>OX438702.1:18381041-21244470 GCA_949316375.1 Mythimna vitellina | reverse complement strand
TGGTTCAAACCCAGGCGGGCAAAGATTCAAAGCATTTTATTTCAAACTAGCTTTTGCCTGCAGCTCCGGGCGCATAAAATATAGCCTCTGTCATTCAGGAATTAAGCAGCTTTCTATCGGTGAAAAAATTTTAGCAATCGGACCAGTACTTTCATAGATTACCTCCTACAAACAAAAAATCATAAAAACAAACTACCTCTATATAATATTAGTGTACATAAACCATTTATAGGCGCTATTGAAATAACAAGAAGTCAGTCAGAAAAATAATGCTAATTGCACGTTCCAAAGCGTAGATCTCTATGGAGAAGAATGTGCTAGACACTCCCAGACTTTTAGTAATGAAAAAACCCACCTGTATCCTTCAGTTGCCCTTTGCCTTCCAGGACTTAATCTACCCATGTGCCAAATTTCACCCAAATCGTCCGTTACAGCATGAAAGAGTAGGTAACAGAGACACACATAAAAAAAATTATGCATTTATGATAATATATTATATTACTAAGTATGATACCTAAAATAGCTATATACAGTTCTGCAGTTTAACTTATAACCAGCAAGTGTGAACATCCCTTACAAAAACCCGATGGCGACAAACAACCCAAGCTAACGTAAGAAGCTTTTAGATGTTAGCAATAACAGCCTTTGCGTTTATTTTTAATGGGAAAAAATCTGTTAGTTAGATTCTCGTGTGTGGTCTGATCTACAAGCGGACGTTATTATAAGGGCGGAATTCACCAATAAAACTAATCGCGTTTTAACTTTTGGCTCGCATAATCGCGTTTAGCCGCTGTCACTTATAAAAAATACAACAAAAGAAAAATACAGACAAGTGACACTAGTGACAGCGGCTAAACGCGATTATGCGAGAAAAACAAAACAAAGTCGTGTAGGTACAGTAACTTGAGAAAATATTATTATTATTTATTTATATTTCAAATGAAATATCTTCCAGCAGACCTGCGACAGGAGAGTTGGATGACAGATGTAGACAGTGTATACAAAAGTTAGAAAATTAAAAATATACAATATTATCTAAATAAAATCATATAATACATAGGTATATATATCAATAACAGTAAACAAAATACTTTAAGAGATATTGTAGATGGTAGAGAGGTAATTTTCTTTGACTAGCTTAACTTAGCAGCTTATTATAGTAGGTAGTATATTTGATTTTAATTTCAACTCGATACCTCCACGCGTTCTCCAGAAAAAGGGTCTTGACAGACAGAGTGATCCTATAAGGGTCCTGTTTATTCCTTTTGAGGTACGGAACCGTAAAAAGACGCTAACCCAAACTAGAAATTACTCCTGTATCTTCATATCTCTGATATGCCCATGTAGGCATATGTAAAATAAAATGAATTTGAGTTTCCTTTTCTTTTTTTAAAGCGGGAATTCATCAAAGAAATTCTACCGCGCTGGGTGGGACGCAAGAACGAGTGTCAGACTTTTACTAGCTAAAACCCACTAGTGATAGGTTTAAAGAATCTGTAGCGACATCTATAGCGTCACATAAGAACTAATCCTACATCGCGCAATTAAAGTTCTCCGCACAATTGAAACATATAGAACACCCCTAAATCATCTAACGGGCCCACCAGACGTAACAACCTTCTGGTCGGAGGATCCTCCCTTTTCAACGCAGGTTTGCGGGACTTTACACTCTGTTCCGCTTACCTCCAAACCTTCTTTATTTCTCATAAGAACACATAATCGTTCACTTACATGAGATTTAAAATTTTAGTTAACCAGATGTCGTCTAATGACGAAGCATGCAATACACCTTATTTACAATACACAATAGGCCTACAAAATCACGTAATACTACGATACAGTATAACAGGGCACAACAAAATCATTGAAAACAAGCCTGTAGGTACGTCTAACACAATATGGCACAGCTGACTGACTAGACGTCATAATTTCCTTTATGAAAATAAGAATCGCAGAGTACGACCGATAGGGATATCAATTGTGAGTATAAGTGATATGTGGAGGTGTGTGTTTATATGTGGCAGAGTGATCCTTCAGATACCGCAGCAACTCCTTCGATCAGAAAGAAAACTACAATGCGTTCCAAATAAGAATAGGATCGATTGCGATGTTGTGACGTCACGTCATACTGTCAAATCGAAGAATTATTATCGTGAATAAAACAAGAAATATTAAAAAATTAATTTATTTACGAACTGTGAACGACAAAAGTTTAATAAGAATGCAGTTCTTCAATTTTACTCATCGCTGAGTTCTTCAATTTTGCCTAATTTCTTGCGATTTGACAGTATGACGTGACGTCACAACATGGCAATCGATCCTATTCTTATTTGGAACGCATATTACAACGAAAACTTTCCGCAGCTCAAATATTGTTTCACCTGGCACACGATTCAAGATATTTTTATTTCATAATCTGGTATATATCATACCTATCTACAGGTATATGCAAATGTAATACACTTCCATTAGCATGCTTATTAGTAGTGTTACATATTCCTTTAGCTAGAAGTACGAATAACGATATTAGGTATTTGCTGTATACATATATATTACGTAGATAGGTATTTCTTTATTTGCATAATAAGGTTACGAGATTGTGCCCATGTAGACAGAATCTGTACCATATATTATTTTTTTATGAAGAGTAAAGATTTTGTATTTTGTTTTGTAATGAATAAACTCAAAAAAATCTGGGCCCCTAGTCAATTTACGATCGTTTCGTTAGCGTCAAACGCCTCGTGTAAACCACGCCTTCGATTCCTTTGTTCTGACGTCATCTCAACGCTCAGTCACGTGGTCAGAACAAAGAACGGAGGCGTGGCCTACTCGAGGTGTTCGACGCAAACGAAACGATCGTAACTTGACTACCGGGGCCGGACGCTTTTATAAATTCTTATATCAGTAGCTTGCTACTTTATCAGTGAGTGACATAGGCTATAGCTTATGTCTAAGTAGACCAATCTATATATATTAAAGGGGAAACTGACTGACTGACATATCAACGAACAGCCGAAAGTACTGGGGCTAGGGGCGTGAAATTTGGCACAAGGTATCCTTTTATGACGTAGGCGAGTACTAAGAGAGAATTTTTCAAAATTCGCCCCCTAAGGGGATGCAACGGGGGTCCAAAGGATTTTTTTTTTAAATTGACATAAACCAGTGCTTGACTGCGATCCCACCTGATGGTAAGCGGAGACGCAATCATTGATGGTCAGGCGCACTAGTTTATTAAGAAAGTTTGGAGAAACCTACATTCACGCGAGCAAAGCCGCTGGCAGAAGCTATTATATTATAATATATTCACGCGGGCGAAGCCTAAGCGGTAATCTCAGGGACTACTGGATCGAATTGATAAATTGTTTCAGTGTTGAATAGCCCATTTATTAATTCATTAAACCCCAAGCCGTGCCTCAAGGGGATGTCAGCAACCGTAGGGGCCCAGCAAGGTCGAAGCCTGCTGGGGCCAGGGGTCTGATTCTGAAAGGAAGACTCGGCCCCGGTACGACAGGCAACGAAGGAACAGGAGTGGGTTTTTAGTCAGTAAAAGTCTGACACTATCTCCCGCCCCGCCCAAGAACGGGGGATGTCATAAGATGATTTTCCCACCGAAAAAAAAACCTACAAGCGCCGGTGTTCGCTCTCTCATTGTCTTTCTATTGTGTCTCTAATTATAGTATGAGAAAGCTTAAAGAAGTCTACTGGCTGTGTAACATCACGCTTCGACCCACGGGAGCGGTGCAGTAATCAAGAGTGCAATCGCAGGGGACAACTAGTGTCTGTATTATTTTTCTAAAAGATGAAAAATAATTCAATTGTAATTGCTATATTTTATAGGTAAGTATTATTTCATAAGTATCGTAAGTATATTTTTATAAGCCAATGTTGAAATGGCTTATTAAATAAAATTCTTGATTTTAATATAGACTCACAATAATTCACCTGTCTTCATAAAACACGCAATTACCTGTAACAGAAATAAAATAATCATGAATAAATGAAATAAAATAAAGTTCAAATCACATGCCTAATTCGAGAAGAAGTTATGATTCGAGTTAGCACGTCGAGCTTTTTTGAAGTGGGATATGATCAAATTTTATCAATGAAATGAATGAATCAGTTGAAAACCAGCGTCAGGCAGCCTGAAGGTGAAGGTGGTAGCCACCACGTAGTTGTCTAGCATTTTTAATGAAGTGGACCTACATATTTGGCGCAGCCATTAGACACACAATGCTAGTATGTCTTTTTTTCAATCTTCAGTTTCTACATATCTACTTCTTTGTTTATGTGTGTGCCAAATAAATATGTTTTCTTGCTTTCTTTAAATAACTTCTCTTGCTCTGGGTTAAGCAAGAGGAAATGTCAGGATTTTATCGACTAAAACCTAGCCCAGTTCGTCTAGTTGCCGCGATATTGTACGGTAATGCTTAAAATCGGATCTTGCAATTTTTTTTTTGAGGTGTTAAATCATCACATGGTTCTCTGGCTCTAGGATTGAGCGAGAAAACGTGTCAGACTTTTACTGACTAAAACCCATCTGTGTTCCTTCTTTTGCCCTGGGCGTTTTAGGGCCACTGTAACTCTTTCAAATGTTCCCCCACTATGCTACATTACTTGGGAATGCTTTCGATAATGAGTAACGGCCCCGACTTACGAGAGGTCGTGGGTTCAAACTCACCCAGGTGCATTACTTTCTGTAATTTATTTCATCACCACTGCTTTCAAAACGGTGAAGGAAAACATCGTGAGGAAACCGACATATCCTAGAACCAAAACTTCGAAGACATGTGACATCCACCAACCCGCACTGGGCCCGCGTGGTGGATTACGGTCCATTTCCCCTCCTACAGAGTAGGCCTGAGTCCCAGCAGTGGGAACATTATAAGGCCGACTATGCTATTCTACGCTTTTGATGAATAAACCTACAAGTTCTATAATCGCTACTCGCCTCCTTCTTTAACTTCCACCGGACAGGAATCCCAACGCAATTTGTCTCCAATTTACTTTTATAAGAACAAATCCCTAGAGTATCTCATGTCCGACCACACACAATACGACCACCTACCACTATAATTGCATCAAGGGATATTAATTGCAATATCACATAAAACTCTGCAAGCAATTTGTCGTTTAGAAATAAAAATTTTCTTTGTAAAATTGCTTACGAACCGGGTTGGAAGGTTTATATGTTAATGAGGCAATTTCTCATGTGGTGTAATGGTATTATACTACTACTATCTTAAAATAGATTTAATAAACACTCCCGTACACTTCCACACTGATATTGTAAATACGAAAGTTTGTTTGTAACATTTTTAAGCTCACGTGATAGAAGGGATATCTTCACGCTTCAGCCGTCGGGACCCCGACCCCGACTTCCAGCCACCATAGGCGTGGGCTTGCAGACGACGAGCATTGGGTAGCTCTCCGTCCGCACGCCCGGTAACCGCCCGGACCGAGCCCTTTTTGTAATTTATAACAATTTAAATAAGCTAAGACAACATTTGCAGCGTTTGTTGCAGCGTCAGGCAACTGCTGCGTAGTTTTCTGGCATTATGCTGAACTGGACCTATTTGGCGTAGCCGTGAGACATAATTTTATTGTTAATTTTATTTCTCCTTATTTTAATTTTTTTAAGTTTAATTTTAGTTTGTAAATCGATTATTTATTGATTAATGAATCATGGTGTGCCAAATAAACATATTTTCTTTCTTTCTTTCTTTCTTATTTAAGCACCCACGAGAAAAAGTTAAGAAATCTAAAGTGAGCGAAAAACTGATTGTGTTTGCCGTGTCTATGATCTGGTGTATCTTTCTTTTTCTCGGTTATAGCTGACTGGCCGCCAAGAAAATGACCAAAAATCATTGATTGCCCACCATCACCAATTTAAAGGAAACCCATTAATTTCAGCAGCTGAATCTAAAATTAACCCAACACCGACACCCGATCGTAAACCACACAAACATGGTTGAAATAGTGACAGCTTTGACAGCTGTCGTTTGACGTCTGTCAAATAGAACTCGTGTGTACAAACGAGATTTCTCGTTAGCTCGGAATTGAGAATCTGTGATGTGTGGATTATTTGATAGAGTGACCTCTATTTTAGATCAAGTTTGTGTTTAGATGAAAGTGCCTTAATTGGGTAAGACGAACTGAGAGAGTTAGATTGATAATTTCTGAAGAGTGCGAGGTACACTGGATCACAAATTTTTTGAATGCAAAAAACAACTTCCAATTTTAGACTTATATATTTTTTTTCTCGATAGGTTCGCGCTTGACCGCCATCTCACCTGATGGAAAGCGACGATGCGGTCGACGATGGAACGCGCTTACCTAGAATTAACCTATTCACTCTTGACTTAAAGATTTCCGGGTTGTAGTTATCAGGAAACACAGATTCCGGCAAGGAATTCCACTCCTTAGCTGTACACACAATGAATGTGTTCCCAAAACGTTTTGTGCGTATAGATGAAATGTCCACCATGCCATCTCCTGAAACTTAAAATCCCTCTCCAAATCAACGTCCCCGCTCTCCTAACCTGTCCTTCTCTAGAACTGCTTGAGGCGCTGATGATCTTCATTCAACACAACAATAAAATTATGAGTCATAGTTCAAAATATTCTATCTGAGTAGTTGTGGTTTACGCATGTCTTTAATGTTTTAACAATTATGTTATTCATGTATTTGTATTTTAATTCCACGTATTACGACCGTCCATCATATTTTAATCAACATACAATTTGGCACTGACCTGCAAAATGCAAAAAAAAAAAAAATGTGACCTAGCTCCAAATCCGACCTTGATGTGAGTTCTCGTTGTAACACAAGACCAAATGCTGATTACTAACGTTTTGTTCTAAAGCTTCATTCTTGTGTTTATCAGTCCGGGACAACAAAGTTGCCTATGACGTTTCCCGATTGAAACCATGAGCTAGCTTTTAGGTGGGAAATCATCTAAAGACTTCTCTCGCTCTTGGGCGAAGCGAGAGGGCGTGTCAGGCTTTTACTGACTAAAACACACTCCTATTCCTTATTCAACGTCTTTCCATGGCTCTGGGGTTCCTTTTCACACAACCCATGATCCATGGGAAGCTAAGTATGAATCTCCAGCTCCATATTTCCAGTGCGTCAATCTTGCGACGGTCTCGCTTCCTGGTCTCGGCTCCAAATAAAACAATTGGAAAGACCAAGCACATCATCAGTCGATCCATTGTGTTTCTGGTTATTCTACGGTCCCTCCCAATATTTGTGTAGATTCTATCAACGACCAATTTTATAATCGGACTCTAGACTCACTATTAAGCCACTCCGTCCATAGAAAACTATCTCACGTACCTAACATA
This sequence comes from Mythimna vitellina, assembly GCA_949316375.1. Taxonomy (NCBI): domain Eukaryota; kingdom Metazoa; phylum Arthropoda; class Insecta; order Lepidoptera; family Noctuidae; genus Mythimna; species Mythimna vitellina. The sequence goes on along the minus strand of OX438702.1, from coordinate 21,237,126 downwards.
GAAATACAACGAAACCTACCGCTTTGCACACAACTTATTATTTACGACAAAGAGCTGACATAACATTAGCTTTTCTATATTTCTCGTTACACCAGAGAGAAGGTAGCAAATGGAAGGTGAACATGCAGATTTTGTTAAGTATTCAAAGCTGCCAAAATTACAGATTAAGATTACAACTACATGACTACGTGTATTTTTTTAATCTCCTCAGTAATTTTAACGTATGTCTGGCAGTTTAAATATTTTTTGCGGCTTTTCCAAATGTTTTTCTTTGATACTGTTCGTTAAATCGTTGAGCTCCTTAGTAGTCCTAAGTTGAGCTATATGAATTAACAGAGACTAATCTGCATTGTTCTAATATGATTTGGCAACAACATGAGTCAATCTCAGAAACCAATCTGCATGGTTTTCTTATGATTTGATCATTCATGTTTGCGGTATGGACTTTAAAAGGGACTTGGACCCCTGAGTTTGTTTTGGTGTTTCTTCTCAGGGTGTCAGCTGCAACAGCCACATCGACCTCACCTAGTTTATACTGACGAAAAAATTTGACGCATAAAAGTGTTTTTTAAAACCTATTTGCAAAAAAATATCATTATCACATTATCTTTATCATTTACAAAAGACGCAAGTGATAGTTTTCTCTGGCTGGGACAGATTGGTTGCGAACTTAGTCTTTAGAACTTTTCTTCACTGAATAATTCTGTGAGATGCTTTCTCATGATTATAAGCCAAAATTACAACGCATTTCAAACATCGTTCTGACTGACATTTTACATTTAATGGACATTTCATCTCCAACTAACATGTTGCGACATCTGTCTCTATATCACCACATAAAAATTAAAAATCCTACATCGCAGTATCAGACTTTTGCGCAGTAAAAACATATACATCAGTCTGAAATCAACATCGGGTAGTTGCCTGGAGCAGACATAACATCCGTCTGGTCCGAGGATCCCACTTTTTTAATATCCGTTTTTAATAAACATAGTCATTTATGTAAGACAATGACAGAGAGAGAGAGAGAGTGAGAAATATTATTTATAATTAAGTTTATAACGAGTCCTAAGTGCGGTCCTGTAAGGAGTGCGTCCCTGGTACCCCTCTTACCCCGTCGTTCGATACCCCGCCACCCTCTGTGCCCTGTCCGCGCGCGCGCACCCCCGCCAGTTGACGAAAACCCCTTGCACCGGTCACCTGTCGCTCGTGTATGCGCCCGCGCCCTAATTTTATGTAACGGGTTGTTCATTAAACGTTTCCAGTTATTTCTCGAGTCACGCATTTTATTTTGAACCGATGTTATACCACGTTATACTGGCGCCCAACGTGGGGCCGATGTTCTAGACTGTTCGATACACGTGCACGGGACTTTTAGTGAAAACAATGCCGCCGCGTAAAGTTCGTAATAACGAATCTAGTTCGGACGATGAACCTGTGTCTGTGACGGAGACACCTGTGGCTCCAGTGCTTATGTCTGAAACTCAGTTATCGTCGCTCCTGGCCGCCTTCTCTTCGGCACAGGCCGAGGCGAACCGGAAGCTCGTCGAGTCTCTACTGGCATCGCACTCAGGGACGCCGCCTAGTGTGACCTCCGGCGCCACACCGGCACCGACATCGTATTCTGGGAATCTCGTCAAATGCACCTCGCGCTTCGATGGTTCGTCGGAGTATCCGGAGGCGGTCGAGGCATTCATAGACGCCGTCGAGATGTTTATGGATTGCGCTTCGGTCAGCGATGAGATGGCACTTCGTGGACTCCCAATGTTACTTCATGGGCAAGCAGCAGTTTGGTGGCGTGGCATCCGTCATGAAGTTACGTCATGGTCAGAGGCTGTCAAGCGCTTGCGTTCGATGTATGGTATACCACGGCCACCGTACAAACTGTACAGAGATGTTTTCGCTGTTGAGCAAGGGTTGGAACGTGCCGACGTTTTTATCGTAAGAGTACGATCTCTGTTGGCGAAACTACCTTATCAATTACCAGAGGAAGCGAGACTGGATATGATTTATGGTCTACTTCACAAGAGAATCAGGAAGCGGTTACCAAGAGACGCTGTGAGTGATATTGAATCGCTGATAGGAAAATCTCGCAGCATAGAAGAATCGTTGTCGGAGAACTCCGCGTCGCCGTCGTCGTCGTGTTTACCTACGGGGTCTGCCCGCGCGCTCAGCGAGAGCGCGCAACAACACGTCGCTCCGGGATCGAGTTCGACGCCGCCGCCGCCCGTTCGCGCCGCCCGCGCCCCGACTGCGAAGTCCGCGCGTGAACGAGCGCAGTCGCCGCGTAGTGATCAGTGCGTGAGCAAAAGTGATAGTGATAAGAAGTTGTTCTGCGTGTATTGTAAAGCGCGAGGACACGTACGGGACTCTTGTGATAAGCTAAGTAAACGTTCTCCTCCTGCTAGCTCCGGTACTTCTTGCTATAATTGTGGTGAAAAAGGTCACATTAGAGTTAATTGTCCTAAAGGTAAACAAAATAGTACCGGAGATAGTAATTCAGATGTTAAGATAGAAAATGTCTTTTCTTCTGTGTATATAGATAGTAAGAAGTTATGTTCGGATTCTGTTAACGATAATAATAAGCAGGGTCGGCCTATCGTGCGTGTGTGTGTGGAGGGATATCAGGGTACCGCGTTGTTAGATACCGCCGCGCGTCGTAGTATTGCGAGTTATTCCCTTTATTCCTTACTGAAACGTATTGGTTCAGACTTTCGCGCCGAAACGATGTCGTTGAAGTTTGCCGATGGTATTGTTAGGAATAGTGATGTGCTATTGACAATAGTTAATGTTCAACTTGCTTCATTATCGATACCTATTGAATTCATTATTTTACCTGATGCTGTTAACAACGATACTCTGTTAGGCATTGATTTTATTACCAAAGCTAAGATGGTTATCGATTTTTCCAACTGGACTTGGCGTTCAATGGATCAGCCTCGGACACTTCACACTTTGTCATGGGAATCCGAACGCGAACCTATTCAGTGTGCTTCCGTGAACGTACTGAGGACGGACGAGGGCGCTATGTTATCAGAGTCGGAGAGGTCAACGTTGGAGAATCTTTTATGTGAGTACGCCGATATTTTCGATGAAGTCGGAGAGCCTACACCATTTGCGGAACACCACATAGATACCGGCGACCATCCGCCTATTGCTTTGCCCCCGTATCGCGTTACGCCTGCCAAGAAGCAAATCATGCGCGCCGAGTTAGACAAGATGTTAACGGAGGATGTGATCGAGGAGTGTGAATCCGCATGGGCAGCACCGTGCGTTTTGGTGCCGAAACGTAATGGTACGTATAGGTTTTGTGTCGACTACCGAAAGCTGAACGCGGTCACTAAGACGGATGCATACCCCATGCCGCGTATTGACGAGCTCTTACAGTCGACCAAGAAGGGTTGTGTAATGAGCTCTCTGGATCTTCGCAGTGGGTACTGGCAGGTAAGTACCGCCGATCGCGACAAAACGGCGTTCGTCACGCCTTTCGGTACGTACCGCTTCAAACGTATGCCGTTTGGCCTTAAGAATTCGCCAGCGACGTTTCAGAGGCTCATAGATCGTTTCAGGTCAGGGTCTACACTTGGCGGTAAGACTATTTTAGGATATTTGGATGACCTGTTGGTTATTTCGGAGGACCTGGAGTCCCATCTATCAGATCTGCGGGCGGTATTCGAGCGTCTCCGTATGTTCAAGCTTCGAGCAAACCGAGAGAAGTGTGTGTTTGCCAGAGACCGGCTCAAATACCTTGGCCACGTGATATCTCATGATGGTATATCCCCAGACGAAGAGAAGGTAAGTGCTGTTTTAGATATGAAGGATCCGACAACTCTCCAGCAACTTCGCACCTTCCTCCAAACCTGCTCATGGTTCCGCAAGTTTATCCCAGAGTTCGCCAAGGTGGCTGAACCCCTCACACGTCTAACTAAGAAGTCACAGACCTGGAAATGGGGTAAGGATCAAGCTAGCGCTTGTACACAACTTAAGTCTCTTTTAGCGTCACCCCCCATTCTGACCCAGCCAGACTATTCAAAACCTTTTATCCTTAGAACGGACGCCAGCGATTTCGCTTTAGGTGCAGCCTTACTCCAGGGGGAGACCCCACAAGATGAACACCCCATCGAGTACGCTAGTCGTCTTCTCACGCCCGCAGAACGAAACTACTCCACCACAGAGAGGGAGGCATTGGCTGTTGTCTGGGCAGTGGAGAGATTTCGCGGCTACATTGATGGTCATCAGGTATGTGTCCGGAGTGATCATCAACCCCTAAAGTGGCTGTTCACGCTTAAATCGCCTACGGGTAGGCTTGTTCGTTGGGCATTGAAGTTGCAGTCTTTCGACTTAAAAATCGAGTATACACCTGGGAAGGCTAATGTGGTAGCCGACACACTCAGCCGCCCAGTTATAGATAGTACATCGGAATGTGGTGTCTGTCCGGTTACCGTGGACATTCCACGGTGGGACGCCACATCTACCCGTGAAGCTCAATTGTCCGATCCGGAAGTAGCTAAGATACTCACTGACTTGGAAAGTTCGGATGAATTGTCAGTGCATCGTTGGTCGGATAGAGGGTATCTTATCAATCAGGGAGTATTGTACAGGTATGTAGAGGATTCTGATGCTGAAGAGCCTCAGCTGGTGGTCCCAGAGAGCCTGCGAAGCAAAGTCATGTACGAATGTCACGACTCGCCGACCGCCGCTCATGGAGGTATCCAGAAAACTCTTCATCGCATATCTCAGCAGTTTTACTTCCCAGGCATGAGGAAGTACATTACCGACTACCTCAAAACCTGTACGGAGTGTCAGCGGTACAAGGCCTCAAACCTGAAGCCACCTGGCTTACTCCAGACTCCGGTACCCGCTCAGAGATTTGAGATCATTGCTGTTGATCTCTTCGGACCATTACCCAAAGGGTCTCAAGGCGAACGGTGGGTTTTAATAGTGGAGGACACCGCAAGTAAGTGGGTGGAACTTTTTGCCCTTACCGAAGCCACAGCCGAGATCTGTGCGAAGACCTTAGTAGGTGAGATTTTTATGAGGTATGGACTCCCTAGGCGTATGATCTCAGACAACGGAGTTCAATTCGTCGCTGATGTCATGCAGAAGGCGCTGTTTGTCTTAGGGGTGAAACAGAATCTGATACCCTTGTATCATCCCGAGGCCAATCCGGTAGAGCGAAAGAATCGGGATTTGAAGGCTCACCTTGCCATTCTTGTAGAGGGCAATCACAAGCAATGGCCTGAGGTTTTACCGTTTGTCCGATTTGCTCTAAATAGCTCATTTACCATTTCCACCGGGTCCACTCCAGCTTACTTGACATTTGGTCGCGAGCTTCGTTCTCCTCTCTCTGTTCAGGCTGATTTACGAGCGGTCATCGAATCTGAGAATTTGGTCCCTCAGATCACACCGTACCTTTTGAAGCTTGTCGATTCTCTCTCTCAAGCTAAGGAGAACATCGAGCATCAGCAGGATCTTCACAAGCACCAAGCTGATTCTGGCCGTCGTACTTCGGATCCTTTCGAAGAAGGGGATCTTGTACTTATGAAGACACATGTCTTAAGTAATGCTTCCAAAGGCGTTACTTCCAAGTTTATTCCGAAACAGGATGGTCCGTATGTAGTCTCCAAGAAGGTGAGTCCTACTACATATGCTCTTACCTCGCAGAAGACCGGTGAAGTTGTGGGTAAGTACCACATCTCGGATCTGCGTAGATACCATGACAGAGGTGGTGAGTGTCCGGAGCCTATTGTTCCGAAGCGCCGCAGAGGTCGCCCTCGGAAAGTCCAATCGTAGGTTCGCTATTTATCGCTAGGAGTTTGATCAATGAGGCTTCGCCTCTTGGTCAAAAGGGGGAGAGTATAACGAGTCCTAAGTGCGGTCCTGTAAGGAGTGCGTCCCTGGTACCCCTCTTACCCCGTCGTTCGATACCCCGCCACCCTCTGTGCCCTGTCCGCGCGCGCGCACCCCCGCCAGTTGACGAAAACCCCTTGCACCGGTCACCTGTCGCTCGTGTATGCGCCCGCGCCCTAATTTTATGTAACGGGTTGTTCATTAAACGTTTCCAGTTATTTCTCGAGTCACGCATTTTATTTTGAACCGATGTTATACCACGTTATAAGTTTTATTTAGATTAAAAATATTTTTTTGGTATTATCATAAATGTATTTTTTGGTTTAAATATTATGGTTGTTAGCTGCACTAGGTTAAGGCCTGTAAAGATGATTGAAGAGATGAGACGATGAGATGATGAGAGAAGCTGTAAACAGGATAAATAGATAATGGAGGTTTGTGGGATTTTACACCCTCTTCCCCATACCTTTAATAGTTACATACACAAGACCACGTGCACCATGCATCATAATATTCCTCATATCAGTTTACAAACACAATCACTCCATTTGCTCCTTACTCCATACCAATTTTACTGCAGTAACCTAGCATAGCAATTCAGCAACAGCCCCGGCCGTTATGAAAAACAAACGCCCATACGTGATGTTCCACAAAACTTTGCGGTCTATTTTTGTACGTCTAAAATGCTTTGTTTCAGTTTCAGAACTAGCTTGGTGAAATGTTTTGCTCAACCGTGTATGTAGTTACTTTCCGTTTTTACTGTGGTAGTCGAGAGTTTTGGGTAAATATAGCCAGCTCTCCATATGGACTTTCAAGTTATTATTTTTTTAAAATCCCACTTAAAAAAAAATAACCATGAAATCTTGTTCTCCCCACTGTGGGTGGAGCGCGAGGTTGTTTCAGATTTTTACTGACTAAAACCCACAGTGCTCTTTCAGTTGACAAGCTCGTTGGTCTAGTTGTCTGTGGCCCTGACTGCTGTGCCAGAGGTCGTGGGTTCGATTCCCACCCAAGACAAATGTTTGTGTGATGAGCAGGATCATTTGTTCTGTGTTTGGGTGTAATTTATCTATAATATGTATATATTTAGAAATATATAAGTATATTTATCAGTTGTCTAGTACTTATATCACAAGCTCTGCTTAGTTTGGGACTAGATGGCGTTGTGTGAAAGTTGTGGAATATTATTATTATTAGTTGCCCTCTTTGTGAGGGTAACTCTTTCGAACAATCCGCAGCCCTAACTGGTCCCGCTAATATTTCTGATATCTCTTTGAGTTGCGTGTGAAACACAACGCGACAACGATCTGGGTTTGGTCCTTAACAGGCCAGTAAATTTCAATTAAAAGTAAATTACGCGCTACGTAAGAAGTTAAAATTGTATATCATTTCAGGGTTCATTAAAGTAGCAATCACGTCATAAGTGGCGGTGGTAAATTTCATCATTATTGTTTAGAATATGTACCTAGACCTTTCTATAGATATAGAAAATCTGTAGAAATATATCCAGTAATGACGCAAAACTTATCAGCTAAATAAAAGGAAATAAAAATCCTATTCTATTATCCTGCATTCCCCTCTAGCAAACCTCTAGGGAAAGCATGCGTGTCTATTCTACGTCTTTTCTAATAAATTGGTAAGAAATATGAACCGAGAATTCCTATGCGCCACTCAAGCTACGTAGAAGCCATCTAATATTATAAAGGCGGAAGTATGTGTGTGTATATGTATGTTTGTTTGTTATTTTCACGCTCGAACGGCTGAATGGATTTTGACGAACTTGGCACACCGGTAGATCATGGCCTAGTCACTGGCCTGTTGGTCTAGTGGTTAGTGGCCCTAGACTGCTAAAACAAATGTTTTTGTTATGAGCACGTTCATTTGTTTTGTTCTGGGTGTATTTTATTAATTATATATTATGTATGTTTATTAGTTGTCTAAAAATTAGTAGTTGTTGTAGTGTTTGTTGTGTGTGTTGATATAGCACGAAGAATCGCCAAACTTAAGTGGCAATGGGCAGGGAACATTGCTCGCAGAACAGATGGCCGTTGGGGTAGAAAGGTTCTGGAGTGGCGACCGCGTACAGGAAGACGCAGTATTCGAAGGCCCCTTACAAGGTGGACCGATGACCTGGTGAAGGTTGCGGGAATCCGATGGATGCGAGACGCACAGGACCGTTCTTTGTGGCGACATTTGGGGGAGGCTTATGTCCAGCAGTGGACATCTATCGGCTGAAATGATGATGATGATGATGATCAATTGTGTAATACACATAGCACAAGATTTGCTTAATTTAGGACTAGATGAAGTTGTATGAAAGTTGTGGAATGTTATATTATATTGTACCATACATGTCCTGAGAGCAGTGGTGGCCGATCGGTAACAGCCTCGACTTACGAGTTGCAGGTCGCGGGTTCAAATCCAGCCAGACGCATTACTTTGTGTAATTTATTTCATCACCACCGCTCTCAAAACGGTGAAGGAAAACATAGTGAGGAAACTGCCATGTCCTAGAACCAAAAATTCGAAGACATGTGACATCCACCAACCCGCACTGAGCCCGCGTGGTGGATTACGGCGCATTCCCTCTCCTAGAGAGGAGGCCTGAGTCCCAACGGTGGGAACATTATAAGGCCGACTATGCTATGCTATACATGTCCTTAATTTAAATAATAAAAAGTAACCTAAATAAAACCACATAACGAAACTGAACATTAATGAAAATGACGCATAAATAGGAGGCAGTAAATATACGCAGCTCTGATTCTGTGGTTTGGGCTTAATATAAATCCCGAATGTTTTAAAACCATTATTTGCTGGGTGTTATTAGCAAAATTGAAACGTTAATCACTTAGTCCTTTCCTATACATAGTAATTACATATTTAATAAAAAATAATTTCATAAGAAGAATCGCCAAACTTAAGTGGTAGTGGTCTGTATACATTGTCCGCAGAACAGATGGTCGATGGGGACGAAAGGGATTCTGCCCCCCTAGCCAAGTTACGATCGTTTCGTTTGCGTCGAACGCCTCGAGTAGGCCTCGCCTCCAATTCCTTTGTTCTGACGTCATCTCAAGGCTCAGTAGCGTGGTCTACTCACGTGGTATACTAATAATATTAATTTTCCTTATAGTTAAAATCACTTTATAAATTACCTACTTCAGCGTTTATGAAGTAAACAATCCGGGAGAAAAAAAAATGTGTTGAACTTTTTTTTTGTTACACGTATTTCAAACGGTTCAAAATACTTGGATACCTCTACACTTGTACCAAGTAAGTCTCAATAAGAAACAGAACAAAGGAACACGGGATTCGCTATCCATCTTAAGAATGCTCTTGAATAATGAATCTGCCAGAATTTACTCAACAAATACCTACGTAACATTATATACTGCGAAAAAATCTTCAAAGTAAAGAGAAACACATCAAAATAAGGTTAATATGCCGTATCATTAGGGTTGGCAACTGTACTCCAATATAGAGTACTTATTCGGGATTTATTTATTAAAACTTTATTTATTTATTTAAATACATGGAAGACTTTATTTTTTATTTGATATAAACCAGTGCTTGACTGCGATCCCACCTGATGGTAAGCGGAGATGCAATCATTGATGGTTAGGCGCACTAGTTTATTAAGAGCCTATTCACTCTAGCCTTGAGGACACCTAAATTATAGTTGGACGGGAAGACCGCAGCAGGCAAATTGTTCCAGTCCTTCGATGTACGCGGTATAACGACTTAGGCCTATTACACCACTCGATATTCAAACAGTCTTAGTCTATTTTTACTCGACTACGGCAAAGCCAAAAGAGGGTTATGATTTTGACAGGCTATGTATGTGAGTATGTTCATCTGTTCCCTCATAGCTCCTAATCTACTTATCGGAACTCGACATATGAGGTATCGTTAGAACCGTTTTAATTGTATGCTGAACATAGGCTAAGTGACGTGACGCAAAACTAGATATGGTGCCCTCTAGCGGAAAAAATGTAATGTGTTAAAATAAAAATGGAGATAAATACGCCGTGTTTGGAATCATTTGATAAGGCATCACTTGTAATTTTCCAAAATATAGCTCAAATTTTAAGTGACTCCCTCTAGTGGACAAAAAGTCATGTGTTAAATTTAACACCAAAATTGTTTAAATAAAAAAAAAATATGAAACTAGATTTTCATACTTCGAACAGAACAGAACGAAGTATGAAACTCTTGTTTCACACTTTTTCAGCATCTTTTTTTTTATTTGTCGTAGTCGGGTTTTAGTTATTTACTTTTTTTGTCTATTTATCTCATCTTTCTGTTTAATTCCTTTACACAACATTGGCGTAAGTTGCTCTTTTTCTTGTGTGACGCTACATAGAACAAGACTCTCTAAATATTGAGTGGTAATAAGCCCTTTACAGTTAAAAAAAAGATAAGAAACAGTAAGTTAGACTGACATCCAATAACACGTCCTCACTTATAAAGTACAGAGTAATAAATTCTATGGACAATAATGATGCTAAATAAATACACTACAGAATCAATAACATTTTTGCTCACATTAGAGACTAAATGAAATAGTTAAGTTATGCACTAGTAAACAGTGTACAAAGGCGGAATTAATGCCTTAGGCATTTTCTACTAGTCGGCCTTAGGACGGTGCAGAAACATAACATAATTAGGGTAGGAAATATTATAATTTATTTTGTCGAGGAGTGCTTTGTACTCTGCTAACGCAATATAGTAAGTACGCTTTAATATTCTACTTTGGTCATAAATTGCAAAATGGCGGTAAAAATAAACATGGTTTTATAATCTCTGCCAAGTCCTTTTTATGTTGATCTTCAGTGCCAATGTGGATTTGAAACTGTTCGGTAGTCGTACAACTATGTATTTTAAAATAAAGAATTCTCCGTTCTATATTGATATACTTAAATAGATATACTCCATTTTTTCTAAAAAAAATGTGGAAGTCTTATAACATTGTTCTTTAAATAAGTCATGAAAAAATTTGTAGTAAAAGATTAACAGAACCATCGCTTTTGCAGTAAATAAACAAAAAAAAAAACGATAAAAAAATAACTATATCAATTTATTACTGAATTGTTATTCTATAAAGTCGATGCTTTGTTAGATGCGAATAATATGGTATCAAAATGAAAAACCAAACCAAAGTTTCGTTTCTTTTCACCCCTGCGTTATTCACCACGTTTTATGGTACGTCCTAATGTGGATTTGAAACTGTTCGGTAGTCGTACAACTATGTATTTTAAAATAACGAATTTTTTTGACTAGGAATATAGGTATACTTTTCATTTCTCCCTTCTAGAATCAGATATACTCTAATTCTTCTAAAAAAAGGTGGCAACCATATGACATTGTTCTTTAAATAGGTCATGAAAAAATTAGTAGTAAAAGATTAACATAACCATCGCTTTTGCAGTAAATAAACAAAAAAAAACTATTAAAGATTACTTATAGGTACTTACTATGCTTGAATAAAATCGACCAACTATCGCAAAATTGGTTTCATTTAATAGGTAGGTACTAAACACTGCCTTTTTTTAGGACAACATTAAATATTACACACTAAATAAATGTACTTTAAAAAGTACAAGTGTTAGCAAATCTCTGGGTCATTGCCTTATGACATAATTGCTCATATCGTAGTTGTAACAAGATACCGAGGTCGCCTTATACGGTGATAACCGACCTACATCGTGACGACGATATATATGGAATGTTACTAATTTAGTCATGTCATAAGTACTTATAAGGACTGGTATACCTTCTATGCTCAATCATGATGATGATCAGTCATCTGATATTTATTTAGAGGACGAATTCCGACTTCATCTGTTTATAAAAAGTATGCCATGTTGGATTTGTAACAGTAGAAGATAGATCTCCTTTCTTTGCTACCAACAGTACAGGCTATGTCAGTAGGTGTCGATGTCATACAGTCACAAAGCTTTTTCTCTTAGATAGAAACGAATCGACCATGACTCTAGAATTGCAGATATCAATAGTCAGCAGTTGATCACGTACCATTAAGTGGGAGGAGACTAATTTTTACTACTAAATAAAAAATATAACAATACGACAATATTCCATTATGTCGTCAACATTTTAATTATAGACTCTCGAAACGTATCATTATTTCATCAAAAGGTTTATCGAATAAATTCATAAGTGGTAGCAATGACACCAATCACTTGAACAACTCAATTACTACTTAAGATCACGATTGTAAAACAAAGAACAACCATTAAAACTGCGAAAAGATTCGTCCGCCGTTTTGGCCTATATATAGGACATGTACCATGTCAGAGATATGTCGCTTACAAAGGACATTCTGGATGCGACAATTGCGACACGAAACAGCCGGGTCCCAATTGACATTCATAAAAGATGGCAACCATATTTTTTTCCCCATATTTTGTTTCGAACCTTCCTATACAAACTGTATTGCTTAACTTGTTTGCTTTTCAAAAGAACGGTAACCGCTATTCACCATAACATCGATAATAAACTGTTTTCATAATGATTCTGCGAATTCGCCTGATATTGATTGATTATACTTCAGGACCATCTGTGGAAGCGTTTTTTGCTCCAAATTGAATACGCGCGCAAAATTAAATATCTGGATATTTAGTCTAGGTATCTGCCGATGAAAGATGGAAATCTGCTAAAAGCGTTTGCCTCTTTTTTTAGAAAATTTTTGTTGTTTTTTTTTTAATAATTGAGGGTGAGTGGATAATTTAAAAATGTACCAATAACGTATTATTGGGGATTCTGGGAAACGTTTTCAGTCGTTGAGATGGATTAAAAGGTACTTCGATATTAAGTTAATGTTAAGGGGGTTATTTATAACGGTTAAAGAAACATTTTGTAACGTAATGAAGGAAGGTATTGAGATGGTAAAATATGTTATAAAATAGAAGTATTAGACATTCACCAATCCCCACTGGGCCTGGGTGGTGGATTACTGACCAGTCCCTCTCCTAGAGAGGAGGCCTTAGTCCCAGCAGTGGGAACATTAAAAGGCTGATTATGCTTACGAGTATTAGAATAATGGATTCTGAAAGAAAAGTTAAATAAATTGTATGAAGGTAATCATAGAGCTCACATAATACTACTACATAGAATAAACTACACTGATCAAAACCAATCCATTGAAGAACAAAATCCCTTACACAATATCGTCAAAAAATTCGACGATTTTAATAAACCAACAGCCGTAGAATAAGAAAGATAAGAGTACAACAGATGTGTGATCCTAAGATCCGGCCTGAGCCTCAACTATATGTTATTCTGTTTGTCCCGCGTCGGCAGGATCCCGGCATCCCGGGATCCCGGCAAGCCCGGGATTTGGAACGTCGCATTTACATATTAGCACCTTGGATGTGCTGATAAGTTCGACTGATTTGTGAAGGTGGGTACTGTTTACAGATTATGGGGGGGAATGGATATTGGCGTGGCAGATTTTGAAGCTTTAATTTTAGATGACTGTGCATATTTTTGGGATGGTTGTACTTTTGATCTACGGGTTAAAATACCCGCGATTTTTTTTATTGAGTTTGTGTTAAAAGGAGATGAAGGTTATCGTATTTCGAGTATAACAAAAGAGTTGAAGGAATAGAGTTGACACTCTCGCTCCACCCAGAGCGATATAGTACATTTTGATGATAAATTTGTCATTTATTTTTTTAATTAACCCGAGCAGCAGGTAAGGGTGTTATGGAGTCGAGACTCGCAACCCTTGCCTGTGGCTCGGGAAATTTGTCACTGCAGTACTCTTACTGCAGTACTCTTACTGCTGTTTTTGGTTAAATCAAAATCAACGTTCAAATCAGTGTGTCGATGACAGATGATTACAATCAATTCAGTTTCTACTGGCTACCTATTATTTCAAAGCTATTTGGTCGTCTTATAATATTAACTTAGACCAGCTTTAATGGACCCTTACATAAAACATTAACTTAAACATAAGTTACTCGAATCTACTAAAATGTCGTGATATAACTTGGAACAGCTCCAAACATTACGTATTTCATACAGATAGTACTAAATTTAGGACATAGCCACTTAAGGTTACACTAGTCGATACTTTTTCCATACAAATTTGGAGAGGAGGGAGGTAATACTAAAATATGATATGGTTTTATATTACTATTAATTTTGTCTTTGCAGAAACAGAAAAACAAAAAAATATTGCCATTAAAAAGTTATGAGCCAACAAAGTTTCTATTTTTTGATGATTTTAACGCATTTTTTAGGTGTAAAAAAGTAACAAAAAACGTAGAAAATCTTCAAAACGAAATCAATACCGACAAAGCTTTATTACTGAAGAATTCTATACAAATTATTTGTAATAAATTTATGCAGTGATTTTTTCATAAAATCCAATTTTCTAAAGCACTACTTTCAGATTTTACGCACCGTCTAATGTTGTTTCAGTTCGAAATGGTGTTTGTGTGAGTGCGAACAATAAGTTGTGCATATAGACTAGCGTCTAACTACTCATACTTGATATTATCGCTGTCAGACACAATGTCAGATGAGACAAGTTTTGGGAACACATTCATTGTGCGTACAGCTAAGGAGTGGAATTCCTTGCCGGAATCTGTGTTTCCTGATGGCTACAACCCGAGAATCTTTAAGTCAAGAGTGAATAGGTTACTTCTAGGTAAGTGCGTTCCATCGTCGACCGCATCGTCGCTTTCCATCAGGTGAGATAGTGAAGAATTAAAAAATAAAGGCATCGTACTTTTTGGCCTCACCCTTGAGCTTATTCGAGCCCGCGACTAGTTCAGCCTTAAGAGAAAATACTGACGGTTTTCAAGTAACTCATGAGAGTCTATAAATTATAATATTTTTATGTGTAATATTTTTATCAAAATATGTATTGTACTATATATAGGACATTTGAAGGCCTAATTGAAAAGCAAACACGTGCGTGTGTAATCTTTCTTGGTAATATCATAATAATATGTTTACCAACTCAATTGACTTTAATGTTTTCCAAACCCTTTAGTGCTGAAAAGTTTGTAACCTGTATTTTATTTTTTAATTGAAAAAAAAAATGATTATTTTTATTATGCCCTGCTGTTATTAAGTGAATACATTGTGTTTTTGCTTTTATTAGTTATTTATGTGTTCTTTAAAAAGACTCAATAAGTACGTATGCCTTTAATTTCACTTCCATGTGTTTATATAATATCTCAGGACCCTGAGGTCCTGGACCGTTGGAAGTCTTACGAGATGATGCAGCCAACTCACAGAGGACCCTTAGACACTTCGTAGTACTTTTTACCAACTGACGATCATCCCTGTACGCGCTATACTAGTGCACCCAAAGACAACCCTCAGCTGGTGAGAAACTATTGCGATATGAAAAACAAAAATATAAAGATACTAGCTGTTGCCCGCGACTTCGTCCGCGTTAAGTTCGTAAAACTGTACAATCACTCTGTGCTTGCAATTCATTCCGAAAGCATCGCAATAATTTATTGTACTTTAACATAAAACGGTTAAAGGTAAAAATATCCAAATTAAGAACCTCCTCCTTTTTAGAAGTCGGTTAAACACGCAAATTACCTTCAGGAAACATGTTATATACTCGTCCAGATCCAGATGTATGACCGTCAATGAATAGAAAGAGCATGTATGGGTCGTAGCAGTGGTCATTTCTGCCTATCCCAAGGGAAAAGGCATATGTATGCATGGGCAATTATGTGTTTCTGGTTTATGTTCTGGTAAAACATCATTGCATGATTTTAACCCCTCGCCACAGTGAGCACGCCACAATCAAATCGCAGCAGTAATGCCTGTCTTTGAGAAGTGTCTACAGAGGCGTCACGGCATCCTCTCTTTGTGCAGGACTCACGGGTTGTGGGTATTTTAGAAGGTATCTGTGTCGAATTCAGCGGGAAGAAACACTCGGGTCTCACTATTCTGCGAAACGCCCGGAGAATACGATGGAGCATACGGTGGAAGTCAGTCCCGCTTGGTCGGAGCGCCGGCGCCGCGTTGTCTTTATGGGGGCGATTGGTGGAGAAAATGACAACCAGTAGCCTCCTTCAGTGAAGCACTACGATCAAAGAAGGTGGGTGAAACTATGAGGGATAGGACATCCTGACTCCTCAGCGGTCGCTGCAAGGGACGCTCCGGGTGTTGAAAGCCGCAAGGCAATTCCCGGCTATCGCAAACACGGGATTGCGGTGGTGCTGTCCAGCCGTCTGGTCAAAGCAGTCCTGAATCGACAGCGCATAGTATTCTACGCGCGACTCAAAGAGATTTCAGCAAATGGATAGGGCCCTCTAGGGCCGATGTCTGCTAGGGCTGCAAGATTGATCGAAAGAGTTATCTCCCATAACAATTTTCGCCTCAATAACTTTTCACTGAAGAGTTTAAGCAGTTAGACAGCTTTGGTAGAGATAAACGAAGGAGCATAATCGGGACACCGACCTTCAGCTGGATAACGTGCACTGATAGTGAAAAGCCTTAAGTGAATCCAAAAACTACCATCATCATCCGGCAGGCATTAAGTCCGCCGCTGTACATTTGTGCATAAAGGATTAAATAAATAAATCATCAACTATCTTCTTCCACAACAGTACTTATGAAGAATTGGCGAGAGCATGCTTGCATTGATTGTTGCAGTTTGATCATTTTAGGCGTTAGAATTACTTGTTCATTTACCTAGGATATTTTGGTGTGTATTTAATTGACATCCCCGTATATAAGACAAATGTTTTTTCCATAGTAGGAACTACCTTATGAAGAGTCTCCAACTTATGAATGAAACTACGGCTAAACCTTGTGCGCGTGTATCCCCGTTCAATCGAACTCGCATATTGATGGCCAAACCGAGAAATTACTGACGCCGATTGCCTCTATGAGGACACGGCGGTTCACTCAAGATGGATAGACCTCCACCGCATGCTACACCGAGTCCTCCAGGTGATTCACAAAATGGTAATATCAGGGTACTTTCAACCGAACCCAGAACAGAAACCGTTCGAAACACCCACAACAGTCCTGAGCTTATCCATAAAACAATGAAATTATGGTTAACAAATGTAGCAGCCGATAAGTGTTATCCCTGAGACTGGCCTCCCTTAGAGGGTTGTTCCAGTGTTGGTCACCAATCATTGCAAAGAGGTAACGTCCAGATATCGACGTAAGGCTGTAAGGAATCTGAGATACATCATACGTTGTCGAACTGTGGTCAGAAAAACACATTCGATCCCGTTTTATATAAAGCGGTGACTGCAAATAATAAAACACACCATTATTAATCCGCAAGGTGCCATCATGCCGGAGGACACAGTGGAGATGTGTACTGCAAGGGCGGAGCACCGCCGTGTCCTCGTGAAGGCAATCGGCGTCAGTGACCTCTCGCGCCGGGCTCTGATCCAGAGCGAGGAGTAGTGGCAGGCAGTCGCCTCCTTCTGCAAAGCCGTAATGCTAGCGAAGGCGGAGGCCGCACGCGTTAGGGAACGAATGGCCTCACGCCGAGCCAAGATTCCGACCCCGACTACCAATCACGGTAGACGCGGGCTTCCGGACGTCGAGCAATGGGTAGCTAGCCGTCCTGTAGTTGACAGGATCGAGCCCAATCCTCAACAGCGCGTAGTGATCGACACAGGTGTAGTTTTAGTCGGTTAAGGATTGACACGTCTTCCCGCTCCAACCAGAGCGGGAGAAGTCATTGGATGATTTCCACCCTTAAAAAAAGAAAAAAATGGTGCCATCATCATCATTATTATTTCAGCCGAAAGATGTCCACTGCTGGACATAGACCTTCCCAAGTGTCGCTATAATAACCGGTCCTGTGAGTCTCTCATCCATCGGATACCCGCGACCCTTACCAGGTCATCGGTCCACCTGGGGACCATCCAACGCAAGGTACCCTGTAACCCCTTCCGAAAATGTGGCCGTGTTATTTTAAAGTGAATAATTAAATACATATAGCTATTTACTTTTATCGTCTTTGGATGGTATCCCTTGAATAATCACGGTCAATTAGCTTGTTACTATAATGCGAAAAATATAATAAAAATAAGCTGTAGGATTGTTAAAAATGCCTCCGTCTAACACCAGTTTAACCATAACTGTAATCGTGCGCGATGGCCATTCTTCTGCCACTCAGAAAATTACGTAAAATACGCAATGCCATCTATCAAATTTAATATGAAGTTCAACCGTCATTGTCATCATTATTTCTACTTTGAGTCTTTAGATGGCGTTGCGAGTTGCGTGTGGTGTCATATTTTACTTCTCGAAAACTTTGATTTCATACCGTTTGTCTTTCATATGCTTTGTTTCATTGCGATGAAAAAAAGCCTAAGTAAGATAATTATCAAGTTCCACACAATTTAAATGTATAAAAGTTATCTACATCGATTTCTAAAATTAATAATACGCACTTCACTAAAAATTTCTACAGATATATACGTAGATTTATAAAAAAAAATTGTAAGCATGCAAAAATATATAAAAAAATCTTATTCACGATGACAAAATAGAACAAAAATTTCTCCTAAGAGAGCCGTACGGGATTTGAACCACCTTCACATTACATTAAAGTCTAGATGCGAATCCACTGCGCTGCGGTCTTCGATGAATAAACTATAAAATAGACGTTCTTATATAAACGTCATAATTGACTGATTGGCTCCCTAACGATGATAGCGTGATGATTTTCGTTTTAGAAGTTAAATTTGCAGCTAAATGGAATAATGTAACATTATAGTACGTGATTTTATTCGTCGCTTTGATTTTATTATGTGTTTTGATTAGTTTGTACAAAATATTTAGAAGATATCGAATAGAAATGTCAATTTTATTTTGAAAAAATGGTAAAAGTTATTTTAATACAAAAAAAATAAGACAAAATAATGACAAAATTTTTAAATGTAGCTGGGAATTGAACTCGCGGCAAATGTCGTTCAATACCTACATTTTGGATTATTGCTCACCCCCCATAGCAAATAGCGTGATAGTTTATAGCCTATCAGTTGCCCTGACCTATAAGGATTGTGTATGCAAAATTTGAACAGGATCGGTTCAGTAGTTTTTGCGCCAATTAATACCATCACAAAAGAATTTTACTGTTTTATTATATGTATAGATAGGTTTTTGAGAGGCTTAAGTGCACTGCTTAAGCAATTATGTTAAAACTATGGCAACCAGTGAAGTAGTATAGTACTCCGTGTATAGGCTATATATACATATACTACTTGCAATATATATTATATATATATGTATGTATGATGCAGCAATGAAGCAGTAGGCGATGAAATAAAATGCTGAGCGAAAGCGACAAAGTTATATTGCAGTTACAAGGCTAAAAAGCAGTAAATGATGAGATGGTCGATGGGGACAAAAGGTTCTGGAATGGCGACCACGTACCGGAAAACGCAGCGTTGGAAGGCCTCCCACAAGGTGGACCGATGACCTGGTGAGGGTCGCGGGAGTTCGATGGATGCGAGACGCACAGGACCGGTCATTGTGGCGGCATTTGGAGGAGGCCTATGTCCAACAGTGGACGTCTTTCGGCTGAAATGATGATTTTATGGCAACTGGCCTGGACAATGTTAATAATATCCATCGATATATTTTTTATCATTATTATCATAATTAGATCACTATGCTCGCGCTCGTTTCTCCGAAACATCACTCAAACATTAATGCTTGACTGACTAATGCCCAAATGACGCCTCATTCAACTCTCATACATTCATAATAAAACACGTAATATATCTAATACAATCAAGTATAAAGAGATCCGACACCTGAGCGGAAACACCTGGGGTAATCCAACTCAGCGTACAGTCGCGAGCAGAGTTCATTCATCACATTGATGGTACTAATACAAAATGAGTGAAGACATACTTCGTGGGTATGCGGTTTTATTAAAAGCAATCTCACGGATCATTTTCAACCTTAACAGCAAGCATTAAGATTTAAAATCAGACGATATTGGATATCGGTTCAGAGGTCGTCGGGTCGTCAATTTTCAGAACTGATTATTTCTTTAGGTTCTCTGGATTTCTCGGTGAAATCGGATTATAAAACGATGAGCTCCACATTCAACCTACTTGTCTCAACGAACTTGAAACCAGAATAAAAAAAGCAATAAAAAGTAATGTACTTTTAAAAGGTCTGGCACATACAATAAAATTCGCAGTACATTTATGGAAGAAACTGAAGTTATGGCCGCTGTAGAATGAAATTCTGGATGAAAATTCAACAAAATATCGACGTGAGTACCGAATTTATTGCAGTTACTGTAAGAGCACATTTAAAAGTTCTTAGCTTCTAGTATGTGTATATTTCAGTCTCGCAGAAGTACTTATCTGATAAACTGCCCCGTTAGTCTAGTGATCGCATACCTACACGGCTCCTGAGCATTGATGCTAGGTTTAATTCTTAGGTCGGACAGTGTCCTTGGATTCTAACCATGTGGTTTATATTTCAGTAGCATGCTGGACACGGTTTTTCTAGCCGGTACATGATAAAAAAGCTCACCTACTACCTACCTACCACTAAGTTAGAAGATCGGTAAATACCAAACTTCTAACTTAATGGACTTTGGTGGCCAGGTGGGTGTTTTGTACTTTGACTTTCGGAAAGCGTTTGATAGGGTTAATAATGACATTTGATTGGCGAAACTTTGTGCTATAAGATTTTCACTTGGTCTGCTGCGGCTGCCTGCTGACTACCTCCGCGATCATCAGCAGTTTGTTAGATAAGGTCTTTATGAATCCCTGCCCTATCGCACGCATTCTGGAGTCAGTCAAGGATCAATACTCGGACCATTAATGTTTCTGATAATGGTAAATGACCTTCTAACTGTTGTTCATTTTGCTAAAAGTCTACTCTTGAAATCAATTCTGAGACAAATTGCCCGGCACTGCAACGCGACATTAACGCTATATACGAGTGGAGTGTAAATAACAAAATCGATTTCAATTCGTCAAAATGCTACGTCGTGAGTTTTACCAGAGCCCGTAACCCAGTCTCCTTTAATTTTAAAATCAATGTCAGCACAGTTACCAAAGCAGTCGCTATTATGGATCTAGGTGTCACATTTAATCACACACTAAACTTACATGACCACATTTTGGCAGTTGCAAAAGATGCATTTAGACGTTTAGATTTCATTTTGAGAAATACTAAAGATTTTAAGATCATAAGCGTTATTAAATCTATTTTTAAGATGCTTGTTCGAAGTAAGCTTGAGTCTAGAGTCTAGTGCTTACGCCAGGAACCCGCATGAGAAAAATATGCTTTGATATTAGAGAAAGTGCAAAAAGCTTACCTTAGATATCTTTATAAGCGTATCTATGGATACTATTCCTTTATGTACTCTATTAAGTTTCTTTTAACTTACTTGCAGTCAGAAGAAAAAATGATCAAATATTAACCATGTGTAAAATCCTTCATGGAAAAACTGATACTCCAGATGTGCATGCCGAGCTGTCACAACTTTGTGTCCCAGTTAAGTATAGCCGCATCAGGAGACATAGCTTGTTCGCTGTGCCTGCGAGTCACACTGTTGCGCGATCACAGTCTCCTGTCCCTCGCACTCTTTTTGCGCTCAACGCTCTTTTGGACACGCACCCTGACTGTGACGTTTTCACGGACGAATGGAAGATGATCATGTCAGTATGTCTGGAGCAGATGTGTGATTTTTTATATATTAATATAGTCTTTAACTAATGTAATTGGCGGATAGCCGTTTTTGCTAAAGTAAAACCAATAAATAAACGATACGAAATCAAAATATATCACATCTTCATCACAAAACATATTTAATAGAGAACCCATATTCCCAGTCTATATTCGTGACTCGAATCATAACATCGGCAAATGGAACCGATCTAATATATGTTTTTCTTATTCGCTGAACAAAGAATAACATGCACAGGGTTGCCATCCTTCCGGGTTTCCCCGGATCTGTACTAGTTTAACGGGCGTCCAGGAAGCGTCCGGGCTGGGTATCTTTTGCAGTTTGGACATAAAACTTTGGCACTCCACCGCTGGGCGTCATCAGCGAGAGTCGCGAGCTGCGCTGCGAATGCCGCAATTAACCGACTCGCTCGATATATTTTTCCCAAAGTATTTTTTTTTTATAGCAGTGTTTTATAATTTTTGTTTTATTTCAAGAACTAATTCACAAAAATTCAAGAAAAATTTACAAAAAAGAAAATTGTCAATTTGAACTATTTTGTTATTATACTAGTGTAAAAGTAAAAAAAAAAGTGATTTTATGTCCGGGTTCTAAACTCCAAAATCCGGGGTTTTTACCCTTCTTTTCCTGGTTGCCAGATCTTAGAGATGGCAACCCTATACATGCACAGTAAGAGAAATAATTTATCAATTCAATATCATTCGACATGTTTTTTTATTTTTCTATTGAGTGGATCACTCACGGTTAGGTTATCATCGGGAAGCTGAGGAGATTGTAAATATTGTGGAATGATTTTTTGGAGCGAATGATAACATGACTAACCAGACATTTTACCGCTCTGATGATTGGATCTATCACATTTCGATGGTATTTGTTTTTTTTTTTATTATTGATAGGCACTTGGCTATCTCCCCCAACAGTAGGCGATAATGTGGTCAACGATGGAGCACCCTTGACTTGGGGTAAACTATTCATTCTAGACTTAAAGATCCTCACGTTGTAGCTATCACGAAACACAGAGTCCGACAGAGTATTCCACTCCTTAGCTGTACGCACAATGAATATGTTTTTTAATTGAAAGTTGTCGGATGTTCGGACGACGAGTAATGTGTAGCTCGCCATTCGTTCGCCCTATAAAGCCCGAGACCGAGTCGTCGACGGGCGTAGTGTTCTACGCGCGCCTTAGAGATGTTAACAAACCATAGGGCCCCAGCGGGGCCGATGCCTCTAGGGCCATGAAAAAACGTGTGATAGAGATAATCCTGATCCTAGAACGCAAAACGCAACTGGAGAAACATATATGTGGTTTTAATCAGTAACGATCTGATTCTCTCTCTCGCACCTCGTAGAAATCATTAGATGATTTCCCTCCACAAAAATAAAAAACGAAAATAGGATGGTGTTGCATATACACTGCGCACACGTGTGCCACACAAGTCGATCTGGGCGCGTCGGTCTCCATACATTTTATATGGAAACTAGACTTGTAGAGCTACACTAGATCCACGCCCCGCGACGTCGTTCTACGTACAAATCAGGCGTGTTACACGTGTGCGTCGGTATAATGTAGTTCTAGCTTACTACACTGGTTTTAACTTGTTAGAATTGACTCAATGAATAAATGAGGAGTAGGAACTTACTATTGTAGTTGGCATCTTGAATGTTTAGACAGTGTTTCTCGTCAGACTTGTTGGCTAGGAGGAAACGCCGATTTTCTGTTTGATGTATATAATGTTTGTTTACACAATATAATATAATATTCCACAACTTTAGCCGATCGCTTTTTTGTTACAAAATGAACAATGATTTGTATTTTCTTTTTTTGTATGGTATGAGCGCTCTCGCTTTAACTCTATGCTGTGGTCGTTTTAGTTTTAGTTACATAATTATAATTGAAAACTTGTAAATGGCCGTTTTTAACTATTCTAAGTTTTTACTGTAACAAGTAGCTGTAAGTTTTCCTAATAGTAATAAAATAAACCTTCACACAACGCCATCTAGTCCCAAACTAAGCAGAGCTTGTGTTATGAGTACTAGACAACTGATAAACATATTGATATATTTCTAAATCCATACGTATCATAGATAAATTACGCCCTGACACAACAAATGATCGTGCTCATCACACAAACATTTGTCTTGGGTGGGAATTGAACCCACGACCTCCGGCATAGCAGTCAGGGCTACTGACCACTAGACCAACAGGCCTGTCATTTACAATGGAAATTGAAATTGTATAACAAATGTGCAATGGAAATCGTATTGTGCACCGTTTGTGAATCTATTTATTTATTAATTTATATACACACAAGAATAAAAGAAAAGAAGAAGGAAACAGAAGAATAGTACAAAGGTGATGCTTATTTCTAAAGAAATATCTTCCATCATACCTGCGACAGGAGAGTTGGGGAAAATAGAGATGTAGACACTGTGTGTAGACATAAAAGGAAAATTGGTACACACAAAATACATAGTTAACAATGCAATAATATACACATATACATAAACATAATAAAAAAAATTATCACAAAAAAATAATAATAAGTAGTATCTATCTGTTGTTTAAGTAAATAAAAAAGTTATTTCAACCCTTTTGTTTACGATTGTACTCGGAGATGTACACAATTTCTTTTCCTTTTAAGAATTATTTCAATCTTAATGTCAGGGATTGCGCTTGCCAGCTGTTGTCTGCAACATGTTGTTAGTGGAAAGCTTCCCATCCAACTTCTGACCTTTATAAATGAAGTCAGTTTCTGGGTCTGTTATGTAGGTTACCGGTATCCATCATGCCTTTTTTGTCTTTCTTTATATACGTATGTTGGTTTTATTTACAAAATATTTCGATATTTTACAGTTTTCTAAACATTATTCAAACTTTATTATCATTTTACATATTACGCCTGCTGTTTGAAAATACATTGCTCTAGTATTATTTGAAGTTTAGAAAATACAAACACATTTTTATTGCTCGATGAATCCTCCGCACTTTACCCCTAAAATATTGACATCAAACTCAAAAAGTATCTACAAATAAACAACTAATTTATAAATTACTAATACTTAAATTAATTGTAAGGATAATCTATTAATTAAGTGGTGGCCGAGAGCAGTTGTAGGTCGCGGATTCAAACCCAGCCAGGCGCATTACTTTGTGTAATTTATTTCATAACCACTGCTCTCAAAACGGTCAAGGAAAACATCGTAAGGAAACCGGCATGTCCTAGAACCAAAAATTTTAATACATGTGACATCCACCAACCCGCACTGGGCCCGCGTGGTGGTTCACGGCCCATTCCCTCTCCTACAGAGCAGACTTGAGTCCCAGCAGTGGGAATATTAAAAGGCTGATTATGATGCTATGCTATTACTTAAGACCTACTTTCCCAATGCTTCAGAGATTGGCATGTCAATTCAATTGTTTCGAAAAGTAACGATGCTTCAACGTTTTTTCATAGAAATTGTGCTATATAAAGAACAATTTACATCTAATCTGAAGTAAATTGTTCTATTCGAGGAACAATCCTTTGGATGAATGATGAGGAAGGGAAAGGGGTATCGGGAACAGGGTCCAAGCTACCTGCGGTCAGGACTCCAAAGAAAGAAACCTCCTAACTATATGAGCCGTTTCCAGGAGTACCGCTTTCTGAATCAAGCCCTTGATGCAGCCGCCTAACGCGAGCCTCCTAAGGTGTTGGTCGAGGCTCTTGGCTATTAAATCCCTGCCCGACATGACTATCTTATATTATTGTTATTAAAGCCCCACACCGTGTCTATCTGTCTGTTTGCGTGGTTATACCCAAAGACTACTGAATAGATTTGTATGCGACTTTCACCAAAAGACAGTGATTCATGAAGTCAGAGCTAAGCAGTGGAATTCCTTGCCGGAATGTGTGTTTCCTGATAGCTACAACCCGGAAATCTTTAAGTCAAGAGTGAATAGATTACTTCTAGGTAAGCGCGTTCCATCGTCGACCGCATCGTCACTTTCCATTAGGTGAGATGGCGGTCAAGCGCGAACCTATCAAGCATAAAAAAGAAAAGAAAAGTTAGATGAATTTAAATGCTAATTACAGTACCTACCAACAATAATATAATTTCAAATATTTGTAACACCCGTGCTGAG
This sequence comes from Mythimna vitellina, assembly GCA_949316375.1. NCBI lineage: Eukaryota > Metazoa > Arthropoda > Insecta > Lepidoptera > Noctuidae > Mythimna > Mythimna vitellina. Next base: position 21,211,465 of record OX438702.1, on the reverse strand, counting down.
TGGTTGGTTATTGTCGCATCGCCTTTGTCTGTGGTAGCCTATTATCTTAAGAGTCCGTCTATTTCTTTGGTTCAATTAACGGTCAGACCACAGAGTAACCTACAAACATACTACTTTTTTTACGGTCGAAAGAAAAGGTAATTACATTCGTAAATAAATAAAGAAGGAAGGAAATACTGGTTGCTTCGTATCTCGTGTGCAGTTCTCAGTAGTAAGTAGCACTTCCTCGCTAATTGAAGACTTAATTGTCGCAGTTCTGACGATAAGTGATTGGCTTTTGTGCTTCGAATCGATTGATTATTTCTTGCACAGAATGAATACAGATAAGTATGGTTTCTGTAAGGCAAATTCCCGTAAGTAATAATACGTATTAAAGCCAATCCCGTGCAATTTATTTATTTTATTATTTATTTTCGTCATATAGAAACCGTAATATTTTTTTTTTATATTTATTAAAATTAGTACTTAAAAGCGTTAACTTCTTACGCGCTATTTGGCTCAAAAAACCCGTTAATATCCATCAATGACTTATTATTATGACGTATTGTACAAACATGTGATTTACTAATAACATTAGGAAATATTCTTGTCTAAATAGTTAGCCAGGATTTAAATTCTCGTATTATTGGGGCCGGATCCTCGACAATTTATTTTTATTACGTAAACACATGGAAGCATTAATAGATTTATAAATATAAGCACATAGGAACTGCTTATTTCTATGGAAATTTCTTCCAGCAGACCTGCGAAAGGAAATATAAAAAATATAAACAAATGATAGTGAGTAAAGCCAAGAGGAAAAGAAAACTTTAATCTCAATATCAATTAAATATTAATAAATAGTGCAATTGTATTCAATTGTATTCTTATAATTACGGAAAATGTAATTACCTCTCTGATTGGATTATATATTAGTTATTCCAGGTTTCAAGTTGCTTTTTTTTTGTTTTCAGGATAACGGTTTTCTTATGATTTATTAGTATTACACGCTTTAAATCTCAAATCCTTAGAATTTACTGATACGAAGCAGAGCACAAACGTTGGCTCATAATGGCTACTGAGAAGTAAATAGGAAAAACAAAAAAAAACACAAGAAATGTATCTATATTCGATCTTTCTATCTTTCCTTCTTTTTTTTTCTTTCTTCCTTTCATATATTCAGCAGCCATGTTTGAAACCAGTTTACCGATAAGGCAACACAAATTGGCACTAGTCTAAATCTACAATAATAAAGATTGAACAATACCTTTCGCTCTTAAAGATAAATTCCCAACAATATTTAATTGACAATTGGTCTGTGAGCATTCAAAAAACAATACAAGTTGAATCACTTGGGGATTTCCATACGTCATAATAAATTCAACAAGCTAGGAAAATGGATAGTTATCGTTAACTATCGGTTTAATTTACTACTAAGAACTTAAGCTAGAACTACACTGCGCACACGTGTGCCACACACGCCGATCTGGACGCGTCGTCTCCATACATTTTATATGGAAACTAGACTTGTAGAGCTACACTTGATCCACGCCACGCGACGTCGTTCTACGTACAAATCAGGCGTGTTACACGTGTGCGTCGGTTTAATGTAGTTTTAGCTTTACTGATGTCTACCTTTTTTTTTTTACTAGTTGCGAAAATCATCTTATGACAAATCTCGCTCTTGGGCGGAGCGCGAGATAGTGTCAGACTTTTACTGACTAAAAACCCACTCCTGTTCTTTCTTTGCCTTCGTCCTAGGGCCCCGAGTTTCGCTTTCACACTACCCATGGCCCCAGTAGGCTTCGACCCTGCAGGGCCCCTACGATTTGCTGACATCTCCTTGAGGCGCGCGTGGAACAGTACGCGCCGGCGACAACTTGGGCTTGGTCCCGACGGTTACCGAACGGTCGAACGGCGAGCCACCCATTGCTCGCCGTCCGCAAGCCTGCGCCTACGGTGTACTGATGTCTACCTACTAATTACGTCCTGCCAATCTAGTATTAACTGGTTCCAGGATCTAGAACGAATGGTTTCACTTACGAATCGTACTTAGTTTTTTAGTGATACACTTTGGCACAAAAAACAAGCTACAAAAGGTAATTATAATACTTACACCTTACTACAATCATGGTCTGATTGATCTGACTAATCACAATTAAATTACATAGCTGACTACTGTATTTTTTTACAGTGTATAATAAAGAGTATATATCTATCTAACTTATCATGTGAGTTGTCATGGTTTTTTTATTTATTTATCGTGTCAGTGGGAAACCATCAAAAGACTCCTCTCACTCAAGGTACAGCGAGAGAGAGAATCAGACTTTTAAATGCGGTTCAATGACCACCGACCTTGCACTTACGGCACTATCGGACCCACAACGTCGATACCTGTGGTACAAAATGTTGCTTTTTTTTCAGTGAGAAATCATCAAATGACTCCACGCGCTCTGGGTGGAGCAAGAGTGTTAGACTTTCACTGACTAAAACCCACGAGTGTTCCTTCAGTTACTCTTTTCGCTCCAGGGCCGCGTCAACTCTTTCGTACCCCTAGTTCGCAGTCCAAGTTATGCTGATGACCCTTCCCGAGTAATACATTAGCGAAAATAACATCCATAAACAAGCCATATTATAGTTTAATGCTCTTACGTAGCTGTACTAACGGACAAGACGATTCTTGTAACTGTATAACGGGTGATCTCTGTAGGGTTTCTCAATAGGGACGCTCAAACTTTTGACAGCGTATAGCGGCCATCTTGGTAAAGAATAGCTGTCAAATTTGGCATGTGTATATATACACCGTGGATCGCTACACGCTTCAAAAACACTTAGAAATTGTTGAATTATCAAAATCAGTGGTCTATTCTCAAAGTGGATTTTAGTAGAGCTTTAAATATCTATTGACCAGGCTTCGACTACGTATAATGCTACTAGCTAGTTAAGAAGACCACCAGGCCTAGCCAAGTTACGACCGTTTCGGTTCAAATCTCTTTCTACAGACGATAACGCCTCCGATTTCTGTTCTGACCACGTGACTTAACGTTGAGATGATGTCATTCCCATACATTTGAAGTTTTTTACTAGTCTTAACGATTGTAGATTATCAATCAACTTGACTAAGTCCTCTGAGCTTGTTAACGGCTGCAGGAGGGAGGAGGGAGCATGTGCCTGTTGTCGTTTGTTGAAGCAAGTTGTTTATTTGTTTGGACAAGTATGGAAGAAAATGACATGTTTGTTTTTAAATCAATTGGATTAAGGACAAAATAATAATTATATTATCTATAATTAGTTGTTTCCATGTCCTTCAAAGTATTAGTAACTCACAAGTGCCTCCATGCGTGACAAAAACTAATCGAGTGTGAAAGAGACAGCGCTATCGATAGGAAAACATAACGTAATTATAGACAATTATTGTGTGACCAATAATGTGTCTGATTGCTCTGGCGATTGTTCTAATTGAAGTTATTAGGGGCTACGAGTTTTTTGTTATAATAGGCTATTATTAATAGCTTTATTTTGTAGGGCACGTGTTTTGATAGCTAATTTATTCCCGTAGTATGGTTTTTATCGCCTGTCCTACAAGAACCATGCATTTTCTTTTTTGATGTTTTTTTTATTTTCACAAAAAAAAACTACAACCGTCTTCGATACAACAAAACCACTAACAAGTGAAAAATATTTTTAATTTCAGAAGTTTAATTATTTTTGAGAAATAGGAGCACATAAATTTGTAAAAATCACCAAAGCTCTCAAAACGGTGAAAGAAAATTTAGAGAGGAAATCAGTAGTCCAAGATTCAACATTTTGAAGACGTAAGACCAACACATACTGCACCCGCGTGGTGGAGGCCCTGGGGGCGTGAGGACCGTTGCCTCACGCGATCGGCCGCCTCCTTTGCAAGCATTACTGCTTCGCAGAAGGAGGCGGCCGCCTGCCACTCCTCCTCGCTCCGTACCATGGCTTGTACTGTACCAAGGCCCGATGCAAGAAATCGCCGCCACCGACAACAATACGGATCTGTGTTCGATATAAATCAATAATAATTATTAAGTAGGCCATGCACGCCCCAAAGCAAATATGTTGCAATATTTCCTGGTACAAGACCTACTTTAAGACGTTCTACATTCGTGATGTCACTTGTAATCTTTACGATTCTCATACGTGACTGTAGATAACGATCGAACATATAAAGATAACATGCAAGGCATGCATAATATAAGAGTGTGTTATCTTTGCATTTTGATCCAATCTTATGGCTTCGTGAATGCATATAGTTGCATAGGAATCTTGAATTATAAGTAGTAGTTCCGTTACTTCCAGACAATGCAAGGTCTGTAGCTCAGTCCTTGCTTGATAGATCATACTTCTGTTAAAAGGTCTAGGTACGTAAATCTATAATTTACGTACGTAATTTAGGTACGTAAAGCAGACCAATAATAAACCTTATTTCTGCATTGTAGAGTTTCAAATCCTTTCCGTTGTGTGAACCCACATTTTTTTTTAAGGCGGAAATCATCTCAAGACTTCTCTTGCTCTAGGGTGAAGCGAGAGGGCGTGTCAGACTTTTATTGACTAAAGTCACAACAAGTATCCCTTTCTTACAAGCAGGCATTGGCCCTGCTGGGCCCCTAAGTTTTTCTGACATCCCTTTGAGGCGCGCGTGGAACACTACGCGCCGTCGACGACTAGAGATCGGTCCTTAAAGGACGGACGGACGGTGAGCTACCTACTATTTGTCGTCCGCAAGAACATTTTGACGGTAACGTCTAAGTCCCATGTAATTGAGGGGAGTGTTTCTGACGTGTGACGAAAAAGACTTGACGTTACCGCTATTGGGTTATGCTTGTAAAAAAAAGATATTCCCACCATACCCCCACTCTTCCTCATATCATTATTTGGAACGCTAATTGGGTACTTGTTTGCCTCAAAAACTATATCCGAAATCGCCAACAGAAAGAATTTTTAAATTCCGTTTTAAATTAATTAAGAAACCTTTCAAATCTCGTGGAAGGGGAAACTGATGTAGAAACTACAATATGAAGTCACCGCCATTAAATTAGGTGCGTAGAAAAGAGATAGGGAAATGTTCCCGCTTTGTCACCACTATTCCCATACGAATATTAGGTATGCTAATAGCTGCTTCAATTATTAACTATGTAATTCTGATGCTGTTTTCAGAAAGTTTTCTTTTTAGTACTTACGTAACTTGTTGTTTATTACAAAATTTATTACATGATTGAAAAAAAAAAATTGTTTTATAGGTTCGCGCTTGACCGCTATCTCACTTGACGGATATGGACGATACGGTCGACGATGGAGCGCGCTTACATAGAAGTAACCTATTCGCTCTTGACTTACAGATTCCCGGGTTGTAGCCATCAGGAAACACAGATTCCGGCAAGGAATTCCACTCCTAAGCTGTACGCACAATGAATGTGTTCCCGAAACGAAAATTACGTTATTTAGCAGGCATATGACCTCTTGACCAGTCAATAAATAAGATTAATTTATTTATTTAAAAATCATGTACAGTAGAGGTACATAGACGGGCAAAATGCAACACGGCATTGCCTACCAGTGAACCAAAAAATTTTTTTTTTATAAAATTTTTTTATTTATTTATTCAGTCATTATAAAAAAGGAAGCCTTGAATCAACCCTGCCATACTCAAGCTATCGTCACCAATACAATATTCAGATGGTAGATTTATCATGCCCACTACTGGATCGTCACGGCATATCGCAATTAGTGCCCCAAGCGGCTCCAATTTAAGCGACAATTTTAATTGCGAGCCTTCGTAATTGGCGCTATAGATATTTTTGGAAGATTCGGCGTACATTTGCGATTGAGAAGAGTAACCACGAAGTTTCTTGGACGATAATTTTTGCCAAAAGGCGAAAGTTATATGTATTTACCTCTATAATAGAATGAAATAGATAGTCAATACAATTTTGGGTAAAAAAAACTGGGTTCGTAACGCAGGTGGGTTAGTCAGTAAAAGTCTGGCACTCGCTCTACCCAGAACGGGAGAAGTTAATTGCCCGAAAAATAAATTGGTCACTTACAATTAATTGTAGAGTATGACATTCGTTGTGGCTGATATAATGGAATTTTGTATTCTACCTCGATTCCAGATACCAGAAAATGGTTTGATTCGAATAAAGTCTGAGTATGATTTATCGAGTATTATCTCAAGGTCTGTTTTATTCAACAGTAACTGGTTGATATTCTTCTTTTGAAATGTTAATAGATCCGTTGGAATATATGTCACTAGGTTATTATAGATATGTTTATTCTTTTCAATATTTGATATTTCTTCTTTGAAAGGTTAAAGTGTTTTTATGCTTATATTAATACATAGATACCGCTCTTATCTAAATGCCTATGTATTATTTTATAATATAATATTCCACAAGAGTAGATCGTTCAATTTTTGTTTTGTTTTCTTTATAACAGTAAGGTTACCTTAAATCTTTTTTCTTTTTTTCTGTGTCTGTATCTGGTATTTGATAGAGTCACTGTGTGTGATATTTACCTGTAACAAAAAGGAAAATAAATTAGTGACATTACTAACAAGTGAGAGCAGTGGTGGCCGCAGGTGGCCGAGTGCAGCAATTTATTTCATCACCACTGCTCTCAAAACGGTGAAGGAAAACATCGTGAGGAAACTGAACGTGGTGTTCGTGGTGTTTCCGTGAAAACAAAAAATTCGAAGACATGTGACATTCACCAACCCGCACTGGGCCCGTGTGGCGGATTACGGCCCATTCCCTCTCCTAGATAGAGGAGGCCTGAGTCCCAGCAGTGGGAACATTAAAAGGCTGATTATGCGGATCTCATGTACGTAAATTTAGGCACATGTTTGTGAACGCATCTACGATACATAACGCATTAAATCCGCCTTTGTGTTGCATGAAGATTTATTAAATGAATAAATATATACAGAAGTAATTCTTAATTCAATCAAAAGAATGTAACAATAAGAATTAAATTTATTAATGGTTAGTCCAACGAAATCATAAAAGATCTACACCCTCAGAAAATACTTAGTTTCTCCGCTATGGATGCCCATAGCGAACCATGAACAAAAAAATGGGCATAGGCATGCGCCTATGCCCATTTTTTTGTTCATATTACTTGATTGTTGTTATGTCCGAATCGAGTCGGCTTCCAGTTCAACCGAAGGACGCCGAATATTTTTTATTTAGGTTCATGCTTGTCCACTATCTCACCTGATAGAAAGCGATGATATAGTCGACAATGGAGCACGCCTGCTTAGAACTAACTTATTCACTCTTCGCAGGTTTTATTATCAGGAAACATGGACTCCGGTAAATATCAGCATTTAAAAATGGAGTCTGCCTAACTCCTAATAAAGTAAATATACTTCTTTTTTGGGTTGGGAAATTGTAAAATAACTTCTCCCGCTCTGGGTGACGCGAACGGGAGTGTTAGACTTTAACTGACTTAAACCCAGCCGTATTTCTTCAGCTACCTTTTACGTTCCGATAAGGCCCCGATGTCTCTTTTGAATATTCCTGCAGTTTTTTGGAAGCGTCTTTTAAGTTTACATAATATGTAAATCGGCGAATTTGGAAGTACGCAAAGCCAGCTTGACAACCGGACGATAGCGGATTACGTCTCACCGCTTGACAGAGTCTGGGCTGAGTTCGCGCGAGTCGAGCAGATAAAAGTTGTAAAGACGACCGCGTCTTAAAGGGGACCGCTCCTTTTCTCCGTCGGCAGCCGCGTGGGCAAGACTGCTCTAGAAACTGTCTCACGGCTCGTAGTGAACAGAATGGTTTTAGGGTTCCGTAGATAAATGACAAAAAACGGAACCCTTCCCTTACAGATTCGTCATGTCTGTCTGTCTATCCGCCCGTATGTCACATCCACTTATTTCCGAAACTATAAGAACTTTACTGTTGAAACTTGGTAAGTGGAATGTGTGTTTCCTGATAGCTACAACCCGGAAATCTTTAAGTCAAGAGTGAATAGGTTACTTCTAGGTAAGCGCGTTCCATCGTCGACCGCCTCATCGCTTTCCATCAGGTGAGATGGCGGTCAAGCGCGAACCTATCATGAATAAAAAAAAAAAAAAAAAAAAAGTAGATGTATTCTGTGAACCGCATTAAGATTTTCACACAAAAATTGAATAAAACAATAAATTTTGAGGTTCCCCATACTGAGAACTGAAACTCGAAAAATTTTTTTTTTGATCGAACTAGAACTTATGGGGTATCTAAAAAAAAAAATATATGATGTACGTTACCATGCAAACTTCCACCGAAAATTGGTTTGAATGAGATCTAGTAAGTAGTTTTTTAATACGTTATAAATCCTAAACCGCAATTTACCTTTCAAGTTTGTACGGAACCCTCAGTGTGCGAGTCCGACTCGCACTTGCCCAGTTTTTTTATAGATAGTATCAATGATGATGTTTATTACTCGTTATCTACTCATGCTGATGAGAGCGGGAATCTCCTCTTGTGTCCTGAACCGACAAGTAAAATTGTAAGTCTTTGATTAAAAGCATCGTCGGTAATATGCGGCGTGCCTTACGCGTCGAATTCCGTAGAGGCTGTAAATGACCCAGTTCCGTAGTGCTATGTTTTTGTTCAGACCGCAATGTTTACATGCTTTACGTTCAATAAATAGGTTTTTATTTAAAATAAATTGTGCCTATGTTAAAAGAGAAATCCAATTTGGACTCATGCGAAGAGAGTAGGAGAATAAAGTGAGAAATGAGTAGGTATATTAGAGGAAGTTTGAAAGTGGCGCCAGTGACTGAAAAGTTGAAAGGGAATCGTTTGTCTTGGTATGGCTATGTAAAGAGAAATAATGAAACGTATGTTACAAAACAAGCTAATGAGTGCATGTGGATCGATGGAGAGGGAGACGGAGGCCAGAAAAGATGGATGGATTGTGTGAAAAGTGATATGAAAGAAAAGGGAGTTAGTGACAGCATGACGGGTGACAGGATAGAATGGAAGAAAAATACGCGTTGCGCCGACCAAATAAATCGGGACAAGGGCAGGAAGATGTTAATGATGATGACGAAGAGCAGGAGAAAAATGGTGACAGATTTGTTCGTACTGTTGTAAACATTAAGGAGAAATATTAAGGGGACCACAGTAAATCGCGAGTTTTATAATGCGTAAAAGTATATATCAAAGTCAAAATCAAAGCATTTTATTTCAAATAAACCATTTACAGGCAATTTTGAAATGTCAAGAAGTCTAGATCTCTATGAAGAAGAATGTGCAAGAAACTCCATGGACACTATGATTCACTGCAGTAAACAGAATCACAAATTTTTTTGTTATTCTTCAGGATAAATGCTAGATAGATAGCGTGTTTCAAACACAATACAGCTAAAATAGTACGATAAAAAAAAAACACAAAGATGCATCTAAAAATGACTATTATCGATTAAAAACCAGACTAATATACATGGAATCATTCTAATTGTTTATCAGATTATTCTATAAGCAACGTTTTATCTATACAGTGTTTTAATTTCATTATCAAATCTGTCGAGTTATTAGTAAATCGCTAAAATTCTTCGTATTAGAAAGCATTATGTCTTTGAGTAACTCTTTATTTTGTATGTAGTTTGAGAGTGACCGTGCTTTAGGTCTTATAGTCCTCTTAAGGGGATGCAACTCGATATAATTTATAAAATAAATTTAATTAATTCGTGTATAATTATTTCAGTAAAGACCTCTGAAAATTTGCCATTTTGCATGAACTTTGACGCTTAATAATTTACTCAAAAATTATAAAGTATAAAAATAGAAGCCTTGCAAATTTAATCAAGATTCTAAATGACGACATTATTTTTCAAAAACTGACGACATTATTTTTCAAAAAGAGTTTATAAAAACACGAAATGGAACAAGTTCTGTAAAATATTCGAGTAAATCACGGAATTACCGAATGCTAACAGAGTTTTCAGGGGTCATCTCTCTTTTTTCGCGTTGCTTTTTCATCAAACATCGCATTGGATTGCGTTAGACGAAGTAACAAGCTTTTAACCATGCTCGATGTTGACGATAGGCGAGTGAAAAAGGACCCTTTTAAGGGTACATTTTAAACGCTAAGAATAATTCCAATCCTGTCCAAACTATCATAATCAGCCCATGGCATTTGCAAGCAAGCAAGCAAGTTGACTGCTTTTATACGACTATACGTGAGTGTTGCACATCCTTGGTGCGCAGGGTTCGTGCCAGCGCCAACGGCATCCTGAAGGCATTCGCACAGAGGTTTGATTGCCGGTACTTGAACCATTGCTGTACGTTGCATGAGCAATCGGAGTTTGTAAGTGTGAAGTGTGTGTACCAAATGTTATGTGTGTATTGCTTTCATATCGACGGTTGAAAGGCTAATTGATCTAAACGAAATTTTTTTCAAAATAGAGATATATTAATAATCGGAATCAGCAAATTTTTCTCCGTCGTTTGAGTCGGGTTCAAATGTCGATAATTAAAATGTCGTTTAAATCAATTAGCCTTTCAACCGTTGATATGTTGTGTGTGCATTGTTTTCATATGTTGTGTGTGTAAGAAAATTATTATTGATGTTATATGATCCATGTTGGTCGAAATAAATTATATTATTAATATTATTTATTTTGATACAGTAACAGGATTAAATTGTATTGTATTGTACTCTTAATAATTCAGTTGTGATTACAAAATTATTGTCATAATAAACATGGTCCGACGATTAAATATAACCGCACATGGTCTGCGGTTCTTAAATACCTTGGTGTACCGTTTATTCTATGAACATACAAGTTTATAATATCGATGAGTGATAAAAAGTGCTAACGGATACGAGAGAGATTCCAAAGGTATATTACAGAGCCATGTAACTGCTTTATAACAGTTGTGTATTTAGCTGCATGTGAAGCACCATCACTTCCATTTATTTTATGGTAATGCAACAAATAAATCCTCCCGCTCTAGGTGGCGCAAGAGGGAGTGTCAGACTTTTACTGCCTTAAACCCACTTGCGTTCCTTCAGTTGTCATTTGTGTTCCAGAGCCGCGGTAACTTTTTCCCTACGTGAACAGGTAAAAGGCACGTGATGCAGGATCGAAGGTGGGACATGGTCTGCGGAGAGACGCCGCACAAACACTGAAGATCGGAACCGTCCGAGAACCCCCATCTGTTACCTGTTCACTAGAGCATACACTGTGGACTACCGCCACCGTTACCAGGTTATCGGTCCACCTTGTAGGAGGCCTTCCAACGCTACGTCTTCCGGTACGTGGTCGCCATTCCAGTACCTTTCGACCCCAACGGCCATCCGTTCTGCGAGCAATGTGCCCTGCCCATTGCCACTTAAGTTTGGCGATTCTTCATGCTATGTCGGTGACCTTGGTTCTCCTACGGATATCCTCATTCCTGATTCGATCACGCAAGGAAACTCCGAGCATAGCCCTTTCCATTGCCCTTTGGGTGACTTTAAGTCTTCTGATGAGGCCCATTGTAAGCGTCCACACACATTTTACAATGAATAAGCAAAATTGCTGTTTTCTTTTGAAGGTAAAAGAGGGTCGTCTTTGACCGACGTGACCTACAGGGTATAGAGGTATCTTACCCCAAGTTCACACCGAACAACATTATAACCACATCAAATTAAATTAAGTACAATTAAAATAATCGTAATAATTACTTGTAATGCCTGTCTAATTTACTGAAATAGTCAAATAAAATGCTCATTTACTTTAATGTTTAATAAAGTAGGACATTTTAGTTTTAAAGTAATCTAAACCTATAATTTAAAAAAATCGCTAGTCATATTATATAAGGCTGCGCTACAGCTTTTGATGCGGGTTTCAAATAATTCAGAGAATTTATTTGGGAGACTTTTTTCACTTCGATAGATTATAATCTACCGACAAATAGTGCGTTAAATTGTAAACAGTATGTTACAGTTCACAATCTTTAGACAGTTTATAATCTCACGAGATAGATTATAATCTCACAGTATTTACAATTTTACGGTGACACATACATATATATATTAAAATATAATATATACAAGAAGAAGGAAACAAAAAGCATGCACAAAAGTTATTATACTACAAACATATTATTTCGGTCACAATTACGCTGACCTGTTAGTCTAGTGGTTAGTGGCTCTGACGGCTATGCCGGAGATCGTGGGTTCGATTCCCACCCAGGACAAATGTTTGTGTGATGAGCACGATCATTTGTTGTGTCTGGGTGTAATTTATCTATAATATGTATGTATTTAGAAATATAAAAGTATGTTTATCAGTTGTCTAGTACTCATAACACAAGCTCTGATTAGCTTGGGACTAGACGGCGTTGTGTGATAGTTGTGGAATATTATTATTATACTACAAACATATTATTTCGATCACAATTACGCTGAATGACTGCGGATATAATGAATCTCGCCAATTCATGTAGAAAACTAAAAGCTAAGATAATTTCCGACCACAATAGCCGACATTTCACAGTGAGAGTGAAAACAATTTATTTCACCGAATGCAGTTAGAAAGTTGAACGTCACAGTCACTTCGCTGATTTCACGCGTCGCTCTATTGGGCCAAGTTTGTACCTAACTACCTTGAAGAAGTATGTATTGCAATGACTTGGAATATCGATACTTGAAAGTAAGCGATGCGCTTTTTTTTTGTTCCTATTTTTACAACTGGCAAGGTTGCAAACAAAAGTTTAATGAAAAAAAAAAGTTTAAAAGTATGGGCAGTATGTAGGTACTTGCCTTACGATTATGCAATAACTGGTTATTTATCATAATTTCAGCTCAAAGACGTCCACTGTTGGACATAGGCCTCCCCCAAGCATCGCTATAAAAACCGGTACTGCGTGATTCTCGCGACCCTCACCACGTCCACCTTGGGCTACCTTGGTCCCCCTTGTGTGAGGCCTTCTAACCTTCTTCTTAAAAAATCAAACTTCTGAGTTAACGAAAAAAATAAACGTCATTTATGCGTATATCGCAATAAACATACATATAGACACTCTCAAGGGAATCAAAATTGTAGGGTACTTCCCGTTGACCCAGAATCCTGAAATTTTACATAAAGCAAGGTCTTATAACACAGGAATGGAAATAAATCTGAAAACAGAAAAATTGTTGGAAATACTTCGAGACTCCAATCGGGAATGGAACTCTTTACACAGGTAAGTTTGTACGGAACCCTCAGTGCGCGAGTCCGACTCGATCTTGCCCGGGTTGTTTATTTAAAAGTGTAAATCAATGTAAGAGGATCAATGACCGCTATAGCAAATTTATTAGGCTCCTACCATACTACTAACAATTACTGACCAAGATTCAAGTGAGGAAAAAAATCATTTGTTCAGTGTGTTTTGTTGAGTCATGACTCCAAGACAGATACCTATTTGTCCACGTTAGTACTACCTACGTCTACCAATAAGATGCTGGCTTCAGATCCAGTTAGCTGAGATATTGATCTTCATATAATGGCTCTTTTATTGGAACATCATAAAATGCCGTATTAAACCTTTGAAACATACTTAAGTTATGTTGCGGTATTTGACGTGGTTTCAAGTACATACCTACATAGTATCATGTATCATTCTATTTCAAAAATATCTGTTTTTTATTTATTGTGCACACCTACCACAGTGTTGTCTTTTTTTTACCCAATGGTTGACTGGTTGAGAATGCTTTGTGGCATTAAGTCCGCCTATGTACCACCACTATACATGAAGTTTAAATAAATAATAAATAAATAAATACATTAAGAGCATACTAAATCCTGCCCGCGGCTTCGCTCCCGTGGCAGGTTAAAAAAAGGTAAAGACATAAGATAGTTATAACTTTTGACCTGGAGAATGCTCCAGGCCTTAGGTTATAATTTTATTTGTGTTAAATTTCATTAAGAAAAATCTGGTGTGATAACGTTGGCCGGTGAGTAATAGGTAACTCGCCGTTCAATAAAGACCAGGCCTAAGCTGACCATGGGCGCCAAAAAAACACAGGTGGGGTTTTTTTTTTCGTTGGGAAAATCATCTTATGATATCCCTCGCTCTTGGGCGGAGCAGGAGATAGTGTCAGACTTTTACTGACTAGATAACCACTCCTGTTCTTCATCGCCTTTCGTACCGGGGCCGAGTCTTCCTTCCGTCGACGACTTGGGCTCGGTCCGGACGGTTATCGGACGGTCGGACGGCGAGCTACCCAATGCTCGCCGTCCGCAAGCCCGCGCCTGCTATGGCCGGAAATCGGGATCGGAATCCTGGCGGCGGTTGGGGCGTGACGGCCGCCTCCTTGGCTAGCATTACTGCTTCGCACTTGGAGGCGACCGCCTGCCACTCCTCCTCACTCCGGACCATGGCCTGTACCAAGGCCCGGACAGGTGGGTTAGCGAGAGAAGTCATTTGATGATTTCACGTTTATGTAAATGAAAAAGCTTTCATAAACTTTAATCAAAATCGTCAAGTGACGTGTCCTAATGATGTTCCTCATCACAAGTCAATATTAAAACCACACAGACGAACGGAACACCTGCAGAAGCGTTACGACTCATCTTTACGACTTACTTAATGTGGCGATAACATTGTGATCATAAAAAACTTATGTAAGAACAGTTTTATCATATTATCATAACTTAAGCCGAATGTGTTATTTTGTTTAATAACTTTACACGTAAGTTGGACGGTAGAAATCAATTTGGATATGCAGCTATGGATTCGCAGCCGGAGTCTGTTTCATAATAGCTTCATAGCATAGCATAGCATAGTCGGCCTTATAATGCTCCCACTGTTGGGACTCAGGCCTCTTCTCTAGGAGAGGGAATGGGCCGTAATCCACCACGGAGGCCCAGTGCGGGTTGCTAAATGTCACATGTCTTCGAATTTTTGGTTCTAGGACATGCCGGTTTCCTCACAATGTTATCCTTCAACGTTTTGAGAGCAGTGGTGATGAAATAAATTACACAAAGTAATGTGCCTGGCTAAGTTTGAACCCGTGACCTACAACTCGTAAGTCGGGGCCGTTACCACTCGGCCACCACTGCTCTCCACTGTTGGACATAGGCCTCCCCCAAGTGTCGCCACAATGAACGATCCTGTGCGTCTCGCATCCATCGAATTCCGCAACCCTTACCAGGTCATCGGTCCACCTTATAGGAGGCATTCTAACACTACGTCTTCCGGTACGTGGTCGCCATTCCAGAACCTTTCGGCCCCAACGGCCATCCGTTCTGCGACCAATGTGCCCTGCCCATCACTTTAGGTTAGGTACTCAAAGCTAATTAATGAAAAAAAAAAATCTCAAATGTAAAAAGTGTTTACTCATTTCGCAAATCGTTTAAAGGGTTTAACATTTACGATACGAGTTCGAATACACAGGAAAATAAAACATAAATTTTAAACTAATGGAAATGTCAGATACACAGAATTAATAGTACAGGTAGGTAAACGGTTTAGCCAAGCTACGTAATAAATACTCTGCAAATTATATAATAAGATATTAATGTAGCGTTTAGCTTACATGCCCTCTTGTTTACATGGGAAATGATCACAAAACTCCCGCTCTGGGTGGGAGGGCGAGAGGGAGTGTCACTTTTACTGACTAAAACCCGAAGTGTATATGTAAGTAACTTAAAGAGCACTTCCTTTCATTATTGACATAATATTGACATAATATTATAATTATATAAGGTGTTAAAAAATTATGTTTAAGAATTTCGAGAGTACATTGTACTCCTCATTATGAACAACTTTTACTACGGGACCAAACCTGAAATCGCGAAAAAAGAACCAGCGGTTCCCTACGTTTATGTTCGCATAACTCGTCAAAATGTATGGAGCAGCAGATTTGTTTCGCGATTTCAGGTTTGATGATAATGCGGAGTACAATGTCCCCTCGAAATTCTTAAAGTTAATTTATTAACACCTTATATAGTATGTATAGTATAATTATATATTAGACTTAGTATGTAGGTTTATATTGTGCACTGGATCCTCGAATACGTTCTCTCTCTATAATTAATTGGTTTGCTGGTAGAAAACTCATTGCTGAGTGAACTGTCTGTATCTAAAAATATTATGTTTATGTCTTTGTGTACAATAAAGAGGTAAAGTTTGTTTTTTTTTTGTTTGTAGGAGATAATCTCTGAAAGTACTGGTCCGATTGCTAAAATTTTTTCGCCGATAGAAAGCTGATTTATTCCTGAGTGACATTGCTATATTTTCTGTAAGCTGGCGAAGCCGCGGGCAAAGGCTAGTCAAGTATTAATTCTAATTCTGGCCACGTCTACCCAAATGATATATTATGATATGTTAATAAATAAATGGAATAATAACATAATAATATATTCCACAACTAACACACAACGCCGTCTAGCCCCAAGCTAAGCAGAGCTTGTGTTATGAGTACTAGACAACTGATAAACATACTTATATATTTCTAAATACATACATATTATAGATAAATTACGCCCAGACACAGAACAAATGGTCGTGCTTATCACACAAACATTTATCCTGGGTGGGAATCGAACCCACGACCTCCGGCATAGCAGTCAGGGCCACTAACCACTAGATCAACAGGCCAGTCGAAGTCGAAATATTATCAAAAGTCCGTTCAGTCGTCGAGGCGTGATTGATTAGCAAATATTCGAACATCTAGATACAGATTTCTCCATAATATAATTTTAGTTACATCGGACGGTCGATGGGACCAAAAGGTTCTAGAATGGCGACCGCGCACCAGAAAACGCAGCGTTGGAAGGCCTCCCACAAGGTGGACCGACGACCTGCTGAGAGTCGCGGGAGTGCGGTGGATGCGAGACGCACGGGATCGGTCGTTGTGGCGTTTCTTGGGGAAGGCCTATGTCCAGCAGTGGACTTCTTTCGGCTGAAATGATGATGATGATGATACGACTACAGTTGATGTTCTTCTAAATCACTAGTGAAAATAATGATCATTTACTCAGTTCTCGCTTTAGCTAACTAACCAAGTAACTTCAATACAAATAAAGCTTGTTCGGGAATCGTTTGTTTAACTATCTAGAAGTTAGTTAGATATTTACTTCAAACATTCGCGATTGTTATATTATGGGATTTATGATGTGGCTCAGAAGTAATTGCCTCGACTTACGAGTTGTAGGTCGTGGGTTCAAACCCAACCAGGCGCATTACTTTGTTTAATTTATTTCATCACCACTGCTCTCAAAACGATGAAGGGAAATATCGAGAGGAAATCGGCATGTCCTAGAACTAAAAATTCAAAGACAAGTGACATCCACCAACAGGCACTGGGCCCGCGTGATGGAAAACAGCCCATTCCCTCTCTATGAGGAAGGCCTACTTCCCAGCAGTTGAACATCAAAAGGCTGATTATGCTATACTATGATGTCTAAGCAGAGATTTTTATAAACCAACCTATGTTTCTTCAGCTGCTCTTTGCGTTCCAGAGTCACGGAATCTCTTTCAAACAATCTCGCAGCAAGTCTTCTTTTTGGCAGGATATCATTGCATAACTCCACACGCTCTGGGTGGAACGGAGTGTCAGATTTTTACTGACTAAAACTCTCTCCTGTTCCTTCAATTGCCATTTTCGTTCCAAGGTAGCGAAGCGGCTGGCAGATGATAGTGTTAAAATAAAACAAGCATTATAAATAGCAGAAGTCGATGAGGCTGATAGGTTCTGGAGTGGCGACCACGTACCGGAAGACAGAGTTGGAAGTCCTCCCACAAAGTGGACCGATGAACTGGTGAGGATTGCGGAAATCCGGTAAATGCGAGACGCACAGAACCGGTCATTATGGCGACACTAGGGGGAGGCTTATGTCCAACAGTGGACGCCTTTCGGTTGAAATAATGAATGATGATGATGATGATGTTGTATTTTTTTTTTTGGTGCGAAAATACATACAATGACATCCCCCACTCGTGGGCGGAGCGAGAAGCCGTGTCAGACTTTTACTAACTAAAAACCCACTCCTGTTCCTTCGTTGCCTTTCGTACCAGGAACGACTCTTCCTTTCAGAATCAGACCCTTGGCCCCAGTAGGCTTCGACCCTGCTGGGCCCCTACGGTTTGCTGACATCTCCTTGAGGCGCGCGTAGAACAATACGCGCCGTCGACGACTTGGACTTGGTCCGGACGGTTACCAGACGGTCGGACGGCGAGCTACCCAATGCTCACCATCCGCAAGCCCGCGCCTACGGTAGCCGGTAATTGGGATCGGGATGTCGGCGGTAAACATCGTATGACACACGTGAGTATTGATGATTACCATCCTCGGTACTCTTAATCAGCCTTCGGCTTGGGTCTAAATGGGGCATATGTCCAATAGGGGACATCTTTCGACTGAAATGAGGAGTAAGGAGTAGAGAAGTATGCGAATATAGATAATATACCTATTAGTCACATCCCTTCAATCCTTTTAGCGATAGGAACCAACCGTAAAGGGCCCTTTACGTAACAATAGGAAGGATTATTGAATAAGCCAACATCATACACTGCTCTCATAAAAAATATCATATAAACTTTTGTTAAAATTTTACGTCCATTTTTCTATAGCACTTTCATGTTTATAACGCCGCTGTTACGGGCATCCTATACAAAGTCGATAACCCGTAAATTTAGTTTTATTACCGCTACAAGCCAACCATTTAAAATTTAGGATATTCCGTACACACTGACATGGCTGAAAGGCCTAGATGTTAAACCAAAGTTACAAATTTGCAAATGCTGGCTGGTAGGAGAATATCGAAAGCCTTGCGGGAAAGTGAAACGTGTTTCTTTCTGTATTTAAGTTTGGTAACCAAGATTTATGTAACTCATAATATGATTTAAAAGAGTGTCCACGGAGTTCCTTGCACGTTCTTTTCCATAGAGATCTACGCTTTGGAACGTGCAATTTAGGGCGGAATTCAACAATAAAACTAATCGCCGCTGTTTAGCCGCTGTCACTAGTGTCACTTGTAAAAATACAAGAAAAGAAAAATACAGACAAGTGACACTAGTGACAGCGGCTAAACGCGATTATGCGAGCCAAACGTTAAAACGCGATTAGTTTTATTGGTGATTTCCGCCCTTAGCTTACTTTTTTTTCACTTTGACAATTCAAAAGTGGCTTTAATTGATCTATTTGAACTAAACGTAACTGATTTCTTTTAATATGCCTTTGACAAAATTGGATTTGAGAACGATGGTTGATATTGAATAAATTTTATTTTTAAGTTTAACAACTAAGACCTGGATACCCTTTTTCCACCACCACCAGTCAAAACGAATGCTGCTAGACATCAGTATTTTCATCAGTTAGGTTAATTATAAATAGTAAATTATTATTCAAGTTTGATGATGATAATACTAACTTGATTAACTCAATTGTCTAGAAGAGTGTTAGTGGCCCTGACTGTTAAGCCGAAGGTCGTGGGTTCGATTCCAATTTTGGACCCGCGTTTCATCCCCGTAGGAGGTGAATTTTAGAAAATGCTCTCTTATTGTTCGCCTACGTCGTAAAAGGAAACCTTGTGTAAAATTTTACGCTTCTAGTCCCAGTAGTTTCGGCTGTGCGTTGATATGTCAGTCAGTCAGTTTCTCCTTTTTTAAATATATATGTAGATAATGACACAATAATAACTTAATCAATACATTTGTATAGTTATCAGGTTAAGTCCGCTTCTCATCAATCAGACCCCAGCGTTCTAGGGTTAAGCATTATTTGATTGATCAATTTCTTGTCACGAATCCGAGGGTTAAAATAAATATGGTGGGAATTATTGGTAGTTGTGTTGGATATTAATGATGATTTAATTTTAGGAGATTTGAGTGAAGATATACTAACAGTATTTACATTTATTATGCAACAACATTTCTGTTCTAATATTATAATAAAGAAGAAAGGTTTGTATTTTGTTTGTTATAAATAATCTTAAAAACTACTAGTCCGATTTTAGAAATTCGTTCACCAATAGGATCCTACTTTATCACTGAGTGTTATAGGGACGCGGACGAAGCCGCGGCACAAGCTAGTACATAAATTAAATTGAAGTGTCTATTTGTAATATCGATCGGTAGAATATTCAATACCTATAACAATTATTTTTTTGTCTTTCTCTCTGTCTGTATGTCTCTAATCACCGATGAAATTTTGCCATCATGATCGAAATTCGGTTAGAAGGATTATATTTAGCACAATTTCAAAAACACGTACCGCAAGACGCAGCGTTAGAAGGCCTCCCACAAGGTGGACCGATGACCTGGTGAGGGTCGCGGGAATCCGATGGATGCGAGACGCACAGGACCGGTCATTGTGGCGACATTTGGGGGAGGCCTATGTCCAACAGTGGACGTCTTTCGGCTGAAATGATGATGATGATGATGATAATGAATTTAAAATAATAATAATAATAATTTTAAATTATTCCTAATGACTGCTGAATCTCTTTGTATGTAAAATAGTCAGCGATTGCCAGCGCAGCTTGCCAAATAGGTTAGGTTCACAATAATGCCAGATAAGCAGAGCTTGGCGCTGATATTCAATTGTACCCTCTGAATTGTCTACACGAAATAAGGAATAAGTAGTCGCTTTCAGGATGGTGTACTCTATCTTGTAT
This sequence comes from Mythimna vitellina, assembly GCA_949316375.1. NCBI lineage: Eukaryota > Metazoa > Arthropoda > Insecta > Lepidoptera > Noctuidae > Mythimna > Mythimna vitellina. Next base: position 21,190,881 of record OX438702.1, on the reverse strand, counting down.
CATAAAAGTTTCGGATCTTTCGCTTATGCTATGCTATGCTAAAAAAAAGTAGTTTGCATGTAAAAGTAGTATTTTATTAGGAAGCACATTGTTGAACTTGAAATGGTTAAACAAATGACGATTAAATCGTCATATACACTTAAAATTTTTTGCATTCGATAGAGCTTCAAAATATTAAAAAGGCTGTTGTAAAAAAGTGATTTTGCCAAAAAAGACACATAAGAGGTCTTAAAGTCGCAACGACGTTATGTGCCTGTATTACAACTATATTTCAGTTAAAAATTTGATGTAAAAGGCAAACCAAATTGAGACTATAAATCCACAAGTGATTATCACTACAGTCCAAACCTAACAACGCACATGGGAGATAATGGCCCGTTCTCACTCCTAGAGAAGAAATCTGAGTCCCAGCAGTGGGAACTTTCATCATCATCTTCTTACCCTTGTCCCGTGTTATTTGGGGTCGGCGCAACACGTATTTTTTCTTCCATTCTGTCCTGTCACTCGTCATGCTATCACTAACTTCCTTTTCTTTCATATCACTCTTCACACAATCCATCCCTCCACATCTTTTCTTTGGCCTCCCTCTCCCTCTCCATCCATCCACATGTAAACTCATAACTCTTTTAGTAACAGCAGTGGGACCTTTATAAGACTGATTATGCTAGACATGGTTTTGCTCATGTAAATCCACAAAACCATAGCCGGTTTACTTATAAATCTAAATTAGTAAGATCCATGTCAGGAAAACATACAAAATACCACCATTGAATGTCGCAAAAGGTCACTGGTCTCAATTAGCGTCCATTCAAACGACTGCTGCATTGCGATGAGTTGGATTCAGCTTACGTTAATTGCACATTCATTTAAAAAACTGGGCAAGTGCGAGTCGGACTCGCGCACTAAGGGTTCCGTACAAACTTACCTTATAATAGTTCAATTCCCGAATGGAGTCTCGAAGATATTTCCGAACGGCAATTTTTTTTTACGTTACAGCAAATTTACTGTTTTCAGGTTTATTCCTATACCTGTGCTATAAGACGGGAAGCACTCTATGAAATTTGATTCCCTTGAGAGCATCGAAATATACGTTTTTTGCGGCAAAAACGGACGTATTTTTTTTTCCATCAACTTAGAAATTTGATTTTTTTCACAGCTTCAAGGGACCGCAGACCCAAGTATATGATTTTAATATCAACTCGATACTTCCCGAGAAAAAGGATCCTGACAAACAGACAGACAGACTCAAAAGGAAAAAACTGAACACTTATAGAATTATAAGTGTTCAGTTTTTTTCCTTTTGAGTTACGAAACCCTAAAATGTGCTATTTTACAAGACCCAGTATAATAGACCATTGTTCGGCCTCATTTACTACGGACAAGTTTTTCATGAAACACATAAAGTACGTGATTTTAAGTCGTTTCAACTAATAAATATTCACTATTGAACACGGGCTTGCCAATGCTGACTGTGTCGTCTTTGCCAAATTGTCTGGCGGACGGATTGGTTGTAATCCACTCTATGTGATGTATATGATTTTTGCGTTTGCGTTTTTCCACAACTATCACACAACGCCGTCTAGTCCCAAACTAAGCAGACGTTGTTGTATGAGTACTAGACAACTGATAAACATACTATATATTTTTAAATACATACATATTATAGATAAATTACATCCAGACACAGAACAAATGATCGTGCTCATAATACAAACATTTGTCCTGGGTGGGAATCAAACCCACGACCACCTGCAAAACAGTCATGTAGATACTTACAGGACAATATATTGTTACTAGTTATTGCCAGCGGCTTCACCCACCAAAAAGTAGAATTGCCCCAAGGGATCATACCGCCGGGATAAAACGTATTTTATGTGCTATTCCAGGACATTATCTACCAGTGTACCAAGCTTCTTTGAAATCCGTTCAGCCATTCGAGCGTGGAGAAGTAACTAATACAAACACACATAGCATAAGCATAGCATAATCAGCTTTTTAATGTTCCCACTGCTGGGACTCAAGTCTCCTCTCTAGCAGAGGGAATGGACTGTAATCCACCACGCGGGCCCAGTGCGGGATGGTGAATGTCACATGTCTTCGAATTTTTGATTCTAGGACATGCCAGTTTCCTCACGATGTTTTCCTTCACCGTTTTGAGAGCAGTGGCGATGAAAAAAATTACACAAAGTAATGCGCCTGGGTTAGTTTGAACCCGTGACCTACAATTCGTAAGTCGGGGCCGTTACCACTCGGCCACCACTGCTCTCCACACGCATGCCTTTATAATATTACTCGCTTTTGCCTGCGGCTTCAGCCTTGTACATAAAATATAGCGTATGTCACACAGGAATAAAGCATCTATCTATCGGTAAAAAAAATTTGGCAATCGGACCAGTATTTTATTACAAACAAAAAAACAAACTTTACCTCTTTATAATATTAGTGACGATTGTGATTAGCATTTGGTGTTGGTGTCACAATGCTGATCAAATAACTCCCTGTCTTCACAGTACTATTATAAAAGCGATAGTTTGTACGTGTGTATGTTTATTAGTACTTCACGCTCAACTGTCTGATCGGATTCGGATGAAATTAAGTTTAATGGTTTTTTTTTTGTAGGTGGGAAAATCATGAAATGACATCCCCCGCTCAGCGTAGCGGGATGGCGTGTCAGACTTTTACTGACTAAAAACCCACGCCTGATCTTTCTTTGCCTTCGTCCCAGGGCTGAGTTTCCTTTTCAGGAAAACCCTTGGCCCCAGTAGGACATTTCCAAGAGGTACGTGTGGAACAGTATGCGCCGTCAACGACTTGGGTTCGGTCCGGACGGTTACCAGACGATCAATCGGTAGCTCGCCGTCCGTGAGCCCAAGCCTACGGTGGTCGGAAATCGGGATCGGAATCCCGGCCGCTGAGGAGGCACATGAGGTATAGACCATGACCTAGAATAGGTGACAGGGTTTTTAGCTCAAAAGTATATTTCCTTGGGATCATTTACTATTTCTGCAGGCGAAGCCGCAGGCAGAAGTTAGTTTTGCATATATTGCTCCTTCGTATCAAATAAAAGATCCACAAATGTTTATTTTTATGTGGAAGTCTATGAAAAAGCGTACAAAAATACAATCAAACAGAATAATTCAAGAATAACGCGCTAAGGGAATTCGACAAAACGCCTGCAAAATCAAATGGTCACATAACCGAGGGTTTTAGGAGAAATACGAATATAGGGAATGTCAACATCAGATCAATTGAACGAGGAATTGAATGTAAAAGATTGAACGAAGGATCACACTGAATGAATGGAATAACATTGCTCGCAATCCACTTTGACACAATATAGATCTAAAAGACAAAGAAAAGTAATTGTAATAAATAATCTTATATTAAATAATGAGGTTTTTTTACTACCAAGTAAACTTGGTCTAGCTCAAGAAAAATTAATAAAGGCCAACGAAAAACTCGTCTAGAAAAGTTCTTTTTTACAAACTAAATTGCTCTGAAAGTTTTTAATTTAAAAACTGTCATTTTTTGCAGATAGATGTGATATGTGAAAAAAATCATTAAAATAGCAGTGGTCCCGACTTACGAGACGCAGTCGTGGGTTCAAACCCAGCCGGCTTTACTTTGTGTAATTAATTTCATCACTACTGCTCTCAAAACAGTGAAAAAATACATCGTGAGGAAACCGGCATGTCCAAGAACCAAGAATTCGAAGCCATGTGACATCCACCAACCAGCAATGGGCCCGCGTCGCGTATTACGGTCCATTTTCATCCTAGAGAGGAGGCTTGAGCCCTAGCAGTGGGAAGATTGGCTGATTATACTATACATAAAGATAATGAATTAAGTTTACCTTTAATTACTTTCGTTTAACAAATACTTCAAAACAATCTTCATCAAACATTTGACGAGAAACACAATTCACAATCAAAAGTCACACAAACGATTGCAAACAAAACTTGTTCCCATACAAATTCTTCACTTGCTTTCCGAGTGCAAACGAAACAATCTCGGAACTCATAACTTCCTCAAAGGACAATAGTAACTCCGCTACCAAAAGTCGCGATAAACTCGCGTTTACGCTACTCAAACGTTCCGGATGGGCCAATTTCTGGCCGTCCGTTCGACAAACAGGCGACCTTAATTACGCGGGCCGTTGTAATCAATCAGCCCGGGGCCGGTTTGTTGACAGTGGTCATATTTACCCCTGCGCGTGAACGACGGGTTAGATCTGATTTTACAAGCGGTCGGTCAACTTCGTTCGTTTTCGGATTATTTCGGGGCTCGTTTGAGGTTTGGTAGTTTTGTTATGCTGTGGCTACATTATCGAACGAATATTAGTGTCGCATTGTCGCGATATAAAAACATCGTATTCGGGTATACGCGATGTTGTTGTCTGCAATGTTTTCTCTTCACCACCCTTGGTTGATTGGTAAAGAATGCCATATTTTAAGACGCAGCAACGTCGTGTCGTCGTGTCATTGCATCTTCGTCGACAGTTTCATAGTTTTGTATGTAAGCGTGTACCAAGCGTACAATACATGTCTAGGAATCTACGCGTCCATGGACTAGGAATAAGTGTCGATAAATACTCATGTTCGCCCGATTAATTCGCGATTCAACGAACTACTCGGCCACATTTGTAGCGACAACGCGAACATTCGCCGAATCCCGATAATGTAGCCACAGCATAAGTGCATTACAATCCAATGCTTGATTAAAATGAGATTTCAATTTACATAACGTTTTTAGGGTTAAATGTGGATGAAACCAGGTTTAGTTAGGTTAATTAGACTCGTTATTTATTAATAGCCTATCACTGTTTTGTATTACATTTTAATTTATGTGTTTAAATTTATTCGTGTGTCGTGATGGCCCAGTAATGCATGAGTTTGCGAGATCGAAACCGGAAAAGTACAAATGAGATTTTTTTCAATTCATTGATAGATAGAACTATATGACATGTACTTTTCTAAGTCTATCTAGGACATTACTGACTCTACGTGCCTTAAAAGTACGCAAAGTCATTGGTCTCGGTTGTCATCTATAGATCTTTGACAGTCTTTACAGATAGACGTCGAAGTCTGACCATCAGTCTATCCAAGGAGAATTGTGTTGCCCAGTAACTGGATTGTGAAGGTCTGATAAGCAGTCACTGCCTGTAAAACACGGGTATACAGCCGCATCCAGTTAGACTGGAAGCCGACCCCAAGCTATTTAGGAAAAGGTTAAGGAGATGATGGGATTTATACGTAGATATAATATTATCATCATCATCATTTCAGCCGAAAGACGTCCACTGCTGGACATAGGCCTCCCCAAGCGTCGGCACAACGACCGGTCCTATGCGTCTCGCATCCACCGCATTCCCGCGACCCTGACCAGGTCATCGGTCCACCTTCTGCAACGCTAGATATATTACAAAATTGCTAATTCAGAAGCATTGACTGGTGTGGTGATAAAGCATATGTAATTTAGTATTTATTTTGTTTTCACAGTCACTTAATAGTAAAATTATCTTCGTAAAAGATACTAGAAGTCCACCGCTTAACATAGAGGTATATACGATAATCTATTATAGTATTTTTATGGCTATCTTAGACCATAAAAAGCTACTATGTAGCAATGAATAATGTTATATCTATGTCATAATAAAAATCTCTCGTACATTTCATAAGACTCCTACATTAATCTGGCGAAATCTTGGAAGATATGTATACGATAAATATGGATTGGTATCAATAAGCAGTTTTGTAACCATCATTGGAGCATTAATTTTCACTGTGCCGTAAAAAATTACATTAGATGTATGCTTGACGAAACGAGAATTTTTTGACAATCTAGAAATTTTGACATCTTAATTCAATTATTATTTGCATTGCATTGCATTGTCAGCCTTTTTAATGTTCCCACTGCTGGGATTCAGGCCTCCTCTCTAGGCGAGGGAATGGGCCGTAAGTATGGGGTATCAATTAAAAGGGTAAATCTGACCAGCTAAAACATAAAATTAAAATAAATCACATCACTCTAATATTATTATAGCCAAAGTGTGTGTGTATGTATGTTTGTTACTTTACGCTTGAATGGCTGAACGGATTTCAATCCTCCATGTCCTGGAGTAGCACATAGGATACTTATTATGCTGGGAATATATTCCCTTGAGGTAATCCCCTACTATCAGGCTGGCAAAGCCATTGGCAGTACTGAGTAAAAAATAAACACGTTTAAAAAAACTCACTCAAACTTATCTACTATTCATTTATATTTATAATATCTATATATTTTGTATGCAGACATCCCTATGTCGAAAACAAAATATTCAAAGCTTACAAATTACCGCGCTTACTCATACAAAACAACAGCCATTAGTGCTAAATGTATCGCCATGATAGCGCTCGTCACGACTCACGCGCTCAAATTAAACTGTTCGTCATTCAGGATATTGGGCGGTTTGGACTTGGATTCGGGGGATGGGGGTGTTCCCGTCCGATTATAATTTAGGCGTCTTCAAGGCTAGAGTGAATAGACTCTTGATAAACGAGCGCGATTCACCATCATCGATTGCATCACAAAAACATACAAATAAATAATAATTAATAGTAATTGAGAGCAGTGGTGGCCGAGTGGTAACGGCCCCGACTTATGAGTTGTAGGTCGCGGGTTCAAACCCAGCCAGGCGAATTACTTTGTGTAATTTATATCATCACCACTGCTCTCAAAACGGTGAAAGAAAACATCGTGAGGAAACCGGCATGTCTTAGAACCAAAAATTCGAAGGCATGTGACATACCAACCCGCACTGGGCCCGTGTCTTGGATTAAGGCCCATTCTCTCTCCTAGAGAGGAGGCCTGAGTCCCAACAGTGGGAACATGATAAGGCCGACTATGCTATGCTATTCTATGTAAAAACTATTATTAGTGTGTAAAACATGACGTAAAAAATAATTTTCTAGCAGTAATACAGTGCAACTGTAATACAATATCAAAGGCGATTACATACAGACTGATGTACAAAAAATATACTTACATTAACCTACGATACTAGAAGTGCTTCTGTTTTTAATGATAATCTAAATATAGAAAAGAATTAGGGTTTTATAATAGCCGATAGATAATTATGATGGCCACGTGTTTTTATTTTTTAAAATAACTTGTATATCGAAGGTTAATCATGGTAAAACTTTAATATAGTCGGTAACTGGGTAGATGGATGAATGGTGAGGGGGAGGGAGACCAAAGAAAAGATGGATGGATGGTGTGAAGAGTGATTTAGAAAAAAGGTGATAATTATGAAAAAAGGGTGATAGAGCGACGGGTTAAAGAATGGAATGGAATATGGGACAAGAGCAGGAAGATCATCTTCATTTCAACGATTTTTTTTTAATTTAATTTAAACTAGTGCTTGACTGCGATCCCACCTGATGGTAAGCAGTGATGCAATCGTTGATGGTGAGGCGCACTAGTTTATTAAGAGCCTATTCCCTCTAGCCTTGAAGACACTCAAATTATAATCGGATGCGAAGACTGCAGCAGGCAAATTATTCCAGTCCTTCGATGTGCGACGACGAGGCGAAACGCTTAGTCCGGACCGTAAAGGCTTCAACAACGTAAGGGTCCGATGGTAGAAATGAGATGGCGGAATGTAGTCATGCAATTACCGCGCACACTCTCCAAAATGCAACCTTGAAAACACTGAAAGGCTGGTGACGATGATGGTAAGTCAGTTACCGGAAAGAAATTGACGCACTACTAATTAATGCAACGGAAGTGATGCGTTTGGCTGAATACAAAAAAATATTTTATCTCAACTTCATATTTTATATTTTTTGGCTTTACATTTAGCATATGCCAATTTACTCACACATTCATTTTGCGATCATCACTTTCATCATAATCATATTTGTATGTTGTTCTTACACACTCTTTATTTTTCTTTATTGATTGTAGTCTACATTTTTTATTCTTCATTGATTTATTCTTCATAGTTCTTTTGTACACGTAATTACGTCGTAATTATGTCACAATTCTTTTAATGTTTATCTGTGTGTACATTATGATGAACCATTTTCGTTCCAAAATAAGATTATTTGGCTATTCAGCAAGGTGGTATCCCTTCTTCTTTTTTTCGTGTCGATTTACTCTAACAAAAATTTTTCTGACCAGTATTTGGCAACCTCTACGGCTCTGTTATAGGCCTCGTATAGATCCTGAAAACTGCAGTGTCTGTGGTATCCCTGAAATGGTCATTGGTTATTCAGCGATACCAACATCGAAGCAGACGGTCGAGGGTGTGTCGGATGTCCATTTACTACTACTACCAACTTACCCTAAAGTAATCAGTTAATTTGACGTAGAAAGGAACCCCTTCTAACCCCACAATGCATTTAAGATAGTAACTACATAATATAATAATTGTGATAACGCTGTGATCCCCTTTTTTCTACGTGATCTACAGAGGGGATCTAAGGTCAATTTATTTACGAATAAGCTGTGCTTGTGGCTTAACATCTGATTTAGTTTCGTAGATTTATATTGTATAGAGCAGCGGTGGCCGAGTGGTAACGGCCCCGACTTACCGAGTCGTAGGTCGCAGGTTCAAACCCAGCCAGGCGCATTACTTTGTTTAATTTATTTCATCACCATTGCTCTCAAAACGGTGAAGGAAAACATCGTGAGGAAACCGGCATGTCCTAGAACCAAAAATTCGAAGACATGTGACATTCACCAATCCGTACTGGGCCTGCGTGGTTGATTACGGCCTATTCCCTCTCCTAGAGAGAGGAGGCTTGAGTCACAGCAGTGGGAACATTAAAAGGCTGATTATGCTACTATGCTATATTGTATTGATTTTTCCTGAGGACAGCATAAAAGTTTGGCCTCAAAAATATACTTAACAAAATAACAATTACGATCTTTATAATAATTATTATTAGTGAGATCGGGATCAGTCATTGAACTCGACTTTTTATACATCAACACTCAATTTCTGCTCTCTTTTGTAGCAAAAAACTCTCACAGCTCATCAACACGAGTAACTCATAAAATTCCACTTCATCTCCCATACAATAAAGATGTAAATTCAATAACAACTTTTCAAATTACGATATCAAACGTGTTACTTCGACTTTATTGACGTCACGCAATGTCTTGTGACGTCACGTTGTCATTTCCAGAAGCTGTACATCTGTGTGTTCAAGTTTTTAAGCGTTTTATTGGTTTCCCTTACTGTGAAACGTGATGAGAGAGCTAAAGTTATTAGGAACCTAATTTGTGCCTAGGATGTTTATAAGGTCTTCTGCCATTGTTTTTGAAAGAAAAGAAAGAAAATATGTTTATTTGGCACACCATGATTAATTAATCAACAAATAATTGATTTACAAACTAAAATTAAACTTGAAAAAAATAAAAAAAAATAAGGGGAAATAAAATTAACAACAAAAATATGTCTCACGGCTACGCCAAATAGGTCCAGTTCAGCATAATGCCCAAATATTGTAATGTATTTCATCTGATGCAGTAAATTGATTATCGAAAGGTGTTTTAGGGACAACCTCCTCGTTGATCTTTTTTTATTTCATCGTCTTCCTGCCCTTGTAACAAGCTATTTACAGTTTGCGCAATACGTTTTTTTTCTTCTATTCGGTCCTGTCAAACGTCTTACTATTTATTACTATGTAACTGTATATTCTTTCATATTACTCCTCACACAGCCCATCTACCTTTTCTTTGGCCTCCCTCTCCCGCTCCATCCTCATAACTCTTTTAGTAACATGTTTTATTTATTTATTTATTTAAACTTAATGCACTAGTAAAAAACACTGTACAAAGGCGGACTTAATGCCTTAGACATTTTCTACCAGTCGACCTTAGGGTGGTGCAGAAATATAATATGGCAGGTGCAACATAATAGTAAAATAGATTAAGAAAATAATAATAAATATATACTAAGATACATACATACAAAGACATGTGTTTTATTCCTCCTTTTCACTTTTTTAAGCGAACTCTAGAAGGATCAGTGAAAGACCTTATAAACATCTAAGGTACAAACAAGTTGCCTAAGGAGTAAACTTTTGCTCTTTTAAGACCTTTCCCAGGAAGGGAAACAAATCTTATTGAAGTCCATTTTTCTCGGAATAAAATTGATAAGTACCTGGTCTGATATTCTTTTTTTCCAAAAAGAGTCGGACTCGTGCACTAAGGGATCCGTATAAACTTTCCTATATAAATAGTTCAATTCCCGAATGGAGTCTCGAATTTTTTTCCGAAACACAAAAGTTGGTTATTTTGTGACGTAAGAACAAATTTACAGTTTTCAGATTTATTCTTATATCTGTGCTATAAGACCTTACTTTATGCCAAGTTTCAGGATTCTAGGTCAATGAAAAGTACCCTATGAATTTTGATTCTCTTGACAGTGTCGAAATATACGGTTTTTGCTACATAAATGGCCGTATCTTTTTTTTTCGTTAACCTTGTAGTTTGATTTTTTCACAGCTTCAAGGGACCGCAGATATGAGTATATGGTTTTAATTTCAACTCGATACCACCATACGTTATCGAGGTAAAGCGTCTTGACAGACAAGCTGACAGACGAGCAACAAAATGATCCTATAAGGGTTCCGTTTTTTCCTTTTGTGGTACGGAACCCTAAAAAGACCAGTTGTCAAACCAGTATAGCAAAAAACCTTGAACACCGGATGCCCACAAATACAAAGCCATTTCGTCAACCATTTCTTTTCCTTATACATCTGTGTATAACTTTTTAAAGTGTTTTATTGGTTCTCCTTCCTGTAGCTCGGTCGGTGAGATTGTGTTTTACGACGAATAATAAAAGAGCAGCCTGTGTATAGAGAAGTGTCTTTGTTTTAATTTTAATTCGAGGGCTCTTTATGAATGAGAGTTGGTTTTAATTACGGTATTAGCTTCTGTTTCTATAATTAAATACATCTTGTGGGATGAACCAGAAGTTAATTAGTGGATACTTTGATCAAATGCATTTATGATGTTAAGAGGGTCCTTGCCCATTCGTCAATCATCAACGTGAGCATGGTTTAAAAACTTGTTGTTTCATCTATCGTAATCCAACGTAATGTTTGATAAATCGCATCGCAAAAAAGAGAAATAACGTCTGAAAACTTTGTTGGCTCTCGGTAATTCCGCCATTCACACGAATAATATAAATATTTCAAGAAAACTTGTTTTTTTAAAAAACCTTAAATTTTTTTGGAAAAAATTTCATCATTCAGAATCTTGATTAAATATGCAAAGTTTCTGTAGTTATATTTTTTTTAAATTTATGAGTAGATACATTATAAAAGGCCCAAAGTTCACGCAAAATAGCAGATCTACAGAGATCTTTACTGGATTAACCTTATACAAATTTATGATATGATCTCAATAGAAACCTAGATATCTGTAACCACAAGATATCTGTGTTTCCAAAACATTTAGAGAAAGATGTGCAATAACGTCATAATCACGTAAGAGCGTTTGTATGAAATTATACCTCGAGATGGACGCTCTTCATCATCATCATCATCTTCCTGCCCTTGTCCCATGTTATTTGGGGTCGGCGCAACACGTTTTTTTCTTCCATTCTGCCCTGTCACTCGTCATGCTATCACTAACTTCCTTTTCTTTCATATCACTCTTCACACAATCCATCGATCTTTTCTTTGGTCTCCCTCTCCCTCTCCATCCATCCACATGTAAACTCGTAACTCGTCCTCGAGAAGTACGCTCTTAAGGAAGTAATTTATCTATTGAACTGGATCATGGTTCAGGGTTGAAATTCTTGGTTTATGGGGTGTAAGTGCTCACACCTTATTTAAAAAACCTCCTAAATGCCTAATTATTTGATATTTCGTGTGACCCAACAATCTTAATCTTGTTCAAAGGTTCATAGCCATACAACGTGGTGACGATACCAGTCTACCAAGTTAAAATTCGACAGTGATGAAGAGTTTTTCGGTGCCAAATTTTAGTTTATATTTAGGTTGCAGCATTTTCTGTCAGATATAGACAACCGAAATACCGTTTTGAATATTGTATACGATTTCAACCATACACATAAATCTTATAAAAAGGTAAAAGTGTTTATTCATATGATTTAGTAATCTTAGGAAGCTCATCTGATAACTTCTTTTAGTAACATGAAACAGTTCTGGGTGCCTTGTGTACTTGACGTGGTCAGATCTTAAATCGATCACTTCATGTTATGATTATGACCGACTTAAACTGGCCGGATGGTTTAAACGTTAACATTTGACGATTATGTCAATCCTCGTTTGGCCATATCATTGATGTAGGATTTCAGTGATAATAAAAGGTCTAAAGAAAATAGGCAAAAGGTAGATAAAAATATCATCAAACTTTAACGTATTATTATTGTTTGTTGGCCAGATGGCCAGTTTTTCTTGGCCATTTCATGAAGTGATAAATTTTTAAGATCTGGCCACGTAATACACATAAACATAACATAAAATGAGTCTTATAATATTCTCACTGCTGGGACTCTGGCCTCTTCTCAAGGAGAGAGCCTTGTGTTGCGTTTAAATTAAAGGTTGTGAACGCATCCATTATACACGAGTAATGCATAGAGTGGGGCTAAGTTTTATATAAAATGGAACAAGGTAATTTGCTTTTTGCAAGACACATTTCAACAAAATTTCCATTCTCGATTAGAATATCGGCTTTTCGATACGGATCTCGGGTTTTCACCATCGATCGTATGATAATTGGATTTTGGTTGAGGCAAAACGGATACCAATGGAATGCCATCCGGGTCTAAATCAATGACAACGAATATTGAGACGTGGCAATATAGAACATTTGAAGGAAAGTTACAGTTAGTGGTCATTGGAAGCCTGCATTATCATACTGCAGGGAAAACAGCCCCATGACTGCTTAACTTTAAGATCCTGACTTAATGTGGGCCGTATTAGAATTGTGGGTGATATGGAAGTCATAGTATGAATGTTATCTACAACTGTTGTCTTATTTTTCTCTTTTGTTTTTATTTTCAATTGTGCTTTTTATTATTATTTTACAATTTGATATTGTAGATTATTTTTATTTTGCAATTAGACTTTTTTATATATTAATTTTTGACATCAATATTTACTTTACTAAGTAAATTACATTTTGTAAATTATATATATCCTTTCATTATTGTGAACGTGAGAACAATGTTGATTGCTTTTTTTTCCTTTTCAGTAGTTTTAACGTATGTCTGGCAATTTGAGTATATTCTGCGGCCTACCCAAACGTCCTTTCCTTGGTGTTGTTCGTCAAGTCGTTGAGCTCCTTAGTAGTCCTGGGTTGAGCTTTACAAAATACTGACAAATGTTTGCACTGACTGTCCACTCAAATCTGTATGGTTCTTTCTTCAAAATACCATCTCAGACAAATCTGCATTGTTCTCATGTGATTTGACCATTACATATTAACTGTATGGACTTTAAAAGAAACTTTGACCCCTGAGTTTGTTTCGGTGTTTCTTCTCAAGGTAGTCAGCTAGGAAACACCGGCCTCATCTAGTTTAAAATGACGAAAAAAAAAATTGACGTGTAAAAGTGTTTTTTTAAACCTACTTACAAAATAAATATCATTTATCATTTATAATGTCAATTTTGTTTTGTTTTCTTTATAACAGAAAGGTTACCTTAAATCTTGTTTCGTTTTCTTCTGTGTGTGTATCTGATATTTGATACGACAGTCGCTGTGTGTGATATTTACCTGTAACAAAAAGGAAAATAAATTAGTGACATTACTGACAAGTGAGAGCAGTGGTGGCCGAGTGGTAACGGCCCCGACTTACGAGTTGTAGGTCGCGGGTTCAAACCCACCCAGACGCATTACTTTGTGTAAATTACTTCATCATCACTGCTCTCAAAACAGAGAAGGAAAACATCGTGAGGAAACAACGAAAAGGAAAGGCATGTCTTGTCTCATGTAGAACCAAAAATTCGAAGACACCAACCCGCACTGGGCCTGCGTGGTGGATTACGGCCCATTGCCTCTCCTAGAGAGGAGACCTGAGAAGATAATTTATTCCCTTAGGATAATTTTCGACTTTCAAGCGACCGCTGCCCCTGGTAGAATCTGGTATGTAATACAAGGCGAACTGTGGAGCGACTTCGGACAGAGCAACCTTGACCATCTTATATTAGTGTCTACTGGCGCCCTTATAAATCAACCACGTGTTATACGTGTAGACAGTCTCGTGGAACTGGTAATGGTAAAAAATCACACTACAAGATGAATTATCTGGAAAATGATATAGGACGGACGGCAAGCAACGGGTGGCTCGCCGTCCGACCGTCCGGTAACCGTCCAGACCGAGCCCAAGTCGCCGACGGCGCGTCTGTTCCACGTGCGCCTCAAGGAGATGTCAGCAACTGTAGGGTTCTGATTCTGAAAGGAAGACTCAGCCCTGGTACGAAAGGCAACGGAGGAACAGGAGTGGGTTTTTAGTAAGTAAAAGTCTGACACTATCTCCCGCTCCGCCAGGATGTCATAAGATGATTTTCCCACCAAAAAAAAAACCGTGGCACTGGAGCGCAAAGGGCAACTGACGGAACACGCTTCCTCTCGCTCCACCCAGAGCGAGAGAAGTCATTTGATGCCTGCCCACTGAAAAAAAAAAGCAAATTGGTACTAAGGACAAGGTCAAACAGATGACGATGGGGAAAGCGTACAAAATCACACCAAAAAAAATAGGAAAAATACATAACTACATATCAATAAAGGGTTTCCTGTACGAATGACGAATGTACCCCAATTACATGTAAATACGTCGGTATGCGACATCCGGCGCCCTTTATTTGACATGTAACGTGCCACAATTTGACGCTGTTTACGTTCATATCATAGCGCCATCGTTCACGCATTGCGGTTTGGCGAATGTGGCAAGAGGTAGCGAATCTATACATTTTTGTATGTAGGTTGGATTTTATCAAATAACTAAACTAAAAAGCCTATGTTTTTAAATATATATGTTACTACATCCTGTATTGTTTTATTGTGGTAAATTTGTTGTGTGGACTAAAAATATTATTATACCTAAATATTTTGGGCGTCTTTTTCTATCAATCGCTACTTCTGGTCCCTTGTACCACCCCCCGGCTAACTCCCATTTTTTTTCGGCACAGTCGGCTTATTAATGTGAAACTCCACGGATTTTTGCTTTACACACATTTTGATCGATGACCGATATGGATTTATCTTTAAATTGATCACCAAACCCAGATTTAAATATATACTGTTAACATAGTTTACTTATAGGTTTTTTTTTCGGTGGGAAAATCATCTTATGACATCCCCCGCTCTTGGGCGAAGCGAGAGATAGTGTCAGACTTTTACTGACTTAAAACCCACTCCTGTTCCTTCGTCACCTTTCGTACCGGGGCCGAAACTTCTTTTCAGAATCAGACTCTTGGCCTCAGTAGGCTTCGACCCTACTGGGCCTCTTCAGTTGCTAACATCTCCGTGAGGCGCGCGTGAAACAGTACGCGCCGTCGAAGACTTGGGCTCGGTCCGGACTGTTACCGGACGGTCGGACGGCAAGCAACCCAATGCTCGTCGATAGTTTACTTATAGGTAGGCCCGACACTTGGGAAGGCCTATGTCTAGTAGTGGACGCCTATCGGCTGAAATGCTGGTGACGATGATATTTTGGAATTGTTTACTTTAGGTAATAAATAATCTTGCGGTGTTTGAAATTTTCCGGTGACATAAACTAAACGAAGGAACTGACTGTGTGACATTTCAAAATTGGGTATAAAGCTTCCTTTTATGGCGTAGACGAGTACTAAGAAAGGGTTTCTGGAAATTCAGCCTTCAAGCAAAGGAAAAGGAATTTCGTTTGTACAAAAAATCTCTTTAAAATATACTTGAAAGTATATTATTCTAAAGTCTTTATTTATTTCAGGTAAAATGAATACATAAAACACTTAACTAATTAAAAATATTTAAACACTATAATATACACACTTGAAAGTTAGCACAAATAGTAAATAATAAAGGTAGTCATTATTTGTTTTCAGAACTACCCCCAATAAAACAATTTAGGGGGGTTTAATGATTGTATGAAGGATTCCTATTTGTTGGGTTAATAAACTTGAAACTTGGTACAAAATCAAATCCAAATGAATAATAAAGACTACCATTATTACTTTTTCAAAACTACCCTTAAAATACGGTTTATTTAAAAGATGAACAAAGTCGCTGGAAAAGTGATAGTCTCTAATAAAAGTGTTTTAAGTTGTGCTGAAAGTTTAGTTTGAATAATAATGTTTCGCCAGCAGTTAAACTTCCTCGTAAGGATTAATAATCTGTTGTTCTTTTAAAACCGCTTCGGCGTTAACTGTTGAAGGATAATATTAACTTTACGAGGTAGTTCGTTGTGTTCTGTAATAATATAATATTCCACAACGCCGTCTAGTCCCAAGCTAAGCAGAGCTTGTGTTATGAGTACTAGAAAACTGATAAACATACTTATATATTCCTAAATACATACATATAATAGATAAATTACACCCAGACACAGTACAAAAGCCGAAAGGTTTTAGAATGGCGACCACGTACCGGAAGACGTAGCTTTACCAGGCGTCCCACGAGGTGGACCGATGACCTGGTGAGGGTCGCGGGAATCCGATGGATGCGAGACGCACAAGACCGGTCATTGTGGCGACACTTTGGGGAGGCCTATGTCTAACAGTGGACGTCTTTCGACTGAAATGATGATGATGGAATAAAACACACCCTTTGACACCCCCAAATTATAAAATTAAGTTATAATCATAATTTAAGCACTGATATTTTATTTAAATGCATTTAGTGTGGTGCATGTGGAAAGCAGTGATGGCCCAATGGTAACTGCCCCGGCTTTAAAGTTGTAGGTCACTGAAATCCAGCCAGTCGCATGCTTTGTGAATTTATTTCATCACCACTTCTCTCAAAACATTTTATTTTTTCATGGGTAGGAAATCATCAAGCTCCAATCCAGCTCTAGGGCGGAACGAGAGGGCGTGTTAGACCTGTACTGACTATATCCGTACCTATGTTCTTTCAGTTGCTTTTTTCGTTTTAGGATCACGGGTTTCCCTTTCCAAAGTCGACCCATGGCCTCGTAGGCTTTGGCTACATACCACATTGGTGTAAGTAAAGTTTCTTTAGAGATAATCTAATCTAATCCTTTATCAAAGATAGTAATTTATATCTATATATATATAAAGGTGACTAACATATCAACGCACAGCCAAAACTACTGGGAGTAGGAACGTGAAATTTTGCATCAGGTTTCCTTTTATGACGTAGGCGAGCACTAAGAGAGGATTTTGCAAAATTCACCCACCAAGGTGAAATGGGAGTCCAAAGTTTGTTTGGAGAAACCTACTTAGACACGGGCGAAGCCGCTGGCAGAAGCTAGTATATTATGTATCAACAGTAAACTGACTGTAGGCTGACTGGCCTGTAGGTCTAGTGGTTAGTGGCCCTGACCGCTATGCCAGAGGTCGTGGGTTCGCTTCCCACCCAGGACAAATGATTGTGTGATGAGCATAATCATTTGTTCTGTGTCTGGGTGTAATTTATCTATAGAGGTATGTATTTAGAAATATATAAGTATGTTTATCAGTTGTCTAGTACTCATAACACAGCTCTGTTTAGCTTGAGACTAGACGGCATTCTGTGATAGTTGTGGAATATTATTATTATTCACTTTATTTATTTAATATACATATAAATTACATTTTTAAATATTTTTTTTTAACAAAATCATATAAAAAACATTTAAAAATATAAAAAGTAGTAGTCCGCCGGTGTCTGTGTGTGGTTAGGGCTCCAGAGACAGGAACCTCCTCACAATGCGAGCCGTATCGAGGAGTACTGCCTTCTGTATCAGGCCCTTGATCCAACTGCGTAACGACAGCTTCGACAGATGGTCATCGAAGCTTTTGGCTATAAGGCCATTGACGGTCACGACAATCGGCACAATGATAGCCGAGTCTACATTCCTATACATTATTATTATTATTGTTATAGTAAACGAACAAGACCGGATACTAATATTGTAATTCTAATTGCCCACCCAATTAAATGTTGTTAATTATGAACACCAACACCCGGAAGGAAAACCGAAACAAATTACCTTATAATTAGTTCAACACTCTCTTAAATATAAATCCTTAAAAAAATAATCATTCGGAAGATCCCAAATAAATGTTGGATAAAATAAGAATTAAATAATATCATCCATAAAAAGGAGGATAACCCAGAAAAAATCTCCGACAAAAATTAATAAGAAGGGATGGGACAGGAAGTGCGGGGATTAAAAAATAACCCAGAAATGTATTAATAAAGATTTCTCTCTTTTGAATTTATTATTATTGAATGAAGTCGTAATACTTGGTGAGATTAGAGGGTACTGTTTTTACAATTCTGCAGATCAAATTAAATTTAAGAACCTATTAAAATCTTTAGGAGTAATAAGTTTTTTTTTTTAATATATGTAATTCAGTGCTTGACTGCGATACTACCTGATGGTAAGCAGAAACGCTTAGTCCGGACCGTAGAAGTTTCAACAAGGTAAGGATGGATATGGATACTCGCCGTAAGTCGGGATGTCCGATGGTAGAAAGGAGGATTTTATCTAGACAATTATTTATATGGCTTAGTTAATTGAAATATAATTATTAGCAAAGGAAACACGTAATTTTTCGGTCTATGATACTCAACGATCATGTAATCTACCTAGCATGGTCATAGCATAGTCGACCTAATAATGTTCCCACAGTTTTGACTTTTCTCTAGGAGAGGGAATGGGCCGTAATTCACCACGTGGGCCCAGTGCGGGTAATCTACCTATCCGTGACATTTTTTTTGTACTCACGAGAGGCGCAGTATTTTTAGAGACATACAGACAATTTTAGTTTAGAGAACCATCGATAAAAATTATGTACAAAAAATCTTAAAGGATACATTTCAATGGTTTTTTTTTTTGGAAAATTATCAAACGACTTCTTAATTTTTCGGCTTCTTGGTGGTACGAGAAGGAGTGTTGTATTAAATATGCTTGCGACTTCACTTGCGTGGATTTTGATCTTAGTTTATTCAGTTCACGATAACTGCGAATGCTCTAAAACAATAAGATTAAAAGATGCCAAAACTTCGTCAATGATAAAGTCCAAAAAATCATGTCAAACAACATTATTCTCACCGAAACGTCTGAAAGACTTCCTTTGACATAAAGAAACTTTCAGGATACAAAAGGCTTTGTACGTTCGCACAAAATTTGAGCCATTGTCAGCGAAAAATGACAAAATGCCTGTAAAGCGACGCCATTGTCAATATACTATATTATAATTAACAGGGTTTTATCATTTACGTGGCACTGTAAAGTTAAGTCAGAATGTCGACTGTTTCCAAGATGGCGGTAGGTATCCACAATTCCAGGCGCGGCTCTCTTTGACGTCAGCCACCCTAGCCAAGTTACGATCGTTTCGTTTGCGTCGCACGCCTCGAGAAGACCACGCCTCCGATTCCCTTGTTCTGCCCACGTGACTGAGCGTTGAAATGACGTCAGAACAAAGGAATCTGAGGCGTTCGATGCAAACGAAACGATCGTAACTTGGCTAGAGGGGCAGGTGAGGTAACATCTAGCGATGCAACGATATATCGAATTTTTATCAATACCGGATACCGGACTACCGATACCGATACTATACTATAACATAAAAAAAATAATATTTCTTTAATTTTAAATTCTAGTTAATGTCAGGCATTATCAGATCACTCTGACTCAAGGTTTTTTTTTGAAATATAATAATTTCTGCTCACATGTAAAAATTATATTTTCAATTCAACAAAAACTACTTAATTGCCATACAACGTGGTAATGCCGCCAGGCTTTTGGGGACACTTCCAGTCGACAGCGATGTGAAGAAATATTTGACGCCTTATTTTTAGTTAGAAGTTTTGGTTTTAACTGTATATAATATAGTATGATTAGTTAAGTTTTTGAATAATGTTTAAACTCTAATACAGTCACAGACTAGTCAGTCCCGGGTCACAGTGTTTTTTATCGAACACCTAAACGATTTGACAGGTTTTTTACCAACCCGCACTGGGCCCGCGTGGTGGATTATGGCCCATCCCCTCCTAGAGAGGAGGCCTGTGTCCCAACAGTGGGAACATTATAAGGCCGACTATGCTATGCTATATGGCAGAACAACGTTTGCCAAGTCAGCTAGTATTAATATAATACTTGACTTTCTGATTCTCTTGTGCGATGTCGACTTTTATTAACATCACCGCTTTAGTTGGAAGATTATATTTATTAATTAATTTGCTAATGTCGGTAAAAGGGAGCAACGATATTGCTGTACAGTGTCTGCTTGCTGACACATATTTGCTGTCTAGATTTATTAAAGGCCTATTTATCTCTGGTTTCACATATTGAGCCGTGGTTTTAGTCTTCGCCCTATTTTAATTTTTGATATACATATAGGCCTTCTTACTAGTTAAAGGGATGGGCCGTAAACCACCACGCGGGCCCAGTGCGGGGTTGTCTTTGAATTTTTTGTTCTAGGACAAGCCGGTTTCCTTCCTCACTATGTTTTCCTTCACCGTTTTGAGAGTAGTGGTGATGAAATAAATTACACAAAGTTAAACACTTCAAAACTCAAGTGACAGCTACCAGGTTGAAGTGGAAGTGGGCTGGCCAGATAACACGAACGCTCCCGGACAGATGGGCGAGGATGGACATCCCACCTAAACGCACAAAACGTTTTGGGATCACATTCATTATGCGTACAGCCAAGGAGTGGAATTCCTTGCCGGAGTCTGTGTTTCCTGATGGCTACAACCCCGGGTTGTAGCCATCAGGAAACACAGACTCCTCCGAATCTTTAAGTCAAGAGTGAATAGATTACTTCTACGCATCGTCGATTTCCATCAGGTGAGATAGCGGTCAAGCGCGAACATATCCAGAATAAAAAAAAAGGATTGTCTCTCACTGGACGTCTTAGGAAGGACGACGTCATCGATGTCGACGTCGGCGAAGTTTGGGTGACGATCTAATCATGTTCTTGGACCATACTTGACCAGATATCGCCAAAAACAGAGAGGATTGAAAGAAGAGGCTGGTGCCCAGCCGTGGGACATTATATAGGCTATTAAAAAAACGCTTCAGCCAGGGTTTGAAATTGGGCCGTTACCATTGACGACGCCACAAGATAGGCTAGTACATAACATACCGATTGATACCTATCGAAAATACTCTATCTACACTAATATTATAAAGAGGTAAAGTTTGTTTTGTTTGTAGGAGGTAATCTTTTAAAGTGCTGGTCCGATTGCTAAAATTTTTTAGCCGATAGAAAGCTGCTTTATTCCTGAGTGACATAGGCTTCTTCTTTTATTTAATGTACGCGGGCGAAGCTGCAGGCAAAAGCTAGTTCCAGATATTTTTACAAGAAGCTTATTAACATTAAAACATACTGATAGCAGATGGTCTCTTAAATATTATTCGTATCATTTATTTTAGCGGGTAATTGCTTAAAAACATAATCTATTCTCTGGTTTCGGGGTTCTAGGATAAATATAATTTACTTAAGTTTGATCTCAGTTAGAAAAATATGTTGGGATAATTTGTATGGAATTCGAGAAGTAAGTGCGTGTTGCCAGTGATGACATATGGCTCCGAAACGTGGTCGTTTACAATGGGCCTCAGCAGAAGGCTTAAAGTTGCTCAAAGGACTATGGAAAGAGCTAAGCTCGGAGTTTCCTTGCGTGATCGCGCCAGAAATGAGGATATCCGCAGGAGAACCAAGGTTACGGACATAGCCCGAAGAATCGCCAAACTTAAGTGGCAGTGGGCAGGGCACATTGCACGCAGAAAAGATGGTCGATGGGGACGAAAGGTTCTGGAATGGCGACCACGTACCGGAAGACGCAGCGTTGGAAGGCCTCCCACAAGGTGGACCAATGACCTGGTGAGGGTCGCGAGAATCCGATGGTTCCAACGCACAGAACCGGTCATTGTGGCGACATTTGGGAGAGGCCTATGTCCAACAGTGGACGTCTTTCGACTGAAATGATGACGAGAAGTAATGATATTTAATTTTTATCCAGGGATCTGGTTCCTTTGGGAAAATTGTCTACTTTTATGTGTTCAAAGCCGATGATAAAAGTTAATATATACAATATTGTACCAAAAGCCACAAAACTACAATGTAGGTAGGTAGGTACGTATAGTCCAACTACCCGCCTCGATTAAAACATAATATTTTTACTACCCTCTTCAGGAATAACAACACAATCCGCGATAAGGGCGGGAACGTTCATAAATAAAGATAGAAAAGGGAAAAACAGAGATATGCATACGAGGGTGAATACAAATCAGTTTGGGATTGTCCGACAACGCTGGCTTATGACGACGAGTATCGTGCAGTGTTTAAAATATGGACAATAAGGCAAAAAGTGACATTTAAGAGGGCCCTCTCCGATCCGTCATGGTTTAACAGCTTGTTGTTGTCCAAAGCAATGTTTGATAAAGAGGCAACGTGAAAAAAACAAATAACGCCTGAACGCTCTGTTGGTATTCGGTAATTTTGTTCCAAGAAATGCGTGTTTCTTTAAAAACATTTCAAGTATTTGGAAAATGGATTTGGATTCAATGTGCAAGGTTTTTTCTAAAGATATTTTCCTTACTTTTTTAATTTAAGACTACATTATGAAGGGCCAAAATTCACGCTAAATAGCAGATTTTCAGAGGTTTTTACTGGATTAGTTTTACAGAAATTTTAATTTTTTAACCACCCACAAGATGTGTTTCCAAAGTATTTAGAGAAAGATGTGTTATAACGTCATAATCACGTAAGAACGGTGATATGGAAATGTATCTCTGGTTGGACGCTCTTAAATTGACAGCAACTGTTCTTCAAAAATTGTAGCCTAATCCTTAAACAAATGCCTGATGATGTCAGAAGTGGTTTAAAATATCAGAAAGGTAGTAGCTGGCGATAACCATACACTAGACTCGTCATAAGATCAGCCCCCCTAGCCAAGTTACGATCGTTTCGTTTGCTTCGAACGCCTCGAGTAGGCCACGCTTCCGATTCTTTTGTTCTGACCACGTACTGTCTGTACCGAACATTAAGATGACGTCAGAACAAAGGGATCGGAGGTCTGGCCTACTCGAGGCGTTCGAAGCAAACGAAACGATCGTAACTTGGCTTGGGGGGCAGTAAGCATTGAAAATCGGAACATCGGGTGGCCCAGACCAGACTTCCGTCTAGTCGGAGGATCCTCCCTTTTCAATGGAGGTTTGTGGAACTTTTAAAACCAGTTGCGCATACGTCTAAAATACAAATCAATTATTTTATTTATTTATTTAATTATCACATTTAAAACAAAAAATATTATTCGGCCGGAATCGAGAACATGGTTCAAACAACCGGCGGCGGTCAGGACTCCAGACAAAAGAGCTATAATTACAAGTTCGAAACAAAATATATATTGTGATTTCGGTGGTGTATGAAGGTAGAATATATTATTCTTTATCTTATCAAAAGCTTGATTAGCCAATCAACAAAGTAGCCGAGTGTCCCTGCAAGCTCAGGTGCGCCAGACACTCCCGACGTTCTATTAATGCACCCCTTTTTGTTACTCTTAGTCGTGATGGTTATACTCAACAGTTTCACTTATCAAGCATATTTGCAAAGAAGAAACGTACGTAGATAACGCTTGCTTACTTCAAAAGTAGACAAAAATATAGTTAAGTATTCTTCGCGAAAACAGAAACTACCTGTAGTAGACGCACTAACACAAGGGGTAAACACATTGGCTCGTTACGTCACCAGCAGTTAGGTTCAACACGTCCGCCTTAGTCAAAGGCCCGTATGCAACTGTCAACTGTCACTGCCCGTGCACTCGAGACCAGTATACAAACACTACACTACCTAAATGTCCTTTCTTTGGTATTGTTCGTCAAGTCGTTGAGCTCTTTAGAAGTCCTGAGTTGAGCTATAAGAATACTGACAAATGCTTGCACTGTCTCTGCCGTGGACAGGTCCACTCAAATCTGTGTGGTTCTTTCCTCAAAAGATCATCTCGGACACAAATCTGCATGATTCTTAATTAATCTGCATTTATCATTTATGGTGTAATGGCATCCTCAGACAAACCTGATAATCCCTCTAATCACACAAGGTGAACGAAACCGTCATCGACGTCTTGTACGGGGCTAATTTATGTGCCCTGCGCAAGAAGGATGGCGGTTGAAACTCTTGGGCCGTGGGGACCGAGTGCTCATACGCATTTTAAAGAATTATCCAAACGCTTAGGTTACACTTCGCGTGACCCAAGGGCTGGCTTTTACCTCGGTCAGAGATTGAGCATTGCCAGACAACGTGGCAATGCCGCCAGCCTTTTGGGCACACTTCCAGGGGACAGCCATGCGGAAGAGTTTTGTGACGCCATATTATAGGTAGTAATTTTTTATATATAGTTTTGATTGGTTAAATGCTTTTATTGAATTAAATAAAATCACACTAATAATATAAAAGTGAAAGTTTGTGAGTGTGTGTACATGTTTGTTACCTCTTTACGCTCGAACAGCTGAACAGATTTCGATGAAACTTAGTACAAGGGTAGACCTTGTCCTGGAATAGCACATAGGATACGTACTCCCGGGAGTACGGTCCCTTTTTCACTCGGGCGAAGCCGCTGACTGACTGATAAAAGCGAGAAAAATTCGTACGTATGTGTGTGTTATAGCTGAACAGATTTGCATGAAATGGAATGCTCTGCACTGACAGTATACAAGGTGAAGTTTCATGTGCAAAAAATTCAGGAGGCAATTATGTTAGTGATTCTTGACCCGAAATTAATGATAAAATGGGTAGGTAAAATTTTATTCTATTTACGGAAATCGGTAAAAGCGTTTAGTAAGTAGAGCAAACGAGTGGAGCCTCGTACAGGTTGTCACACTCACGCACACACTGACATGACGCGCGATAAATTGCAACGGGTGATTCTGTTTTTTTTTTTCTGTATGACACTCTGTAACAATTATCATTATACTGATCTGGTATTGTATTTTTATATGATTATTTACGAGTTTTATAAAAACCGCCTGAAATTTTGGGCAGATTCGAAACGTTAATTGTATATTATCTGTAGATATTAAAGGGCTTCTTTTGAAAATATACGTTTTTCAACTTGTATAAAGCACCTTAAGAGGGCATAATAAAATTCAAAGAAATATATATTCATGGTCCTCAATTTTGTACAAATATTTTTTTCATTTATTGTTATACAAAAAATAAAAATACATATCTAGTTGCGTTTATTAATTGTGTTTCAGCTTTTTTACCTAACACGAAATGTATACCTGTCTATGGAGAATATAATGATTGAAAATATTATACATTACGAAAATCATTTTTTAGTAACAGTATATTTTTTTTTAAATTTTAGCTTTTTTTCAATTCTTGGTAACAAATTTTGTAAATCATGACTTCAGTGTCAAATCGTAGGTCACTCAGCCCTTTGGACGGGTGGACATACGTCATTTTTCTCGCCAAAACGCTCCCGTATTTACGTAGATTTATCATTCAAGTGTAATAATATAGGGGGAGAGGGGTAGGCAAATGGTCAAGGTCATCGGCTAATAATAATAATAAAACGTTTACTTCGGAACTTGCCATATCGTGTTAGTAACAATGTAAACTTAGAACTAGAGTTAGTAACATAAAAAACAAATAGGTACTTATTCTAGGGTGGATAAGACGCACCGAACCTAGGGAATGTCTATTTGACCGCGTGCAGTCGTATCCACCGCCCCAAGATCGGATAGTCCCACCTATCAGCCAATAGGAGTCAATAGGAGCCCCTTTATATATTGTATTAACGGAAGTCGCAACGGTGTACCTTCACTCTCATCGCATGTGTCTGTTGGAATCTTCACACTGAATACGTAGGTAGGTTGTTTACTACACAATGTATCTCTACGAACACAGACATCTCTGCCTGATTTCCTTTAACATAACTTGTAGTATGTTATTTTCCGCACGATCAATATTGCGGCTTCATATTCACCCTAGGGCGCTCATATGTTCGACATACGGTTCCTTGTAAGGCGTGCTGGCGTATCGTTCGAAATAGCGATGATACGCATATTTGATTAGCTATATGTTAACCTATGTTTATTTGTTCTTGCTGAATAATATAGTGTGTTCTACTTTGTTTATAAATTATTATGGAGATGCTTGTTGTTGAACAAGTAGGGACAGAAGGTTTGGTATGATTTTTCGCACCTTTTTTGCATTCTGCCAGTGTTAAGTTTAGATTTTATTTAGTTGTATTGAATCGAGATCAAATCAGGAATGAGGATATTAGCAGGAGAACCAAGGTCATCGACATAGCACGAAGAATCGCCAGACTTAAGTGGCAATGGGCAGGGCACATTGCCACTTAACACCGAAAGGTTCTGGAGTGGCGACCACGTACCGGAAGACGTAGCGTTGGAAGGCCTCCTACAAGGTGGACCGATGACCTGGTAACGGTTGCGGGAGTCCGATGAATGCGAGACGCACATGACCGTTCATTGTGGCGGCACTTGGGGGAGGCCTAAGTCCAGCAGTGGACGTCTTTCGGCTGAAATGATGATGATGATGATGACTGAACCGAGTCAGCCTTTTCGGCAAGCTTCGCCGAATTATCGAGGACGTGCAGCGTTCTACGCGCGACTCAAAGAGATATCAGCAAACCGTAGTGATGTTTTTTTTGTTGAGGTGTGAAATCCTTCAATGACTTCTCTCGCTCTAGGGTAGAGCGAAATGACATGTCAGACTTTTACTGACTAAAACCACACATACCTTTAAATTATATTCAAACTAGCTAACCCGGCGAACTTCGTACCGCCTAACAGTTAATGAATGTAGTATGTCTTTTGATATAGTCAACCGATTGCGATGAAACAAAGCCTAAGTAATATATTTAGCAATAAATTAAAATTGCGACTATAATTTGAGATTTAAACTATCCTATCTCTCAAGTTGGATCGAACTGCACATGGTGTGCGAATTTTATTATAATCGGTTAAGTGGTTTAGGAGTCCATTGAGGACAAACATTGTGACACGAGATTTATATATATTAAGATATTGTGAACCGTAACAAACTGCTTACAATTTAACGCAGTATTTTTCGGTAGATTATAATCTATCGAAATGAAACTGTTAAATCACAATCTCTCGCGCGTTAAATTGTCAACTGACCGAAGGCTGTCCTTGATTGCCTGGCTGAACTATAATATGGCGACAAAAGCCCGAGTAATATAAATAACCATTTTAGACTAGCTACTATGGCAAAAAAAAGTTAACTTTTTAAAATTTATTTTTTTGACCGAACTCTTTTCACCTCAAAACTATTTTCACCCTTTGACGGAGGCTTTCCAATATTTCAGAGGTGTGTGTCATCAAGCCTAAAATTCAAACCGAACAACCTTTTAGACCGGATTGGAAAAAAAATCTTTAAAAATGTCGAAACCCAGTAAAGCATTGGAGTTCTAAATTATTTACTGAAAAACATAATCCTGGATGCTGTGGGTATAAATCTGGTTCATTTCCGACTTCGTGCTTTGGAATTCATTAGGTTGTGCTCCATACATGGTTAAGCAAATATATTTCGCAAATATCTGTAGTTGCGTTAAAGAAAACGTTGTTAAAAAAATTAGGATGATGCTGGCCCTGGACAGATAACATATCAGCAATAAAAATTGTAAAAAAATCTGACCACCGACGTTCTTTCATACATTTCATCCTTGTGACACTTCGCTAGTTCATTCTAAAATAAATAAGTAATAATAATAATAAAATATTTTTTAGCTTTCCGAGACGTAGCTTAATGCTTCATGCTCGTGAACGGGCGCCGTCATTTGAAACTGGTCATTTCTTGTTCGCCAGTGGCTTATTTTAATTCATATTTTTTTATTTTTTTTTACTATTTATTTACATTGTGCTCACATAATAAAAGCGACAAGTAATAGGCAACCAAAATATTTTTTAACTCATGATATAAAAGTGTGTCCAAGGAGTGTCTTGCACGTTTTTCTATAAAGAGATCTACGCGTTGGAGCATGCAATTTTGCTTTACTTTTTTGACTGACCGACATTTTGACAATTCAAAAGTGCCCGTAAATAGTTTATTTGAAATAAACGTTTCTGATTACAGAGCTCTCTCAGTATTTTTCGACGGTCACCCATCCACAGTTTGACTTCGGCAAGCGTTGCTTAACCCTGGGGATCTACACGTGTGAATATTATTATTTCACCCACGAGCTATTCAAACCGTACATTGAAGAACGAATGAAAGAAAGAAAGAAAAAGAAAACATGTTTATTCTATTCGAATAGAACCAGTTTCACGACCGGGTCCTGTGTGGACCGGGCACTAACTGTGATTCATCATTTCGGCCGAAAGACGTCCACTGTTGGACATAGGCCTCCACCAAGTGTCGCCATAGTGACCGGTCCTGTGCGTCTCGCATCATAAATCGCGTAAATAGTAAGTAAATGTATAGAAAACCCGACACAAAAGTGAATATTACTACCAAATCAATACACAATTTTCATGGACCGTCACGGGCACACAAATCCTATTATTTATGTCCTTTCCCATAGTAATTTGTCACTCCCAGATATCTTCTATCAGTTCCCATGGGCCGTACGGAGTTAGGGATAGAAATGTCGCTCACATTATATCAATTTGGTATCTGAAAATGGCAGCCGGAAAAATGTTGACGATTTTTCTTTTTGAAATTGAAAGGGAATTTTGAATGTAGACAGTAAGATAGCTTGAAGGTTTCCAATAAAAACTATATTGTGAAAACTGGCTTTCTAGATCTATACTCCATTCACTTCTGGATTAGGAAAAAGAGGTTCATAGAAGCAGTTGTGCAAAACATTTATTTTAAAAGATAAATACAAACAATTTTATTAAAAAATGATTTCACTATAAAATTTTAATATTAACTACTTAAATAAATTTGATGTTTGCTAACATTAAAAAAATATTGTTAAAATTAAAACACGTAAAGATAAAAAAAAAAAATAGGAAAAAAACGGACGAAAAATTCCACCACTGGGGGTCCAGAATCATGGATCCGTATTCTTTTGTGCGTCGATGTCAAAGACATCGTGTATAAGTTACAAAGTGTACGCTAAAACAATCTTTTTTAACTTCTGTCTAATGCTATCGCAAATAGAGTATACATTAGTTTGTGTTTTCTGATAGCTATAACCAGGGGGTCTTTGTAAGTGTGTTTGTTACTTCTTCAAGTTCGAATGGTTGAACGGATTTCAATGAAACTTGATACACGAGTACACCAAGTCCTGGAATAACACGTAGGTTACTTTATATCCCGGAAGTATCTAGCAGCTTTTTTTTAGGTAGGAAAATCATCCAATGACGTCTATCGCTCTTGGGCGGGGCGCGAGGGTGTATCAGACTTTTACTGACTAAATACCCACTCCTGTTCCTTCTGTGCCTCATCCCAGGGCCAAGGGTTTCACTTTCACACTAACTGTGGCCCCAGTAAGCTTCGACACTGCTGACATCTCCTTGAGGCGTGCGTGGAACAGTGCGCGCCGTCGACGACTTGGGCGACTCGGTCCGGAAGATTACCGGACGGTCGGAAGGCGAGCTACCCATTGCTTGCCGTCCGCAAGCCCGCGCCTACGGTGACTGGAAATCGGGATCGGAATTCTGGCGACAGGGGCGTGAGGGCCGCTCCCTCGCTCGTGCACGTGCGGCCTCCTCCTTTGCTAGCATTACTGCTTCACAAAAGGAGGCGACATGTGTGGTTTCAAATGGGTAGTAAGTAGTAAGTAAAGAAATCAAACCTATGAATGTCACTTTTATAATAAGTTTTTATTAAGCATTGGCAATGTGTGTACCTAATATTTATTAATATTTGTACCTATGCCACTTACTATGCCATTACACTGAGACTCCTATATAACACTGATGCTTTTAATAAACTAGTGGCCTGACCATCAATGATTGCATCTCCGCTTACCATCAGGTGGGACCGCAGTCAAGCACTGGTTTATGTCAATTAAAAAAAATAAAAATTGTAACACCTAAATAGTACCTGTGTGTACACACAGTTATTTGATTTGATTTGACCAATTTTATTTGCAAATAAAAGGGAGTAACGGTAAAAGTTTAGTATGTAGATAATACAACCGGAACACAACAAAACTCATACCAATAACTATCAGAGCTACTACTGAAAGCCCAACTAAAATAATAAAACTGAGCAAGTGCGAGTTGGCCTCGGTAATGAGGGTTCCGTCCCTAGACCGTACCTTATGAGAGTGTGATGCTCTGATGGGTCACACAAACCTTGAATGTTAGCTTGTAATGATATTCACTGATGGTCATAGAATATTGGATATATTCTACATACCTTATGCTCAATGCAATGTGGGAAGGGCTATTAGGAATGAAGATATCCGCAGCAGAATCAACGTTACCGACATAGCCCGAAGAATTACCAAAGTTGTAGTGGCAGAACAGATGGCCGTTGGGACCGAAAGGACCCAGAGTGGCGACCGCGTACCGAAGAGTCATCGTTGGTGGACCGATGACCTCGTGAGGGTCGCGAGAGCCCGATAGATGCGAGACGCACAGGACCGGTCATTGTGGCGGCATTTGGGGGAGGCCTATGTCCAACAGTGGACGTCTTTCGGCTGAAATGATGAAGATGATGACTTTACGCTAAATGCAATGCAATGGAAAGGGCTATGCTCGGAGTTTCTTGAGGTGATCGCATTAGGAATGAAGATATCCGCAGCAGAATTAACGTTACCGACATAGCCCAAAGAATTACCAAAATTGTAGAGGCAGAACAGATGGCTGTTGGGACCGAAAGGACCCGGAGTGGCGACCGCGTACCGAAGAGTCAGCGTTGGTGGACCGATGACCTCGTGAGGGTCGCGAGAGCCCGATAGATGCGAGACGCGCAGGACCGTTCATTGTGGCGAGACTTGGGGAGAGGCCTATGTCTAACAGTGGTCGTCTTTCGGCTGTAATTTTTTTATTTATTTTTTATTTGATATAAACCAGTGCTTGACTGCGATCCCACCTGATGGTAAGCGGAGATGCAATCATTGATGGTCAGGCGCATTAGTTTATTAAGAGCCTATTCACTCTAGCCTTGAAGACACCTAAATTATAGTTGGACGGGAAGACCGCAGCAGGCAAATTGTTCCAGTCCATCGATGTACGCGGTATAAACGACGAAGCGAAACGCTTGTAATGACGATGATGATGATGAATACTAAATGAATGTAGCGTTATTGATCGCTAGTGAGTACAGCTGTCTATGAATGCTGATTTTGGACTGCCGCTTTGCAATAAAATTCGTAAAAAACAACGTGAAACTGCTGATTCGCAACGCGTGCGTGCCATATATGAACAAAGGCCATTGAAAATAGTATTTTTATTTGCAAATCTTTAATATGCAAAGGCTTAGCGTGAACTAATTTAAACGTGTGCGAAGGCGCATCAGTGAGGCCTTTTTTTTTTCTTTTATAAATTCGAAAAAGAGACGTTTACCATCAGGGTGAAATAGTGGTCATGCGCGAACCTATAAATTATAAAACAAAACCGTCGCCTTTAGAGCCCTCGCACACGCACGGCTTCTTTGGGTGCGAGGCCGTGGGCGAGGGCCCACTTTGCCCACGCCTAGCTACGCTACTGAATAATTTGGGTTTCCTTTTGGGGCCTTTCATGTACTTACATAGTTAAATTGATACCTAAATAGAATCAGACCATTTCCCCATGGGCGGAGGTAGAAATCACAAAACTTTACTTGATCTAGTGTGAATTTTAATTATGTACATAGGTACAGTTGAAAATAAGCTATTTATGCAAATATAAATATTAAATTGTTAAGATAAAACTAAAACAGATGAATAAGACACTCTCTCTGCTTTAAAGAATCTCCCTTAACACACCGAGCCATGGAGAGAAGTATATTGAAACATAAGGAAAACACAAAAAAATTAGAAGTGAACTCATTAGACAAAAAACAAGGTCTAAAATCGAAATGGCAATGGACTGGTCCGTATCATGTTACAAAGAAGGTAGGTGGACAGTTAAAACTACATAGTGGAAAAGGCTAGAAGGAAAAAGAAGAGTAGGCAGACTGAAGAGAAGGTGGACTGACGATGTATCTTATACGGCAGGAAATTATTGGCAGAATATTGCAAGTGACTGGGACAAATGAACGAAACTTGAGACGGCGAAACTAGTGGATGGGGCCCATATCGTCAAGACCGTAACCTAACTTAGTTTATAATATATAAAAAAAAAAAACTACTAACAAATTAGAAACAAAATAATATTTAGATTTAAAATTTTAAAATAAAAAAGAATTTGATTTAACACACCGATCCATTCGCAGTCTTAGTAATAAGGGTCCCATTACACCCCATAGATGAGGAGTTGTGGACACCATCCCGATACACAATGCAAAACCCGTGGGGTCACCGTAGGCGCGGGCTACCGTCCGGGCCGAGCCGAAGTCGCCGACGGCGCGTACTATTCCACGCGCGCCTCAAGGAGATGTCAGCAAATCATAGGGGCTCAGCAGAGTCGAAGCCTACTGGGGCCACAGGTAGTGTGAATGTGAAACCCGGGGCTCTGGGACGAAAGCAAAGAAGGAACAGGCGTAGGTTTTTAGTCAGTAAAAGTCTGACACTATCTCGCACTCCGCCCAAGGCGAGATTTGTCATAAGATGATTTTCCCACCTAAAACAAAAATAACCGTGGGGTCCCCAAGGCACAATTGGCGCGGAACCCTAAACACCGTATATATAAACTATCT
Source organism: Mythimna vitellina (assembly GCA_949316375.1). Lineage (NCBI taxonomy): Eukaryota > Metazoa > Arthropoda > Insecta > Lepidoptera > Noctuidae > Mythimna > Mythimna vitellina. The sequence continues at coordinate 21,157,978 of OX438702.1, read as the reverse complement.
ACTTTCAGTTTGTAAACTAAAAATCGGTCTTTATTTCCTGAGTGAAAGTTCATTGATAGAAAAACTTTTTATTATGATCATCTCGAAACTAGGGCTGTAACGTTTTACGAGGGTGAAAATAATAACACTGGCAGGCTTTAGGAGTATATTTCTATAAAACTGGAGGGTTTTTTTGATTCCCTAGATAGGCTTGCGAAGTTATAGATAGTAGGTAGTCTGTTCTATGATTTAACATTAAAGTATCTATACAACATGTAACTGGAAAATTAAGTGACAATCACAATTTAAGCACACACATAAAATTTTACATGCACTTAGGCAGTGTTTTTGTAAAGAAATTAGCATCCTAATATAGGGTAAGAGATTTTTTCTAGTTACTTACTAGAAAACCAGTTCTTATCCCTACCTCTTACGAACGCAATTTATTGTTTTTCGCACTAGTGTGTAAAACACTCGTCCCGTCACAATTTTAATACATTGAAGCTAGAACTACACTGCGCACACGTGTGCCACACACACCGATCTGGGCGCGTCGGTCTCCATACATTTTATATGGAAACTAGACTTGTAGAGCTACACTTGATCCACGCCACGCGACGTCGTTCTACGTACAAATCAGGCGTGTTACACGTGTGCGTCGGTCTAGTGTAGTTCCAGCTTTATCGTATCAGGCTGGACGTGGCGCGACCCCCACGAGTCGTGCGTCAACCACCACGAGTTATGCGTCAATCCCCTTTTATTTATGTCTTTATTAGTGTACTGAAAAAAGGTCATATTATTAAGATACACTTAGAAATTGGTCACTGCAGCTCTCGGCTCGGTCGCAATGACAAACTTTCTCCACTTGTATCAAAATGTACTATTGTTACTGACACAGTGGACCTCTGCAGTCTTTATGTACCTATACATAAATTATATTATTAAACGGATGCAGTATATCTTATGTAATTTTATATGTTTAACCTCGGTAACTGTAGTATACATCCTAGTAACATTAGTTTAATTACTGCTAGCCATGGTAGATCCGGATATCCGGAGTTTGTCCGCTCAGAAAGGTCACTATTTATAGCCGTAGATCGAAATTATCTCCAACCGGATTTCTATTGTTTTCTGGAAAGAAGGAAGCTTTCCTTTTCCCCTTTTTCTATGGAATTTCCCTATATAATTATAAGGATTATTATTAAGATACCAGCCATATTAGAATGTTGTATTTTCAAACTAAGATTAACAAATTTATAGTTAACCTTCTGTATATACAACACTAGTTTTTAATGTCGTACTTTAAGGGTTTATTAGAAAAGGTCTTGGTATTATTTAAGTAAAGTCTCGATAAATAATATTCATAAACAGCAAAGTTATTAGCGTTTGTTTATATCTCAAAATGTCACTCAATTTATGAAAATATTGTACAGGATTATGAATGAAAAACAATGGAAAAACACTGCGCATAGTATTTTTTAGTAGCAGTTGTTATGAATAATTGATACTAGAATGAATTTACCAATTATGTCAAATTTTCGTGGACAATTTTGGGATTTTGTTTTTTTTTTACTTTTGACTACATAAATATATCAATAACGGGTACAGACAGAGCCCATTTTTTATGTACTAATTAAAAAATAGGGGCTGTTTAAAAGGAAAAGTCCTGACTTTCTCATTAAGTCATTAACGGCCAGTCCAAACTCTTGAACCTAGAAAGCTGAAATTATGTACAGAGGTTCCTATTATGATGAATACAAAGAACAAGAAAGGATTTTCCAAAATTCACCCCATAAGGGGATTAAACGGGGGTCCGAAGTTTGTACGGTGAAACATACTATCACGCTAGCGAAGCCGTTAGTAGCTAGTCAATAGATAGATAGAGCAGTGGTGGCCGAGTGGTAACGGCCCCGACTTACAAGTTGTAGGTCGCGGGTTCAAACCCAGCCAGGCGTATTACTTTGTGTAATTTAGTTCATCACTACTGCTCTCAAAACGGTGAAGGAAAACATCGTGAGGAAACCGGCATGTCCTAGAACCAAAAATTCGAAGGCATGTGACATCCACCAACCCGCACTGGGCCAGCGTCGTGGATTACGGCCCATTCCCTCTCCTAGAGAGGAGGCCTGAGTCCCAACAGTGGGAACATTATAAGGCCGACTATGCTGTGCTATGCAATAGATAACAATCATACAGCACGTAAAATCCCGAAAATACATAGTGAAAATAACCCGGCCATCGAGCCTCGGGCCACAGCATAAAATATTAACGCCACTGAGTAAACAATCACAGTATAGCAGTAGCCTTTGAAGTGGCCAGTAACTCTAAATTAGGTTTAAAATTTCAAGTGTGTTACTGTAGCTGGGACACTGTATGTATGTTCGTTGCTAAAGGTACGTTGCGTAATTTTGTTAACGAGGTATGGTGGATATTCGGCTAGTATATTGAGTGGTTACAGGGTATTATTTTAGGTAGATTTTGGGAGTATGCTGATACGAAAGGTTATTTGGATTTTAGTGAAACTCAGGTGGAGGTCAACAGCTGGTGGTCAATATGAAATAAAAAGAAATACAGCGTGGGTGGTCCGTTTATAATGGTCCATTTTCTTTTGTTGGTTAGAGAGCATCGAAGTTATTTTTGCAAAAATCTGTATTTTTTTTTTTCGATAATAAAAATGGCATGATTGCACTACTTCTATACCAAATTTTATTTGATTCTGTTGAATAACACAAAAGTGGCTTTATGGAGAGATATGAGATAATTACAAAATTTAAGAAAAAAACCACTACTTCTGAAATATACATTTTTGCAAAACTAACGTTTAAAACATTTACTTACGATGCAATCTAGTTAAAAAAAAATCAACCATTATAAACGGGTCATATATACATAGGAAGTATAAGCAATGTACCTTCCATAAAAAGTGAACACAGCAAACATAGATCTCTAAATATTAGGACATAAGTTAGCCAACTCACCTCTGCATGGCCCACCGGCTACAGAGACATGTGTAAAACACAAAGAAAACAAGTAAAGCTAGAACTGCATTACACGCACACGTGTAACACGCCTGATTAGTACGTAGAACGCTGTCGCGTGGCGTCGCGTGGTGTGGATCAAGTGTAGCTCTACAAGTCTAGTTACCACATAAAATGTACGAAGATCGGCGCGCCCAGATCGGCGTGAGTGGCACACGTGTGCACAATGTAGTTCTAGCTTTAATGTTATTCTGAAGGTAGAACTACATTGCGCACATGTGCGACACGTTCGCCGATCTGGGCGCGTCGGTCTCCATACATTTTATATGGCAACTAGGCTCGCAGAGCTACATTAGATCCACGCCACGCGACGCCACGCAACGCACCGCTACGTACAAATCAGGCGTGGTCCACGTGTGCGTCGGTCTAGTAAAGGTCTCGCTTGATTCTGATACCTTCCATATAACTTTAACTACATAAAGCCACTATATTTGTTATCTAACACTAACTGTTAATATCCAACTCATTAATAACTTATAAAAATCAAGATCTTGTCGAAACTATAGGTATCTTCCTTCTCAAGTACAATTTCCTCCAAGTAAGTTTAAGAAATCAATTCCCAAAGAAAGTAACAGACAATCATATATTAGTACTATAAGGAAATAAATCAAATATATACGCAGGAATACTTCTCCAGGGGTTGCCAACCGCCCCAGTTCTGAGGGATACATCAATGTCATGGGGTAATGTTTACAGACCATGGGTAAGGCTAGCTTGGCAGAATTCTTAATGGGGGGATATTACTTTAATGTTATAGCGTAATTTGTAATGGCTGGGCTTTTCGGGGATGTTGGCCATTGTCGAAATCCCCCTAGATGATGTCCCCTGAAAAAGACAGTGGGGAAAGTATTTTTGGCACTATCCATATATTTCATTAGGGTAATTGCAATTTCCTGTCATCTGTTCTGGTTTTCTCCTGAGAATTTTCTAATTAAAAACCTTTTCGAAGAGTATTAATTCCTCTTACAAAAGGTCCTCTTACTTAGTTTATTATTTTTTTTTAAATATTAGTCATCATTATCATCATCACTTCAACCGAAAGACGTCCACTGTTGGACATAGGCATTGCCCCAAGTGTAGCCACAGCGACCGGTCCTGTGCGTCTCGTATCCATCGGATTCCCGCGACCCTCACCAGGTAATCGATCCACCTAGTGGGAGGCCTTTCAATTCTGCGTCTACCGGTACGCGGTCGTATATATCAGTAAGTTCTCATAATACGTCTTTAACTGTATATAAAGTGTATATAAGCATGATAATGTACTTATAGTAAGATGTTCCGTGTATTCAACAAATGTTTACTTGAACATTTCCTTAGAATTCGTACCAGTTTGGTAATTAACAAGTAATACTGATGAAGCTACGTGAATCGGGGAAGTTCGACCACCACAGTCGTCACACCCGGTGAGGTTTTCTCAGAATTACTTTGCCGTGTAGGTAGGTGTTAGTTTGTTGTTTTCATCGGGGAATACACACACACAGACACGCCATGACACATTTAGTCAATACTTTGATCACCTATAGGTGCAAAGAAAGCAAAAAAAAGGTTATAAAGTGCTTGCTTACCTTAAACTACTCGGAAACTGAAAGGTTCCTTGACGTGTTAAAATAATTTCTTCCGATATTTATACCTATATATTATATACTAGCTTCTGCCGGCGGCTTCGCCCGCGTGAAAGTAGATTTCTCCTAACCAACTTTGGTAGATATTTATAAGATCTACAATTAATTAGAACATTTTATGGATCTATCTTTTATAGTTTAGGCAGCGTACGCAAAATAAGTAACTTTTCTGTTTGACTTTTTACACCTTGTGTCCGAAAAACTCAAATATCTTACGGAACCCTATTTTTTTCCAAAATAAAATATAGCCTATGTTACTCGTGGATAATGTAGCTTTCGAATAGTGAAAGAATTTTTAAAATCGGTCCAGTAGTTTTTGAGCCTATTCATTACAAACAAACAAACAAAGTTTTCCTCTTTATAATATTAGTGTAGATATAAGTATACAAACATTCAAGCACATATATTATCTTTGTAAATGTATATTAAACTATTCTGTCATATTTATATAAATATATATGTATGGTATATATATCTACACACGTCCATATGCTCTAATGCACAAAGCATTAATTAGGTTAAGGTTAAGGATTAAGGATTAAGGTTGAATATTTAAGTTTTTTTACGTTTTTTCTGCCAAATAACATATTGGATGTTTGAAGTGTAATTTGTGGAGATTAATAAACCCTTTTTTGTTTTTTTTTTTTGATACGTTTAATTAAGTTTTTTAAAAAACCTGTCAAAATTTGACATTAAAGGTGGGTTCGATACGTTCCTAACTGAAAATAGTCGATTCTGAAACCGACCCTTAGAAAGCTTTGTCCTCTTTTCAGTTAAAAGAATTATAAAGTGAAGACATTTTTACTGAAAAAGTACTTAAAAGATTTGTAATACATAAATATATTGTTCTAGAACATCTAGTTTTAAAGTATTCGTGAGAATACTATATGAAAAAAAGAATATAAATATTCTGAGAAAAAACTGAAGATTTTTTTTTGTATTCTTATATACTAGAGCTTGACTCGCTACCACCTGATGGTAAGCAGTGATGCAATCGTTTATAGTGAGGCGCACTAGTTTATTAACAGCCTTTTCACTCTAGCCTTTGAAGGTACCTAAATTATAATCGGACGGGAAGTACTTACCATTGGTGAATTTAGTTAGATTTGCCCAGCATCACACGCTTCGCAATATTCTGATAACAATATTACTCTCCAAATTGTACTCAATTACCTCCGCTCTAATCAATCAAATTGATAGTTATATCTTGTCGTTAATTGCCATTAATAGACGGCCTGTTACCGTACTCCACCGCTATGGCAATATCGAGTGGAGTTCCGTCAAAGGGCCTAAGACTCAGCCAAGAAGGCATCCATAATCCATCAAAGACCACCGTATTAGAATCAATCTAAACGATAGCCGTCTATGAGACAAACCATTTGTGTAGACAGTGGATAATTCATCACGCAAACAAGATAAGTTTCGTCCCGACTAAACAGAGATGTCGGTAAACAAAAGCGGGGCGGTTGCGAAAGGTACAAGCTGAAGCGAATCTAAGCACTCTTAAGAAAATTGCGTTTATTGCCATCATACGCGGCGTGGTGTCACTGAACAGCAAGAAGTGATCATAGTGCAATGTGAAGTGTTACTAACTTAGTCCTAAGTCTTATTTACTAGCGATACATTGTATTTACTCTATATATGTTAGTCTGTACGGATTTATTATTATTATAAAAACGGAAACCCCTTAAGAGGTGACCACATGTTTGCAAACCAATGTCTCAACCAAGGTGTCTTTGCTAGTTTCAATCCGCGTAGACGGCAGTTGTAAACCATGATCTTCAACACCCTTGGTTGGGAGGCGTGTTTTCCCAACCACCGAACGTGTTGGCGCGTGGTTTACACCCATGTAGGCGCAACACAAACAAGCTCGAAAATAGAAAATGTTATAAAAAATCTAGAATGTCCCTTCCAACAGTAAAATCTTAACGGACATGCTGAAGCCATCCAAGAGACACGTGATAGTGGGTTCCGATGGTACGGGCACGCGGTTGGGCGTGAGTCCTCAGCGTGACGTGCTGCTAGAGTATATGAGCGCGCGTATTGCACGTGCAGCTGAAAGCGAAAAAGAGACGCAAACAGGTATGCACATTAATTTATCTGTGAAATTCCAGTCTCGGACCTGAGAGCCTATCTGACCTCCACAACTAACAAGACTGGTGATAGATTTTCAGACTTCTGAAATTAGACACTGGTAGTGACAGTCGGGGCCGACGGATTTTTTGTGATGAGTAATAATTAATTACTTCTGAAGCCTTTCAGGGACACTTTCGAACAGTTTCGCAATATACCGCAAAATATTGATATCCAGCTTTATTACAAGCCATCCCAACACAATTCACATTATATGGTTAAGCATAATTAGCATTTTAATGTTCCTACTGCCGGGACTCAGGCCTCCTCTCCAGGAGACGTAATGGGCCGTAATCCACCACACGGGCCCAGTGCGGGTTGGTGAATGTCACATGTCGGTTTCCACATGATGTCTTCCTTCACCGTTTTGAGAGCAGTGGTGATAAAATAAATAACACAAAGTAATGCGACTGGCTGGGTTTGAACCCGCGACCTACAACTCGTTAGTCGGGGCCGTTATTAAAGAACGCCGTTCTACTTAAAATAGAATTTTAAAAAAAAAACCAGACAGACACGCCACAACGGTTATAAAACATAAGGTAAAAGAGAAGAAAAGTGCAGAATGCGTCATCGTCATCGCCATGGATTGACTTCGGCAAAGATTACCCGTAGTCTCAGGACGCAAAGGACAACTGAAGAAACACAAGTGTGGTTTTAGACATTAAAAGTCTGACATACCTTCGTGCTCCTCCCTTAAGCAGACGAATTCATTAGATGATGCTCTTTTTTAGGGTGGGAACCCTACAAAAAAGCATTTGCTGGGCGTCAGACTCCCAGCGCTAGTTTTCAGCTAGCACCCCGCAGTGACGCAGGTCACTCAAGAGGAAGCTAAGCCGCTAACTCCTATAACTTGTCCTTCAAAACCTCAAAGCATTCATCACCCGCCCTCAGACTAATTACACAGAATGATTTACTAACTGCATTCTAAATGTGGATTTGCTCATTTTAAAACAAAGCTTGAGCTGGTTTGGTTGAGAATAAACACGTGCGAAACACGTGTTCAGGGACGTGGCGTTGCACATGGCGGGACATGTTTAAAACAAACGTTTGTAGGGAATATGGCGCATTCTTGCTGAATTTGGTGTTAAAAAACACAGTTAACTCTTCCATATTTAAGAATAAATATTTACAGACTACTTTATGAAGAACTTCTTATTTACGTTCTTAGATTTATATACTTACCCTTTAAATAAAACGCTCAATATTTTATAATCTATGCGGCCGGCGTTTAACCGAAATGGCGCGAAATGACGCCCGAACGCCAGCATTTGCTTGGGGTTTGAGTGGACCATAATGGACCATTGAGTGGATGTCATAAGCATTAACATAAGCGTTTTGCCAGGTGCCTGGACCTGACGAATCAGTGTTGCCAACTGGTGAACGTCATTTTAGAGAACCCTTATTTCAAGGCGTTCGTGGTGCGAGTCTCAAATATTTTTTAGCCCCTCATTTTAAAAGAAGACTTTTGGCCGCAGGGCGTGGTATTCCTTCGCTTCCGCAGACCGGTGCCACACAACAACACGATGTCAATATAGTGAATGTATGTTACTCCTTCACACTCAAACGACTGAACGGATATAGATAAAATTTGGCACATGAATATACCATGTCTTGAAATAGTATATTTTATCCCTGGAATATGATCCCCTGGGATATTTTTCTACTTTTACGAGGGCGAAGACTCATCATCATTTCAGCCAAAAGACGTCCACTGCTGGACATAAGCCTCTCCCAAGTGTCGCCACAATCAACAGTCCTGTGCGTCTCGCATCTATCGGACTCCCGTAACCGTTACCAAGTCCACCATGTAGGGGAGGCCTTCCAAGGCTTCGTCTTCCGGTAGAACCTTTCGGCCCCAACGGCCATCCGTTCTGTGAGCAATGTGCCCTGCCCATTGCCACTTAAGTTTTGCGATTCTTCGTGCTATGTCGGTGACCTTGGTTCTCCTGCGAATATCCTCATGCAAATGGCGAAGACTCTGGCAGAAGATAATTATTTTATAATATTTCTTTAGTTGTTATTACAATGTATTCAAATTAGGTATATGTAATGATAATATTCAAGAGTATATCTCAAAAGCGCTTTTTAGGTGAACTTCTTTGTAACGCAAAAGTGTTCTCAAAACTAAACTGAGGATAAGATAAACATTATGATAAGTGGTTCCGTTTTTGTTTGGTCTGACAAGACATACGATAACACACTTACTTTGCGTAAAACTGGTTTCTTTAACCTTTTGAAAAGGTTAAACTAAATCAGGAACAGTAGAATAGAAAAACAAAATGGAGAAATTATTCCATGGTAACAGTCCCTTTTGAAATAATCTTGAAGATTACTTACCATGGTTGTTTTTATCTAATCTAAAGATGGCTGGTTACTATAATACATTTTGATACAAGTGGAGAAAGTTTTTCATCGCTACCGAGGCGAAATTCGCCCGAGCCGTAGGTGATGGTGTTATGGAGCCGAATGCTGTAGTGACAAATTTCTACCTGTATCGAACGACATTTTTCAATACACTTACGAAGATTATTTATTATAATCGGAGGTTGACGCGCGACTCGTGGGGGTCGCTTATCAGCCAGCCTGATAAGATAAATGTAATAAACGGTGGTTGGGGCGAGTCCACGCACTTCCCCGCACTAGTACGAAAAACAGTAAATTATGTAAATAAAAGCGGGATAAGAGCGAGTTTTCGAGTAAGTGTACTGAAAAAATATTTATTTATAATGTTATTTGACTACATCCTGGAATTTTATAGTATGTCAATACTGACCAGACAGACGGCAGTACACCAATTATACCACTACCATTTTTTTAGAAGTTGCATTGGTCATTATCATCATTTCTGCCGTCCGTCGAAAGACGTCCACTGTTGGACAACGACCGATTCTGTGCGTCTCGCATCCATCGGATTCCAGCGCTCCTTACCAGGGGCTTACCCTAGTCTGCTATTTTTATAAATTCGTCATTTCAACATGATTCCATTGTCATTTTGCTAAAAGTTTGTAATCTGTTAATTCATAATAGTCGATCATTGATCGTTCAGTGGTCTCGTAATAGTATTGTGGTACGCGCTGTCTTGTAACGAATTTAAAGCAATGACTGCACAATGACGTTGTAATGGTAGGTCACTTATCAAAGAAACTGTCAAAACTTTAGCAGATTACCGCATATGTCAGACATTCATTTGTCATTATGTACGAGATTACCATTTTGTGCCATTTTTTCAATGGAGTGTCAGTGGTTGAGCATTGGAAAGTCATAATGACGCCATTATATTAGTAGATCACCAAACTTGTCAAAATCAACAATTATGAAATCAATGATAGACCAACAGTAAAAGCAGACTTGAGGCCCTGGTCATCAGTCCAGCTTGTGCGGATATTTCCATTCTTGATGCGATATAAGCATAGCCACATTCTGAACATATCAAAATTCAAGGCGTGCAGTTTCATAAATCGAAAATTTCATAGTTACAATCGCTCTAGAAAGCATAAATTAATTTGTATCCCATTTTGTCGCACTGTAGCTCGATCCGCCTCTTCTATACTGCATATGCTAATGATGCTTTACGCGCTCATGGGGCCCAACCCGATCAACCCTGGATTGGATTTTTTGTTTGATGAATGGAAGACAATATTATTAGAAAGTTTGCAGTTCTGTGAGAAGACAGAGTCAAAGGATTAACGTATTTTATAACTCTGATCAGCTCAGCTGTACTATATATGTAGACACCCCGATATTTCATCGGCACCTCCACAAAGTTAAAACAGAAATCGATCCAACATTCTCTTACCTGAAGTTCTCTCAATCTTGATTCGGTCTTCGTCATAATTGCTATATTTTAAGTTATCTTAATTAGAATGTTTTCTTATGTATCATAGTATTTATTAGTTTATTATATCAGCTTATATACGTATTTTATTATTATAAGCCACTTAATTTAATGATACTACATTCTATTTCAAAAATATTTGTTATTTATTTGTTGTGCACACCTAGGTACCACAGTGTTGTCTTTTTAACCCAATGGTTGATTGGTAGAGAATGCTTTGTGGCATTATGTCCGCCTATGTACCACCACTGTACATTAAGTTTAAATAAATAAATAACATTATTTAGTACTAGCTTCTGCCAGCGGCTTCGCCCGCGTGAAAGTAGGTTTCTCCTAACAAACTTTGGTAGATATTTATAAGATCTACAATTAATTAAAACATTTTATGGTTCTATCTTTTATAGTTTAGGCAGCGTACGCAAAAGAAGTAACTTTTCTGGTTGACTTTTTACACCTTGTGTCCGAAAAACTCAAAAATCTTACAGAACCCTATTTTTTTCCAAAATAAAATATAGCCTATGTTACTCGTGGATAATGTAGCTTTCGAATGGTGAAAGAATTATTAAAATCGGTCCAGTGGTTTTTGAGCCTATTCATTACAAACAAACAAACAAAGTTTTCCTCTTTATAATATTAGTGTAGACAAAACACTCCATACATAAACACCATACCTCTATCAGGAATCTTTCAAACACAATTGAGTCCTCAGACCTCAGCAGCGGCGTTGAGCCTCTCTAGAAATTCTCCCGCCAATAGTTATTACAGCCATTTGCCACTTCCTTCACCTTCACGTAAGATTTTACGAGGCGTGGCTCGTGGCTTCTAATGTGTCTCCTTCAACTTATGAAACTAAGTGCTTTCGATGACGTAATAGATATTGAAGGTTATCTTCTAGGTAAAAGTGGCATGAGGAGGCCAAGAAGGGAGATATAATGATATTTCTTCAGCATTAACGATTGAGGGAATGTTTGAAAGAGTGTCTGTGGCCGTATAAAGGGTAACTAAAGGACGCAGGTGTGTTTTCATCAGTAAAAATCTGACACGCACTCTCGATGGACTCTAGAGCGGGAGAAGTCATTTAAAGATATCCCATCTCAAAAAAATAAGATGAAATCAATGATAACGATTGTGAAAATGTTCAATAGTCCGTTTCATAAAAGTAATATATATTATCGCTAATTAAATGTTTGGAACTAATTCATTCTGACTGGCCTGGCCTGTTAGTTGTTTAGTGGTCCGAGGCCCTGACTGCTATGCCGGGTTCGATTCCCACCCAGGGCATATGATTGTGTAATGAGCATGATCATTTGATCTGTGTCTGGGTGTAATTTATCTATAATATGTATATATTTAGAAATAAATAAGTATGTTTATCAGTTGTCTAGTACCCAAAGCACAAGCTCTGCTTAGTTTGGGACTAGATAGCGTTGTGTGACAGTTGTAAAAAAGCCACGTTTAAAATTCGTTACATTTTAACTTAAAATTTTCAAGATAATAAAGTTACCTATTTTGATAGATTCTTGATTGCGTCACTAGCGTGTTTGTGTGTGCGTGCGTACTTGTCAATACCGATTAGCTACCAATGTAGTATGTTGATACCCATATTATTTGCCTACAATTAAAATAACTGAAGCGACTTTATGTAAAATTTCAGTGCTTGAATTATGATTGTAATTAATTTTCTGATTGGTCTATAAAGATGAACCGAAACTGGCTTAATTAGCTAATCTTTTAACGACAGCATCAGCTATTTTCCTCTAACAAACGTCGATACGAGCAAAAGCAAGCATGCCTAGAATTTTCCCGTAATATTTTCGCTTTATAATAAATCCTGTACAAAGGTCTAAGTATGCGGGAGGCTAACATCGTAACGTAAGATAAGCAATCATTCTAATGTATGCTCAGTTGTAGCTGGTTCAAAATCTCAAAATAAACTTAGAATATAAAATGTTTTGTTTTGTTTAAATTTTTACAACCTTTATTATGTTTGTATGTAGGCACGTGTGTCTTAAGATTTGCAATTCTTCGGGCTTCAGTCTCAAATTGCAAAGCTTAAGTGGCAAAGGGCAGGGCACACACAGGGCAAAAGGAGAAAGGAGTGTCAGGAGTGTTGACTGCCGGAAAACGCAGTGTTAGAAGGCTCCCCAGGAGGGTCCCGGGAATACAATGGATGCGAGACGCAAAGGACCGTTCATTGTGGCGACACTTGTGGGAGGCCCTATGTCCAACAGTAGACGTCTTTCGGCTAAAATAATGATGATATTTGTTCAGGTGAAATGTTGCAAATTAATTTTAAAACAATTACCCCTAACCGATGGAGCTGAAATTCTGCAGATATGTTCAGTTTGATCGAAAATACGTGGTTACCTAAGAAATGTCATTTTGAGTCCAATGTAGCGGACTCTTTAAGATTGCGGACTAGTTATTTTTTATGTACCCACCAATTAAAATGGTTTATTGAGGCGAATACAAAAAAAAATGCCATCTCAATAAATCCAATACGGTTAATAAAATTGTCCAATTATTTATCTGGTTAAGTTAAATGTAAGGCGTGCAGTGATTGTTGATATAACCGTCCCATATCACGGGAACCTCGTGAAAGCCAAGAAAGATAGAAAGAAAGAAAAACGTTTATTTGTGACTCACATAATTTATATTGCAATGATAAGCAAATCATGTGTCTTGACTTGGCTCGCGAGTTTCTCGACATGTGGGATGTGGACTCAGTGATTTTGTACTGATAGTCATGTCAGTTAATGGCTTAATAGCCGCGAGCCTCGACCAACACCTTAAGACGCTCTCGTTAGGCGGCTGGATGAAGGGCTTGATTCAGAAAGCGGTACTCCTGGGTTCAGCTCGTATAGTTAGAAGGTTCCTCTCTCTGGAGTCCTGACCGCCGGTAGCTTGGACCCAGTTCCCGATACCGGTGGGATACTATTTTTTATATTTTTGTTGCTATTGAAATATTTGAAAATAGAATTGAAATCAATTTGAATAGAGAGCAGTGGTGGCCGAATAGTAACGGCTCCGACTTACTAGTTGTAGGTCGCGAGTTCAAACCCAGCCAGGCGCATTACTTTGTGTAATTTATTTCATCACCACTGCTCTCAAAACGGTGAAGGAAACATCGTGAGGAAACCGGCATGTCCTAGAATCAAAAATTCGGAGACATGTTACATTCACCAAGCCGCACTAGGCCCGCGTGGTGGATTACGGCCCGGTGGAGACGTGAGTCCCAGCAGTGGGAACATTGAAAGGCTGATTATGCTTATGCTATGCTAATTGAAAATGATAATTTATATGTACATGTTAATGAATAAACGGAATAATATCTTGTCAGCATGTCACTACGTAGAGCCAAAGGTTTTACTTGTCTGCGATGAAAGTCTAAATAAAAGACGTCTCTTGGTCTTTAGGCAATCGTTTTTGATAAATACTGGCTTTAATGCCAACGTTTAGCTACGAGATCGATCCTCTGTTTCATGAATAATGCAAATAGGCTACCCGTCCTGATATAATCCCTTTTAGATTCAAAATCGATATTTCAGGCTTTTCTTAGTGTCCTAAAATAAGTCCACATAGTAAAATAGGGTTTTAAAGAGAAATTATTATAGAAAAATATCTAAAGTTTCGTAATCTACCTAATATACCCCAGCAGGGTCGAAGCATACTGTGGCCAAGGGTCTGATTCTGAAAGGAAAACTCGGCTCTGGTATGAAAGGCTACGACCTAATATACCATTTTATTTTTACCGCGTAGTCCTGTGAGATTGTTCAAAAGATTTACCGTGGTCCTAGAACCCAATGGACAACTGAAAGAGCACAGGTATGTCTTTGTCAATAAAATTCTAACACTGACTGGCCTGTTGGTCTAGTGGTTAGTGGGTCTGACTGCTATGCCGGAGGTCGTGGGTTTAACTCCCACCTAAGACAAATGTTTGTGTGATGAGCACGATCATTTGTTCCGTGTCTGGATGTAATTTATCTATAATATGAATTAATTTAGAAATATATAAAAAATTTCATCAGTCGTCTAGTACTCATAACACAAGCTCTGCTTAGCTTGGGACTAGACGGCGTTGTGTGATAGTCGTGGAATATTATTATTCTTACCCCCTGTCGCTCGAGAGCGGGAGGAGATACCTATTTAATTATTTCCCACTTCAAAATAAAACGCATAGTCGCGACTGTCTGTGATCACCTAAACTATAGACTTGTTGGTCAAAATACACATTAAAGTAGTTACGAAAAACAGTAACGCTCAGTTTTGCATTACGTATTAATTGCTTGTCTCTAATATTAACGAACAACTCAATTAAATGAAAACAAAAGAACACAAGTTAACAATAATTGCAACACAGTGCACTTAACGCTAAGTAATGAACAGTGAAAGTATGTTAACTCTCGCTTTCTTACCTAACTGAACGCGAAGTGTAACGATAAGCAAACACTAGTTTTAGCTAGGTATATCTAGATATACCTATATTCGGTATCTTCGATCAACTAAGAAGAAATATTTAAGTATTTATTTATAGCCAGAGTAGCCAGCCTATCGGTATTTTACAGGTTACATTTTGGAGAGTGTGCGCGGGAATTGCATGACTTGATTCCGCCATCTCCTTTCTACCATCGGACAACCCGACGAACAGCAAGTACCAAGACCCTTACGTTGTTGAAACTTCAACGGTCCGGACTCAGCGTTTCGCTTCGTCGTTTATACCGCGTACATCGAAGGACTGGAACAATTTGCCTGCTGCAGTCTTCCCGTCCAACTATAATTTAGGTGTCTTCAAGGCTAGAGTGAATAGGCTCTTAATAAACTAGGGCGCCTGACCATCAATGATTGCATCTCCGCTTACCATCAGGTGGGATCGCAGTCAAGCACTGGTTTACATCAACTAAAAAAAAACAAAATGATTAAAACTTTATGCACTAGTAAGAAACACTGTACAAAGGCGGACTTAATGCTTTAGGCATTTTCTACCAGTCGACCTTAGGGTGGTGCAGAAATATAAAATGGTAGGTGCAACATAATGGTAAACTAGATTAAGAAAACGATAATAAATATATACTTAGATACATACATACAAATAACAAAGTTATTATGAAAAACGTATCCAACAAACCATCGCTGTGCTGATTACACCAACTTCTTACGAATGTATTCACGTGCCATCACCTTAAAAGTGAACCGACTGGAAGCCGTCCTCATGTTCAGAGGGAGCGCATTCCAAAGAGAGATCGCCTGGACAAAGAAAGAGGACTGGATAAACCCAGAGCGATGTGTGGGAAATATGTTTCTTTAGTCCATTTAGCATAGCATAGCATAGTCGGCCTTATAATGTTCCCATTGTTGGGACTCAGAGGCCTCCTCTCTAGAAGAGGGAATGGGCCGTAATCCACCACGCGGGCCCAGTGCGGGTTGGTGAATGTCACGTCTTCGAATTTTTGGTTCTAAGACATGCCGGTTTCCACACGATGTTTTCCTTCAACCTTTTGAGAGCAGTGGTGATGAAATAAATCACACAAAGTAATGCGCCTGGCTGGGTTTGAACCCAAGACCTACAACTCGTAAGTCGGGGTTGTTCTAATCGTACGTAAATCGGAATAATCGCGCCTGGATTAGGTCAGGTAAGAATAGTGACCATTACAACACGACGGCGAGTGAACGAAGCGATGATGTGGGTTAGGTTAGAACAGCGACCATTAAAGACGGATCATCCAGATCCCCTTCTAATATTTGTGAATCATTTGGGTTAGGTTAAGTTAAACGTCATTATTATTTATCTAACATCATTCCATTATATTAATAAATGATTTTATATCTATCTCAAATTTTGTTAGGCGTAAGTGATGTTAACTGTAGTATACTTTGGAACCAGGATGCGCGCGTACATGTTACAAACTATACAAGACCAGAGGGTTTACCATAACGTTCAAAGTAAGATAGTTTCATTCTTATTTCAGTGTGGGTAAGAGACAGAGTTATACAGGTTGTCTACCACCATCTCTTACCCACACTGGAAATAAGAATGAAACAATCTTACTTTAAACGTCATGGTACAGATCCAGTACGCAAAATTCGTGTATACATTGTAATTGCAGATTTAAAAATAGCAATACAAAGTATACGCGAGCAGTTTTCTATGGCTGCGTTCAGGCCATGTATAGAATGTAAATACACTGAAGTACAGGTTAATGGATTAAAAACACTTTTCCACTCAAAGTAACACCCTTGTCAGAGATAAAATAAACATTAGATGTACGAGATACTTTAGGACTGTAAAAATGGTATCCATCCCTCAGTATGGAAGGTAATGGAAGGCGGTTGGAGTAGGTCGTAAGTCAAATTGTCACATATTTTTGGATGGGTGCCTTATAGCTAAAGTCGTAAAGTGTCTTTTATTTTCAAATGTATGATGTATGAGTGTTAAGAAATGACGCAGGTATGCGGAAGCTTAAATGATATCTTCGCAGTAACCACAGGGTTTGACTATATTTATGTATTTTGTTTAATTTATTTTTTATTTAGGCTAGTGTCTGTCAGTACCTTTACCCGCGTGAGTGTAGAAAGTTATCCCAACAGAACATTCTTACTCCCGAGATAAAAAGAATTCTATGTCCTATTTTTTTTTTGTTGAAAAATCTTCTAATGACAAATCCCGCGGGGAGATTTGGGCGGAGCGAGAGATAGTGTCAGACTTTTACTGACTAAAACCCCACTTTTACGGGTTTTTAGTCCGTAAAAGCCTGACACTATCTCGCACTTCGCCCAAGAGCGGGGGATGTCATAAGATGATCTTCCAACCGAAATAAAAACACAAAATGTCACCTTTATAATATTAGTATCATTATAATGTCCCAATGCTACGCAAAGGCCTCCCCAAGTCCTTCTAGGATTTCTTCTCCCACGCCGTCATCATCAAACCAGTCCTCACTGAACGCGTCCATATCATCCTGCCCTCTTTCTAGGCCGGCCACGACAGCGTTTTACGAATTAAACAAAATAAACATAGTCAAACACAAACGTTACGAAACTAAAGACAATAAGGAACGAGTTATCTCACGATCTACAATAACAAAAGCTTCCTATTAAAATTTAGTCAAGAATTATTCATTACATCTACATGGCTACAACCCGGGAATCTTTAAATCAAGAGTGAATAGGTTACTTCTAGGTAAGCGCGCTCCATCGTCGACCGCATCGTCGCTTTCCATCAGGAGAGATAGCGGTCAAGCGCGAACCTATCAAGAATAAAAAAAAGAACATTATTCTAACTTCATGAATATAGTACAAAAATCTTACCTTAGTTATGTATGATGATATTCTTCTGTCAAGAATGCAGTCCACATCTGAAATGAAGAAAAAATACATTATTAAAAAAACATTTTAGCTGCCTTTAGTGTTTATGTAGTTTTAATTAGTAAAGTGCTTTTATTTTTATTGTTTTAGTATTTCATTATAGTTGAAAATTTAAAAAAATTAAAATAAAAAATAAAAAAACAAAAACGATCAGTCGGTTCGCCTTCTATTAAAAACACTAGCTGTCTCCCGCCGTTTTACCCGCATCTTTGGTCTGCTTCTCTTCGTGTGGCGTCCGTAACGTGACATTATTTAGCCTTTCTCGTTAAATGGGCTAATGAACACTTAAACACATACACATCTGTATATATAAAAATCAATGCCACTTTTCGTAGTAATTTTATAACTCAAGAACGGGCTCACCTATCCAAACCAAATGTTTAGGCTTTGTTCGGACTATTTAGTAGATTGTTTATGTGAAGTTTGCAGAAAATCGGTCGAGCGGTTCTTCATTTAGCTAGTATTACATAAGAGCAAGTTTGCACTAATTGTACACATTTTAGTCTTCAATATTTTATTATAATTGTTAATGTTCCACAAAGAGTGAATACACTCGACTCCTGTGACACAGGTACCACCTAACTCAGGAGTTAGGGCGTCAATTGGAAATATATCAGCCTCTTTATTTCTACAAAACATATAATTTTTCAATTCGAAAAGTGTACTTCTCAAGATCAGCGCATTCAAATAAACCAACTCATCAATTTTATATCAGTATTAGATCAACGAAATGGTGCTTCACTGTTACCAATACTAAACCGCCAGACTTTTGTGGCAGTGGGCAGGGCACATTGCTCGCAGAACGGATGGTCGATGGAGACGAAAGGTTGTGGAGTGTCGACCACGTACCGGAAGATTCAGCGTTGGAAGGCTTCCTACAAGGTGGATCGATGACATAGTGAGGGCCGCAGGAATCCGATAGATGCGAGACACATAGGACTCGTCGTTATGACGACATTTGGGAGAGGTCTATGTCCACCAGTCCGCGACCGCATTGATGCCTTCGAGATGTGGTGATGGAGAAAAATGCTTTGAATTCCCTGGACTGCTTTTCGTACAAACCTCTCTATCTTACGTGAACTGAACATCAAGACCAGACTGTCGACTACCTGTATGCGCAGAGTACTGGAATTCTTTGGCCACATTGCCAGGAAAAATGGCCACAACAGCTCATCGTAACTGGCATGGTTGATGGCAAACGACCAAAAGGCTGCAGCCCAAAACGATGGGCAGATCAGCTCCACACTGGACACCCAATAGCACGTCGCACTTCATGACGCTAAGAACCGTCACAGATGGCGAAATACTGTCAGCAAAAAACTAATCCAGCGGGAACTCGACGACCCTCAGTAATGAGCAATACGACTCGATGAGGAGGATGTCCAACAGTAGACGTCTTTTAGTTGAAATGATGATGATGATGATTCACGACCGCTTTACCCTTCGTTGTTAACAGGCGCGAAGCTAAACATCCATCAGACACCATACAAACTCAGCCAATTAACCCGTTCTCCAATTTCACCAGTTTATTTCCTACCTGAACATCATTAATGCTACCCTTTGTATTTATAAACAGCGGTGATTGGTCTAATTACAGTAATCGCTGTTACCATTATATACCCATCCCAATTATGTATATTATTGTATCGTATACACCCTATTTTGGTGAAATTCCGAATCTCAAAGGTGACTATTATTAGAATTTAGTCTGTTTTGGAATGAAGTCATTGTTACTATAAAGTGAGGGGAATTCACTGGAGAGTGAAATCTGTATTAGGCGTATACTATACGTAGTCCAATCTACTCTTTAAATACCTATCTAAATATAAATGATATTGAAATGTATGTTTGTAAAAGCAAAATAAATTTCATAGGGCTCCGGGACCCTATTACTAAGACTCCACTGTCCGTCTGTCTGTCACCAAGCTGTATCTCATGAACCGTGATAGCGAGACAGTTTAAATTTTCACAGATGATATATTTCTGTAAAAATTGTGTAAAAAAAAGTTATATAGGTAATGGTGTTTGGCCGGTTTTTTTTTTAAATAAAGAATTCCATACTGATGAATAATGTAGTTTTATACAGCCAACCCAGTTGCTAATTTAACAATTTTACAGAAGTTCCTAAAATAAAACGAATGAAAATATTGTGTCCAGCGCTTAACTTCATCAGCATCTAATATTAGGTACCTAACCCCAAACCCATCCAGGTTATTACAATACTTAGAGTATCCAATTAAATGAACTCAGAGAATAAAGAATACTGCAGGAGAACCAAGGTTATCGACATAGCCCGAAGAATCGCGAAACTTAAGTGGCAGTGGGCTAGGCACACTGCTGGCAGAACAGATGGTCGATGGGGCCGAAAGGCTCTGATGTGGCGATTGCGTACCGAAATACGCAGCGTTAGAAGGCCTCCCACAAGGTGGACCGATGACCTGGTGTTTGTCACGGTCGCGGTAATCCGATGGATGCGAGACGCACAAGACCGGTTGTTGTGGCGACACTTGGGGGAGGCCCTTTCCAGCAATGGACTTTTTCAGCTGAAATTACGGTGATGATGATGATGATGATGACCAAATTATTACCTTAATAAATATTACTGACCATCCAAGTTATAAACGCGACCACAAGATCAACAACACAATTAATGCGCGGCCATGCCCCACTATAATCAATGCAGTCGACTCCATGCTTTTATTAGGAAACGTTCAAAGACTTGATTTATGATACTAACATTTATAGTAGGAAGTGGAATGGAGTGGAGTAGCTGTATAGAAAATTGATTGCTATGTCCTTTTATATGCTCATAACTGTTCTCTGATAAACATGGGACAATTTCTTGGATCGGTTTAACTACGTGAAGCCGATATTCATTTTTGTTATTGAGATAGATAACAGTAGATAGATAGATAGTTTTAAGGCAAAAAATTATATTCAATTAATTTGCTAACAGCCTACTTTGTTCCAGTTAGAGTGAGAGAAGTCACGTGATGATTTTCCACTTCAAAGAAGGATACTTTTAATTTTTAGGGTTCCGTACCTCAAAAGGAAAAAACGGAACCCTTATAGGATCACTTTGTTGTCTGTCTTTCTGTCAAGACCCTTTATTTCGGGAAGGC
Source organism: Mythimna vitellina (assembly GCA_949316375.1). Lineage (NCBI taxonomy): Eukaryota > Metazoa > Arthropoda > Insecta > Lepidoptera > Noctuidae > Mythimna > Mythimna vitellina. The sequence goes on along the minus strand of OX438702.1, from coordinate 21,136,887 downwards.
GTGGAGGAAATCGAGTTGAAATTAAAACCATATATATACTCAGGTCTGCGGTCCCTTGAAGCTGTGAAATATGAAACATCCGAGTAAACGAAAAAAAATATATACGGCCGTTTATGTTGCAAAAAACGTGTATTTCGACACTCTCAAGGGAATCAAAATTCAAAGGGTACTTCCCGTTGACCTAAAATCCTGAAATTTGACATGAAGTAAGGTCTCATAACACAAGTATAGGAAATTTTTTAAAAACTGTAATTTTGTAGTTACGTCACAAAAAAAAACATTTTTTGCTATTCGGAAAAATCTTCATAACTCAATTCGGGAATTGAACTGATATATGACATAGGTAAGTTAGTACGGAACCCTCGGTACTTGACCAGTTTTTTGATAGTACGTAACCATTGGATAATCTTCAATATCGTTGCGTTCGAAACGGCTGACAAAACCTAGCTTTTAAAAACTAAATTGAAAGACCATGTAAGAACACGACCTTACCTTGAAAAAGTTCACGTAAAAAGGTAACGTCGACTTTGCTAAAAATGCAGAATTCCAGCCAGACTTACATTTCTGAACCATTGAGCAGTCTATCAACCTAGAGGATATGCTTCAAGCTTCTGAACAGTGAAATTGGGTCTTAGTTATATGGTACAACTATCTCAGTGTATATACAGGTGGAGCATGAAATTGATTGGAATAATAAAGAACGAAAAAAGATAATTGCTAGACAAAGGCTACTCTAACGAGGGTAGTCCTGGGAGCTCTTTTCAACTATAAAGTAATAGGGTAGAAAAATGCTTCGAGAAATAATTGTACAAAGTGCTGGGGAACAGCTCCTTTTTGCTTATATTACCATACATTCCGCCGCTTACGAATTGCAAAGTTCGATTAGGGATAAGAAATGCGCATGCATTTTTTTTTATTTTACTAAATTTAATTTTCAGCTCTAGTAAACAAATATGAGAGAAATTTTTAAACAGGTATCTTCATCAATAAAGAAGTTATAAAGCTTAGCTGCTTTTGGAGGTAGGCGGAACAGAGAGTAAAGTCACACAAACCTCCGTTGAAAAGGGAGGATCCTCCGACCAGACCGGTCTCATGTCTGGTGGGCAGCTGCCCGGCAGATTTCGGGCTGTTCTATATGTTCTAATCGCGCGGAGAACTTTGATTGCGCGATTAGTTCTTATGTGACGCCATAGATGTCGCTACACTGCTAATAAGAAAAAAAGTCCGATATGGATTTTGACGTCAGAGATCATCACACCCGTACGGCCGCCATTAAAAATGGTGTCTTAGCAAGAGAGACAAAAATACATATTTGACTGAAACTGTAAAGGTAGAAATACACTGCGTACACGTGTGCCACACACGCCGATCTGGGCGCGTCAGTCTCCGTACATTTGATCTGGAAACTATACTTGTAGAGCTACACTTGATCCACGCCACGCGACGTCGTTCTACTTACAAAACAGGCGTGTGCGTCGGTCTAATGTAGTTCTAGCTTTATACATAACAGTTTCAGGTAAATACGGCCATCATAGAAAACGGCGTATTAGGCATCTAGATCATCTCGCTACGTAGTCCATTCATCATGTCTTTGATCTTATAATTTTCCGATATTGATTAATGTTCAAGCGTTTTCGTGACGGCACAGCATATGCTGGGATACTTTTATCCCAGCATATGCTGTGCCGTCACCAACGTCGTAACCTGTGTGAGGTTATAAAGTCTTTACTTTATAACCTCACACAGGTCTTTCGGGAAACTGCGCGGTATCTTCTCATCCAATATACCACAGTGTCTCAAGACAAAAGTCTATGACCAGTGCGTGTTGCCAGTAATGACATATGACTCTGAAACATGGTCGCTTACAATGGGCCTCATCAGAAGACTTAAAGTCACCCAAAGGGCAATGGAAAGGGCTATGCTCGGAGTTTCCTTGCGTGATCGAATCAGGAATGAGGATATCCGCAGGAGAACCAAGGTCATCGACATAGCACGAAGAATCGCCAAACTTAAGCGGCAATGGGCAGGGCACATCATCAGGCCTTTTGTTGTTGTTAATTTGTTTTAGTTTAACTAAAATAACTTAACTATTAAAATTAATCATTTAGTTTGTTTTGTTGTTTGTTCCGTCAAATACTTTAAATTCACAATAACAGCAATTGAAAGCAAATATAAATTCATTGTTCCTACCTTAGAAACAAGCTCACTGAATTAATACTAAAGGTTCTTCAGAATTTTATATTTAAATGTTAACAGTACAAAATCGAACAAAACAAGTTAAAATTGAAATACTTTGATTTCTAAGAAATAAGTTGGAAACTGTGTTTCAAAGAGTTTTCTCGTATTTCGATCTTCTATTTCGTATTTCCTGATAAAGCAGGATTTCACTGAAACTGGTTTTAAACATAGCAGAGTTTGCTATCAGATGAAACATAACATGAATTATAATTTAGGTGTCTTCAAGGCTGGACTGAATAGGCTCTTAATAAACTAGTGTGCTTCACCATCAATTATTGAATCACTGCAATCAGGTAGATTCGCAGTCAACCGCTGGTTTATGTCAATTCAAAAAAGCTATGAATCATTTTGTGGAGATATTCTGTATTACTAGAAAGGTTGGTTTTGTAACTTTTAGCCTCGTATTTCAAAATATATTAAAGGATAGGTATTTCATTGACAGAGTACAAATACAAAGTATATAGTATAATAACATTTATCGCGTTCGGCTCTCTGATTGGTTAAGAGCTTGCAGAGGACCATATTTTCAATTTGGTCATATTTTCAATTCACCTTGGAACAAGACAAGACGGAATCAGCCTTAAAAAATATCAAAAACAAAATTGCAACTCTTTAACTAAAAACCGGCCAAGTGCGAGTCGGACTCGCGCACGAAGGGTTCCGTGCCATTATCATCTATACAATTTTTTTTTTTACCACAATTTTTTTTTTCTGTTTTTAGTACAATTTGTTATACATATAATAGCGGCAACGGAAATAAATCAGCTGCAAAAATTTCAACTGTCTAGCTATCACGGTTCATGAGATACAACTGATGCCAGACAGACGGATAGTGGAGTCTTAGAAATAAAGTCCCGTTTTTACCCTTTAGGTACCAAACCCTAAAAAATAGATATCAAACAACAGCAAAAAATAGCCTCCAATCAAAATGGTATCAAAAAATAAAACTGGACATCCATTGGGAGACGAGTACCAATAGACCATTCCAATTTACATTACAAATATACGTAAACTAAATTCAAAACCGCTTGTTATCGAAGGTCATCGATACCCTTATTATCGGCACCTAAGACCGGTGCCAAGTTATATGCGAATAAATTTAACATTTGATGGTTCCCTGGCGCTGGTTTTATGGGCGCTGAGGGCAGATCGATCCCATACAGATAGACTTCATTGATAACTTGTGAAGACGTTTTTGTGAAATGAGCTATTCGTGATGTAGATTTTTGAAGATTTGGAGAATAATGAATTCAATTCAACTCCTTTTTTACTTTGCAGGAGAACTAAGGTTACCGACATAGCTCGAAGAACAGATGGTTAATGGGGACGAAAGGTTCTGGAGTGAAGACTAAGTACCGGAAAACGCAGCGTTATAAGGTAGACCGATGAGCTGGTGAGGGTCGCGGAAATCCGATGGATACGAGACATACAGGACCGGTCGTTATGGCGACACTTGCGTCAGGTCTATATCAAACAGTGGACTTCTTTCGCAGAAATGATGATGATGATTACTTTGTAAATACAGGTAACATGAAGGTCCTCAAGTAACAAGTTTTGACGAAGAAGTACAAATAAGCTAGCGAGCACTAAGAAAGGGTATCCCAAAATTCACACCCTAAAGGGATGAAACGGGGTCCAATGTTTGTATAGAGAAACCTGGACGCGGGCGAAGCCACTGGGAGAAAATAGTTTATTATTATAAAGTCGAAGTTTATGAACGTGTTGGTATATTTGCTACTTCTTCACGCTTGAACGGTTGAACAGATTTCGATAAAATTTGGCACAATGGTAGAGCATGTCCTGGAATAACAAATATGATACTATGTTACACTTAAGTATGTTTCCTTGGGATAATTCTAATTTCAGCTAACAGAAGCTAGTCACTCATAAAATTTCTAAGTATACACGTTATGCCAGCAAAACCACACACACATACCTTCATAATTAAAATTGTACGCAGTGACACCATTTTACACATACCAACAAAACACATAAAATGTTCTATGGCTTTGCGGAAACAACGTACGCTACGTGTCCTTCACACCTCTCTCGCATTTTCCACATTCATTCATCTCTTCATGCACGTGTGCCCGTCGGCAGGCATCTGACCCCTTTGAAGGTCTACGCAATCATAGGCCGGGAATTTTTATGACCAAACCGTATAATGTACGTATTTATATCCTATTGTTGTTTTGAGCATTTAATAAGTTTTCAATTAAAAATATTTTATCATAATTGCAACGTCAATGAAAGGTACCACGTACGCCGATCTGTGCGCGTCGGTTTCCATACATTTTATACAAACATAATTGACATATTGGCAACTAGGCTTGTAGAGCTACTTTACACTATGCTACGTTAGATCCACGTTACTCGCAGCCACGAGACACTACTCGACGCTACTCGACGTCACGAGGCGCTACTTAACGCCACAAGACGCGACTCTACGTACAAATCAGGCGTGGCCCTCGTGTGCGTCGGTCTAATGTTCCGCGTGAATCTACCCGCCACCGTACAGATATGTAACATCGACAATAATGTAATCATCGGTACATTCCTACCCTTTAAAAAAATAGAACAAAAACAAAAGCTTTTATACTTTTTTTATACGCGATATAGTACTCATAAAGACTATTCCGAAGACCTCAAACACGATGAGGTTATCTTATTGCGTTCAGTAGTTCCTATGTCCTCTTTCTTTTTTTTTTGTAGGGTGGGAAAGTCATCCAATGACATCCTCCGCTCTTGGGCGGAGCTCGAGGGTGTGCCAGACTTTTACTGACAGAAAACGCACTCCTGTTCCTTCATTGCCTTTCATACTAGGGCCGAGTCATCCTTTCAGACCCTTGGCCCCAGTAGGCTTCGACCCTGCTAGGCCTCTACGGTGTACTGACATCTCTTTGAGGCGCGCGTGGAACAGTAGGTACGCACCGTCGACGGACGAACGGTTACTGGACAGTCGGACGGCGAGCTACCTATTGCTCGCCGTCCGCAAGCCCGAAGACAAGGCGTAAGTTTATGTCTTTCAGCACTTCAGAATAATGAACAGCATCTGAAAACAATCACTCATTCCACTCGGATCGTCATTAGTTACAAAACCTTCCTAATCATTTGCTTCAGACATCGAATGAATTCACCCCCAATTTATTTGCAGGGCAGAAAACAATCGGGCATCAGATATAATTGATTACTCGTACTTTGCAGGTTATTAATACACCCGAGAATGGATATTTATGCCGTTTGAGCGTTCCTACCTACGAAACTTGCTCTCAATACTTTGCCGATTAATCTTCACGGGCTTAGAAAATAGACACCCAAAAATAGACTGAGGGAAACTTCCACCAAAGGAATGGTAATTCCGCCAAATTAGAAAGACACCTATAAAAAAATCTGAACAGGTATCTAAGGCTGAATTCCGAAGAGATTTCGCGGTGTAAGTTCGAAAGTTTGAGCCGGAGAGATATCAATTTATGGCCAGAGGGTTTATAGCGATAGTAAAAAGAACTTTTGGGTCATCTCTGGGTATTTCGTTGGTCGGAAGTTTGAGCATTTCGCGGGTAGCGCGGGATATACAGAAATATTATGTCACTTGCAGAACTTTCGAAGATGCTTTTCGCGTTGTATTTGCACTAAGTGCTAAGTAATGGGTTATTAATGGTCTGAAGGCTTTTTATTTTTGATGGTTTGCTACAGTTTATTTTGCCAGCTAAAGTGGCCTGTTGACACAGTTTATAAATTTTTAGGGTTCCGTATCTCAAAAGGAAAAAACCGAGCCCTTATAGGATCACTTTGTTGTCCGTCCGTCTGTCGGTCCGTCTGTCTGTCAAGACCTTTTATCTCGAGAACAGGTCTGCGAACTCTTGAAGCTGTAAAAACATCAAACTTGTAAGTTAACGAGAAAAAAGATACTTTGGTTTATGTGGCAAAAAACGTAAATTTCGACACTCTCAAGGAAATCAAAATTCATAGGGAACTTCCCGTTGACCCAGAATCCTGAAATTTGGCATCATGCAAGATCTTATAGCACAAGTATAGGAATAAATCTGAAAACTGTAAATTTGTTGTTACGTCACAATTTTTTTTTTTGTGGTTCGGTTAAATCTTTCGAGACTCCATTCCGAAATTGAACTATTTTCATAGGTATGTTTGTACGGAACCCTCAGGGCGCGAGTCCAACTTGCGTTTGCCCAGTTTTTATATCTTAGTCTTTAAGGCTCCAAAAAATTGTCAGCATTCTTTAAAAAACAATTACAAAGACGACCAGATTCTTTGCATGTTGTGCCCATTTTAATATACCAAATAATTTATATAAACTTTGTATGTATCTAATTTACTATATTTTAACATCGTCTACAGAGAGTAAGCCTCGCTAATTACGAGAGGTAGGGACAATGTTCGTAAATTAGTTGCGCTTTTGTGTGACAACAGTTTAAGCTAATCTACTTTATTATAACATAAAAATGCTTCAGACAAGGCAACCTTTAAATTTCGGTCAGACAACCTCAAAATTGACAGCGCAGTCACTCTTGACTTGGGTCACTCTGGACGTGAAGCTCTGTGAAGTTTTAAACCTGTTTATGATATTAAACAAAATCTTGTCAACTAGCATCTTGTTTAAAACTAAAACCTTTCCGAAAAGCAATTTCATAATTCTCTAGTCTTCAACCAAATTTATTTTGGGTCTACGCGACATTTCTTCTTCCATCCTTTCCTATTAGTACGTAGTCATCTCGATAGTCACACTAGTTCTTACCATATCGTCTTTCACGCCGTCCATCCATTGTTACTTCATCTTCCTCATCTTATAGCTATCCAAATTCTTACTCACAAGTGCAGTGGTGGATTAAGCCAGCGCGGGGCCTGTAGCAAATTCGACCAAGAGGCCCCTGCGTAGACCTATTAAATACTTCTCATTCTTATCTCAATCGCCAATATTCCCATGGATTTTAAAATTGGGTAAAGTACGTAGAAAGAACGATAATGAGGGAAATCTAAGAGATTGACTATCATATTCAATGAAATAATAATCAGCTGTATTCGGATTTCGATATAATTACATAGTTTAACTAGTTTTTCTTTCCAAAAAGAATGCATGTAGCGGAGATGAGAATGTTAAGATGGATGGATTGTGTGAAGAGTGATATGAAAGAAAAAGAAGTTAGTGATAGCATTACGAGTGACAGGGCAGAGTGGTAGAAAAAAACTTGTTGCGCCGACCCCAAATAACACGGGACAAGGGCAGGAAGATGATGATGAACTAGTTTTTTTTTGCGTTCAAGTGCAGGATCTTCGAACACGCAGGGCCCCCGAATTTGTGGGGCCTGTAGCATTTGCTACTCTTGCTATATGGTTAATCCGCCACTGCATTAGTGTCTTCACGAAGTTTTTGTCATTTCTTAGCATCACATAACAGTTATTTCCATACAACTTTTTAATTAGAACATTTTATAATGTAACTGCAATATATATAGACCAATTCAATACTTGATAACTAATGCCTTGGTAGATACAAGATGGTGGTCGTGCTCTCGTAAAACTTATTCAGTCTAGTATAGACATTTATTAAAAAGTGGGTAGGTAACCCAGTCCAGCCATTTTGTCTTTAACACATCATAATAAATGCTTTGAGTTTGAGATCTCAAAGCGTTTATTACAATCAAACCACAAACAGGCATTTTTGAATTATTAAGGTCGGTCAGTTACATACTCGTAAAATAAAAGGTGTAGCTCGTTTTCCAAATGTGAAAATGTTTTCTATGCAGAAGAACCTCCACGAACACTCCTTCATAGCATAGCATAGCCTTATAATGTTCTCACTGCTGGGACTCAAGCCTCCTCTCTAGGAGAGGAAATAGGCCACAATCCACCACGCGGGCCCAGTGCGGGTTGGTGAATGTCACATGTGTTCGAACTTTTAGTTCTAGCCGGTTTCCTCACGATGTTTTCCTTCACCGTTTTGAGAGCCGTGGTGATGAAATAATTACACTAATGCGTCTGGCTGGGTTCGAACCCGCGACCCACAAATCGTAAGTCAGGGCCGTTACCATTCGGCCACCACTGCTCTCAACACTCCTTCAAATCTATTCTATACTTTAATAAATCTGTACATTGAAAATATCAAAAAAAAAAAATTGCACGGGGTGTTACTAGACCGACACCGAACCCAAAAATGTTATAAAAAATTTTTTTGTCTGTCTATCTGTCTGTTTGTTCAGGCATCACGCAAAAACTACCGGTTTGATTACGATGAAACTTGATATAATTATTCTTTAATATCCTGGGCACCACACTGGATACTTTTTTTATCCCGGAAAAGTATACACAATAAAAAACAAACTTAATTTTGCGGTTCGATCCCTATACCCGATTACGAGTAGGTTACGTCACCCGCATTGGAGTTCACTAAGGGGCGCTGCACACGGGTAAGATACTATAATATATTATCTTAAGCTACAATATCGCTCGCCATACAATTCAATAGACTATCACACACGACGAAGAAAATAAATAATATTTCATATTTTCGGATCTCAAAAAACCTAATAAAATCATTTTCGACTTCTACGCGGACGAAGTCGCGAACAAAAGCTAGTCAATAAAAAATTGTAATATTACGGTTTAGTCGTCCATTTTATTTGAATTTCTCCATTCAAGCTCAAATTTTTTCCAAAGCAAGTTGCCCGTAAAATATCTAGTACAAATAAAATTGTAGCTTGACTGCGTCATTGGCCTCAAAGGGGCTGGAGATATTGCACTTAGAAAGATCCCCAAGTGTCGTTATTTCATTATAATTTTATTTATTGTGTCCTCGGGAAGTGTCGTCCGCTCTTATTTGATTTTCCTCCCGACACTAAGTTTTATTGGCTTGGCACTATGCAGGAGTGCCTTTAGAGCTGACTTCGGGGCTTGTAATGACTTCGAGTAAACTTGCAGAAGTCAGTTCTTTGCGAGTTTGTCTTGAATTCAAGTTCGTGCTAAGAAAAACATAGTGTTCTGATTGTTTGACTGGCTCAATTTCCAAGACAGGATGAGGGAGACAAGGTATTTATTCGGAATTTTAACTATGAGTTACTAGGGTGATTTTGTATTACCACTATTTATCTCTGCATCACCCTAAGGTTGACTGATAGAAAATGCCTAAGGCATTAAGTGCGCCGCTGTACGTTTGTGCATAAAGTATTTAATCTATACTTATAATAAATCTGTAGAAATGAAAATTCTGTACATTGAAAATATCAAAAAAATAAATGGCAGGGGGTGTTACTAGACCGACACCGAACCCAAAAATGTGATTAAAATTTTTTTTGTCTGTCTGTTTGTTCAGGCATCACGCAAAAACTAGCGGCTCGACTAGGATGAAACTTGGTATAATTAATAGCCTGACAGCCATCATCATCATATCATCCGAAAGACCGCCAAGTGTCACTACAACAGCTGGTCCTGTGCGTCTCACTTCTGCTACTCATTAGAAAATACAGAATAACTAGGGCCTTACTATGACGTGTTAAGCGTGCGAGTGAGAAAGAGGGATGGAGCTATACATCCTATATAGAGAGCGATCGACGACCTAAACTGAACTTTTAAAGGAATAGATAGAGATCCCTTTAACAATTCAGTTTAGCTCTTGGTACGGTCACTGGTCTTCAGAATGGAAGCACTCATGTGAGAAGAAACTTAGTAGTAAAAATTAGAACGGTATAATAATAACAATAATATTCCTCAACTTTCACACAACGCCGTCTAGCCCCAAGCTAAGCAGAGCTTGTGTTATGAGTACTAGACAACTGATAAACATACTTATATATTACCAAATAGATACATATTATAGACAAATTACACCCAGACACGGAACAAATGCACGATCATTTGTCCTGGGTGGGAATCGAACACACGACCTCCGGCATAGCAGTCAGGGCCACTAAACACTAGACCAACAGGCCTGTCCTTCACGATAAATTAAATCAATTTTCTAGATGGCCTCGGTATTATGATAAAACTCGAGACGCCCGCCGTCGTCCAACAATTATAATATTTATTAAACAGTAAACATATTTTGCTTGAGATTACATTTCGCTGGAAATAATCAAGTTTGAATATTGTTTGTAGTAGATAGTAGCTAACAACAAACAAAATTGTTTCAGCAAAATAACTAAATCAATAATACCACAAAATAGATTACTCGTACAGAAGTCAATCTCATGTATGTATTTCACTTTTCATGCTTACGCTCGGCGGTCGCGCTAGGGTTGCCGTCCTGTCGCGAGATTTGCGCACGCTCGGGTGTGGCAGCTGCGCGGAGGCTGCGCGGGCGGCCGGCTTGCCTAAGAGTTCCTATCTTAATTGTTTACCTACGGCTGCTTGCCTACCTTTTTTTTGCCGGGTCTGTCAGACTCTTACTGACTAAAAACCACCCCGGCGTTCCCTCCCACACTTGGACCGGGGATCGTGGGAGCTGATACGCCATCCATGATCTCCGGTCCTTGCTTGCGCGGCTTGCTGTCGCTGCTTGCCTACCTAACCTAACTGTTCTGTGTTACATTAAAACGAACCTTCGAAATACAAGCAAATTACTCCTAATAGGTACCTAGGTAGGTACTTAGGTACTTCTCTGACACAACTGGTAGCTTAAAAAAACAATAATTCACCATTTAATGTTGAATTAAAACAACTGTCCAATGAACAGTAAAATACTTTTCTTTTTGCACAAAAAAGTTCAAAGACGCGTGTCTCAAGCGGATGCACGCATGATACATATTGCTCGTTGTCCGCAAGACCACGCCTGCAATGGCTGGTACTATCCGTATAAAAAAAATCGAAAACAGGATGCTCTTTAGTTTGAATTGACGTATTTATAACAGATTATTTTAGATCAGTTTACAAAATAAACATCATACATCGTTTCAAACCTTTCACTGTGACAATTTATTTTTCCATGAAAATAGATGCTATCATAAAACTTTTGTTGTACAAAACAAATGGTGGAGCTGATATTGTTTGTTACAAACTATATTTTATGGGTGCGCTTTGCTATTGTTTTCGACAACTTGTGGACAAGATGAGACAGCTAATTACTCGAGCCACAATAGTCAAGTTTTGCACAATACTTACCGTGTTTTTGGTAATATTCAGGGTAATTAGCTGTGTCGGAACTTTTTGATTCATTCCATTTTAGCATACCATATTGTCTCAAGACGAAAGTGTCACCAATACGTGTTGCCAGTGATGACATTGTGGCACTGAAAGGTGGTCGCTTACAATGGGAGGCTGAGAGTCACCCAAAGAGCAATGGAGAGCGCTACGCTCGGAGTTTCCTTGCGTGATCAGGAATTAATATATCCGTAGAAGAATCAAGGTCGCCGACGAAGCTCGAAGAATCGCCAAACTTAAATGACAGTAAGCAAGACACATTGCTCGTAGAACTGATGGTCGATGGGGCCGAAAGGTTCTAAAGTGGCGACCGCGTACCGGAAAACGCAGCTTTAGAAGGCGACCGATGATCTGGTGAGAGTCGCGGGAATCCGATGAATGCGAGACGCACATTGGTTTACATCTATTCAGATCCAAAAATGTGGCAACAACTTTTGTATTGAAAGTACATTATTAAGTAATCAAATACACTTTTATTATAATTCAATTTGTTTTCAGACTTACTCAAGTTCGCCTTGATCGTAATTGGAAAATTTTATGCAAATTATATAGTCTTCATGCAGTCTTTTGTAGACGCTTAATAATTCCATTAACTATTGTTTCGCCATTGTTCTTTTGACCCTGGAGTGATTGATAGCAATAAACAGACTGCTGTTAATTTGTGTAATGGTCGTTTTTTTTGTACCTGCCATATTGTCTCTTGACCACCCTAGGTTGACTGGTAATGCTAGCAATTTGCAGTAATGCTTGCGAAGAAGGCAAATGCAAGAAAGAGAGAATGTACATCCTCACGCCGCAGCCGCCGCGACAGAATACGCCCCGGGCGTCGGGAGTCGTAGATCGATGTCCGGACACCGTCGGCGCGGCCTTGCGATCACCGTCCGCTCTCTATAAGCGACGGTGCGTAGTGTTGCATGCGTGTCCTCAAAGAGAAGTCAGTAAACCGTAGGGCACAGAGCCGATGCCTGTTACTAGGGTCATATGGAAGAGTATGAAAGGGATACTCATGATCCTTGAACATAAAATACAACTGAAAGGAGATAGGTGTGACACGTTATATAGGTACCAATCGTAACACTTTAATAACATGTGACTACTGCTTTTCTTTTTGTTCTGTTCTTGTTTCTCCAGTAACCTTGTTTATTTCAGCATCCTAAAACCTGTTTCATACTTTTTCAGCGTCATTTTTTTTGTGTCGTAGGCGGGTTTTAGTTTTTTACTTTTGTTTTGTATGAAAATTAAATAAAAAAGTTACTTATTAAAGTGTACGACGTAATGTGTGACGAGAATGGATAAAGAGAGAAATTAATATATTAGAGGAAGTTTAAAAGTGGCTGAAAAGTTGAAGGGGAATCGTTTGTCTTGGTATGATCATGTAAAGAGGAGAGATGACACATGTTACTAAAAGAGTTATGGGTATACATGTGGATGGGTGGAGAGGGAGAGGGAGGCCAAAGAAAAGATGGATGGTTTGTGTGAACAGTGATATGAAAGAAAAGGAAGTTAGTGATAGTATGACGGTTGACAGGACAGAATGGAAGAAAAAAACGTGTTGCGCCGACCCCAAATAAGATGGGACAAGGGCAGGAAGATGATGACTTATTAAAGTGTACATCTGAATAAAGTGATGACTAGACATGTCATGAAGATTCTTAAGTCAGAGTTATAGACAGAAATCCATCGCCAAGAGACTAAATAGTCTAAATACTGAATAAGTCAAGTATTGATGATTGGTGATTGGTGTTATTTTAGTAAAGATCAAATGGGTGTACTAATTCATCAGAATTAATTCGTTGAACCCCAAGCGAACGCCGGAGTTCGCTCTCATTGTCTTTCTATTGTGTTTCTAATTACGGTATTCGAAACGTTAAAAAGAAAATCAATCCAATTCAGATACTTGTTTAATTCTAAATCTAAACCCCTTCGCAATCAGGATGGATTCAAATCTCGTATTTATATATCTCTAAAAAATGTCAAAAGTAGTAACAAAAGTACAAAGTTTCCTTAAGACAAATTGGAAGAAAAAATCGAATTTAAGGCGAAACTGAGTGTTTTTACTTGTAAGAATAATTTAATATATCCCGACCATTTTGCTTTTCAAGCTCTGATCCGATGATGTAAAGGAAAAAAGTTTTTTCACTTGACTAGACTTTATTTTTTATTAAGTCTCTTTTAGAATGAAGTAAAATTAAATGAATTTATTAAGAATAGTAAATATTTCTAAATACATACATATTATAGATAAATTACACCCAGACACAGAACAAATGATTGTGCTCATCACACAAACATTTGTCCTGGGTGGGAATTGAACCCACGACCTCCGGCATAGCAGTCAGGGCCACTAACCACTAGACCAACAGGCCAGTTAACTTGTCATCTTCTTCTTCTTCTTCTTCTTCTTCTTGTCTTGTCATAGTCTTGTTGTTGTCTTTTATATGGTAACTAGCTGTTGCCCGCAACTTCATTTGCGTCAAACTCGAAAAGACGAAGAAGAAAGAATCACCGATGTCAATTCCGTGGGTTTTAGTTTTTTGAACTCTAATTCTTTTTCTGAAAATAATAATAGCTTAACAAAATTACTCCTTATAACATCTGAGTCACTTCTTGGCAAGCGTGCCCCATCGTCGACCAAATCATCGCTTACCATCAGGTGAGATAGCAGTCAAGCGTGAGCTCATCAATTTAAAAAAAAACGAAAATCTTCCTTCACATTTATTGTTTCATTCTACAAAAACCACCCAAAACTTTCGAAGTCCATAAAACCAAAAATCACGTAGTTATAATGAAAAACACTTGGTAACATTTAAATAGTTGCGAAGTGGCATTCACATAATATACTGAGGAACTTCAAGCTGTTATTCGTAAACTTTTCTGCAAACTAAAGTCAAACTTATGCATTCATGGTGCAAATGAAGCTCATAAATTCTGTACGAGTATGTTTCATTATCGGGCTGTGTTCTTTGAGCTGTATGAGGAACTAACTTTTTCTTGCGGTTTCTGTCAAGTGATCTATATAGAAGTTGGCAGAAGTGTCATCACAGCGTTAATGTTTTCAAATTGTCGATTTGTACCAATTGTTGGACTTTATTAGTGTAGATATATATGTAGATAGTTTATTAATTTGTGTATGTATTGTATGATATTTATGGTTTATTAGTATATCTATTCTTGTACCTATTCGCCTTTTCTCTCTATTTAATTGCACCTACCACTATCTCTGCAGCACCCTAAGGTTGACTGGTAGAAAATGCCTAAGGCATTAAGTCCGCCGCTTTACGTTAGTGCATAAAGTATTTAATAAATAAATAATCTATCCTACAGGAATCGTGTATTGTTCCGGGATAAAGTAGTCTTTGATACTAAGCGTTAGTGTTTGTAATTTTTAAAGCTTTTATTTAAATTTCAATGTTTTAATGTTGGGGTCAGATCTTACAAGCTGAATTAGAACCACTGCCTCTTATCCTAACAGGCGGGAGAAACGCCCGGATGTCACCATTGTGCGTACCTCCTGGAGGACATGGTGTATCACACGGTGCAGTTGTGCCCCGCGCAGGTGGAGCGCCGCCGAGTCCTCATGGAAGCGATCGGTGGCGGCGACCTCACGCGCCCGGTTCTGATTCAGACCGTGGTCCAGAGCGAGAAGAAGTGGAAAGGGGTTTCCTCATTCTGCAAAGCAGTAATGTTAACGAAGGAGGTGACCGCAACCGAGAAGGAACGAACATCCTCACACCTCAACCGCCGCCACAGGCGTCTGGAATAGCAGGGCGAACACTGACCACCATAAACGAGGGCTTTCAGACGATGAGCAATAGGTAGCACGCCGTCCGGGCTTCCGATAAAAACTGAGCCCAGTCGTCGATGGCGCGTAGTATTCGACGTACCTCAAAGAGATGTCAGCAAAACCGTAGATGCCCAGCAGGGCCGATGCCTGCTAGGGCCATAGAAAAACTTCTGAAAAGGATATCTATAGTCCTAGAAGGTAAAGGGCAACTGAAGGTACATGGTGTGGTTAGTCATAATCTGACATGCCCTCGCGCTCCGCTTTAGAGCGAGAGAAGTCATTAGACGATTACTCACATAAAAAAAACACCTGGAGACTGACGAAATAAAAAACCGCTTCAATATAATATTACTTTATAGATTGGTCGTTTTCCCTGTACTTAAGTAACTGATTTTACGTGGAACATGTTAATTTTATAAGTTTGGCAAATTGAGAAATATAATCTATTTCTCGTAAATTGTGATTGTTTGAGTAATAAATAGACAACCCAAACAACTTGTAAGTTATTGAGGAGTTACTGAATATAAACAAAATAATAAAATATTTCTAAAAATACAATAACAATCGGATTGTATTGAATACTATTTTAAGCATAATCTTTTTGAGAAATCCATTGAAATGAAATAATTTATTTGCTATTTCAAAAACAAAAGAGTTCAATAAATGAGATCAAAAGAAAATGGGTTATCAAGTAATAGTTCATAGTTCAAGTTTAGTGATAAATTCAGTCATTTCAGTTCAGTTTTAACAATCCCTATTAGTGTTCGCAAAAAGTTCAACTCAAATCAGGACACAGTAGTGGTTTTATTTTCAACCCTATTAGTGTTCGCAAAAAGTGCAACATTACCATCTCGGTAATAATCAAAAGTATGGTGTAGAGGGATCCAGAACATTCAACCATGAGGCATGCATTGTATTGTAAGTAATTGTGAATTAGAAAATTCTATTGTTATAAATTTCAAGGAGCCAAGGACGATACAAAAAAGTTTTTCTATATAACGACTTGTTTCTACACGATGTGTACCCTATCTATGTCTGACCGTTTAAAGCAAGAACAACATTACACCGACGCACACGTGTAACACGCCTGATTTGTACGTAGAACGACGTCGTGTAGCGTGGATCAAGTGTAGCTCTACAAGTCTAGTTTCCATATAAAATGTATGGAGACCGACGCACCCAAATCGGCGTACGTGAAATGAGAAACGTGTAACAGATATATTTGTAATTACAAAACATGATTGAAAAGAGTGTCCATGGAGTTTCTTGCACATTCTTCGCCATAGAGATCTACGCTTTGGAATATGCAATTAGAATCATTTTTTCTGACTGACTGACTTCTTGAAATTTCAAAAATGCCTGTAAATGGTTTATTTGAAATAAAATGCTTTGACTTTGACTTTGTTGCACACGTGTGCGCAGTGTAGTTCTGCCTTAAAATGTTTTTTTTTTCTTTTCGATCATAAACAGAAACAAGTCTAACAATCTAACTTTTACGGTCGTTGTCTGTTAAACATCTACTGTAAGCCATCACACTGTATCTCGGCATCAAATATGACTGGCTTTTGATACGCGACTGAAGATCATATCGCACAGCTAGGGGTTATTTGGTTGAGCCTCGATATTGCCAATATCCCATCCCGCACTCTACTTTTGACGAACTGAATACTAGGATTACAGGTTTACGGAAAGTTGATTCTCCCAATTGTGTTTGAGTTGTAGATGAGGAGTTTTTTTTTAAGGTGAGAAATATGTAGATACATACCCTAAACATCAAATGACTTCTCCAGATCTGGCTCAGACGTGAGGGAGGGTGTTTGGAGAGTATTAGCATAAGCATAATCAGCCTTTTAATATTCCCCCTGCTGAGACTCAGGCCTCCTCTCTCTAGGAGAGGGACCTAGAGGGTATATCAGACTTTTATTGACTAAAACCACACCTGTGTCCTTGAGTTGCCCTTTGCGTTCTAGGAATACGAGTTTCCTTTTCAGAAAAACCCTGCGGTCCCTGCGGGCGTCGGCCCTACTGGTCCCCTACGGTTTGTTGACATCTCTTTGAGAGCGCGTGAATCACCACGCGCTGTCGACAACTGGGGTTCGTTCCAGTTGATTAGCGAACGTCTACCGTGGTTGGTAGTCCCTACCCGCCGCGACCACTAATCTCAACGGCTGGGGCGTGAGGATATTCGTTACCTCACGCGTGCGGCCTCCTCCTTCGCTAGCATTACTGCTTCAAAAAAACCTAAAAAAAAATTTAAAAACTTTTGCTTCGCAAAAGGAGGCCACCGCCTCAAGTTATGTCAATAGTTTTAATGTATAACGGCATCTATAATAGCGGTCTTCTCTCACCATTATCAGATTAGGCTAGGACGCTTTATCGTTTTATGGGAGGACTAGCATATATGTACTTGTCAATCATTTGTATTAAATCGTCGGAGGCATAATCTAAGGAGAATATCCTTTTGTTTGTGTCCCACTGCTGGGTAAAAGCTTCCCCTTTGTCCTTCCAAACCTCTCTGTCTTGGGCGATCTCTGGCTAAGTTTGCCCCGTGTACAAAATCAGATCGTCATACCACCTTCGCCACGGTCGACCTCCATAATTTTTTTTTTATTCTTTATAGGTGCGCGCTTGCGGGCGACGATGGAGAGCACTTACCTAGAAACAACGTATTCACTCTTGACTTAAAGATTCCCGGGTTGTAGCCATCAGGAAACACAGACTCCGGCAAGGAATTCCATTCCTTAGCTGTATGCACAATGAATGTGTTCCTAAAACGTTTTTTGCGTGTAGGCGGGATGTCCAAGTACCGGTGGGGCATTGCCTTACGCCTGACGGTCTGGTGCTGAAACGGGCTAGGCGGAATTAGGTTATGCAATTCCGACGCACACTCCTCAAAATGCAACCGGTAGAAAACCGACCGGCTAGCAACTCGGCGTCGATGCTCAAGGCTTTGAAGCTTCTACTCAACGAGTGCATCATTGCTAATGATCCTCCTGGCTCGCCTTTTAATTGCCTCAAGTGCTTCAAGCTGGTATCCGACAGATCCATCCCAAAGATGAGAGCAGTACTCCATACACGATCGAACTTGCGCTTAATAAAGTTTGAGCAGCTGTTCCGGCATGAAGTACAGTCTGACCTTCGCGAGAATTCCCTGCTTTTTTGCAGCCAGTTGAGTTTTTGCTTCGATGTATGGCCCAAAATTGAGTGTTGACGTCAGCGTAACACCAAGAAGATCAAGATGGTACGGTTACGCCTCGGAAAAAAAGTGTCCACTGAGTGACAGTCCTCGCCCATCTATTCGGGTACATTCGTGGAAAATATACTATCAGAATAAAAACCATCCGATGTACCTACACATCTAGGTGAAAGTCTATCATAGGATAGGATTTCATTACTAGTCAATAATTTAGAAAGATGATGATGTGAATGAATATGTGAGTGGTTTGAGGGTGTGAATAATGATCATATTGTATCTAATGTGGTTAATTGCCTGTAGTGAAATGGCTGCTGTTTAAGTATCTTCAAGCTTAAAGGAAAGCTCCTTCCTCGTTCGAAAGCCAATTTGCAGTGATTATTTCATAATTATACAAATATTATAAGCCCTCTCAATTTAATCTCTCCAGCCCAACAGACGTTCATAAATGTAAATGAACCATTAACAAACAATTCAAGGGTTTTAGTATTTCTTAGTATTAAGCCAAGTCACATAGGAATAATTTAATCTTTATGCAGCAGAAAGACGCCGACTTACGAGTTTTAGGTCGCGGGTTCAACCGGGTAACCCAGCAAGGCGCATTACTTTATGTAGTTTATTTCATCACCACTGCTCTCAAAACGGTGAGGAAACCATCGTGAGGAAACCGGCATGTCCTAGAACCGAAAATTCGAAGACATGTGGCATCCACCAACCCGCACTGGGCCCGCGTGGTGGATTACAGCCCATTCCCTCTCCTAGAGAGGAGGCCTGAGTCCCAGCAGTGGGAACTTTATAAGGCCGACTATGCTACGCTATGCAGCAGAAAGGTACAAAAGCGGACTCAACGCTTTAAACATTCTCTTAATGGATTAACAATTAGCAGAGTCGTCTCAAAAACTTCTTTCCAATAGTTTATCTAATTTTTAAAAATCTCGTGTCAAGTATTTTTTATCGAACCTCTTCCGAAACGAGTTGACCGATACAGATGACCGTTTTTGGGTATATTTCGTAGGTCTGAGAAAATAGGTCGCACGCTAGTTTTTTACCTTCCTCTACATTTGAGTTTTAGTCAGTGGAAGTCTAATATTCCTTACACCCAGATCGGAAGACTTTACTCGACAATTTCTCGTCTGCAAAAAAAAACCATTTCATTCAGTGACCACTTTCTAAAAAACACAATGCTAATTCATTTGTGTAATTTATTATAAGTTAATTCCTGTGGGTTTTAGTCAGTGGAAGTCTAACATTCCCTCTCGCTCCACCCAGAACGGAAAACGTTTTCGATAATTTCTCGCATGCAAAAAAAAAACCATTTCATTCAGTGACCACTTTCAGACTCCTTAAAAACTCAATGCTTATTCATTGTGTAAATTATCAAAAGTTAATTCCTACATTGTTAAACGTAAGCCATCTTTACGAATGTTCACAAAAAACCGGTTCCCTCCACGTGCTACTAAGACCCGAAAACAATAAAAAACCTGTTGGTAATCTGGACCGGTTAATCAGAATGAATCACTATCCAAGCACCTATACATTCCCTTGATCTATGGCTAGACGGAGGGGCAGTGACCTACGCTCAGTTGGATTGAAAGACTTATTTATTTGCTAAAACACGAGCGGTTGTAGGGTTCCGTGAAAACTTGTAACTAACTTAAGTTTTTTGCTTTAAGCTATGACTTATTTAAGAGCATTTATCCGTTAAAACCACGCAGAAGCCAAAATCAATGATTTCCGACGAACAATATAACAATAACGTAATGAGTATGTTAGAGGAAGTTTGAAAGTGGCGCCAGTGACTGAAATATTGAAGGGGAATCGTTTGTAGTTATGAGTATACATGTGGATGGATGGATTGTGTGAACAGTGATATTAAAGAAGAGGAAGTTAGTGATAGTACGACGGTTGACAGGATAGAATGGAAGACAAAAACGTGTTTCGCCGACCCCAAATAAGATGGGACAAGGGCAGGAAGATGATGAATATAACAATAATGTGTTTAATTTCTAGATAATAATGTCACATTATTGGGAATTTCATAATCTAGTGTATTGTTTAAAAACATTTTCAAACGGTCGTATAGTTTTCCCATTAGAACAGTTCTTAGCCAAGCCGTTTTTAAAACTAGCGGTCGACGGTCTACGCAGATGCGAAATAGTAGTTAAACCGTGTATGATAAACTTACAACAATTTTACTTAAATAAAAATGATAACATTGACTACTGCATGGATTAAAAAAAAAACACGACTGCTGTAAGTTTTCATTCATAAAAAGTAATCCCAAAACTGTCATTTTTAGCCATTTTTCTAGATATTAAACGTGTTAGTTTAGGTTAAAATATGAGGCATTTTTGTTTTTTTTTTTACTTATTCATTGAACACATTTACGATATAATATGACATGGTATAATTTATTTTTTATTTTTTTTTGTTTACACTACAATTAATTATTTAGTATCACTATATAATAGACGAGGAATCGCGTCAGCGCCAACGCGTCCGTCGGAAATCATTGATTTTGCCTTCTGCGTGGTTTTAACGGATGAATGCTCTGACGGGGAGAGTCCTTAAGATACACATCTTACAGTATTTATAATTTTTTAAAATACACCGCATCGTAGAATCACCAAACTTAAGTGGCAATGGGCAAAGCATATTGCTCGCAGAACAGATGGTCGTTGGGGCCGAAAAGTTCTGGAGTGCCTACAAGGTGGACCGATGACCTGGTGAAGGTTGCGGGAATCCGATGGATACGAGACGCATAGGACCGTTCATTGTGGCGACATTTGGGGGAGGCCTATGTCCAGCAATGGACGTCTATCGGCTGAAATGATGATGATGATGATGACTGAATTACACAAAAAAAATATTGAAGAACCTAAATAGATGTACCAATAGTTTAACCGCGAGATATTTTCAAACCTATCCTTAATTTCTAAAAAACAACCTTATCAATTTGCAGGATTTTCAAAATTTCAAACCTTTTTTTTTCATTTTTCCTTTGCTCTAAAACGCAAAGTTCAAATGAAGAATATTAGGTAGGTTTTAGTTAGGAAAAATCTGCCCCACGCCCTCTCGGTTAACCCAAGAATGGAAGGAGAATTCATATCATGATTTCCCCACCACAAAAAAAAGGTACGATAGGCATACCCACATAGGGAATGTGGGCAAGACTAATTAGCTCCGTATTATCTATTTCTATTATACCGTTATCCTTATCAATGGTCGCAAATGAAAGGTCGTTTTATTACGTTAATTTTAGATATCACTTAATATAATAAATAGTCTTTGATACAAATGGAAACCTTTGTATCAAAGGTTTTTGATACAAAGTTTTCCATTTGTGTCAAAAAACTTTGATATCATACATTTTTTTTGCTCAGCGCTTTTTTTTTAAAGATGAGGTTTTTGCCCCGAAACCAGGTAGTTACAGGTTATTGTTTTCTGAGGAAGCGATAATAGATAAGAGTTATTTACGCCACAAGAGTGGGTGGAAATTCGTTGACTTTCATTTAAAAAAACTGGGCCCTCATTTCATGCTTAGGGAAAGAGAACTTACAAAATTCAAAAATTATATTACGGCTGCGATAGATGCGAGATGTATAGGACCGGTCATTATGGCGACACTTGGGGGAGGCCTATGTCCAACAGTGGAAGTCTTTCGGCTGAAATGATAATGATTACGGCTTTGAAAGTATGCAGAATAGAGTGTAAAGTTGTACAAAACTCAGTTGAAAAGGAAGGATTCTCTGATTAAACGGGTGTTATGTCTGGTTTGCGCAACAGCCTGATAGATGATTTCGGGCTGTTGAGTAATATGCCCAAAACTCTAAATGCGCGATGCAGGATTTCGGAGTTTAGTTCATATGTGACGTTTTAGATATCGCGTACATGGCTCTCAAAGACGGACGCGACGTGATAATGTGACGCGATACGATAAAAAGTTATCGATAGATTAAATTGTTAAGTACAACAATATCGAAGGACTGCGAACAATGGGTAGCTCGCCGTCCGACCGTCCGGTAGCCTTTTGCGCCTAGCTGGGTTTGAACTCATAACCTACAACTCATAAATCGGGGCCGTTACCACTCGGCCACCATTTCTCTCTGAATTCAGACAACATCTCCCTAATACCCTGTAACATATTTATGAATGATATTTTCACGTCTCATTAAAAACGTCGGGATACAAAAAAATATTTTCCTCAAACTTCGAAATAAAAAAGAAAATTTTGCCCTTCGAGCTTTCTCGGGTCATTATTTAAATCGCCATATTAAAATTCACAGAGCAAATCGTCTTAGATTTATATCATGTCAGAATTATTTTCGGCCTAGGCTCTATCTTAGAGTATCTGGGACGTGAAAATAGGCCCAGTGCGTGGATCGTGGACTGAATGTAATGCTCACTTGATGTCTGATTTGCATAGATGTGTAGACGGTTGTTTAGATTATTTAATGTTCCCGATCTTTTGGCTGAATTAAGCATAAATGTGTACTATTTTAAATGGAGGATTTAAAACAATTAGATCTACTCGACTTTAGTTCGAAACCGGCATGTCCTAGAACCAAAAATTTGACATGTGACATTCACCAACCCGCACTAGGCCCGCGTGGTGGATTACGGCCCATTCCCTCTCCTACAGAGGAGGCCTGAGTTCCAGCAGTGGGAACATTATAAGGCCCGACTATGCCATAACACTAATTTCAAGTCGTTTGTGGTTCGGGTGCCGACTCACCATTTGGAGACCTTCCTCAAAGGAGAGTTTTGGCCGAAGGGTGTCGTGTATCGACGATTTCGTGGAAGGATATCGACCTCGCAGCGGAACACGACGCCGTCACTTCGTGTGCAATAGCACCTATAGTTGAATAATTGTTGTAGTTTCTTTTATACTTAAGTATTAGTTTATTATTTGTGTATTTTATCTATGGGCCTTAGTTGCCTAATAATAAATGATTATCATTATTATTATATTATGCTAGATCTACTCGCGAGACCACAACACTTGCCACAACTGTAAGTCGTACTAATCTTAGTAGCACCCATTGCGGATAGCGTTCCAACAGAATCTCATGGTGAAATGTCGACAGCGACTGTTGCAACTCAGTGCTGAGCACGCCATAATTATGGCGGTAAGTCCACTTTAAGTCTCGGTCGGCCATTCGGTTACCGAGTTGTCGACGGCGCGTAGTGTTCCATGCGTGCCTCAAGGAGATGTCAGCAAAAGGGGCCTGTAGGGGCCTAGCAGGACCGAAGCCTACAAAAAACCCCATGGTGCTGAAACGCAAGGCAAAGAAGGAACATATGGATTGGGTTTTAGTCAGTAAAAGTCTGACACGCAGTCCGCCCTGGAGCGGGAGAAATCATTGGATGATTTTCCACCTAAAAAGAACCGCACCCATGAATCGTCCAATAGGAAACTACAATAAAATCGCTACAAGATCCAATAGCATTGACATTTTCTCTCTTTTCACATATTCCATACAAGGCTTTTAAACCAGCTTAGAACCTCAAGAACATTGTATGACACGAACCATCTAATAATTACTAGATTTACTTCAATTTCTTTATGTTATTTGTTTATTTTGATCTGAAAAATTGAAAGGGAATCGTTTGTCTTGGTATGGTCATGTGAAGAGGAGGGATGAAACGCATGTTACTAAAAGAGTTATTAGTTTACATGTGGATGAATGGAGAGGGAGAGGGAGACCAAAGAAAAGATGGATGGATTGTGTGAACAGTGATATGAAAGAAAAGGAAGTTAGTGATAGCATGACGAGTGACAGGGCAGAGTGGAGGAAAAAAACGTGTTGCGCCGACCCCAAATAACACGGGACAAGGGCAGGAAGATGATGATGATTTGTTTATTTTGATTTCACTTTTTTTTCCACTGCGTTAAATTAAATTTTTCTTCCCTTTGTATTTGGATAATAACTTATTTTTGTATAAATGTTATGGCTTTCTAGGAGTTAGATTGATATTTTATCATGAAAGGTAATCTCTGGAAGCCTGAGATCCGATTACGTAAATTCTGTTACAAGGTATACTTTAGCCGAGAATCGGAGCCTACTTTTATTTATGTATTGAGTTTATGTATCTACTTACAGTATGGTATATAGGCGTATTTAATGCAACAAGGCATTCTCTAATAGTCAACCGTTGTGGGTAAAAAAGATTACACTAAGTGTGTATGTGTATCAATAAAATATCACACCACATCATACTTATTACACTCAACAGTTCAAAAATATTTTATTTTACATAGACCTTTATGGACACTAAAACGTCAAAAGCTAGTGCACGGTTACATTTGGTCGTTTCTTATGAAGAAGAACTGGTATGAAACTACAAGGTTATTCTTTAAAAAAAAATTGATTATTATAAAAGCTAAAGTTTGTGTGAATGTTTGTTACTCATTCTCGCAGAAACTGCTGAAGGGATTTCGATGAAATTTGGCACACGGGTAGACTGTTTCGACCACCTGCTCGATAACCCTTTTATATGTCATACAACCCTCGCGTAAGGCACCGAGGCGAGGTTCATGGAGCTCCTACGTTAATTTTACTACGCTTAACATAAACCTCGTAGTGTCAGAATTTAATGATTTATATTTTTATTGACTATTTAATAATTTGATACTTTGATTTTTTAAGATTATTTCATAATTAATTCCACTATTTTTTTTTTGCGAGCCTCATCGTAGAATGTACCTGGATCCTTACTTAACACCATTCTTTTGTACCTACATTCATAGCAAATAAATTATTTCATTTCAGTATAAGCGAAAACGTCACTTACAGAAACTATTCCCCCTAATCTTTTGAGATTTCCCCTCTATGTCAAAACGTACCTTTCCATCAAAAACAGAACAAGCAAAACGACATCTTGCCAATTTTATGAAAACCTAAATGGTCTTAATAAAGTTGGTAATGTAGCATTTATAGAATCACGTGCATTATCAACGTAAGTATATAAACAGAGTATGGACAAACAGTTACAGATAGGAGTAACCTACGGGTTTTAACGGCTATCAAAACACAAATAATGTCCATACCACGATGCTTTTACTAACAGATATTATAAAGAATCAATATTTAACTTGACAAGCGTTAACGACTCGGTAATGGAACCGTATCGGTCAAGAACCTTTTTTTGGAACTTGATTTCATATGCTTTTTACTGTCAAAACGGTAACAGAAAACATCATGAAGAAACCAGCTTATTTTAGAATGTCATATCCACCAACCTACGTTGGCGCCGCGTATTGGAATAAAGCCCATTAGGCTGCAGAATTGTTCAAAAGAGTAAAGCGGGAACTACTTTAGACGACGAACAGTGGGCGTCGAACGTGGACCACGCCTGTACTGCAATCGTTAACGCTAGTAGAAAACTAATCAAATGTATGGGAATGACATCTCAACGTTAAGCCACGTGGTCAGAACAAACGAATAGAAAATTCGTAGCCAAGTTCACATCGTTCAAAATGATAGAATGAATTGTTATTGTTTCTACAATGTTCAACGCTACATCCTTTGTTATTGTAGAACGAGCGGCCGACACAGGCGCGTCAACATGGCTACCAACTTATCATTTTCTACAATTGCTGACATCGAGGCCTTACCGATTGGAGAACGGAATTCGACACGGAACGGTTGTAACTTGGCTAGGGGGGCTGATTTGTACGTAGAGTCGCGTCGCGTGGCGTCGCGTGGTGTGGATCTAACTCACTCTCACTCTTCGAAAGTTTTTTTTACAATATATATGCTTGTTGCCTCGACATTTCTATTTATTGGGGCGTAGCTCATGTGATATCGAAAAGAGATCGCATAAGTTAGCTTTGTTATAGCTTAGCTTCATCATCATCATCATCATAATCAGCCTTTTAATGTTCCCACTGTTGGGACTCAGGCCTCCTCCCTAGGAGAGGGAATGGGCCGTAATCCACCACGAGGCCCAGTGCGGGTTGGTAGATGTCACATGTTTTCGAATTTTTGGTTAGCTTAGCTTCGGTGTCAAGCAATAGTTTTAAAATTAAAAAAAAAAACCTTTTACAGTTCAGTTTAGGTCGTCAAAAGGATTGCGTTAAGAGCACGTGGTAGGGCCTTAATGCCCAGTTTATGTTATTTGTGTGATTGAGGATTCCCGATTAGAGAAACTCAGAACTCGGTCAATGTTTTCTGAAGATGATCAACTTCTTAATGGGCTTGTTTACTTCATAGCAAGTCAAAAACAAAAATAAATAGCGGGCTTCAAAGTAAATGGGATATGAATAGTAATATTTGGTCAATTTAACTCTTTCTGTTTAGGTCAAATAAATTTCGGGGAAACGAAAATATAATTATATATTTCTGAAACGACTTATTTTTCATCATTATATACTAGCTTGTGCCCGAGTCTTTGCTCGCGTCAGACTCATAAAACAGCACAATGCCATCATTTGGTCACAATTACAAGTTTTTTTTTGCGCGGTACTCTAATTATTTTTAAGTGTTTGCATGTACATAAATAAATAATTATTTCCCTAAAACAAAAGTAAACCTAAGTTACTCTTTATAACACCAGCTATTCACCAGTGAAAATCTTGTCAAAATTGGTTCAGCCGTTTCAGAGATTAACCGGAACAGATCGACAAAAAACATAGTGTGTTGATAGATCAGGTACTCAATAGCGGTTGCCTTTTATATATAGATAGATAGACTACTCGTATTCATGAGGTATTAAGTTTAATAATCTTTTTGTCTTTATCAAAACCAGCCTGTTCCAGAATAATTCATTCATTAATTCATTCATATCTTGATTTAGTATTCTGTTAACTGGTCTTTTAATAGGAAGCCATTTTAGAAATCCGTAATCTTTGTAAGAAAATCTTACAGAGGATTTCAAAACTGCTAAAATAACAAAAAAAAAAGTTTAAGATCCCTGTTTTGTAACCGAAAATGTCTTAATTTTCGTTTGTAATTTTTGTAATGGGTTGGTACATAAGCCAGTCATTTATTACTATCAGGCTTTTACTGTAATTAATCTTAGCTAGCATTAATTGATAAAGTTCTTTTCATCCCGGAGGAAATAAAGAGATTTATGTACCGCTATTCATTCATCTTAATATAACTATATACCACTAAATAGTGGTATATAGCGAGGCTATCAAGCTGCTATGGAAGATTCCAATTGTGGATAAACTAATCAAATGATATTCAGTTTTTAAACTAGTTTAAACGTAATACCAAGGGCGGAATTCACCAATAAAACTAATCGCGTTTTAACGTTTGGTTCGCATAATCGCGTTTAGCCGCTGTCACTAGTGGCACGTGTCTGTATTTTTCTTTTGTTGTATTTTTACAAGTGACACTAGTGACAGTTTTATTTGTGAATTCCGCCCTAATACGAACAAGTCCAAACTCAAGGTTTGCCAACGTGCTATGCACTATATATATGTGCGAGCTGAAAATACAAATAAATATGTGTACAATTAACAGATCATATTCGAAAAAATACACTGAGCTCCAACCGCTGGGGCCACAGGGATTTCTGGAAAGGATACCCGAGATACTAGAACGCAAAGGGCAACCGAAGACATAAGAACCGTTGATGGTTTTAGTCAGTAAGAGTCTGGCACGCCCTCATATGTTCCACACCCTAGAGCGGGAGAAATCATTGAACGATTTCCCACGTTAACGTGAGTCAAAAGGCTAACTATCTTAAATGGGGCTGGGCAAGACGTACGGGTTGGTGCCCTGACCCAGAAGACGCCCAGGACATCAGGGATACACGGCCACCGTAGGCGCAGGTTTCGGAACGACGAGCAATGGTTAGCTCGTCTTCCAGTCTATTAAACCCGCGTCGACGGCGCGTTGTGTTCCACGTGTGTCTCGAAGATATGTCACCAAAACTGAAGGGGCCTAGCAGCCAATGCCTGTTAGGGCTGCGAAAATGTTTGAAAGAGTAACCGTAGCAATGGAACGCAAAAAATATTTACAAAGAAACTTAAGTTTTTCAGTCGCACAAAAAAAAATAGCAGAATGTTTCCCTACCCAGGTAAAGTTACCTTGGCCTTAGAAAGTAAAGGGCAACTGTAGGAACACAGGTGGGTTGCAGTCAGTGAAAGTCTGACTCTGACACGCCCTCTCACTCCACCCATAGCGGGAGAACTTATTTCATACTATCCCACCACAAAAAAAAAAAAATTCCAAGCGAACGAACCAGCAAACAAGAGCTAGCGTAACTTCAAACTGACCCTGATCCCGTCTATTTGTGCTGCAGAGGTGTTTGACACTACATGTGTTCACGCACGTGTATGTCGTCGCCTTAGAATGAAAAGCTCGTGAACGTAAAGTTGGGACAAACGATTTATGACTTAAACAATACATATAAATTATTTAGCTAATTTAGGTTAAACAAGAACGTTTTTACTTCACATTGTTTTAACTAAGACTCAGTAAAACAACGCAAAAAAAAAAACACTTTTATTTAAGCGTACTATTATTTATTTAATATTCATACACCACAAGGTACAAAGACGGACTTAATGCCTTAGGCATTCTCTACCAGTCAACCTAGGGTAGTGGAGAGACAATATGGCAGGTACATAAAAAAAAGAATACATTATTTAGACAACAAGTATTAGAAAATTAGATATAAAGCTAAAACTAAACATACATAGTGACTGGCCTGTTGGTCTCGTGGTTAGTGGCCCTGACTGCTATGTCGGAGGTCGTGGGTTCGATTCCCACCCAGAACAAATGTTTGTGTGATGAGCACGATCATTTGTTCTGTGTCTGGGTGTAATTTATCTATTATATGTATGTATTTAGAAATATATAAGTATGTTTATCTGTTGTTTAGTACTCATAGCACAAGCTCTGCTTAGTTTGGGACTATGTGGCGTTGTGTGAAAGTTATAAGATGTCTTAAGATGTCTTAAAACATACATATTTACTTTTCAATCAACACTTGACGGATCGAGGTTATTGGCTTTCCTATTCTCATTTGGAACGCATAGTATACAAAGTTAAGCCGCCCGCCGTAATCACTGGGCCACCACTGCTCTGCAGTAGCTCGATTTTTATATACTTTCAAACAAAAATAAGTTCTTTCTGTATATATATATGTCGTGGGCAGATCTTGAAATTGATAATTTCATGATATAGCCAACGAAAACTGGCCAGATCGTTTTAAACGTTTGATAATATTACAATCCTCGTTTGGCCTACTTTCTTTAGACCTTTTATTATCATAGAAATCCTACATCACTGATACGACCAAAACGAGGATTGACATATCAAATGTTAACGTAGCCATAGAGAAAGTTTTTCAGAAATATCCCTGAAATTCCGAATACAGATTCATTAACTAGCTGCTGCCTGCGGCTTCGGCAACGCGCTAGCAGAATTAAATGGTACATCCTCCTGGAATAAAAAGTATCATACATGCTATTCCAGGACATAGTCTAGTTGTGTACCAAGTTTCAACAAAATCCGTTCAGCCGTTCCAGCGTGAAAAAGTAAGAAATGTATACACATTCACAAACATACGTCTTTATATTATTAATATGAGAAGTAAGGAAATATCTTTTCCTAGAATGAGCCTGCCCTGTTTGTTTGCAAGACATTTGTCAAGTGCGTGTATCAGGAACCGAGCAATATATTCTCCTCATGATAGGACACCAACATTCAAATGTTTCGGAGAAGTGCCAAAATAAATTCGCACTTAGGTATATGCTTAATTAATTCACGCGAAACTTGGTATTTCTGTGTGCCTTTTTGAAGTATTTTTTAAGCTGAAGTTTTAGTTTCTACCTGGTAATATTACTAAGGTTCGTAGGTTGGTATTCGTAATCAATCTCGCCTTAATGTATGAACGGATTTGAAACACAGGGTAATTTTGGTTTGTATATGGACACTATTTATTCCGCTAGTGTTCTCCGCGTGGGTGAAATTGTTCACAAAAGCTTGAATCAAACAAATTTTAGAGGAATTTGAGGTTTGAGATATCTTAACAATTTGTGATGAATTGATGAAAACAGCGAAATCAAAAAAAGTAGGGGAAATTGAGGATGCTGCCCATTGTCTTTTTGAGATTGTGATTATTATGTTTCAAACTTATCCTTGTCCTTACATATTATAAAAGGAAATCCCCCACCACCTCAGTTTGTCTGTCTGTTGGCGATAAACTCAAAAACTGCTTAACGGATTTTCTTGCGGTTTTCACCAATACATGGAGTGATTCATAAGGAAGATTGTACCCATAGCATAGTCGGCCTTATAATGATCCCACTGCTGGGACTCAAGCCTCCTCTCTAGGAGAGGGTATGGGCTGTAATCCACCACGCGGGCCCAGTGTGGGTTGGTGGATGTCACATGTCTTCGAATTTTTGGTTCTAGGACATGCTGGTTTCCTCACGATGTTTTCCTTCACCGTTTTGGGAGCAGTGATGATGACATAAATTACACAAAGTAATGCGCCTGGCTGGGTTTGAACCCGCAACTTCAAAGTCAAAGTCAAAGTCAAAGATTTTTATTTCACATAGGCCTACATGGGCACTTATAAAACGTCAGAAGCTAGTGCACGGTTCCAAATTGGTCGTTTCCTATGGAGAAGAACCGGCAAGAAACTCCATAGTTACTCTTTTAAAAAAAAAAATTGTTGATACAATACCTTCTGTTTACAATATATTGGATTTATTATGTAAGGACAGTGTAGACTGGTCAATAAAGTACAATAAAAATAATCATAATAAAAAGGAACCTAAGAATTCGCGGAGTCTACAGTGTTCTCACATTCACATTTCAAAAAAGAGGCTATACAAACAAAAGCAAGCAAAATAAATAATTACAATTATTAATAAACAATATGTCAACAATATAAATAATAATAAATAAATAAAAAATAAAAAATATTGCAAAAGCAATGTATATATTATAACAAATGTGGAGCAGTCAATAGATAAATTTACAAAATATTATGAGCTACCAGGGGGCCACATGTGCAGAAGCAGTCATTGCCAAACAAGCGTGTCTTCGACATAGTCTTTAACCTTATAATTCTTATTACTTACAACTCGTAAGTCGGGGCCTTTCTGCTGCATGAAGATTAAATTATTCCGCTGTAACCATTCGGCTACCACTGCTCCTCAGTAGCTAGCAGTAGCTGTAGCACCCATCATCATCATCATCATCATTTCAGCCGAAAGACGTCCACTGCTGGACATAGGCCTCTCCCAAGCGTCGCCACAATGAACGGTCCTGTGCGTCTCGCATCCATCGTACTCCCGCAACCGTTACCAGGTCATCGGTCCACCTGTAGCACCCATGCAAAACTTTCAATATAACGAACTTTCGCATTACTATTTAAGCCTATTGTTCAACCAATGCTCCACTTTGCTTTCCATTTTTTGCTTTTCCTTTTCTGAAAACAATAAAGAAAAAGCAGGAGAAAAACAATCAGGCCACCATTAACAAATTTTTATTCCTTAGCTAGAGTTGTAAGCACATTTTTAATATGAGTTTCGAAACTCGTAAACTTCGGTAGTGTAGAGTGGACTTATAGTTTTGCAAGTAAACATCAAGGGTGGTTTTCTACCAATGTAACGGAGGAGGGTACGAAAATTAGGATTAGTATTTGTAGTGTTACCTGAGGGACTAGACCAAGGCTGTGAGATTGTTTGAAAGGATTGTCTAGAACGCGACACAAAGGGTGAGTTTTGAGACGACGGTGAACACTGATGACATGACGGTGAATAGATTCAGGTTGTAGTTCATAGATCTTTGACATTCGCCAGAAAATCTAACCATCAGTGTGTCCAAGGAGTATCGTGTTGCCAGTAACTGGATCCTGAATGTTTGATAGGCAATCGCTCCATGTTAGGATGTTTTAATATCATGCGATTTTAATCACGCATGCGGGATTGCCTCGCACGCGTAACCCCCGCAAATGTCGTTTTCATACAAGTATTTATTGTAATGCGTGGAATACGCACGCGGGACGCGAGGCGTGATGCCGGACAGCAGCCCGCAGAAAAATAGATCGTAAACAAGCGTGACATTTTCTGCGTGCGGGTCAATCCCGCATGCGTGATGTAATCCGTACGATATTAAGCCGCAGCTAGTTAGACTGGAAGCCGACACCAAGCTATTTGAGAAAAGGCTAGAGACATGATGATAAGTAGGTACACATTATTATTTTGTCACATAGTTTTTCTCTCCATAACTCAACCATAATGGTAGAAATTCCAGCCATGTTGGAGCCGTTGGAGGAATTTAAGCTCAATGTCGGAACAGAACTGGTTGTAGGCAACTATATCTATTAAACGTAAGTGAAACTTATTATTAAACTTTTTATACAGGAACAAATGAAACAAATCAGTTGTTCATGCGGAGGACTTTTTTGTCGCCATATTTAATATACATAATTGATGATCCTTTTTTAATTATTTTAAGACAGTTATTACTTTTGTTTCAGTTTAAAAATATGTGTAAATATGTAACTAAAAATCTAACTTGTAATATGATGATTTAAAAGTAACCAAATTACAATTTACATGCAATAATATACACTAAACGATAAAAACATTAAATTATCGATAAAACACAAAGCCACATTAAATTAAAACTGATTTATCACGCGAACTGACAAGCCAAACAAATGTAATTGCATGCACTACATTCAATACAATCACTGATTTATTTGGCCTGAGTACACAATCGAAATTACGATAGTTAACAGATTGTAATGAAATTATAAAATGACAAAACTACCGGGTTTTGAAGCTTTTGTAGAAAAATTATAATTATAATACAGGTTGGCTTTATCGGATGTATGCAACTTTAAATTATAATTTTAAAAGTAGCTTTTGCCCGCGGCTTCGCTCCTCAGTCAACTGACTACTATAGTCAACTCTACTCTAACCTACAGTATATTACTTTAATATAACATTAAATATATCCATCGATCAACTTCAACATTTCAAATTCAACCATCAACATTACGT
The DNA here is from genome assembly GCA_949316375.1 of Mythimna vitellina. Taxonomy (NCBI): domain Eukaryota; kingdom Metazoa; phylum Arthropoda; class Insecta; order Lepidoptera; family Noctuidae; genus Mythimna; species Mythimna vitellina. The sequence goes on along the minus strand of OX438702.1, from coordinate 21,103,542 downwards.
TTAGCTGTCAATTACGTTTTGTTATTCCATGTCAGTTGTCGGTTCGTTTATACCACGTTTTATGTCACGTTCCACGGGAACAGTATCCTATGTCCGTCTCTGGATTCTAAGCTACCTCCCCACCAATTTTCAGCCAAATCGCGGCTGAACCGATTTGGCTGAAAATTGGTGGGGAGGTAGCTTTCTTGAGTTATAAATAGTGTAACTAACACGCGTTATCGGATATATTTACAACTTTAAAGTAAGAAAATTTTTCTTAATAAACCATCAGAACGCCATTGTGCAGTCTTTGCTTTTAATAAGCTCGATATTGTCATCCTACCACAACTCTGTTACGAGACCATTGACCAATCAATGATCGATCATTATGAATTAACAGATTACGAACTTTTAGCAAAATGACAATGGGGTCGTGTTGGAATGACGAATTTATAAAAATAGCAGACTTGGGCCCTTGATGTAGGTTCCTCAAATCTAATAGGGAAGCATGGAGGAAGAAGACACGCCAACCACAAATAAATGAGGATTAGAGGGAAGCAGGACGATATATATGTCCATCTTAGCTTAACTAGACCGTGGCCGTGTAGTAACGGCACCCACTTACGAGTTGTACGTTGATGGAAAATACGAAATGCTCTCTCAAAACGTTCATGGAAAATATCGTGAGGAAAGCGCGACATTTTACAAACCGCACTGGGCTCGCATGGTGGATTACGGTCCATTTTCTCTCTTAGATAGGAGGCTTGAGTCCCAAGAATGGGGACATTATAAAATTGACGATGCTATAATATTCTCTTCGTGACAAGTTGTCTTGAGAATTTGGCATACTTTCCGAGAAAGTTTTGCAAGTAGAAGCAGTTATTCGAATCACTGCATATTTCCGGAACTTGTTAACTGAATTCAAAGTTTTGTGTTGAGTAACATCGAAAACGAGTGTGGAACTCTTCAATGAATATCTGAAAACATTTGTTTATGTCACACTACCTATGTCCCACGGTTTTGCTACCATAGTAAAAACTACTGGCTGGGTTTTCATGCGATTTTTACTAATAGATAGTGTAATTCATGAGGAAGGTTTATGTGTATAATACATGCATATTATAGTATTGAAAAGCCGAGATTTTCAAAGCTTTGTAACACTAAACTTGTCAAAAAATAAAAGGATCGTTTTGACATTTGAGAAATACCCTAAAATGTAGCTTGGAACGAAACAGAAAGAAACAATAAAATAATAATTAATTACAGGGTTTAAAAAAAATACATACTTTTTTGGCGCGTTAAATAATATAATGGAATATATTGCGAGTATTCTTTTTGCGTATTTAAGTATTCGTTTTGACAGACGTCAAAACGGGCCTTTTATACTTTGTCAACTTTATTCGCTAATATAATACCACTTGGTCTACCTAGAACTACAGGACCTATTCTTTAAATTACATCATAAAATATATAAAAGGAGAAACTGACTAACATATCAACCCATAACTGAAACTACTGGGCCTAGGAACATGAAATTTTTCCCAAGGCTTCCTTATAATTATGACGTAGGTGAACACTAAGAAGGGGTTTTTGGAAATTCAAAGTCAACTCAATTCATTCTTAAAGGGGTGTAAATGGGGGAATTTCGTTTGTATGGAAAACCTTATTTCGTGTAGAAATATATGTACTTGAAAATTTGCACAAATAGTACCCAAAGTAAATACATAATAAAGCGGGAACTACATTAGACCGACGCACACGTGGGTCACGCCTGATTTGCACGTAGCTTGGATCTAATGTAGCTCTACAAGTCTAGTATTCATATAAAATGTATGGAGACCGACGCGCCCAGATCGGCGTACGTGGCCCTCGTGGGCCCGATGTAGTTCATTAATTGTTTTCATAACTATCCCTCATAAAATAATTGAGGGGGTTTTAAAGATTCTAAGGAGGATTCTTATTTTTTGTGTTAATAAACTTAAAACTTGGCACGAATTCTAATCAAAATGAATAACAAAGACTGTCATTATTAGATTTTCAACACTACTCTAAAAATACGGTTTATGGGGTGTTAAAGTATTTACAAAAACATTCTCGCAAACGAGTCGCTGGCAAAATGTTAATAATATAAACAAACAATTTTAGACAACATTCAAACGTAAACAAAAACAAACACTTAAACCTCGAAGACAACAGCTGTTCCATTCTCAAGGCACGCAGTGTAATAACACCGAAATATCAAATCTATATTACGATCACGCTAAACTGCATTTTGTTGGGGGTATAAAATGCATTGCAGTGTAACAGGGGGTGCTTTTGACGGAATATAAGGGGCATTTCAATAGACAAATTCTTGGGTTGGACTTATAGACGTGGCTGCGTTTACACCGATGTGTTTTATTGGGAAGCGATCTTTAGAATAATTAATAAAAAATATTTTATGTAGAACTGTTTGTCCCCCTCCCCCTAAGGAATCTGGTAAGAAATTATTGAAATTAAATGCAAATGGTGTCAGATGGTTTTTTTTTTTTTAATTATTGGTTGTGTCGCGTTTGTTCTCTATTTTACCTGATGGTAAACGATGATATGATTGATGATGAAGCATGCATTGAGCATTTATTCAACTAAATCCAGCAGCTTTTTTATCAATGGGAAATGATAAAAAAAGACTCCTTCTTCACTGGGTGGAGCCAGAGGCACTAACAGACTTTAACTAACTAAAACCTAGCCGTGTTCCTTCAGTATCTAACGCACGTCTAAAATTGAATAAAGGTAGAACTACATTGCGCACACGTGGGCCACGCACACCGATCTAGGCGCGTCGGTCTCCATACATTTTATATGGCAACTAGACTTGCAGAGCTATATTAGATCCACGCCACGCGACGCCACGCAACGCGCCGCTTCGTACAAATCAGGCGTGGTCCACGTGATCCACGTGTGCGTCGTTCTAGTGTAGTTCTCGCTTAACTGTTCCCTCAATATCCAATATCTTTTAACAAAATGTTACTGGTTTTACAACAATAAATTGTCGCACACAGAAAAACGTTTAAATGCAAACCAAACAGAAGGGAGTCATTGCATTTCCATTTTTGTTTACCTCGCTCGTAATTTACTACACTACAAGCACATGCTTGGCAAATTAACGATTATATTATTCCACATACATTTGCTTGCTTTAAACAAACTGAGGCTGCAGAAACTGGCTTGTTTTACAACCTTCGGATAGGCACTATGCACGGGATAAGATATACAAAATACCAGACAGATAACTAGAACTTATTAAGATTCCAGCAGACGGGTTCGATGTGACAGCTTTCTGATATCACTTTTCCTTGAAATCACACTTAATATTATAAAGGCGAAGGTTTGTAAGTGTTTATTACTTCTTCACGCTCGAACGGCTGAACGGATTTCGATGAAACTTGGTACACGGGTAGACCATATCCTAGAATAGCACATAGGATACTTTTTATCTCGGGTGTGTTCCCTTAGGATGATTTTTCACTATCACGCGGGCGAAATCGCTGACAATAGGTAGTCATTCTAGTATACGAATAGTGTACACATAAAATATAATGATTGTCACTTTGTTACGTCGTGCTTGGGGCCTTACCATGTCCTGTTAAAATGTCAAGTGTGCGAGCCAGAAAGAGGATGAAGCTGTACACCCTACAGTAGTGATGCATCGGAAGCGTCTTAACGGAAGCGGAAACACATGTCAGAAGTAAATCTTTGCGGATGCGAAAGCGGAAACGGAAGCGAATTCGGAAAACTATGAAGAAAAAACACAATATTAGTTTTTTTTAAACAGAAGGTTTACGTCGTAATCGCGTCACGAGGCGCGGTGATGCGCAGAATAAACCAAAGAAATTTAATAATAAAGAAACTCGTTAAGACACGTTTGTGTCCAGTCGTCCACGCGCCCCACACCCGCACTCATCGCTGTATTCTTCCGTTTCCGAGTTCTGTTATAAATTTTCCGGAAGCAGACGCGGAAACGAAAGTGAAAAAGCTTGCGGAATTTCTGCAGAAACAGAGTTCTGTTGCAACACTACCTACATAGCTACATCCCTTTGACAGTTCAGTTTAGGTCGTCAAATGGATCGCATTAAAGAGCTCGTGGTAGAGCCTTTGTTCTTGATATCTTTCCGGTGGTGAATAAACATAACATTATTATGAAAGTGTAAAACATATTTCTTACCGATTCTTCTCCATAGGACAGGCTTTCAAACTCTTGTGGAATCTGCAGACAAAAAAAAAATACAGTGTTACAATAAAACTCATAAAACGACAAGGAAAAGTAAATTTGCCGTCAAAGGTTATCCTCAAATATGATGGCAGTGTTAACTCATTTTTACGCCTGTTATCAGTAATAGTTCGGTAATTAATTGACAAAGGGCACTATCTAGTGTCATTATGACACTTTAAATGGCTACTTATCGGTGCACTGGGTGTTAAATGGGTTAAACTAATATTGATTTAAGCAATATTTTAAAAACAAATTACTACTGTTAATTAGTTCCGTGTTTGTTAGTCTACTGAGCGTCTGACATAAATAATTTTGTTTAAATTTTTGAAGATAATTTTGTTTGCAGTGGGCATGCACAAGTGAGTTTTGTGTCAAAGACTATGTCCCAATTAAAAATCGAATTATGTTTTAAGTCTATGACAACAGCTACTATATTTTTAATTTAATATTACTAGCCAACCCCACAAAAGAATAAAGAAAATCTAGGCAATTGTGAAGAACAACTTTTATTATGGGACAAAACATGACATCGCGAAAAAAAATCAGCTGCTCCATACATTTTGACGATTTATGCAAACATAAACATAGGGAACAGCTGATTTTTAAAGTTATTAGTTAGTATTGATGATAGTAAAAGTTGTTCATAATGAGGAGTACAATGTCCCCCCAAAGTTAATTTTTTAACACCTTATATAATATGATTTTAAAGAGCGTTAATCCATAAAGTTTTAGCACATTAATATCCGTAGAGATCTGCGCTTTGGAATGTGCAATTAGCACATTCCATCAAAATGCTCATTAATCATATTCTTGACCGAATTTTCTTTGATTTTCTTGATAATTCAAAACTGTCTGTAGAATATGGATTAATTTAAAATAAATGCTTTCATTGATTGATTTGGCTACTATCTCATATAGCAAATGGCGTTGCTCGGCCCAGGCGGGGCTCACTTCCACCATGTCCTCCACCGTGTTCTCAGGGCGGTCCACACAATGGTGACACCCGGGCGTTTCTTCCGCACGAATCCGGTGCAGGAACCTCCCGAATTTACCATGTCCGGTGAGGACCTGCGTCATGCGGAAGGTAAGGACGCCGTGTTGCCTTTCCAGCCACTCCTCAAAATGGGGACTTACCGCCATAATAATGGCGTCCCCATAGTAATTGAGGTATAATTCAGCTATTGTGATTGGTTTATGAAAGGTTAGATAAGCCTCATCAATATACCCGGGAGGGTTTTAGTCAGTAAAAATCAACACTTCCTCTCTACACCCAGAACGAGAGGAGTAATTTGATAATTTCCCACTAAAAACAATGGCATCCAAAATCCAAAACCATAAAAAATCATAGTTAGACCCACCATAGAAAATGTCCCTTAAATTCCTTTACAGCCAACTCCCAGCTGACCAATATTTCTATAATAAAATTTTCAGCTCGATTTCTCGCTACGGTGTGACAGACACCCTCTGACAAGGGCTGACGGATAATGTACGGAGGGTAAGAAAGGTACGAGGGGATGAAAGCTAAAATAAAGGGGATTATACGGAATTACGTTGCCATGACTACGGCGTTCCCTCGAAAAGTAACGGCACAGTTCTTGCATATAAAAATAATACTTAGAAGACTCCATTTTGAAAGAAACTGGGATAACCGACTAGATTATCTAATCCTGATGTGTGGAATGGATTATGATGTGATTTGGGAAACGACTGTTTTGTTAAGAGGACTATTATATAGGAGCTAATCGTGAGTCTTAAAGTAGAACTACATTGGACTCACGTAGGCTACGTACGCCGATCTGTGCGCGTCGGTCTCCATACATTTTACCTATATGGCAATTAGACTACATTAGATCGACACCACGCGACGCGACTTTGCATACAAATCAGGCGTGGCCTACGTGTGCGTTAGTTTAATGTAGTTTCATTATTGTACATTTCCGCTTTATTATTGCATTAAACAGAATTAGAAAAAATATACGTTATTCTTCAGGATAAATGATCTAGATACATAGTGTGTTCAAAACATAAGCTAATTTAGTACGACAGAATAAATCACGAAGATGCCTCTAATAATTCTTTCACACATACAATCATTCTGTTTATTAGATTATTTTACAAGCAACGTTTTACTGTTAAAGTGTTTTTATTTTATAATCAAATCAACGCAAGCATTTTTTTTTTAATTGATATAAACCAGTGCTTGACTGCGATCCCAGCTGATGGTAAGCAGTGATGCAATCATTGATCGTGGGGCGCACTAGTTTATTAAGAGCCTATTCACTCTAGCCTTGAAGACACGTAAATTATAGTTGAACGGGAAGACCGTAGCAGGCAAATTGTTCTAGTCCTTCGATGTATGCGGTATAAACGACGAATCGAAACGCTTAGTCCGGACCGTTCAAGTTTCACCAACGTACGTCGTATTATGTCTTTGCTCATCTCTTTCGTTTGTCTGCAATCCGAGAGTGACTAAGCTTTACGTCCTATAGTCCTCTTAAGAAAGTAATCTGATCTCATAATATGTGATGTTCTCGGGTCATAATAGGAAGGCTTGTAAAAGGTAGAGCTTCTAATTTGGCTCTTATGACAATGATGAGTCTCAACGAAATTATGTTTGGATGTACTACATGTCATTTCATTATACAGCCTTTAATTTAGCCTAATCCTTCGGGGAATACAAGACTGATTATATTAATATAGCATTTAGCATAATCAGCCTTTGAATGTTCCCACTGTTAGGACTTAGGCCTCCTCTCTAGGAGAGGGAATGGGCCGTAATCCACCACGCGGGCCCACTGCGGGTTGGTGAATGTCACAAGTCTTCGAATTTTATGTTCTAGGGCATGCCGGTTTCCTCACGATGTTTTCCTTGATCGTTTTGAGAGCAGTGGTGATGGATTAAATTACACAAAGAAATGCGCCTGGATGGGTTTGAACCCGCGACCTACAACTCGTAAGTCGGAGCCATTACGACTCGGCCACCACTGCTCGATTATATCAATAGAACTAAGTAATTTATGCTTTGCGTTCCCTTTTACTAAAATTTAGTGTACGTCACTGATGTTTGGGTTCCTTCATCAAATCGATCACATTCTTACCGACTTGATAGAGTACCAAGAAGTCTTTAAGCTAATGAAACTCACCTGAAGTAATTGAACAATATCAGTCCCAAGAACATCTACATGTGTGTACATAAATTATAAAATAAATAAATCTAATAATTCGTTCGTGTTTGAGTAGTTAGACGTTGCTTTGTTGACTAGCTAGTCCAACTATTATATGCTTAGCATACTTATTCTTTTTATTAGTTATGAGTTTACATGTGGATGGATGGAGAGGGAGAGGAAGACCAAAGAAAAGATGGATGGATTGTGTGAAGAGTGATATGAAAGAAAAGGAAGTTAGTGATAGCATGACGAGTGACAGGGCAAAGTGGAAGAAAAAAACGTGTTGCGCCGACCCCAAATAACACGGGACAAGGGCAGGAAGATGATGACTTATTCTTTTTTTTTTTACTTTTTTCAATTATTGAACAAACTTGTCACCGAATTGTGTAAAGCATCTGACTCATTGAAGTCATCGTTCTAACCATTCTAAATGCCATTTCACTTAAGTCAGTCTTTCTTATACTACCTGTTTTGCCACCCGGTTTAAAAGCTCCTTAGACAAGAACGTCGCGACCATATGACAACCATTTTTAAAGAATTTGTTCTAAAACTGCTCTATAGACAAGACAAATAAATTTCGCGTCGGTGTGGCACATATTCCATTGTCTACACGAACCTTAAAAATCTGTAGCGATGAAATACAACAATATTTTTCAAGATAATGGTTTGTAACAAAAAAAAAGTTTCCGCATTAATTTGAAGTAATGTCAATTAATTTGGAGGCCACGGAAGAGGGAGAGTAATTATTCTACTCTCCTCAAACAAATTTTATTAGCAAAAATAATGGGGAATGGTAACGAGGATAAATGTTTTTAAAATGCAAGTAGATGGGTGTCGTTTTGAATAATGAAAGGAAGGTATGAATCTGTTTAATTTATATTTGAATTGAGAAGACATTTTTGTTTCATAAGTAAGAAAGAAAAGAAAGAAAGAAAACATGTTTATTCTGCCTAAATACAGAAGAACAGTAACGTCAATGGTTTAGTTGTTTTGCATTTTAAGACGTGCATTTGCGTTTATGATCAAAAGTAAAAATATGCTAATGATATATTCGGTCGTTAACTATGAAATTGCCGTTTTTTTAAAACGGGTTGCTTTGAAGTGTTATATCTTTGGATTGACTTGGAATTATAAGTTCAAATAAACTTTATATTAAAGGTACGTTATTCTTTTTTCAAAATAAGGTATTTATTGGTTTCGTTGTGTTTTGAATTTTCTGTAATATCGTAGTTTTTATAACCATAAATCATATAGTATAGATATAGGAATAAATCTTAAAATTGAAAATTTGTAGTTACGTAACAAAAAAAAAATCTATTCGGAAAAATCTTCGAGACTCGATTCAAAAATTGAACTATTTACATAAGTTAGTTCGTACGGAATACTCAGTGTGCGATTGTGACTAGCACTGGCCAAGTTTTTTTTTGAAGCATTTGGATGCTGAGTATATTAGAGATTTTAAACAACACATAGAAAGTGATGGCTGTGACCACGGAACGTGTAAAATACATAGACAGGTCTATTGAACGATTTGTTGCAAAATCTAACATTTGGGAATTTGGTTGCGGTTGTGCGTGATCGCATCGAACGATTCTATTGTGGTGGATTTCGCTGTTGTAGCGATTTTGTTCGTGTATTGGTATTGAATTTTGAATAGTACAGGATTAATTTTCAGTACAATCAGCAACAAAGGCTGTCGTAATGTGGGCCGCGTGATGGTTTGAAAGAGTGAAGGTGGCTTTGGAACGCAAAAGTCAACTGGCAATCCCTCTCGCTCCACCTAGAACGGGAGATGGTATAAGACGATTCCCAACTTTCATGAAACAAAAATACACTTACATTTCGGTAGCGTTTGTTTTCTTAATTCTTAATTCTTTATTGTACACAAAAAACATGCATAGTACACGGAGATAATATAGTTTATGTACAAAGGCGAGCTTAACTCAACAATGAGTTTTCTCCCAGCAAACCTTTGAGTTACAGAGTGAGAACACATTCGAGGGTAGGAACCAGTGCACAATATAATCCTTGCAATAACTAAATCTAAAATATAATTATATTATACATAAGTCTAATATATAATTATATTATAAATACATACTAATATATATTAATATTATGTCAATAATGAAAGGAAGTGCTCTTGAAGTGTCTTACTCTTAGGAAGTTTGTCAATGCGATGTATTTCGGATTAGCTTCTGCTTATAGAAAAACCTACTTTCACGTGTCAAAGTAGTTTCTCCATACAAACCGCCTTTATGGGTGAATTCCGGAAAATATTTTCTTACCCCTGAGTTTGTTTCGGTGTTTCTTCTCAGGGTAGTCAGCTAGGAAACACCGGCCTCAAAATGACAAAAAAAAATTGACGTGTAAAAGTGTTTTTTTAAACCTACTTACAAAATAAATATCATTTATCATTTAATATTTGTATTCAAAAATTCAAAGCATTTTATTTCAAATAAACCATTTACAGGCAGAAAAAATGATGCTAATTGCAATGCACATTCCAAAGCGTATGGAGAAGAACGTACAAGAAACTCCATGGGAACTCTTTTAAATCATATTACAAGTTACATATAATATATGTCGGAGAAGTCAATAGTACGGAAGCTTAAGAACGAATGAACGAGCTAAGTGAAAAGTGACACATGTCACTTTGACAGAATCTGCACTGACGTTTGCACGAACCGAACAGATAAAAGTGCCGACCGCAGAGTGGCGGTGCTCTTTCCTGTGTCGGCAGCCGTGCCATGAACATCGACTGTCGGAGACTGTTTCACTGCTCGTTGTGTAAAGTCAATACCTAAAGCTTGCACCATAATTAATCAGTTGTATGATCTGGAATAGTTTGTTTATTGCTCGATACCCAGCCAGCGCCCACAAAACAGAGTCCCTCGACAGAGCTTCAACGATGATCGGCATCCTTGCGCCGACATATAGATTAGTTGATGACCCAGGACTTCACCTTTAAATATACAGATTCATATACATCCTCGATCCCTGATAGATAATAAATATAGGTAAGCTTACAGTACCTTCGACCAAATAGTTGCTTATTTTATCAAGCATAATGATGATCACACAACTCTATTCAACATCAACCAGAAAAACAAACAATTTGCCAGCAACACTCTTCAAGAATTCCCTTTATATCCTCTTCTTATTTCGCCAAAACCTAATAACAGCTAACCCGTTTTTTACGAGTCCTCGTAAAGGCAAACATAATTAAGTTTCCCAATTCCAGCCGTCAATCAGGATAGCCCCATTGTCCTGCAGCAGAGCTATGAATATTTAATACGTGTGGAGATTAACATAGGAATACATCGTGTAATTGTGGAACTCACCTCAATTTGGTCGTAACAGGTGGTTCCATGAATTTAGTGGAAGATTATTTTGTTAATTACTACCATCATGTGGAATGAATAGAGTTATATATATAGAGCAATTAAAATGGTGTCGGTGTCGGAGCTGTCTTTTCACTGTTTACGGATGAATACGCTTAAAGTGAAAGTGATGTAACTGAAAAAAAATAATTTGTGGGTAAAGAGCAAGAAAGTCTTCAAAAAGTAAGTGGTTTTTAGGGTTCCGTAGCCAAATGGCAAAAAACGGAACCCTTTTGGATTCGTCATGTCTGTCTGTCTGTCCGTGTGTCACAGCCACTTTTTTCCGAAATTATAAGAACTGTTGAAACTTGGTAAGTAGATGTATTCTGTGCACCGCATTAAGATTTTCACACAAAAATAGAAAAAGAAAACAATAAATCTTGGAGGTTCCCCATTCTTAGAACTGAAACTCAAAACTTTATTTTTCATCAAACCCATACGTGTGGGATAACTATGGATAGGTCTTCGAAAATGATATTGAGGTTTCTAATAACTTTTTTTTCTAAACTGAATAGTTTGCACGAGAGACACTTCCAAAGTGGTAAAATGTGTCCGCCCCCCCTGTAACTTCTAAAATAACAGAATGATAAAACTAAAAAAAATATATGCAACACATACATACATACCATACCATCACAAACCATTACCATGCAAACTTCCACCGAAAATTGGTTTGAACGAGATCTAGTGAGTAGTTTTTTTTTTTAATACGTCATAAATCGTAAACCGCAATTTACCTTTTAAGTTTGTACGGAACCCTCAGTGCGCAAGTCCGACTCGCACTTGCCCAGTTATTTTTATATAAACTATGAGATGGAAATTAGAGATGAAATCGTTGATGGTGAAGCGCATTACTATATTAAGAACCTATTAACTCTAGCCTTGCATCAAAAAAATATGCTACCTCTTCTTTCTATCTATCTACTATCATCCTACTACTATAAATCATCCATGAACGTTACAGTTGCGATGAAATCTACACTAAAAAGTATGTCATATTTTCTGGCATAAAAACGCAAAACCTTGTTCAATGGCTTGTTAGAAGAGACCAATTGCCTATCCCAGAAGTACCATCTACCTTTTACGAAGCAATCGACCAATCAGCCAGGTTTATACATCACTGAACACAACAGTTACAGGCTTTGTACCTACCGTTCCATGACCACCGACCATGCACTTGCTAGATATGGCACTATCGGACCCACAACGTCGGTACCTATGGTACAAAATGTTGCCTTTTTTAGTGTTCCGTAGTCAACTAGGAAACCTTATAGTTTCGCCCAGTCTGTCTGCCCGTCCGTCCACGGATAATCTCAGTGACCATTAGCACTAGAAAGCTGAAATTTGGTAACAATTGTATATCAATCACGCCGACAAAGTGGTAAAATAAATAGTGGAAAAAATATTTTATTTTGGTACCCTAAAATGTGATATATATTGTTGGATAAATATTTAAAAATAAATAGGGGTTTATTAAAATCATTATTTGATAATGTTAATATTTTCGGAAATAACTGACCAAAAGTAAAAAAATGTGTCCCTTGAAAATTTGTACAAAATAATTTCTGAATTAAGTTTGTAATTTAAGCGTATATGCAAGCATTTTTATAAACTTAATTTACATATTTTTTTTTATCCTGAACGAATCGTCTTTCAAATAAAAAAGAATTATTAAAATCGGTTCACGCAATCCAAAATTACGGTGACGGACGGAAAACTACGAAACCCTACACTGAGCGTGACCCGACACGCTCTTTGCCGGTTTTATTTTCAGTGAGAAATCATCAAATGACTCCACGCGCTCTGGGTGGAGTAAGAGTATCAGACTTTCACTGACTGACTGTGTTCCTTCAGTTGTCCATTATATTCCGGGGCCGCGGTAACTCTTTCGAAAAATCCCGCAGCTCTGTATAAAATGTTGCTAATCCATTTTATAGGATTATCGTTTTCCATTATTTCTTTAGCTAAAGCTTTTAATATTTCAAATGATCGATTACATTTTAATCTCATTCGTAACCTGTCAAATATATTTTTATAATTTTTGCTCTTCTTATTTTTTTTACTCCATTTTGAATTTAATATTGATAAGTTATTTATTTTGCAAATATGGGTACAAAAAAACGGTGACATAAAAATATAATAAGCATCAGCCATATTTAACCAGAAGGCATGCAAAAGCAAAAACTACACTGGACATTCTGAGTAGGTACATTAAAAATATCATAAAAATTACATCGTTGATTATCAACGAGACGTATTTGTAAGGGGATAGGTTTTCAGAACAATTTCTCTCTACACTTAAATAGCTATAGGATGGTGCAGTTGACAGCTGTCGGATTCACACAATGTGAAAAAAAGGATAGGTAGGTATCCTTTTTTCCATCTTCATCATCATTATTATCACTTCAGCCGAAAGACGTCCACTGTTAGACATGGGCCTCACCCAAGCATCGCCAGAACGACGGATCCTGTTCGTCTCGCATCTATCGGATCCCTGCAACCCTCACTAGGTCATCGATCCACCTTGTGGGAGGTCTCATGTAAAAAATGCATATTTTTGTCCTGCTGTCATCTTACCATGCTATGTAAAAAGACCTTAGAAAAGAACAGGTCATATCCTCATTTTTTACGAATCAAAATCGACCAATCAGCTAAGCCTGCATCACCAAAAAGACCTTTTACCAATCATTCAGTGACCACAGACCATACACTTGCTAGATACGGCACGGCTGAACCCACAACATAGATACAGTTCAAGATGTTGATAATCGGATCAGGCCTTTGTCTCTGCCAGACCAATTGGTATTTGATTGCATCCTTTGAGGAGTGAAGTAAGCTACAGATGCGGTTATCGACGTTGTCGTGTATCGGTGTAGTATTTTTTTTTTTGGGGTGGGAAATGTTCCAATGACTTCTCGATATCCGTTCCCGTGCGTGCGGCCGTCTCCTTCGCTAGCATTTCACTCGAAGAAGTATAATAATAACAACATTAAAAATAATAAGTCGATAAAAAAACTGGACAAGTGCGAGTCGGACTCGCGCACTAAGGGTTCCGTACAAACTTACCTATGAACAAAGTTCAACTCTCAAATGGAGGTTCGAAGATTTTTCTAAATTGCAAATAAAAAATATTTTTTTGCTAGTTATTAACAAATTTACTGTTTTCAGATTTATTCCTATATCTGTAGTATAAGGCCTTGCTTTTTGAAAAATTTCAGGTTTCTGGGTCAACGGGAAGTACCCTATGAAATTTGATCCCTTTGAAATTGTCGATATATACGTTTTCTGCGACATACCTTTTTTTTTTTTTTTTTTTTTTTTCCCGGTGGGAAAATCATCTTATGACATCCCTCGCTCTTGGGCGGGGCGGGAGATAGTGTCAGACTTTTACTGACTAAAAACCCACTCCTGTTCCTTCGTTGCCTTTCGTACCAGGGCCGAGTCTTCCTTTCAGAATCAGACCCTTGGCCCCAGTAGGCTTCGGCCCTGCTGGGCCCCTACAGTTGCTGACATCTCCTTGAGGTGCGCGTGGAACAATACGCGCCGTCGGTAACTTGGGCTCGGTCCGGACGGTTACCGGACGGTCGGACGGCGAGCCACCCATTGCTCGCCGTCCGCGAGCCCGCGCCTACGGTGGCCGGTAATCAGGATCGGAGTCCCGGCGGCGGTTGGGGCGTGAAGACCGCTGCCTCACGCGATCGGCCGCCTCCTTTGCTAGCATTACTGCTTCGCAGAAGGAGGCGACCGCCTGCCACTCCTCCTCGCTCCGGAGCATGGCCTGAACCAAGGCCCGGCGCGAGAGATCGCCGCCGCCAATCGCCCCCAAGAGGACACGGCGTTGCTCTGCCCAAGCGGGGCACACCTCCACCGTGTGCTCTACCGTGTCCTCCGGGCGGTCCACACAGTGGCGACACCCGGGCGTCGTTTCCGCACGAATCCGGTGCAGAAACCTCCCGAACTTACCATGTCCGGTAAGGACCTGCGTCATGCGGAAGGTAAGGACGCCGTGTTGCCTTTCCAGCCACTCCTCAAAGAGGGGAATTACCGCCATGATTATGGCGTGCCCAGCACTGGGTTGCGACAGTCGCTGTCGCCATTCCACCATGAGACCCCGCCGACATACCTACCGTAAACGCCCAACGCCCTATCTTTTTTTCGTTAACTTACAAGTTTGGTTTTAGACCGCAGACCTATATATAGTATATGGTTTTATTTTCAACTCGATAACTCCACGCTTTCCCGAGATAGAGGGTCTTGACAGACAGACGAACGGACAACAGTGATCCTATACGGTTACGTTTTTTCCTTTTGAGGTACGGAACCCTAAAAAGAAACTAAAATAAAATAAAACTTCAAAAAGGATGTTTGTTTGTGTATAAAAAAAAATAACATAATATAAGTATTTATATAATAGCTACATCCTGTGGGTCTTCCTCAAGTCAAGAGTGAAAAGAATACTTCTAAAGCGTGCTCCATCGTCGAACACATCATCGCTTACAATCAAGAGACAGCATAGCATAGTCGGCCTTTTAATGTGGACTGCAGGGACTCAGGCCTCCTCTCTAGGAGATGGTATGGGCCGTAATCCACCACGCGGGCCCAGTGCGGGTTGGTGGATGTCACATGTCTTCGAATTTTTGGTTGACATGCCGGTGTCCTCACGATGTTTTCCTTCACCGTTTTGAGAGCAGTGGTGATGAAATAAATTACACAAAGTAATGCGCCTGGCTGGGTTTGAACCCGCAACCTACAACTCGTAAGTCGGGGCCGTTACCACTCGGCCACCACTGCTCAATCAGGAGACATAGTGGTTACCAATAGGAAAAAAGGGCCTTGAGATCTCGGCGATGTTCTTGTACGTATATTTAGGTAAATTTCTTCTTATTTTAAATGAAATAAAGTACTTTAATATCTCAGCAATAACAATAATTTTCCTAATGAGCATGAAAGCATGTCTTCTCACAAAAGCGTAGAGTACTCGTTAAACTTGAGTGACATTACAAACGCTTCATTTTCAAGGCGAACGTAAACGTACACGTCAAGGTTTACGTTTACGTGAAGGAAGTAAACGTTACGTTTGTTATTGTGGCTGTTAAAATAATGTTCTTGTAATGTTTTAAGAAATGGAATGAAAAATCGAGAAATAGAAGAAAAAGTACTCGAGGCTTTATATACCTAACATCATTTTTCCATAATAAGAAGGTATAGGAGGTGGTTGTAGGTAGTGATGCAACGGAAATGTCTTATCGGAAACAGAAACAGATGTCAACAGTAAATTTTAACGGATGCGGATGCGGAAACGGAAGTGTTAATACTATAAAGAAAAAGCACAATTTTATTTTTTTAAATCAGAAGGTTTACGTCGTAATCACGTCACGAGGCGCAGTGATGCGCAGAATTAACCAGAAAAATACAAAGAAACTCGTTGCGATACATTTGTGTACCGCATTCACAAACTACTACCTTTATAATATTAGTGTGATATCCTTTCTTGATAATTTAAGGGCTATCTAACACTAAAATATTTTTTGATCCTAACCAGCAGTTCCTGAGAGTAACGCGTTCAAACAAACAAACGCTTTATAATCTATATATATAAAAATCAATGCCACTTTTCGTTGTTCTCACCTATCAAAACCAAATGTTTAGGCTTTGTTCGGACTATTGAATTTGCACAAAATCGGTCGAGCGGTTCTTCATTGATCACATTTTTCTCATTTTCGTAACGAAGCAGGTACCGGGCCGCTAGTATTATATAGAAGTAAAGATAAGGTTTTCAAAACTGATAAATAAATTATAAATGTATCATCATACATAAGTTGTACGTACGTAGCTACACCTATATGAAAAACTTAGAGAACATTTTAAGACCAAATCTTGACGGAGGCACTAAACTATGTAACATGGAGATGAAAATTTCATGCCTCTGCATACGTTTAGACAAAACATTGTGCTCCTCTTTGTCAAATTAGAACCATTTCGTAGTTTTACGCACTGTGTATAAAAACTACAGCGGCAGATACGAGATTTTTTTTCATTTTAAAAATTTGTCTCACACTAAGAATTACTTCCTATATTGTGAGTGCAACTATTTGTAGGCCATACAAATATTTTTTCCATGTGGGAATCGAATCTGTGACACGCAGCGTAGCAACCAATCGCTCAACCACAGCGCCAACCGTGCTGTCATTATATATTTTATATTGCTATTTACTTATCACTATTCTCTCAGTAAAGTTTATTCACGATTTTAATTATATTAATCTACTAGTCATTTATTCATAAAACTACGACGATCTGGGTAAAAATATTATTTATTTAATCTTCATACGACATAAAAGTACAAAAGCGGACTTAATGCCAAATAAAAAATTCTTCCGAATAATAAAGGTACAGAAAAAAAGGAAAAGACATGTATACACGTTAGTCTCTGCAAAATATCAGCTTAGCCGAGAAAGTAGAAAATATACCTTTTTATTATATTCTTTACTGTATATCACATAAGCAAAAAATACAGGACAAACATTAATAAAAATAAGCCCCTGCCTGCTGCTAACTTAGCATTAGCACGCTATAGAATCCAGTAAAAGAATTCTTAAAATCGGTCCGGTATTTTTTTAGTTTATTAATTACAAACAAAACTACAAATCTTTCCTCTTTATATTTATTAGCAGATTCATAGGGAAGTCCAGACTCCTGGGAATAATCGCAGCAGTAAACGCACCTAGTGCGTATTACCCAAGCGATTCATAGGACAATGAACTTTCAAATGGATTTAAGGCGTATAGTCCTTTGAACATCGAGCCGGAGTTAATTCCGGCCAGCTGCACCCGCATAGAGCCCCGCTGACCTTTAAATCAATTTTCTTTACGAAATATTGATTGATTTAATTATGCTATGTACATTCTGAAAAACACTTAGCCAGCATTTTTTTTTGTATAAACATATTTATAAAGATCAAAGCTGTGAGAATCTAAAGGAGTATGGAAAACAAGCGAAAAGATATCACGTCGTTTATTTTTTTTTTTTTTGTCAAAAGTATTTGTCATACGAAAAATATATAATATATGTTGATAATGTTGTACATGAGTTTATAAATAAACATATATTTTTTCAAACCTGTTGATCTAGCCGTTATTGAGGAGTAGGCCGGTGCCATAAAACTCACTTTCTGAAAAGTCAGTTTTATGGCACTGTTCGGGCACTAGGGCCTTAAGTTATGTCCAAAGCAGATGCATTCTAATTTCAAGAGCTGATATTTCATTATGAATTTCATAACGCTATTTCTCTTTGAGGGTTAGTAGAACTCCAGGTTATAATAGAAGCTTGCACTATTGTCTTTTGCCTGGTAGTGGCATTTTTGTGAAATAATACCCTGTAATATTTTGGTATCGTGATGACCCAGTGGTTAAGGCACTCGATTCTCATGCTTAAGGTTGCGGGTTCGAAACCGAGCAAGTACTATTATGATTTTTTTCAATTCACATGTACCTCCACGTAAAGCGATTGGTCCCGGTTGTCATTCGTAGATCTTTGACAGTTGTTACAGGTAGTCAGATGCCAGGAATTGTGACCATCAGTCTATCTAAGTAGTATCTTGTTGCCCAGTAACTGGGTTGTGCAGGTTTGAAAGGCAGACGCTCTATGTGAAACACGGGTCTTCAACGGCATCCGGTAAGACTGGAAGCTTGGGGTCGCCAAGCTAGCGGGGGAAAAGGCTTTTTTGTTTTTCGGTGGGAAAATCATCTTATGACATCACCCGCTCTTGGGCGGAGCGAGAGATAGTGTCAGACTTTTACTGACTTAAAATCCACTCCTGTTCCTTCGTTGCCTCTCATACCAGGGCCAAGTCTTCTTTTCAGAATCAGACCCTTGGCCCCAATAGGCTTTGACCCTGCTGGGCCCCTACGATTTGCTGACGTCTCCTAGAGGCGCACGTGGACTAGTACGCGCCGTCGACGACTTGGGCTCCGTCCGTACGGCTCCCGGACGGTCGGATTGTGAGCCACCCTTTGCTCGCAATCCGCAAGGCCGCGCCTACAGTGACCGGAAATCGGGATCTGAAACCCGGCGGCGGTTGGGGCGTGAGGACCGTTGCCTCACGCGATCGGCCGCCTCCTTTGCTGGCATTACTGCTTCGCAGAAGGAGGCGACCGCCTGCCACTCCTCGCTTCGGACCAACGCCCGCCGAAAAGGCTAGGGATAAGATTTGTTTTAATATTAAATCTTACTTAGAACAGTTTCTCTTAGCGATCATACTACGACAGGACACGAGACAATTCTAGATGTTTTTCATACGATAATGTATCCGGCATAGCGTTTTGCGCATTCCGATCTTGAGAGATTATACCATTTACCAGCGCATTTGAATATTCAAGAAGTCCCAAAGACGAAGCTATTCGCACATTCCAAAGCAATTTTTACTTATAAATGATATTAATTATGCAAATCGATGCTAATATTATAAATGTAAAAGTATTTCTGTCTGTCTATCTGTTATTCTTTCACGGTTAAACAACTGACCCACAGTTTGAACCTCGAGAAAGGACATAAATAAGCTACTTTTTATCTGGTTTTAATTTCGAATTCGCGTCCGCTATAATAACCGACAATCGCGCGAGTCGTAGGTAAAAGCAAGTAGATTATACGAGTAAATACAACTTTTACACGTCAATTTAAACTAGATGAAGAGAGGAACAAATACAAGTAGCATTCATAGGATACTCTTCGTAATCATTTAATAACAAAGTTAGTCGTTAAGCCTCGAGCACAGGCGCAGGGTAGCCAGCCTATCGGTATTTTACAGGTTACATTTTGGAGAGTGTGCGCGGGAATTGCATGACTTGATTCCGCCATCTCCTTTCTACCATCGGACAACCCGACGAACGGCGAGTATCCACTCTTACGTTGTTGAAACTTCAACGGTCCGGACTAAGCGTTTCGCTTCGTCGTTTATACCGCGTACATCGAAGCACTGGAGCAATTTGCCTGCTGCGGTCTTCCCGTCCAACTATAATTTAGGTGTCTTCAAGGCTAGAGTGAATAGGCTCTTAATAAACTAGTGCGCCTGACCATCAATGATTGCATCTCCGCTTACCATCAGGTGGGATCGCAGTCAAGCACTGGTTTATATCAATAAAAAAAAAAAAAGTTTTTCTGTCTACTTCAGGAAAGAAAGGAACACAGGTACATTCATCTTAACTTAATCAAGATGAATTAATCAAGAGCCCCAGTAAGGAACATTCAGTCTCTACTAAAACTAACACTTTACTCCAAGATAAATGCGACTTCCTCACATGAAGTTCCCCCAATTACCTTCATTGGAAACTTCAGTCGTTACCCTCATTTTTAGGGTGCATCCTTAATAGTATCCAATTTACCCCATTATAGACTTTATGCTGAACACGGAGGGGTTAAATTGGCGTAAAAGGGATAGCGAGAACCATCTGCCACCTTATTAGATTCTCTAGGAAGTTAATTTCTGACATACTAAATAGATCTTGGACTTCTAGAGTTCTTAAAAGTACGGTCTGAATTAGGTAAGGCAGTATTTTTAGCAAACTGTGTTTTACCAGTGGCTTTATCCGAGTGCAAGTTGAAAATGACAAAATGGGGATTATAGACCCTTCCGACACCACTTTGCCCCACTTGTTAGAGTGCCCAATGTTCGTAAAACTACATTTTGGGGGTCCTTAAAAACGCCACTGACGCCGCTATAAACAGTAAAACAATACAGTAAAACAATACAGTCAAGAATACAATACGTCGTTGCTTAGCATAACGACAATAACATAATGAGTGGTCTGCCTCTTCTATGTCTATCTATGAGGTCGTCGTCTGCTTAACCGGACTTGCCTATGGTGAATTAAAATCGACTAATCGCTCAAAGAAGGAACAGGAGTGGGTTTTTAGTCAGTAAAAGTGTGACACTATCTCCCGCTCCGCCCAAGAGCAGGATTGGTCATTAGATGATTTTCCCAGACAATAAAAAAAAAAAACAAAAAAAGGCTAAATAAATAAAGAAAAAACTAGGTAAGTGTGAGTCGGACTCGCACCCTGAGGGTTCCGTACAAACTTATCTATGTTAACAGTTCGATTCCCAAGAGTCTCGAAGGTTATTCAGCAAAGCAAAAAAAAATTGTGGTGACGTAACAACAAATTTATAGTTTTCAGATTTGTTTCTATATCTGTGCTATAAGACCTTGCTTCATGCCAAATTTCAGGATTCTAGGTCAACGAGAAGTACCCTATAAATTTTGATTCCATTGAAAGTGTCAAAATATACCTACGTTTTTAGCTAAATAAACCGTATCTTTTTTTTCGTCAACTAAGAAATTTGATTTTTTCACAGCTTCAAGAGACCGCAGACTTAAGAATGTTGTTTTAATTTCAACTCAATACCTCCTTGCGATCCCGACATAACGGGTCTTGACAGACATACAAAAAAACAGAAAGACAGACGGACATCAAAGTGATCCTATATGGGATCCGTTTATTCCTTTGGAGCAACTGAACCCTAAAAAAAGAACCTTCTGCCTTCTTACCTGTCTTTCAAGGAACACTGACAGACCTTCATTATCCTTCAGCTGCACAGAAAATTACATTTGAATTAAAGAAAGATGGCCGACACTGAGACGCTTTGATGTGAAAAGCAATGAAAATGAAGTTGCATTCATTAGTGAGGAAAAGACAAGGTGCTGTATTATTAATAATTAATGCTTAAGATAATAACGCCGAGGTAGCCAGCTAAATTCAAATTGACTGAGTTTTTCATGAAATGGTCATTCAATAGTTGAGTTGAGTAGGTTGTATTGATGATTATATGATATGATTGCGTAAATTAATAGGTACTACGGTCATCAAACATATTTTAATCAACTTTTTTTTATTTTTTTTATTTATATAAACCAGTGCTTGACTGCGATCCCACCTGATGGTAAGCAGAGATGCAATCATTGATGGTCAGGCGCACTAGTTTATTAAGAGCCTATTCACTCTAGCCTTGAAGACACCTAAATTATAGTTGGACGGGAAGACCGCAGCAGGCAAATTGTTCCAGTTCCAACTTGACACTAACATGCTAAATGCAAAAAACGCAGGGCTTGGTGGGCTACCTTGCAGCATCCCCTTTAAAGCGGAGAGAGAATAGTTTCAAAATAAACTGAAATATACTATTATTATTATTTATATCAGATACATCCATATTATGTTAGTAGAACTTAAAACTGTATAAATTAGTAACACTGCTCCTTAAAATAAATAGAATAAAATAAAATCAATTCATTCATTCTGGTTACTTCCAGGCCAGCTTGTTCCATCCTCGACCACATCATCACTAACAATCAGGAGAAATAGTGGTCAAGCGCAAGTCTATCAACCATAACAATAACAAAAACCGGCCAAGTGCGAGTCGGACTCGCGCACGAAGGGTTCTGTAACATCCGTAGCAAAAAACGGCCAAAAAATCACGTTTGTTGTATAGGGGCTCCCTTAAATATTTATTTGATTCGGTTTTTTTTTTAGTATTTGTTGTTATAGAGGCAACAGAAATACATTAGTAAAAATTTCAACAGTTTAACTATCACGGTTCATGAGATACAGCCTAGTAACAGACGGACAGCGGAGTCTTAGTAATAGGGTTCCATTTTATACTTTGGTATTTTTACAGAACCCTAAAAAGTAATAATAATAATAACAAAAACAGCCTATGATACTCAGGAATACAGAAGCTTTCTATTTATTACAGGTACTACATTACATTACAACTACATTGCGCACACGTGTGCCACACACGCCGATCTGGGCGCGTCGGTCTCCATACATTTTATATGGCAACTAGACTTAATAACGTCTCACCGTCAACGACGGCTGGTGCTGAAAATCAGCGCTGAGGCTCTGTCTTGCACGAACCCTAGCATTTTGCTGAGCGCAGGCCGTTCTGCGCGGAAGTGGCGCATATCCTACCACTTATAATATAAGTCGTTTGTTGTTATTTGTTTTTATTTTTAAGTTATGCGCCGTGTTTGACGTGAATAAACTCTTTTTCTTTCTTTCTTTCTTCTTTACTTACAGAGCTACACTAGATTCACGCCACGCGACATCGTTTTACCTAAAAAATCAGGCGTAGTCCACGTGTGCATCAGTCTGATGTAGTTCTAGCTTAAGTACCTACATTAGTTCAGATCTCACGAGTTAGATAACAAACAAAAACTATTTATCATAAAATCTACAAAAATATTTAAAATGTGCTACTAGAGCTATCTCTAAGCTCTAGTCGAGTACACTAAGATTGTATAGAAAAGTCCCTTTGACATGAGAACAGTAGTGATAACTTTGTTGTAAGTTGGAAGTGCCCCGGGCGTGTGATTACGTCGCCTGAATTGTGACTGCAAAGTAGTCTTTGTTCTACAAACACTTTTATGACAATACATCCTTTTTGCTACCAAACCAGCCAAGTGCCAGTGACAATAGTTTGTTTGACAGAAAGGACTAGAGAATCTTTGTTTTGATTTCCCAGTCCTTTTGTTTTTTCTTGAATGGAACATCTATTTTTAGACAGGCTTACGTTCAACTTGATTCTGAAAGCATATTCTCGTGCTTTTTTGAGTTGAACTTCTCCTACTCTAGGATGGAGCGACAGGACTTGTCAGACTGTTAAAATACAGCTCTCAAAAACATTTCCTATATTTTGATAGGTGTTTGAGATTATGATTCGACCAATTTTTAAGTACGAGAAGAGCTCAGAGCCTTGCCTGTTAGAGCTACAGGCAAATTTCGGAACAGTTACCGTAGCCCGAAAACGCAAAAGGCAAATAAGGCGCCAGCTAAGGAATACAAAAAATTCGAAATCCTGCATCGCGTAATTAAGATTTCTACGCGCGATTTAAACATCACAACACAGCCCGAAATCATCTACCGGGCAGTTGCCCAAACCAGACATAACACCCGTCTGGTCGGAGGATCCTCCATTTACAACGGAGATATGTGGGGCTTTACACTCAATTCTCGCATACCACTAAATATATTTCAGAAAATAAAGTTTAATAATTAATTAAAGTACGCAATATCCTTAAAATAGCCGGCGAGCTAGACCACCTGATCATAAAGTTTGAGCTCCTTACTTACAACGAAATCGCTTCTACCTTCATGGTTTACTAATAAATCGTTTAGCTTTAAAGGCTCAAAAAGTATTACATTTTAAATAACTTATACAAGTTATCTACTTTAAAACTTAGGTCAAGTCTGTTCTCTGACCTCCACGTCTTCAGTCACCTCAGCAAAGTTTTAAACGAAGTCTCTGGAAGGTTCTCGAAACAATTTATTCATTTATAGGCTCTTCGTCAGGAATCTTTACGCTCTATTGCTTTGGATTGATTGAAATACTTGTTTTAAAGTATCATAGTCCCGGATTGGGTAAAATGAAACATAGTTTTATAAGTACCTACATACTTATATGTAAGCCATTCTATATATCTAAGGCAGAGCAGTGGTGGCCGAGTGGTAAGGGCCGGACTTACGAATTGTAGGTTGCGTATCCAAACCCAGTCAGGCGCATTACTTTGTGTAATTTATTTCATCACCACCGCTCTCAAAACGGTGAAGGAAAACATCGTGAGGAAACAGGCATGTCCTAGAACCAAAAATTCGAAGACTTGTGACATCCACCAACACGTACTGGGCCCGCGTGGAGGATTACGGCCCATTTCCTCTCCTAGAGAGGAGGCCTAAATCCCAACAGTGAGAACATTAAAAGGCCGACTATAAGTACTATACTTAGGTTGCAGGATTATTCGCAAGAATCACCACGGTCCTGGAACGCAAAGAGCAACTGGAGGAACACGGGTGAGACGGTCTGGACTAAGCGTTTCGTTTTGTAGTTTATACCGCGTACATCGAAGGACTGGAATTCTTCCCGTCCAACTATAATTTAGGCGACTTTAAGGCTAGAGTGAATAGGCTCTTAATAATCTAGTACGCCTTACCATCAATGATTGCATCACTGCTTACCATCAGGTGGGATCGCAGTCAAGCACTGGTTTATAGATATAATAAAAAAAGAGTTTTATTCAGTAGTCAGGCGAGAGTGATGATTTCCCAACCCAAGAAAAATCGTTCAAAAACAACCCCTCAGTCGCCTGGATGGCCTGGTGACTATGTATTTGTGCGGTCATAACAAGCTTATAACTTTTTGATTTTTATGATACAGATATGAAATTTTGTTCATAGATTCTTAACATGGCCCTGGGACGAAGGCAACGAAGGAACAGGAGTGGGTTTTTAGTCAGTAAGAGTCTGACACTATCTCGCGCTCCGCCCAAGAGCGGGGATGTCATTAGGATGATTTTCCCACCCAATAAAAAAAAAAAAAAAAAAAAAAAACATAAAAATACTAGACACGTGTTTCGGGTGTCTTATATACTAAAACTAATTTTGTATAGCTCCATCCCTTAAACAGATCAGTTTAGGTCATGAAAAGGATCGTGTATAAGCTCGTGGTAGGGCCATCAGAACAAAATATATATCGTAAACTAAGAAAAATACCACTTATTATTCCCCACCAGTCGATGGAGTTAACTGCAGGAAAACGGGTTAGTGTACTAAAGTAAGTGAACTTGCAGCTGATCCGAACGCAAACTTGGATATTATTGTGATTCTTAAAACTAGCACGTCTTGCTTGCATAGATGCCATTCCTGGACTGTATAATGTATTGCTCGTAGTTCGTGCAATACCTTACTATAACGCTATACTTTTAAAGATGTGAGCAGTCAGAATTAGATGGATTTTGAAGCAATAATTTGATTAAGTTCAATAAAGTGGAATGTCCGATTTCCGACAATACTATTTTTCTTTGGCTTAATAATGGACTATACATTATCATCATACATAGCATAGCATAGCATAGTCGGCCTTATAATGTTCCCACTGTTGGGACTCAGGCCTCCTCTCTAGGTGAGGGAATAGGCCATAATCCACCACGCGGGCCCAGTGCGGGTTGGTATCATCATACACAAAAAACAAAATAATCTAAAATGTTGAGTTCAGCGTCATCTAGTGAGAATATGGCTACGCTCGTGCCCGTGGCTTTCACCTGGATGCTCAAGAAATCCTGTAGAATTAAAGTTTTCTAAATTAAAGTTTTCTTAAATTTAAGTAAAGTTCAAGTCTTTCATTTTGCAGGTGAGAGTCGAGTTGTAAATTAAGACGGTTTGAATAATTTTCTAACCATCCAACGATTCTTATATACGTGTGTTTGTCACCTATCCTCCCAAATGGTTTGGCCGATATTAGATGAAAATTTGTGTAGGTATATTTGAACCCACTCAAATATACCTACACAAAATTTCATCTATATCGGCCAAACCATTTGGGAGGATAGGTGACAAACACA
This sequence comes from Mythimna vitellina, assembly GCA_949316375.1. Classification (NCBI taxonomy): domain Eukaryota; kingdom Metazoa; phylum Arthropoda; class Insecta; order Lepidoptera; family Noctuidae; genus Mythimna; species Mythimna vitellina. Next base: position 21,077,372 of record OX438702.1, on the reverse strand, counting down.
AATATAAAAAAAATATATATGTATATAAAGACAAGTTATTTCTGTTTTAGAATTAATTATTTGTTTGAGTTTAATTTTTTTTTGTAATATTCTTATGTTTACCCATTTTTGTATAAAATTTAAGAAATTTTTTCTCCGTGTTGTGTCTCTGTGTCTGTCCATTGTTTTTTTGGAACATATGTTCTTACATGGAAACGATGCGATTCAACTCTTTCCAAAGAGAAGTATAGTAATTTAAAAAAAAACGACATACCGCCTCCCCAGAATGCTACCTACCCCATTAATTTCGGAAATGCATGTAGTGTAGGTACAAAGTTGGCTACAAGTCTGTGAAGTCTCCCCTACCGGCACGAACGTCTAGCAAAATTACAATTCCTGTACATAATTAGAGATTGAGACACGATAACTGCGATTATATTGCGCTGCTATCGAGTCCTGCATCAACTAATTTTGTACAGGAATTGTTACAGTATGATTATGAAGTTTTTGGAACTCGGCAAAATATATCAACACCATAGGTACGGCGTGGCACGGCGGAAAAAAGCTCCGAGCCACGGGATCGGGAATACATAGCTGGGCACGCCACAAACGCAGCGTACGGTGTAGGTATCGCTGGGCAAGCCACAATCGCGGGAATAAGTCCCGTCTTTGAGGAGTGTTTAGAGATGCGCCACAGCGTCCTCACTTTCCACTTGACGCAAATCCTCACAGAACTGCAAGAATAGGTCTTTTTGAGCAAGTGTGTCTCACTCACTCAGTCCGCGTAAATCGAAGGACTGGAACAATTTGCTTGCTGCAGTCTTTACGTCCAATTCTAATTTCGGTGTCTTAAAGGCTTAAGTGAAAGAAAAAGTACATTTAACCAGTTAAAACTACTAACAGTTACTCAAAAACCAGTTAGGTTAGTATTATGTGGTGACCATTTTAAAAACAAGTGTTAAGTTACTTTCATTTTATGGTAGGTATCTCTCATATCAGTCATCAAACAGCCAGACTATACCCCCAATTCATAGAACTAATAGAGGCACTACTAGACACTAGGTCTCCAGTCCATATCGACCAGTACACAGAATATAAAAGAACTCAGAGCGTGTTAATATTGATGTTGATTGGACCTGTCACGCGAACAACCGACCATCAAGTGATTCGCCCTTGCTATTGATTGCTTGTTAAAATGCTATTTGTATTTGTTATTATTTCCAACTAAGGCTTTTGTTTGATGACAATATGATTGCAGAAATATGTTGGAAGTAGGGTTGCTATCCGTCCGGGTTTCCCCGGATTTTTCCTAGTTTAAAGGTCGTCCGGGGAGCGCCTGAGGGTTTCATTTTGTAGTCCGGGTATAAAAGCCTGACATTCCCTTTTGCTCTAACCAGAGATGGAGGAGTAATTTGATGATTACCTACGTAACAAAAAAAGATTGTGAAAGCTGCTATATTTCGTTGAAAGTTTGAAAACAAAGAAAAAGTTGATTATTTAGTATGTATTTTTGTGATATTTATTTTATTATGTGTGTATATATAATTATAATAGTATATCTTTTTCACTTCTTTTTTCTGTATCATTGTTAACTGTGTATTTTGTGTGCACCAATTTTCCTTTTACTTCTACACACAGTGTCTACATCTCTATTTTCTCCAACTCTCCTTTCGCAGGAAGAGATTTCTTTAGAAATAAGCATCACCTTTGTACTATTCTACAGTTTCCTTCTTTTTTTATTGTGTGTACATAAATTGTTAAATAAATAAATAAAAAATTACTTTAATAATATGTCCGAGTTCTGGGCTCAAAAATCCGAGATTTTTACGCTTTTTGTCCTGGTTGCAAAATTTTAGAGATGGCGACCTTAGTTGGAAGGGAGAGTTCCGCTGAATTGCTTTGAACCTTCGCTTCTCTGCCGTTCGTTTAATTGAAGGCCAATGTTTAAGTATCAAAGACCGTTCCATACTCACAATATTCTTTTAATTCGCAGAATTAATACGCGTTCTGGGTTTCGAAACGGATAGGGATATTGGAATTAATTTTGATTATTACTACTTTTTAGACTGTGGAATTTTTAAGATAAGAATATGCTATCACCTCAATCAAGAAAGACTATAGATAGGACATTATTAAACGTAGCGAAATGGTAGCGTTATTTTTAGTCTAGAAGACTAAAAATAACGCTACCATTTTCTTGGTAGGATCAAATAACCCCTCCCTCTTTGAATGGACCGAGAGGGAGTGTCAGACTTATACTGACTAAACCCTACCTGAGTTCCTTCGGTTTCTATTTGCGTTCCAAGGTCAGGGTAACTCTTTTGAGCAGTCCCGCATTTATGATGTACCTGCCGTGGCAAAATTCGGTATAAATTCTTCTATTTGTAAAGATTTGTCCAAAATGTTCTCCGACTTATAGCTTATAATGCGTCAGGAATGTTTGCCGCGGCTCAAACGGGTGGCTTTCACGCCATCATGCGTAAGAAAGCGGCTTCTTTACTGAAACGCTTGCAACACTCGTAAAAACATCCTGAAAATGATTGCTGACAGGCCGGATTGCCCCATCCAGAGACACTGGGTGGAATTAGCTATAGGTTACTAATAACACTAATATAGTATTTAAGCACTTTCTGTTATTAACACACTAACAATATATGGACAATATATGGGTCTGATGAAAGAAAATTTAATTTTTTAAATTCAATTTTAATAGCCGCTCCGCTACAAGCTACCTAGTTTGTAGCGGAGCAAGCGATGCGCGATGGCGAGAGGTTTTATTCGATTGTTTCGATTGTTCGAACATCTCGATGGGTCTCGATTGTTTCGACTTTGACTCGGTCTGTTATTGCGACTGGCGCACTAACTAACACGCACCTCGGCTGCATGCAATCGTCTGACCTCTCTCCCTGGTGCGGTGACCGAGCGAGACTCGGTTAGTGAGTGACTGATTGGAACATTCGAAAACTAACATTCGATTCCATCATCATCTTCCCGCCCTTGTCCCGTTTTATTTGTGGTCGGCGCAACATGATTTTTTCTTCCATTCTGTCATGTCACTCGTCACGCTATCACTAACTCCCTTTTCTTTCATATCACTTTGCACACAATCCATCCATGTTTTCTTTGGTCTCCCTCTCCCTTTCCATCCATCCACATGTAAACTCATAACTCTTTTAGTAACATGCGCACGATTCCGTTGACACGAAACATTAGAAAAACATATCGATTATTTTGTAGATTGGCGAGTCGATGGTTGACTCGATAGTTCGTTTAACGACTCCGATTCTGTCAATTGCTAAAACATCTCGAAATGGCCCATCGCTAGCTATCTATTATGCAGGCAAAATGACAGCTTTAAGTATCGCTGCTTGCAGAGAATTTTTAATGCGAGCATTTTTTGCATCGCAGGAAAAGTTTAAAAATAGCCTCTCATAATTCCATCCATACGATTGCGTCCCGTCCCCTGGAAATAAAAGCGTAGCTGTGTCGTCAGCTGCATATAAAATAAAAGACTGGACTGGAATGGATTGTTTTGTCCAGTTTTGTTACTCGTATCCGATCCGGTAGCCGGCTGTCACCTAAACCCCAGTGTTGTGTTCTGTGAAAAAACCTGTGTAGGAAAAGTCTACTGAATTTTTAGCTATTTTAAGATATAAAAGGCTTTCTAAATTCTTTAGAACAGTTATATTGAAAGCAAATTCAAATAAAATTAACAATGAACTCAGAATAGCGACAAATTAAAATTACGAAGTTCTTAGATAAGAGATGTCAGCAAACCGTTGGGGCCTAGCAGGGCCGATAGGTGCGCCGGGATTTCTGAAACACCCGTGCTCCTAGAACGCAAAGAGCCACTGAAGGACACAGGTGTGTTGATTAGTCATTAAAAGTCTGACACTAGAGCGAGAAAAGTCACCGAATGATTTCCCACCTTAAAAAAGGTACCTGACCGCTCGAGCGCCTGTCTTTTGAACCTATAACGTCTAAGTTTCAAAGTATTTTGATCTTACGGTTTTCGGCTGTCAACTCGAGCATTATTCCTCTTATGAACCTCCCTACCATACATACCTGAAAAGAAAGAAAAACATTTTATTTGGCGGACAAAGGCGCAAGTTTCGAACTAACAAATTATAAGTATAATATGTGAGAAAAAAAACAAAGCTTGGCTACCTATCATGCGACATTTCAGAAGTACCTAAGTTTTTAGTATTTTGCTAACCTGGTGGATCTTTAAGTCATGAGTGAATAGGTTACTTCTAGGCACACGTGCTCTCTATTAACGAGTACACTTTTGCTCAAACCAACAGTACATACAGTCAAGACCTTGAAGCTCCCCATTCAGTCCCGTACAAACACGGAGGCACTAATACAAAGCATAAATAACGCCAGAAGGACGTAATGGCCGCGTGTCCTTGACGAATTAGGGCTAGACCAAGTAGACAGACAGGCCGAGGGAGACGCCGCGGATTTATGGCTAGACTGAACGCGAACTAACAATATTAGGACATTACAGTGAGTGGTTCAGTTGCGAAGAACGATGAGCTTAGCTTCGGTCTTTCTCGGATTCGTATTGAGACATTTGATAGATCATACAGTTAGGTCTCCGAGCTTGTTTGTGATCGTCATTATGAGCTAATCAGAAACTTGAGGTCTATACGATTTGACATTTTATCAGCGACTAGTGGATACACTGGCGTGTTTAAATTGGTGAAAAAAAAGGTGTATGTCTATTGTATCTTCCAATTTGAAAAAACCAGTTTGGGACACATCACACATCGGTTGGATGGTTTCAAAGTCTATAAGGGATATAGGTAGAAATAATGCTTGTTTCATATATTAAGGAAGGACAATGGTCATGGAAAATTCGAAATGTCACCGGGTCCATCTTTATCCTGAACATTATCGACAATTGTGATCACTGATAGACTGTCCACACCTTGTTATATCTATTATTCAATATGAGTTCATCTCGTCAAATTATTATTATAATGATCGTGCTTTTTCAAAGCGCCTTTAGTTTCTCCTCCTTATCATGTCGATTTTAATTCGAGTTCATACTCGAATTTAATTTATACTGTCCAGTATTTGGTCCACCTGTAGCTGTGTAGCTCTGTTATTGGCCTCGTATAAATCTTGAAAGTTGCAGGTGGTTATTAATTTATTTATTTTATGCCAGGCACTCTCTGCATTTACAGACGAAAATATGATATGCAGGACGGATAGCAGAATAGGTAATGCAGATCCTGTGAAGCGGCTCCACACTGGCACTGTGTTTAAGACAGGTCGAGGGAGCCTCATTTGGCCAGATTGTTTGTGCAGTGGCTAATCCAGGGGAAGATGTTAGAGGGGGTGAGGAAATATAAATCATCTGCCGAATGCAGGCAATTCACAACCATTTTGGTGATTCTTGGAGAAGGGTTGGTTATCGTCTAGGAAGTGCAAGTAATGCTGAAGATGATTAGGACTCTGCTACAGTGTAGCCAGATGCACTTTTATAACTGGAATAAATTTAAGCTAAAAGCAGTAACTATTTTACGATTTCCTTGCAACATGAACAGTTGCTCATTCATAAGCTTCAAACACTAATTGTGAACACAAATACTATTCGAACTTGTTTATGTAACATTATTCGTCCGAGGTACGTTCCAGATTTGTTTGAGCCCCAAACTCCGGGTCGGTCAAAAGATTAGTATATCAAATAACCCGGCCTCAATGTTGACAACCGGCTTCCCAGACTTGTTAGGCATCTGTTGCTATGTAAATTTTGGAAAAACAGCCTTCTGTGTTTATCTTTGGGTAAAGCGAATGGAAAGTTGTTAAATTCGTTGGTACGAAATTTTGCTTCTGTACTCGGGTTCAATAAAAACATGGGATATATTTGGAAATTTGCTTGTTTGTGAATTAACTTTGAAGAAATTTTTGAGTTGGTAATTTGACTGCGAATCATCTTATGTTACCGCGTACATATCAGCGTCAGGTATATTTACCTAACAGATGCTGAGCTGGACTCCCATTTGATGCAACACTGAAATGCGCTCATCTTCTATGTATTTTTTTTTCTAAGTACCTACACGTGTTTATAATTTTTTTTTTTGTTCTTTTTTGTATTTGTAAAAGTGCTTAGTTTTTATAATGTAATTGTGCTTTCGTGTACGTTTTGTGATGTGGCAAATAAATGATTAATCTATCTATCTTACACGTAATGTTATTGGTGTGTGTTGCTGTGTATTGTTTTTCTAGCATTATGCATAAAAGGTGTGCCTCTTTACTATGCCGAGTAGGCACCAGCCCCAACAAATCTCTTAGAACGCTGGCTGACAGGCGGGACTCTCCTCATTGGGGCGGTGGATACGACCACACACAGTCACATAGGCATTCCCCAGGTTCGGCATCCGTCACCCAGCTTAGAATGACCACCTATTTGTTCTCTATGTTACTAAACTAGCTCTAATTTTAAATCCGAATTAAACGTTTTATTATTATTATGTTAGGGTGAAAAAAAATATGCATGGTCAAAGCTCGTTTTATTAACATTATCTTTAGCTGTATTTTACAGTTTATCTATACTTTAGAAGAAAAAGAGTTCCTTTTCAGTTTTGCTTAAGAGCGCCCAAGCCGAGAGTGATACTTTCCATATAACCGCTCTTAAGTGATTATAACGTTATTATACATCTTCCTCTTGACATTTATCTTGTGGTTATAAAACATTTTATGTAAAACTAATCTACTAAAGACCTCTGCAAATCTGCTATTTTTCACAAATCTGTGTGAACTGAGACCCATAATGTACTCATAAATTATAAAAGTAAAGAAAATATATTTATAGAAACCTTGCCCATTAAATCGAAATTCTGACCGATGATTATTTTTTCCAAAACCTTTTAAGTAAAAAAAACACGTATTTCCTCGACCAGGTTTTGTGAAATATTCGAGTGAGCGACGGAAGTTACCGAATGCCAACCGAACGTTCAGACACTATCACTCTTTTTCGCGTTGGCACTTTAAAAAAAATAGCGTTGGATAAAATATCAAGCTCACGTTGACGGTAAACCGATAGACGGACCGGGAAGGGCCTTCTTAATAAAATCTGAACTAGGTTTTATTTACGTGGGAAATCATCCAGTGCCTTTTCACGCTCTAGGGCGTATCGAACTTTTACTAACTAAAACCCATAGGAGTGGGTTTTTTCTTTGCCCTGCGTTACCCCCAAAATCCTCTTTTGAGGGGAAAGATTCACAATAAGCTTGACTTAACATGGGACCTCGACAATCGCATTTGTAAAGAATCCACTGAACTCTCCATTTGTGTAAGTAAGTGCTGAATATTTTGCTTCCTCAAGTGTGAAAACAACCTTTCAAAACTTACCCTACATTTTCTCATGCTCAACCATTTGTCTTTTGCAGTTTAAACAATCTCGTGTAAGCCTTGCGGCTGAATGAGCTTCTCAAAACAAAGGAGGTAAACACACAATGGTGGGTTTGTTAAATATTATGTGCTGAAATAGGTATATTATCTTTAAGGTCGTCGAACTTCTGGACTGGCATAAGAATACAGATCCGTTCCATCACGGAACACAAGGAGACTGACTCGCTGAACAAGAACACATCACTGAAGGTAATTTAGACTTACCTACTTTATTAGCGGCTTCAATAAATATGTGTCACTTTTTAGTGTAACCGTGCTTTAAGTTCTGACATTTCCAGTGCTCATTCGTGTTTACGTGAATTTGAAGAAAATTCGCGCCTGTGTGTCACTGAAGCTCTAGTGCGACATGAAGATTTAAGATATGTTAAAGAACTCCAATACGAACAGGTTAGGTTAGAGCTGAGCTCCCGCCTTAGCCTTTGGTTATTTTTCATAACCACCCAAAAGTACCCCGCACATAGCTATATTGGCAGGTAGGGTTGTGTTAAAATACTGTAATACTCCCACAAGTAGTAGTTGTTGTAACACAATTGTTTGTCGCACTACCGTAGTGTAGACTACTCTCGCAAAATCGTTTGTCGAGCTTCAGTGTGTCGTACAAGCGCGCATTCAAAATAAGATGAGTCACAGTATAGTTTTGTCAAACAAGTGTTTATCACACATTCATTTTTCGAGCTCACGTAGTACACTCATTGACGCCAGTCATTTGACCAATTAATTGGCTTGGACACATTTGCCATACGTCAGACAAACTGTCAGACAATTTTAATGTCCAGTAAGACTCATTGCGGTAGGCCTAGACTGAGATAGCGGTATAATAGGGACTTGTGTTGATTGGGCAACTCACGCAAAACAGATGGCCGTTGAGGCCGAAAGGTTCTGGAGTGGCGACCGCGTACCGGAAGACGCAGTGTTGGAAGGCCTACAAGGTGAACCGATGACCTGGTGGTCAAGGTTGCGGAAATCCGATGGATGCGAGACGAGGACCGTTCATTGTGGCGACATTCGGGGAAGGCCTATGTCCAGCAGTGGACGTCTATCGGCTGAAATGATGATGATGATGATGATGATGATGATGAGACAGAGAGAGGTAGCATTAGGACAAGTCGGGCTAAAAATAAATAAATGCAAGTTGACTTGCGTATGTATAAAGTCTATATGCAAGTCTGAGATTCTGATTTTGTTGAGTTGTATTACTGTATTGAACCTATTAACAGGTTCTTATTCAGCTCCAGCAATACAAAGCTTTGGGAGTACAGATATTGGCTTGTTTACTGGAATGTGAAAAAAATCAATAGATACCGTTCAGAACAAATATTTACAAGAAAAACAGAACAAATATTGTTTCCGAATGTGGATGTTTATCCTATAAAAGTCACATTTAAATTATAGTCAACACATTTTTAATGAAACTTTCCTTTAAATCTGCACCTCACAAAATAAAAAGACAAAACTATGTGTCCGCCTTGTCTAATTAGCAAAACTGAGTTAAAATTTATTTTCCACTATCTACTCTGTGTCTAGATGAAACGAACAAGCAAAATGACGTCATGTTTTCACCATTCGTCACCTTTTTACCGCCTTGTCTACATTAATCCACGTGGTTTTTGCGAGTGCTAATAATTCAGCCAAACAGATGTTGTGTAACATGAACATTATGAATAATTTAGTTGACACTGGTAATCGTGTGAATCAACTAGCGCTCGTTATTATGGCATCTATAACTGATATGCTAAATAGGATGTTATTTGCACACTATGGCATGAACATAGAGTAGATAGGCGACAGAGTCTAAACTTCATGTAAGTAGTTGTGAATGATAGAACACGTTCGTGAGTCATGTGGGTAGGTAAACGTCGAAGCGTTTAGATTTTGACTACAAAGCCTCTGCCTAGTCATGTTTTAACAATTGTATAAATACTATTTGCCTGCTGCGGTCTTCACGTCTGATTATAATTTAGGTATCTTCAAGGCTAGAGTTAATAAGCTCTTAATAATCTAGTGCACCTCACCATCAACGATTGCATCACTGCTTACAATCAGGTGGGATCGCAGTCAAGCACTAGTTTATTTCAATAAAAAAAAACGTAATTTATACAATTCAAGAAATTATTTTAGGTCCAATCGCGACTCAATTCTGATGTGCGTTTTTCATTTCGGTGAACAGTAGGTACCTATATTTTTTTTTTAGAAAATTGAATTTCGCAAAAACAGCAAACGTATGAAGCTCACAGTCTCTGTCAAATTATATTTACTCCATGAATGTACAACCGTCATGGCCAGAGGCATATTTTTACATGATACGTTTAAAAGAAAATATTTAATCCAAAATGAGATACAAATATGGATTTTACTCATTTCAGCTTTGTGCTGGAGACTACCTTTTTTAAAAGAGGACCAATTGAATATATTTCTTCTTTATTAATTTTGTAGACTTATCCTGTGAATGGTAACAAATGGTATAAGGAATGGTATGAATAGCAAATATGTCTTTAAATCTATCAGAAAAATGGTGCATTCAGCTTTATGCCTTACTTGAATCTTCATTCAATTTCCCATAAAAAAATCGCAATATTTTTTGTAGGTCGACATAGATCAATTTTTTTTAGGCGTGAATATATCTAATGACAAATCCCGCCCTTGGGCGGAACGGGAGATAGTGTCAGACTTTTACTGACTAAAAACTCACTCCTGTTCCTTCGTTGCCTTTCGTACCGGGGCCGAGAATTACTTTCAGAATCAGACCCTTGGTCCCAGTAGGCTTCGACCCTGCTGGGGCCCCCACAGTTGCTGACATCTCCTTGAGTTGCGCGTGGAACAGTATGCGCCGTCTACGACTTGGGTTCGATCCGGACGGTTACCGGACAGTTACCGGACAGCGAGCCACCCATTGCTCGCCGACCACAAGAGCGCGCCTACGGTGGACATAGATCTATAACGATTCTCTAGTCTACAATGAATGTCAAACATGTTGTAAGTAACTATATGGCCTCTAGTTTCATGAGTAGCTACTTCTTCACCTGTTAATCATCATCATCATTTCAGCTGAGAGAAGTCCACTGCTGGACATAGGCCTGCCCCAAGTGTCGCCACAGCGACCAGTTTTGTAAGTTTCGCATCCATAGAATTGTCGCGAGCCTCACCAGATCGCTCACCCTCACCAGTCCACCTTACGTGAGACCTTCCAACGCTGCGTTTTCTTCAACGACAATTTTACAATTTATTATAAGACCAGCCAGCGGCTGTGCCCTCGTGAACGTAGGTGTTTCCATACAAACTTTGGACCCCCATGCCCGTAGTGGGTGAATTGTGGCCAATCCTCTCTTAGTGCTCACCTACGTTATAAAAGGAAACCTCGTGCCAAATGTCACGTTCCTAGTCCTAATAGTTTCGGCTGTGCGTTGATATGTCAGTCAGTCAATTCCTCCTATGAAAAGGAGGAATTAATATATTGATTTAATTATCCAACCTAGGGCAATATAATTTGACACAATTGCCACAATATATTGACGTATGTACAACAAATACCTAAGCCTTGGTTCAATGCCTTGTGCCAGTGTCGTAATGTAGGATTAGTGTCGGATTACCTACCCCTCCCTCCTTCTACATATTGTAGCGTGTCGCCGATATGTTTATCAGAGGATGTGTGTTTATATTTTATAACTAGATTTTGGGCGTAGATGTGTGGGGTAAGTATTTCAAGTATTTATTTGTATAAGCTTGTATGATTGTTGGACTGATTAATAATTGCGCAAGGATCATGGTAAGAATAGTTGATATCTACTTTTTTGCTAAAAGACTTTTTTTACGTGAGAAAATCATCTAATGACAAATCTCGCTATTGGGCGGAGCGAGAGATAGTGTCAGACTTTTACTGACTAAAAACCCACTCCTGTTCCTTCTTTGCCTTTATTCTGGGGCCCCGGGGTTCGTTTTAACACTACTCGGTACAGTAGGCTTCGACCCTGCTGGGCCCCTAGAATTTGCTGACATCTCCCGGAGGCGCGCGTGGAACAGTACGCGCCGTCGACGATTTGGGCTCGGTCCGGACGGTGACCGGACGGTCGGACGGCGAGGATCGTTGCCTTACGGGATCGGCCGCCTCCTTTGCTAGCACTACTGCTTCGCAGAAGGAGGCGACCGCCTGCCACTCCTCCTCACTCCGGACCATGGCCTGTACTAATACCCAGCGCGAGAGATCACTGCCGCTCCCACGAGGACACGGCGGTGCTCTGCCCAGGCGGGGCACACCTCTACCGTATGCTCCACCGTGTCCTCCGGACGGTCCACACAATGCCGGCATCCAGGCGTTTCTTCCGCACGAACACGAATTCAGTGCAGGAACCTCCTTGCTAAAGGACTAAGGAAAACGTCGAGAGCTGTTTATGTTACCTATACGTTCATACGTTCATAATGGTCACCTAACGCATTTTGTTATCCTTTTTAGGCTCACGTTTTAACACCTGATGGTAAGCGGTGATGTGATCGACGATGGAGCACGCTTGCCTAGAAGTAACCTATTCACACTTGACTTAGGTTATTTTATAGACGTAAGACCCAAAACATAAACTAAACTCAGTCAAAAAACATACATTTTAATATTAATACGTTCAAAACTGTGAAATATTTTTTATGGATACTAAAACCTTTTTGTTTGTGAGGATTACTCGACCTGTACTGAAATATTTGTTTGAAAAGAGAGCTCGCTCTTGATGTAACAAAATGCGATTAAAAAATATTTGTAAATTTAAATCCACATTGGTAATTTAGGCCACCACACCAACATTTCCATAACTGGAAACATTCTAGTTATTCGTGCCAACTATTTACACTAACGACTAAAAATGCTTTTGCAGGACCCCACTGCGTTTTTATGCTGATATTTATGTCAAAAAATATTTAGTTTACATTTTTATGTTCATCATAGAGTATACATGTGTATGGGTGGAGAGGGAGAGGGAGGCTAAAGAAAAGATGGACGGTTTGTGTGATCAGTGATATGAAAGAAAAAGAAGTTAGCGATAGCATGAGGGTTGATAGGATAGAATGGAAGAAAAAAACGTGTTGCGACGACCCTTAATAAGATGGGACAAGGACAGGAAGATGATGATATATTTTAAATTAAAGTCTGTAATATGATGTTTTGATTAGTTTATAAAACTATAACAATATTGGTAATAGAACATTTTATTGTTAATTTGTAAAAAGTAAAGTTTTTTATTTTGAGTAAGAATATCTTAAAAAATAAAATTTAATTGTCTTGAGTTCAGAATGTTAAATATTTTTGTTAAAAACATAATTTTGTAGAGTTTTGCTTACTTTTAGCATGCTTACCTTTATTTAATGTTTTAATATTTGCATGCGAACTCGTGGCGAAATGTGTCTGCGCTAATTATATGTCACCATCTCTTGTACCGCTTGTATGCATTTATCTACATTAAATCAATCACATCAATTCGCCCTCAGTACCAATAGAGACATATATTTATTAAGTTAATTTTAAGAAATGATGTATATATTGTTCAGTACAATGGGTTCGATATGTCCTACAAGGAACAATAAAACCCTAAATAGAAAAATAATAAAAAATCTACATTAATATTATAAAGAGGTAGTTTGTTTTTTTGTTTGTAGGAGGTAATCTCTGAAAGTACTGGTCCGATTGTTAAATTTTTTTCACCGATAGAAAGCTGCTTTATTCCTGAGTGACATAGGCTATACATAAAGTACGCAGGAAGAGCCGCGGGCAAAAGCTAGATGCAACTATTTATTTGCAACTAACTTTTGCCCGCGGCATTGAATTCGAAACAAAAAAAAAAATACCAAGACATGTAGACTTCCTGAAACATTCATCAAGCACTCGTAAATCTTTCACGCCATCGACTCGGGCTTGATCTTTACCGGACGGCGAGCTACCATTGCTGACCGTCCGCAAACCTTACCATTCAAAACCGTGAACTAAGCTACAACAAAAAAATAGACTCCAACCATTCAGACTTCCAACCGCGTTAAAATCCACATCCCATTCACTAACCTAAAACCGACAAACACCAATAAGCCACATGCTCACAATAAACAACAAAGAGCAATGGAAGCAAGCAACAGCAAGCAATAAGTTTATTTATACAGCAGACGGGTATCGTCGCGCCTGTGATTAGCATTCGCCCCCGGTTCGCGAGGGCTGAAGATAAATCGGGACAACGCACGAACGGTACGTGCTGTTAGTAGTGGAGTGTTATTTTTTTTGGTGTTTTGGTTTTTGGTATCATGTTTTGGAACGGGCTTTAGTTGACTATGGTTTTATCGGTCATATGATCGCTTACCATCAGGTTTCAGGAGTAATAATAAAAAAAAAGTATATATATATATATATAGGTATGTATACAACATTATTTTTAGTATATGCAAAACCTGAACATATTTTATTCAGAATCAGTAACTGAATCGGTTCCAATCAATTTTATATTATGTTAATTTTATTTTTTCCCAAAAATATTTAAAAAGGTCACAAGTTGGACACTACCGACACGAATTACAACACAGGTCACGGCAGGTCATAGCGGACACTAAGCGCCAGCGCAGAACTGGATGCGGGGGCAATACCGGCACGATGACCATGTACTTGTGCGGAGAATCAGGTAACTGAACTTTGTGATTTTTCATGATACAGTTATGAAATTTTGTACATAGATTCTTTACATAAAAATAGTAGACACGTGTTTCGGGTTTCGCATATATTAAAACTAATGTATATACTCGTATGTATAGTCATGGCGCCGTCATTGAGATTGGTCATCTCTTCACCGCCAGTGGCTTAATTTTTTTTTTCATTACTTACTTCTCTACATTGTGTTCTTGCTACTTAGCAACAAGAAATATGTAACCAAGATTTCTGTTACTCAGATTCCAAAACGAAAACTATTAAACAAAGCACAGAGTTCTTTTGTTATAAGAAAGTCGTAGGTATACGTCATTGATATTGCTTGCCCTTTGAAATGCATAGTTTCTACGTTGTAACTCTTAATATGACAAAAAGTTTTTTTTATTAGCTATCATAGTTATAAGCACTGCGATATTACAGAAAATACAAAATACTAAGAAACCAATAAATACCTAATTTCGAAAAAAGAATAACGTACCTTTAATATACAGTTTATTTGAACTTATAATTCCAAGTCAATCCAAAGATATAACATTTCAAAGTAACCCGATTTAAAAAACGGCAATTTCATAGGTTACTCCTATTAGGGTATTCCTATTATCAGGGTGATATTGATGATGATAATGATGACCATGATGATAAGAGTCATAGTGTGATATGTTCTCCTCTATTTAGCAATTTTTTTATATTGCTGATCGGCTCGCACTTGACCGCTATCTCACATGATGGAAAGCGATGATATGGTCGACGATGGAGCACGCTTACCTAGAATTAACCTATTCAATCTTAACTTAAAGGCCCCTAGGTTGTAGCTATCAGGAAACACAGGCTCCGGCCTCAAGATGTCAGCAACCGTAGGGGCCCAGCAGGGTCGAAGCCTACTGGGGCCATAGGTGATGCGAAAGAGATCCCCGGGACCCTGGAAAAAAATGGGAAAGAAGGAACAGGAGTGGGATTTTAGTCAGTGAAAGTCTGACACTATCCCCCGCTCCGCCCAAGAGCGGGGATGACATTAGATGATTTTCCCACCCGAAAAAAAAAGTCTCCGGCAGAGAATTCCACTCTTTAGCTGTTCGCACAATGAATGTGTTTCCAAAACGTTTTGTGCGTATAGTTCAGGTAAATTAAAACCCAATAATACAAGTCAAACTGTACTAGTTCAAATGTCAACGACTTAACGATTGAAAAGGTATTTTAATACAATATACAGTATTTCTATTAACACGTTCGCTAAGTTAGTCTAGTGACTAGCATGACAATGAAAAATTTCCTTCTCTGGAAACTGTTTTCACGTAGCCATTTTCATGTCAATGAAAATGTGGGAGCAATATACTAGAGGACATTAACACAATATATAAAAGAAGAAACTGACTGACTGATATATCAACGTACAGCCGAAACTACTGGGAGTAGGAGCGTGAAATATTGCACAAGGTTTTCTTTTATGACGTAGGCAATCAACCACCAAGAGAAGATTTTCCAAAATTCACCCCCCAAGGGGTTCAAATGGGGGTCCAAAGTTAGTATGAAGAAATTAACTACTTTCACGTGGGCGAAGCCGCAGGCAGAAGCTAGTTGAGTATATGCTTAGAGTTCATTGGGGTTAACTGAAGTTCAAGTATGTACCTATTTGTTAAACCCAGTAAGCTTGATTGAAAGGCTATTCTCTTGTCAAATGTCGGGTCGACTTATATGATTGGGTATTAGTGAAGTAAATTAATTGCAATACGCAATAAGTATTTGCTTTTAAAGGCAGGCCATGGTCCGTAGCGAGGAGGAGTGGCAGGCGGCCGCCTAATTCTGCGAAGCAGTAATGCTAACAAAGAAGGCGGCCGATCGCGTTAGGCAACGGTCCTTATGCTCCAACCGCCGTCGGGATTCCGATCCCGATTTCCGGCCACCGTAGGCGCGGGCTGGCGGGCGGCGAGAAGTGGGTAGCCCACCGTCCGACCGTCCGGTAACCGTCCGGACCGAGCCCAAGTCGTCGCCGGCGCGTATTGTTCCACGCACGCCTCAGGGAGATGTCAGCAAATCATAGGGGCCCAGCAGGGTCGAAGCCTACTGGGGCCATGGGTAGTGTGAAAACGAAACCCGGGGCCCTGGGACGAAGGCAACGGAGGAACAGGAGTGGGTTTTTAGTTTTACCGGAAGTGAGTCAGTTTGTTTGCGACTGCGAAACAAGAGCGATACCTAAGTGTGTGAAGTGATAATTCCTAAAGACCTAAGCGATACTAAAACGGAACTCTAGTGTACATTGTGATTTGGATTATTGTTGATTGGACTAATTTGTTGTTGTTTGTGGCGAATAAAGTTCTCTGCTAGTAAACCGGCATTTAATTACTCACGTTCGTAACACTGTGTATGTACACATGTATGTATACATGTACAGTACGTTATTAGCTGTTTATATATCATCATCATCGTCATCATTTCAGCTGAAAGATGTCCACTGTGCTTCCATGAAGTGTCGCTACAACGACCAGGACTGCATTACTGCTTCGCAGAAGAAGGCAACCACCTGTCAAACCTGCTCACTCCAGGCCATGGCCTAAACCAGGGCCTGGCGCGAGAGGTCGCCGCCATCGATTGGCCTCCACGAGGACACGGCGGTGCTCCACCTAAATGGAGCACACCTCCACCGAATCTAATGCAGGAACCTCCCGAATTTACCATATCCGTTGAGGACCTGCGTTAAGCGGAAGATGAGGATGCCGTGACGCCTCAAGAATCAAGAATCAATGAATCATGAGGTTGGTTATCTTCGAGAGCGGTCGTGTGCGAGAAACATTAATGGCAGAACTGCATTAGGCACACGTCGGCCACGTACGCCCATCTGGGCGCGTCGGTCTCCATACATTTTATATGGAAACTGGACTAGAGCTACATTAGATCCACGCGACGCGACTTTACGTACAAATCAGGCGTGGCCAACGTGTGCGTCGGTCTAATGTAGACCATGTTTTTTTTTTTTTTTTATTGGGTGGGAAAATCATCCTAATGACATCCCCGCTCTTGGGCGGAGCGGGAGATAGTGTCAGACTCTTACTGACTAAAAACCCACTCCTGTTCCTTCGTTGCCTTCGTCCCAGGGCCCCGGGTTCCGCTTTCACACTACCCGTGATGTAGATCATGCTTGAAAATACCGTGTTCATTGTAAGTAAAGTCGTATTTGAACGGCCCTATCTTTATTATTTAAATCAATAGCCCGGTAAAGCTCTGCATAGCTATCTAGTTTGTAATACATTTATATTTCTGTGCTTTCATATATATATGTTGTTTGTATTTCGTATATTTTATTAGTTATGTATTGTATATATATGGAAATAGTATTCCACAAACTACCTGCGTACCTTTCTCCTTCTCCGTCAAAGTCCCGACCATTGTTACACCATATTAATTTTAAGCTCGTACTGTATTTTTTGATCATGTACAATGAAGAGTGTATCTATCTATCTACGTCATTTAAATCCTATATTTCTTTCACAGAATTCAAACACCAAAAACAATTTGTTATTTTCCTAATTCTTAACTTACTTCACCAAAGCAAACAATACGATATTCGGATTCTCAGTACAATTGATCCTTGACTCAATAATTGCTAAACTTTAAAAGCATTTACAAGACTTCTTCCACCTTCTGTCATGGACTTTCCAAAGAAAAACTGTTCCTTTGAAACTAAACCTTATTCCTTAGAAAATAAAGTTGGCTTTACTTATGAAATTGTAGGTGAGACCTCACCGAATGTCGCTAGCCTTAATTTCGACTTTATATGGATTCTTATTTAATATGATGATAGGTTTTTTTTTATTGAATTGTTTCGAGTACCGATTCAAGACTTAACAGCTGGTACTTCATTTTTCAGGAGCTAGTAAACTCATGCGGGAAAGTTCCACTTCATTTATTAAAATTTTAATACGAGAGAGAATATTAAGTACAGTCAAATGGGGTGAATAGAAACCAAACTTCAAAGGATATTTTCACGATATTTGAATATTTTTTGCAGCATTTTACTATATCAATTTTTAAATGAATTGTTATTCTAAAAAGTCAATGCTTTGTTAGAAGCCGATAATATGGTATCAAAGTGAAAAACCAAACCAAAGTTTTGTTTCTTTTTACCCCTGCATTTCTATTTACCCCGTTTTACGGTATAATTACTTCAAGTATGCCCCGCCCCAACTTTGCAGGAGTTCACGAATTTTTGATATTCTCGGATTTTCTACTCATGGAATCTCTCTGTCTATTGACGAAAACTGCATGAAAATCTATTTAGTAGTTTTTGAGTTTATCACAAACAGACATACGCGGTAGAGGACTTACATAGAAATAAAATTTAAGTGTCTATTTGTAAAACTTTTGACGAAATTAATTTATGAATCAAAAAAAAAAAAAACTTTTTACTGTTATCACTTTTTAATTTTATCGTCTTTTATCACCCAGAAAAATCTCAGTAACTTCGATTGTATAATTTCGAAGACATTTCATTTCCCCTCATCTGACTCAATGCTTAGTCATCGCATCCTGTATTTACAGTAGCGCATATTATCCTTATAGACAACCAAAATTTATGGGATAACCACCTTTATAGCAAAAGCAGTAAAAGTCATAATTGCTTCACAATAATAGACCAAAAATCATAGTATAATACGCTAACAAATAGTTGTTATAACATAAACATCGATTAGAAATTACTCTCGCGTGTAGAAACCAACTTTATTACAGAGTGATAAAGTTTAGAATCGCGTGATTTGGTGATGTTTTGGTTTTTTTTATGAATACTAGAAGAATATTAACTGAGTCAACGCAAACAATGGCATTGTTTGGAGTGACCCCGTTATGCCTTAGATCGGTTTGTTTGAGTATTGGGTATAGTTGGAGACAGAACTGTTGTTAACACTAATATTATATTTTTGTGGACTCTGGAGCACATGACTAATTTGTCACTGGTCTGTCAAATATATATAAGGTGTTAAAAAAATAACTTTAAGAATTTTGAGGGGACATTGTACTCCTCATTATGGACAACTTTTACTATGGGACCAAACTTGAAATAGCGAAAAAAAAAACCGCTGCTCCATACATTTTGACGAGTTATGCGAACATAAACGTAGGGAACAGCTGATTTTTTTTCGCTATTTCAGGTTTGGTCCCATAGTAAAAGTTGTTCATAATGAGGAGTACAATGTCCCCTCGAAATTCTTAAAGTTAATTTTTTAACACCTTATATATTTTAAACTAGCCGAGTAGGACTCGCGCACGAAGGATTCCGTACTATCTTCAATAAAACACACACAGGTAAAATTTACTTAAAAGTTGGTCAATTTTATATGAAGTTATTTTTCACCTATATATTGTTTTAGCAGATTAGATAATAAGGTAATCATTTAACTATATATTATGTTAAATAAAGCTGTATTGATACTATATTTATACAAAAGTAAAAAATAAATTAAAAAAATCACGTTTGTTGTATGGGAGCCCCATTAAATACTTATTTTATTCTGTTTTCTGGTATTTGTTGTTTATAGCGGCAACAGGAATACATCATCTGTGAAATTATCAACTGTCTAGATATCACGGTCCATGAGATATCTAGACACCTGGTGTCACCGCCTGGTGACAGACAAACAGACAGTGGAGTCTTAGTAATAGGGTCCCGTTCTTACCCTTTGGGTATGGAATCTTAAAAATGACTTTCGTGATTAAGAACAAAAATTGTAATCGAAACGTTTTTCTTTTTGCGCCTCAGGGAAATGTCAGCAAATCGTAGGGGCTCAGCAAGGTCAAAGCCTACTGGGGCCATAGGTAGTGTGAAAACAAAACCCGGGGCCCTAGGACGAAGGCCACGAAGGAACAGGAGTGGGTTTTTAGTCAGTAAAAGTCTGACACTATCTCTCGCTCCACCCAAGAGTGCGATTTGTCATAAGATGACTTTCCCACCCAATAAAAAAAAATCTTTAAATTTTTCTTCACACCCTTTTGTCCTGGACCTTTGGAAGGCGTACGAGGGTCCGAAGCCAACTCGCAGAGGCCCCTTAAACACTTTATGGAACGTGATTCCTACCAACCGACGATTATCCCTGTACGCGCCATTTAGTGTTAGGTGGGAAACGAGGCATGGTGACATGGTTTAGGGAGGTTTAAGTGGACTGCCTACCAAGAACTATGTTAAGACTATGGGCCTTGCCTGAATAATATTATTATATCTAGCCTATACTGTCCCACGGCTGGGCTAAGGCCTGCCCCCATTGTTCCCGGCTTTGCCCCCTTTTTTTTATTGGGTGGGAAAATCGTCTTATGACAAATCCCGCTCTTGGGCGGTGCGGGAGATAGTGTCAGACTTTTACTGACTAAATAACTACTCCTGTTCCTTCTATGCCTTCACACTACCCGTGGCCCCAGTAGGCTTCGACCCTACTGGGCCCTTACAGTTGCTGACATCTCCTTGAGGCGCGAGTGGAACAGTAATCGCCGTCGACGACTTGGGCTCGGTCCGGACAATTACAGGCGGTCGGACGGCGAGCCATCCATTGCTCGCCGTCCGCAAGCCCACGCCTACGGTGGCTGGCTTTGACCCTTGAAGATATCTAAGTCGTTCAGCCATCATTGTAGTCTACTGCGACCCGGTTGTGCGATTTCATGTCACCAGGTTTGTGTTTTACGACCTCGATCGTTTATTATGTAAAACACAAAAAATTGTAAGTAAGTAGGTACCTATAATTTGATACCGTATTTCAAAGTGGTCCTGAATAAGAACTCAAAAGGAATGGAATAGCTTTATTATTGCAAATGGAAGCGACTGCGTAATTGAAATTGACATTTAATTTCTTACAAAATCAATGGGAAAATGGTTTTTTGGGAATTCTAACTCCAGATCGTCCATCAACATAATAATTAGCGGAAACGCACAAAATGATACCTACTTTCTGTGTATCTTTATTATTTATTATGGTTCCATACTTAAAGGCTAAAACGGGACCCTATTATTAAGACTCCGCTGTCCGTCCGTCAACAAATACTAAGAAAACAGAATACAATAAATATTTAAGTGGGCTCCCATACAACAAACGTGGAATTTTAGCGGTTTTTTTTGGTTAAAGATGGTCCGGAACCCTTCATGCGCGAGTCGACACGCACTTGGCAAGTTTTTTTTTTTGTGAAACCTACAAAAAGAAGCAAACAGATTATCGCCGGAACCGAAATAAGAAAGAAATATTAAATTAACTTACCGGGAAAAGATCAGTCAGACAACAGCTAAGACATTTTTATTATTTACCTGAAACAATAATAAATTTTTAATTAACTTGAAAACAAATTACAAGTATTCTTAGAAACTGTTGTTCCTGAATCTCTTGTCGTGTTTATGAAGATTAGACGCCATTATTGAAATTTTATTCAAGAATGATACCTACCTATTAACCTAACTATGGACTGGTAACGACCTTGTTAGGTTATTGTACGGTGACCTAAGTTAATGGATAAACTTAGATTTTTCGATAAATACTTTGTTCTACTTTAAACTAAATGTTATTGTTACTGTAATATTCTTAGTGATGGTCCAGTATTAACGGCCCTGACTTGCGAGCTAGGTCGCGGGTTCAAGTCCCGCCAGGCGTATTACTTGTAATAATTCGTTTATTTCATCATCACTGTTCTCAGAACAGTGAAGGAAAACATGGTGAGGAAACCGGAATATTCTGGAACCAAACAGACATGATGTGATATCTATTAACCACCAATGCGCCCGCGTGGTGGATTACGGCCAGTTTCCTCTCCTCGAGACGGAATCTGAGTCCCAGCAGTGAGAAAATTATAAGGCAATCAGCCATAATTTGATGCTTATGTTATATATGGGTAAATCTGTAATTTATTTCGTCACCACTGCTCTCAAATCAGTGAAGAAAACCATCGCGAGAAAGCCGGCCATGTCGTAAAACAAAAACTTCGAAAACAAAGTTATGTAAACCAACGTGGTGGATTAAGGCCATTTCCCTTTCTTAGAGAGGAGGCCTGAGTCCCTCCAGTGGGAACACAGAATGTAATATGTATTCTCTGACCGAATTTTCACTTTCTTTAACATAAACTCCTCGCGCGTATTGTTACGTAATTGCGCGTTTTTACGTCATCACCAAAAAAGAAAAAAAAAACTGGATATTTCTTTTCAAAATTTTCGGCTGAATAAGTTTCGTACACCCGTGTGTACAAAACGATAATTAAGCGTTTTTCAAGGTCACTCAAGTTGTACAGACGTATAAACAATCGGCCCTCGAGGGGTTAAATGGCTTAGTATGGGGCAAGTTGGGCGCTAGTATCAGGACCTGTACCATGACGTTTAAAGTAATTGTCAACAATCTTGTTGACAACCTGTATAGCTCTGTCTCTTACCCACACTGAAATAAGAATGAAACAATCTTACTTTGTACGTCATGGTAACCCCGTACGTCTTGTAACAAGTAGACATTGAAACACGATATTCAGTGTCCTGGAGTCTGTGGAACAACACCACATTTTGTTCCCATCGGTGGTTTTTACGACATTCGTCTGCCACCAAGCTTTCCAATGTAGCCGAATGCAACGAATACCAGGTCACTGTATACGGAGCGACTGCGTAACTGACCTCCACAACCGAGCTGCTTGGTAAACGTAGTCATTAAGAGCAGCTAACCTGAGATTATGTTTCCATACAACCGCTCTTACGTGATTATGACATTAATACACATTTTTTTTTAATTAATTTTTTTTTTGTGAATATTATATTGGTTTCGATTGAAATCAAAACATGTATAAAACTAATCCAGTTAAGATCTCTGGAACTCTGCTTTTTTGCCTGATCTTTAGTACTTTATAATATAATCACAAATTAAAAAATATACAAAGAAACCTTGCACATTTAATAGAAATTCTGAATGACGAAAATTTTTTTAAGAAAAAATTTAAGTTTAAAAAAAAAACACGTATTTCCTGGAATAAGTTTCGTGAAATATTCGAGTAAATGACGGAATTACCAAATGACAACTTTTCTTCGCGTACCGGAAGACGCAGTGTTGGAAGGCCCCCTACAAGGTGGACCGATGACCTGGTGAAGGTTGCGGGAATCCGATGGATGCGAGACGCGCAGGACCGTTCTTTGTGGCGACATTTGGGGGAGGCCTATGTCCAGCAGTGGACGTCTATCGGCTGAAATGATGATGATGATGATGATGAACTTTTCTTTTGCGCTGTCTTTTTATCAAACTTTGCGTTGGATAAAACAAGCTCACGTTGACGATAGATGGCTCGAGAAGGGCCCTCTTAACACACTAATTCCAAGATAATTCCATCAACAGATACTGCATAGCTTAATGATGTCAATGCATGCCCATGGCAATACATTACAGTATTGGTTGAATATTAGTACAGGATCAAGCATTCCAGCATTAATTTGTCAATGCACATGAAGACAGAGTATGTTACCACAAAATAGATAGGTACCGAAGTCAATCTCATGTATGTACTTCACTTTTCATATCTACGCTCGGCGATTGCGCTAGGGTTAGCACGTGGCGCCGAACTGTCCGTGTGCAAAATGCCTACCTAATCAGAATGGTAGAAAATGCCTAAGGCATTAAGTCCGCCGCTGTACGTTTGTGCATAAAGCATTTAATACATAAATAAATAATTGTAAAAATATTACATGGCTACAAAATCATCTTCTCTTTCTCGGCGCGGGGCCTGTTCTGTGTTACGTTAAAACAAACCATCAAAATACAAGCAAATATCTACTTACCTCTCTGAAACAACTGTTGCCTAAAAACGTAAATTCACTGTTTAATGTGAATTTAAACAACCGTCAACTGAACAGTTAGAATAAGGTTTTTTTGTTGGTCCATTTTTTCCACAAAAAAGTTCACAGACGCGTGTCTCAAACGGATAGCACTCGGGCTCACATTGAGCTGAACTGAGCCGAGATATCGTGTCCATGAGCAGTGTCTATGTGTGCGTTGCTCGAGCGCGCTTTGTATGTAGATTGACTTCTGTACCTATCCATTTTGTGATGTTACTGTCTGAATTTGTAGGTATTATTGTATGGTGTGCGATTGTAATATGAAACACTTAATTAGTAGTTTCCTGTTAGAGAAATATTAGTTTCAGTAGATTCGATGTTTTTAAACGAAACGCATGTAACTAAAAGAGCTACGAGTTACTTACTTTGACTGGCCTGTTGGTCTAGTGGTCAGTGGCCCTAACTGCTATGCCGGAGGTCGAGGGTTCGACTCCCATTTAGGATAAATGTTTATGTGATAAGCACGATCATTTGTACTGTGTCTGGATGTATTTTATCTATAATATCTATGTATTTAGAAATATATAAGTATGTTTATCAGTTTTTTAGTACTTATAACACAAGTTCTGCTTAGCTTGGGACTGACTAGAAGGCGTTGTATGATAGTTGTGGAAAATATTTTTATTGTGGAATATTACTTTCTGCCTAATCCATAGAAGATGTGCATTTACCTATATATATATATAGCTATATGATTTACACTAATATTAAAAAGGCAAATTTTTGTAAGTGTGTGTCTATTAATACTTTACGATCGAACGGCTGAACGGATTTGGATGAAATTTAGCACACGGGTAAACTATATCCCGTGAGTGTGACCGTGGCATCACCGCGGGCCCTAACAGAATACCAGCGCTGCGTTACTTATAGCTTTAAATATCGCAGTATGTGCTGAGTTAGACGCCTTTTTGGCCTGGCACTGATTTAAAGTTATTTTTGTTTTCATACTTAATTCTACTGCATTTTAATTCTAATGTATCCAAATTCTACTGTATGTGTGAGGTACGAATAAACGTTTTTTTCTTTTCTTTTCTTTTTTTCATATCCTCAAATAGCACATAGGTACTTTCACCCGAGCGAAGCCACTGGCAGCAACTAATATATCACGGAAGCTATCTACTGTTCGCTCTGTCTTCCCCATTTGGCAATAAGCATAATGTTTGTAGGGCTAGTTAGTTGCCAGTTCGTAAACGTCACGTCGACCCAGTTCCCCAATTGACCACAAATTGCGCGCAATGACAGGCATCCGAGCTTCTGACACAATTCGCTGTTGTAGTTTTATACAACATTAGCTTATGCCAGCGGCTTCGCCCGCGTAAAAGTAGGTTTCTCCATACAAACTTCCAACCACCGTTTTACCGCTTTAGTGGTGAAGTTTTAGAAAATCCGTTCTTAGCGGACGTCTACACCCTATAAGTAACCTACCTGCCAATTTTTAAGTTTGTAGGTGTTATAGTTTCGTGATTGATCAGTGAGTAGTATTTCGCTTTTTAACCGACTTCAAAAAGAGGAGGTTCTATTTTCGGCTGAATGTATTTTTTTTTAATTTATGTTCACTGATTTCCCGTGATGGGTTTCTGTGAATTAGTGTCCAGCATGAGTACATACTTACATACCTTCTTAGTTTCCCGTTTCCGTACTGTATCAAAATCTGTTGCATTGTTTAGAAGAAGTGAGCGAACAAACAGACAGTCAGACATCGACTTTGAATTTTTTTTTGCTGTTGACCTTGTTTCTGAACTTACAAATGTTAGCCGCTACTGAGGCTCTACCAAGAGCTCTTAATGAGATCCATTTGACAACCTAAACTGATCTGTTCAAGGGATGGAGCCATCGATATATATGTACTACGCACTAGATTACGCGTGCCGAACACTCATTTCAATCGAATCAGGTGTAGTGTAATCCATCCAACTTGAACATTACACTATGTTGAACGAGACGCGTAAGTGCCACGAAATTCATGGCGCTTAAGACATATTGGTTGCGAAAAAAGTATCCTCTAAAAGCTATCTTAGTGCTGTATGTTTTAATAGTTCTGTTAAACGGCATAATGCCAATCTAGTGCTGCAACGAACTTTTGTTTTAACTTCTCATTATTTTGACAAATATTATCCATGAACGTGCTTGTCTATCTCTAGAATATAAGTCGATGGATGTAGCTATACACTCATATAGAGTGTATAGCTCCTGACATTTAAGCACGTTACGTTAAGGCCCCTGGTATCATCAAGTAACCAATTAGCCACATTTGGTGACTATGATTCTTTATTTATTATCATCACCCTCAAAAAATCTTTAGATAAGGCTAAGCTGATAGTAATCATGATACATTTTACACCAAATCTCAGAAAAATATGACCACTGCACGTGACTTCCCTCATGGCTTAGTACACCAATAGATTTTAGGGGGATAAGACATCACATGCAATCAGATATTCAACTTTTCGGGGATCCCTATGTCTAACAGCAGACAAACAAGAGGAAAGCCTATCTCTAGCAGACTCAATCATAAAAGATTTATCTTTACAAAATATAAAATAACATTTATGTATATGTCGTAGTCAAATCTTAGTATTGATCACTTTATCGGCCATATCGTTTAAACGTTAACGTTCGATGATATGTCAATCCTAGTTTGGCCATATAATTAATATAGAATTTCTGTGCATCAAAAATCTAATTTTTCACTAAAAATACTTAATATACAACAAGTATTAATGAACTTTTTACAATTATTGTTAAGGGACTTGGGCCATTCACACTCGACAAGGTTAGGTTAGAAGGAGATGGCGGGATCTAGTGAGCGAGCGAAGCGAGCGAACACAGACCCTGCCATCTCCTTCGCGTTTTTTTTTTAAAACCATCCAGAAGACTTTGGTTCTCCTGCGGATATCTTAATTCCTTATGCGATCACGTAAGGAAACTCCGAGCATAGCCCTTGGAAGGAATGAGACCCTAGGTCGCCGACATAGCCCGAAGAATCGTCAAACTAAAGTGGCAGTGGGCAGGGCGCATTGCTCGTTTCATTCTAAGACCTGGCCACGACATATGTTAAAAAAAAACGACACGAAGCAAAAACAGTATTTGGACTACAGTCCGCCTGTACACCGCCGCCAGCCTGCTACAGCAGATGACCTTCTATTCTATTCAATAAACTGAATAGCTGAGAAGTTGAAAAGCTTACCCCCATGAGAAAAAGCTTTTTTTTTCCTTAAATTGATATAAACCAGTGCTTGACTGTGATTCCACCTGATGGTACGCAGAGATGCAATCATTGATGGTGAGGTGCACTAGTTTGTTAAGAGCCTATTCACTCTAACCTTGAAGACACCTAAATTATAGTTGGACGGGAAGACCGCAGCAGGCAAATTGTTCCAGTCCTTCGATGTACGCGGTATAAACGACGAAGCGAAACGCTTAGTCCGAACCGTTGAAGTTTTAACAACGTAAGGTTGGATACTCGCTGTACGTCGGGTTGTCCGATGGTAGAAAGGAGATGGCGGAATCAAGTTATGCAATTACCGCGCACACTCTTCAAAATATAACCTGTAAAGTACCGATAGGCTAGCTACCCTGCTTGAATAACTAATCGTGCCACACACATACATATGTTATAAAGGAAATCCTAATCACCTTAAAATAAAACCGCTTCAACAATTTTCATCTCACTTGTACCACATCTGGCCTTAGCACGGCCGTGTCCGATATCTATTTGCGATCTTATGAATCATTGGCCGCAAAGCTCAGAGGATGTTTCTCATTAACATATATTATGTGCTATATAAAGTACACGTTAGTGAAGACGCATTAAGAGTAAGCTGGGATTAAGGTGAATCAGCTTTCTTGTGCTTATTTTAGCCCAAGTGTAATAGCGTCACTGGTGAGATTGAATTTGCGGTCGGCAAACCGAGTAGGGAGTTTTTTTTTACATTGAAGTAGGACTGTTTCTTGTATGAGGTGGGAAGTCATTCAATGACTTCTCTTCGCTCTAGAATGGAGCGAAAGGGCGTGTCGAATTTTTACTCACTATAACCACAACGGTGTCATTCAGTTGCCTTTTGCGTTCTGTTCCTTTTTGGAATTCCATTTTATCTCTTTGAAGCGTGCCGTCGACTACTCGGGCTCGTTCCAGACAGTTACCAGACGGCCGGAAGGCGAGCTACCCATTGCTCGGCGTCTCCGTGATGTCCGTTCCCTCTCGCGTGCAGCCACTTCCTTCGCTAGCATTTCTGCTTCACAGAAGGAGGCGACCGCATCCCATTCTATTAAAATAGAACTTAAGAAGATATGTAAAGATGTGGTTCTCAAGATTTCCTAAAGTACTCGAACTCAATTCATTGTTTTTAATTGAACCATTTATAGACATTATGTAACTGGCAAGATGTACGTAAGATCAGCCTTCTTATGTTCCCACTCCTGGGACTCAAGCCTCCTCTCTAGGAGAGAGGATGGGACGTAATCCACCACGCGGACCCAGTGCAAGTTGGTGAATGTCACATGTCTTAAAATTTTTGGTTCTACGACATGCCGGTTTCCTCACGATGTTTTCCTTCACCGTTTTGAGAACAGTGGTGATGAAATAAATTACACAAAGTAATGCGCCTGGCTGGGTTTGAACCCGCGACCTACAACTCGTAAGTCGGGGCCATTACCACTCGCCACCACTGCTCGTAAGTTATAAATCCAAGCTATTTCAAACTTAAACGCTGATCTCAAAAAAAAAACGGCCATAAAAATATGGACACCTTTCAGATTATTTCAAAACCCTGGTTACACTAGTCAAACAAACACAGAGACATTGAATTTTATAATACTTTGTCAAGATTTTACGCGTGGGATGATAGATGACATGCGCCTTGAATATAACCTTCAAGTCGATGCACTGTATCCGGTACTATGATATAATAATAGAAAATCACATATGGAGTTGTGGTACCTCCTCTACGCCGTTTAACTCGAATGAAGACGCTACGATTTGATTTGATAAAACGAGAGGTTATTTAAAGTTAGGTTATGACCAATAAAAAAAAGGCCAA
This sequence comes from Mythimna vitellina, assembly GCA_949316375.1. Taxonomy (NCBI): domain Eukaryota; kingdom Metazoa; phylum Arthropoda; class Insecta; order Lepidoptera; family Noctuidae; genus Mythimna; species Mythimna vitellina. The sequence continues at coordinate 21,048,448 of OX438702.1, read as the reverse complement.
GTGCGAGTTGGACTCGCGCACGAAGGCTTCTGTACCGTCCGTAGCAAAAAATGGCCAAAAAAAACATGTTTGTTAGATTATGGGAGCCTCACTTAAATATTTATTCTGTTTTTAGTATTTGTTATTATAGAGGCAACAGAAATAAATATCTGTTGAAAATTTCAACCGGTACTAAATACGTACTATTTGAATATCGAAAATTAAAATACCTACTGTTAAAATATCGTTGTTCAAAACATCGAAAATGGAAATATCGAACGACCATAAAACCGAAAATTAAAATAACGAAGTTTATATTATCGAATGGTTAAATATCCTACGTCCAATTTATCTAAAATCTAATGATCTACAAAAGTTACATTGAAAGATCCAAATATCGAAATACAGATTATCGAATGTCCTAAATATCGAAGTACAAACTATCGAACGGCCTAAATATCTATGGGTACATATATTATTTGAACATCGAAAAGTAATATACCTACTTGTAAAAATAAGTTAATTTAAAATATGGGGTAATTTTAATGGCCGGAGGCGACCAGCAAGCCGAAGCTGCGGAGTCTTAGTAATAGGGTCCCGTTTTACCCCATGGGTAAAACCCTAAAAATAAAGTAAAAATATGTCAAGTTTAGCTTGATCAGTCTTCTAATGCTCCCACTGCTGAGAGTGCGGGTTGGAGGATTTCAAATATTTTCGAATTTTAGACATGCCGAATTCCTCACTATGTTTTACATACACAAGACCAGTAGTGATGATATTAATTACAAAAAAGTGAAACGCCTGCCTAGGTTTGCACGCGCGACGTTTGACTCATAAGTCGGGGCTTTTACCACTGGACCGCTACTGCTCTCTGCAGTAACCAGGCTGGCATATTATTATACTAGCCCTGCCAGCGGTTCCGACCGCATTATAGCAGAAAAATATCCCAAGGGATTATATTCTCGGGTTAAAAAATATCCTATGTGCTATTCCAGGACATGCTCTACCAGTGTAACAAGTTTCATCGAAATCCATTCAGTAGTTTTTGCATGAAAGAATAACAAACATCCATACATACAAACTTTCGCGTTTATAATATTAGTAGGATTTATTTATTTATTCAGGTCACAACAAATACAAAGGAATTATAACTGTATTCTGCTCAGACTGTAAATGTCCTCCAGTAAATATGGATGGTCTCCACAGACAGTTGCAATTGGTCCTGAGAGAATAGCCGCAAGGCGGAGACAATGCGCAAATAGCCTTCACTTAGAATAATATTGTTGCAATGTTATTCAGTAAGACAGCAAGAAGACATTAAATAAATAATCAGTAGCATATCATAATCAGACTTTTAATGTTCCCACTGCTGGGACTCAGGCCTCCTCTCTCTAGGAGAGGGAATGGGCTGTAATCCACCACGCAGGCCCAGTGCGGATTGGTGAATGTCACATGTCTTGGAATAAATAATCAGTCATAGATATTATTCAAAGTCATACCGCGAATAAATTAACGAATTGACAATATCTCACATGTCTTCATTAAGAATTGGCAAGAAGTGGCTTAGAGCCGGGAGCAACGGAAGGAATGGGAATGAATACTGTCCCACTACTGGGCCTCTCCAATAGTGGGACAGTATAGGCTAGTTAAAGAAAAAATAAATAAAATAAACATACTTACAATAAGTTATCTATCCTAAGACGTGATGACATTTTAGTCGCAAAATCTCACAATACACTAACTACACTAATTTAGGGTTCCGTACCTCAAAAGGAAAAAGCAAAACACTTATAGGATCACTTTGTTGTCGGTTCGTCTGTCTGTTTTTCAAGACCCTTTATCTCGAGAACGCGTAGAGGTATCGAGTCGAAATTAAGCATATACTTAAATCTGCGGTTCCTTGAAGCCATGAAAAAATCAAACTTCTAAGTTAACGAATAAAAAAGGTACGGCCTTTTATGTCGCAAAAAACGATACTCTCAAAGGAATCAAAATTTATAGGGTTCTTCCCGTTGACCCAGAATTCTGAAATTTGGCATAAAGCAAGGTCTTATAGCACAGGTATAATATAATATATAATAAGATAATAAATCTGAAAACAGTAAAGTTGTTGTTACCTACGTCACAAAAAAAAAACTTTTTTTTCGTTTTTATTTCGGAAAAATCTTCAAGACTCCATTCGGGATTTGTAGTTTGAACGGAACCCTCAAGGCGCGAGTCCGACTCGCATTTGCCCAGTTTTTTTTTTTGTTGGGAAATCAAATGACTTCTAAACTTTCAACTACATAGTAAACATTAACAAATTCTAAACTCAACGTTCTTATTTATTTCAGACACAGATTTAAAAGAAATTTAAAGACCAGACCCTCGGTCCATTAACGTTCAAACACCGAAGTCCCGTACAAATTACCATGACATAACCGTAAAATACACCATGTAGATATCACGCCCTCACACCGTCACACCCCATAACTCAGGGCTCCAAATTGAGCCACACCATCTCCATTCAATCAGCGGGGCTTTCTCCATCACATTTGGAATACCCCGACCGTTAATATGGCACATCGAGTTGTAGGATAAAGACTTCTACAGACAGGCGCGATGTGACAATATGTCAAGTAGGTAGGTAATTTTTAATAGAAAACTTCAGCAGTCATTGTATCCGAAAGCAGCTTGAATAATCGAGTTTCAGGCTAAATACCTCTACAGACAGGCGATGTCATAATGCGACAAGTATGTTTAATGAAAAACTACACCAGACATTGTGCTCGAAGGCAGCTTCAGCTTGGCACAGCGGGTTGCAAAATAAAGACTGACATGACTGACTGACAAATCCCGCTCTTGGGCGGAGTGCGAGATTAGTGGCAGACTGGGGCTTAGTCCACGCGGTTACCGGACTCTCGGACGGCGGGCTACCCATTGCTCGCCATCCGCAAACTCGCGCCTACGGTGGCCGAAAATCGGGATCAGAATCCCGGTGGCGATTGGGGAGTGAGGGCCGTTGCCTCACGCGATCGGCCTCCTCCTTCACTAGCATTACTGCTTTGCAGAAGGAGGCGACAGCCTGCTACTCGTCCACGCTCCGGACCATGGCCTATACCAAAGCCCGGCGCGAGAGATCGCCGCCGCCGATCGCCCCCACTCATACCATGCAGATAGGATATCAGGCAATGACTTCTCTCGCTCTAGGGTGGCACGAGAGGAAGAGTAAGACTTTTACTGACTGAACCTACTTGTCTTTTTTCAATTGCTCTTATCAATATTATTCAATAGCTCTCGTTCAAGGGTCACGACCCCGCAGCCCGTCTGCAGGGATCCTAAGTTCGGCATCATAAAGCGTGGTCTTCGTTACTCATACCTGCCTCTCTTTCAAAATCTACAAAGTGATATATTAATGTGCTCATACTCAACTTCCTCGACGAATTCCTGAACAAATTGACTTGGAAATGTCACACATTCTCTTGAAAATTTGTTCATATAATATAACATATGATACTTTACATAATTAAATAGGTAGAAGATATATTTACGAGACGAGATTTGAATGTAATGGTTGTAATTTGCAGACGGATTTGAGTTGTAAAGAATTTGTTCTGTTAAGATTTGTATTATCTAATCTAAGTAATGAATAGCATTAGAGTCCTACGAGATTTTTTTATTACATCTCGGGAGCGTTTTTTATGTTGTTATTTCTATAAAGTTTTGCTGATGATGGCATTCATTGCCTGCGAGCCAAGTTCTAAGACCGTGTAACGTGGTTTCTTTCACGATTCTAAAGTTTATGAAAGGAATTCATCTTTAAAAAAAACTGGATAAGTGCGAGTCGGACTCGCGCCCCGAGGGTTCCGTACAAACTTACCTATATATGATTATATAGTTCAATTAAGGAATGGAGTTTCGGAAGATTTATCCCGATAGCAAAAAAAATTGTGACGTAACAACAAATTTACAGTTTTAAGATTAATCCTATACTTGTGCCAGAAAACTTTGCTTTATGCCTAATTTCAGGATTCTGGGTCAACGGGCGGAGCAAGATGGTGTTTCAGACTTTTATTGACTAAAAACCCACTCCTGTTCCTTCGTTGCCTTTCATACCAGGGCCGAGTCTTCCTTTCATTTAATCTTCGACCCTGCTGGGCCCCTACGGTTTGCTGACATCTACTTGAGGAGCGCGTGGAACAATAAGCGCCATCGACGACTTGGGCTCGGTCCGGATGGCGAGAAACTGTTGTTTACTACCACCATAGAACCTGCTTGTTAGTCATTAAATAAAATGGTGAAATTCAGTCAGATTAAGATTTAGAAAGTTTTAGGACAAAATAAAAACTTCGCATTTACGACAACTGTTACCGGGGTATTTAATTCAGAGAGATGATAATTTTACTTTAAAAATTAGCACTAATTAGCTTAATTTTAAGCTTTCGAAGTAAGTTGGGAAGTTATGAATACTTCTTAGTAGAATGTTCTATTTTGCTACTAAATATTTATGAGACAAGATAGACATTTTCTGGACTGCCCTCTTGGAAAACACTCTTTTAAATAAAATGGAAAAAATCTTAGGTGCTTCATATTTTGGACAAAGTGTAAGTAACTTAAAAAAAACCCCTTAAATATTTATTTTATTATTTATTTAAACTTCATGTACAGTGGTGGTACATAGGCGGACTAATGCCACAAAGCATTCTCTACCAGTCAACCATTGGGTTAAAAAGACAACACTGTGGTAGGTGTGCACAATAAATAAATAACAAACATTTTTGAAATTGAATTGGAATTTATTCTGTTTTTTTTAGTATTTACTGTTATAGGCAACAGAAATACATCATCTGTGAAAATTTCAACTGTCTATCACGATTCATGAGATACAGCTTGGTGACAGACGGACAGACAGACAAAAGGACGGATAGTGGAGTTTTAGTAATAGGGTCATGTTTTACCCTTTGGGTACGGAACTCCAAAAACTAAAAAAAAATAACACACTATCATACACCACAGTGACATGAAGGCGTATTCAATGTTGCGGTTGGGGTAAATATAGGGCTGCTCGTTTTTGTTTTTATTAACAAGTCTAAATAAATTACCATTTTATCAGTATGTTTTTAAATCAAAATATACAGTACTCTATGGCACAACTCTGCAATAATGTCTACTTTTGTATCAGTGACTGAATTTTAATGATGGTACCATTTTTTGTATCTATGGTACCAGTACTTCCTAAGATTCCTAACTTAGATGCATAAAAACAAACACACGACAATTACCTCTACTTAATTGTGCGAAAGAGTTACTGCAGTTCTGGAACGCTATAGTATTAATATATTCCACAACTATCATATCACACAACGCCGTCTAGTCCCAAACTAAGCAGAGCTTGTGTTATGTGTACTAGACAACTGATAAACATACTTATATATTTCTAAATACATACATATTATAGATAAATTACACCCAGACACAGAACAAATGATTGTGCTCATCACACAAACATTTGTCCTGGGTGGGAATCGAACCCACGACCTCCGGCATAGCAGTCAGGGCCACTAAACACTATAGCAACAGGCCAGTCAAACCAGAATACTGGAACGCAATGGGCAACTGAAGGAACACGGGTGGGTTAAATTGGTAAAATTCTGATACTCTCGCTCCACCCAGAGCGAGAGGAGATAGATAGATATTCTTTATTGTACACCAAAAATACAACTTACATTAGGAGTTATTTGATGATTTGCCATCTCGCCTCAAAATAAAGCCCTCCGTTACATTGACTTCATAGTTTTTTTTTTAATCCAACACGGATTTAAGACTTCGCTATCAAAATCTGACAAATTAAAACCATTTGAGTTTAGTCATCTATCATGTTCATTAAATGGTTAGGTGTAAAACAAATATCAATTTTTATTCAGTCAGCAACGTCTAGATATCGTAACGCCACATCCTGTAACCTAAGCTAATTATATCGAGTGAATGCGTCTGAACACGAAAACAAGAGTAGATATAGGATGGAGTGTTAGAAAAAAGAAATAAACTAAACAATTATATTATTTGACGACATTTCATGAGGGACACACAAAAAACATTAAAAAAGAAATTATATCTATAACGCGTTGGATAAGCTTTGCCATATAACATGGCAATGCCGTCAGTTGTCCAAATGGCCCAAGTACGTTATTATCAGTTGAAAGCGAGGTCTGAGTTTTTCGAAATGTTTTTTAGATTGTTTTTAGTAAGTTTTAATTAGTTAAGAATATTTTTGTTTGTTTTAGTGCATTTTATTATAGTTATTCGAGCTTTTGAAATATATGTAAATAGTATAATAAAGCTATTGATAAATAATAAAAGTTTTAAACAACAAACCATATTTAGTGACTTTATGCCACAAAGTACAAAATTACAGGAAAAAATACTGTGCAAGTGCGATTTGGACTCGCGCCCCGGGGGTTCCGTACGAACTTAGGTATCTATGTAAATAGTTCAATTCCCGAATGGAGTTTCGAAAATTTTCCGAATCGCAATATTTTTTTTTTTTGCACAATTATTACAACGTACAATTTAAGTAGGAATTTTTAAATTTTTTTACAGTTTCAAAGGACTACAGACCGGAATATATGGTTTTAAATTCAACTCGATGCCTCCACGCGTTCCTGAGATAAAGGGTCTTGACAGACAGACAGACAACGAAGTGATCCCATAAGGGTTTCGTTTTTTCTTTTTGAGGTACGCAACCCTAAAAAGCACAGATTACTGCAATCATATTCTTGGTTACTGTTAAAGTTATCCGATATCACCCAATAAAAACTCTTAGAAGTTATAATGTGGTATTAAGTCTTCTTCCTACCTTTTGTGATGCTTGAAGTTTCAATAAATAAATATACATCACTAGTACGTAAAGCCAAATTCAAACAAAATTCTATTAAGATTTCCCAAAATTATAGCAGCCCTTGAGAAATTAACCATCATAAGATAAATGAGTTTGAGTATGAGTACTCCATTTACTTTGTACGAGCTCTAGGGGTAACACAGAGGCGGACATAACAGTAACTCAGGTCGAATTTGTTCTTCGGATTAATCGCCCGTCTACGTCGTTGTTTAACTGTGGTATTCAAGCTTATACTATGGACGAAGCGTATTGATGGCTAGGGTGTCCACTGTTAGAGCGCTGTATTGAAATCGGGAATAAATGTATACTGGTTTAGATTGCAAGCTCTGCTGTTGAGCTTGATGTTAATTGTTGAGTCGGTTTCTATGTTGGTTTGCCGGAATAGGAATCGAGAATTCCAAATGAACAAACTGGTGACCAGAATCTGGATCTGAGCACAGCTTATGGGTTTGGTGAAATGTGTGTGTGCCAATTAGATGTAGACCTCTACCCTACGGGGAATTGAGGCGTGATGACATTATGTAAGTCTGTATAAATTCACACATAATGAAAGTAAGGAGTGGAATTTCTTGCCCTAATCTGTGTTTCCTGATGGCTACAACCCGGGAATCTTTAAGTCAAGAGTGAATAGGTTACTTCTAGGTAAGCGCGCTCCATCGTCGACCGCATCGTCGCTTTCCATCAGGTAAGATAGCGGTCAAGCGCGAACCTATCAAGAATAAAAATAAAGTAATAGCGTGTGTGAAGTTTCCTGCCGGAGTCAGTGTTTCCTGATAGCTGAAGTGACTTAACAGGTTACTTCTAAGCTCCATCGTTGACCACATCATTGCTTGCTATAAGGTATTATAGGGATCAAAGGCAACACATAATAATAAAATAAAATAAAAAATTACCTTGCACTAACACAGACACGGGTAAAACGTACACGTGGTTTTAAATTCAGAAAAAAAATTCTATTCGAATAATAAACCTTGTGCTAAACTAGTAAAGTTTCTAAAAAAACAGACTAAAACCATCAGTTTAACAAAAAGTGTGATTGGGTTGAAGTATCTGAACAAAAAACACGGCCTACACAAGTGAACTCCGCTTTGAATTGTGTCCAATAAAAGTCGATAGACTCAACCGTATTGCTCCACAGGGGAAACATCAACAATCAAAATAAACGAATACGTTTACACATCGACGCTTGAAAGGCAAAAATTACTAAGCGACATTGAGTAAACTTTACAGGAGAGTGATATAAAGTAAAAATTAAAAAAAAAATGTTAGTTAAATAAAGTCGGATTTAGATATTATTAACATGATGTTAATAGTATGTAAATCAGACTATTCCGTCATATTTTTTTTTTTCTAAAAATTTTAATATTATATCACTCTCCTGCAAAGTTTACTCTATGTCGCTTAGTAATTTTTGCCTTTCAAGCGTCGACATGTACATGTGCTACCTATATATAGTACCACAGTTGCCTTAGTTTGTCTACTAATATTATAAATGTGAAATCTGTCTTTTAAGGTGCTTGAACAACCAAATATTGTCAATTACCTATAATCATGCCACCACAGCAGCACCATTTTGTATGATCGAAAAATTCAAAACTTAAAATTAAAAAAAAAGTCTTTTGACTGACCTGTTGGTCTCTTCGTTAGTGGCCCTGACTGCTTTTCCGGAGGTCGAGGGTTCGATTCCCACCCAGGATAAATGTTTGTACGATGAGCACGATCATTTGTTCTGTGTCTGGGTGTAATTTATCTATAATATGCATGTATTTAGAAATATATAAGTATGTTTATCAGTTGTCTAGTACTCTTAACACAAACTCTGCTTAGCTTGAGACTAGACGGCGTTGTGTGATAGTTGTTATTATTATTATTATTATATTTAAAAAAATGTTGAAAAGAAATTTTGCCTTCATATCAGAATTCATAACATCCTGCATCCCATATTCCAAGTTGTTAATCACAGAAATAGCTCACATTCAGGTATTCGTCCTTCCAAGCTTGACTCCGTAACCGCCTATGGGTTGCGGAAACCACTTATCAAGTTCCCGCGTGCAACCCACCGTCCTCTCCCATAAACCATATCTGAAAGTGCTATAAATTCTTGGGAAAATACTCGTAGAGTTTGGCATTTTACCGTATCAGTTTCGTGTCAAAAGTCGTTCAGTTTTTGGGCCGGTGTCAGCTGAGCCGATGAATATTTTTAGGAGAAAAATGGCGGACATAAATAACGGTTATAAATGAGATGCTTAAGTTGTGTTTTGGGAATAGACTGCGTTCTATGCCTGAGCCGTGGTGGCGGAGTGGTAACGGCTCCAACTTATAAGTTGTAGGTCGCGGGTTCAAAACCAGGTAGGCGCATTAGTTTGTGTGATTTATATTCATCACCACTGCTCTCAAAACGGTGAAGGAAAACATCGTGAGGAAACCGGCATGTCCTAGAACCAAAAATTCGAAGACATGTGACATCCACCAACGCACTGGGCCCGCGTGGTGGATTACGGCCCATTCCCTCTCCTTGAGAGGAGGCCTGAGTCCCAGCAGTGGGAACATTATAAGGCTGATTATGCTTAATATGCTATGCCTGAGGTTACCGCTGCTTAAGTAAAGACTAAGTAATCATTAAAGTAAGCAACGCTGTTCTTCATTAACTTTGTCAACGGATTTGCCTGCGTGTAATCTATAATTTCTAAATCCATACATATTATAGATAAATTACACCCAGACACAGAACAAATGATCGTGCTCATCGCACAAACATTTGTCCTGTGTGGGAATCGAACCCACGACCTCCGGCATAGCAGTCAGGGCTACTAACCACTAGACGAACAGGCCAGTCAGTTTTAGGATGGGAAATCATGGGACTTTTTCTGCTCTAGGGTGGAACGAGAGGGCATGTCAGACTTTTACTGACTAAAGCCCATTTGTGTTTTGTTGCCTTTTGCGTTCTAGGGCTACAGTAACCCTTTTAATAAGTCCCGCTGCCCTCTTTCGAATGATTAGAATGTAGTACGATATTAATTCTGATCCAGATTGGACATAATTATATACCTATGTTGCAGAATCTATTTTTCTATTCGGCCTAACAAGAAAACCTGAAATAAAATAACAATAGCTATAGCTATGTATATAGCATATGTATACATCTATTATAATATATAATGTTTAATGCTGGTTCTGGCACACCATCACAGCCCCATTTCTTGTCCAGGCAATTACTGTTCATTCCAGGTTGCCTGGAAGAGAACGCGGAATGCGATAAAGCCGCCCATTGTATGTACGTATGTGTTTTAGTTTAGTTTCCTTTTATGTTTATATTGGCGTATAATAAAGGATATAATAAATAATAAATAGCTGTCCAATCATTTCTTGCGGTACTTTTAATTCATTTTAATAAGTATACTGACAGACTACAGACAAAGACAATTCAGCACAGTTATGAAAACATACAGTACATAAATCTGAAGTCCAATTATTGTTGTCCACAGCAATCAATGTTTAATATGCTTCATTAGTGACAGTAAAGGTGAAATGATGTGGAGAAGTTAATAAATGACACTGTGGTAATTACAATTTATACAGTTTTCATTTTTATGAATTAATCTAGGTGTAACGAGTGCCCGGTGACCTGGTGAGAGTCGCGGGAATGCGATGGATGCGAGACGCACAGGACCATTCGTTGTGGCGACACTTGGGGGAAGCCTAAGTCCTGTATTGGACATCTTTTGGCTGAAATGATGATGATGATGAACGTGTGCCCCGTCTGACTTTGATAACATAAGGATGGTCAGCTTTTAAGCTTAAAAAGATAAGAAAAATTGCGACATGTTTTTCATGAAATTGCGTGGTTGAATCCTGTCGCATTGTCGCTCATGGGACCCTTTTTTTTAAAATAAAATACTAGTTTTTATCAACGGCTTCGCCCGAATGAAAGTAGAAAATTTGTAGCCTATTTCACTCATTGTGCCTATTTTTTTTTTATTCATGCCTATTTTCACGAGCGCTTCAAGCAGATGTCAGCAAAACCGTAGGGGCCCAGTAGGGTCGTGGCCTACTGGGGCCAAGGGTTGTGCGAAAGAGAACCCCAGAGTCCAGAAACGAAGGCATTAAGGAACATAGGAGTGGGTTTTAGTCAGTAAAAGTCTGACACTCTCGTTCCAACCTAGAGCAGAAAAAGTCCCATGCGAGCCCATCGCCCTAGAGCGAGAGAAGTTGTTGAATGACTCCCCACCGAAAAAAAAAATGTGACATTCTACTGGTGAAGAATGTTTGAAATCGTATCCCGTAAGTTATTTTTGAGTATTCATTATAAATAAAAATACAAATCTTCCCTTTTTTATAATACCAGTAGGTACTCGTACTTATAAAAATGCTCAAATACATTTCTTATGAGAAAAATAAACAAATGATAAATTTCAATTTCTCGCAGTCACATAATCATAAACATGTGCCATTTGCATTTCCTCGCTCTCTATCCGTCTTACACGGCTGTTTTCCGAAAATTACCTTGTGCAATTCTGTCATTACCATTGACGGCACAATACATATTAATCAGAATTATGGGGTGGGGTTGTCAGTAAGCATATTCAACCCTCAGTTGTTAGCGAGTATTAGAGGGTTGAAACTAGGTAGAATAAGAATTCCTTAGAGTGTGACTTACAAGTTGCAGTTGAGAACAGAGGCTGATGAATTCATTGGGTGGTGAGACGGGCAATTTTTTTGTCGCAAAATTTTGTCGCGTCTTTTTTATCAACGATTTTTTTAAATTTATTTTTTTCTACTAATCTTTCGCTCGTGTGAAATTAGTAATTGTCCTCATTAAAAATTATAGTCTATGTATTAAATCCAGGATATAAGATATACTGGTACCAAATTACATACTAATCATTTCAGTTTTTTGGGGGCGAAGTTTACAAGTAACAAACTATTTAAAACAATAGATTTATAATATTAGTGTGATTTTTTCTGGTTTTGTCAGGTTTTTTAATGCGTTTTTTTTTAGATGATAAATCATCGGATCGATGGATCGAGGGCGTCAGACTTTTCCTGACTAAAACCCACCTGTGGGCTTCAGTTTTCCTTTGCGTTCCAGGACCACGGTATTTCTTTCAAAAATTCCCTTGGCATTAGCGTGCATCGACTCTGCTGGGCCCCTATGGTTTTGGTGCTTTGCGGCGCGCATGTCGTACCATGACTATTTTTACCTATCAACACATTGTTCGTTGTCCACAAGTCCACCCCTACGGTGTTCTAGGAAAGAAAGAAAAGAAGAAAGAAAAAGACTATATAAATTTATTTTTTAAGTTTAAAACTAAAATTATAATATCATCATCATCTTCCTGCCCTTGTCCCGTGTTATTTGGGGTCGGCGCAAAACGTTTTTTTCTTCCACTCTGCCCTGTCACTCGTCATGCTATAACTAACTTCCTTTTCTTTCATATCACTCTTCACACAATCCATCCATCCAAAAAATAAAATTATAACAACTCTATATAATAGTGTGAGATATGCTTCACATCCGCGGAAAACGACCAGAGCTCAGAAAAATGCTGGAGCTCATGTATCAGACAGAGCCACAGCGCTGATTTTCAGCGCCAGCCATCGTCGTCACTCTTTCACACTTTCCTACAGTCCAGCAGGCATCGGCCCTAACGTGCCCCGTTAATCTAAATACAGTTTGTTTACAAATTCATCTAGACTAACTAAACAATGGGGTTTTCTATAACTTTAATTCACGCTAAAGTAATCACCTATCACAGTCTGGCTAGCCGCAATATAAATTCTACAAGTTCTTTCAAGGTCCATAATAAAATATAATCACAATTTCTTAACAAGCAGTAATGCGGTCAACATGTTTATGACAATAATAACTATGGTTTAAAATATTACGACATTATTATGAGTAACGTGAGTATTGATATGTAACAAATAATTAAATACTTTGCAAAATAGAAACCTTCGCCCATCATATTATGTGTTTTAGTTTCCTTTTTGTTTGTGTAATGGTGTACAATAAAGTATATAATAAATAAATAAATAAACCTCTCGCCCAAACGGTTAGGTAGACTGACCCACTACGGAATAGAGAAAACCGATTCCACGAAATAATGGTTACACATCATAATTTTGGAACAGTATTTACTGATATAGAATAATGTCTATGAAGTTTCTTGCACGTTTTTCTCCATTGATATTTACATTTTGGGACATGCAAATAGCTTCATATTTTTTTTACTGTCACTTCCACCCAACAATCACCTTATAAATAAAACAGCATCTAATTCACAAATACTGGCTGGTACACTAATTTAAACTCATATTTTAAAAAGAAAAGATTTGCCCCCTCACAAACTGAAAAAACCAAAAATAATATTAATATATATATGTATATATATATCATAATCAATAAATATTAAATAAATTAATATAAAAAAATAATCTTAAAACAATAAACTCCAATCTAAGTAATACAATTATTAAATGCTTATGTTTAGAAATAAAAATTAAATTTCCCACAATAAATATAAAAATAAAAATATTTCGTATATTTACTCAGCAAATCGTTTGTTTGTATGTTACGACTTAACTCAAAAACCACTCGACCGATTTTTAAAATTCTATCACTATTAGAAAGCTACATCTTTACTGAGTAACATAGATTATTAAAAAATATATATTGCACCCTAACGAAGCCAGAACAGCTAGTAGTAAATAAAAGCGTATTTACCAAAGACTTTCTGAACAAAAAAGTCCCGACATAGTTATCAAATAACAGTTAGGCATTTACTTACTTCATGTTCGGTATTGGTATACAATGAATCAACAAATATAACGTTTTGAATAACAATGGCCTTTGTCTGCTTGTTAGTCGAAAAATGACAAATAAATACCTACTTCAAATGAAATAGTACTGAAAAGGTATTGTTATGGAAAATAGAGACATCATATAACGGTTGGTAGTTACTGCCAACATGACAAAATTCATTTTGATACAAATCAAAGTTATATTATATAGTGTATGAAAACCTACTTACACGTATAACTGATTTGCTTGCATTAGAGTAAACCAGCTCCCCTAGCCAAGTTACGATCGTTTCGTTTGCGTCGAACGCCTCGAGTAGGCCACGCCTCCTATTCCTTTGTTCTGACGTCAGCTCAACGCTCAGTCACGTGGTGAGAACAAAGGAATAAGAGGCGTGGCCTACTGGAGGCCTTCGACGCAAACGAAACGATCGTAACTTGGCTAGGTGGGCAGGCGTACGTACCCCAGTCGGTAGGGCTCTTCCTATTTACAAAACTAAGACAGACATTTAAAATTACATACAAGTATACAACAAAGGTTAAACCTCCGTTGTATACTTTATATTGCAGTCATACTTTAATCTATATATACAATTAAAAGCGAAATCCCACTCACTGATTAATCATGAAATCTTAGAAACTATAGCACAAACAAACTACAAATTAAAATTTGGCAGACAGGTTCCTTATAGGGTGTAGACATCCGCTAAGAATGGATTTTACGAAACTTCACACCTAAGAGGGTAAAACGGGGGTTGGAAGTTTGTATGTAGAAACCTACTATCACACGAGCGAAGCCGCAGGCAGAAGCTAGTAGGAAAATATTAAACAGATAGTGATGAAGTTCACAGTTCCTACTCAACTAAAGATATATTACAAAAATACGAAGACTGTCCCAACCTCAAGAAAGAAAAAAAAATTTAGTGTCAAAAAACCCGAACGCAAAAAATCGACTATAAAGTTCGACATAACACGATTTAAGCAATCTGATGCAGTTGATAGAATTTACTTCAGTTGAATCATTGATTATACGCCATCCCCTGGATTGATTCGTTTGTGAGCGTCCAAATATGCCCAATAAACGGAAAACAAACGGCATTCTCTTTAGATGGCGTTCACTTTGATGTTTGTTTTTTTTACTGATTTAAGGGGTAGCAGACCAGACCCTCAAGTTATTACAGTAGTTTCAGAATGTTCTATCATTGATTTCATAATTATTGATTTTGACAAGTTTGGTAATCTACTAATATAATGGCGTCATTATGACTTTCTAATGGTCAACCACTGAAACGCCATTAAAAGAAGTGGCATAGAATGGTAATCTCGTATATATTGTCAAATGAATATCTGACGTATGCGGTAAAATGCTAACTTTTTGACAGTTCCTTTTATCTGTGACCTACCATTAGAACGTCATTGTGCAGTCATTGCTTTTAAAAAGCTCGATATTGTCATTCTACCACAACTCTTTTTGCCCTGTATCCAGCAACCACTAGGCAACTTAGAACCAGATGAACTGCGGTCTCGTCCTCCTACATGCAGGCTCTGCAGAATAGGCTGTCTGTAACTCCTCAAGTGATCTTATAAGGGTTATGTTTTTAGTGTTATTTTATTTTTTGTTAAATATCGCAGCATATTTCGAGATAGAAGCCTTTTGGCTTCGCACAGTTCTTTTATTTTTATCTTTTAATATTGTTTTCTTTTGTCTATTTTTAGATTATGTAGTTACTTTTTATTTTATTGCTGTTTGTCCTGTGCGAGTCTCAAATATTTTTTTCTTTCTTTCTTTTTAGCGAAAAAGGTACGGAACCTTTGAAATACAAACTTACTTTACTTTCCAAGCAATCGCAAATTAAGAATCTTTTAGTCGCAAAGTCGCAAGTCAACACGTCCTCAAGCATATCTCAGCGAGTTAAATTATGCAAAGCCAGGAGGCGAATAAGTGCCGCTACGGGGTGACAACTTAGGGTTGAACCCGGTATGCATCCCTTGATGGCATAATCTTTTTGAATTACCTTTGTTTCTTTTTTGAAAAAGAATATAAGATCCGGGTTTTTGCTTTTTAAAATGTTTACTGTCTTTGGTATTCCTTTGCGAGTAAAATGGTTTAGATATATTTTTTTGTTAAATATAAGGAAAGGTCGTGAACTTATTAGTCTTTTTCCTTTTCAAATAAATATCTAGTCTACTTTAGTACAATCATAATTGTACAGGAAATATTATTTTTTTGTGCTGCGTGTTTTCGAATTTATTTATTTCCCCGCGGGCTATTGCTTTTTATAGGTTTTTGCTGTGTTATAAAAATGCTACATTAGACCAATTAATTTTCTAAGGAGACCGGTTTTCCGGACTAAAATATTAGTATTCAACATTTCATTGAAATTAAAATCTAGTAATTTCCATTTAAACGTTTTAAGCTAAAAAGCTCCTGTTCCTTCATTGCCATTTTTCCAGGGCCCCGGGGATCTCTTTCGCATCACCCACGGCCCCAGTAGGCTTCGACCCTGCTGGGCCCCTACGGTTGCTGACATCTCCTTGAGGCGCGCGTGGAACAGTACACGCCGTCGACGACTTGGGCCCGGTCCGGACGGTTACCGGACGATCGGACGGCGAGCCACCAAAACTTTTTAAGCTGAGTTTCGAAAACGTTCAAAACTTATATAAAATTCAAACTGCAGAAATCATCACTAAAAAGCACTTGAACTAAACTCACATTATTCCAACTGCTAAAATATCATCACTAAGTCAGATCACGTCACTCCAGTCTGTAAAAGTACGTTAATTTAGAACTTGGTCCACAAACCGCTGTATATGGTCAGCTTGTTACAATTTAGACAGATATATTGTCGAGTAAATTGGTCATCATCATCATCATTTCTTCCGAAAGAAGACCACTACTGGACATAGGCCTCCCCAAGTGTCGCCACAACGAACGGTCCTGTGCGTCTCGTATCCATCGCATTTCCGCGAATCTCACTAGGTCATCTTTTCACCTTGTGGGAGGCCTTCCAACGCTGCTGTCTTTTGGTGCGCGATCGCCACTCTAGAACCTTTTTTTTTAATTTGATATAATTGCTAGTGCTTGACTGCGATCCCACCTGATGGTAAGCAGTGATGCAATCGTTGATGGTGAGGCGCACTAGTTTATTAAGAGCCTATTCACGCCTTGAGGACACCCAAATTATAATCGGATGAGAAGACCTCAGCAGGCAAATTGTTCCAGTCCTTCGATGTACGCGGTATAAACGACGAGACGAAACGCTTAGTCCGGACCGTAGAGGTTTCAACAACGTAAGGGTGGATACTCGCCGGACGTCGGGTTGTTCGTTTTCTTTCTGCCCCATCGACCATCCGTTCTACGAGTAAAGTAGGTATTATATACTTTTTGTGGCATTCATTCAGATATGGTTTGTAGGGTTTTTTTTGAGGTGTTAAATCATCTTCTCCCTTTCTAGGGTGGAACGGGAAGGTTTGTCAGAATTTGACTGACTAAAACTCACGTATGTTCCTTCAGTTGTCCTATGCAGTCTAGAACCACGGGTTCAGAATATGAATTATGTAGTAGGGTGATTGCACTGGTTGTCTTCCAATTATCGGAGTTGGCAGCTTTGTGATGCGAAATAAATATCTTGAAGTACCCTCCCTTACATAAATGTATCGTATTTGTTTCTATTGCTTATATAGTTTTCTTTAGTTTAACAACACATGACAATATATCACATTCACGGCTTTTTTTATAAAAAGAAAAAATAGGGATTTTGGTAGTTTTCGTTCGAGTTTGAGCTTTTTTCGACCACAGTGTAGAAAAAGGAGTGTAGGCTAATTATTATGTAAAAAACAAATTATACATACTTTTAGTTAATCAATAACATATCTACTATTAAATAGTAGCTTCAGTGTATTCTATTATTTTTTATTAGCTATAACTAATTACTGTCCCCCGCGGTTTCACCCGGCCGGCGTCTTTGGTTACTGCTCCGCTTCCGTGAGTCATAACTTGATGTTATTTAAGCCTATAGATACTATTCGTCATGAACCTGACTACAGGGCTGCAATTCCGCATGAAGTTCCAGAGATTAGCACGTTTAAACAAATTAACGAAAAAAAAAAAATCTCTCAGAAATATGTGTCACAATGACAGTGCTGTTATCTTTAATTATATTTTTTAGGATTTCAAAAGAATAATAATTTCTTCATTTTCATCTACCCAGTATTCGTTTATGGACGAAAACTAAAATCAACTTTTTAAGCTATTTTTAGTTTTCTTCCACGTCTTTTGAATATTTTTTTATTTGCACAACACTAACAAAGGAGTGGACGGAAACACTAAAATATCTAATCTAATAGCAATAAAGATCATTAATTGAGAAAATATATATTATAGGTCTGTTGAAGTAAAATGACTATTACAAACATTCACCTAGCTAATTGGTTTCCGTCCATGAGGACGAAAACCAAATAGTTTGCAAAATTTGTATGCTAGTATTAGTCCACTATATTTATCTATGATTTCTATAGAAAAACACTTTATATTGTATTTATTATGCTCAAAAGTAGACATACGTGCCAAAAATAATCCGTAAATTTTATCAGTAATTAAACTTGCCATGAACTTTTCTCGTCGACATTTTTTTTCTAGCATGATGGCTTCTTTAAGGCACGGATGCGAAGTGGCTACAACAGACGTTATTTTTTTTTTTAATTCGCTAATTGTTTAATCACATTTTCTTCATAATAGAACTGTTGCTTAGACATTACGAATCGCAAAATGTCCAAACTTGCGCGTGAAGTTATGTTTGTATTTAAGTGTTACGCATGTGTTTGTAGCAGCTTAGTCAAATGGACGAATAGTAGAACTCGACGGTAAACCGGCGCAATTACCCTACTAGCTTTTGCCCACGGCTTCGCTTGCGTACATAAAATATAGCCTATGTCACACAGGAATAAAGAAGCTTTCTATCGTTGAAATAATTTTACCTATCGGACCAGTTTTTTCAGAGATTACCTCCTACAAACAAAAAAACAAACTTTACCTCTTTATAATATTAGTGTAGACTAGTGTAGATGTACTGTGTGGCATTCATTTCGATATTGCTAAGTAGATGAATCAGAGTTTTAAGCGAATGATTGAATGAGTAGTTACCTATAAATGCGCATTGGGTGTTATTGTACTAGTGTGTGCTTTGTTTTGCGCGAGTGGAAACATGAATGATACATTCTGCATTATTTTTATGAATGACAAATTGACGATATATTTTATGACACTTGTACAAATCATTCACAAATTACGTGTTATTGACAAGAGTATAATGTGAGACTGCCAATAAAAAGTAATTCATCATAACTCATAACTAATACAATAAAAGTGTGTTTATTCAATTAAATTCAGTTAATTTATTCTCTCTTCACAATAGGTTTTTTGACAGTTAACAATGTGACTTGAGCAGTGGTGGCCGAGTGAGCAGTGGTGGCTGAGTGGAGCAGTGGTAACGGCCCCGACTTACGAGTTGTAGGTTGCGGGTTCAAACCCAGCCAGGCGCATTACTTTGTGTAATTTATTTCATCACCACTGCTCTCAAAACGGTGAAGGAAAACATCGTGAGGAAACCGACATGTCCTAGAACCAAAAAATTCGAAGAACTGTGACATTCACCAATCCGCACTGGGCCCGCGTGGTGGATTACGGCCCATACCCTCTCCTAGAGAGGAAGCCTGAGTCCCAACAGTGGGAACATTAAAAGGCCGACTAATTAATTAATTAACTAATTAATAATGTGACTTAAAGACTATGTTCCACTATTGTAAGAGTGTGGTGCCTGAAATATTTGTTTGTATAGAGAATTTTCTTGAAGTACATATCCGTTTAAGAGAATTCTTTCTAAGATTTTTACAGTCTCACTTAGTGGTAATGTCTGTCGGGTTAGCTAGTTAGCAATAAAATTACATCATGCGTTACTGCGGGGTGTCAACTGAAAACCAGTGCTGGGTGTCTGACGCACAGCAAATGCTGAGGTGGTCACACGCCCGGTGCGACCAAGTTCGGCGCATTCTGTTCTTTTGTTCTTTTTGTTTGTAACCGTTGGTTGTGCTGTATCTGTCCATTTTTTTTTTTTATTGATATAAACCAGTGCTTGACTGCGATCCCAGCTGATGGTAAGCGGAGATGCAATCATTGATGGTCAGGCGCACTAGTTTATTAAGAGCCTATTCACTCTAGCCTTGAAGACACCTAAATTATAGTTGGATGGGAAGACCGCAGCAGGCAAATTGTTCCAGGCCTTCGATGTACGCGGTATAAACGACGAAGCGAAACGCTTAGTCCGGATCTGTCCCTAATAAAAGTTTTCTATTCTATTCTATTCATATCCATGGTACCTAAATTAATTTGATTACGATACTGTAGCATTTTGCAATGTGTCATATGATTCGTTACATACATCAGATTGTTTTATATTTGTTCCGTGATATATGTTTCCTGCCAGTTTTAATGGATCCCAGTTACGCGAGGCTCCAATTAGTGCCAACCAAATACCTACAGGAAACCTCGTCATTTCATATGAACATAACGGGTTTAACCGAAAAGTTAAACGTTAAACTTTGATGAACATGCAACATATGAAATATTGCTGATGATTTTAGGGAAAGAACCATGAATCAATTGATGTATCTACCTACCCTTTACCTAAATATATTAGAGTCAGCTTCAGTCTAACCGTTTGAAGCTTTTTTTTTTTAAGGTAGGAAATCATCTAATGACGTCTTCCGCACTGGGTGGAGTGCGAAAACGTGTTAGAATTTTACTGACTGAAACCAAACTTGTGTCCTTGAGTGGCCCGTTGTGTTCTAAGACTATGGGTTCCCTTTTCAAAATTCCCTGCGGCCACATTGGCCCTGCTGGCCCCCTACTACGGTTTGCTGACATCTCTTTGAAGAGCGCGTGGTTCACTACGCGCTGTTGATGACTTTACTTGGTACGTTCGATTAACGAACGGCAACCGTTTGCTGCTAAATACCTGTAATTTACATGGAGTGACTGCCTTTTTGACTTCCACAACCCTGTCATAGTCATCCTTTGCTAAGATTGGTTTAACTTAATTACTTAATCGTCACAACATTTTTTTCCGATGTGGACCAAGCAACGACCACAAGACAGAGTAGATGACGCGCTCAAAGAAATGTCGGCATAATTAACGGGACCCGTTAGGGCTGATGCCTGAGACCTGGCAAAGGCCTGCGAGATTATATGAAACAGTCACCACAGTATTGTAACGTAAAGGGCAACTGATGAATTACATGTGAGTTTAAGGGTGTTTTTAATATCGTGCGGATTTCATCACGCATGCGAGATTTCTCTGCACGCGTAGCCCCCGCAAATGTCCTTTTCATACAAGTTTTTATTGTAATGCGTGGAACAAGCACGCGGGACGTGGGGCGTGATATTGGGCAGCAGCACCGCTTGCGTAACTAACTCAATAAAAATCCAACACTCTCGTTCCACCCAAAGAGAATCATCGATCAAATTCTAAAACTTGATCATCATTAAGGCAGGTATACCTCCGATCCAACACAGATACTGGTTAGAACATCTAAATTCGGACCTGGTGCGGAAACCTTGTGCAGACAAATGTGCCTCCAGTGTACAAAGCTTTAAACTTCCTCCGTCCAACTCTCACGTCCGCGCCATTTATAAACTAAATCCCGAAATACATTTTCAATATAAATTGTTCATAATTCTAGAGGGAACATGACTTGAGATCTTGACAAAACGACCTTATAATAGATGAAGTAAGTGTCAAAACTCCAAAATGTAAAGAAGTGATCACGTGAAGTTTCAGTAGTGTGATATCAAAAGGAGATCGCATGAGTT
The DNA here is from genome assembly GCA_949316375.1 of Mythimna vitellina. Lineage (NCBI taxonomy): Eukaryota > Metazoa > Arthropoda > Insecta > Lepidoptera > Noctuidae > Mythimna > Mythimna vitellina. Next base: position 21,026,927 of record OX438702.1, on the reverse strand, counting down.
AGGTTAACGAACTGGCAAGTAAAATATACTTTTAAGGATTTTGTTGTTCTAGAATAGGTTTAAAAATGGAGTAGAAAAAGAAATGTCTAGTTTAAGGTTCTTTTTTATTTTTTTTTGTCGGTGGGAAAATCATCTTATGATATCCCCCGCTCTTGACTTTTACTGACTAAAAACCCACTCCTGTTCCTTCGTTGCGTTCTTCCCAGGGCCCCGGGTTTCGCTTTGCTAGTTTAAGGTAGATCTGCCATAACGATTGTAACAAGATGTGCTTTTATTGAATTAATCAATAATAATACAAAGTTTTTATACGACATAAAGTATTTCATTCTAGTAAAAGTCCAATCCCTCAAACAAACCGTCACAGAGTGCGACAGTAGCGCATGTCTTATACATTTTTTTAAAATTGTTATAATTTCCTTTTTCAAAAACAAAAATTACTTCTGTAACAAGGATACGTCGATAAACATGCACAGTCAGTGCTCAAAAGAGCAGTTGCACTTTACCAATGCTAAAGTGCCTATATAGTAGCCGTTCAATGATTCCAAAAGTCGTTTATTCAATACTTTAGATGCTACGCTACAAATTATAGTTCATAAACCATTGACACTCTTCTATGAAGAAATGTTAGTTACTTTAGCATTAGTAGAGTGCAACTGCACTTTTGACCCCTGACTGTACATTCACTTACATAAAACAGCTCGACTCAAAACAACTATAAAGAAAAAAAGAAAAACATTTTATATGGCGGAATAAGGCGCAAATTTAGAACTAAAACATCACAAGTATATTAAGTGAAAAAAAAAAACTAATAAAATATGCGCTACATCCACCGCGCGTACTATCTGTAGACCTCGCAAATATTTGTTCTTTGCGGGAACCGAACCCGCAAAACGCAGCGCAGAAGTTAATAGCTCAACTACTGCGCTAACCGTCAACCGTTTTGTAGATCTCATTATATTACTAGTTAGTATTATCTTCTGACAGCTACTTTACCCGCGCGAAAGTTGTTTTCTCCATACAAACTTCCAACCCCCGTTTTAACCCCTTAGGGGTCAAATTTCGTAAAATCCTTTCTTAGCGGATGTCTACACCCTATAAGGGACCTAGCTGCCAAATTTTAAGTTTGTAGGTGTTACAGTTTTGAAGATTTTGTGATTAATCAGTGAGTGGTATTTTTCGCTTTTATATATATAGACTCTATTTACAAGTACCTTCAAACCCACATTATCATCTAGAAAAAGATACTACTCTCCTTCTAAAGCAAACAGCGACCCACTAAAGCAATATAAATAAAAAGAAAATTGTATTTTAACGACTGGACATTTGAATGACGAGAGAGGCGGGCATAAACTTTCAATTTGTGTCGTAAGTATTATGAGGCGATGCCATTGAGATAAAGTACTGGATATTTGGGTGCTTATGGTGTATAAGCGAAAGGTAGGCAGAGATGGTAAACGGAAACGTAAGGTGCTTTATCAGGACAAAACGTACTGGGCCTCAAGTCTGCTATTACAATAGTGTCAGAATGGTCAATCATTGACTTCATAATAGTGGATTTTGACCAAGTTTGGTAATCTACTAATATAATGGCGTCATTATTACTTTCCAATGGTCAACCACTGATACTCCATTGAAAGAAATGGCATAGAATGGTAATCTCGTACATAATGACAAATAAATATTTGACGTATGCGGATAACTGCCAAAATTTTGACAGTTTCTTTGATTACCACCTACCATTAGAACGTCATTGTGCAGTCATTGCTTTTAATTTGTTTCGAGACAGCTCGATATTGTCATTCTATCACAAGATCATTGACCGATCGTGAGATCGTGTTGGAATGACGAATTTATAAAAATAGTAGACTTGGGCCCCAGTTCTGAATCGTCATCACTACCATAATTTCAGCCGAAAGACGTCTACAGCTGGACAAACGAATCCCCCCGATGTGACGCCAAAATGATCGGTCCTGTGCGTCTAGCATCCATCAGATTCCTGCAACCCTTAATCAGGTACCTGGTACACCTTGTGTGAGGCCTTCCACCGTTGCGTCTTCCGGTACACGATCGCCACATCCGATCGATCAGTTGTTCCGCGAGCAATATACCCTGCCCACTGCCTCTTAAGTTTTTTTTTTCCTTTTTATGTTGAAATAAACCAGTGATTGACTGGGATCCCGAGTGATGGTAAGTAGTGATGCAATCATTGATGGTGAGGCGCACTAGTTAGGGGTGGATACCCGCCGTACGTCGGTTTGTCCGATGGTAGAAAGGAGATGGCGGAATCAAGTCATGCAATTCCCGCGCACACTCTCCAAAATGCAACCTGTAAAATACCGAAAGGCTCGCTACTCTACGCCTATGCGCTTTGTAGATTGGACTTAACTAAATCTCTATCCCCAATAAGACTCTTCGCACGCCTTTTCACTGAATCCAAAGCTGCTAGATGGCATTTTGAAGCACCAGCCCACATGCCTCTTAAGTTAGGCGATTCTTCAGGCTATGTGGGTAACCCTGATTCTGAATACTGGAATTTACTTTTTTAAGACGTTACCAGTGCCAGAACTAGTCAATAAGTTAGATTTTGTGATCCACCAATTTTATCCAGATCGCTGATTCCACAGCATTAATAGTACAGATCGTTGCTTTACTCAGCTGTGCAATAAAAAACCCAGCGGCGGGGATCACCCACCCCTTATCATCATTATCACAATCCCTCATGCACCTGAGTCACCTCGTAATATAGTTAGAAATTGGCGATATTTATTCTTATTACATACCTACACATTTACCAAAAAAAACACATTTACCACTAAACATCTATTTGTCGGAGAAGTCAATAGTACGGAAGCTTAAGAACGAATGAACGAGCTAAGTGAAAAGTGACACATGTCACTTTGACAGAATCCGCACTGACGTTTGCACGATCCGAACAGATAAAGGTGCCGACCGCAGAGGGGCGGTGCTCTTTTCCTGTGTCGGCAGTCGTGGCAACAACATCGTCTCTCGGAGACTGTTTCACTGCTCGTTGTGTAAAGTGAATACCTAAAGCTTGCATTATAATAAATCAGTCGTATGATCTGGAATAGTTTGTTTATTGCTCGATACCCAGCCATCGCCCACAAAGCAGAGTCCCTGGACAGAGCTTCAATGATGATCGGCATCCTTGCGCCGACATCAGAAGTGGGATTCCGAGCAAATAAACAAGCGCAGCACGAAGGTTACGTAACGTCCGTCATGAAGAAAATAGCAAGAGCAAAGACAAGTGGCGGTTATTATTTGAAATGGAAAATTAGAAAATGAAGACCTGGAATGAAACACTGAACCGAATAAGATCCATAGTTCCGTTAATCAATGTCATTATCAGTTTTGGTCTGATTAGGTTTTTTCTGGGGTTTTTCCCTAATCCTGAGCAACGAATGTTGGACCATGATGACATTGTTTCCCCAGAGAGAAATAGGAACTGAGTAAATCACCGTGTACTACCCAGATTGTGACCGGGACAAGACCGACGCAAAAGCATGTTCACGATGTACCACTTTCCGATACGTGCTTTGCTGATAATCCGAAGTCACCAGTGATTACAGCAAGAATTACAAACTTTTACTTACCTGAAGTGTAAAATGCAAGTGCAGTGCAGTGCGTGTGTGTGCATGCCTGCTACCAGATCAGAAAATATTTGACTTTTTCAAATGTTTCCACTGTGGAAAAATTGGACGAAGCAGGCTGTGTTTTCATAAGCAAGAAACAGTTGGAAACCGACAGAATAACGTGAAATTCAAGCTTCAATATTCAATCCCATGGCCAGCCTCATCATATCCTGCAAATGTGGCAACATGCAAGGTCACATCTCCTTCCGGTGTCCTGATGAAAGTGACTCAGCGGTGACGGTGACGCCAAGGCATCACGTAGCGAGCGAGAGGTTGACTGACGTGTGATGTCGATTCTCCTCCAGGAACAAGGTCAGGTATTCACATTCCATTTTAATTCTGGTGCTTGGTGCTGAGTGTTGTCTCTCTTTCACTTTAAAGTCTGTCATCACTATTTCACGGCAAATGTAAACACACTGTTGTTACATTGAAGGGTCAGTTTAGTGTTCAGATTATTTGCATAGTTTAATTGAGATTTTATTTCATGCTTTGCCCAACATCAGATCTATTTGCAAAGTGATATTTTGGCCGTGAAATATTGTTGCAAGGGTTCAGTTCAAATAGTATGACCACGACACATTTTTTTTTGAAAAATCGCTAAAGTTCACGACGTAAACAATTGTAATTACAACTACCCTCATGAGATCCAGTAGATACCGTTTAGATTTTTTTATGACAGTTATAATTCCTCCATAGATAATTTTGACGTTATTGACACTGACGTGTGCCTAGAATATAAATCTGCGATTGTTTCTACGTTGATTGGATAATTAGACTATTTTATTATCGGTATACTACAAACGCGTGTTACAAAAAGTGAACGTATCCGTTTAATTGACTTATCTTTGACTGTACAAAGAAGACTATAGTGGTCTAGCGCGGAAAAATTAAAAATAATGCGTGAGCGGGTAGATAAATTGTTGCGTGCAAATATTATTCGTCAGAGTAATTTGGTGTTTGTTAGTTTAGCTCTTTTAACTTAAAAACTCGACCGGTCAGATATAATTTGCAAAGATTGCGTGAACTAAATAACAATGTGCCCAATCGGTATTCGTTAGAACTTGTCTTAGACAAAATAACTCGTTTACATAGTGCGCGTTATTTTACAAAATTTGATTGCGTATCAGGTTTTCAGTAGTGTTTATGACAGCGGACAGTCGGTACAAACTTTTGACTATGCCATTCAGTTTCGAAATACGATCTGAGTTTTTCAACGGAAGATTGATAATGTTCTTAAGCGAATAGGTAAATACCTACTTACAACGTAGTTTGAGTTGTCGATATTTTGATTAGTTTTGGAAACTATTAAGAGGGACGTCAGGAGACTTAATGAAGTTTTACAAACGTTGAATAAAGCCAGATTTTCATTAGATTTGAAAAAGTGGTTGTTTTTGATAATGCAATTTAAGTGACTGGGGTATGAAATCAAGTCAAGTAGTAAAGTTAGAAGGAATAGCACCTAATAGCAGAAAGCAGGTCACGTACATTCGACTCTGCCTCCACTGTTTATCGTAGCTCAGTTAGGGCAGTTTTATAGGTCTAGTAGCTTACTTCGGGCGGTTTCTGCCTAAGTTTTCTCGTGTTAATGGTTCGTTTTAAAGATTTGACATGTCGTAAAGTTTATTTTTCTTGGCAACAGTGCCATAAAGACATTGATTAAGAAAAAAATTATATTCTAAAAAAAAAATAACCCACAAATACCTAGTAGATTTGCATACTGATGCCAGTTAGTGGGTTATCCCAGGCGGGTAAAACCATAAAATAAGGCCTGGATCAAAAGCAGGCGATGTCCTGTAGTAGTGCCATACGTGAGTTATCACGAAACTATCTCCCATTGCTTGATCATAAAGCTAATTTACAGTCGGTCAGAAGGTAAAGCTAAAAATAACTCTCTGGTAATTAGTTACGTGTTTGTTGGTGGGCAGAACAGAGAGTAAAGTCCCACATACCTCGGTTGAAAAGAGAGGATACTTTGACAGCCCGATAGATGATTTCAGGCTGTACTATATGTTCTAATCGCGCGGAAAACTTTGATTGCGTAATTCAGAATTAGTTCTTACGTGACGCCATAGATGTCACTACACGTGCTACATAAAAAAAAAACGAGACTTTGAAACATTTAGGGTTCTGATTAAAATAATTGGTAGTTTAGTTAAAATAATTTAGAGTTCTGTGATTCAAGTAACATTATCTTACACTTGATCGCGACGGGCTTTTCACGTGTGAATGAAGAAAACGAACGTGTGACGTTCGTGTTAGAACCAATGCTAATAATGACTGTAGAGACAAAATATCATATGTGGTAGGGTTTATCAGGCAAAGTCTAACTCGCGATTATCTGTACGGTTACAGAAGCTTAACCAAGTGACGACGGCTGGTGGACCCTTAGAACTGTAAATTGGCAAGGTTGCGTTTTCTCTACCGCTGATGACCAAAGACCATGTAGACCCCGAGGTTAATTTAAGTACCATGAGAAATGATGCGTTACAGAATATAGAGAGTACGTAGCAGCCTATGAAAAGTGTAGGTTTAATCTGACGAAGGCGGAAGTTGATACATTTTTGAGAAGAGACTTTTTTATAAACGAGCAGAGCAAGTTAGATCAGTTTAAAGATTCATTTTAAGTAGTAAAGAAAGGAGGAAAATCAGCGCATAACTGATAAAATTAGAGTAGACTAAAGTAGTAGTGATAATGAGATTATTGAGATAACATGATGATTGAACTATACCAGATTTATTTGTAGCTGTAGTTTAATAGGAACCGGTATCTAGCGGTCTCAGTAGTCCGTAAGTACGTGGTATTTAATTCAAGTTGCGATCAAACGTGGGACGTATTGTGGGAAACAATTAAGTCGTGAGAGACTTGGTAATCCTGGAGGGATGCGCAGGAATGGTTGAGTAACTAGAAGTTACTGGGCTATGAGTAGCCAGAGATCACATGTAGAGCTTAATAGTTAGTATTTTGGATTAGTTGGATTGGTTGTGTGTAATGTAAAGGTACCCCGATAGGTTAAGAAAGATGTCTGAAAGTCATGTACCAGTTGAAGTAGATGAGTAGTGATCACAGTGGTGATGAGCAAGCCTAAGTTGTGGGGAGCACGCGAGTAAGGTTCTCCATCGGCCGTAGTAAAGTTGACGGTTCCAGCAGCCACGTAACCGTAGCCCGGTAGAAATCGGTGTCTATCTTGGGGTAACCCAAGTAGTCCGTGGGATCGCGATGCGCGTTGGCTCTGAGGGAAGTCATAGTGGGTAGCTCACGTGGTTAGTTGACGGTTCCAGCAGCCACGTAACCGTAGCCCGGTAGAAATCGGTGTCTATCTTGGGGTAACCCAAGTAGTCCGTGGGATCGCGATGCGCGTTGGCTCTGAGGGAAGTCATAGTGGGTAGTCAGTGAGTGATGCCCAATGTGATCCATGGGAGGTGGATGCACATGTGAGAGAGTGAGTGATACCCAATGTTGTCACGGTGTTGTTGCGGTGGGAGTGAGTGCCGCGGCGACACGGCAATGAGTGCCGTGGCGTCGGAGTGGTTTGCTCGTGGGTGGCTCCTAAGGCTTTAAGATGAGAACAAGGAACGTTGGTGCATGACTGGATGACGATTTTATTACCCATTTTTTAATTATTTGGCTTATTGAGTAAAGTTTTGTTGTGACATTGAACGTTAGAGAATATTAATTTTCTCATGAGAAAGGTTTGAAGTCATGATGGTCAGAAATGGCCGAGTGGAACAAGTACTGTGCTAGATTTGTTGTTTCAGAGTAGCACACAGAGGCGGACGTCTTTTTGGAAGTCTCGTCAGTGGACGTCTTCCTGCTGAGGTGGTGATAATGAACACAGTGCGACGGATGGCTTGTTGGGACATCTCGTCAATGAACATCTTCCAGCTGATGTGGTGATGAGTAACACACAGAGGCGGACGTCTTTTTGGAAGTCTCGTCAGTGGACGTCTTCCGGCTGAGTTGGTGATAATGAACACAGTGCGACGGATGGCTTGTTGGGACATTTCGTCAATGGACATCTTCCAGCTAACGATGACGATAACGGCGATGAAGACTAACTAACACACAGGGACGTGTGTTCCGCAGGATGGCCGTGTCGGAGAAGTCAATAGTACGGAAGCTTAAGAACGAATGAACGAGCTAAGTGAAAAGTGACACATGTCACTTTGACAGAATCCGCACTGACGTTTGCACGATCCGAACAGATAAAGGTGCCGACCGCAGAGGGGCGGTGCTCTTTTCCTGTGTCGGCAGTCGTGGCAACAACATCGTCTCTCGGAGACTGTTTCACTGCTCGTTGTGTAAAGTGAATACCTAAAGCTTGCATTATAATAAATCAGTCGTATGATCTGGAATAGTTTGTTTATTGCTCGATACCCAGCCATCGCCCACAAAGCAGAGTCCCTGGACAGAGCTTCAATGATGATCGGCATCCTTGCGCCGACATATTTATGATTTATCACTTTGTTTACATTAATATATGCATATATATACTTGTATATTTATATTTATTTGTAAAAAAACTGATTTTCATCCGTACCTACGCTCTAAAGATCAGTTGAAAACCAGCGTCAGGCAACTGCTACGTAGTTGTCTGGCATTATGCTGAACTGGACCTATTTGGCGTAGCCGTGAGACATATTGATATTGTTAATTTGATTTCTCCTTATTTTTGTTTAATTTTAGTTTGTAAATCAATTATTATTTGTTGATTAATGAATCATGGTGTGCCAAAAAAACATATTTCTTTTCTTTCTTTTTTCTTGTAAAGAGCAGACGACGTTGTTGGAGCATTCAATAGTCCTTTATTTACTATTTTAAATTACTTTAACCATTGCATTTCCCAACCCGAAGATCAAAGTCAAACCAATATCTTATTCCCATTGTATCCACTTCAAAAGTTTACCTGAAAAGAGGTAAAGCTAAAAATTTGTATTGACCTTTATTACGGGAACTCTTTGTAATGGGGTCGTGGGTGTAAGGATTACCCTTCAATCCGTATTGAGCGCATACCTTTGTGTTCAACCAAAGCGGAATAGGGATGTGAATGGAAGGGTTAGATTTTATATCGATAATTTGTTTTATTTAAAGGCGAAAGCGATAAATTAAATTAAATTTTCCTAAGGGTTTTGCATTTTGACGGTCAGCGACAATTGAATGTTGATTAAAATATGATTGTTGGCCATATTACGTATTTTGACCCTATTGAATGACTATTTTATGAAATAGACATTCAATTGCTTTTTGAAGGGCTACTATTTGCAACTGCTATTTGCAATTGCAAGGGCGAAAGATGTCATTACATCTTTTGCCCTTGGGCGGGGCGGGAGGGCGTGTCAGGCTTTTACTGACTAAAACCCACTCCTGTTTCTTCTTTGCCCACGTTCCAGGGTGCCAGGGTTCTCTTGATCACTCATAGCCCCAGTGCTTCGACTTGGCTTCAACCCTGCTGGTCCCCTACGGTACTACGCACCGTCGACGACTTGGGTTCAGTCCGGATGGTTACCGGACGATCAGACGGCGAGCTACCCATTGCTTGCCGTCCGCAATCCCGCGCCTACGGTGGCCGGAAATCGTTATCGGAATCCCGGCGGCTGATGCGTAAGAGCCATTGCCTCGCGCGTGCGGGCGCCTTCTTTGCTAGCATTACTGCTACGCAGAAGGAGGCGACCGCCTGCCACTCCTCCCCGCTCTGGACCATGACCTGTGCCAAGGCCCGGCGCGAGAGATCGCTACCGCCGAGCGCCCCCACGAAGAAACGGCGGTGCTCTATCCAGGCGGTTAATGATTACAATACACTTGACACTGACCTGCAAAATCTTAAGAAATTTGTTTCACGCAAAGGGGGATGCCCTAAGGTACCCCTGGAGCATCCCTCTTGAGCTTCTAATTGGATTCCCTGGTTTATGGTATTGAAGGAGTGTCATTGAGGACTCAAATGATACTCATAGCAATCAGCCAGCAAACAATTGCATATCATAAACATTCACAACTGAATGTCTCCCGTTTCAGTACGAGCTTAATGAGTTCATTATGACTTTAACTATTGATTTTGCTACTTAACCTATAGGTAGTAATCTATGCCATTTTTTTAATTGGAATCGTAGGCAATGAGTTGTTAAGTAGTAAACAAATTGGAAATAAAAACAAAAACACGAAATAATGAATTAGTAATAATTTAAAACAGTATGATAACTTTGTGAATTAATAATATAATAGGTATGCAGAAAAAAAATGTATAATAGAAAATGAATTGCAAGTATAAAATTGATTAAAATAAATGTATTTGCAATTACTTAATATAATACTAAGTAAATAAATAATAAGCAATTCTTAATTATTATAGTTGCGTGAAAATATTGGAAATATATCAAATTATTGCACGTATAAATTTTTGAAACAATTTTAAAATTATAGCATAGCATAGTCGGCCTTATAATGTTCCCACTGTTGGGAAAAAGCCTCCTCTCTAGAAGAGGGAATGGGCCGTAAATATAAATATATATACTATATAATGGGCCAGCGTTGGCCCAGTGCGGGTTGGTGGTTGTCATATGTTTTCGATTTTTTGGTTCTAGGACATGCCGGTTTCTTCACGATATTTTCCTTCACCGTTAAAATTATAATTGAATTAAATTAAATTTGAATAGCTAATGAGAGATACAAAAAAAGGTTGTATAAACACTACGCTTAGCAAAGCTATTGATTATCCAGAAAGGAAAAAAAAATGTCATCGAGACGTGCTTTTAAATTATTAACTGAGATCCTGGTTTATAATACTGCTTATCTTTTCGTTTTTAGGGTTCCGTACCTAATGGGAAAACGGTACCATAATACTAAGACTCCACTGTCCTTCCGTTTGTCTGTCTGTCACCAGGCTGTATATCTCATGAACCGTGGTAGCTAGATAGTTGAAATTTTCACAGATATTGTATTTCTGTTGCCGCTATAATAACAAATACTAAAAATAGAATTAAATAGATAATAGAAGGCTCCCATACAAAAAACGTGATTTTTTGCCGTTTTTTGCTTTAGAAGTAAAATATCTAAATAACTGTAGCGGTGCGCTCACCAGGCGCACGGGCTACATACTGACCGCGTCATCGTGGCATTCGCTACGTCCCCGTCAGGGGGCGTGGCAAGCGGTGTCAGGGCTTCGCCCTCTGACCGCGGAGTCCAGCCGGGGTCCGTTACGACGGACCCGTCGTAGTGGTGCCTAACTAGGCTCGGCAGTTGTAGAGCCTGTGGCTTTATGAGTAATGTTTGTATGTGTATACTGTAGGCACGTCACGGCGCTGCTACACGCAGCGCCGACTCTTCACGACATACCGGCGGTCAGTCTCCGCCAGGTCAGACCCCTAAGGGAAGCCCTGACCGCGTCACCGCGGCCGCCACCAATATTTATAGTTTCGCAAGTAACTGCCTCGCAATCCTCGAGTAGCGCGATATTTAAATATATTTTATTAACTTCAGATATACTTGGCAAAAGTAAATGTAATACCATCACTACTTGCGACACCCAAAATGTGAATGTAAATAGCCACAAATCGACAATAAATATATTCCTTATATTCTGCAATTACTGTGTTTTCTTTGCCATCCGCTATTCGCCAAATTACTTACCAGGAAAAGATCATTCAGATAACAGGCAAGATATTATTCTTATTTACCTGAAACAGAAAATAAATTTTCAATTAATTTCAAAAGGAATTATTCTTATAAACTGTTATGTTTGTATCTCTTGTACGGACGGCACGGAACCCTTCGTGTGCGAGTCCGACTCGCACTTTGCCGGTTTTTCATTTTAATCCTTTTCTTTAGGAAATTCACTGTAGCGTATAATAGCCAGTCCAGCAAAGTTGCTAAGTTAAGCTTAGCTACCAAAGTTAGGCAGAAAGTTACAAATAATTTAGTGCTCATGACTAAGTACTGACTTAGTTGTAGTCCATGTTGTGAATTTATAAACAAGGAGCTGTTTATAAATTATTATAGGTCTAAAAGATAGGCGAGTATCGTTTGATACATATGTAAGTGGGTCGGTCGACCTTGTTTAATAAGTAGGACTTAAGATAGCTTCAATTGTTTCTTAGCTCTACTGGAAATGCTTCATGTAGGGTAAGGGCTAATTAGCACAAGCCCCAAGGTGGGAAATCATCCACATGACTTCTCGCGCTCTGGGAGGAGCGAGAGGGCGTGTCAGACTTTTACTGACTAAAACCACACCTGTGTCCTTCAATTACCCTTTGCGTTCTAGGACTACGGGTTTCCTTTTCAGAAATTCTCCGCGGTCCTAGCTAGCGGGCATCGGCCCTGCTGGGCCCCTACGGTTTGCTGACATCTCTTTGAGGAGCGCGTGGATCACTAGGGCTACAATATACATTGGTTGCTTCAATAAATAATTTTTAACTACACAGCTTTACCATTATTTATTTATGTATGTATACTTTATTGAATACCAAGATTACAAATTTACAAATTGTATGTTTTTTTTTGTTGTATTACAATTACATACAATTGGCGGCCTTATCGCACTCGGCGATTTCTTCCAGGCAACCCAGAATGGACAGAGACTGCCTGGACACAAAATGGGGTTGCACTTGGTGCAAATATAAAAGTAAACAAAAACTTAATACTAAAATAGATACACATATACAAACATACAAAATATAAATATATAAGCAAGAGAATAAGTAATGAAACGAAAACATGATCACAATGACAAGTAATGATCGTTTACAATCCTTCACAAATACAGACAGTGTTTGCGCACGTTTCATTACCATTAATTCTCATTTTAAGAAAAATTTCCGCAAGTCAGGTCTAATATAAAGTTATTAAGTATTTAAACCATTGATGAACAGTGTGTTTTATTAGCTTTGATTAATTAATTGATCCGAAATATTATGTTACTAGAAATACACTCCGGTAGACGCTGCCAATACAAAGACTGATAAAAATTATATTCATACTGCGGAGCTGCAGCTGCCAGGGTCTGTTTCCTGATATCTACATCCTGTAGATCTTTAACTCAAGAGTGTATAGGCTACTTCTAGGTAAGCGTGCTACATCGTCGCTTTCCATCAGGTCAGATAATGGTCAGTAGTGCGAGCCTATCAATAATAAAAAAAGAAACCCCTAAAACATCGACAACCACCATCACCTCATGGTACATCACTACACACCACAGAAGTCAATTACACAAAAAGCCCATCTAACAGACTATTAATTTCACACCGCCGGATCAATGCGGGCCTGTTCACTTAATCACTTTTTAATTATCAGCTAAAAACGGTTCGTTTCTTAATCGCACATGTGGGGATTATCGTCGCCCAACTTCGGCCAGCTTGGCCCTAAAAAGCGGTAATGTTGTTTTTGTATGTAGAAGGTTTATGGTTTAATCGAGGGCATGAGGGCTTTTACGCTTTTGCCCTGGTTGAAGTTTGTAGACTTAAAGAAGAGCTTTTTTTTCAGGAGTTAGGCCTTCTGTCTACGGTCGCGCAGCTTCATAGCGGCGTATTCGTCATCATACGCCTGCTCTGCTGGAGGCGTGTGTCCTGACTCACTGTTCCGAAACATTTTAGTGTTCCGAAAGATTGGAACAGCAGTAATGTTTTAAATGCATCATTTGGAACAAATGGAACACTGAAACACTCTTTACTTTAAGTGCCCTGCAGTCTTCTTAAAATTCAAATTAAAACGTAAATAGTGTAAATTTTAATTAACTGAACTAAAAACATTGCTTTAAATTATTCTCATATCAAAATTCATGGTGTATATGGCAGAACGGAACAGATCACGATTCATAACAGTCAATGTATGTATTTGTATCTTTTGAGCCGTTGTTCCAAATGTTCCGTTTGAATCTTTTGAGCAGATATTGCAAATGTTCCGTTCATATCTTTTGAGCCTTGATTTAAACTAGATGAGGCGGATTATAGCTTGTATTGATACGATGTACAATATGTAGTTAATACAGAATTTTTATTTTTAGCCTGTATTTTCTTCGGTCGGCAATCACCGAGGAGGTTCTGAAAACTACCTCTGCAACGAGAGGGAATGTCAGACTTTTACTAACTAAAATCCACTTATGTTCCTTCAATTGTCTTTTAAGTTCCAGAGCCGCAGTAACTTTTTAGAAAAAACCCGCAGTCTAAACCTTCACACAAATATATATGTTTATCTATCTACTATCACCTTTGCCAAACGCCCTACTTTGCCCAATCAACAACAGGCTCACTAAACCAATCACTTTCCTATTAACCTAATAGCCTTTTCAGTTAACCCGCAAAAAGCAAGTTCTCTTAATGGCACGTATGGGAAGAACTTGGGAGATATATGGAATGCTTGAGTTTGAAGTTACAAGTTCGCATAATGCAGTGGCGTGGAGGGGTGTGGAGGGGTTGCGAGAAGCTATTTCGTGTTATGTAGGAAGTATTTTAACCCGGAAATAGAGGTGTTTTTGGGGTGAATAAGAAATTATGTTTTGATAGAATTTGGTCATTAACGAAGGGTAGATGGATGACGGTACTTCTTCATGTGTTTAGGTAAAGGGACTTTTTAATTCAAGAGGGTTTTGTGACTACTAAAATTAAAATTTCCAACTTTCCAATTTACTGGAAAGTTTTTCAAAAAGTACTGCGAAAGATTAAACTTGAAAGTCATTTCAAACTCATTTAACAGGAATGTAGCTGCAATACATGGCTACAGAAATAGATAAGTAGATATATGAGCAGTCGAACACTCCCTATTTTTTTGTTTATTTGTAAAATAAAGAGAAATTAGTTAATAATTTCCACACAAAAACAAATTGTATGTGCTTCTCTAGAATTTCTCTTATGATTCTGAGCTCTCAGAAAAAGTCTATATATAGACATCATAATTTATATAATTCTTCTGCACGTTCGTTTTTTACCTAACTCCTGATAAACGGCGTGGCTAATTTAGATGTGTTGGGTGTGTATTCGAAAGGGTCCTTGGATGGTTTGAAAATACAAATAAACCCGGTAGGTGGCGCTACAATCGAGTCGTATTTTTTTTTCTGACGATAAGCAAGCTTTCGGGCGAGCCAACGTTTGTCAGGATCGCTAATTTTAAATAAAACCGTCTGCGTCTCTCCGCAGACCATGTCCCAACTTCGATCCTGCATCACGTGCCCTGTTACCTGTTCACGTAGGGACCTAATGACAGCATCAGCGGACGGCACTGCCGTGGCCGAATACTGGGCCAAGCAAGGAATTTAACTAGTTTTGCCATCGATACGCTAAGAAAAAGAATAAAACCTAATCCCCACAATGTTAGAGTCGATTCTAGGTTAAAGTTACACAGCAGTCCACGTAAATGTTATTCTCTAATTACAGCATGCATCTATATGTTATTATGCAGTAAATGCGTGTACTAAGCATTAATCCTAGGTAAGCAGTGTGCTCTTACAGGAAAACTTGAAGCGTTACTAATGAGGTAGGGTGAAGAAGGCGCCGTATTTCTTAGTTGAGCAATTTAAGACTTTATCTTGGTGTCGTCAACATTTTGCCAGGGTGTTTTGTTATCTTATGGTAGGAGCGAGATAAATCTACCATAACGGTTATTAACCCTCTTATCTTATTTTTTTTTTTGTGTTTTCTTTTTGCACTATTTGTGTATTTAAGGTTGAACTAGTCGCGGTCTTTAACTCGCTGAAGGGTAAGACCAAAAAGTGCGTTGCCTCATCTAACATCGTGCCCGACGGAATATTACGACGCTAGTATTTGCACGCACACAAACACCGTTCCGAACTGAAACGACATTAGAAGAAGCGGAAAATCGAGTTTTATGATAAAATCATTGCATAAATCTATTACAAATACACTCTTAGAAATCTTCGGTAATTAAGCTTTGTCGGCACCGACTTCGTTTTGGAAATCGTATAAACGATTTATGTTACTTTTTTACACCTAAAGTTGCGTTAAAATCTTTAAAAAAAATATAAACTTAGGAAGTTAGTAAAAAAAATATTTTAAAAAGTTTTGAGCTACAAAACTTTTTAAAAGCATTTTTTTTTTCGTTTTTCTGTTTCCGCACAGACAAAATTAACAATAAGATAAAACGATTTCATGTTTTTTTTCTGTGGATTAAAACCCTCGAAATTTGTATGGAAAAAGTATCGATTAGTGTAACCTTAACCAGGGATACTTTTAAAATATACTTATTTAGTTTTGCGTCACTTAGCGTTCCATTAGAATGCGGATGTTTTTGGCAGTAAATGTATTGAGTCAGCCTTCTCAGAAAAACTTCACTTACGTAGTCATAGTCTACAATAACATTCTCAGCTCTATTTTACCGACATCGCGCTTGTTTCAATGATTCAACATATTGTCCAGTTGTGTAGACACTTGAAATATAAAACTAAACCAATTTTACTAATGTAAAATTGGTGGTAAGCTAGTGGATATTGTAATCAATATCCACTAGAAATCAATTAGCGAATAATTAAAACAGCCACTGAACTTAACTCGGAAAAACCCAGCCAAAACTCCGACCCCTTTATTTATTGACATTGATGCTTCTTTCACTAATAAAAAGAGAAATTAACGAGGAAGGTTTATCTACATATCATCATCATTTCGACCGAAAAACGTCTACTGTTGAACATAGGCCTCCCCCAAGTGTCATCACAACGAGCGGTCCTATGCGTCTTGCATTCATCAGATTCCCGCGACCCGCACCAGGTCATCGGTCCACCTTGTGGAAGGCCTTTCAATGCTGCGGTCGCCGTTGCAGAACCTTTCAGCCACATCGACCATCTGTTCTACGAGCATAGCCCACTGACACTTTAGTACAGACGCTTGAGAACGAATGAACGAATCGAAGTGGTGCTGACGTCACACTATTTTGACAGAATCTAGACTGACGTTTGCGCGAGCTGAGCAGAAAAAAGTTCCGATCGCAGGAACGTGGTCCTCTTTTCTCTGTCAGTAGCCGGGTGAATACCATCTAGTCTAGGGACTATCTCACGGCTCGTTGTGAAGTGAATATCCAAACCCTACATCATGAGTGGCAGACGGTCGCCTCCTTCTGCGGACCAGTAACGCAAGCAAAGGAGGCGGCCGATCGCGCGAGGCAACGGTCATCACGCGCCAACCACCGCCGGGATTCCGATCCCGATTTCCGGCCACCGTAGGCGCGGGCTTGCGGACGGCGAGCAATAGGTAGCTCGCCGTCCGATCGTCCGATAACCGTCCGGACTGAGCCCAAATCGTCGACGGCGCGTACGGTTCCATGCGCGCCTCAAGGAGATGTCAGCAAATCGTAGGGGCCCGGTAGGGTCGAAGCCTACTGGGGCCATGGGTAGTGTGAAAACGAAATCCAGGTCCCTGGGACGAAGGCAGAGGAGGAACAGGAGTGGATTTTTAGTCAGTAAAAGTCTGACACTATCTCGCGCTCCGCCCAAGAGCGAGATTTATAATTAGATGATTATCCCACCTAAAAAAAAAAATACCTAAGTACATAATAATAAATCAGCTCCGTGGTCTGGAATAGTTTGTTTATTGATCGTTACCCACTCACGGCCCACAAAATAGGGTCCCTGGAAGGGAAACTGGCCCAAGCGAAACTGGGGAGGGTCATTAGTGTCAAATAAATATCTATCAATAACATGACGATGTTCCTTTGGTCAAAACCCACTTGAATAGAAATGTGAATCAGATAACAAAAGAGTATAGACACCTAAAATAGGTAGATTTGTAACTAGTCCACGGCTAGACGATAAAAGCGATTTATTTGTTCAGTAGGTAGCTACAAGGATTTCTCGAAGCTTGGTAGGCAGACGTGGGAGGAACCGAAGGACTAACCTTTTGTTATCAATAGAGATAAAATAGGTTACTTTATACCTTCGTCTACACAAGTTTTATATTGCACTAGCTATATACCGCGGTTTCACCCAAGTCTTATATCCTTATATACAGGGATGCCGACTCCGTGGGTGCTCGGGAGCTCGAGCACCCATGAGAAATAAACAGTGAGTGCCGAACACCTCTGAGAACAGACAAATCAGGAAGAAACAGATCAGTAATCGCCATTTAGGTAACGTATAAATTATAATATTTCTTCATAATAAAAACTAATTTTATTTTGATATCATGGGTTTCATATTATTAATATATGTTTATCAAACATAATTAGTAATTAAGTACCTACACAGTATGTAAGTAGGACATTTATTTGTCGGTCGATCACTGTGCATTTCTCTTCTCACACTTCGGCACTTTTTGGAGTCATCAAATGAGCTGAGCACCCATAAGGTTTTCTAAAAGCCGGCGCCCCTGCTTATATAAGTATAATTATAAGTCATATAGCCTATAGTTTTCCTCGATAAATGGAGTATCCAACACTAAAACAATTTTTCAATTCGAACAAGTATCTAGTTCCTAAGATTAACGCGATCAAACATACAAACTCTTCAGCTCTGTATCAGTATAGATTTCGTATTATTTAACTGATTTTGTTTTCATAATATAGGTTTTTTTGTGTTAATAATTCTCCCGCACTACGTGGAGCGAGAGGGAGTATCAGACTTTTCCTGACGAAAACCCACCTGTATTTCTTCAGGCAGGAGGAGAGCCAAGGTAACAGTAGGTAACTGGCTTTTGGAGTTCACATAAGTATTCATCCCGCCAGGACCACAAGGAATTTCTGAAAAGGAAACCTCTGGTCCAACTGAAGGACACAGGTAAGGTTTTGGTCAGTAAAACTCTGACACGCCCTCTTGCTTCACCTTAGAGCGGGAGAAGTCGTTAAACGATTAAGTATTCGCTCCATTTAAAGAATTGGTGTTCAGCTGCACCCGGTTACATTGAAAGCCGACACCAATTTAGTTGGAAAAACGGCTAGGCAGATGATGGATGACTGACAATGTCAGTATTTCTTTTTGCAATATCTTCGTAACAGATCCAACAGGTAAGGTTTTCATAAACAAAATTTCGATACAATATCACCAAAAGCACTCAGTATTATGCCAATCACTCATTGTATGTTTGTCACATTATTATCATACCTTACCTACGATGTCAATATTGTGTCATGTCGCCTTTGCCTTCGAATAATTTGTCTAACACGTTCCAAAATGCTACAGAGTACGTAACGACAAACGAGACGCTATGAGGTACAAATAATTAATATTTGCCATAAGTTTCGACTTAGGGCACATTGCTCGCAGAATGGTCGACAAGGCCGAAAGGTTCTGAAGTAGATACAGCGTACCGAAAGACGCAGTGTGAGAAGGCATACCACAAGGTGGACGAATGATCACAGGCCCTTCCACGAGCTCTGACGACCTAAACTGAACTGTTAAAGGGATGGATCCTCTTCCTCACCTGCTTGACATTTTAATACGCCACAGAAAGGCCTCTGGGCACATTGATCGCAGAACAGATGGTCGATAAGACAGAAAGGTTCTGGTAAAGCAATCGAGTACCAGAAGACGCGATGATATGTTTCTCACAAGGTAGTATGATGAACTGAAGACGGGTCGCTGTGACAGCGACTGTGGGAGGACAACGCCCAGTAATGGACGTCTTTCGAATGCAGTGACAAATGAAGTCATAGCCTAATTGTCACGAGCTATAGATATCGATAATTATATACGGTGACATTCCCTGACACGCTTGGTTTGTGTGGAAAGTTTCGATAAAGCAATAAGTGTCGTGGTGTCACGGTACTCGGTGATTTTCGTTTGTTTATTTAGTCATGCGTGACGCTTTGCTAGGCGAAACACCACTGCGACAACTTCGGCGTCTGTGTAACCGGTTGGCAGTCGCCTGCGAAACAGTACCGACAAAGACACAACTATCTCTTCTCGCTATATAAGTATACTGTAGAGTAAGACAGAACGTATGAGAAGTTTCTTCAATGTTTCGCTGATACATACGAATGCGTCGGCTTTAGTCCTAGAAAATAAAGGGTAACTAAAGAACATAGGTGTGGTTTTACTCAGTTAAAGTCTGAGACGCCCTCTCGTTCCACCCTAAAGCTAGAGAAATCATATGATGAAAAAAAAGGGCATCGGTGAGCCAAAAAAAGTTCGCAAGCGATCCTTCAATCATGGACAAACATTGGCGCTAGTAGGCCAGTATTTGGCGACCAATACATGCTACATAACAATAAACAAAGTTTTTGTATACCTCCAAAAGGCCACAAAAAACAGGGCATAACGTATAAGGTCCTCACTACTACTACCATTTTATGAGGAGTTAAAGCAACCCTAGTGATACTAAACGACACATAGGTTCGTCACGTTTGCCAAATCGCTCGGCGTAAACTTGTTGAGTATAAAAGGTATCCCAGTATCCCAAAAACATTAGATAGGCTGAAGGGTTATTGTCAGAAAATAAAATGATACACCTTCTCACTTTTCTTTGAAAAGCCAACACAAAATATCACGCCAGTGATCCGTAAAGGGTTAGACTTATATTCTATATAGTAGGTTTACCTCCACTTATCACGGGTTTGTATTTGTATGTTTGTTACATCTTCACACTCGAATAGCTGACCTACAATACTAACATTGAAAATATAACATAACATTAATTATAGAATTCTTCTTCCTGCCCTTAATTGTCCCATATTATTGGAGGTCGGCGCAACACGTTCTTTTCTTCCATTCTGTCCTGTCACCCGTCACACTATCACTAACTTCCCTTTCTTTCATATCACTCCTCACACAATCCATCCATCTTTTCTTTGGCCTCCCTCTCCCTCTCCATCCATTTTACATGTATACTCATTAGTACGAAACATGTTGCTAGGGGATTTGGCAACAGTTTATAGTCGGCCGCCAGCCTGACACCAACCCTCCTTGGGAACGCTTTTGTTGGTGGTTTACGCACCACCATGCGGTGACCTTCGGTGCTTTATAGTACGCACGGGAAGTAATGGGATGGTGCTATTCTTTACGTCAGGACACCATACGGTACATTAACTATAGAATATTAACATTAAAAACTATATCAAAATCGGCAGAAAAGCATACGAGTTAACACGAGATACAATCATTTTAAATCAATATATAATCTGCGGACCCAGGTTGGCCGCTGTAAAAACAATTTGGCCAAATGGGGCTTCCTCGACCCATCTCTAACACAGTGCCAGTGTGGAGCCGCTGCACAGGACATGCGTCATTTACTATGCTGTCCATCCTGCACAACCACCTGCAGTTTTCAGGATCTATACGAGGCCAATAACAGAGCCGTAGAGGTAGCCAAATACTGGTCAGAAAAAGTTTAATTAGAGTACATCGACACGAGAAGAAGAAGAAGAATATATAATCTGTCTCTCTTCGCCGTCAAAGTCCTCGTTGGACTTCTCTTTCTCATCAGCAGATTTGAAGCTTTATAACTTCGTTATTGATAAAGATTAAAGAGAAATTGCATGTATATTCTCTATTGGTAGATTTGTAACTATAGTTTGCATTTCTGTAAAACTGGGGCAGGTCCCTAGCATTGTATATATCCACAACTATACACAACTAATAAAGCAATCAAACCTAACAAAAAAAAGTCGAAAAAAAGAAGTAACATACAGGAACAAATTTTACAAAACTCCAATCTGAATAGATGACAGAGGGTAGGAACCTATTGGTATTGAAATCCTTCTATCAATAAAATACACATAATAATGTACCGTGGACCCCTCGTAGGGTTTCTATCGCACAAAAGAACTATAAAGGCCTTTCGATATGTATCTGTAGGGACTAGTGAGGTACACGTTGATACGCGGTAGCGATTAATTCTTTAGCGTTTTTCCATGTTTTTTTTTTTATTGCGTGGGAAAATCATCTTATGACAAATCGCGCTCTTGGGCGGAGCGGGAGATAATGTCAAACTTTTACTGACTAAAAACCCACTCCTGCTCCTTCGTTGCCTTTGTCCCTGGGCCCCGGGTTTTGTTTTCACACTACCCGTGGAGCGTTTTTGACATGGCAAAAAGGTACAAAGCAACACGTTAATTTTTACGTCTATTAAAACTAGATAAGCATGGTGATTCCTGACTAACTACCCTGGGAAGAAACACCGAAACAAACACAGGGGATCGTCTTTTTTTAAGTCTATGCAGTAAACACTTAATGGTCAAGTCATAATGAGAACCATGCAGATTAGTATCTGAGATGGTAAGAACCATACATATATGAGTGAACCAGTCCAGACCACTATTTATGTGATTCAACATAGGACTAGTACGGAGCTAACGAATCGACGATCAATACCAAAGAAAGGACAATAGACCATGCTTCAACGCTGTCCAAAGATTAAAAGATTATTGCTAAGCAAGCAACGCAAGTTAGGACTACGTTGAAGCACGCAATGTGGTTAGTGGTCTAACGCGAGCCCTAACAACAAAAAAATATTGAATGCCTTAGATTGATTTAATTTAATTGTTCAGTACCAATCATTGTCCAGATACTTAACAGATCTAACGTATTAATATCTTGGTTATGAAAGAAGTGTGGTCAATTTTGTAGGTTCAGGTTCAAATATGAGACTTAAATATTTCGAGCCTAATCAGGAAAAAAATCGTTGGTGACAGTGCGCTTTTTATAGGAAGCAGAGTTTTGTTTCCTAATTTAAAATATTGACTCGTAAGTCGGGGCCGTTACCACTTGGCCACAACTGCTCTGCTAGACTACGCGTACCTTCAGTTGGACATATCTGTTTATTTATTTAAAAACATAAAACAATTGAAATGTTTTTAAAACCTTGATTAAATAAGTCAATTGTTCATCCTTTACTTACCTCTAGAATCTTAAATTTAATCTAGATGGATAAAATAAAAGCTGCAGTACTTATTCCTTGCACTAAGTAACTAGTTCTTAGGAGTTAATAAATGATAGAAAAGCTTGGTATTAAAAAACTTAAGCTAGTAAAGAATTGTAGCTTAGTTAATTTAAGTGTTATTTTAATCTATCGTTAGATACAAGAAGACTTTCATTAACATTTTGTTACACCTATCAATAAAAGAATTTATTTTTCGGATTATTTGGACTCATTTCCAGTGATCAATTAACTCTGTACATTAACGACATTGAACATTAATTTGGTTCTGGATGGATCACACTGTTATTATAAAGTCGAAAGTTTGTGTTTGTTATTTTTTCTACGCTCAAAACTTGGTACACGTGTAGACCATGTCCAGGAATATAACATATAATACTTTTTATGTTACTGTTTATCCCGGGAATATGTTATTTTTTATCGCCAGACTATGTTACTTTTTATCCCGGGTTTTTGTTACTTTTTATCCCGGGACGATGTTACTTTTTATCCCGGGACGATATTACTTCTTATCCCGGGACGAAGTTACTTTTTATCCCGGGATGATGTTACTTTTATCCCGTGACGTTGTTACTTTTTATCCCGGGACTTTGTTACTTTTTATCCCGGGACTATATTTCTTTTTATCCCAAGACTTTGTTACTTTAAATCCCGGGACGATGTAACATTTTATTCCGGGACGATGTTACATATTATTCCAGGATTTTGTTACCTTTTATCCCGAGATGATGTTACTTTTATCCCGGGACGATCTTACATTTTATCCGGGGACGATGTTTATTTTTATTCCGGGACGATGTTACTTTTATCCCGGTACTATGTTGATTGACATACATATTCTAGATATTACACCCAGACACAGAACAAATGATCATGCTTAGTGTTGCAACAGAACTCTGCTTCCGCTTCTGCAAAAGTTCCGCAAGTCTTTCACTTCCGTTTCCGCTTCTGCTTTCGCAAAATTTATAACAGAACTCTAAACGCGTGCGCGTGGACGACTGGACACATCGGAAAAGGCGCGGAGGAAGGGAGGCGGTACACAAACGTCTCGCAGCGAGTTTCTTTATTATTATATTTTTTTGGTTCATCCTGCGGATCACCGCGCCTCGTGACGTCATTACGACGTAAACCTTCTGTTGTTTTAAAAAAATAAAATTATGCTTTTTCTTAATAGTATTAACACTTTCGCTTCAGCACCCGCAAAGATTTACTTTTGACATCTGTGTACGTTTCCGCTTTCGTTAAGACACTTCCGTTACATCAGTAATCGTGCTCAGGGTGAGAATCACTACACCAGCAATCCAGCCAATTATTAGTAGAATAGACCAAAAAAATACAATCACTCTACTTCCGCCCCCGCTCCTCTTACCCCACTAAGTCCCTACCCCATAATCGAACCATTTACTCGGCAGCGAACGAATGCAATGATTATTACGTGCGATGGGACTGATGAAAGAGTTCCTTCTCCATAAGAATGCTAATGTTTTCGGGTATTCTCGAAATTGCCGGCTAATATTTTGATGGAATCGAAATCCTCCTATTTTTCGGGGCAGCGGAGGTGAGTAAACGCTTTATGGTTTGGGGGATAAGGGAGTATTTTGTTCCGCTAGCTTGAACTGTGCAGCCATTGTCTTATGATTGTTATACAAAACGCCGGGGATGGTAGATGAATTTTTCATCGTGAAGATATACCGGGTGGAGTTTTCTTGTGATCTGTAACTTTACCCTGGAATTTCTTACCGGTTCTTGTCTAGACGAAACGACCAATTGGAGCCACGCACTAGCTTCTGACGTTTTGTAAGTGCCCATGTAGGCCTAAGTGAAACAAAATGATTTCGAGGTTGGGTTAGTGGGTATTTAAGACAAAACTGAAGCCAACGTGTGTGTATAATAAGTACCTATTCTAACGAAACGCAAAGCAATGACCGCAAATTCAGTCCTTAGTATATGAAATACATTTGTGAAATATTTCCAAGCCTGTTTTGCGAGGAAAACGGCATGTTCTAGAACCAAAAATTCGAAGACATGTGACATTCAGCAACCCGCACTGGGCCCGCGTGGTAGTTTACGGCCCATTCCCTCTCCTAGAGTGAAGGCCTGAGTCCCAGCCGTGGGAACATTAAAAGGCTATACTAGTTATGCTGTTTTCATACACTGCTAGGTATAAAACAGCTAAGTGGAATTCTCTTCACCGGAGTCTGTGTTTCCTGATAACTACAACCTGGGGAAGAATTAATAGATTTCTTCTAGGCAAGCGTGCTCTATCGTCGACCACATCTTGTTAAATCAGGAGAGATAGTGGTCAAGTGCGAGTCTATAAACAGTTAAAAAAAAAAAACAGGAAATTGCGAGTCGGAATCGCATACTGAAGGTTCCGTACAAACTTTCCTATGATAACAGTTTAATTCCCGACTTGAGTTACGAAGATTTTTCCGAATCGTATTAAGTATCTATTTTTTTTTTTGAGACGTAACTGTTCTACAAATTTACAGTTTTCGGAATGTTTCCTATACTTGTGCTATTAGACTTTGCTTCACGCCAAATTTCAGCATTCTAGGTCAACGGGAAGTACCCTAAGAATTTTAGTCCCTTGAGAGCGTCGAAATACTCGTTTTTTTGCGACATAAACGGCCGCATCTTTTTTTTTCGTTTATTTAGTTCGTTTTTTTCACAACTTCAAGGGACCGAAGAACTGATTATATAGTTTTAATTTTAACTTGATACTTCCACGCGTTCCCGAGATAAAGGGTCTTGACAGACAGAGAGACGGACAACAAAGTGATCCTATATGGGTTCCGTTTTTTTCCTTTTGAGGCACAGAACCCTCAAAATGGCCGTCATGAGGGATTTCTTTATATTTCTCTTATCTCAAGAAACCGGATATTTTTACAGTAGGTCTAATAGCACTTACACACACTTTATCTCTACTTACCCCAGGGAAATGCATGGCGTAAAGAAGTAATACAAAACGGATTAAATAAAACCCAGCAATATTAAAAGGGGGTTGAAAATGTTGTAGGGGTTGAAGTAAACGTGTATTGTATTTTAAATTGGCCATTCAATGCACTATTATGCTGAACATGCTTCTTCACTTAACGTGGAGTAAGAAAAAACAACTTTATGTCATGTTTATTATTTTCAAGTTGAAGGAAATGTGAATCATGTATTCAAAAACATTATTATTATGAGACTAGTTTGTGAACTTACAAGAGTTTTTTTTTATGTTTTAAGAACTCCTACCAAAGCAAGAAGAAGTTTTGGCAAAAAAAAGAACTAGTTTAAGCTGGAATATTCGGCTCAACCAAAACTAGCGTCTTTGAGCTGACGGTTGTGGTAGATAACTAAAAATTGGCCGACTCTTTCATCTACACGTTTTATCATTTTTATGTAATCATCGATTGTTTATTATTTTATGAAAGTTATAAGTATACAGGGTGTACGGGCCAGGTCTTCGCAAACTTTAAGGGCTTTCTCAGTAGACGAAACTGAACAACCTTCCACAAGATTTTTTCCAGAAACGAAACGAAAAATCAAACTCTATATACAAACTGACCAATCAAGTTTATAATTTTGTATGTAGAGGTCGTTTTTTTTTTCGACTTTATTTTATTTTTAGCATATTGTTAGGGATAGAATACTTGTATCTTAATTTTTATCAGTTCGTTTTCACGTCAGTTTTGGTTTCGGTTTCCGCGTGACGTTTACTTAACTAGAAAAGCCGAACTCTCGGTTCCGGTTCCCAGTTGCAAATCGTGTTTAATAATAATAATGTATTGTTTCCAAGAAATACAAGACCCTAAAATTTAAGTAGAACGTGAGGAACATCTGTGTCTGGACTAGATAGTTAAATCTGTATTTCAAACATCAGCGTTCTCCCTTAAATTTAAGCATCACTTAAAAATACATAATAATACAACTTATGTGATAAAACTTAAACTATAAGTTAATAAAATACATTTTTGGGTTGGTCACTACTGATAAAAATTCAATAAATATCTTGATGACGCCATCAGAGTTGAGTTTTCCTGCCTGCAGCCGGACTGCGTGAATATTCGAAAAAGTGACACCTTGGCGATCGCAAAGGGTAGCTGAAGGGACATAGGCGCATTTTAGTAAGTATGAGCACATCAATATGTCACTTTGTAGATTTTGAAAGAGAGACAGGTATGAGTGACAAAGACTACGCTTAACGATGCTGAACTTAGGGCCCCCGCAGACGGGCTGTGGGATCGTGACCCTTTAACGCAAAGAGCAATTGAAGGAATAAAGTTAGGTTCAGTCAGTAAAAGTCTTACTATCCCTCTCGTTCCACCCTAATGCGAGAGAAGTCATTTGATGATGTCCCACGTAAAAAAAAGAGTTGTAATTTAAGTCACGATTTCATGAAACATTAAGTCATATTTTTTTAATCAAATGCAGTTTTATCAACTTCTAATCAAAAAACGTGTGCGATGGCAATTCTAACATAGTACTAATTTACGTTTGAACTAATTTAACTTTAAACAAGCTGCAGGGATTACGGGTTTCATTTCCACATACTGCAGTAAAGCGCAAGCTTGATGAGATTTGAATGTACTAGCTTATGGCTCGCGACATCGTGCATCTAATGTGTTCATTCAAAATATGAAACCCCTTTTCACCCCTTTAGTGTTTTTTTTTGTGGGAAAATCATCTTATGACATTCCTCGCTCTTAGGCAGAGCGGGAGATAGTGTCAGACTTATACAGACTAAAAACCCGCTCCTGTTCCATCGTTGCCTTTTGTACCAGGGCCGAGTCTTTCTTTTTTAAGCAGACCCTTGGCCCCAGTAGGCTTCGGCCCTGCTGGGTCCCTACGGTTTGCTGACATCTCCTTGAGGCGCACGTGGAACAGTACGCGCCGTCGACGACTTGGGCTCGGTCCGGACGGTTACCGGGCGGTCAGACGGCGAGCTACCCATTGCCGCCGTCCGCAAGCCTGCACCCCTTTAGGGGTGAAATATTAATGTATTAATGTATTTTAGTCGGTAAGTTAGTAAATCAATCACAGCATAATTTAATTTGGGCCGCGAAAATATTCGGAAGAGTTAACGTAACAAAAAGAACACAGATGGGTTTTAGCCTTCTGCTCCTCCTAGAGCGGGAGAAGTTATTTGAAGATTTCCTACCTAAAAAAAGCTTTCTACAAATTACTAGGTATATGGCTTTAACCCAAAATGGTGTATCTATATCTAATACACAGCCATGCGAATCAACAAATCTTTCAAAACATTTAACTCACACAAAACCACATTCCAAGCTTATCTTTCATACAAAAAACGACACATTTTCTGTCTATTTTCCTTTCCTTTTTAAATAAATTTACTCGTGCATAACCTTTTAAACTCAAACATGAAGGTTTTAACTGATTTACGCCACTTTGGGGTCAAGATAGGACCCCCAAAGGACCCCTAATTACTGCCATGGACATCAGGATGATTATAAAATAAAAACAAAAACTTTTCGGTTCACAATTCCGTTTTAATTAGAAAAGTTATGCCAAGGGATATTTTTGGTGTCGCGTTTAAAAAAAGAGGGCTTTTTATGGAAACCACATTAGAACGAACTGTCAACCCATTTTTTGTGAAGACAGTTAGATAGGCTTTTTTTTTAGGTGGTAAAATCATCTAATGACAAATCCGTGTGACAAATGAGATAATGTCAGAACCCACTCCTGTTCCTTCTTTGTCGTCGTCCCAGGGCCCCGGGTTTCACTTTCATACTACCCGTGGCCCCAGCAGGCCTCGACCCCGCTGGGCCCCCACGATTTGCAAACATCTCCCTGAGGTGCGCGTGGTAAATATACGCGCCGTCGAAGACTTGGGCTCGGTCTGGACGGTCAGACAGTGAGCTACCCATTGCTCGCGCCTACGGTGGCCGGTAATCGGCGGCTGTCCAAACGGCTCGCGCGGTTGGCCTGCTAGCGTTACAGTTAGATGGGCTGCTCTTTTGTGTAACAACAAGGAATGGACAAATAAAAATGACAATCAAAATGACAGCATTCGTCTACTGTATTCAAAGATTTTAGTGAATGAAACCCTAGAAGGTTAAAGAAAAGATGGATGCTGTGAAGAATATTTGATATGAAAGAAAAGTCAGCCAGTGATAACGTAATAGTTGACAGTACAGAATGAAACAAAAAACTCGTTGCTCCGACCCCAAATATAACATGGGCCCAGGCTAGGAAGATGATGAGCAAAGATCGGAATAGAAAAAAAGAAAGAAAGAAAAAACGTTTAATCGTACCTCACACATACAGAAGATTAAAAAAATAGGTATGAATAGGTAAATCATATTTACCTAAAGTTCGAGGAATTACATAACATAGATTTTTAATCGGAATTTATATAAGAGGTACAAACACACAGATATCTTAATAATAAAAAGGTGACCAGACGGTTGCAAACCTTCGTCCCAACTAAGGTGACCTTGCTAATTTCAATCCGTGTAAACAGCAGTTGTAATCCATGACCTTCAAAAAGCCCTTGGTTGGGAGGCGCGTTTTCCCACGTGTTGGCGCGTGGTTTACATCTATGTGGCCGCAACACAAACCAAACACATAAACGAAGGTCACCTTGGTTGGAACGCTAGTTTGCAACCGTGTCACCCCTTAAGGCAAGGTAATTTTTGAACCTCCCTCCCCCTGTGCATTCTGTCAATTATCTTTTTTTTCACTTGTTCTTTTAAATCGTATTTGGCACGTTTTTTATTTGCGCCTCATTAATATAAGTAGGCACTTAACCAGGTTTGTAACCAATTTCAGTACTGTTTCATTTGACGTTTCTGCCTCCACATTTAAAATCCCAAATTTAAAAATTCCGCTCCTGAATTCGGTTCCTATATAACCACTTTCATTTTTTCCGTAGTGTGGAAGAAAACGACTTGCTGCGACGAAACCAAACAAATTGAGATAAGAGCTTGAGAGAGTGATAATATCTTTAGTACATCAACCAAATTCAATTCGCTTACGCAGTAACGACAACATCTGACAAACTCCCATCATTTCTCAAACCTGCATCTACATAAAAATGGATCGTTTTCAAACAAATAAAAATATTTCGCGTCTCATAACTCTATTTCATCCCCTCAGCGTCATTTTATCGATGTTCAGGAATATCGCAAGGGGATGGCGCCCCCAACTTTGCTTAGGACTTGACTTATTGTGTGGGGTCCTAAGTGGGGGTACAAAACGTAGGGTAGATTCAAATTTATCGCCGATAGGCATGTATTTATGTGGCACTTAAGTCGGTTTTGTGGGAGGAAAAAGTTGTAGCGATGACAGACTATTGACGAATATTTTTGAGTAGTAAAAGATGAAGGATTTGGTATAAAACATTGCTTTGCAACTACATCTTGCAATTAGTAGACTGAACTAATAATGATCGAACTGACGGATGAGTATCCACGGAGTCTCCAGTCCATTGTTTTGTGTAGAGATCTACGCTTTATAGAATAGGCTGACTGCTGCCTGACTGACTGTCAGGCAGAAGTCAGCCTAATAATAATGATCGAACTGACAGATGAGTATCCACGGAGTTTCCAGTCCATTGTTTTGTGTTGAGATCTACGCTTTAGAAATAGGCTGACTTCTGCTTGACTGACTCTTTGATAATTGATAAGTACTTAGTTAGATTAAAATAAAAAGTTTGGGTTTTATAAATATTTCATCGGCTTAAACGCAAAACGACTCTTTCGCAAAATGTCTGCTAGTCATAAAATGTCGCTTTCGCAGAATTACTCTTTCTCAAAAAGCCGCTTTCTCACAATGCTAAATTGTAGTGTTAAATTACAGGCTTTCGCAAAATATCGCAATTGTATATCCTATAATAATAGATTCACAATGTACTATATGCTAAATTGTAGTGTTAATGAATAAACTATAAAGTTGTACCTAGGTACAAATTAATAACTTAGGGAATAATTTTAATTGTAAGTTTCCCTTACCAAGGCGACATTTTGCGAAAAAGGTATTATGAGGACGCAACCTAAGCGTTTCGCTTCGTCGTTTATACCGCGTACATCGAAGGACTGGAACAATTTGCCTGCTGCGGTCTTCCCGTCCAACTATAATTTGGGTGTGTTCAAGGCTAGAGTGAATAGGCTCTTAATAAACTAGTGCGCCTGACCATCAATGATTGCATCTCTGCTTACCATCAGGTGGGATCGCAGTCAAGCACTGGTTTATATCAATTAAAAAAAAAAAACCATTTAAGAAAGAGTAATTCTGCGAAAGCGACGTTTTGCGAAAACGACATTCTGCGAAAGAAGTTTTTGAACTAAGCCATTTCTTCAAAGTAATATAGAACAAAATCTGTATGTGTTGACCGAAGCGTATGACACGATTGAGTTGAATGCCAAGCTGCCATATATCCGCAGGCTTTGACTTATGGTGATGGTAAAAACAGGAAAACAAAGAAACATTCATAACCTTACGCATCGTAAATACACAAATAAATATTTCGTCACATAAAAGTAAACAAAACTGAATCACAAAGAATTATTTCAGTTTACAACAATTTTCTTTGTTCGTTACACGCATGAAGGATTTTTTGTTATTTGTTCACTATTTTACACACATAGTAATCTTATGGCAATTCAGCTAAGGAGTGGAATTCCTTGCCGGAGTCTGGGTTTCCTGATAGCTACAACCTAGAGGTCTTTAAGTCGAAAGTGAATAGGTTACTTCTAGACGAGAGTGCTCCATTGTCGGCCACATCGTCACTTACAATCAGGTGAGATGGTGGTCAAATGCGAGCTTTTCCATATATTTTTTTATATTTATTTTTTAAATTTTAAATCTTATTATTTATTTGATTAACACTAGTTTTTAAGGTGTAACTGAAGACAAGATTTTTTTAAGTGTGGAAATAATCTAATGTCTTCTCGCGCTCTGGGCGGTGCGGGAGGGCGTGTCAGACTTTTACTGACTAAAACCACACCTGTGTCCTTCAGTTGCCCTTTGCGTTCTAGGACTACGGATTTTCTTTTCATAAATTCCCCGCGGTCCTAGCTAGCGGGCATCGGCCCTGTTTGGCCCCTACGGTTTGCTGACATCTCCCTGAGGAGCACGTTGATCACTACGCGCTGTTGACGACTGGGCTCGGTCCGATAAATTACCGGACGGACGGACGGCAAGAATAGCTGCCCCCACGGTTTCACCCGCGTCCTTGGTTACTGCTCCGCTTTCGTGGGACGTAGCGTGAAAATATATACATATTCGTCATAAATCTGGCTATCCTTTGCAGAAATCATTTTAGCAATCCGACTGCAGTTCTGGAGATTGGGGATAAACAAACCAAAAAAACTCTTCTACTTTATTATTTTAGTAAAGATTGCATAATTTTTTTTTTAAGAATACGATCTCCTTTCGATATCACAGTACCTATAGGAGTGGAATTCGATGCTGAAGTTCGTGTTTTCTAATAGCTACAACCTCCTCCAGATCTTTAAGTCAAGAATGAATAGGTTCCTTCTAGGCAAGCGTCGACCACATCATCGCTTACATATCCCTGTTTTCTCTATAGAATGATTATAATTTTAAGTTAGTGTGTTGCCATGACGTTCAAAGTAAGATTGTTTCATTCTTATTCCAGTGTGGGTAAGAGACAGAGCTATACGGATTAACTAGCGCTATCTCTTACCCACACTGGAAATAAGAATGAAACAATCTTACTTTAAACCTCATGGTAACCCACTTGGTCTTTTGTTTGCGTCGTTTTCCGTAACTAAATTGTTTCTTTTTTTTGTTCCTTGGTTTTCATAATTGTTTACCTCCAACCGATGGTTGGGTGCAGTTGCATAGCGCCAATATGGGTAATCGTCGGTTGATATCACGTGCATTGAAAAATTTCGAATTGACTTCGGCTTCCGTCACATGCCTTCTAAAGGTGCAGGACCCAGAGATAAATTGTAATTGTATTTCTTTATGTAATTTGTTGGATTTTTTTATTTGATTCAGTTATTTTAATTTAGTTTCTATTTCTATTGTAATTTTTTGTTTTCTATTACTTATTAAATCCTTTCTGTGCATATTCTGATAATTATCCTAGGCCACCAATATACAGGCTGTTCCTAATTAAGAGCCCATGGTCACTTGTAATGTATTCTCTGTTTATTTCTCCCCAATCACGTGTTTATTTATGTTTTTCTTTTTCATATAAACGTTTCAATCAATTATTATTATTTTTATTCATAAACATTAGGTGCATTATTTATATTACGAGCTTCAGATTAGTGACTTGTTATTTAGTTTCGACTACTGTTTTACTGCAAATATTATTTAGCTTTTAACTCGTCTCGCTTCATTAAAACAGATTACTTTCGTATCCCACATAATCTCTTACACAAACGAATTTTACCCACTAACCTTGCTTTCGAAACTTCAACAAAATAGGTGTCTTAGCCGAAAATGCCTCTTCGTCAAAATATGTTCTCTCTGGCGCCTCCAAACTAAAAGTAATTTTATCTGATGACTTTTGTTGAGCAAAATGTAAGCCTAAGAACAAATGAATTGTGAGCCTGGTTAATCCTGGAATGGTTTTTATACCACGTTTGGTGAAGAAGAAGACAGAAACTAATCCTAAATTAAGACTCCTCTAGACAGATGCGACGCGGCAGTGTGATTGTAGAATTACGACAATCGCAATGCCTTTCAAAAGTACTCCATACTTCGCGAGGAGCAGGGTCCCGCGCCTATTTTGCTACGTAACAATATATTAAGTTCTCCATCGACACGATTACATGCACACCGTTAAAGTTGAATTAGCGACACTGCGTAGGTAATAATCCGTTTTCCGCGGCGGGGACCGTCCGCGTGAACACGCGTTTTGTCAATCAATCAAAAATATTTTTATTTCACATAGGTATACATGG
This sequence comes from Mythimna vitellina, assembly GCA_949316375.1. Classification (NCBI taxonomy): domain Eukaryota; kingdom Metazoa; phylum Arthropoda; class Insecta; order Lepidoptera; family Noctuidae; genus Mythimna; species Mythimna vitellina. The sequence continues at coordinate 20,993,590 of OX438702.1, read as the reverse complement.
GCACATGTAAAACGTCAGAAGCTAGTGTACGGTTCCAAATTAATCGTTTCCTATGGAGAAGAACCGGCAAAAAACTCCATGGTTACTCTTTCTCGTCACGTGACGGGTGCCCGTCGCGGCGGTCGCCTTACGCAGTTTCGGCCCTTAAATACACTGAACGTTTGGGATATTCTTCTTTTCAATCGACAATCGGTCAGTACAATAAAGTGTGACGAAAAATAATTCATTCAAATTGAGTCTGACTTGCAAAATGTGAAAAAAAAACCTAACAACTTAATGAAGTATCGCGGGCTACTCTGAAACATTCCTCTTAACGTTATCAAATACACGAATTTTACAAACATCAAGAAACAAAGGGCCTTCAAAATCTTTCAAATTGTGATACAATAATATAGCATAGTCGGCGTTATAATGTTCCCACTGTTGGGACTCAGGCCTCCTCTCTAGGAGAGGGAACGGGCCGTAATCCACCACGCGGGCCCAGTGCGGGTTGGTGGATGTCACATGTCTTCGAATTTTTGGTTCTAGGACATGTCGGTTTCCTCACGAGGTTTTCCTTCACCGTTTTGAGAGCAGTGGTGATGAAATAAATTACACAAAGTAATGCGCCTGGCCGGGTTTGAACCCGCGACCTACAACTCGTAAGTCAGGGCCGTTACCACTCGGACAAGACAATAATATGTCTTAATCAAATTCTACAATGATCGCCGCACACGTCGATTGTCGCACAGTTTCGTCAAGCTTGTCTGACGTTCCTTTTTATTTGATAAGACTGAACTGTATTAAAAGTGTTGAAAATATGTTGTTATTTTGAAAGCAAAATTGCTGTTTACCAGTTAAGTCTTGGCAGTATTCGGCAAAGTTTTGTTCAGTGTTCGGATGGTAATCTGTTTTATGGCAAAGATGTTAGTCTAAACTTCTAAAGATTATTTCGAGGTTGCTCAGTTGTAGATAATCTTCGGAAGATTTGGAGATCTTAAACGGTAGGCTTATTTGTGAAATGATTATTGAAGCATAAATCAACTGTTTTCATAGTATTTGTGTTTTTAATTACTTTCAAAGGTTTTATAGTAAAGAAATCTCTTTTATATTTAGTTGTTTCAATTTCTTTAAGATCAGCTGGGTTTAATATATCACTAGCTTCTTTCAGCGGCTTCTACCACGTGAAAAAAGGTTTCTCTATACAAACCTTGAACCCAGATTTCATCATCAAAGGGAGTGAATTTTGGGAATATTTTTTTTATTCTTTTTATATAATAATAATAATAAAATTTATTTCAGAATTGCTTCCATATAGTGTTAGTAACAATGTTCTTAGCCTAGTGTTAGTAAAGCATAATAAACTGAAATAATAATAACACTAGGTATATTAGGCGATATATGTCGTGACTAGATCGTTTTAAATGTTAAAGTTTGATGATATTTCCATCTTCGTTTGTCCTACTTTCTTTAGACCTTTTATTATCATTGAAATCCTACATCAATGATATGGCCAAACGAGGATTGCAAATCATCATATGTTGCGTTTAAACGATCTGACCAGTTTTAGTTGTCCATGTCATGAAGTGATCAATTCTATAATTTGACCACGACAAATACATCATAAAGGAATCACTGTGCAAAGAGACTTTCAGGTCTTGATTTGGGCTGGGCGTTGATTAATCAGTAGGTGAGTCAAGACCTTGACTTTTTTAAATAATATATAGATAAATATGAATAAAAAAACCTACTAACACATACAATTTATTATTAAAAAAGCTACTCAAATAACCATTAAACGGCAGCCTGATATGAAAAGAATAACATAAAAAATCATATCACGACATCATACAAGAAAATTACACACGAACATCATTGTCAAATCACGAAATAGAAACAGTCTGTGAATATGAAAAAACATATTTATAGACTTAAGATACTGGACACGTTCTACCATTCAACATTCGACCAGCGAAACAGACCCACCCATTTCTTTGGACAACCCTAAAACGTCTACCAATAAAGATGTATCTTCACTTACGGAGCTCATACAAAACTGGCCGTGTAAGTGCAGTCACGAAGTATACGAACACGGTTACTTAGATCATATCGGAGTGGATTTATTTAAGTGAAGTACCGTTTTGCCGTTAAGATGGCGAAGGTATGCCCTGCCGTTGCCAAAGCCGTGCTTTGAACTTTGATGCTGTACATTTTAGCTGCATGGCTTACGGAGTTTCTGTATGTAATTTAGCGGTAATATTTAGTCATATTTTCCGTAAAACGACGTCTTTTGAGGTGATTTTGTGTAACAAATTTCAACCCTGTAACTGGTATATTGTGTAACAGACGTAGGTAAACATAAATTATACAGCTAAATGAAAAAAGTTTGTGGAAAAAATACAAAAAGCACTATTGGGATTCACAATACTGTACATGATAGGTATAAATAAAAAAGGTGTGCAACAATGAGTAATTTCAATAACAAATTGACGTCGCATCACGGATGACATTTCAGACATTACATCCGGCGACCATACAGACATTGGCGGCGAAAGGTTAAGCCTCTGCTAATTAATTTCAACGTGGGTCGTTTATAATTGCCGCCAGTGTAAGTTTGAATGGTCGCGAAGGACAGAAAGGCTTGTTAATGGGTTATTTCCTCTGTTATCGTTATATTTGAGTCATAGAACTGTCGGAATTTATATATTGAAGTTTATGGATCATACAAATATGTTTTGATGCGGAAAAAACAGTAAAGATTTCGCTTGAAATTTACGTACAAATACAATTTCGTTTTCGTGAGAATGTTTGAAAGGAGTAACTTGAAATCGATTTAAGGATAAATAAGTTAATTTATTATTTTAGAACGGGCGGAGGATATGATGGGGTATACGATGGAGGTATACCTCCCGCGCTCGATCTTGCGCCAGGCCCTGGTTCAGGCCACGATCCGGATCGAGAGGAAATGGGATGCTACCGCCTTCTGCGAAGTAGCAATGTTAGAGAAGGAGTTGACCGCACACGACAGAGAATTCACATCCTCACGCCAGCCGCCGCGACAAGAGACGCCCTAATTATTGACGATACCCAGCCAATCGATAAAAGCCGTCAAAGTCTGAAACACCCTCTCGCCTAGAGCGGGAGAAGTCATTGGTTGATTTCCACCTCAAAAACAAATATGTCGCATGGATACAATTAATTTATCGTAAATATTACAAAGCATAATAGAATTAGAAGATGATAATAAAATTTTATAATATTGTCTTAAGGCAAGCTGTTAGATTCAGGGCGAATACTATCGTAAAATAACTCAAAAGAAACAAAATCTTATTTCCAATGACACCGCAAATGTAAAAATCTATCAGTATGGAAATGAAACGTTTTGGTCGGACTTCGCAGCTGTAACCATATTTTCCTACAGTTTAATAAAATTGTGGGTTCCCGATAATTGGTAAGAACATAAATTGCCACCTCCGCATTTACGGGTTTTCCGTATCCGACACCCGCAATTACTGTAGAAAAAAATAATAAGCAAGTGTGTCGATAAATGAGTGCTATTGTGGACAAAACCGAGGGTAGTAGAGAAATCTAATTTTGTACGGTAATAGACGGTTCTTTTATGAAATAAAATGGTTTAAATCGTACCCAAGAATTTTTTGTAATATTTTGCCGACGCTGTCTTTTGAGAGTCGTTTTCTTAAGGTTTTCTTTTTATTTTAGCATTCTGGAATTAGAAAGCTCTTTATGTTTTTAGGCCTGAGATTATGGTTAAGTTTTTTGCAGGTGGTGGTAAATTTTAATTTTGTCATTTTAAAAGGGTGTAATTTAGTGTTTCTGAGATGGCTTAAGGCTAGCTATGTTTTAATAGGGATAGAAAAGGGCTATTGCTGAGATGACCATAAATAAAGAAATATGAAAGAAGACATTACAATTATGTTGCGTCGACCACTAGTAAAAATATTATAAGGGCAAAAGAATTATGATATTGCATATCTATTGGCGCGTCTTAGCACGTAAGGGCGTGGTCATATAACCGCTATATACCCCTAGTTTTTAATTAGTACAAAACAATGGGGCTCTTTCCGTAACCGTTACTGATCATATTTAACTAGTCTAAAATTAAAAAAAAAAAAATGAAATCCCAAAATAGTCCAAAAAAAATTGTCATAATTGGTAAATTCATAATAGTGTAGCGACATCTATGGCGTCACATATGAACTAATCCTGCAACGCGCAATTTAAGTTCTCCGCGCGATTGGAACATATAGAAACGCCCGAAATCATCTGCTGGGCAGTAGCCCACCAGACATAACACCCGTCTGGTCGGAGGATTCTCCCTTTTCAACGGAGGTTTTCGGAACTATAGGCTCTGTTCCGCATACCTCCAAAATAGAATCAATAGTTCATAACAATTGCTACTAGAAAATACTAGCGCAATGTTTTACCATTTTGATCGTCATTTATTCATTTATAATCAATACCTTGTACAATATTTCCATAAATTGAGTGACATTTTGGGATATAAACAAATGCTAATAACTTTGCTGTTTATGAATATTATTTATTGAGGCTTTACTTATATAATAACATGAACTTTTCTAATTAGCCCTTTAAGTATTTGTACTAATTAAAAATTAGTGGTGTATAACCGTGGAAAGGTCATTTAAATATAAAATTAAATGACCTAACTATAATAAAGATATAAAGCACTTCATGTAAGATAGCGGTCAAGCGCGAACCTATCAAGAATTAAAAAAAAAAAACAAAAGGACGTAATAAATACAAATGTAACAAAACCAGCATTGTTAAAAATAATTAAGATTATTAAGTATTTCAAGTTGTAGTCGGATTTATAGAACATAAAAGAAGACCTAAAATTTTAGCTTTTCATTTACTTCAAATAATTCCGAGTCTGGCTTTTGCTCGATAATTGTTTCCAAGCCGGATTTCGTGTAGTAATTTAATTTTTGTTAACGTTTCAGCGACGGACAATTTCTAGTGCCAGGCATGTCTAAATTTTAACAAAATGAAAGCTTAGGTAAGTGTCTAGGTTTTTGTTAAAGCGGTCCTTGAGAGGAAGTTCTAAGCCCTTGATCTTAATGTCGGAATATTTCGTTACAAGTACCTATTTTCTTGCAAAATTTTGGACAATAACTCGTCTTCCTTGCCCTCGCCTCTTCCCGTTTCTCGGAATCGGCTTTCTAAATCTTTCAGCGCCATTCACTACGCTGATGATCAGCATCGTCATCTGTAAGACCAAGTTTTTGTATGTCGTTCAGAACATTTGCCTATTTTTGGTTTCCATACCTCAAAAGGAAAAAGCGGAACCCTTATAGGATGACTTTGTTGTAAAGAAGAGGGAGAATATATCGAACTGATCTGATGATGAAGCCTGAAGTTAGGCACCGGAACTCTGTAATAAATTAATGTAATCTAACCGTGTTTGGGATTATTAGAATTGTGATGACATACACTCTGGCTATAAGGTATTTAAAAATGACTGAGGGGTACTTTTTAGACTATCGGCGAAGAAAAAAATTCGTTTGGTACAACAAAAACGACTGCAAATAATGCGTGACAAGCGGGGTTACCATAACGTTCAAAGTAAGATTGTTTCATTCTTATTTCAGTGTGGGTAAGAGACAGAGCTATACAGGTTGTCTAGCGCCATCTCTTACCCTCACTGGAAATAAGTATGAAACAATCTTACTTTAAACGTCATGGTACAGGTCAAGATCCTCGGAGTGGAAAAGGTGTGTGTGATCAACATTATAAATATATTCAGCCAAAACTCGTCCATTGCTAGCAATAGCCAAAGCGTTATGCAAATTCTACTAAGAAATCGGATAAAAGCGATTTTATGTCACGTCCTTTGTAAACGATATAATGTGGAATCCAAAACCTAAATCTCAGTTTACTTTGTCCACAAAAAGCCTTTACAAAAAGGAAAAAGCGAGTTGTCTGTCTGTTTATCTTGTTTTGTGAACCGTCTAAGCGTCTAAAGGACTATTCGTTAAGCCGGCAGTCTGCAGTTCCCAGCGATTACGTACTGACGGCAAATTAGGTTCAATTAGTAACATCTGCTCTAGATACACTTGTTAGCATAGGGCCCTGGCCTTTGTGAATGGGACTAATCAACCTGCTTTTTTTCCTTTGAGAAGTAAAAGACTGTCAGTGATTATAGTGTTTGAGAGCCTGATTTGCTGTACCTAAATAAAATTGGTGAAATGAGGGTGTACAGTGCAGAGATGTACAAAATGCTTTTAAAAAAGTTTTTAAATACAAAATGCTAATACTTTTCAAATTTACTATTTCAAATGCAAAATACTTTTGCTTTTTGTATTTAAATACTAAATACAAAATAGGTATTTTCAAAATACTTTATTCTCATTAAATTCTTTCAAATAAGATTACTGTTGTCTTCCTCTCTTAAATATTGCAGGTGCTGTTGTGGTAATGGTTTCGAAACTTAGCCGTAAAAAAGTATTTTAAATTTTAAAATTATACAATACATCTCGAAAAGTATTTCAAATAAAATACAATAATACTTTAAAAAAGGTATTTAAGTACAAAATATAAAATACTTATCTTGTATTTGCATTTTAAATACAAGTGTTTCAAATAAGTCACAACTCTGGTACAGTGTACCTACTCTGTACATGTTACAGTTCAATATATATAAAAGCGAAATACCACTCACTGATTAATCACGAAATCTCAGAAACTATACCACCTACAAAATTAAAATTTGGCAGGTAGGTTCCTTATAGGATGTAGACATCCACTAAGAACCAATTTTCCAAAGTTTACCACCTAAGGGGATGAAACGGGGGTCCAAAGTTTTCGCGGGTGAAGCCGCTGGCAGATGCTAGTTATTTATATTACGTATCGAGTCATTACATTATCTCACTATCATTATAAAGGCGAGAGTTTGTGAGTGTTTGTTACACCTTGACGCTCGAAAGGCTGAACAGCATAGCATAGCATAGTCGGCCTTATAATGTTCCCACTGTTGGGACTCAGGCCTCCTCTCTAGGAGAGGGAATGGAGCGTAATCCACCACGCGGGCCCAGTACGGGTTGGTGGTTGTCACATGTCTTCGAATTTTTGGTTCTAGAACATGCCGGTTTCCTCACGATGTTTTCCTTCACCGTTTTGAGAGCAGTGGTGATGAAATAAATTACACAAAGTAATGCGCCTGGCTGGGTTTGAACCCGCGACCTACAACTTGTAAGTCGGGACCGTTACCACTTGGCCACCACTGCTCTACAACAGCGAACACACGCAAACGCGAACACTGCTCTACACGGCTGAACAGATTTAGATCAAATTTGGCACACAGTCTATAACCTGGATTACCACATACGATACTTTTTTATTCCGGTGGCATGTTTCCTTGGGACAATTTTCTATTTTCACTAAGTGAGGCCACTGGCAGCAGCCAGTATTACATATCTGATTAGTTTAGAAAAAAGTGATTATTGGAAAATTACTCAAATAATCTAACTGTTTTATAACAACAAAATATTGGATATAAATTTGAGTTCTTTTGGCCGACTGCGCTACTGCAAAGATGTAATTAGGGTTACTACTTAGTTTTCTAGCGTATCTACCCTGTTATGCGATATTACACATATTTTTTTACTTGTTTTAGTTAAAACTACTTTCGACTAATTAGGTATCAATATTGACTGTAACATATAGGTCCAAAAACAAATACACTTAGGGCTACATCACCGGGACACCATGGCGGCGCGACCAGTCGCCAGAAAAACATTTTATTTGGCGGAACAAGACGCAAATTTAGAACTAACAAATCATAAGTATATTATGTGAAAAATATGCGCCACATCCGCGCAAACAGCCGCACGCTCAGCATAATGCCGTGACCGCACGCAAAACGCAACTACTTTGAATTAAAATAAAAAACCTTAACTTTTATCTGATACTCACCTTGCTAAGTATCTCTAATTCAAGTACTTATTCCACTGCTTTATAGAAACATTTACTCTACAAATCTGTCTAAGCAAAAAAAACAGAACAAACTGAGTTCACCAAACTCAGTTTATTCTAATCAAACCCCAAAAAACAAACAGTTATTTAACATAGCAGTGGCAGTACACAAAAAGAGATAGCGCTTACCTAAGCTGTCGAGTAGTTAGCGGCTTAGTTCAGCAGCCAGCAGCGATACAGAGCGCTCCAGCGCTGAATTTCCACAAAACTTTCGTTTCAACTTATATGTGACGTAATCTAGTTAGCGCATGGCAGTGTAAGTACCTGAAACAAATATTATTTACATTATTTAACTAGTTTTGAGAACTTTATCGTTTTTTACTTTAGTTATGAATCTGTGCCATGTAAGTAGGTGTGAGTGATTCTGTTATTACATTCTTATAGCATATCTCATAGCACAAGGCACAAATATAATAATAGGCAACATGAAACAAAAAAAAAGAAAAACAGAAGCAAAAAAAAATATAGTTGTGTGCCTCACGGCTGCACCAAAATAGGTCCAGTTCTGCATAAATGCCAGGCAACTAGTGCCTGTGGTTGCAACGCAACGGATGGAACGGAACCCTACGGAACCCTAAAAAAAGAATTGATCATGATTAACCCGGGGTCTGGACTTTTGTCCGGCTAAAAGTTGTATACTAGGTGTAGCAAAGCCCTTTTTTAGGTGGGATACTATCAAATATCTTCTCCTATTTAGGCTTGACCGACCTGCTAGATTTTAGAAGATCGCGTTTAAGATCTGGTTGAGACAAAAAAAGCAAAAAATAAAAAAGCAGTATGAAAGCATGGCACAAAAGGGAGGACCGATATTAAGCAAAAACCTAGAAAACGGTTACCGAGATGATGATAATCATGATGAATGTCAATATTCTCGACCAAACTGAGGAAACACACATATAACATTCACATTTGACCTATTTCCACATTCCAGTTTTCAATAAACTTTCGGGAAAACAAGTCCGATTCTCCATTCGCAGTTACCCAAACAATTTATAAAACATTTTCGCAATGCATCGTTTAGACGTGAAGTTATAAATCATGTCAGACTTGAAACAAAGGAGGAAGCTTAAGATTTTGGTAAATCAGAACCGCAGACGTAACGGAACGGTAACAATGCTGTTGTATCCGATTCCGGATTCCGGAATGTAATGGATTTGTATCAAGGAATATTGTGCTTAGTTAGTACCATAGAGCGGAGTAGCAACTAGAAGTGTCATTGCCTTTGCTAATAAAACAAACGCGTAAACAATACATCTAGTAAATCAATCAATAACTAATCAATTTCTTTTTATTTGACAGTAATATTGATTTTTATTATAATAATTGACGCACATGTTAGTTTAAACTGTTAATGCGGAAATAATTTTAATAAATAATTAATAAATCTAATTTGAAACTAATACATATTAGAAAGAGGTGGAAATTTTCGTTTGAAAAGCAAATAATTAGACCAATATAAAAAAAACCCAACGCAATCAAGCGTAGCATAGATTACCTAACGTATGTTCTCAAAAAAAAAAAAAAACATTTTGAACCACATCAAGTGCCATTAGGGGAGATCGACGAAATAAATCTCACGGCCTCTCACTGTTCAATAAATAGCCAAAATCATCAAACACTGGTAGTGGGTGCCCCTTACCTAATAATATTCGTGGCTAATTAAACAGCAAGCACATGTCGTTTTAGTTGTCATATCCATAGTAGGAATTGTCACGTGCCGTCACAATTTTACTGAGTAAACGGTCAGACTCACTGACATGTTCGGTAAACCGTCTCTAGCAGTAACCGTGCTCTGTGGCAAGTGTTGATTTGAATTACAGCGAATTTTGGTGAAGGCTAGAGATAATTACGACATCCACGTGGAGGAAAATATTTCGGGACGGTTGGTTTTGATAAGATGTGTTTATTGTTTTTAGAAAATATTGTTTGTCTTCAGAGTTTAATGAAAGGTTTCCTGTGTATTTTGTTCATATCGTGATGATTTTAACGGACAAAGTCAACTAAAATATCTACCAGCAATAAGTTACAATTTTAGCAAAATTGTTTAAAATATTTTTTAAATTTCCAAAGAAAATTTCAAAATTTCCAAAGAGAAAATCTCTTTAAATGCTGCAAGGATATATACAGTCAGGGGTCAAAAGTGCAGTTGCACTCTACTAATGCTAAAGTGACTAACATTTCTTTGTAGAATTTGTAGCGTAGTATCTAAAGTATTGAATAAACGACTTTTGGGTCATCCAACGTCTACTATACAGAAATTTTAGGCACTTTAGCATTGGTAAAGTGCAACTGCTCTTTTGACCCCTGACTGTACATATGCATATCATACACACATTGGAACGGATTCCAAAATTTTAAAGACCTGGCCATCACAAAAAAAAAAAAACCCTGACATCTTTGTATTACAATACGAGTATTTTTATTTAGCCTATACTTTCCAACTGCTGGGGAAAGGCTTCCCCCAACTTCTACCAGATATTCTTTTCTCGAGTCACCTCGAGCCAGCTCTTGAGATAAGCATTTAGGTCACCTCATCACCTCTTTCCATCTTTTCTTTCTTTCCATGTTAGCCTCATCCCTGACATGTACAAAGATAAAACAACTAAAACACAATCCTAGAGTGAAAGGCCTTTCACGAGCAATTTCGTTGCCTCAGTCTTTGTGCCGGTCAGAGCACTTGTCAGACTGTTGGTTTCGTACGTGGCAATGTTTGACAAGCTCTTGTATGGCCGCGCCGAAAACCCGAACCCGATATTCGGACCGACCTATCACTTTCACGACAGATGGCCGATGCACCTGGTGTGGGGGATTTGAAGTGTGGTCGGATGGGTAGAGGGCAGGGTGAATTGAGAATATGCATGAACAAATTATTTGTTATCTAACCAGAACCAGAATCAATCTTTTTATATATAAAAATCAATTGCTGTTCGTTAATCTCGCCAAAACTCAAAAATGGCTTGACCAATTTCAATCATTTTTATTTTGTTTTGTTTGCTCTAATTTGAGGGTGATTTGAAAGAAAAAAATACGGACAAAAATGCTGAAAAACAGAAAAAAAAAATATAGATGCAAAAGTTGGAAGTAATTCCACGGTGGCAAAAATAAATGAGAAAAATGATATTAAATTTCTTAATAAAGCTCTAGCCAACATACCGTTTTCTATAGCGGCCGTACGGGCGTGATGGTCTTTGACGTCTAAGTCAATGTCGGTCTTCTCTTTATTATTAGCAGCTTTGAAGCTTTATAACTTCGTTTTTAATGGAGATAATTTTATAATTATTTCACATTTATTTAACAGACCTAAAAACATTTAATTTAGCAAATAAAAAATTTCGTGCATATACCTAGTCCCTTTTTAAAATAACATTGTGGACCACCCCAGTAAAGTTCCATGATAAAAAAACAGTCATCCATTGATATGAATAAAAATCAATAACGATAAATGTAATTTAACCGCCCCTCTCATTTATAGCTCCATACAAAAATATCGTGTTCCAACTACATAACGTTTGACGCAAATATGTCAACAATATCAGGACTTTTTTGCGAACGCTTTTTGGGGTCCGCAGCCAAATGGCAAAGCCGGCGTCCTGTCTGTTTGTCCGGATGTTTCACAGCCATTTTGCTCTAATCGATGAGGGAAGGCAGTGTATTCTGTGCACCGGTAAAAAATTTTTGCAGCGAAATTAATAAATTCGTTTTTAATTGTAAATGTGTAAGTCTATGACCAGTGCGTGCTGCCAGTGATCACATCAGAAATTAAGCTATCCGCAGGATAATTTACGTGGTAGAGGGCAGGGCACATTGCTCGCAGAACAGACGTGGACGAAAAGTTCTGGAGTGGAGACCACATACCAGAAAACGCAGCTTTGGAAGGCCTCCCACAAGGTGGACCGATTCTGACCGATGACCTGGTGAGGGTCGCGGGAATCCGATGGATGGGAGACACACTGGACCGGTCGTTATAGCGCCTTGAGGAGTCCTATGTCCAACAGTAAATATCTTTTGGCTGAAATTTGTAAGTATTGCGTATTTCATTGCGGTTGATGAAATCAATATTGTAGCTGTACATGCGTAAGTATTCATATCAACTACAGAATCATTTGTACATGGTCTGACACGCACTTTGCCAGTTTTTATACGAACGAATGAATGAACACTGAACAATGCTTTAGTAAGAGTAAAATAATAATATCAGGGAACTTGTTTGTATGTACGGTCACGTTCCTTGCCGAGTAACTGAATTTTAAGCGGTTTTTGCTAAAATATCGTGTAACGTAACCGAACGCCGCGTCGTGGGTATGAGCTGCAACGGGTAAGTTTCCAGGTATTATCGTTGTTATCTATACATGTATGTACCTATAAGTATAAATAAAAAAGTGTCTGTTTGTAATATCAAAGTAACATTTTTTTTTACTAAATGCATATTAATTAAAGAAAGTAAATATATTCGAAACCTATAAAAAAAAATATGGTCTCTCGGTCTGTTTATTCTGGTTGATCTTCAAAACGGCTGGACCAAATTTAACACCGATTTTCACTTGCGGATAGCTGTTTTTATTTTCCCGCGGGAACGGGACTTCAATCCCGGGGGACATATCTCCGAAATGGATAATATGTTGTTACACGATTGTCCCAAAAAAGGAAAGTTAACATTTTAATAACCACTTTATTGTGAAGGGGATGTCAAAATCTTAACTTTTGAGGTAGTAAAGAAAGAAAGAAAAAAAAAAAGCAAATATGTTTATTTGGCACACCGTGATTCATGAATCAACAAGTAATTAGTCTTAGTACTTATTGAAGTACCTACCAACAAAGCGACCATATTTATTTAGGTACTAGATCCTCTATTCAGGAGAACCAAGGTCGCCGACATGGCCAAAAGAATCATCAAACTAAAGTGGCAGTGGGCAGGGCATATTGCTCGTAGAACGGATGGTCGTTGGGGCCGAAAGGTTCTAGAGTGGGGACCGCGCACCGGAAAACGCAGCGTTGGAAGGCCTCCCACAAGGTGGACCGACGACCTGGTGAGAGTCGCGGGAGTGCGGTGAATGCGAGACGCACGATCAGTCGTTGTGGCGTCGCTTGGGGAAGGCCTATGTCCAACAGTGGACATAGGCCTCCCCCAACAGTCTCAAATAGTCGTACGGTTGAAATGATAGATCCTCTATCCAGAACATTTACTTCTTGTACAAACTTAATAAAAAAGCCAAAAATATTCAAACGCCAATGATGGATCTGCGGATCAGAAACATATTCAACATCATATTTTTACTTCTACCCCTGTCGTAAACAGTTAAACTGGCATAAGTAAAGAAAATGTACGTCTAAGCTAAAAATGTGTTAAAATTAAGTCGAAAAACAAAAATTCTTTACTTATTTTTAGCTTGCCTGTTAAGTAACTTGCAAATAAAAAAGAGAGTGGAACGTTGAAAGGTCTTCTTTTAAACGTTTTATTAGATTTTGGTGATTATTTTCTTTAGTTTTGGTGTTTTTTTTTTTTCTAAGGGCCAACGTTGCGTAAAGCGGGACCGCGTGGTCGCCCCCGCGGGCACCCGTCGCGAGACGTCGCACGTTTTTTGTTTGCGACTGTCCCTGTAGCGGAAAGCGGACCTGCTCAGTGTCGCTATTTCAACTTTAACGGTGTACATGTAGTCGTGTCGATGGAGAACTTTAATGTATTATTACGTAGCAAAACGGGCGCGTAGGAGCACTTTAGTATGGGACCGCGCGGGCGCCTGCTTAACACAGCGTCGGCTCTAAATTTCGCTTTTTTAGCTTAGCAGCGAGAATGTTATATCTATTATTAAGAGATCGTATCTACTACTGAGACAGAAAGTATACGCCTACTCCATCCTAATCCAGGTCAATTCTTTCCGTGTGCCAAATTTCATACAAATAGATAAAAAACAAATATTGATTAAGAAACATCGAGACGATCACATTTATAATACTAGTAAGAAACTTGGAATGATAGGAAAAGAAGAGAGGAAAATAAATTAATAGGAAAAGCAAGAAAGAAAGAAAATTGTTTAGAAACAATGCGTACGAGAACCTACACACATGAAATGAAAATGGTATGTGTAACACAAATTTAAATGTTATGCTAATTAGTAACATCTTTTTTTTCAGGATTTTAGGGTTCTGCACCTCAGTCGGCTAAACCGGAACCCTTATAAGAACACATTGTTGTCTGTATCTTTGTCTGTCAAGCCCGTTTTTCTTAGGAACGCGTGGAGGTATAAAGCTAAAATAATTTCAAATACACAAGTCTGCTACTCCTTGGAGCAGTGAAAAATATCAAACTTCAAGTCAAAACAATCTAAAGATGAAGCTGCTTATGCTCCGCTCATGACGCTGCTCACAAGGGAATCAAAACATATCGGGGACTTCCCGTTGACCTAGAATCGTGTTTGGCAAGAAACAATGCCATATAGCACAAAATAAAGGACAAGTTCTGAAAACCGTAAATCACGAAACATCACGTTTTTTTTTTTGCGATTATTGCGATATAATCTTAAAGCTTAAGTCTGGACGGAACTCCGGATGCGCGAGTCTGACTTGCACTTTCTTGTAGTTTCTTGCACGTTCTTCTACATAGAGATCTACGCTTTTGAACGTGTAATTTAGATTCACTTCTTTGACTGGCCGACATTTTAACAATTCAAAAGTGCCAGTGAATGGATTTTATTAGTTTTTATTTTCTTTATTATCTAGAGGCTCACTTTTGACCACTATCTCACCTGATAGGAAGCGATGATATGAGGATGCGATCTGCATTGTGGTGTGATGTGATGAGGTTTATTTGGAATAAACATTTCTAATTTTTTTTCGTTTTCGACCTGATCGGTTTTTTAGTGTTGATGCGGTCAGATTTAATCACTCTTATATAATAGACTTGCCCAGAAGTAACTTATAGTATCATTTTAAAAACTGAAAGTAATACTCAATATCATCATCATCATCATCATCATTTCAGCCAAAAGACGTCCACTGTTGGACATAGGCCTCCCCCAAATGCCGCCACAATGACCGGTCCTGTGCGTCTCGCATCCATCGAATTCCCGCGACCCTCACCAGGTCATCGGTCAATATTATTAATATTATTTTCCTCATGAAACAAACTTGTCACAAGTGATTCTGAGGGTATTACGCTAGAAATCACTTTATTATTATACCAACACGTCGTATACTATATTTTTCTACTTAAACTTTCCTTATTTTCTGTGTACACAAATTAAAAGTTACTTAAACAAAAAATCAAGAAAAAAGAACGTTCCAGCAAAATATTTTCTAAAAGCCGACACAAAACTTTGCCTGCAACAATTTCTTTTACGGACAAAACACCGGAAACTTTTTCAAAACCCTGTTTACATGATGAGCGAAATAATTTCGCGGCTGGAGATAAAAAAAAACCGGACAGGGGCGAAACGGACTCGCGCGCATTGGGTTCTGAACGATTCACATTTCGATATTTTAAATCTATATAGCTTATTTTTTCGAAGTTTTCTATATTATTTATTATCTACTAGCTGGTGCCAGCTGCATCCGCTTGGTAATAGAAAATTAAATGAAAAAGGAAATGGTATCCTATGTGCTATTCCAGGACACAGTCCGTGTGCCAAATTTCATCTAAATCCGATCAGCCATTCGAGCGTAAAAAAGTAACAAACATACACACTTGCAAACTTTCACCGTTATAATATTAGGCCGCCATGCGCCAGTAGGTACACATTGATTAAAGTTTTTGTAAATTTTTTATTATTTTGGTGTAGGTACAATGAAGTTTATTCTATTTTATTTCGTTTATCCATTCAACATAACATCATCATCATCATCTTCCTGCCCTTATCCCGTGTTATTTGGGGTCGGCGCAACACGTTTTTTTCTTCCATTCAACATAACATATAAATTATATTTTTAAATATTCCAATAAATAATGAAAAACATTTAAAAAAATATATTTTATTATTAGTGTGATAGTTTCATCTGCATATTAAAAAAAAACGCATATTTTTTATTTAAAAAGCAGTAATGACTCCTTTTATTCACTCCGTCTCGTACGGAACCCCAACAAAGTACAAAACAAAAACTAATGCATCATCGTTAGGGTAGTCAGAGCAACTTGATCATGTGTCAGTCATTGAGAATAATTGATCTGATTCGTCCTCGATGGTACTCACCGTACTTGTGAAGGGTATATAAGGAGGAAATGGTTTTCTAATTACTATGGTGTTGTCGGGGATCAGGAAAGCCCTTAAGAGAATTGCACGATATCAAGTTTGATGAAGGGAACGAAAGGGCAAAGTGGATTGAATGAAGATTTAGCCTTTGTAGCTTATACAATATTATTGTACGAACATATTTCTTTTTAATATATTACAAAACTAGCTTTTGCCCGTGACTTCGTCCGCGTAGAAGTCGAAAATGGTTTAATAATTTTTTTGAGATACGAAAATATTCGTCGTGTGATAGTCCATTGAATTGTATGGCGAGCGATATTGTATCTTAAGATAAAATATTATAGTATCTTAGCCGTGTGCAGCGCCCCTTAGTGAACTCCACTGCGGGTGACGTAACCTACGACAAACTTATTATTTGCGGTTGGTACACTAATCGTCTCTAGGGATCGAACCGCAAAATTAAGTTTGTTTTTTTATTGTATATACTTTTCCGGGATAAAAAGTACCCAGTGTGGTGCCCAGGATATTAAAGAATAATTATACCAAGTTTCATCGTAATCGAACCGGTAGTTTTTGCGTGATGCCTGAACTACGAGTTACACCCCCGCCATTATTTTTTTGATATTTTCAATGTATAGAATTTTCACTTCTACAGATTTATTATAAGTATATACCAAAATTCGAATTTGACTGAATTTTCTGCAATATGATGGTTCTGCTTTTTAATTATTATGGACATGAAATTTACGGCTAAAGATGATTCTGACTAAAAAATTATGAGTTAATTAAAATGAGTGTATGCGAAACGATTTTCGGCGAACTGAAGTTCATGAGATCCGCTGTTACGTAAAACAATATTATGGCATAAAAAGTTTTGCTATAAAAGGTAGACCTGTATAAAATGTATTCTAAAGTAAACACCACTACACGGCTAACGTATAATGGAACGTCAGACCACACACAAACATCTGAGGATGACAGGATCCGAGAAGCGGACTACCGTACATCATAACGCAATTTGGCAGAGTGCCATGAGATGATTGCGAGTGGCTGATTTAAACTTAGGACATGACTTTGAATAATCTTATGATGTGACAGTAAGCTCGCAAATATTTGATATCCGATAAGGGATAAGTTATTACCTTGTGGAGATATAGACATGTTAAATATAGACTGTCATCATCACCATTTCAGCCGAAAGACGTCCACTGTTGGACATAGGCCTCCCCCAAATATCGCCACGATGACCGGTCCTGTGCGTCTCGCATCCATCGGATTTGCGCGACCCTCACCAGGTCATCGGTCCAGCTTGTGGGAGGCCTTCCAACGCTGCGTCTTTCGGTGCGTGGTCGCCATTCCAAAACCTTTCGTCCCCATCGACCATCTGTTCTGCGAGCAATGTGCTCTGCTCACTGCCACTTAAGTTTGGCGATTCTTCGGGCTATGTCCGTAACCTTGGTTCTCCTGCGGACATCCTCATTTCTGACGCGATCACGCAAGGAAACTCCGAGCATTGCCCTTTCCATTGCCCTTTGAGTAACGTTAAGCCTTCTGATGAGGCCCATTGTAAGCGACCACGTTTCGGAGGCATATGTCATCACTGGCAACATGCACTGGTCATAGACTTTTGTCTTGAGACACTGTGGTATCTTGGACGAGAAGACACCGCGCAGCTTCCTTAATATAGACTGTATATGTACACTATACATCGTGTCTCATATCGACGCATAAAACTCTACCATAGATGCAGTACATGATTCAAGGCACCCCCAGTTTTTTTTTTTTTTGAGTGGGAAAATCATCTTATGACAAATCGCGCTCTTGGGCGGAGCGAGAGATAGTGCCAAACTTTTACTGACTAAAAACCTACTCCTGTTCCTTCTTTGCCTTCGTCCCAGGGCCCCGGGTTTCGCTTTCACACTACCCGTGGCCCTAGTACGCTTCGACCCTGCTAGGCCCCTACGAAGGCACCCCCAATGCGTTTTTCTTATTAAAAAAATCCTTGTTGACACTTCGCGTGACCCAAGGGCTGGCTTTTACTTTAGGTAGAGAATAAATATTGCTATACAACGTGGCAATGCCACCAGTCTTTTGGGTACATTACCAGTCGACAGCGATGCGGAGAAATTTTTCGACGCCATACTTTAAATTACTTTTAGTTGGGTTTATTATATTATACATATTTGTAGTTAAGTGTTTTTGTTTTAAATATGTAAAAACTGTGAATATTATAAAAAAATCTTCACTATTTTATTTTAAACTGTATAAAATCATTATCGTTAATTCGCTTTTATCACCTGCTTCTGAGCTCACCTGATCAGAGAACTCCTTCTAGTTTTATTTACATTGTGTTTTTTAATGAAAAAAGTGAGTGTTTCCAGGTCTGGGTTAATTGTGTATATCAGTTTACTTGTTTGTGAACGCACCCACGACACAGAGGTAAGACCCAGTGTGGGGCAGCTTTACACCTTTTATTAAAAGCATAAGCCCGCATATTGGCCAGTTACATTTCTCAAACCATTTCTTTCGACATCACAATAGCATAGCATAGTCGGCTTTATAATGGTCCTACTGCTGGGACTCAGGCCTCCTCTCTAGGATAGGGAATGAACCGTAACCCACCACGCGGAGCCAGTTGTAGGGCGGGTGGAGTGGTGTTGCTGATTGGTTGGTGATGTCACATGTCTTCAAATTTTTTGGTTCTAGGACATACCGGTTTCCTCGCGCTGTTTTCCTTCACCGTTTTGAGAGCAGTGGTGATGAAATAAATTACACAAAGTAATGCGCCTGGCTGGGTTTGAACCACGACCTACAACTCGTAAGTCGGAGCCGTTACCACTCGGCCATCACTGCTCTTACATCACAATACCAAACAAAAATAAAACATTTCACTGAAAATTTGTCTAAATCTGTGCAGTGAATTACAAGATCAAGTAGGAACATCATAAAACCCTCTTCAATTTCAAGATCCCACTTAAAAGATCACCCGTTTCAACAATTTCATTTTCGTATTTGCGGAGAACCTTGCTCGGTGGAAACCCTACCATTTTGAATTTTAATTATAGCTTGGTATTGCAATAGACTTTTCCTTATTAAGCATCTGGTGCAAACTGTAAAAATCTACGATGGTAGTGCAGAGATATTAAGGTTTTTTTTTTTGTTTTCTTCTGCTGAAATTCCTGAATGCTTATTTTGAAACTGTTAACTTAGAACTGGTTTTTAACTTTTAAGACCAATATTTTTGTTGGGAAACTGTTTGGATTTTTAAGCCAATATTGACATAATAACTGAATAATGACTATGGCTTAGATTGTGTTGTCTTTCGGACATCCTCTAAGTTTTCTCCTACCGAGATAACAACGCACAGCCGAAACTACTAGAAGTAGAAGGGTGAAATCTTGCACGAGGTTTCCTTTTATGACGTAGGCGAGCACTATTAGAGGATTTTCCGGAATTCACCCCCTAAGGGGGAGGAAAGGGAGTCCAAAATTAGTATGGAAAAATCTGCTTCCTCGCGGGCGAAGCCGCTGGCAGAAGCTATTTTACCTATATTTATAAAAATGGAGAAACTAACTGACTGCCATATCAAAGCACAGCCGAAACGACTGGGACTAGGACCCTGATATTTTGCACAAGGTTAGCTTTTATGACGTAGAAAAGCACTAAGAGAGGATTCCCAAAATTCACCCCTTAAAGAGAAACGGGGGTTCAAAGTTTGTACGGAGAACCCTTCTTTTACACGGGCTAATCCGCGCTGGCATAAACTAGCGACTAATAAATCACAACGGAATTAATTAAAACAATCTTGGAATTAGCACTTACGGGACATACAGTCATAGCAAATTCAACAAACAGATGCTTAACTTCAAGTACTACAAGTACTAAAATGTTCTGGAAGAGCTAGACTTCATCTGAAATCCCCAAGCACTACTATGTGTTAGGAACTAACTAACGAAATCTAGGAATAGTTAACTAGATTAAATAACAAGAATTAGTACTTAGTTATAAGATCTAATTAGTCTGAGGTTTCACATTACACATGCAAGATGGATGGTCTAATTAAAATTATGTTTGAAATTGGTTAAATAAGACTAAGACTGAGTCTTATTAAGAATTTCAAGACTTTACAAATTAAGGAAAAATTATACTATTTGAAAAGGACATTATGGTGCTGCGGTCTTCCCCCGTCCGATTATAATTTAGGTGTCTCCAAGGCTAGTGTGAATAGGCTCTTAATAAACTAGTGCGTTTCACCTTCAACAATTGCATCACTGATTACCATAAGGTGGGATTGCAGTCAAGCAAGCACTAATTTAAAAAATATAACCGGCCGACCGGCTATGGTAAAAGCGCCAGAACAGCCCGCGTTTTTTTTTTACGGATTTAGGGTTATATTTTACCGGGACACCATGGCGGCTCGACCAGTCGCCGCTACCAACAAAATGTATACAGCTCTGTAGAGTTACTCACCTGTCCGTTTGGTTGTGCAACTAACTCGTACGCGTGCGGTACGTACGGTGCTCGTACTTACGGTCCATTTTGATACTGTCTCAGTGTGGTTTAGCGACTCTGGTGTCTGTATGGTGTCAAGTTTGGTAGCTTAGGGGCGCCATGGCAGCGCAACTGGTCTCGCCGCCACGGTGTCCCGGTGAAATATAGCCCTTATAATTATTAAAATCATCAATACAACCCCTCAGTTCGTTAAACCCCATTGAATGGCTATTTCATGAAAAACTCATAGAGTTAGCTGAATTCAGAAATATTAAAAAGTATAATGATTATATTTCCGTAAATAAATACGAGTTACGGCTGCCAATCGTAATTTAATCAACATACAAGTTCACCTACGATTTTTTTAAGGAGGTAAGTCATCTACTTCATCCACTTTAGGGCGGAGCGCGAGGCCATGTCAGACTTACGGACTAAAATCACACTTATGTTCCTTCAGTTGCCCTTTGCGTTTTAGGACCACGGGTTTGGAGTATCCACCGAAATCAAATAATTCAACCTCAATAGATGTTGTTTTTTTTTTAGTTTATCGTCCGCCCTGTTACGGAATTGAGCACGTTATATTCGCTTTGAGCAACAGGCTTCTGATAAAGGACCGGAGCAATACGATCCCCAATGGGATGGTTGGCCCCAGGGAAATGTCTCTACAGAAGGTCGACTACATACAACAAGCTTAAACCGGTAAGCGAGTGCACATAGGGTTTCCAGATCTTGAAACCGTAAAGCCCGTCAGACCAGCCAGATGAACCGGAGATTTGGTTAAAGAGGTCAACAATTTTTTTTGAAGTCAAATATTTATTATTTTAATTTCTGATGGAATAACAATAAATTGAATGAAAAAATTACTAGTGCGCTCCGCTTGTGCTAGCGATAGAAGGGAAAGCTGAACACAAATGACAAATCTAAAAAAAATATCTAATTTAAAAAACCTAATTGTCAGGCCGAACTCCGTCTCACCGGGCTGGACACGCAACCAAAAATCCTAACCGGGTCCGGCTTTATCCGGACGCCTGGCAACGCTAAGCGCACATATACACGTGCGTTAGTGTGTTCTATAGCTCACAAGGCGCGCTGGTCTTAAATGTGTGTGTGTCGCGTAAACTTTTAACACAGAAAAAGTCGCGGGCGTCGGAAGTCGCAGAGCGATCTCCGGCCACCGTGGGAAAAGGGAAACCGTGGTCCTGGAACGCAAATGGTAACTGAAGAACAAAGGTGTGGTTTTAGTCAGTAAAAGCAAAACGTCGCTTAACCCTAGAGCGGGAGAAATCGGATATAAAGCATTTAAGGGACACGGGTTAGTCAGTAACAGTTAGTCAATAGATCAGCCCGCCTTCTTGAAATTTGTAGAATAGAATATGTACTTGTATACTCGTACGTACAGTAATCTCAAACAAAAATTACAATCGTGATGTCATGTGTCTATAATAACTGTACTTTAATAATTTAGCTAGTACTCTAGTAGTATTTTTAGCAATGTTTCTTATAAGAAACACACTGCATTATTATTTCGTCTTGTTATTAAGCGCATACCTACTAATAATTTGTAATTCATAAAAACTTGTAAGCTTCCTGCGGGACAGGCCTCGCCTAGTGCAGGAAGTCTTCGGAAACCATGCTATGTTAATAAATAGCTTAGCTTAGTCGGCCTTATAATGTTCCCACTGTTGGGACTCAGGCCTCCTCTCTAGGAGAGGGAATGGGCCGTAATCCACCATGCGGGCCCAGTGCGGGTTGGTGGATGTCACATGTCTTCGAATTTTTGGTTCTAGGACATGCCGGTTTCCTCACGATGTTTTCCTTCACCGTTTTGAGAGCAGTCGTGATGAAATAAATTACACAAAGTAATGCGCCTGGCTAGGTTTGAACCCGCGACCTACAACTTGTAAGTCGGGGCCGTTACCACTTGGCCACCACTGCTCTCAGTCGGGGCCGTTACCACTTGGCCACCACAATGAAATATATGTTAATAAATAATGAAAACATAATACTGTAGAACTACCCACTCCCTGTAACCTATTTTTTTCTTAATAAATTATTATTATTATAAGTGCGTGTGTTTTATGCTCTATGCCTGATTTCGACCTACTGTTTCGATTGTATGGTGACTCCCTGTTAAATTGTTTCCAATCTGCCTGCGATTTTTGTTTGTTTAAGATTTCGTGTCTTTTGTAACCCCTTCTTTTGTTTTGCTTAAAGAAACTTCGCTGTTCTTTATTTTTTTATTCTTTTCAGAAATGAGCGAGATATAAATTGGGTGCTTGATAGTGGAAAGGTCGCTAGAATGTTTTTTTTTTATTGGGTGGGAAAATCATCTTATGACATATCCCGCTCTTGGGCGGAGCGAGAGATAGTGTCAGACTTTTACTGACTAAAAACCCACTCCTGTTCCTTCGTTGCCTTCGTCCCAGGGCCCCGGGTTTCGTTTTCACACTACGCATGGCCCCAGTAGGCTTCGACCCTGCTGGGCCTCTATGATTTGCTGACATCTCCCTGAGGCGCGCGTGGAACAATACGCGCCGTCGACGACTTGGGCTCGGTCCGGACGGTTACCGGACGGTCGGACGGCGGGCTACCCATTGCTCGCCGTCCGCAAGCCCGCGCCTACGGTGGCCGGCAATCGGGATCGGAATCCCGGCGGCGGACAGGGTGCTAGAATGTTGTGGTTTTAGCTTTGGAATTGAGGACGAGAAATGTTAGTTAGATCCTGGCTTTATTTCCCATTCCCAGAGTTATACATACTAACGTATGCATGGAGTACGTGAGCTGAAACAGTTTGTGTTGTAGGTACTTTTCGCAGTGGTCGCATATCTTGGTTTCAAAGTCATAGCATTTTATTTCAAATAAACCATTTACAGGCACTTTTGAAAGTCAAGAAGTCAGTGAGTCAGAAAAAATGATGCTAATTGCACATTCCAAAGCGTAGATCTCTATAGAGCAGAATGTGCAAGAAATTCCATGGACACTCTTTTCAATCATGTTTTGTAATTACAAATATATTTGTTACATGTTTCTTGTCGCTATCATGTGAGAACAATGTAAATAAAGTAAAAACTAAATATAGATATTAAAATAGCAACTGGCAGCTGAGAGATGACCAGTCTCAAGTGACTGCGCCCGTTCACGGACATGACGCGAATATTAGCACCACTTAGCTCAACCATTTTGAATGGAACCGAATGATCCAACACACGCGCCACCATCAGTGAGACATTTGAGTGAGCATGACAAACTCTCAACTGCCATGCTCATTTACGTCAAACAAGTCCAATAGTAACCTAAAAACCTAAAAAAAAAAAATGGTACTCACATTTACAAACTTTGAAATAATGCTTCTACATTATACAATAACTGCAATAATATTTTACAATTAAAAAAAAAAATTGTTTGTTTGCAATTTTTAGTGATAGTAGGTGTCGCATTTCTGTCTTTTAGTCTACATTAGGAAAGAATAACACGTGCTCCGGCTACAACAATACTCTTCAACAAGAATAAAGTGCTCGCTTAGGAGAAAGAAAATATCCTTCATGTACTTTTCTTTCTCCAGAAACCTTCTTCATGCCTGAACATTTGTTAACGAATTTATCATTTAGTATAACAAGCGAAATTGCGTTTGATATATTTATTTTTTTCACAACGACGCGGCTCTAAGGGTTCGGGGAATAGTTTTCTCGTTTTAGTTGATCGTGCGTGGAGTCGCTTTGGTGATAAAATATTTTATGAGTGAAATATTAAGATTTTATGAAGCTATATGCAATGTTGTTTTATTATGATGTGTTTCGAACCACTATTATACTCGTATATTAATTTTATGTGTATTTTAATGATGTTGTTTTAAAATGAAACAACCAGAATATTTTGGAATGGGTTTGACGAAAATTGGCAGTCATAATTCGTAAGTTGTTATCTATATAATAATACTGAAAAGTTGAAAGGGAATCGTTTGTCTTGGTATGGTCATGTGAAGAGGAGGGATGAGACGCATGTTACGAAAAGAGTTATGAATTTACATGTGGATGGAGAGGGAGACCAAAGAAAAGATGGATGGATTGTGTGAGTGATATGAAAGAAAAGGAAGTTAGTGATAGCATGACGAGTGACAGGGCAGAGTGGAAGAAAAAAACGTGTTGCGCCGACCCCAAATAACACGGGACAAGGGCAGGAAGATGATGATGTTATCTATATAATAATTACATCTCCGAAATACATAAACAAGATCTTATATCTAATTAAGAAACGTAAAGCCAATATACTTTAATCAATCTCTTAACATTTCTTTGATGCGAAACGATGTCTAAATTTATTCCTTTTATGACCAGAGCTAAGAACTTATTACATTAGCAAATATCATGTTCCTTTCTTTGATATATTTTGTAAAACCATTAAAATATAAAAAGATCCTTTTAGAATAATTTCCTGCGGTAGAAATGACGGTGGGAAAAAGCGAGGATTTAGTAAGTTTGGCTGAAAAGAGAATTTCTACGAAAAGGTTCATTTTCTGCGGTCTTCGAGGGAAAACCCATACTGTGGCGTGTACTTAAATGGAATGCCGCGAAAATATGCCTTTAAAAGTCTGCGCAGACAGGCGTGACGCGACAATTTGACAACACAATTTCAATTAATATGAGTTCAAATAAAACTGTATTTTTTTGGGATCGAATAAAAACAGAAAACTTATAGAATTACTTTGTTGCTCGTCTGTCTAGACCCGTTTTTTCAGGAACGAATGTAGTTATTAAGCTGAAATTAATGTCAAATAATCAAGCGTGCTACCCCATGGAGCAATGCAAAATTCAAACTTTTAAGTCAAAGGAATCTAAAAACAAGGCCGTTTATGCTCCATTTAGGCACATATTTTGCAACTGGCTAGGAAATCATAACCTTCCAGTTGACCTACAATCCAGAAATTTAGAATGAAGCAAGGCCTCATAGCACAAGAATAGGCAAGTTTTTTTTTTCGGTGGGAAAATCATCCAATGACATCCCCCGCACTTTGGCGGAGCGTGAAGGTATGTCAGTCTTTTAATGACTTAAAACCCACTCCTATTCCTTCGTTGCCTTTCATACCAGGGTCGAGTCTTCCTTTCAGAAGCAGACCTTTGGTCGCAGTAAACTTCGACCCTTCTGGGCCCCTACGATTTGCTGACTTGTACTCGATCCGGATGCTTACAGGACGGTCGGCCGGCGAGCTACCCATTGCTCGACGTCCTCAGCCGCGCGATTCGGAAAAATCTTCAAGACTGATTCGAACTGTATGAGTGCGAGGCTGACTCACACTTGCCCGGATTGTTTTTATGGAGGCCTATTTGTAAAGCCTATGTAGGTAATAATATTATATTACCGAATATATCCGTTAAGTGCGATTAGTATAACTGAATGAAACCTAAACTAATAAAATAGGTACCGAAGTTATGCGAAGATTGTACCATCTACCTCCTAAACGCTTATAGTACTGCCTGCGAAACATACTTACCAAATGTTGTTCTATAACCATTTTTATATATTAATTTCTCTCGTAGCTCGTAATAGCAGCAGGTGTTGCTGCCATATAATCTCTAATAACGACACCCCTCACGTCCGATGCAATGAAACTAACGCTTAAGTTGTACTAAAATAACATGAGTCTCATTAAAACATTAAATGTACTCGTAATTTAATAATAAGGGGATTGATTAATATGTAAATAAAGTTATTTGATTTAAGATTTGATTATAATGTTAACTAAAAGATCGCCAAACTTAAGTGGCAATGGGCAGGGCACATTGCTCGCAGAATCGATGGCCGTTGGGGCCGTAAGGTTCTGGAGTGGCGACCGCGTACCGGAAGACGCAGTGTTGGAAGGCGGGGGCCTCCTTGTAGGCACCTTGTAGGGGTACAAGGTGGATCGACGATGCGAGACGCATAGGACCGTTCATTGTGGCGACATTTGCGGGAGGCCTATGTCCAGCAGTGGATGTCTATCGGCTGAAATGATGATGTAACTAAAAGATTGTACAGTTTGTATGGAAAGGCTGATTTTTTTTACGTTTCCGCAAAAAAAATCTTGTTGAAGGTAGTTCAGTTTCGTCTACTGAACAAGCGCTTAAAGCTTGCAGAGACCTGTCCCTTACACCCTTTATATATATCAGTCTTCTAAGAAAACAGTCTATATGTTTCATCTCATTAATATCTGCGTTGAAGCTTCTACCAACTAAGCATCTTCGTAAAGGATTAGATCCTGAGACTAAAACAAACACATTCTATCAACCACAGAACACAGAGACGCCTCAGTGGGCGCTGCTAAAGACGGCAGTGTCAACACATTCCAAACAAGTCAAGCCCCCTAAGGACCCGATCCCAACGCAGTTGTGAAAAGGCATGTCAGAATGAGTAAGATATGACGGCATCCTGTCAAGGCTGCGCAGATTGGTCAGCCCTGGAATGTAAAAGGCTACTAAAGAAACATGTGGGTTTTAGTCAGTAAAACTTTGACACTTTACCTCTCGCTCTAGGTAGAGCGAGAGCAATTATTTGGTGATTTTGGACATGGTAAGTTAGAGAGGTTTCTGTTTGGGATTTAGGCGGAAGAAACGTCCGGGTGTCACCATTGTGTCGCCCGGAGGACACGGTGGACCATACAGTAGAAGTGTGCTCATCTTGGGCGGAGACTAACCTAACCTAACGCGACGTACCCTGGTTCAGGTCACGTTTCAGAGCGAGAGGGAACGGGATACGGTCATCTCCTCGAAGATGGACAAGGAGATGGCCGCAAACGTGAGGGAATGGAAATCCTGGCTTCCCAGTCGCCGCCACATGATAAGTCGCGGGCGTCGGGAGTCGCAAAGCGATCCCCTGCACCGTGAGGAAAAGAAAAACCGTGGTCCTGGAACGCAAAGAGTAACTGAAGAACAAAGGTGTAGATTTAGTCAGTAAAAATACAGAAAAATCATAGAATGATATTCCACCTCAAGAAAAACGGTCAAAAAAAGGATATGATGTCATTTCCAGTTGATTCCGTGTTCTACGCCATCTACGAAGTCTAGCTCTTGTGTATATTCCGTATCATATGCAACCTCTCGAGTGTAAAGACCCACAGTTCCATTCAAGATATGCGCATAGAAATTAGCAGCCATTAATGTTGGTCGGGTAAATAGGAACGTTCCGGAGGAAATATTGCTATTGCATGTGTGGTTCAGATGTATGTAGTATTCTGAGGACAGAGCGGGCTAAGACAATGGATTAGGAATGGTCTTGATGGAAGGGTTTAGAGCAGAGATATCTTTAACAGTATGAATGACTTATTGTCGGTTATAGCGGATGCAAAGTCGAAGTTAGATAAAAAGTAGTCGATGTCCTTTCTTGGGGTTCAAGTTTAATCTTTATCAAATTTTATTAAAATCGGTTCAGTAGTTTATCAGTGAGCGTAATAAACAGACAGAGTTACTGTAATATTAGTATTTGCACTATATGGAACTATTGAATTAAATCTAACATAGGTTCCAAATCATATTTTAATGAACATAGAACCTGACACTGACTTGCACTAAAATGCAAAAACATTTGAATTTCGCGGGTTACCCTGGCGGTTCCAGTTTAAATGCAACTATAAATTGGTTAGAGGTAAATCTTTGACGCTGTCAGTAGCAGTAGTCGACTTATCGCGGCGGCAGCTGCTACCTCGGTGACGTAAAAGTTGCTCAAGAAAAGCTCTCTAAGTGTCGATTGACGAAAAAGTAAGAGTTAAATCCTTTAAAGTAACTCTTTTCATTTCACTTTAGCTGAGAAAAAAGAAAAGATGGATGGGATGTGTGTGGTATGATTATTTGGGATAAGTAGGTGGGGGTGATTTCTTTCTGGAGTATGAATAGGTTACTTCCAAGCGTGCTCTCTCATCGACCACATTGTCACTTTCCATCAGATGAGATAATGGTCAAGCGCCAGCCTATCTCTAATAAAATACAGAGTCAGTGGCATCGTGACAGTTGACAGAAAATTAATCAATTTGCCTAGACTTCTTCCAACTACGTTGGGGTCAGATTTCAGCCAAAACCGGGTACAACTTGACACTAACATTTTACATGGAACGCCTATCTGACCTCCACAACCCAGTTACTGGCTGACGATCAGCAGAACGGAATAAAAAAAGTAAAGGTTTTGCGACGACCTCAAGTAACAAGGGTAAACTCCAAGAGCTTAACCATGACGATTTAAAATGCAAAGCTTGCGAGTGAGAAAGAGGGATGGAGCTATTGTTTTTTTATTTATTCTTGATAGGTTCGCGCTTGACTGCTATCTCACCTGATGGAAAGAGAAGATGAGGTCGACGATGGAACGCGATAACCTAGAAGTAACCTATTCATTCCTAACTTAAAGAGCCATCAAGAAACACAGATTCCGGCAGGGAATTCCACTCTCAGCTGTACGCACAATGAATGCTCCACCATATATAAATCTATCCCTTTAACAGTTCAGTTTAGGTCGTCAAATCGCATTAAGAGCTCATGATAGAGCCTCAAGAATTCACTTCACTTTAAAAGTGGCTATACTTACGTTATTAGATAAAAAGAAAAGAAACAAGCTATGTCTTCGAAACTTGAAGAAAACGAACGCCATGAAATAGATACGTAGGTTGAGGAACTGAAGTGAACATAAAACGCGACATTGGAAACCCGGCCAAGTCAATGTTGATATCGCAAAGGTGGCTTCAAATGGGATTGGACAGGAACCTAGATGGAAAAGTTACATGATATTATATGAAAAGTGCATTTGTCTGTTGACCTATACTGTCGAAGTGGGGTTGGAACGGTTTTCGATATTGGAGTAATGTTTCCGCTACAGCGGAATATCTATTATGTGGTTCGAAACGACTATTTCGCTTCCGAACGTTGAGTTTTCGCCTTTTATTAGGTAGTAGCTTGATTCTGCTTCGGTTTCTGTTTTCTGCCTCACAGGAACCTTGCGGTAGTGTACCTTACCCTACTGGGCCCCGACATTTTGCTAACTCTCTATGAGGCGCGCGTGGAAAACAATGTGAAGTCAATCGGCTCGGCCTTGGTCCTTATCGGACGGCCGGACAGCGAACTACTCATCGGTCACCGTCTGCAAGCATGAGAGCTTAGGGCCTATATCCCTCCACACAGCTTCTGTCCAAGGAAATGGACAACTTCCAAGACTTCCAACTTCGTCAGAGTCAATTAGGTAGGTTAATTTATTTAACTCTGACAACATAACAAAAACAAAAAGAATTTACTTTAATACTAATTTTGATCCGCTTATAGTACTTTTGTATAGAAAGTTCGAATTTTTTGGAACTTTTATGAAGAAATTGATCCATTTCCATAGACAGCAGAAGTACTTAAAGTACGACCACCCATTTCTGTTACACCATGTATACTGCAACCAAGAATTTATTAAAAACTAACAATGAGTTACGCCTCTCACATCACTACCAACATATAATAACATCATCTTTTGAAGTCCACTCCAATCTCCTAGCAAAAACAAACGTGTTGGAATAATATTTCTATAAAAATATTCCATTTCACTCACGGACAACGCGGTATTGACCTAAATATCAAGAATTCAAGATTGACACTGAACATATCCAAAGAGAACATGTAGATAATACAAATTACTTCGGGTCCCTAGTTGTGGAGGCCGCGAATGTATCGTCCCATGAAAATGGTTCTTTCATATTTATGAGACGAGGAGACATGGCCTGTTTGTCATGGTAACTGTTGCCAAAAAACTGGATTAAACTTATTGATTAAGTGATAGGTTCGGTTATCAATCTTGTGAGTTGTAGTTACCGTTTCGTTAAGTACATGAATCAATAAGGTTTTGGTTTCAGTTTATTTGTACCAACACCCTTAATACAAGTTATTATATAACTTAGTAAGGGTGCTGGTTGCATCACCTACCTGCTTCTGTTCAAGTGTAACCAACAAACAAATGGTTTTATTTATGTACCTATGATAACATTGTCATTTTAATGGGTTGAAATAAATTATTATTATTATTTATCGACTATTTATTTAAGGACAACCAAAAAAGCATACACTATTATAATTTTTTTAATTGATATAAACCAGTGCTTGACTGCGATCCCACTTGATGGTAAGCAGTGATGCAATTATCGATGGTGAAGAGCAATAATTATACATGATAAAGATTCAGTATTCTTGCATTATATAGTGTAAGCCTTAATTAAAGGCTGCCCAGGCATGCATTAAACATATTGCATGCATTATATATATTGCACAAAAAGAAATATAACGACTAAAAAAAAATTCTGAATATTTGAACATTGATAGTATTTGACATCATAATTATATTAAATTCATTATTATTAACATGTTTTTTTTGACATATCTGTAATTATTCGAATAAATTGATAATATAATGATTAAATAATAATAATGTTTATTGTATGTTAATTAGGATAAATTAAAATTGCAATGCTTGTAAAAGGCTGCTAAGTCAAAAGTACTGACATGATATTATAACAACATTGTAAACACTTAGTTCGCAATAAACGCTTTGACTTTGACTTTGACATTTACAAATTGTAAATATCTATTTATTTATGACAATTTGGTTCTTTTCACTCACATAAAGTACGTGAAAAGGACAAAATTCAGTTAATGGTTTCCCCAAGATCTTTTTCATTACAATGGAAGCAACCGTAAACTCTCATCTAATTCATCTCTTTGGAAATTATATAGCATCCATCTAATATATAAGTTATCAAACTCGTACGTAACGACTTGACCGATGTTTTTGTGGTTTTTTTGTGTATATTTGGAAGGTCTTTGAATAGGCAGTAGGCTATTTTTATCTACCTACCTCCAACCCCATTATTATCTTTGATGATTATTTTATTTAATCGATGACTTAATTTATAATTTACAACGCACTATACATCTTTTTACGTGAGAAATCATTAAATGACTCCTCCCGCACTGGGTGAAGCGAAAGAGTGTCAGACTTTTATTGACTAAAACCATGTGTGTTCCATCAATTGCCCTATGCGGTCCAGGGCCACGGTATCTTTTTCGAACGATCCCTGTCTTGTTAATCTAATCTAATTAGCCCATAATGTAGTGGCAGGCGAAGGCCTCTCTCTCCCTTTTCCAGACACGTGTGTCTTCTGCCATTGCGGGCCAGTCCCTCTGGTAAGTCAAGCTGATCTCTCTATCTTTGTCTTGATCTGGTGCGATGTCGTCTTGCGTTTAATGGTACCCAGTGACTCTTTTAGCCCACAGCTAATCTGTCCATACAATTTAAAAGGATTGATACATTTACAAAAATCCTGATAATAGCGAAATAATAGTCCACAAACAAATCCTCCAAACATAAACCAGCGAACACATCCCAGAACATATAAAATAAACGTTACCAAGAAAAATGGGAGGAAATCATATAAAAGGTTCCAAAGGTTTCACTATTATACTAGATATAAATCCTCGGGTTACACGGGGCAACTGGGAAATAGTCTAGGTCAGGTCATATCCGCCAAATACGATGGATGGAAATAACTGTATGATGGATGACGCAGAGGAGGTTGTGGACAAGAACGTGACTGAAATAAATAGATTGAGGGTAAATCTTTGGAAGGGTTTTGTTAAGACTTAAAAAGGGATGACCCATTTGTCAATTGGGTCTCTTGGTCGGGTAACATGAGATAATACGGGTGAAGTTTGTAGTAAAAGTCTATTGGAAAAATTGATGGTTTCATTTTGGTTAATGTTGATGTAGGTGGGTAAACATGTTGATTGATTGTTTAAAGTGTACAGGGTCTTCTTTCAACATTAGGGTTGTTGCCAGGCATTGTTGAAAATGAAAGATTCAGAAATTCGGGACATGTAGATATATATAATCTACTTATATTCAATAAAAAAAATCTGTGCAAAGCTTTTTAACGTGAGACAGCTATTTTAATAACATAATTTTAGTTAAGTTTTTTAGAGAACTGTACGTCCGAATAAAAACATGGAACCATCGTAAATAGTTATAAGATAATATTATAAATATTAATAAGTTATTTATGATAATACATGAAAATTTACCATCACCCACCACCTTATCTCCTATACTCCCGAATCAAGTACGCATTTGGCGGGCTTTTATTGTTATTTTTTTCGAACAGATTTTTTTTTAAAACCAGTGCTTGACTGCGATCCCACCTGATGGTAAGCAGTAATGCAATCATTGATAGTGAGGCGCACTAGTTTATTAAGAGCCTATTCACTCTAGCCTTGAAGAAAAATGAATAAAAAGTGTTATAATATTGTTGAAAATAAAATGTTAGTTGTAGATACCTAAGTTACAACGATTATGAATATCAATATTTTATTCGTAATTAACGCGGAAGAGAAAACGAAAAAAAAAGCTGAAAAATAAATTTTTGATTGTTTTGGTTCGTGTCAAATTGAAAATGCTTGTTGCTATGCTTATGCTAATTGAAAAATATCATAACGCGAAACATAGCTAAGCATGACCCAGCGCGACATTTTAAAAATCTGCTGTGTCGCGGTACATTCTGTCTAAATCGCAACCTGGCAACGTTATTCATTTGAATTTTTTATTTTGATATTATTCACTTGAATTAAAAATTCCATGAGTATGTTTTTTTTTTTTCGGTGTGAAAATCGTGTTATGACATCCCCCGCTCTTGGACGGGGCGGGAGATAGTGTCAGACTTTTACTGACTAAAAACCCACTCCTGTTCCTTCGTCGCCTTTCGTACCGGGGACGAATCTTTCTTTCAGAATCAGACCCTTGGCCCCAGTAGGCTTCGACCTTGC
Source organism: Mythimna vitellina (assembly GCA_949316375.1). Classification (NCBI taxonomy): domain Eukaryota; kingdom Metazoa; phylum Arthropoda; class Insecta; order Lepidoptera; family Noctuidae; genus Mythimna; species Mythimna vitellina. Next base: position 20,960,124 of record OX438702.1, on the reverse strand, counting down.
TGGGCCCCTACGGTTGCTGACATCTCCTTGAGGCGCGCGTGGAACACTTCGCGCTATAAGTATGTAGGTATTCTTGATAATGTTTTTATTATAAACCACATCAACAACCTACACCATCCATCTATCTATCCATCATAAAACGACCACTTGATATGAGCAAAGAAACCTATTTTTCTAAGTGATTTATAACAGAGGCACACAGCTTTAAACCAGAATGAAATTTAGGTACATAAGCCTGGGAAGTACATCTTGAAGGCTCTAAAAGTGGAGCATATACGAAAAACAGCTCGGAAGTTGGCAAGACAGCAAGCTGTAAACATCTTAAACATTGCAAAATTCAAGAACATTTTTCTTAAAACCGGGATGTTAAAGAATTGCCGTAACATTCGTGATAAAAGGCTCTATCGAGAAATAAGTCTGAAGCGTTCTGCTTCAGTCTTAAGACGGTTGATATTCAAAACAGTTCAATAAAAATCTCCAGGGGTATATGCAGGTGCTCGACTTTTTTTTATTCACCCGCCTGATATATGGACACAGAACTAAGAGCTTCAACTAACCAACCCCATTTAGTTCTATGCAGTTCGCTTATTAAAAACTTTTTAAAGCCCCTATTTCAGCACTGAATAATGTAGGAATAATGAAATATGAGAAAATTTTCACATGTAATTCGCCTGTACCTAGATGTACAACTTTTTATTTCCGAGCAATTTACCGCGTGCACAACGAAATTCCTTAAATATTTGTTTCATGAGAAGAAAATGCTTTATCTACCATTTTGGACTTTGTTTCAACTAGTGAGCGAGCATTTTTATTTGGCATAGCGAGTAACATGAAAAATTCTGGGCCATTTAGGCAATTTATGAACATATTGAGGCTTTGTATGTTTCATACCTGACAATTATCTCCAGTGTGTCTTGTGGCTAATATAAATTCTGCGTCCTTTTTGCCGCTCTTATACGAGGTCCAGGCTTACCTTTTATGTCAGGCTGACCGTAATTTGGGATGTCTAGATTAATTCGGCAATATCTCAAATATTCTGGGCTGGATTTACGACGTGGCAGGCAACTTGGGCAGCTCTTGCAATATTCAGTGTTTCTCTATTAATCCGTGTTTCAGAGTCCAAAGGCAACAAAGTTTTAAAAGCTTGGTGGAAAATTGTCTGCACTTATTTCATGGAAAGTGTGCTTTCATCCTAGATATGCAGAGAATAAAATGCTACTTTAATTAAAGCGATCTTGGGTTTTATAGTGTGAATAAAGATAAATTATTTTATAACTGTGTTTAATATCGTTGAGATAGCATTTCTGGTGTTCAGAAAAATGTTGTTTGTTTACCTCTTGGCTTGCGTAAACTAAAAGTTTTCTACAAACAAATGTTTAAACTGTATGAATAAACGGCCGTATCAAACCCAAATTAAACCAAAACTCAAGATCCCAGAGTATTAGATTATCTTAGAGACGGTCTCCTAACTAGTCCACTAATTTATTAAAGGCTAGGTCAACATGACGAATGCATTGTTCGACCAATCTCGAGGGATTTATTATGCTTAGAGGAGGGTACCGGACAAAGCGAAGTGCCAAGATGAAGAGAACTTACCAGATGCACATTTCGTGAAGGGAAAAGCCAAGCCTGCCTTCACTTTTCTTAACTACATGGGGTAAAGTAGTACGACTGGTCGTTTGAATTTGATGCCTCTGATTTCCGATAATGGCTATCATTTTATTTTTTATGTGGATGGATGAAGAGGGAGAAGAAGGCCAAAGAGAAAATGGATGGATTGTGCGAAGAGTGATATGAAAGAAAAGGGAGTTAGTGATAATGTGATGGGTGTGAGAGGACAGAAAGAAAGAAAAAAACCGGGCAAATGCGAGTCGGACTCGCGCACTGAGGGTTCCGTACAAACTTACCTATGAAAACAATTCAATCCCCAAATTGATCTACGAAGTTTTTTCCGAATCGTAATTTCTTTTTTTCTGCGACGTAACCACAACTTTACAGTTTTCAGATTTTTTCCTATACTTGTGCCAGATTTCAGGATTCTAAATCAACGGGAAGTACCCTATGAATTTTGATTCCGTTGAGAGGGTCTAAATATACGTTTTTTGTGACATAAACGGACGTATCTTCTTTTTCGTTAACTCAGAAGTTTGATTTTTCACAGCTTCAAGGGACCGCTGACACGAGTATATGGTTTTAATTTCAACTTGATACCTCCACGCGTTCCCAATATCTTGTCTGTTTAGAGCCTTGACAGACTGACGGACAACAAAATGATCCTATAAGGGTTCCGTTTTTTCCTCTTGAGATACGGAACCTTAAAAACGTTTTGCGCCAACTCCTAATTACACGGGACTAAGGCAGAAAGATGATGATGTGTTTTCTTAGTCCTATCTATAGAACCGCGGAAATTGTAGCTTAACTTTGATCGATAACCAGATATTGCGGCTGTTAACTTATCTACGAGAACAAGAAGGCCTTATGAAGGACTGAACGATGACGTCAAAAATTTAAGACAAACGTCACTCAGAGAACTTTATTTCCCAGCAGTAGGTACATTATTGGCTGATTATATATATGTGAGTAAGGAATAAAGGAATATTACAATGTATGCTTATTAAAATAAACTGGAGCGTAAGTCTCTTATCGCATTCCACAGTGCCAGGTCAAGTTAAGAACCATAGGTCACTAAGATTAGTGTACAAACGTAAACCGACAAGTTATCAGTAATTATAACTACCTAGCTGACGTCTTCAAGTGCTGTGTATTCGTGGAAGCGACTTTTACGAATATTTCTTTTAATTCCTTTCCTGTTACGGGTTAAAATTGCCTGTATGAGAGCCATAACGGTTCTCGGTCGCGAGGATTGGGCGAGAGAGTCTCTGCCGGTAGGAGTACTAGGATTATGCTGACAGAAAGCGATAAATAGTAAGAAAGAAAATATAGAAAAACGTCTATTCGTACCTCACACATACAGTAGAATGGAGGAAATGCCTGCTGAAGAATGAAGGAAGGAATGAAGAGAGGTTTTTGCCCAGCTGTAGGACAGTACCGGCTTAATATAATAATCCCTACGCTTCTAGATGTTATTTACATGTTTTTACAAACAATCAGCTAAGTTTTGTTTTAGTTTAGATATAAAATAAAAGCAGTAAATATCATATTTAGTAGATTCTCGGCATCAAATTGCAAAGACCAAAAGAGAAATAAACATTTTTCCTTCTGTATTTTTTAATGATGATAGGCTCACGTTTGACCGCCGTCACCTGATGGAAAGCGACGATGTGGTCAACGATGGCGTGAGTTTTTTTTTCGGCGGGAAAATCATCTAATGACATCCCCCACTCTTAAGTGGAGCGGGGGATAGTGTCAGACTTTTACTGACTAAAAACCCACTCCTGTTTCTTCTTTGCCATTTTTCCAGGGCTCCGGGGATCTCTTTCGCATCACCCATGGCCCCAGTAAGCCTCGACCCTGCTGGGCCCCCACGGTTGCTGATATCTCCTTGAGGCGCTATTGGAACAGTTTACTTATGCTGTGTACCTTTTTAAATTTCTATGCTGAGTACATTCTGTAGAACACTTAACCAGCCATTTTTTGGTGTAAGGAGTAGGGAAAACAAGCAAAACAATTTCATGTAGTTAATTTTTTTTTTTCTGAAAAGTTGATGTTTTAAGTACATGAATCTATAATAAACATACATTTTTTTCAAATCTATTGACCTAACCGTTACCGAGGAGTAGGCTTCAGAAAGTCACTGTCTTATGGCACTGTTAGGGAGCTAGGACCTTAACTAGAACTAACCTATTCACTCTTGACTTTAAGATCCTCAGAATCGAAATTAATATTCTTAGTACTTACCTCGAATATTAATTTAGATTCTATTCCAGTTTTTAAGCACCGGCCACTCGACAAAACCTTTTCACCATTATTTCCAAACTTCGGTTCAGTTTTGCTCCTGTTTTCCGATCAGATCACCTCATAAATAATGACCGGAAGGCGTCAGAGAGGGAACAATGGATCCTATTTATAAATCCTGTTATCTCTGGTCTGAGAGCCCCTTTTTATCGAATGTACGTCATAAAATCGTTAGCCTACATTGCTTTAAAGGTAATGATGTGGTAAATTAAATAAATAGGCTAAGGTGACAATGTTGTTTTAGAATGCAAAAAGGACGACTTTGATTTGGATTGAATTTAGCTAAGAAATGCGTTACTTTTGCGGAATCGTGATCACTATAATTAAATTGTTTTTTATTTTTTAAATTGATATAATCCAGTGCTTGACTGCGATCCCACCTGATGGTAAGCAGAGATGCGATCATTTATGGTGAGGCGCACTAGTTTATTAAGAGCCTATTCACTCTAACCTTGAAGACACCTAAATTATAGTTGGACGGGAAGAGCGCAGCAGGCAAATTGTTCCAGTCCTTCGATGTACGCGGTATAAACGCTTAGTCCGGACCGTTGAAGTTTCAATAACGTAAGGGTAAAAATGGTGAGGCCCACTAGTTTAATTGCAAATATATATGGGTATGTTAGTAGTTCCGGGTCTGCGTGTCAAGTGGAGTTTACATGTTTGTGAATGCATCCACGATACAGGAGTTGAACCACGCTAGTGTTACTGGAAGACAAAAATGAGTAGAATTATCAATTTGTATAAGAGAAGGATCGCTCTAACTAACAAACTTAAATTAAGTATAATAGAATTATCAATTTGTATAAAGAGAAGGATCGTTCTAACTAACAAACTTAAATTAATTATAAACAAAATAAAAGATGACCAAAGCAATGATTATATATTAGAAAATTTCTATGACAAAAATGACAGATTGGTACCTACCTAAGTTAACATGATATTGATAAATGGAGCAGGATTTTAGAAAACGATGTTACCACAAAACGAAGGCCCAGCAGTTATTATTAGATACTTATTATTCTAGACGTGGGCTACGTCTAGAATAATAAGGGGAATATCTTCTAAGATTACGAGAAAAACTTTTTGAGTAATGAACATGGTGAAACCAATCAGTATCGTTTTCTTTTTGATAGGTTTGCGCTTGACTACTATGTCACCTGATGTAGAGCGATGATGTGGTCGACGATGGAGCACGCTTGCCTAGAAGTAACCTATTAGCTTTTAGCTTAAGACTCTTAGGTTGGGCTAGCGGATGGCGAGCAATGGGTAGCTCGCAGTCCGACCACCCGGTAATCGTCCGGGCCAACCCCAAGTCGTCCACGGCGCGTAGTGTTACACGCACGCCTCAAGGAGATGTCAGCAAACCGTAGAGACCCAGCAAGGTCGAAGCCTACTGGGGCCATGGATTCGATTCTAAAAAGGAAAACCCGGCCTCGGTATGAAAGTTAAAGAAGGAACAGGAGTGGGTTTTTAGTCAGTAAAAGTCTGACACAACTTTCCGCTCCACTCAAGAGCGGGAGATGTCATTGGATGATTGAGACCCTTAGGTTGTAGCTGTAAGGAAACACAGACTCTGGCAAGGAATTCCACTCCTTAGATATACGCACAATAAATGTGTTCCCAAAACGTATATGATTTAATTTAGTAGTATTGTAGTATAGTTTCTTATTTAATGTATTTGTATTGTAGTATAGTATCGTTTTTAACGTAGGTAATAGTATTGTAGTATAGTAGTATTATATTTAAAACAGAGAATCAATATCATTATTCGAGCTACAGATCATTTAAATAATGCTTCAATAAACCGACACATTAGAAATCTAAACTATATTAGTATAATATTTTAGTTATTGAAGATTTTTTTTTGTGCGGACCCCTTACTTTTAATTTAATAAAAGCATAGGTATACAGTTATGGAGCAGTGGTGGCTGAGTGGTAACGGCCCTGACTTACCCTGAAAACCCAGCCAGGCGCATTACTTTGTGTAATTTATTTCATCACCACTGCTCTCAAAAACTGTGAAGGAAAACATCGTGAGGGAACCGGCTCGTCCTAGAACCAAAAATTCGAAGACATGTGACATTCACCAATCCGCACGGGGCCCGCGTGGTATCCACCACGCGTGGTGGATTACGGCCCTTTCCCTCTCCTAGAGAGAGGAGGCCTGAATCCCAGCAGTGGGAACATTAAAAGGCTGATTATGCTTATGCTATACAGTTATAGGTATTGAATATACTATCATATCATTGAGTACAACTACTTAGTAAAAAACTTTTTTTTGTATTCCGAGCTGACACTTTAATTTTATTATGAATACTTACAGTATATATATATATATAGTTATAGATAGTGGACTGCAGATCCCTTGATCAGCACAGCAATTTACCAACACGAAATAATTATAGGTACAATTTACATGAATATCAAAGCAACACAACAAATAATTATGTCGTCAACGATATCACTATAATTACTACAACCTACTAATAAGTATATACTAGCAAACTGTATCATTTAACAGTAGAATTCATTAACCCAGTCAGTATAACCTAGATGACATACAAGATGGTACTTAACGCATAATTCAGGTCAATTAGTGACTATTTGGGTTAGAATAATCGAGATTAATAGGATTATGTTACAACTTGCATTCCGTTGAGATGCATAATGTTAATAAATGCCTGACTGTTCATAGAAAAGGAGTTGAGACCACCAAAGATCCTCCCGACGTATTATGGCCATGGTAGGCGATCTCGTAGGGATGACAAATATATAAATAAATAAAAGCGAAGTACCACTCACTGGTTATGAAATTTCAGAAACTATAAAACCTACAAACTTAAAATTTGGCAGGATTTTCCGAAATTCACCCCCTAAGGGGATGAAACGGGTGTCCAAAGTTTGTATGGAGAAACCCAATTTTACGAGGGCAATGCCACTGGCAGAAGCTAAGTTAATATTTTGCGGGAATGTTCAAAAGAATCACCGCGGCTCTGGAACGCAAAGAGCAGCTGAAGGAACAGTCACGTCAGTCAGTCAGTGGGTTTAGTCAGTAAGAGACCGAAACTATCTCCCGCTCCACCCAGAGCGGAAAGAGTTAATGATTTTTTCTACTCAAAACAAAGGCAAAGGTTTCTTCTATTACAGAGAAGGCACGAGCTATAATAACCACAACGTTTGCTCAAGATTTGTTGGCGATTTTAGATTTTTTTTATATTAACAGTAAGATAAAGAGTAGTGATAGGCCAGTGGTTAAGGCACCCACTGTTCATGTATGAGGTTGGGGTTTCAAATATCGACATCCCCAGCCAATAAGTCGGTAATCGCAAAAATTAGTTTTTCGATTACCGGCTTTATTACCGGACAATGCCCACAGGACAGAATGGAAGAAAAAAACGTGTTCGACGACCCAAAATAAAACGGGACAAGGGCAGGAAGATGATGATGACCGACTTATTGCCCGGAGACGTCGATATGTAAGTACTTTTCTAAGATTATCTAGGACATTACTTAGACCCCATGCCACGGAAAGCCTTTGGTCTTGGTTATCATTGGTACATCTTTGGCAGTCGTTACAGATAGTCAGATGGAAGGAGTATCCTGTTGTCCAGTAACTGGGCTGTGAACATCTGATTCGTAATGGCAGACGCTTCCTGTAAAACAGGTACTCAGCCGCATCTAGTCAGACTGGAAACTATCTCCAAGCTACTAGCAAAAAAAAGTCGGGAAAAGGCAAGAGAGATCAAAAAGGTGAAGGAAAACATCGTGAGGAAACCGGCATGTTCTAGAACCAAAAATTCGAAGACATGTGACATTCACCAATCCGCACTGGGTCCGCGTGGTGGATTACGGCCCATTCCCTCTCCTAGAGAGGAGGCCTGAGTCCCAGCAGTGGGAACATTATAAGGCCGACTATACTATGCTAAGAGAGATGATAAGTAAGATTCCTCACCTTATCTTCCTTCACAGATGTCAGAGATGTCTAGATTAACTTAGAAACTATATAACGGACTTGAAAGTGAACAACAAAATCATTATTTATTCCATTCAACTCATCTAGGTGATGTGATCTACTAAATAAGTATCTACTGAGTATTACTGTTTTTGTTTTATTTCAGTTTGGAGATGAGAATGTTAAGATGGATGTGTGGTGTGACGAGAAAGGATAAAGTGAGAAATGAGTATATTTGCGCCGACCCCAAATAAAACGGGACAAAGGCAAGAATATGATGATATTTGGCAACCTGTACAGCTCTATTATTGGCCTCAGGAAGTGTGAAAGTGGCGCCAGTGACTGAAAAGTTGAAAGGAAATCGTTTGTCTAGGTATGGTCATGTGAAGAAGAGGGATGGAACGCATGTTACTAAAAGAGTTCTGAGTATACATGTAAATGGATGGATTATGTGAGGAGTGGTATGAAAGAAAAGGGAGTTAGTGATAACGTGACGGGTGACGACAGAATGGAAGAAAATAAATGTTTTGCGCCGAACCCAAGTAATATGGGATAATGGCAGAATAATTTTATCAGCTTTACTTCACTGGTAGTTTAAATGTCCAATACTGATAAGACCTCTGTATTTTTCCAGCATATTATTACCAATTTTATACACAGCTAAGCACGTGAAAGACTGTTGATAACAGTTAATAATAACTGACTGTATAGTCTCCTAAGGAACGTGCCCTATAGCGTTGCACAGAGAGGTTTTCGGAGTGGTCTTTTAAGAGGTGACGGGGCCCCTTCTATGTGCTGATAGTGATCACTGGGGTGGTTTTAGTAAAGCAAAAATTCCGCACTCCTCAGACTTATCCCTAAAGTCCTGGCGCCTTTTGAAGGTTTCTCCTCGAAACCGATAAAAATGAGTTATGCACAGCCAATTTAAAACAACACGACACGCAAATAAGATGTAATGTCTATTCCCAACGTTGCCTCCTCAAGCAATATCACCAACAAATTGAGTTGTCACATCACATACCGAATCAACGAGGCAATTCCACTGCCGATAGATAGAAGATAAGAGACTGTACATTTAGAAAATCAAATGCTCAATTTGCAAACTGTTTTATCTATATACCTAAGCAGTTTTTGCTTTAACTCGAACTATGTGGTGTACTAGAGAACTGCCTACGGCCTGCAATCAGCATCTCACTATAAACAACCACCATTCAAACAAAAAATAACTTTACAACTTCAGTCTTAAAATTGAAATTCTTATGCATAAGCTTCGATCTGAACTATCAACAACAATACTGGGTCTTCAATGTTATTTTCAACTTTACGCTCAATTTTTAAGGTACAGTTTTCATTGAAGACGTTGGAGTTAAGTCCTTTTAGATAGTGTACACATGAATAAACCGGTGAGACCAGTGTCTGTCTGTCCGTTGAAGCGGTTGCTCTGCATAGCGAAAAATAACCACAGAATGTTTTGAACTTAGCAGTTTATGCTTTACGTTTAAACGGATAAAGTAATTTAGCTTTAAACAGAAACTTGTTGTTTTCTTGGAGATTCTGAGAATTTTATCGACTGTTAATTTTCTTAGTTAGAGAATTTAGAGAAAAAGGGTTTTTTTATTAAGATAGGCTCGCGTTTGAATACTATCTCACGTGATGGCGATGGGGCCATGGGTTCGCTACTGAAAGAAAGACCCTCGGCCCTGGAACGCAAGGCAAAGAAGGAACATAGGAGTGGGTAAAACTGTGACACACCTTACCGCTCCGCCTAAGAGCGGGAGAAGTCATTGGATGATTTCCCACCTAAAAAAAACCTGATGGCGATGATGTTTTCGACGTTGGAACATGCTTGCCGAGAAGTAATCTATTCACTCTTTACTTAGAGATCCCTAAGTTCTAACTAACTATCGGAAAACAGACTCCTTAGCTGTACGCATAATTATTGTGTTTCCGAATTATTTTATCAGAAAATATTTAAAAATTCAAGTGTAATTCGGTAACCGAGGTCAATCCTAATATAGTTTTAACAATTGTAAAACAATACTTTGTCTAGAACCACAGGTATGTGTCGTTTTGCCAATTAATCATGACGCTTGATATGGTATTCTTAAATTGCTTACGACCTATAATAAGTCATCAATGTGTATCATTACACAGAACAAACAAAACAATCGAGAACTGACACTATTTGTTGGTTCTATAGCAACACTAATTCATTTATTATGTACACAGAAACACATAAAAATTAAAAGAACAAATACAGACAGAAGAGTACTAAGCTGCTACATATTAGGCCCAGCGCCCACGGCGACTTTTTGCAGCGATGTTGTCGGCGTTAGACCCATTTGCAAACGCTATATAAAATATGCCAACGCGCTACAGCATCGCGACTGCATCGATGCGAACGCGTTACAGCATCGTTACAAAAAGTCGCCGTGGGCGAGGGTCTTTAAAGTTACGATTATAAGGACATCACACTAGCATTATAAATGCGGAAGTTTGTATTTATGTTATGTATGGTTTTTTTTATGTGAAAAATCGTCTTATGACTTCTCCCGCTCTAGAGGCAGGGCTGGAGTGTGTCAGACTTTTACTAATTGAAACCACAACTATATTCCTTCAGTTACCCTTTGCGTCCCAGGACTGACTCCTTCACTAGCATTACTGTTTCGCAGAAGGAGGCGACCGCCGCCCATTCCCCACTCCTGACCGTGGCCTGTACCAGGGCGAGAGGTCGCCGCCGCCGATCCCCCACACGACGACACGGCGGTGCTCATGTAATGTATGGTAGACAATGACCCGAAATAGCAAATAGGATATTTTTTATCCCGAGAGAAGATATGTTCCCTTGGGATAATATTGTACTTTCATATGACCGTAGACAGAAGCTCCACTAGCTTCAGCAGCATAATATGAATGACTACGATAAGACTAGTGTGATCTAACCAAGAGATTAATAAAACTCTACGTTTGTATTATCTCGATAAAATCAACGCTACCCCAGAGAAGAATTTCAAAACAATGCCCCAAGGTCTCTTCCAGACATTTGTGCCGCTAGAAAATAATTCGCAAACAATGTAAGGCCACGCTTGGACTATCCTTTGACGTAAACACCTTTAAAAATTGTTGTGTTGATTAAAACACCATAACATAAGGGTAGAAACCCTTTCTAGCGTAAACAGGTGTGATGTTATGGTGTTTTCATTTTTTACCTTCTAGAGGGAATGTATATATGGTCGATAAACCTCGGAAAAAAGTACTTATGAAATCAACCTTTTATTATGGGATCAATTCTGAAAATATTAAAAGTATTCTGCTGTTGAGCAAGTACTGCAACAGCTGTGTTCGAAAATAAGTATTAAAGTATTGTGCTCAAAGTTTTTCTTCATTCAAGCTTACACCTGGAGACCTCGTCACACCTGGTGGAGGCGCCGAGTATCAATCCCAGTACCTTGTTAGCATGTAGGCTGGCCGGTCACATAGGGCTTTGCAAATGTAGAATAGGATTTGAATTTGATAGAAAATAATGAAACAATTTAAGTCAGTTTTTGGTAGATCATGTCACAGCAGTGTTCGAAAGTGTCAAAAATTTAAGTATTGTATTGTGTCCGTAGTTTGTCATCATACAAACCAGCGCCTAGAACCTGGAGTCCTCGCCCCCAGTTTTTTCAGACTAATTCCTTTACTTTTATGAGCCTGTGTCTTGCCAAATTTCAATTTAGGTCAACAGCAAGTACTCTATAGGTTTTGATTTCCTTGCTAGTGTCAAAAACTGAGCCTAAACGGAACATAAGCGACTTTATCTTTAGATCTTAACTTAGAAGTTTGATTTTACAGTGCTCTGTGTAGCAGACTTGAGTGCATGGTCGGCCTTATAATGTTCCCACTGTTGGGACTCAGGCCTCCTCTCTAGAAGAAGGAATGAGCCGTAATCCACCACGCGGGCCCAGTGCGTGTTGGTGGAAGTCACATGTCTTCGAATTTTTCGTTCTAGGACATGCCGGTTTCCTCACGATGTTTTCCTTCACCCTTTTCAGAGCAGTGATGAGCAGACTTGAGTATTTGATATTATTACCTCCACGCGTTCCTCAGACAACGGGTCTTCACAGAAAGACAGACAACAAAGTGATCCTAAGGGTTCCGTTGTTGCCATTTAAGGCACGGAACTCAAAAACACTTATGAGTTCAAAATAACTTTAATTTCGGGTTGTGGTTCCTGGTTTTGTTTGTTCGTTATTTTCCATTTATCAAAAAAAATAATTGCGCCATATTTGAGAGCAGAGTTCATTCTTCACGATTTTCATTAAATTTAACATTGGGTATAAAACTAGACAACAGGCGGCCAACAACAAATACCTTATAGAAAACGTATTAAAAAACCTATATTCGGCAATAATATTGCCAATACCATGTGATTATAATAATATTTCTCTTTTTATCCTCGCAGATAGATACATGAATATGAAATTGGCATCTGCCCCATGGGGGGAAGTAAGGGATGAGAGATTTGTATACATATTTATGATGGGTTTATTTCATTTGGAATTTTTGCTTTAGTAGTCTGCATGCTGTGTTTTTTAAGCTGAAAGAAGACACAGATACGCTTAAAAAGGTCATAAGTTATGATTTCTGTAATTTTGTTCTGTATATTCAATTCAATTAAAGAGGAGCAGTGGTGGCCGAGTGGTAACGGACCCGACTTACGAGTTGTAGTTTGTGGGTTCAAAACCAGCCAGGCGCGCATTACTTTGTGTAATTTATTTCATCACCACTGCTCTCAAAACAGTGAAGGAAAACATCGTGAGGAAACTGGCATGTCCTAGAACCAAAAATTCGAAGACATGTGACATCCACCAACCCGCACTGGGCCCGCGTGGTGGATTACGGCCCATACCCTCTCCTAGAGAGAAGGCCTGAGTCCGAGTAGTGGGAACGTTATAAGGCCGACTATGCTATGCTATATTCAATTATTGCAATAGAAATGGGACTCACTGATTGAAATTGTAAGTAAAAACTTATCGAGAAAGTTGTAGATTGAATAAAAGCGGTCCATTAACGTTCAACATAGTGAATACTTGTTTTTTTCTTCCTTACAGAACTGGTCGCATAGTTAAAAGTTTTTCATATTCGTGAATACATTTCGCATTTCCATGGAGGGATGCTCATTAGTTAGTATTTTGTACAAGTGAACATGAAATTGTAGACAAATTTAATAGGCTCCACATACGTACACTGCCATAATTCGCTACCTAATTCAACTTGACAGCCTTCTTATCTTTTTTTGATGTTGGAAATCAACTTGAGTTCTTCCTTTCTATGATCTACATTATCGATACTTTCAATTTGATACAGTGTCCCTAGTCATGTGCGCATAGCGACCTAAGAAAAGTACTCGATACTTGTGTTTCAATACTTTTACGAGTATGACACTTTTTTTTTCGATACTACTCAAGAGTACGGGCTGTACTCTTGAGGAGTATCGAAAAAAAAAGTGTCTGACCACGTGACTGAGCGTTGAGATGAAGTCAGAACAAAAGAATCGGAGGCGTGGCCTACTCCAGTCGTTCGACGAAAACAAAACGATCGTAACTTGGTTAGGGGGGGGGGGCAGATTCGATAACTTGTCCCTACTTGGAACAGCTGTTCGTCACAGATCCGTGTTCTTGACTTATATAAATAATAACGACTAACCAAATAATAGCGAAATACGCGGAATTTGTTATTGAGATCAAACATCTTAGTAACCATGGAGTCAAAAGATGGTCTATTTTGAAATTTCTTAAAGGCAAGATAACGATCACCTTTTACCGAATACTCCGTCAATACATTAAAAGATGGTTTAACAATTTTAAGATACACCCTATTTTATGGTAGATGGAAGATAACAAAGTAGGAAATTAAACAAGTTAATATCTTTACTGAATATTATTAGGCCTTCCTGTATCTCACATCAGTGGCGGACCAACTAGTCGTATCACCAGTAAAATGTATTTACTATTTTAGTGTCGATGTTATCAAACTAGATTTTTCCTGGCCAATATTTGGCAACCTGTAGAGCTCTATTTTGGCCTCGTATATTTACTTATTTATTAAATGCTTTATGCACACAAAAGTACAGAGGCGGACTTAGGCATAGGCATTTTCTACCAGTCAACCTTTGGGTGATGCAGAGAAAAAACAGTGGTAGGTGCAATAAAAGAGAGAGAAAAAGGCGAATACAGGAATAGATGAATAGTGATGAAATAAATTACCCATAGTAATGCCCCTGGCTGGGTTTAAGCCCGCGACCTACAACTCGTAAGTCCTTTACCACTCGGTCACCACTGCTCTCCTGGTAGGTTCCCTAGGATGCAACTAAATCTTCGAACAACTTACCACTATAGTTCATAGGTTCACTATAGTTGTAGGCATCTAACTATTAAATTCCAAGAGGCATGTCCTGTCCTCAACCGCACTTAAAGACGCAACCTTTAAGTAGTGATTCAATCAGGATGGGTATTGGATACTCAATATTAAGTTACCCGTATAATGGGAAACTTATAGACAAGGGCCCATTCAGTTCATCAGTTCTTCCTTTAATTGATCCTCAAGTTGCGGAATTCAATAAAGATGTTGATGACCACTATTACGTTTTTTCTTTCGCATCGTTTGAGATGGATACTGGGTACTATTTCTCGTAATAAACCATTTATTTATGCTTTAGTTAGTGTCTTTATTTGATGTGTATTTAGCGGTCTTAAAACATTATGCTATTTGCTAAGTGTTTGTAGTCTGATGGATTCTCGGTTGAATTTAAGTTTATTTTTATTTTTTTAATGTCAAAATCCCTGACTTTTTTTTCTCTAAGTCTTAAACCAAGACCTAGTCAAAAATGGTGAGGCGAACTTGACTGCTTCATAAGAGATATAAGCTATAATCAAAACGCTAGAACCACATACAAACACCATCATCGAACGATGTCACTAGCCATTGTATTATAAGCAGTTATGGTTTACAATAAAGATATTGGGAATTAAAGATATTGGGTTACAACAGTAAACATCCGCAAGAATTGGAAAGAATTAGTAGAGTGATTTTTGGACAGCAATAGGCTAATAAAATAGTACCTAATATTTTCCCAAAAAACCAAAAAGTAATCACTAAATGACCAGACATACAGTCATAAACACAAAAGTATAACATTTCAGTCAAACTGAACGGCCTCAAATAAGTCCCTGGATTCTTGAAAATTGTAAAAGAGCTATAATCGAAATTACTTCTAAGGCACTTTCAGGAATACGGGGCTGAATTTCCGGAGCGTTTTCCGCAAATGCCGAAGAAAACGGCCACAATATTGAAGATCACTCGAAATTGGAGAAGTCAGTAATATAAATCCTTTCTTTATAATGAGGAGCTCTCTTTAAACACAAAGAGTTTCGTTTAAATTTTGAGTAAATAAAATAATTGCCGAATAACTTTGAGTGGGCTCAAGAAATTTAACTGTTAATCAATCAAGAGTTTGTACTCTCTGATCAGTTAGTTTGTTGTCTTGTGAAACAAGATTATCTACGTTTCATTTAAGATGTGTTTAAGTTTATTTCGGAGTTTTATCTCATCTCTTTGATGTCCCTTTTACAAGAATGTTGATGTATTCTTTCATGAATTGTTGAAGTTAGCAATATTGTTGCACGAAACAACTATACCATGTAGAAGTTACACAGAAATTCTATATTCAGAGGAAGTATTGCAGCTGACATTATGACGCATAAAGAGTAAACATTTCCCGAGCTGAGCTCTCCACCATTTTGGCCGACCATTTTCATTTATTCATTCAGAATTCGCAATTTTAGCGTAACTGTTAGTGACCGTCCAGGTGTTGCAGAACTTGCTCCACAAATAACCAAACTTTCATCATTATAATCCTTGGATTCAAGTTATAATGTATATTTCATCACATTGATAGTTGGGGAGACGTCAGACACATTTAGAACACTTGTAGTAATAGGTATTTACCTATGAAATTGCCGTTTTTTAAAACGGTTTGCTCTTTGGATTGACTTGAAATTATTATCATCATCATTATCATTGCAGCCGATAGACGTCCACTGCTGGACATAGGCCTCCCCCAAATGTCGCCACAAAGAACGGTCCTGTGCGTCTCGCATCCATCGGATTCCCGCAACCTTCACCAGGTAATCGGTCCACTTGAAATTATAAGTTAAAATAATATTTTTTTTTTTTTTTCGAAATTAGGTATTTATTGGTTTATTTGTGTTTTGCTTTTATTATAATATCGCAGTACTTAAATCTATGAAAGATAATAAAAAAAAAATTACATATTAAGAGTTTCAACGTTGAAACTATGCATTTCAAAGGCCAAGCAATATCAACCTAAGACTTTCTTCTAACAAAAGAGCTCTGTGTTCTTTTCCCTCGAGCGTCGATTATACATACGGTTGTACATCTTGAATGACCTTTAAAAACGCTTAATTGTCGTATCGTACACACGGGTGTACGAAATTTATTTATTATTACAAGTATTATTGATCGTTCAGAAGCATCAGGTTATTGGCTACAATCTCAAATTGAAAAGATATGTGATTGCAGAAGAATAAAGCGTCAGATACCTACAATGGGGGACAAACTGTCCTCCTACGTGCTTAACGTTGTCAAATTGTTCAAAAACATGTCTCGTGTCACGTGTTTGCGTTGTAAAATGTTGGAGGGCAAGTTACGGGAACTTTGCAGCGGCACGTAGATTGTGTGTTGCGCGTCAGGTCTTGGGACATTGTCCACTAACGTAACTGAGGCTTCAAAGAAAATGACAGCTTGATATTGCGTTTCGCATTTTAAGTACTTCATGGAGAAAACACATGACGCTCCCCACTTATGATCGTCCCCCGTTCTAAATTGATAGGAAGCTTGGCTCCAACTCCAACAAAAGAAAATTACATAAGGCTGGCATCACAAATTATTGGAAATTAATTTATAACTTAATTACTTAGTTCTTAAGGCAAAACTTTGCCCGCCATAAAATATTAGACACCATATTTTAAGGGTCTTTGTTTTAAGAACAATGGTTTTCCGAGATAGAATCTTTCGAGAAAATTGGGTGATACGTATGGAATTGATGAAGTTGGAGAATAACTTGGCTTTGAAGCAAGGCCAAGAAAGTTGGTCGTGTGAACCAATTAAGTTCGCAGTGAAGATAAAATATTATAGAGGGGATGAAATACGATCGTTTATACGAAACAGTAAATAAGAGGAGATAAAAAGGATGAGCCGTTTTACTCTCAATAAAACAAGGAAGAAATATTAATAGTAAGTTATTTATTGATGTTGCTTTGTTTTTCCTTGATGGCCGCTTTGACTCCGTAACGAATTTTTTTTGTGAATAAATTAAATGAGTTCTTTGTTTAGGATAGCTCATATTTTTGTCGTGTCGTTAGTAAGTGTGTGGACTGGAAATTTATTAACCGACTCCAAAAAGGAGAAGGTTCTATGTTCGGCTGAATGTATTTTTTTTATGTATGTTTACCGATTTCTCGGTCAATTGTGAACCGATTTTGATTTTTTTTTTTAATAGAACGATTTTGCTTCCGATTTAGTCCCATAGAAATATTGTTATGATCTGATCATGAACTTCGAAGATATAGAACAGAACTCCTCATAGGATCACAGCAGAACCGTCGTAACCAGTAAAATTGCTTTTTTTATACGTGTAGTCGATGACTGACTGAAAGAAGAGGGGGAATATATCATAACTGATCTGATGATGAAGCCTGAAGTTAGGCACCGGAATTCTGTAACTAACCTAACCTAACCATGTTTGGGATTATTAGAATTGTCATGAGATGCACTCTGGCTATAAGGTATTTAAGCAAACTTAAAAAAGTACTCCTCAGCCAAAGCTGAGGAGTACTTTTTAGTGGTAGTACCATAACTAAAAAGTGTTAAATAAAAAACATTTTACAAAAAAAAAATACAACCGACTTCAATGTAAAAAAAACTCTGAAAAGTGCAAAATAACTTTAATTTCGGAAGTCGGTGTTTCTATAATAAATTTGTCTCTTCGTTATTTAATACATTGAAGTCGGTTGTATTTTTTTTTTTTTGTAAAATGTTTTTTATTTAACACTTTTCATGATTTGAAATTTTTATCATAATTTCAACCTTCGAGCATCCAAAAACATACTTCTTATTCTTTCTCACTGGGTTTATGACTAATTCTTACGTGGTCTCTACCATAAAACTCTGGAATGTGCTTCCTTTTGTCATCATCTTGGTTTTCGTGCACGAAGGGTTCCGTACCGTCCGTAGCAAAAACGGCAAAAAAAAAATAAACATATTTGTTGTATGGGAGCCCCCTTAAATGTTTATTTCATTCAGTTTTTTAGTATTTGTTGTTATAGCGGCAACAGAAATACATAATCAGATACAGTCTGGTGACAAACAGACGGACAGCGGAGTCTTAGTAACCGGTTTCCGTTTTACCTTTTGGGTACGGAACCCTAAATAACAGTCACGCTGACCACTATCTCAAGGCATTAACATAATGGGTTCCTAATTAGTAGAAATCATAATAATTAACCCAAAAACGCCAACGTTCAATACTTTAAACAGTAAACGCTATTCAAGGAGCTACATATTACAGTCATCTTTGTGATGATGAATTTGAAGAGCTCAACAAACGGCTGTTTAATGAGTACAGTAATATTTAAGACGTTGGCTGTACTGTAAATATTTATCTCAAGTTCTGTAAGAGTTTCAGAAGGACCATCTGGAACAAAAGCCATAGAACTAGACGACACATTTGACTAAGACCTGTACCATGACGTTTATTATACTTCATGTACCATTACGTTGGGTAAGAGATGGCGCTAGACAACCCGTATAGCTCTGTCTCTTACCCACACTGAAATAAGAATGATACAATCTTACTCCCGTGTCATCGTAATATGTCCCGCGTGGTGGATTGGATAACGGCCATTCCCTCTCCTAGAGAGAAGAGGCCCAGCAGTGAGAACACTAAAAAAGGCTGATTATGCTATTCTATGCTACGTGTGAGAAGAATTACATATTCTGCCACGGTAGCAATGACTTTGTCCGCTTACATCAAAATCTAGCATTAACTCCTTGTATTTGGTCAGTGTCATCTTCGCAACACACATCTATTTTAAACAGTCAAGAGAATTATTTGTTACAGCATCAATAGTTTCTGTTAGCTTGACACTCTGTAGATTTAGTCATATTCTTTCTATGCATTTTATTAGTTATTTATTTAAACTTCATGTACAGTGGTGGTACATAGGCGGACTTAATGCCACAAAGCATTCTCTACCAGTCAACCATTGGGTTAAAAAGACAACACTGTGGTAGGTTTATTCAATGGGACTTGGTATAAGTCACAGGTCTATGTGAACCTTCTATTGAAATCTATGTTGGCATGTTTTTGTATAAATATTTTATGCATAAACTTCGCTGTTAATGGTATTATTTGATAACTGTGCGCTCTTTTTGGCGAGTCGCAGGAATGAAATACGGAAAGTAACTGTTAAATTTGACTACGTTTTGTTCTATCTTTTTTATTATTCTTTTTGAACTTTGTTATAGCTATTCTGTCAAATATAGTCTGAACCGTTATTTACTTGAGTACCTATCTACTTTTAAATTGGAATTGTTAATTTCTTTCTAGTTAAAATAGTTGATTTTGCGTGCGGGAATTTTTAAGTCAAGAGTGAATAGGTTACTTCTAGGTAAGCGCGTTCCATCGTCGACCGCATCGTCGCTTTCCATCAGATGAGATAGCGTGTGTTTCCTGATGGCTACAACCCGAGAATCATTAAATCAAGAGTGAATAGGTTACTTCTAGGTAAGCGCGTTCCATCGTCGACCGCATCGTCGCTTTCCATCAGGTGAGATAGCGTGTGTTTCCTGATGGCTACAACCCGGGAATCATTAAATCAAGAGTGAATAGGTTACTTCTAGGTAAGAACC
The DNA here is from genome assembly GCA_949316375.1 of Mythimna vitellina. NCBI lineage: Eukaryota > Metazoa > Arthropoda > Insecta > Lepidoptera > Noctuidae > Mythimna > Mythimna vitellina. The sequence goes on along the minus strand of OX438702.1, from coordinate 20,940,284 downwards.
GCATCGTCGCATTCCATCAGGTGAGATAGTGGTCAAGCACGTACCTATCAAGAATTAAAAAAAAAACCAGTCCCATATATTCTCTATTGAACAAAAACTACACCAGTAGCTGAAGAACAAGTACTTAAAGATAAAGAGATATGAAGCTAGTATGGTGGTACTAGGGCAGTTCATAATAGCCCCTATTGTAAGACCCGTTATAAAGGAGTGGCTGGAGAGACGGCATGGAACCTTTACTTGTCGGCTGATACAGGTACTGTCCAGACATAGATGCTATGGACAGTATTTGGCCAGCTGCCGACACCCGGTTGCCACGATTGAGGCAACAGCTTTGATGACACGCTGTAGGACACTTTCGAGAAAAGCCCAGCATGAGCAGTGCAGCGCCGTGACCTCGATGCGGCAGTCGGTGCTGCGGATAACCTCTCGCTTCCAGACGTGGTTCAATACCTATATGGTTGGAAGTTAGAACGCGTGATACACTATCACTTCCTGCGTAGAAATGATGGATGCAAAGGAGACAGTAGAAGGGGACTGGGAGTACCTATACAACCCTTCTTATGCGTATTAGACGCAAGGGGTGCCGAAGGGAGCCGAACGATCTCCAGTCGACATAGGATTTGATAACAGACTCGGGAAGACTGAACAGTGATAGTTCCGAGGACGGCCACTCGTCATGTTCCGCGGTGGTCTGTATGACTTTATCCGGGCTAACAACTGACCAGCCGCCAAAGGTAGCTGCAGAATACCAAGTCACTAGAAGTCTGGCAGAACCCTGCGGCCGCCATCTGAGACGGAGGATATCCCTGATGATTTCCAAATCATATGAAAAAATGGTGACAATACCTGGACATAAACTCATTCACAAAGAGCTTACTGTTGCAAAAACCACTTTGAGCAACTAAGTAATAAAGAAAAGCAAATAAATACTAAGAGCCCTATCAGAGAGAAATCACAACTGCATGAAGACAGTTAAGTCCAAGAAACTACACTAGCTGAACTAAACAATGTCAACAAAACGCATCCACGGTCCAAAGACGTAGATAGTAACACAGAAGCATCGGTTTTGCAACAAAGCCCTGCTCTGGAGCGACTGCGAGTGATCAAACTTTCCGTGATACTTTGACCACGGGAACTTTGACTGCATCTATCTATGCTTGTATTACACTGTGTCCACAGACTAGATTATAACGCAGTTGTCCAACAACTTGGAGTATAGAGCGGTTGAACTGCGCTTTGGCAAAATCTTTGTCTACAATATTGTTGTTCTCCATCATTAAGTCTATTGTGGCTAGTTTGTATGTTTTTAGAGGTATGCGGAACAGAGAGTAAGGTCCCGAAAACCTCTGTTGAAAACGGATGATCCTCCAACCAGACCAGTGTTGTCTGGACCGGCTAATTGCCCGATAGTGGATTTTGGGCTGTTGCATATGTTCTGATCGCGGGGAGAATTCTAATACCGCGGTGCAAGATTTTGAATTTTAGTTCCCATGTGCATATGCACACACACATATTGCGCACACACTCGCATGCACACACATACACATATGCACACACATCACAAATACATGCACATGCACATCATCGCACATGTTTAGTTAATTAAACGAACAAGCAAATGTAAATTAATTTGTTAGTAAAGGGCTGTCCTGCAAAAACTAAGGTGCGGTGAACAGTCATGCTTTAGATTTTTCAAATAAAATAACACTCTAATTTAAGCTCACTTCATCGAATTTTTCACGGTAGATCTCACCGTGAACACATCCATCCATACAGAATAGAGCGGCAGGTGAACTTAAGCGGCTTAATTCTTAGTGCGACTTAGTGTTTGTCCGCCCAGTTTCGAACGGAAACACAACTTATATTCAACCATAAACCTCTCTAGTTAAGCCGAGGTCAAGGTCATTTGATAGAATTAATTCCAATGTACTCACGTCTATTGCAGTCCACTTCAAGATATCATTCTCTCGCTAACTGGACCAACCCGTTCTCAAACGTCCGAATGCAGTCAGACCCAGCGCTTTTTTGTAGCACAGGACTGCGCTTTCTGAATCACCACAGAAACACTTCGATTGCCCAAAAAATTCGTTAACAACTTCGCTCCGAGCACAACAATAAAGAAAGCACCATTCTGTCTTCTCCATCCAACCGAGTCCCTCACGATTCAGTAGACAAAAAACAATCAGTATTACTCGTATGTGAAATTCCATACATTCAATCATGTGAGCCACAGGGCACAGAGACTTCGGATCGGATGGATGTTGGGGTCGGTTTCTAGTCTATACTGATACTGTTGGATGTATTTTTGACCAGTAACAAGGTAAGACGATAACCCTGACTGATCTGCCCAAAACTGCGGTTTCTGACTGTCTTTAACGACTATCAAAGATCTACAAGGGACCTAAAAATCATCAAGTAACCCTCCCACTCGTTCTGGAGGCTAGAGTGTCAGACTTTTACTGACTACAACTCACCTGTGTTCCTTTAGTTGCCCTTTAAGTACTAAGGCCACGGTAACTCCTTCGAACTATCCCGCAACCCTGGCAGGCATCAAGCCCCTAAAAAATAAAATCGGACCCGAATCGGAATCGATTTTATTTTTAAATAACCTAAGTGCTTGACTGAGATCTCACCTGATGGTAAGCAGTGTTGCAATCGTTGATGGTGAAGCGTACTAGATTATTAAGAACATAGTTTCTCTAGCCATAGAGACACTTAAATTATAAGCGGACGGGAAGACCGCAGCAGACAAAAGTTCCAGTCCTTCAATGAATGCGGTATAAACGGCGAGCCGAAACGCTTAGTCCACGTTTTGCTGACAAAAAGTGGTTTACGAGCCATGGAGGGATCCTTGTATGGGAAGATGGTCACTAATCGATAGACCGGCCTTTGCAAGCGTTACTAACCTTGAACGTCGATTCTCAAAGTCGAACTTTAATTTTTAAGTACGACCTTCTCACCAAAACTTGGGTGTTCAGCGCCATATCAGCAATGGCGAGTCTAGCCGTTGCCGGCGGTGGGGTTCCATGCTCTATCATGTGAGGATATGACTCCATTTCGCATTACCCGCTCCACTGCGTTTGCATTCAAGGCCAGCGGCACATGCATCGAGTGACGCCATGCGTTGCTACAAGTAATTGAGATAGCCACTGATTAATGGCTGCTTTGAGATGCTGAGTAACGTTACAATATAGATTTGTTCCCGGAACTTTGAGTTAAGGTATAATCAATACAGACATTTCGACATGTTGAGTTCTATGTAGAGTATTTATTACCATATGTATAATAAGCCTTATAATGTTCTTACTTGCTGTGGCATTGGCTCGTCTTTGTAATAATAGCTCGTAACTCACCACGCGTTCTCTGTGCGGGTCTTTACATGTCTTCGACTTTTTAGTTACAGTTACGATACTCTGGTTTCCAGACTCTTGGCTAGGCATGTATCTAAAGCACTTTGGTTCGTTTGGCCTATGGCTGATGTTAAGTTTACCGTCAAGTTCTCAGCGCGCTTGAAGCAACGTCTGGTAAACTTGGCGGTGTGTGGCTATAAATACGCATGACATTAGTCTACCGTGTGTATGAGCGGTCAAGTATGTGCATTACGTTAGTCGGCTACAAACTTGACGGTAAACTGGACTGACTATTTCAGTCGTGAATAAACCTACTTACTAAACAAACAGTAGCAGCAAAAAATAGCACAAAAAATACTTCCCAAAACATTTACCAACAGCAGGTAGTCTCAAAACAAACAAGCTCCCAAAAAAAAACAGCATTTTACAAAAACATTTACAAATTCGACACATACAGAGTAAACACGAAAGTAACACAAAAACCAAATCGGGGTAAACCGGCTTTCTTCTCAAGTAAATATTTGGGGAAGTCTAGCCATAACAAATAAGAGGAAAACAGGTGTCGATGACGGATTACTACGCGAACAACTTTTACTAATATACACCTGTACTGGTTACATAACATCTTGGTGAACTCGACCGAATCGAAAGATAAATCCGTACGGAACAAATAAATACAATAGGCAAAAAAAGTGAGCCAGGCCAGATTGTTCGGAAGTAACCGCGACCCTGAAACGCAAAGGGTAACCGAAGGAACTGGAGTGAGATTTAGTCTGTAAAGTCTGACAACCACTCTCACACTGCCCAAAGCAGGAGAAGTTTTTTGATGATTTCTTACACTCAAAAAATAAATGAACAAACTGTTTCATACGAACAACGAGTCATAAATAGTCCTGTTTGTCCTGTGGTATTTTTTTTCGTGGTAATTCATCCAATGACATCTCCCGCCCTTACGTGTCAGACTTTCACTGACTAAAACCCACTCCTAGTTCCTTCGTTGCCTTTCATACCGGGGTCGGCTTTTACTTTCAGAAGCGAACCCATGGCCCTATTAGGCTTCGAATCTGCTGGGCACAATTGTTTGCTGACAATTCGACGGCGAGCGAGGCGACCACCTGCCACACCTGCTCGCTTCGGACCCGGGCCTGTACCAAGGCTCGGCGCGAGATATCGTTGCCGCCGATCGCCCCCACGAGTACTCGGCGATGCTCTGCCCAAGCGGGGCATACCTCTACCGTATGCTCCACCGTGTTCTCCAGGCAGTCCGCATGTTTGTCCTGTGGGGAGTGTCATTCTGAATTTCGACACAGTCCCAATTTCGAAAGACAATGTTAAAGGCAAGTTACTGACATTAGTCAAACAAAACATACTTCGACAACACACACCTTCGAAAAACACTACTTTGACAGAACCCATTTTCGGTATGCACTTGTTCGGCAGATCTCTATTTCGACGAATGAAATGTGACAATACTAATTGATTTTGATGATTGATTCCGTTTTATGGTCTGAAAATTGACGGGGCCGTGGAATGTTCGAAGGAGTTTACTCTCTCCCGCTACATTCGGACCGGGAGCAGTTACCCACTTAAAAAAAGGGTAAGTGTCATTTTCAGCAAACAAAGAAGATCAGTTTCTAAATAGGTTTGCATTACACTTACGCAAGGTGGTCTAAGTGTAACGCGAACATTACAGGTATGCGAAAGGAGTCCCTACGTGCTGACGAAATATTTCATTATTGCTAGTCTAGCAAAAACTAACACGTGTCGAATTTTAGATAAAAATGTAAATGCGAATAAAAAAGGTAAAGTGAGAAAGATGGATCGTTGGATCGGATTTAATCTAGAGTTCCAACCCAGTAAAGTGTGTGGGTGTATTCATAGCCTGTATTTTTAGGTTACAAAAATAATAAGTCCAAGCCTTAACCTTTCGTTTAATGTTATTGTATCATCACGCTCGTATTCCCTACAGGTTGGACCCATTTCGCAGAAGATGTATTAAGTCCAGTTAAATCGGATGCCAGCTTATTCCCGGACATGTTTCTAAGCCCCGGGCTTTCAGTGTGGGATTTGTTGTCCAAAAAACCAAATCGTATACTGCTTCAAGAACTAGAGCAAGGATAAAGACGGCTCTTGAGACTTATAATAAAGATGTCCTTCGACTTGGTATAGATCTAAACGTCTAGATAGACCGATGTTGTGACAACAATATAATATAAAACAGTGTTAAGTAAGCATAGGAATTGAGCACTGAAACAATTTATTGAATGTCAGAGACTCAGCGTCTCAGTAATAAGACAAAAAATTCGAGTCACGTAAACTGTTTAATTTAGGTTACCCGAAAAATCTCTAGGAGTTTCTCGGCCGAAACTCAATTACACTTCCAGAATCTAACCATTCAAACTAGGATCTACTTACTAAAAGAGAACAGGAACAAATTCGCACCTGGTTTAGAAGTTGGTGGAATAAAATAAACATGGAAGCAATTCCAATGATCTGGACCGTAGGCCGTAAAGTTTCGGTACCATTTGATGGCCAAACCAGGAGGTTTCAGGATCCCCAATTTAGCCGAGAAACTTCGGAAGACGTGTTTGGGTACAATACAGGTTTAAATTCTGTACGTGTAAATTGTGAATGATTTGAACGATTTACGGGCAGGAAAGGGCTGTGGATTTTGTAGGGTTAGCAAAGCTGGCTTGCATAGGGTATTGTAATATACATTCGTTAATATTTGACGGCGGAATTTGAGAAGGGGCGACAGTTTGAGTTATACCTTTTCAGTGCACTTGTGTTTGGCTTATGAGAGTAATTTTCATGATAAATTAATAAAATTGCTAGCAACCAATTTTCGTAGGGAGGTAAGGGAACAGAGACATATGCAGGGTCAGAATTAAATTAATCAGGGAACAGCTTCGCGAATTCGTTTACGTATTGACGTCATGAGAATCGATACCAAATGTCGATAAAAAAAACATAAAAATTCAAAAAGACCTAAAAGCTGACTACAGTGTTGTCGTTCTTGCTTATAGTGCACCTAGTAAAAGTATTTGAAGTTAAAACTAAGGTTTATGAGCCTATATTGTGTATCATTGATGGGTAAAGAGGTTTGGAAGAAAAAGGGGACCCTTCTCCTGCCAAACCTGTCTTGAGAGATCTTAGGCCATGTTTGGCCCGCGAACATGATTTGATCAGATCAAAATTCAAAATTCAATTCAAAATATTTTTATTTCACATAGGCCTACATGGGCACTTATAAAACGTCAGAAACTAGTAACCGTGCACTAGTTTCTGACGTTTTATAAGTGCCCATGTAGGCCTATGTGAGGCCTATGACAAATTGGTCGTTTTCTATAGAGAAGAACCGGCAAGAAACTCCATAGTCAACTCTTTTAAAAAAAGTGGTTGATGTTACAATATTTAGTCACAACACCTTCGCCGCGGTCGATCTTTCTCAGGCAACCAGTAAGTGATGATCTTCGCCAACTTTATCATTAATAATTGTAAATTCAATACCCACCACATCTATCTAGTATATAAAATGTAAAAGTCTGACATGCCCCCCTGGTCCACCCCAGAGCGGTAGAAGTCGTTAGATGATTCCTACCTCAAAAAGCTATTGTTGACTTCATGCCCAATACCGTACTACAGGCTTTTTTTTATATTTTTCAATTATTTGTACGGACTGCACGACCTATATGCTGGATCCTTGACACCAAGAGTTAATAAACGAATTTGACTTTGTTAATGTACTTAGGTACGTACCACCAAGCTCCTGGCCATATCAAAGAAATCAATGCCTGGTTTGTCTAAAAACATTATTGCATCAGGTTGGCCGCTTTAATAACAATTTGGCCAAATGGGGCTTCCTCGACCTATCTCTAACAAGTGCCAGTGTGGAGCCGCAGCACAGGACATGCGTCACCTACTATGCTGTCCATCTTGCACAACAACCTGTACTTTTCAGGATCTATACGAGGTCAACAATAGAGCTGGTGCAGGTTGCCAAACATTGGTCAGAAAAAATCTAATTTGAGAACATCGACACGAAAAAAAAGAAGAAAAGGTTGCATCGGATGAATAACGAGAAGAAAGCATTACATGCCAGACACGACCCACAGTAAATAAAGACGACGGGAGAAAGAATCCGCTCTCAAAATAAAAATATTGAATGCTATCGAAGATTGCAGACAGAAAGCATTTTGCAGACGAACTCATTTCCACTTCTTATTTATGTATTTGTCGCGGTCAAAAGCATGTCTGAAAAGTCGCCTTTTTACAATATCGCTCGCAAAATGTACACAGTAATTTGAACACGTAGAGAAATAAGTTGACGGGCAAAAATGAAAAATAAAAACATGAGACACGACTCACGATAAGGATGATCGATATTAGAAAAACATCCAACGTTAACATCGATTTAAGAGTACAACGATAATATACCTAAATCTAAAAAAACCATTGATGACCTGCCTTAACGCTAGATTTAGTATTGATTCAAAAAGATGATGAATTAATCTCTCCTTCACCGCCTTTAAAAAGATAAGGATAAAACCAGTCGTGTAAACTAGACAACTATGAATGGCAATTCTTTTTTTTTTTTTTTTTAATTGATATAAACCAGTGCTTGACTGCGATCCCACCTGATGGTAAGCGGAGATGCAATCATTGATGGTCAGGCGCACCAGTTTATTAAGAGCCTATTCACTCTAGCCTTGAAGACACCTATATTATAGTTGGACGGAAAGACCGCAGCAGGCAGATTGTTCCAGTCCTTCGATGTACGCGGTATAAACGACGAAGCGAAACGCTTAGTCCGGACCGTTGAAGTTTCAAAAACGTAAGGGTGGATACTCGCCGTTCGTCGGCTTGTCCGATGGTAGAAAGGAGATGGCGGAATCAAGTTATGCAGTAGCAGGCACGTTTATACATCGCATAAAATCGAATTTTACGACAGCTCGCTACCAAAACCCAACTCTATCTAGATCCAAAAGTCCATTCTAGAGCCACAAACTACAAATAGCCAGCTTTCAAACAAATAACAACCAAATCTAACTTAACAAGACTTACGACTTCTAAAACTCTATACATCACCTTTAACAGCCGAGTCGAAATCTTGTAAGTTCAAGGAACCACGTAAGTGCCGAAACTGGCTACGGAAAGCTATTAGCCTTGACCGGCGACGTTACGTGCCTTCCTTGGGAACATAAAATTAGGAGCATAAATGCCACTTTAGCAACCTTCTAAGAACTTTTTTCCGAGTGACCTATAAAGATCATGTGTGACGACATACCTATTCATACATACAATAACGTGAGTATATGAGGCATGGCTCAAGAAGTGTTTAGAACTGCTGAATTTTTTGAAAGAGTTATCGTGACCCTAGAATATAAAGAGCATCTGGAAAGACACAGATAGGTTTTAGTCAATAAAAGTCTGACACTAGCTCTCGGTGTCACTACCTAACGGTCCGGACTAAGCGTTTTGCTTCGCCATTTATACCGCGTACATCGAAGAACTGAAACAATTTGCATGTTGCGGTCTTCCCGTTCAACTATAATTTAGGTGTCTCCAAGGCTAGAGTGAATAGGCTCCTAATAAACTATTGCGCCTCACCATCAATGATTGCATCACTGCTTTCCATCAGGTGGGATCGCAGTCAAGCACTGGTTTATATCAATTAAAAAAAAAGATACTTGATGATTTCTCATCCTAAACACGTCCCTTTTTTTGGAAACAGGGACGTCTATCAGGGATAGCCTGACACCTCCTCTTGCTCCACCTAAACCCAGATTAATTATTACCCAGCACAAATAAAATTTAACGTATTTAGAGCTAATTTTCGTATTGGCCTGAATGATTTAGGGCCCTTTTTTATCAAATCTATTAATTTCTGCCATACGAAGTCAATTTATTACGATTCTTCGTAACAGGCAAATAAGTGTCTAAAGAACCTTGAATTCATACCGAAGATGAAAAATGCAAAATTCTAGTGGTCTTTAAGTAAAGAGCGAATAAGTTACTTCTAGGCAAGCGTGCTCCATCGCATACCATTAGGTACGATAGTTGTCAAGTACAATTAAGATTTTAAAAGCCTTCTGAAGGATTGAAATTTTCGGCCGAAAAATAATAATACTGCAAACATAATTTCGGTGTCCTTTCCTTTATTCTGAAATTAGAAATGTCTTCTCAAATAACAGTAAATCACAATTACCATCTTTCGTATTTTCAATTTTACCTTTTACTAAGCCGAAGACAAATCTTAATTAGTTTTCTTACCTTCCAAGGCGATATTTTTCTCGGATACTCTCAGGGTACACCGTTAAGATGATAGGGTTTTCCTAACGATCCTTTTTAGTATCTTGGCGAATCATGGAGGGAGGGAAACGTGCTTTATCGCAGTTGAGGGTAGTTAGAAAAAATTGTCTGACGGCGCGCTATAGTTTGCCTTGTCAGTTGTTTCTAGTTGCTTACTTTAATATTTATCAGCTTAAAATTTTTGGTTACAGTTTTTTTTCGTATTATATTTCTTTTTAGGGTTCCGTTACCTCAAAAGAAAAAAAAACGGAAATCTTATAGGATCAATTTGTTGGCCGTCTGTCTGTCAAGATCCTTTGTCTCGGGAACGCGTGGACGTATCGAGTTGAAATTAAAACCAAATACTCAGGTCTGCAGTCCCAGAAGCTGTGAAAAAAAACAAACTTCTAAGATAACAAAAAAAAAAGATACGGCCGTTTATATCGCAAAAAACGTATATTTTGACACTCTCAAGGGAATCAATATTCATAGGGTACTTCCCGTTGACCCAGAATCCTGATATTTAGCATAAAGCAAGGTCTTATAGCACAGGTATAGGAATAAATATGAAAACAGTAAATTTGTTGTTACGTCACAAAAAAAAACGAGCTGTTAACGCAATCTATTTGATGACCTAAACTGAACTATTAAAGAAATGTAAATATAGGGTGTACAGCTCCATCCCTCTTTCTCGCTCGCAAGCTTGATATTTTAACACGTAAGGCCCCAGTTACCCTTTCAAAATCAAAATGTTTTTATTTCATACTAGCTGACCCGACGAACTTCGTACCGCCTAATAGTAAGGTTAACGCTATCTATTGGTATTACCAGAACAGCTTAATTCACTTTATAATGACATTTTAATTGGAGATGGCGTTGTATTCGGATTTTTTCCAATTTTTCTCACTGTTTAAACCTTCCTTGGACTATTTCGAATATTTCAAGCCAAAATTAGCCAAATCGGTCCAGCCGTTCTCGAGTTTTAGCGAGACTAACGAACAGCTATTCATTTTTATAGATAGATAAGTCTCCATGGGCACTTATAAAACATCAGAAGCGATTGCACGGTTCCAATTGATCGTTTCCTATGGAGAAGAACCGGCAAGAAACTACAATTTGTTAAAAAAAAAAAATGATTTAAGAAAATTTTGCGTTTATGGGCCACGACCACTCTTTTAAAAATTCCCGCAGCGCTAGTAGACATTTTTCGCATCCCTGAATTTGAAGTCAAACTTTGGATTAAAGAAAGGACTCATTTTCAATTGGAGGTTCACTTTCTTTTGCAATATCCTTTATACAAAGGACAAAAGAAAGCGAAAGTAAATACAAATACCTCTTTAATTCCATAGAAATGTCTCCCTAATTTTCTTACGTACCGCTAAAAAAGCAAAGAGGACATCGCTGAACACGTTTCTTCAGATTACATCAGACGAAAGTGAAGCTTATAAGGAATTTTACATTTTTTCGCAAGGTTTTGTTACGAGATTATTCTTGGTACTAGGATAAAGGTGGCTTGACGCCCAAGTAATCTTTTTATGATGTTTTTGGTTTTAATAAACAGGCCTCTGGAATATTTCAGAGTTGCTAAACAGGTTACGTTAACTGTCCACGAAAAATAGGACCTGGATTATTTTCTATACAAGGTAAGTCAAATAGTGTCAAGACTAACACAGGGTTATTCAAATTTTTAATTTAAAGTGTAAGGCTCAGAATTCTGGGTGGTTAGGTTAGGTATTCCATACTATTCTATAGTGACAGATCATGGGTTATAATTATTATTTCATTGCCTGGCCTGTTGGTCTAGTGATTAGTGGCCCTGACTGCTATGCCGGAGGTCGTGGGTTCGATTCTCATCCAGGACAAATTTTTGTGTGATGAGCATGATAATTTGTTCTGTGTCTGGGTGTAATTTATCTATAATATGTATGTATTTAGAAATATATAAGTATGTTTATCAATTGTCTAGTACTCATAACACAAGCTCTGCTTAGCTTGGGACTAGACGGCGTTGTGTGATAGTTGTGAAATATTATTATTATTATTATAAAAGATAAGTATGGCATGATATAGTGTATGACACCCAGATTTCCCACCTTCAAGCTAAAAAATACGGTGTACACATAAAATGTCGCTATATTCATTAAATCACTTAACATTAAAAACCTTCGCTTACTGAAAATACGTGCAACAAACCTCATATTTCAATTTCCAAATTACCCAAAACAACTACAACATTAAACTAAAATATTGCAGCAAAAATGTTTTCTAGAATCGTATTAACACGAACAATAGAACTACTTTTCAAAAATGTAAATTAGACTGACAGACATGCAAACTAACTATGAGTTTACTGCTAAGTTTTGAGTTATTCTGTGTTTCACTAAGAATGTACTGGGGTGCATTAAACCTGTTATTTATACTTCTATGTTACACTGTCTAGCATTGTGTAGTCGCCTTATAATGTTCCCACTGCTGGGACTCAGGCCTCTTTAGGAGAGGAAATGGACCGTAATCGACCGGCACAGCAGTCAGGGCCACTAACCACTAGACCAACAGGCCAGTCAAATATATATAAAAGGAGAAACTGACTGACATATCAACGCGCAGCCGAAACTACTGGGACTAGGAACTTGAAATTTTGCACAAGGCTTCCTTTTATGACGTAGGTGAGCACTAAGAAAGGATTTTTGAAAATTCAACTTTTAAGGGGGTGAAACGGGGTTTCAAAGTTTGTATGGAGAAACCTACATTCACGCGGGCGAAGCCGTTGGCAGAAGCGCTAGTTGTTTATATGACTGAAAGGTAAATCGGAGGCCTAATGGTTTTATTTCGTAGGATATCATCACATGCTCTCCCTTCACTTCACAGGTCCCGCTATGGGTAAAGCGAGAGAGAGAGTCAGACTTTCACTGCCTAAAACCCACCTGGGTTCCATGAATTACCCTTTGCGCTCCATATCCGTGGCGACTTATTTGTACAATCTCGCAGCCATTTTAATAGGAGGGAACCCTAAGTATCAGTCATTAGACGATTTTCCACCTACCAAAAAAAAAAACTCTAAATATAACACATGCTAAACACACTAATATTAGGCGAAAGTGAGTGTAGGTATGTGTGGGCACGTTTATTACTTCTTTTCACGTTGGAACGACTTTTTTTTTTTTTAATTGATATAAACCAGTGCTTGACTGCGATCCCACCTGATGGTAAGCGGAGATGCAATCATTGATGGTCAGGATCACTAGTTTATTTTTAAACAGATTTCAATGAAACTCGGTAACCAATTTTTATTATAACCAAAATCCACTTGATATCAGTAATAATTAATGTTAGTAGTAGTAATTAATATTTAATCTAACCAAAATCAAAGATCCAAAAAAAAAGGTGGTCTAGTCGTAACTGCCCCGAATGACAAGTTGTTCAAACTCAGTCAGGCGCAAATATCGTGAGGAAATCTGCATGTACCTACTAGAACCAAAAATTCAAAGACATGAGTTACATCCACACATCCGCACAGAACCCGCCTGGTGGATTACGAACCATTTCCTCTCCTAGAGAGGAAGCCTGAGTCCTAGCAGTGGGAACATTATAAGGCCGAGACATAAAACATGATGTTACAACCAAAATCCACTGTAAGATAAAATCTAATATTTAAAACAAGACATGAATGTCTAATACACGCTTACCGTTCACAAAGTTTCAGATTATTATATTCCGCCCACAAGTTAGGAAGACAGATACTACCTACCTACTTCACCTCACCGTGTGACGTCACTTAACGGAGATAGGTACTCTACTCTGACAAAGTTTTTTTAGAAAATACTCGCCCACGTGATTGTAGAAAATAATATACCAAGGGAAGATACTCCCAGGACAAAATGTATTCTATTTACTGTTCCAGGACATGGTCTACCCGTGTGCTAAGTGTCAACGAAATCCGTTCAGCCGTTCGCGCGTAAAGAATACACAAACACACACTCGACAACTTTGGCCTTTATAATTATATATATTTATATATATAATAGTTATACTTAGAACAAGAATTTTCGTTAAAGTTTGCATTTAAGAAACTGGTTTAGTTGTATGAATTTAGATATGATCTTTAGAGTCTAGACTTACCTTGTCTTAGAGCTTCCACGGACAAACACGTAAAGTCAATACGACAACGCGTTTTCATAGAAATTATTTTACGGTTTATTACTTAAATCTTTTGTTCGAGCAGTACCTGAAACAGACAGAAAATCAATTATTAAAAAATAATTAAAAAAAAAAACACGACAGAAGTTAAAACTTCATCAAGGTGTTAATAAAACAAAATCGCAATCCTTCGGGTAAGTTCGGCCAATCGCACCCGAACAAGCTTAACATAACCTAGCATCACGGCTCAGTCTATTCAGTACCTACACAATAAAGTGCGGAGCTTTAACATTTTTTTTTAATGTGGGAAATCATTCAATAATTTCTCTCGGTCTCGGGCGAAGCGAGAGGGCGTGTCAGACTGTTACTGGTTAAAACCAAACTTATGTTCCTTCTTTGCCTTGCGTTCCAGGACCCGGGTTTTCCTTTCGGAAATCAACGAAGGAACAGGAGTGGGTTTTTAGTCAGTAAAAGTCTGACACTATCTCCCGCTCCGCCCAAGAGCGCGTTTTGTCGTAAGATGATTTTCCCACCCAATAAAAAATAAAAAACCCATTGGCGTAAGGCCAATGGTTTTTTTTTTTCATGATGTCTTAAATTCATAATTCTGGTGTAGGTATGAGAGAGATAGAGCTATAAAACCAGTATAACACTATCCCTTTCTCACACCCGATTCGTGATGAATATAAGATGTCATGGTAGAGTCTCAACGCGCGTATAGAAGTTTTTACTTCAAAAACACAAATTTTGGTACCTATAAATAAACTTCGCCATTTATAATTCAGTCCCATGTTAGAGTTGAGGCCTGAACCTAGGTACAGTCAAAAGAGGTGAATAGAAACTCAGGGGTGAATAGAAACAAAACTTCAAGGGGTATTTTCACGATATTTGAATATTTTTTGCAGCATTTAACCATATCAATTTATTAATGAATTGTTATTCTGAAAAATCGATGCTTTGAAAAATGCCGATAATATGGTATCAAAGTGAAAAACCAAACCATAGTTTTGTTTCTACTCACCCCGTTTTACGGTACTTAACTCAATTTTTATTTTTATCAAAAAGTATCGTTTTGGAAAACCGCAAAAACAAAAAACATTTTCAAACTCGTTCAATAATAATCAAGTAAAAACTCATCTCAAGCAAAACATCGTATCAATGTGGACCGATGACCTGGTGAGGGTCGCGGGAATCCGATGGATGCGAGACGCACAGGACCAGTCGTTGTGGCTTCGCTTAGGGGAGGCCTATGTTCAACAGTGGACGTATTTCGGCTGAAATGATGATGATGAAGAAATTCACAATCCAGGTGGAAGGGGAAACTGTCAAATAACAGTATTAGCAGGCACATACTGGAATTTCACGTCACGTCACTGCCATTAGGTTACGTGTGCTGATAAGAGAATAATTAGCTTTCCAAATTTTGGCTGCTTCATTTAAAAATCAATTTGAAAATTGTTTTTTGTTTTAATTGTAATAAACTACTGCTTGCCTTCGATCCCACCCGATGGTAAGTAGTGATGCAATCGTTGATGGTGAGGCGCACTAGTTTATTAAGAGCCTATTCACTGTAGCCTTGAAGACACCTAAATTATAATCGGACGGGAAGACCGCAGCAGGCAAGTTGTTCCAGCCCCTCGATGTACGCAGTATAAAGGACAAAGCGAAACGCTTGTTCCGGACCGTAGTGATTTCAACAACGTAAGTGTGGATAGTCGCCGTTCGTCGGGTTGTCCGATGGTAGAAATGAGATGGTGGAAACAAGTCATGCAATTCTCGCGCACTCTCCAAAATGCATCCGGTTTTCATAAAAAGATTTATTTTAATTGTTATTTTTTGTTTAGTATAAAATATTGTACAAGAGAAAAACAGGCAAATACCCAATTGTTGGAATTTATCTAAGTCTTCAAGAAATTAATTTTTATTCTGGTTCTAACGCAAACAGAAACAGTAACTGTGCTCTTACTTAATGTTCCTAAAACCACAATGTACCATGTCGAAGCCTTAAAATCAACAATCAGTTGCAGCAGTTAGAACCACTGCATCAATAGCACATTCCTGAATGCACGGGAGGAAGCAAACAGAGCGAACCGTTCAGCTCATACATGCATAATTTCTGTGGAACATTCTATGAGCGATTGTGTGGAGATTGGACCCTAGCAGACATTGAACAGAATAAAGTTTGACACACATTTGAAATATTGAAAGATCGTGGTTGATTTGGCTGCTGTGCTGTGTCGTGGGTTTGGTTCCCGCACGGAACAATTGTATGGCCTGCCGATTGTTGTTCTGGGTGTCTTGTGTACGTGAGTTCACATGTTTGTGAATCAAAATACAGGAGTAATTCCTAGAATGAAAAAAATAAACAGCGTTGTTTCATAAAAAAATAATAATTAAACAACGATGTTTCAATTGAATTACAATTTACAATTTTCTTGACAGTTCAGCAATAGTCCTTGAGTTGTTTACGCTACTGTGCAAGTAATTTTTTCAAGCCAAAATTTAACTGTTGAATTATCTTCAAAAAGGGCAACAAACGAATTTTTTCCTTTCGGTGGGAAAATCATTCAATGACATCCCCCGGTCTGGGGCGGAGCGAGAGGGTAAGTCAGACTTTTACTGACAAAAACCTACTGTATTCTGAATATCGGTGTGTTACTATTTGGGAGAACACTCTCCACTCAACGCTACGCAACGCTAGACCCAGCCTATGGACCATACAGTAATTAAAAATTCTAAGTACGTTTAGTATATTAAGATTGGATAGTTGGGTCCTCGGCATGGACTCAAGTTAAAAATAACTACGTATAACAACCACGCACAAGTGTCGCCACAACGACTGTCCCTGGGCATCTCGCATCCATTGGATTCCCGCGATCCTCACCAGATCGTCGGTCTACCTGTGGGAAGCTTTCTAACGCTGCGTTTTCCGAAACCTTTTGTCCCCATTAACCATCTGCTCTAAAAGCCCACACCCACTTAAGTTTGGCGATTCTTCGGACAATGTCGATACCGAAAGTTTTATAGAAATGTCAAAGTAACCATCATAATCATTCACTTGTCTTTACAACAATTTATTTGAGATCAGCGCAACTTGTGAGTGACCTTCTTTATTCATATTTTCCTATTAGTCATCAGCTCTGGACACATCCTAACCTTGACATGTCATTTTACACATAACGCACTTGATAGACACCATAAAATTGGTCATCGCACTTTGATGTTTTGAAATAATATTCCGAAAGTTACGAAACGATTGCGAAAACTTCATCGACAGTGTTTATGATGTACAATAAAAAGTTCGTATTTATGTATCTTTACGTAATACTTTGCAAATGACAATAGGAAGTACTTAAAAGGGTAATTCTCATAAAAGAGAGTTCTGCTTTAAGACAATGTATTAACACAATTGCCTACCAGTACAAATAAATACGCGCGAAAATTGGACTAGCCTGCATCTTCTAACGTAATTGCTATGAACCACAATAAAAGAATACAAAACGGAACAATTTCCAGACTCAGCATTTTTCTGGCCCATCTATTTATTATCCATTGTGGCCATGGGCCATTGTTGTACAGATATTGGACCAATAACTCAGTTGGGCGGTTTAATATCTTTTGTCTGGTGGACGATCATAAAAATATGCGACAATGCGACACTTGGATGCGGCTGTTGTGGGCTTTTTGTGAGGTCTGAGCAGAAAGCAATGTAGTGTACTGGTTTATGAGGTTCTGAGGAAATGGGGTTGAGAGAAATTACATTATGCGGACACTTTTAGGATTTGTTCTTGAAACTTTTTTTTATGGTATAATATCAGTCTATTGACGCAGCGTTGGAAGGCCTTCCACAAGATTCGATGACCTGGTGAGATTCGCAAGAATGTGATGGATGCCTGACCCACGAGACCGTTCGTTGTGGTGCCACTTGGGGTACGCCTAAGTTCAACAGTAGACGTCTTTCGGCTGAAATGATGATGATGATAATTTATCTACAAGGAAGCAATTATTTTTTTCTTAAACACAAAATAAAAACAATAAAACCTCCTGCACAGGGCGAAGCGAGAGACGTGCATGAAGAACAGCGGGGTTTACCATGACGTCCAAAGTAAGTTTGTTTCATTCTTATTTCAGTGTGGGTAAGAGACAGAGCTATACAGGTTGTCTAGCGCCATCTCTTACCCACACTGGAAATAAGAATGAAACAATCTTACTTTAAACGTCATGGCACAGGTCCAGGAGTGATGTCCAGCAGTGGACATCGTCATCATGATGGCAACGCCTTTAAGCTGTCGAGCTATCTCAAAAACTAATAAGCTACATTGTCTTAAAAGTGTAGGTATACTAATAAACCAATTATTATCCTAAACAGATCAGACCGCATCAATGGCTCAACACATTGTTTAATTTACTAGTCCATTGAATACCACCATTCAATGACTATGAAACAATGATGATTACATACATTATAGTAGTTATTTCATTCAAGTGGAACTTTAAGTGGTGTACCGGAAGGCAGATGGTATCAGAAGATCCGGTTAAAATACAATGGATCGTTGAAAGGAGCCTGTCAAATGAAGAATGATCTAAGAATTGTCATACTATTATCTGCTTTTTGTAGTATTAGATATTGTTACTGGCTTTACACTGCAGCTGCGATCTCCTTGGCATTTATTTGGAACTAACTGACCCGTGCCCACTTCGCTGGGTGTCAAACATTTTAGCGTAAATTATATTATATAATATCAGGAATAATATAGCTTTGTACTGATGAAAGAATTATCAAAATCGGTGCAGTAGTTCCAGAGATTATTTTCCGCAAACAAGCCCACAAAAAATGTAGTTTTTAACAATAGTGTGGCTGTTTGGAAGTTGAAAGAATTTTAGAAATCAGCTTAGTATTTCAGATATTTCAAACAGTTAAGCATTATGCACAACTTAAAACCGCCAAGTCCGTTCCATCATCGGACCACCAGACGTACGGCGATACGCCACCGAAACATGGTAGACCTCCCACCCATAAAAAAAACATATTTTGAATACCGTCTGTGTACAGCTAAGGAGTAGCTTTAACCTAAGAGTATTTAAGCCAAATGTGCATAGGTTACTTCTAGCGTGCTCCATCGTCGACCACATTATCGCTTAGTATCAGGTGAAATGATGGTTAAAAACGAGCGTCATTTGAAAATATAATGTCGGATACAAACAAACACATTAACCTCTTTGTAATACTGGTGTTACCTGCCTTTAAAATGACAAATTAAGGTAAGGACGGTAGGCTAATTCAAATTATCTAGAGTTTTTTTGCTCTGTGCAGGTTCGTGTCAAAGTAGTGTGTTGATTAAAAATTATTTCCTAACACGTATTTCAGGGACAGTCTCTCACTCATACCAGAATCCGGTAATCGACCGGACCGAGCTTACGTCGTTGACGGCGCGTTCTGTTCCACGCGCGCCTCAAGGAGATATCAGCAGCTGTAAGGGCCCAGTAGGGTCGAAACCTACTGGGGCCACGGGTAGTGTGAAAGCGAAGCCCGGGGCCCCGGGATGAAGGCAAAGAAAGAACAGGAGGGGGTTTTTAGTCAGTAAAAGTCTGACACTCTCTCCCGCTCCGCCCAAGAGCGAAATTTATCATAAGATGATTTTCCCACAAAAAAAACTTTTTTTTTTTGTGGGAAAATAATTGTGTTTGACATCTGCGATGTTGAAATTCGTTTTTTGTAAGTTATGGCAATAATTTTGTATGGATTATTGTAATGCAAGTACCTTTATGGGCAGTTTTTAATTTATCAATATCATCCACCTTTATTTGTTTTTTTATTTATTAATTTATCTCATACATTTTTAACAATCGTTTAACATATTTTTAGCTCGCCAAACTTTATAGTTTGATGGCGAGAAACGAGTTTTCTGAGCTTATTAAAAATCTTTTGACACAGAAAACAGTTGCACCAGAAATGTGTCCCTTATTCTATTAGGGAAATGTCCTTGGACCTATACCGTTCGGAAGTCTGAGTAAGAATGAACGTAGAAATTGAAGACATCAATCGTCAGAAAGGTCGCGAACCGTCTTTTAAGTAAAAGACAGACAGTATTGACGTCTATTGACGTGAACTGGAATAGTTTCATGTCTATAAGTTAGGTTTGTTGAGGGGCTAATGGCATTCAGAACCCGTTTATTAAAAGGTTTAAGCGTTACAAAGAGACTGTCATTCTGGTTTATATTAATTAAAAAAAAAATACGTTCTGGTAACCTTTTTTACAGTAGATTAGGTCATACAATGCAACGAGTAGTATAGAATGGACCTTCTCCACGAAACCTCTTCAATGCAGCCAATACAAACGACACATCATTTGGTTACGCTCCGTTCCTCTGACAACAATCACGTGTATTGTGTTCAAAGTACTTGTAACAAGGGTTACTGACCTATCTTTGGAAGATTCAATTGAGACATTCGTAGATAATGTTACTGCTATTTTATTCTATTGGGTTAGTTTAGTCAGGTAGAAAGATTAGTAGGCATTTGTCTCTGCCAATAAAGGTTGCCGGTAAAGGTTTGCAGGTCTTTGAACTTCGGTTTCAGGAATTGGATGTTACTAAACTATTAAACTGATTGGTTTAATGACTGTTGAGCGTGCAATCTTGGATTCGATTTAATAGGGTTGAGGTGACGCAATTTTTTTTTGTTTTGTAGTTTGGATCTGGAGTGCGTGTAAGACTTTTACTGACTAAAACACAGGTGTCCTTCTGATGCCCTTTGCGTTATTGGACCACGCTTTCTTTTTCAGAAATCCCCATGGACCTAGCGGGCATCAATCCACCTGGCTATCATCCCTTCGAGGCGCGAGTGGAATACCACGTGCCGTCAACAAATCGGGATAGTTGCTAACCGCACGGCGAGCTACCCTTACTCATCGTTCGCAAGCCCGCACCTACTGCGATCGGGGATCGCCTCCTGACTCCCGACGCCCAGTTGTACGTGTATGTCCGTTTCCCGTTGTTTAAAACCAATTCTATTATTTAATCACGGTATAACACTAATATTATAAAAGTAAAAATTTGTGACTGTGTATGTTTCTTACTTCGTCACGCTCGAATGGCTGAACGTATTTGGATAAAATTTGGTACAAGAGTAGTCCAGTAGCACAAAGTATTACTTTACTTTACTTACTTTTTATCCCGGCATTATGATTCCTTGGTTCAATTCTATTTTTAAATTGGAAACCGCTACCGGTAGATAGTTTCATAATAAAAACTAAAATATCTTGAAAGATAATTAAAACTTAATGAATCTTTGTATGGATAAAACCTCATTTACAGCCTTATTGGTTCCTAACAAACGATTCATATGTATCATGATTACACATGATATACATGATTATGTACGTTATTCGCTGTAATAAGAAAAAGCTGCGGTACTGGAAAATTGGAAATAAATTAGCAATATTATTGAAAAGAAAATGGAACGAGAGAATTTTATCTTGTTATGCCTACCTATTCTTTCAATTATTTCGTTATTTGTTGGTCTGTTATTGGCAAAAAGTACCTAAGTACCAGTATTATTGTATTATTTTGCGAGATTGTACGAAAAAGTTACCGCGGTCCTGCGGCAACTAAGAAACTCAGTGAAACTCCCTCTCGCCGCTACGCCCAGCGCGTGTCTATTACTTTAGATATTATTGCTAAATATCAACCGCATCTAAGGTTACCGATATAGAAAAGGAAGTTAGTGATAGCATGACGAGTAACAGGGCAGAGTGGAAGAAAAAAACGTGTTGCGCCCACCCCAAATAACACGGGACAAGGGCAGGATGATGATGATCTAAGGTTACCGATATAGCCCGAAGAATAGCCGAACTTAAGTGGCATTGGGTAGGGCACATTGCTCGCAGAACAGATGGTCGATGAGGAGGAAAAGAATAGCGACTGCGTTTTTTATTTATTTTTTATCTATGATAGGCTCGCGTTTGACCACCATCTCACCTGATAGTAAGCGATGATGTGGTCGACGATGGACAACTCAAAGCCCTTTAAGGAACAGATCCAACTAACGAAACGGTACTAACTGACAAGTAAATTAGGCTAACTCTAACTTTAATACGATAGAGCACGCTTGCCTAGAAGTAACCTATTCACTCTTGACTTAAAGACCCCCAAGTTGTAGCTATCAAGAAACACAGACTCCGGCAAGGAATTCCACTCCTTGGCTGTATGGCTGGCGTATCGGAAGACGCAGCGTTGGAAGGCCTTCCACGAAGTGGATAGATGACTTGGTGAAGGTTGCGGGTATCTGATAGATTCTAGACGTACAGTACAGTAGAAGATACTTGGGAGAGGCATATTTCCAACAGTGAACGTCTTTCGACTGAAATGATGATAATCAAACACATTTTTTAAAATTATAATTGAGATCTTAGTAGGTATAAATCTACGATGATAATAATTGCCAATTTAGATTGTATACAAGTATTTCCTCTAAATCAATATTTTATTTCGAACATAGGTATACAGGTGAAGCTAGAAAGTACTTTGTCCTGTCACCTGCCAAAAGGCTTTAAATTATAAGCTTTAGTGCTACTAAACCTTTCAGTAACGTTAGCAATCACGGGCAGGAACATAAAATATCCAATATAATAAAAACGAAGCAAACATGAGTTTGTAAACCCTTTCATAAACACGAAGATTAGTCATCTATAAACACAATATTAAAACAAAATGAAGCCGAAATCTTGATTGCATAAGGGCTATATTTCATCGGGACACCATGGCGGCGCGACCAGTCGCCGCTACCAACAAAATGTATACAGCTCTATAGAGAGTTACTCACCTGGTGTCCGTTTGGTTGCGCAACCAATTTGGCGGCGCGACCAACTCGGACGCGTGCATTTAAGGTCCATTTTGATACTGTTTCAGTGTGGTAAAGCGACTCTGGTGTCTAGTTTGGTAGCTCACGGGCACAATGGCGGCGCAACTGATCGCGCCGCCATGGTGTCTCGGTGAAATATAAGCCCTAAACAAACATAATATAACTTCCGAACGGTTAAGCAAAGGTGTATCGAACAAAATCATGTCTTCAGTCACGTATATGTAAGTCCCATGTCATTATTATCATTATCATTTCAGCCGAAAAAAGTCCACTTTTGAATATATGCTCTGACTCTCATCAGGTCATCGGTCCATCTTGTGGGCCTTCCAACGTTGCGTTTCCGGTACGTGTTCGCCACTTCAAAACCTTTTGGCCCCACCGAGGATCTGTTCTGCGAGCATTGTGGCCTGCCCACTGCATCTTAAGTTTGGCGATTTCTGGGCAATTCCGCTAATAAGGGTTTATCTAATAGCACCTGTGCACAAGCCGCAACTGAGAAAATCCAGATGAAAATAACAACATATTACGCGACCTCGTAGCCAAACCAATGGCCTTGGCCATAAGACCAACGAGGTAGGTAAGATACAATGTTTAAAGAATAAAACCATATCGTCCACCTATGATACCATACCTAACTTTCAACAAAATATCTCACAAAATCACTGCCCTGTATTAGGCATAAACCTATAATATATTGAATACGCAACTTTAAAACGTAAACAACGCACAACCCGAGACTAGAGTCCCCTGACACTCTTCACAATTCACGAATAAATTGCTTTGGACGTCGAATAAAAACCTTCATGACCAAACAGAAATATGGGCAGAAGGATCACTACAAATAAAAAACTCCTAAGTACTGGCCAGAAATAAAACAGAAATATTGCCGAACTACTACTTCTTGGCAAGCTTGCTCCAATGTTGACCACATCATCGCTTAGCATCAGGTCAGATAGCGGTCAAGCGTGAGCCTATCAATAATAATAAATGATAAAATCAGAAGCACAATATAGCATTGCTACTAGGAAGTTACTATATTGTATTATAATATGGCGTCAAAAAATTGCTCCACATCGCTGTCGACTGGAAGTGTGCCCAAAAAACTGGCAGCATTACAACCTTGTATGGTTATGTTTAATCTTTGATCGAGGCAAAAATCAGCCCTTGGGTCACGCAAGTTAAGTTTTTCAATGATTAGTTTGTAAATTAAAAGTTGCTCAATTGAAAAGCTTAATATTTTTGACTACACTGTCATTTTATACCTACCAGGTCGATGAAAGACGATAAGTGTAATGCGATTTTGTACACTGAAAATGATAATGGTAGATTAGTAAGTTTTTTTTTCGGCAGAAAAATCATCTTATGACATTCCCCGCTCTTGGGCGGAGCGCGAGATAGTGTCAGAATTTTACTGACTAAAAACCCAGTCCTGTTCCTTCGTCACCTTTCGTACCAGGGCTGAGTCTTCCTTTCAGAATCAGACCCTTGGCCCCAGTAGGCTTCGACTCTGCTGGGCCTCTACAGTTGCTGACATCTCCTTGAGACGCGCGTGGAATGGTAGATTAGTAAGTGCACTATGGTCAAATTGTACCTTCTAAAAACTTATTTACCATTGCTACTCTCAAGAGGGATGCACTAACAAGATTACAAATTACAAAGGGTCCCGCTGGGAATCGTATTAGAGGCCTAGGCTACTAAACACCTGAGCTCATTTAAGTATACCACAGTTAAGAGCCCAAACATTTGTATACTTATATTTTTTGTCCGGATTTGTTTTTTAACAGCCAGCGCAAAAGGCTGGTCACGGACACCTAATTAAGAAAGATTTTGGACTTAGCTTTGGGAAAGCGGTTTAGCGCAATGCGTAAGTCTTAAATCATTTCTGGTGGCATTAGGGATGATTTCCATCTATAGTGAGAAAGAAGGCTGCCTCGTTGCTAAGCAGATCTAGGACCAGCTCCAATGGTATTCTTCGAACCTTAGCCAATAAGCATGGTTGCGGTTGCTAGTGCGGCAATAGGTTTTTTTTTTATTGGGTGGGAAATCATCTTATGACAAATCGCGCTTTTAGGCGGAGCGGAAGATAGTATCAGACTTTTACTGACTAAAAACCCACTCCTGTTCCCTCGTTGCCTTCGTCCCGGGGCCCCGGGTATCTCTTTTACACTACCCGTGGCCCCAGTAGGCTTCGACCCAGCTGGGCCCCTACGATTTGCTGACATCTCCTTGAGGCGTGCTTGGAACAGTACGCGCCGTCGACGACTTGGGCTCGGTCCGGACGGTTACCGCACGGTCGGACGGCGAGCCACCCATTGCTCGGCATCCGCAAGCCCGCGCCTACGGTGCGGCAATGGGTTAAGTTTTTTAGGTTTTTAAGTGTTACTAACCCTTTAGTTGATAGATTTTTGTACTAACCATTGGGGCTATGTAGTCTTGAAAATAGAAATTATTATTATTATATCATTATTGTTAAGTATAAAAGAAGCGAGATTGGTACAGAAGCCATACCACGAGTTCTTAACGCGATCCATTTGACGACCTAAACTGAACTGTTAAAGAGAGATATGGGGTGTACAGCTCTACCTCTTTTTCTTGCTTGCATGGCTGAAATTTTAAGACGTCTTGGTAAGGCCCATCTAAGTGATAAAGGTATTACATTAATATTAAAGTTAGAGTTGGCCTAATTTTCTTGGCAGTTCGTACCGTGTCGTTAGTTGGATCTGTTCCTTAAAGGGCTTTGAGTTGCGACGCCTGCTAGAAACATTGCGTCCAGCTAAGGAGTAGACTTCCTTGCCGTAGTCTGTTTCCTGATAGCTACAACTTAGGAGTCTTTAAGTAAAGACTGAAAAGGTTACTTCTAGGCAAGCGCGCTCTATCATATTAAAGTTAGAGTTGGACTAATTTGCTTGGCAGTTAGTACCATGTCGTTAGTTGGATCTGTTCCTTAAAGGGCTTTGAGTTGCGACGCCTGCTGGAAACATTGCGTACAGCTAAGGAGTGGACTTCCCTGCGGTAGTCTGTGTTTCCTGATAGCTACAACTTAGGACTCTTTAAGTCAAGA
Source organism: Mythimna vitellina (assembly GCA_949316375.1). Taxonomy (NCBI): domain Eukaryota; kingdom Metazoa; phylum Arthropoda; class Insecta; order Lepidoptera; family Noctuidae; genus Mythimna; species Mythimna vitellina. Next base: position 20,914,582 of record OX438702.1, on the reverse strand, counting down.
GTGAATAGGTTACTTCTAGGCAAGCGCGCTCTATCGTCTGCATCATCGCTAGTCATCAGGTAGGTTAGTGGTCACACACCAGCCTATCCATAATAAATTAAAAAAAGAACCATTTCCAAACCATTTGCTGGTGACCTGAAATACAGGCCAAAAGCCTACCTTAGGCACCAGTCTTCCACAGTATGAACACAATTATTGTCATTGTCTTATTTATTAATTTATTAAAACTTCATGCAACACGATAGTACAAAGGCGGACTTAATGCCTTAGGCATTCACTACCAGTCAACCTAGTCTTAGTTTTGTAAATATTATTATTATTATATTATTTCAGTTTAGGTCGCCAAATGGATTGCGTTAAAGGCGTGGTAGGGCCTCAATAACATAAAGAGTGAACTCGCAAAGATAAACAAACTGACCTTTTAATTTAAAACGGCAGTAATTAGTCCGATTAACTTCCCAAGAAACAAGAGCTGTTTAATTTCGGAAGCTGATCAGGGAATTAAACAAAACCATGGAGTTTATTTTAATTGGGTCTGAAGTTGAGCCAATTAAAGGAAATGGCGGCTTGAAGAGCGTCTCAGTAGGTTTTGCAAGGACTATTGTAGCCTTTGAAAGTCGACTATCCTCTTTGAAGTTAATATTATATTCACATTTGCACACAAACTTGTTCTTTTGATCCCTGAAGTATCCAGGAGGTTGACTTACCCTTAAAGCTAGAAGAATCTTGAAGCCACGTTTGTAGTAAAGTAGTCGATGAAAGTACGGTTTCAACAAATATTGTGTTTTATTTTTATTTCCGAGTCTGTCGTTGTGGTTGTCGAAAAGGTAGAAAATTGTGTGCTTTAAATTCAAGAAAGTTATTGTTCTTCCTCAGGGCATAGGTATATCCTATGCATACAAAAGTCAAGATACTTTAACGAATGTTATAAATAGGAAAAAAAAATGTATGTTTTTATTTGATAGGGTATTACACTCATTTTTGAAAAGTGTCTCAATTAGATTCTATAGTGCTAATAAAACACAAAAATTTTATTCAGTCGGCAACCGACAAAGCGGTTGCTCTGCCCTTAAATAACATCGATCAATATGGCCCTACAGCTTAAATGAATATTTTAGAAGATATTACAGATTTAAAATGCACGGACATAGCGGTTGCGGTGGTATCAGCATTGCACCCGTGCGAAGTCGGGGCAAATCGCTAGTGTACAATAAAGTTAATTCTATACTACAGTAGTTTTTTCTTCACACTTATTAGTATGTATACTTAAAAGGTTCTAAACGTGCTAGTTCCTGATACTAAAACTATACAGTCATATTAACATACAAATCTACACACTCTGATCCATTTAGCAGAGTCAATTGTGCTATTAGAGCACGAAGTTTCTGAAAGTGCATTAGCACTCAACTGTTGTGCCAAACGCGAGTTTTTAGTGTATTATTGTACTTGTTATGTTATGATTTCTGTATATTCTATGAGTGCAGAAGTGTCTTTTATTTAAAGACTAGCTTTTGCTCGCGACTTCGTCCGCGAAGTAGAAGTCGAAAATGGTTTTATTAGGTTTTTTGAGATACGAAAATATGAAATATTACATACCAAAAATATAGGCAGTGAAAAAATGGCGACTTTCGATAATCACAGAAACAGGTGGTGTCTTCATTGAATACTAGCTTCTGCCAGCGGCTTCGCCCGCGTGAAAGAAGGTTTCTCCTAACAAACTTTGGTAGATATTTATAAAATCTACAATTAATTAGAACATTTTATGGTTCTATCATTAATAGTTTAGGCAGCGTACGCAAAATAAGTAACTTTTCTGGTTGACGTTTTACACCTTGTGTCCGAAAAACTCAAATATCTTACGGAACCGTATTTTTTTCCAAAATAAAATATAGCCTATGTTACTCGTTGGTAATGTAGCTTTCGAATGGTGAAAGAATTTTTAAAATCGGTCCAGTAGTTTTTGAGCCTATTCATTACAAACAAACAAAGTTTTCCTCTTTATAATATTAGTGTAGATAGAGTGTGGAGTAAGTTCAATTGGGATTATATACTACTATCACGCAGGCAAAGCCGTTGACAGCAGCTAGTAGCGACATTAATTTTACGTTATTCAAACAATGGACCACGAAATCGTAAGTTGAAATGAAGAGAATCTGTAACTGTAATAGCATGATTTTCAGCCTCAGCAGTCGCGCAATAAAGGCAAGTGGCCGAAAACTTTCTTCCCGACTTCCTTCCGTATTTGTGCTGGTAGGTATTTTTTAAAATTATTTTATTTTCTTAGTCTTAGAGATGAACGTTTTTTTTTTATGTTTGGCGCAAACGTGAGACCCGCGGTGTTAGTATTTCTGTTATCTTAAGTTTCAACATGTTTTTTCTGCACTGTGTGTATGTAATGTATGTAATGTGCGGCAAATAAAATATTTTTGTCTTCTTTCTTTCTTTCTTTTCTTTATGTCGCGATGACCTCAGCTGTTAATATGTCAAAAACGTCTTCTAGTTGTCAATATTCCAAGAGATCTATACATCTATAGTATAAATGAAATTGAAAGTGCCTGTAAATAATATCAAAAACACATTTTTTTTACTTAATGCATATGAAAGTAGGTCTATATCTACATTCGAAAACTATAACAAAAATGCAATTTTTAACATTTTGGTCTATCTGTCAGTTTGTTCCAGCTAATCTTCGAAACGTCTGAGCCAATTTTGACGAGACTGTCACTGGTATATAGTTGAAGTTAAAAGGTAACTTAGGCTTTTTATTTTATAAAACGAGAGATAAAAATACTTCTTGAAATGGAGGACGAAATCGCGGGCGCCAGTTACTAATGCTTTTTTTTACCTTACTCAAGTTGATCTCACACAGGAATAAAGGTAGAACTACACTGCGCACACGTGTGCCACGTACACCGATCAGGGCGCATCGTTCTCCATACATTTTATATGGAAACTAGACTTGTAGAGCTATACTCGATCCACGCCACGCGACGACAAGCAAAGTTCTAGCTCTTACATAATTTTAACATGAAACACTCTTAAAAGCTAGAATAACATTAGACCGATGCACACGTGGACCACGCCTGATTTGTACGTAGAACGACATCGTGTGGCGTGGATCTAATTTAGCGCTACAAGTCTAGTTGCCAGATAGAATGTATGGAGACCGATGCGCCCAGCTTACGTGGTATACGTGTGCGCAGTGTAGTTCAACCTTTATTTCTGTGCGATATCAATTTGAGTATAACGCAATGGTGGTAAAAATTCAAGAGAAACTCGGAAAAAACTTTATTGCAGCTAAAATGAAAAATTCTTCAGAATATTGCATTTAAACTACTCCTTCATCAAATTATTCTCTTAAAACAATACCCTCCATTTTCCTGTCTCACATTTTATGAATTTCCACTTTATGTCGAACTTGCTTTTGCTAGCTGCTTCGTTCGTTTGAAAAACAGATATTATGCCAAGGAAACGTACTTTCGCGATAAAAAGGATCCTAATAATGCCAACCTGGAGTGTTTAAGTTTGAGACATCGTGGTAAAGGATTAGTCAGCTAGACTCTGCGTTACCGAGTGCTAGCTGTCCAGGGTGCGCCGGGCGTTTAACGCCGCTCGGGGAGGCTCCTTTCATGCACCCCACCACGTTGGCCGCTGTAAAAACAATTTGGCAAAATGGGGCTTCCTCGACCCATCTCTAACACAGTGCCAGTGTGGAGCCGCTGCACAGGACATGCGTCATTTGCTATGCTGTCCATCCTGCACAACCACCTGCAGTTTTCAGGATCTATACAAGGCCAATAACAGAGCCGTAGAGGTTGCCAAATACTGGTCAGAAAAAAATTAGTTAGAGTACATCGAAACGAAAAGAAGAAGAAGAATAATGCCAAAGGGTCTGAATCTGAAAGGACTGGGTGGATCTGAAAGGCAGTTAAGGAACAGGAGTGGGTTTTTAGTCAGTAAAAGTCTGACCCGTCCAAGAGCGAGATTTGTCATAAGATGATTTTCCCACCCAAAAAAAGTTAATTAATAAAACCGAATTGTTATAACCGTAGGAATTGTTCAGACTAGACATTACGAAGAAATGAGGGGATATTGTAAAATTTCGCATATTAAGTAACCAAACCAGCTATTGCGTATTTCATTTGGAAGTTTCGTATAGACTATGTTCTATTAGTAGAAGCGTTAAACTTTGTAACTGCTAAAGTTTAGTAAGCGAGACGAGATTTTGCGAACGATGTTGCCAGGATTTTGTAGAAAAACCCTCCAATTTATTTATATGGATGTCGCCGGGAGGTGGCGTTAGAAAATGCTTGTTTTTATTATTACGAAACATGGTCCTAAACGGCGGGGTTTTGTACACAGAACGTCTTATTACAAAACTTGAAGTATCCAAATAAAACAGAGCAGATATATTGAGAGCAGTGGTCGCCGAGTTGTAACGGCCCCGACTTACGAGTTAAAGAAGAGAAAATCCTCCAGCAGGGTCGAAGCCTTCTGGGGCCAAGGGTCTGCTTCTGAAAGGAAGACTCGGCCTTGGTACGAAAGGTAACGAAGGAACAGGAGTGGGTTTTTAGTCAGTAAATGTCTGACACTATCTCCCGCTCCGCCCGAGAGCAGAGGATGTCATTAGATGATTTTCACACCGAAAAAATAAAACCCACCAAAAGACAGGATTAAACTTCTTTGCAATTTGGCTCTAGGGCCACGAGCTCTTAACGCGAACCTTGTGAAGACTTACATTGAACTGTTAAAGGGATGGAGCAGAACACTTTATACAACGCGTTGTTTTTGATATTCCATAACTCAAGGTTTATATTCTATAAGGAAAAATAATACTGAAAGTCGTAGAACATGTGGTCCAAAAATACATAGTTTCGAAGATATCATCAATCTTAATTAATTTAGATCAAAAATTGTCACCAGTATGATAAATCTTTACTTTTGCGGCGTTGCCAAACTTCGCAGTAGTGTAGTAGAGTTATAAAAAAATATGATAGCATTAATAATAACATTACATACTTACGCTGTCATATTTCACTTAAGAGTGTTTTACATTACTAATCGTGAACTTATTGAATTAATATGTTTGGAAAATGAAAAATAATTCGTATGTCAGTTGATTCTTTGATATGGTCTCATTCATACCCCAGAGTTATGGGATAACAAACACGTTGTATATTGTATAGCTCCATCCCTCTTTCTCGCTAACATGCCTCACAGTTTTAACACTTCATGGTAAGACCCCAAGAACAAGAAAAAAAAGTTCCTTTAGCAAAGAGACGATTTTCAGGTCCGTTAGATGTCGAGCATTGCCGCAAAGTAATCACGGCTTGGGGTCTTATTCAAAGGCTTAATATTACACCTCCTTCAACTGAGGAATCCTAATTAGGACCCAGATTAAATGGTCAGGATGGCACCTACATTTCTAACTCACCTAGCTTCGTAATTTCAGAGTAGTATAATAAGCTTTGCACAGTGCCGTAACTAAGACGGTGTTAGCTGTGCCTAGGCGCAGAACCCTGGAGGGGTGCAGAAATGATCAACCCAGGGCCAAGTTTTATATTATATTATGCTAGGTAGTTAGTAGCATACAAACGATATTTATCGTATACCTAATAAGGGTGTAAATGCGCCATACCAGGAGTGGCAACTACGTGGTTGTTCGGGGGTACCAGCAAAGCATATCTTCTGCTTACTGCAATAACATTACCTGACTAATACAAAACATTGAACACAATTATTTTTAGTAATTAAAAATGGCTTTATTTAAAATTTTCCGAATGTATCGTCGGCTGTACTTATTCATTAACTGACCAACACAAAACTTTGAATAAAGACATTTCACTAACTAAAATGGCTTTATTAAAAGTTTTATATTTGTCTTTTAATGAGTTCTAGCAGTAAGCAGACGATATGCAATAATTGGGTAAGTTAAGCAAACGTAAATGTATAAGGGCAACAGATTTTTTTTACTATTTCATTGTTGGTTCTATCGTTAAAGTTTGTTATAAAAATCAAAGCTAACGTGTATTTTTTTTTTAAATATCTAGTTATTTTACTGTCCGCGCTGGGTAAGATTAAAGCTCTTTTAAAGGGGCGCATTTATAGAAGCTTGCACCGGGCGTGTAAAAGGCTAATTACGGCACTAGCTTTGCAGATAAGCAAAGCCATTCGGACGGTATCGATTCAAAATTTTCAATTTCAAAGTCCAAGTTACCGAAACGTTTCCCGCCATCCTGGTTACACTTCAAGCCTTAACTCCGAGCTATTTCGTCCATCAGGGAATAGGTACTATACTAAAGATGGAACTAATATTAATTTAAAGCAAATTAATATCGATGACTATGAATTTGCGACGAGCTCGTCCTTCGATATTTGAGTATTTCAGTATCTTGTTACATGGATTATTTATTAATTGGACTTATTAGTTGCCATCAGAGAAGGTTTTAGTAGTTAAATAACAGAATGTGTTAATGGAAAGTTTCTTAATATTTAATGGTATTTAGTCTAATACTATATACTATAATGGTTATGTTATAATGACGTCATGGTTGAGCGATTGGCGCGCAGAACCAATATTTGTATGGCGTAAAGATACTTGTTTCTGGTCTAGGTGTCTTGTGTGTGTAAGTTTACATATAGTTTTGAACGAAAGAAAGAAAGAAAAATATTTTATTTGCACACGTATATAGATACACACAACGTGAACCCACCCACGATATGGGTCACGGGTAGTGTGAAAGCGAAGCCCGGGGCCCCGGGATGGAGGCAAAGAAGGAACAGGGCGAGTTTTAGTTAGTAAAAGTCTGACACTATCTCCCGCTCCGCCCAAGGATTTGTCATTAGATGATTTGATGACCTAAAAAAAAATCCCACTATGAGTTTTTCTATTTTATAGGAATAACTCCCATAAGTTATTCCGAGAAAAAAAAAAATCGCGTAGTCAATTCTAAAAGTTATGTTTCTACTGTCGACTATGGTTGTCGTAGATTAACATTTAACCGGCTATGTCGGATATACCCGACCAAAACTTTCGCGTTTATTCCGCCAGGGTCTAGTATCCACGAAAAAATACTGCATCTCGAAAGCTCTTCTGTCACCTATGGGAATTGAAGAGCTAAACGAGATGGAATACTCAGCCGCGAATAGGATATGAAAACATTCATCGGACCAATCCGACGGGAGCAAATAAAGGGTTAAATATCAATTATTCTAGTACCACAAGTTTTACGAATCCCCTATCCATCATCACTGGGCACGCCGCAATTATGGCGGTAAGTCCTCTCTTTGAGGAGTGGCTGGAGCGGCAACACGGCGTCCTTACCTTCCGCATGACGCAGATCCTCACAGAACGAGGCAAGTTCGGGAAGGTTCCTGCATCGGATTCAGGCGGAATACTCAGTGGCAGGCGGTGGCCTCTTTCTGCGAAGCAGTAATGCTAGCGAAGGAGGAGGCCGCACGCGTGAGGGAAAGAATGTCCCCACGCCCCAGCCTTCACTACCAACCACGGTAGACGCGGGTTTGCGGACGTCGAGCAATGGGTAATTTGCCGTCCGGCCATCTAGTAATTGACCGGACCGAGCCCAGTCGTCAACAGCGCGTAGTGATCGACGCGCTCCTCAAAGAGATGTCAGCAAACCGTAGGGGCCCAGAAGGGCCGATACCCACTAGCTAGAAACCCGTAGTCCTAAAACGCAAAGGGCAACTGAAGGACACAGGTGTGGTTATGTGCCCGTAGGCTCGTCGTCCCGCCATCCGCCACGCCCAGTGCGGAAGAAGTCATTGGATGATTCCCACGTTTAAAAAAAAAACCGTCATCACTATCTTCCTGCCCTTGTCCCATGTGATTCGAGGTCGATACAACATGTTTTTTCTTCAATTCAGTCTTGTTACCAGTCACGCTACCACTAGGTTAGGGCAATACCCTTTTCGGTGGGATCTAGACCATTTCCCTATATTATCTCCAGTTGGTAATTTAAATATGCCTGGCCTAATAATCTTCGTTGATGGTTAAATATACCTAATAATAATAAACTAGGCCGAGTGCCAGCGATAAAATCCTTATAAATTGCTTTCGCAATTTTCATGGTTTACTTAACAGGCTTAAGCTTGAGTAGTTACTTATTAAACATTTTTGTGGTTCTAGCAAAGTATCGTTAGAGTTCCGGCTAAATTATGAGGGTTGGTAGCAAAATGACAGACGCACGAGCTGGTGCGGCTGCAGGATGGTTGAGTTACTGCGGCAGTGGAACGCAAAGAGCAACTGAAAGAATGCTGGTGGGTTTTAGTTAGTCTCTCTAGGCACCCTTTCATATCAGGCAGAGCGGAGAAAGAAATAAACTCACACAGGACAAAGAATATAATAAAATTATAATGTTAACTAATCACATAAACTGAGAAAAACCGGGCATGTGAGAGGTCGACTCGCGCACTGAAGGTTTCGTAAAATTTCAATTCCCGAATTGAATTACGAAGGTTTTTGTGACGTAACTACAAATTTACAGTTTTCAGATTTTTTCCTATACTTGTGCTATGAGACCTTGCTTCATGCCAAAATCGGGATTAAAGAAGTACCCTGTACCACGTTCGTAAAAATCTGAAAACTGTAAATTTGTAGTTACATCACATAAAAAAACTTTTTACAATTTGGAAAAATTTCGAAACTCCATTCGGGAATTGAACTATTTACATAAAAGTAAGTTTGTACGAACCCTCAGGGCGCGAGTCCGACTCGCACTTGCCCAGTTTTTTTCCTTTTGAGGTACGGAACCTTAAAATACAAAAACAACAACATTTAAAAGAAAGCCTGAGCGAGGCTAAGAAGGCTCCTATCTCAGTATAAGCTGCGATATTTAAAAAAATAATAACGTATTGTACTCTAGTAAGGCCTGCTGTGATGCTACGGACACACCCACGGTATTAAGTAATACGGTACGTAGTAACTCGTCAGTAACCCGTATCACGTATTACTTTTTGAGTGTGTCCAGTCAATCTTCATTTGAATTTAGTTTCCATACGATGCCGGCCAATATTTTAAGGTGACTCGACCAACATCTTACGTGGCACGCATTAGGCGGCTGGATAAAGGGTTTGATTCAGAAAGCGGTACTTTTGAACACAACACGGATTCCTCTGGAGTCCTAACCGTCGTGCGCCGATAACCTGGAACCTATGTTACACTTTACACTATAAAGGTACTTAATTTTGAAGTATTTAGTACTAAACAATATGTTTTTTTTTGTATTTCAGTTCATATACAGGGTGTCTTTGACATCTACGCACAAACGAATACCATGTATCCAGTACATGATTCTTAACACCCCAGTGTTGGAATTTTTCGTCAGATTTTTCCAATTTTTTTTTTTTCAAAAAATCTTTCCTTTTTTACATTTAAACTGTATAAAATCATTATTCTAACATTTTTACTAAAGAAAATGAATGAATTATCTAACTAATAACATCATCTTTTAGGTTAGAATAACGATTTTCAACATTTTTTTTTTGTTAAGAAAAAGCTGACGAAAAATTCCACCACTGGGACCCAGAATCATGTACTGGATCCGTGGTTTTCGTTTGTGCGTCGATGTCAAAGACACCGTGTATATAATACCTAACATAAAACCAAGGTATAAACCCAACATTATTTATTAGGAGTGCTGACGTTACAAGCACTGGTGTTGTGTCAAATACATATTTTATATTCCAATATGAATTGAATTGTTGCTAGTTACTTCCATACACGGGGAAATAGGGAGCTTACATTGTAGGAGTGTTTCCAAGAAGCTTATTTTCAAGTTCAATAATTACATATCGACTACAAAATGAGTTTGGGGAATTATTCCCCCTTTGCAGGATACAGTCATAGGTAAATTAGAACTATGTAAGTTTACTTGTATATTTTAACTACGAACTAGTAATCCACCCCAGCTTCGTAAGGGTGGTACTACACATATATTACATGCATGTATTGTAGATTTAAATTTTCCCCGTGCATGAATCACTCTCTCTATTGGTGAACATCATCTTCCTGCCCTTATCCTATCTTATTTGGGGTCGGCGCAACACGTTTTTTCCTTCCATTCTATCCTGTCAACCGTCATGCTATCACTAACTTCCTTTTCTTTCATATCACTGTTCACACAATCCATCCATCTTTTCTTTGGCCTCCCCTCTCATTCATGTATACTCATAACTCTTTTAATAACATGCGTTTCATCCCTCCTCTTCACATGACCATATCAAGACAAACGATTCCCCTTAAATTTTTCAGTCACTGGCGCCACTTTCAAACTTCCTCTAATATATTAATTTCTCACTTTATCCATTCTCGTCACTCCACACATCCATCTCAACATTCTCATCTCCGCTACATGCAATCATTTTTCATCCACTCTCTCTATTGGTGAACACCGTATGATAATCTATTCAGGGAATAATCAAAGGAAGCCCGCTAAATCCTTTTCAGTATAATTGATTACTGCCTCTATATTATTGTCAGTAATCAATTACGCTGAAAACCATTATTAAGCTACTTTCCGAAAATAAATAATTCACAACAAAATACTTTTTTTATCTTGACTTCTGAAACAGATTTTGGAGCGCTTCGGTTTACTAATTAGTATTGGCCTGAGGAACAGAATTCACAATGTATCCATTCTAGGCAGCACTTGGTCCAACTTCCGTACAAAGATTGGCAATATCCTTTCCTAATGTTTTTTTTTTTTGGCTTAAAGTTACTCAAAGGGCAATGGAATGGGCTATGCTCGGAGTTTCCATGCGTGATCGCGTCAGAAATTAGTATATCCGCAGGAGAACCAAGGTTACGGACATAGCCCGAAGAATCGCCAAACTTAAGTGGCAGTGGGCAGGGCACATTGTTCGCAGAACAGATGGTCGATGGGGACGAAAGGTTCTGGAAGGGCGACCACGTACCGGAAGACGCAGCGTTGGAAGGCCTCCCACAAGGGTGACCGATGACCTGGTGAGGGTCGCGGGAATCCGATGGATGCGAGACGCACAGGACCGGTCATTGTGACGACATTTGGGGGAGGCCTATGTCCAACAGTGGACGTCTTTCGACTGAAATGATGATGATGATGAATGAAAATTTAAGACAACTAAAGAAAATTTCGTCAGTGTCAAATTGTATAAATGATATTTATTTTGCAAATAGGTTTTTTAAAACCACTTTTACACGTAAAATTTTTGTCAATTTAAACTAGATAAAGCCGGTGTTTCCTAGCTGACTACCCAGAGAAGAAGCACCGAAACAAACTCAGGCGTCAAAGCTCTTTTAAAGTCCATACAGCAAACATGTAATGGTCAAATCATATGAGAATTGCACCATGCAGATTGGGGTCTGAGATGGTCTTTTGAAGAAAGAACCACACAATTCTGAGCGGACCTGTCCAGGCATTTGTCAGTATTCGTGTAGCTCAACTCCGAACTACTAAGGAGCTCAATGACTTATATTGATTAATATATGATTGGCGGCCATAATACGTATTTATTTACCGAATTATAATTATTAAAATCACAAATACAACCCTCTCAGTTCATCTTACACTATTGAAGGTCTTTTATTTAAGTAGTTTTTGACTTTATCGCGAATGGACAGACAGATGCGATGGGAGACTTTGTTATATGTATGGATAATTATTTTTACACATCAACATGGTTTTGTCCAATTAATCTACAAAAGACTAGTGTTCCCTAGCTGACTACTCTGACAAGAAAAACCAAAACAAACAGAATCTAAATCCATAAAATTTATGTAATGCTATTTTTATACGTTGAAAAATGACGTTGGAAAAAGCCTTTTAAAAATGGTTTGTTTTTATAAGTTCACTTTTCATTGTACCTGATGAGATCAGTGTACTCTAGCTGACTGCTTAGAAAAGAAACACCGAACCTAACTCCAGTCCAAACAATTTTTGTACCTCGACATATAAAGGACTGGTATTAGCACAGTGTAGCCTATAAGCTGCCGAAAACAGCAAAAGCATTCTAATCCCAATCTACCCTTACGATAATACTTCATTAAAATTAAGTCTTACATCTGTGAGTATAATTCCGCACATTAGTCGCCATTCAACGCCTAAATAGGCCAGTCAACATGCGCCAAACCACAGGGCAATGGCACATAACATATAGCACATAATTGGACCCGTTTGGGATCCCACACGTACAGGAAAATTGTTCTAATGGGCCTTTTACCTTATTCCTCGAGGTCCTTAATCTGATAAAGGTCAGCTAAGGGCCTGTAACGGCCCACCGATTTCCAGAAATGGCGATTGTAGTAAATGTTAGCACCAATAAGCAGTAATGGTTCTTTCTGGATTGTGTCTGGGCTAGATTAAAGGCTATTAGTATAGGGATTTAGTAGACGGATATTTGTGGGTATCCTAGTGGAAAGGACACCTAATTGCACAATCTAATTACGCCAAGTCCGTTCCATCATCCGACCACTAGACGTACGGCTTAGCGCGAACGGTACATGTTGGACATCCCACCCATACATACAAAACGTTTTAGGAACAGTAAGTAGTGAATTCCTGCCGTAGTCTGTGTTTCCTGATAGGTACAACCTAGAGGTTTTTATGTCAAGAGTGAATAGGTTACTTCTAGGCAAGCATGATCCATCGTCGATCACATTATCGCTTGCCATCAGGTGAGATAGTGGTCAAACGCGAGTATCAATCAAAAATAATAATATAAAAACCGAGCAAGTGCGGCTTTGACTCGCGCTCTGTGGATTTCTTACAAACTTACTTATGAAAACAGTTCATTAAGAGATTAAGGGTCTTGACAGATAGACGTAAAAGCAAGTGATCCTATAAGGGTCCTATTTTTTCCTTTTGAGGTAAGGTTCTGGAGTGGCGACCGCGTACTAGCAAACGCAGCATTAGAAGGCCCCCAATGCTGCGTTTGCTGGTACGGTAGAAGGCATAAGGTGCACAGATGACCTGGTCAGGGTCGCGGGAATCCGATGGATACGAGACCCACAGGACCGGTCGTTGTGGCGACGCTTGGGGAAGGCCTGTGTCCAATAGTGGACGTCTTTCGGCTGAAATGATGATCCTTTTTTCCGGCGTTAGAAATATCTTCTCAAATAACAGTAAATCACAATATTAATGTCCGATAAAATGTTAATGTAGAAGACCACGCAGGCGAGGTATATTTTTTTTTACACAACTATTACACAACGCCGTCTAGCCCCAAGCTAAGCAGAGCTTGTGTTATGAGTACTAGACAACTGATAAACATACTTATGTTTCTAAATATAAATATAATAAATAAATTACACCCAGACACAACGAATGATCCTGGGTGGATATCGAACTCACATAGAACCCTCGACCTCCGGCAGTCAAATATATAAAAAAAGAAAATTAAATATATAATAAAAAAGAAAAAAAAAATTTATTTGAGGGGAATGACGCAATCTTAGGACTAACTTACAAATTACTAACATTCTATAGGAAAAATATGCGCCACCTCCGCGCAAAACAGCCGAACGCTCAGCATAATGCATAGTGCGACGAGTCCATAGCGCTGGTAAATACGTTATTAGCTTCAGCAGTGTTTCAGCCTACCCCGCATAGGCAAAAGGCGTGCGTTTAAGTTATTGCGTATGTATCTATACCCTATTCAGGGAGCCGTTATATAAAAAGTAAACAAACCATTTATAATACTACTAAATTATATAATACCACATCGTCGAGGAAACCAACATGTCCTAGAACCAATAATTCGAAGACATGTGACATTCATCAACCCACTCTGGGCCCGCGTGGTGGATCATAGCCTATTCCTTCTCCTAGAGAGGAGTCTTGAGTCCCAACAGTGGGAACATTATAAGGCCGACTATGCTATATACCACAGATACTGCAAACATTTTACATAAAAATATGAAGTTTTGTCATCGGGCGGGTTATAATCCGCCATCTTTTTCATTATCGATCAACTAGTTGATACGAGATATTTTCGTTGAATTCTTGTAATTCACCGAAGTAAAAGCGTGCAAAGAAAACACCAATGCATTCAACAGAAAAGGAGACTGTTAAACTTGGTCGAATGAACCTACATTGTTTTCTTCGTTTACATTTTGTCTCAAGCCCAGATGAATAGGGTATATATAGGCTGAATATTTTTAGGCAATATCTATTTTTTTGGTCGTGGCCTTGTCTGGAATTTTGCCCGTGAATAAAGCTTAGTATCACCATTTTTTGTATCACTTTGATGTAATGATTGGCTGCTAGCCTTTCGTCCCTCGCTTTTGAGATTAACGCGAAAGCTTTTCGTCCTTTCTTTTAAAGTTAAAAAAAAAATAGTTATGATAAGGTCGTTTAGAGCACGTGTAAAAGATTCAAAAACGATTTGTGTCAAGTAGGGTTTAACATTCGACCTGTGACTAACCTTGACGTCAATATTTAAGGTGTTAAAAAATTAACTTTAAGAATTTCGAGGGGACATTGTACTCCTCATTATGAACAACTTTTACTATGGGACCAATCCTGAAATCGCGAAAAAAAAATCAGCTGCTCCATACATTTTGACGAGTTATGCGAACATAAACGTAGGGAACAGCGGATTTTTTTTTTTTCGCTAATACATAAAAATGTCGTGTCTTAGTGTTTGTTTTTAATAATAATAAAAACTGGCCAAGAGCGAGACGGATTCACACATGAAGTAAATCACGTTCGTTATATGGGAGCCCTTTTAAATTTTTATTGTTGTTACATTTGTTGTTATAGCGGCAACAGAAATACATCATCTTTGAAAATTTCAACTGTCTAACTATCACGGTTCATGAGATACAGCCTGGTGACAGACGGACGAACCGCGGAGACTTAGTAATAGAGTCCCGTTTTACACTTTGGGAACTCTAAAAATATCAGAAGTATCTACCGTCACTAATAAAAAAAATAACAATAATATAGCTGAACATAGATTGCCGCAAAAGAGTGGCAAAAAATACGAGAGAAAATACTTTCAACGAAACTTATTCACTTTTCCACCAGTTTGTCCGTCATAACAATAGTAATTTACGACAAAAAAAAACACGACAAGGCCGTACAAGGAAAAGATTTGTCGTTTAAATTGGACTGGTGTATGTTTTGTAGCTTTGATGTCACAGACGGATGAACGCGTTTGTGAACTATCAATCAACTTACCTTTGAAGAATATGAGATAATGTTTTTCATCTAACTTTATCCTGTTATGGCTAAGCTTTTTGGTTAAATGTAAGTTTCAAAATGTTTTAATGGGACATGATAAAGTTTATTTAAAATTGTGTTAGATATTCAAAACAATGAGAGTTCTTAGAAGTAACAAAAGTGAACTTCTAAAAACAGGAAACGTATTTTTAGAACCGTAGAAAATTGGTTTTGTGCTTTTTATTTTATTTTTTATCGCATGACGCGACCATGCGATACCGTAGTGGGAACCCCGGTCTGCCTTTAATTAAAATATAATTGATGACTCACAAAAACACCTCTTTTGTTTAAACTTCAAATTAAAGTGTTCCCTACTGATAGTTAGGTGTAAACTCATTACTCTCCTGCCCTTAACCCAATCCATTTGCATTTCTTTTTCTTCCATACCTCTCTATACCCCGTCTCTTGTTCGTCCGTTCATCTCTATACGCTGTCTCTTCCAGTTCCATACATCTCTATACGCCGTCTCTTGCTCGTCCATTCATCTCTTTCATCTCTAAACACCATCTCTTGTTCGTCCTTAGATCTCTATAATCCATCTTATCCTCGTCCATACATCTGTATACGACTCTTCCTCTTCCATAGATCTCTATTTGCCGTCTCTTACTCGTCCATTAATCGTTATACGCCGTCTCTTCCTCTTCCATACATCTCTATTCACCGTCTCTTACATACATCTCTACACCCCGTCTCTTCCTCGCTCATTTATCTCTATACCCCGTCTCTTCCTCGTTCATTCATCTCTATTCGCAGTCATCTCAAAAGTCTTTCCACCGTATCGCACCAGCTACTCATCGTTTATTTGCTTTTTTTACCCCTATATCCATCTCATTGTATGCCTATACACTAATGTCCTTAGGTAGAAACTGTGATTCAGAAATAATCTTGCCTTTGAAAACCATCCCTATACATAATTACTGCAAAGTAACTAAAGTCAGTGACCCCACAATCCTGCCATACCTCATAAAGGTACGGTCGGCAACAAAATTCAGTAATATTTTACATCACCACTGTAGAAATTCTTCTGTATATTCTGTGTACTTTGGACATAAAATTCGTGCGAAACCTACAATTAGTTATTTTATTTTCTTAATAAAAATACTTTGTTCGTCTGGGAATCGAAATTGCGAAATTTCAAAATAGCGTCGATGTATGTTTATTTTACTACATAATATACATTTTTACCCTTATTTTCTTAATATATATTTTTTTATGCACCTGCTATGTTTTCTCTTCACCACTGTTGGTTGACTGGTAGAGAATGCCTAAGACATTAAGTCCGCCTTTGTACCGTCGTGTTGCATGAAGTTTTATTACCGTCATTAGAGCACTGATTGATCATATAAAAGTAAGAATATGGTTACAAAAAGGCAGACCCACCCCGAGATCACTGCACTTACATCAAAAAATCGTCATGAAGCTGTTAAGACCTCTCATGAGAAAGCATAATATTCAAAAGAAATTGACAACAAAACATATCGAAATAATGACTACAAAAAATCGTTACAGTTAGTCAGATGCCAGGAAGTCTGACTATTAGTCTATCCAAGGAGTATCGTGTTGCCCAGTAACTGGGTTGTGGTGGTCTGATAGACAGTAGCTCAACAGGGATACTCAGCCGTATCTGATTTGACTGGAAGCCAATTCTAAGCTAGTTGGGAAAAGGCTAGGGAGATAGGGCCACAAAAAATATTAAAGCAACTTAATGAACGATAATTTATTTTTATTAATTTCTCTGCCGACTGTATACAGACGTGAGTCAGTACTGCCAACATTGCGGCACAGTCCGGTCCATTTTGCAAGCGATAAGGCCGCTCCCCTCAAAGCATATACTGTTATCACGTTATCTCTTATCAGGACGATACATATGCCCGTCGCCAAGTAAATCGATATGGTGGGTTTGATGTGGTTTTGAAATTGGGTACTTACAGGAATTGTAGAAAAAAATGCGGGTAGGGCCGTTTACAGCAAAACGTTTACCCACAAAGTGATGGACCTATTTCTAAGAAATTCCTAATGGAAACCCCAACATGTAATACATTGTCACCATGGAGTTACTTACCGGTTCTTCTCCATAGGAAACGATCAATTGGAATAGTGCATTAATTTTTGTAGTAAGTGCCCATGTAGGCCTATGTGAAATAAAAATAATTATACATTTTAAATTTTGTCTCTAACTTATGGATGGAACCCTGAAGCCTTCGATTAGTAACCCCGCAATAGATCAACGTCACACAGTCAACGTTGCATGCCTAAATATTTTTCAAGTTTCGTATTCAATGAGCCTTCTCATTGAATTAACATTAACCAAAGGAATGTTATACTTATTTGGATTTGTTTATTGAATTATTTGATTTATATAATAAATTAAGAGGTCAAACTAGAGGTAAAGGTACAATAATTGAATTATTACTAATCCTCTGCTGCCCGGTCGTCTGTTTGTCAGAGCCTCACGGGGCTGTATATTTTCACAAAGCGTCTGTATTTTCTCTTGTCAATCTTATTTTACTTGCAATTTATATTATCTTTATAACAAAAAATAATTGCAAGTAAAATAAAATAATGGTAAGAAATATTTCGTGTGCGAATCCGGTTTTATCTTGGTCGGCTTGCCGGGATTCCGATCCCGATTTCCGTTCACCGTAGGCGCGGGCTTGCGGATGGCGGACTATGGGTAGCTCGCCATCCGACCGTCCGGTAACCGTCCTGCCTGAGCCCAAGTTGTCGACGGCTCGTACTGTTCCACGCGCGACTCAAGGAGATGTCAGCAACTACTGTAGGGGCCCAGCAGGGTCGAAGCCTACTGGGGCCAAGGGTTTGATACTGAAAGGAAGACTCGGTCCTGGTAAGAAAAGCAACGAAGGAACAGCAGTGGGTTTTTAGTCAGTAAAAGTCTTACACTATCTCCCGCTCCGTTTTAAGACTGTTATAAGATGATTTTCCCACCGAAAAAAAAAAAACTTGGTCGGCTTTTTTCACTGCGATTTCGGTTCTAACTTGCCCAGTTTTTTCTTGAAGTGCCAGTTTTCAGCACATCGAATTTCTTTCCTTAACTTATAATTTGGAACTAAACTTGACATGACATTTTGACAAGCCCTGCGGAGTGCGAACGACGTATTACAAGTAAATAAGATTTAACTTACCACAAGTTCAGAAACTGCTCGCAGCTTCCGACACATGGAGGGTTTAAGTAATCCCGACCAAATTATTTCCGGGTACCTTTATCGTAATTGAAGTCTACGAAGATCGATTGATAGATTTTCATTAATTCTTGCTTCTTTTCGATATTCAAAATGTTACCTGAAACAATATATAGAAAAATAATTAGTTATTAAGTTAGTAAAATTTATAAACACATTGCTCGCAGACCAGATGATTGTTGGAGCCGTGACGACCGCGCAAAGGAATATGCAGCGTTGGAAGGCCACCCACAAGGTGGGCCAATGGGTGCGGATCGCAGGAATCCGATGGATGCAAGACGCACAGGACCGTTCGTTGTGGCGACATTAGGGAGGAGGCATATGTCCAGCAATGGACGTATTTCGTATCAAATAAATAAGTATCAACTTTTTATGTACGTCAAATCATACCACTCTGATTTTACCAAATATGAGGACTAACTTCGGCCAAAAAATTAATAATTGAAAGAGCAAAGTGGTACACTCATTCAATGGCATTCAAGTTCGAACTAACCCAATAAGCAATAAGAAATTACCCACTATTATGGCTGAATGTATTGGTTGACTGAAAACATTCCTAATTATGTACGCGGTAACGAACTCAATGTCATTTCTGATTAGCTTAATGCAAACATTGCTATCAAGTGAATTCCTGTCTCTTTTGATAATTAAACATATTTCATCCTAAATGTGTTTGATTTTAAGAGGAACGTGGAAGTATCATGTTTCGGTGCCTGAGAATTGTAGCAGAGGGCGATAAGGGTACCTAGTGCGAGTTGTTTTTAAGTCAATCGGAACGTTTACCGCGCTTGGCTCTCTGATTGGTTGAGAGCTTGGAGCGGTCCAATCAGAACGTCGAACGCCATAAACGTGTCGTTAACGTACGTACGAACAGAAACATCAAACTTCAATATTTGATTTGTTTGTATGGAGCATATTCGAACACGAATGCGAACATAGTTCGAATCGAGTTCGCGCACAACAGTCGTGAATTCTTTTAATCTCCATGGCGGCGTCGTTGGAAGTGGTCGATTGTGGAGTAGCAAAAAGTTTTTTGGTGTTCGAATTGATTCATGAAGAACACCATCCATACAGAACATACTAATAGGATCGCCGCAAACATGTTTGACGAACAGAGTGTTCGATGTACGTTAGTGGTACACACGTGCGAACTAAGTTGTTGCGTATCATGCAACACGTACGTGCGTATACGGCTTTAAACAAATTCGCACTACTACCCAATCCTTGTTCAAACAGAGCGAGTTTATATACCTAGCGTTTTTTTATGTAATTACTGAACAGATTCCAATGAAAAATGTACGACGTAACTAGCAATTACTTATTAGATGATTGTTGTCTTGTTGCCGTTAATCTAGTGGCCTCAAACTACGACTGCTGAACGTGAGGTCACCGCGATTGAAACTCGGTTGGGGCTTTCCATCCCACCAGGTTTCGTATTAAATTATCGAAGCTCAAGAGAAAACACTACTAAGTTAATTAAAAAGGGAAGGTACCATTATTGACTGAGAACTTTACAGATTTCTCGTTACTTAAAAAAACAATTATGGATGGTTTCTTGGAACACTTTCCTCTTGGAACCAATAAGTTCAACTAAGTTCAACGACCGGTTACTAGAGAATATAAAAAAATCTTCAGATTGAAAGAATATGGCGTAAGAGATAGAAAATAATATGGAAGAACGTCCATATTTCATATGTGAAAAAAAATCATACTAAAGATATTATAAAAAAATACGTTGCCTCTGTACGTTGTTATAGGCTTACTGATAACATAAATCACTACTTTCTACTACAATATAACATCACACTTAATAATATAAAGCCGAAATATTGTATGTATATTTTTACTTCTTCACGCTCGACGCTCGAACCGCTGAACGGATTTCGATAAAACTTGGCACACGGGTAGACCATGCTCTAGAATAGCAGATAGAATACTTTTGTATCCCAGGACTATGTTTACTTGGGACAATATTCTACTTTCACGCAGGCGAAGCCACAGGCAGCAGTTAGTAAGTAATATTTCGAAAGAAATCTGAGTTTTTCAGAAGTCCGTCTGCAGGATTAATTAATAATTACCTTATTATTTTCAATTAACTTTCTTTTTAATCTTTGTTGCTGTGATATATTTAACTATTTTAATTTTAGCATTTCATTTACATAAGGTCCATAAGTAAGATTTAAGAAATTACGTAGCAAACTTAAATATTAATAATAAATAAAATCTCAATTCGAGCATCCAAAAACATACTTCCTCATATTCCTTCTCACCGTACTGGGTTTATGGCTAATTCTTACACTGTATCTACCATAAAACTCTGGAATGTGCTTCCCCTTGACATCAAAAAAGCTGAAAGTAAATTTTCCTTTGAGCGTAAAATTCAGAACTACTACTTGAAGTCCTCTCAACCTTAGTTCGGTCTTCGTCATAATTGTTACATTTTAAGTTCTCTTAATTACAATGATTTCATATTTATCATAGTATTTATTAGTTTATTAAATCAGCATATATACGTATTTTATTATTATAAGCCACTTAACTTTAACGATACTACATTCTATTTCAAATATCTGTTATTTATTTATTGTGCACACCTACCACAGTGTTGTTTTTTTTTTTTAACCTAATGGTTGACTGGTAGAGAATGCCCTGTGGCATTAAGTCCGCCTATGTACCACCACTGTCCATAAAGTTTAAATAAATAAATACTTTTATACTAAACCTAACTATGTACTTATACCTAATACAAAGATACAAAATAGACTCAGGCATCGAAGTACTCCTCCACATCGCTGTCATCGGGAAATATGCCCAGAAGGGTGGCAGCAATGTTTGTTTAATAATGTCTCTTAATTCAGTTTGCCTCCTGGCAAAGAATTCCTCTAGCTGTTTCCACTGTGCTCCATCACGAATCACTCACCTCCAGTTGATGACCGTTATCGCTGTCACTTTCAACTCGTCCTCCCGTCTCATTTGTGGTTTACCCCTATTCCGTTTCCCTTCCCTGGGGTATCAATCTGTCACTATTTGGTTCCACTTTTCCTGATTCTCTCTCATGTGGCTTACCTCCACTTTTGTTGATTGATTCTGGTCTTTTTAGAGCATTAAGGTTGAATTTTGGTTTTCTTGATTTTGAGTTAAATAGACGTTTGATTTTAAGAAGATTTATTTTCTATGTTTAGTAGTGAACTGTAGGATCACTAGGTACCTATTTAGCTATAGTACATGCGGACGGGGCCATTCAAGTATTACGTAAGCGGGGGTAACTACAGGGGGTGGGGGATGTTTGCTTTGCTTATTTTTAATGACGGGTTATGGGGGTCTAGATGGTGAATACAAATTTTTTTTAGAGAACTCTACTGTCGATGTTCCATAATCACAAGAAAGTAAGCGCAGCATATATCTAATGTCATTGAAGAATTAGTGTCATGTATTAGTGTGTCGTGGACTGAGAACTGTTAATTTGAATTAATTAAAAATTAAAATAAATTGAAAATTAAAAATTTTGATGATTATAATCGAAATTTAAATTAAATCTGTTTTTTTCCTTTATTTCAAGTATTCCTTTTTTCTAGACTTACAACTACTGCTCAAAAATTAATTAAAAAAACAAACTAACACATTGACAAATGCACACGCCAATTTTTACGTAAGCATGGGGGGGAGGTGAGAGCTTTGCTTACTTTTGCTGACGAGGGGGAGGGGGTGGGGTTTAATGTTTGCTAAAAAATCTGCTTACGTAATACTTGAACGGCCTCCTGGGCTACCATGACGTTTACAGTAAGATTGTTTTATTCTTATTCCATTGTGGGTAAGAGACGGCGCTATACAACCTGTATAGTTCTGTCTCTTACCTCTAACACATAAACCCCAAGCGAACGCCGACGTTCGCTCTCTCATTGTCTTTCTATAGTGTCTCTAATTACGGTATTCGAAAGGTGAAACAGGGCAATATACCTATCCATACATTTTAAATCTCAGAATACCAATCTTTTAATACTTAAGCTGTTAGAAATACGAGTATTATACGAAGCACTGTGTTGCTATGAAAAATGATAACGGTAACTGAGTATCAAGTTGTACGAAATGGGGAAAATTGTGGGTAGGATATTATTGTATGACCGTAAGATTGAAGGGCCATTGAAGGTAGCATAGGCAATGGGATGAGGTTTCGGTTAACTTTTACTATTAATGCTTTATTCAGGAGAAGAAAGCTTTATAAACATGTGTGTAACTAACTTTACTACCGACCATTGAAAAGGAAGCAAAATTAATAATCATAGGCCAATTTTTTTTTTTTTGGCTCTAGACTTAAAGTCAACCGAAGGGCAATGGAAAGGGATATGCTCGGAGGTTCCTTGCGTGATCGAATCAGGAATGAGGATATCTGCAGGAGAACCAAGATTAACAACATAGCACGAAGAATCGCAAAACTAAATTGGCAATGGGCAGGGCACATAGCTCGCAGAACAGATGGCCGTTGGGGCCGAAAGGTTCTGGAATGGCGACCACGTACCGGAAGACGTAGTGTTGGAAGGCTTCCTACAAGGTGAACCGATGTCCTGGTAAGGGTTACGGGAATCCGATGGATGCGAGACGCACAGGACCGTTCATTGTGACGACACTTGGGGAAAGCCTATGTTTAACAGCGGGCGTCTATAGGCTGAAATGATGATGATGATGAAGAATTAGAATTTTGCTTCCGTTTTTTAAAAGTGATATGACCTAAATTAGTGCTTGACTCTTTCTATCAGAGACTCTCGACTTTTGGATATGACGGCCAATCTCAGCGGAAAGTGGCTATCGGTGCCGACGATAATAGAGCACAAGAAAATCTAAATGACAAAAAAAAATGACAGCGTAAAAAAACCCGACCGCAAAAAATGCCAATGTAGCACTGGCGCCAATCTATGTTTAACAAAAATAAATTATATCTACTGAACTAGACTGCTTAAAATGACTTGTTTCGTTTTTGCGGTCGATTTTTTTGACATTGTTATTTTTTTATTTCGTAAATTTTAGTGACTAATATTTTTAAAATTGTCTCCACAAGCTTTTTATTTTGATACCATAAAAATACATGACGAAAAATATTTTATGACAACAAAGTTTGGCTAAAAACAATTTTATTTTTTTATAATTTTATTACGGCTTACGGTTGCGGGAGTCCGATGGATGCGAGACGCACAGCACCGTTCATTGTGGCGGTACTTTTGGCTATGTCCAGCAGTGGACGCCTTTCGGCTGAAATGATGATGATGATGATGACAGTTTTATTAAGCTTTAACGCAAAGAAGTATGCATACATTCATACGCTGTAAAACATTATCCTCCTTTTAGCGCAGTTGAGTAAAAAGGTCTAGAGCAACTGGATTCTCCAAAGACTCTCGTGCCGCCAACAGAAAAGAACTAACACAAAATTCAACACAAACCGATGTTTAAGAACAGGTGTTCATTTAAGAGCGACGTTCAGACATGAACAACCAAAACAACCCGTATACTGTATATACACTTTCACAAAACAAAAACTATTGAAATCACGTACATGCCAACACTACGTGGAATCTACTATTCATTTCTTATCTATCTGTCTGGATATGTGCTATTTAAATATGCACGAACAGGTACAGCATAATGCGCAGGACAACCGTAATTTCAGAACCAATAAGTTGATCTCCCTCCTCGGGCACTTCTTCTAATAAAATGGGCATTTTTTTAAATACTTATCTTAGGTACTACTTATAATAGATTTTTTTTTCGTATTTTTTTTTCCTGAAAGTCTATGACCATTCAATCTATCATAACACATGAGTTCTACTATATATAAGCCAAGGTTATCCGTTAATTACCGGACACCATGTATATATGTATACAATACACTAAAGAAACTGCTCTCAAAACGGTGAAGGAAAACATCGTGAAGAAACTGGCATGTCCTAGAACCAAAAATTTGAAGACATGTGACATTCACCAACCCGCACTAGGCCCACGTGGTGGAATATGGACTATTTCCTCTCCTAGAGAGGCGGCCTGAGTCCCAGCAGTAGGAACATTGAAAGTCTGATTATGATTTATGCTACACTAACAAATATCAATTCTTTTTTCCACAACTATCACACAGCGCCGTCTAGTCCCAAGCTAAGCAGAGCTTGTGTTATGATAACTGATAAACACCCAGACACAGAACAAATAATCGTGCTCATCACACAAACATTTGTCCTGGGTGGGAATCGATCCCACGACCTGTGGCATAGCAGTCAGGGCCACTAACCATTAGACCAACAGGCCAATCAAATGTTAATTGACAGCGAAGAGTTAAAAAATATTACAGTTACTACTAACACATTACTGACTAACAAAATATCTTCCAAGATAACAACAAACAAATAAATAAGCATCGATCTAATAACCTCGTGGTCTTAATAACTTTCTTTATTGAGCGCAGACGCAGGTAAAAATGAAAGGTACACGCATATCTTAATGCAATTTGTACGCCCCGAAGTTGAGAGTAATTGTTATAACTTTGATGAATATAGCCAAGCTTTTATTGATAGTAAAAATGAGGAGTTGACGTGGTACGGGCAAGTCATCATCATCATCATTTCAGCCGAAAGACGTCCACTGCTGGACATAGGCCTCCCCCAAGTGTCCCCACAATGAACGGTCCTGTGCGTCTCGCAACCATCGTACTCCCGCAACCGTTACCAGGTCATCGGTCCACCTGGCAACGTTACGTCTTCCGGTACGTGGTCACCATTCCAGAACCTTTCGGCCCCAACGGCCATCCGACGGCGTACGGCGTACGGGCAAGTAATGCGGAAGAATGAAGATTATGTCGAGAGCAAAGTTTTGAGTAAGATAGACAAGTGAAAGATACGAGAATAGATAAAGTGAGAAATAAGGAGAGGAAGTTTGAAAGTGGCGCCAGTGACTGAAAAGTTGAAGCGGAATCGTTTGTCTTGGTTTGGTCATGTAAAGAGGAGGGATGAAATGCATGTTACTAAAAGAGTTATGAGCATATATGTGGATGGATGGAGAGCGAGGCCAAAGAAAAGATGAACGGATTGTGTGAAGATTTGAAGAAAATGAACTTAGTGACAGCATGAGTGACAGGGCAGAATGGGAGAAAAAAACGTGTTGCACTGATCCCAAATAACACAAGACAAGGGTAGGAAGATGATGATGAGACAAGTGAAACAATAGAATAGAAAAACTTTTATGCGGAACAGACGCAGCATAACGTTTATAAACACTATATAAAAGAGAAGAATACTACAGAATGCGCCGAACATGTCCACCACCTCATCATTTGCTGGACGTCAGACACCCAGAGCTAGTTTTCAGTTGGCACCTCGCAATGAGGCAAGGACAAAGGTAAATAAAATATATAGTTGAATTACCGATATTTGTGTACTTGATAAAAATATCAACAAAATATAAAATAAAATAAGATCCAAATTGGTTAAAAACTATAATTACTTATTACCGCGCGAACACTGCACATCAGCCGACGCGACGATCATCGCAAAAATGGTGGACCAAGATCAAAGAAATCACGGATGGTGAAAAGAGGTGAATCTTGAGATGACGGCAAATAGATTTGTATTAAATGGAAGGCCATGGAACATATTTTTCAATATTCACTCGAAAATCTGCTCGTATCGCTACCGCTTTTAGGTACGCAATTTACTGTTTTTCGCACTAGTGCGGAAAAGTGCGCGTACTCGCCCTACTACAATTTTATTACATTCACTGTATCAGGCTGGGTGCTAAGTCACCCCCACAAGTCCCGCGTCGACCCCTGTTTATACATGTCTTCGTGAGAGTAATGAAAAACGTCGTTTTACTATATACACGAGAAAATTTGTCACTGCCCTAGGTTCCATAACACCCTCGTCGCCAAGGATCGGGCGAATGCCGCCTCAGTCGCAATGACAGGCTTTCTCCACTTGTATCAAAATATTTTTTGGTCTGCTACCAGTCTTTTACAGAATTTTTCTAGGTCATTGCCTTTGTATAACCCTTCTTTAATATTTTAACGCCTCATGTTAACTTTCCTTTTTTTCAGTGAATATGACGTCAGAGTTTTGATCTAGTTTTTCCATGTAGTGTACATAATCTAAAAGGTTTTCAAAGGTCATTTAATCCGCTCCCCGTGCCAGCGTGGCTTGTTATTGTAGGCTGATATTATTCTTTCTCGTTTATTTTCTTTCGTTCTTTATGGCCTGTTGGTTTGTTATCATGTGACCCTCTTTGAAATTCAGGGCCTTGTTTTACGAAAACATTGCTTCGATTGCGGAATAATCTTTCCTAGACAATAGCTATTCAGGAATTTAAAACCACAGCTTAAGTCAGAACGTAAACTAGAATTACTAAGCCTATCTTGAATTCCAGTGTAATCCTGACCTTTTAAAACAATGAAGCTGAAGTTATGCGCCAAGGATTTAAGTCTTTCTTCATCTGAGACAAATTGATCTGAGACTTACATACCATCTAAAATTTCTCCCTAATTATCGGGAACGAAGTCGCGACAGAGCTTGAAATTTATTACCTCCTCTAAAACCGGCTGTCGTAAGATAATCAAAACATACTTTACGTAATCTCATTTGATTAATGAGGTGTTTCTGGAAGACCATTCACGCGAATATCACATTTCGTTGGGGATACAACGACTTGTAAATTAAACGCTTATTGCAAAACACGTGTCTCGACGGCCACTGGTTTCATAAGTTCAAGATATAAAAAGATCAGAACTGGTTTTGGAAATAAATTGGGTGTATATGTCAATGGACTCGAATATCAGGCTAGGTGGAGCAACGATCTTAGCAAGGTTGTAACTCAATGAATGTAATGGATGGATACGAATTGCTAGTAAGAACTGTTTTGTCAAATAGCAGATTTAGGAAAGAAGTATTAATAATAGCCAAAATAAAATCAATAATAAACAACACACCTTTTTACACAGAATTTTAAAGAGATTTTTGTCTTGTCTAATCCCGCTATTCATATCCAGAATTACAAATGATATACAAAATGTCTAGGTAGTATCGAGATTAGTAATATAAAACACATTTCTGTCAATACAATATTTTTGCTATTATCGGTTAGCATATATATTATTATCTATACTCATATTATGACTGGCCTATTGGTTTAGTGGTTAGTGGCCCTGACTGCTATGCCAGAGGTCGTGGGTTCGATTCCCACCCAAGACAAATGTTTGTGTGATGAGCATAAGCATTTGTTCTGTGTCTGGGTGTAATTTATCTATACATGTATGTATTTAGAAATATATAAGTATGTTTATCAGTTGTCTAGTACTCATAACACAAGCTCTGCTTAGCTTGAAACTAGACGGCGTTGTGTGATAGTTGTGGAATATTATTATTTTAAAGAGAAAAGATTTGAATTTTGTTAGTAATTGAAAGTTCATGCATCAGTAGAATGCTACTTTATCATTTAGTAACATGGCTATATTTTATTTATTGTCAGGCGCGTGAACCCGCTGTCAGAAGCTAGTATAAATACAAATATTTTTTGCCAAGACCTTACAGAATTTTATCTCTGCGGTTATATTTTCGATATCATGTTCGGCTTCCCTAACAAACATGATCCATTTGTACTGTAATGAAAATTGTCGTTTTGTTAATTAGTTAGTTGTAAGGTGGAGGATGACATTTCCTCATTTTTAGGGGTTCCATACTTCAAAAAGAAAAAACAGAACCTTTATAGGATCAGTTTGTTGTCCGTCTGTCGGTCAAGACGCCTTTATTTCGGGATCGCGTGGAAGTATCGATTTGAAATTAAAAAAATTTACTCAGGTTTGCGGTTCCTAGAAGCTGTGAAAAAATTGGCCTTCTGAGATAACGAAAAAAAAGATACGGCAGTTTATGTCGCAAAAAAACGTATATTTCAACGCTCTCAAGGGAATCAAAATTTATAGGGTACTTCCCGATGACCGATAATCCTGAAATTTGGCATGAAGCAAAGTCTCATAGCACAAGTACAGGAAAAAACTGAGAACTGTAAATTTGTAGATGTGCGATTCGGAAAAATCTTCGTAACTCAATTCGGGAACTAAACTTTAATTCAGAGGTAAGTTTGTACGGAACTCAGTACGTTAGTGCGCGAGTCCAACTCGCATTTGCCCGGTTTTTTATATAACATCTTCATTAGTATTGATAGCACCTAATAGGCTTGGCTTTATTCTTTTTTTAATTTATTGCTTTATTGTTCACTATAGAATATAAGGGCCGAGACATACCGGAATGACAGAGGCCTGCTAGGTCTAGCCTAGCCGGCCTACCTACCGACAAGACGCGCGTGGCGCGTGGCCGCTCGCTGCACCGCGGGCTGCCTCGCAACCTTTTCATGCTTTTCAAGCGATACTGCGTCTTTTAAGTATATAGTAAAAAGTTTATCTAATTATTTTACACTGATAGTGCTCGCCGCGTTGCTGCCATTCCGGTGTGACACTACCGGTCGGCCCTTACACTACCGGTTACTTGACGCTGGTTTTCAACTGAACTGAACTCGGTAAGGTTGACTCGTAGTCGTCTGGCATTTTTGCTGAATCGGACCTAGTTTATTTTTTAATCTAAATTTTTTAAATGTTGTTTCTACAGTGTGTCTATGTGCTTAAATAAAATATTTTTCTTTCTTTCTAGCAAAAAAGATTATATCAGTATTTAGCTTGAATATACTCGTAAATCTAACATCTAATAACAAGCTAGTAAATTGAAAAGAAATTGAAGTGACAATAGTCGAGTTTATAAGGCGTCGACTAACAATTGAGTTTGAGAGTTCAAATGAACTATTGTGGTGGATACTCGTCTACTGCAAGCATGTGTGACTTCGCTGCATCTGGGGCGTTACCATGACGTATTTTTTCACATCGTCGTAAGGCGTGCGAGCGAGAAAAAGAGATGGAGCTGTACACCCTGTATAGCTCCGTCTCTTTAACAGTTCTGTTTAGGTTAATAGATCGCGTTAAGAGTTCTTAGAACCTACCACGAGTTCGTGGTAGAGTCTCTGTAGATTTGAATGGGATGTTGGGTTTTTTGTTTAAGCAGCTTGTGAGGTATAGATAGGAAAATAGTATTTTTTTTAACTAACCTATACTCTGGCAAAGACCTCTCAAATTGTTCCCTGTTCTGACCCAGTTGTCTCCAATTCCTAAGGAAGACATCGTAGTCGTCTCACTATCTCCTTTGTGTTCTGGGTACCGAATTTGTGTTTTACAAGCTCACCACTCGATCGGCAAGCTGTCCCACTTAAACTGGACAGCCTCTGAACCACGTCAACGGACACATGTCACAAAACAAGAGAGTTTTGGATCGTAATATAGTGTTTTGATCGCGATACGGTAGTTCAACACCACGTATAAGTACTGCACTCCATAAAAATGATGTATTTCTATCAGACGCGGTTTTGCTGATTTTCAGCTTCGTATCGGCAGCACAACAGTACCTAATTCAAGTTTTGTTACTCAGAATCTTTACTACTTCCACGGTATCGTCGGTGACAACGCAGAGGTCAATTTTAGCCCGCCGTCAGACCGGTAACCGTCCGGACCGAGCCCAAGTCTTCGATGGCGCGTATTGTTCCACGCGCGCCTCAGGGAGATGTCAGCAAATCGTAGGGGCCCAGTAGGGTCGAAGCTTACTGGGGCCATGAATAGTGTGAAAACGAAACCGAGGCCCTGAGCGAAGGCAACGAAGGAACAGGAGTGGGTTTTTAGTCAGTAAAAGTCTGACACTATCTCCCGCTTCGCCCAAGAGCGGGATTTGTCATTAGATGATTTTCCCACCTAAAAAATAAAACAAAAGAGGTCAATTTTGCTGCTTGTTTTGGAAATAATTGACAGGATAGGAAGTAAAGTATAATTAGCCATAGTTATTGAGATCTTAAGTATTGCTAAGATTATTAAGATGTCAGGCAGGAACAAAGGCCATCCAAGCTATTCCATCGATGAATGTACGATGCAAGAACTGTCTCCGGGATTTTTTCGCCCAGTTATAAAATAGAAAGCTGAAATACGATGTCTCTGTTTAATTCCCATATCGATTATACAACGGCACATTGAATTCAAAGCTTTGTCACCAACGTTCTTTACATATTCGTATCCCGAAACTGCTTGACTCACAAATCGGGTACCGTTGGTAACTTTAAAATGTAATTAATTCACAGGGAAAGTTAGTGGCAGGCTGACGCCGGATTATCAGAGCTCCTTGTTTGTCTTCAAGGCTTGTTTCCGTAAAGGATGAGCAGAAAGGCAAGTATTACAAACACTGTTAAGGTATTATAAGTTTGTTTGAACTTGGTAGCGAAATGTACAGCTACAAAGTAGATAGTAACCAGGATCGTCAGATATACTTTTTTTTTTCGTTGGGAAAATCATCTAATGACATTCTCCGCTCTTGGGCGGAGCGGGACATAGTGTCAGACTTTTACTGACTAAAAACCCACTCCTATTCCTTCGTTGCCTTTCGTTCCTAGGCCGAAACTTTCGTTTCAGAAACAGATCCTTGGCCCCAGTAGGCTTCGACCCTGCCGGACCCCTACGGTTTGCTGACAACTCCTTGAGCCGCGCGTGGAACAATACGCGCCGTCGACGTCTTGAGTTCGGTCCGGAAGGTCGGACGGTGAGCTAATTGTACTCCTTTAGTTGTGTTAATCTTTTTGCTGCGGTTAGATAGTTTTATGCCTTCGCAATTTAATTTGGTTAGTGTTTTCTAAACTTGGATAGAATGATTTTTTAGCAACTTTTATATCAGATTTTAATTCAAGTGTTTATAGTGTAAAGTGTAGTTTTAGTTCAAGTGTTACAATGATAACTAATTGACATCATGTTTCATTTAGGTATATCTAATCAGACGAAAATTTCAACTATATCTGACGAGTTGGTTACTTATCTTCTTTGTTGACTGTACCTTTAGATATTCGGATAAATGCTGTATTCCACTATCTTTGCTTAATCCATATTATTTATTTTTAGATTGTACAAAAAAAGTCGCTTATCAGTCTGTTTATTTGCTAACTCTACCGAAACCACGCAACGGATTTAGATGCGCTCTTTTTTAACTTATGTCTTGACTTGTGTCGGTATAGTCAATAGTATAGAAACTTAGGTCGATGAAGTTAATAGTACAGAAACTGATGTCGGTAAAGTCAATAGTACAGAAACTTGTGTCGGTAACGTCAATAGTATAGAAACTTCTGTTAGTGCAGTCAACAGAAACGTTGCGTCGTGCGTTGCGTTGCTGCTTGTTACGGACATAGCCCGAAGAATCGCCAAACTTAAGTGGCAGTGGGCAGGGCACATTGCTCGCAGAACAGATGGTCGATGGGGACGAAAGGCTACGTATCGGAAGACGCAGCGTTGGAAGGCCTCCCATAAGGTGGACCGATGACCTGGTGAGGGTCGCGGGAATCCGATTGATGCGAGACGCGCAGGACCGGTCATTGTGGCGACATTTGGGGGAGGCCTATGTCCAACAGTGGACGTCTTTCGGCTGAAATGATGAAGTCAACAGAACAGAATCTTGAGAATAAGTTGAAAGCAGTGATGACGTCACGCCGCGTTAACAGAATCTGGGCTTACGTTCGCGCGAATCGACTAGATAAAAGTTCCGACCGCATGTCCTTCTCTATCAGCAATCGCAGGTAAACCTAGTCCAGGGACTGTCTCACCACTCATTGTTAAATGAATACCTAAAGCTGATGTAGGCTAAATCAGTCACGTGGTCTGTAATTGTTAGTTTATTACTCGTCACCTGCACAAAGGCACTTGTCGAGTCAAAACTCCAAAGTCTTGAGCATAGACGCCGAATTGCTAGCCTGTCGGTTTCTATAGTTTTAATTTCAGAGAGTGTGCATTGGAATTGCACAATTTAATTCCGCCAAGACCGTTTCATCATAGGACCACAAGACGTACGGCGTTGCGCCATCGATACATGGTGGACATCCCACCCATACGAACAAAGCGTTTTGGGAACACACTCTTTATGAGTACAGCTAAGGAGTGGAATTCCCTGCCGAAGTCTGTGTTTCCTGATAGTTATAACCTTAAGAGCATTCATCCGTTAAAACCACGCAGAAGCCAAAATCAATTATTTCCGACGGACGCGTTGGCGCTGACGCGATTTTGCATCTATTAATAGTGATACTAAATAATTAATTGTAGTGTAAACAAACAAGTTATTAAAAAATATTGTACCATGTTTGATATCGTAAATGTGTTCAATTAATAGGTCTAAAAAAAAAACAAAAATGCCTCATATTTTATCCTAAACTAACACGTTTATTATCTCGAAAAATGGCAAAAATTACAGTTTTGAGATTACTTTTCTTGAATGAAAACTTACAGCAATCGTGTTTTTTTTAATCCATACATTAGTCAATGTTATAATTTTTTTTAAAGTAAAATTGTTGTAGGTTTATCATACACGGTTTAACTACTATCTCGCATCCGCGTAGACCATCGACCGCTAGTTTTAAAAATGGCTTGGATAAGAACTGTTCTAATGGGAAAACTATACGACCATTTGAAAATATTTTTAAACAATACACTAGATTATGATATTCCCAATAATATGACGTCAATATCTTATCTAGAAATTAAACACATTATTGTTATATTGTCCGTCGGAAATCATTGATTTTGGCTTCTGCGTGGTTTTAACGGATGAATGCTCTTAAGTCAAGAATGTATAGGTTGCTTTTAGGCAAGCGTGCTCCACCTACGGCCACGTCATCGCTTACCATCAGGTGAGATAGGATATTTCTACTCTGACCGACAGGTATATAATTTGTACCCGCACGAACGTTCAATACGGACAAGTTAGGCACTTTCATTTTGTTTTGATGAGTTTTGGACGAATTCTTTTTCTTTCAGAGTCTAGTTTTAAAACTGGTCGTGAACAGTACCATTGTTCCAAAGAAAACCAATACCTAGATACTAAATTCCAATAAGCAATATAACCCACCTACCTTCCACGCAAGTTTGCTCTGACTACCCACGCAATATCAAATAATGAAAACA
This sequence comes from Mythimna vitellina, assembly GCA_949316375.1. Taxonomy (NCBI): domain Eukaryota; kingdom Metazoa; phylum Arthropoda; class Insecta; order Lepidoptera; family Noctuidae; genus Mythimna; species Mythimna vitellina. The sequence continues at coordinate 20,881,121 of OX438702.1, read as the reverse complement.
GAAAACTTTCCTTTATTGTATTAAATTATGATCAAGTACAATATTAGGTATTACATACTTAATATAGCTTTATATAAAGGTTCTGTTGACAATGATCCTTAGCATTTTCAGGGGACAGAATTGCCAATTAAAACAGTAAATATGACCCCTAACGGTCTAGTAATATAGTAAGTAATGAGTTTAATAATGAGCTTTATTTTATAGCGGTCAAGGTTGTGAAACTAATATTTTGGGACTAAAAATAAGGTTTATTGAACATTATTATCTGGTAAAAGATTGAAGAAATTGGGCCACTATGTTATGTAGGGGCTTGTCGTTATTATCGCACTGATATGATAGTATGTCTTGTTACGTTTCAAAGAAAATATGAAGTAGATATTGTATTGGTAAATATAATATTTCGTAAATAGCAGTATTCGTGATAGTCAAACGATGGAAGGATTTATGAGACGCCTTTGAAAGACAGTAACAAAAAAACTGGGCAAGTGCGAGACACTCGCACCCTATTGGTTCCGTACGAACTTCATAGGTAAATAGTTCAATTTCGGAATGGAGTTTAAGAATATTTTTATTAATCGCAAAAAAAAAATTGTGACAATAAATTTACAGTTTTCAGATTTTTTCCTATACCTACTTGTGCTATAAGACCTTACTTTATGCCAAATTTCAGGATTGTGGGTCAAAGGGAAGTACGCTATGAATTTTGATTTCCTCGAGAATGTCGAAATGTACGTTTTTTGCCACATAAACTGAAGTATCTTTTTTCTCGTTAACTTACAAGTTTGTTTTTTCTACTGCTTCAACAGTCCCCAGACCTGAGTATATGGTTATGATTTTGACTCGATACCTCCACGCGTTCCTGAGATAAAGGGTTTTGACAGACAGACTGACCGACAGATAGACGGACGGATAACAAAGTGATCCTATAAGGGTTCCGTTTTTCATTTTGAGGTAAGGTATCCTAAAAACAGGAGTATAAAAATAACAGTGAAATGCTCCATTCAGACTATGAAAATGGTATTTTTTGTTTCTTTCAATTTTGCATTTCACTGTTTTTATCTGAGTTTCGGTTATGGAAATATAATACAGAAACCTGACCTGAAATCGCGATCTCTACTTTTATTTACTAATTTTATTTATTGGGGAAAATAATATTGAGTATTATTTAAAGAAAGGATATTCACAAAAGTTTTACAAACGTTGTATTAGGTCTTTAACTGTGAAATTGCCGTTTTTTAAAACGAGTTGCTTTGAATGTGAGTGTTATATCTTTGGATTGACTTGGAATTATAAGTTTAAATAAACTTTATATTAAAGTTACGTTATTATTTTTTCGAAATTAGGTATTTATTGGTTTCTTAGTGGTTTGTATTTCCTATAATATCGCTTAGGCTGCGCAATTATTCAAAAGTAAGCGCAGATAGCAATTTTGTGTAGTCTCAAGATGGCCAAAGGTCTATTGAATACAATGATATTAGGCTGCGCAATTGTTCAAAAGAGTCACCGCAAGCCCTGGAACGCAAAGGGAAACTTAAAGAACACAGGTGCTGGACTTAGGCCTCCCCCAAGTGTCGCCACAACGACCGGTCCTGTGCGTCTCGCATTCATTAGATTCAAGCGACCCTCACCACGCCAGCGGTCCACCTTGTGGCAGGACTACCATCGCTGCGTCTGCCGGTACGCGGTCCTTTCAGCCCCACGACCATCTGTCCAGCGAGCAATATATACGGCCTCTTAAGTTTGGTGATTCTTCGGGCTATGTTGGTAACTTTATTTCTCTTGCAACCCTCACCAGGTCATCGGATCACCTTGTGGGACCGATGACCTGGTACCTACCGGGACCGTGGGACCCTGGAACCGAGTACCTCCTAACGCTGCGTCTAGGTAAATTGCTTATTATTTATTTAAGTATTGGAATGTTTTTATGTATTACGTGTGTGTATTCTTAGAACAGTAAATAATCATTATCATTGTAAGATATATCCGAATATCACTAGTTTGATAAGAGATAAGAACATCGCGTTTATTCGACGTTATTGAATAAGATATTGCTTAGCTTAGCTTAGCTTAGTCGGCCTTATAATGTTCCCACTGTTGGGACTCAGGCCTCCTCTCTAGGAGAGGGAATGGGCCGTAATCCACCACGCGGGCCCAGTGCGGGTTGGTGGATGTCACATGTCTTTGAATTTTTGGTTCTAGGACATGCCGGTTTCCTCACGATGTTTTCCTTCACCGTTTTGTGAGCAATGGTGGTGAAATAAATTACACAAAGTAATGCGCCTGGCTGGGTTTGAACCCGCGACCTACAACTTGTAAGTCGGGGCCGTTACCACTCGGCCACCACTGCTCAAGATATTGCTTAACGGTTAAATAAATATCATAATATTTGACTGGCCTGTTGGTCTAGTGGTTAGTGGCCCTGACTGCTGTGCCGGAGGTCGTGGGTTCGATTCTTACCCAGGACAAATGTTTGTGTGATGAGCACGATCATTTGTTCTGTGTCTGGGTGTAATTTATCTATATATGTATGTATTCAGAAATATATAAGTATGTTTATCAGTTGTCTAGTACCCATAACACAAGCTTAGCTTGGGACTAGACGACGTTGTGTGATAGTTGTGGAATATTATGTATTATGTAATATTGTGAGTACCTCACTCTCTCCCAAAGTCTCATTCATCGGCAGAACCACTAAGCAGACTTTGTAGAACATAAAAATATTTTAGTAGGTACCTAATTTAATAAAAATATTATCACAGACTAAATTGGGTTAAACTAGAACTCCAAACAGGTTCAGACGACACTCGCAGAATATGTAATAGGTCTTCCACTAAAAACATGCCAAGTTTATAATATGAAAACTTATTTGACCGATGACAGCTTTCATTTCCTGACGATTCTTTCTTGTTTCCCCTTTTAGTTTTGTCACAGGATATTTTTGGTTCAGATTTAGTTCAGCCCTTAGTGATTAGTATTTCCAATTATTAAAATAATCACAGCCGCGCTTCCCCAAGGTTAAGGGAAGCTCGCAGAGCTCGGTACAAACCTAAATCCCCCATCAACAAGGACGACGAACTCAGCTAGCTAGAAGGATACAACACACATAGATAGACAGATCAGATCAGATGGATAGGTTGACTGGTAGAAAATGCCTAAGGCCTTAAGTCCGCCTTTGTACTTTTGTGTGCATGAAGTATAAATAAATAAATAAATAAGGATGGCTAACCACAAGAATGGGTGACCATTTTAATTTGCTAAAATTCCACCGTGCCTCGGAAAGCACGTTTAGCTGTTAGTCCCGGCTGTCATTTGCCCATATTTTACAGTCGTTACCTTTTTGAGGCAAGTAAGAATGTTTAAGCAAGCTGAAACTCACCTATGTTCCTTTAGTTGCCCTTTGCTTTCCAGGGTCACAGTATCTCTTTTGGACAATCCGGCAACCTTGGGAGGCACTCGACCCTAGAAGACCTTGACATTTAGGTATGCCAAGTTTAATCGTTATGAGTATGTTCCTAAAATACTCGTCTAAAAGATATAACTTCCTAGAGTTCTATTATAATAATTAAATTCAGACAGAATTATTACTTGAAGAAGTTAAGATCTTTGAAACGAAGTTTAATAACATCAGAATATGAATATCAAATACTTCTTTGCTCGACTTTGATGTAGGTATGTGTGTTTCCTTTTTATGTCTATCTCAGGGTTTTTTATTTCCATTTTCTCGTAAAATCCTTGACAAAGGGTGATTTATTGTTACCTTCCATTTCTTATGTCCTGGTACATCACATGTTATATTTCGTTGAGAAAAAGATGACGGTGGAAACAAAACTGTATTTCAATTCATCAAGATTTCCATGCGATTTACATAGGGGCCTATTGCATCATAAGAACCAGGGCTGGGTCAATCAGATTTCAGCAAATGGGCGGGTCTATTATGGCTGATGCCTGCTAGGGTTTGCAGGATTTTTTGAAAGAGTTACTGTGGCTGTGGAACGCAGAAGGCAACTGACAGAAAGGTGGGTTTTTAGTTGGTAAAAGCCTGACACTCCCTCTGTCTCCATCCAGAGCGGTAGGAGACATTTGATGATTTCTCACGTAAAAAACTGGGTATGTGCGAGTCGCGTACCGAGGGTTCCGAACAAACTTGAAAGGTAAATTCTGGTGTACGATTTATGACGTATCAAAAAAAAACTACTTAGGTACTAGATCTCATTCAAACCATTTTCGGTAGAAGTTTGCATGGTAATGGTACATCATATATTTTTTTTAGTTTTATCATTCTCTTATTTTAGAAGTTACAGGGGGGTGACATACATATTTTACCACTTTGGAAACCTCAATATCATTTTTGAAGACCTATCCAAAGATACCCACACGTATGGGTTTGATGACAAAAAATTTTTGAGTTTCAGTTCTAAGTATTTTTTTTTCTATTTTTGTGTGAAAATCATAATGCGGTTCACAGAATACATCTTACCAAGTTTCAACAGTATAGTTCTTATAGTTTCGAAAAAAAACGGCTGTGACATACGGACGGACAGACAGACTTGACGAATCCAAAAGGGTTCCGCTTTTTTGCCGTTTGGCTACGGAATCCTAAAAAGAGCAGTACTTACAACATATCTTTGAAAAAAAAAATAAAAAAAACAAACTTAACAATTCGAATAGTAATAAAAAAAAATCAAAGTCTCTTTTATTCGCTCGTCGTAATTAATTAAAATTACATGTTGAACATTATAATAATAATAATCGTAATTAATTTTGAAATACTCATTGAATATCTTTGAAAGAATGTTCGTCTAAATTACAAGCTTATTTAAGTTTAAGGCAGTAACAACAAAACCTTGTCGATAATAATATGTTATCGTTAATTGTAGGGTTGTTAAATAATAAATGGTCTGTTTATTTTAAAGTAACGATATAGTAATGTTCTAAAAACAGATGATTCATGTTTACCTTTAAGCACTTTGACAATGATGGCACTGGTCGCCTTTAATATAAGAGCAAACAAATGTTTATGTGGGCCTAACATGTTTAATACTATATTTATTTTAATTGCCTTGTTAGTCTCGTGGTCGCAAGCGCGACTGCTGAGTGTAGGGTCCTAGGTTGGATTCCCAGGTCAGGCAAAGATTGCTATTGGGTTTTGCTTTAGGTATTACTCTGTAGCAGCTCGGAGTTTGGAAGTCGGTGGTATGTCATCCCCGTGCCTCAGAAAGCACGTAAAGCTGTTGGTCCTGACCTGATCTCTCTCCAGTTCGTGTCTGATTGCCATCCCATCGAACTATGAGAGTAAAGGAACAGAGAGTACTCCTGTGTTTGCGTACACACTTGTGCATCATAATATCTCCTGCGTCTAACTAATCTCTTTTGAGATTCGTCACCGTCATCGAGATTCATCAGAGGATTATATTCGAACTTGGTGAATAAAAATATGTAGCCATAATTTCTCTAGCACGTCATAGTTCGATGCAATTCTCATGTAGCACGCTCTACCCTGAAGCAGGAGAAGTCAGTAGATGATTTGTAACCTCAAAAAATAAAAAGAAGTATCATCATCATCAGAGAAGGCTGACTCGATTCAGTCATCATCATCATCATCATTTCAGCCGAAAGACGTCCACTGCTGGACATAGGCCTCCCCCAAGTGTCGCCACAATGAACGGTCCTGTGCGTCTCGCATCCATCGTACTCCCGCAACCATAAAAGAAGTATGACGCAGGAAAACACGCAAAATGGTATGAAATTAATAAAAGAAAAAAAAACTGCCTACCTTTAAAGTAAACTGATAGGTACAGACGGCAAAAAAATATTAATTAACTCCTATAATCTAAACCCAATTAAATTCGACCATACTTTTAAGCTTTTTAGGCGAGGTACAAAATAAATATTCCTTTGGGAAAGTACTTTTTATAATTTAGGTCCTTTGCCGTTGTTTGCTGAGTCCTTTGTTGAATGTAAACCTTTGGAATTACTATGTGCTGAAGAATATTTCAGCTCTATATTTTAAACTTATTATTTACTTTTAGATTTGTGTTTTTGGATTTTTAGTTTTGTAGTTAGGACCTTTTGATTTTTGCTTTTGTAGTATAATATAATAATATAATATTCCACAACCATCACACAACGCCATCTAGTCTCAAGCTAAGCAGAGCTTGTGTTATGAGTACTAGACAACTGATAAAAATACTTATATATTTCTAAATAAATACATATTATAGATAAATTATACCCAGACACAGAACAAATGATCGTGCTCATCACACAAACATTTGTCCTGGGTGGGAATCGAACCCACGACCTCTGGCATAGCAGTCAGGGCCACTGACCACTAGACCAACAGGCCAGTCAAATCATCTTATGACAAATCTCGCTCTTGGACGGAGTGAGAGATAGTGTCAGACTTTTACTGACTAAACACCCACTACTGTTCCTTCTTTGCCTTCATACCAGGGCTTCGGGTTTCACTTTCACACTACCCGTGGCCCCAGTAGGCTTCGAACCTGCTGAGCCCCTACGATTTGTTGACATCTCCCTGAGGCGCGCGCGGAACAGTACGCGCCTTTTTGATTTATTTAGTAGTGAAAGTTTCAGTTTTTATGAAAAACTAGCTTCTACAGCAGTTTGTATTTTTTTTCCTGATAAAACGTAGTCTGTGTTCTATTCTAGGACATGGTATAGCAGTGTATCAAGTTTCTTCGAAATCCGTTCAAGCGTGAAGGAGTCAGATAGGTATCTACCTAGTACATAGAAACTTTCGGCTTTATAATATTGGTGTGATTTATCGTGACCTTTTGAGTAGCGTAATTAGAGACACAATAGAAACACAATGACCGAGCGAACGCCGGCGTTCGCTCGGGGTTTAATGAATTCACCTGAAACTAAAAAAACCGGGCAAGTGCGAGTCGGACTCACGCATTGAGGGTTCCGTATAAACTTACATATGAAAACAGTTCAATTTCCGAATCGAATCTTAAAGATTTTTACTAATCGCAAAAATGTTTTTTTTTTACTGACGTAACTACAAATTTACCATTTTTAATTTTTTTTCCTATATTTTTGCCGTGAGACCTTGCTTCATGCCAAATTTCAGGATTCTAGGACAACGGGACGTGCCCTATAAATTTTGATTACCTTGTGAGTGTCGAAATATACGTTTTTTGCAACACAAACGACCGTATTTTTTTTTTAGTTAACTTACAAGTTTGATTTTATTCACAGCTTCAAGGGACCGCAGCCCTGAATATATGGTTTTAATTTCAACACGTAACTCCACGCGTTCCCGAGATAATGGGTCTTGACAGACAGACGGACAACCAAGTGATTCTATAGGGGTACCGATTTTTCCTTTTGAGGTACGGAACCCTAAAAATAAAATCTAGTCATTTAGATTCATGTATTTTACATTACAACTAAATTAATTTTTATTACCAATCAAATCAAAATTTGGACATAATTGAATGAAAGTGTAAATTCAAAGTATTATTTCTCAATTCCACGTATTTTTTGGCTATAGGTTATTCAATTAATTACAATTCGGAGTAGCTGACTTTGCTCATTAATTTAACTGCGATGGGTACAGGTTGATACCACCGATGGATTCTTGAAAATGGTACCAGTCTTTTTGGGAATTGACACATCGCCTAGGCTCGGCTATGTGTAATCCGATTTCAAGGCAATACCATCCCCTTTTGTTATCATGGGACTCGTAAAAAGCTGCTAGGGCGTTACATTGTAATTCTATACCTATTGTAATTTGTCATTTAACTATAACTAATCATCATCTTCCTGCCCTTATCCCGTGTTATTTGGGGTCGGCGCAACACGTTTTTTTCTTCCACTCTGCCCTGTTACTCGTCATGCTATCACTAACTTCCTTTTCTTTCATATCACTCTTCACACAATCCATCCATCTTTTCTTTGGTCTCCCTCTTCCTCTCCATCCATCCACATGTAAATTCATAACTCTTTTAGTAACATGCGTTTCATCCCTCCTCTTCACATGACCATACCAAGACAAACGATTCCCTTTCAACTTTTCAGTCACTGGCGCCACTTTCAAACTTCCCCTAATATATTCATTTCTCACTTTATCCATTCTCGTCACACCACACATCCATCTTAACATTCTCATCTCCGCTACATGCAATCTTTTTTCATCCGTCTTTACTAATACTGACAAAATATTAGCCGCATGCATATTGACCGCTGGCTAAGAGTTCCCACGAAGTGTGTCCCTGAGGATGGGTGATGTCGCCGAGGCCGATCTGAGGGCTTAGCAAGTTGACAATCTACAATTGTTAATGATAGTAGAAAGCTTCAAATGTATGGGAATGACGACATCTCAACGCTTAGTCACGTGGTCAGAACAAAGGAATCGGAGGCGTTGCCGACTCAAGGCGATCGACGAAAGAGAATCATACCTGGCAGAAGTTGGGGAGGGCCTTTGCTCAGGAGTGCAAAGGTACAGGTAAACTAAACAAAACACAGAGTGGAAAGGTATATTACAATGTAAATAGTACACTAAGAACTGCCTGCGTTTATTTTGTCTTTCTGTGTCAAATCCGTCCAAAGGGTGTCTATAAAAAATCGCTTTTAACAATAAGACCGCCCATTGTTACACCTTATTAATCTTAAGCTCTTACTGTATTTTTTGGTGAAGTAAAATAAAGATTAAACTAACTACCTACTAATATTATACACTAAAACACAAATACATATATAAAAAAAACCCCTGGCTTCGAAAATCGCCTTCGCTTTGCTGTCGACGAGTAATGTATATTTCTTGTCGCTTCTATTATGTGAGCACAATCTAGATAAAAGTAAATAAAAAAAGTAATGAATAAAATAGAAATTGAAGTAAGCCACCGGTTGTTATGAGATGACCAGTCTCAACTGAGGGCCGGGATTCACAAGCATGTCGATTTTAATTTTTCAGCCGAAAGAGATCCACTGTTGGACATAGGCCTCCGCCAAGTTTCGCCACAATGAACGGTCCTGTGCGTCTCGCATCCATCGGATTCGTGCAACCTTTATCAGGTCATCGGTTCGCCCTTGTAGGAGGCCTTCCAACGCTACGTCTTTTGGTACGCGATCGTCATTCCAGAACCTTTCGGCCCCTACGGCCATCTGTTCTGCGTGCAATGTGCCCTGCCCAATGCCGCTTAATTTTGGTGATTTTTCGTGCTATGTCAGCATCCTTGGTTCTCCTGCGGATATCTTCATTTCTGATTCGATCACGCAAGGAAACTCCGAGCATAGCCCTTTCAATTGCCCTTTGGGAGACTTAAAGCCTTCTGATGAGGCTCATTGTGAGTGACCACGTTTCGGAGCCATATGTCATCACTGGCAACACGCACTGGTCATAGACTTTTGTCTTAACATCGTTCATTCGTCTTGAAATAACGGTAAATAAATAGAAAATATTATATGTAGGTAATCATAATAGGGCCGTGAAAGTCACAACCATAAAGACAATATATTCAGCCCCTTCATGACACTACATTATTTACCAAAAACTTTAGTTTCAACATAAATGATATATTCGTGTATCCACAGGCCTGTCCCATTTTAGCTAGAAATTAAACTGTTTGTTCACAAAACTATACTGAAAGTTCGTACAGAATTTATTCACTCGGGTACTACAATAATTTAACGCTATTCATATTAATTTACACTTAGTTTTTGGTTATTAATTAATTATGAGTTTATTTGGAAAATTATTGTTCAAATATATAGGTGTTTACAAGTAGGCTCTTCATACAAAGGTTGTCTGTAAAAAATCACTGTCAGCCTATGACCGCCTTTTGTATTAATTTTAAGTTTCTACTGTGATTTTATTTATGGTGTACAATAAGGAGAATATCTATTTATCTATCTATTTATTTATTATATACTTTATTGTAGGTGCTTATAAGAAACATAACAAAGAAAAACTTATGTCTAAAACATATACAATGGGCCGCTTAATCGCAATTCGCATTTATCTTTGTGTTTATTGTGTTATTGTTTTTTTTTTTTAAGATAGACCAAAAAACACAGTGACTGTAATATAATACCTATAATTAAAAAAAAAACCTAGTTCTATCACAGCTCTGCATGTATCTTCATTTTGAAAAGAAGTAGAAGGAAATGACATCACACTAATATTATAAAAGTTTGTAAGTATGTGTGTGTGTGTGTTACTCCTTCACACTCTAACGTCAAATACAACATACTATGATGGAAAACATAAAAAAAACCGGCATGTCCTAGAACCTAAAATTCGAAGACATGTGAAATTGACCAACCCGCACTGGGCCCGCGTAGTGGATTACGGCCCATTCCCTCTCCTAGAGAGGAGGCCTGAGTCCCAACAGTGGGAACGTTATAAGGTTGATTATGCTTATGCTTATAATCCTTTAACAAAGAGAATGATCTAGCAGTACTCTACAATAATGAAGAAGGTAGGCACCTACTGCATAATAAAATAAAATAATGCATACTATCTACACTAATATTATAAAGAGGAAAACTTTGTTTGTTTGTTTGTAATGAATAGGCTCAAAAACTACTAGACCGATTTTAAAAATTCTTTCACCATTCGAAAGCTACATTATCCACGAGTAACATAGGCTATATTTTATTTTGGAAAAAAATAGGGTTCCGTAACATATTTGAGTTTTTCAGACACAAAGTATAAAAAGTCAACCAGAAAAGTTACTTATTTTGCGTACGCTGCCTAAACTATGAAAGATAGAACCATAAAATGTTGTAATTAATTGTAGACGGTCCGGACTAAGCGTTTCGCTTCGTCATTTATACCGCGTACATCGAAGGACTGGAACAATTTGCCTGCTGCGGTCTTTCCGTCCAACTATAATATAGGTATCTTCAAGGCTAGAGTGAATAGGCTCTTAATAAACTAGTGCGCCTGACCATCAATGATTGCATCTCCGCTTACCATCAGGTGGGATCGCAGTCAAGCACTGGTTTATATCAATAAAAAAAAAAAAAAAAGATCTTGTAAATATCTACCAAAGTTTGTTAGGAGAAACCTACTTTCACGCGGGCGAAGCCGCTGGGAGAAGCTAGTAATTAATAAACGAATAAAAAAGTAAATAAACACGATCTGTCGTGTGTCCGGGTCGTGAGTTCCTTCCACAATACAATAGGTAAACAATACATGACGACAAACGCTCTTCCTTTGAAAAGGTCTTTAACACAGAGGCGAGAACTTATTTAATATAATAGCCATTTTATCCATTCAATTGTCATCAGGGCAAGCGATGGACAGGTTGTCCACAAGAATAATAATGTTCATTGATTTATGTTAAAGTAATATGTACTGGGATTTAAAACTCAATGCTTCATTTCTACAAACGAAAACCAGACCCAGTAAAATATTCATCATCTTTGCAGACGATAGACGTCCACTGTTGGATATAGGCCTCCACCAAGTATCGCTACGAAGTTTTGTGCGTCTCGCTTCCATCGGAATCCCGCGACCCTCATCAGGTCATCGGTCCACCTAGTGGGAGGCCTTCTTCCGATATGTGGCTGGTACTCCAGAACCCGATTACGATGCGTTTTATAGATATATTTTTCATCATCATCATCATTTTAGCCGATAGATGTCCACTGCTGGACATAGGCCTCCCCCAAATGTCGCCACAAATAACGGTCCTGTGCGTTTCGCATCCATAGGATTCCCGCAACCTTCACCAGGTCATCGGTCCACCTTGTAGGGAGCCATCCAATACTGCGTCTTCCGGTACGCGGTCGCCACTCCAGAACCTTTCGGCCAAAACGGTCATCTGTTCTGCGAGCAATGTGCCCTGCCCATTGCCACTTAAGTTTGGCGATTCTTCGTGCTATATCGGCAACCTTGGTTCTCCTGCGGATATCTTCATAATGAATGATATATTTTTAATGTAGATATATTTTTTAAATTATTATTGCTCGCCGTATTGCACTTGCTTGCGGGACTCTTTTCACAGTCGTTCTAACAATCCCTTTGACTTCAGTCACTTTAATATACATCCTTAAAAAGCTCTATCCCGAAATAAGAGTAACAGTACAAAATACAGTTCAAAAAGTATTCAATTAAATATGAGAGATCGCATTCAAAGTAGAACACTATTCGCTAACAATATCTCTTGACAAAGTTAAGTGAGTTTCCAAGATTTACGCGTGACTTGGCAACTTGTGACTTTGGCATCCACTGTAGTTATGTTCTGTCAAAGGTATCTTGATGCAGTAGTTAATGTTACTAGGAGCCAAGTGCAAGGGAAAGTCATCCATCTTTGCTTGGTTTATATTTTGCCGTCCTGTAATTCTTTAGCATAAGCAGCCTTATAATGTTCCCACTGTTGGGACGACTGTCATTTGTACATATTTTACGTTCATTACAGACAGGAGAGCTGACACTAGTCTCGCCAAAGGAAGTTGTGGTTGTGGAGGTCAGACAAAGTATAGGACTGTTTACATGCTGCATGTAAAGCACTGATATTCAACTGCATCAAGTTCCACTACAAACCAACCCCAACATAGTTAGAACAGGCTAAGTAGATTAGGGTCGCGAGATTTTATGAAATACCTTTGCGTTCCAGTGCCACTGTCCTAACTGATGATTAAGATGAACGGGGTCCGTCCATCTCGCTAACATCTCTTTGAGGCGCACGTGGATCACAACACGTTCTCCACTTGGGTTTGTTCCTAACAGGACGGGCGGACAGCAAGCTATTAATGGGTGGCTTGCTTGCTAGCAATGGCTCGTCGTCCAGAAGCCTGCGACCTGAGTCGCATTTTATTAAACGTAGGTACATAATATAATTATTAAGGGCCGATTTCATCAGTCGCTATAAAAACTTAGTTCAACAAAACTGAGTTCAGCGTAATCTAGTTTATAGATCGGCGTTGATATAGATTTACGTCAAACCGATTTCACCAGCATCATTTTAATCGCGTTTACCAAAACTTAAGATAAAATGTGAGAGGAGCTATAGCTATATGTATCTACAACATGTATCGGCGAATTCGGTTTTCAATTATATTTTTTTAGAAGTAATATATTTTTAATGAAAGAACAACCAATTTAATAATAGAAAATTGTTTATAAATACAATGTTTATTAATATTATGACATTAACAATTGACACTAGTGATAGCGGCTAAACGCGATTATGCGAGCCAAACGTTGGGAACATGGGCGTAGAATTATAACTGAGTTTAGCTTAAACTAGATTCAATTCATAGCGGTGAAACGCAAAATGAAGCTATAATCTCGATTATACGTTCAAACTGAGTTTTGTTTAAAATAATCGCGATTTGTTTTATTGGTGAATTCCGCCCTCAGTCATGTTATTTATCACACAACTACATTTCCATCATTTCCCACAAGTTTAACGCTTCTGATAACGGCTCAGTTTCACTACCTTTTCTTCTATCAAACGAATCCTCAATAGACACTGTCAATAGCTTCGTAGCCCATAAATCTATCTTGCTCATATCAGTCGGAGCCCGCACAGACCCTCGTACCAAACGTAAGCCTCTCCCCGACAGACATCTGAGCCGCTTCTGAACGTAAATCTGCTACATCACTTTGGTGCATTGAGACTATTTAGACCTTTCATTGTGCAGGATTACTAGGATTGTGTGTTTTAAAAAAATATGGAAAAGTAGATGAAGCTTTGGAACAATTTATGGGTTGATCAGAGATAATAAAAAAGGTTTGTACTCGTTTAGATGTAGGATTTCTTCCTATGAAGTTACTATTTTATATTATGGTAAAAAATGACTGGAATATTCATATCGTTTTTTATTTATTTTGTCAATTTCATTTATAAGGAGCAGGAGGAAACGGGTGGCCGTTGGGGCCGAAAGGTTCTAGAACGACGGCCACGTACCGGAAAACGTAGTGTTGGAAGGCCTCCTACAAGGTGGACCAATGACTTGCATTGGTAACGTTTGCGGGAATCCGATGGATGCGAGACGCACAGGGCCGTTCATTATGGCGACCCTTGGGGGAGGCCTATGTCCAGCGGTGGACGTCTTTTGGCTGAAATGATAATGATGATTTTTAGGGGGGGGGGGGGGTTCGTGGCAAAAAATTAGACCAAATCGCGCCAATTGTACGTTTCTTTTGTATTATAATTTCAATTTGTAAATTTGTACTCTTGGCATGCAATAAAGTATATATAAATAAATACTTAATATTTTTTGTTTAGAGGAGATAATTTCTGAAAGTACTGGTACGATTGCTAAAATTTTTTCACCGATAGAAAGATGCTTTATTCTTATTTTATGTGCGCGAACGAAACCGCTGGCAAAACCTAGTTTCTATTACATCTTTATCTAACATCAGTTCTCATACTTCTCATCTCTCTACTAAACATGGTCTTATTTAAAAGCGAACTAAATTTATGCAACATCTATAGGTATCTATTTACGAAATACATCTCCCAGACGCTCAGTGAACTACAATTGGCTACAGCTGTGACTAGTTGAATACCCGCTGTTGCACCCTGGCTATGTTGTACAATACAAGCTTTAGTCTGCGGCGTCATCTGCGGAATAAGTGTTAATGAAAACTTGTTGTTTTACCTTGTCTCTATATTATAGGGTTATGATGATGGTTTTAATGAGTATAGGTAAATGCATATATGTCATGTCCGCAAATATAATTGTTGTTACCACACTATCGCTGCAAATTGAAAAACAAAAAAGGTTAGGAAAATTGAATTTCGCGGGCTACCCTGGAGCAATACACCTTAAGATGGATTCACATGATCTCAAACACAGTGCCAGTGTGGAGCCGATCGCGTGAGGCAACGGTCCTCACGCCCCAACCGCCGCCGGGACTCCGATCCCGATTTCCGGCCACCGTAGGCGCGGGCTTGCGAACGGCGAGCAATGGGTGGCTCGCCGTCCGACCGTCCGGTAACCGTCCGGACCGAGCCCAAGTTGTCGACGGCGCGTATTGTTCCACGCGCGCCTCAAGGAGAAATCAGCAACTGTAGGGGCCCAGCCGGGTCGAAGCCAACTGGGGCCAAGTGTCTGATTCTGAAAAGAAGACTCGGCCCCAGTAAGAAAGGCAACGATGGAACAGGAGTGGGTTTTTAGGCAGTAAAAGTCTGTCACTATCTCCCGCCTCGCCCAAGAGCGGGGGATGTCATAAGATGATAAAAAAAAAAAGTGTGGAGCCGCTTCACAGGAAATAAGTCACCTGCTTGCTGTCTGGCTAACATCATCACCTATACCTTCCAGGGTTTTTGTGAGGTTTTAATAATAGAGGTGTAATGGTTACTGGCACTGTACAAGTTGCCAAATACCGAGCAAAGAAAATTTCATTAGATTCCCGATTTTTCTTCATGCGATTCGAAATGTACGAAAGATTTCCCGCTGTCCTGGTGCTATGCTTAGAGCAACTGAATACCATATCCTAATAAATTAGAATTAATCCATTATCCTAAAAAATTAGATACTCGTGTATCAATTTTCTTCAAAATCCAAAGGAGTAAATGATGAACAACAAACAATCTAACATACAGCCTTTTACATAAATAATTAGTATGTCTATGTTGCCCCCTGAGTCCACTTGAAGACGGAGGAGGAAAATGGTTTCTCTCAAGCATTTGTAGCTACTGATATCCGTTTTTGTTTGCCGTCTGTCTGTTGTATGAACCCGGTTGAGTTCGATTTAAATCAAGTGTGTTCGTTCAGAATATTATGAGGGTTAAGTGTTTTATCAAAGATGAATTTAAAAGAACAAAATTGAAATATAATAAAAATACTAGACTAAACAAGAGATATTTGAAATAAAATTCAGTATCATTCCAATTGGGTTCTTTTCTCATTAATATATGGGTATATATATAATGAGAAAAGAACCCAATTGGAATGACAGCATAGCATAGCAGGCCTTATAATGTTCCCACTGTTGGGACTCAGGCCTCCTCTCTAGGAGAGGGAATGGGCCGTAATCCACCACGCGGGCCTAGTGCGGGTTGGTGGATGTCACATGTCTTCGAATATTTGGTTCTAGGACATGCCGGTTTCCTCACGATGTTTTCCTTCACCGTTTTGAGAGCAGTGGTGATGAAATAAATTACACAAAGTAATGCGCCTGGCTGGGTTTGAACCCGCGACCTACAACTCGTAAGTCGGAGCCGTTACCACTCGGCCACCACTGCTCCCGTTGCTGCTATTGGAATGATACTGAATTTTATTTCAAATATCTCTTGTTTAGTCTAGTATTTTTTAACCTAAAGGTTGACTGGTATAGAATGCCTGGTTATATTCAAGCCGCCTATGTACCACTACTGATAAATAAATGTTGATGGGTCATGGTCTGCCTTTTGCAAAGTTTCATCTAAATCTATTCAGCCGTAAATGCGTGATTGATAAAAAAACATCCAAACATAAAGAAATTCACATCATTTATTAGCAGGACGTCTATTGTGCTCCCTAACGCAAACCCACTTGAGGATGGCGGAGCAAAATGGATTCTCTCAAGCACTTATACCCACTGATGTTGTTTTTATTTACCTCTATCTGTTTAAAGTGCCCGGTTGGAGTTAGACTTAAATCAATTGTGTCGGTCTGTTATTTGTTATTTAAAAGGGGTGTTACATTGTCGCAAATGTATTGTATGTAGCATTTTTGCCATTTTTAGTAGGGTATCGCAAACACAGCTGTAAGATTAGTGGCCCTGACTGCTATGCCGGAGGTTGTGAGTTCCATTCTCGCCTTGAATTGTAACCGGCAAATGTTTGTTTGATGAGCACGATCATTTGTCTCCGTGTCTGGTTGTAGTTTATCTATAACATGAGTATGTGTGTATTTAGAAATATATAAGTACATATGTTCATCAGTTGCCTTAAGCTAGAACTACAATAGACCGACGCACTCGTGTAACACGCCTGATTTGTACGTAGAACGACGTCGCGTGGCGTGGATCTAGTGTAGCTCTGCAAGTCTAGTTTCCATATAAAACGTATGGAGAACGACGCGCCCAGATCGGCGTGTGTGGCACACGTGTGCGCAGTGTAGTTCTAGCTTCAGTGTAGCTCTACAAGTCTAGTTTCCATATAAAATGTATGAAGACCGACGCGCTCTGATCGGCGTGTGTGGCACACGTGTGCGCAGTGTAGTTCTAGCTTCAGTGTAGCTCTACAAGTCTAGTTTCCATATAAAATGAATGGAGACCGACGCGCCCAGATCGGCGTGTGTGACACACTTGTGCGCAGTGTAGTTCTAGCTTCAGTGTAGCTCTACAAGTCTAGTTTCCATATAAAATGTATGAAGACCGACGCGCTCTGATCGGCGTGTGTGGCACACGTGTGCGCAGTGTAGTTCTAGCTTCAGTGTAGCTCTACAAGTCTAGTTTCCATATAAAATGTATGGAGACTGACGCGCTCAGATCGGCGTGTGTGACACACTTGTGCGCAGTGTAGTTCTAGCTTCAGTGTAGCTCTACAAGTCTAGTTTCCATATAAAATGTATGAAGACCGACGCGCTCTGATCGGCGTGTGTGGCACACGTGTGCGCAGTGTAGTTCTAGCTTCAGTGTAGCTCTACAAGTCTAGTTTCCATATAAAATGAATGGAGACCGACGCGCCCAGATCGGCGTGTGTGGCTCACGTGTCCGCAGTGTAGTTCTAGCTTCAGTGTAGCTCTATAAGTCTAGTTTCCATATAAAATGTATGGAGACTGACGCGCTCAGATCGGCGTGTGTGACACACGTGTGCGCAGTGTAGTTCTAGCTTCAGTGTAGCTCTACAAGTCTAGTTTCCATATAAAATGAATGGAGACCGACGCGCCCAGATCGGCGTGTGTGGCTCACGTGTCCGCAGTGTAGTTCTAGCTTCAGTGTAGCTCTATAAGTCTAGTTTCCATATAAAATGTATGGAGACTGACGCGCTCAGATCGGCGTGTGTGACACACGTGTGTGCAGTGTAGTTCTAGCTTCAGTGTAGCTCTACAAGTCTAGTTACCATATAAAATGTATGAATACCGACGCGCCCTGATCGACGTGTGTGGCACACGCGTGCGTAGTATAGTTGCCTTTGGTTTGGGACTAGATGGCGCTATGTGGAAAAAAAAGGTGTAAAGTAATATACCTACAGAATAATACCATTAATAGCCAGAATGTGTCTCATAACAATTCCAATAAGCCGGCTAGGTTAAATAGTTTTATTAAAGAGTTCCGGTGCCTCAGATCCGGGTTCATCATCAGTTCGATGGTACCATTTTCATTAAAACCATTTGTTTCAAGTTTCGTCATTGTCGTTTAACTATTTTAATCGAGATGTCTGTATGTTTGTAAAGTTCCGTAACCCATCTGGGGCCTTCTTCATTAATTCCACTTAACCAAGTGACACTTTCTAAATTCAATTGTTTGGCTGTTTGATGAGAATATCAAAATTGCTATATATGCATGCCTGTAGTATTTGAGGAGTTACATCAATTCTACTGAAACTATTATTAGAACTGGGTTTTGCTAAAAATCAGACCAATCTGGAAGTATATCCTACCAAATGAAAAAAAATACTAGGCAAGTGCGAGTCAAACTCGCGCCCTGAGGGTTCCGTACAAAATTACCTATTTAAATAGTTCAATTCCGAAATGGAGTCTCAAAAGATTTTTTCGAATCGCAAAAAAATATAAAAATTGTGACGTAACTACAAATTTACAACTTTCAGATATATTCCTATACTTGTGCTATAAGACCTTGCTTTATGATAGATTTCAGGATTCTGGGTCAACGGGAAGAGGACCCTATGAATTTTGATTTCCTTGAGAGTGCCGAAATGTACGTTTTTTTGCCACATATCTGAAGTATCTTTTTTTCTCGTTAACTTACAAGTTTGAGTTAGTAGATAGTTTTAGAGTTTATTAATTACAACCAAAATAAAAATCTTTTCTCTTTATAATATGATTAAGTATATATATAGTATATACATATATATAGCAGAAATTAAATCTTAGTTCAGTGTTAGTTTGCGTTTATACCCCCTAAAACCCAAATAACAATGAATTTTAAGAGTATTTCCATCGTTTTTCTACTCCTAAAGGTGTTTATCACAGATTGAGCCCACCGGTGGCTTAAATAGAGTTGTGTTACCGAATTCGGCCTTAATGCCCTTAAAATATCTAGACCATTTCTAGCCTACAGGGCATCGTGGCCGTTGGTCAGGATCTAACTTTCTGCACCTGTTGCTGTATTTGGCTCTTCCAATGATACAATAAATAAAATTTTATGGCCCTAAATAACAATGTAAGCGATGATGTATTACCCACTGCGGACAAGACACATTGTTCTGAAAGTCACGCAATGTCAAAAGTTTAGCTCTAATTCAAACATATAAAGCCTTTTGACGTTTGTATTTTTTTTTTCATTAATACCCTGAGCTCGTAAATATATCATTTTCATTTTATTTGACCGTCTAGGCCAAATAACTGAAAGCTGAAAAAAGAATCTCAAATCTCAGTAAAATTACAAGCTGAAAACTTCGTCGGAATTAAATAAATCTGATTAAATTTAAATCACTTTTTTTTAGTTAAAATTAAAACCATCAGAAAAGGCAGCTCTTTTGCTTAAAAAATAATATCGTTGGAAAAATTTGTTACAGTTCATTTCATTTAATTCCAATCTTCTTCAGCGCCAACAAATAAAATTAAAAGTTAGAATCCAAGAGATTCATGATTTGAAAAGCGATATTTCATGCCTATTTTAGCGCCGAGTCAATGCAAAAGTCGGGTCCTTAAGATGTAAATTTGGCTCCCTGAATTCTAAATTAAGTCAAGTTTTTTGGACACAAGAGAAAGGGGTACCTGAGAACATTTGAGAGGGCGCTGACACCAGTATCGGCACTTGAGCACGTCTTGCGAAGCACTCTTGAGGTTTTTTTGAGGGAGAAGTACCTACTATAGACTAGCTGGCGCCATGTTTTGGAGTCAGATAATTTGGAGGCACTTGACATTTATTAACACACTTTTTCTAAAAGTTACATCGTTTTTTCTATGAATCTTTTTATACCGGCTTATTGGCAATTTACATTTGAGACAAAATTAAAACAGGTCGAATATCGCTAAAGTTTTAAATGTAAAATGAATGCCTAATACCAAGGCTACAGGATAGTTCGAAAGAGTTACCGCGACCCAGGAACGCAAAGGGCAACTGGAGGAACAGGCTTATACTCATTCTCGGGGTCCGCCGATATTACCTATCAGCGGATATATATCAAGATATACTATATCAATTTATTTTTTCAATTGTCTTCTAAAATAAAAAGTTTTGGAGATTAATGTTTACCTTGGGAACACGTAGCGACAAATTACAATTCAGAATAATTTTGATTGTTTCCCAAAGTTGAAACCTCATTTAAAGTTGAAAAAATCCCCTTTAACTTACTAGTACGGCTAGCTTTTTATTGAAAATCAAACCTTAACTTCATATAATATAAGGTTTATTTTACGAGTTAATAAGATTATTATAATAATAGGTACTTGCTTTTTTTAAGTGTTCATTTAAAAAAAAAATATCAAAGAAACAGTAATTCTTTTGTTACTTTTTTTAAACAAAAAATGTGGTAATTTGACACTTATATTATTTTACAAATTCCTTTCACCATTTTAAGTGTTTAATCCCCTTACAGAATTAAATTCGTTACTTTTTTTAGCCTAATAAAAAAATCCATAAAAAATCGGATTTATCTGCGGCAGAAGATATTTGATGACTTGTCACCCCAAAAAAAGGCTTAACTATCAACATTGCAGCCCAAAGATGTCTACAAACGAACATAGCGTCGCGACATTGTCCGGTCTTGTGCTTCTCGCATTCAGCGGACTCGTCTAGGTTATTAATTTTAATTTACTACGTGCCTTTAATAAACGAATACCTGCTAATGAACTTTCCACCATCAAGCAATGAAAACTCATTAAGAGGGCCCTTTGCCAATCGTCTATCGTCAACGTCCACCGCAATCCAACTTAATGTTTAATGAAGATGCAACGTGAAAAAAAGAGAGATAACGCCTCAAAAGTCTGTTGGGATTTAGTAAATCCATCGTTTGCTCGATATTTATCATAACTTGTTTTTATAAAAACCTTAGATTTTTTTATTTTTTTTTTTTATTTATGAGTACCTACATTATGAAAGGCCAAAGTTCATACAAAATAACAGATTTTGAGAGAAGTGATGGCCGAGTGGTAACAGCTCCGACTTACGAGTTGTAGGTCGCGGGTTCAAACCCAACCAGGCGCATTACTTTGTGTAATTTATTTCATCAACATTGCTCTCAAAACGGTGAAGGAAAACATCATGAGAAAACCGGCACGTCCTAGAACCAAAAATTCGAAGACATGTGACATTCACCAATCCACACTGGGCCCGCGTGGTGGATTACAGCCCATTTCTCTCCTAGAAAGAGGAGGCCTGAGTCCCAGCAGTGGGAACATTAAAAGGGTGATTATGCTATGCTAGCAGATTTTCAGAGGTCTTTACTGAATTAGTTTTACCAAAATGTATGATGTGATTTCAATAGAAACCTAGATAATATCAACAAGATGTGTTTCCAAAATATCTATAGAAAGATTTTTAATAACGTCATAATCACGTAAGAGCGGTTGTTTGAAAAATAAAGAAAATGTAGTTCAGTTTGGACGCTCTTAACTCATTACATAAACTAACCTATTGACTAAGCAAGAAATGTAATGGCGTTTCACGTGGGCACAATTTCGCAATACCTTTTCTTAGTTTACAATAAAGCACAAATGTATATCGAGTTTCTTGTTTTGCATAGTAGCCGTTATTTCAAATCATTCTCGTATTTCAACGTAGTGTTTCAACATCCTTCTCCATTACTACCATGTTTTCTTTTGGAGAATATGTTACTATAGATGTGACTCCAAATTGGAGCTATGCCCGATTAGAATTGATGGGATCGCCCCTTCTGTGTTCCTAATCCTATGACCTGTTCGGCTTTACTTTAGAGTCACATTTAGTTTAGATTGGATTTGCTTTAGAAGTCTCAATTTTGTCATCTGTGAAATTATTCAAAAGGGTTACCAAGGCCCTAGAACGCAAAGGGCACCTGAAGGAACACAGGTGGATTTTAGACAGCAAAAGTCTGATATTCTGTAGTGTATTATTTATATCATGTACCTATGTATTACCTACCTGTGTGTATGTGCGTACTCTTCAAACCTATATAATCAAGTGTTATTATAAATTATAGGGAGGATTATTCGAGTAGCCAGTGGTATCATTTCTCTCCCAATATCTTCGTCCTAACAATTCTCTCTCGCACAATCCAGAGATGTAGTTTTTTTTTATTTGATGATTTTTCCATCATAAAAGAAACCCATTGTCATGATCGAGATAAAGTAACATACTCGTATTAATAGCGATAAAGATCGAACCCATATATTTCAACCTTTCTGGCTGACGTTATCACTAATATAAATATTATAATACACTTTGTCACGGTTATTAGATTTTAAAATGATGAATCAACTCCTACAAAGAAAAGATTACAGTTTACTGGTATACGTGAATGTATATTGATGACCTAATACTTCAATACATCACTTGGAACAAAAGACAAACAATGCAACTGTCGCAATGGAAACGAAGATAAATACGATTTCTTTTACACACACAAAGGGAGGATTGCAGAAAACCAATAGGGTACTCCGTGTACTTGATCTAGAAACCTTGAGAACAGTAAACAAACAGACTGATCCGATTCTGTACTGGGATAAAGGAAAACATGAAGAGATAAGGCGTAATAAATCGTCCAGTTTTATACGCTACACGTACACAAAGACAACATTTATTAAGTATATCCTTAGTTAGTGCTGACTTGGGAGTAAGTTATCGACGGAATGGTGGACTGTACAGATACTAGCTTCTGCCAACGACTTCGCCCTCGCGAATGCCGAAAATTGTTCCAAGGAAACTTACTGGTGAGGGTCGCAGGAATCCGATGGATGCGAGACGCACAGGACCGTTCGTTGTGGCAACACTCGAGAGAGGCCTATGCCCTCTTTAGGCCGACATGATGATGATGATGATGAACATGTTGGAATATGACAAAAACAAATCCATCCTACTTCAACACTATGTATATCTTTCTCTTTCTAACCAATAAATATTGTATTTAATTGGTCTGAGTCCCTTGTCAGCACTTGACTGAATTCCCTAGTATAGTTACAGTTACTGTATTCTTTTAGCCCTGCTTAGAAGCACACGTCTCACGTAATATTACTGAAACACACCTTCCAATATAAAGTAAAGGATTAATAAATAGTTATTATTTCAAATCCTTAAAACCGTGTTTGCTTTGGTGTCCACCTATTAATCCCAACAGAACATAGATACACTCGCGATGAAAAATGCTTATGTCATATTCCAAGACATGGTCTTCTTGTGTCCCAAGTTTCGTCAAAATCAGTTTTGTTTTTTAACAGTTTTGTTTTGTTCTTTTTAGATGTAGGAAAGTGACTCATCCAGTGACTTCTCTGGCTCTTGGAGCGCGGGAGTGTGTGATACTTTTACTGACTAAAACTAAACCTGTGTCCTTCACCTACCTTTTGTGTTCTAGGACCACAGGTTTTCTTTTCAGATATTCCCCGTGGCCCTAGAGGGCATCGGCCCTGCTGGGCTTCTACTGTTTTGCTGACATCTCTTTAAGGCTCGTGGAACACTACGCGTCGTCGGGCTCGGTCCTTATCTGATCCCATTGCCTACGGTGACTGGAGACCACCTCAAGAGTCCCGACGCTCGGGTCGTCTCCTGTAGCGGCGGTTGGGGCGTGAGTATGTCCGTTCCCTCACGTTTGTGGCCATATCCTTTGCTAGCATTACTGCTTCGCAGAAGGAGGCGACCGCATCCCTCCTCTAGCAGTATCGATTATTATGCATTATCAATACGAATCAAAAGAAAATACTCGTCTTTTATTGTGGTAAAAATATTAGTACCTATAGCAAAATTGTTGGCAGATGACTTCGTGTTGAATGCAGCTAAATACCACATGTCTATGTACAATAACAGTATATCAGTATATATATGTATTATCAGATAGAATATAGCTGACCAGAGGGTACCAAATGAAAACAAATGAATAAAGAAATACATATCCAGTCAAGACCGATAATACTAATTGTAAAATAGCTATCGGAAAAGAACAAAGGTTTAATAACCAAGACTATGATCACCAGTTAGCTTTTAATTTAACCCTCACTGGAGTCGGAATATCAGTATACTCTCATAGATTGGCTTTCGATGATGCAGTTACGATAATTAATAGGTTAACAAGCTCATCTCGTGAGTTTCAATACTGAAATTGAACTTAATCAACGTGGGATTCATTGTGCTTAATATCGATGTTCAGTTTTGAATTTTTAATTGGTTCTATGATGCTGGAATGCTGGGTTAACGATTTATTAACCCAACATTCCGATCTTTGCTTATATATAGAGTATATTTACCTAAAATTCCTGGAAGTAAGTAAAATAGAGTTGATCAATTGACTTTGAATACTGACGAAGTTTGCGAATGGTTTATAGCCAACAACTTACTATTCGTATCCATCGGATTCCCGCGACCCTCACCAGATCATCGGTCCACATTGTGGGAGGCTTTTCAACGCTGCGTCTTTCGGTACGTGGTCGCCACTCCAGAACCTTTCGACAACATCGATCATCTGTTCTGCGAACAATGTGCCCATTGCTACTTAAGTTTGGCGATTCTTCGGGCTATGTCGGTAACTTTGGTTTTCCTACGGATATCTTCATTTCTGATGTGATCACGCAAGGAAACTCCGAGCTTAGCCCTTTCCTTTACCCCTTGGGTGATTTTGAGTCATCTACCCATTGTAAGCGACCACGTTTTGGAGTCATACGATTATGCATTATGGAGCCATGCGATTACTCGTATGGCTCCGAAACGCGGTCGCACTCTGGCAACACGCACTAGATAGATGCGAGACGCACAGGACCGGCCGTTATGGCAACATATGGGGGAGGATTATATCCAACAGTGGACGTCTTACGGCTGAAATTATGATAATGATGATGTTGACGTATTCTATATACAAATACAACTATATCACACATTGTTACACATAAATATAAATTCACGAATTTTACCTATCTCTTCATTATTTATTATTTTATTTCGATAGACTATTTAACGTCCCGCGTCCATAAGTGTGTTGGTGGCATCACCACGGGCCATAACAGAATACCAGCGCTGCGTTATCGCAGCATATGCTGAGTTAGGTGCCTTTTTGGCCTCGCACATTATATATACCTTTTTTTTTATTGTGTATCTGTAGTTTATACGATCGTGTGAGTCACGAATAAACGTTTTTCTTTCTTTGTTTCTTAAGTAAAACTAACTTCAATGTTATTTAAGACAACCGACTCGTAATAATGATAACTTATCAAATAAATGGAGAAAATATTGAAATGGTGGACGGGGTCCAATTCTCAGGGACTAACATGAGTCCCCTAGACTTACAAAGCAGTTACCACTGGAGTCTCGTATTACCTGTAACAACAGATTGATAAATTATTATAAACAGTAATGCTTCTTTGTAATTATAAGATGAAGAAGATTCAGTATTTCTTCATTCGAGTTCCGGGCGGAAGCTTGTTAGCATAAAACTCAAAGAAAAAGTGTTTAATTGTTATGGTTTTTTGGAGGTAGGTGGGACAGAGAGTATAGTCCCGCAAACCTCCGTTGAAAAGGGAGGATCCTCCGACCAGACGGGTGTTATGTCTGGTGGGCTACAACTGCCCGGTAGATGATTTCGGGCTGTTCTATATGTTCTAATCGCGCGGAGAACTTTGATTGCGCGATTCAGGATTTTCTTATGTGACGCGATAGATGTCGCTACAGTTTAATTGAAATAAATCAATTGAATTATTCCAATGAAACACTCTGGCCATGTAAGCACATATTACAAAAATCCTGGTTACATTATTCTAGTTTACTTCTTCAACAATTAAAATAAGCCAATGGCAGTTAAGAGATGGCCAGTCTCGATTGACCGTAGCCGTTCACGACAATGACGCGCATCATTCAGCTCAAAATTTGAAGGGAACCGAACGCGCAACCATCAGCGAGGCATTTGAGTGAGCATCATAAGCCCTCGGAATCGGCCAAACAATAAAGTTCGACATTGCCTAATCTCTGTGTTACCAACAGCAGAGGAACCCGGAAATATGCGGTGCCTAAACTATTTCCGTTTAATGAAGTTGACGGTTGTGTTGCAAACTCTGCTATGACGTAAAAGCAAACTGGTCAAAACTGCTCTGTTGGAAATTCATAGACAATGCAACCTGGGGAATAAACTTACCTACATAGTCACATTAATATTACAAAGGGGAAAGTTTAGGATTTTTTTTTTTTTTCGGTATATCATCCAATGACATCTCCCTCTCTTGGGCGGACTGAGAGGGCGTGTCGTTTACTAACTGTGTAGTGACTTTTACTGGCTAAAACCCACTCCTATGTTCCTTCGTTGCCTTGTATTCCAAGACCCCGCTTTTCCTATCAAAAGCGAACCCATGGCCCCAATAGGCTTCGATACTGCTGGGCCCCAACGCTATTGCTGACATCTCCTTGAGGCGCGCGAGGCTCGGTCCGGACGGTTGCAAGACGGTCGGACGGCGAGCTACCCATTGCTCGCCATCCACAAGCCTGAAACTTTATGAGTGTGTGTGTACGTTTCCTATTTCTTCACGTTCTAACGACTGAACGTATTTGGATGTTTTATACCCATATGCCAAATTAACACACCATGTACTGCAACACCATATAAATGAGTAAGGTCTATGTATATTTTGCAACCATAACTCGTGTGTTATAAAAAATACGGTGAGATTCTTAGGGTGTTTTTAATATAATGCGGATTTTATCACGCAAAATTTCAAAATGCAAAAAAACGCATATTTCACACATTACAATAAATACTTGTATGAAATGGTCATTTGCGGAGGTTACGCGTGCGGAGCAAGCCCGCATGCGTAATGAAATCCGCATGAAACTCCGTAAAGCGGGCGCCCAGCGGTTCTATACAAAAGTGCTTCATTGCGGGGACCCGCGTGATCACTTTTGTATAAAATCGCGCAGGCGCCCTTAACATTATTTCCAGGCACATTGTATTTGAAGAACATAATAGATATGAAGGTTACTAACAAACCATTATGTAAATAATAATTGTGTCAGCCTTAAAATGTACTGGCATTTTAAGGCTGACACAATTATTATTTTGAGTAAGATGGAATAATCACAATACAATAGATACTTAGTATTAAAAACAATTAACTGACAATCGATCGTCTCTTGTTTGTTCTTGTAGTCTCTTCAAGGCTTTATTTTTTTTTCTAAGTGATGTTACTCATACAATTTGTGTAATTTTTCAGTATTCAGTGATAGCGATTGTTTTTAGGGTTCCGTAGCCAAATGGCAAAAAACGGAACCCTTATGGATTTCTTCATGTCTGTCTGTCTGTCCGTCCGTATGTCACAGCCACTGTTTTCCGAAACTATAAGAACTATACTGTTGAAACTTGGTAAGTAGATGTATTCTGTGAACCGCATTAAGATTTTCAAAAACAGAAAAAAAAAAAATTTTTGGGTTAAATACTTAGAACTGAAACTCAATTTTTTTTTATCAGGCCGTCATGTATCTAATATATTTTTTTCTAAACTGAATTTGTGTGGTACAATGTCCCCCCCCCCCAAATTCTAAAATAAGAGAATGATAAAACAGAAGAAAATATATGATTACCATGCAAACTTCCACCGAAAATTGGTTTGAACGAGATCTAGTAAGCAGTTTTTTTTTTAATTCGTCATAAATCGTAAACCGCAATTTACCTTTCACGTATGTACGGAACCCTCAGTGCGCGAGTCCGACTCGAACTTGCCCAGTTTTTTAATTATTGATAGGTTCGTGCCGATAGTGGTTAACTATCTAACTAATGGTAAATGACGATGTGGTCGGCGATGGAGCACGCTCGCCTGGAAGTAACCTATTCACACTTGATTTAAAAAGCACGGGGTTTCCCAAAACGCGCGATTGTCGAAAAGACTAAAATGTGTAGGCCTAACATGCGCACACCGAAATATGACGTGGTCCACTTTGACGATAGCAAAGGTAGAACTACACTCCATACATTTTATATGGCAACTAGACTTGTAGAGCTACACTAGATCCACGCCACGCGACGTCGTTCTACGTACAAATCAGGCGTGGTCTACGTGTGCATCGTTCTTATGTAGTTCTAGCTTAATCAGTAATACAATGTCACATTCTCTAGCGCTCAAGGTTTCCAAGCCCCAATATTGTGGTAGTATGTCGCATGTGGTTTCAAGCTGCCTTTATTGCAGTAGGTATCCAGGAGAAACGGCAGCTTTCACCTTTAATTTAAGGTGGGTATTTCTAGCTTCAAAATACTATGTGCTGCGGAGTTTCATGGTAGAGAAGAGAAAGGATTTACCGCTGCTACGTCTGGGATAAATACTTGGTATATTATTAATATTACTAGAATTCGGTTGTATTATGTGGCTAGATTCTAGCTGAAGGTTTCGGGATTGTTTGAATTCGTTCAATGCGACGCTGGAATGCAAAGGGTAATCGAGGGAACACAGGAGGATTTTAGTCAGTATAAGTGGATGGGTGGATAGGGAGAGGGAGGCCAAAGAAAAGATGGATGTATTGTGTGAACAGTGATATGAAAGAGAAGGAAGTTAGTGATAGCATGACGGTTGACAGGACCGAATGGAAAAAAAAACGTGTTGCGCCGACCCCAAATAAGATGGGACAAGGGCAGGAAGATGATGATTAGTCTGACACTCCCTTTCGCTCCTCCTAGAGTGGGAGAAGTTATTTGACGATTTCCCACCTAAAAAACAGACTAATTTGAGAGGTATACCGCACTTATATGCAGGTGTTTTGTTATGTAAAATCAAAGGAACACCACAGAAACGTCCAGGTTATTATTATGTCGAGATAGAAGCCAAGTCTCAAAGCTGCTCCAGTACCAGTCAAGAACAAACTGTTGTTAGAGATAAGCTCAGTTTCTTGATTAATTTATCTTCGAATTCCATTGCGAACTAACTGCTTCTTAATTAGTTAAGATGCAATTTGAGATTGAAATGACAGTGCGAAGTACAGTTGAACAGGATAGTTAAAATAGTGAAAATATATAATAGATAGATTGTATAGATATATTCTTTACTGTATTAGAAGAATTTAAAATTTATAGGGTGTCACAATGGACGGTCTTATCGCTAAAAGCGATTTTTTACAGACAGCCTTTGAATAATATTGGAAGTAGGTATACAACTCAAAGCATTTTTTTTTTAATTATCCTTGCTTATGGCTTCTCACGCTCTTGGGTGGGGCGAGAGGGCGTGTCAAACTTTTACTAAAAGCACACCTTTGTCCTTTAATTGTTCTTTGTGTTCTAGGACCGCTAGTTTCCTTTTCAGAAATTCCACCGGGCTCTAGCGGGAACCGGCCCTGCTGGGCCCCATTAATGTCCAATTGACTCGAGACCAATTTTGCATCACAATATCCACTAGAAATCAATTTGCTAATAAATAAATTAGAGACTAACCCGGCAGTATCCCGCCAAAAAACCTAGTAGTTGACTTATATTCAAGAAATTCTCATTTTAATTTAAATTGAAGAATCGGCATAAAGATATTCGCAGGAGAAACAAGGTTACCGACATAGCCCGAAGAATCGCCAGACTTAAGTGGTACATTGCTCGCAAAACAGATGGTCGATGGGGACGATAGATTCTGGACGCAGCGTTAGAAGGCCTCCTACAAGGTGGACCGATGACCTGGTGAGGGTCGCGGGAACCCGATGGACGCGAGACGCCCAGGACCGGTCGTTATGACGACGCTTGATGAAGGCCTATGTCCAACGGAGGCCGTCTTTCGGTTGAAATGATGATGATGATTTACATTACATTTCGAGGGACCGAAAAAGAAATGGTGAAAAAAAAAAACGTTTCATTTACATTGATAATAACTTTAATATCCAATTTTAATGCTTGACTCCAACGACACGTTACTCCGGGTAACAAATAGATAGCCATTCTTTTTTGTCGGTGCCCAGGCGTAAGCACCCATTCATGCCTTTGAAGTTAAACAAAGTGATTTTTTGTCGTACAACCGTTTGACCCTAGCCGTTATGAAATATTTACGATCTATATTGACGTAAATTTTCACCGGTTTTTTTTTATTGTACAAGAAGGAACACACTTTACTATTATTATTTACTATTGACTGCACGGTAGGTTTATATAATTTACTTTAAGCTTAGATTGTGTCACGTATCGGGCTTGCGGACAGCGAGCAGCAGGTAGCTCGCCGTCCGGTTGCGCATACATTCTAATCGTGCGGAGAACTCTAAAATCGCGATGAAGCATTTTGATTTTTAATTTCTATGTGGCTTCATAGATGTCTCTTCAGGTAATCGCAGGGTGTTTCCCAGATAAAGGGTCTTGACAGACAGACAAACGGAAAACAAAGTGATCCTATAAGGATTCCGTTTTTCCCTTTTGAGGTACGGAACCCTAAAATAAAGATAAGTAGTTAAATTATTTTCCCATAGATGGCCAAGTTGGTCACATTCCTGAACTAATCAATTTAACGCCTTTTGTTTTAAATCATTTACTAGAGTAGGTAGTATGTTACTCCCTCTTCCATCTTTAAAGTTTACTTTTCCATTTCCCCAGTTTTCCGCAGCCGGATTAGCAAGGAAATAAATAACAATTTAGCCTAAATTTCAGCCTGGAACTAAGAGCGATTCCATGCTTTAAAATTCTTAGAATAGAAATGCTTAGTGGAATGTATGGCGGCCCCAGAGCGCCAAACACTGCATTTTGCTTAAATTTTCGCGGTGGAAAATAGTGCAGTATATAGATGCGAGAGACTTATGAGTTCCTGTTTTATGGGTGGGTAGGTGCCCCAAAGCATCACGAATGTTAAGATGGATGTATGGTGTGACGAGAATGGATACAGTGAGAGATGAGTCATAGTAGAGGAAGTTTGAAAGCGGCGCCAGTGACTGGAAAGTTGAAAGGGAATCGTTTGTCTTGGTATGGTCATGTGAAGAGGAGGGATGAAACGCATGTTACTAAAAGAGTTATGAGTCTCCATGTGAATGGATAGAGAGGGAGACGGAGGCCAAAGCAAATATGGATGGATTGTGAGAGAAGTGATGAAAAGGTAATAATAATATAATTTAAAACGTGTTGCGCCGACCCCAAATAAAACGTGACGAGGGCAGGAAGATAATAATGAGGTACCCCAAAAAACGAACATCTGGCAAAATGGTGTGGTCACCGTCAACAAATCCCTATGTTTTTTTCGTAACACCGAGTTTTATTTGAAAAGTGTAACTGGGTTATTCCATCAGGAATTTCTCAGAAGCATCTTTTTTTTTGGGTCAGATTGATAAGCACATCCTTAAATTAAAAAACTGAAACTTAATACTTTATAATTATAAATGTGAAAGTAATTCTGTCTGTTACGCTTTCACGGTTACACTACTGAACCATTTGTGATGAAATTTGGTACGGAGTAAGCTTGCATCCCAAGAAAGCACATAGACTATCCTCATTTGGCCTACGTTCTTTAGAACTTTTATTGTCATAGAAATCCTACATCAATGATATGGCCAAACGAGGATTGAGTAGAATAATACATAAATATTGATGTCATCAAACGTTAACGTTTAAACAATTTGGCCAGCCCCCCTAGCCAAGTTACGATCATTTCGTTTGCGTCGAACGTCTCGAATAGGCCACGCCTCCGATTCCTTTGTTCTGACCACGTGACTGAGCGTTGAGATGACGTCAGAACAAAGAAATCGGAGGCGTGGCCTACTCAAGGCACTCGACGCAAACGAAACGATCGTAACTTGGCTAGAGGGGCAGTATTAGTTGACCGTATCATGAAATGATCAATTCTAAAATCTGGCCACGACATCTACATCTCTTTTTTTCCTACTCTCTTATCACAGATATGCTGGAAGAGATTTCTGTACCTAGAAACAAGCATCACTTTTGTACCTATTTTAGTGTTTCCTTTTTACATGTCTTTTTATTGTATACTAGCTGACTCGGCGAACTTCGTACCGCCTAATATAGTAAGGATAACGCTATATATTGGCATAATTCACTTTATAATTATATTTTAATTAGAGATGGCGTTGTACACACTTCTTTTTTCGTGATTTTTTTTCCAATTTTTCTCACCGTTTAAACCTTCTCTGTACTATCACGAATATTTCAAGACCAAAATTAGCCAAATCGATCTAGCCATTCTCGAGTTATAGCGAGACTCATCATCATCATCTTCCTGCCCTTGTCCCATCTTATTTGGGGTCGGCGCAACACGTTTTTTTCTTCCATTCTATCCTGTTAACCGTCATACTATCACTAACTTCCTTACTAACTTAACTTTAACTTTTACTTTTTTTTTAGTTATAGCGAGACTAACGAACAACTATTCATTTTTATATATATAGAAGATTACACATTACATTTGTGTGTAGGCACATGGAATAAATAAACAAGCATAATGATTGTTAGACAAGCTGTCGAAAACGTCGTAATTTATGAGTTTCCAAAGATCCATAATATACGTGATTATGTGCGGAAACCCATCAAAACGATCCCTAATGCATATTAATCAAGTTTCTAATCAAAACGATTTCCGATGTTGATTTTACATTACGTGCGAGTTTATATTCTGTTATTAAGGGATGGCGCCCCATCGCTTCTTATGGGTGCCTTTAAGCTATATATAGGGTTGCCAACTTTTTAAGAAGAAAGACTACTGGTTTTAGACTTAATATCAAAGAGAATACTAAGTACTACAACTAGTTTATTCCACGGAATAGAAAAAATAGGTGGTATTGCCCCTATACTGCCTGAGCTTGGTAAAAAGTGTCGCCAAACTCACACACTACATTACACTCGCAAAAAACAGTGATATGATTGGCTACAAATCACAAATGTAACTCTGAAAAATAATCTCCTTATTGCTGTAAAAAATTAAATCATATTACAACAATCGAAAGTTGTTATTATTTGACCAATCTGTTTTGGCGTCTTGACCTGGTTACGCCGCCATGGCGTCCCGGTGAATTACGGCCCTTAGGCGTGGGCTTGCGGACGGCGAGCAATGGGTAGCTAGCCGTCCAGCCGTCGGGCACCTAACCGTCCGGACCAAGCCCGAGTCGTTGACGGCAGCAACGTTGACGGCAGCAAAATCGTAAGGGCCCAGCAGAGACGAAGCCTACTGGGGCCATGGGTTCGCTTCTGAAAGGAAAACCTGGTCTCCTGGAATGCAACGCAAAGAAGGAACATAGGAGTGGGTTTTAATACTGGGTTAGTAACACCCTCCCGCACCGCCCTAGAACGAGAGAAATCACTAGATGATTACCCACCCAAAAAAAACGCATTGGAAGAGTCTGGCACTTTAGGCTGACTGTAATTACTTAGTGCTTTTGTAGTACTAAAAAGCCCAAAATAGTGCAATACTCTATATTAAAATAAGTTTGGCAACCCTACAAGGGGGATGAGTTTATTTATGTTACAATAACTTTCTTACTTAGCTTGTTATTACGGATATATTCAAGTTAACGCTTTGTCTAGTAGATACCTGATGTTTAGGTTACCAAGGCGATGTTGTGTAATATTTACTTGTGGTTAGTGAATTAGATATTGCTGTTGAACAAACTTAGGTTGGGTTAAGTTACCGAATGGGAAGTTTCTGCTAATAATTTAACCAAATTTGAGGGTGAAACATTTTTGCTGACACGGTTGGCGCAGTGGTTTGATTGGCTGCTACGCTGCGTGTCGCAGGCTCGATTTATCGCACGGAACGGTATGGTCTACAGGTAGTTTTTTTAATTATTATTATTGCTACGCTTTTTTTTTATTGGGTGTGAAAATCATCCTATGACAAGTCCCGCTCTTGGGCGGAACGGGAAATAGTGTCAGAATTTTACTGACTAAAAATCCACTCCTGTTCCTTCGTTGCCTTCGTCCTAGGGCCCCGGGTTTCGCTTTCACACTATCCGTGGCCCCAGTAGGCTTCGACCCTGCTGGGCCCCTACGTTTTTCTGACATCTCCTTGAGGCGCGCGTGGAACAGTACGCGCCGTCGACGACTTGGGCTCGGTCCGGACGGTTACCGGACGGTCGGACGGCGAGCCACCCATTGCTCGCCGTCCGCAAGCCCAATTATTGCTAGGATCACGTTTGACCACTATCTCACCTGATGGTAAGCGATGATGTGGCCAACGATGGAGCACGCTTGCCTAGAAGTAACCTATTCACTCTTGACTTAAAGGCCCCTAGTTGTTCCGGGTTTAGGTGTCTTGTCTGACTTTACATGGGTACTCCCACGATACAGGAGCAATTTCTAGTGTGTAACAAAGATAAAAAAAAATGGCAATGAGCCACTAATACATGGTGGACCGGTATATTAAATATGTACCTGGAAAAGAAATGACAAACGCTTTGCGTGTAGTTAAGGAGTTGGGATTCCCTGCCAGACTCTGTGTTTCCTGATAGCTGCAACCTTAGGGGTCGAATCCTCGACCACATTATCAGTTGCTATCAGCATCATATTTGAGACAGTTGTCAAACGCGAGCCTATAAATAAAAAAAATTGCAAACAAAAAGGTTACTAAGTTTTGGTATTAAACCAATGTATGGTCTTATAAAGTTAAACCCTCGATAAGCTTGCAAAAAATCAATCATGTGCATAATTTGGTTTTAAACTTCAACAAAGATTCAACCGACCGTATCGATGTTAAGTTTAAAGTGCTAAAGAACATTGGAACAACCCCGTATCCACATTCTCAACACTAACCAAAATCTCTTTTGTATTCAACAGTTCACAATGCATGGCATTATTACATCTATTAAGTCATACGACATCCGTTACGGATGCAAGTACAGCTGAATTAGCTACAGTGCCAATTTGGCACCACAAGTTCTACTATGTAAGGAAGTTATCTGAAGATCTAGGATGCGTGCTGGCCATAGTATTCATTTGTTTATGGATTACCAACTGGCAGACTGTCATTTGTTTTTTTTATGAAGTTGGCTGATGAATGGGCAAGAGGCTATAGATTAGCACATTCTATCAGCGATAACTTGGTTAATTGACTGGCCACGCCACAATCGCGACGGGAAGTCCTCCCTTTGAGGAATGGCTAGAGGGTTGCCATGATGTCCTCACTTTCCGCTCTACGCAATTCTTCACCGGCCGTGGGTGTTTCGAGAGGTTCCTGTTTCGGATTCAACGAGAAGGAACGCCCGGATGCCACCGTTGCGTGGAAACCCCGCGTATGGCTCGGAGGACACGTTAATGCATAAGATGGAAGTTAGGCGGAGCACCAACGTGTCCTTGTGGAGGCGATTGGCTCCGGTGACGTCTCGAGTCTGGCCCTGGTTCAGACATTGGAAGCGGCCACCACCTTGAGAGAGAGGAAATCCTCCAGCCGTCGTCACATAAAACACTTCAGGCGTCAGGAATCGCAGGGTGATTCCCGACCATTGTAAGTTGAGGATTGCGGACAAGCAATAATAGCTTGTGGTCCGGTAAGAACCAAGCCCCAATCGTAGTCTTCCACACGCGCTTCGAAGTGATAACAGCACGATTAAAGGGGCCCAGGAATTGACCACGTGCCATTTCGACAGTGCATATAAATCCTACATATCTTATACTTTTTAATCGACTTTCGAAAAAGGAGAAGGTTCTCAAGTCGTCTGAACTTTTTTTGGCAATCATTATAGCTTACACGATGTCAGTTTGCGAACTGAACCGAGTCCTAAGATGTGAGTAGCATCCTCCTGTAATCTAGTCAGCAGTATAGTAGTGCTTTGTTCTAACTCTGCATATTATTTAGACAAGTTAGAAGCGTAAGTAAGTACACGGATGTATCAAAACACATTGTTCGTCTTTTCTGTGCCATAGTTAGGAAGTAATAATGGTCTGGTTACTATTAAAGGAAAGGCAGCGTGAATATTCATAGCTAGTAGCACACTAGCTTTGAGATATGAATCTCTGACGCATTTAAGAGCGCGAAACTATAGAATGGATAATGTAAATGAAACAGTTTCTTTCAACCTTCATGGACACGCGTATCGGGCGTGATTTAGGGCTATATTTCACCAGAACACCATGGCGGCGCAACTCCGTAAGCTACCAAACTAGACACCATACAGACCCCAGAGTCACTAAACCACACTGAGACCGTATCAAAATGAACCTTAAGTGCACGCGTCCGAGCTGATCGCGCCGCCAAATTGGTTGCGCAACCAAATGGCCACCAGGTGAGTAACTCTCTATAGAGCTGTATACATTTTGTTGGTAGCGGCGACTGGTCGCGTCGCCAAAGTGACCCGTTGAAATATTGCCCTTAGAGACTTACTTGAACTACCACCGGTTTCGAACGAGTGACAGTAGAAAGTTATCCCAAGGGAATATACTTTCAGGAAAAAAGGACTGTAGACCAAGTCCTTTTTCATCCAAATGCATGTACCAAATTTCATCCAAATGCGTTGAGCAGTTTATGCGTGAAGGGTAACAAACATACATGAAAGCTTTGTTTTGTTTCACATTTGGCGAGTTGTGAGTTCGCGCTTCATTTATATTTTAAATACGAAATATTTTTATTCGTTTTGAAAGTATTCTGGTTCTGATTCCAACAAATCAAATTTAAAACTCGGCTTCCGAATTCAGTTCCGATATAAAGTCTTCCATTATATCCATATTAACAACTCAAAGCTAACTGTTGAATTAGGAAAAAGCTAGTGATCTACGGGGTTACCATGACGTTCAAAGTAAGATTGTTTCATTTTTATTTCAGTGTGGGTAAGAAACAGAGCTATACAGGTTGTCTAGCGCCATCTCTTACCCACACTGGCAATAAGAATGAAACAATCTTACTTTAAACGTCATGGTACAGGTACTTGTCAATGTGCCGAAGTACTTATTTACTACTACGTACCAATACCGCATTTAGAGACATTTTGAACTGTATGCCGTCTAGGAGTTGAAATTATGATCCTCAATGGTTTATTAACTTGGACTGACTTGTTTAATGAATTACAAAAGACAGCATTGGCATAATAATCACCATGCTTCTATAAAAGGAGGAATAATGACAGCATTGATTGTAGAATTTATTGGCTGGGCACTAAACGACCTCCACGCGTTTTTTTTTTACAATTATCACAACGCAGTCTAGTCCCAAGCTAAGCAGAGCTTCTGTTATGAGTACTAAACAACTGATAAACATACTTATATATTTCTAAATAATTTCTAAATACATATAT
The DNA here is from genome assembly GCA_949316375.1 of Mythimna vitellina. Taxonomy (NCBI): domain Eukaryota; kingdom Metazoa; phylum Arthropoda; class Insecta; order Lepidoptera; family Noctuidae; genus Mythimna; species Mythimna vitellina. Next base: position 20,843,746 of record OX438702.1, on the reverse strand, counting down.
ATTATAAATAAATTATACCCAGACACAGAACAAATGATCGTGCTCATCACACAAACATTTATCCTGGGTGAGAATCAAACCCACGACCTCCGGCATAGCATTCAGGGTCACTAAGCACTAGACCAACAGGCCAGTCGACTGGCATTTTTTATCACATTAATTTAAGTCTGAAATATAACTAGACATTTACAATTTATCGGCCACAAATCTGACCTCCGCGATGCTACTGAGAACTTATAAATGGAAAAACCCAATAACACTTCGCCCAACCTGGCAATCGAACTCGGAACCTCGTGTCCAGTAGTTACAGCACTTGAAACCATGACATCAATAACTACGGTAATCTGACTAGGTATTATTATCAGAGAAGAGCTTATGAAATTCGTTTTTAACGACACCATAAAAATAAGGGACTTATTTTCCCGAAGATAAAGTTTCTTGTTCGTACTTCGTTAAGTTGAGCTTTTACTTAACTTTAACTTAGCTTTCAGAATAACTTGGCAACAACTCTTAAAATGCGAAGAAAATATCGTGAGGAAGCCAGGTCGTCCCGTAACCAATATTTTCAAGACATTCGACTACAGATATCGCCAAGCATCTTGAGCGCTGACTTCTACAGTTTTACTTGCGCAGAAGTGAAATAGGTTAGGTTTCCGACATAGCACGAAGAATCGCCAAACTTAAGTGGCAATGGGCAGGGCACATTGCTCGCAGAACGGATGGCCGTTGGGGCCGAAAGGTTCTGGAGTGGCGACCGCGTACTGGAAGACGCAGTGTTGGAAAGCCCCCTACAAGGTGGACCGATGACCTGGTGAAGGTTGCGGGAATCCGATGGATGCGAGACGCACGGGACCGTTCTTTGTGGCAACATTTGGGGGAGGCCTATGTCCAGCAGCGGACTCTATCGGCTGAAATGATGATGATGATGATGAGAAGTGAAATATTGGGTCTCTTTAATGGTATGAAGCGAGATGCGGGGGCGGGGAGTGCAATCTTTGTACAGTGATTGGCTCGCCTATGTTGTACGATGCGCAAAGCGATCCCCGCTCTTTCGTCGAGCGCTCAAAATTCGTGCCGCTATCCATACCACCCTTCGTGTATTATAATAACGTCTAATTATTTTCCTTCTACATAGTCTACAGAACAGACGTTGTTCTGTCACGCATAAATGGAAGTAGTTTCTTGTAAGTATTGAAACTTAACCCAAATATTGATAGTTTATAATCAACTGCCTGCGGCTATTTCTGGTGCCCTGACTATAGGCAGCTTCAAAGCTCGTTTGAAAAAATGGCTTATCGAGCAGGATTTTATTATTTTCACGAATTTATGATTTAATTGAATTTAACTTTGACGTAAATATTAATTTGGACTGAAAATTGTTGTGACTTTTATTATAATTTATTTTAATTTTTGATTTGACTTCTATTTATTTGTTTTCTTGTATTTTCTTTTAGTTTTTATTTTTTTTAATTGATATAAACCAATGCTTGAATGCAATCCCACCTGAAGGTAAGCGGAGATGCAATCATTAATGGTCAGGCACACTAGTTTATTACTTTTTTACACTAGCCTTGAAGACACCTAAATTATAGTTGTGTGTTGTTATTTGTTTGTCATTTTATATTATTTGACATTGTAATCATTTGTTAAATAAAACGTAATTTGAAAATTCTGTGTATGACTTGTAAGAATCCCTTGCCAATAAATTACTATGATTATGACAGCTAACCCTAATATTGACAACTTTAGGAACAGTGTGAATTTCAATAAACAAAACGGCATTTTTTTACGGTTTTTCGTGCAGTTCTCTTTATAAAAATTTTCCTGAAATTCCAAAAAATAGTTACTTATTTAGTAAGACTAGTGCCAGATTTTCCAGCTTTGACATATCCGTAACAACTGTCAAGTATCTACAAATGACAGCTAGGACCAACAGCTTGATATAACTTATTTAAAGAGCCATCACCCATCCTTAGAACGACCTCGACAGGCGTTGCTTAACCCTGCTTTACGATTTGATTTGATTGTAGTTACGAACTTCTCGAGCGAGTAGTGAAACAGGCAACTTAATGCAACAATATCGGTCGTACATTTCAATAGAGGTTATTTTAATACAAGACAAGTCTATAAATGTCAAGTTTATTAATTAAACATTTCGCAATCAATGGTTTATATAACAAAGGCTCTTGTTATCAGCACACGTGGTTACTGACTAACTACCTAGTAACAGGAGTTAGAACCTTGCAACTTGAACGTTTGATGCAATCTTGATAATGGTTGAGCAGTAGGTATTATAGGTACCTACTGTATAATAGGCATTAAAACTGAGTCGTTGGTCTCGTGGTCGCAAGGGCGACTGCTGAGCGTGGCGTCTTGGGTTCGATTCCCAAGTCTCTCAAAAACTGTTGTTAGGAACTTCTCAGTAGCAGCATCGAGTTTGGAAGCTGGTGGTAAGACACTTCCGTGGATGACAAACACATGATAATATGTATTAAGAAAAACAATAAAATCACTGTCATAAAAACATAACCTATAAAGCCTACCATTGTCATAAAAAATATTCTATTCGTAAATATGTACGTACAGCAATTTCAGAACGTTTTCTACAACACGTTGTCGCATCATTCTCACATTGTGAGACAGTACTTATCTATAGTGTAGTACTCGTAGACTAGTAGAATTAAAATCCGAATCATTGTTTGAGTCATAAAAAGACAATTCTTAATAAACTGCAGGAAACAAATGATTTACGACGGGAAGGTAGCGCGGGCAAGCATGTGTTACGTAAAACAATTGAACTAACGTGTTGTTGGACATTAAATTACTAACACGAAGTTTTGTTTTGCACGTGGTCATTATCTTCTAATTAGGTATGTTTTTTTTTTCATTAATAGGACGATCATCAATAAAGCTATTTTATTTTTGGCCCAGAACTATGGCGAATCGGCTCTCATCTTTGCAGTCGAAAGACGTCCATTACTGAAGACGTACCGTGAACTGTCGTCACAACGACCGGACCTGTGCATCTTGTATCCATCGGATTCTAGCAAACCTCACCATGTCATTAGTCCACCTTGTTGGAAGCCTTCCAACGCTGCACCCTCAGGTATAACACGGTCGCCACTTCTGAACCTTTCGACCCCATCGACCATTTGTTCTGCGAGCAATGTGCCCGGCCCACTCCCACTCACCAAGTTTGGCAAATATTCGGACTTTTCCGATAGTAGTGCTCCCGAAAGGTGGATATACCCTGGTGAGGGTTACGGGAATCTGAGGAATGCGAGACGCACAGGAGCAGTCGTTGTAGGGATACTTAGGGAAGGCTATGTCCAGAAGTGAACATCTTTCGGCTAATATGATGATATTGTTAGATTTCTACCAAGATCAATTTGTCCTAAAACTTGCAAAATCCCAATCAGCAAGCAAACGAAGCTAAAATAGTAAAATCTCCCTTCAAACAAACATCCTCCTTAATTAAGCTACTTATCCATAATCCACACACTAGGGATGTTCCATAAATAGCTTCCACTGATGGATGCCGAGATAAATAGTCGTCCTGACACAGTACACGCCTTATTTAGTCAATGTCTAGTTAGGGCGGTTATTTTAGGAAAACTAGTCGTGTAGTCGTTGAACTAAAGGTTCACACAGACAGCAGTGGCGCGACTAAGCGACACAGAAGTTTCTTAGATTTAATAGTAAGCCGTAAAACCATTTTGGTAAAGACATTTTTAGTTGAGCTGCTTGTTTTAATGATCGATGCGTGCACTGACAGGATAAAACCACTAGTAGTTCTCTTTTTAAGAGATCACGAGATGTATTGAACCACATAATCGTAAAGGAACGGACAACCTCATGCACCAGACGACGCCGATGGAGACGGCCCGAGAGTGTGAGGAGTCGTTGGATGATTTCTCACATCACAAAAACAAATAAAAAAAAATCTCACACCATTTAAGAATCGTAGGGGCCCAGCAGGGTCGAAGCCTACTGGGGCCACGGGTAGAGTGGAAGCGAAACCCGGGGCCCTGGGACGAAGGCAAGGAAGGCACAGAAGTGGGTTTTTATTCAGTAAAAGTCTGACACTATCTCATGCTCCGCCCAAGAGCGGGACTTGTCATAAGATGACTTTCACACCCAATAAAAAAAAACACCATTTAAGAGCATTCATCCGTTAAAACCACGCAGAAGCAAAAATTAATGATTTCCGACGGACAATATAACAATAATGTGTTTAATTTCTAGATAAGATATTGACGTCATATTATTGGGGTTTTCATAATATAGTGTATGGTTTAAAAAAAAAAAACCAAATGGTCGTATATTTTTCCCATTAGAACAGTTATTATTCAAGCCGTTTTTAAAACTAGCGGTCGACGGTCTACGCAGATGCCGAGATAATAGTTAAACCGTGTATAATAAACTTACAACAATTTTACTTAAAAATACAATGATAAAATTGACTAGTACATGAATTAAAAAAAAAACCGATTGCTGTAAGTTTTCATTCAATAAAAGTAATCTCAAAACTGTAGCAATTTTTTAGTTTTTAGCCATTTTTCGAGATAATAAACGTGTTAGTTTAGGATAAAATATGAGGCATTTTGGTTTTTTTTTAGACTTAGTAATTGAACACATTTACGATATAAGACATGGTACATTTTTTTTTTAATAACTTATTTGTTTACACTACAATTAATTATTTAGAATCACTATATAATAGAAGCGGAATCGCGTCAGCGCCAACGTGTCCGTCGGAAATCATTGATTATGATATGTATGGACTTTAAATGAGACTAACCTTTTGGTTTGTTTCGATTTTTTTTTCAACTATTTGTTTTAATGTTTTGGTCAAATTATGTGAAATAGTTTATTTAGTTTTAAAATACAAAAACCTAGCACGTCACTGTCTACATTAAAACAAATTTATTGAATAAACGTCATTTATCTTGATTTATCAAAAAACGCACCCTAACTACGGGTACGTCCCGAGGGTCGAATTCGATCGTAATTTACGTTACGTCATGGGCAATGTAAATTTGAATAATTTATGTTTTTGTCTTAACTAATATTTGCTAATACAATATAAAAAGATATTCTATTTTAAAGCGCGTTCGAACAAACCAACTCTTTAGAGTTAACTCTTGACTCTTAGAGGTTTTTTTTTTAGGTGGGAAAACCATCTAATGACAAATCCCGCTCCAGGGCGGGAGATAGTGTCAGACTTTTACTGACTAAAAACCCACTCCTGTTCCTTCGTTGCCTTCGTCCCAGGGCCCCGGGTTTCGTTTTCACACTACCCATGGCCCCAGTAGGCTTCGACCCTACTGGGTGACTCTTAGAGGTGGAGTTTCGTAAAATTCGTTCATAGCGGAAGTCTACATCCTATAAGGAACCTACCTGCCAAAATATTGAGTTCGTAGGAGTTATAGTTTCTGAGATTTCGTGATTAATCAGTGAGTAGTATTTCGCTTTTATATATTTAGATTAAATGTGCGTGAACACGCCACATTGTAGGAGATTTCTAATTTCAGATATTTTTTTAATAAATTATATCATGAAGTGCCTTGTCACATTGTCGCTTAGAGCCTGTCTGTGGGCGCTTCAACAGCATGAAACTCGACTAACTAGTTTGTACCGACGTTGTTAGAGAATAGCTTAGTTCTGATGAGAACTGATTTACATACAAGTATGTGCTGTTAAGGGTTTGTGTATGGCTTTTTATGTGTTACATGATTACTGACATGGTTAGAGTAGTTTCCATAATAAGACGTGTGTTGTTTCTTGGTCTTGCATTGATACAAAATAGATGCTTTGAATAATCTGCTATCATAATATCTGCTTATCCCACAAGGTGGACCGATGACCTGGTGAGGGTCGCGGGAATCCGATGGATGAGGGACGCAAAGGACCAGTCTTTATGACGACAATTGGTGGAGGCCTATGTCACCCAGTGGACGTCTTTCGGCTGAAATGATGATGATGATTGCTCAATTCTGTTTGTTCGAAAGAGTCACCGTAGCCTTGAAACGTAAAGGGCAACTGAAGGAACTCAAATGGATTTTAGTTAGTAAAAGTCTGTGACTCTCCCTACACCTGAAACGGAAGGATTTTTTTTGATGTTTTCCCACTCCCTAAAAAGAAAGGGTTTGACAATATTATTGGGTTTTATTTATTTATTTAAACTTCATGTACAGTAGTGGTACATAGGCGGACTTAATGCAACAAGGCATTCTCTATCAGTCAACCTTTCGTTAAAAAAGACAACACAAAAAGCAAAAAAGAAAAAATAGTTTTTTCTTTTGGAATATTTTAGTAACAGCACAAGCAGCTCCGTTCGCTCTTATTATGCAGGACTTCAAGTAAACTGGCGAGCCGTAACTGTACTATTACAATATAATAATAATCTATTGAATAAGTAGTTCGTCCAAGGCATACAGAGTAGTCTTAAACACAAAATACCTACCACAGTGTTGTCTTTTTAACCCAATGGTTGACTGGTAGAGAATGCTTTGTGGCATTAAGTCCGCCTATGTACCACCACTGTACATGAAGTTTAAATAAATAAATAAAATAAAGAGAAACCAGTACAATCAATATAAAATGGGTAAAAGGTTTCCCTTTTCGAAACTAGACAGAAAATTAGCAATCACAACTCTGCTTAACCTTTCAAGAAATACAGGTGAGGTTTTATGTCATGTTCAATTATGATGCCACGGTGGGCGCAGTGGTTGAGTGGTTGAGTGGCTGATACGATTTTTTTTTGTTGGGGTATCATCTAATGACATTCGCGAGAGCGTGTCAGACTTTTACTGACTAAACCCCACTCGTTTGTTCCTTCTTTGCCTTTCGTTCCAGGGCCCCGAGGTTCATTTTCACTTAACTCATGGCTCCAGTAGGCTTCGACCCTGCTGGGCTCCTACGATTTGCTGATATCTCTTTGAGGCGCGCGTGGAACACTACTCGCCGTCGACGACTTGGGCTCGGTCCGGTCGGTTACCGGACGACCGGACGGCGTTTTACCGATTGCTCGCCGTCCGTAAGCCTGCGCCTACGGTGGCTGAAAATCGGAATAGGGATCCCAGCGGCTAGGGCCGTCAGGCCGTTCCCTCGCACGTGATTGTCTGATACGCTGCGGGTTGCGAGTTTACACGTCTGTGAACGCGCCCACGACACAACGGAGTAAAGAAAAAAAATGCAAACAAAAAAGTGGTATTACGTTCTGAAGAAGATATTTGACTGTTTTTTTTTAAGAACCCCTCGAATCGCAATCCAACAGCAGTGACGTGCGAAATCTAATCTTCTTTGATTTATGCGTTAGGTAGGTAACCAATTTCATTCAAAGAATTGGTAAAACAATCTCCTCAGTTTTAGAGCTATCTTAGACTTGCAAATAATCCTTGGCGCCTTTTGAACTGGCATTCCTATTCCTTTTATTCACGCATTTTCATATATGAAATAAGTTTTCAATGGAAATCTTAATATATGATTGTATTAAGATCTTATAGAAAGGTATAGTATCGTCAAACGGGGTGAATAGGAACACAGGGGTGAATAGGAACAAAACATTGCTTAGGTTTTTCACATTGGTATATATTTATATTATCGATTTCTATCAAAGCATCCGTTTTGATCACAATTAATGAATAAATAGGAGTACTAAAATGCTGAGTATTTTTTTTAATAAACGCGAAGATCCCCTTCAAACTTTTGTTCCTATTCACCCCGTTTGACTATACCTACTCATTATTTTCTTTTATAAGGTTATTTTCTATTTTTAAATATATAATCTCAAAAAAAAAAACATAAAAACACTAAAAAAAAAATTAAAAAATACTAGCCCACCGGTGTTAGGAGCAAGTTCTAAGCTACCGGTGGTTAGGGCTCCAGAGAAAGGAATCTAAATGCGAGCCGCATCGAGGAGTTCTGCCTTCTGTATCAGGCCCTTAATCAAACAGCGCAACGATAGCTTGGACAGACGGTCACCAAGGCTTTTGGTCATCAGGTCGTTGACGGTCACAAACGACATATCGACAACCTCGTGCGCTAAGTCGAGATATTTCGGGACAAACGAAACGTCACGGGATGTTGAGAATTACCTTTTTTTTTTTTTTTAGTTGATATAAACCAGTGCTTGACTGCGATCCCACCTGATGGTAAGCGGAGATGCAATCATTGATGGTCAGGCGCACTAGTTTATTAAGAGCCTACGTGAATTTCTGTTTTTTTTTTTTGTTTCTGGCTTCGCCCGCGTCAAAGACTAAAACTATCTTTAGGGGTAAAAAGTACCCTACATACGTAATCCTGAACATGGCCTACCTTTGGGCCAATTTTCATTCCAATCCGTTAAGCCATTTGTGCGTTAATGAGTAACAAATATAAACAAACACATACAAATTTAAGATGCAGCTTGATAATGACAAACCTAATTTACACACTGCGTGAGACTAATGAAGTGACATCGCTTTAATTTAGTTTTGATTTGTTGATAAGAAGTCACTATTTCGTTTTAACATGTCTTTGACATAAGTGTGGTACTGACAGCAGAATGAATTGTAGGACTAGTTACTACATAAAATTACTAAATTAAATAGGTAATCCTACTAATACTACCTATAAACACGAAATTTTGTAGGTACCTACATATGTATGGGTGTTTGCTACTCTTTCAAGCAAAAACTACTGAATGGATTTTGATGAAACTTTGTACATGGGTAGACCATGTCCTGGAATAGCACATAGGATACTTTTTATGCCGGGAGTATGTTCCCTTGGAATAATTTTCGACTATCACGCGGGCGAAGCCGCTAGCAGCAGCTAGTTAAGGATAAAGTTATTTTTTTTACTTGGGAAATTAGGTATCAAACGTCTTATTTACCTATTTAAATAAAGACCAGCCACATCACATACAATTCACATCCACAGAACGATCTCAAGAGTGTCCTTTTCCACTCGCCTATCAACAACGAGCATGGTTTAAAACCTTGTTGCTTCATCTAACGCAATCCTTATATCCATAATATATAGAAATCAAAACATAAATTTGTGTAAAACTAATCTAGTAAAGACCTCTGAAAATCTGATATTTTACGTGAACTTTGGCCCTCCATAATGTACTCATACATATTAAAAATATAAAAAAGTACATCAATAGAAGCCTTGCAAATTTAATCGAGATTCTGAATTAAATAAAAAAAAAACACGTATTTCTTGGAACAAGCTTTGTGAAATATTCGAGGGAATTACCGAGCCAACAGAGTTTTCAGGTTTTATCTATCTTTTCTTGCATTGCCCTTTCATCAAACATCGCGTTGGATTGCGTTAGATGAAGCAACAAGCTTTTAAACCGTGCTCGATGTTGACGATAGGCGAATAGAAAACGACCCTCTTAATAAAAAAAAAAAACAGACGGAATGAGAACCTACACCTTTTTTATAGTCAGTTAAGAATAGTTGTGAAGGAATAATGTAGCCAGTTGAGTTGTAATTGACTTTTCATTTGTTTGATATTGAGATAGTTTAATTACAAGCATTGTATTGAGATGTGAGAGATGTCTGCGTGAGTGTTACTCATTGTTCTTTAATTAATGTTTGTTATATGTATTGTTAACGTAATATACAGATTCATGACCTACACACGTATCTGTGACTTGGCGAATAGATTTTAAATAAATCTTTTGGTGATGGAATGGTTTATAGGTTTGTAAGGCTTAATTTGATTTATTTGACTGACCTGTTGGTCTAGTGGTTAGTGGCCCTGACTGCTGTGCCGGAGGTCGTGGGTACGATTCCCACCCAGGACAAATGTTTGTGTGATGAGTACGATCATTTGTTCTGTGTCTGGGTGTAATTATCTATAATATGTATGTATTTAGAAATATAAAGTATGTTTATCAGTTGTCTAGTACTCATAACACAAGCTCTGCTTAGCTTGAGACTAGACGGCGTTGTGTTATAGTTGTGTGAATATTATATTATATTATATATTTAAAATTTAAAAAGGTACAAAGTTGGACTTAATGCCTTAGGCATTCTCTACCCGTCATTTATATCATTGATATCTATAGAAGCCTAGATAATATCCACAAGATAGCTGTGTATCCAAAATAGCTAGAGAAATATGTGTAATAACTAGTGATCGAAGTAGGTAGATTGAATTGGGTTCATTGAACCAAAACGTATATATATTAATATGGACATTCCTCTAGAATTGGTGATTCAATCGGAATTCGATTGTTGTTATTATTCAACAGATAAATAATAAATTAATTTAGTTTTGATATCTTCCTTTAAATTTTGTATTGAGTAATAATAATATCAGTACTCTCTTGTGGAATCGGAGTTGCCGTACTACAGGTATGTGCCCGACCCAGTTCTCAATAATGGCGATACCACATTATACTGGGATCAGTCCATCATCACTGACAGGACTATTGTGGCCAATAAGCCTGATATAGTGGTGGTGGACCGAAGTGAGAGGCGTGCAATGATTGTGGACATATCCGTTCCGCATGACGAGAATCTCGTGAAAGCCGAGAAAGATAAACAAATCAAGTATATTAACTTGGCTCGCGAGGTGGTCGACATGTGGGATGTGGACTCAGCGATCATTGTACCGATAGTCGTGTCAGCCAATGGCTTAATAGCCAAGAGCCTCGACCAACATCTTAGGAGGCTCACATTAGGCGGCTGGATCAAGGGCTTGATTCAGAAAGTGGTATTCCCGACACGGCTCGTATAGTTAGGAGGTTCCTCTCTCTGGAGCCCTGACCGCCGGTAGCTTGGACTCTGTTCCCGATACCGGTGGGCTACTATTTTTTGTATTTTTAAATGTTTTTAATTTTTTTATTGGAATATTTAAAAATATAATTTATATGTTATGTTAATGAATAAAAGAAATAATAATATCACTATCAACATTAACAATATTTAATTGAATCCGGAATTACTTTCCGGAAAAATGGCTATGTTATTCTTTCTGTGTGCATTTATGATACAAGTACCAAAAATCAATCTACCTACTCTGATCACCGGTAATAACATCATAATCACGTAAGATCATCATCATCATCATCATTTCAGCCGAAAGACGTCCACTGCTGGACATAGGCCTCCCCCAAGTGTCGCCACAATGAATGGTCCTGTGCGTCTCGCATCCATCGTACCTGCTCCCGCAACCGTTACCAGGTCATCGGTCCTCCTTGCAGGAGGACTTCCAACGCTACGTCTTCCGGTACGTGGTCGCCATTCCAGAACCTTAAAATCCACGTAAGATCGGTTGTATGAAAATGTACCTTGAAAAGGACGCTCGGTGTACCATAGCGCTCATTATAATAATCCTTATCTTGCCCCTTTTTTTGTACTTACTTGGGGAATCATCGAATAATTTCTGAGGGATTGTCAGACTTTTATTGACTAAAACCCAGTGTTCTATCACTTGCTCTTTATTGCGAGGGCTGCGGTAACAATCTGCAGCCCTAGCAGGCTGCGGGCTGGCGGACGGCGAGCAATGGGTAGCCCGCCGTCTAACCGTCCGGTAAGCGTCGTAAATCCATTTCATTTACCTATCTAAGTGTTTAGTACTTACCTTACAATACTTAAATTTATCTAAGTAGGTAATGTTAAAATTTTATATTGAAACAATTATTTATTAAAATTGTTTGAATTTATCTCTAAAAAGAAATGTTGTGCACACCTGCTTCTATGAACCTCTTTTGTCTAATGCTATCGTGAATGGAGTTTATAATATGTATGTTTGTTTTGAACTTTAGTTAATAATAATAATAATATAATATATATATAATATATTCCACAACTATCACACAACGCCGTCTAGTCCCAAGCTAAGCAGAGCTTGTGTTATGGGTACTAGACAACTGATAAACATACTTATATATTTCTAAATACATACATATATAGATAAATTACACCCAGACACAGAATAAATGATCGTGCTCATCACACAAACATTTGTCCTGGGTGGGAATCGAACCCACGACCTCCGGCATAGCAGTCAGGGCCACTAACCACTAGACCAACAGGCCAGTCGCTGTTACTAATACTATGTTCATAAAACGGCTGAAGAAATAATATTTGCACAATAGAGATCTTGAAGAATAAGGCACAATGCCCGACCACAAATTAATTAGAATAAGGGCAATTGGCTATTGACTTTGATTTTTTTTCACTGAAATTTTACTATTGAATCAGTAAACAAATTATTCTATTGAAATATTTCAAGTTCAATTAAAATATTGTTTAGATTTCAAAATATTTACATTTACTTTAGTCTGAGAAGTTATTATTGAACAGGTCTGAACTTTGAAATTACCATTTGAATTTGATGTAAAATTTACTAGATTGTAAACCAGACCTAGTCGTAGGTAATCATTAATAAATAAAGCTGGGCACACTAATTAGATTACGCTTATAAAAGCAAAAATTTGCAAGTGAGTGTATATCATGTATGTTTAATACTTCTTCACGCTCGAACGGCTTAAGGGATTCAGATGAAATTTGGCACACGGGTAGACAATGTCCTGGAATAGTACATAGAATACTTTTTATTCCTTTAGTATGTTCTTTTAGGATAATTTTCTATTATCACGCGGGCAAAGTCTCTGATAGAAACTAGTTGTTTTATTATATAACTAGCTTTTGCCCGCGGCTTCGCCCGCGTACATAAAATATAGCTGATGTCACTCAGGAATAAAGCAGCTTTTTATTGGTATAAAAATTTTTGCACTCGGACTCGGACCAGTAGTTTCAGAGATTATCTCCTACAAACAAAAAAAACAAACTTGATAGAGACTAGTTGTTTTATAATATAACAAGCTTTTGCCCGCGGCTTCGTCCGTGTACATAAACTATATAGCCTATGTCACTCAGGAATAAAGCAGCTTTCTATTGGTATAAAAATTTTAGCAATCGGATCAGTAGTTTCAGAGATTACCTCCTACAAACAAAAAAACAAACTTGGCTTCTTTATAATATTAGTGTAGATAATTACATTACGCAATCTATTAAGTTTACGCAGTAGTTTGTATTCAATTAAGAAGTCTTAGTTATTAATATTGGCTTTTAGTTCTTAATATATTTATTAAATTCTTCATTATGATCAGCTCATTCATAATTTGGTTAAAAAGCAAGGTTCGTAAAAACCGCGTTCCGCGCGTACCGTGTTCGTTGGTTGACTGGTAGAGAACGCCTTGCCTACCTTTGTACCTTTGTGTTGAATGAAGTTTTAATAAATAAAACATAGCACTTTATTTTATTCTTGATAGGTTCACGCTTGACCGCTATCTCACCTGATGGAAAGCGACGATGCAGTCGACGATGGGGCGCGCTCACCTAGAAGTAACCTACTCACTCTTGACTTAAAAATTCCCGGGTTGTAGCCATCAGGAAACACAGATTCCGGCAAGGAATTCCACTCCTTAGCTTTAATATTCTCTGCCTGCCACCAAGAGCACCAGCAGCAGAGTCTACAAATGTCAGCTGAGATGGGAAGGCTTAAAATACCATGTAGTTTAACAGCTTCGTTGAAAGTAACTATTTAAACACCCACACACTATTTCTCTTTAACTTAAACACATTTAAGTTTGACCTATAATACAACATGCACCTAACTAGAATAATGTACCTGCACCATTATACTGGAAAATTAAGTTGCAATTATAATTCAAGCACTAAAATTTTACTTGAATGCACTTAGGTAGTGTTTTTTTAAGAAATTTGTTATCAGAATTGTAGGTAAATAACATGGGTAGCGACACGCTACATTGGTAGCGCATCGGTATTGGTATTCTCGCATCGGGCCTTGGTGCAGGCAATGGTTCGGAGCGAGGAGGAGTGGCAGGCGGCCGCCTCCTTCTGCGAAGCAGTAATGCTCGCAAAGGAGGGGGCCGCTCGTGCAAGCGCCCCAGCCGCCAGGATTCCGATGCCGATTTCCGGCCACAGTAGGCGTACGGTACGGCGTCTAGTGTCCCACGTGCGCCTCAAGGAGATGTTAGCAACCATAAGGGCCCAGCAGGGTCGAAGCCTACTGGGGCCATGGGTGATGCGAAAGAGATCGTGGCAAAAAAGGAAAAGAAGTGGGTTTTTAGTCAGTAAAAGTCTGACACTATATTTCACTCCGCGCGGGGGATGTCATTAGATGATTTTGCAAACCAAAAAAAAAAAACAGTATTGGTATAGTACGCACGCTCACACAAACACGCTAGTGACGCAATCAAGATTTGTCAAGAACTTATCAAAATAGATAATTTATAAAAATAAAAACAATTTTTAGATTCTGAACATACTAATTTCATGACGTGCGTTCATTGTATTAAGTGTTGTATAAGACATAAGCCCTATAGCACAGCATCCACTTTCCTCCCAGCCTGTAGATCTTCTCGTGTAATCAGGTGTAGGGTAACTAAGTGGAGCATGAAGGAAGGCCTCCCATTTCCTTAAGTATCAGTCTTGCGATTTTCCTTCCGCATTTTCACGCCTTTTTGCTGTTACGTGATCAGCAGCGACTGTGGTGTATTGTTATGTGGAAGATTTCTTTTTTTTTTGAGGTAAATTTGACTTCTATAAATAAGGGTTCTTCATAGACAGACGTAAAACGATTATGTGACAACAATGGAACGACGTTTTTTGAATCTTTATTCAAAAAACGTCGTTCCATAATAAAATAAAAATTGTGCTATCAAACAAATTATCAATTTTAGAATTCGAGAACCTATTGCTAGACACCCTTTTGCACAGGCAGAGAGATGTCCATATATTAATATGCACATCTCTCTGGAATTGGTTGATTATTAAAAAAAACCGGAACTTAGGTATTAAAATGAGCAATATTAAATATATATATATTCTTCATAAAAAAAATTAACGGCACACATTCACGATTTGACCCAACCCAACAACCAATCAGAACATTATACCTTCCATTAAATTTTGAATTGAGTAGTAATAATATCACTACCAACATTAAACATATTTAATTGAATCCGGAATTACTTTCCGAAAAAATGGCTTATCCATGTTATTCTTTCTGTGTGCATTTATGATACAACTACCAAAAATCAATCTACCTATCACTGCTTATGATCCAGGCTCTTTCCTTACTTCATAAATGTACGAATTATGCGTACGGCAATGCGCCACCGGTACATGGTGGACCTCCCACCTAAACGCACAAAACGTTTTGGGAACACATTCATTGTGCGTACAGCTAAGGAGTGGAATTCTTTGTCGGAATCTGTGTTTCCTAATGGCTACAACTCGGGAATCTTTAAGTCAAGAGTGAATAGGTTACTTCTCGGTAAGCGCGTTCCATCGTCGACCGCATCGTCGCTTTCCATCAGGTTAGATAGCGGGCAAGCGCGAACCTATCAAGAATAAGAAAAAAAAAAGAATTGTACGAGTTCGTTGCATATCTAATAAAGTCGATTTATCACGTCATTTCGACGTCCCATCTTAATCAATCGCAGCTACATTCAACCGAACTATACTTTAAAATCATGATTAAAGGTTCCCCTACTCACAATTTCAACATCAGAAAGTTTCTTCAAACGACAGATGCAGTGAGTAACAAAGAAATTGTTTTAACGTGGGGAAATCGTAGTGAACGGAACCCTTCGCCCTAGGGACGACTTATGTCAGTTCTTCCCCTTTTGAAGTTGATATCTATCCCATTCTTGTTATAGCAGTCGAAAAAGACTGACATCTCATTATTTAGAAGGAAAAATTTCAAACTAGCGCGTAAAAGTAGCTTATAATTATCTTGAGCGCGAAACAGTAACAAACATACCCACATACAAACAAACTTTCGTCTTGGTAATTTTAATGTGAAGATAAAACTTGTTTGTCTACCACAACAATATTATAAAAAGAAAATATTTTTGTTTTTAATAATTAAACTCAAAAATTACAAGACCTATTAAAAAAAATCTTTCATCAGTAGGGTATAATTTTTTTTAAGGTGGGAAGTTATCCAATGACTTTCTCGCTCTAGGGCCGAGCGAGAGGGCGTGTCTTTTACCGACTAACATCACACCTATGTTTTTTACCTTTTACCTAGCGTACATGGACCCCGGATTCCCTTTCGGAAGTCAAACCATGGCCCCAGTAGGCTTCGGCCCCGCTGGGCTTCATCAGTAGGATACTAATTTAGCAAGGAGTAACATAGTCAAATATATTCGCTACATAAACGCGGGCGAAACCACGGTCAGAAACTAGTTATTAAATTAAATATAAAATATTTGGGACAGTACCTAATATTCTGAAAGTATACTATAGTTCTCGTTATAAAAATTCTTTCACAAACCAGATGTGCGTGAAGAAAAGAGAGGGAGGCCCTTTCCCAGGATATAATGAACTTATGGGATAGATAAACAAATAAATGCTACTAAAGCATTTTAAAAAAGCTTTTAATAAAATCAAAAATGGTCCCATCACATTAAAAGATGAGATGCACGTTCCTTCCACAAGTCTGCACCCTAGCTTCCAAGTTTATTCTCTAATACAAGGTAGTACAAGGCACATAATTACCTATGTATACTATGTAGCTGTATGTATCCCCAACTAGTGGATGTAAGATAGCAGGGGCGGCGTCCTTAGACGTAACATAGTAAACGTAAACCAGAAGGCTTACGTAATCTTTGTTTAGGACCTTTTTTTAATTCGTTTATGTACACATAAACACTTAAAATTGAAAAGAAGTTTCTTCCAGCAGACCTGCGACAGGAGAATTGGATGACTGGTTAAGAAACAGTGTAACTTAAATAGACTACAATAATAACTGAAGTAACTTGGATTAAGGGAAATACAGAAGGCAGTACTCCTCGATATGGCTCGTGAACATTATGTGGAGGTTCTTGTCTTCGGACCCCTAAAACCACCGGTAGTTTGGACCCTGCTCCCGACATCGTTGTTTGTGTAAAATATGTACAGAAAAAAAATCCTAAATCATTCAATTAATGGTTATCTCTAGCTCTGGAAAGACTTTTCATACTTGACTCAATCGCCACAATTATTTCAAAATAAAAACCTTCAGTATAGTTGTAATGAACAGATCATATGGCATAAAGTATAATTTGAATAATAAAAAAGCTGTATCTCTTACAAAACTGAATCGGAATGGTCGTTACGGGCAATAAGAACTTCGAGGAGGCCTAAGTCCTGTAGTAAACACATTTTAATCAAAATCATTATGTTTAAGGTTAATCGGAAGGGTCGTTGCGTTTTGAGTCACTAGTATCATAACTCAATTTGACCGTATAAGATGCTACTGAAGTGGTCCGTATATGTTTGTGTGTATGTTGTCATAGGCCGCTTTTAGTGTAGACTACCTCACAGGTTTTAATGATTTTAAATCAAAGTAGAATCGCTATTAAACATGTTCATTACTGATTGTTTTTTCTATGTTAAACTATGATTACTAATTATAATAACTTACGGATAGAGCTGCTTTTAATTTTTTCGATCTCTAGTCGTGATTTGTCAGGAGTGAGACTTCTGTATTTACCATTTACTATGCCCTTCGAGTCTGGATCGTATTGTGTGGAAAAAATCTAATTTTCTGTAAGATAGGTGGCTTAATAGACAGTTTCAAGAGCACTCTGACTAGATTGTGTAGTCAGGACGCGTGTATTATTAACCATTGAGCTATTTTTGTGCAGTTGCTGAGCTAATAGTGATACAAGGCAGAGAATTCTTCTTATACATGGAAGGAAGGAGCATGAGTTGTCCTTGTGTTGCAGCAACATTAGGCTTTCTAACGATATGTTCTTTTTTCAAGGTGGGATATCATGTAATGATTTCTGCCGCTCAGATATTAAATATAAAATTGTAAAATCATATCAGTTGTATTGTCATTCTATTTCCATTCAAACAATATAATTATTTTCTTTTTTGTTTGTCAAACTCATTCGCAAAAGATTCGTGCATGTTTCTTGCGCATACAAATGCGAATGTCAAAAATTATGCGAATATTCGTTACACCACTAGTACCTACTAAATAAATATAAAATTCATTTATTTCAGGTTAAAGCCCATATTAGAGATCATCCAAAAAATACAATAAAAAACCCATAAATTAAAACCAATAAAAAAAAACAATATATTAAAAAACAATAAATTCAATACATTACTAAGTTAAAATATACCTGCTGCACCAAAATATCGTTTTGAATACATCTTGTTTTTACTAATATTATAGTTTATTTATGAACACATAAATCGGTTGAAAAAATAATATTTAGTACAAAATTAGATATGAGACTAACACTAATTAGTCATCATCAGCCTTAATTTAGCTACCTAATATTATTATAATGGTGGCTATTTGTTTTGGCTAGTATTACTTTTCGTGCTGCTAATGGTAACATTATATTTACACATCAACAGAGAAAAACCTACGCAAAAAAGTGTTGAACTAATGACTCTGTAGTCATAATCATGCTATATTTACTAGTTGTCCCCAGTGGTTTCACCCACGTTTTTGGTTACTCGTAGATCGTAGCGTGTTGATATATTATAAAGACTATAGCCTCTCTCGATAAATAGGCTATTCAACACAAAGAATTTTACAATTCGAACCAGTAGTTCCTGAGATAAGCGCGTTTAAACAAATAAACTCCTCAGCTTTGTTCTAATCTATATTAATCTACTAGCTCCTACTTCAGGCAGTGTTTTAGGGTATATCTGGTATATCCCCTTTATTAGTTGAGAAAACATCAAATTAACCGAGAACTACACTAGACCGACGCACACGTGGACCACGCCTGATTTGCTGTGTCGCGTGGCGTGGAACTAATGTAGCTCTGCAAGTCTAGTTACCATACAAAATGTATGGAGACCGACGGGCCCAGATCGGCGTGTGTGGCACACGTGTGCGCAATGTAGTTCTACCTTTACTTCTCCCGCTAGCGAGATAGAGTTTCAGACTAACTTAAACCCACCTAGATAATTTCGGAGGAGTGGCAGGCGATCGCCTTCTGCGAAGCAGTAATGCTTGCAAAGGAGGCGGCCGAACGCAAGAGGCAACGGTCCTCACGCCCCAACTGCCGCCGGGATTTCGATCCCGATTTCCGACCATCGTAGGCGCGGGCTTGCGGACGGTGAGCAATGGGTAGCCCGCCCGACCGAGCCCAAGTCGTCGACGGCGCGTATTGTTCCATGCGCGCCTCAGGGAGATGTCAGCAAATCGTAGGGGCCCAGCAGGGTCGAAGCCTACTGGGGCTTTAGTCAGTAAAAGTCTGACACTATCTCCCGCTCCGCCCAAGAGCGAGATTTGTCATAAGACGATTTTACCGGACAATAAAAATAAACCTAGATAATCTTTTAGTAACTCTTTTCTTACCAGGACTGTGGTAACTCTTTCGAACCATCCCACCGGCCTAGGATTTATCCTTCAAAATTTACCAGCAGCACGACCCAGTTTGGATTTACTCCGTACTTTATGGAACTAAAAATAACGGGTTTAATGAGGGTTCGGGTAGTAGGTACAGTAACAGCGTTGTGTACCCCTTTGGGGATAAAGTTCAGATGTTGTGAGTACAAGTACCTACGTCTGACGAAATCACGCATCCCGGGCCTGGGTAGTGAACACCGCCGTTTTTCCGAAGTGAGAAGTCATCGTATGATTTCTCCCGCTCTAGAGTGCAGCATGATTGCGTATAATTACTGAATACTGCCTTTTGCTGCACTATACCTGTGTCTTCAATTGAAAGTCAAAGGTGTAGCTGGGTAGTAGGGCCGATGCCTGCTAAGGCTATGGGATTATGGGGCTCATGGTCCGGGAACACAAAAAGCAACTGAAGAAACATAGGTTTTTTTATTGGGTGGGAAAATCATCTTATGACAAATCGCGCTCTTGGGCGGAGCGCGAGATAGTGTCAGACTTTTACTGACTAAAATCCCACTCCTGTTCCTTCTTTGCCTTCGTCCCAGGGCCCCGGGTTTCGCTTTCACACTACCCGTGGGAAGAAACATAGGTGCGTTTTAATCAGGTAAAGTCTGACACGCTCTCTCGTATCACCCTAGAGCGAGAGAAGTCTAAGATGATTTCCTACCTCAGAAAAAGGTACTACACCTTTTTTAGACGAAGGAGAACGCAAAGTGCCACTGAAGGAACACAGGTGGGTTTTAGTCAGTAGAAGTTTAACACTCCCTCCCACTTCACTTAAAGCGGGAGAGTTATTTGATGACCTCAAAGAACTCCTGTTGCTTAAAAAATATCACGATATCAATGTTTTACATTAATCTTGTAAAATGAGACATTTCAGGTTACCATTATATTTGACGGGACGTCGGAAGTAAATCGTAAATCAAACGAATTCGACATCAGCACAGTTTGACGTTTGCTGCAGTTCAATGACCGCTTACTATAGTAACTGCTGACTGTGCCATGGAGAGTGGACGACACGGAATTTCGTTCCGATCCGGCTCCGAGAGTAATTAGGTAGTACTATTCATGGTATTTGCTTGTGAATAACCCGAACTGTGTTTATTTGGGACTACACATAATTACAATCATTTATTACGGTACAGGAATATTATAATATTAGCCTAGCATAATCAGCCTTTTTAATGTTCCCACTGCTGGGACTCAGGCAGGGTATGGGCCATAATCAACCACGCGGGCCCAATGCAAGTTTGTGAATGTCACATTTCTTCGAATTTTTGGTTCTAGGACTCGCCTGTTTCCCCACGATGTTTTCCTTCACCGTTTTGAGAGCAGTGGTGATGAAATAAATTACACAAAGTAATGCACCTGGCTGGGTTTGAACCCACCCACCACCAGGTTACCACTCGGCTACCACTGCTCTCATATATTATGTCATTACATTTTTATTATGGATAGGCTCAAGTTTGACCACTATCTCACCTGAAAGTAAGCGATGAGAGCCACACGACTATATTCTCTGAAGATATATAAAGCTCCACCATTTCCATGGGAACAAGATAAGCCACCTAACACGGTGAAATAAAGGAAAAATTATCAGTACTAGAGAAACCACAATATTAGTTTTGCTTGATTAAACCCAACCTTCTGTATATGGACTAAAGACTAGCGAAACAGACAAGTTTCTTAGGAACTTCCTTTTCAAAATTATGTGTTTTAATACACGTATTCTCATTGTAATAATAACCATCTCATTTAACCTGCTGAACTCAAAACACACAGTGTTCATAGCCATACCAGTGAAGCAAATAGTTCATAAAGTCTTTGCTAAGCTGAGATCTTGCCTAGATATGCGATAGTGCCAACAGCCAAGCACCATAGAGTATTGCGATGCCTTAGTGGCAACCGCGAAAAACGGCATTGAAACGCCGTCCATGATACAACCTGGGGGTTTTTAAATCAAGAGTGAATAGGTTACTTCTAGACAAGGGTGCTCCATCGTCGATCACATTATCGGTTATGATTAAGTGTTATAGGTTTTTTTTTCAGTGAGAAAATCATCTTATGACATCCACCACTCTGAGCGGGAGATAGTGTCAGACTTATACTGAATAAAAACCCACTCCTGTTCCTTCGTTGCTTTTCGTACCAGGGTCGAGTCTTTCTTTCAGAATCAGACCCTTGGCCCCTGTAGGCTTCGACACTGCTAGGCCCCTACGGTTTGCTGACACCTTGAGGCGCGCGTGGAACAGTACGCGCCGTCGACGACTTGGGTTCGGTCCGGACGGTTACCGGACGGTCGGACGGCGAGTTACCCATTGCTCGCCGGCCGCACAAGCATGCGTCTACGGTAAGTGATTTAGAGGTCATACGCGAGCTTACCGATAACATGTCAACGAGTCTCCATGCCAATTTGCCTAATATTTAATTAACTATGTTGCTTGGCTTCCAGTCATACCAGCATATCAGTATTATATCGAAGGAGATGGAGCTACTGCCGGTCTGATCTCCAAAACCCACTGATTGGGAAACGACCAATTGGAACGAACACTAGCTCGTTGCTTTACAAGTGACCATGCATCTTGAACAAGATAGCAAGACTGGTGAACAGACTTCCAAGCCTCTGACTATGCTTAACAACTGTCAAAGACCTACAAATGACAGCTGAGACCAACGGCTTAACCTGTTCTCCTATATTCTGAAGAGACTCATACACGGACCGACTACGTACAAACGTTGCTTAACATTTCATATTGAAGATTTTTTTTTTGTGAGGCAGCTGTTATTTTGTCACGAGCCATAACATAACATACGGAAGCAGAAGCATCCAACTCCTACACATTTCATCACCCCGTCAGAACATCTCCCCCCTGGATGCGAATTGCAGTGGTCAATCTGGAAATCTCTTAACCGACTGCGGACCCAGGTTGGCCGCTGTAATAACAATTTGGCCAAATGGGGCTTCCTCGACCCATCTCTAACACAGTGCCAGTGTGTAGCCGCTGCACAGGACATGCGTCATTTGCTATGCTGTCCATCCTGCACAACCACCTGCAGTTTTCAGGATCTATACGAGGCCAATAACAGAGCCGTAGAGGTTGCCAAATACAGATCAGAAAAAATTTAGTTAAGAGTACATCGACACGAAAAGAAGAAGATAACACAACATCTTATTTATAAACACACAAGCGTTTCTATACCATAGTTTACTTAGAGGAACTGAAGGTCAATCACAATTCTAACCACGGTTATCCCTACCAAAATTTGTACTCATACATCGCACAGAAACGAAAAGTATTGCCGATGCGATGGCGTCTCTATTCGATTCTGAGGTCTGTGCGAGCAACTATTATCTACCTAGTCTACCTGGGTGAGTGTACCCAGGTATTTAGATTGTGAGACAGAAGAATGGCAAACAATGCAAGGCAGTTTTGAATAACGTCTGGGTATCTGGGAAGACGGTGGCAGATTTTGAAACTTAAGTTAGTTAACAGTTAGGCTGCAGGAACGTTTGAAATTGTTAACGTGGTCCTGTAACGCAAAGGAATTTAAAGGACTTTAGTCCCGATCCACCTTGTGGATGGATGGAGAGGAAGAGGGAGACCAAAGAAAAGATGGATGGATTGTGTGAAGAGTGATATGAAAGAAAAGGAAGTTAGTGATAGCATGACGAGTAACAGGGCAGAGTGGAAGAAAAAAACGTGTTGCGCCGACCCCAAATAATACGGCATAAGGGCAGGAAGATGATGATGAGTCCCGATCCACCTTTAGAAAGGAAGAAGTCATTTCAAAATAAAAGGTAAATCAAAAGTTGATGTCTCTTGCGACATATTAAGCTAACAAATTGAGACCACGTTTTGAAAGATATTTTTTTGGTTTTGAAAACTCTTGATAAACGAGCAACGAAATCAGTGTTTTTTCAATGAAATTGAGTAAAATAACATTCATCTATGTAAACAATTTATGAGGCAGAGTACACCAGAACAAAAATAATAGTAGGTAAAAAGAAAAGCCATTCGGTTGGACAAAACAGGTGACGAAGGTTCTGTATTGCAGCCTAAGATGGCTATTTTCGGCCATAACACCTTGAAATAGCCGGTACAAATGATAATAAAAGTCAGCCAAGGCTATTGGTTTAACTTCTAATGGTTCGTACTTTAAGATCACCGCGAGTGGAGCGACGATTGACTCTCGGGTTATTGACCTGCTTGCTTAGTTATAAGTTGGTTACAGTTTACAGAGCTGCGGGGTTATTCGAAAGAGTTACTGTGAACCTCACAAAGGGCAACTGAAGGAACACAGCTGAAGCTCCCTCTCGTTCCATCCAGAGCGCGAGATGTCATTTGATGAATTTCGCTCGTAAAAAAAGTGGTAACACAAAGATGTTACCTTCTTTAGTAAATTAAAGGCTCTCTGAGTGAGACACTGTTACATCAGGTACACCTACGCATTTTCTCAATCCTCAGAACTTATTCTAACATAATTAAAATATATTTTATAAAGTAGGCGTGTGACAATTAGGACTCGCTGACTAAATTACCTAGGTATATTTTTCGTACACACGTTTATTAAGGTAATTAATTATTTATTTAACTGAGAAAATATTAAATAGTACGATGAATATTAGGTGGTGGAAGATGATAATTATATCTAATTCAAAAGGGGGAGAGTGACTACTAAGAAGTGTCATATAGAGAAGTACATTTAAAGCAAAACGACCATGTTGTTTTTGGGTGGGAAATCGTAAAGTAACGTCTCCCGCTCTGTCACAATTTTATTTAGTAAAACCTACCGATGTTCCTTCAACTCCCCTTTTTGTTCCAGGGTAACACTTGAAAATTCCTGCAACCCAAACCTATAGGTACCTAGGTAGGTACTTACCCTACGTTTCAGATCAGGTTAAAAAATGGAACGAATTTCGTTTGAATCTATCAGCCAGCTCAATTACCTTAACTCATCATGACACAACTGGACATTGTTTTTTTTAACCTACCTTGTCAAATACTATTCTTTAGTTTTATTGTCTATCCAATTTAAACCTATACCTAACAATAATAATAACGCGGCCTTCTAGTAGATCCAGTCATCAGCTGCCCGTCATCCGGCGCCATACCTACCCGTATGAATCAAGCAAAGGAAACAAGTTATTCTGCCTGCCTGTAGACTAAAACCTGTTTCGAGACTAAACGGATTTTTTTAAAATACATAACGACACTTTATTCGTAGTATTTAGACTTTTCCGATACTTAAATTAATTATTTAATTATTGTGTTACCTAATTACACGTCTAATTTTTATGCGCCTTGTTTACATTTTACCTAAATCTCTGAAGGAAATCTGATGCACGGATTTTAATTAAAATTTTTATAGACCAATCATGGACGACTCCTGGTGATTTCACCCTAATTTACTTTTTTGTTACTGTCTGCAGCCTGTTGTCATTCCAAGAAATTTTAATCATTTGGTAGGTACCAACGAATATTAATAAACAAAAGCATTTTATCGCTCTTATCTTAAAGAAACATAATTTTTAAATGGCCAAACATTCTATACGTACACATTTCTGACGGCAAACAACAAAATATAGAACAAAAGATTACTTATTCAGCTTAGTTATTCATAATCGCGGTCGAGTTACAAAAGTGACTTACCTTTTTTTATCGCCCTCAAATGAAATTCCTCTGCATATCTTTTCGAAGAAAAAACTAAGTTCACTCGTATTCGCCACACATAATTTTACCAATACATCCAGAAACCGACACTGTAGGTACACAATTTCTTGTCACGAGATGAATCACCGAAGAATGCACTCGTTATTACACTAAAACTAACACAATAAATCACTCAAACACTTAGAACATCACTTTTTTCGATTAAAATTCGTTATTCGGATCGATTTTACGCCATTTATCGACGATATTTGACTCAAGATAAAAAGTTTTCGACGATAACAGCGCGCGAGGCAACGACGCGACGTAGCACGCTGTCTTTAACTGCACGACTGACATACAAGTATAACCTAACAAAATCGAAGGAGGCGACGCGCGTGTAAACGACTAACAAACTGTTGCGCTCCGTAACTCGGCCAGGTTGGCGCGGCGATTACTATAAACAAAAGTCGAAAAACTTTACTTGGCGAGTTGTTGTAACGTTATAATTCACTGTTAGTACGTTTGTTTTGGGTTTTGTTGTTAAATTACGGAATGAGTGCGTGTTAAAACTCGGTTTTGTGCGTCAATAAATGGTTTGTTTTTGTTCGAGTCACGAACTGCGAGCGCATATGCCGCTGCGCGCCATGTTTGACTTGAAGTTCGCGTAACTCGTCTTGCACAGGGCGCACAGAAAGTGTTATCAACTTCATTCCGTCCGTGCGCTAGGGAGGGGACACTTACCTGCGTGACCGGTTTTTTGCCGAGGTGTTTTTTTAAATAAAAATTAACAGTGATCTTTTGTACAATAATGAAATTGAACGGCGGCTGTTACATTTATCTGATGCACGTAAGTTGAGATACTACTAGAGTTTATATCGAAAAGAGATCTATTTGTAATTCATTTTGAATGGTCAAAACTGAATCTTGACTGTCCTATAGAATCTTTATTTTCTTTAATCATAATTTTTTTGAAAATCGGTAAGTTTATTCATTTATTCATTAACTCTAGCAAATTATTTATTTAAAGAGACTTAAATCATTATATTTGGTTAAGTACATAAAATACCTACTAAGTTCTTTTTGATTTTCGATATTTGTAGATTTTTTTATTAAGTAATGGCGGGGTCGTGGCAGACCAAGAAGGAGATGGCGGGACGACTTAGACTCAAATTAAGAATAGAAATGAATGAATGAATAGAAGTTATAGAATTTGCTGAGAGCCGAGAACAATGAAAGGGATGGAGGGAGGCCTTTGCCCAGCCGTGGGACAGTATAGGCCAAATATAATAACACACTAATGGGTTACAACTAAATAAATCATTTTTACCTGCATGAAATATTTTATTAAAATCCTTCCACTTTCCTTCTTTCCTACCACAGTGTTGTTTTTTTAATCCAATGGTTGACTGGTAGAGAATGCCTTGTGGCATTAAGTCCGCCTATGTACCACCACTGAACATGAAGTATAAATAAATAGATAAATGGCCTGATGGTGACTGACTTATAATTGAATGAAATTAAAAATTATGATTTTAAAATAAAACAAGTTGTCCCGTTTATGTCGTTTTTGTGTAAAACAATAATTTGATTTGATGTATATATAGTAATTTATAGCTAGACAGTTAAATATAAGTATATATTTATAAGCATTTACGTCACTACTATGTGTACTAAAGTTATATTATAAAGTTTTATAACGATAATCGTAAGAGCTGCAGTCGTTTTACATCAGCAAATTGATAGTCACAACCATTCGCTTGACACAGGTGAAATCTGGAAAATTAAGTTACGTATTGAGTAAGAGCCATGTGATTGACTGTGATTTTTGGCACAACCCTAAATCACAAAAAAAAAATTCGAATCGAATTTACGTTTCGCAACTCTTTTTCTGAACTTCAACTGACATTCTATTAAAACCCGTGAAGAATGGCCCAGAATATGACGTCACAGTCCATGACTAAATTGATTTTGGCATGAAGTCGTATTCGGGCAAGACGTACTCAAACTTATTGGTTTGAGTAAAGTAAGAGTTTTAATAGAGTGTGTCTGGAGCTTTCCAAACTTGGTCACCCTCATTCAAGAATCAATAAAATATTACCGCATGAAATAATAATCGAGACGATCTTAATTCCTTGTAATAGAAACACCTGAAAACAACTAAGTAAGTAAATGAAAAGTAAACAGGTGGGAAATCACACCGCCCAAGAGCGCGAGAAGTCATTGGTTATGACTTCTCGCGCTCATGGGGGCGGTGCGTGATAGCGTGTCAGACTTTTATTGACCCACTTCTATGTTCCTTCTTTGCCTTTGTTCGAGGGCCCCGGGTCTTTCGCACAACCCCTAGTCCCAGTAGGCTTTAACCCAGCTGGGCCCCTACAGTTTTGCTGACATCTACTTGAGGCGCGCGTGGAACACTACGCGCCGTCAACGATTTGGGCTCGGTCCGGACGGTTATAGGAGGGTCGGACGGCGAGCTACTCATTGCTCGCCGCCCGCAACTACGGTGGCCGGAAATCGGGTTCGGGTTTCGGGCGGCTGGGGCGCGAGGGCCGTTCCCTCGCGCGCGTTTCGCTTATGTAGAAATAAAAGAGAAAAATCTTCCTGATTTTCCAGATATCATCTAGATATAATAAGATGTCAGAATCTTGAACTAGTATTCGGTAAAAATATGCATAATTAAATAAATCAGTGAGATGTTGCAGTTTAGGCGCTGAGGTTGCGTTTTTCATATATTTTATTTTTGAATCGGATACAAGAGCAATTTTTTTACATGAAACAAAGCTTATCTCAATTTGGTGTTTTTTAAAGATATCTTACTGTTGAATAGGTTTGTAGGGCAGCGTTGTTGATTACTTCGGGAACTTGACTATACAGTCATTACAAAAAATAAGCCATGGATAACACAAACTACCCTCAATTTTCAGATCAAAAATATATCATAATTATCAAGTAGGCGTAAACTGTTGTAATTAGTTGAATGAATTATAATCACATAATAATTTTTCGATATATTCTGTTCGAGAAACGAGGTATTAAACTTGTAACTGTAGAATATTCGGCCCATTTATTGTCGAATGTTTGACATATCCCCTTCATCTTTCTTTCTAAATTAATATTTATACCAGTGAAGCGCAGAAAGGCAGGAGGACCTAGAACTGACCTTCAAAGGGGCCCTTTGTCCGCCTGGAAACAAAACAACTTACCGTCTCTGATTAGGACAATTTAGACTGACAGCTTAATATTGATAATGCTTACTCGAGAACAAATGTTCTCGAGTAGTTCAGTCAGGGTTGCGGGATTGTTCGAAAGAGTTAATGTGGCCCTGGAACGCAAAGGGCAACTGAAGGACCAGATGAGTTTTAGTCAGTAAGAGTCTAACACTCCCTCTCGCTCGACCCAAAGCGACTCCTCCCGCTTTGGGTTTTTGATGATTTTCCACTGAAAAAAAGGATTCTCGAAAGTGCAGTAAAGGAAACATGCTGATAAAATATCCTGCCGACAAATTCCCACCAATGGGCATTGTTATTTTTTTTTCCAGAAATCCCCATTAGTTAAACAATATCAGCCTAGTGGGGATTTTTGGATAAATTAGTAACAATTCCCATCAGATTTTATTGTTTCTCAATTACTAAATCAATACGTTTAATTAGGTAAGTAATTAAGTCAATACTGGCTTCTGCTAGCGACTTCACCCGCATGGAAATAGTTTTCTCCATACTAACGTTGGACCCCTATTTCATCCTCTTAGGGCGTAAATTTTGGAATATCCTCTCTTAGTGCTCGCCTACGTCATAAAAGGAAACCTTGTGCAAAATTTCACCCCAAGTAGTTCCAGCTGTGCGTTAATATGTCAGTCAGTCAGTTTCTCATCTCGTACTAATTATATAGATTATAATTAACTTTAACTATAAATTGTTTTAATTTTGTAGTTAAGTTGATTAACATATTTTTCTTTTATGATTTAGAAACAACTACATCTGCCCCGCTAGCTAAGTTATGACCGTTTCGTTTCGATTCTCTTGCGTCGAACGCATCAAGTAGGCCACGCCTCCGATTACTTTGTTCTGACCAAGGTTGAGATAACATCAGAACAAAGGAATCGGAGGCGTGGCCCACGAGATGCAAGAGAATAGAAACGAAACGGTCGTAACTTGGTTAAGGGAGCTGCTGGGATTGTTATTTTTTTTCCAGAAATCCCTACTAGTTAAAAATATCAACCTAGTGCAGGTATTTGTTTGGCATTTATGCTGAACTGGACCTATTTTGGCACACAACTATATTTTTGCTACTGTTTTTTTTTGTGTTTCGTGTTACCTATTATGTAAGTGTCTTGTGTTGTACCAAATAAATTCTTTTTTCTTTCTTTAGTAGGGATTTTTGTAAAAATATGTAACAATCCTCACTGGTAGGGATTTGACCACTATTTCACCAAAGAAAGATATCGTTAGTGTTGTATTTAATTTATGTAGGCAAATTCAAATGTTTAGAGTCCTAATCACCACTTTACTGGCTTTTGGAAGAGAACAATAAAATTAAACAACGTATTGACAAACAAACCATTACTTAATCGATCTTACGTAAGTATTGTAATAGGTTTTAAAATAGCAGTCTGCCCAAGGGTTACTATCAAAATCTTTATTTTCTTGTGGTGGTGTGTAGTATAGCGTGATGATGCCATTATAAAAGGCACAATAAAATGGTACATGTCCCATTAATAGTTACCATAAATTGGATTACTGGTTATTGTATAATTACAAATACACATTCTAACATATTTCAGGAACATTGCTTAAAAAGCTTATCTACTTCTTTTGCTTTCGTGTGGGCACGAGCTCATGTGTAGCTTAGGTCATGCCATCGTAAAACAATTTCAGTCAGCAGATGTAAAAAAAAAAACTGTATGAAAGTCTTACTACGCAGCGAGACAGATATGCGATAGGCCATGAAGGTGATAGTCAGGCTGACTGAATATATCACATGTTTATAAATTTATTAATACTTAATTTGGAGCAGTGGTGGCCGAGTGATAATGGCCCCGACTTACAAGTTGTAGGTCGCGGGTTCAAACCCAGCCAGGCAAATTACTTTGTGTAATTTATTTCATCACCACCGCTCCCAAAACGATGAAGGAAAACATCGTGAGGAAACTGGCATGTCCTAGAACCAAAAAATTGAATACATGGAACATCCACTAACCCGCACTGGGCCCGCGTGGTGGATTACGGCCCATTCATTCTCCTAGAGAGGAGGTCTGAGTCCCAATAGTGGGAACATTATAAGACCGACTATGCTATGCTCATACTTAATCCATTAAGTACATGAGTATTTAGAAAAGCTCTCTATATCACCATCAACCTAGATATGCTGACCATTCAAAGCAGCGACCTGGTACTTAGTGGTCCGTTGATTGCAATTAACTGTAATTAATTTGAACTATTAATGTTATGTACTTGAGGAAATTGATGTTCATTACCTGATATATTAGGCAAATACGTACTGGTAAGCATATCTAATAATATGGACTGCGGCTGTAATATTTAGGACTCCACTATGACCTATACACCTTGAACAAGCACGAATCTTGAGCGCTCAGCGAAAGAGCAGGGATCGCTTTGCGCATCGTACACATTGGTGAGCCAATCGCTGTACAAGGATTGCACTCCCCGCCCCCGCATCTCTTTTCATACCACTAAAGAGACCCAATATTTCACTTCTGAGTGCTTCTGCGCAAGTAGAAATGTATAAGCCAGCCAGCAAATCTACTTAAAAACGATATTGATTCAGGTACAGGTAGACAGCTTCCAAGACATTCGCGTAATTCTGAGAAATGACTATCTGCCTTTCGTTAAGAGCTAAACAGCTAACATTATGTCACCACGTAGACGACCCTAATTATTCAGTTATGTTTGATTTCGAGCTTATGTATGCAAATACCTGAAAGGGTGAGGTTTCCGATAACTAATTCGACACCTCCCACACGTAAGATCATAAGGCAAAAAGTGATATATAGATATATGATACACGTCATAAAGGAAAGTGAGAATGGTTGCTGGCCAACTTTAAAGCATTGTAAATCCTAAATGCTATTTCAAAATGTACAATGATTTGAGAAAAATAAAAATGATAGTTCGTTGACTTTATTTATTTTCTTATTTATAATATATTGTTTTGCTGTCGCCATGTTGAAATTTGATTACTGTAATGTCTTTAAAGGACACAAGATTAAGACAAAACGATTGACGTGAGAATCAAGAAAAGCGGTTCACACGTTTAGTCTCTGGAGCGCTACAAATAAAAAAAAAACATATATATTCAGAGACATAGGCTGATATGCACATAAACCTAGGACTGCCCATACCCATTGCATATACAAAATGCTAGAGAAACATTTTACGCGGATTGTTCGTGCGCATAGGTACATATAATTGGCTTGACAAAATAAATTGCTTCCTGTCATTTTGGCTACTCGTGCGTATTCAGACACGTGTGAAACGCTTCATCTATGTATACAAGACTTTATAATTATGTAGGTACCAAGGCCTTATCGACCCCATACAACGACCATAATGGTCGTTGTTAAAGAAAGAAAGAAAAAGAAAGAAAGAAAACATGTTTATTTTGCCCAAATAGACACACAATAAAATTAGTTAGAGCAGTAGTGGCCGAGTGGTAACGGCCCCGACTTACGAGTTGTAGGTCATGGGTTCAAACCCAGCCAGGCGCATTACTTTGTGTAATTTATTTCATCACCACTGCTCGCAAAACGGTGAAGGAAAACATCGTGAGGAAACCGGCATGTCCTAGAACCAAAAATTCGAAGACATGTGACATCCACCAATCCGCACTGGGCCCGCGTGGTGGATTACGGCCCATTCCCTCTCCTAGAGAGGAGGCCTGAGTCCCAGCAGTGGGAACATTATAAGGCCGACTATGCTAATGGTCGTTGCTCCTATGCATACATCCTCCGTAAAACTGGTAGGACAGGAAATATCTTGAAAGAGAGTATGATCAGATTCAACCTTTCGATTTTTTTTAAATTTCAGTTAAACAGATCAGTACGTCACTCACTGCAGGCAGCTGTTTAAAATAAGTAAGAAAACAGCCATAAAACTGAAACTTATGTACGTAACTAACAATTCTAAAAAAAAAATTACATATGTACTTAATTCATAATTGTTTGTTTACGGTTTTAGGTTGCAGTAGCACGTCACTAGCTTTTTATTAATGGACTGAGAGTTTTTGGCGGGATTTTTTCGAGTGAAGTTCAGTGGCTGTTTTAATTATTCGCAAATTGATTCCTAGTGGATATTGTGACGTAAAATATAAGTGAAGCTTTGTATTTCGAGTGTCTGCGCAACTGGACAATATGTGGAATCATTGAAACAGGCGCGATCTCGGTAAAATGAAGCTGAGAATTTTATTATAGTTTTGCCTACTCCAGCAAAGTTTGCCGAGTAGGCTAACTCGATACATTTGCTGCCAAATACTACAAAAACATTAGAATGTGTTACACCCGCATTATAATGTAAAACAAAAAGAAATAACTATGATATTCGAATACGAAAGACTTATTACGCAAGAAAACATGGACGAAAGACTAGGCAATATTCGACTGACTATAGGTTTCCTTAAGGGGTAAACAGAAAAAAAAAATTGACTGAAAGCCCTAAAAATTTTTTGGCGGGATATTTTCGAGTGAAGTTCAGTGGTTTTGGTCAGGCACACTAGTTGGTGGTTGTTTTAATTATTCACAAATTGATTCTTAGTGGATATTATGACGTAAAATTGGTGTAGTTCTGTAAACTCAAGACACAACTGAACACTAAGTAGGTAAAAAGGAGCTGAGAGTTTTATTGTATATAACAATATATATATAGTATACAAGTAAATATATAGTATAATCAGCCTTTTAATGTTCCCACTGCTGGTACTCGGGCCTCCTCTCTAGGAGAGGGAATGGGCCGTAATCCACCACGCGGGCCCAGTGCGGGTTGGTGAATGTCACATGTCTTCGAATTTTTTGCTTCTAGGACATGTCAGTTTCCTCACGATGTTTTCCTTCACCGTTTTGAGAGCACTGGTGATGAAATAAATTACACAAAGTACTTAATGCGCCTGGCTGGGTTTGAACCCGCGACCTACAACTTGTAAGTCGGGGCCGTTACTACTTGGCCACCACTGCTCTACTTGGCCACCACTGCTCTGAGAGAGTTTTATTGTAGTACTGGCTCAGTAGAACTCAACGAAGTTTGCTGAGAAGGCAGATTCGATACATTTGTTAGTAAAGTGACTTATAATAAAAGATTTGGCTTGAAAACTTAGTATAGTCAAGTCAAGTAGGTGTAAATATGAATTATATGTACATTATTATTACCTTTAAACATATTCAAAACTTATTCAGAGAGGCTCATTGAACAACCTCATTATTCTCGACTCCTTACAATTCAATGTAAATCGGTCAGTCTTCACAACATGGCGTAATGTATTCCATCCCATGACTTCTAACTTACGCGCTATAAAACTGATTTATTTGATATTTCCCTTACATTCAAGTTACATTCCCATGTCATCGAGGAAATTGATGAGATTGTTAACGTCACAAATGTGCGATAAGTTTCTTTGGGAAGTGCAGGGTTCTTTATAAGTCCGTAACAGAGCTGAATAAAATGTGGTGGGCGACATCGTCATGTTGACCGAGTAACATGTAAAAAAAAATACGGATTTCTGATTACCAACAAACCGTGTGACACGCATTATAGTTCTACCCTACAGCGGGAGAAGTCACTGCACGATTTCCTACCTAAAAAAGGCAGGATTATAGCTGATTGCGAAAGAAAAAAATAGCTAAATTACTTAAACTGAAACTAAACAAGCAGTGCGAGTACTTATCTATATAAATATATAAAAGGAGAAACTGACTGACTGACATATCAAAGCACAGCCGCGTACAGAGCCTCGGATCGTGAAATTTTGCATTCGCAAATTCACCCATTAAGGAGATATAACGGGGGTACAAAGTTTGTATGGAGAAACCAACTTTCATGCGGGCGAAGCCACTGGCAGAAGCTAGTTAGAGTATAAAATGTATGTAAAATAAAGAAATAAGATCGATTTTTTTCTGAATTTTTCTTTCCCATTACCTTTGACTAAAGTCACATGGGCGGGGCCACATTTAAACTTAGAAAAGCGGCTATAAACAACGGTGAAACAATAAGGGTTTCATATTGTCAACCAAAGAACCCTAAAACTGGCAACGAAATGTAAAACAAGACTTTAAATTCGCGTCTCGTACGGGTACCCCGTTTCCGCCATTTTGAGAATGAGAAAAAGTGATTTAGGTACTGAGAGAAGGTTTAAAATTGAATTCACAAAAGTATCTACTATTGAGTGACATTTTCATTTTTATTTTTGGCACTGATATTTTCTTTTTGGGAAGTCAGGTTTCGAAGACCGACTTCTTTGTGTTTTTGAAGAGGCTCCTTTTTCACTCGCCTATCGTCAACATCGAGCATGGTTTCAAAGCTTGTTACTTCATCTAACGTACCTAATTCAACGCGATGTTTGACGAAGAGGCAACGCGAAAAAAGAGAGATAACGCCTGAGAATTCTGTTAGCATTCGGTAATTCCGAGATTTGCTTGAATATTTCACAAAACTTGTTCCAGAAATAAGTGGTTTTTTAAAACACTTAAAATTTTTTCAAAAAAAAAAATTGTCATTCAGAATCTTAATTAAATTTCCAAGGCCATTCATTGTTATGTGTTTTTGACTTTTTTAATTTATGAGTATATTATGAAGTGTCCTGCAAAACAGCAGATTTTCAGAGGTCTTTACTGGATTAGTTTTACACAAATTTATAAGTTGATTTCAATAGAAGCCTAGATAATATCCATAAGACACTCATCATCTTCCTGCCCTTATCCCGTGTTATTTGGGGTCGGCGCAACACGTTTTTTTCTTCCACTCTGCCCTGTTACTCGTCATGCTATCACTAACTTCCTTTTCTTTCATATCACTCTTCACACAATATAAATATCCATAAGACACTGTGTTTCCAAAATATCTAAGTAATGAAAAATGTGTAATAACGTCATAATCGCGTAAGAGCATTTTCACTTTTTTTCATACAATCGTGTATAAAAACAGCGAAAATGTATGTCGAATTGCATACCCATAATGAAAGATAACGTAGACCCAGGTTGAGGGACCTATATGTTGTCTGATTAATGTGTCTTGCTTGACCTACAGGCTGGGTTAAGTCAGAACAAACTTGGACTGACTTAAGATTATTACAAGTAATGCGTCTGAAAACTCCCTAGTTTGTAACTAATTACCAAGTTGTGAAACAGTAGCAGGGCATCAATGAAATTGTAGTAGCTAACAGTGAACTGGTCTTCTTTACTGGCTTCTTTTAAAAGCTTTATGGTCTTTATTTAAACCTTAACCTCTCGAGTGTTGCTGCAATGTTAAAATATTAACTAGCGATGGTGACTTGTTTCTTACGAACCTCAATTGTCTTGACAATTTCAGAGCTTTTTTTTTACCTAACCTAGCGGTATATACACAGCTAAGGGGTTGTTCAAAGGTAGCCCGCAAAATTTCAATTTTCTTGTCATGATATTGCATTTTGTTGGTCAGATTCAAGTTATATTTTGATTCAAATATGATTTATAAATATATATATAATAGAATATAAATATGATTGACGGCCGTAACACGCACTAATTGCGGTTTCATCTTGATATGTTAATCGTTAAGTCTTATTTTATTTTTGTAACAAAAAAAAAACAGGATTACGGAGGACAGAGCCGTAAGTAGAATATTTTATACGCCTGGTTCGAGCTCTTATAACTGCGACCCTAGAAAAAACTAAAATACAAATAAAAAGGTCTAGATATAATTTTTTTTGCGTTCTTTGAGGGACTATGCCTTGTGCTTGGACACCGCTGGCATCACCCTAGCTACGGCACTGAGTGATTCCTGTTATAATAGTTACATTGTTCTTACATTTTCTCCAAGTTTACCTTGCTAACACTGCAACGCTGCCTCGTTTAGGCGTATAACATTCAACACTTAACTGAATTCGTCAAGAAAATGAGCAAAAAAGAATATCGGAGTTCGTATAACTACTGTACCAGAAAGAATCGGTTCTGATTTAAATTCGATTCGAACACAGAATAATAAACGTGAACGCCTGACTGAATCTCCATAGCAATATTACGGTCATCGACGTACCGTTGAGTGGTTTATGATTTGGCGCTCTACTCCGTCAAGTGATACTTTCGTGGTTATATTGTTTGCTGATTTGTTTATCATTATTTAGAGTTAATTATGCGGTTTTTGACCACATAAACCAAATTCAGTGTCGAATTGTGAGTTCTGAAATGTCGGTCAAATGTGTCGATTCAGAACTATTTTAATCTATGTATGTAAAAGGGGAAACTGACTGCCTGACATATCAACGCACAGTCGAAACTACTGGGATTAGGAGCATGAAATTTTGCACTAGGTTACCTTTTATGACGTAAGTGAGCACTAAGAAAGGATTTTCCAAAATTCACTCCCTAAAGGGATGAAGCGGGGGTCCAAAGTTTGTATGGAGAAATCTACATTCACGCGAGTGAAGCCGCGGGCAGAAGCTAGTATTATTATATGAATGGATAATGTAAATCTTAACCTTTATCTCAAATTTTTAAATAAGTTTTGCTTCTAAAAGCGGCTTCGCTCGCATGGAATTTCTAGTACCTCCCTCTATTATAAAAACAGTCCTATGTGTTATTCTGATGTACTACTCTGTCAAGAAAGTACCGGGAAAAGATCAATAATACACAAAATGTCTGTTATTCATCCAAATTTATTTTATCACCTTCAAAGTATGCTCCTTTAGAAACGATACACTTGCGCCAACGAATAAACCATTCATCAAAACATTTTTTAAACGCTGCTTCCGGAATTGAGTTCAGTTCTCGCCGCGAATTCTCCTTTATGTCTTCTATCGATTGAAAACGGGTGCCACGAAGTGGTAATTTGAGTTTAGGAAAAAGAAAAAAGTCAGCAGGAGCCATATCTGGTGAATATGGTGGTTGCTGGATGGTATTTGTTGAGTGTTTGGTCAAAAATTCGTTCACAATGATAGCCTTGTGCGAAGGCGCATTGTCGTGGTGCAAAATCCAAGAATTTTCTTTCCACAAATCTGGCCTTTTTCGTCGAATTCGCTCTCTTAAACGCCGCATAACGCTCAAATAATATTCTTTATTTACCGTTAGACCTTCCGGTAAGAATTCAGAGTGCACAACACCGCGATAGTCAAAGAAAACAGTCAACATGACTTTGACTTTTGATCGACTTTGGCGTGGTTTTTTCGGTTTCGGTTCAGTTGGAAGGCGCCACTCCGAAGCTTGTTGACTAGTTTGCATGTCAAACTCGTAAACCCACGTCTCGTCACCAGTAACAATGCGTTTCATGAATGTTGGGTCCGAACTGACTCGTTCTAGCATGTCCTCAGCGACTTTCATGCGATTGAGTTTTTGGAGAAAATTCAGATCTTTTGGGATTAGCCGAGCAGCAACATGTTTCATACCCAAATGATTAGTTAAAATGGTACGGATCGACTCGTGAGATACAGAAAGTTCGGTGGCTATCTCTCTCAGAGTTGAATGGGGATTTTCAGTCACTATTTTCTTCACTTTTGCGATGTTAACTTCAGTTGCAGACGTTGACGGCCTACCTGAGCGAGGCAAATCTTCCATCACATCTCGACCGCTTTTGAACGCTTTGAACCACTCATAAGCACGAGTTTTTGATAAAGTCGATTCACCGAAACGAAATTCCATTGGCGATGAAAAATTTAAGACAAACTCTTTGTTCGATATTTTTGTCCATTATGAAATTCGCAATACACACTATATATGATATTACTAAAACCAGCACTGTATATAATACTAGCTTCTGCCAGCGGCTTCGCCCGCGTGAAAGTAGGTTTCTCCTAACAAACTTTGGTAGATATTTATAAGATCTACAATTAATTAGAACATTTTATGGTTCTATCTTTTATAGTTTAGGCAGCGTACGCAAAATAAGTAACTTTTCTGGTTGACTTTTTACACCTTGTGTCCGAAAAACTCAAATATCTTACGGAAACCTATTTTTTTCCAAAATAAAATATAGCCTATGTTACTCGTGGATAATCTAGCTTTCGAATGGTGAAAGAATTTTTAAAATCAGTCCAGTAGTTTTTGAGCCTATTCATTACAAACAAACAAACAAAGTTTTCCTCTTTATAATATTAGTATAGACTAGCTGTTGCCCGCGACTTCGTCCGCGTTAAGTTCGTAAAACTGTACAATCATTTTGTGCTTGCAATTCAGTCTCGAAATCATCGTAATTATTTATTGTACTTTAACATAAAACGGTTAAAGACCACAAATTACCTTGAAGAAACATGTTATGTACTCGTCCAGATCCAGATGTATGAACGTCAATGAATAGAAAGAGTATGTATGAGCTGTAGCAATTGGCATTTCTGTCTACCCCGAGGGAAAAGACAGTAGTTTATGTATGTTTCTGGTTTATGTTCTGCTAAAACAACATTGTATAATTGTAACCCCTCGCCATAGTGAGCACGCTGCAATCGCAGCGGTAATGCTTGTCTTTGAGGAGTGGCTACAGAGGCGTCATGGCATCCTCACTTTGTGCAGGACTCACTGGATATAGGTGTTTGGGAAGGTATTTGTATCGAATTCAGTGGGAAGAAACACTCTAGTCTCACCATTGTGAGGATCGCCTGGAGAATATGATGGAGCATACGGTGCAAGTCAGTCCCGCTTGGTCAGAGCGCCGGCACTGCCATGTCCTCACGGAGGCGATTGGTGGAGAAAATGATAATCAGTAGCCTCCTTCAGTGAATCACTACGATCAAAGAAGGTGGCTGAATCTATGAGGGATAGAACATCTTGACTCCTCAGCTGTCGTTGCAAGTGACGCTTCGGGTGTTGAAAGCCGCAGGGCAATTCCTAGCCATCAAAAACACGGAATTGCGGTGGTGCCGTCCGGCCTTCTTGTCAAAGCAATCCTGAATCGACGACGCGTAGTATTCTACGCGCGACTCGAAAAGTCGCGCGTAAAGTGTCAGCAAATGAATAGGGCCCTCTAGGGCCAATGCCTGCTAGGGCTTCGAGATTGTTCGAAAGAGTTACCTCCCATAAGAATTTTCGCCTCAATAATGTTTCATTGAAGAGTTTAAGTTAGACAGCTTTGGTAGAGGTAAACGAAGGAGCATAATCAGGACACCGACCTTCAGCTGGATAACTTGCACTGATAGTGCCTTAAGTGAATCCAAAACTACCATCTTCACCATTAACTATCTTCCTCCACAACAGTACTTACGAAGAATTTGCGAGAGCATGCTTGCATTGATTGTTGCAGCGTGATCATTTTGGGCATTAGAATTACTTGTTCATTTATCTAGGATTTTTTGGTGTGTATTTGGCTGACGTCCCAGTATATTAGACAAATGTTTTTTCCATAGTGGGAACTACTCTATAAAGAGTCTCCAACTTTTGTATGAATTTCGGCAAAATCTTGTGCGCATCCAATAGAACTCGCATATTGATGGCCAAACCGAGAAATTACTGACGCCGATTGCCTCTATAAGGACACGGTGGTTCACCGGAGCTTGATATACCTCCACCGCATGCTACACCGAGTCCTCCAGGTGATTCACAAAATGGTAATATCAGGGTACTTTCAACCGAACCCAGAACAGAAACCGTTCGAAACACCCACAACAGTCCTGAGCTTATCCATAAAACAATGAAATTACGGTTAACAAATGTAGCAGCCGATAAGTGTTATCCCTAAAACTGGCCTCCCTTAGAGGGTTGTTCCAGTGTTGGTCACCACTCATTGCAAAGAGGTAACGTCCAGATATCGACGTAAGGCTGTAAGGAATCTGAGATACATCAGACGTTGTCGAACTGTGGTCAGAAAAACACATTCGACCCCGTTTTATATGAAGCGGTGACTGCAAATAATAAAACACACCATTATTAATCCGCAAGATGCCATCATGCCGGAGGACACAGTGGAGATGTGCCCTGCAAAGGCGGAGCACCGCCGTGTCCTCGTGAAGGCAATCGGCGTCAGTGACCTCTCGCGCCGGGCTCTGATCCAGAGCGAGGAGTAGTGGCAGGCGGTCGCCTCCTTCTGCAAAGCCGTAATGCTAGCGAAGGCGGAGGCCGCACGCGTTAGGGAACGAACGGCCTCACGCCGAGCCGAGATTCCGACCCCGACTACCAATCACGGTAGACGCGGGCTTCCGGACGTCGAGCAATGGGTAGTTAGCCGTCCTGTAGTTGATCAATCCTCAACAGTGCGTAGTGATAGACACAGGTGTAGTTTTAGTCGGTAAAAGATTGACACGTCCTCCCGCTCCAACCAGAGCGGGAGAAGTCATTGGATGATTTCCACCCTTAAAAAAAGAAAAAAAAGGTGCCATCATCATCATTATTATTTCAGCCGAAAGATGTCCACTGCTGGACATAGACCTCCCCAAGTGTCGCTATGATAACCGGTCCTGTGAGTCTCTCAGCCATCGGATACCCGCGACCCTTACCAGGTCATCGGTCCACCTGGGGACCATCCAACGCAAGGTACCCTGTAACCCCTTCCGAAAATGTGGCCGTGTTATTTTAAAGTGAATAATTAAATACATATAGCTATTTACTTTTATCGTCTTTGGATGGTATCCCTTGAATAATCACGGTCAATTAGCTTGTTACTATAATGCGAAAAATATAATAAAAATAAGCTGTAGGATTGTTAAAAATGCCTCCGTCTAACACCAGTTTAACCATAACTGTAATCGTGGGCGATGGCCATTCTTCTGCCACTCAGAAAATTACGTAAAATACGCAATGCCATGTATCAAATTTAATATGAAGTTCAACCGTCATTGTCATCATTATTTCTACTTTGAGTCTTTAGATGGCGTTGCGAGTTGCGTGTGGTGTCATATTTTACTTCTCGAAAACTTTGATTTCATACCGTTTGTCTTTCATATGCTTTGTTTCATTGCGATGAAACAAAGCCTAAGTAAGATAATTATCAACTTCCACACAATTTAAATGTATAAAAGTTATCTACATCGATTTCTAAAATTAATAATATGCACTTCACTAAAAATTTCTACAGATATATTATATACGTAGATTTATAAAAAAAAAAATTGTAAGCATGCAAAAATATATAAAAAAATCTTATTCACGATGACAAAATAGAACAAAAATTTCTCCTAAGGGAGCCGTACGGGATTTGAACCACCTTCACATTACATTAAAGTCTAAATGCGAAACCACTGCGCTGCGGTCTTCGATGAATAAGCTATAAAATAGACGTTCTTATATAAACGTCATAATTGACTGGTTGGCTCCCTAACGATGATAGCGTGATGATTTTCGTTTTAGAAGTTAAATTTGCAGCTAAATGGAATAATGTAACATTATAGTACGTGATTTTATTCGTCGCTTTGATTTTATTATGTGTTTTGATTAGTTTGTACAAAATATTTAGAAGATATCGAATAGAAATGTCAATTTTATTTTGAAAAAATGGTAAAAGTTATTTTAATACAAAAAAAATAAGACAAAATAATGAAATTTTTTTAACTGTAGTTGGGAATTGAACTCGCGGCAAATGTCGTTCAATACCTACATTTTGGATTATTGCTCACCCCCCATAGCAAATAGCGTGATAGTTTATAGCCTATCAGTAGCCCTGACCTATAAGGATTGTGTATGCAAAATTTGAACAGGATCGGTTCAGTAGTTTTTGCGCCAATTAATACCATCACAAAAGAATTTTACTGTTTTATTATATGTATAGAAAATATAGCCTATGTTACTCGTGGATAATCTAGCTTTCGAATGGTGAAAGAATTTTTAAAATCAGTCCAGTAGTTTTTGAGCCTATTCATTACAAACAAACAAACAAAGTTTTCCTCTTTATAATATTAGTATAGATAAATAACAGATGCAACTCAAACTCCGCGCCAAAATGGAAAACAGTTGTGCCAATCTAAAAACTACAAAAAAACAAAAATTTGAATTTGGAACTATAAACAAATCATCCATTCCCGATACTTTTTTGACTGAATGTATAAACTATGTTACTGTAAAGTTCAATGAAAATTCATTCAGTACATTTTGTATGAAAGAGTAACAAACGTCCAAACATTCATTTTTACATACTTTAACCTGAACTCATTATAAAACAAAGATCCACACTGCCTCTGTCTGTCTTTTCGCAGTAAACTTAAAAACTTCTGAACGCATTTTCATGCGGTTTTCACCAATAGGCAGTAAAATTACACTGATTTGATGATTTGACATAATAATTGCATATTATAGTAGAGAAAAGCAAAGAATTTAAAATATTACCTAGACACCCGTGAAAAGCTGAGGCAAATTCATAATTTCAGCCGATAGACGTCTACTGTTGGACATAGGCCTCCCCCAAGTGTCGCCACAAAGAACAGTACTGTGCGTCTCGCATCAATCGGATTCCCGCAACCTTTTTCAGGTCATCGTTCCACCTTGTAGGAGGCCTTCCAACGCTGCGTCTTCAAGCATGCGGTCGCAACTCTTAGAACTTTTTGGCCCCAACGGCCATCTGTTCTGCGAGCAATGTGCCCTGCCCATTGGGACAAATTGCTAGTGAGCTAATAAAACATACAACTAGGTAGGTACACAGAAATGCTGCAGATAATCTATACTTATAATAAATCTGTACAAGTGAAAATTCGGTACATTGAAAATATCAAAAAATAAATGGTATTATGGGGGTGTTACTGGACCGACACAACCCAAAAATGTAATTAATAAAATTTTTGTCTGTCTGTCTGTTTGTTCAGGCATCACGCAAAAACTACCGGTTCGATTACGATGAAACTTGATATAATTATTCTTTAATATCCTGGGCACCACATTGGATACTTTTTATCCCGGAAAAGTATATACAATAAAAAACAAACTTAATTTTGCGGTTCGATCCCTAGACCCGATTACTGTACCAACCGCAAACAAAAGGTTTGTCGTAGCTTACGTCATCTACAGTGGAATATAATATATATTCCACTGCGGATGACATGTATAATATTTTATCTTAAGATACAATATCGCTCGCCATACAATTCAATGGACTGTCACACATGACGTGCACTAGCTTCTGACGTTTTATAAGTGCCCATGTAGGCCTATGTGAAATAAAAAACCTTTGACTTTGACTTGACTTGACCTGACGAAGATAATAAATAATATTTCATATTTTCGTATCTCAAAAAACCTAATAAAACCATTTTCGACTTTCGCGGACGAAGTCGCGGGCAAAAGCTAGTCTTAAATAAATCTTTTGGTGATGGACAGACTAATAGTAATGAGTGGTGTAAGGCTTAATTCATTTCGGATGCGAGACGCACAGGACCGG
Organism: Mythimna vitellina; assembly: GCA_949316375.1. Taxonomy (NCBI): domain Eukaryota; kingdom Metazoa; phylum Arthropoda; class Insecta; order Lepidoptera; family Noctuidae; genus Mythimna; species Mythimna vitellina. Next base: position 20,800,218 of record OX438702.1, on the reverse strand, counting down.
TCGTTGTGGCGACGCTTGGGGAGGCCTATGTCGTACAATGGACGTCATTCGGCTGAAATGATGATGATTTATTTAAAACTTCATGCTACACAAAGGTACGAAGGCGGACTTAATGCCTTAGGCATTCTCTACCAGTCAATCAAGGGTTTATTTTTTGAGGTGGCAAGTCATCTAATGTCTTCTTCCGGTCTAGGACGAAGCGGGATGGCGTGTCAGAATCTTACTGACTAAGACCACATTTATGTTACTTCAGATACCTTTATGCGTATCTGTTATTTATACTGGATTCCCTATCAGAAGTCGACCAATGGCCCCAAAAAATGTTACGGTATGGTACGGTAAAATGACGCAAGTAATAATTCATTAAACCCCAAGAGAACGCCGGCGTTGGCTTTCTCATTGTCTTTCTATTGTGTCTATAATATGGTATTCGAAACGTTAAATCAGTCATTACAAAGTTTCGAAACAGTAGTTACCCCTAACTAATTGAGCTGTGGTGTTGTTTTAGTCAGAAAAATTCTGACACACCCACTGGAGGGTTTTGATCTTTAAAAATATGTATACAAAAAAAAAATCTGATTAAGTGTACTTCTGAATGTACAAAGCATTATTATGTAAATCAATCAACATGTCGCAAAGCAAATGTATTTAAAGGACAGCGGGGCTCTATGCGGGCGCGAGCGGCTCACAGCGGCTGTACGATTATGTGTGCTACTAACTCCGGCTAGATGTTCAAGGGACTATACGCCTTATCAATATCCTCAGAGTGTCATTGTACTGGACTGATATGATGCTATTGTAACTTTAGGTATTGAAACGTAATAGAGGACGATATTCTAATTGCCCAATAAAATAAAATAACCGATCCAAACGAGGGCGTAAGCCTTTTCAGCGCAGAATACGTACAAATCTAGACTGTGGCCAATAATACTGTAAGTAAATATGCGAGAGGAAAGCCCATAAAAACTACTGAAAGTGCCATTTCAGCGTCGACGGTTCCAAAATGGCACTATTGGCACTACTGCATAGTGGCATTGCGCTGCAGTTTTCTAGTCTTGGCACTATTTAGTGAATAGTAAGGAATTTTTAATTTTTAATCGGTCTTCGCTTAATTTAATTTTTGTATGTTATTGAAGGGTGGACCAGACGGTTGCAAACTAGTGTTCCAACCAAGGTGACCTTGGTTGGAGCTTGATTTATGTGTTTGGTTTGTGTTCCGGCTACATGGATGTCAACCACGCCCCTAAACATTCGGTGATTGGGATAGAGTCTCCCAACCAAAGGCGTTGAAGGTCATGGATTACAACTGCTGTCTACACGAATTGAAATAAACGGTTGCAAACGCACGTCCCAACCAAAGTGACCTTCCTTGGTTCGAACGTTGCCCGTGGCTACACCAGCATAGGTACGTAAAATGTAGCCTGTCACCCAGGGATAAAGCAGCTTTCTATCGGTGAAAAAAGTTTAGCAATCAGACCAGTACTTTCAGAGATTACCTCCTTTAAACAAAAAAACAAACTTTACCTCTTTATAATATTATTGTAGATGGACGTTTTGAAAAATCGAAAGATTAAAATATAAAGCACAAAGGCTGCCACATGTGTAATTAGATTACTTATATTCCATTATTTTTTACAAACATTATTTAAGACAAAAGCATAAATTATGCGAAAAATTTACATTCCTCATGACGTAACCTAAATTACGGTCGAATTCGACCCTCGGGACGTAGTTAGGGTGCGTTTTTATTACGTTTAGCGGAGCGAGTAGCGATTTGTAGCACCCACCGTAATAGAAATAACTTTCTTTTGGTAAGACAATTTAAATAGTTTTCTACTTTAGCTCGATATGCAGGGTAAGGCAAAATAAGCATAGAGTAAACAGCGATAATATTCCACACGATGTTACACTTTACACACGATGTTTTGCCTTTACTGTTTTGAGAACAGTGAGCAAAACAGACCCCGCCATCCACCGAAGATCATATTGCACAATTCGTATTTTTGGTGGAACAATGGCATATTTTGTTTGTAGTATAGAACAGGAATAAATATATACAATTGAGGAACAGGTACCAATTTCAATTTTTTTGTCTCTCTGTCTGACTTCTGACGTCTTTTTATCCTCGAAAGCTGAACCGAATTTGACGGGACTTTCATTAGTGGTGGTTAATTTTATAAGGAGTAAATAAAGTTTAGCGCAAAAAACAAATTGTGACCATGTCACTGTGTTGTTTTATGAGTCTGATACAAAGTCACGGGCACCAGCTGCCTAATTCTTCATATAATCAATATATTTTTAATATTTAGCTAAATAATTAGCTAACACACGGGTCCTTCTTCTAGGTAAAGCGTCGCTGCCCAAGTCGGTCCGTGATTGATCATAAATAACATGCCGAAACTCATCCGTATCTCCGAAAGCATGGTACGCAGTTGACAGTCTAAAAATCTGACACCAGTCTTACCAAGGAGTACCAGTACACCATCTACTGGGTTGTGGAGGACAGGTAGACACTGTCTTCATGTTAAATACTGGTATCCTGCATTCAGGTAGACTGGAAGCAAACCCCAACATGATTGGGAAAAAAATGAGTACATTTTTTGATCTATGTAAAATGAGAGCTTTCATATCGGCCTGTGTAACCCATTTTGTGTTTTTTTTTTTATTAGAGCTGGTCACGCGGCACTGAATTTGTCACTAAACTTGAACTATGAACTAACTTACTTGACAGGACCACTATGAACTAATTGTACAAATAACCCATTTTTTTTAACTCATTTATTGAACTCTTTTGTAATTGAACTAACTAATCACGGACATGAAAGCCCGGAAAATCTTAACAGCGACTTTTACAAAGATGATCATTACACAGCGCCATCCATCAAATGAATTAAGAACTAATTTAATATACGCCATCTATGCAAAAATGTGTGAATTACGTTAATATCAATGTAGGTACGTAATATGCTTATAAAAAAAATACGCTGCCTCACACTAGGAATGACTCCTGTATCATAGGTGCGTTCACAAACATGTAATCTCATAATACACAAAACACTCAGACGCGGAACCACTCATCTATAGGTTATAAAAATATTAGTCCCGTGCGGGAAACGAAACTACGACACGATGCGTAGCAGTCAATATCTCAAACACCGCACCAACCCTGTCATCGAAATAGCAACACTTTGGCAAAACTTCCAATTGTCGTAAATGAGTTTAATGTAGTCATTATTTTACCATCATTGGCCGTTTTTTTATTCCTCTAATAGATTTCAACGTGTTCTCTCCCTTAAACCCAAAGGATCAATCACGACATTCTTTGAGCTCCACTGGCGCATTTGTCACGAGACGAAAGCAAATGTGTGTAGTGTGTACTGTGTATATGTATGTACAAATAAATGGCGTACCTACTAAAGATTATGTAGACATTTCACAACGTACCTGTGGTTTTTATGGGCTTCATCAGAAGGCCTAAAGTCACCCATAGAGCAATGGAAAGGGCTATGCTCGGAGTTTTCTTGCGTGATCCAATCGGGAATGATGATATCCGATGAGAACCAAGATTACCGACATACGAAGAATCGCCAAACTTAAGTGGCAATGGGCAGCGAAAGAGATCTCCGGGGCCCTGGAAAAATGGCAAAGAAGGAACAGGAGTGGATTTTTAGTCAGTAAAAGTCTGACACTATTCCCCACTCCGCCCAAGAGCGGGGGATGTCATTGGATGATTTTCCCACCAGAAAAAAAAGTGGCAATGGGCAGGGTAAATTACTCGCAGAACAGATGGCCGCGTACCGGAAGACGCCAGACCGATGACCTGGTAAGGGTTGCGGGAATCCGATGGATGCGAAACGCACAGCACAGTTCATTGTAGCGATACTTGGGGAATGTATCTTGCCTATGTCCAACAGTGAACGTCTTTCGGCTGAAATGATGATGATGATGAACCGTAAATACAGTACGGTCAAAATAATTTGGCAACTCTGAAGTTAGCGTTCCGAATTACTGGGCATATACGAAAAAATACTGCATTCACTATACACCTGTAGCGACATCTATGGCGTCACATAAGAACTAATGCATCGCGCAATCAAAGTTACCCCGCCCGATTAGAACATATAGAACAGCCCGAAATCATCTATCGGGCAGTTGCAGCCCACCAGACATAACATCCTGTCTGGTCGGAGGATCCTCCCTTTTCAATGGAGGTTTGCGGGACTTTACTCTCTGTTCCGCCTTCCTCCAAACTGGTGACCCTCGACAAAGAACGTCAGCGCAGCCTTCGTGCAGACACTACTTCGTGACGTCATCATCACTTCCTCAAGCTTTCGAGCAGCGAGCCATACAGCCAGCACCCACGGCTATAAAGGTTATCCTGACCACCAGCATGCCTGGTCATCACCCTCAGCCTCATCAGCGACCTTGGCGAAGCACACTGCACCTTCGGCCAGTCACGGGAAGAGCAACGACGAACCTCTCCTGGTCGACGCAAGCAGTCAAGCCACTACGTCGCACAGCACCGCTCCGACTCACTGGAGCTAGCAGCACTACTCCGACTCACTGGAGCCTGCAGCATCATCCCGACTCACTGGGACATCATCACCCCGACTCACTGAGGCATCATCCCGACTCACTGGGATAACACCACCCCGACTCACTGGGGTGCATCACCGCAGACAGTTCCGACTCACCGAGAACTATGCGGCATTCGGTTCCGACTCACTGGAACCAACTTACCACTGGCCTGGCAAGCATCAAGAAGCATCAAGAACCATCGATCTCCGATCTATCTTGATCTATCCGGAGGGGAGTGATGTAGCGACATCTATGGCGTCACATAAGAACTAATGCATAGCGCAATAAAAGTTCTCCGCGCAATTAGAACATATAGAACAGCCCGAAATCATCTATCGGGCAGCTGCCCACCAGACATAACACTCGTCTGGTCGGAGGATCCTCCCTTTTCAACGGAGGTTTGCGGGACTTTACTCTCTGTTCCGCATAACTCCAAACACCCTTATTTTTTAATTCTTCTTTCTTTGTCGGTATCACTCTTGACAGAGTGGTCGTATCCGTACCTGTTACTGATCATATTTTTGTTGTCTAAAGTAAAAAAAAACGAAATGCCAAAATTGACCACGAAAATTCGTCATAATTGGTAAATTTATAATAGCATATCAATTGCTATGCTACTAGAAAATACTACGCGCAGTGTTTTTTCAATTTTGATCGACATTTATTCATTGATAATCAGTAGCGTGTACAATATTTCCATAAATTGAGTGACATTGTGGGATCTAGACATACGCTAATAACTTTGCTGTTTATGAATATTATTTATTGAGACTTTACTTCAATAATAACAAGACCTTTTTTAATAAGTCCTAGTATTTGAACTAATTAAAGATTATTGGTGTATGATTTTTAAAAAGAATTACTGCACAGCCTGAGGGGCCTTTTTGGCCTCGCACAGGTCTTTTATTTCATCTTTTAATATTGTTTTCTTTTATTATTTATTTTAAGTTAAGTATTGATACATTAAGTAGTTACTTTTTATTTTATTGTTGTTTATCCTACGCAAGTCTCAAATGTTTTCTTTCTTTCACAGCAAATTGTACGAAGTTCGAAGCGGTTAAGATATTCCGCCTACAAGCTCTTAACGACGAAATCTATTTGACGACCTAAATTGAATTGTTAAAGGGATGCAGCTAATAAGTATATAGCTCCATCTCTTTCGCTCGCACACCTAACATTCTTTTCTCATGGAAAATTTTTGCAATCTGATGTATGTTAGTCTTAAGTTTGCGTCTTTTATGCCAAATAAAATGTTTTTCTTTCTTTTTACATTTTTACACGTCATGGTAAGATCCCTGTACTTACCTACAAATTAATAACACCTATGATGGCTACAAAACCCAAATTTTAAGTCCGTTTTGATATTTGAAGGATCAGTCCTAATTTTGGCGCATTCCGTCCGTGGGTTGAAAGAAAATATAAGCTGGTAGCACCCTCGTCACAGCTCCGTTATTAAATAGATACGAAGGTAATTTGGGTATGAAATATGTTTTTATATTACTTTTTAAACCCTTATTCATGCTTGTTTTTCGTTTGCCTTGGCAGATGGACTAGCGGCTGTCTGTTCCCTTGGGTATCAATCAATCTGTTTGGCCTTTTCATAATATTCTTGGTGTAGGCTTCGATTCTTACTGCTTTGTTGCTGAATGTCAATAATTAAAAAAGGATCATTGCAGGGGCGCAAGCTTTTAAAAAACCTCATGGGTGCTTATGCTTATTTGATGACTCGAAAAAGTGGCGAACTGTGAGAAGAGAAATGCTTTCTGATCGACCGACAAATAAATAAATGTCCTACTTACATACTGCGTATTTAATTACTAATTATGTTTGATAAAAATATAAAATGGAACCATTACATAAAAATGAAACTAGTTTTTATTATCAAGAAATCTTATAATTTATACGTAACCTACCTACTAAATGAACACAACAAAATATGTACTTGTACTGTAGGATACTAAACTATTGAAGGTAGGTACTACAGGCAAATGGTTTAATGAGATGACTAATCAACATTAATAAACTTTCGTATTTAAATCGAACCCGCGACCCTTGCATCTCAAGTTCTCAACTGGCGCTCTAATCCACTGCACTAAACGGGTCGTTGGGTAATGAAAAAACGCCCATTCCCTAAAAGGCGATTACTGATCTGTTTCTTGATGTCTATTCTCAGGGGTGCTCAGCACCCACTGTTTATTTCTCATGGGTGCTCGAGACCCCGAAGACCCACGAAGTCGGCGCCCCTGGATCATTGGTAATTATGCACTCGTCAAAGCGTCAAAGTCTTGAGCATCGATGCTCAGTTGCTACCCTGCCGGTTTTTTATAGGTGTGTGCGTCAGAATCGCATAACTTCATTCCGTCATAGGACCACCAGACGCACGGCGTTACGACAGCAGTATAATTGTACATCTCACCCGATATCCGTGGTCACACCCGTACTGACAGCGTTTTGGGAACACATTCATTGTGCGTACAGCTTAGGTGTGGAATTCCTGTTGTTATGTGTTTCCTGATAGCTACAAGTCAAGACTAAATAGGTTATTCCTAGGGAAGCGTGCTTCATCGTCGACCACGTCAGCACTTACCATCAGATGAGATAGTGTTTAAGCACGAGTCTATCAATAATAAAAAAATAATACATGAAGCGACTGCTTTTCTTACACCCAGTAACTTATTAAAACCATATCCATGGTAATACTGGATTGGATATTGATATTATGTCTGCCGCATGATGTACCAGACAAGGTTACAGATATAGCAAAGAATCGCCAAACTTAAGTGGCAGTGGGCAGGGCACATTGTTCGCAGAACAGATGGTCGATGCGGACGAGAGGTTCTGGAATGGCTACCACGTACCGGAAAACGCAGCGTTGGAAGGCCTCCCACAAGGTGGACCGATGATCTGGTGAGGGTCGCGGGAATCCGATGGATGCAAGACGCACGGGACCGGTTAATGTGGCGCTTGGGTGAGGCCTCTGTCCAACAGTGGACGTCTTTCAGCTGAAATGATGATGATGATGTACAAGTGGTGGACTCAGAGAACACAAGATCGGTGGTGGTGTTCTGGAACCGCAAGATTGACGCAGCCCTTGAGGGAGAAAACGGGACTACTTGGATGTCGTCCTTAGAAATTGGAAAGAAGTGACACAGAACGGAAATCAATGGAAGAAATGGAGAAGGCCTTTGCCCAGCTGTGTGTGTGATAAAAGTGTTGAATAATTAAATTTGATAAAGTCTAAGTAACAGTTTTCTTGTGACTTTGTAATCTTTAAATAAAAAATCTTTATAAATATGAATCTCTATTTTCTTTGGTAACGCCATGACTTGAGAACGACTTTACCGATTTAATTCTTTTGTTTTTAAAAGTTTAATACTTTTTAATAGGTTATTACAGATATAAAAAATTAAGATACTTACTTTTTTTTGTTATAATATCTTCTTTTGTAGGTCTTCTGGAAGAAATTTCTTTTGAAATATGTAGTAGCCTTGTACAATTTTTTTAACTTTTTACAAAAAAATAAAATGTGATATGTATATCTTCTTTTGTTTTGTAATTATATATGTGTGTAGGTACATAAATTAAAAAAACAAATAAATAAGAAAACTGCTTTGATAGTTCGCTCACAGCAAAGGACATAGCCACTGTTGGAAGTTCGTCGGTAAATAAAACAACGATTCTTATAATTCAACAAACAAGACCTGTACCATGAAGTGTAAAGTAAGATTGTTTCATTCTTATTTCCAGTGTAAGTAAGAGATGGCGCTAGACAACCTGTATAGCTCTGTCTCTTACCCACATGCAGTTTTCACTAATAGACAGAGTGATTCATGAAGAAGGTTTAGGTGTATAATACTTACAGTACCTCGCTCGCCGTCTGACCGTCCGATAACCACGCGCGCCTCAAGGAGATGTCAGCAACTGTAAGGGCCCAGTAGGGTCGAAGCCTACTGGGGCCACGGGTAGTGTTAAAGCGAAGCCCGGTGCCTCGGGATGAAGGCAAAGAAGGAACAGAAGTGGGTTTTTAATCAGTAAAAGTCTGACACTATCTCTCGCTCGGCCCAAGAGCGGGATTTGTCATAAGATGATTATCCCAACTAAAAAAAAAAACCCACACTGAAATAAGAATGAATCAATCTTACTTTGAACGTCATGGTAACCCCGCAAATCCAGGATCACTAAGTTAAACACACTAAGAGACAGCTCAAAAATATTTTCGCACAACAACTTAATCTATGCTCAAGTAAGAAGCTTTCAAAGTACTGTTCTCAGCTCAGCAGAATACGGCGAATTTTTAATTTGAAGGAATTAAAAAGCTCTCAGTAAACTTGAGAGCAACTTTTGTTTATTGTGTACGGATTCACTTAAGTCTGCTTAGGTTTAAGCTGTGAGAGAATTGACAGCAGAAAGGATATATTTTTTGCTAGATTGTCTTTTAAAGTTCCCGTATGTGTAATATTTTTCGTCCTAGTTTGGCAGTTTTTTTTTTTTGTAGGTGGTAAAATCATCCAATGACATCCCGCGGTCTTGGACGGAGTGTGAGATAGTGTCAGACTTTTACTGACTAAAAACTCACTCCTGTTCCTTCTTTGCCTTCGTTCCAAGGCCCTGGGGTCCTCTTTCGTGCTTCGACCCTGCTGGGCGCCTACGTGCCGTCGACAACTTGGGCTCGGTCCAGACGGTTACCGGACGGTCAGACAGCGAGCTACCCAGTGCTCACCGTCCGCAAGCCAGCGCCTACGGTGGTGAAATCGGGATCGGGATCCCGGCGGCTGGGGCGTGAGGGCCGTTCTCTCGTTCTTCGTGCGTGCGGCCACCTCCTTTGCGACCACCTGCCAATCCTTCTCGCTCCGTACCATGGCCTGTACCAAGGCCCAACGTGCAAATCACTGCTGCCGATCACCCCCACGAGGACACGGCGGTGCTCTGCCTATGCGGGGCACACGTCTAGCGTATGCTCCACCGTGTCCTCCGGGCGGTCCACACAATGGTGGCACCCAGGTGTTTTTTCCGCACGAATCTGGTGCAGAATCCTCCCAAACCTACCATGTCCAGTGAGGACCTGCGTCATGCGGAAGGCAAGGGCGCCATGTTGTCTTTCTAGCCACTCCTCAGAGAGGGGACTTACCGCCATAATTGTGGCGTGCCCAGCACTGGGTTGCGACAGTCGCTGTCGCCATTCCACCATGATAGTTTGGCAGTTTGGGGTTCGAAATCTTTGGTATTCTCGACTTTTCTCTACTACAAGAAGACTCTCTCTCCTATCCTTCTTATCTTTCGGTACTGTAAGTATTATACACTTAAACCTTTCTCAAGAATCACTCTGTCTATTAGTGAAAATTGCATGAAAATCCGTTCAGTAGTTTTTGAGTTTATTGTAAACAAATAAACAGACGCGGTGGGGACATTATTTTTAATATGTAAGGGTATATGCGCCATGTAAACCCTATATATGCCTTTTAAAGTTTGCAGGGATTATTTGGGATAAGTCTACCACAATATTGAAACTCCTGAAAACTTGAATCAAGAGTGGCAACCACCTGAAAAGCGTCAAGACACAACTGCAATTAGAAGAGGAATACCCTATCAGAGTCTGTGTTTCCTTATAGCTACAACGTGGTGGTCTTTAAGTCAAGAGTGTTAAAGTTACTTCTAAGCAAGCGTGCTCCGTCGTCGCCCACATCATCACTTACCATCAGGTGAGATAGTGTTCAAACTCTGTAAAAAAAAACTGTCGTATGCCGCAACTAGCGTTGTCAGGCATTCAGATAAAGCCTGATTCAGTCAGGCGTTTTGGTTGCGAGTGCGGACAAATTCAACAGTGTCCGACATATCCGGCTTTTGTTTAGCTTTTTAAATTTACTGTTTTTATGGTTCCGTACCTCATAAGGAAAAAATTTAACCCTTATAGGATCACTTTGTTGTCCGTCTGTCTGTCTGTTTGTCAAGAACCTTTATCTCGGGAACGCATAGAGGTATCGAGTTGAAATTAAAAACATATTATCACTCAAGTTTGCGGTCCCTTGAAGCTGTAAAAAAATCAAACTTCTAAGACAACGAAAAAAAAAGATACGGCGGTGCATGTCGCAAAAAACGTATATTGTAGTATATTTCGACACTCTTAAGGGAATCAAAATTCATAGGGTACTTCCCGTTGACCTAGAATCCTGAAATTTGGCATGAAGCAAGGTCTGATAGCACAAGTATAGGAAATAATCAAAAAAATGTAAATGATTAGTTTTGTTATTCGGAAAAATCTTCGTAACTTAATTCGGGAATTGAACTGTTTTCATAGGTAAGTTTGTTCGAACCCTCAGTGTGCGAGTCCGACTCGCACTTGCCCTGTTTTTTTTACATTGTCATGTGTTGATTTTTGCTCCGTCTACTTCTCCTTGCATCACTAGCGCAAGCGACGGAAGCCAGCAGATTAATTAGCAATTTTGCAACAGCAACCCTGGCCAAGTTGATAATCAGCAATCGTTTCTTATTTGTAAATTCGTAGCCAAGTTCACATCGTTCAAAATGATAAAATGAATTGTTATCGTTTCTACAATGTTTAACGCAAAATCCTTAGTTATTATAGAACGACATTGTAGAACGAGCGGCCGACTCAGGCGCGTCAACATGGCTACCAACTTATCGTTTTCAACAATTGCTGACACCGAGGCGTTACCGATTGGAGAACGGAATTCGACACGAAATGGTTGTAAATTGGCTAGGGGGGCAGTAGTTAAAATAGAAAATCTTTTATTCGGGACAGACACAGAAAACGGTTACAAACAGAAAGTAAAAAGGAACAAAATTATCTACAGAATGTGCCGAGCGTGCCCGCACCGAAATGGTGACCAACGTAGCCACCTTTGCTGGGCGTTAGACACCCAGCGCTGGTTTTCAGTTTGCACCACGCAGTTACTGCAAACTACTAAGAAAGTTATCCTAATTAATATAAAATAGGTAATAACAAAGAAGATGGCTTCATTTAATTTTATTGATGTTTCATTTCAATTTCAAATGTCTGATTCTAAAATCTACTTACTATCTGAAATCTATGATATATATATATATATCTTTAGATTTATAAGGTAGGTTTTAAGTAAGTAATTAAATCATTTCAAAAAGAAAAATTAGGTACTTAGAACCAAATCATTAATCGTTACTTGGATGTATCGAAAATAAAACAAAACACACATTATCCTTAAAAGTATTTATTTTGTACGGATATTCGATAATTCATTTATATCACAGACATATTATTTTAACTTTACACTCCCCCTATATGGGGTCTTACAGAAATACAGACCCGTTTCTTTCAAAGTTCTACTCTACTTTAAGTAGTTACAATATTTTAAAACAGCGCCATCTTTTGGTAACAAAAAGAATTACTTGAAGGATGCTTAGTTTTATAGAAGTTTTGAGAAAGGTCGCTAGAGTGCCTTTGACGCGAGATGTTTACAAATTATTATTCTACTTAAATCTTACGAATTAAAATATGTTTGTTCGTGGCCTGTATTAAAATAAATTAAACATTGTATCAATAAAGTAAGTTATCTATTACTATGGTTAAGTATCCTCTTTAAATTATTTCTTCGTCATTAATTTTATGGCATGGTTTTGCTTGTATTATTTTGACTTTACGTATTTTTTTAATGTTGAGCGTTAAGTAAAAAAGGGAAATAATTGTAAATAACATTAAGTACCTAATAGCTACTTGTCTAAGGGTTCCACTACACTTCTTTCCTATGGGTAGCCTCTCAAGTTAGTTCTGTAACAGTACCTTTGTTAGGCGTCCATTACACGATAGGTTTTGCTGTCAGTTTTGCCACAGTAAATTTTTTGATTGACGAAAAAAATAGCTTCGCGATAAAATTCCGTCATTCAAACATCATTGATCATGATTTATGATTGATGGAATTGATTGACGCCTGCATGACCGTGTGCTGAACGCCATAGACCTCACAAACCTGACCTGATAAGACCTTCAATTCTAGATGGATGTTTACTCTTTCTAAAGGAGAAAGCGCCAAGGCAGCAAGCGAAATTCAAAGTTTCTTAAGGGTTTTTATGCATTCTGCAGGTCAAGTGTTTGTATGTTGATTAAAATATGATTTATGGCTGTAACATGTATTGTACTCGTACAACACTCGTGGTTCATCTCACCCTATTGCATAGCATAGAATAGCATAGGCGGCCTTATAATATTACCACTGTTGGGACTCAGGCCTCTCTAGGAGAGGGAATATCAACTACGCGGCCCCAGTGCGGGTTGGTGAACGTCACATGTCTTCGAATTTTTGGTTTTAGGACATACTGGTTTCCTCACGATGTTTTCCTTCGCCGTTTTGAGAGCAGTGGTGATGAAATAATTACACAAAGTAATGCGTCTGGCTGGGTTTGAACCCGTGACCAACAACTCGTAAGTCGGGGCCGTTACTACTCGGCCTCACCCTATTGAAATGCATAAACTTAAGGAAATTTGAATTTCGCAGACTAATTAGTGCGCTTTCTGAAAGTATAGCTTGCGTAGCAGCGATTATTTGGAAGTGAAAATTTCTTTAGGCGCGCTGAACGCTTTATTTTGTGGCTATTGAATGAGACTAAAGGCCCTTTTACACTACGCGATATTCAGCACAAAATATTCAGACTGACTTATTTTTTGTTCCGAGTAAGACCGGTCTAACCCTTATTACACTACGCGACATCGACTAAGACTGTCCGAATATCGTGTAGTGTAATAGGCCCTTAACCGTCACGTTATTTTTTGTTTTTAGTATAAAGTATTGTACAAAAATAAGTAGGTTCAAGCAAATACCCAACATCACGCCGTCATGCGCTATTGGTAGATTCAATAGACGACCTAAAAATGGATCGCCTAGTAAATCCAAGGCTTTAGTTAACAATCTTCGTGGTTATTAAGTAGCAAGTACCTACCTAAATAAAATTACCTAATGTAAACTTAGTCTATTAGAACTGTTATCGTTTTGATTTCGATAATTTCACAACAACAACAATTTGTGACAATGTAGATCACGTTAATAGAAGCGTCATGATTCCATTGTGAACACATTATAATTAAATTGTAAACACTAAAATGATTCCATTGCATCGTTTCACTATGAACACAACATTATTCCATTGAATACACGTCATGATTCCATTGTAAACACTGCATGGTTTCACTATGAACACAACATTATTCCATTGAATACACGTCATGATTCCATTGTAAACACTGCATGGTTTCACTATGAACACAACATTATTCCATTGTATACACGTCATGATTCCAATGTGAAAACAGCATGGTTTCACTATGAACACAACATTATTCCATTGAATACACCTCATGATTCCATTGTGAACACTGCATGGTTTCACTATGAACACAACATTATTCCATTGAATACACGTCATTATTCCACTGTGAACACTGCATGGTTTCACTATGAACACAACATTATTCCATTGTATACACGACATGATTCCAATGTGAACACTGCATGGTTTCACTGTGAACACAACATGATTCCATTGTGAAAACATCGTGCCTCCTTTGTAAAACAAAGGGTTTAATTCTATTCCTTATACATACAATTCATCTGCTTAGCCTATTCACAAAAAGGTAGGACTCGGTTTTCTGACTAACCGGATACTACTAAATATCAGTATTTTACAAAAAGTGACGGCCTATCTGACGTATACAAGGCCAGAAAACCTGATACTCCTTCGTAAGCGATTCGTCACGATTGCGGGTGCGAAGCGATCCGGTGCGGTTTATGCAACTTCAACGCGACAAGACGGCTCTACCTTACGTGCACGCGAAATCACCATTTTAGTCGCCATTTTCATAAAACAAGTCACCGCACCGCAAGAGTTCATGCGAAACTACAAAACCAACTAATCGCGTCCGCTTCGCTTTACTCATAGCCGGACCGCACCTACTCACATAGTTCACCCGTTCGCAATAAAATATGAAGTATATTATTTGTTCTGATCGCGCCGCGTCGCTTCGCGACCGCTTTGACTCACCTACGTAGGAGTTAGACAAGCCGGGGTTACAAGACTTTTATGGATATGAGGCACCCATTGCCATTGTAAAAAATGACAGCAGACAGATACAAATTACAATAGTAGTGTTATCGAAACCAAATCAACATCAGCGCCATTATAAATAAATTCTAATACTTCTTCGTAAATTATAACTCGGTCTTGATGCCGCAAATCCCATAGAACTCCTTCTCGGTGAGGAGGAACTTTTTAGTCATCTCTTTGAACTTGGAGAAACTGCAGTGGTTACCACCACTGCCCTCGCAGCCCTTGATCCTCAGACGGAGGGCGGAGGACTCGCCTGCTTTTGGGAGGTAGACGGGCTGGAAAGACAGAAAAAAATGTTTTAAATTGTACTCTGGTAAAGAAAACGTATTTTATAAAAAGTTTTAGCAATGCCTATGAGTTATTGTGTCCATGAATAGGTTGCAGTAGCCACCAAACAATTAAGCCCCCTTAGCCAAGTTACAACCGTTTCGTTTCGATTCTCTTTCGTCGATGGCCTAGAGTCGGCCACGCTTCCGATTCCTTTGTTCTGACGTCATCTCAACGCTCAGTCACATGGTCAGAACAAAGGAATAGGGGGCGTGGCAGACTTGAAGGGATCGACAAAAGTGAATCGAAACGAAACGGTTGTAACTTGGCTAGGGGGGCAGGACATAGCGATGTTTATGTATCAATATATTTAAAAGCTGTTCCGCATAACTCTAAACCAAGAAAAATATGTATCTGGTTTGAAGTCCTCTTAACCTTAGTTCGGTCTTCGTCATAATTGTTATATTTTAAGTTCTCTTAATTATAATGATTTCATGTTTATCATAGTGCTTATAAGTTTATTTTATTTTTTTATGCAACTTAATTTAATGCTAATACATTCTATTTCAAATACCTGTTTTTTATTTATTGTGCACACCTACCACAGTGTAGTCTTTTTTAACCGAATGGTTGACTGGCAACTGGAAGGGCTACCAGTCAGCCATTGGTCTGCCTATGTACCACCACTGTACATCAAGTATAAATAAATAATATTAAACTCACCAGCACGCTATAAACGCCCGTACTCCTGCACCGGTATAGCTCAAGCGCGAGCACAGAGCCATACTCAGGAATGGTCTGGTCGTTCTGTACGCTCGCCACGTCCATCAGGGCTCCGATGTTGAAGTCGTGGCCAGAGATCAGGCGAAGTGGCTGGGTCACCTTCTTTCCGGCTATGAAATCGTTGCCGGCTTGGACAAACATGTTTAGGAGGATACCTGGGGAGGGAGAAAAAATTAATCTTTAGGTGATTTTTTTTTTAGTCATATAAGCATTAATGATATGGTTCATAGTCATCCAATGACTTTTCTCGCTCTAAGACGTAGCAGGAGGGCGTGTCTTTTACTGACTAAAACCCACTCCTATGTTCCCTCTTTGCATTGCGTACCAGAACCCTGGGTTTCATTTTACCTATAATGTTTAGGTGATGAAATTGATTTCGATAGGTAGATACTCTGGAGGAGCACTTCCAACGTCTGGAGCGTCTTCCCAAACTGGAGCAGGCCTGGGCTACACTCAAGCGGCTCCTGCCCAACCTCGGGGGTCCCGACACCTCCTGCTGGAGGCTCTATGCGTGGATCGTCCGGTCCATGGCCCTTTACGGAGTGCCGGTTTAAGTGTCGTCGCTGCGAAAGCGACCAGCGGCCAAGATGAGCTCGTCCCATAGAGTCATGACAATCCGGATGGTGCGGGGATGCCGCACGGTCTCGCGCGAAGCGGTGAGCCTCCTTGCATAGGTACATACACAAAGTAAAAGGAGAGATCAAGAGATTAGTAGTATAAAGTAGTGACTTACCACCACCGAGTTTCTTCATCTCATTATTTCTGAAGTACAGCCTGTAGGCCAGTCTTCCAGCTTCACTCAGCCTAGGTAGCAGTGGCTTGGCCCATTCTGGAATGTCCAGACCCAGAGAAATCTGCAAAAAACAATAGCTCTTGAATTTATTGCCATACAACACTAATCAAGTTTGTAAGTGTGTGAATGAGCGTGTGTGTTTGTGTGTGTGTGTTTGTTATTTCTTCACGCTCTAATTGCTGAACAGATTTGGATAAAACTTTCTACATAGGTAGACCATGTCCTGGAATAGCACATAGCTTTTCATCTCGGGAATATGTTCCCTTGCATTCATTTACCAAGTCTACGATTTCGAAATTTTGCATTTATGCGTCAGAGTCAAGAATTTCGCTATTGTTACCAAAAAAACAATATGTATTTAGTGATTATCGAAGCTGTGTAAATGTAAGAATTTTATTTGCAGATGAATTTCGTATTTAACTCAACAGTATTTGAACGATGAATATTTAAAGTAAAGTTTGCAGGAACAGTAATAATAATATTTCACAACTATCACACAACGCCGTCTAGCCCCAAGCTAAGCAGAGCTTGTGTAATGAGTACTAGACAACTGATAAACATACTTATATATTTCTAAATAAGTACATATTATAGATAAATTACACTTAGACACAGAACAAATGATCGAGCTCATCACATAAAAATTTGTCCTGGGTGGGAATCGAACTCACGACCTCCGGCATAGCAGTCAGGGCCAGAACACAGTGATGGTCAAAGTCATGATAATATTACTGATGAAGTGGTAATCTGTCTTTGCTTTATTTGTATTATTTCCCAACTACCAATCAAGCTGTTATTATTGCTCAACCACTACGAATTTTTAGGGTTCCGTTACCAAAAGGTAAAACAGGACCCTATTACTAAGACTCCGCTGTCCGTCCATCTGTTTGTCAGTCTGTCTGTCACCAGGCTGTATCTCATGAACCGTGATAATTAGACAGTTAAAATTTTCACAGATGATATGCCGCTATAACAAAAAAATCTAAAAAACAAAATAAAATAAATATTTAAGGGGCCTTCCATACAACAAACGAGATTTTTTTTTCCGTTTTTTGCTGTGGACCCTCGTGCACAAGTCTGACTCGCACTTGATCGTTTTTTTTTTCTTTCATACAAATTTTGATCGCAGCACAATCAGCCATATATTGATTCCACTGCTGAGACTCAGTCCTCCTCTCTATGAGAGGGAATGGACTATAATCCATTACGAGGGCCCAGTGTCAAACTAATTTTGATTAGTTGATGGTAACTTTGTATGGAAAGTGTAATTTTTATTTGAAATAGTGACACTTTCAAATTGAACCCTGTTTATCGTATTTCTACAGCTCTGCCGTTTGCCTCAACTAAGTCTACTCTTTAATACAGTAATGTATTTTTTTTTTAGTACATCATCTTTGTGCCACAAAATATTCACAAACTAAGTACACTTACATCACGTACATTTTTTTAATTGATATAAACTAGTGCTTGACTGCGATCCCACCTGATGGTAAGCAGCGATGCAATCGTAGATGTTGAGGCACACTAGTTTATTAAGAGCATATTCACTCTAGCTTTTAAGACACCTTAGTTTAATATTTGGGTTGTAGATAGTATTTTTGTTTCAATATCGCACTCTAAGCTGAAAACCAGCGCTGTGAACTCATCGCATTATGCGTGAGGCCGCAGCTTTATGCTGAGCGTTCGGCCGTTTTGCGCGTATGTGACGCATATCTTCCCCATCAATTGATTAAGTTCTTAGCTAGTTTTAAGATTGCTTTCAGATAGGCGCCTTTTTACACACAGAATTTACTTTATTTTTAAATGTGGTTTTTATTGTATTTTTATTTTAGTTAGTTTTTTTTTTTTATTGTAAATAATACTTTATTATATGTAAAATGGAATCTATGAATACATAAAACACTTAACATATATACACTAACTTATATATACACTTAAATAAAAATCTAAAAGCTAAAATATGGCGTCAAAAAACTCCTCCGCATCGCTGTCGACTGGAAGTGTGCCCAAAAGGCTGGCGGCATTGCCACGTTGTATGGCAATGCTTAATCTCTGACCGAGGTAAAAGCCAGCCCTTGGGTCACGCGAAGTGTCTACTAAGCGTTTGGATAGTTCTTTGAACAGCTTATGAGCACTCGGACCCCACGGCCCAAGAGTTTCAACACCAAACGGCTCAAAAATATAACTGCCGACGAGGTTGTTATATTTCCGCCGCTTGAGGTTCTCCGCAGCAGCAGCGGCAGCACCAGCACAGCACGAAGAGCTAGGAAGATGGGATGGCGCAAGAGTGTCGACACAGGTAGCGTCCCACACTAAAGGCCTACCCATCTTCCATGGAAATAAAGACATACCGTCCGGTCTCTTACCATCGTCGCGTGGCAGGCCATGAGGTTCCAAAACAGCCGGAACGCCGACGGTGACAAGGGCTCGTCGGATGATGTCATTAATATTCGCGTGCCGTGCTATCCGTCCCGCGCTTCGACTGCATGACAGGCCGTGGTGACCAAGGCTGTTGACAACTTCGCCACAGTGGCAGCGATGAGGAGAACAGCAAGGAGCGCCTAGGCGT
Organism: Mythimna vitellina; assembly: GCA_949316375.1. Classification (NCBI taxonomy): domain Eukaryota; kingdom Metazoa; phylum Arthropoda; class Insecta; order Lepidoptera; family Noctuidae; genus Mythimna; species Mythimna vitellina. The sequence goes on along the minus strand of OX438702.1, from coordinate 20,781,136 downwards.
AGGGCAACAGCTAGGCGGAAAGTAGTGTCGTTGAACAAGGTGCCAATATTCGACGACGGCAGTGCGTGAAGCCAAAGACCTGACTCCCAATTTCCCACAGTCAGGAGGCGTGCACGCTCTGCAGTAGTAGCAGAAGTAAGGATTAGGTTTTTCTGGATTACTTTGCAGAGCGGTTCATCCCACCGTCTCTGAGAGGTTGGGTTGTCAGGTGGATTTGTATTCGGGCAAGCGAGTCTCCAGGCATCCATAGCCTCGGTGAAGCACGGCACTTCAAAAGAAATCAGTGTGGAAGTTAGAATGTTCCTGATTAATTTATCAGTGCTGTGAACCGAAGATATGAATGCCGGTAAACTAATACTGGTAATTTTGCGGACGCCGAGGCCTCCCATACGGATGGGAAGAGTAACTTGATCCCAAGCTCGATAGTCCAAGGACATATTTAAAATTAAAGTAAGTGTATGCCGAATGATTTTGTCCATTTTTTCCAAAAGGTGTAAGTGCTTCCATAAGTGAGAAGCACGAAGGAAATATATTAATTTAGGGCCGAAACAACAATAACGAATTAGGGTAATGGCCGAATGCATGTTAATTTGGAGTAATCTCTCCGAAACGTCACTAAAATTTTGTATTTTTTCCTCCACAAAACTGGGAAAGGAACCCTCAAAGATTGGGGACCCAAGGAGACGAAGAGAACTTTTATCTATAATTTTGATTAGTTACTTTATGTTTAATATTAGATAACATTTTATGTTTTTTTTTTGTGGTTTGTATACTGTACTTAAATTGTGACTCGCGTAACAAGAAACGTTTTTTCTTTCTATATTTAAATCATTAATATGTTTACAAACTTACCGAACTCCTATACAAGTCATACAGCGCTTCAAACATCAGAGGGTTCTCCGCGAAGTCGACGCCAGTCTTGTTCTTCAGCAGAGGAATGAGGTCCATGTAGGGCGCGAACTCCTCAGTCAACGAGTCCCTTTTGGCGTCGGCCATTAGAGTCTTGAAGCGTTGACAGTTTGAGTAGTAACGGAGCTGGAAAGAAGACAGACAATGGGTTAGATTGGCAGTAGGTACTGTGATATCGAAAGGAGATCGCATGAGTTAGATTAACGAACTGGCACGTAATATATACTTTTAAGGATTTTGTTGTTCTAGAACAGGTTTAAAAATTGAGTAGAACAAAGAAATGACTAGTTTTTGCAGTTCAGACCATTGTGCACCATAGTAGCGCAATGTGCTAATATGAAATCTTGAACAAAAGTATTTGGATTTTTATAAATATCAAGTATTTCATTGAAGGACAGTCCGGTACCTCGATTCTACCGTCGCAGAGTCCGACAGTACTCATGGGTTCCGGGAGGAGGTTACAAGAGGTGCTCTTGCTGCACCTCCGTGGCTTTCAATCAGATATAATCAATCATCGTCATTTCAGTCGAAAGACGTCTGCTGTTGGACATTTGCCTCCCCCTAGTGTCGCAACAACAAACGGTTCTGTGCGTCTCCATCCATCGCATTCCCGCGACTCTCACCAGGTCATCGGTCAACCTTATGGGAGGCCTTCCAACGCTGCGTCTTCCGTTGCGTTTATGAGAAATATCACACTATTTTTTTATTGTTTTGCGTATAGGTTCGCGCTTGACCGCTATCTCACCTAATAGAAAGCGACGATGCAGTCGACGATGGAGTGCGCTTACCTAGAAGTAATCTATTCGCTATTAACTTAAAGATTCCGGGTTGTAGCCGTCAGAAGGCTGCGCCTACCACTTGCCACTCCTCCTCGCTACGGACCATGGCTTGTACCAAGGCCCAGCGCGAGAAATCGCTGCCGCCGATCGCCCCCACGAGGACACGGTAGTGCTCTGCCCAGGCAGGGCACACCTACCGTATGCTCCACCGTGTCCTCCGGGATGACAACCGAGACTACAGTGCTTTCCGAGCCACGGGGTGTCAGTAATGTCCAAATAAACTTAGAAAAGTATAATTAAATGAAAAATTCACATTGGTTGTTGCCCGGTTTCGAACCCACAACCTCATTCATGAGAGGCGGTTGCCTTAACAATTGGACCGTCATCAATTGTAATTCTATCTCTTCTAAAAATACCTTCCTAGCACATATTATCCCTACAATACAGGAAATATACAAAAATAAATCTTTGTTGTACGAACATAAAAGAATAAAACAAAGGGCAAAACTAAACGGAATATTCCAGGAAAAACTTAAATTAAATTCCGAGTTGACTTTCAAACAAAGAAAACAACCTTTTGTGCGGTTACTATAAATCTAAGTTAACCTAATTGGATCTAAGATTTGCTATCGAACAAAAGGAGAGAATACTTACTAGCCCGATATAAATAGATTAGGATCAATATGGATGTGGGTTACTAACCTACTTACTTGGTGTTTCTATCTTTTTTTAAGGTGGGGAAACATCTAATGACTTCTCGTGCTCAAATGTGGAGTGGGAGGGCGTGTCTCTTACTGACTAAAAGCACACCTATGTTCCTTCTTTACCGTTATCCTTTCAGAAGTCGACCTATGGCCCTAGAAGGTTTTGGCGCTGCTTTTCGGTTGGGAAAATCATCTATCATATTTCATCATATCAGACTTTTACTGACTAAAAACGCACCACTGTTCCTCCTTGCCATTGTTCTAGGGCCCGGGGATTTTGTATCACCCATAGCCCCAGTAAGCTTCGACCCTGCTGGGCCCCTAAGGTTGCTGACATCTCCTTGAGGCCCACGTGGAAAACTACGCGCCGTCGACGACTTGAGGTCGGTCCGGACGGTTACCGGACGATCGGACGGTGAGCCACCCATTGCTCGCCATCCGCAAGCCCGCGCCTATGGTGACCGGAAATCGGGATCGGAGTTCCGGCAGCGGTTGGAACGTGAGGACCGTTGCCTCACGCGATCGGCCGCCTCCTTTGCTAGCATTACTGCTTCGCAGAAGGAGGTGACAGCTTGCCACTCCTCCTCGCTCCGGACCATGGCCTGTACCAAGGCCCGGCGCGAGAGATCGGCCCTGTTGGATTTCCTACGGTTTTGCTGACATCTTTTTGAGGCGCCCGTGGCGTGTAGTGTTCCCCGCGCGTCTCAAGGAGATTTCAGCAAACCGCCAGAAGGGTCTGATTCTGAAAGGAAGACTCGGCTCTGGCACGAAGAGCAACGAAGGTACAGGAGTGGGTTTTTAGTCAGTAAATGTTTGACACTAACTCTCGCTCCGCCCAAGAGTGGGGATGTCCTTGGATGATTTTCCCACCTACAAAAAAAAACTGAAAATGTTCTTTTATTTTTTATATGAATAAAAATCAATGACACTTTTCGTTGTAATTTTATAACTCAAGAACGGGCTCTCCTATCCAAACCAAATGCTTTGTAAAGGCTTTGTTCGGACTATTTAGTAGATGGTTTATGTGAATTTTGCACAAAATCGGTCGAGCGGTTCTTCATTTATCACATTATTAGGCGGTACGAAGTTCGCCGAGTCAGCTAGTAACATATATGTAACGATTTTTGTATAAATATCATAGTTGCATTTATAGATGCATCCTGAAAATCAATAGATAGATGTATACATCTAAAACTATGTTATCTGGTGATGAAGGTAAGTTGCATAATTGTGACACATATGTTATGCCATTGTTCCAAAATACGGGTCATCACAATGCTGATAACAGACTTAGCATATAACAGCTAGAGGTCAAAGAAAAAAAAATTGTCAATAGAACTTATCCCTTAATTATAATAATTAAAATCAAGCAGTTACGTCTCATTTATATTAGAAGATAACCGCGATATCTCAGTTGTTATTAAACATGGTTCAAGTTCATTGTTATGTAACAATTAACAACTTGTTTAAACTTTAGTCTCTGATAAGAGCAATTTGATATCAATCAGTAGGCATTTTGACTGGCCAGTTGGTCTAGTGGTTAGTGGCCCTGACTGCTATGCTGGAGGTCGTGGGTTTGATTCCCACCAGAAATATTTGTGTGATGAGCACAATCATTTGTTCTTTGTCTGGGGGTGATTTATCTATATGTATGTATTTAGAAATATTTAAGTATGTTTATCAGTTGTCTAGTACTCATAACACAAGCTTTGCTTAGCTTGGGATTAGACGGCGTTGTGTGATAGTTGTGGAATATTATAATATGTTATATTTTATTTATCCTACTATCTACTATTTTAATTTATTACTAGCTACTGCCCGCGGCTTCACTCGTTTCTTCATACAAACTTTGAATCGTTCAAATTGTTCAGTTCGAAATTTGGAAAATCCTTTCTCAGTGCTCGCCTACGTCATAAAAGGAAACCTTATGCCAAATATCACGCTCCTAGTCTCAGTGATTTTGGCTGTGCGTTGATATGTCAGTCAGTCAGTTTCTCCTTTTATTTAAAAAGACTAGCTGACCCGGCGAACTTCGTACCGCCTGTTGTGTTAGCTAAACCAAGCTAAACTGTCGAAGGATAACGCCATTTACAGGTATTACCATAAATCTAAAATCTAACTTTTCTACGGTACACTCTCAATAAGGTTCAGTTGAAAACCAGCGTCAGGCATAAATATGATATACACGAAGTGGTCTGGCTTACCACGAAGATGTCTGGCATTTTTGCTGAACTGGCGCGAGACAGACAATGTTAGTTATTTTTTTTTTTTCATTTTAAGTGTTTACATGTTGATTCGATATTATGTTTATTTGTGTACGTGTGCGAAATAAAATATTTTTCTTTCTTTCTTTCATAACAGCGTAATTCATTTTAAAATGACAGTTTAATTAGAGATGGCGTTGTATTAAATTTTTGTTTTTCATGAGTTTTTCCATATTTTCTCACCGTTTAAACTTTCCCTGGACTATCACAAATATTCTAAGACCAAAATTAGCCAAATCGGTCCAACCATTCTCGAGTTTTAGCGAGACTTACGAACAGCTATTCATTTTTATATATGTAGAAGATCATAAACTAATTTTCCTTCATAGTTTTGCCTGTGTCTTTTGGTTACTGCTCTGCTTCTGTGGGTCATTGCGCGATGTTATGTGTCCGTTTCGACTGCTCGGCCACAGTCATCATTATTATCAATTCAGTCGAAGGACGTCCACTGTTGGATCTAGGCCTCCCCCAATTGTCGCATCCATCGCAATTCCGATACTCTCACCAGGTCAGCGGTCCATCTTGTGGGAAGCCTTCCAACGCTGCGTTTTCTGGTGCGCGGTAGCCATTCTAGAACCTTTCAGCCCCATCGACCATTCGTTCTACGAGCAATTTGTCCTGCCCACTGCCATTTAAGTTTGACGATTCTTCGAGGTATGTCGGTGACCTTGGTTCACCTGCGGATATCTTCATCGACCATAGTGTCGTAATAGAATAACGACTACGTCAGCACTACGAAGGAATATGTAAAACTCTAACAATGATAGTCGCAAATTCGTAGATTCAATTTTCAGAAAGTTGTAAAGATTTAACCATGACCACGTGGTCGAAAAATACGGAGTTCTCTTAAACGTAGCATAGTAGAATATCCATTTATTTTGCTCCTCCTTATATGATTTCGAAGAAAATGAACAAAGCCCTGATGTTTGAACTTCGCGACCTACAGAACTTAAAACCTTTGCAAGTTACAAGAAGGGTGACTAAAATTTATGGTGCGTCAATGAGATATTTTCAATAGCGAAAAATCTTCGAGACTCGATTATGGAATTGGACTATTTACATAGGCAAGTTTGTACGGAAACCTCGGTGCACGAGTCGGACTTGCGCTTGACCAGTTTTTGCCTTACATACCACACATATCCTCACACAATCCACCCATATTTCCTTTGGAGGCCAAATAAAAGATGGGTGTGGTGCTCTTTCTATCCCTCCATCCACGTGTAAACTCATTATTTTTTTTGTAGTATGGATTATGGTTATGGATTCCTATCCATTTCTAAAATAGAAAAACAACATAGCTACTCACGTAATCCTCGGACAACGGCACAGCAGTATAAGGGACAGGCTGCCACACCTTCCCTAGACCCTCATCCCACTGCTGCTCAGGTTCTGGTGGATAGGTAGCAGCCATGGCCACCAGGATCGTCATCTTCGTCCGTTCCTTGTCGGTGGACCTGATGGCGATCTCATCTCGAAGGTAGAGGTTAGAGATCAACTTGTGACCTTGAGTGCCGTAGCGTTGGCGGTAGAATTTGCCTATTTGGTAGGCTCGGCGTTTTCCCACCTGGAATTAGATGGTTTTTTATTAGTAGGAAGTTTGTTGATTTCTTGAAACCTGCTCTTAAAACGGTGAAGGAGAACATCGTGAGGAAACCGGCATGTCCTAGAACCAAAAATTCGAAGATATGTGACATCCACCAACCCGCACTAGGCCCGCGTGGTGGATTACGGCCCATTCCCTCTCCTAGAGAGGAGGCCTGTGTCCCAACAGTGGGAACATTATAAGGCCGACTATGCTATGTTATGCTAAGAAGTGGAGAAGAGGTCTGGGTTCTTACTATGACGTGTTAAAAGAAAGATGCGAGAAAGATGGATGGAGCTATACACCGTATGTAGCACCATCCCATTTACAGTTCAGTTTAGGTCGTTAAATGGATCGCGTTAAGAGATCATAGTAGAACCTCCAGTTCTTTGGAGGTTCAAAGAGTACTGATATGAATCAATCGGCAATGCGCCACCGGTACATGGTGGACATCCCACCTATAAGCACAAAACGTTTTGGGAACACATTCATTGTGCGTACAGCTAAGGAGTGGAATTCCTTGCCGGAATCTGTGTTTCCTGATGGCTGCGACCCGGGAATCTTTAAGTCAAGAGTGAATAGGTAACTTCTAGGTAAGCGCGCTCCATCGTCGACCGCATCGCCGCTTTCCATCAGGTGAGATAGCGGTCAAGCGCGAACCTATCAAGAATTAAAAAAAAAAATCTCCCAAATTCAAAGCAGTTATTTCAAATAAACAATACTAATAATTTTGAATTTATACTAATACAAGCTGACCCGGCGACCTTCGTACCGTCTAATAGTAAGGATAACGCTATCCACTGGCGTTACTAGAACCAGCATAATTCATTTTAAAATGACATTTTAATTAGAGATAGCGTTGTATTCGGATTTTTTGTCGTGATTTTTTCAATTTTTTCTCATCGTTTAAACCTTCCCTGAACTATCATGAATATTTCAAGACCAAAACGAGCCAAATCGATCCAGCCGTTCTCGAGTTTTAGCGAGACTAACGGTCAGCTATTCATTTTTATATTTGTAGAAGATAGAAGATAGTAAAGAGATTTCTTTTTTAAATTATAATAATAATTTCTGAAAAATTATAAAATAGAATGCCACATATGTCTTCGACTCTTTTGTTCTAATACTTAGACATTAGGCACTATTTAGATTTATTGTTATTCATTGTACGCGAGAGCAAGCGCCTAATATACCTGTCATTATTATTTCAGTTTATTATGCTTTACTAACACTAGGCTAAGAACATTGTTACTAACACTATATGGAAGCAATTCTGAAAATAAATTTTATTATTATTATTGTTATTTAACCTCTAGTAGTTTCAAGGAAGTCGATTTTACATATTTTTGAACAGATCGCGTTTTTTCAGTGACACATCTGTAAAGTGATGACGTCACTCTTATTTAGCCTTCTCATGAACCGAGTGTTGTAATGAATGTAAACTCAAGGTTAAGAACATCGAGTTATTATGTATTTACGTGGTTAAAGTGGTCCCATTTACTTTCCTGTACATCTTGCATAGGGTTGTCATCACCTAAATTTTTGATAACGGACGAAAATTTTAAAAACCCGGACACTTGGGTGAAAAAAGAATGAAGAAAGAAATATTTTTTTATCTATAGTTACTAATATTATACATCTGAAGAGTTTATTTATTGATTTGAGCTCACAAATTAAAACTCGAAAAATTATTTTAGTGTTTTTTTTTGTTTTTATTGGGTGGGAAAATCATCTTATGACAAATCCCGCTCTTGGGCGGAGCGGGAGATAGTGTCAGACTTTTACTGACTAAAAACCCACTCCAATTTCTTCTTTGCCTCTGGGACGAAGGCAAAGAAGAAATTGGAATGAGTTTTTAGTCAGTAAAAGTCTGACACTATCTCCCGCTCCGCCCCGGGTTTCACTTTCACACTACCCGTGGCCCCAGTAGGCTTCAAACCTGCTGGGCCCCTACGATTTGCTGACATCTCATCTAGTGTTGGATAGATTAGCCATTTATCGAGGAAGACTATACCTACCTGATATCATGCTACGACCCATGGGAGCGGAGTATTAACTAAAGACGCGGGTGAAACCATATAGTACTAAAGAGCGTTTATGTTCGGTTTTTGTCGCCTATTTCACAGCGTCGAAGTTAGATATAAGCTAACTTTACAATTACGCGTGGCTTACAATGAGGGTTTTTGGGAAAATTCATACTACCAGTTGGCGCCACTTAGCCGAGAGGTCTTTTCCTTTAAAAACGTATATATGACATTGACGTTTAACGTTTGACATTAACTTTGATGTCTAACTAATGTCTTTAACATAAGCATTTTGACAGATACCTGGACCTGACGCCTCAGTGCTGCCACCTGGGGAACGTAATTTTAGAACACCCTTATTACGAATGAATTTTCAACTAAGATTTTGTTTAAATTATTTCCTTGATACTTAAACTAGCCTTTCCGAACGACCCACTGACGCCATCTTAACTAAGACATATCCGGGGAATTCCGGGCGGGTGGCAGCCCTAACATGAACGAAAATTCATTTTTGAAATGTTGACTTATGAACTTCAGTTCTTTAAAAGCACTTGTCAGTCAAGATATCATAATTCCTTACTTAATTAAACTTATATAAAAACTTTACATAATTAATAAGTTAGTAATTTGCAATTCATCTTCAGTAATGTGTTTTGGCATATCTTAATATGTTGAAAAAACATTTGTAGTGCTTTAGCGTTTTTGTTGTATTTTGTTTGAACTCCGCCCGGGTCTTCGCCCTATGTCGACTTCGCGGCCCCGTAACAGCGATTTTATTTTTATAAAAAAAACATAGGTAGTAACTATTAAAGATTTTTGCTTTTGCCAGACCTTTTTAAAAAACAAGATTTATTATTTTATTTAACTTTCAAATATTGCCGTGACGTAATCTCGTAGATAATATACGTTTGAAATCATAAGTTAGGGTCAAATTCGCAATTTTTTTTTATCGAACCCACTAATTTATATCATGTCTTGATTTTTTCAAGTTACAAGTTACAACAACTTTTTTTTCTTTTCTTGCAATTCGTCCATGGTGCTAAGCGGTCCAAGGCATGGTACGTAATTACGTATCGTTGCATTACGCGCCACGCCGCCGGTGTATTGAGGTTGAGTCGCTCAAAACCGGTTTTTTGTTATGCACACGGAATTATGCACGATTACATTTACTTACAGTCTTGTTAAATTTTGTAACATTTTTTATTTTATTTGTTATCTTAGTATTTTATTATTTCGTACACACGAACGGTAAACACCTGTTTATTATTTATCATTTATCACACATTACATAACAACACGTCACGTGACGTCTCGTGTCTCGAAGTCCCGGGACTTTTCGTAATTTTAGTTGTCTCGAGTCCCGGGACTTTCGGGTCGATACTCGGGACGTGATATGATTTTCGAGATTGTTAGCACTAATAGCTTTGCGAAAGAATTGTATTGTAGGCTTGAACAATATCCTAGTATCCAGACACCAGGTGTGGAAATAATTGGTGCTGAACCTAGTACCAGTAGCACTCAAGAACACAATTAGCCTGACGAGTATTTTGTAAATCAAATGGAAGCAATAAAAAATATCCGAGAAAAAGTACCCGAGATTCTGGAAAAAAAACCCGAGTAACATAAAAAAAGGAGTTTCAGTTGTTTCAAGCAACTGGAAAACATACAGAAGTTTGGAACTACATACTGTATAAAAACTTAAACACAATTAAACCGACATTTTGACTGGCCGTTGGTCTAGTGGTTAGTGGCCCTGATTGGTGTAATTTATCTATATATGCATGTACTTAGAAATATATAAGTATGTTTGTCAGTTATCTAGTACCCATAACACAAGCTCTGCTTAGCTTGGGACTAGACGGCGTTTGGTGATATATAAAAAAAAATCAAATTAAAAATTAAATTTGTTGAATACGAGAGACTGTTCTCCTTGTCCGATGGTAATATTACAAAAATCAGAAACAGATTGTTTGACAAAGCTGTTGACGCTCTGATTTTTTTAAAAGCCTATTTTATTAGCTTTTAACAGCTTAAAAGTGCAAAGCAAACAAAGTAATTATTAACACTGAAAATAACGTTAAAGTTATTGAGACAGAAAACTATATTTTTTAATACGTTTCACCAGAAATTGACTCATTAAAATTGTTAAAAAAAAACCACTTAAAACAAAGAAAAATTCTCAAAAGTCTCGAAGTCCCGGGACTTTGATTGTAGGCTGCCTCCTGTCCCGGGACTTTGAAATTGTCGGGAATTCCCAAACCCCAACTGGAACTCGTCGAGAGCGAGTCCGACTCGAATTTGGTTTTTTTGCCCTAATTTATGTACATTTTCTGTCATGACATCATTTAGCATATTTTATGCAGTGAATGGGCCAGTTTACTTAAGTTATCAGTTACCAAGAGGAAAGACCAAATTAACTCTTTATCGCAAATAGATAAGATTAAGACTTTTTGGTCAAATACAATTTCCGTAAAGATGTGTCGGTAGAATGATGTTTTTGTTTGTAATCGGGCAATAGCTACGTAAATAAGCTAATATTAGTTAGTTAAGCTAATACTAGTAGTCAATGTGACATATGTTTCTCAAAAATATTTTTTATTCAATTTTATTATTAGATGGTTTTTGAATTATTACATCATAATCTTTATATTTATTCTTTAAATCTTAAATATTTACTATAATGTTATTGTATAAATCGTTTCTGGACTGTTCTAAAGTTAAAGTGACTTTAACTTGAACTAACTTTATCATGAAATAATTGAAAGATGCTGGTGCCTGTGATACAATGTTTTTCATTAGTACAGGTACCAACGAAACTCCTTTTCTGTATTTACCTATTATTATATGCCAAATTGTTTTTGTCAATTGTATTTTCTGTGTATTTTTCTGTAATAAACTATTATTATTATTATTATAAAAAAAAAATATTCAGATAATTTTAAAACATAATGACGGAACTAATAGCTCAACCAACCCGCACTGGGCCCGCGTGGTGCTCTCTCCTGGAGAGGAGGCTTGATTCCCAACAATGGGAACATTATAAGGCCGACTGTGCTATGTTAATAGCACAACTTTTGAGCATGAGGTGCTGGGTTCGTTTTCTGAGTAGGGCAAAGTGTTATTGGGTTTTCCCTCATTGAATTTCGCAATAGAGTACTACATAGCATGTATTTAATTTGGTAAAATATATTGCACTAAAGAACAAGTACCAATTACCAAATATAAATCGTTTTCTGAAAACCGCAACTAAATTGTTTATAAAATGAAGAAGCAATTAGCATTTCAAATATAATTTATTTATTTATTTATTTAAACTTCATGCAACACAAAGGTACAAAGGCGGACTTAATGCCTTAGGCATTCTCTACCAGTCAACCAAGGGTCAATAATAGTATGAGGAAGAGTCGCTATCTATTTTCTACGTTACGTACATTAGGTTATGCCTAATGGCAGTGACGTCACATTTTAGTTTGTGCGTCCCTTGTTCGTTATTTGACAGCTTCCCGTTCCACTAAATTTGAAAGGTAATATTTTATTTCTTACTCAATTTTGAACGGGTTTCACTATTTTGTGAAAAATTAATTTTTTCTTGTTTTATGAGGTGAAAAATCGTCAAATAACTTTTCCCGTTCTGTGTGCAGCGAGAGGGCGTGTCAGACTTTTACTGACTAAAACTCACCTGTGTCCCAGGCCCACGGTAACTCTTTTGAACATTTTAGCCCTATTCAGGTTTCAAACTTACTGTTGACTGCTGCGCTACACCCGCGCTACAGTTGCGCTGCACGCTACTTTGTTATTTACATGGAATAACAAAGCAGCGCGGCGGCAGCGCTGCAGCCGCGCTGCCGTCGCGTGGCACTTTGCAGCTAATTTGAAGGCGCCCTTATTGTTAGGACTGCAGTTATATTCGCGCCATGAATTTTAAATGAAAAATATGCAAATTATATCGGATGAGTGGGATAGATTTACAGACTATTGTTTCTTATGACCCATCATTATTATCATCATTTTTTCATCCGAAACTGGACATAGGCCTCCCCCAAGAGTTGCCACAACGAAAGGTCCTGTGCGTCTCGCATCCATCTCATCCCGCGACTATCACCAGGCCATCAATCCACCTGGGGTGGGGAGGCCTTCCAACGCTGCATCTTCCGGTTTGCGGTTGCCACTCCAGCCCGTGACATGACCCAAATGTGAAAAAAAACCGGTACATTTTAAAGGCACTTGAGTAAGAACTTTCATTAACTTTTTTTGCTAAGTTGTTGTTTTTGTAGTTTGTTTGTAGTGCTTTTTGTTATACTTAAAAACATAACCTTAACATTGGTAGTTAGTTACAGTCACGGAATCAATATGAAACATTTTATTTCTCAGTTTTTACGACATTCCAGTTGAAGATTTAGGTTTTCAACTGTATTTAGAAGTGCTTTTGGAGGTTAAAATTGTTTCTTATTCTTCACAGTTTTCCCTTCCATCAGGTTTTAAAATTTTATAACTTACTAGCGACCCGCCCCGGCTTCGCACGGGTGCAATAATGTGATAAATGAAGAACCGCTCGACTGATTTTGTGCAAACTTCACATAAACCATCTACTAAATAGTCCGAACAAAGCCTAAACATTTGGTTTGGATAGGTGAGCCCGTTCTTGAGTTATAAAATTACAACGAAAAGTGGCATTGATTTTTATATACATATATGTATAGATTTAATTTTGAACGTAATAAAATTTTTTCCTACTTATTTACGCAGGTTACGGGAATCTGATGGATGCGAGACGCATAGGACCGTTCGTTGTGGCGACACTTGGGGGAGGCCTATGTCCAACAGTGGACATCTTTTGGCTAAAATGATGATGATGATTTTTTTATTATTACTATAGGCTCGCGTTTGACCACTATCTCACCTCATGGAAAGCGACGATGTGGTCGGTGATTGAGCGCGATAAAAAAGAGTTAAGTACCCAATTAACGGTTTTTTTGTTAACCGTCACAATAACAGATAAATTAAGAACATCATAAATAACATAAAAACTTATCATTCATCGTACACTCACGTGATTATACGATGAATGTTAAGTTTTTGCGGAAAAAACTCGTTTAGGCCGGTCAAATAGTCTCACAACTTAGTAATCAACAATCGAGGAAAAGGCGTTTAAAATGTATTAATTCTGGGATGTGATATATAACATTAATATTATAAAAAACAAAAGTTTTTGATTGTTTGTGTGTTTGTTAGTTCTTTACGTTCGAACGGCTGAACGTATTTGGATGGGCACATGGGTTGACCATGTCTTGGAATAGAAGATAGCTTTTTTTCCCGGGAAATAAAAATGGGCGAAATGGCAGAGCGTAGAAGAGAGAGGAGAGAGGGTAGAGATGGGTGACATTGGCAAAGGACCGAGAAAGTTGGCACAAGCTGGAGGAGGCCCAAAGAGGGGTCCTTAATTATATAAAACTAGCTTTTGCCCCAGCTTCGCCCATACATAAAATATAGCCCATGTCACTTAGAAATAAAGCAACTTTCGACCGGTGAAAAAATTTTCGCAATCGGACCAATATGTTCAGAGATTATCTCCTACAAACAAAAAAACATAAAAACGACGGAAACGCGTGGAAGTATCGAGTTGAAATCAAAACCGTATACTCAAGACTACGGCCCCTTGAAGCTGTGAAAATCAAACTTCTAAGTTATCGAAAAAAAAAAGATACGACCGTTTATGTCACAAAAAACGCATATTTCGACACTCTCGAAGGAATCAAAATTCATAGGGCACTTCCCGTTCAACCAGAATTCTGAGTTTTCGCATGAAGTAAGGTCTTACAGCACAGATATAGGAATAAATCTGAAAACAGTAAATTTGTTGTTACGACACAAAAAAAAATTTTTTTGTGATTTGGACAAATTTTCGGGACTTTCAAGTTTGTACGGAACCCTCAGTAGGCGAGTCCGACTCGCACTTTCCAAATTTTTTGAAATATAACTATTTAAGAAGAGGTACATTATGTAAATCACGTTGAAACGAGTTCTTTTCTAGTATTGTCCAGTTACCGTCACGGTTTTAAAGCAATTTACTTTGTAAGACTGTATCGCATCATGCTTGACTACTTGATTTTAAAAACATAATTGTCTACATACATAGTTACTATAACAATGGCGTATTATACATAATGACCTGTGGTTATATAAAGCAATATGTACAACAAGCTGTTTCCCGCGGTTAGTTTTTTTTGCATTTTCCACGGTTTTCCATCACAATTCATCTCGGTAAATTATGGTAATTTTAGTTGTCTGTTGTGTCCAGCTGATTGTTTGAATTGACCGCATACCTATCCAAGCAATAGCCTTAATACTAACACAAAATAAGCATAATTGGCGTTATAATTTTTCCACTGCTGGGACTCAGGCCTCCTCCCTAGTAGAGGGCCATAAACGACTACGCGGGCCCAGTGCGTGTTGGTGGATGTCACATTTCTTGGAATGTTTTGTTTCTAGAACGTGTCGGTTTCCTCAGGATGTTTTCCTTCACCGTTTTGATAGCAGTGGTCATGGAATAAATTACAAAAATGCGCCTGGCTGGGTTTGAACTCGCAAAATATAAAGCTTCTGGGTCACCACGGATCTACATCGCCTTGTCTAACATGACATTGTTGGTGAATGCCACTTAACTTGGAATGTTTTGTTTCTAGAACGTGTCGGTTTCCTCAGGATGTTTTCCTTCACCGTTTTGATAGCAGTGGTCATGGAATAAATTACAAAAATGCGCCTGGCTGGGTTTGAACTCGCAAAATATAAAGCTTCTGGGTCACCACGGATCTACATCGCCTTGTCTAACATGACATTGTTGGTGAATGCCACTTAACTTGGAATGTTTTGTTTCTAGAACGTGTCGGTTTCCTCAGGATGTTTTCCTTCACCGTTTTGATAGCAGTGGTCATGGAATAAATTACAAAAATGCGCCTGGCTGGGTTTGAACTCGCAAAATATAAAGCTTCTGGGTCACCACGGATCTACATCGCCTTGTCTAACATGACATTGTTGGTGAATGCCACTTAACTTGGAATGTTTTGTTTCTAGAACGTGTCGGTTTCCTCAGGATGTTTTCCTTCACCGTTTTGATAGCAGTGGTCATGAAATAAATTACAAAAATGCGCCTGGCTGGGTTTGAACTCGCAAAACATAAAGCCTCTGGGTCACCACGGATCTACATCGCCTTGTCTAACATGAGGCATGGCATTTTGCTGAGCGCTGGCCGTTTAGCGCGGATGTGGCGCATATCCTACCATTTATAATTTAAGTCGTTTGTTGTTATTTGTTGTTTTTATTTTTAAGGTATGCGCCATGTTTGACGTGAATAAACATTTTTTTCTTTCTTTCTTTTTTTCATCAAAACGAACTGAGGTGTCACGTTCAGCAGTCATGCTTTTGACAACGAAATCAGCGAGGATTTAATACGAGTATTATGTAATGTAAGTTTAGATTTTGTTGTGCACTTATGCTTCTCCCATCCCGGTCTTATTTATTTATTATTTATAGCATTCTTATTTTGTTGATAACCAGGTTTGCGGTAAGAAAATCCAATTGTTTTTCAATCTGGCTTTGTACATCAACTTCCTGATTTCAATTGTTTTCAAAGTTTTGTGTACATTAAAGAATGAAAAAGGAAAAGCCAATAGTATTGTATTGTGCACTGGTTCCTACCCTCGAATGTGTTCTCACTTTGTAATTCAAAGGTTTGCTGGGAGAAAACTCATTGTTGAGTTAAGCTCGCCTTTGTACATAAACTGTATTATCTCCGTGTACTATGTATGTTTTTTGTGTACAATAAAGAATTAAGAATTAAGTTTTGTCAGACTTTTTGATAATATCACTACTTACATTGGTCAATCCCTCCGGTCCTTCGATTTCTGTCAGATTTAGGATCAAATCTTGCTGGTCAGATAATGACAGTTCATCTGCATCCGGTGACCTTTCACCATGTCTGTTGACCTGAAAAAATAAATCATGATTAGAATCAAGCATTTAATTCAAATAAATCATTTACAGACATTTTTGAATTGTCAAGAAATCAGTCAGTAAAAAAATGTTGCTAATTGCACAATCCAAAGCGTAGTTCTCTATGGAGAAGAATGTGCAAGAAACTCCATGGAGAAGAGTTTGTTTGTTTCTTTGAACGCGTTAATCTCAAGAATTACTGGTTAGAATTGAAGTTTTTTTTGTTATTGTTTGTTAGCCCATTTAACATAACACTATGGGAGGGGATAATCATGGCGGCAAGTCCCCTCTTTGAGGAGTGGCTGGAAAGGCAACACGGCGTCCTTACCTTCCGCATGACGCAGGGCCTCACCGGACATGTTAAGTTCGGGAGGTTCCTGCACCGGAATCGTGCGGAAGAAACGCCCGGGTGTCACTATTGCGTAGACCGCCCGGAGGACACGGTGGAGCACACAGTAGAGGTGTGCCCCGCTTGGGCAAGCAACGTCGTGTCCTCGTGGAGGCAATCGGCATCGATCTCTCGCGTCGGGCCTTGTTACAGGCCATGGTCTAGAGCGAGGAGGAGTGGCAGGCGGCCGCCACTTTCTGCGAAGCAGTAATGCTAGTAAAGGTGGCGGTCGATCGCGTGAGGCAACGGTCCTCACGCCCCAACCGCCGCCGGGACTCCGATCCCGATTTCCGGCCACCGTAGACGCAGGCTTGCGGACAGCGAGCAATGGGTGGCTCGCCGTCAGACCGTCCGGTAACCGTCTGGATCGAGCCCAAGTTGTCGACGGCGCGTATTGTTCCATGCGCGCGTCAAGGAGATGTCAGCAACTGTAGGAGCCCAGCAGGGTCGAAGCCTACTGGGGCCAAGGGTCTGATTCTGAAAGGAAGACTCGGCCTTGGTACGAAAGGCAACGAAGGAACAGGAGTGGGTTTTTAGTCAGTAAAAGTCTGACACTATCTCCCGCCCCGCCCAAAAGCGGAGGATGTCATAAGATGATTTTCCCATCGAAAAAAACAAAATGGGAGGTGAGCAATAACCAAAGACGAAATGAGAACGTAGTAAAATAATTGTCATATCGGGTCACAAAACGTGGAGATCAATTAGTACATATCTTGTTATTGTCTTTTAGAGATGATTAGTGTGAATAATCTTGAGATTAACAGATGTTTTCACAGTAAAGAGGTCACGACCCTCCTGATTAGAGAACAATATAATTGGTTGATAGTGTTTATGATTCCCGGAGATCTAAGAACCACCATGACGGCGCATGGATGTTGCTGTTATTGATGACGAAGGCACACATGACTGATACACATGCCTGTATTTTGCACAAACTTACGCAAGTAACTTGCATGCTATACTGACATTCACCAATCAGAGCTTGATTATAGGGCAATGACATGCAAGGGACTTGTATACTTTTGAGCTAGTTACAGGTACGTGCAGCGCCGCCTATACGAGATTATTTGATTATTTGCGAGCAGTGGTGGCCGAGTGGTAACGGCCCCGACTTACGAGTTGTAGGTCGCGGGTTCAAACCCAGCCAAGCGCATTACTTTGTGTAATTTATTTCATCACCACAGCTCTCAAAACGGTGAAGGAAAACATCGTGAGGAAACCGGCATGTCCTAGAACCAAAAATTCGAAGACATGTCACATGTTTTTGAATTTTTCCACGCCTCGAGTAGGCCACGCCTCCGATTCCTCTGTTCTGACCACGTGACTGAGCGTTGAGATGACGTCAAAACAAAGGAATCGGAGGCGTGGCCTACTCGAGGTGTTCGACGCAAACGAAACGATCGTAACTTGGCTAGGGGGGCTGCTCGTCTCGTATCCACCGCATTCCCGCGACTCTCGCCATGTCGTCGGTCCACCTTGTGGGAGGCTTTCCAAGGCTGCATTTTCCGGTGCGCGGTCGCCACTCTAGAACCTTTCGGCCCCATCGACCATCCGTTCTACGAGCATTATATTTTATCTTTATCTACAAATTAGGAGCAACAGTTGCTTAGTCAATAAACCTGCATTATATCAATACATCATTATTTTGATACAACATTCTATTACGATTTTAAAAATATGTTAATATGTTGTTGTATTGTTGTCTAATGTTAGGCTAAAATAAATTATCTTCCATATCCATAATATTAAACTAACATTATAAAGGTAAAACTTTGTGGATGTGTTTGTTACTTTTTCATGCTTAAACGGCTGAACGGACTAAACAATTTAGTTGTAATACAATACATACGTAATACTTGTGAGATACATTTTGTTTTCATGCGATTGCCAAGTCAACCTTTTTTGCCAACCAAATATTGATATGGTCACTATAAGATAATAATAATCATATATTTATCTATTTATATGAAAATGAGAGCAGTGGTGGCCGAGTGGTAACGGCCCCGACTTACGAGTTGTAGGTCGCGGGTTCATACCCAGCCAGGCGCATTACTTTGTGTAATTTACTTCATCACCACTGCTCTCAAAACGGTGAAGGAAAACATCGTGAGGAAACCGGCATGTCTTAGAACCAAAAATTCGAAGACACGTGACATCCACCAACCCGCAATGGGCCCGCGTGGTGGATTACGGCCCGTTCCCTCTCCTAGAGAGGAGGCCTGAGTCCCAACAGTGGGAACATTATAAGGCCGACTATGCTTTGCTATGCTATATGAAAATGAATGGCTGGTCGTTAGTCTCGCTAAAAATCAAATACTGCTTCATGGGACCCCAAACCTGAGTATATGGTTTTAATTTAAACTCGATACCCTCACGCGTTCTTGAGAGAAAGGGTCTTGACGGACAGACAGACAACAAAAAGGGTTCCTTTTTTCCTTTTAAGGTACGGAACCATAAAAAAGTGCTCATAGGGCATTTGAAGGAGAGATAAAAATGTTACTGACCCCTCTTTTCATGAAAATAAAAACAATTCAGATCTATTTATTTACCTCCAGAGGTCAAGAGACGTAATCGCAACGAATATGGGTTTTTTAAACAATAACAAACACTTTGTTATTTATAAGAATTCAGTTCTATTTTCCTGTAATAATCTCGACGCTCATGATAATAAGGTGATTCAGAATAATCTATATACCTATATAAAAATGAGTAGCTGTTCGTTAGTCTCGCTAAAACTCAAAAACGACTGGACCGATTTGGCTAATTTTGGTCTTGAATTATTCGTGATAGTCCAGGGAAGGTTTAACCGGTGAGAAAAAAATCCGATTACAACGCCATCTCTAATTAAAATGCCATTATAAAATGAATTATGCTGTTCTGGTAATGCCAGTAGATGGCATTATCCTTACTACTAGGCGGTACGAAGTTCGCCGGGTCAGTTAGTAGTACATAAATAAAGTGGCTTTATGCTTCTGTCTCCTCCACGAATTGCTTCAAAACGACGCAATAAATTTTAGTACAAATTTGAAGAACAATAACAATAATATCGCATTGGAAATAAAGATATCCGCAGGAGAACCAAGGTGGCAATGGGCAGGGTTCATTGCTCGCAGAACAGATGGTCGATGGGGCTGAAAGGTTCTGTATTGGCGACCATGTACCAGAAAACACAGCGTTGGAAGGCCTGCCGCAAGTTGGGCCGATGACTTGGTGAGGGTCGTGGTAATGCGATGGATGCGAGACGCACAAGAAAGGTCGTTGTGGCGTCACCCGGGTGAGGCCTATGTCCAACAGTGGACGTCTTTCAGTTGAAAAAAACTTTGAAACTATTTTAGTCGTTTTCATAAATGAAGACTTTTCTATACGCTTATTAATTCCATCAACTATTATATCTCCATTGTTCTTTCGCTGAAACAAAGATTTGACTGGCCTGTTGGTCTAGTGGTTAGTGGTCCTGACTGCTATGCCGGAGATCATGGGTTCGATTCACACCTAGGACAAATGTTTGTGTGATGTGCACGATCATTTTTTCTGGGTCTAGGTGTAATTTATCTATAGTATGTATGTATTTAGAAATATATAAGTATGTTTATCAGTTGTCTAGTACTCATAGCACAAGCTCTGCTTAGTTTGGGACTAGATGGCGTTGTGTTATAGTTGTGGAATATTTTATTATATTATAATGGAAAAATTTCTTGGTTGTTTATTTTGGAGGGGAAATATCGTCAAATTATTCGTCCTGTTCAGGTTAAGTAGTAAGTGTAAGTACTAAGTATGTAAGCCACAGAAACATCATCATCATTATTTCAGCCGAAAGACGTCCACTGTTGGACAAAGGCGTACCCCAACTGCCATAACGACCAGCCCTGTGCGTCTCGCATCCATCAGTTTCCTGCGACTCTCACCAGAAACATACCTACCTGCTAAATAAACTAAGAAAGAAAGATTACTCACCACCAACGCGAACACCAGTTCCTGTCCTTCATGGACGTCGTTACTGATGGGGTTTCCGCAGGAGACGTTGGACAGCACCAGCAGGTACGATAGAACCAGGTACCGGAACATCTTCTGGCAGAAAAGAAAAACGAATTAGACACAAGTGATTTTGTGTAAATGAGTAATAAGTGACTAAGTTTTTTGTAGCGATCTCTATAACGCTAGCATGCATGTCGGCCTTATAATGTTCCCACTGTTGGGACTCAGGCCTCCTCTCTAGGAGAGGGTATGGGCTGTAATCCACCATGCGGGCCCAGTGCGGGTTGGTGGATGTCACATGTCTTCGAATTTTTGTTTCTAGGACATGCCGGTTTCCTCACGATGTTTTCCTTCACCATTTTGAGAGCAGTGATGATGAAATAAATTACACAAAGTAATGTGCCTGGCTGGGTCTGAACCCGTGACCTACAGCTCGTAAGTCGGGGCCGTTACCACTCAGCCACCACTGCTCTCTATAACGCTATACAGGAACTAAAATTTAAAATCCTATATCGTGGTATTAGAGTTCTTTGCCGCGCGATTAGATCACATACAACAGCCCTAAATCAACCAGCGGGCAGGTGCCTGGACCAGACATAACACCTGTCGGGTCCTAGAAGGGATCCTCCCTTTTCATAGGAGGTATTATAATATGGGAGTTTACAACCTGTTCCGCATGCCTTTAAAAGGTAATAAAAGCCCTACTGGTCGATTTTCAAGGCAAGGTCCGTGGACGGGTAACTCCCTATACGATCAATGAAGCGGTGATGCGAGAGGGATTGTCAGACTTTTACGGACTAAATCCATCTGTGTCCTTCAGTTGCTATTTGCGTTACAGGACCACAGTAACTCGGACTCGGGCTCGGTCCTCACCGTCACGTCCGGACGGGGAGCTACCTATTGCTCGTCGTCCTCAAGCCCACATATGTCGTTACCTCAATCTCCAAATAAATAGTCGTCGGAAGAGGAAATAACAAAGTAAATACTGTACGGTATTCTGTTAATTTTTTAACTCGCTTGTTTAGTTTGTTTTTAAAAGATAACATTTTATCTAACAAGATATTAACCGCAAAACGTGAACAGACGGTGATAAATAAGTTTTTATTATCAATAAGAATAATTTTATCTTCTTTCATTTGTTTTTTATACTTTTAAGGTTAACGATTCAGCACATGTCATACATACTCTAACCATGCTTTTTTTAAGTTTGGAAATCATCTAATAACTTTTCCCGCTCTGGGTGTTGCGGGGGGGCGTGTCAGACTTTTACTGACTAAAACCACACCTTTGTCCTTCAGTTGCCCTTGACGTTCTAGGACTAGGGGTTTCTTTTTCAGTTATTCCCCGCAGTCCTAGCTATGGCCCCTACGGTTTGCTGACATCTCTTTGAGGAGCGCGTGGATCACTACGCGCTGTTGACGACTGGGCTCGGTCCGGTCAATTACCGGACGGTCGGATGGCAAGCTACCCATTGCTTTACGTCCGCAAACCCGCGTCTACCGTGGCTGGTAGTCGGGGTCAGAATCTCGGCGGCTGGGGCGTGAGGACATTCGTTCCCTCACGCGTGCGGCTTCTTCCTTCGCTAACATTACTGCTTCGCAGAAGGAGGCCACCGCCTGCCATTCCTCCTCGCTTCGGACTATAGCCCGAACCAGGGCCCGACGCGAGAATCGCAGCCGCCGATTGCCTCCACGAGGACTGACGGCAACAATCCTCCGGTCTACTGTCCGATAGACTATGACAAGTTGCCTCGAGTCAATATATTACAAACTTAGCATAAATAGTAACCTAAATAAATAAAAACGGGGTCATTTTTAGGGTACCGTAACTCAAAAGGAAAAAACTGAACTCTTATAGGATCGCTTTGTTGTCTGTCTGTCTGTCAGACCATTTATCTCGGGAACGCCTAGATGTATCGGATTAAAATAAAAACCATATACTCAAATCTGCGGTCCTTTGAAGCTGTGAAAAAATTAAGTTTCTAAGTTAACGAACAAAAAAAGATACGTCCGTTTATATCGCAAAAAACGTACATTTTGACACTCTCAAATGAATCAAAATTCATAGGGGTCGTTGACCCAGAATCCTGAAATTTGGCATAAAGCAAGGTCTTATAGCACAGATCTAAATCTAAAAACAGTAAATTTATTGTTACGTCAAAAAAAAAAAACCCCATTTTTGCGATTTGGAAAAATCTTCGAGACTCCATTCGGGAACTGAACTATTTACATTATTTATTTATTTTATTTATTTATCTTTATTCCAAAAAGGTAAGTAACTTATAAGATAAGCGCCACAAAACTGTTGCAATAGTTTAACTTTGGGGTCGGTGAGTCTCAAATACATACATACTTAAAACATTTCTAAATAACATAGGTAGATTTGTTCGGAACCGTCAGTGCGCGAGTTCCACTCGCACTTGCCCAGTTTTTTGTTACTCAAAAGTACCCCTATAAAACGATTTAGGGGGTGTCAAAGGTTTTACGAGAGAGTCTTATTTATAGACTAGAAATATCGCACAAAAAATTAATCTAAATAAATTAAAAAGTTGAACAATATATGTATGTTTCACCAAGATTTATTCCATTTTAATACCAAAAACTAATACCACTTGTATTTTTTTGAAATCATATTTATTTTCCGTTACGAACGAATACCAACAACTTGAATTTCGTACAGTTAGGTCAGTCAAAAAAAAAAATGAGCCCAAATAAATACCAGTGGTATTAGTTTTTGGTATCAAAATGGAATAAATCTTTTCAAAACTACTTTTAATAGACGGTGACGGTCTAGTATTGTATTTTTTTTTGTCATTTCCTTATTCCTTCGTATCTTATATAAACTAATTATTTCATAAACCGGCTTACAAGAAGGATATTTGTTTAAGGTTTCTAGGTCGTTTATGGAGATTAGACTAATTATATTTTTTTTGTTTTGAATTAGGGCCTGTTAAATTGTTTTCAAATTGATAGTACTATTATATATAAGGTGTTTAAAAATTAACTTTAAGTATTTCCAGGGGACATTGTATTCCTCATAATTAACAATTTTACTATAGGACCAAACCAGAAATCGCGAAAAAAAAATCAGCTGTTCCCTACGTTTATATTCGCAAAACTCGTCAAAATGTATGGAGCGGCTGTTTTTTTTTTTTTCGCGATTTCAGGTTTGGTACCATAGTAAAAGTTGTTCATAATGAGGAGTACAATGTCCCCTCGAAATTTTTAAAGTTAATTTATTAACACTTTTTATACAATTCCGGGTAAACTGACATTAGCGTCAGAAATATAAAAAATATTTTTATTGTTAAAATTAAATAAGTAGTTGGCACAATAATAATTCATCATCATTTCAGTTGAAAAACGGCTACTGTTTGACATAAGCCCACAACGACCGGTCTTTGCGTCTCGAATCCATTGGATTCCCGCGACCCTCACCAGGTCATCGGTCCACTTTGTGAGAGGCCTACCAACGCTGCGTCTTCCAGTACGCCGTTTCCACTCCACAGATCGCAGTTATCTGAGAGAAATCTATTCGATATGCGCTGTAGTTAAAATATTTAAACATGGTGCAATTATTACGTTTCTTATCAATGTCTCACTAATTACTTATCGAAATATTTCTGCAATACAATAATAATATCAGTCATTTTATTGTAATCAGCCCAAAAGTAACTTACCGAGTGTATTTTAGAGTCACGATACAAAAACGACATATTTATGCTTATAAATTAAAAATATTTTGGCATACTTGGATAAGATGATACTATTATACAAATAAACAAAAAGATTACATAATTGTCGTAATTAATAATTAAAATGAATGTTTTATTAGCGTAGGTGTATTAATATCTGCTTTGTCCTTCTCATACTTCTGATTTTGTTCGTTCCTCCTTCTATATACAGTCCATCCTTCTGTGGAATTCGCTACCTCTTGATATCAGGACGGCCACGAGTAAGTATGCATTTAAGCGAAAATTGCGGAATTACTTTCTACACAAATAGCAGAATCATCTCAAAACTCCGTTACTGTGTATATATATAATTATATGTATGTATGTATAGGTATATATTTGATTAAATATGTATGTATATTTAGTTTTAGTTTTATGTATAATTTTGTTGTCTAAATAATGTTTTCATTTTTTATGCACCTGCCATATTGTCTTTCCACTACCCTAGGTTGACTGGTAGAGAATGCCTAAGGCATTAAGTCCGCCTTTGTACCTTTTGTTGCATAAAGATTAAATAAATAAATAATATTAGTGTTGTCATCGTTGTTGTAATAGTAAACAATACGTTAAACTTGTGCTCTAGACAATTGACATTTTATTAGCGATAACAATTCAAGTCAAGAATCAAAAATGGAAGTTATTAAACAGCGCCTGAGTACGTGTCATTTCAATAACGCATGTCTTGGGTCCGGCTCTGGTTCAAACCTGGTCTGAAGCGAGAGAGAAAGTGAGGCGGTCATGTCCTTCTGCGAAGCATTAATGCGAGCGAAGGAGATAACAGCACGCCTGAGGGGACGAAGATCCTCACGCCTCAGCCGCCGCGACAGAAAAAGCCCCAGGCGTCGGAAGTCGCGATTTTCGGCCACCGTCGACGCAGGCTTGTGGTCGATGAGCAACTGGTAAAGATCAATCCCGAAGTCCATGGCGTGTAGTGTTCCACACGCATCTCGAAGAGATTTCAGCAAAACTGAATGCCCAAAGCCAGCAAAGCCGATGTCTGCTAGGACTGTGGGAACGTAGCAGCTTTGGACTCAGTGGAAAGGCGTGCGAAGAGGCTAATTGGGGATCCGGATTTGGTTAAGTCCAATCTAAAAAGCCTCGAGCACAGGCGCAGGGTAGCCAGCCTATCGGTATTTTACAGGTTACATTTTGGAGAGTGTGCGCGGGAACTGCATGACTTAATTCCGCCATCTCCTTTCTACCATCGGACAAACCGACGAACGGCGAGTATCCACCCTTACGTTGTTGAAACTTCAACGGTCCGGACTAAGCGTTTCGCTTCGTCGTTTATACCGCGTACATCGAAGGACTGGAACAATTTGCCTGCTGCTGTCTTCCCGTCCAACTATAATATAGGTGTCTTCAAGGCTAGAGTGAATAGGCTCTTAATAAACTAGTGCGCCTGACCATCAATGATTGCATCTCCGCTTACCATCAGGTGGGATCGCAGTCAAGCACTGGTTTATATCAATTAAAAAAAAAAAAAAAAAAAGTTTATGCCCGTGGCCCTAGATTACACAGGGTAACTGAAAGACACAGGGTTCATTCAAGAAAAGTCTGACGGGATCTCTCGCTTCACCCTAGAGCAGAAGGTTATTTTTTCTTTTTTGGATTCGCACAGTTAATGCATCCAGTCAGTGTCAAGTTTAGAAGGTATTTAGTTTTAGATAAAAAATACTGTCTCTTTGTTTTCCGGATCCAGATGAAAAACATTATAATATTTTTGTAATATTTGACAGCAAATGTATTAAAGTCAGCTTTCTCGACAAGCTTTGCTGAGATAGTCAAACAGATAAGGAGAGATCAGTTGCGGCACCAATGTTTTAACAGTTTTACCCATGTACCTGGGGTATCAGACCATCAACTTCTAAGGATAGCTACAGAGTAATTCCTAATGGTGCCTCCACGAGCACACGGCAGTGCTCCACCCTAGCTGGGCCTACCTCCAGCGTGTGCTCCGGGCCATCCGCACAATGGTGACATCCGAGCATTTCTATTGTCTAAATCCGATGTAGGAACCTCTCGAACCCACCATGTTCGGTGAGGACCTGCATCTTGCGAAAAGTAAGGACGCCGTGACGCCCCTCTAGCCACTTCTCAAAGAGGCGATTCACCGCCATGATTATGGAGTGCCCAACATTCACATTCTGCACTCGTGATTGTTATACAAACATATTTTTAGGAAATCTTGTCCAGAACTAAACAATATACTATCAAAGACTGTCTTCAATTACCTAATCAGAACATGACAATTGCTAATAAGACGCAATTATTTATAGCAGGACCTTATTTAAAGTTTATCAGAACCAGTCTGAATGTCATATGTATCAGTGTGATGTTTGTAAAGTGAAATGATAAAAATATCGAAAGGGAAGAGGAACATTGTTTCGTTTGTAGGAGGTTAGCTCTGGAAATCCTGATCCTATCAAAGGGCTGCTGGGTTACGGAAACGTTCCCCCGACTCTAGCGGGCATTGTTTCTACTAGGCCCTTACGGTGAGGCGCGCATGGAACACGTCACCGACGACTCGGGCTCGGTCCATACGGTTATCGGACGGCCGAACGGTGAGTTACCCATTGCTCGTCGTCCGCAAGCCGTAAATTGCCCTGCGACTTCCGGCTTTAGAGAATGTCTAAGGCACGAATGTACCCGGAGAAATAGGTGAAGATCGTCACTCACTGGATGTCTGAGGAAGTAGCTCGCTGTCGAGGTCGACCGTGGCTAAGGTGGTGTGAAGACCTGATCATGTTAGCGGTTCAAGCTTGACCAGAGAACATAAGCCAAAGAGGGAGGACCAAAGGGGAGACCTTTCCCCAGCGGTAAGACACAAGTTATAAAAGGCAGTTAAGGAGTGAAATTCCCTGCCTCCGGAGGCAGGGAATTTCACTCCTTGAATTGAACCGGTTCAATTCTGTGTTTTTGATAGCTACAATCTGGAAGTTTTTAAGTCAAGAGTGAACAGGTTACTTCTTGGTAATAGAGCTCCATCGCTGACCATCAGGTGAGATACCTAGTGTTCAAACACGAGCCTACTAAGAAAAAACAATAAAAGAACTGAAAAAAATAACCGAGCACTTATTATTGTGTTTAGTAAGTCTATGTCCTAACGAATAATCATCATCATTTCAGCCGAAAGACGTCCACTGTTGGACATAGGCCTTCCCTAAGCGACGCCACAACGACCGATCCTGCACGTCCCGCACTCCCGCGTCTCTCACCAGGTCGGCGATCCACCTTGTGGGAGGCCTTCCAACGCTGCGTTTTCCGGTGCGCGGTCGCCACTCTAAAAACTTTCGGCCCCATCGACCATCCGTTCTACGAGCAGTGTTCCCTGCCCACTGCCACTTTATTTTGGCGATTCAACGAATATTAGATAAGTTTAATAAAAAAATATTGATAAGTTTTGGTGCCGTGTGATTCCCGGCGAATAGGCCCACATACTATTTGAAGATAACAATATTAAATATTATTGTTTCTCATCAAGATTATTATAAAGTGCAGTTTTGATAAATTTGCGTATTCCATCACACTGTAGTTGGATCAGTTCAAATCAGTTTTTACCAGATAGTTTTTTTTTAATGATATAAACTAGTGCTTGACTGCGATCCCACCTGATGGTAAGGCAATCGTTGATGGTGACACGCATTAGTTTATAAAGACTAAAGGCCTTGACAACTAAAATTAAAATCAGACGGGAAGACCTCAGCAGGCAAATTGTTCCAGTCTTTCAATGTACGCGGTATAAACGACGATGTGAAATATTTAATTCGAACCGTAGAGGTGTTAATAATGTAGATAAGGGTGGACACTCGCCGTAAGTTGGGTTGTCCGATGATAGAAAGGTAATGACGGAATCAAGCTATGTATTTCCAGGACACACTCTCCAAAATGCATCCTGTAAAATATCGAAATGCTGGCTACCCTACGCCTGTGTTCCAGGCAAAAAGGGGGATCTTTCTCCTTATCTATCAGGATCTTGAAATTAAGAATCTGATACATTTTCTTCTGATTTAAGTAAGTTATATAATTCCATACCAATGACGAAACTGAATACTAAGAAATCATCGGTTTTCATCTAAATTACTCCTTTACACTAAAATATCTCAGTTTCTCGTTCAACCACGTGATCGACTCATGCGCAGGCCTAGGAAGCGCCTCAATAAACTGAACTTTAGATTGTTTTGAACATGCACTTATCTATAATAAAACGATTCGGCACGTGCCTCCCCGATGGATGAACTGGAGATATGGGATGACCTCTTGCTGACGATAGCTTAAGTACAAAATATAACAACGATATCGAGATTGTCACATTCAGCTTATTATTAAAAAAAATCTTCTTAATTTAGGTAAGATAAATTAGCGTTCTACTTAAGACGCCGTGAGGTCTCTTGAATGACTTTTGAAAACTTGATTTTGCAGTTCGATCCCTAGACCCGATTACCGGACCAACCGCAAATAATAAGCTTGTCGTAGGTTACGTCACCCGCAGTGGAGTTCACTATGGGGAGCTGCACACGGCTAAGATACTATATTATTTTATCTTAAGATACAATATTTCTCGCCATACAATTCAATGGACTATAACACACGACGAAGATAATAAATAATATTTCACATTTTCGTATCTTAAAAAACCTAATAAAACCATTTTCGACATCTACGCGGACGAAGTCGCGTGCAAAAGCTAGTCATTAATACAAAAGAATACAGGATTTTCTAAGTTAAATAGCAACTAAAAACCACTAAAGTTTAAACTTGTGCTATCATGAATGTATTCTCAATATCGAAACTATACAAAATATTTTTTTATATGTGTACGTTATTGTCGATAACAATTTATAAAAACTTTAGAACTTAGGACTGAAAATATGTGTTCTCGAGAGAGAGCACAACCAAGAGTGAGATTGAGGGTTGAAGGGGGGTTTGGGTTGGGTGTTGCGCGTTGAGGGGTGGGTTTAGGGTTGTTGGGTTGTTGGGGGATTGGGGTTTGGGTTAGTTTGATTGGGTGAGATTGGTGAGAACCAATCTATTACATATTTCTTTCTTTCCTGCTTCATCATCAGGCCCTGATCATAAATTTCTACAATGCGCACCATTATACACCCTTAATTTAAAATAGTAGATTTAGTGAAACGAAGGTTGTTAAGTTTAATCCCGAACAAAAAATCTCATATTTGAATTTTATTTAAACAGTTTTAAAATGTAAGTTATTTTTTGATAAGTAAGTTAATAATTCTGATTGTAGTTGATTATTCTAATCGTAATTTAATTGTTTTACTGAAATATTAATTTATTTGTTATTAATTTAATTGTTTTATTTGTAGTTGTATTGTTTAGTCTGTAATGTAAATTGTTTGAACTTACATATTTTGTAAATACTTTAATTGATATTTTAGTTTTAATTATTGTTCTATTTTAAATTGTATTCTAATCATAGTCTAACTTAAATTTAAAAAGACTATGAATGTCTTCAAATTTGTGAATGATGTGCACGTCTGTATATGATTTGTTTGCACTGGACCATTTTCTGCGTAGTATTTTATTTAAAAAAAAAAAAAAATACAAAAAATCATTTTAGCCAAAAGACGTCCACTGTTGGACATGGCCTACCCTAAGCGTCGTTACAACGACCGGTCCTGTGAGACTCACATCCATCGGATTCCCGTGGCCATTTTGTTCGGACGTGACGTATATTTTTTTCTATATGATTTTTTATAATTTATAAATTTTCTTTCTTTCCTCTCCAGGTCATCTGTCTACCTTGTGGGGGGCCTTCCAACACTGTGTTTTCCGGTACGCGGTCTCCACTCCAAACCTTTAGGCCCCATCGAACATTTGATCTGCGAGCAATGTGCCCTGCCCACTGCCACTTTAGTTTGGCGGTTCATCATGCTATGTCGGTAACCTTCATCATCAGTCACGCTTAAGGAGATCTTTCCCGGAACAGCTCTTTCACGAATAGCACTCATAGGTAAAAAGACAGTTTTCTCTATCTTTGTTTTGCTGTCGGACGTGAGTTTATATCCATATAATGATAATAATAATTGCCGCTAATTACTGTTTATTGGTTATTAATGAGTGCTATCATGTTTCTTTTAAGGTGACTAGTTTGTTTAATGTATAATGAAAACGATGATGCATTGGCGTCAGGGGTGAGAGTATTTAGTACTTACATAACGTATATTCGTTGTAATCATAGCTATGGAATAGTTTAATTTGTGTTTTTGAAACTATCTATTGCCAGCGGCTTCGCCCGAGAAAATTATCCCATGGTAATATATCTAGTCCCAGAATAAAACAGTATGCTTTGCCCTAATTTATGACATGATCTACTCGTGTCATCATCATCAACCTCATTTAATATTATAGCCGCACGTGCACGCACTAGGGCGCAGCCCTCACGCCCCAGCCGCCGGGATCACGATTCCGAGCCCGCCGTCCGATCGTCCGGTAACCGTCCGGATTGTCGACGGCGTGTACTGTTCCACGCGCGCCTCTTGGAGATGTTGGCAAACCGTAGGGGCCCATCAGGGACGATGCTTACTGGGGCCAAAGGTCTGCTTCTGAAAGGAAGACTCGGTCCTGGTATGAAAGGCAACGAAGGAACAGGAGTGGTTTATAGTCAGCGGGGAACATCATTGGATGAGTTTCCAACCAAAAAAATATTCCTCCATTGTTGCTTTTAGCGAATAATTTCACTATCAATTTGTCAACTACATCACCATCATCTCCCTAACCTTTTCTCAACTAGCTAGGGTCGGCTTACAGTCTCACTAGATGTGGCTGAATACGTCTGCGGTGTACAAGGAGCGACTCCACAACCCCGTTACTGGGCAACAATACTCCTTGGTCAGACTTTCTGGCGTCTGACTACCTTTACAGGTAGTCAAAGGTCTACGAATGACAACCAGGACCAAAGGGTTTACGTTCTTTCCGAAGCATGACGTGTCAATAATTTCCTACATAAACTTGTCACC
Organism: Mythimna vitellina; assembly: GCA_949316375.1. NCBI lineage: Eukaryota > Metazoa > Arthropoda > Insecta > Lepidoptera > Noctuidae > Mythimna > Mythimna vitellina. The sequence goes on along the minus strand of OX438702.1, from coordinate 20,749,809 downwards.
TACATCTTTTATTAGAATAATCATTATTTATCTAAGTGGGTATTGACGAATGTATCCAGTATTAAGTGGATCTAATCAGTTTTCTGTATGGCATGTAGGTTTGTTTGTTCGTGTATTTTACGATAACAGACTGTTTTACTTGTAAATTTATTTATAGTCGTTGCAAGCAGTGTGAATTTCGATTTTCCTGTCTATGATTTACGAATTGTAGGTCGTGGGTTTAAACCCAGCCAGGCGCAATTCATCACCAATGCTCTTATTCTTTTTCTCAAATCGATGGTTTTCTTTTTTACCTTCTAAATTTTAGACCCCAGTAGGTTTATAGCGACGTCAGTGGCGCTTTAGGTCCTCCAAAGTGTACATATAGGGGCACTTTGGGCACTCTAATAAGTGGGCTCGTCTGGTCAGCAGCATCGCACTCGCACTGGGTGTCGGAGGGGTCTATAATCCCCTGTTTTGCATGTCCTTGAACCAAACAATTGAAGACATGTCGAACTATGACATCCAGCAATCCGCAATGGACCCGCGTTGTCTATACCCTCTCCTAGAAAGAATGACAGTAAATTTCTAACTGACAAAATAAGATAATTTTATGAATTTAGTCAATGAATGTAGTATTTCTTTCGATATAGTCAATCGATTGCGATGAAACAAAGCCCAAGTAATATATCAAGTTACACACAATTTTAATGTATAAAAGTTATCTACATCGATTTCCTACATTTTACGTGATGCTTGCACAACTAAAAACTTTTACAGATTTATTACGAGTATATTGTAGAGAAGATTTATAGGTAAGTGGGTAAAAGTCGATGTTGCATTAATTGTTTAGTAGTTATGTTTACATTCAACGTTTTTTCGGGCGACCAATATGCTGAGACATTAAAAACTATGGTTTTTAGGTCAGTGCAGTAGAATTTTGAGTCAGCAGCAAGTGATAAATAGAAGTCTGGCCTTATGACGCTCTAGGCGACCTACATACCTACCTAGTTTATATATTTACGACATGTACACAACTGAAATAATGCACACTAACACATAACATAATTAATGCACTGAAATTTTACTTTTACGCATATAAAAGAGTTATGAGTATATATGAGGATGTACACGGAGGACAAAGAAAAACTGGAGGGATTGTGTGAGGAGGGATATGAAAGAAGAGGGAGTTAGTGATTGTGTGATGGGTGAAAGGACGGAATGGAAGAAAAAAAAATATGTTGCGTTGACCCCAAATAACACGGGACAAGGGCAGAAAGGTAATGATGCAAGTACATGCATAGCTTAGCTTAGCTTAGTCGGCCTTATAATGTTCCCACTGTTGGGACTCAGGCCTCCTCTCTAGGAGAGGGAATGGGCCGTAATCCACCACGCGGGCCCAGTGCGGATTGATGGATGTCACATGTCTTCGAATTTTTGGTTTTAGAACATGCCGGTTTCCTCACAATGTTTTCCTTCACCGTTTTGAGAGCAGTGGTGATGAAATAAATTACACAAAGTAATGCGCCTGGCTGGGTTTGAACCCGCGACCTACAACTTGTAAGTCGGGGCCGTTTCCACTCGGCCACCACTGCTCACTCGGCCACCACTGCTCAGTACATGCATACAATAAAGAAATTAGTTATCCTAATTGTAGAAAAATAATATTATGGGAATCGACATTGGTAGCGTATTGTTATTGATGTATCTACGCGCACACACACACACACACAACCACGTTAGTGACGCAATATACCGTTCATAATGTACGGCCAAAGTTCACAAAATATTGCAGATTTTTATAGGTAATAGATTAGTTTTAAGCGTTTTGAATTCAATAGAAACCTAGAAGATATCTGTGTTTCCAAAATATCTATAGAAAGATGTGTAATAACGTCATAATCACGAAAGAGGGGTTGTATGGAAATGTATCTCGGGGTTAGACCCTCTCAAGATACACATTTCAGTGTGAGAATTCAGAATACTTTACATCACGCAGCGCTGGGCCGCGAAGCATCTCGATCTGAATTGTGAATATATCGTGGCCAGATCTTAGAATTGATCACTTCATGATATGGCCAACTAAAACTAGCCATATCGTTTAAACGTTAACGTTTCATGATACATCAATCTTTGTTTGGTCACATCACTGATGTAAGATTTCTATGATAATAAAAGGTCTAAAGAAGGTAGACCAAACGAGGATTGTAATATCATACAACTTTAACGTTTAAAATGGTCTGAGCCTCAAGTCTGCTATTGCAATAGTGTCAGAATGGTCTATCATTGACTTAATAATTGTTGATTTTGACCAAAGTTGGTAATCTACTAATATAATGGCGTCATTAAGATTTTTCAATGGTCAACCACTGACATTCCATTGAAAGAAATGGCATAATATGATAATCTCATACATAATGACAAATGAATATTTAACGTATGCGGATAACTGCAAAAATTTTGACAGTTCCTTTGATCAGTGACCTACCATTAGAACGTCATTGTGCAGTCATTGCTTTTAATTTGTTTCGAGACCGTTTGATGTTGTCATTTTACCCCAAGGTCACTGACCGATCAATGATTGACCATTATGAATTATCAGATTACAAACTTTTAGCCAAATGACACTGGGATCGTGTTGGAATGACGAATTTATAAAAATAGCAGTCTTGTGCCCCTGGTCAGTTCCACTTGGCCATATCATGAAGTGATCAATTTCTAAGATCTGCTCACGGCATGTAAATCTTTTCATGTGGTAAATAAAGTTATATGTTGAGGAACTCTTTTCTTTGCGCAGCATCGCGTTGTGTCTCGGTGAGAACTGATCCTTAGGCACTATAGCTATATTTACTGTATGAACATTCACAAGCGTGCATTACTCGCAAGCCCTTTCAACTATAACCTTTATTGTTTTATGAGATTACTCACATTCAACACCTCAAGGTTTAAGCACCTTGAATAGGACAGGGTAATTCAACAGTTTTTGATTACATCATTTCATCTGACCTTTGCCACCATTTTTTATTTTTGACAGTTGGTTTTTTGTATGTATTTTTTTGTAATCATCCAATGACTTCTTCCGTTCTAGCGTGGAGCAGGACGGTGGGTCAGACTTTTACCTACTGACTAAAATCACACATATGTCCTTCATTTGCTCTCTGCGGTTTAGGACCATGTAGATTCCTTTTCAGAAATACCTTTTTTTATAAGGTGGGCATTGTCCAATGAGATCTCCTGCCTTTTTTATGTCAGACTTTAATTGACTAAAACCCACCCCTGATCCTTCTTTGCTTTCGTTCCAGAGCCCCGTGTTCTCTTTCGCATCACCCATGGCCCCAGCAGGCTTCGACCCTGCTGGGCCCCTACGGTTGCTGACATCACCTCGAGGCGCGCGTGGAACCCTTCGCGCCGTCGACGACTTGGGCTCGGTCCGGGCAGTTACCGGACTGTCGGACGGCGAACTACCCATTGCTCACCGTCCGCAAACCCGCGCCTACGGTTTCAGAAATACCTTGTGGCCCTAATTATGTGTTTTCTGTAAAGTCGCAACACAGAATCTTTACTTTATATTATAAAAACTGAAGAGTTGGTTTGTTTGAACGCGCTATTCTCAGGAAGTACTGGTCTTGGCGACACTTGGGGAAGGCCTATGTCCAATAGTGGACTTCTTTGGGCTGAAATGATGATGATGAATGGTCTGAATTGAACAATTATTTTAGTGTTGGATAGTCCATTTTTTTTTTAAATTGATATAAACCTGTGCTTGATTGCGATCCCACCTGATGGTAAGCAGTGATGCAATCATTGATGGTGAGGCGCCCTGGTTTATTAAGAGCCTCTTCACTCTAGCCTTGCAGACACCTAAATCATAGTTTTATATTTATTGAGGAAGAGGCTATATTATTATGAGGTGAAAACGTTGTGGAAAGCTAGTTATAATTATTAATTTGTGTGGTTGCAACTATAAAGGGCATATAAAAGTCAGTTGAGCCTTGCTCCCATTTTGCAATATCAGAAGTAAATAAGGAAGTGAGGTAGTGACATGTCATGTTTGGATTATCTTGAGGAAATTGGTTTGTAATATGTCTGTCGTGGTCAGATCTTAGAATTGATCACTTCATGATATGGCCATAAAACTGGCCAGATCGTTTGGACATTAAAGTTTGATGGTATGTCAATCCACAAAAGCAGCATTGTAGCAAAATGAATAATAATGACTGTTAATGTTAGTTTTTTAAAACTTATGGGTATTTTTTTGGTGGGAAATCATCCAATGACATCTCTCGCCCTTTCGATTCAGACTTTTACTGACTAAACCCACTCCTAGTTCCTTCGAGAAACTTCGGGTTCCTTCGTTGCCTTTCATTCCAGTGCCGAGTTTTCCTTTCAGAAGTGAAACCCCAGAAGGCATCATCATCATCTTGCTGCCCTTGTCCCATCTTATTATATATTATTCCCAGAAGGCATGTATATTAAAAATAATGCGGTATTCTTATATTATACTAGCTTCAGCCAGTGGCTTTGCCCGCTTGAAAGTAGTTTTTCTCTATACAATCTATAGCCCCTGGTTTCACCCCTTTAGGGGGTGAATTGGAAAATCTGGAAGTATTAAGAGATGCTAGCCCTCGTCATAAAAAGTAACCCTGTGCAAAATTTGACGCTTCTTATTGACTGACAGATCCCACCTCCTCGAAGGCCACCTCCTCCACCCCTCGAAGGCCGATTGTACGTCTGTACAACTTGAATGACCTTGAAAAGCCTTGAAAAACGCTTAATTGTCGTTTTTTACACACATTTGTACGAATTTTTTTTAGCCGATGGTTTTTCTATATCTTTGTTTTTCCTAGGTTTTTTTTTTTTTTGGTGATTTACGTAAAAATGCACAATTACGTAATAGAAATATCCCGGGGCGCCCGAGGGGTTAGCACACAGCTGCAATAGATTCTGCTAAAATTTGTTTCGCATGACGTAAAAAATATTAAGAAATTAAAACTAACTGAAAACAATCTAGAATATGGCGTCGAAAAACTCTTTCACGTCGGATTAGGTTTTCAGTCTAACCAGAACCGAAACATCAAATATTCGTACTAGGAAAAACTTTTAACATACATTGTTGTATGTTAATATGTCACAGACCGTATCGTATTCCATATCGGTAACTCGCCACTGCAGATCGTAACTCGACACGCGATTGGCTAAGGACGTAGTACATTTGTTCGTGGTTGTCAATTGTTTTGTGGCATTCTTGAGAGACTGGAAGATTTCTTGGCCTCTAGACTGATGGTGGACCTCATCAGGCCGCTTAATTCAGTGGGCTGATTAAAGGGTTTATCAAGCTTAACTAAATATATGTAGAAAGATTTTTTTAAGGGTTCCGTAACTCAAAAGGAAAAAACGGAACCCCTATAGGATCGCTTTGTTGTCCGTCCGTCTGTCTGTCTGTCAAGACCATTTATCTTGGGAACGCATGGACGTATCGAGTTGAAATTTAAACTGTATACTCAAGTCTACGGTTCCTTGAAGCTGTGAAAAGTTTGAGTTAACGAAAAAAAGATTCCGTAAGAGACCGTTTATGTCGCAAAAAAACGTATATATCGACACTCAAGCGAATCAAAATCTATAGAGTAGGTATTTCCCGTTGACCTAGAATCCTGAAGTGTGGTATGAAGCAACGTCTCATAGCACAACTATAAGAAAAAAATATAAAAAAATTAAATTATTAGTTACGTCACAAAAAAAGGATATTTTTTTTTAGATGACGCTAACGAGAATGTTTTCGCCGCTTGAGGTTCTCTACAACCGCAGTGGCAGTACTAGCACTGCAAGACGAGCTAAGAAGATGAGATGCTACTAGTAAAAGGTCAATTTACGAGTAACGTAAGCACGATATGATGGCTAATTAGGGATCTACTGCTGGTAGAGGATGCTACTGAGGAGGATGGAGGATCCCGCTGAGGAGGCTGGAGGATGCTACTGAGGAGGATGGAGGATGCTACACAACAACTCAATTCACCCAACAACACATTTACGTAAACAAGTCGATTGTGTAAGTTGCGTAGGTCAGGAATCAGGTTTTTTACTTATTACTTAACCTCTTACCGCTGTTATCCATCGATCAACCATCTTTTTAGGGTTCTGTAGCCAAATGGCAAAAAACGGAACCCTTATAGATTCGTCATGTCTGTCTGTCTGTCCGTCCGTATGTCACAGCCACTTTTTTTCTGAAACTATAAGAACATCTGTTAAAACTTGGTAAGTAGATGTATTCTGTGAACCGCATTAAGATTTCCATACAAAAACAGAAAAAATCAATAAAACCAAATTTTATTGATTTTTTCTGTTTTTGGGTACTTAGAACTGAAAATCAAAAATTTTTTTTCAACGAGCCCATACGTGTGGGGTATCTATGAATAGGTCTTCAAAAATGATATTGAGGTTTCTAATATCATTTTTTTCTAAACTGAATAGTTTGCGAGAGAGACATTTCCAAAGTGGTAAAATGTGTCCCCCCCTGTAACTTCTAAAATAAGAGAATGATAAAATTAAAAAAATATATAAGATGTACAGTACCATGCAAATTTCCACCGAAATTAGTTTGAATAAGATCTAGTAAGTAGTTTTTTTTTAATACGTCATAAATCGTACACCGCAACTTGAAAGATCTTTCAAGTTTGTACGAAACCCTCAGTGCGCGAGTCCGACTCGCACTTGCCCAGTTTTTTTTTATTACCACAAACTTAAAATGTGACTTTGTGACTGACATTGACAATTCTAGTTTTAAGCTCGATCGTTTACCGATCGACTACAATAATCGACTACGTCAATGCTTTTTTGCCATCTGTGTTTTGTTTTTTTTTTATTTTTGTACCCTTTTACGTAATACGTAATAGTTTATTGTTATTTATGTTTTTGGTTTGATTATTCAATGATTTTACGTGTATAATATGTAATCCTTGCTGGCCGATCAACGTCTCACCGTCGAGGACGGCTGGTGTTGAAAATTAGTGCTGAGGCTTTATCGTGACGAATATCCTATCACTTATGATATAAGTTGTTATTGTTATTTGTTTTTATTTTTTAAGGTATGCGCCATGTTTGACGTGAATAAACTCTTCCTTTCTTTCTTATCTTTAATTTAAGAATGAATAGTTTGCTTCTAGGCAAGCGTGCTTCATCGTCGGCTACATCATCGCTTACCATCAGATGTGATAGTGGCCAAACGCAACCCTATCCATAACAAAAAAAGCAAAATGACATGTATTCTTATATAATTCTAAATCAGAAACATCTGGTCAACGTTTAAAATAGAATTAATTGCTTCACTGACAGACAGACAATCACGACATTTTATCGACGTTCTTACGTAAGACTTGCATGGTCTGCATTTAATGATAATTGCTTATAATTAAAAACATATTAATATCTATAATTACAGATGTTTACGGTGCGAGATAAGCGCGATATTGAATCGTTTGACTGGCCTGTTAGTCTAGTGGTTAGTGGTCTTAACTGCTATGCCGGAGGCCGTGGGTTCGATTTCCACCCAGGACAAATGTTTGTGTGATGAGCATGATCATTTGTTCTGCGTCTGAGTTTTTTTTCGGTTTTTTTTTGGGTGTGAAAATCATCTTATGACTAATCTCGCACCTGGGCGGAGCGGGAGATAGTGTCAGACTTTTACTGACTAAAAACCCAATCCTGTTCCTTCTTTGCCTTCATCCCAGGGCCCAGGGTTTCACTTTCATCTCCCATGAGGCATGACATCTCCCTGAGGCACGCGTGGAACAGTATGCGCCGTCGACGACTTGGGCTCGGTCCGGACGGTTACCGGATGCTCGGACGGCGAGCCATCCATTGTTCGCCGTCCGTAAGCCCGCGCCTACGGTGGCTGGAAATCGGGATCGGAATTCCGGTGGCGGTTGGGGCGTAAGGACCGTTGCCTCATGCGATTGGCCGTCTCCTTTGCTAGCATTACTGCTTCGCAGAAGGAGGCGACCGCCAGCCACTCCTCCTCGCTCCGGACCATGACCCGTACCAGGGCACGGCGCGAGAGATCGCCGCCGCCGATCGCACGAGGACACGGCGTTGCTCTGCCCAAGCGGGGCACATCTCCACCGTGTGCTCCACCTTGTCCTCCGTGGTCCACACAGTGGCGACACCCGGGCGTGTCTTCCGCACGAATCCTGTGCAGGAGCTTCCCGAACTTATCGTGCTCGGTGAGAACCTGCGTCATGCGAAAGGAGAGAACGCATTGAGGTCTTTCCAACCACGATTCAAAGAGGGGACTTACCGCCATAATTGTGGCGTGCCCAAAATTACAAAAAGTGTAATAATGTAATCCAGGAATTTTCGGCAAAACACAACTATGCAGACACGGAAAAACTACTAGAAAAACTTGTAAAATAAAGTTTATATATACCTATTCTAATACAAGTCTCTTTCTTTCCCTAATTAATATAGTATCCACTTTATAGCCTGTATTATTATACGTTAATTTATTTAATTCTAATATATCGTGTACTTATTCTAGTTTTAAAATAATCTATTCAAATAGTTACTTAGTTAATAGTTAGTTAGTTATTTAGTTCTATTAGTGTTTTCTTTTTAAATGTTTGATATAAATTGATGGCCTGAAACACAGGTTTTCATTAACCTAGATCAGGCAGGTCTACATTACTGTTAGAAAGAAGTCGATTGTACTTAATGTTAATATGTATCATGGTGTGCCAAATAAACATATTTTCTTTCTTTCTTTTTTTTCTTTAAATCTTTATTTTACGTACTTTATACTTGAATAAATTTTATTATTTATTACTGTATGTTTTTTTTTTAATATTGTAATCTTGGTGTACAATAAAGTGTCTATAAATAAATATGTTAGCCTTTCGGTATGTTGTTTATTATGTACACTGATAGTATATGTTGGTATACAACGACTACAACCCGAGACATTTCGGTACAAAATATGATAGCACAAATGATACTCTTTGAAACAAATAACAATTGACTTGTTAAAATTCTTTCGGTTTGAAAACATCAACAATTAATGTCGATTGGTAACAGTTTTTCATGACGTCATCATTGCACTTATTCCTATTTGTTTAGGACTATCGGTACCCCGCGGTTTTGGCCGCTGCTGTTGGTCGTATATAAGTTGTCTTTGACATCGACGCACAAATGAATACCAGGGATCCAGTACATGATTCTGGAACCCCCAGTGGTGGAATTTTTCGAAGGCTTTTTCATAATAAAAAAAAAACCAATAGATTGAGTGATCTTTGGGGAACATTCAGTTGTAAAATACATGGATACTATAGTGGAGAAAAACCGTAAATTTAATTGATTTCTCGTTCGCTAGTCAATAGTAATAAAAAAAAAAAGTCTTCTCCATACTCTCACACCTTTTCCTATACTCAAAACTTATATTTTACTTTAGCATTTCTCAGATTTCTATTCAAATTTTCAGTTATCAATGCCATTTTCAGTCGTTTTTAACAAGTCTGAAGCTCAAACTGGTTAGTTTAATTTTATTTATTGGAACGGTTAAATTGGCGGTTAAAGTCGAGTCTCGATCTTGTAAAAAAAACAGTTTAATTACGTCAATAAAACAGTTTTTGCTGGTTATAATTATAATATTTCTGCGAACCTATAAACTTTGGTTAACTGTACAATTTTATGATTGACCAACTTATTGCTTGCGACTTCGTCCGCGTACTCGTTAAGAAGACATTGGGAAGGTTTTTATTTTTGTACGTGGATCCGTTTAAGTATGAAATTAATCCTTAGTTACTACTTAAAATATTGCTTATCTACTAGCGAAAATCTGGTCATAATCGGTCAAGATGTTTCGGATATTAGCCGGAATAAACAGACTGACCAAAAATATGTTATCATAAATCTACACTAATATTATAAAGATGTAGTTTGTTTTTTTTTTGTTTGTAGGAAGTAATCTCTGGAAGTACTAGTCCGATTGCTAAATTTTTTTCACCGATAGGAAGCTGCTTTATTCCTGAGTGACATAGGCTATATTTTATGTACATACGCGGGCGAAACCGCGGGCAAAAGCTAGCTAAGCAAGATATAAGTGCCTTAAGTATTTTATATGCATTTAGTAAAGAACTCTTATTTGGATATTAAACAGAACTTCCGTCTTTTTGACAGTAATGTCCTAGATAAATATTTAACCGGTAAGATTGGAGGTTTTAAAAGTTAACGGCTCTTCTGTTATTGGTTTTTAATTCTTGGGTACGGGTAAAACGGGACCCTATTACTAATACTCTACTATCCGTCTGTCTGTCACCAGGCTGTATCTTATGAATCATTATAGCTAGACAGTTGAATTTCACAGATGATGTATTTACGAGTATGTTGCCGCTATAAAAACAAAATACAACAAACGAGAAATAAATGTTTTTTCGGTGTTTTTTTTGCTCGATATTATTATTAATATACAGAACCTTTTGTCTTCAAAGCCGACTGCTGGCCATATGCCGAGTATATGACCAGCTTTTTTTTTTTTTAATTATTTATTATTCAGAAATCCCCTAATTATTGCTAGGCTTGTAAAATTTTAACGATTGTAAAGCGTTTATGAAGGATAGTTATTACCTTTTTATTATACTTATTTTCTTGCGTGTAGGTACCGTTCTATTGTGAAACTTATCACTTAAACGTGAAATAGTGTTATCAACAAATAACGTTTTCAAACAGCATTTTAATGGGACCTTATTTTGACTGGTTTTACCTAGGTTAGCATATTCGCAATAAGTTAGCAGTAGTATTAGGACAAGGCTAATTTCTTGTCCTATTATCTGTCTGTACCAATTGTTTAAGGTGATTGCTACGGGTTGTTCGTGGCCATTTTCCCGCTAGATGGCGCTGAAGTCAACATTTTCAGTTTTATTTTGTTTTGAGTGTAATTGAAACAATATTAAGTCACAGAAATAGTACAGCGTAAATCGGACATTCCACTTTATCGAAGTTAGTCAAATTATAGTCTCAAAACCCATCCGATTCGCCATTTTTCGAAATACTAATATCCAACTCTGCTTATAGTATCGTTTACACACACATAGACACGAACGACTACTTTTAAAATCTAACAAAATTACCACTAGATGGCGTGCATTTAAAAGTTATAAGGCAGGTTTCTGTAGAAATTATAATTATGTCTGGGGAGTACCTGTTACGATAATATTATAAAAATAAAAGGTGGTATTTCATGGGTGATGTAAACTATTTATTTTGGGAATCAAATGAATGTCAAGAATGCAATGTAAGACGGTTTTATTATTTACCTTATACATTATAAGAACATATGTACCAACTAAAAATTATTACAAGTATTTATAGTGACATAAATGCTTGATACATGACCATTTACTAAAAAACAATATTTTTCAAAATATTTAGTCACAATGCAAATTTGAAGTATTCAAGGTACATTATTTACAACAATTACACACCAGTACAAGACAAACGCAATGAACTATAATTCATAAACAAGAGAACAAATTTAAAACACATATTAGAATAAGAGATTACAACCAAGAAGGTGGAAAAATGTTTGATAGTATCTAAGCATCCATAATCACATATGTTTAGGTTTTTAAACATAACTAACAAATGGTTATAAATATCTGCTAAAGTATTGTTTTAATTGTAAAGGAAATAAAAAAGCAACAAATTTATTTTTATTCACTCTATGATTGTAAACATTGATAATATAGATTCTAAACAAACTACTATAAAAGTACAATTAAAACAAAAATCATTTGATGTGTTTTCACTCTTCCTAAAAGTTCTTGTCTGGATCCCACCGCTACACAGCTGCTGCGAAAGAAAATGACTATGCTTAGTATATTTTGTGTGTAAGTTTTGATGTGGATGTTGAAGAAAAATTTCCCAAAAGAAAAATATAATATAGACTGAAATTTATGGAAATTATAAAGTAAATGAAAAAAAAAACGTTTAGTGTACCTTTCATATCTATACATTTCGCATTTTTTTGAACACGTCTCAAAATTATTTCTGGCAGAATACAATATTTAAAAAAGTCTAATAGCTTTGGCATCATATTGCTGATAAATTCATTGTCTCGACAAACTTCTATAACAGTCAAAGGTTCATTGACTGAAATAAAACATATGAAGTAGCATTTATCCATGTTACTGACACGCATTTGTCCTTGAACCTGAAATAGATTTAATATTATAGTAAGAATAAATAACATGCTAAAATAAATTATAAAGTGGACATGCAATAGAATTATTAATTTACTTGATAGTAATAATCATGCTTTTTATTCATATGTAGAACATTATTATCCAATATTAGAGCAAAGTTTTTCTTTTCTAGTGCAGCTGCTTCTAGGGTTTGGTTTTTCCTTGCCAATGATGGAAAACACTTGATTTCAATTACAGCTCTCTCATTTTCAATTACACCTATAACAAATTTATACAAGATTATAAAATAGTAAAATGGAGCTCTTTATAAGATTTGAAACGGGTAAAGTAATCGCATATCGTGCTCGTAATCCTTGATCCGTCGTGATAATAACTAGTGTTATAATTTTCGATATTTATCAAATATACACAGCAGTGGTGGCCGAGTGGTAACAGCCCCGACTTACGGGTTGTAGGTTGCGGGTTCAAACCCAGCTAGGCGCATTACTTTGTGTAATTTATATCATCACCACTGCTTTCAAAATGGTGAAGGAAAACATCGTGAGGAAACCGGCATGTTCTAGAACCAAAAATTCGAAGACATGTGACATTCACCAATCCGCACTGGGCCCGCGTGGTGGATTACGGCCCATTCCCTCGCCTAGAGAGGAGGCCTGAGTCCCAGCAGTGGGAACATTATAAGGCCGACTATGCTATGCTATCAAATATATAGGTAAGATCCAACTTATACACATATGACGAATATTGATAAAGAAAACTTACCATCTGGACTGCCAGCTAAACATCCAAATTCTTCATCAATAAAAAGACCTGAAGGCCTTACAGTTTTATTATACTGTTGCATAAACATACTTTTCGCCACATTTTCATTTTGCTGGCCATATAACATATCTTTTGTACAAATATTCTTTTTATATAGAATATCCTTGACATGATTGTGACATGGTGTTGTAATACGGCGTTTGCAAACCTGTAAAAGTAAGATAAAATAAATATGTGTTGTGAATATTTTTTATATATGCATTGTCTGCATAGGTGTTCTATAAAATACAGAAACTGATTACATTACCATTCCAAATTGACTAGCAGTCAGACGGTCACGCCTATGAGTAATGTATAAATCATTTTCATGCTGCCCTATTGTAGACATTTCAATGAAAGCTATGTCTTCTGGTGACTTTTGGAACTCTGCTAACCGTTCTTCACACAATATTTTCAATTGTACTTCATCAATATCAATTGGATCACTAGCTTCAGGTCCATAGTTCTGGTCTGGTTTGTTTTTTTCTCTTGGAACAAACAATCGTTTGCGTGTTGACGATTGTTGTCGTATTCTGCTCTGCTCCTTTCGCTTTATGTATTTTTTAAAATGTGTTCCTGGGCTCTGTGTGGTCTGCTTTTTCCATGCAGTCTCATGCCATTTGTGTCCAGTAGCAAGTGATAGCCCTGAAAATAAAATATAATTTTACTAGGAAATATTAAAAAAGATAGCTAGAAATTGTATGTTACGTACAATATAAATATAAAGAAACAGTACTGATAAACATAACGTTTCTTTTCAACTTCTGTTCTAATAGGAAATTAAATGTTTATACTATTTACCTGCCACATGAACACGTCGCTGGTACGATCCCCCTTTACCTAGACTAATTCGTTTTCCGCAGCTGAATTTATTTATTACACTCATAAAGTTTTCTGCCACATTTGTTGTTTCATTTGACAAACGGCCTGCCTTCAATGCAATTTTTTCATTGGCAGCATAAATCAGAGCCCACACTTCTGGGGCATCCTTTTTTAGAATTTCTACGAGATTTTCTTCCTTCTTTTCACTTTCATTGACATTACAGTAATAGTCCTTGCAGTTTCCATGTACTCCAAATACGTGAAGTGGGCCATTTCTCAAATCTGCAGCGTTAACAGTATTATCACTACTATACATAATGATTTTCCGTGCCACTAAGGTTAGCTTCATTACCTTGGGTTTCAAAATATTTCTCCCACGAAGTGGGAGCTTAGTGTTGGCTAAAATCTGAAAGTGTACAAATATAAATATAGAATATGATTCAATGGTTATGCATTTACTAACATATAAATTTGCATACACAAGACACCCAGATCCGGAACAACTATCTGTAGGCCATACGAATATTAGTTCCTTGCGGGGATCGAACCCGCGTCACCCAGCGCAGCAGTCAATCGCTCAGCCAGTGCGCCAACCGGATTAAAGGTATATTATTTATTCTGCATTTCTGTTATGATGTATGTAAAATTTCATGGAAATCAGTTCAGTAGTTAAGACGTGAAAGCCAAACAAAGAAACTTTTGCATTTACGAGTATAATATTAGTAAGGATTTACCTTGTAGAGTGCACTGGTATAGTTTTTGATTACATGATTCTTGCATTCAATTTTTTTTATTATGTTTCCATATGACACTTTTTCTTTCAAGTTTGCAAACACAGAGGAATCTCCGTCACCAATAAAGCTCAAATAGCGAAGTTGATGTGTTTCTTCACTCTTTTGAAAGCCTTCCACAATAATTTGTGATTCCATTCCTGTAGACGGTCCAGTAAAATTTTTGCAACAATTATGTGGTTTCATATCAATATTTCTCCTTTCATAATATTGACATGTATAACAATATTTATTTCGAACACCAAGAAATAGACATTTCTTAGTTTCTTTCCCAATAATGCAGACCTGGAAGTGAAATACAACTCTTGAAAATATTGCACATTATAATTGTTTGCATTCAATTCAGTTCAATTATAGAAAATAACAAAATTTAACAACATTGCATAATTGTTTGTTGTGTTACATTGTTTTGACAATAAATAAATTTGTGTTTAGTAATAATTTATCTTACCATACCAGATGATGAATCAAAGTTATGCCCGTATGATCTCTTCAACCATCCTCCATCCACATACACAGTAATAAATGGAACACCGTCTGAAGACACATGACCTTTTTCAATGGCAATTGATCTTTCTTGTTCACCAGCAGTCTTAATTTCCTCTGTCAAATGTTCTAACCAAACATTGCCTAATTTTTTTTCAATACGTCGAAATTTATTAGGTGACATTGTTGGAATATCCATCAGACTTGTTATATGAGCTGCTTGAGTGTAGTAGCTACCAGAAGTTACAGTTGCCCATACAAATGCAGTATTTATTTTGTCTTTGCTCTCTGTGCAGTGTTCCCATGCTTTTTCACACATACTGCACTTGAATTTTAATGCACTTCGAAATCCATCATGCCTTTCACTAACAAATTCAATTTGTGATGATTCACAGATATTTCGGTGTCTTTCCATAAGGAAGGCCCACTCAATAACATGCCTAAGGTCCACAATGCGATACCCAGATATTCCAGATAATCCTGTATTTGGAACAGTTTCCACAGTCAACGGAAACGACTCGATTTCAGGATCTGCTTGCGGCCAATTTATGTCTACCACAGGTTCAACCACAGGTTCAGCCGTCACTGTGCTAGTACTAGGAACACTGTAGGTGGCCTCTAAGCGAATTTTTGGTTTTACACGCGCATATGTTCTCGGTTGTGTATTCTGGGTACTGAAAGAAATAAATCAATAATTATGTAATGCCATAATATGTACTTTTACGATCAGCGACCACAATAAATAATGATTATTTCGTACATACACTACAGAATTATCAGGGATGGTTTGTTCATTCGTTAATTTTTTCTTCATTTCTTCAGAACGCCAAATTTTCACGCGGCTGTAATACGATACGGCTATAAATTTTTGTGAACAGTAAAAGTATAACAGCCATTTGCCGGCCATTTTGATTCAACTTATTTTGCCGCGTATTCTACCTACTTGAAAACTGGAGATTGAGAATTGAGTAGTTATAATTTACATGTATGCTTACTTTTCGTCTCCATGTAATCGTTTGAATACGCTTTTCGCTCTTTTTGACGATTTACGGACGCCTGAATATTCATGGCGTTGGTACGCGATCTTTCTCGCAGCACCAGACATAGTTGGAACCTAGATGTAAATCTGAAACACACAAAAACAAATGATATACAAGACAATATGTTACTTTTATAAACTCGGAATTCGAATAAAATTGAATAGAATCATAAAACAACCAGATCAGATAGCTTCGAAATGCAGTCATAAGTAATGCAAATTGCAAACTAATGCAAAGTAAATATCCACAGATAATATTACAAACTGACGTTCCAAATTACGTTCGAGTAATCTCGAACGTAATTAAAATATTAA
Organism: Mythimna vitellina; assembly: GCA_949316375.1. Taxonomy (NCBI): domain Eukaryota; kingdom Metazoa; phylum Arthropoda; class Insecta; order Lepidoptera; family Noctuidae; genus Mythimna; species Mythimna vitellina. The sequence continues at coordinate 20,733,388 of OX438702.1, read as the reverse complement.
ATTCGCATTTTGAAAAAAATATAGCAGTAAAATTTTACTTACCCAAATAATTGTGATATAATATTGATTGACAACTTATCGACAATTAAGAAAATAATATCTTGTGGGGATAAATCCCTGCAGAACAACCATAAATAATACATCATATTACATAATTATAAATTTTGATGTAACTGTAACGAAATGCACCGCATTCACATAAGACGTGATATGGTATTCCAAATAAACCTAATGTTTGTTTGTCCGTCTAATAATAATGGTCCGTGGATAACTATTTGTATTACTAATCTGAAAAAACAATATGACAGGAAATATATATAGCGACTTATAAATTTGGTTTACTGATAGATAACATATTATCAAGTAAATAAAATTTTGTAAACTCACATGCTGACCACCAAAAGATTGGTAGGTACTTTTATTTTAAAATAAAATTGCGTATAAGCAACTTATAAGTACTACAATATCTTGCAATTGGAATAATATACATACAAGAAATTACTTCGAATCAATGAAAAAAAAAAAATGCATACAAATCAAAACATACAAGAAATTCCGCGCGTAAAAGCTAGCTAGCTCTGCACAAGCTAGCCTAGAGCTTCAAAATGTATTTTATTTCAAGTCAATCGAATCGTACGAAGTTTGGCAACGGTTTTTCTTAGAAACATTACAGGTCAAAGGTTCAAGCAGGAACTAGCTAACTAGGAAGTACGGCAACGTCGCGTTTTATTTTTCGTAGACCAGGTACGACATATGATGATATTGTTGCTAGTAACAATAATAATAACTAACGCTAACAATTTTTGATAACAACAACGTTTTATGTTTTCGTTTATGATAGTTAGTTTTACGTTATTATAATGTTTTTTTTTTAAATGAAAACCATTATTATAAATTTAGTAATGATTTTTCAAATTTACAATATCGATTGCACGCCATCTAGCGTTAAGTATTATAATCTACCGCATTCATGGCGGCAAGCTTGGTTGTCAAATCGCACTCACACTAGTAAACAAAATGTCTAATTTTGCCCGGTTTTCTAAACTGTTTTTCTCAATATATAATGCAAATTATTTACCAAAAAGTTACACGCGGAACTATTTCATTGTAGAAAAGTGATAAAGTGATTCGTTTTGAGCAAAAAGTGTCTATGTACGGAGTATAGTTCGAACGAAAAATGTATGAACAGGCCAGCGGAACATTCACCTTAAGCATATTCGTGTGTTTAGTCATCTGACTATTTTTTGACTATTTTTTAGCTCGTAATTTGTTGGATACGCTTTTGTGCATACTGTAAGTATAGCAAGCAATTCATAAATAAATAAATAAATCTACTTATTATTTTGAGAGAGAGAGCAGTGGTGGACTTATGAGTAGTAGGGCGCGTTCAAATCCAGCCAGGCGCATTACTTTGTGTAATTTATTTCATCACAACTGCTCTCAAAACGGTGAAGGAAAACATCGTGAGGAAATCGGCATGTTCTAGGACCAAAAATTCGAAGACATGTGACATCCACCAACCCGCACTGGGCCCGCGTGGTGGATTACGGCCCATTCCCTCTCTTAGAGAAGAGGTCTGAGTCCCAACAGTGGACAAAAAATAGTTATAAGGCTGATTATATACTTATTATTTTGACAGGTTAGGCTTTTTTTTAACCTCTTGTACTGTGTATACATAGGCGGACCTAATATAACCACCAGGACCATAGGTGCACTATTTTCTGACGTTTTATAAGTGCTCATGTAGGCCTATCTGAAATAAAAAACTTTGACTTTGACTTTGAATGCAACAGCGCATTCTCTACCAGTCAACCTTTGGGTTTTTTTTAAATAATATAAACTCGTGCATGACTGCCATCCCATCTGATGGTAAGCAGTGATGAAATCGTTGATGGTGAAGCGCACCATTTTATTATGAGCCTCAGAAAATTTTGTAACATAAAAAACGCACACACTAAAAGTATTACATACGAGTATATTATGTTCAAATTAATCTTTAGTTAATAAGTACTTAAAATGTTAGCTATTTGCCAGTGTTTTTCTGTCCAAATCAGACATACTGTTTCGGAAATTAGTCGGAACAAACAGACTGAGAGACAAAAAATATGTGCAAACTACTATAATTATGGAAGTCTATCTCAGACAGCTTCTCATACGTTTTCAGACATAATAATTGTTTGAGGAAAAACGATAGATTTACAAAACAGTTGTCTGTCGTATGTCATCGGTCACGGTTAACCGAGACATCAAGGGCAGAGATCTTGATCTTAGCAATCACCGCGTCTTGTAGGAAAAAACAGAATTATTGTATTATTCTATTTTCTATTTTCTCTATCGAATATATAAGGTGTTAAAAAATTAACTTTAAGAATTTCGAGGGTACATTGCACTCCTCATTATGAACAACTTTTACTATGGGACCAAAACTGAAATAGCGAAAAAAAAAAAATCTGCTGCTCCATACATTTTGACAAGTTATGCGAACATAAATATAGGGAACAGCTGATTTTTTTACGCGATTTCAGGTTTGGTTCCATAGTAAAAGTTGTTCATAATGAGGAGTACAATGTAGGGACATCGAAATTCTTAAAGTTAATTTTTTAACACCTTATATACAGGGTGTAAGGGACAGGTGTCCGCAAACTTTAAGGGCTGGCTCAGTCGACAAAATTGAACAACCTTCCACAAGATTTTTTATGGAAACGAAAAAAAAAAAAACGGCCTCTCCTTACAAAATTATAAACTTGATTGGACAGTTTGTATGGAGAGGCCGATTTTTTTTTTTGCTTTTTGAAAAACATTCATTCACGAACGAAGTTCACCGCGTCGGCAAATTTAGTGAAAAAAAGGAGTATTTTAGCCTCCTCTATTAGTGTACCAACCATACTCTATTCTAGAGTATGGTTGGTCACCCTATTTTGATTACTTTGCAAGCGAGATTGTGTTAACTTGGAAATTTTATTTTTTCACTGCTCTATAGACCTAGTAGACCTGAATACTTGATATTAATTTTAATAACTCCACGTTTTTCAGAAAATGGGTTTTGATGATGGACAAAAAAGTAATGTATGATGGTTTTGCCGACTGAGATACGGAACTCTAAATGTGCAAGTCGATGACGCTTTGTTGTGGCATTGACACATCACACATTTCTGCGGCGGACATATTATAGTTCACGATAAAATAATAATGAGTGGTGAACTAAAAAAAATAAACAATGACTAAAAAATGCAATCTTTACATAAAAAGTTCATCGGCTTGCATTTGAAGGTGTTACAAGGTCGGCGAGATAAAACTCGCTAGTCTGGTGTTTACTCAGCTGATGATTATTTAAAATTAATTTTGTTGGTTAAATATTTTTATTGTTAACCTGCTGTTTCATCACTATTGCTCTCAAAACGGTGAAGGTAAACATCGTGATTAAATCGGCATGTCCTCATCATTTCAGCCGATAGACGTCCACTGCTGGACATAGGCCTCCTCCAAACGTCGCCACAAAGAACGGTCCTGTGCGTCTTGCATCCATCGGATTCCCGCAACCCTCACCAGGTCATCGGTCCACCTTGTAGGGGGCTTTCCAACACTACGTCTTCCGGTACGCGGTCGCCACTCCAGAACCTTTTGGCCCCAACGGCCATCTGTTTTGCGAGCAATGTGCCCTGCCCATTGCCACTTAAGTTTGGCGATTCTTCGTGCTATGTCGGCAACCTTGGTTCTCCTGCGGATATCTTCATTTCTGATTCGATCACGCAAGGAAACGGCATGTCCTAGAACCAAAAAATTCGAAGAGTCTCCTGGATTCCTATCTAACACTCAAGCCTCCTGGCCTGAGTCCCAGCAGTGGGAACATTATAAGGCTGATTATGCTATGCTATTTTTATGCTGCAGTTTTTTGTTCTAAGTTAAATGATTTTGGTTCTGATATTGTAACAGTTACTTTTTCTTCGTTTATCCGGGTTCATTGACCGTGGTTAGTTCGTCGATGGTTTTTGTTGCCTGAAGTTACTTAGTCGATAGTTTTTAGTTTATTTAATAAGCAAGTTTAGCAAAAAAACTTATATTTCATAATATCTGTTAACTGGTTGCAGCTGGATACCTGCATCACATAGATTCTATGTGATGCTGGTATCCTGGGGCCCAAGTCTGCTATTTTTTAAAATTGGTCCGATCCCATTATCATTTTGCTAAAAGTTCGTAATCTGCTAATTCATAATGGGCGATCATTGAGCGATCAATGGTCTCGTATTATCAAATTGAAAGCAATGACTGCACAATGACGTTCTATCGGTATGTCACTGATCTAAGGAACTGTCAATATTTTAGCAGATTCCCGCATGCGTCAAACATTAATTTGTCATTATGTACGAGATTACCATTCTATGTGCCATATCTTTCAATGGAGTGTCAGTGGTTGACTATTGTAACCTATTGTAACCAATTGGTAATCTACTAGTATAATGGCATCATCATGATGCCATTATACTAGTAGATTACCAAATTTGTCAAAATCAACAATTATGAAATCAATTATAGACCATTCTGACACTATTGTAATAGCATACCTACTTGAGGCCCAGCTCTACAACTCTATGGCATAAACTGCCTGTGTGAACTCCATTACCCAGTAACTGGGTAATAAGATTCTCTTCGGAGATTCCTTGCGTGATCGCGTCAGGAATGAAGATATCCGCACGAGAACCAAGGTCGCCGATATAGTCCGAAGAGTAGCAAACTTAAGTGGCAGTGGGCAGGGCACATTGCTCATAGAACAGATGGTCGATGGGGACGAAAGATTCTATCTAGAGTGGCGATCGCGCACCGGAAAACGCAGCGTTGGAAGGCCTCCCTTAAGGTGGACCAAGTACCTGGTAACAGTCGCCTTACTGAATTAAATTTGCTTCTTTTTCTGAGCTTGGATATATATCCGATATATATAAAGAAATAGATTTTTGATATTTATTATAAAAATCGTAATTATTTCGAACTCTGGTATTTTATCTATAATATGTATGTAGAAATATATAAGTATGTTTTTCAGTTGTCTATTACTCATACCACAAGCTCTGCTTAGTGTGGGACTAGACGGCGTTGTGTGAAAGTTGTAGAATATTATTGTAGAATATTTATATAGTTTAGTTTTCGTCAAATGAATTGCATTGTCAGACTCGTGTTAAATCTTCTAGGCCGTAGTAACTCTTTGAAACAATCCCGCAATTTAACTTACCTCATCATGTGACACTGTTTTAAAATAGTTACCTTGTTTATCTTATACATGCGGGTAACGGCTAGATGACAAGTTGTTGGTTATAGATGTCCTACTAATTATCTGCGTAACAAACTGTTAGCTTAGAACCGAAGAGGATGGTAAACATGCTTAAATTAATAAAAAAGGCCTTAGGGATCCTAAATCGGTAAAACCTGAACCCTTATAGGAACAGGACTTGGTTGTCCGTGTGTCCGTCTGTCAATAACATTTTTTTCTGGAATGCGTGGAGGTATGAAGCGGAAAGGGAGTGGCCAAGGTTCTGCCAGAAGTTGACAATGCCGTGGACAAGATTATTAAAAATAATATTAAACAATAAGTATATTCATTAATTCAGTTTTTCCTTGGTTTCTGCAACCATTTTGAAGTTTTTTTTTCAATTATTTCTTGACCATATATCTTATTTGGATACAAGTCCTTCAGGCGGAATAATAAAAATAAAGATTGCATACAATTTTCAATTTAAGAATAGACCAGAACATCATTTGTTTTTTACATCATTTAAAATCTATTAATCAATAGGAATTATACATTTGGTCCATTGATAAAAATGCATATGAAATACAAATATTATTGAAAAAAAAATAATTACGTCGTTTAAAATGCTTGGGTGTTTTTTTTTTTGCGGGATTTCGTTGAATTAAATTCAGTGGCTGTATGGTCATAGGACCTTAGCCTACCCAAATGGGGCGAAAAGTGGCGGCAAAAAGTATCACATTTTGCCATTTACATTTGTATTGCGACTATTTGCTTCAGTTTGTGACTATTTGCTATTATTACTATTCGCTTTCATAATGAACTCTGCACTCGCTTTTCCCGACGACCCCAGCCTGCCTATGGATTCTGAATCTGCTATCTACGACAATGACTTTGGCCACTCTATCTCGGACTTTGTTTCTACTTCTTTGAGTAACTCCAGCGTCCGACAGATGGAAACCGACTCGTATGTACCATATTTCGACCACCAGAAGCCAATGTTAAATATCCTTAAAATATTACTCATATGAGACGACATTCTTTGGAAGTTGCTGAAATCCGTAATTTGTAATACTAGAATGGATTTATTCACGGCAGGTAAGAACTATTTAATTTGTACCAAAACTTAACGAACAAAAATAAAAATATGTAAATATAATACTACAGATGTTGATGCTAAATAAGCTAATACTTAGAAGACACTTACACAATGTTTTTAGACGATGTTCTAATTTTAAACGACGAAGAAAATGATTAACCAAATGAATAAAAAAATGTTTGTTGAATTTGCTATGCTACAGTCGCCATTTTGACTCTAGCAATATAAAAATTAAAACTGGTTTAACTCATATCCTCCAACCTTTAGTTAAACCTGTAATAGCTGTAACAGGTTTATTATTTAATAAACTATGAATTGAAGTTATCTTAATATATGTTCACTGTTGGCCTAAGTTAGTATGAATGGTGGGCCATATCCTTTGTATAAGGTGTTAAAAAATTAACTTTAAGAATTTTGAGGGGACATTGTACTCCTCATTATGAACAACTTTTACTATGGGACCAAACCTAAAATAGCGAAAAAAAAAAATCAGCTGCTCCATACATTTTAACGAGTAATGCGAACATAAATGTAGGGAACAGCTGATATTTTTTTCCTGATTTTAGATTTGGTCCCATAGTAAAAGTTGTTCATAATGAGGAGTACAATGTCCCCTCGGAATTCTTAAAGTTAATTTTTTAACACCTTATTTATATATTTTTTAATACTCAGGTTTGCTACCTTAAGCAGCGGTGAAAAAATCAACGCAATCTAAAAATAAGGCTGTTTGTGTTCACCTTCACGGAGCATCTATGGAGGAGCATATTTTGGCACTTTTTAGGTAATCGAAACCGACTACCTCCCGTTCACCTAGAATCTTGGAATTTGGTATGAAGCAAGGTCTCATAGCACAAGTATAGGAAAAATTCTGAAAACTGTCTATGTGTAGTTACGTCACAAAAAAAGCTTTTTTGCGATTCGGAAAAATCTTGGAAACTCGTTTCGTTCTCGTGAGTTTGTACGGAACCCTCAGTGCGCAAGTTCGACCTGCACTTGACCGGTTTTTTTAATGTTGTTGTTGTATTTTAATTTATTCGGTAGAGATTAAATAACTATATGTGTACAAAATATTGTGTAAAACTATCTGTATTCGAAGCAAGAATAATCGTGGTATTCAAGCCACATAGTGTATATTTGATGATGGAAAGGGCTATGCTCGGAGTTTCCTTGCGTGATCGCATAAAGAATAAAGATATCCGCAGGAGAACCAAAGTCGCCGACATAGCCCGAAGAATCGCCAAACTAAAGTGGCAGTGGGCAGGGCAAATTGCTCGTAGAACGGACGGTCGATGGGGCCGAAAGGTTCTAGAGTGGCGACCGCGAACCGGAAAACGCAGCGTTGGAAGGCCTCCCACAAGGTGGACCGACGACCTGGTGAGAGTCACGGGAGTGCGGTGGATGCGAGACGCACAGGATCGGTCGTTGTAGCGTCACTTGGGGGAGGCCTATGTCCAACAGTGGACTTCTTTCGGCTGAAATGATGATGATGATGAGTGTGTATTTGATAAAGGTCCTGTTGACCAAAAATATGTATAAATCACGGATATGGGATTAAATTATATTTTTATTTTATTGTTGTTTGTCCTAGATGCGTGTCTCAAAGGATTTTTCTTTCTTTCTTTTAAAAACATAACTTCTGACACAGTCCGATAAAAGAAGGAAAAATATGTTTCCTTAAGTGCAGCAAAAAGTACTGTCCCCAGATAGAAAAGTAGGAAAATGTGTACAGCGTTCAGGGAAATCCTATATTTTTCTATGATGTAAAATTGTTTACTCATGTTGTAAGTACTGTTTTTTTTTTGTGGCGAGGTATTATAGGGGGAGAGGGAGTGAACTCCGTTTTCCTTCAGTTTCTTTTGCGTTCTCGGTGGCGCGGTGACTATCCTACAGATACCGGCACGAATCTTGAGCGCTCGGCGAAAGAGTGTGGATCGCTTTGCGCATCGTACACATGGGCGAGCCAATCATTGTACAAGGATGGCGCTCCCCACCCCCGCATCTCTTTTCATACCACTAAAGAGACCCGATATTTCACTTCTGCGTGTTTGTGCGCAAGTAGAACTGTAGAAATCAGCGCTCAAGATCCGTGCCGGTATCTGTACAAATCACTGAAATTCAATTCTCGTACTTAAAAATTTCAAATCTATGTACAAGTAAATGTCAACGTGTAGAATTTAAAAAAAAAAAACAAAATTATCCCCGTTTTTGGCAGAAGCTTAGCGTTCGTTATCTGTCAAAAATACCGTTCCGTTAAAAATACGAGAATTTCCATTCTGGTGTGTGGTTGAAAATACTGAGCTGTTAAAGAAAATCCTTTAAAAACTTTTTTCCCGCTTAAGTGTGTGAAAAAAGTCTATTAGATATTATCAGCCAACTTATTCATTTGATTATTTGTGAAAAAAAAATCGAATTTAAGATTTGAAGAGAATTCTTTAGATGCTACGCTGTGATATATATATTGTGATTGAAGTAAAAAATACTTGAGATAGCTTGCTTGCTATTTAAATCAAAATTAAAGTGTATGGCCCTTTGGAAAATTTTCGAAAACATGTGACATCCACCAACACGCACTGGGCCCCGTAGTCCTAGAACGCACAGAGCAACTGAAGGACACAGGTGTGGTTTTAGTCAGTAAAAGTCTGACACGCCCTCCCGCTCCACCCAGAGCGCGAGAAGTCATTAGATGAGTTCATCAAATTTAAAAAAAAACACGCTCTGGGCCCGCGTGGTGGATAACAGCTCATTTCCTCTTCTAAAGAGGAGGCTTTACGTATTTTATTGGTTTAGCTATGTTAATTAAAAATATAGTGACGAGAAGTATCTACGGTTGGCAACTTAGAATAACAACGCCGAATGCGTTATTATTCTAAGGTTGGCAGGTCCTCCGTAGGTACCTAAAATGATTAGTGAAGGTATCAAATGAGGTTTAAATATAACAGTTTTATTACTATCATTAAGCAAGCCAGTTAAACCAGTTCTTTTAACTGTTCAATAGTTTAAATTTTATACGTAGATTGCCAATAAAAAGGCAATAATTTTAATGATTGTGTAAATTCAACTAATTATGTTATTTTTTTTTTATTGAATAAAAAAGGATTCAAATGTATTTTGAATATAGATAGAACAAGAAAAATAAAAACACTTAACTAATTAAAATTACATATACAGAATAACTCCTACCTAAAATATGGCGTCAAAAACTTATTATGTCCTTATTATGTTTATTGAGATTCGAAAACGTGTTGCGCCGACCCCAAATAACACGGGACAAGGGCAGGATGATGATATGTTTATTGAGATTTGATGTGTTTATTAATTCTAATCATGTATATTATGATTTATATGTTTGTCTTAGCATGTGAATAAATTGTTCAGTATTTAATACTTAATATTGCACCTAGTACAGTTTGGCTCTGCGTAACCCATAGGTCGAGTTGTAGAAAATATCTAAGGCATTAAGTCCTCTTCTGCACTTTCGTGTGCATCATCATCATCATCATTTCAGCCAAAAGACGTCCTCTACTGGATATAGGCCTACCCCAAGTGTCGCCACAGTAAACGGTCCTGTGCGTCTCTTTTCCATTGGACTCCCGCAACCGTTACCAAGTCATCGGTCCAATTTGTAGGAGGCCTTTCAACGCTTCATCGTGGTCCCAACGGCCATCCGTTCTGCGAGCAATGTGCCCTGCCCATTGCCACTTAAGTTAGGCAATTCTTCGTGCTATGTCGGTGACCTTGGTTTCGTGCGCATAAAGAATTAAATATATAAATTATGGAATCGTAATTTCTTAAACCGTTTGGGTCTTGGTTCTAGAGTGGCGACCACGTATCAGAAGAAGTAGCGTTGGAAGGCCTCCCACAAAGTGAACCACGGAACATCAAGCGTTGGAAGGCCTCCCACAAAGCGAACCACGGAACATCAAGCGTTGGAAGGCCTCCCACAAAGTGTACCACGGAACGTCAAGCGTTGGAAGGCCTCCCAAAAAGTGTACCACGGAACGTCAAGCGTTGGAAGGCCTCCTAAAAAGTGTACTACGGAACGTTAAGCGTTGGAAGGCCTCCCACAAAGTGTACCACGGAACATCAAGCGTTGGAAGGTCTCCCACAAAGTGTACCACGGAAAATCATGGGAAAAGGGGAAACAGGATTTAAAAAAAAAAAGCCGATATTTAAATATGTCAAAATGCATATTCATATCTTAAAATATTTCTTGATTATTTTAGGATAAAAAAATGACCTACTTTAAAAATAGCTAAAATTGATTCAGGATTCGATTCTGAACATACTATTCTCAGGATGTATGTTATTATTCATTTATTTATTTAACCAACAAAGATATGGATGGATTATGTTATATTATTTTGGGAGAGGCTTTTGCCCAACAGTGGGATGATACGTGCTAGTTATATAATAATAATAATATTATTTTGTATAAACGAGTAGTATTGTTCGGTATGTGCTGTTTAAGTACTTTGAAGAAACTTTATACACCCCTATTATTTAATTTGTACAAAAAAATAGGGCTGTATCCGCACAAGTTACTAATCATATTTTTGTAGTCAAAAGTTAAAAAAACGAAATAAAAAATTGGCCACGGAGTTTTGTCATAATTGGTAAATTCATAATAGAATCAACATTCATAACAATTGCTACTAGGAAATACTACGCATACTGTTTTTCCATTTTGATCGTCATTTATTCATTCATAATCAGTAGCCTGTACAATCATCATCATCATTTCAGCCGATAGACGTCCACTGCTGGACATAGGCCTCCCCCAAATGTCGCCATAAAGAACGGTCCTGCGCGTCTCGCATCCATCGGATTCCCGCAACCTTCACCAGGTCATCGGTCCACCTTGTAGGGGGCCTTCCAACACTGCGTCTTCCGTTACGCGGTCGCCACTCCAGAACCTTTCGGCCCCAACGGCCATCCATTCTGCGAGCAATGTGCCCTGCCCATTGCCACTTAAGTTTGGCGATTCTTCGTGCTATGTCGGCAACCTTGGTTCTCCTGCGGATATCTTCATTTCTGATTCGAGCCTGTACAATATTACCATAAATTGAGTGACATTTTGGGATATAAATAAACGCTGATAACTTTGCTGTTTATAAATATTATTTATTGAGACTTTACTTAAATAATAACAAGACCTTTTCTAATAAGCCCTTAAAGTATTTGTACTAATTAAAAATTAGTAGTGTATTAATTAATCATCAAAAATTTATTTGTATAGTCAAAGTGAGGACTTAAATATTAACTATAAATACTTTTAAACTAAACCTAACTATGTACTTATAATACCAAGACACAAAATACACTCAGGCGTCGAAGTACTCCTCCACATCACTGTCATCCGGAAATGTACCAGATGGCTGGCAGCATTGCCACGTTGAATGGCAATTAATTAATTAGCATAGCATAGCATAGTCGGCCTTATAATGTTCCCACTGTTGGGACTCAGGCCTCCTCTCAAGGAGAGGGAAAAATTAATTAATAAGGAGGAGGAGGAGGGATTAATTAATTAGGTATAGTATTAATTATACCAACTGAAGTGCTTGTGGTTTATTAATGACAGCCGCACGATTATATTATAGTAAGTAAAGTTATATTTGTCAAGGTCGGGCTGATACCAAAGGAAATTATGAATTTTTCCTATTTTTTCCGACTTATGATATCAAACAGTTTTTTTTAAATCCTACCTGCATCTAAGGAGTTTGGAACAACTTAGTGGAATATCCCTTTTAGCGCTATTAAATAAAATTACATCATAAGCAGATTTGGTAGCAACCATATGTTGGTTTAGGAGCGAAGCGATAATTTTTTAGTTTTTTTTTTTTAATTTTCTTACATGCCTCAGTTTTTCCGTTTTTTTCTTTAATTTTTTTTTGCTAGGATGTTGTTTTTGTAGTGCTTTTTGTTATACTTAAAAACTTAACATTAACATTGGTAGTAAGTTACATATGGTTAAATAGTCGTCATTCCAGAACCTTTCGTCCCCATTGACCATCTTTCTGCGAACAATGTGCCCTGCCCATTGCCACTTAAATTTGGCGATTCTTCGGGCTATGTCCGTAACCTTGGTTGGGTTTAAAAGTTTCTAACTTATTTAATTTTGAACGAATTTCATTTTTTTTTCCTACTTATTTACGCAGGTTGCGGGAATCCGATGGATGCGAGACGCACTGGACCGTTCATTGTAGCGACACTTGGGGGGAGACCTATGTCCAACAGTGGACATCTTTTGGCTAAAATAAAGATGATGATTTTTTATTTCGTTTATTCATTAACATAACATATAAATTATCGGGAACAGAGTCCAAGCTGCCGGCGGTCAGGGCTCCAGAGAGAGGAACCTCCTAACTATACGAGCCGTGTCCAGGAGTACCACTTTCTGAATCCAGCCGCCTAACGTGAGCCTCCTAAGATTTTTTTATTATTATTATAGGCTCGCGTTTGACCACTATTTCATCTCATGGAAGCGACGATGTGGTCCGTGATTGAGCGCGATTAAAAAGAGTTAAGTACCCACCTACTTACCCAATTAACGGTTATTTCGTTAACCTTCACAACAACATATAAATCAATAACATCATAAAATAAAAAAAACTCATCGTACAGTCATGTGATTTTACTCTAAATGTTAAGTGTTTGCGGAAAAAACTCGTTTAGTCCGCTCAAATAGTCTCACAACTAAAAATCAATAATCGAGTTAAAGGCGTTTAAAATGTATTAATTCAGGAATGTGATGGATCACACTAATGTTATTAAAAAAAAAACAAAAGTTTCTGATTGTTTGTGCGTTTGTTACTTTCCTTGTTACTTTTAACAGGTCTGTTGGTCTAGTGGTTAGTGGCCCTGATAGCTATGCCGGAGGTCGTGGGTTCGATTCCCACCCAGGACAAATGTCTGTGTGATGAGCTTGATCATTTGTTCTGTGTCTGGGTGTAATTTATCTATTAGATGTATGTATTTAGAAATATGTAAGTATGTTTATCAGTTGTCTAGGACTCATAACACAAGCTCCGCTTAGCTTGGGACTAGACGGCGTTGTGTGATAGTTGTGAAATATTATTATATGCTTAACTTTCGAACATCGTTTACTAATTGTTTTATAAGTTTTGCAGGCCTAGCCAAGTTACGACCGTTTCGTTTCTAATCTATTTCGTCGATCGCCTCGAGTCGGCAACGCCTCCGATTCCTTTGTTCTGATCACGTGACTGAGCGATGAGATGACATCATTCCTATTTCCACCATTTGAAGTTTTCTAATAGCGTTAACGATTGTAGATTGTCAACTTGGCTAAGTCCTCTAATTTGTTTTATTAAAAAAAGAACGATAATTTATATTTTTTACATTTTTTAGGGTTCCGTACCTCACAAGGAAAAAACGGAATCCTTATAGGATCACTTTGTTGTCCTTCCGTCTATCTGTCTGTCAAGACCCTTTATCTCAAGAACGCGTAGAGGTATCGAGTTGAAATTAAAACCATATACTCAGGTCTGCGGTCCATTGAAGCTGTGAAAAAATTAGACTTCTAAGTTAACGTATAAAAGATATGACCATTTATGTCGCAACAAATCATAAATTTGACACTACTAAAGAAAACGAAATTCATAGTGTACTTCCCGTTGACCTAGAACTCTGAAATTTGGCATGAAGCAAGGTCTTATAGCACAAGTATATGAATAAATCTGAAAACTGAAAATTTGTAGTCATCTACATCACAAAAAAAAATACTCGATTCGGGAATCGAACTATTTCCATAATTTTGTTTTTACGGAACATTAGTGTGCGAGTCCGACTCGAACTTGCGAAGTTTTTTAATCCGCAAACGTATTAGGTACCGTTTTATTTTTTATTAGCTTCGATATTGGCTACCTAGTAATCAAGTTGTGGAGGTCAGGTACGCAGTCGATTTATATAAAAAAAAAACAAACGAACAGCTACTTTCGATCCAACTGGACGCCGATCCCAACTAAGATTGTAGGTTGATTGATACGAAATGTCAATTACTAACATGTGCCTTGACTTAATTGCTTTAATTTCTAATAAATGGTTATTATTTGTAACTTATTCATTGTAATTGGTTATTTAGTCGTTCTAATTAGTAATTGAGTTGTTCTAAATTGTTATTTATTTGTATTTTTGTAATTTGTAACGCGATTTGTTTTATAGCATAGCATAGTCGGCCTTATAATGTTCCGACTGTTGGGACTCAGGCCTCCTCTAGGAGAGGGAATGGGCCGTAATCCACAACGCGGGCCCAGTGCGGGTTGGTCAATGTCACATGTCTACGAATATTTGGTTCTCGGACATGCTGGTTTCCTCACGATGTTTTCCTTCACCGTTTTAAGAGCAGTGGTGATGAAATAAATTACACAAAGTAATTTGGATTAAAAGGCTGGGTTTGAACCCGCAACCTACAACTTGTAAGTCGGGGCCGTTACAACTCGGCGACCACTGCTCCCAATTGTTTTAATTTATTTTATTTTGTTTTCTACATAATATTGTTTAAATAGATTGTAATGCATTTCATTCACTCTTTCAATCAGTGAATGAAATGCATAACCGTAGTTAATTTGTTTACACGGGATCAAGTTCTGAACGTTTTATGTAGAATTTATGTGTAAACAAGATATTGGTGTGCCTTATTAAAATTGTTATAATATCCGGCCTATACTGTCTGCCACCTGCCTGACTGCTGGGAAAAGGCCTCCATCCATTCCTTCCATTGTTTCCGGCTCTGAGTCACTTCTTGTCAATGCTTTTTTTTTATTCTTTTTTTTTCCACAACTATCACCCAAGCTGTGTAGTCCCAAGCTAAGCAAAGCTTGTGCTATGAGTACTAGACAACTGATAAACATACTTATATATTTCTAAATACATACATATTATAGATAAATTACACCCAGATACCGAACAAATGATCGTGCTCATCACATATAAACATATGTCCTGGGTGGGAATCGAACCCACGATCTGCGGCATAGCAGTCAGGGCCACTGACCACTAGACAAACAGGCCAGTCAGTTCTTAAGGAAGACATTGTCGTTCCGTGACATGACCCGCAGATCATTGACGTGGCTAAGAAGGCTGCCCAGGACTGGGCTGGACATGTCTGCCGCATGCCGATCGAGCGGTGGGCCAGTAGAACACAAAGTTAGTGCCTTATTAATGATAAAAATATAAAATTAATTTACAATAATTTCGCACATTGTTTATTATCGAACTCCTTCGAAAGGGCTTGACTGAATTTAATGCTTTTTTTGTGTAAGATTTTTAGTATTATTTGGTAGGTCTGAGAATAATCCTGAACTCCATCATGTTTAGGTAGTTAACAAAATGTAAACAATCTTGACATGTCTTTTATCTAAAAGTTGTCTTAAAATATTTACAATTTATTATTTACCTATAACGATGTTTGGTTATTAACTAAATTTAAATAATCTTTGTAAGTCTTTTATACCATTTTTTTAATAAAAAGATATATGAGACCAGATTCTTAACTACCACACAACGCCGTCTAGTCTCAAGCTAAGCTGAGCTTGTGTTATGAGTGCTAGACAACTGATAAACATACTTATATATTTCTAAATACATACATATATAGATAAATTACACCCAGACATAGAACAAATGATCATGCTCATCACACAAACATTTGTCCTGGGTGGGAATCGAACCCACGATCCCCGGCATAGCACTACCACATAGCATCTAAATAAATGAAGTATAGGTTATTTTTTCTTAGTGAATTTATATGGCCCAACAACGTTGCCTGAGTCAGCTTCGTACATAAAAAAAAAAAAAAAAATCGGTTCTGTTTCTTCAAACAATTATCGCAATGTATAGTGAAACGAATATACTGATTATTACTTTTAATAACAGTATTATCAGCTAATTAGATAAGAGTCGAAATAATATTATCTACTTAATATTTTGTACCATTTTTGTTATCTTATAGGTATGTTTTGCACGTATATTATTACCGTTATTTTTAGAATAATATTAGCGTGCACGTTAATAACACGATTTTCTGATTCTAGGTTCTAATACTACTAGCTACGTAATTATACATTATTTTTTATCTTAAGAAACGTCTCAAGGATATTTCAGCAATCATATGCGATGTAGTTTGTAAATATTTAACCAAATATAATAAGATCTAGTCTGGCTTTGTGCAAGTCGTTTAATAGAATAAAATAATTATATTTTCTCGGTCTCTGTATACTTTTATTTTACTTTGTATATTCATGACACTTACGTAACAATGGCAAACATAAAAAAAAAAATGTCCTGTTTGTGTTGTGTATTAGCTTAGTAAGATTTTACATAAACACTTGTTCACTCGGCAAGAAAAAAATGGGGGTTGGGGTAGGAGAGTAAAAAATAGCCTACAACTTATTCTCACACAAAACAAAAAATATCATAAAAATCGGTCCAGCCGTTTAGTAGGAGTTTGATAACAAACACTGACACGAGAATTTTGTATATTAAATGAACTTGGGTTTTATAGAATAAATTATTTGAAATAATATTCTTAAAGCGCATCAATAAGTAATAAATGAAATTACAAATAAAATATCCAAAAAAAATATCCAAAAAAAACTCAAATAAATCAATTTAAGTGTAAGGTTTAAGTTTTAATTAAAATTACTTTACGAATTTTCTATTAAATTTAAGAAAATTAAACTTTAATGTTGTTGATAAAATAAAATAAAAAATGGAGAGTTTAATAAAAAAAACATTAAGACAGTATCAGTGCTACAGAGCATGAAGATTGCGTTAAAAACACTAAAAACCCCGGCAAAGTAAACAAAGCGTAACGGCGAGGAAGCATTTCAAATGTAAATAATGATTTATTTAATCATTATTCTACAAAAGGCAGAAACGCAAGACTAATTAACCTTTAAACCGTTTACGTCGGATATATCCGACAAAAACTCTCGCGTTTACTCCGCCAGGGTCGCAAAACCACGACCAAATACTCCAGTCATTACCTATTGGGCTAAGAGCTATACAAAATGGAGTACCCAGGCTAACAGCACACGACAACACTCGTCGGAACATTCCGACGCAAGCGGTATTTTAAAGGATTAATAATAAAGAAAAGAAAAACCTTTAAGTGTTTCGTTAAATTGCAGATAAATTGGTTTAACTATACAGCTAATAATAAATTTAATTCCTGAACCTGTCCACTGAAAAACTACAATAATTCATAGTACTTTATATAATTAAAAAAAGTATAAACCATTTCCCTAATTCCTAATTAAGTTAATCAATTGAAATCATACAATTACCGATTCATCACCATAACAAAAACTATTTTACAATACGCATTTCTGCACACTATAATATTATTTTCAGTTAAATATTTATTAGTTTAATTGTTTATAAGTTTATTGTTATTTTATTCTCTTGTTAATAAAAAATAAAAACCACCAAATAAATTTTAAAAATAAATAAATAAACTTGACACAAAAACCGTAAATAAATAAAAATAACTTACGATAAACTCTTGTACTGAAATCACTTAAACTAAAACTCTCGTTGCTGCCTATCGAGCTGCGCGCGCGGTTTGGCACTGAACTCGTCGCACGCGCACCCTATGTATGTATGTTATAGCAATATTCTTAATACGATTCTTGCATTTTCTTATCACGTCACTGATCCTTTTAAATACTGTCATATCTCGATGATAGAGCAGAGTGGCAGAGTGGTAACGGCCCTGACTTACGAGTTGTAAGTTACGGGTTCAAACCCAGCCAGGCACATTACTTTGTGTAATTTATTTCATCATAACTGCTCTCAAAACGGTGAAGGAAAACATCGTTAGGAAACCGGCATGTCCTAGAATCAAAAATTCGAAGACATGTGACATCCACCAATCCGCACTGGGCCCGCGTGTGGATTACGGTCCATTCCCTCTCCTAGAGAGGAGGCCTGAGTCCCAACAGTGGGAACATCATAAGGCCGACTATGCTATATCTCGATGAAACGGGTGTTTTCATTTTATTTTTCAAGGGTTTATAATTTATAAGAAACGTCTTTCACTATATTTGTTTATTTATTGGCCTGTTTTTTCTCACTCCTGGGTAAAGGCCACCCCTGGCCTCCTCCTATCTTTCGTGGGTTCGCGCTTCCTCTTGCTAGTTCTGGCGAAATATGTCTAGTTCGTCGTGCTATCTCCTTCGTGGTCTGCCGCGACCCCGTCCCACTGTTTCAGCCCATCAACTTTGTGGTGCTTTGACCCACAATTGGTTGGGTATGCGGAACACATGTCCGTAACTATAAATATGCCCCAGCGACGCCCTGAGCCGAGGTCCGTACCCCACCCTTAGCGTATAGTCGTTTTTAAGTTAGTTAAGTAAGCCCTGGCTGAAGGCTTTGATATTCGAATAGAGGCCGCTACAGGCAAGTCCGGTTAAACAGCCGACAGTCTTCTGGTTTGACCTGCGAGAGGCCACACACAAAAAAAAGTGGTATGTATTATTCAAATAGTCAACGGTTAACTTTTTATAGAACTGACCGTAACATTGATTATTAGGGTTCCGTACCCAAGGGTAAAAAGGGACACTATTACTAAAACTCCACTGTCCGTCCGTCTGTCTGTCCGTCTATCACCAGGTTGTATCTCATGAAACGTGATAGACAGTTGAAATTTTATCTATAAGAACAAATACTAAAAAACAAAATAAAATAAATATTTAAGTGGAGTTCTCATATAACAAACGTATTTTTTTTTTTGCCGTTTTTTGCTACGGACGGTACGGAACGCTTCGAGCGCAGTTGACTCGCGCTTGTCGGTTTTTAAGGTTCCGTACCTCAAAAGGAAAAAATGGAACCCTTATAGGATCAATTTGTTGTCCGTCCGCCTGTCTGACTGTCAGTCAAGACCCTATATCTCGGGAACGCGTGGAGGAATGGAGTTGAAATTAAAACGATCATGTATTCAAGTCTGCGGTTCCTTGAAGCTGTGAAATAAAATCAAATAAGTTATCGGAAAAAAAGATACGCCTGTTTATGTCGCAAAAAACATGTATTTGGACACTCTCAAGGAAATCAAAATTCATAGGGTACTTCCCGTTGACCTGGAATCCTGAAATTTGGCAAGAAGCAATGTATCAATTGGCACTTGTATAGAAAAATTCTGAAAACTGTAAATTCGTAGTTAAGTCACAAAAAAAAAAAATTTGTCATTCGGAAAAATCCTTCCTAACTCACTTTGGGAACTGAATTGTTTTCATAGGTACGCTTGTACGGAACCCTCAGTGAACGAGTCTGACTCGCACTTGCCCGGTTTTTTTTTATATTACAATCAAGCAACATTTACATTACAAAAAGTCAGAAGCTAGGAGATCTGACACCAGTATGGCCAAGGGGTATTATGTCAACAACCAATTACTGTGTTGTGGGTTGTGAAGGTCAGATAATCAGTCGTTCCACGTGAAATACTGATATCCAATTTCATCCGGTTCGATTAAAAGCCGACCTCAATACCTACTACCTACTGGGGTTATGCGAATATGGGTTGTGCGAAAGTGAACCCCGGGGCCCTGGAACGAAAGCAAAGAAGGAACAGGAGTGGGTTTAAGTCAGTAAAAGTCTGATACGCTCGCGCGCTATTATGCACAGGCTCGTGTTTGACCACTGTCTCACCTGAAGGTAAGCGATGATGTGGCCGACGATGGAGCACGCTTGCCTAGAAATAACCTAATCACTCTTGACTTAGAGACCCCCAGGAGCTATCAGGAAACACAGACTCCTGCATGGAATAACACTCCTTAGCAGTATGCATATTGAATGTGTTAAAACTTTTTGTACGTATGGGTGGAATGTCCACCATGTATCGATGGTGCAACGCTGTACGTCTAGTGGTCCTTGCGAACAGGCTTTGAGGATTGATTTGAAAGTAATTTTGTGTATATATTTGAATGGATCTCTGGATGGTTTGAAAATACAATAGAAACCGGTAGGTGACGCTGCAATCGGGTTCGCATTTTCTGACAAAAGGACACTTTTCAGACGCGACAACGTCTGTCGGGACCGCTAGTATATGAAAATATAATATAATTAAAGAGCAATAATTAGAAGTAATGTTTTTCTTAAAACGTTGAAGGAAAACATCGTGAGGAAACCGGCATGACCTAGAACCAAGTATTCGAGGACATGTGACGTCCACAAACTCGCACTGGGCTGGCGTCGTGGATTACGAACGACCCATTCACTCTCCTAGAGAGGAGGCTTGAGTCCCAGCAGTGGGAACAAATGTTGTTTATGTTATGCTTTATGATCATTGTTTTTAACTGATACCTATTTACACGGTACGAAAATGAAATACAAAAGGTGCTTGGGTTTTGTAGATATGTCCCACGCTCACACAGGGCACTCCTCGAGAGTGTGCTATGCAGAATCCAGGTCACTTTGGCAATAGTGACAATTTGCAGTGGCCTCTCGCCCAGGGGCGCCGGCTTTTCGAAAACCTCATGGGTGCCCATGCTCATTTGATGACTCGAAAAAGTGGCGAAGTGGGAGAAGAGAAATGCACACTGATCGACCGACAAATATCTGTTTCATCAACAAACATTTGTGTTGGTGCGGGAATCGAACCCGCGACTCTTGCGTCTCAACCGGCACTATAAACGACTACGCTAAACGGGTAATGAAAAACGCCTCTCCATAAAAGGCAATTACTGATCTGTTTCTTCATAACTATTCTCAGGGGTGCTCGTCACCCACTGTTTATTTCTCATGGGTGTTCGAGCCCCCGAGCATTCACGCAGTCGGCGTCCCTGCTCTTGCCCATTCCTATTCAGGTACTCACCGAGATGATGCGCAACCAGTCAGCACCTGAGTGAGATTCTGGGAGATGCGCTTCCCTGTTTTCAGCCAAGCCACTGCCCCTGGGGTAGTTGAGCTATGCTGAAAACAGCTTTACTTTTTAAGGAATTGATTTTCCAGTAGATTAGCTCTCGTTCACTTTCACAATCATGTTAATAAGCCAACACGTGCTAGAAATAAACCTTCCCTTCACTCCCCTTAACTACGAATAGTGAATTACTCGCACATCGTCTAATTACAAATGCTGAAGTCCTCAGACGGTGAGCCTCGCGCTGAAATCCAATGGAGCTATTTGGCGCAGCTGTGAGATATACAATGTTGTTTTTTTTTAATGACTAACCAGTTTGTTGATGGTGAAACGCACTAGTTTATTAAGAGCCTATTTACTCTAGCCTTGAAGACACCTAAATTATAATTGTTCCAGTCCTTCGATGTACGCTGTATAAACGACAAAGCGAAACGCTTAGTTTGGGCCGTAGAGGTGTTAAGAATATAAAAGTGGACACTCGCCGTACGTCGGGATGTCTGATGGAAGAAAGTTGAAGGCGGAATCAAGTCATGTATTTATCCCGCACACTCCAAAATGCATCCTGTTAAACACCGAATGGCTGGCTACTTACTTATTAAAATAGCCTTTTTATTCTACTGCCACATCTAACAATATATAAACACATTTTAAATTCATTAATTATACATCACATTATGAACTAGTTTAAATCACAACATTTGAAATATCCGATTATTAATTATATTCATCTATTAATTACATATTTTGCTTCTACTTGTAAATAATTGAAATATAATCAAGTCAAACCATTTCTTAATTCTTTTGATCAGTTTAACCTTATATTTTAGTTATTAGAATGCCAGTTAATTATTGCAATGATTTTATTAGATACTGATCATAAATACCGTACAAAACAAATCATAAAACACTCCTTACATAACAATAAAAACAATCGTGTCAGCCAATGACTTAATAGCCAAGAGCCTCGACCAGCACCTTAGGAGGCTCGTGTTAGGCGACTGGATTAAGGGCTTGATTCCGTAAGTGGTACTCCTGGACACGGCTCGTATAGTTAGCAGGTTCCTTTCTCTGGAGCCCTGACGGCCGGTAGCTTAGACCCTGTTCCCGATACCGGTGGGATACTGTTTTTATATTTTTGAAATGTTTTATTTTTTATTTATGAAATATTTAAAAATGTAATGAATATGTGTAACTGAAATAAAAAAAATAACAATCCATTATAATATTCCACAACTACCAACCAACAACACAACGCCGTCTAGTCCCAAGCTAAGCAGAGCTTGTGTTATGAGTACTAAACAACTGATAAACATACTTATATATAAATACATACATATTATAGATTAATTATTACACCCAGACATAGAACAAATGATCGTGCTCATAACACAAACATTTGTCCTGGTTGGGAATCGAACCCACGACCTCCAGCATAGCAGTAAGGGCCACTAACCACTAGACCAACAGGCCAGTTGAGTCAATATATATAGTCAATAATCCATAATAATCATAACATTAAATTAAACAATAATACTTTTAGTAGTCGTCTCTTTGGCGAAGGCCTCCCCCACATTTTGGTTTTGTAGATTGAACTTAACCAAATCTGAATCCCCAATAAGCCTCTTCTTCCCTTTTTACAGAGTCCAAAGCTGCTAGATGGCATTTTGCAGCACCAGCCCATATGCCTCCCCCACCGCCTCTTACAGAAATCTAATGGACCTATTTGGCGCAGCCGTGTGACATAATATGTTTTTGTTTTTAGGGTTTCGTACCTCAAAAGGAAAAAAATCGGAAGCCTTATAGGATCTCTTTGTTACTCGTCTGTCGGTCTGTCTGTCAAGACTCTTTATCTCGGGAGCGCGTAGAAGCATCGAGTCGAAATTAAAATCATATATTAGAATCCTGAAATTTGGCATGAAGCAAGGTCTCACAGCACAAGTACAGAGAAAAATCTGAAAACTGTAAATTTGTAGTTACGTCATAATAAATCAAACGTAACGTGGACTTGCCGCCCAGGGCCAACTGGGAATTCGTCCCCCCCCCATTTTAAATGAAAATAAACAGCAACTAACTAGCAGTAGCAGTGATATGAAGATACGATTGTTATAATTTCAATTATTAGTTATTTAAAGTTTAAATATTATATTCAACTGGAGCAAAGTACATTACTATGAAAAAAAAATTAAGATAAATTACCACTTCTTCAGAAATAACATACATCTTCTATGAGAAGCAATGCCGCAAAAATCCACAGGATGTTTATCTTTTGAAATGTCTAACTAGGCACATGTAACAATAACGTAACATTGCGGGCGCGATATGGAAAAAGTGTTTTTTTTTTATGGAGAAAGTCATGGCACTTGCCGTATATCGCTCGAGGCATAGAGCCTGGGGCCATGGGCCATTCGTCCAAGCTAAGCCACTGGGCCACATAACTATTTTTTTTAACGTGAGAAATCCTCAAATGACTTCTCTCGCTCTAGGTGAAACGAGAGTATCAGACTTGTACCAACTAAAATGCGTTTTAGGCCCGAGAAAACTTTTTCAAACAATACCGCCACTCTGGCACATCAGATATGGTTTCATTAATTGTACTATTAATTCCTTCGTTCAATGCTAGTAATACGTTGATCCCTCTTATTGGATATTAGCGCTGATACTACATAACGCTTCTAAAATTGTTTCATTGTACCGCTCGATGTGGTCCTTTGACCGCGAAACAGCAGTAGTAGTGATATGAAGCCTAGTGTTTTTATTATTGCAATAAGTAGTGAATAATTTGGTTCTGAAAACATTACCCACATTACAAGCTAGGCGCTTAAAGAGCCGGTTGCAGTTTCAGAGTCTCTTCTTCTTCCGTAGGCGCGGGCTTGCAGACGGCGAGCAATGGGTGGCTCGCCGTCTGACCGTCCGGTAACCTTCCGGACCGAGCCCAAGTCGTCGACGGCGCGTACTGTTCCACGCGCGCCTCAAGGAGATGTCAGCAAATCGTAGGGGCCCAGCAGGGTCGAAGCCTACTGGGGACATGAGTGATGAAAGAGAACCCCGGGGCCCTAGAAAAAGGGCAAAGAATGAACAGGAGTGGGATTTATTCAGTAAAAGTCAGACACACCCTCACGCCCCGCCCAAGGGCAGAAAATGTCATTGGATAATTTCACAACTTAAAAAAAATGAAAATTTATTTACATTTACAATGTTAGTAAATTGGTACAAACAGGCTTAGAGCTATGTCATCATTGTAAACACACAGCAACATATTTTTTTTATATTTAAATTAATTAAATATTAAATACACTAGAAAAAATTTCATTATACCTGCAATTTAAATTATTCATTAAAAAATTGAAAAAAAAAGAATTATAATAATAGAATGCCAAATAAATTAGGTATACAAAATAAACAAAATAAAAATACAAATGTCAAACACAGTGGATAAAAAAGCAACAACAGTATATTAACAAGTAATAGTAGTAACATTCTTTGCAAAATATGGTTGATTAATATTTTTTTAGGGTTCCGTACCTCAAAAGGAAAAAAACGGAACCTTTATAGGATCACTTTGTGGTCCGTCTGTCTCTCTGTCAAGATCCTTTATCTCGGGAACGCGTGGAGGTATCGAGTTGAAATTAAAACCATATACTTAGATCTGCGGTTCGTTGAAGCTATAAAAAGTCAAACTTCCGAGTTTTAAAAAACCGTATATCCGACATAGTGGGCACGCCACAATTATGGCGGTAAGTCCCCTCTTTGAGGCGTGGTTGGAAAGACCTCACGGCGTCCTTACCTTCCGCATGACGCAGGTTCTCACCGGACACGGTAAGTTCGGGAAGTTCCTGCACCGGATTCGTGCGGAAACGACAACCGGGTGTCGCCACTGTGTGGACCGCCCGGAGGACACGGTAGAGCACACAGTGGAGGTGTGCCCCGCTTGGGCAGAGCAACGCCGTGTCCTCGTGGGGGCAAGCGACTGTGAATTATTTCAGGCATTTTTTAAAATTAGTTTTTAGGCAGTCGGGTTTTTTGTTTTTCTTTAATTTTTTTTTTCTTAATTAATTTTTTTTAAATTAATTTAAATATTTAATTTAATTTAATTAATTTAAATATAAAAAAAATATGTTGCTGTGTGTCTACAATGATGACATAATATAGCTCTAAGCCTATTTGTACCAACTTGCATTGTAAATGTAAATAAATTTTCTTTTTTTTTAAGTTGTGAAATTATCCAATGACATTTTCTGCCCTTGGGCGGGGCGTGAGGGTGTGTCTGACTTTTACTGAATAAATCCCATTCTGTTCATTCTTTACCCTTGTCCTAGGGGCCCCGGGGTTCTCTTTCACCACCCATGACCCCAGTAGGCTTTGACCCTGCTGGGCCCCTACGGTTTTGCTGACATCTCCTTGAGGCGCGCGTGGAACACTACGCGCCGTCGACGACTTAGGTTCGGTCCGGACGTTTATATATCTAAGTACCTAATAACATACATTATTTATTTTAAATCGGCACACTTTTTTATGTTGTTGTTTTATGAATAAAAATCGCATTATTTAGTGAACTTTTTATTATGTTTAGTTTAAAGTAAGTCGTTTTTAGTCAGTAATATCTCTCGCTCCGCCCAAGAGCGAGAGATGTCATTGGATGCTTTTCCCAGAGATAAAAAGATAATTTAACAATATTACTAAAAGTAGTTAAAATACTTATTATTAATAGTATTTAAAACAAATAATATCATAAAATACCTAGATATAATTTAAAAATATTTAATTAAATTTCATAACATAAAAAAAAACATGTCTTAGAATTACGGCCAACTTGAACCCGTAAGTCAGGGTCGTGACCACTAAGATACGAATGCTCTGAAGTCTTTTAGAAAGGCATCCCAATCAAAGACGAGGTCTTAGTTGTTTTGTATGCACCAAAACGTTTCAAATTTCCTTTTTTTTTTGGAAATTCACACAGTATAATTTTGAAATAAAATGCTATTTTTATTGGAGTCACTGACGTAAAATACTTAAGTATCGGGTGTTTAAAATGACGTCAATACGTCGTTATTCAGTGGTTTTAGGTATTTTAACAGATTAAGTTCGAAACACTGTAACTGCATTCTAAAACTAGGACAGTTGATGTGGCTCAAAAGACTCATCATCTTCCTGCCCTTGTCCCTTGTTATTTGGGGCCGACCCCAAATAACTTTTTTTCTTCCACTCTGCCCTGTCACTCGTCATGCTATCACTAACTTCCTTTTCTTTCATATCACTCTTCACACAATCCATCCATCTTTTCTTTGGTCTCCCTTTCCCTCTCCATCAATCCACTTGTAAATTCATAACTCTTTTAGTAACATGCGTCTCATCCCGGCTCAAAAGACTACACAAATGGACAATAAGCAGGACACGTCTGCTGAGACAGACGGTAGTGCCCTGAGTCAGACGGTCTATTGACGGGGCTCGTTAACGAATAGCAATGTCAGTTCTCCTTCAGTAGCAGTCCTGAAGAAACAAAGGTGGGTTGTCAATAAATATCTGACAATCGCTCTCGGTCCACTAAAGAGTGGGAGAAGTTATTTTACGATTTCCCTCACCAAGAACGCCACCGGTACATGGTGGACGTCCCTCCTATACGCACGAAACGTTTTGCGAAGACATTCATTGTGCGTACAGCTAAGGAGTGGAATTCCTTGCCGGAATCTGTGTTTCCTGATGGCTACAACCCGGGAATCTTTAAGTCAAGAGTGAATAGGTTACTTCTGGGTAAGCGCGTTCCGTCGTCGAACGCATCGTCGCTTTCCATCAGGTGAGATAGCGGTCAAACGCGAACCTATTAAGAATAAAAAAAGAAATTTGTGTTTTTTCATAAGTTTCTTGCATTTGTGTTTTTTCTTAAGTTTTTTGCATTTGTGTTTTTTCTTATTTTTTTTTGCATTTGAGTCTTTTCTCTAGTTTTTTTCATTTGTGTTTTTTCTTAAGTTTTTGGCCGTTACCGAGTAGGAGTAGAGTAGGCTTCAGAAAATCACTGTTTTCAGACACTACTCGGGAGCTAGGGCCTTAACCACTTAAATTCGAGTTCAAAGTCATTTGATGACTTCTTACGTAAAGTAAAAAAAAGTCTAGATGCAGCCTACTCTTTTTAGTGTTTGATTTAAGTTGATTGGATATAAACGTTCCTTTTGCTTTTTTAATGCTAGACAAGGAAAAACAAGTTTTATGACTGCATTGAGGAAAGGATATTTGAAAATTGCTCAATTTAATCAGTTCTCGGTTCCTTGACTTATAACGTTTCAATAAATTGCATTTTGATTGCATGCTCGTATCTAAATAGATAATAACGACTGCACAGGTCGGATTTCAAGGTGAAGTAATGCTGGCCACGTCACAATTGCGGCGGTAAGTCCCCTCTTTGAGGAGTGGCTTCCACCTAAAGCAGATCCGGGCATGGACAGGTCGAGTGGTTATCGCATCGTCTGAGTATCATCGTGACCTCGTGGAGACGACCAGCGGCGGCAACCTTATTTAGCTGTATTTAGCCTAAATACATATGGAAATACTGGGTACATACTCTCTCTTTGCCTTGCCTTATCCCATTTCAATTGGGGTCGGCTCTCCTCGTCATTTTTTGCCAGATATTTCGGTTCTGGGTCGTCGAGTCATTCACTTGGGCTTTCTTTAGGTCATTGCTAATCACAGACATCCAAGTCAGAAGGGGTCTACCACGCTTTTTTGGACCTGTATTCATGTGTAGGACTTCCCTAGTCATATGTTCTTCACATCTTCTCATTACATGACCATGCCATCTGAGTCGCGTCTCATTAAGTTTTTCTCCGATTGGGCGGATCTTAAAACTTCCACGGATATGTTCGTTCCTGACCCAATCGTTGAGAGTGACACCTCCTGAAAATACTGGGTACATACCTTAAAGGTATATTATATCTTACGTATAGGCCAGTACCTACGGCTTTGTCCGAACTACTACCATAAGATAGTCGATCTGAAATACTCCTAAGCTACGCAAAAGCTTATAGCATGACCCGAAGTATCATATGCTTTAGGCGAACATTTGGTGGATCTAATTTAGTTAGAAAAAAACTGGGCAATTGCGAGTTGGACTCGCGCCCTGAGGGTTACGTACAAACTTACCTCTGTAAAGAGTTCAATTCTTGATTGGAGTCTCGAAGTTTTTTTCCAAATCGCAGAAAAAATACATAATTTTTCATGTAACAACACATTTTCTCACATTTATATAAGGTGTTAAAAAATTAACTTTAAGAATTCCGAGGGGACATTGTATTGTGT
Source organism: Mythimna vitellina (assembly GCA_949316375.1). Taxonomy (NCBI): domain Eukaryota; kingdom Metazoa; phylum Arthropoda; class Insecta; order Lepidoptera; family Noctuidae; genus Mythimna; species Mythimna vitellina. Next base: position 20,704,891 of record OX438702.1, on the reverse strand, counting down.
TGTTTTTCATTATGAAATGGTCCCGTAGTAAAAGTTGTTCATAATGAGGTGTACAATGCCCCCTCGAAATTCTTAAAGTTAATTTTTTAACACCTTATATACTTGTATTATAAGCCTTGCTTTATGCAAAATTTCAGGGGTCTGGGTCATAATTTTGAATCCCTTGAGTGTATACGTTTTTTTGCGACATAAACGGTCATATTTTTTTGTCTGTTAACATAGAAGTTTGATTTTTTCACAGCTTCAAGGGACCGCAGTCCTAAGTTGCACATGGTATTAATTTTAACTCGATACGTCCACGCGTTCCCAAGATAAAGGATCTTGACAGACAGACAGACAGACGGACGGGCAACAAAACAAAGTGATGAATAAGGGTTCCGTTTTTTCTTTTTGAGGTACGGAACCCTAAAAAGGTTTCATATATCAATGACTATAAAGAACATAATTGTGTGTGTTGTTGTTATGAGGCCTAACAATTATTACAAAATTTCACAATTTACTATTTTCAGTTTACTTAAGTCGACAATGTTTTGATCTTTTTACGTCCTTTTTTAACTACTTCGATTGGTGAATTTAAACATGATATATTTAAATAGTACTTATTATAACCAACATTATATTCTTAGCTGACACTCCTGAGCTAGATAAAGCAGGAAGGAAAGATTTCATGGCTCTTAATGGTGTGTCCAGACCTAGCGAATTCTACCGCTCACGAATGGCGCGCGTGCATTTTTTTTTTTTTTTTTTTTAATTGATATAAACCAGTGCTTGACTGCGATCCCACCTGATGGTAAGCGGAGATGCAATCATTGATGGTCAGGCGCACTAGTTTATTAAGAGCCTATTCACTCTAGCCTTGAAGACACCTATATTATAGTTGGACGGAAAGACCGCAGCAGGCAGATTGTTCCAGTCCTTCGATGTACGCGGTATAAACGACGAAGCGAAACGCTTAGTCCGGACCGTTGAAGTTTCAACAACGTAAGGGTGGATACTCGCCGTTCGCGAGACTTGCGATTTTGCGCGCGGTTCGTTCATACGAAGCGGCGCATTCGCCAGATCTGGACTTTATTATATTATGTGCAAGGCAACCTAGGAGGTGGTCGCCTACTTAACCAGACTTGCCTGTGGCGGCCCCAATTATACAATCAAAGCCAGGGCTTACTTAACTAACTTAAAACTAAGCGACTACATGCTAAGGGCAGCCCCCTGTGGGATACGGACCTCGACTTAGGGCGTCGCTGGGGGAGGGCAGCAAGAGACGGGCTGAATCGAACAAGATATTATATATTATTATTAACGGGGAATTTTTAACCGACTTCTAAAAAAAGGAGGAGGTTCTCAATTCGGATGTTTGTATTTTTTTTGTATGTTTGTTCGCGCATAACTTCGTTGTTTGCCAACCGATTTGAAAAATTCTTTGTTTGTTGGAAAGGGTATACTTCCCAAATAGTCCCATAGTCACCAAGTTGGGATCTGATGATGGAATCTTGGCGAAATCGAGGGAACTCCTCAAATATTATAGGCAACCATATAGTGATTTTGGTATTTTCATCGAGAACTTAAGTATTTACAGTCAAAAAGTAACATTTCATAAAGTGGAACTGATGAAGAAGACCAGAAATAGTCAACGGAACTTTTTACTCGCATAGATATCACAATTAAGATAGTTAAGCGACTATGACAACACAAATAAATGAATGGTTCTGAATAGTTACGTTGAAAATGGTATCATCGAAGTGATCTGATGATGATGATGGAGCCGGAAGGTAGGCACTGGAACTCCGTAATTAATCAATGTAAGCCGTGTTTGGGCTTATTAAAATTGTCATGAGATGCACTTTGGTTATAAGGTACTATCAAACTGATCTGATGATGGGGCCGGAAGGTGGAAGGTAGACACAGGAACTTCATAATAACACAAGGTAACCTAGCAGTGTTTGGGTTAATTGGAATTATCATGAGAAATAGGCACTCTGTTTATAAGTGTATCGCAACTAAAAAGTGTGAAATAAAAAACTTTTTACAAAAAAAGAATAACCGACTTGACTAAAAAAAATACTAAAAATATCAAAATAACTTTAATTTCGGAAGTCGGTGTTAAATAAGATACAAATAATACCGAGAAACACCGACTTCCGAAATTAAAGTTATTTTGATATTTTTAGTATTTTTTTTAGTGAAGTCGGTTATTCTTTTTTTGTAAAAAGTTTTTTATAAACTACAGGCTCAGCGGCGCTGGCTGGCTCGAGCAAGGGACGGGGCGGACGTTGACGGGATTGTCGCGGCGGGCCTTGGCGGCGAGGACGGAAGGACGGCGGTCTGTAACGTCTTCGAACTGTAGCCAGATCTTGACGCACATTTATACTGGAAATGTTGTCAAGTACATTGCATTGAAGGTATTGTTACCGCATACCTACGTATCGTGATCATTTATTTATTAACATGTTTAAAAGTATTTTAAAACCTGGTTTTTGTAAAGAGTATTTGGATTAGCAGGTTTTTTTAGGTGGGAAATCATCCAAATAATAAACTCAAGTTCGAGTGCTAATTCGTAAGAAGTTGGCAGTAGTATCATCACAGCGTTAATGTTTTCCAATTTTCGATTTGGGCTTTTTGTCTATATTAGTGTAGGTATGTAGTTTATTCACTTGAGTATATATAGTATCATCATCATCATTTCAGCCGAAAGACGAATACTGTTGGACATAGGCCTTCCCCAAGTGTCGCCACAAACAACGGTCCTGTGCGTTTCGCATACATCGTATTCCCGCAACCTTTGCCAGATCATCAGTCCACCTTGTAGGAGGCCTTCCAACGCTGCGTCTTCCGGTACGCGGTCGCTACTCCAGTACCTTACGGCCCTAATTGTTTTATATATGTTCTGTATAATCTGTATAATCCAGGTATTTATACAATACCTAGGCAATGCATATAATACCTGGGGCGCCCAGGCAATGGGTGAAATATTATGATTATCATAATCATAATATCATAATGTATTAAACAGATTGGAGGTGTGGTGGCACAGACTGGAGAGTGTTGGCCTGAAATTGAGTAGAACCAAAACGGAATACCTACTTGTTCTGCGATTTCGGTGGTCTCTCCGGTCCTATGCCCTTAGCTCTCGCTGGAACGCCCATACCAATCTGCTCCGACTTTCGGTACCTCGGGTCGCTTATCCAAGGAGATGGCGAGGTAGACCGAGACGTATCACATCGGATCAATACAGGATGGATGAAATGGCGACAGGTCACTGGAACAATTTGTGACCCACGGATGCCCCTCAAGTTGAAGGGTAAAATCTACAAGTCCGTGATAAGACCTGTCATACTGTATGGATCAGAATGTTGGGCTGTGAAAAAGACGCATGAAAAAAGATTGCATGTAGCGGAGATGAGAATGTTGAGATGGATGTGTGGAGTGACGAGAATGGATAAAGTAAGAAATGAATATATTAGAGGAAGTTTGAAAGTGGCGCCAGTGACTGAAAAGTTGAAGGGGAATCGTTTGTCTTGGTATGGTCATGTAAAGAGGAGAGATGAAACACATGTTACTAAAAGAGTTATGAGTATACATGTGGATGGGTGGAGAGGGAGAGGAAGGCCAAAGAAAGATGGATGGATTGTGTGAACAGTGATATGAAAGAAAAGGAAGTTAGTGATAGTATGACTTTTGACAGGATAGAATGGAAGAAAAAAACGTGTTGCGCCGACCCCAAATAAGATGGGACAAGGGCAGGAAGATGATGATGAATATCATAATGTATTAAAAGTGCTTCATAAAATAGAATATCAGTATAATAAATTCCCCTATCACACTATCGTGAATAGAGTATAGTTAGTACAAATTGATGATTTTACCAATTATTTTCTAATTATCTAGAAGTGGGTATCTAGGTGATGGTTTGCTGTATTAGGCTCGAGGCTGTTAAGTAGGTATAGTAGCAATGAAATCTCCACTTGGGTTTTTACAAATGTGCTGATTAAAATTTCTGTAATATTGTTACTATTTTGGTGTACAATAAAGTTTATTCTATTCTTTGTTGAACAGAGTGTAATGTAGAGTCTCTCAAACCTCCGTTATAAACGAAGGGTTCTCCGGCCAGAGGGGTGTTGTATCTGGTCCAGGCAACTGCCTAGATCAGACTTCGTTAAGTTATTTTTGTAGTGGTCGGTATTGGATGGCTGAGCTCCTCTCAAGCTTCGTTTTTTTTTTTTTAATTTGATATAAACTAGTGCTTGATTGCGATCCCACCTGATGGTAAGCAGTGATGCAATCGTTGATGGTGAGGCGCACTAGTTTATTAAGAGGTTAGGTTTGTCACGGATTACTTTATTATACCTTCAGTAAATAAGAGCCCAAAGAATTGTGGGCAGGGCACATTGCTCGCAGAACAAATGGTCGATAAAGACGAAAGGTTCTGGAATAGCGACCACGTACGTACGCGTACGTAGACGCAGCGTTGAAAGGCCTCCCACAAGGTGGACCGATGACCTGGGTGTCGCGGGAATCCGATGGATGCGAGAGACACAGGACCGGTCATTGTGGCGATATTTGGGGGAGGCCTATGTCCAACAGTGGACGTCTTTTGGCTAAAATGATGATGATGATGAATTAGGTAAGTACACATATTTTGTCATAAAATTTTGGACACAAACTTTAACCGCCAACACGCACTGGACCAGCGTGGCGGGTTATGGTCCAAACCCCCCTAAATGCATAATGCAACAAAAAAACAGGCCCCAAGTGCCCGGCGACTCCAGCGGTTGTGCTAGCGTGGACGGGCGTGGGCGCAGCCCTGGGGTCTGGGGTGCTAAGAATCTCCGGGTGGGATCGATCAACCGTCGACGACTGGACCTGGCGACGTACAACGTGCGTACACTCCGGTCCGATGAGAAGATCGCCGAACTTGAAGAGGAGTTGAGCAGGTTACGATGGAGTATTGTGGGATTATCCGAAGTCCGAAGACAGGGGGAGGACACGATAATCCTAAAATCTGGTAACCTGCTCTATCTTCGGGAAGGAGACCAGCAGTCCCAAGGAGGTGTCGGGTTTATCGTCCACAGGTGCCTTGTTAACAATGTGGTGAAGATCGAGAGTGTGTCGACCAGGGTGGCGTACCTTATACTCAGAATATCATCAAGATATTCGCTGAAGGTCATACAGGTATACGCTCCGACCTCGACACACCCCGACGACGAAGTAGAGACCATGTATGAGGATGTATCCAGGGCCATTCATGGTTATAAGTCTCACTTCACCATGGTTATGGGGGACTTTAACGCGAAACTGGGCAAACGCGACGGTGACGAGCTGCGAGTAGGGCAATTTGGGTCTGGACGTAGGAACCACCGGGGACACCTACTGGCCAGTTTTATGGAGAAGGAGGGCCTCTACATGATGAACTCCTTCTTCAGAAAGCGTGAGCATAGGAAGTGGACCTGGCAAAGCCCTGATGGTGCAACTAAAAATGAGATTGACTTCATCATGTCCACAAAGAAGCAAATATTCAATGATGTCTCTGTGATCAATGGTGTGAAAACCGGAAGTGATCACCGCCTGGTAAGGGGCTCATTGAATATCAATGTCAAGCTTGAAAGGTCACGACTGATGAGGTCTACGCTCCGTCCTGCACATATCCAGATCCAAAACTCCGAGAGCTTTCAGCTCGAATTTCAAAATCGTTTCGAATGCCTAGGAAGCTCTGTGGATGAATACAACGATGGGTTCGTGGAAACTGTCCATACGGTCGGGTCTAAATTCTATAAGACTCGTACAAGTAAGAGCAAGAGGCTCACAGATCGAACTCTCCAGCTTATGAAGGAGAGGCGTGAGATGATTCTGCAGTCTTCAGACGACGCGTGCACATATCGGCAGCTCAATAAACAGATCTTTAAGTCCTTGAAACGCGATCTCCGTCACTTTAATACCGGAAAAATTAAAGACGCGATTGAGCGAAATAAGGGCTCTAAGGTGTTTGCAAGAGATCTGTCTATTGGGCAGAGCCAGCTCACGAAACTGAAGACCGACTATGGCAGAGTCATATCCGCAAAATCGGAGCTTCTGGGAGCGATCGAGGCTTTTTATGGACAGTTGTACACGTCAATCACAAAACCCACTGCGAATCTAGCAAACGACCCAAGAGCTAGATTGACCCGACACTATACCGAAGATATCCCGGACGTCAGCCTGTACGAGATTAGGATGGCTCTGAAGCAGCTTAATAACAACAAGGCACCTGGTGATGACGGAATTACGGCCGAACTCTTGAAGGCGGGTGGGAAACCGATCCTTAAGGCCCTTCAGAAGCTGTTTGATTCCGTCATATTCGAGGGAAAAACGCCACAGGCGTGGAGCAGAGGTGTGGTGGTACTCTTCTTTAAGAAGGGCGACAAGGCCCTGCTCAAGAATTATAGGCCCATCTCACTTCTGAGCCACGTCTACAAGCTGTTCTCCAGAGTCATCACGAACCGTCTCGCGCGCAGGTTCGACGACTTCCAGCCTCCCGAACAAGCCGGATTCCGAAAAGGCTTCAGCACCATAGACCACATACATACGCTACGGCAGGTTATACAGAAGACCGAGGAGTATAATCTGCCTCTGTGCCTAGCGTTTGTGAACTATGAGAAAGCCTTTGATTCGATCGAGACTTGGGCTGTGCTGCAGTCTCTCCAACGGTGCCAGATTGACTATCGGTACATCGAGGTGCTGAAGTGTTTGTACAAAAACGCCACTATGTCAGTCAGACTACAGGACCAGACCTCGAAACCTGTCCTCCTGCAGCGGGGTGTGAGGCAGGGAGACGTCATTTCTCCGAAACTGTTCACGGCCGCAATGGAGGATGTCTTCAAGGTTCTGGACTGGAGTGGATTAGGCATTAATGTCAATGGCGAGTACATCACTCATCTTCGGTTTGCCGACGACATAGTAGTCATGGCTGAGACTGCGGAAGAGCTCAGCACAATGCTAAATGACCTCAGTAGAGCTTCCGAAAGAGTGGGTCTCAAAATGAACATGGACAAAACTAAAGTCATGATAAACATCCATGTAGCACCCACTCCGATCAAGATCGGAGACTCTGCACTCGAAGTTGTAGATGATTACGTTTACCTGGGACAGACAATCCAGTTGGGTAGATCTAATTTCGAGAAAGAGGTCAACCGTCGAATCCAACTCGGCTGGGCAGCGTTCGGGAAGCTGCGCGGTATCTTTTCATCCAATATACCACAGTGTCTCAAGACGAAAGTCTATGACCAGTGCGTGTTGCCAGTGATGACATATGGTTCCGAAACGTGGTCGCTCACAGTGGGCCTCATCAGAAGGCTCAGTCACCCAAAGGGCAATGGAAAGGGCTATGCTCGGAATTTCCTTTCGTGATCGAATCAGAAATGAAGATATCCGCAGGAGAACCAAGGTTGCCGACATAGCACGAAGAATCGCCAAACTTAAGTGGCAATGGGCAGGGCACATTGCTCGCAGAACGGATGGCCGTTGGGGCCGAAAGGTTCTGGAGTGGCGACCGCGTACCGGAAGACGCAGTGTTGGAAGGCCCCCTACAAGGTGGACCGATGACCTGGTGAAGGTTGCGGGAATCCGATGGATGCGAGACGCGCAGGACCGTTCTCTGTGGCGACATTTGGGGGAGGCCTATGTCCAGCAGTTGACGTCTATCGGCTGAAATGATGATGATGATGATGATGACATAAACTTTTAACATTTTTTTAAAGATACTTGTACTTTTTACATTAATCATATTATCTGGTGATTTATTATAAAACACCGCTCCCTCGTATAATTTTTTTTTTTCCCGTAATTGGTTCTGGGTGATGGTTCTTCTTATGTACAGACTAGAGTTCTACCGAACTTTCGGTTTTGTCCAAAACCGGTTGGCAAAAAAACGACTTTCGAACATTCCCGCACCTCGTTTCTGTGTTTTCCTTACAACGCTTTTTCCTTATAAATTGATTAAACTAGAAATTAAACTTAATTAAGTTGTATTACTTTCACCGTAACTAACACCAATCAAAAACCTGACAGCAAAAAACAACATTCACCATAAATTAAATTCGAGACAGAGTAGTTAATTAAAATCGCAGTGTATAGCGAAAACGAATCATCGATTGACTGGATATATCCGCCGTCAATACATCGACGCGGCTTCTATTCGGAGCACTATCGGAATATTCACAGACGAATAATTCTGCGGTTGCATGTATGAATCTGAATAGGATGTGCGAATATTGTAATAAGTAGTTACATTTTGATTATATTTAGCACGGTTTGGAGGATCCTGATCGTAGAACGGATGGTCGATGGGGCCGAAAGGTTAAACGCAGCGTTGGAAAACCTCTCACAATTTGGACCGATGACCGGCGAGAGTCGCGGGAATGCGGTGGATGCGACATAGCCCGAAGAATCGTCAAACTTAAGTGTCAGTGGGCTGGGCACATTTCTCGCAGAACAGATGGTCGATGGGGATGAAAGGTTCTGTAATGGCGACCACGTACCGGAAGACGCAGCGTTGGAAGGCCTCTCACAAGGTGGACCGACGACCGGCGAGAGTTCAGGAATGCGGTGGATGCGAGACACACAGGACCGTTCGTTGTGGCGGCACTTGTGGAGGCGTATGTCCAACAGTGGACGTCCTTCGGCTGAAATGATGAAAATCATGATAAGCTGAAGGTTTCATCAGGCCTGTGGCTGGCTCTATGCTTAGTAGATACTAATTAACGGATTCTAAATTCAAACTCTCTTCTATAAAAAATTTGCTAATCACATATTTGGTTTAAATACTGATTACCAGATTCTAAATTCAAATTCTCCATGGAAAATTTTGAATGAACCTGCTTATCAATGTTGGAACACACGGTTATTTTTTTTTAATGAGGCTCATAATGTTCATCAATCATGTGTAAAATCGATAGATTTTTGAATTTCCTCCACTTTTTTTAAACTTTAATCACGGCATTATCTTCACTATATTCACATGTTGCTGCACATGACTCAAAGAGTCTTAGCTGCTGAAAAGAACCCTTAGGTCTTTCAATCCTGGGCTGCAGGATTTTTTGAAAGACTCACCACGGCTGTGGAACACAAAGGGCAACTAAAAGAACACGGGTAATAATTCCCATTCTTAAAAATGGCGCTAGATTATGCATGCCTCGTCCATGCATTATCAACTCCTGACGGAAGCTATCGACTACTTACACGCGCGTAGCTGAGCCAATGCTGTGCTTACCGTGTCACATTCAAGAGGTTTTTAATATGCCAGGTTATATTGAATGAAATTGTGTAGCAGTGTAATGAAATAGCAATAACGAGTAAAATTGTATCATCATGTATTATCATGTATAGTCCAGTGGCGGCTGGTGGGTCATAGAAGTGGTGGTGCACTTTACCAGCTTATTATGTATTCGAATTCACAGGTCCAAAAAAAAAGCATTATGGATGCGCAATATACCTACTAATGTGGTTATGTAGACTGTATTTGCGAAATTAGTTAATCAGATAATTGCGTGAAACCTTTATTAACTTATTCGTTAAATTTTATTATATTGGTTCTGTAAACAGAATCTAATTGGTTACGAATATCTACGGTGCCCAACACAAACAAATTTGATGCATCATGTATTTTTTTTATTCACTTACCTGCGTCAAATCACTAATTCCTGATTTCGTCCAAATCAATTCACCGCCAAAAACAATACAAGGAAATCAAAAGAAAGTATTGAGCTGCTCACATCCACACAGCCATTTCTTTTTAATGTACATTTTTTTCATTATCACACTTTGTAACGTACAGCCGCCCCTGGTATAGTCATGTATCACATGATACACCTATAGCTTAGCTTAGTCGGGGTTATAATGTTCCCACTGTCGGGATTCAGGCCTCCTCTCTAGGAGAGGGAATGGGCCGTAATCCACCACGCGGGCCCAGTGCGGGTTGGTGGATGTCACATGTCTACGAAATTTTGGTTCTAGGACATACCGGTTTCCTCACGATGTTTTCCTTCACCGTTTTGAGAGCAGTGGTGATGAAATAAATTACACAAAGTAATGCGCCTGGCTGGGTTTGAACCCGCGACCTACAACTTTTAAGTCGGGGCCGTTACCACTCGAGCACCACTGCTCACCTATATACATATACACCCATATCTTGGTCGAAAGCAAAGAGGAGTTTTTCGACACTACATTTTAGATTGTTTTTAGTTCATTTTAATTAGTTCTAGGTTTTTTTATGATTATTTTGTTTAGTGTGTTTTACGTTTTTTTTATATACCAGGCCACTCAGAAAGTTTTGCGAAAAAAAGTTTTCATGTACAAGGCACTGGCCACTTCTAATTATTATGAAAACTTTGGTTAATTAAAAAGTAAAAATACAATTGTTCGAATTTTATGTGAAGGCAAGGTTTGTCTTTATTATAACAGATTTGTAAATTACGTTTAGTTAATAAATACATATATAATAACTAAACATAAGTAAATAATAACTAAACTTAATATGTATACTAAACCTAACAAAGACACAAAATACACTCAGACATCGAAGTACTACTCCACATCGTTGTCATCAGGAAATGTGCCAAAAAGGCTGGCAGCATTGCCACGTTGTATGGCAATGCTAATTCTTTGGGCGAAGAACAAGCCAGTTCTGGGGTCCCTTGACCCAAAACTTTCAACCCCAAACAGCTTAAGCTTACATGTATTTATTAACATCACATCAAAAAAGCTGATTAGCATCCGTGGACTCATAGCAAGGTTCAGTTGAAAACCAGCGTCAGGCAACTGCTACATAGTGGCCTGGCATTTGCTGAACTGGACCTATTTGGCGCAGCCGTGAGACACACAATGTAAATGTACTTTTTTTAAGTTTTAGTATTTAAGTTTCTATATTGTATGTTAATATCATTGTGTGTACCTGTGTGCCAAATAAACGTGTTTTCTTTCTTTCTTTCTTTCTTAAAACTGTAATTAACAATAAGGTTACAGTATTTGTGCCATTTGAAGGTCAGCAGCCGCAGAGGCAGCACCGGCACAGCCCGCCGTAATTGGAACATGGATAGCGCAAGGGTGTCGACTCAGGTTGCGTCCCCCTCCAGGGGCCTACCCATCTTCCACGGCACCAACGTCATTATGGTTTCTTCCCATCGTCATCATCAACTATCCCCAGTATGGGGTAGATGTGCCAAAATATAGAGGTCCGCCAATATTGCTACTACACGAACAAATAATGATAATATGATTTTAACCGATTTCAAAAACAGGAGGATATCAATTCGGTTGTATTTCTTTTTTTATGTTTGTTACCTCAGAACTCCGTCGTTTATGGACCAATTTGCAAATTTTTTTCCCCTAAAAGGCTATGCTTCCAGATTGGTCCCCTTTTTTCCAAAATCCAGTTCTGATGATGGAATCCATGAGGAATCGAGGGAACTCTCAAATATTAAAGGCAACCACAGTGATTTTGGTATTTTCATTGAGAACTTAAGCATTTACAGTCAAAAAGTAACAGTTGATGAAGTGGAACTGATGAAGAAGACCAGAAATGGTCAACGGAACTTCATACTCACATGATATCACAATGAAGATAGTTAAGCGACTATGACAATACAAATAAATGAATGATTCTGAACAGTTACGTTGAAAATGGTATTATCGAAGTGATCTGATGATGATGATGGAGCCGCAAGGTAGGCACAGGATCTCCGTACTCAATTAAAGTATCATAGCCGTGTTTAGGCTTATTAGAATTGTCATGAGAGATGCCATATATATATATAATAGCCAAAGGGCTATAAGGTACTGTGGAACTGATCTTATGATGGAGCCGGAAAGAGGAAGGTAGACACAGGAAAAAAAAACACAAAATTTCTGAACTCGGTGAATAAGAAACAAAGAATATTGAGAAACATAGACTTCCGAAATTAAAGTTATTTTGATCCTTTTATTGTTTTTTTTTTTTAAGTGAAGACGGTTATTTTTTTTTTGTAATTTTTTTTTATACTTTTCATTTTGTAGATAAAAAAACCGAAGTAGGTACCCACCTGACAGTTTTGCAAACAAATTATTTTGGTTCTTTGCTGAGAGATATGAAGTGATTTCAAAAAGTATACCGTTAAAGGTAGAACTACACTGCGCACACGTGTGCCACACACGCCGATCTGGCCGCGTCTCTCTCCATACATTTTATATGGCAAATAGACTTGTAGAGCTACATTAGATCCACGCCACGCGACTTCGTTCTACGTACAAATCAGGCGTGGTCCACGTGTGCGTCAGTCTTATGTGGTTCTAGCTTTATTCCGATATTGTTCTAGGACTTAAATATAATTGGTTCCCAAACATTTAAGCTTTTTGACATTTTTGATATTTGTCGCTGATACCCTATTATTTTGTCTAGGCCCACCATAGATGTTGGTGAAGCGTCAATGCCTTTTTTCAATGTGTATGTATTTTTGGAGAATAAATAATATAAATTAGTTACTTTTCCCGCATTCTTCGTACTTTAATAAAAACATATGAACAATGATTCCGTTCACCAATATTTACGACCGCAGCGCGTCCATTGGTTAGGCGTATCGAATGCTTCCTTGAGACGCTCGCTAAAGACCGATAGAGGGCGTCTTCCCGCCAAAAAAGTAAGTTCCGTTTGCCACCGCCATTCGCATTGCGTCGAATGTACACCGCTCCGCGATAAAAATCCAACAAAAAGAAACAGGCAACGGCAGATCATAGCGGGTATTAGGTGCGAGAGCAAAACAACCCCTCAGTCGTCCGGATGACCCAGTGACCATGTACTTGTGTTTACTATTACTTCCATAACAGCTTATAACTTTGTGATTTTGTATGATACAGTTGTGAAATTTTGTACATAGATTCTTTAAATAAAAATACTAGACACGTGTTTCGGGTTTCGCATATACTAAAACTAACGTTGAATCCTCCATCCCTTTAACAGTTCAGTTTAGGTTGTAAAATGGCCTCAAGTACGAAACACTGAAACTTCGGCTTTATTCTTCCCCCAAGATCTAGAACATTCTCCGCTGTGTAGTTAAACCTGTTCTACTAAATGTTTACTTAAAACTTTCTGTAACTCGCTTACGGTCTTTACAACAAATTGGAAAACAAAGTGGTAAGGGTATGGACTTATTTATAAGACATAGCGGGTTTACTAAGAGTATTTCGTAATTTCAAACTAAATCGAACATTTCAAATAAATTTAAAAAATCCTTGATGGCTCGACCCAATTTTTTTTTCATTGTAAAGTACTGATTAGGCAACTGAAGGATACAGGTAGGATTTAGTCAGTAGAAGTCTGACACGTCCCCTCTTTCTAGAGCGGGAGAATTCATTAGAATAATTAATTGATTATTTCCTAAGGTTGTCTGGTAGATATTCGCCGCCTTTTTACCCATATTAGTGGTGGTGACAATAAAGTTTATTCTATTATTCTGTTCTATTCTATTCTATTCTATTAGATTACCGTGGCCGAATACTGTGCAAGGTAAGGAATTGAATTTGGAAAATTTACTATTTTGCCACGCTAAGAAAAATATTCGATTTCATGAATCAATATCGATAAAAAAGTTTTAGCATCACATTCATTATGGTACATTTCACTGGAGTTTGTGTTCGTTTCTCAGTAACTTCCATCAGATTTTATCTCAAGTGAATAAGTTCATTCTACTTAGAAACTCTGTTAAACAGAAGAAAACACCGCAGCATTTTCCTTACGTGAATAATCGTTACAGGTAGTCAGACGCCAGTAATTTTTGACCCTCAGTCTATCCAAGGAGTATCGTGTTGCACAGTAACTGGGATGTGGAGGAAGAACAAGAATTCTCCCGGGAGATCGGTCCGTGGGGTCGCTAAAGTCCAACAGTTCGCCACAAAACCGTCCGGCGGTTTTTATCTCTTGTCTGGCCCCTCACCTTAGGCGTTATATGGCAAAGCAAACGTTACCGATACAGACCTAGGGTTTTTTGAAGCACGCAAGCGCCACCACGACGTCAACATAGAGATAAGACGATGGGGTTATTATTATGATTATTATCAGGCCCGACCCAAAAAAAAAGTGGTCAATTTTTTAATTTTTTTTTAATTCTTGATAGGTTTGCGCTTGACCGCTATCTGACCTGATGGAAAGCGACGACGCGGTCGACGATGGAGCGCACTTACATAGAAGTAACCTATTCACTCTTGACTTAAAGATTTCCGGGTTGTAGCTATCAGAAAACACAGATTTGCACGCACAATGAATGTGTTTCCAAAACGTTTCGTGCGTATAGGTGGGATGTCCACCATGTACCGGTGGCGCGTTGCCGTACGCCTGGTGGTCCGATAATGGAACGGGCTAGGCGGAATTAGGTTATACAATTCCGACGTATACTCCCCGAAATGCAACCGGTAGAAAACCGACAGGCTAGCAACTCGGTGTCGATGCTCAAGACTTTGAAGCCTCGACACAACAGTGCATCTTTGCCAACGATCCTCCTGGCTCGCCTCTCAATTGCTTCAAGTGCATCAAGCTGGTATCGGGCAGGTCCATCCCAAAGATGAGAGCAGTTGAGAGCAGTACTCCATAAATATTTTCCGCGTCTCCTATCAACATATTCGCTTCTTAATTAAATGGAACTTTCTATAGCAGGGAACAGGTTCAGCAAATACGCGAACCAAAATACAACTTGTTTAAAGATTCCATTGGAATACTGAACTCCGTACCGATACTGAAAATATGAGTTTGTAACTGAAATAAGACTACGTGGTATAGGTAGAAATGAAACTATTGCAATTATAACATAATATCCTTGCTGTACACACACACGGCAGAGCAGTACAGGTCGAGTGGTAACGGCCCCGATGTACGAGTTGTAGGTCGCGGGTTCAAACCCATCACAGGCGTATTACTTTGTGTAATTTATTTCATTACCACTGCTCTCAAAACGGTGAAGGAAAACAACGTGAGGAAACCGGCATGTCCTAAAACCTAAAAATTCGCAGACATGTGACATTCACCAACCCGCACTGGGCCTGCGTGGTGGACTACGGCCTATTCTCTCTCCTAGAGAGGAGGCCTGAGTCCCAGCAGTGGGAACATTAAAAGGCTGATTATGCAATGTTATGCTATACACACAGTGGCAGCGTAAAGTCAAGGAGTGGAATTTCCTGCTGGAGTTTCCTGATTGATAGCTATACCTTAGTACTCTTTGACTCAAGAGTGAATAGATTACTTCTAGGCAAGCGTGCTACATCGCATCATCATCACGCATCACGCATGAACGGCTATACCAATTTCGCTGATCATTTTCTTGTTCTGTTTGTTACTGTCAGGAAAAGAAAAAAAACAGGCAAGTGCGAATCGGACTCGCGCACTGAGGGTTCCGTACAAACTTACCTATGAATAGAGTTCTACAATTTCCGAATTGAGTCTCAAAGATTTTTTAGAATCGCAATAAAAGTATTATTTTTTTATGACGTTACTATAAATTTACAGTTTTCTGATTTTTTCTTATACTTATGCTATGAGACCTTGCTTCATACCAAATGTCAGGATTCTCGGATAACGGGAAATACCCTATGAATTTTGATTCCCTTGAGAGCAACGAAATATACGTTTTTTGCAACATAAACGGCCGTATCTTTTTTTCATTAACTTAGAAGTTTTTTTTTATTACAGCTTCAAGACACCGCAGACCTTAGCATGTGGTTTTAATTTGTTCTCGATACCGCCATGCGTTTTCGAGATAAAGGGTCTTGACAGATAGACGTCTGTCTATCTGTTGTGTGCCCGTCCAGACGGTGTCCAACAGTGTTCCTATAAGCGTTCCGTTTTTTTCTTTTGAGTTACGGAACCCTAAAAATGAGAAAGTAGTGAAGAAAATTAGAAAATTTCATAACATTACGATTCAATCTGCGAAGATTGCACGTCGTTTAACAATTCGCGCGAATGACAGTCCATAGCAAAGACAAAGTTTGTCGAGTCAGCTAGTTAAAAAACAAATTTGGTCGGATTGAAAATGCGAAAGCTTAAACAAATGATGTTCTGCCAGTAGGTAAACATACTATACACACTTGGGTTTTTTTTTGGGTGGGAAAAACATCTTATGACAAACTTTTACTGACTAAAAACCTGTTCCTTTTTTGCCTGAGTCCCAGGCCCCATTTTATTTTTCAGGGTTTCACTTTCACTCTACCCGTGGACACACACTTGGGCTGCAGATTCGTCCAAAAGGGTTACCACAGCTTTGTAACGCAAAAGGGTAACTGAAGGCACACAGGGGGGTTCCCCTTAGTCAGTCAAAGTCTAACATTCCTTCTCCTTTCACCCAGAGCGTGAGAAGTTATTTTATGATTTCTCAACCAAGAAAAAAGGTATATTTGAAGCGAGCCACTACTTAAAACCCTAAACTCCGTCTAAAATGGATTGTGTAGATAGTTAAAATCTGCATACCGCAAAGTGTCGAGTTCGAGTACTAAAAAATCTGGCTGCGTATCTCAAGGGCTTCTCATTTAATTTGTTGTGAGAATGCTAGATGGCGCTATAAAGAAACTTCTGCCTTGAACTGAGCAAGTAATAGGATAGCATGTAGTTTTCGTGCGTAAATTTGACTTGTTGAATTTTAGAAAAATATACGTATATAATGATACGTATATTTTTCTAAAATTCAAATTGATGATTTCTCACACGACTCTGCGCGCCATCGCGGTCAGCGCTGAAGCAGTAAAACGGAAACCGTAAAATTAAACAAAAAGTACACTGAATATTGACTGGCCTGTTGGTCTAGTGGTTAGTGGCCCTGACTGCTATGCCGGAGGTCGTGGGTTCGATTCCCACCCAGGACAAATGTGTATGTGATGAGCACGATCATTTGTTCTGTGTCTGGGTATAATTTATCTATAATATGAATGTATTTAGAAATATATAAATATGTTTATCAGTTGTCTAGTACTCATAACACAAGCTCTGCTTAGCTTGAGACTAGACGGCGTTGTGTGATAGTTGTAGAATATTATTATTATTATATGTAATGCTTAATGTTACACATACCACAATTTGTCTCTTCATCACCCAAAGGTTAAAAGTTAAGGCATTAACTCCGCCTCTGTACTTTTGTGTGCATGAAGGATTAAATAAATAAATAATGCCAAAAAGACCTTGGCCACATAACACTAATGTACATAAGTCAATCTAAATACAAAGTGCGCTCGAGTAACGCATACATAGACACCGCTCCCGGACACGATATCTCAGAGCAAAAAAAGTTATTTTAACTGTTCATTGGACAGTGGTTTAAATTCAAAATTAAATTACCATTTAATGTAATTAACGTTGTTTAAGCCACTGCTGGACATAGACTTCCCCCAAGTGTCGCAACAACGAACGATCCTGTGCGTCTCACATCCATTGGATTTCCGCGACCCTCACCAGGTCAACGGTCCACCGTGCGGGAGGTCTTCCAACGTTGCGTCTTCCAGAACCTTTCGTCCCCATCAACCATCTGTTCTGCGTGCAATGTGCTCTGGCCACTGCCACTTAAGTTTGGCGATTTATTTTATTTATTTATAAGTAGTAGTTGTAAGTAATTTATAAGATAAGCCCCACAAAACCGTTGCAATGGTTTGACTGTGGGGTCAGTGAGTCTCTAGACATACTTAAATTTTTCGGGCTATCGCCTTTCCTGGCCATCGGCCGTCGCCTTTTTCTTGGGTATCTCCTTTTTTTAATAATTGTTCCAGGAATTACGTGACTTTTTTAAATTTATTTAAAAGTTTATGGAAAAAATTAATATCATTTAGAATCCCGATATAGTGTGCACATGTTTGATTCCATAAATACATCATTTTCTTTACTTTATTTTAATATTTGAGCACATTATGAAGGGCTTTTAAGCTCACGTAAAATTCGGGCAAAATAGCAGATCTTATTTACAGGGGTTAGTTTTACAAAAAAATATGTTTTGCTTTCAATAGAAACCTAGATAATATTCATAAGATATCTGTGTTTCCAAAATAATTATCTAGAGATCGATGTTTAATAAATTCATAATCGCAACATAAGAGCACATAAGAACGGGTATAAGGGAAGCCGCTTTTGAGTATTTAAATAAAATAACACTTCTGCAGTTAAACGTGACATTGGTCGGTGATGGAACGTTCCAACGATCAGAACAGTCCTTGTCGTGTTTCTTTCCGTGCTACAAGGGCGCCGGCTTTTAGAAAACCTCATGGGCTTGCTTTAGCATAGTATAGCATAGTCGGCCTTATAATGTTCCCACTGTTGGGACTCAGGCCTCCTCTCTAGGAGAGGAAATGGGCCGTAATCCACCTCGCGGGCCCAGTGCGGGTTGGTGGATGTCACATGTCTTCGAATTGGTTTGGTTCTAGTACATGCCGGTTTCCTAACGATGTTTTCCTTCACCGTTTGAAGAACAGTGGTGATGAAATAAATTACACAAAGTAGGTAATCAATGCGTCATGCTTTGCTTGCATTTGATGACTCGAAAAAGTGGCGAAGTGTGAGAAGAGAAATGCACACTGATCGACCGACAAATAAATAAATGTCCTACTTACATACTGCGTACTTAATTACTAATTATGTTTGATAAAAATGTAAAATGAAACCATTATATAAAAATGAAACTGGATTTTATTATCAAGAAACATCATAATTTATACGTAACCTAAACGGTGATTACTGATCGGTTTCGTGATGTCTGTTCTCAGGGGTGCTCGGCTCCCACTGTTTATTTCTCATGGGTCCTCGAGCCTTCGAGCACCCACGCAGCCGGCGCCCCTGCCGTGCTAGATACGTCCCCAGCATGGTCACAGTATGTTACGATGTAGAGGACTGTATTTTTTTCAGTATTCAAAACCCACTTGGTAAGTACAGTTCTGGATGATTTCAACCCTTAAAAAAACTTGGTAAGTACAGTTTACTTTTTAATTTTCAATAAAAAGACAATGGCCATTGTTCATATTCTTTTCCAACAAATAGCTATCTTTTAGAACCCATTGTTCTTTTACATATTAAAAACTCTTTTCTTAAAAATTCTAGCTATTATCTTGAATATTGGGTGGGTTGTTTCTCGATTGTTTTCCTTTGAATTTTACATATGAGCTTTCTTGTTTGTTTTTTCTTCGTTACAATTTAAGTTTTCTTTGTTTAAAGAAAAATAGGGTTCGTACGTAGTTTTGCAATCAGAATTATTCGTATTGGTTGCGCCAAAAGTCGAAGTTCGCGCTGAGAGTACAGCTGCTGGAGTCGCAGCGTAAGCGTAATGTCAAATCAAAGTGTTCGTGGTGCGAGTC
This sequence comes from Mythimna vitellina, assembly GCA_949316375.1. Classification (NCBI taxonomy): domain Eukaryota; kingdom Metazoa; phylum Arthropoda; class Insecta; order Lepidoptera; family Noctuidae; genus Mythimna; species Mythimna vitellina. The sequence continues at coordinate 20,685,580 of OX438702.1, read as the reverse complement.
CCGAACTTTTCTGCCCCTCATGTTGAAGCAACACTTGTGGCCGCAGGGCGTGGTGTTCCGTCGCTTCCGCGGACAGGTGCCACAGAACAGCACGAAGTGAACATAGTGCTATGTGAAGTGTTACTAACATAGTCCTAACTCTTATTTACTAACTACAAGTTGTATTTACTCTATTTAAGTTAGTTTGTAAGGTATGTATCTATAAGCTAAGATCCCTGCCCCCCTAGCCAAGTTACAATCGTTTCGGTCGCGCCGAACGTCTACAGACAAACATCGGGTCAGGTGAAATTAAATAAAAGCTTGAATAATAGGTAATTTTTATACATACTAAATTAATTATTTTTGCAGAAGGGTAACTGCCCTCCTAGCCAAGTTACAATCGTTTCGTTCGCGCCGGACGCCTCGAATAGGCCACGCCTCCGATTCCTTTGTTCTGACTACGTGACTGAGCGTTGAGATGACGTCAGAACAAAGGAATCGGAGGCGTGGCCTACTCGAGGTGTTCGGCGCGAACGATACAATTGTAACTTAGCTAGGGGGCTGATAATAATCAATTTATTATTATGATTGTAAACCAGCAATTTTTGTTTCTGTTGAAACCCTAGGGTGGAACAGCTAGTAGCAATATAAAATAGACTATTATCAGGAGAAATTGTTCTGACACAAAGGAAATAAACTCGCTAAGAGTATGCAAGCAATTCTTAGTAAAGCACATTATCCTGCAGACAGCATGGAATATGAATACTTGGCCTTATCTAGGGATTCGCTTAATAAAATAAACTAAAAATGCGAAATGATATGGTGGACTTCTTCTAAGACTTGACTTGACTTCTTATTAAAATAGGAGCAGAATTAAATCCTGCTTAACATTTGAACTACTAAAAGTCTAAGAATACATCATTTTCTTATCATCACAATCATTGTTTATCTTTTCAGCCGAATGCCGTCATAGGCTTCTTCCAAGTCACACCACAACGACCGGTCCTATGAGTCTCGCATCCAACGGATTTCCAACCGCCTCATCAGGCTATCGGTTTACCTTGTGAGAGGTCTATCAGCGCTGCATCTTCCGGTACGCGGTCACCACTTCAGAACCTTTCAAGCCTATTGACATCTGTTCTGTGGAGCGAAGTGCCCTGCCCACGGCTACTTTAGTTGGGTGATTCTTCGGGTTATGTCTGTAACCTTGGTACTCTACATAGAATTATTTTTAACTTATATATTTGCAACGCCACTGGCAAAGCCTCTTTTATATTGACAAGATTTCAATTTAGACTCAGCTTCTTTGAGCAGAAATACGCCCTTCTACCTTATATTCTCCAGTATTTCAGCGAAAAAGATCACATTACTAAAACACCCAACAAACATTTGATCGGTCGCCCCAATGTGCTGATTTTAAAACCAGCGTATAGACGCTGGTCGTAAATATGTTGCAATCACGTTGACACGACCGAAAACAGGCCCATTTTATATGAATCAGTGTCGTAATAAAGTTACATAGTAGTCGTATTAATCACTATTTGATCATGTAGTGGTCGTACAGATGTCATAAGAACTTCTTTTCGTCGAGTTATGATGTTTATGTTGTTGTATGTTTATCACCACTTTTATAAGGGATTTTGATGTAAAGTGAATTTAAACTTAAAAACCAGACTATTAATCTTATACTGTGTAAGAATAATATATTTTTTTATCATTGAAAGAGGAGTGCAGCCATTTTATTTATTCATTAGGTATTATATTTATCACCGAGTCATGATCAAGTACATTAATCTATTGGGAAATTAATTTTATTGAGTAATATGCACTAGTTTTCTCAATATAATGAACGCGCCTTATAAATTCTTGAAATTAAGCAACATTTTAAAATTTATTTTAACGAAAGTGTAAAGGTATTTTTTATTACCTTTATACGAGTTAGGGTTTAAAGACACAACCGTAATACAACGTCTAAAAGACTTCGTTCTTTGCATTTATTTTCTATCTATATATTGTCAATTATAAGTCATATTAACTAATTATTTTGGGTTCACTTAAAGAAAATCTCGTATTATCGTACACCATTTTAAATAAAATTTAACCGATTTTTTTTGTACACTAATAGGTCATCTAGTCGTTGAATAGTAGAATAAAAGTGTTCATATTGACTGAAAATTGTATAAGAGTGCAATTTATCACTCTTGAACGATTATCACTTAAAAGTAGTTTTCACGGCTCTAATACGATTAATGACGGTTTAAAACTCGTGTAGATATTACTATGACGACAGCATTGGTTATACCACTGAAAATTGTGTATCAGTCATATAAAATAGTCGTACAGAAGTTTATACGATGTCTGTATACGACTACAAGTTGTGTAAATATAAAAGGCACTAAGTCATATTACATGATAAAAATACTTTAATACGATGTTTAAAGCACATTGAGTCGCGTAACTCGTACTTATACGGCTAAAATGTTTGTTGGGCACTTATCAAAGAGTAGATTTCTAAATGTCCCAGTAGATATTCTATAGTTGTTCCCACAGCAATAGGTAGGTCTAGATATTGCAAAAGACCACTAACGGGATTACTTACTCCAAGAGGATTTGTGCGAGTGGTTCCGCACAAATGTACGACAGAGGGACTAACCAACACGTGTGTCTTTACAGTTGAGTGAAAAGTGGCCACAATGACGATTGTCAGTACTGGATCCTATTTTCGAGCCTAAAATCGGATTCCACGGCCCAAGAGTTTCAACCCCAAACGGCTCGAAATTATTGCTGTTGAGATAGATAGATAGATATATGTTGGAGTATAACAAAAACAAATCTATCTTACTTCAACACTATGGTATTTCTCTTTCTAACCAATAAATATTGTATTTAATGGTCTGACCCCTCGTCACCACTTGACTGAAATCCCTGCTATGGTTACAGTTACTGTATTCTTTTAGCCTTGCTTAGAAGCACACGTCTCACGTAATATTACTGAAACACACCTTCCAATATAAAGGGAAGGATAATAAACAGTTATAATAGAAATCCTTATAAAAAACTTAGAAAATAACCGACTTCATCGAACGAATTATTTTTTTTTTGTTTAAAGAATTTTATTTCACACTTTTTATTTGCGATATACTTATAACCAGAGTGCTTATTTCTCATGACAATTGCGATTAACCCAAACACTGCTAGTTTACATTGTTTTATTATGAAGTTCTTGTGTCTACCTTCCACGTTCCGGCTCCGTCATCAAATCAGTTCGATAGTACCTTATAGCCAAAGTGCATCTCATGACAATTCTAATAAGCCCAAACACGGCTAAGATACATTGATTAATTACAGTGTCCCGGTGCCTATCTTTCGGCTCCATTATCATCATCATCAGGTTACTTCAATGATACCATTTTCAACATAACAATTCAGAACCATTTATTTATTTATGTTGTCATAAACGCTTAACTATCTTCATATCTATGTGAGTATGAAGTTCCGTTGACCATTTCAGGTTTTCTTCATCAAATGTTACTTTTTGACTGTATTTACAGTCAAAAAGTAAGTTCTCGATGAAAATACCAAAATCACTATAAAGTTGCCTGGAATATTTGAGGAGTTCCCTCGATTTCTCATGGATCCCATTATCAAAACTGGATTATGAAAAAAATGGGACCAATCTGGAAGCATATCCTTTAAGAGGAAAAAAAAAAATTACAAATCGATCCATAAACGACGGAGTTCTGAGGTATTAAACATTAAAAAAAAAACATACAACTGAATTGATAACCTCCTCCTTTTGTTTGAAGTCAGTTAAAAATAGTCTTTCCTTTGGTGTCCATCTATTAACCCTAACAATAAATTCTTTATACTACTAATGTTGGTTGAATGTTGGGCTGTGAAAAAGACGGATGAAAAAAGATTGCATGTAGCGGATATGAGAATGTTAAGATGGATGTGTGGTGTGACGAGAATGGATAAAGTGAGAAATGAATATATATTAGGGGAAGTTTGAAAGTGGCGCCAGTGACTGAAAAGTTGAAAGGGAATCGTTTGTCTTGGTATGGTCATGTGAAGAGGAGGGATGAAACGCATGTTACTAAAAGAGTTATGAGTTTACATGAGGATGGATGGAGAGGAAGAGGGAGACCAAAGAAAAGATGGATGGATTGTGTGAAGAGTGATATGAAAGAAAAGGAAGTTAGTGATAGCATGACGAGTAACAGGGCAGAGTGGAAGAAAAAAACGTGTTGCGCCGACCCCAAATAATACGGGATAAGGGCAGGAAGATGATGATGATGATGATGACTACTTTTTCCACCAAAAATTATGGTAATGAGGTTATATTTGTGCTGCTTAGGATGTTTTTAATATCTTGCGGTTTTGATCACGCATGCGGGATTGCTTTGCACGCGTTACCCCTGTAACTCCAGCAGGTTGAAACCTACTGGGGCCAAGGTTCTGCTTCTGAAAGGAAGACTCAGCCCTGGTATAAAAGGCAACGAAAGAACAAGAGTAGGTTTTTAGTTAGTAAAAGTCTGACACGACCTCACGATCCGCCTAAGAGCGATGGATGTCATTGGATGATTTTCCCAACTACAAAAAAAAAATACGTGTCGCCCATAGACAATTGATGTCAGGCACAATCGGCTGGCAGGCAATGATAAAGATTAAATAAACTAATCAAACTTGAACAGAATTCGCGATACTTTGTTTACAAGTCGTTTCACGTTGGTACAGGACTGTCTGGAGGAAAACATATATTGTTTACCAGCTTCTGCCAACTGCTTCAACCACGTATAAAATGTGGCTTATATCACTCAGGAATAAAGCAGCTTTCTCATCATCTTCCTGCCCTTGTCCCGTGTTATTTGGGGTCGGCGCAACACTTTTTTTTCTTCCACTCTGCCCTGTATACTATCACTAACTTCCTTTTCTTTCATATCACTCTTTACACAATCCATCCATCTTTTCTTTGGTGTCCCTCTCCCTCTCCATCTATCCACATGTAAACTCATAACTCTTTTAGTAACATGCATTTCATTCCTTCTCTTCACATGACCATACCAAGACAAACGATTCCCTTTCAACTTTTCAGCCACTGGCGCCACTTTCAAACTTCCCCTAATATATTCATTTCTCACTTTATCCATTCTCGTCACACCACACATCCATCTTAACATTCTCATCTCCGCTACATGCAATCTTTTTTCATTCGTCTTTTTCACAGCCCAACACAATAAAGCAGTTTTCTATTGGCGAAAAATACCTCTTTAAAATATTAGTGTAGATTGACTTGTGTTTATTTTCTTTGGACATTGTGTTTTTTGGTTTCGTTTTCATTCGTTGATTTCCCATAAAAAAAAAAACCTTTAGGGTAATAAACCCTAAAGGCTTTATTTAACGAAAGGCAGTGACAGAAGTTTACTGACTAAAACCCATATGTATCTTTAGAATGAGAAAAAAAACTTTTTACTTGCCGGAAAAGGCGCATATTGAATATATTCCTCGTTCTCTTCTCTTCCTTCTTTCCTTCAGCTGCCCTTTGCGTTCCAGGATCACCATACCCTTTTCAAAAATTGGGAACTGGGCATCGGCTCTCTTGTGCTCCTATGGTTTTGTTGTCATCTCTTTGTAACGCGTGTGGAACTCTATATACACGCTGTCGACGACTCGGGTTTGACCGGACGGCGAGACGGCGAGCTGCCCATTGCTCGCTGTCCGCAAACCCGCGATTATCCCAATGCAGCGTTCACACAATACAAACTTTAGTACAGACTAACACAGAATTTACACCGATATTCCTCTGCACTGCAATCTTAGACAGACAAAATTCTATAGAAATCTAGTAAGTCAGTGTTAAGCCTATATCTTTTATACATACCAGGGGAACATACAAATCTGATAAGCCGTTAATTGTTTTATAAACATATAGACTTCACATTCACAATATAAAATGTGAAAAATAAAAATCTATAAAAAGTAAAAAATAAGTTAAAAAATTACTTCTCAGCTTTTTATAGAATCTATAAATCATTTTTAAAATGAGCGTTGCTGAGTCAGGTAACCGCTAAGTCAATATTAATAGTATTTCAAATATTAGGTCACACATATGTTTTAAAGTAAAGTAAATAAAATACCCTTTAAGTTTTTAAAATTCCTACCGCAGCTAACAAATGAGCTGATGACCTTGAACACTTGGACAGACCTTCATAAATGTCTATCACATAAGCTTTCAAACAAAAAAAAATCGCATCAAAATCGGTCCATTAGTTTAGGAGCTACGATGCCACGGACAAATACACAGACACGTCAAACTTATAACACCCCTCTTTTCCGTCGGGGGTTAGTAAAATTGATCGATTTTCCGAGATAACCATAAACAACAGGACTATCAAAGCTTTAACATAAAATACCTTCCTTTAATAAACAAACTAATGAGTCCTCTGGCTCGATAAAGACGCTAGTGTTGCGCTATAATCGATATTAATTCAGGTGACACACCGCCCTAGCGTCGATTTAATAGAGTCTGCACCGCTGCACGCCCGTAAATAGGGAGATTGCCTTACAAAAGCGACTAGAGATGTGGCAAAACTCGATATTTTTTTTAACAGTGTCTTACAATGATCATCATCATCATTTCAGCCGATAGACGTTCACTGCTGGACATAGGCCTCCCCCAAATGTCGCCACAAAGAACGGTTTGCGTCTCGCATCCATCGAATTCCCGCAACCTTCACCAGGTCATCGGTCCACCTTGTAGGGGGGGCCTTCCAACACTGCGTCTTCCGGTACGCGGTCGCCACTCCAGAACCTTTTGGCCCCAACGGCCATCCGTTCTGCGAGCAATGTGCCCTGCCCATTGCCACTTAAGTTTGGCGATTCTTCGTGCTATGTCGGCAACCTTAGTTCTCCTGCGGATATCTTCATTACAATGATCAATGATGGACAATGCTTTTAGTAGTTGCATCACGCTAATGCCGGGCCTTGGTACAGGCCATGGTTTTAATCGAGGAGGAGAGGCCGGCGGTCGCCTCCTTCTGCGAAGCAGTAATGTTAACAAAGGAGGAGGATGCAGGTGCACACTCAGACACAACAAATGATCGTGCTCATCACACAAACATTTGCCCTGGGTGGGAATGGATCCCACAACCTCCGGCTTAGCAGTCAGAGCCACTAATCACTAGACCAACAGATCAGTCTTGTAATCGCTCATATGAGAGGCGAAAGAGACGTGTTAATATTGGAGACAATCAGGCACATAATTGTCGGTATCCCGTCACCGGTACCGGGGTAACAAAAGAAACACCTGTGGGTTTTAGTTAGTAATAGTCTGTCAGGACTGTTACTAATGATCTTATGACAATTCTCGCTCTTGGGCGGAGAGGGAGATAGTGTCAGACTTTTATTGATTAAAAACCCCCTCTCCTGTTCCTTCTTTGCCTTCATCCCAGGGCTCCGGGTTTAACTTTAACACTACCCGTAGTAGGTCACCCAGTAAATAAATAATAGTAAATCTATCATAATTATTATCATTGAAACAAAAGTAAATATCGATACTCATATTATTTTCAAGCCCTACACTATTCAACTTCAGGGAATCGAGCCAAGGTAATGCCGGTATATTGAAGGAAAATATATCTCGTATAAGAGTGTAGATACACAGGCGCGCCATCGAATGTCTACATATGGCGCGGTGTTCCAAATATTATAAAGATCGTTTTTTAGTGTTTACATGCTGGTAAAATTGGGTAAGTATTGAGAGATTTTTTCGTCAGGACCTCTTTAGATATTTTACAACTCATGGTGCATCTCTAAAAGGAGAAACTGACTGATTGATATATCAACGCACAGCCGAAACTTTTGGGACTAGGAACGTAATTTGTTTGCACAAAACTTGCTTTAATGATGTAGGTGAGTTCTAAGAAATGGTTTTTGAAAATTTAACTTTTAACGGGGTTAAAAAGGGTCAATTCGATTATATGCAAAATTTTATTTCTTGAACTAATACTTGAACTTGGTATATTATACCAGGCCACTCAGAAAGTTTTGCGAAAAATTGTTTTTATGTATACGGCACTGGCTACTTGTAGATAATTATTTTGAAAACTTTGGTTATTTAAAAGCAAAAATATCATTGTTTAAATTTTAAATTTTCCCTCCCCATTTTTTCGAGAGCCAAAACAAATTATCGTGTTTCATTTAAAAATGGATCTGCATCGAGAACATTTTCGTGCGATAATTTTCTACGATTTTAAATGTGGCCTAAAACCTGATTAGTCATTTGATCGACTTCTAATTGCTTTTTTGGATGAAGGACCTTCAAAAGCAACCATCTAACGCTGGTATAGCGAGTTCAAGCGCGGTCGCCTTGCCACCGCCCTTTTTGGGGATGAACAAAGGTATGGTCGTCCTACGACGACTGTCACGGAAGAAAGTGTGCGCCAGTAAAAAAAATAATTTAAGAAAACTGGCGAATTACATACGAAGAGTTTCAGCATACTCTACAGATTGGTTAGGGAAGCGTTCACAAACAGACAGAACATATTTATGCACTAATGGCAAGTTCAAGCAATTCTATATATAAATTATGTACCAATTTTTATATATTTGACTGTTTTTTGTTATTAAATAGAGTCTGAAAAACATTTAAAGTATTGAACACTAAAAAGAAAAAGACATTTTTTCAATTTCGATAGTATACGTGAAGTCCGTCGAAACATAGAATACCGTTTAGGACCCATAGTTTCAACGGTAGAACTCATATTCCAAAATAGTACGAATTTACTTAGATTTCGTACAAAAATGGTCATCTTAGGATGACTTTTAATTCTTTGAAAACCCCCCAGGAGTTGATAGCACTCATCAATGTATGTTTGCATAACTCGACGAATTATTCTGCGAGGTGTATTCCAGTTGGTAGATCTATGCTGATTTCGTCATAAAAGCAAAGTCAAGGTCAGTTAGGAAGTGTGTAACTATAACCTTATTTTTTGTACTACTACTCGTTGTTCTATGAATGCAGGTTAACTTGTAATTGGCGACTTAGCACAGGATACTTTCTATTCCAAGAATATATTCTCTTCGCGTTTCGTCATTTACGAAACGTGGAAGGTCTCAAAGGACATGTCACGCCAAATCCAACCGCTGTCTCCGTCGCGTCCTCGGGATTTACTGGCACGAGACAATATCCAACGCAGAGCTGTTGGAAAAATGCCACGAGAGCCCTATCTACCGCCAGATCAAGCGTAGCAATTGGAGCTGGATTGGCCACACGCTTCGAAGGAATTCCGGTCACATACCCAAGCAAATCCTCATTCATTGTTGGAAGGCCTCCCACAAGGTGGACCGACGACCTGGTGAGAGTCGCGGGAGTGCGGTGGATGCGAGACGCACAGGATCGGTCGTTGTGGCGTCGCTTGGGGGAGGCCTATGTCCAGCAGTGGACTTCTTTCGGCTGAAATGATGATGATAATGATGACCCAAGCAAGCGTTGGACTGGAATCCGCAAGGAAAAAGAAAGCGTGGCCGTCCTTGTCAGACCTGGCGTTGCACCGTGTTGGCAGAAGCGGTGAGCAATGGAATGACGTGGAGCGAGGTGAGTCGTGAAGCTCAAGATCGTACGCAATGGAGGTTACTGTGGACGCGCTCTGCCCCATTTAGGGGACATATTGCATTAAATCCAGTAAGTCATGTTGTCTTGGGGTTCATTTCCATGATCACACGGCCGAATCCACACACATACACACATCAAATCTCCCGCCTCGGTGCGATTTGCAGTGGCCTACATGGAAAGCACTAAATCGGTTGCGAAATCAGGTAGGCCGCTGCAAACACAACTTGGCAAAATGGGGTTTTACAGACCCGTCGGATACTCAATGTGAGTGCGGTGCTCCTGTTCAAAACATGAGCCACATATTAGAATGCCCCAAGTGCTCATACGCCTGCACTTTGGAGGATTTGATGAGTGCTACCGATGCTGCTATTAATGTAGCCACCTAGCATAGTCATAGCATAGTCGGCCTTATAATGTTCCTAATGTTGGGACTCAGGCCTCCTCTCTAAGAGAGGGAATGGGCCGTAACCCACCACGCGGGCCCAATGCGGATTGGTGAGTGTCACATGACTTCGAATTTTTGGTTCCAGAACATGCCGGTTTCCTCACGATGTTTTCCTTCACCGTTTCGAGAGCAGTGGTGATGAAATAAATTACACAAAGTAATGCGCCTGGCTGGGTTTGAACCCGCGACCTACAACTCGTAAGTCGGAGCCGTTACCACTCGGCCATCATTGCTCTCCTCATGCTGTCATCACTGCTCATGTAGCCACCTATTGGGCTCAAACAGTTTGACGAGTTTACCATCGAATCGAAAAGAAGAAGAAGACACGGCCGAATCAGCTAACAGCTGTCAGTTTGTTTAGTAAATGTCAGATATAAAAGATAATTTCAATTTTATAAGGATGGCAACACACAGATCTATTTTTCAAAGTCCCCCAGTTTAACAAAGAAAATTATAATGCTTAATGTTTTAATGACTTTAAAAACAATTAGGGTCAATTGTACTCGAGCATCCATTAAGCAAAGCGTTCGTCTTCTAACGAAATGTATGAATGGTCGCCGGTTAGGTTACGGTGTTAGTTGTAGCGGCTATTTTTGAGATGGGTAACCGCCCAATGACTTCTCCCGCTCTAGGACGGAGCAAGAAGGTGTGTCAGACTTTTACTTACTAAAACCACACCTATATTCCTTCTTTGTCTTACGTTTCAGGACCCCGGCTTTCCCTTTCGGAAGTCGACTCATGTAGTAGGCTTCAACCCTGCTGGGCCCCTCCAATTTTGCTGGACACTACGCACCGTCGACGACTCGAACTCGGTCAGGATGGTTATCGAACGGCCGGACGGCGAGCACCCATTGCTCGTCGTCGGCAAGCCCACATCTACGGTCGCTGGAAATCAGAGTCGGAATATAATATAATATATATATAATATAATATTCCACAACTATCACACAACGCAAGAAGGAGGCGACCGCCTGCCATTCCTCCTCGCGGACAAGTCCTATGATTTCTCCCGCCTTTTGGAGCTACAACAATGCGGGAGAAATCATAGAATGTGTCCTGCCTTAAAAAAAAAAACGCTTGCACTGTCAACGCACCTCGAATCCGTTGACCCCACATTAAAACTGCCGACAAATCGGTGCGATTATTTTGGGAACTTCCACAAATCGAGTTTCGAAAGTCAGAGCCATCATAAATTGTTTGAAATAGCCTTAAGTTTCAAATGTAATCGTTTGTAACGCCCTAAGAAGCTATTTGTAATTTCGAATGGAATTAAATGAAGGAGATAGACGCAGTCGGGAATTATAGAGCTTGTTCAGGGACGAGGGAGCGTTGAGTTGGGAGAGTATGCTTGCCTGTTGCCTTTTCAATTAGTTATAGTGGTAAGAATGAATTTTATTTCTTGAGCATCTGTCAGTTCATCGATGTTTTTTTTTTTTTATATTCTGGATAGGTTCGCGCTTGACAGCCATCTCACCTGATGGAAAGCGATGATGCGGTCGACGATGGAACGCGCTTACCTAGAAGTAACCTATTCAGTCGTGATTGAAAGATTCCCGGGTTGAAGCTATCAGGAAACACAGATTCCGGCAAGGAATTCCACTCCTTAGCTGTACGCACAATGAATGTGTTCCCAAAACGTTTTGTGCGTATAGGTGGAATGTCCACCATGTACCGGTGGCGCGTTGCCGTACGCCTGGTGGTCCGATGATGGAACGGGCTAGGCGGAATTAGCTTATGCAATTCCGACGCACACTCCTCGAAATGCAACCGGTAGAAAACCGACAGGCTAGCAACTCGGCGCCGATGCTCATGGTTGCATGTTAAAAAATATTAGCTGGGCAACGTTGTTACAGATCAGAGCTTTTGCTGATTTTTTTTTTAAATTGGTATAAACCAGTGCTTGACTGCGATCCCACCTGATGGTAAGCAAAGATGCAATCATTGATGGTGAGGTGCATTAGTTTATTAAGAGCCTATTCACTCTAGCTTTGAAGACACCTAAATTATAGTTGGATGGGAAGACCACAGCAGGCCAATTGATGCAGGTTTTTATTGTATCAAAAGTAATCTACCTATGTGCCAATCTTTGCCTTTCTGTATTTATTTATTTGAAATTGAATCTCTGGAACTAGACTTAGCTCCCCAGCAGGCAACTAAAAAAAAACACTAAAAGGCGCAAAATAACCTTTATTTTGGAAGTCGGTGTTAAATAACGAAGAGACATAACTTTTGAAATAAAAGTTATTTTGCACTTTTTAGTGTATTTTTTACATTGAAGTCGGTTGTGTTTTTTTTTGTAAATATATTTTTATGTAGGTACTAGGCCTTTGGCGGCTGATCTTGACTTCCAGTTATTTACAATAAGATTGGTGTCGATTGGTGCGATAACTGGACTCGTCCAGCACCAAGTCACACTAAACACAGCACCATGAAAATTACGAGCAAACTTTCCGTGCGTGACTGACCTGCTATTACCAACTTTATAACACCGGCCTGATAATTTCAGATTACTCTAATTCACGACTTTCCGAAACGAAGCAATTCCTGCCTACAAACAATGCCAAATTGCCGTACAATCAATATTTAATTACAGTGTCATCTGTTGGCAACTTTTTGTAACTGTAGTGTTACATACGCTTACTAGATGGCGTTAGTAGTCTAATGTTTTATTTCGTAAAGGACATTATTTATGAGGTTGAGGTTTTTAACGTTTGTCATGTTGTTATTTAACAACACTGATTTTGAGTATTCTTCATAGATGTCGTTAGCACAGGTGTGTATGCGAATATTTTTTTTTATTGATATAAACCAGTGCTTGACTGCGATCCCACCTGATGGTAAGCAGAGATGCAATCATTGATAGTGAGGCGCACTAGTTTATTAAGAGCCTATTATTCACTCTAGCCTTGAAGACACCTAAATTATAGTTGGACGGGTAGACCGCAGCAGGCAAATTGTTTTAGTCCTTCGAAGCGAAACGCTTAGTTCGGACCGTTGAAGTTTCAACAACGTAAGGGTGGATACTCGCCGTTTGTCGAGTTGTCCGATGGTAGAAAGGAGATGGCGGAATCAAGTCATGCAATTCCCGCGCACACTCTCCAAAATGTAACCTGTAAAATACTGATAGGCTGGCTACCCTGCACCTGTGCTCGAGGCTTTGTAGATTGGACTTAACCAAATCTGGATCCCCAATTAGCCTCTTCGCACGCCTTATATGTTGTTATCACAGTAAATATCGTTTTTTTCGATACTTTACAAAAGATTAGGGAATAAAATGACCATGTCATTCACTGTCTGTTATTAATCTTTAGATAGATTAGAACCACTCATCGGAACACTTTATAATATTTTTTATATTTATTAATCATGTTCAAGATAGAGTGCTAATACCTCATGTCCGTCTTTTTTAATTTGAATTCGTTTTTCACGTGTTTTAGTGAGTTTTTTTCGTATATTTGTTGCTTCTACACGCTCGAACAGCTGAACGGATTTCAATGAAATTTGGTATACGGGTAGACTATGTTCTGAAATAGCACATAGACTAGCTTTTTATCCCGCAAGTATGTTATCCATATGTTTGTTATGTTATGTTGCTACTATCGCGAGCATTTAGAAAATTTCTCTGGTAACGCGTTTTTTTGCTAACGTTCGAATTTCATCGTACCTACAGTAAATAACTTCACTTTAAATGTAAGTAGCTATTAGAGAAACAATAATAATATTTACACAACTATCACACAACACCGTCTAGTCCCAAGCTAAGCAGATCTTGTGTTATGAGTACTAGACAATTGATAAACATACTTATATATTTCTAAATACATACATATTATAGTTAAATTACACTCAGACACAGAACTCATGATTGTGCTCTTCACACAAACATTTGTCCTGGGTGGGAATCGAACCCACGACTTCTGGTTTAGCAGTCAGGGCCACTAACCACTAGACCAACAGGCCAGTCAAAATGTAGATGAACAGCCTCTTAGTGATAAACAATCCTTCATCCCTTGAGATCTCAGTTATCACGGTTTTACTGAACATGAGCACTCCATAGAAAAAAGAAGAATGACAAAGAGTGAGGTTAAGTTATTTAACGATAAGTTGTATAGCATAGCATAGCATAGTCGGCCTTATACTGTTCCCACTGTTGGGACTCAGGCCTCCTCTCTGGGAGAGGGAATGGACCGTAATCCACCACGCAGGCCCAGTGCGGTTTGGTGGATGTCACATGTCTTCGAATTTTTGGTTCTAGGACATGCCGGTTTCCTCACGATGTTTTCCTTCACCGTTTTGAGAGCAGTGGTGATGAAATAAATTACACAAAGTAATGCGCCTGGCTGAGTTTGAACCCGCGACCTACAACTTGTGAGTCGGGGCCGTTACCACTCGGCCACCATTGCACACTGCACGATAAGTTGTAACAAGTTAAAGTAAAACTTTTCTTAAGAGACAAGTTCGACATTTCGTAGGTACTGATCTTATTACTCTAATAAAGCAGCCGTGCTTATGTCACCGTAAAATTATGATTGCTGTTAGTTAGATTATAATCTTTCTTGCGTGATATTGAATTACTAGGTTTTGCCCGCGGCTTCGCCCGCGTACATAAAATATAGCATATGTCACTCAGAAATAAAGCTGTTATAGAAAGGTGAAAAAAATTTTAGCATTCGGACCAGTACTTTCAGAGATTACCTCCTACAAAAAAAAAAAAAAAACAATCTGTCGAATGTGATTAATTGATAGAATTAAAATTCAAAATTTAATTCAAATGTTTTTTTTTTATTTCACATAAGCCTACATGGGCATTTATAAAACGTCAGAAGCTAGTGCATCGTTCCAAATTGGTCGTTTCCTATGGAGAACAACCGCTAATAACATTGCTGTTTATCATCATCATCATCATTTCAGCCGAAAGAAGTCCACTGCTGGACATAGGCCTCCCCCAAGCGACGCCACAACGACCGATCCTGTGCGTCTCGCATCCATCGCACTCCCGCGACTCTCACCAGGTCGTCGGTCCACCTTGTGGGAGGCCTTCCAACGCTGCGTTTTTCGGTGCGCGGTCGCCACTCTAGAACCTTTCGGCCCCATCGACCATCCATTCTACGAGCAATGTGTCCTGCCCACTGCCACTTTAGTTTGGCGATTCTTCGGGCTATGTCGGCGGCCTTGGTTCTCTTGCTGTTTATGAATATTATTTATTAATAATCCCTTTAAGTATTTGTACTAATTAAAAACTAGTGGTGTATAACAAAAGGAGAAACTGACTGACTGACATATCAACTCACAGCCGAAACTATTGGGACTAGGAACGTGACATTTTGCAAAAGGCTTCCTTTTATGACGTAGGTGAACACTAAAAGAGCATTTAACAAAATTCACCCCCTTAAAAAATGAAACGGGAGTCCAAACATTGTATAGAGGAATTTTCTTTTAAGTCCTTGGCAGAAGCTAATAGGGAAAAAAACCTCAATTTAACTATTATGAATTCAATAATGTCCTGCAGTCTGCAGTCTGCAGTCAGTCAATGTTCAAAGTCTTGAGCACAGGCGTAGGGTAGCCAGCCTTTCGGTGTTTTACAGGAAGCATTTTGGAGAGTGTGCGCGGGAATTGCATGACTTGATTCCACCATCTCCTTTCTACCATCGGACAACCCGACGAACGGCGAGTATCCAGCCTTACGTTGTTGAAACCTCTATGGTCTGGACCAAGCGTTTCGCCTCGTCGATTATACCGCGCACATCGAGGGACTGGTACAATTTGCCTGTTGTGGTCTGCCCGTCCGATTATAATTTAGGTGTCTTCAAGGCTAGAGTGAATAGGCTCTTAATAAACTAGTGCGCCTCACCATCAACGATTGCATCACTACTTACAATTAGGTGGGCTCACAGTCAAGCACTGGTTTGTATCATCATCATCATCATCTTCCTGCCCTTGCCTCATCTTATTTGAGGTCGGCGCAACACGTTTTTTTCTTCCATTCTATCCTGTCAACCATCATACTATCACTAACTTCCTTTTCTTTCATATCACTGTTCACACAATCCATACATCTTTTCTTTGGCCTCCCTCTCCCTCTCCCTCTCCACCCATCCACATGTATACTCATAAGTCTTTTAGTAACATGCGTTTCATCTCTCCTCTTTACATGACCATACCAAGACAAACGATTCCCCTTCAATTTTTCAGTCACTGGCGCCACTTTCAAACTTCCTCTAATATATCCATTTCTCACTTTATCCATTCTCGTCACACCACACATCCATCTCAACATTCTCATCTCCGTTACATGCAATCATTTTTCGTCCGTCTTTTTCACAGCCCAACATTCTGATCCATACAGTATGACAGGTCTTATCACGGACTTGTAGATTTTACCCTTTAACTTGGGGGGCATTCGTGGGGTTCAAATTGTTCAATTATTTTCAATTATCAATTTTAAAAAAAAGTGGATTGCCTCTAGATTTAAAAAAGTGCTAACTAATCTAGCTCCTTTAAATATGCGCCTCACTATCAACGATTGCATCACTATTTACCATCACGTGGGACCGCAGTCAAGCAATAATTTAAGTATATTTAAAAAATATATATATATACCTATAAAGAAAATTGACCGTTAATTTGTTGCGAAAAACCTGCTTTTGTGATAAAAATCCATGCCTGGGTAAATGGGATGAAAGGGGGTAATGCGAGGGGTGGGGTGCATGCGCCCCCGGGGCCCGGGGTGCATGTAAATTATTGTTCTCTTCGGGATTGGCTCAAATGCCAAACGCTCTTTCACGCAAAAATAGAGATGGTCACTCGCATTTTTGATGTCGATAGTTTTTAGTACTTAGTCGATGTTGGAAGCATAATTTTATTTGAAAACTTACATCGGAAATATCGTATTTGGGTATAGGCTAACTATCCTATTTTAGAGCAACATTCGAGAGAAAAACCATATCTTGTACCAAACTGATCTGACTGGCCTGTTGGTCTAGTGGTTACAGGCCCTGACTGCTATGTCGGATTTCGTGGGTTCGATTCCCACCCAGGACAAATGTTTGTGTGATGAGCACGATCATTTGTTCTGTGTTTGGGTGTAACTATACTAGACCAACAGGTCAGTCGATTAATTACCTTTAGTGACTACTCATTAAGCAATTAACTGCCTCGTTCGTCTCGTGGTCGCATGTGCGACTCCTGAGCGTGAGGTCCTGGATTCGATTCCCGGATCGTGCAAGTGATATTGGGTTTTTCCGTTACGAAATACTCTGTAGTACCTCGAAATTTGGAAGTTAATGGTGTAACACCCCATGTCTTGGAAAGCATGTAAAGGTCCTGCATCTGATCTCCCTCCAGTTGTGTCGGATTCCCGACCCATCGGACTATGAGGATAAAGGAAACGAGAGTACACCTGTGTTTGCGTACATACTTGTGTACTATAACATTCCCTTCTTACTTGACTAATCTCTGTTGATATTGGCCACCGTGATCGGGAATCTACCGGGAGGATTATTATTAATATTATTTCAACAGCTACAAACTATCGATAAAATAAGCCCCATCACTTCGCCAGTCAACATGGTTAATCGGTGAGTGCGCTACACTCATTTTGCAAGTTTTTTCGCCGATTCCAAAAATGTTGAATTTATTCACGGTGTTTTTTTTTTCTGAAATAGAATTTACTGCGAGTATCTACGAAATGAAACAGCTTATAGGTCTGTATGAAATTTGAACAACATCACGGCCGGATTCTCCAAAGAGTAAGGCAAATGTGTATCTAATATACACTTATAAGTTGCCGGTCAGTAATAATAATATAATAAGAATAATAATAAATTTATTTGTTAGGTCATGGTTGTTACGTAAATATAATTAATTTACAAAATATTCTACAGCTAAAAATTATAATTTTTTTAAGAGAAATTTAATTGATAACAATAATAATTAATTAATCAATAGAAATTAAGAAGATGGATGTGAAGATGGATGGATGTTTGGATGGATGGATGGATGAATGGATCTAAGTTTTTAGTACCTTACAATAGTAAAATTTATCTAAGTAGGTAATGATACTACATTCTATTTCAAAAATATTTGTTATTTATTTATTGTGCACACTTACCACAGTTTTGTCTTTTAAACCCAATGGTTGACTGGTAGAGAATGTTTTGTGGCATTAAGTCCGCCTATGTACCACCACTGTACATGAAGTTTAAATAAATAAAAAATTTATATTTAATTTTTGTTAAAATTTTATATTGAAACCATTATTTATTAAAATGGTTAGAATTTATCTCGAAAAATAAATGTAGTGCACACCTTCTTCTATGAACCTCTTTTGTCTAATGCTATCGTGAATGGAGTGAAGAGGTGTATAGATACTTCGGGCACTCTTACAGATAGGACATGGTGGGTGACCATGCCAATTAAAGTAAGATTGTTTTTGACTGGCCTTTTGGTCTACTAGTTAGTGACCCTGACTGCAATGCCGAAGGTCGTGGGTTCGATTCCAACCCAAGACAAATGTTTGTGTGATGAGCACAATCATTTGTTCAGTGTCTGGGTCTAATGTATTTAAAAATATATAAGTATGTTTATCAGTTGTCTAGTACTCAAAACACAAGCTCTGCTTAGTATGGAACTAGGTAGCGTTGTGTGATAGTTGTGTAGAAAGTAAAAAAAATATATTCTTATTCCATTGTGGGTAAGAGATGGCGCTATACAGCCTGTATAGCTCTGTCTCTTACCCACACTAAACTAAGCATGAAACAATCTTACTTTGAATGTCATGGTAACCCACATTGTTTCTTCAAGAGCACCGCTTTTTGCAGCGACCTACTTGGATCCACAGTCCACGAACTGGTTTCCAAATATACCACTGCTGTTCTCACTTTCAAAGTCTCGGTGGGTCCGTAGTATCTTTACAGTATTGCGAAGTAAAAAAAAGAAAGAAAAGAAAGCAAACATGTTTATTCTACCTAAATAGACGTACAATACTTACAAAAATTTAAAAACAAAGTTCCCTGATATGTGTATCTGGCATAACTGTGTTGCTCTATATGACCATAGACAACAAAGTTGTCCAGATTATCTGTGAAGTAAGAGTAACAAGATCTTGGGTGATGATAGAAAATATATTAATTATCTATGCACTTAACTGATGATGATAACGATATATACAGGAAAGTTATTATACCTAAACACTGATGATATCATAAAGATTCACATTTGAGCTGATAAACTAAATAATTAATTGCTGGGGAACTGATAAACTCAATAATAACTTGCTGATTTTTCCTTAACGGAATGCTTCACAAAAGTAAAAAGGAAAAGAAAACAGTTTATTTGGCGGAAAAGACGCAATCTTAGGACTAAAAACACGAAAAAAAAAGAAAAAGAAAAGTAAAAAAAAAAATGAAAATAAAGTTAAAAAGAAAAGTAGTCTTGGCTTAAAAAAAAATGTCGATTCTATTGAAATCAGAAACTTTATTTCAAATAGACCAATAACAGGCACTTTTGAATTGTCAAAATGTTGGTACAGTAAAAAAAAAGGGAAGCTAAGTTGCATGTTCCAAAGCGTAGATCTTTATGGAGAAGAACGTTCAAGAAACTCTATGGACACTCTTTTAAATCATATTATGAGTTAAAAAAATCTTGGTCACATATTTTTTGTCGCTTCTATTTTGACAGCAGTCTATAAATAAATAAAAAAAATATAAATTGAAATAAGCCACTGGCAGTTAAGAGATGACATGTATCAGCCCCACTCAGCTCAACTATTTTGAAGGGAACTGAATGACCAACAAGACGTGCCACCATCAGCGAGACATTTGAGTGAGCATGACAAACTCTCAACTGCTATGCCCGTTTGTGTCAAAACAAGTTGTAACGTAATAAAATAAATTGCTTCATGGTACTTTACATTTACAAAATTTGAAAAAAACATCTTCTTCATTATACAATACTATTGTTTCAAAGATAAAATTCAAGATAAAATGTAAATAATTATTATAAGCTCCATTAAAACAATATGAAAAGGGCAGCAGCATCTCTTCCAATATATATATATATATATATATAAATAAAAGAAATACGACTAATTAGTAGCAACAAATGACTGGCTGTGGAGCAGGACTGGCATTTAGCCAAGCATTTTTATCAAAGATATAACTTCCAATTTATAATATGCTTGTCTAATAGTGTGCGATTAATGCACGTTTTAAATTTTGACTCATTTAATTGGATAATTTCGCGAGGGATATCATCTAATGATATCCCTCGCTCTTGAGCGGAGCGGGGGGGCGTGTTAGACTTTTACTGACCAAAACCCACTCCTGTTCCTTCTTTGCTTTCATTCCAGAGCCCTGGGGTTCTCTTCCGCACAACCATGGCCCTAGTAGTCTTACACCCTGCTGGACCCCTACGGTTTGCTAATATCTCCTTGAAGCGCGCGTGGAATAAAACTGACCATGTGGTGAGTCATAATTGTGACGTGCCCAATCTTATCAACCTACTTAAGGATTAAATCACTAATAATGTAATAGATAACAAATAAGGTAATTTATTCATAATTACCTTTCTTTATCTGATTAAAAGATATTATTTGTACATTTAACGACAAACGACATTAAAATAATAGTTTGATTTCAAGCCGAATATTTTTTTAATTGTAAACCCCTTTCTTAAACCAATTTCTTTATATATTGTGGATATTATCTAGGTTTCTGTTGAAGTTGAACTTTAACCCTCCGTAACGTAACGAAAATATGATTATCCAAACTTGTACTTGTATAATCGAGATTCTGAATGACGAAATTGGTAACCAAAATTTTTTTACGGTTTTAAAAAAACACGCATTCAATTGCCTGGAACAAGTTTTGTGAAATATTCGAGGGAATGACAGAATTACCGAATGCGAACAGAATGTTCAGGGGCCCAAGTCTGTTATTTTTATAAATTCGTCATTCCAACACAACCCCATTGTCATTTTGCTAAAAGTTCGTAATCTGATAATTCATAATGGTCGATCATTGATCGGTCAATGATCTTGTGGTAGAATGACAATATCAAGATGTCTCGAAACAAATTAAAAGCAATGACTGTACAATGACATTCTAATAGTAGGTCACTGATCAAAGAAACTGTCAAAATATTGGCAATTATCCGCACACATCTAATATTCATTTGTCATTATGTACGAGATTACCATTCTATGCCATTTCTTTCAATGGAGTGTCAGTGGTTGACCATTGGAAAGTCATAATGACGCCATTATATTAGTAGATTACCAATTTTGGTCAAAATCAACAATTATGATGTCAATGATAGACCATTCTGACACTATTGTAATAGTAGACTTGAGGCCCTGGTGTTAACTCTCTTTTTTACGTTGCCTCTTCATCAAACATTGCGTTGGATGAAACAACAAGCTTTTAAACCATGCTCAGGTTGACGATAAGGGTTATTTCCTGAAGACCCCGATCACTGAGGGCCCCGTCCGTAAAGACCCCGAAAGCGTTAAATATATTATATTTATTTTTATTCTTTTTCTGTTGTTTTAAATTTTTACGGTCTATATAAAAAGTGCTTAAATTTGAGTTTATATTGAGAAAGTTAATAATGAAAAAATTTTTATAACGATTTTTACAATATAGATTTTTGTAATTTTGAGTTTTTTGAAAAGATTAATTGAAAACCTTTACTTTTATTACTACTGTTGATTATTTTTATAGTTGATTTTTGAGACTTAAAAGTTTATAATATCCTTCCTTTTTAAGCATTTTTGATTTACATTTGATATAAAAAGTGAAACTAATCATGAACGTTAAAGTTAATTTTCGAGTTATCTATTTAGTATGCTACATTAAAGAAAAAAACATTAAAGAAATATTCCACGGTATTTTGATTTTCTGTATTGAAAAAGGAACTATTGAGAAAATTATTAAAACCTGTGATTGCTCTAGGACAGTCTATATTGTACATATATTCTCTAATTAAAATATTTACCTTAACCAAGCAAAACTATATTTTTTTCCTAGATTTTAAAATTAAGTATAATGATTTTAGTAAATTGGTAATAAAATTTTGTTTAATATCTTGAAAAGGAAGTTAGTGAAAGCATGACTAGTGACAGGGCCTGACCATCAATGACTGCATCTCCGCTTACCATCAGGTGGGATCGCAGTCAAGCACTGGTTTATATCAATTAAAAAAAAAAAAGAAAAAAAAAGGGCAGAATGGAAGAAAAAAAACGCGTTGCGCCAACTCCAAATAACACGGGACAAGGACAGGAAGATGATGACGATCTTGTGCTGATGGTACTTTTAAGCTAAACTGACTTTTATTTGAGTATATCAAGTTGAAAATAAATCGGATGCCTCCGGTACGGGGCCCTCGGGGATCGGGGTCCTCAGGGAATAACCCGCCGATACGGGTTGGAAAAATAATTTATGTTAAGTAATTTAGCGACAAACCACATTAAAATAATAGTTTAGATTCATGCCAATTATTTTTCCAATTCAATCTCATAAAAAAAGTGAAGCATAATATTCTGTATTGCAATTTTGGTGACTTTAAGCCTGCCGAATAGGGCGATTGCGGGCACAAATTGGCTTAAAGTCATACCCATTCTAAAATAACCGATTGCCACACAACGTTTTGTTTTTTTTTTGTGTATAGTAACTAAAGGATACAGGCAGGGTTAAGTTGGTAAAAGTCTGACACGTCCTCTTGCTCCAACTAAGAGTTGGATACGTCATTTGATGAAATCCAACCTCAAAAAAAAATTGTTAAAAGTCACTTGAAGATTATCACAATTGTCGCTGACTGTACCGCTGTAAGTATTTATAACTCACTGAGCTAATATGATCTTCATTACAAAATAGTTACCAATTGTACTGTTGTGAGTAATAATAAATCATAATTCATTATCGATGGCTTTCGTATTATTACTCGTATTGTTAGCAAGCACTACTATTGCTTTTACCGATGCAAGTTACATAATTGTCTACGGGGATGTACATAAGGATGTGGAATTCTTCACCAGAACTTTCCCTTGGATCGTAGACAACATTGGTGGAAATTTGTTCGTGGATTATTATATGCTGGGCAGTGGCAGGTATTCTGTTCCTCAAGCCTGTGCCTTGAAAGAACTGGTTGGCAACACCTTCCTGCAGGCACAGTACTTTTTTTTTTTTTTTTTTTTTTTATTGGGTGGGAAAATCATCCTAATGACATCCCCGCTCTTGGGCGGAGCGGGAGATAGTGTCAGACTCTTACTGACTAAAAACCCACTCCTGTTCCTTCGTTGCCTTCGTCCCAGGGCCCCGGGTTCCGCTTTCACACTACCCGTGGCCCCAGTAGGCTTCGACCCTGCTGGGCCCCTACGATTTGCTGACATCTCCTTGAGGCGCGCGTGGAACAAAACGCGCCGTCGACGACTTGGGCTTGGTCCGGACGGTTACCGGACGGTCAGACGGCGAGCCACCCATTGCTCGCCGTCTGCAAGCCCGCGCCTACGGTGGCCGGAAATCGGGATCGGAATCCCGGCGGCGGTTGGAGCGTAAGGACCGTTGCCTCACGCGATCGGCCGCCTCCTTAGCTAGCATTACTGCTTCGCAGAAAGAGGCGACCGCCTGCCACTCCTCCTCGCTCCGGAGCATGGCCTGTACCAAGGCCCGGCGCGAGAGATCACCGCCGCCGATTGCCCTCACGAGGTCACGGCGTTGCTCTGCCCAAGCGGGGCACACCTCCACCGTGTGCTCCACCGTGTCCTCCGGGTGGGCCACACAGTGGCGACACCCGGGCGTCGTTTCCGCACGAATCCGGTGCAGGAACCTCCCGAACTTACCGTGTCCGGTGAGGACCCGCGTCATGCGGAATGTGAGGACGCCGTGAGGTCTTTCCAACCACGCCTCAAAGAGGGGACTTACCGCCATAATTGTGGCGTGCCCAGCACGGGGTCGCGACAGTCGCTGTCGCCATTTCTCCATGAGAACTCGCCGGAACTCTGTCCGCCATGCCGCGACTTGTTGCGGCAGCGGAGTTTCGCCCCGGCGTTGCATCTCCATGCGCCGTTCGTGCATGAGTGCAAGGACTGTTGCCTCCAGATCCCATGGTCGCTGGCCAGCAAGGAGGCTCGCCGCTTCGCGGGAAATCGTCCGGTATCCTCGCACCATCCGTATGGCCATGACCCTCTGGCACGCGTTCAGCCGGGCCGCCGGCTGCTTCCGCAGTCCCGGCGCCCACACCGGCGCGCCATAAAGGGCCATGGACCGAACGATCCCCGCGTAGAGCCTCCGGCAGGAGGCGTCTGGACCCCCAAGGTTGGGCAGGAGCCGCCCGAGGGCAGCCCCAGTCCGATTTAGTTTGGGAGCCAGACGTCGGAAGTGCTCGTCGAAATCCCATCGGCTGTCGAGAACGAGTCCCAGGTACTTCATCGTTGACCCGACGCCGATGTGGACTCCTCCCACCGTTAGCTGGGAACCCGGTGGTGGCGCGTTCCGAGGGCCGTGAAAGCACATGGCCTCGGACTTGTGCAATGCCACCTCGAGTCCCAGCTCCTGGATCCTGCCAACGACTGTCGCAACCCCGCGTGTCGCTAGTTCGACCGCCGCCTGGTACGACTCTCCCTGCGCCAGGACCAGCGTGTCGTCTGCGTAGCAGACCACGCTGACCCCGCCAGGGAGGTCGCCGCGCAGCACGTAGTCGTATCCGATGTTCCACAAGGGCGGCCCTAGTACCGATCCCTGCGGAACACCGCACGACATCTCTCGACGTTCCCACTCCCCCTGGTGACCAGGGTAGGTTATGTACCTGTCAGACAGGTACGCCTCGACCACACGACAGAGGTAGTCGGGCATCCGGTGATACCGGAGTGCCCTCCCAATGCTACTCCAAGGCAGGGAGTTGAAGGCGTTGGCGATGTCCAAAGACACCGCCACGACACACCTGCCCTGGGCCACTGCATCCCCCGTCGTGAGAGCTCGCACGCACATGATGGCGTCCACCGTGGAGCGCCTCCTGCGAAAGCCGAACTGGCCGTCCGCCAGATCCGGCCCCACCCGTGTTAGGTGTGCGACGAGGCGGTCTGCAATTACTCTTTCAAAGAGCTTGCCCACCTCGTCGAGCAGCACAATGGGCCGGTACGCGGACGGAGAGTCCGCGGGGCGCCCCGGCTTCGCGATGAGGACCAGTTTCCCCGTCTTCCAGCGAAGTGGAAACTGGCCCCTCTCCAAGCATGCGCTGAAGAGCCCTCTTAGTCGAGGCCCGAGAGCCTCCATGGCCAGGACCCATGCCTTCCCAGGCAAGCCGTCGGGTCCTGGGGCGGTATTCTTGGCACTCAGCCTTCGTACCGCCACTCTCATCTCTACCTCGGTCACCTCTGGAGCGTTGTCGTCGTCGTCGCCATCGTGGTCCGCGTCGGACACCGCTGGTGGCGGAGCCATGGGCGGGGGAGAGTGTTCCCCTCGCGTGGGGAACAGAGTGCTCACCACACCCTCCACGAGCTGGGGCCGGAGACTCTGCGTCAGCGGGGGAGCCCAGGGGCGGAGTTTGTCCCGTACCAACTTGTACGGGCGTCCCCATGGGTCCCCATTCAGAGTCCCCAGCCACACGTTGCGGGCCTCAAGTTTGGCCCGCCTTATCTCCGCTCGGAGGGTGCGCTTTGCCGCTCTGTACCCCTCGTACAGCTCCGCCTCTCTGGCCTCCGCATCCGGTGGACGGATGCGGCGCCTGCGGTATCTGGCATACCGGCGTCGCGCGGCATTGCACGCGTTGCGCAGTGCCGCAATCTCCGGCGACCACCAGTATACCTGGCGCTGAGCACGTCCTGGAGGGACTCGGGGCATTGCCGCGTCGCAAATTTGCGACATGGCCTCCCGGAACCACTCTGCCTCGACGTCTATGTCGACAGGCCTGTCCGGTGCTTGCACCCAGGCCTGTACCGTCGCGGCTTCCAGGAGGAGCTCCCGGTCCATCTGCCTCAGCGCCCACCGCGGACCACAAGGGTTTTGTCGGACCGGCGCAATCGAGGTTTGGGCGGAGACGTCGAACCGGATGTACCGGTGGTCTGAAAACGTCTCCACCCCCTCCATAACGCGCCAGTCGACGACACGCGGCGACAGAGCGGGGCTGGCGAACGAGATGTCCACCACTGAGTCGCCCCGCATCCGCACACACGTGGGGACAGAACCCCGGTTTAGGACGACCAGGCCTGTCTCCAGAGCCCAGTCCTCCACCATCCGACCCCGCTGGTTCGTGAACCGGGAACCCCAAGCCAAGTTCTTGGCATTGAAGTCCCCGCAAACGACCACGGGGAGGGAACCAAACCCAGCGACGACGGCTTTCAGCTCCATTAGGGAGATGTGGAGATCGCCGAGAGATCTGCTCGGGGACAGGTAGACGCCTACCACTGCAATGTCCCCGAACCGTGCTGCCACGCAACCCCGTCCCCTCGTGACGGCCTCGAGGGTCGGGGTACCGGCGGCGGCCGACGAAATTAGGGTCACCGAGCCGTCCAGGTCCCGCACCCAGTC
The DNA here is from genome assembly GCA_949316375.1 of Mythimna vitellina. NCBI lineage: Eukaryota > Metazoa > Arthropoda > Insecta > Lepidoptera > Noctuidae > Mythimna > Mythimna vitellina. The sequence goes on along the minus strand of OX438702.1, from coordinate 20,659,020 downwards.
TCCCCTGGGCAGGACATTGTACGGCTCGGAGACCACGGCGATATTGATCGACCACTGCGCCATGCTCTGGAGCAACAGATCCTGAGCGGGGGCGCAGTGGTTGATGTTCGCCTGGAGGAGACGTAATGGAGCCGTTATTGGCAGTCCATCACAGTCTCCTCTCGAGCCCCCCGTGAGGGCCCTGCCGCGATGGTTGCGGCGGCGACAGCAGCAGCTGCCAAAGAGGAGGCAGCGGTGGTGAGGACATCGGCGGGGATGGGCCTCCTGACCTTGCCCTTAGCCTTGGTGGGGGGGTCGCAGGACCTGCTCCCAGCCCGGTGGTCGGCCGGCTTGCCTGCCGCCGCACATGCGTAGCAGTGCGGCGTTGCTCTGCATTCAACCGCCCTGTGACCAGGCTGACCGCACTGGAAGCAGCGATCGCTGCGGTCCACCTCCGCGGCACAACTGGCCCCCACGTGGTGCCCCACGTGGCAGCGATAGCACCGCAGAGGTCTGGGCTCCAACAGTTTCACTTGGGCGGAGACCCAGCCCACCAAAAGCCGTCGGCCCTCCCCGGTGATGGTCTTGGCCGCCGACACGGGGCAGCTTACCGTCATGGCTCGCATGCCCGTGCTGTCAGCGCGGATAGTGCCCGCCCGAACCTGCTCGGTAGTGCACCCACCCGCCCTGACGATGGCGGCCACCACCTCGTCCACCTTGACGGAGTCGTCCAAGCCCATGATGCGCATATCGATGCACTTGGTGGGCCTGGACACTCGGGCCTCTTCCGCATCCAGGGACGCCCTGATCCTGGCGGCCAGGGCATCCGCGGCGGGGCCACTGGCCGCACCAGGGACCTCCAGTATTCGGGCCCCGGTTACGGTGCGCCTCATACGGAAGCCCCCAGAGGCTCCGAGCTCGTCAAGGTGGGGCAACACCGCCTTCTTTGCCTTCTCCATGACGGCGTCGTATGTCACGCCCTTCTTTACCGCATCTGGCTGTAGTGTTATGACTACAGCCTCGGATTTCGGGGCGCGAAGTCTTGCCGCCATGGCCCGCTTTTTGCGCTGCTGTCGCCGCACACGCTTTTTTGCCGCCCTGGCCGCTTTGCCCGCCTTCCTCTTGGCGCCGACAACCGTCCATTCGGCGCCAGCCGAGGATTCTTCATGCAGGGAAGGCGGCGGCGGGCGCGGCCTGGTCGCCACCGCAGTAGGAGGTGCCGCCGATTTAGCGGCAGGCGCCGCCCTGCCCTTCTGCTGCCGCTGCTGCTTGGCCGGCGGAGCCGGTCTCGCAGGCTCCGACGCCACGGCCCCACGTCTGGTTTGTCCCGATGGGCCTGCTGTGGCTGCGGCGGCAGCATAGGACGCCACCTTTCGCTGGCCAGGGGCCGCCAGCGGAGGACGCAGCACGATGCCCTCCAGCACGGAGAGCTGCTGCTGCATCCTTTGCTGGAACTGCTCCTGTTGTTGCTGCTGCTGCTGCCGGAAGGCAGCCAGCTCCTGCCGCACCAGCATCAACAGCTGGTTCTCCGGCTCGGGCTGGGGCTTGGGCTGACTTGGCCCTTGCCCCTGCTCGCGTCCTCCTGCCTGTTCGGAAGAGTTGCTCTTTGGCAGCTCTTGCTGGGCCGAGACCTTTCGAAGCCGAGCATTGTCGGCCCGAAGTTTGGTGAGCCCCCTGCGGATGGGGTCCACCACCTCCTGAAGAGACGTCCTGGCCTGGGAGATCGCGCTCCTCTTGGAGGACCTCTCCCTTTTGTTGGCCACGCCATTCAGAGCGGATGCCAGGACCGACTCCAGTCGGTCGAGTGCCTCGTCGATGGCGGTGTCCGGATCACTGCCGGACGGCCCCGAGAGGTCCGTTCCAGCTCTGGCCGCTCCAGGGTGACGCCCCTCCACGGCGAGCCTGTCAGCTCGCTGAAGGGACTCTTGAGCGGTGAGCCCTCTCCCCTTGCCTCGCGCCCGACCCGCACCTCGCCCATTGGCGGGGATTTTTCGGGCCGAGCCCATCTCCGCATCGGAGGACGATACGTCCCCCGATTTGGAGCGCTTCAGGTAGGGGCGCAAGTCCCCAGCCGAGTCGCCGACTACCTCCTCTAACTCCGAGCCCTCCGAGCTCCTTTCGGATGCCGCGTCGGACTCCGACCGCGCATCACTCTCCATGGGTTTTTTATAAAATTTGGATTCCATTGCTGTTCCCACGAGTATTTTACATTCTGCACTTGCTCAATATCAGTGGTTCGCACTAGAGACTAATTTAGCTACCCATTAGTCAAGCTAACAACCTCCCTCACGGTGCGCCGCCGCTTGGAGGTTTGGGGTAATTTTTTATAGAGGTTGTCTTCCTCGCGGCCCAGGCGGTTAAGCCAAGACCCTCGACCCCCATCAAAAGTCAGAAACATGACCTTGGACAATCTCTGGGGCTACGAGACTAACGGTGGCAGAGGAGGAACAAGTCTTCCTCCTGCCTGCTCGGTGGCAGGGTGAGTGCGCACCGAGCCCGCTCTTACTTCGCCACTGTGCCCTCTGCTATAGCAGAGGGACACGCGTTGAAGTGATCCTTCAGACAGAACATTCGCAGGCGGACATCAAGACCCCTTAGGCAGAAGTACCCAAGGGGAGTCGTTGGCCGCCTCCCAGGGTGCACCGTCCCGCAGACTGGCCTTCACCTCGGACGTATCCGCAAGGGAACTACAGCCTGCGGGCACTCGTGGAGGTTTTCTGTCGTAGCACCCCCAGGCACAGTACTTGCGATGTGAGGCCAAAGGTAAGGAAATTAATCTAATTTTTTAACTTTTTAGGGTTTCGTACCCAAAAACGGGATCCTATTACTATATATAACTAAGACTTCACTGCCCGTCTGTCTGTCACCAGGATGTATCACATGAACCGTGGTAGCTAGACAGTTGAACACAAATGATTTTTTTATTTTATTTATTTATAAAATCTACCTAGGTCAACGGGTATGAATCAAAATTCATAGGGTACTTCCCTATGAATTTTGATTCCTGAATTTTGGTATGAAGCAAGGTCTCATAGCACAATATAGGAAAAAAAATCTGAAATCTGTAAATTTGTAGTTAAGTCACAAATTTTTTTTTTTTTTTTGCGATTTTGAAAAGTCTTCGTAACTCAATTCGGGAATTGAACTATTTTATAGGTAAGTTTGTTCCCTCAGTGCGCGAGTCCTACTCGCACTTGCCCGATTTTTTGTCGTTTTTTTGCTACGCACGTTACAGAACCCCTCGTGCGCGACTCCGACTCGCACTTGGTTGATTTTAATTATATGGTCGCCGCCGCCTACGAACGTGAACATGACCAGAATGATCGTAGATGCGTTGGTATCCCAATTTCCAAAACCTGCTTGTAATTATTACTGACATAGCCCGAAGACTCGCCAAACTTAAGTGGCAGTGGATACCTACATTGCTCGCAAAACAGTGGGTTGATGTGGACGAAAGGTTCTGGAGTAACTACCACGAACCGGAAGACGCAGCGTTGGAAGGCCTCCCACAAGTGGACCGATGACCTAGTGAGGGTCGCGGAAATTCAGTAAAACTGTAGGAGCCCAGCAGGGCCAAAGCCTACTGGCTCCATGGGTTTACTTCCGAAAGGGAAACCCGGGGTCCTGGAACACAAGGCAAAGAAGAAACATAGGTTCGGTTATAGACAGTATAAGTCTGACACGCTCACTCGCTCCATCTTAGAGCGAGAATTGCATGACTTGATTCCGCCATCTCCTTTCTACCATCGCACAACCCGACGAACGGCGAGTATCCACCCTTACGTTGTTGAAACTTCAACGGTCCGGACTAAGCGTTTCGCTTCGTCGTTTATACCGCGTACATCAAAGGACTGGAACAATTTGCCTGCTGCGGTCTTCCCGTCCAACAATATTTTAGGTTTCTTCAAGGCTAGAGTGAATAGGCTCTTAATAAACTAGTGCGCCTGACCATCAATGATTGCATCTCCGCTTACCATCAGGTGGGATCGCAGTCAAGCACTGGATTATATCATTAAAAAAAAAAAGAGAGAAGTCATTGGATATTTAACTGTTATTTTTATGGATTTCAGGATATCGGAGCGAGTACTGCCTGTGTGATGCTGGAGTGGACCCTGAAAACTTTAAGCAGTGTGTTGTATCCGGAGGATCCATAGCCGGTGACGCATCAACAAGATTTTCAACGCTAGGCATCAATAACACTCCAGTGATAGACTTAATGGGGCAAAACGACACAGTTTATGGTATTGACGATATCTCATTACTAAACAAGATTTGCTCAGTTTACTTTGGTACTGCGCCCAGAGGATGTATTTATTATTCTAATCAAACTGAGGGTTTCCTAGAACAGAGGGCGGTTGCACAGTTTGACAGGGCATGTTACAATGAGTTTCCGTTTGAAGTTGAGAAGCCTGAACAACCAACGACGTTCTCGCCGACGATATCAAACCTTTGATAGTAGTAATCGACAATGACGACGAGGTTTACTGTAGTTTAGTGATTGAATTAAATTTTATTACAATGTTTTTGTATCATTTTCTGATGCTCAGGAGTCTCCAAACTTTGAAAGCCATAATATTTTTTTTCAGTATGTTTCAAGAGTCAAAAGAATGTATATCTTTAACTAATAATTGATACAGCAGTAAAATGTGTAGAAAAAAAAATAGAATAAAAAAAAAATTAAACGTTGGCTGTAAAAAATCGCTTTTAGCGATAATACCGCCCATTGTGACACCCTATTAATGTTAATTTCCTAATGTAAATTTTATTTTTGGTGTACAATAAAGAATATCTATCTATCTATCTGTTTTTTTTTTCAACTTATCATTGCAATAGTACCAACAATAAGACATTGACTGTCGCGGGCTAAATTGATGACACTTCTAGCACAAAATACGTTAGCGTCACTTTTTCGTAGAAATATTAATACAATCTATATTTTTGTACCTATTGTATGTACGAAGCTCAAAATAAAATTCATGAAAGAAGCAATTAGTAAGCAATTATTGATACAACTAACTTTTAGAAATTCCGCTCCAATCCATCCTGACGACAGAATGGCTGGTCAAAACAATATTCATATTTCTCTGAATGTATCGTATGTAGCAATTATTGAATAAATGTAGCAAATATAAGCAAATGGGTAGCAATTCTAGAATATATTTTCAGAGCCACTTGCTATAGGCAACCAGCCATTCTGACGCTAACCAAATTACTTATAGTCTTACAGCAGTCGCGGGGCGGGGCGGACTGATGGCACTGGCGGGCCGGATTTAACCCGCGGGCCGTAGTTTGGCAACCCCTGCTTTAGATCATCGCAGTGATGTTTAAAGATTAAAATGTTTTGGTTTAAATACGTCTTGAATTTTTTGTCAGTCGCTATTACTGTTCCGTCAAATCTATGTCACTAGTTTTTTGCTTCAGAAATCATTTACACACGTTACATCCCCATCAGGTATCGAAATAAAATTCTCTCAAGTAAATAAAGTTGTCTCGGCCAATGGCCGCTTGTATTGTAATATTTTATTTTTATTTTTGATGGGCTTCCGCTTGATCGCTATCTCACCTGGTGGATGACTACTGGGGCCATGGGTAATGTGAAAACGAAACCCGGGGCCCTGGGACGAAGGCAACGAAGGAACAGGAGTGGGTTTTTAGTCAGTAAAAGTCTGACACTATCTCCCGCTCCGCCCAAGACCAGGATTTGTCATAAGATGATTTTCGCACCCAATAAAAAAAAACCTGGTGGATGATGGATGTGGTCGGCGGGGGAGTACTATTGCCTAGAAGTAACCTATTCACCCTTGACATAAAGATCCCTAGGTTGTGGCTATCAGGAAATACAGATTTCAGCAGAGAGCATGAAAAAAGTGTTGTTGTAGTTTGACGATCCCCGTCATTAATTCCATAACGTCTGTCGATTAAAGTAAAATACTATGAGCGGAATTCACCAATAAAACTAATCGCGTTTTAACTTTTGCCCGCATAATCGCGTTTAGACGCTGTCACGAGTGTCACTTGTAAAAACACAACAAAAGAAAAATAACGACAAGTGACACTAGTGACAGCGGCTAAACGTGATTATGCGAGCCAAACGTTAAAACGCGATTAGTTTTATTGGTGAATTCCGCCCGTAGTTAAGAATAGTAATAAGATTACGGAATAGGAATAAGATTCACGTAAACACAAGATGAATGAAGTATGAAACGTCAATGACACAATATTGACAGCCCTTAAATGCTGCCTTAAATGAACTTTAATGAATAATTCGCTGCCATTTTTCGCTGGCCAGAGTTTACGTCACAAAAATTTTTTTTCTTCGGATTTGGAAAAATCTTCGCTACTCAATTCGGGAATTGAACTGTTTTCATACATAAGTTTGTACGGAACCCTCAGTGCGCGAGTCCGGCTCGCACTTGCCCGGTTTTTTATTATTATTTTATAACATGTAATACAATAAACGCAGATTCAGAAAGTAGTATGTTCAAATTTGGCTACTGAATCGATTTCGGCAATTTCTATTATATAAATATTCCAATACGTTACTTACTTAAATTGACCAATAAAGCAATTTCTATTATATAAATATGTATGTTACTTAAATTGGCCAACAATAAATAACAATAACGAAATCTATTGGTATATTAACTAAATTATAATAAGACCACCCATTGTGACACTCTATTAATGTTAATTTCCTAATGTAAATTGTATTTTTGGTGTACAATAAAGAATATGTATCTATCTATCTAAATAATTATAATTAAATTTGATTAACAGTAATATTTCCAAAGTAATAAATAAATGCAAAGAAAATGAAGTGCTCGGCCACACTGGCAGTGCGGTGCGGGTAGCGGCGCGGGAGCGGGAACGCGCAAAATACATTTGTGGTATTAATGTCTTAGTGAATTGATAGATGGCGCTATTTTGTGTTTGATAAAGATTGTATTAACACATTGAGCTACTATTACACCAGATACCTTAATCAGCCGATAGGTGGCGTTTCTACTTTACAACAAAAACATTAAACATTAAACATTGCAACATTAGTTGCAAGGGCGTATTTCTATTCTGTACAAGACCACCCCCCCTAGCCAAGTTACAACCTTTTCGTTTCGATTCTTTTTTTATCGATCACCTCGATTCGGCCACGCCTCCCATTCCTTTTTTCTGACGTCATCTCAACGCTCAGTCACTTTGGTTGGAAACAGTTGTAACTTGGCTAGGGCGGCAGAACGCTAGGGTGTGAAACTAGTAGCGTAAAGATTGGAAATCACTTTTTAATCAAGGTCTTTCAACCTACACAAGACTAGTACGCAAAATTCGTGTACACATTGTCATCAAAAATTGAAAACCTATTTACAGAATGTAAATACGCGACGCAAGTGAGTTGTGATGTTTCATCTGCGAAGAAATTCTTTATTTTTAACTTTAATACTTTTTTATTTACTTTTAATACTCGTCAAATATTCTCCAGCTTCAATGGTCTATTAATGAACGTGCGTGTAATAAATAAAGTAAATATGCATCTTTGTATACCTATATATATATTTTTTTTTTTATTCCACAACTATCACACAACGCCGTCTAGTCTCAAGCTAAGTAGAGCCTGTGTGAACAAGATGAGTACTAGACAACTGATAAACATACATATATATTTGTAAATACATACATATTATAGATAAATTACACCCAGACACAGAACAAATGATCGTGCTCATCACACAAACATTTGTCCTGGGTGGGAATCGAACTCACGACCTCCGGCATAACAGTCAGGGCCACTAACCACTAGACCAACAGGCCAGTCCAATATTAGATAGGGATAGTAACTGGATAATATAAATATGTACTTAAAACAATCGAAACTGTTATATATGTAGATGACCCATTTAAAGCAGTAAAGGGCCTATTACACTACTCGATATTTAGACAGTCTTAGTCGATGTCGTGTAGTGTAATAAGGGTTAGACCGGTCTTACTCGGAACAAAAAATAAGACAGTCTGAATATTGTGTGCTGAATACCGCGTAGTGTAATAGGGCCTTAAGCATATCCTGTGTGACCTTATAGGTTCTTTCGATTTGTAGAAAAATATTACTTACAAATAAATGAAATATCTCGTGACAAATAGATAGTCATCATCATCATCATCATGTCAGCCGAAAGACGTCCACTTTGGACATAGGCCTCCCCCAAATGTCACCACAATGACTAGTCCTGTGCTTCTCGCATCCATCGGATTCCCGCGACCGTCACCAGGTCATCGGTCCACCTTGTGGGAGGCCTTCCAACTCTGCGTCTTCCGCTGGTCGCCATTCCAGAACCTTTCGTCCCCATCGACCATCTGTTCTGCGAGCAATGTGCCCTGCCCACTGCCACTTAAGTTTGGCGATTCTTCGGGCTATGTCGGCAACTTTGGTTCTCCTGCGGATATCCTCATTTCTGACGCGATCACGCAAGGAAACTCCGAGCATAGCCCTTTCCATTGCCCTTTGAGTAACTTTAAGCCTTCTGATGAGGCCCATTATAAGCGACCACGTTTCGGAGCCATATGTCATCACTGGCAACACGCACTGGTCATAGACTTTTGTCTTGAGACACTGATGAAATAGTATCTATAGGCAATAAGTATTTAAAAAAACGTGCAATGTTATCTTGATATTCATAAATATAAAGAAATACCAGATATTCAGTATTATTTAAAAGTTATTTTAATTAGTACCTACTTATTATAGATGTTCATTAATAATTTGTGTACATACTCAATATTGTTCAATGGACTATAATATTAAAAGTAATTGTACCGATTTTATTAATATTTCCATGCCACTTTCTGTGGCAAAAGACAGAGACATTAATAAATATTTGTAACATCTAAATTGTATATATGTGCACAAATGAATATTTATTACACACACAGTGTTTGCATAATCACAGCTAAATTTCAATTTTTCACAATGAAGTTAGTTAAGCGACTATGACAATACAAATAAATGAATGTGCAAAATGTAAATCCCTAACTGTGAAATGAATGCAGGTGACACTGCACTTGTTGTTTATGATACTGACTGGACAAAGCTAAAGATAGAACAGCACACTACCTCCGCCTTGTGACTGAATGGCTCTCAGCTAACTTGCTGACTCTTAACATCGATAAAACTAAGCTAATAGGCTTCTCGCTGTCCAGTTCAGCCCTCAAACCGGCTAAATCCAGTACAGTAAAAGTCCACTCTTGCCCAGGTCACGTTGCCTCGTTGACAAGGAAGCTTATTTATCTGTTAAAGGAATTGAGGCATGCTGCTGACCCTGCAACCTTGTCCTTAGTTTACCAAAGCTTATGTGCATCGATCCTAATGTATTGCACTCCTGTATGGGGAGGCACCCATAAAGGCCTTCTGTTTCAAGCAGAACGTGCAAGGGCAATTCTTAAGGTTATGCATTTTAAGCGAAGAGATTACCCAACTACCCAGCTGTACTCAGAATCCCAAGTCCTCACCGTGCTCTTTGAGGCGTGGTTGGAAAGACCTCACGGCGTCCTCACATTCCGCATGACGCAGGTTCTCACCGGACACGGTAAGTTCGGGAGGTTTCTGCACCGGATTCGTGCGGAAACGACGCCCGGGTGTCGCCACTGTGTGGCCCACCCGGAGGACACGGTAGAGCACACGGTGGAGGTGTGCCCCGCTTGGGCAGAGCAACGCCGTGTCCTCGTGGGGGCAATCGGCGGCGGTTCAGGCCATGCTCCGGAGCGAGGAGGAGTGGCAGGCGGTCGCCTCCTTCTGCGAAGCAGTAATGCTAGCTAAGGAGGCGGCCGATCGCGTGAGGCAACGGTCCTTACGCTCCAACCGCCGCCGGGATTCCGATCCCGATTGCCAGCCACCGTAGGCGCGGGCTTGCAGACGGCGAGCAATGGGTGGCTCGCCGTCCGGCCGTCCGGTAATCGGACCGAGCCCAAGTCGTCAACGGCGCGTACTGTTTCACGCGCGCCTCAAGGAGATGTCAGCAACTGTAGGGGCCCAGCAGGATCGAAGCCTACTTGGGCCAAGGGTCTGATTCTGAAAGGAAGACTCGGCCCCGGTACGAAAGGCAACGAGGGAACAGGAGTGGGTTTTTAGTCAGTAAAAGTCTGACACTATCTCCCGCCCCGCCCAAGAGCGGGGGATGTCATAAGATGATTTTCCAACCGGAAAAAAAAAGTCCTCACCGTGCGGCAACTATTTCTTTTGCGTGTAGTCATACGCCGTCATTCCTTGCTTCCACTAGACTCAAGCATCCTTTTTAGACATCGAGGTTTTCCGGTCAGTGACTCCCTACATAGTCGGACAGCTTTCGCAGGTCGTCAATTTGTTATCTTAAGCGCTCGTATTTATAATAAGATTCACGATCTGATCAGTATTTATACATTAGAGAAATATACACTTAAAACTAAGTTAAGTTATCTTTTTTTTAATTCTTGATAGGTTCGCGCTTGACCGCTATCTCACCTGATGGAAAGCTACGATGCGGTCGACGATGGATCGCGCTTACCTAGTAACCTATTCACTCTTGACTTAAAGATTCCCGGGTTGTAGCTATCAGGAAACAGGAAACAGATTCCGGCAAGGAATTCCACTCCTTAGCTTTACGCACAATGAATGTGTTCCCAAAACGTTTCGTGCGTATAGGTGGGATGTCCACCATGTATTGGAGGCGCGTTGCCGTATGCCTGGTGGTTCGATAATGGAACGGGCTATTTGTTATTGGAATATCTAATTGGTTGCAGGAATTGTCTTATGATTATACCGAATCATTACTAACAATTATCGCATAACTATTCCCCTATACTGTTACACGTCTATATAAAGGCTATCTTAATTGTACCTAACATCATATTTTTGATGATCTCTAAGGAGGAACTGGCTCCTGATATAAAGCATTTATTTTACTTAGTTTAGGAGTCTAATGTTCATTTTATTTACATTGATCAGTGTTTGTACAACTATTATTATCTGTTCATGTCATTATATACTGTTACTGTGTGTGTTAAACATACAAAAATAAAGATTATTATTATTAATATATCATCTGTACAGTTAACAACAAAAGACACAAAAATACCGGTTTTGAGTCCAAATATTTTCCTTTTATAATCTTTCTTCTTTTTTTAATTCTTTAAGGTACAGGACTTAACGTGGCTATATTTTCGTTAGATGGCTGGTGCTGAAATCAACAAACAACTTATTTATTTATTTATTAAAACTTCATGCATCACAAAGGTACAAAGGCGGATTTAATGCCTTAGGCATTCTCTACCAGTCAACCAAGGGTAGTGAAGAGAAAACATGGTAGGTGCATAAAAAAAAGGAAAGATTAATGGGAAAACAAGGGCTCAAATGTATATAATATAAAAAAAAACCAACATAAATATTTAATATAATATGAACCTACATATAGCTAAATATATATTGTTTATATAAGACTCCTCCGCTATTTGTGTAGAAAATAAAGCCGCAACCTCCGCTTAAATGCATATTGACTGGTGGCCGTCCTGATGTCAAGAGAAAGCGCATTCCACAGAAGTATGGACAGTATATGAAAGGAAGAATGAACAAATTGGTTATTTTATTTTGGTATGGTTATTTATATAGGAATAATGATATGAAAACAAAGAAGAACATATTACTAACAAAGAACAAAATTTGATCTTTACCTATGAAATTACTTAATATTAAATTAAATTTTTAAACGGGATACTTTGAACTGGGATATCTTCGGAGTGACTTGAAATAAAAAATTCAAATAAACTTTATATTAAAAGTACGTTATTCTTTTTTCAAAACTACTCATTTATTGATTTGTTTGTGTTTTGCTTTTTCTGTAATATTGCAACATTTATATTATAATCACAAAGTCTAACAAAAAAAAAAGTGTTATTCCATAGTTCCAACGTGGAAACCATGTATTTCAAAGGGTAAGCAAGGGATTGAGGATTATTAATCATTACGTTATTTAATGATAGGTAACTTGAAGATTATCACAATCGTCGCTGACTGTACCGCAGTAAGTATTTATAAATCACTGCGTTAATATAATCTTCATTATAAAACATAGTCGGGTAATAAGTACTAATTTATAAAGACACATTATTTTCTAAGTAAAAAAAAAGTACTTTTTTTTTGCTAATTTTTAAAATACCACATTTGTAAGGAGAAGAAGGATAAGAAAATCTTTTGTAATGATTTTCGTATTCTTACTCGCATTGTTTGCGAGTACTACTATTGCCTTCCCCAGTGGTTTCATTATCATCTATGGGGATGTACATAAGGATGTGGAATTCTTCACCAGAACTTACCCTTGGATTATAGAAAACATCGGTGGAAATTTGTTAGTGGACTATAATTTGCTGGGCAGCGGCAGGTATTCTGTTCCTCAAGCGTGTGCTCTGGCAGACCTAACCAGTAACACGTTTCTGCAGGCGCAGTACTTGCGATGTGAGGCCAAAGGTAAGGAAATTTACCTCATTTTCAGTTTTTCTAATGTCTTAAAAGTCCGCTTACTTTATAGTAAGTGGGCGCCAGCGCCTACGAACATCTACTATATTAGACACCTCTTAGATAAGTTGGTATCCCAATTCCTAAAGACAATGCTGAAATATCCCATGAGCCTGTAAATATTAAAACTATTCCAGCTGACACGCAGCCAGGTTGCTTTGAGCTAGATATAGGTTGGAAGTTGCGGCTTTATTTTCTACACAAATAGCGAAGTAGTCTCAAAAATCCTTTCATTTTTCCTTATATAAATAATATATATTTATGTATTATATTAAATATTTATGTATGTTTATTTTTTTTTAATATATATAATATATACATTTAATCCCTTGTTTTCCTATTCATATTTTCTTTTTTTTTTTTATGCACCTACCATGTTTTCTCTTCACTACCCTTGGTTGACTGGTAGAGAATGCCTAAAGCATTAAGTCCGCCTTTGTATCTTTGTGTTGCATGAAGTTTAAATAAATAAATAGGTACATCTTTTTGTGGGGCTGGCCCTGGGTCAGAGCACTTCGACCCTTCTGGATCTTTTGTGCTAGATATAGGTACATAATCGAATATGTTAATAAGATTAGAAAAAATAACTATTACTTAAAAAGTTTACGAACATAAAGTTTTTAAATTGTGAACGCATGTAAGCCATAGTTATCACTTAACAGTTATTTTTCATGAATTTCAGGATACCCGAGCGAGTACTGCCTGTGTGAGGCCGGGATAGAACCTCAAAATTTTAAGCGGTGTGTTGCATCCGGTGGGTTCAGAGCCGGTTCAGCTTCAGCAGGATTTTCAAAGCTAGGCATCAATTTCTCTCCTATTATAGACCTAGGGTCAAACAACACAGTTTTTGGAGTTGACGACATCTCGTTACTAAAGAAGATTTGCACTATTTACGATGATGATTTACCCAGAGGCTGTATTCATTATTCTAATCAAACAGACAGTTTTCTCAAAAAGAGGGCGTTGGCACAATTTGACAGGGCATGTAACAAGGAGTTTCCGGTTGACGATGACAAGCCTGAGGCGGAGACGACGTCTAAACCCTGGGTGACGCCGACGACACCGGACGGGGGGTCCATAACCACGACAGAGTGGCCTTTGTTTACAACTACTACTACTACATCAGGACACTGGGTGACGCCGACAACCACTCCGGATTGGTGGTCAACAACGACGACGCAGCCTACTGAGTTACCGACGAACACTCCGGACTGGAGGTCAACAACGCCGCCTTGTTGGTGCAATACAAAGCCTAGTGATAGCTCAACGACATCACCTACTTGGTCCACACGTCACCTCCTTGGTCCACGACATCACCCCCTTGGTCCACGACATCACCTCCTTGGTCCTCGAAGTCACCACCTTCGTCCACAACATCACCTCCGTGGTCCACGACATCACCTTCGTGGTTCACAACGTCAACTCCGCAGTTACCCACTACAACGCCATGGCCCACGTGGCCCACGCTATGGCCAACAAGGTGGCTAACGAGGACAACATTACGACCCACGCTTTAGCCAACAAGGGCTACACCATCTTATCCATCGTGAGTTGTGAACGAAGAAGTTACTAAAGTTCCTACTCCTGAATAAGCTACCACTTCTTCTACGAGTTTAATGATAGATTTTGATTTTATTACGAACAAGTTTATATGTATACAAAGAGATTAAAAGAGATACAATAGAGCGGCTATCAGAAAAAATGTCTTAGAAAAACTGTCATCCTATGCCTCAGTGACGCCATCTGGCTTTGAATAGCAAAAACGCGAATTAAATTTGTCAAAATTTATAATTATTTATCTATCGCTCGGTAGGTGGCCAGGGCAGGGGTCTGACCATGATAATGTAAAAATGTCAGTCGTACGAGCGAAAAAGAGTGATGGAGCTATACACCCTACTCCTGCACCTGAATAAGCTACCATTTCTTCTACGAGTTTAATGATAGATTTTGATTTTATTACACACAAGTTTATATGTATAGAACTTTTTGTAAATCGTTCTGACGCTTGACACATTTATCAGAGATGTTTAAAATTGAAATAGTTGTTTCATATACTTCTTGAACTTTTTGTCAAACGCTTTTTCTGTTCCGTTGTATTTATGTCACTAGTTTGTTGCTTCAGAAATAACTTGTAAACATTAAATACGCAAGCTTGAAGAGTGTCAACATTTTGTCAGTATTTTCAAGTTTTGCTCAGACAACGACCGATATAGTGTCGTGATTTTTTTTTTAGTTTGACCGTCATAAATCCCATTACATCTGTTAATTCAATTCAAATTCAAATTCCTTTACTTCACTTATAAAACGTCAGAAGCTGGTGCACAGATACAATTGGTCGTTTCCCATGGAAAAGAACCGGCAAGAAAACTCCATGTATTACACCTCCTTTTTTTTTAAATATAAAATATTTCTATATTATAATATTAATAGATATGAGAGGACAGTGTAGGCCAGAAAGTATTGTACCCAAAGGCACATTAAAAATAATAATAACAAAAAGTGGATAAAAAAAGAAAGTAATCTACGAATTCGCAGCCTACAGTATTCTCACAATAAATAATGAATGATATCGAGTACAGTAAAGTACCTAATTATTAAATATTAGCGTCCCTAATTAGGACCTGTGTGAGTATTTAATTTAGCTGCCATTATTGTAATATGTACTTTAGACTTATGTATTTATAAAATAGTATTCCGAATATTTTATGATTTTAAACATCATTTTGTCTTTTTTTTAAATAAAGTATAATATTATCAGTTTGCATTATAATAACATTTTTTTTTTAAGTTTGGAAATCATCTAATGACATCTCTCGCTTTAGAGTGGTACAGGAGGATGTTAGATATTTACTGACTAAAACCACAGCTATGTTCCAACGTTACCTAGCGATCCAGGACACCGGGTTTCCCTTTCGGATGTCAACCCATGGCCCCAGTAGGCTTCGGCCCTGCTGGTCCCCTACAATTTTGCTGACATTTCTTTGTGGCGCACGTGGAACACTACGCGCCAACTCGGGCTTGGTCCGGACGGTTACCGGACGAGCTGACGACGAGCTACCCATTTCTTGTCGTCCACAAGCCCACGCCTACGTATTTGGGGTCAGAATACCGGTGACTGGGGCGTGAGGATGTTCGTTCCCTCACGCGTGCGGCCGCCTCCTTCTCTAGGATTACTGCTTCGCAGAAGGAGGCGACCGCCTGCCATTCTTCTTCGCTCCGGACCATGGTCTGTGCCAGGTCCCGGCGTGGGAGGTCGCTGCCACCGAGATAATAACCTAGGTTACAACCTCGCTACTGTATGCCTTGCTACTTTCAATTGTTATTTTCAACGCGCTATTTTAGGGTTTTGTACCTCAAAAGGAAATAACGGAACCCTTACAGGATCGCTTTTTTGTCTGTCTGTCAAGACCCTTTATCTCGGGAATGAGTGGAGGAATATAAACCATATGGTTGAAATTAAAACCATATGGCTTTAATTTTAACTCAAGACCGAAGTATATACTTAGGTATATACCTATGTACCTAAGTATATACAAGACCTAAGTATATACTTAGGTCTGCGGTTCCTTGAAGCTGTGAAAAAATCAAACCTCTGAGTTAACGACAAAAAAGATACGGCCCTTTTACCATTTAAGTCGCAAAAAATTTATATTTCGAGACTCATTAGGGAATCAAAATTCATAGGGTACTTATCGTTGACCAAGAATCCTGAAATTTGACATGAAGCAAGGTCTTATAGCGCAATTATAGGAAAAAATAAAAAAAAAACTGTAAATTTGTAGTTACGTCACAAAAAAAAACTCTATTAGGAAAAATCTTCATAACTCAATTCGGTTATTAAACTATTTTAATAGATAAGTTTGTACGGAACACTCAGTGCGCGAGTCCGAATCGCACTTGCCCGGTTTTTGATATTTTAACTAGGTAATTACAAGCATAATCAGCCTTGTAATTTTCCCACTGCTGGGACTCAGGCTAGGAGGGAATGAGCCGTAATCCTCCACGCGGGCCTAATGCGGATTGGTGGATGTCAAATGTCTTCGAATTTTTAGTTCCAGGATATGCCTGTTTCCTTCACCGTTATGAGATAATTAAGTATAGAAATATACGCAATAACACGTAACTAATCAAATGCAAAGGTTCAGTAACCTCTTCTCGAGTATTGTCTATGTTTGGGTCACCATTCTTGACACACTAACTAGCCACTGGGCTAAGTTCATTCAAGAGAAATTGAAAGTCTCGACCTCTAGCTAAATTCCCTGAAGCAGGCAGATTGCAAGAATAAAATATACTACAAAATAAGTCATTGATAGACTCGCCAGGCAGTTTTACGTGTTCTTGCAACGTAACCCTGCCTACCCAGCAAATGTACTGGCGATGCGATAAGTTGAATGAGCTCAATCACCGGTGAGGGATAACAAAAGCTGTGTCGAGGGTAATTGCAAACTCCGCTACTCGTGTACTTCTCTGGGCCTGTTCCGGACTTATATAGAGATGTTTGTCCTGAAATTAAAAAAAAAAATGGTACCGGACTCCTTTTTTCGAGCAGGTATATTCGTACTCAAGTATATCTCATCATCTTCCTGCCCTTGTCCCATCTTATTTGGGGTCGGCGCAACACGTTTTTTTCTTCCATTCTATCCTGTCAACCGTCATACTATCACTACCTTCCTTTTCTTTCATATCACTGTATATACTCAAGTATATCTGTTACATAAAAACTTGTTCTCAATAGATGAACTGTAATTTAATATTCCAATTTTCTGTTTAACCATCATTTTTTTGTTTGCTTACCATCAGGTGGGATCGCAGTCAAGCACTGGTTTATATCAATTAAAAAAAAAATTAAAAAAATCAAAAAATGCTATTTACGATTGTGTTTTCTTTTTTTAAATTATTGCTGCATATTAATTTTTAGATTTTATTAATATGGGTTATTTTATCTCAGAACCCTGGGGTCCTGGACCTTTGGAAGGCGTACGAGGAGTCGAAGTCAACTCGCAGTGGCCCCTTTGACCCTTATAATGGAACGTTATATCAACCGGCGATTATCCCTGTACGCGCTGTTCTATTGCTTCTGAGGACAACCCCCGGTTGATGGGAAAAAATTGCAGTATATGAAAAAAAAAAACAATAGGGTTTTAGGATTCTTAACTGGACTGGTTACCAGGAACTATGTTAAGACTATGGCCCCTGCCTGAACAATATTTTTAATTTCCATCGATAGGAAGGAGGGGGGTTAATATTATTATTAATATTGGTGAAACTCTTAGGCCGTGGGGTCTGAGAGCTCATATGATTTTTAAATAACTATCCAAACGCTTAGTTGACACTTCGCGTGACCCAACGGCTGGCTTTTACCTGGGCCATACAACGTGGCAATGCCGCCAGCCTTTTGGGCACACTTCCAGTCGAAAGCGACGCGGAGGAGTTTTATGTCGCCATATTTTAGGTAGTAGTTCTTGCCTTTAGTGTATATATAGTTTTAATTAGTTAAGTGTTTTTATTGAATTAAACAAACAGTTACTTCCAAAAAAATAAAACAAAAATCAATATTTTATATAATGCATTAACACAATGATATTATTTCTGATAAATCTTTATATGTATAATTCTTCTGTAAGTGTGTTTGTCGCCCAACTCCTTTTAAATGACTTGACGGATTTGGATTAAATTTTGTGTATAATTGGTGGTTTGAAAATAAGATTATGCCCAGTAGGTGGCGCTGCAATCGAATTCTTAATTTTATGTTACACGTTGAGCTAGCTTTCGGATAGGACCACGTCTGCCGGAACTACTAGTAAATAAATAAACATTTAGACTATGGGCTGCTATAAAGGGTTTATAAAACCTATTTTTGTAGAATTTATGGAGCGCGCTTACCTTGAAGTAACCTATTCACTCTTGACTTAAAAATTCCCGGGTTGTAGCCATCAGGAAACACAGATTCCGGCAAGGAATTCCACTCCTTAGCTGTACGCACAATGAATGTGTTCCCTAAACGTTTAGTGCGTATAGGTGGGATGTCCACCGTGTACCGGTGGCAAATTGCCGTACGCCCGGTGGTCCGATGATGGAACGGGCTAGGCAGAATTAGGTTATGCAATTCCGACGCACATTTGAAAAATAAACATCATTTACATACATAGCATAATCAGCCTTATAATGTTCCCACTGCTGGTACTCAGGCCTCCGCTCTAGGGACCGTAATCCACCACGCTGGCCCAGTGCCGGTTAGTGGATGTCATATGTCTTCGAATTTTTAGTTCTAGGACATGCCTGTTTCCTAACGATGTTTTCCTTCACCGTTTTAAGAGTATTTATAAAAAATAAATAAATAGAAAACATGTTTATTCTACCCAAATAGACGCACAATAAAATACAGCAATCTGTCGGACCATGTATGAACTGGGCATACATGTGCTGCACCATAGACACTAGACAAAACACATTTGTCCGATGTCTACAGCTTAGTCTGTGGTTGTCTATGTCTGTTGTCTATTGAACGAGGCCGGGACTGACAGAGACTAACCTATTATGTAAATATAAACAACTAGCTTCTGCCAGCGGCTTCGCCCGCGTGAAAGTAGGTTCTCCTAACAAACTTTGGTAGATATTTATAAAATCTACAATTAAATTAGAACATTTTATGGTTCTATCTTTTATAGTTTAGGCAGCGTACGCAAAATAAGTAACTTTTCTGGTTGACTTTTTACACCTTGTGTCCGAAAAACTCAAATATCTTACGGAACCCTACTTTTTTCCAAAATAAAATATAGCCTATGTTACTCGTGGATAATGTAGCTTTCGAATGGTGAAAGAATTTTTAAAATCGGTCCAGTAGGTTTTGAGCCTATTCATTACAAACAAACAAAGTTTTTCTCTTTATAATATTAGTGTAGATAATATAAGAAAAACATATACAATATATAAATCCAAGTTGTGCGTCGCATCTAGGCAAAAATAGGTTGTTGCTCAGCTTGTACCGTGACGCTGGGCAAATCCAGCAATCTACGATGCTGATTTTCAGCAAACACCGTATTACCGTAATTTATCATTTATCATCATTCATTCATTCATTCATTCATTCATCATTATTTTTCTTGTATTTTTTTTTTTGTTCAAATATGGTTGCACATCATCTCTATACAGTTCAACTTGCCCGCACATCCATGCCTCAGCTACAGAAATGCTACCACTGCTTATCCGAAAACGTCCTCGCCATGCAGGCTATAATTTTGATTACACTCGCCATTTTGAACGTTGGAAATGCTGTTGCATTCATTGACTTGACATAACTTGTAATGATTTATTGATGTTGCCCTAACTCCTGAGCTGTGCTATAAAATAGTGGCTTTCTGAAGCCTTGGGCACGCCACAATTATGGTGGGCACGCCACAATTATGACGGTAAGTCCCCTCTTTGAGGCGTGGTTGGAAAGACCTCACGGCGTCCTCACATTCCGCATGACGCAGGATCTCACCGGACACGGTAAGTTCGGGAGGTTCCTGCACCGGATTCGTGCGGAAACGACGCCCGGGTGTCGCCACTGTGTGGCCCACCCGGAGGACACGGTAGAGCACACGGTGGAGGTGTGCCCCGCTTGGGCAGAGCAACGCCGTGTCCTCGTGGGGGCAATCGGCGGCGGCGATCTCTCGCGCCGGGCCTTGGTTCAGGCCATGCTCCGGAGCGAGGAGGAGTGGCAGGCGGTCGCCTCTAACTCCTGAGCTGTGCTATAAAATAGTGGCTTTCTGAAGCCTAATCCTCGGTAACGGCTAGGTCAATAGGTTTGAAAAAAAGATATGTTTATTATAGATTCATGTATAACATTATCAACATTATGATTTTTTTCGTAACAAAAATTTTGACAATATGATATTTTTTCGCTTGTTTTCCCTACTCCTTTCAAACGGCTTTGATCTTTAAAAATATGTTTACACAAAAAAATATGCTGACATAGCTGTAAGTAAGGGTTTGCAACTCGAAATACATTTTCACTGTTTTTCATACAACCGCTCTTACGCGATTATGACGTATTTATAATTTTTTTTTAATAGATATTTTGGAAACACAGTATCCTATGGATAAAATGCAAACTAAAAAAAAACTACACACTACTAAACTAAAATAATAAAGCTTTAAATATAGCATCATCATCATCATCATCATCTTCCTGCCCTTATCCCGTGTTATTTGGGGTCGGCGCAACACGTTTTTTTCTTCCACTCTGCCCTGTTACTCGTCATGCTATCACTAACTTCCTATATAGCATGAGTTAATAAATGAAAAAAAGCTAAATCAGGCAATCCTATTCTTAAAATTCATTCTTATTATTAAACCTAATGGTCTTAAAGTAGATAAAACAAATTTTTTTTTTAAATCAAATTCATAATTAGCTGAAATACCTGCTATAAATATTGTTAATCCAGAAAGTAATAATAACAATTTAAAAAAATATATATCAAGTAATATTAAATTAAATCGAATTAATAAATATACCCCAGCTGTAACTAAAGTAGAAGAATGAACTAAAGCAGATACAGGTGTTGGAGCTGCTATAGCAGCAGGTAATCTTGAACTAATAGGAATTTGGGCTCTTTTTGTTATTGCCGCTATAATAATTAATTTACCAATTAAGTATTAAGTATATTATACTTTATTTTAAAGAAATACAAAATTAAAATCACAAAATACTCGGAATATTATTTTGTAAACACACACATACTTCCAAAGTACATATTACAATAATGGCAGCTAAATTAAATACTCACACAGGTCCTAATTAAGGACGCTTATATTTAATAACTAGGTACTTTACTGTACTCGATATCATTCATTATTTATTGTGAGAATACTGTAGGCTGCGAATTCGTAGATTACTTTCTATTACTATCCACCTTTTGTTATTTTTTTTAATGTGCCAGACCAGAAAGTATTGTACCCTTTGGGTACTTTCTGGTCTACATGACCCTCTCATATCTATTAATATTATAATATAGAAATATTGTAATTTTTTTTTTTAAATAACGATTAAGTAAACATGGAGTTTCTTGCCGGTTACGTTTCTCCATAGGAAACGACCAATTGTATCCGTGCACCAGCTTCTGACGTTTTATAAGTTCTGAGATTTTGAATTTGAATTGAATTAACAGATTTTATGAGATTTATAATAATAATTTTTAATAAATAGTAATAGAACATTTTCTGAGTTTTGTGAATATGCCATCTATTGCTGAAAAGCTTAACCTTACTTTGATCACACACTGAGGCTCTACCACTAGCTCGTAACAAGATCCATTTTACGACCTAAACCGAACTGTTAAAGAGATGGAGCTATATAGGGTGTATAGCTCCATCACTCTTTTTCGCTCGTACGACTGACCTTTTTACATTATCATGGTAAGACCACCTACCGAGCGATAGTTCAATAATTATAAATTTTGACAAATTAAATTCGCGCTTTCGCTATTCAAAGCCAGATGGCGTCACTGAGGCATAGGATGACAGTTTTTCTAAGACATTTTTCTGATAGCCGCTCTATTGTATCTCTTTGTATACATATAAACTTGTTTGTAATAAAATCAAAATCTATCATTAAATTCGTAGAAGAAGTGGTAGCTTATTCAGGAGTAGGAGCTTTAGTAATTTCTTCGTTCACCACCCACGGTGGATAAGATGGTGTTGCCTTTGTTGGCCATAGCGTGGGCCGCGTGGGCCGTAGTGTTGTCCTCGTTGGCCACCATGTTGGCCATAGCGTAGGCCGCGTCGGCCGTGGCGTTGTAGTGGGCAACTGCGGAGTTGATGTTGTGATCCACGAAGGTGATGTCGTGGACCACGGAGGTGATGTCGTGGACCTAGGAGGTGATGTCGAGGTAAACGTAGGTCGCGTGGGTCGTGGCGTTGTATTGGGCAATTGCGGAGTTGACGTTGTGAACCACGAAGGTGATGTAGTGGACCACGGAGGTGATGTCGTGGACCTAGGAGGTGATGTCGTGGAAAACTGAGGTGGCGTCGTGGACCAAGGAGGTGACGTTGTAGACCAAGGTGGTGATGTCGTGGAAAACGGAGGCGGCCTCGTGGCCCACGGTGGTGATGTCGTGGACCAAGGAGGTGATATCGTGGACCACGGAGATGACGTCGTGGACAAAGTGGGTGACGTCGTCGAGCTATCGCTAGGCTGTGTATTGCACCACCAAGGCGTCTTCGTTGTTGTGGACCACCACCAAGGCGGCGTTGTTGACCACCAGTCCGGGGTCGTCGTCGGTAACTCAGTAGGCCGCGTCGTCGTTGTTGACCACCAGTCCGGAGTCGTTGTCGGCGTCACCCAGGGTCTAGCCGTAGTAGTAGTAGTTGTAAACCACGGCCAATCTGTCGTGGTTGTGAACCCCCAGTCCGGTGTCGTCGGCGCCGGCGTCACCCAGGGTTTAGACGTCGTCTCCGCCTCAGGCGTATCATCGTCAATCGGAAACTCCTTGTGACATGCCCTGTCAAATTGTGCCAACGCCCTCTTTTTAAGAAAACTGTCTGTTTGATTAGAATAATGAATACAGCCTCTGGGTAAATCATCATCGTAAATAGTGCAAATCTTCTTTAGTAACGAGATGTCGTCAACTCCAAAAACTGTGTTGTTTGACCCTAGGTCTATAATAGGAGAGAAATTGATGCCTAGCTCTGAAAATCTTGCTGAAGCTGAACCGGCTCTGAACCCACCGGATGCAACGCACTGCTTAAAATTTTGAGGTTCTATCCCGGCCTCACACAGGCAGTACTCACTCGGGTATCCTGAAATACATTAAAAATAATTGTTATGTGATAACTCTAGCTTACACGCGTACACCATTTAAATACGTTATATCCGAAATGTTTTTCAGTAATAGTTCTTTATTCTAATCTTATTGCCATATTCGAGAATGTACTCATATCTCAGCACAAAAGATCCAGAAGGGTTGAAGTGCTCTAACCCAGGGCCAGCCCCACAACAAGATGTACCTATATCTAGCTCAAAGCAACCTGGCTGCGTCTCAGCTGGAATAGATTTAATATTTACAGGCTCATGGGATATTTCAGCATTGTCTTTAGGAATTGGGATAACAACGTTTCTATTAAGTGTCTAATATTGTAGATGTTCGTAGGCGCTGGCGCCTACTTACGATAAAGTTAATGACTTTTAAGACATTAAAAAAACTGGAAATGAGGTAAATTTCCTTACCTTTGGCCTCACATCGCAAGTACTGCGCCTGCAGAAACGTGTTGCTGATCAGGTCTGCCAGAGCACACGCTTGAGGAACAGAATACCTGCCGCTGCCCAGCAAATGATATTCCACGTACAAATGTCCACCGATGTTGTCTATAATCCAAGGGTAAGTTCTGGTAAAGAATTCCACATCCTTATGTACATCCCCATAGAGGGTAATGTAACCACTGGGGGAGGCAATAGTAGTACTCGCAAACAATGCGAGTAAGAATACGAAAATCATTACAAAAGATTTTTTTATTTTATTTTCTTCCCTTACAAATGTGGTATTTAAAAAAAAAACAAAAAAAAAACTTATTTTTACTTAGAGAATAACATGTTTGTCTATAAATTAGTACTTATTTTGTAATGAAGATTATATTAACGCGGTGAGTTATAAATACTTACTGTGGTACAGTCAGCGACGATTGTGATAATCTTCAAGTTACGTATACCGAATCATCATGTTATTTAATAACTTGACTTACTTTGTAATCCTCGTTTCGTAATCCTCGGTCCTTTGAAACCATGCATTTTAAAGGGTAACCCCTTAGGAATGCATGGTTTCCACGCTGGAACTATGGAAAAACACTTTTTTTTGTTAGACTTTGTGATTATAATATAAATGCTGAAATATTACAGACAACGCAAAAGATAAAGAAATTAATAAATAGCTAGTTTTGAAAAAAGAATAACTTTTTTTTTATTCTTGATAGGTTCGCGCTTGGCCGCTAAAATGCACCTGATGGAAAGCGACGATGCGGTCGACGATGGAACGCGCTTACCTAGAAGTAACCTATTCACACTTGACTTAAAGATTCCCGAGTTGTATCTACCAGGAAACACAGATTCCGGCAAGGAATTCCACTCCTTAGCTGTATGCACAATGAATGTGTTCCCAAAACGTTTCGTGAGTATAGGTGGGATATCCACCATGTACCGTACGTGTGTACGTAATTTTAATATAAAGTTTATTTGAACTTTTTATTATAACAAAAAAAAACATATTTAGTGTCATTTGTCGTTACCTGTACAGATGATACATTGTGATTAGATAAAGAGCGGTAATTTCCTGTTATCTATTAATCCTGGTTTAATTTTTCAGTGATTGTTTAAGCTGTCTGCCTGAAGAAATCACATCACCCCCGTAATGGTGGTGGAGAAGAAGAGTACGAACCGAGCTCAAATTCGTGTAGTGTCGCTCGTGCTCGATTCCTTTAGCTTAGACCCACCTTAAGGGAGCGAGGTGAGTGGATGGAGGCACTAGCCCCTGACCGCGGTTGCTAACTGTGGCCCGTAACAACGGACCCATCGTCAGGTTGCCATATAAGCAAAAATAGGCTTGGATGTGCTAAGCCGCGCCTATTTGTGAAGTTGCTTGGCTGTGCTGTTACTTAGCGCCGGCTCTTTACGATACCTGGGCAGTCAGTCCCCATAGCATAGCCGGCCTTATAATGTTCCCACTGTTGGGACTCAGGCCTCTTCTCTAGGAGAGGGAATGGGCCATAATCCACCACGCGGGCCCATTGCGGGTTGGTGGATGTCACATGTCTTCGAATTTTTGGTTCTTGGACATGCCGGTTTCCTCACGATGTTTTCCTTCACCGTTTTGAGAGCAGTGGTGATGAAATAAGTTACACAAAGTAATGCGGCTTGTTGGGTTTTAACCCTCCACCTACAACTCGTAATTCGGGACCATTACCACTCGGCCACCACTGCTCTCTAGTCAGTCCCCACCAGGTGAGATCTCCTGTTGTCTGGAGAAGATCTAGTGTGGTACGACCAGCGACAGAGGTATCAGCTTGTTACGAGCCTACAGTATGGCTGTGACTCCCGTCTGACTCGCTTCCACAGCCAACCGGTCACAGCTCAGACCGCAGAGTCATTTCATGTGTGTGTGTGAGCGGAATTGTATTGTGTAAAGCCGCTCCTGGGCTGAGAGAGTAGTGGTGGCCGAGTGGTAACGGCCCCGACTTACGTGTTATAGGTCGCGGGTTCAAACCCAGCCAGGCGCATTACTTTGTGTAATTTATTTCATCACCACTGCTCTCATAACGGTGAAGGAAAACATCGTGAGGAAACCGGCATGTTCTAGAATCAAAAATTCGAAGACATGTGACATCCACCAACCCGCACTGGGCCCGCGTGGTGGATTACGGCCCATTCCCTCTCCTAGAGAGGAGGCCTGATTCCCAACAGTGGGAACATTATAAGGCCGACTATGCTATGCTATGCTCCTGGGCAACAATGCCCAGGAAAAGTCAGCCTGCGCTACCTTGTACAAAGAACTTAGAAATATATAAGTATGTTTATCAGTTGTCTAGTACGCATAACACAAGCTCTGCTTAGCTTGGGACTAGACGGCGTTGTGTGATAGTTGTGAAATATTATTATTAAATATTTTTTTTTATTTTGCGGTTACATACGAATGAATAAATTTAGTAAATTTTTTTAGTAATTTTTTTTTAAAACCAATCTTACTTTTATGACTCATTATCTAAAGGGATAATCAACAAGTAATTATTGAGGTTATCAGTTCAAATGTGAATCTTGATGTCATCAGTATTTATGTCTGTTTTGTTTATATCTTTATCATACTAAGCTAAATTGATTTTTTATCATGTCCCAACTTGTTGTAACGCGTACTACGAGACACTATATAGATAATAGATAGTGTGGACACGCCGTGACTCCGGACGTATGAGCAGCAGTGATCTGCATATTTGAAAACCGAATCGAATGTGGGTTCAGGCAAGTCGATGCAAGCACAACCTATATAGGGTAATACAGACACTCGTTGTGAATATAGTGCTCCTGAAGAAACCATGTCCTATCTGCAAGTGAAACTGGCCCCAGAGGATCTTTGATGTCTTGGCGTAGCTACGTACTGGCAGTAGCGGGCAATTTTTTTGAGTGTGGAGCTATCAAACAACTTCTTCTGCATTAACGAGATCCGATAAAACGAGAGAGAGTGTCAGACTTTTAAAGACCCTTCAGTTGCCTTTTGAGGGGACTCTGTTCGTCCATTTATTCGTTAGTTCGGCTGACTCGAGGCGATCAACGAGAATCGAAACAAAACGGTTGTAACGTGGCTATGCTGAGGGCTTAGCCAACTTGATAATCTACAATCATTAACGCTAGTAGAAAACTTCAAATGTATGGGAATGACGTCATCTCAGCGCTCAGTCACGTCGTCAGAACCAAGGAATCGGAGGCGTTGCCTACTGGAGGCGATCGACGAAAGAGAATCGAAACGAAACGGTCGTAACTTGGCTAGACCTGCTGGTGGGATCGCAGTCAAGCACATAGTTTAAATCAACTTAAAAAAACACATCTCTGTAAAACAGTGAACATGTTTGAACTATCCTATTTCCCTATTGTCTTCAACCAACGAGTCCTGGGTACAAAATAAACCGCAAAAGCTGGGGCGTTTGTGCAATACAGCCTCCCAACTCAGATTAGGGAGGTCGCGTGGTATTGGCAGCTCTCATTAATTTGATAGATGGAAGCTTGGCTGTTGTTTACGCGCCAAATTAAGTTTGTCTTTTAAAGATGGCGGCTGTGGAGCAACGGCTTTGCAAATGGCGAACGTTCTTTTCTTTTTTGTTAAGGTTTCTTTTGTGAATGTGATGTTTTGTTATGCGACTGTGTTAATTTCTAATCAAAAATGTGTTATTCTACTAACTTGCATTAAGATGTCGTATAGGATCATTTTTATTTCTGAACTAAAAAAACTTTTTCCAAAAAAAAAAGTTTGACTGTGCGGTAATTTTAAGTGGTGTTACCATAGCTAAAAAGTGTAAAATAAAAAAACATTTTACAAAAAATAAAAATACAACTGACTTCAATGTAAAAAAAAATCACTGACAAGTGTAAAATAACTATAATTTTGGAAGTCGGGGTTTCTATAATAGTTTTGTCTCTTCGTTGTTTAACACCTACTACCGACCAGCCGACTAGGTAGCACTAGGAAATCACTACACAAAGCAATACATTGCACCTGGCTGGGTTTGAACCCGCGACTTATAACTTGTAAGTCGGGGCCATTGGCATTGGGCCACCACTGCTCTATAGACTACGAAGATAAATCCGGGCAAGTGCGAGTCGGACTCGCGCATTGAGGGTTCCGTACAAAATTACATATGAAAACAGCTCATTCCCGAATTGAGTTACAAAGATTTTTCCGAATCGCTAAAAAAGTTTTTTTTTGTGTCGTTACTATAAATTTACAGTTTTCAGATTTTTTACTATATTTGTGCTATAAGAACTTGCTTCATGCCAAATTTCAGGATTCTAGATCAACGGGAAGTAATCTATGAATGTTGATTCCCTTGAGAGTGTCAAAATATACGTTTTTTGCGACATAAACGGCCGTATCTTTTTTTTTCGTAAACTCAGAAATTTGTTTTTTTTTCAGCTACACGGGACTGCAGACTTAAGTATATGGTTTTAATTTCAACTCGATACCTCCACGTGTTCCCCAGATAAAGGGTCTTGACAGACAGATGGAGAACAAAGTGATCCTATAAGGGTACCGATTTTTCTTTTTGAGGTACAAAACCCTAACAACCAGCCAAGTGCGAGTCGGACTAACTCGAAAAAACGGATAAAAAATCACGTTTGTTGTATGTAAATCTCCTTAAATATATATTTTATTCTGTTTTTTAGTATTTTTATTATAGTGGCAACAGATACAACATGTGTGAAAATTACAACTGTCTTACCATGACGGTTCTTGAGATACAGTCTGGAGACAGATGGACAGACAATGAAGTTTTAGTAATAAGGTCCTATTTTAACGTTTGGGTACGGAACCCTAAAAATGATCAGTTGTGTAACGCCTATTACGTCAAAACGGTATGTTTCTCCAAACAGGAACTCAAAAGTCGTCATATTTTCTCACACTTTCATTCTGAGGGTGAGAACGGAGGGAGGGAGGGAGTGATAACAGACATACATCTGTTAACAGTTCCGACAGACCTCCCTCTTGACGGGAAGTACTTGGATAAAATTTTCGGCCTTTCTCTTGTTTTTGATTTATAAGCCACATTAAATCTACGGAACGGCTGTTTGGGAGTCGGTAAGCTTTGGACTTAAGTAATTTTTTTTTTAATAAAACATTGCCCCATACTAGGCGCTATTCGTGTATCGTGACTATGACTGGCCTGTTGGTCTAGTGGTTAGTGGCCCTGACTGCTATGCCGGAGGTCGTGGGTTCGATTCCCACCCAGAGCAAATGTTTGTGTGATGAGCACGATGATTTGTTCTGTGTCTGTAATGTGTATGTGTTTAGAAATATTTAAGTATGTTTATCAGTTGTCTAGTACTCATAACACAAGCTTTGCTTAGCTTAAGACTAGACGGCGTTGTGTGATGGTTGTGGAATATTATCGTGGATACGTTCACAAACATGTAAAATCATTTACACAAGACAAACAGACCTGGAACAACTATCTTATTCTGTAGGTCGTACAAATAGTTCTTCTGACTGGAATCGAACCCACGACTCGCAGCGCAGCACCGAATCGCTCAACCACTGCGTCACGCGTGGCGTCATGTCGAAGCTTGGGGACTTATCAGTCTTCTGCATCTTTAAAACACATGAAGAGACCCCTTTTTGTTCTGGTAAGAAACCGGTATTTCGAAGTTATGAAATTTTTTTTTTTTTTTTTTTAATTGATATAAACCAGTGCTTGACTGCGATCCCACCTGATGGTAAGCGGAGATGCAATCATTGATGGTCAGGCGCACTAGTTTATTAAGAGCCTATTCACTCTAGCCTTGAAGACACCCATATTATAGTTGGACGGAAAGACCGCAGCAGGCAGATTGTTCCAGTCCTTCGATGTACGCGGTATAAACGACGAAGCGAAATGCTTAGTCCGGCTTAAATAGGCTGCTTTGAGTAATGGCTATTGGGTGCAAAGAACTACCGATGAAGTCTAAAAAAAACTGGGCAAGTGCGAGTCTGACTCGCGCTCTGAGGGTACCATAAAAACTTACCTATGTAAACAGTTCAATTTCCGAGTCTCGATTTTCCGAATCACAAAAGAAAAAAATTGTGGTGACGTAACAAGAAATCTACAGTTTTCAGATTTATATAAGACCTTTTATGCCAAATTTCTGGATTCTGGGTTAACGGGAAGTACCTATGAATTTTGATTCTCTCGAGAGTGTCAAAATATACCTACATAGCGACATAAACGGATGTATGTTTTTTTGTTAAGTTAGAAATTAGATTTTTTCAAAGCTTCAAGAATCGGCAGACTTGAGTATATGGCTTTAATTTCAACTCGATACCTTCACGCATCCCCGAGATAAAGGGTCTTGACAGACCGACAGACAGACAGACGGACTACAAAGTGATTCTATAAGGGTTCCGTTTTTTCCTTTTGAGGTATTTTTTTTTTTTTTTTGGGTGGGAAAGTCATCTTATTACAAAACCCGCTCTTGGGCGGAGCGGGAGATAGTGTCAGACTTTTACTGACTAAAAACCCACTCCTGTTCCTTCGTTGCCTTCGTCCCAGGGCCCCGGGTTTCGTTTTCACACTACCCATGGCCCCAGTAGGCTTCGACCCTGCTGGGCCTCTACGATTTGCTGACATCTCCCTGAGGCGCGCGTGGAACAATACGCGCCGTCGACGACTTGGGCTCGGTCCGGACGGTTACCGGACGGTCGGACGGCGGGCTACCCATTGCTCGCCCTCCGCAAGCCCGCGCCTACGGTGGCCGGAAATCGGGATCGGAATCCCGGCGGCGGACAGGGCGTAAGGACCGTTGCCTCACGCGATCGGCCGCCTCCTTTGCTAGCATTACTGCTTCGCAGAAGGAGGCGACCGCCTGCCACTCCTCCTCGCTCCGGACCATGTCCTGAACCAAGGCTCGGCGCGAGAGATCGCTGCCACCGATTGCCCTCACGAGGACACGGCGTTGCTCTGCCCAAGCGGGGCACACCTCCACCGTGTGCTCTACCGTGTCCTCCGGGCGGTCCACACAGTGGCGACACCCGGGCGTCGTTTCCGCACGAATCCGGTGCAGGAACCTCCCGAACTTACCGTGTCCGGTGAGAACCTGCGTCATGCGGAAGGTGAGGACGCCGTGAGGTCTTTCCAACCACGCCTCAAAGAGGGGACTTACCGCCATAATTGTGGCGTGTCCTTTTGAGGTATGGAACCCTGAAAAACATAATAGAGTGTTGTTTTTTATTTTTCTTGTTTTATTATAAAAAGAAAATAAAATAAAAAAAAAGAGTGGAAAAGGGAGAAGGAGGTAGTTGCTCCACAGCGGGCCAATTATAAATACATCATGTTACATAATGAATGCACATCTTAAAAGTAGTATGTACGGAATCGGATTCGAAATTGTTTTCATCTTTTTTTTTTTTGAAATAGATACCTAATTTAACAAAAAAATAATCTTAGGATTTTATTTTTTGTCCAATACTAACATAGATTTTTGGATAAATTATTTTGATTGCGTCACTGCCGTGTTTGTGTGTGCTTGCGCAGATACCAATATCGGTGTGCTACAAATGTAGTGTGTCGATGCCCATATTATTTGCCTACTATTATGATAACTAATTCCTAAAAATATCACTTAAGAGCAATAAGTAAAATTTCAGTGCTTAAATTATGATTGTAACTGAACTGATTGAATCTATTCTATTCTATTCCCATTTGCCCAAATTATCTCTGCAGCGGCCAACCTAAGCCCGCAGTCAGTTCAGAGATTGAACACATTCGTTAAAAAGACTTACACTTTCTCAGAGCAAGAGAGGTTATTCGAAGAGAAATCATCAACCAATCTTTTATTCTTGTGTGACATTTCGCGTGACCCAAGGGCTCAGATCGGGCTTTTACCTTGGTCAGAGTTTAAGCATTGTCATACAACGTGACAATGCCGCCAATCTTTTGGGCACACTTCCAGTTGACAGCGATGCGGAGGACTTTTATTACGCCATATTTTAGTTAGGAGTAGCCCTTAGTGTATATTAATTAGTTAAGTGTTTTTGTATATATTCATTTGTTGCCTTCTATGATAAAAAAATAAAATAATAAACATATTAAAATTAAAAATCTGATAACCCCTATCTTTCTCAGAGCGAGAGAGGTTATTTGAAGAGAAATCATCAACCATTTTTTTATTCTTGTGTGAAAAAACAAAAATAAAAGAGTGTTTACAAGTCCACAGTTTAAGTGGCATAGCTAGAACAACTTCGCTCTGTGAATCATTAATGTAATTTAGTACTGTGTGTGTGCGTTTCAGAGGAAATGATTTAGTGTGTGGCTTGATAAAAAATATCTTCCACTCGTGTCTACATATGCCTAGTGCGTATATTGCTGAGATAATATTTATTTAACTTTTGGTTTTTTGTTAGGAAATCATCCAATGACTTCTCTCGCTTTGGGTGGTGCGGGAGGGCGTGTCAGACCTTTACTGACTAAAAAAACATTTGTGTCCTTCAGTTGCCCGCTGTGTTCTAAGACCACGAGTTTCCTTTTCAGAAAATCTCCGCGGACCTATCGGGCATCGGTCCTGCTGGGCGCAAACTAAAAACTAACATATTGCAAACATTTTCCATGACAAAAAAATTAATAAAATATATGCGCCACGTCCGAGCAAAACGGCCGTATACTAAAAAAAAAATAGCTTCTCCTGCTCTGAGTCGAGCAAAAGAAAGTGTCAGACTTTTACAGACTAAAATCCACCCGTGTTGCTTCTGCTCTTTGCGTCAGGACCGTGGTAACACTGACGTACAATCCCGCAGCTCTGCTTTAGTTGAGTATTTACGCTGACATCTGTAAAAATTTCGGTCGTTTCATTTCTACCATCAAATTTTTTCGCTTATATATACATAAATGACATCACGCCTATGTACCCTGAAAGAATGGACAGATGTTACATGATTTGATTGTCAGAACAAACGATCTGCCGTGCTCTCTTTTTTTTTAAGAGGGAAAATCATCTTATGACAAATCCCGCTCTTGGGCGGATCGGTAGAAAGTGTCAGACTTTTACTGACTAAAAACCCACTCCTGTTCCTTCTTTGCCTTTGTCCCAGGGCCCCGGGTTTCATTTTCACACTACCCGTGGCCGCAGTAGGCTTCAACCCTTCTGGGCCCCTATGATT
This sequence comes from Mythimna vitellina, assembly GCA_949316375.1. NCBI lineage: Eukaryota > Metazoa > Arthropoda > Insecta > Lepidoptera > Noctuidae > Mythimna > Mythimna vitellina. The sequence goes on along the minus strand of OX438702.1, from coordinate 20,626,149 downwards.
TGCTGACATCTCTCTGAGGCGCGCGTGGAACAGTACGCGCCGTCGACGACTTGGGCTCGGTCCGGACGGTTACTGGACGGTAGGACCACAAGCCGCAAGCTCGCGTTACGTTGGACAGAAATCAGGATCGGAATCCCGGCGGTTGGGGCGTGAGGACCGTTGCTTCGCGCGATCGGCCGTCTCCTTTGCTAGCATTACTGCTTCGCAGGAGAAGGCGTCCGCCTGCCACTCCTCCTCGCTCCGGACCCTGGCCTGTACCAAGGCCCGGCATGCTATCCTCTAGAAAAACAGCCTTGAGCGCTGGCCGCAGCGACGAAATCCAAATACGTACGTAGGATTAACAATAAAAACCTATACATTATACATACACATCTCTCGACGCTGCGGCCAGCGCTGCGCTCAAGGCTGTTTTCTTAGAGAATAGCACGACTCTTCTGTAAGCAATCTCTTTTGTGCAATGTGCCTTTCCCATTGCCCTCTAAATTGGCGATTCTTTGGGGATTAACCTCGGGTTTCCTGGGCATATCTTCATTTCTGAATCGATCCCGCAAGGAAACTCTGAGCATAGCTCGCTCCATTACCCTTTGGGTGACTTTAAGCCTTCTGATGTGGCCTATTCTGAACCTCCACGGTTTAGAGCCGTGTTACACTTGGTAACACGCACTGATCATGGACTTACGACTTCTGGCTTACGACACTGGTATGTTGGAAGAGAAGATACCGCGCAGCTTCCCGAACGCTGCTCAGCCAAGATACTGGAGTGGCGGCCACGTACCGGAAGACGCAGCGTTAAAAGGCTTTCTACAAGGTCGACCTACGACTTGATGGGGGTCGCGGCAATCCGATGGATGCAAGACGCACAAGACCGGTCATTGTGGCGACAATTGGAGGAGGTCTATGTCCAACAGTGGACGTCTTTCGGCTGAAACGATGATGATGATTTATGCTTTTTAAAAGAAAATTAAAGCCAGAATAAATTTTAGTCGTCTTTATAAGAAAAGGACATTAGCTTGTAGTGTTCCACGCACTAATCAAAAGGATATCATCAAATCGTAGGGGTCCCGCTGCGCCGAGGAGGCCGCAATAATTTTCTGAAAAAGAAACCCGTGGTCCAAGAATGCAACAAATGATGGACACAGGTGTGGTTTTAGTCAGTAAAAATCTGACACGCCCTCCCGCACCAACCTAGATCGTGAGAAGTCCTTGGATGATTTCTCACCTTTTAAAACACCAAACTAACTAAAATCCTTCTTACGTAGCGTAGGCGTCAGGACCCCTGAACCAACAACGATATTTTTAGAAAATACCAAAATAAAGTCCATTTTTGCTACTATTTGGTACTTACCTTCAAATGATACCTCAATTGACAGCAAGAAAATTTATAAAGAAAGTTGCCAGACTTTCGGATGTCTGGACCACTTTTTTTCATAGTTCGAGACAACACAGCTAATTTTTTCAACTTTTTTTATGAAAGTTTTTTTTTAAATCTTCCTGCCCTTGTCCCATCTTATTTGGGGTCGGCGCAACACGTTTTTCTTCCATTCTATCCTGTCAACTGTCATGCTATCACTAACTTCCTTTTCTTTCATATCACTGTTCACACAATCACTTTTTTTTTTAATATTACGTATATTTAATTTGCTACACAAATGGTATTTATAAAACACCATTTGCTACTATTTGATACATAACTTCAAATATTTAGTACCTCGCTTGATCGCGAGAAAACGCGTGAAGAAAGTGGTCAGATATTTATTTTATTTATTTATTTTATTATTTATGTACACACAAATATAGAGAAGAAGACAGGTATCTTAATATAAAAAATTGTACAAAGGTACTGCTTATTTCAAAAAGAGATTTCTCTGCCCTGTCACTCGTCATGCTATCACTCACAAAAAATAAAAAAAATACATAACATATATATATATATATATGATTATAGATATATATATGATGACACTCTGACATCAGGATGCCTGGATCACTTTTTTTTCATAGTATCTGCTCGTGTCGTCCGCAAGCTCGCGCTTACCGTGGCCGGTAGTCGGGATCAGAATCGGCGGCAGTCACCTTCGAATGACCCTGGTCTTTACTATCAAAGTTTTTCTTCATTTTCACTTCACTGAAAAATCTGAACATTCACAAAATGATGGTAATAATGCAAAACGACTCGATTGAAAATAAAATAACATTGTTATTGATCTCTGAAGCGTTTAATGTTCTGTAGTATTCAAGATAAATGTAATTTGTAGTTAATGTTTTTATATTAGCATTGCTTCGTTTTGAATGTTTCTTTGCTCGTCTTTTGTAGATGTTTCTTTGAAATGCTTCGGGTTTATTAGTCAGTTAATTTATGTTTATTATGCTGTATCTAGTGTTTTCATCAGAGCTCAAAGTAGAAATTTTTCATGATAAAAATACAAAACGAAAGACGTTCATAACAGGGGTAAAAAATATGGTACTTCTTGTTGGTTTACATACTTGTAATTTTAAAAAAAAGACAGTTACATCACTGAATACTTTTTTTTTGACAATTTGGAAAAATCTTCAAGTCTCTAATCTTCTCTCTCTTCTTGCTTATTAATCCAACTCAAACTCAAACTTACAACAACAGATCGACTAATCGATCCAGCCTTAGAGTCGAGCCTACGGTTTTAAACACACCGTCTACATCGACGAACACATCGACGGCATCGATACGTCGATGAGTGATCCGACACAAGGTAATTAACGCTACGACGCTTTGCCCTGACTTTGATAAATTACATGCGATGCGGATGATGCGGAGTTTAGAGTGGATGTGACTTTACAAATAATTTACATTCTTCAGTGAAATACTACATCATTGGCCTGCCGTTGTGAGCGGTCAGATGCCAGGAAACCAACAGCTAAGGGCCCTGGAACGCAAAAGGCCACTGAAGAAACTCAAGTCGGTTTAAGTCAGTAAAAATCTGACATTTCCCCTCGCTACACTCAGGGCGGAAGGAGTTATTTAATGATTACCTGTCTCAAAATAAAGACGAACATTAGTATCCCATTCGAGAAGGTGATTATTAAAAAAAAAAAAGAATTAACTAAAAACGGAAGAGAAAAAAAACAAGTCCAGAAGTGTAGAAAGCAATTTAATTACTACAACATTGAAATAATTTCATTTTTCACGTTGCTTCTTTATCAAACATTGCGTTCGATGAAGTAACGAGCTTTTAAACCATGCTCACGTTGGCACCAGACGGATCGGGAAGGGCCCTCTTAATACACATTTCTTTTCTACTTTAGCGTATCCTCATTAACAGTTCGTAATTACACCGCAGTCTAGATTAAACTGTGCGAGATGTCTAAACATACCGCAAACGTGTTTCGTGTTCAGATTTACTCAAATATTTTACAAATTCGTTTAAAACCGGACCCACATGTACCGGTTTCTGGTACATGGTGGATATCCCACCCATATCACGAAACCGCATGACGCAGGTTCTCACCGGACACGGTAAGTTCGGGAAGTTCCTGCACCGGATTCGCGCGGAAACGACGCCCCTGTGTTACCACTGTGTGGACCGGAGGACACGGTGGAGCACATGGTGGAGGTGTGCCTCGCCTGGGCAGAGCAACGCCGTGTCCTCGTGGGGGCAAACGGCGGCAGCGATCTCTCGCACTGGGCCTTGGTTCAGGCCATGGTCCGGAGCGAGGAGGAGTGGCAGGCGGTCGCCTCCTTCTGCGAAGCAGTAATGCTAGCAAAGGAGGCGGCCGATCACGTGAGGCAACGGTCCTTACGCTCCAACCGCCGCCGGGATTCCGATCCCGATTTCTAGCCACCGTAGGCGCGGGATTGCGGACGGCGAGCAATGGGTGACTCGCCGTCCGACCGTTCGGTAACCGTCCGGACCGAGCCCAAGTCGTCGACGGCGCGTACTGTTCCACGCGCGCCTCAAGGAGATATCAGCAAATCGTAGGGGCCCAGCAGGGTCGAAGCCTACTGGGGCCACGGGTAGTATGAAAGCATAACCCGGGGCCCTGGGACGAAGTCTACGAAGGAACAGGAGTGGGTTTTTAGTCAGTAAAAGTCTGACACTATCTCCCGCTCCGCCCAACAGCGGGATTTGTCACAAGATGATTTTCCCACCCAATATAAAAAAAACCATAATATCACGGAATAAGTGTTTTAGGAACCCATTCTTTATGCGTACATCTAAGGAGTGGAATTTCCTGCCGGAGTCTGTGTTTCCTGATAGCTATAACCTAGGGGTCTTTAAGTCATTCTAGGCAAGCGTGTTCCATCGTTGGCTACATCATCGCTAACCATCAGGTGAGATAGTGGTCAAACGACCCTATCTATAATAAAAAAATCAGGGTTTTGCATTTTACATTACATTTTATCCCGGGAATGTGTTAATTGGGGATCATTTTCTACTATTTCGCAGGTGAAGCCGCTGGCATCAATTAGTAATCTTCTAAAGACTAAAATTTGTTTGTATTATAAATATACATAAAAAATATAAATAGGTATATAATCATATTCACCACTATTTTTTAATCAGTACAAATACTTAAAGGGCTTAATAAGCCCTTTAAGTATTTCTGCGGCCTACCCAAATGTCCTTTCCTTAGTGTTGTTCGTCAAATAGTTGAGCTCCTTAGTAGTCTTAAGTTGAGCTATACGAATACTGACAAATGCTTGCACTGACTGGACAGGTCCACTGAAATCGGTGTGGTTCTTTCCTCAAAAGACTGTCTCAGACACTAATCTGCATGGTATTCATATGATTTCACCATTACATGTTTGCTATATGGACTTAAAAAGACTTAGATCCCTGAGTTTGTTTCGGTGTTTCTTTTCAGGGTAACCAACAAGCAAACACCGGCCTCATCTAGTATAACCTGACAAAAAACTACGTGTAAAAGTGTGTTTTTAAAAACCTATTTTGAAATTAAATATTATTTATCAAGGATTATTTTGGAGAAACAAATAACATTCTAAGATAGTATATTTGATATGTTATGATTGCGTCACTAGGGTGTGTAAGTGCTTAGATACTAATACCGATGCACTATATATATCTTCGTAATGCATCGATCTCCATATAATTTGATAGGTTTTCTTAAAAAAACATTACCTAAGTCACAGACCCAGGCTATGGCCCAGGTACAGGCTATGGCCCGGAGTGCAGGCGGTCGCTTCCTTCCGCGAAGCAGTAATGCTAGCAAAGGCCGCACGTGCACGTGCGAGGCAATGGCCCTCGCGCCCCAGCCGCCGGGATTCCGATCCCGATTTCCAGCCACCGTAGTAGGCACGGGCTCGCGTACGGCGAATTGTTCGAATGTCCGGTAACCGTCCGGACCGAGCCCAAGTCGTCGACGGCGCGTAGCCTACTGGGGCTAAGGGTCTGATTCTGAAAGGTAGACTCGGCCCTGGTATGAAAGGCAACGAAGGCATAAGAGTGGGTTTTTAGTCAGTAAACAGCCCCAGTAGGCTTCGGCTTTGCTGGTTCCATACAGTTTTGCTGACATGTCTTTAAGGCGCGCGTGGAACACTACGTGCCGTCGACGACTTGAGCTCGGTCTGGATGGTTACTGGATGGCCGGACGGACGGCGAGCTACCCATTGCTCGCCGTCCGCAAACTCACGCATACGGTGGCTGGAAATCGGGATCGGGGTCCTGGTGGCTGGGGCATGAGGAAGTCCTTTCCCTCACGCGTGCGGCCGACTCCTTCGTTCTAATTCTGTTATGCATAATTAATCATCATCAGCCGAAATAAGTCCACTATTAGACAAATGTCTCCCCAAGTGTCGCCACAATGAACGGTTCTGTGCGTCTTGCATCCATCGGATTCCAGCAAACCCTTAATAGGTCATCGGTACACGTTGTAGGAGGCCTTCCAACGCTGCGTTTTCCGGTAAGTGGTCGACATTCCAAACTCTTTCGTCCCCATCGACCATCGACTGCAAGCAATGTGCCCTGCCAACTGCCACTTAAGTTTGGCGATTCTTCGTGCTATGTTAGTAAGCTTAGTTCTCCTGCAGATATCCTCACTCCTGATTCTATCACGCAAGGAAACTCCGAGCATAGCCTTTTCCATTGTTCTTTGGGTGACTTTAAGTCTTCTGATGAGGCTCATTGTAAGCGACCACGTTTCGGAGCCATATGTCATCGCTGGCAACACGTACTGGTCATAGACTTTCGTCTTGAGACACTGTGGTATTTCCAACATGCAGTATTCCAGTTACCGAATATACACCTACCATAGTGTTGTCTTTTTAACCCAACGGTTGACTGATAGAGAATGCTTTGTGGCATTAAGTCCGCCTATGTACCACCACTGTACATGAAGTTTAAATAAATAAATAAATAAATAAGAAGAATAGTACAAAGGTGATGCTTATTTCTAAAGAAATCTCTTCAAGCATACCTGCGAAAGAACAGTTAGAGAAAATAGAGATCTGGACACTGTGTTTAGAAGTAAAAGGAAAATTAATGTTAAAATAGAAAAGTTGGTGAATATTCTCTTGCATGTGGGAGAGGCCCAGGGTATGAGCTAGGTACAACAAGCGTAGTAAGCAGAACTTGACCGTGCGTCACAAAGCAACGACGCACTTATGTAACCCGACGAGTCGTTTCCATTCTTCTTTACTCTTTGACGTTTGTGCGACTCGGTACACGAGTTGATGAAAAAAAATATTTTTTTTCGGTAGGTCTTCTAATGAGGTACTTCCCTTGCTCTAGGGTGATAGGGTGGAGCGCGTGTCAGACTTTTACTGACTAAAACTCAAATATGTTCCTTCATATGCCATTTGCGTTGTAGCGCCATCTTTAATTTTATGAGTTCATAATAATAATTCTTTTATGAGGTTATAAATTTTATGGGTTAATTTTATGATTACTTTTTTCTTCTCTCGTTGTACAACATAACGAAACAATATCGACAAATATTTGTATAAAAGACGAGTTGAGAGTGGAAAATCTATTTTTTTTTTGTTTCATCATGTTGCTCATCCTGCCTCTAGCTAGCACTTGATATTTATCAGTACCTACTTTTTTATTCAACAGTAAGTTTGTGGTTTTATGCTTCTGCCAGGCTAATCCCAAATGTCCAAAATATATGGAATTAGTAGTAGTGCGCTACCAAAATGGCATAAAGCGAGGAATTTTAAGAATTTTATATTCCCACAATCACTATCGCTGACAGACGGAATAATAGGTATCTCTTAGTTTCTGGATAATATTACCACTGCTCGGACCCGGGCCTCCCCTCTAAGAGAGAAATATCATTCCAGTGTAATAAATTTCCTACTGATTACCTTCATCCTTACGTTGACCCAATTTTCATTTTGATGTGATTTGAGGAATAAGTTGGTTTTAAACGAAATCCAAACTATGATTAAAAGCACTTCCAAATACTAACAAAGCGACTTACAAACTTAATCAATTTAACGCCACTAGGTTTGACAGCACGAGTGGATGGGCTTCCACGCTGCGTGTCACGGGTTTGATTCCCGCACGTAACAAATATTTTATGGCCTACAGATTATTGGTTCGGGTCTAGCTGTCTTGTATATGTGACAACATTAACGTACTCACCATCATCATCATCTTCCCCTGCCCTTGTCCCGTGTTATTTGGGGTCGGCGCAACACGTTTTTTTCTTCCACTCTGCCCTGTCACTCGTCATGCTATCACTAACTTCCTTTTCTTTCATATCACTCTTCACACAATCCATCCATCTTTTCTTTGGTCTCCCTCTCCCTCTCCATCCATCCACATGTAAATTAACGTACTCACAATGCAGGAGTAATTCCTAGTGTCTGGGCAACGTATTAATTTTAAACCGATCTCCTCAATTCGTGAGCCGAGTTATTCGTTTGTGTACCAACGGGGTCCTAATTAAAGTGGAGACCAAATGCAAACTGTATGGATGATATTGTCATTCTTTTGACTACTATGTGTGTAGGGTTTTTTTAAGCAGAGAGAATGAATGGAACAAGAAAGAAAGGGGCGATAACGTAATTGAGAAAAAATAAATACGTAGAAGCAATATTGACTGGCCTTAATGGCCCTGACTGCTTTGCCGGAGGTTGTGGGTACGTTTTCCACCCAGGACAAATTCAATCAATCATTTGTTCTGCGCCTCGGTGTAATCTATGAGTATATATATAAAAGGAGAAACTGACTGACTGACATATCAACGCACAGTCGAAACTACTGGGACTAGGAGCGTGAAATTTTGCACAAGGTTTCCTTTAATGACGTAGGCGAGCACTAAGAGAGGATTTACCAAAATTCATTCTCGAAGTGGATGAAATGGAGATCCAACGTTTGTATGGAGAAACTTAGTTTCATGCAGGCGAATCCGCTGGCAAAAGGTAGTTTATCTATAAGTATGTGTTTAGAAATATATAAGTATTTTTATCAGTTGTCTAGTACTCATAACTCGAGCTCTGCTCAGTTTAAGATTAAACGGCGTAGTGTGATTAGTTGTGGAATATTATTATTATTGATTCTGCACAGAAAAATCGCTGACTGTGGGTATCTACCTATACAGGGTGGATTTTTGAAACGGCTAAGATACCTTAGCCGTTTTAGTTACAAGAAAACGTTCCTAGGAGACTATCCATTTTTTTTTTAGGTGGGAAAATCATCTAATGACAAATCCCACTCTTAGGCGGAACGGGAGGGCGTGGCAGACTTTTACTGACTGAAAACCCACTCCTGTTCCCTCGTTGCCTTTCGTACCAGAGCCGAGTCTTCCTTACAGAATCGGATCCTTGACCCCAGTAGACTTCGACCCTGCTGGGCCGCGGGCAACAGCTTAATTGTTGTAGATACGGAACCCTGCGTGCTCGAGTCCGACTCGCATTGGGTCGGTTTTTTTATTTTAAATTTATATTACTCTTACCTTAACAAAATTACCTGGTCTCGCACATTTCTGCACATCACCCACAAACTAAACATAGTGGAGGTAAAACATTACTATTACCAATTCCCGGACCGGCCCGAGTAGTGAGCAAGCCACCATTATGGCGCCGGAAACGCGGCCATTTTTCCGACACTCACTTCCTGTCACTGACTTGAGTTAGGGCGGGAAGCGTGCAAGCCTTGAATTCCAAGCGATTTATGTTACGCATAAGTTATTTTGATGACCCTAACGACATTGTAGACGTGGAGGCTGTTTTCGTAGACTTTAATTTATAAGTGACAAATTGAGGGTTTTCAGGTGTGCTAACCTAAACTAAATGGTCTTGGCGAGAATTATTATTATTTATATATGACTTTAATGCACACCTTAACATACCTAATACAGGACAAATATTTATATAAATAAGTGTACAATAGGCGGTCTTATTGCACAGGGCAATTTCTACCAGACAATCTTTGGATGGACTGAACGAAAGGAAAAGATTTCGGGCTGTCAGTGCACAACAACATAGAATTCTCTATGTTGTTGTACACTGACATGCAAAAATGTAAAAAAATAAAAAGAATAATACTTAAAAATATAATACACTAGCTGACCCGGCCACGCGTTGCTGTGGCTACGACTATAATTTGAGATTTAAACTATCCTATCTCTCAAGTTGGATCGAACTGCACATGGTGTGCGAATTTTATTATAATCGGTTAAGTGGTTTAGGAGTCCATTGAGGACAAACATTGTGACACGAGATTTATATATATTAAGAAGATAAACAAAAAACCAAATAATATACTAATAAATATCAAAACCAAAAATTCCAAGACATGTGACATCCACCAACCCGCACGGGTCCACGTGGTGGATTACGGCCCATTCCCTCTCCTAGAGAGGAGACCTATGCTGTGCTATGCTAAATATCAAAAAGAATTACAATTTAGAAAGGAGAAGAAAAATCTAAAGTGATAGATAATGCTTCTTCACCATTTTTTTTAAATATATTTCAGAGCATAATTAGACTTTTTAGGGAAAGGGTTAATCTTGGTCAACTTTTTAGTTGTCTACTGTGAGTCAATAATTTTTACATACGAGTATGCGATCAGCAACCGCCATTTTTAACTAGCCCTCAAGAAGTAGGGTTTTGTTTTTATAGATACGACCCTAACACTCGCTATACGTATAACTAGCTGACCTTGGCAGTTTCATCCACTTCTTTGGTTACTGCTCCACTCCCGTGGGTTGTATCGTAAAGTTACTTAAAATATAAATAGGTTATTTAACACTATAAGAATTTTTCAATTTGAATTTCAATTTGAACCAGTAATTCCTGAGATTAGCGCGTTTAAACAAACAAATTCTTCAACCGTATAATATTGATATAGATCTTAGGTTGCCTTTAATATTTAGTTAACGGCCCGGACTAAGCGTTTCGCTTCGTCGTTTATACCGCGTACATCGAAGGACTGGAACAATTTGCCTGCAGCGGTCTTCCCGTCCAACTGTAATTTGGGTGTCTTCAAGGCTAGAGTGAATAGGCTCTTAATAAACTAGTGCGCCTGACCATCAATGATTGCATCTCCGCTTACCATCAGGTGGGATCTCAGTCAAGCACTGGTTTATATAAATTTAAAAAAAAAAAGTGAAACACTCAACTGTTCATTTACTGTAAAGGCCTGTACACACCGCGTTTTTGAAACGCGCCGTTGACGCGCGTTTTAGAAGCGTGTGTCGACGACGCGTTTTTATCCTATGGTCTACAGGCTGCGTCTGATTCGCGTGCGTATCGCGTCTGTCGCTACAAACGCGTGTCAACGGCGCGTTTAAAAACGTGGTGTGCACAGGCCTTTTATAGACATCGAAACTTAAAGATACACTAATAATTAACTAAGTACTCTGTTCACCCACTGCACGTACCAAAGTTTTTTTTTATTTTTTATTTTGTAACCGTAATACGACCTCCTATAATTGGAAACAATTTCCTAAGATACAGATAGCATTTCTGCCTAGTTTAGGAGAGGGGGACCTTTTTTTTTAGGTGGGAAAGTCATCTAATGACAAATCCCGCTCTTGGGCCAAGCGGGAGATAGTGTTAGACTTTTACTGACTAAAAACCCACTCCTGTTCCTTCTTTGCCTTCATCCCGTGGCCCCGGGCTTCGCTTTCACACTACTCGTGGCCCCAGTAGGCTTCGACCCTGCTGGGCCCCTACAGTTGCTTACATCTCCATGAGGCGCGTGGAACAGTACGCGCCGTCGACGACCTGGGCTCGGTCCGGACGGTTACCGGTCGGTCGGACGGCGAGCCACCCATTACTCGCCGTCCGCAAGGCCGCGCCTACGGTGGAGAGGGGGACCTAGGACCCACTTTGTACCGAGTGTACTGTTTTTCTCTAGTGTTTAAGACTACTCTGTATGCCTTGTAAAAACTACTTATTGGATCAATTATTGTTATTATTTTTATAATAACGGTAAATAATTAATAAAATATAACGTTGCTTCTTGAATAATCTGGTAAACAATCAAAATAATTGCATGTATGTCCGGTAAAACAAGTCATTAAAAAAAAAACTGTTTTATGTTTTGAACTACACTATATACCTAGTATTTATCCTGAAGAATAACATGCAGTAAGGTTGTGGAACTCACTTCCCTTCCTTGTGATAGTATAGATATAGATATATATGTATATTATGTATGATATTTATTTTAGTAAAGGTATTATTAGTTATATAAGTATTTCGTTTTTATATATAACAACATTTATCTATTATTGAATAGTTTAGATTAAGATTTCTCCTTTCGCAGGTCTGCTGGAAGAAATTCCTTTGGAAATAAGCAGTACCTTTGTACTCTCGTCTACTTTGTATTGTCTTTTTCCGTTTTTTGTGTGTACATAAATAGTGAAAAAATTAAATAAATAAAATATATTTTTCTGATTCTATTTACTGCAGTGTATCATATAGTTTTGTGCATTATAAAATTCGTGATTAGCTTCTGTAATCCTAAAGTTTCTTTACAAACTCGCTCTCGCTTATTCCTTAATCCAACACATTAGTGGAGATACGAGAATTTCTTTAAGAGCTGAATTCTAAGCGAAATACTATTCATGGCAAGACACAACGGAGTTGTATTCGGACTTTTTAAAATATGGATGTGGGCTTCCAAATGTGGTTTGTGTTTGCAGCAATGGCTTTTTGCTTTTTTAGCTGTATGCAGAGGTTCGCGGTTTCTGCTGTGATTAAGGAAGAGGAAATGTGGATTTTTAGAGCATATTAGCTCTAAAAACACATTTCCATTTTATTTCTCAATGTGTCTGTTTTTAGATTTCTGTACCCAAAGGGTAAAAACGGGACCCTATTGCTGAAACTCCGTTGTCTGTCTGTCACCAGACTGTGTCTCATGAAACGTGATAGTTCTTATTTCTTATATTTGTAAACGACATAGTTCATGCAGTCCGACACAGCTAATGTTCCATGTTTGCAGACGATTTAAAACTGTACAAAGAAATTAAAACGGACTTGGACGCATCACTTCTTCAGAAAGATCTGGACGCAATACATGAATGGTGTCGGTTAAACATGATGACTCTTAACGTTAGTAAGTGCTATCACATTACTTTTACGCGTAACAAAAATAAACAAACAAATAAATAAATAAATTTCTATTGCCACATGCCGCTATACACACACACACACACATACACACACACACACACACTACACACACACACACACTACACACACACACCACACACATACACACCCACACACTACACTTTTGCCATTTTTTTGCTTGTTATTAATAACGGTAACAGGTAGAGGTTCGAAATATTTACAGAATATTTAGTTGTAGATACCTATGTTCACTTTAAATATAGTGTCTTTAATTATATGTCTCTCTCTGCGACTTATAATAACTTAATAATAAATAATAACCTTGTTCCTGATACCGGTGGGTTATTTTTATCTTTTAAATCTGTTTTGTTTAAGAAACATTAAAATAAGTTAAAAAAATAATAAAAGTAATTGATGATAATAGTCTTTTTATCAACAGGTAACGATAAACCCATTAAAACCCAGAATAATTTAATACAATAAATATATTAATATATAATTAAGTATTTTAAACCGTTGCTTGCATGTTTCGTTGCGTAGTTTCGCGTAACCGTCCTCGAAAATGTCGATATGCGACACCTTTCGGCTAAAAATACTCCCTACATACATTTGCATACAAGTACAACCGCTTTCCTATCCTCTAGATATTTTGGAAACACAGATATTTTGTGTCTATTATGTGTTATAGACGGTCAAATATTTTTCCAATACACTAGCTCGAAAACCCAGCTCTTATCCCTACTACTTTTAGGCATGAAATTAACTGTTTTTCGCACTAGTGTGGAAAAATGCGCGTGCTCGCTCCGCCACAATTTTATTATTTTTATCGTATCAGGCTGGTTTCGCGTTAACCCCTATTAGTTGCACGTCACGTCATTTATGTCTTCGTAAGTGTATTGAAAAACGTCGTTTGATACACGTGGAAATTTGTTAATGCAGCCCTCGGCTTCATAACACCCTTGTTTATGACTCGAGTGAATGCCGCTTCGGTCCCAATGACAAACTTTCTCGTACTAAAATGTACCTACTATTACCATAGCACAGCCCTGCAGTTACGAAAAGAAGAAAAAAAAATACAAACATCCGAATTGAGAACCTCCTCTTTTTTAAGAAGTCGGTTATAAAACGAATCGATACACTCAATAACCATCTCAACATTCTTCATTCCTTTTTCAAACAAATGACACGAAAATAACAAGCGCCAACTTTTGGCGCCAAACAAAAAACATGGCTGCCTTCCCGCCATATTTCTTATGTAATATTTACAGCATAATGCAGGCAGCCATTAACCGACAAGTTGTTAAGAACAATGAAACTTATATTGCATCGCTGGCCGTAACTATTTAAAGTTTAGTCATAAATTTTAATATGAATATGTCGTTTGAACTTGGCGAAGCTTAAATGTTACACCGTCTTTGTATATTTTTATTTATGTTTCAGGAACTATGAGCTCAATTGAAAATGTGAGATAAGTTACTAAGTATTTTGTTTTTTTTTGTAGGTTGTCTGGTAGATATCGCTGTCAGCGATAAGACTTGCCTTTTTTTACCCATAGATTTAAGTTTGTGTAAAAGTTTTGTTACTATTTGGGTGTACAATAAAGTTTATTCTATTCTATTTTATTGTGATGAGGAGAGTTTTTTAACAGATTAGCTAGACATGATTTTAAATAAAGCTATGGATATGGGCAGTGCCGTAACTAGCCTTGTCTGCGCTCGGTGCTGGTTTCTGTAATTGTGTCCTAAAAAAGTCTAAGTTTAATCCGCGTGACGCAGGTCCTTACAGGACTTGATTGTTTCGGGAGGTATCTGTTTCGGATCTGGCGGGAAGAAACTCTCAGGTTTTGTTTTTATTGTGCGGATTGCCAGGAGTTTACTGTGGAGGATATGGTGGAAATTAACCCTGCTGGGGCAGTACCCCACCGTATACTTTTTTTTCGTTGGGTAAATCATCTAATGACATCCCCGCTCTTCGGCGGAGTGGGAGATTGTGTCAGACTTTTACTGACTAAAAACTCACTCCTGTTCCTTCGTTGCCTTTTGTACCAGGGCTGAGTCTTCCTTTCAGAAGTCCCCTTGGCCCCAGTAAGCTTCGACCCTGCTGGGCCTCTACGTTTTGCTGACATCTCCTTAAGGCGCGCGTGGAATAGTACGCGCCGTCGACGACTTGGGCTCGGTCTGGACTGGTCGGTCGGATGGCGAACCACCCATTGCTTGCCATTCGCAAGCCCACGCCTACGGCGGCCGGAAATTGGGATCGGAGTCCCGGCGGTGGTTGGGGCGTGAGGATAGTTGCCTCACGAGTGCGGCCTCCTCCTTTGCTAGTATTGGTTTGATCATTTCTGCACCCCGTCAGAGTCTGCGCCCTCTGCACCGCTGGCACCGCCCTACTTGATTACTGAGCTGTTTCTTGATGTCTGTTCTCAGGGGTGCTCGGCACCCACTGTTTATCTGTCATGGGTGCTCGAGCCCCCGAGCACCCACGGAGTTGGCGCCCTTAATTGGTCCTATTCTACTTATTTTGAAATGTATATCAATTTGTAGTCTCATCTAGCAGAGCTTCGTTTTCTTACGAATTAATACCAAAAAAAAATCTTATAAGACATAAGGGGTGAGTATTTTATCGAGAGAACACATACATACACATAACGTACGTTAAATCTAAGCTTCGTTTTCACTTAAGCAACCGATAGTTATCAGGGAAACGTGCACGCGATAGTATCGTTTGAAAGCATTGATATTGGTTCAACGAGAGAAGTATTGCATGCTTCTGATCGCGCCTTAGTAATTTATGGTGCTGCATACTCGTACGTGAGTTTCTTTGCTATGTTAGTTTTTGTAGGCGCTTCAATAAATAAGATGAAGGTTTCGGTATTACTGCTTTGAGTAACTATTTTATCATAATACGTTAAAATATATCAATAGTTTTGACTCGCAGTTCAAAAGAATTTTAAGTAATAGAACGCCTTTCAAAGAAACTGTATAAAATAAGCATTATTGTAGCTATAATAAAAAGGTCTTTGCTTGTCGTTTTGCAGACAAGACAATGTAATGTTGTGTTTATTCTTGGAAAGAGTAGGCGTAGGCGTAAATTTCTCACTTAAAAAAGGCGTGCTTAGAGTTCTAAAGGTAAGAAATTGTGTGGTGGTTTCGTCAGCTCGGCACCGCCCCACCTACCTGCGCTGAAAACCACCGCTGTGGTTTCGTCGCATTATGCTTATGCATGAGGCCACAGGTTTATGCTGAGCGTTCGGCCGTTTTGTGAGTATAATAAATGACGCATATTTTAACCATATATAGATTGCGATTGTAAGCAAATTTTATGAATGTTTAAGTTAATTATTTTTCTTTTTTGTTGCTGAAGTAAAAGTGGGTGTAATATTTATTAATTAAATATTTTATGCACATAAAAGTATGGAGGCGGACTTAATGCCTTTTGGATTGGTGTGTATGGGGAGATACAGATACAGTTTGGTACAGATGCGACGATGACAATGCAACTTTGATTTGTGCCCAGCTGAAAGACAAAACTTGAAAACAGCTTAGCCAGTTTTGGTTAAAAAAAAAGTTCGATTACTTATAAACAACTCAGTATAACCCCGAAGTTAATGAGGTAAAAACAGTTGTAGTTATGTATGTAAGTATATAATTCACATACATGTGATTCATTATTCGTGCATAGGAACATGCCGGAGGGTCTTTGGAGCCGAGGACCGCTCAGCAGTTGGTGAACATTAGACCAAAGAGCCTATCAAAAACACGAAAAATAACAATTTACGTGAGGTAAAACACAAGATTGGTGCCTTAACACAGCCAGACGGTACCACGGCAGACCACGAAGGAGATAGCTTGATGACCTGGATGTCTGTTAAGGTTAAGAATTGGAAAAAATTGTTGGAAGAAATGGCTTCCCTCCATTCCTTCGGTCAGCAATGGGCCAATACGAGCTACTAATAAGACAAAGAGTTGTAGGTCGCGGGTTCAAACCCAGCCAGGCGCATTACTTTGTGTAATTTATTTCATCACCACTGCTCTCAAAACGGTGAAGGAAAACATCGTGAGGAAACGGGCATGTCCTAGAACCAAAAAATTCGAAGACATGTTACATTCACCAACCCGCATTGGGCCCACGCCTTAGTCCCAGCAGTGGGAACATTAAAAAGCTGATTATGCTTATACTAATAACTCAAAATAAATTTACGTCCATTTATTTTTCACTGTCTCACATTCTATGCAACAGTTCGGTGTAACCGTCAGCCATATAAAGTGCCCGTAGAATATTGTTTTCTTTCAAACTGTGGAACTTGGGCGGGCGTTAATGGCTTAACCTGTTCACCTTAATATTGCTTGTTTGTGTTTTGTACTTTACTAAGTTCTGCTAGTGGCATTGTCTGCGTGAAATTAGAAGAGCAAGGGCACACACTCACGGGGTAAAAAGTAGGTGTTCTATGTATATAGTCCGTCGTGCTTGTAAGTAAATATTTATCATTTCTTTACTGCTTTAAAAAATATGTCAAATTTAGGTTCTTGCGCAATCAGGGCGTTCAGCAGATTGAGCGCCTGGGCTGTAGGGGCATATCAAGCCGTTAGAGTACGTGATGGAGGGGCAACGACAGGCTAAGTATGGCACAGGTGCGCGACGCCCGCAGTCGGTCCGGAGCGTAAAGTGAGCAGCGTGGTCGCGTCATCGATTTTATTACTCATAAGATGGTAGTAATGCATCAAAAGCGCGCATTTACATCGCAGTTCTACCGTGTTGATGCCCACCATTCCCAAATTTATGGATATAAATAGAGATAGTACCCATATAACTTTTTGTATAGGTAGCGAGCAAATTTGCGTTGAACCCGTTCTATCATCAGCTTATATTTTTGCTCGTGCGGATCCCACATCCACATCAGCGAATTGTACTCAAGTTTGCTACGCACAAAGGAATAGTACTGTAGAATATTCAGGCGCAGGGGTGGATGATTCCCGAAGAAAATGAAACACAGGAACTTGAAGGCTTCACGATTTATTCTCTCTTCATAATACAGCAAGTTTTGAAACACGATGACAAACGACGACGACAATTTCGGCCGTGAGGCGGCTATATTTATACCCCCCGTAGGTGGGTGCAAGTAGTGGTGGTCTTATACGACCACCAAAATTCTAATAAGCCAATCATATGATCACATAGTGGAGCAGTATTTGCACGTGGGTGGAAGTAGTGACAGTTGTAACCATACAAATCTTTATTTTTCTGCCAACCACGTTCATTACAATTAACATTAACTTTTACCTAAACCTAGACTTAACAACTTATATGAGCTAGGAGATCGTTGTGCTCCTCAACAATCCCACCCCCCGTAAGAGGGTTCAACCGATTACTGAGCCATCGGTAGGGAGCACAACGACCTTTACAACCGGACGTCGTAAAATTCCATTGTTGGTTCTTACATCTATGACCCTAATTACATTGTCCGAGCCGGGGTACACCTTCGTAATAACACCTTTGGTCCACTGATTACGTGGTTTATTATCGTCCACGATCACTATCACGTCACCGATTTTTACGTTGGGCACATCACTATTCCACTTGTTTCTTTGCTGCAACGTTGGGAGATATTCGCGCAGCCAGCGCCTCCAAAAGAGGTCGGCCAGCGCGTTCACCCGCTTCCACATGCGGCGCGAGTCGAGGTCGACCGCATGTTGACGTGTGCACGGCGCATCTCCCGCGGCAGTGCCCAGCAGGAGATGAATTGGTGTCAGCACCACTGGTTGCTCCGCATCGCAGCTCACATAGGCGAGCGGTCGGCTATTTATGACCAGCTCGGCCTCAGTGAGAAGAGTAGTGAGGACCTCCTCGCGAGAGGCTCGTTCTTTTAGGGTCGCCCGTAGTGCGTTCTTTACTGATCGCACCAAGCGCTCCCAGCAGCCACCCATGTGTGGAGCAGCCGGGGGGTTGAAGTGCCAGGCTATGCCCCGGCCTGTCGCCTCGCTCTCGAGACGGTCGTGATTTAGCTCCCTTAGCGCCTCCCGAAGCTCAGAGTGCGCCCCGACGAAGTTGGTCCCGCGGTCGGAATACATGTCCGCGGGACAGCCGCGGCGTGCGATCAGGCGCCTGAGTGCTAGTATAGCAGAGTCGGCGCTCAGTGATGCCGCCAGCTCCAGGTGGACAGCGCGCGTAGTAAGGCACGTGAACAACACGCCCCACCTCTTCTCCCGGCGCCGCCCGATGACAACCTCCATGGGGCCGAAATAGTCAACTCCACAATGGACGAAGGCTCTTCGTGATGTTTCCAGTCTCGCTGCTGGCAGGTCTCCCATCTTCGGCGAAGTAGGCTTAGCTCTTGTGATTCGACATTTCTGACAATTTGCAGCCACTGCTTTAACTGTCGATCGCAGGTTAGTTACCCAGTACCTCTCCCGTATATTGTTTACCACGGCCTCTTGATTAGCGTGCAGGGAGGCCACATGGTACTTTGATACTAGTCGGCGCGTGAGGGCGTGTTTCCCATCCAGTATTATGGGATGACGCGCTCCGAAGGCAAGCTCGCTGCAGGCGCCCAGTCTGCCGCGTACTCTCACTAGCCCGTCCTCGAATAACATCGGGTCTAGTGTCCTTATTTTGCTGTTCTTTGGCAGCGGTCGGGCCTCTCGAAGGGCTTTAATATCTTCTGCGAAACTCTCGGCCTGTATTATTTTCAGCAGGCGTAGTTCTGCCTCTCGCAGGTCTTCTATAGTGACGTTAGACGAGTTGCGTCGTTTGCGACAAAGTTCTGTAAATATCATTACCTGCGCTACAACACGTACGGCGCGTGTCCATGTCGGCAGCCGCTCGTATGTCAGGGTGGGTTCGGCCTGTGTGGTCAAGATATTTACATGTTGCACACGTTCTAAATCCTCCTCCGTCACTACGTTACTCCCAGAAGCCGTCGGCCATTGCTCCTGTGGACGGTAAAGGAATGAAGGGCCCGAAAGCCACTCACCACTGTTGATAGGCCAGTCCAAGCGGGTGCTTTTGTCGGCCGGGTTTAACGCCGAGGGAACCCAGCGCCAGTCGGACTTCCTTGACCTTGCGTCAATTTCGGCTAGTCTGTGGGACACAAATCGCTGAAAGTCTGCAGCGTCGGAACCTATCCATTTTAAAACGGTCTGACTGTCCGTCCAATAATATTTACAAATTATATCTACCCCCAACTCTGCCTCTATAGTTGCCGCTATCCTACAGGCCAACACTGCTGCCTGTAACTCCAGGCGGGGAACTGAAATTACTTTTTGAGGGGCCACCCTGGCCTTTCCTAGGACGAAGCTTACCCGCCTGTTGCCGAGCTCATCATTTCCCGCTATATAAGCGACTGCGGCATATGCGGATTCGCTTGCGTCCCCGAAAACGTGAAGTTCTATGTTTTCTAGAACTAGGCCATACCATCTCGGGATGGTTACCTTCTCAAGTTGCTGCAAGTTATACAGCCACTCAAACCAACTCTTAGCCTCCGCCTCACCCAGTTTCTCGTCCCACTGAATTCCTGTGCGCCATATCCTCTGCATTAATATGCGCGACTGAATGACGCATGGGTACAGGAAACCCAGCGGGTCGAACACTGACATTACCAATCTTAAGAACTCTCGCTTCGTGGGTACTACTTCCCCCTCCACGATAGCCTTGGGTATCTTCTTGAAAGATAGATCAAAGGCTAAGAGGTCGGTTGCTGGTGACCATATCATGCCTAATGTGCGTTCGGACGCATTGTCCCCATTCTCAAGGGATATGCGGTCTGGCATGTCCACTTGCAGCTTACTCCTCAGCTCTTGGGAGTTCGTGACCCACCCCCGTATATGAAACCCGCCCTCGGCGTGAACGTGGGTCACGTCATTTACCAGTTTATAAGCTTGAGCGACAGACCACGTACTATGCAGGTAGTCATCCATATAATGATTTCGTTTTATGGCTGCTACTGCTTCGGGGTACTCCTCCTCATGACGCGATGCGTTCTTATTCAGGACGTATATCGCCGAGGTTGGAGACGATACTGCTCCGAATATCATAGAGCTCATGATATAGATTTGGGGTTCCTTCTCGGTTCCCGACTGCCACATGAATAGTTGTGCCCCGCGGTCTTGCTCTCTGATTTTAATTCTCATGAACATGTCCGCTATATCTCCCGTGAACCCTATCGGCCCTAACCGGAATTTAAACAAAATCCCTAGGAGGGAATTCAATAGGTCGGGGCCCGCCAATAGGTTGTCATTCAATGATGTCCCTTGATAAGTGGCGGCGGCGTCAAAGACTAGCCTTAATTTCCCCGGCTTATTTGGATTCTTTACCCCAAAATGGGGTAAATACCAAACCGGATCTTGGACGCCGCTTTCCAACCTATTGGCGTACCCCTGATCAATTAACCTATCTATCTGCTTCTTATAGGCCTCAGCGTATTCAGGGTCCCGGCTTAACATACGCTCTATCCCCGCTAAGCGATGGCGAGCGTAAGCATAATTGTCGGGGAGTTGCGGGCTATCATGCCTCCACAACAACCCCACTTCCCATTGGCCATCCTTATTCTGATGGCTAGTATTATTTAAAATCTCTAGAGCTCTATCGTTGTCCCTATGTGCTCTAGGAATTTCTACTATCCCTATAGATTCCAGCTTGAACTGGTTCTTTACCATCGTATGTAAATCTAATAGTGGTTCCGCGACACAATTCACAGACTCTACAGCCGACCTATGTCCTTTGCCTACGGGTCCATGCACGACCCAACCTAGCTTGGTCAAGGAAGCAACGGGCTTACCAGATTTTCCTCGGCGTATATCCCGGCCGACCAGCAACTCCCAATTGTCTTGTCCCAGCAACAGCAGCGGCTTGGCCCCAATCATTCCCTCGCAGCCCAAGTCGCGCAGGTGAGCGTGCTCCGTAAGCAACGCAGCCGGCACTGTTTGTGCGGGTAAGTCCAGTCTTTTGAATGTACGACACTTCACTGTAAACACTTTGCCGTTTGGCCCACGCACTGACACTGTCAATCTTCGTGAGGTCTTGTCTGACACCTCTTGTCCGCGCGCACTTTTTAACACTAAGGGTTCTTCCTGGCCCCCAGCGTTCTCTGCCAACGAGTCATCTATCAGCGATATCGTGGCCCCGTCATCAAGTAGGGCGTAGCACTCGTGTGTGTTGTTCCCTATTGTTACACACACGGGTAATATTTTTAGAAGTGACTTGCCGTGGTACTCACTCACGTTCGTGACACTTTCAGTGGTCTTTTTCTCTGCGTGCAATAGGATATGGTGTGCATAGTTGCATGACGGACATTTGTTAGCTCGACAGAAATTCTTTGCATGTTGTTTCACTATACATTTAAAACATAAACGTTTATCCTTTACGTGTTGCCATCTTTCATCTATATTCAACTTGGCAAACTTATCACATTTGGTGAGATTGTGATCTCCCTCACACATTGTGCACTGAGACACTTTTGTTTGTGGTGGTACATTGTCACTTTGTACATGCAATCGTTGAATGCTTCTATATGGGACTTGCTTTGGTGCGCTTTTCTGTGGTTTAGAAACCGGTGCTCCGGTAGCGCCTACTTCCATTTGCACATAATAGGAGGTAGCTCGGGCTAAGTGACTTAGGAATTCTGACAATATTTCCAAACTAGGCGACACCCTTACGTCAATTCCCTGGGTAGAAGCCATGCCCATAGCAAAGTCCCTATACTGAGCTCTCTGTACAGGTGTCAACTTATTTAATAATTCACTCACCAGTTGTGGGTTATTCAGATATCCTGTTGCATGCACATTCCTCAGCAGCGACACACAATTCCGCACTGTCGATGAGAACTTTCTTAATTCACGACCACTTTCCGTTACTTTAGGTAACGCACGCACTTTCCTTAATGCACATTCCAGTATTAGGTTCGGGTGTCCAAACTCTTCGTCCAGTGTCTTCATGATTTCCGTAGGATTCGTAGATGTCCTGAGCAGATCTTCTACTGCTATCTTGGCCTCTCCCTGCAGCGATGTTTTCAGGCGCGCTAGGTTCTCATGCGGCTTGAAGTTGTACATTGCTGTAGTGTCCCAGTACATGTTCTTGTATGACAGCCAATCAGCTGGATCTCCATTGAAGTATGGCAACTCATAAGCTTGTCTGGGCACTGGTCGCGGACGAGCTAGGTTCGAAATGGCCTCTGCTAGCTGATCTATCTTCCTGTCTCGCGATCGGCTTCTATCTGTATCTTCAGCGAAGGTTTGATCCCAGTCAGGCACTTCACGTTGCACTCGCGGTACACTGCCACTCGGTATAGGCGTGTCGGGCACTAAGTCTCGGAACTGGACGGCCGCGGGCGCACACTGTTGTGGGAGCGCTGATACTTGTGGCGTCACGGACATAGGTACTCCGCGAGATGTCGCGGGCGCGAACGCGGGCACATCGTGTGAGGTCGCGGGCGCGGACACGGGTACTTCGCGCGAGGTCGCGGACACGGACACTGTCACTGGCACTGAGTTTGACGGCACTTGTTCACTGGGTGCGGTACGAGTAATCCACTCTTCAACTCGGCGAGTCGTTCCTTCTTCGTCTGATGAGTTATCTTCCTCGGCTGCTGCATCTATTTCAGCCAATTCTGCTTCAAGTTTCTTCCTCACGAGGTTTTCTTTCAGGCGCACTAGCTCTCTTTCAGCCTCGTATTCGACCCTCCTCCGAAGATAGTCGGCACTTCGTTGTCCGCTTTTCGTGGAGACGTGGCTGGCTCTTGATCCTTGTTTCCTTGCACTCCGTCGTATTTCCGATTCCCTTGGTGTTGCAGCATCACTGTAGTCAATCACACGACCGGGCCCCGCCAATGGAATCACAGGTGCAGGTACAGGAACAGAAGATGACGTAGGCGCTATCGATGGTGATCCCGGTGCCAATTCAGACGGCACTCCCGAGTCACTCTCCATGGCACGTCGCTTGTTGATTGTTTCCTCCAACTTGCGTAGCTTGCTTCGTGTAGTTACGGCGCTGCGTTCACTCATCTTCTCTGGCGATCTTTACAAGGCGATCTTGATGAGTCTTGAGAACGCTCTTGATAAGTCTTCAGGCAGTTTTGATAAGTCTTCAGGCAATCTTGATAAGTCTTCAGGGCGATCTTCACAGGGCGATCTCGACGAATCTTCAGGCCGATCTTCAGACTTTCCAAGACGATCTTCAGCTTTTTCAGGACGATCCGGCTCGAAGGACCAATTTTTGTAGAATATTCAGGCGCAGGGGTGGATGATTCCCGAAGAAAATGAAACACAGGAACTTGAAGGCTTCTCGATTTATTCTCTCTTCATAATACAGCAAGTTTTGAAACACGATGACAAACGACGACGACAATTTCGGCCGTGAGGCGGCTATATTTATACCCCCCGTAGGTGGGTGCAAGTAGTGGTGGTCTTATACGACCACCAAAATTCTAATAAGCCAATCATATGATCACATAGTGGAGCAGTATTTGCACGTGGGTGGAAGTAGTGACAGTTGTAACCATACAAATCTTTATTTTTCTGCCAACCACGTTCATTACAATTAACATTAACTTTTACCTAAACCTAGACTTAACAACTTATATGAGCTAGGAGATCGTTGTGCTCCTCAACAAGTACAATGTCACGATAACATTCCTGTCATTAAACCTAAACCTAGCCTGCCTCATGACAAACCCGAGCGATTGGATGGCCTTGGTACATCCAAAGACAGGCCCAGATCCTTAATTTCGTTGGCGCGCTCCAGAGGGACACCTAAAATGTGGTAGTTGTTCTGAATGGGCGCTCGAGCGAGTTGGTTTATTTGTTCCATGGTCCCCACCCAGGACATAGTATACTCGTGAGGAAACTTTCATTATTTAAATGTAGGTATGCTGTTCAGCTATTTGAACGTTTTGAAGGTGATCGGCGGCGGCTCTCGACGAAGGAACCATGGCATGATGTGGGACCATGTCTTAACACACACACACACTTCCTTAGGACATGGTCTATCCTCATGAGCAAACTTTCATTGTTTAAATGTAAGTTCAGCTATTTGAGCGTTTTGAAGGCGATTGGCGGCGGCTTTCGTATTCGTCTCTCGATGAAGGAATGGAAAAAGGACGCCTCCATCTGCGAAGCAGTAACGCGAGCGATGCAGATGGCCGCAACCGTCAGGAAATGGACATCCTCACGCCCTTGCTACCACCGGGAGTCGCAGGGAGATTTTCGACCACCGTAAGCAGGAACTTGCGGACGAGCAAAGGGTAGCTCGCTGTCCGGCCGTCCGATATTTATTTTATACAACCAAATGCATAAGGGGCGGGTGCATTAACCACTAGGACATTAGTTACTTTGTACCATTGTTTTGTTCTTTTAATATATCTGTCTCTGTGTTCCGTGAAAATCGCAGCATTTGCTGAGATTAGAGCCTTTTTGGTCTCACTCAGATTTTTTAGGGTCCCGTACCTTAAAAGGAAAAAATGGAACCCTTATAGGATCACTTTGTTGTCTGTCAAGACCCTTTATCTCGGGAACGCGTTGAAATTAAAACCATATACTCAGGTCTGCGGTCCCTGTAAGCTTAAAAAAAAAATCTAACTTGTAAGTTAACGAAAAAAAAGATACGACCGTTTATGTCGCAAAAACGTATATTTCGTCACTCTCAAGGGTATCAAAATTCAAAGGGTACTTCCCATTGACCTAGAATCCTGAAATTAGGCTTGAAGTAAGGTCTCATTGCACAAATAAAGAAAAAATCTGATACCTGTAAATTTTTAGTTACGTCACCGAAAAAAAAACTTTTTTTGCGATTCGGAAAAAATATTTGTAACTCAAATTCGGGCATTGAAATGTTTTCATTGGTAAGTTTGTACGGAACCTTTAGTACGCCAGTCCGACTCTGACTTGCCCAGTATTTTTTTATTTTTTTTGTTTGAATGCCACATTTTTTATTTTATTGTTGTTTGTTCTGTGCGAGTCACAAATAAATGCTTTTCTTTCTTTTCTTCTAAATATTCATGTAACCATATATATTTAGGTGTACAATATTTCCTACTGCTCAACATTACATACCTTTTTATTTCTATTTCCATTATAATATAAAGACATTAGTAGGCCATTAACCCGTGAGAATAGTTCTCGAGTGAGGAGGGTAGTTGGATACAATCGCTTACACGAGTCATTTGACAAATGTCAGGCAATTCTGCCAAAATAAGTGCTTTATTCTGTGGACTTTGTCGTATAAATGTTATTAGGGAAGTTGGAATTGATTAATCTTAGAGTTCGGGTTCGGTCGAAGAATCGCCAAACTAATGTGGCAGTGGGCAGGGCACATTGCTCGTAGAACGGATAGTCGAAGGGGCAGAAAGGGCCGAAAGGTTCTAGAGTGGCGACCGTGCACCGGAAAATGCTGCGTTGGAAGGCCTCCCACAAGGTGAACCGACGATATGGCGAGAATCGCGGAAATGCGGTGGATGCGAGACGCACAGGATCGGTCGTTGTGGAGACGCTTGGGGGAGGCATATGTCCAACAGTGGACGTCTTTCGGCTGAAATGATGATGATGATGATGAGAGTTCGGTACGGATACCAATTGCATTTATTTTTTTGAGGGTAGGAAATCGTCAAGTTACTTCTCACGCTCTGGGAGCAAGAGGAAGGATTTTACTGATTGGAACCCATCTGTGTCAGTTGCCTTTTGTGTCCGAGGGCCGTAG
Source organism: Mythimna vitellina (assembly GCA_949316375.1). Lineage (NCBI taxonomy): Eukaryota > Metazoa > Arthropoda > Insecta > Lepidoptera > Noctuidae > Mythimna > Mythimna vitellina. The sequence goes on along the minus strand of OX438702.1, from coordinate 20,599,946 downwards.
TAACTTCACGCAGCCAACCAATACCAATGCTAATTGGAACCTTTGTCCGGTAATCGTCCAGACCGAGCCAAAGTTGTCGAGAGCGCGTAGAACACTACGCGCTCCTCAAAGAGATGTCAACGAACCGTAGGGGCCGATGCCGGCTAGGGCCGTTGAGAAGGAAAGAGAGGAAAGGAAACTCGTGATCCTAGAACGCAAAGGGCAAGGGGAATGTATTTAGTTCATTAAACTAAGTATATATTATGGAGTATAATATTATATTTATTGTATTGTATCTGTGATTAATTTGTGTATCTTTTTTTATATTAACCTTTTTTATTCTCTCTCTTTTGTTGCACCTGCCACTATTCTTCTCTGCATCACCCAAAGGTTGACTGGTAGAAAATGCCTAAGGCATTAAGTCCGCCTCTTTACTTTTATGTGCATGAAGTATTTAAATAAAGGGCAACCAAAGTAAACCGGTGTGGGGTTAGTCAGTAAAAAACTGACATACCCTTACGCTTCACTCTAGAGCGCGAGAAGTCATTGGATGATTTCACAAATTAAAAAAAATTTTTTTTTGGGCCGGCCTCGATTACGCATTCTGTATGCAGCCATCCAGGATTCAGTTTTTCTGCTCAGACCAGTGGCAATTAATTATAAAAAAAAAGTTCCATTAAATCGCGATAGATGGCACTGCTCAACAATATACGCACATTATTTTCTTTCTTAAACGTAAATAAATGTATTCAAAGAAAATCTCTGAGCAGTCTTCCCTTAGGTTTTCACCTCCAGGTTTTGCTCTACCAAAAATTATATGTATGTTTGTTTGTTTACGATTGAGTCTGCAGCCCGCCATCCTTATGTTTTCCGCGGTAACGAAACCATAGCGAGATCTAACTCGACGCCAACGCCATCTATCGAGCTTAGAAGAACTACTTTTATGAAAAGTTAAAATTGAAAAATATTTTGGTAAGTGAACTAGTGATGTAAATGTTTATAGAAAATTAGAGTTATCCTTGGCTACCGTAGGCAGGGATGACGAGCAATGGGTAGCTCGCCATCCGGCCATCCGCTAATGACCGAGCCCGAACGAACGAAACGATAATTCGTGGCTATATATACAATCGTATAAACTAGAAACACATAATGAAAAAAGAAAATTATAAACAGTGCGAGGACAAAAAGGCGTGTAGTGTTTCACGTGCGCCTCAAATACATATCAGATAACTGTAGGGGCCCAGCAGGGCCAATACTCGCTAGGGCCACGGAGAATATCTGCAAGGGAATCCGTGGTCCTTCCAACGGGTCTATACAAAATAGACGCACCACACACGTGAAGCCGGTGGCAGCCACTCGCTACAGCAGTGACATTTCACATTCACATTCATTCATTTTTTTTTCAGTGATTTTTCATTTTCAGGTTGACTGGTAGAAAATGCCTAAGGCATTAAGTCCGCCTCTGTACCTTTATGTGCATGAAGTATAAATAAATAAATAAATTTCCTTCGCTTGAACGGAGCGCGAGGGCATGTCAGACTTACTGACTAAAACCCACTCGTTTGTTCCTTCTTTGCCTGGTGTTTCAGGGCCCCGGGGGTTCATTTTCACTTAACCCATGGCCCCAGTAGCCTTCGACCCTGCTGGGCCCCTACAATTTGCTGACATCTCCTTGAACTTGACTCGCCACTTGTGGTCGCTATGGGCCACACATAACACCATCACCCGCTACTGTGATACTGCTCCAACCCCCGCGCAGTCAAACGTTAGACATTCTGTGATAGCACGCGTCACCATGCCATGCCACCATACGCGAGCAAACTTTCCGTGTCGAAGTCCATCGTAAGACTACAAAACAGGGAGCGGGTTATAAAATGTAGGCTTCCAAACACCAGTGGCTGTCCCTCGCTTCTGACACTGTTACTAATGAGGCGTTAACGGCAACAGCCACCGGTGACTGTGGTCGGTAGCCCGTTTGCGCCGAGCCTTAAGCGGCCATGTGCGTCTTGCCAAGGGTGCTGCCAGTAGCCGATCGTAACCAGTTCCGCCGGTCTTTTCGCGTCGCTTCATGCCACTGCTATTCCTGCCTGAATCGGCTCTTAAGCCTAAAAAGCCCTAAATCGATAAATGGGCTATCCAAAACTAAGGAATTTATCAATTCTAATTAGTCGTTCTTGAGATTACCGCGTTCAATCAAACAAAATAGAAGATTTAGTTTGATTGAAAGCGCTTTATAATGTTAATTAAACCTGTAGATTTAATTTATTAGTTTTGTTCTGTGCGAGTCGCGAATAAATATTTTTCTATCTTTCTTTTTATATTAAAATGCACTATAGTTTAAATTACCTGTTTCACCGTGACGTACATACTTTTCACTGTTGTACATAATTTGTAGGAAATGGATTAGCAATGTATAAGGCTGGGAACACATTCAAATAACTCGCCAAGAATTAAATATTTCGCGAGTGTACCACTTTTGCTGTATTAGCAAGAAGTTTGAGATGACAAACATGGTTTAAAGCAGAATGTAGGAACATTCTAAGACAATTTCTCGACTCGGAATTAATCTCGAGGCAGCCGGGTTCAAACCCAGTCAGGCGCATTACTTTGTGTAATTTATTTCATCACCACTGCTCTCAAAATGGTGAAGGAAAACATCTTGAGGAAACCGGCACGTCCTTGAACCAAAAATTCGAAGACATGTGACATCCACCAATCTGCACTGGGCCCGCGGTGGATTACTGCCCATTCCCTCTCCTACAGAGGAGTCCCAACAGTGGGAAAATTATAAAGTCGACTATTCTATGCTATACAGCCTCCCTCAGGCAGAGGGATTCTCCGAAAGAGTTACAAAACGTAACTGATGGAACAGAGGTTAGTTTAGTCAGCAAAAGTCTGACACTCCCTAGCTCCACATCGAGTGAGAGAAGTTCTCTAATGATTGCCCAGTTCAAAAAACACCTAAACCAATCAAATTGACAATTAAAACTGAAAACCTATGACAAGTCTATAAATATTAATACCTACAGAATATTCAGCCTTCTCCTCAATTTTCTGGAAGCGAAATAAAAGCGCTATACAAATCCAAATCGCCGCCACCCAAACAAAAGTTAAGGGCCCCTTCTTCGAAATTTACGTTTCTAGATCGAGTTGTTTTCAGAGAAATCATCATATTTAAATCCGTAAAAAAATATATAGTACAGATACATCTTTGATCTAGTGACTTTTTTGGTTAAAAACACATTATTTAACATTTCACTCGATAAAAAAAAATCTGAAGTAAAGTCGATTTTGAAAGTATTTTAAGTTTTATGAGACTTGGGGGAACGCAACTTTTATGAAAATTTTACATTTCATTTACTAATCGGGTTTGACAGGGATATTTTTGGATAAATTTATGATATGGCACTTATTTTTTTTAATATAAAATAAATACGTGAAAATGGCACACGCGCACCGCGCCAGTGTCCTGCCGGACGTCATCGAGGGAGGACCTATGCAACTTTTGCTCGCGACCACAAATTATCGTTGCCGCGCGCGTAAATAAACGTTTTGTATTATAAGTAATTGAAATGGCGAATAGAAAAAACAAAATTAAGAAAAAAAGGGTATGAAGTGAAGAAAATCCGAAAGTGTATTGCATAAGTACTTATTCCTCTACACAGACCAGCGAAGTCAGTATGACTAGAATTTTAAATCTATAATGGAAACATTTTTATACCTTTAGTAGTAGTTCTAGTTTAGACCCGGATATGTCCCTGTCTGAACTAGAAGTAGCTAAAGAAAAGTTTCTAAAAACATTAGAAATTCTTAAAAAAAAAAAAAAAAATTAGAAATTCTTACTGCTGACAAGGACGCGATTAAACGTAATACAATATTACAAAGCGAATATATATATTAATAGCGAATGGCTAGAAATTCGAAAAAATCTTATTACTGCCTCTAATTTCGGTCCTATTTGCAAAAGGCAAGTATCAAAAGATACCGCACCATTAGTAAAAAATATATTTTATAAAAAAAAATTAGGCCGTGTTGCATCCATTGCTTACGGTATTGAAAATGAGTAGCAAGCTTTGCACAAGATACAACAACAAGAAAACGTATTTTTTGAGCCCACACACACCGCCACACAGTCTGTTTATAGATAAAGATTTCCTATTCATTGGTGCTACGCCTAGATGGGCTCATTGGAAATGACATTCTGGTAGAAGTCAAATGTCCTTTTTCAGCATCAAAAATTGGCATGAAAAAAGCTATTGAAGAAAATATAATAGAAATATTAAAATTTAATAAAAAAAACGCGCACTACAACAATTAATAAAAATAGTAATTGGTTTTACCAAATAAAGGGACAGTTGCATGTGGCAAGACGACGGCAATGTCTACATGGAATTTGGGCCGGAGAAAAAGAGCCAGTCCATATCGAAATAATTGAACAAGATGACGTATTTTGGAAATCGAAAATGGGGTCCAAATTAATACGGTTTTACCATAAATGCCTACTTCCTGAAATCGTGAACCCCAGACATACGCGTGGTATGGGCATAAGAAATCTGACACTTGAAGAGAACAAACCATCTGAAAAAAAGGAAAATGAGGAATCTCTAACGCAAAACAATCCTGATTTGCTATCAGGTCCTAGTTCCCAACTCGGAGGGGAGTGCCATGAGGACTGTGGCTTTGACCCTCTTAGAAGATACTCGCGCCCAGCATTGAGGAATATATCGGTCGATGAAAATGAACCTGGACCTGACACACGACCACTACATATTTATGAATTTTTATGCTGGTACCTATATATTTTATTTTATTATAATTAATCATATTTCTCTTTAATTATATTACTCACCAAATCTTCTACAACCATTCTTTAAGTTCTACAGAATGATCATCGCCTGCCTTGTCATTCACGAGACTGTCTTATCAGAATACCGTGGCCCTGGAACGCAAAGGGCAACCGAAGGAACTGGGTGGATTTTAGTCAGTACAAGTCTGACAGTCCCTTCCGCTCCACCCAGAGCGGCAGGACTCATTTGATGATTTTATCAAGCAAAAAAAAAAGTCATACATTTATAACGATATACCTAAGTGTATTAGTGTTTACAGTCAATAGTGCAGTGGACAGCACATCAAGCTATACGTTTTTGTTGCAAACAAGCTATTATTACCAACCAACAATATTTGAAGTACTGATTTATTTATCTATACTGTGGCGTGCTCGCTCACCGCCATAGGTCACCGGAGTTCATATCGCGACGGCTCCTGTGCAACGCGGACGCAAGCCGTCTCGGTGCGTAAAATGCCTAAACTTTCGGAATAAGGGGCCCTTAAAGCACGAAAAAAGAAAAAAAAACCGAGAAGGAAATTTAAGATTTAGGCATAACGTATTTCACACCTTTTGAGTAGCGTAATTAGAGACACAATAGAAAGACAATGGCCGAGCGAACGCTGGCGTTCGCGCGGGCTTTAATAAATTAATCATAGATTTTATGTTGTCGCAGCGATTGAATAGCAGTTTCCTTTCCGCAAAAATAATTAATTTAGAAGGTATAAAAATATTCCATATAAATTTTCTTGGAAAATTAAATAACTTAATTTAATTTCACCTGACCTAATGTTTGTCTGTAATCAAATCTTGCAAATTAAATTTGACCCACTTCCCGGTTGTGTAAATCAGATGAAAATGCATAGGCATCTACCGCTCTATAAAAAAGCTTGCTATGAAAAAATAATTTTCATCGAAATCTTATTTTTATTAAAAAATAGGTGAATGTTGTATCTTGTTCTCATTTTACAGTATATATTTCAACATTAAAGAAATAAACGCTGCCGCATGAGTTAAAACAATAAAAAATAACTAACCAACGAATAAACATGTATATTCTAAGAACATCCCTCAACCTCACAGTTCTTGTGTAACCTATGCCTTAGTTACAAAAACCGCAACACTGTATTCCCCAGTCTTATTAAAAGGTAATCAACTCTAACGGAAGTATTATTTCCTTGCTAATATGAGGTTATTATTTAATAATACAAGTTAATAATACTGAAGGAAATAATGTATTGTTGTTGGTTCTGCAGCATGAGACTGCATAAATAAACAGGAAGTTCAGACCAGTTATGGCCTGTAGAGTTTTTTTTTCAGGTGGGATAATCATCCAATGACATCTAGCGCTCTTGGGCGGAGCGTGAGGCTGTGTCAGACTTTTACTGACTAAAAACCTACTCCTGTTCCTTTGTTGCCTTTCATACCACGGCTGAGTTTTCCTTTCAGACGCAAACCCTTGGCCCCTGTAGGTTTCGACTCTGCTGGGCCCCTACGGTTTGCTGACATCTCCTTAGACGCGCGTGGAACAGTACGCGCCATCGACGACTTGGGCGCGGTTCGGATGGTTGCCGGACGGTCGGACGGCGATGGGATCGGGATCCCGGTGGCTGGGGCGTGAGGGCCAATCCTACGCGCGAAGGATGCACGTGCGACTTCCTCCTTTGCTAGTATTAATGCTTCGCAGAAGGAGGCGACCGCCTGCCACCTTCTCACGCTTTGGATCGAGTGAGAGGGAGTGTTAGAATTTTACTGACTAATTCAGTTGCCTCTGCGTTCTAGCGCAGTAACTCTTCCTTCAGCCCAAGCTAAGTTTCCCGGGATACCAAAAAATTATGCCACGGTTACTTGTAGTAGCCTGAATTAGACTCTTTCGAATAATCCCGCAAACTTCACTGCGGTAAGATTTTTTCTAGGGTTCCGTACCTAACTCGGCGAAAACGGAACACCTATAGGATCACTTTGTTGTCCGTCTGTCCGTGTGTCAAGATCTTTTTTCTCAAGAAAACGTGGAGGAACGTAGTTGGAATTAATATCAAATACTTAGGTCTTCTATCCCAAGCCGCAGTTAAAAATCGAACTTCTAAGTCAACGCAATCTAAAGATATCTTATCTAAGCCATCTTTAGACAGTCGATCCTTAGTATCATCGACAAAAATGATTATTTATTGGTTTTACTGTCTTAACCCTAAAAATAACGCAACAAAGATAATCAAAAATGATCTCAGTAATATGTGTAAAAAAACTTAAAACTTCGCGTCCAACAAGAATTTAACACTACAAAAGTGTGCGATGGCCGGGAATCGAACCCGGATCAACTGCTTGGAAGGCAACTATGCTGACCATTACACCACCATCGCATCTGTTCGTGGGGCTCAAATTCGTTAGTATATAATTCAACAGTATTACTATTTTATCACGAACCTGGATAATATTGAATCTTCATGGCTATTGTTAGCAAAATGCAAGCGCTTTCCACGCTCAATGTAGATGTTACCTGAGGACCTACTAAGTGCTGGTAATGAGATCCATTTGACGGCTATAATTTATTTATTTACCTTGAAATGAGCAGTGGTGGCCGAGTGGTAACGGTCCCGACTTACGAGTTGTAGGTCGCGGGTTCAAACACAGCCAGGCGCATTACTTTGCGTAGTTTATTTCATCACCACTGCTCTCAAAACGGTGAAGGAAAACATCGTGAGGAAACCGGCATGTCCTAGAACCAAAAATTCGAAGACATCCACCAACCCGCACTGGGCTCGCGTGGTGGATTACGGCCCATTCCCTCTCCTAGAGAGGAGGCCTGAGTCCCAACAGTGGGAACAAGGCCGACTATGCTTTATGCTATAATATTAATGAGGGGGCTCTTTACCATTACATGTGGTCTGCAAATATTTAGTTTCAGATTACATACAATTTATTAAAAATATCATAATATCTCTTCAGTTATTAAGTCATTATTTAATTGTTACATAAAGTCAGATTAAATAAATTAATCGTAAATATTTAATTTCACAAAACAACGAATAATTAAAAATTTCATTTTATCAGTTACCAATATAATCACTGTAAAATGTCAAATTTTATAGAATGATTTTATCCACGAATATTATAAAAATGTCAGAATAATTATTATAGTGAATGTCAATTTAAAAATAAAATAAAAAGCCAAAATTGACATTACTTTCTTTCCTCGCGTTCGTAATGTGACATAAATTCATTAACACTGTAAAAACTTTTTTCTTTCAGCCAGTGGATTAACTGGTTTTTAAACATAGGCAAAAGTAGTTTTTTACAGGCGTTTGGTAATTTATTGTACACCTTAATAGTCATTTAGAACGAATTTCTTTTTTATAATTGAAGCTTGCTAAACTGAACTGTTAAAAGGATGGAGCTATGGTCCTCACAAGCGGTTCTAAGATCTTCTACTCCAAAATCTGAAAGTTAATCTAATAAAAAATATAATAAATGTTATCTTGAAAACTCCAGAGTCTTGCAGGAATGGCAGTGAATAAGATAGATTTGAATAATGTTTAGTTTCGTATATGTTAAAAATGTCAAATCAATACATCCAATGGATGCGAGACGCACAGGACCGGTCATTGTGGCGACATTTGGGGGAGGCCTATGTCTAATGATTGCCCTAAATATGAGTGTAGCAATCAATCAATACACGCATATTTTGACACTCGCTAGGAGAGCACAACCTATAGGGTAGATACTTCCTGTTGACCTAGAATTCCGAAATTTTACATGAAACAAGGTCTTTCTTTACCTAGCTTAAAAAAAAAAAACTGAAACTGTTTTGTAGGTACGTCACCAAAAATCAACTTTTTGCGGTTCGGAAAAATCTCCGAGGCTCGACTCGAGAATTGAAACATTTACATAGGTAAGTTTGTATGGAATTCTGGGCGCGCGAGTCCGACTCGCACTTGACCGGGATTTTTAAGGCATCGTTCACACCAAACGTATTGTCAGCCGCCGACTGTGAGTATGCTCACTATCAGCCCCAGTGTGAACGTGGACTCAGTCTGCAGTATGCGTTACTTGTGTGAACAAAAGAGTAAGCTTGCGTACGCGTAATACAATAATCGGCCACCGAGAGTCGTTGACAACGCACTACGTAATAGCGTGTAATCTATTCGGTGTGAACGAGAAGTTAATATATATAACATTATTTTTAGTATATGCGAAACCTTAATATAGTTTGTTCAGAATCTGTAACTGAATTAATTTCAATAATTTTAACACCATGTTATATTTTTTCCCAAAAATATTTATACACAAGTTAGACTCCACCGAAACTAAGTACAACACAGGTCACGGCAGGTCATAGTGGGCATTAGGCGTCAGCGCACAACTGGTGGGCAACCTAGTAACATAAAAAGCTTATAACTTTGTGATTTTTCATGATACGGTTATGAAATTTTGTACATAGATTCTTTACATAAAAATAATAAGCACGTGTTTCGGGTTTCGCTTATACTAAAAATAATGTTGTATATGAAAACCGACTGTACGTTTGGTCTAAACAATGTCTTATAGACGTCATGGCGTTTCATAAAATTAATCATCATCATCATCATTTCAGCCGAAAGACGTCAACTGTTGGACATACGCCTCCCCCAAATGTCGCCACAATGATCGGTCCTGTGCGTCTCGCATCCATCGGATTCCCGCGACCCTCACCAGGTCATCGCTCCACCAGAACCGCCATTCCAGAAACTTTCGTCCCCATCGACCATCTGTTCTGCGAACAATGTGCCCTGCCCACTGCCACTTAAGTTTGGCGATTCTTCGGGCTATATCCGTAACCTTAGTTCTCCTGCGGATATCCTCATTTCATAAAATTAATAAATCCAGCGAAATTTAAAATATATTGTTGTAGGTATTTGTATAATAAAACGAATGGTAGCTTCTGTTAAGTCAAGCTGCTTTGCAACGTTATTTAACACGAGAAATGGAGTTTTTAATTATGTTGTCAGTTTGCGTTCCGCGATGCGATAATTTTGTACTACTTAATTAAAATGCTACGAAATCGTGTGAATTTTTCGTGACGTTTGACCTTTAAAATGAGTAAATACTTTTAAAATAATTATATTAATTTAGAGTATATTTTAGAGCAGTGGGGTCCGAGTGGTAACGGCCCCGACTTACGTGTGTAGGTTGCTGGTTTAAACCCAACCAGGCGCATTACTTTGTGTAATATATTTGATCACCATATAGTTTGTCCTGGGCTTTTAATTTTGCTATTGCCACGGCTTTCTTAGCTTTATTCTTTAAAACGTCATACTCATTCTTTTTTTCAGCTTTTAAACTAGCGTTTCCTGGCTCTATACACTGCCATTCACCTCTTCATTCATTTGATCACCACTGCTCTCAAAAAGGTGAAGGAAAACATCGTGAGGAAACCAGCATGTCCAAGAATCAAAAATTCGAGGACATGTGACATCCACCAACCCACACTGGGCCTGCGTGGTGAATTACGGCCCATTCCCTCTCCTAGAGAGGAGGCCTGAGTCCTAGCAGTGGGAACATTAAAAAGGCTGATTATGTTATATAGAGTATTTTTATAGGTATGTAGCTTATGATACCAATGGGGTTCTTGAAAAGCAACAGACAGGCCTGATTTTTTTTTAAATGGATGCATACTTTTGATCGTATTTGCTAAAAACCCTGATTATTTCTTATTTTCGCTTGCATTATACTCCGAGATTGTGAAGATATGCGAAAAATCAATAAAATTTTTTTACTGTTCATTTAGTTTGTTTAAACACGCTAATCTCAGGAACTACTGATTCGAATAGACTTTTTTTATATTGATATAAACCAGTGCTTGACTGCGATCTCACCTGATGGTAAGCAGTGATGCAATCATTGCTGGTGTGGCGCACTAGTTTATTAAGAGCATATTCACTCTAGCCTTGAAGACACCTAAATTATAGTTGGACGGGAAGACCGCAGCAGGCAAATTGTTCCAGTCCTTCGATGTATCCGGATTTAAGTGTTAATAGCGCTTTTATCGTAGAAGATAATTATAACATCACGCTACGAGAGCGGAACGGTAATTAAAGACGTGGATGGAACTGCGTGGGATAGCTATTTATTTATAAAAATATAGGTTTCAGCCGTTTATTAGCCATTGTTGGTCTCATGGTCCCAAGTGCGAATACTGAGCGTGGGGACCTGGGATAAGTAGGTCCTGAAAGGTTTCCAAAGAATCGCTAATATAAGTTGCAGGCCAGGGTACCACAGATAGTTGATGAGACTGATAGATTCTAAAGACCGACCAGGTTCGACCGATGATGTAGTGAAGGTCGCAGAAATTCATTGGATGCGAGACATCGATGAGCAGCCAAAGTGCAGTATGTTTCTCAATATCTTGGCTTGTTCCCTATTTGGGGTCACATTTTCTGATACTTCACGTCATTCTAAGTGATTTTTCATCTGTCTGACGTTAGACCAATCGTCTGTAGGTCGTTCTGGATAAACCTTGAAATACAGCATAAGATGCAGGAAAGCCGCTCGCGATGGTATGGCCACGAATACTCAGAAACAAAGACTACATGACTTGATGTGTTTCAGCCATAAAAGAGGGCAGAAGAGAAAGAGATCGGCCACCGACTAACTAGAGGTAAACCATTCAGAACGGCTTATTGACAATGGCCCTAATGTCAGAACTAACATAAAATGACCTAGAAAGCCGTAAAGTATAAGGAAGGCTGACCCCAAATAGGGGACAAGCCAGGAGATTGCTTGAAAAACATACAGAACCGCGACTGCTTATCATTTTACTCAATTTACGGTAACAGTAGAAAGTTATCTCAATAAACCATTAATTAATTTTATCTTTATTATCAAACACAATGATGGATCGATAGAGATAATTATTTGAGAACTGATTAGGATAATAATATCGTAATTTATTAATTTTTGGTCAGTTAATGTGGTAGTCATGTTGAGGCTAGTCAGTTTTTTCGTTTTTGTGAGCTTGGCTTTCGCCAAATACGAAGTTTATGATGGGTAAGTAAGACTTTTTATAATTTCGCTATGTTTTGAGATATAGTGGGTTGATTTTACCCACTGCTGGCTATAGTCATCTCTTTTCTTGTTCTAATCCTCCAGTACAAACTTCATAGTAAGTCCTATTCGAGATGGCAACAAGATTTAAAACCTAGAGCTTTTCGTGGTCATGATCATATGGTCGGATGACATCCATTCTTGAAATCACGAAAAACAGTCTCATCATTTAACGATCATTCTTGTTCTTTGTAGCAGGATCAAACTGCTTCTTTGTCGTCGACGCAGCATGTTTTTTTATCCATATCTATTTCTTTATTAGTCTTCATGGTAATAATCATCTCCTTTCCCGTCATATCATCATTCATACGGCCTATTCATCGTTGCTTGGTCTTGGTATTCCCTTTTTTTGAAGATAATTTTTTTCCCATAGTCCTCCGTATTATATCAATAGGTTTTGTTACTTTTGTGTTGTATTCATTTCCATTAAGAATTCCAGCATGGAACAAAATATTAGTCCACTTACCGTCTCAAGATAATTTCTTCTTGTTTGTATTGTTGACAACGTAAGTTCCTTGGCTATTTAATCTTATTAATAAGATCCCATTAATAATTATTTCTCAATTCGTGTTGCTGACTTTATATCTTTACTATTCTATCGTATTACTATTAAAATGTTTTATAAGACCTATTCTAAAATAATCTTTGTTCCAGATACGGGCTATATAAAGTTTCAGTGAATTCTGCAGATCAAATTCAGCTGGTCAACCACCTCAGCCATAGCCTAGACCTGGACGTCTGGGCCCATGCCCTGCCTGGTCGTGATGGACAAGTCCTTGTGCCTAAGGAGAAGAAAGCGCTGTTCCAGAATGAACTTAAAGCTGCTGGCGTAGAGTTCAAAGTTGAAACTGATAATATTAAGGAGTAAGTTGAGATGACATAATTTTTCAAATAAGAAGGAGGTTCTCAATTTGGTTGTATTTCTTTATATTTGTTACCTCAAAACTCCGTCGATTATGGACTAATTTGTATATTTTTAATTGTTTTTTCCTCTGAAAGCATATGCTTGCAGATTGGTTCCATTTTTTTTAATATCGAGGATTTTCCTCAAATATTATTGGCAACCATACCATGATTTCGAGATCGAGAACTTAAGTTTTAACTGGAAATACAGTCTAAAAGTAACATTTGATGAAGTGGAACTAGTGAAGAAAACCAGAAATGCCCAATGGAACTTCTGGGGTCACATATATTTATTTTGCAAATAGCTTAAATAAATATTGACGTTTCACCTTTTCGGCACATTATTATTTAAAACCACTTTAAGCTAAATTTAATGATTCATTAATTAACTTCCCCAGACTCCTTGATTTGGAAGACAAGCTTCATTCTGAGGCGTTAAAGAAGAGCAATAATTCAAGATTGGAGTCTCTACCTTTCGACCAGATCTACACTTACCACCAGGTCTGTTTAAATTTTTTATGGACAAGAGCCCTAGATGCTATGGTGACTCTAACGTGACCCAAAACTGTAAAGAAATATTCTTTTTTCAGGTGGACACTTTCCTAGATATGTTGGCTGCCGCGCATCCCGACACAGTGACGCTGGTGAACGCTGGCAAGAGCTTCGAAGGCAGAGACATCAAGTACATCAAGATATCCAGCACCAACTTTGAGGTAAGGACAACCTAAGACTTCAAGGAGACAGAAGTCATACACAGAATCGCTTACCTATTGGCAACGGCTATATACACCATTACTTCCAGGAGAATGTGTTTTGAGCACTAGTTTGCAGTAACTGGCATGTCTTAAAACCAAATATTCGAAGCCATGTGACTTCTACCAACCTATACTGGACCCGTCTGGTGGATTCCCTCATTCAGTTCTCATCTATCTCCTGGACATAAGTTGCCATGGTCAATATGGAAAACTCTAAACAGATTCCGCACCCAGGTTGGGCGCAGCAAAGACAATCGCCACAGGTGGGGATTTTTCGACGGTTCCGACGTTCAGAGTTTGTGCGTCGTCTCTCCGCAGACCATGTCCCACCTTCCATCCTGCATGATGTGCCCTATTACCAGTTCACGTAGGGATCTAATGACAGCATCAGTGGACGGCATTGCCGTGGCCGAATACTGGGCCAGGCAAGGAATTTAAAATTAGTTTTGCCATCGACACACTAAGAAGTTCTCATGAACTTATCCAATTACTTCTCTTAATCTAAGGTGGAGGAGGAAGGCGTGTCAGACACTTACTGACTTAAACCACACCTGTATCCATCAGTTAACTTGTGCGTTCTAGGATCACGAGTTTCGTTTTCAGAAAATCATCGTGGCCCTAGCAGGCATTGGTCCTGCTGGACCCCTACGGTTTGCTAACATTTTTTAAGGAGCGCGTAGAATATTACGCATTGTCGATGACTTGTTACCGGACGGTCCGACGGCTAAGTACCCATTGCTCCTCGTCCGCAAGCCCGCGCCTAACATGGCTGGTAGTGGGGTCGATTTCGCGGCGGCTGGGGCGTGAGGATGTTTCCTCACGCGTGCAGCTATCTGTTTCGCTAGCATTGCTGCTTCGAGAAGGAGACGACCGCCTGCCATTCCCTCTCACTCCAGTAGTAGAAACTTTATAAGACTGAGTGCGTTAGCAAGACCAACAAAAACAAACACGTAATTTGCACACGATGATATTGTGTATTATTTAATGTCCACCACGTCAAATATAGAATGGATTAATAGATAAAATTTGTTGATTAGTTTCAACATAGTCACCTGAATATGTACATGATAGATAACATGCTAAGCAAAGACAGGATTAAGAATAGACTACCAAATAGTTGGTAAGTAATAGTGACATTGTGATGCAATTTAAGACCTAAAATATCAATAAAAAAATCTGAAAAAAAAAATTAACAGAAAAACAAAAGATCATGAAGCAAAGAATGAACTTTCTTTTTAAAATTCAATCAAAACCATGAGCAAGATAAAACACTTTTTACAACAAATAAAGTTTCATAATCCCAAAACTAATTTATGATCAATTTCATTCTTTCTCAGGACACCAGAAAACCCATAGTCTTCATGGAATCACTCCTCCACGCTCGAGAATGGATCACGTTACCCACCACTCTCTACGCCATCCACAAGCTGGTGATTGACGTTAGCGAGCAAGATCTGGTGCGAGACATCGACTGGATCATCCTGCCGATTGCCAACCCTGATGGATATGTCCATACTCATGGAGAGGTAAAGACTCACAACCAAAAACGAAATATGTAGTTCATTTTGATACAAGTGGAAAAAGTTTGTCATTGCGACTGAAGCGTAATTCACACGAGCCGCAGGCGAAGATGTTATTTAGTCGAGTGCTGCAGTTACTTTCCACGTGTATCAAACGACGATTTTCAAATGGCTCGAGCTCGTACACTTTTCTGCATTAGTGCGGAAAACAGTATATTGCGTGTATAACAGCGGTAGGGATAAGAGCGAGTTTTCAAGGAAGAGTATTGTAAAAATATTTGTTTGTCACAAAATAGAGAATAGAATAAAACTTTATTGTACACCAAAATAGTAACAAAACTTTTAAACTAACTTAAACTATGGGTACAATGGCGGTCTTATCGCTAACGGATATCTACCAGACAACCTTAGGAAGGACTGTAAGAACTTAACATAAAAAGGGGAGTAGTCTGCGGTGTTCTGCAAATTAAATTTTACATTAAAAATATAACAGATCACAAAAAAACAACACTTACATGGCAATGGGCAGGGCACATTGCTCGCAGAACCGATAGCCGTTGGGGCCAAAGGGTCTGGAGTGGCGACCGCGTACCAGAAGACGCAGTGTTGAAGAAGTTGGTGAAGATTTCGAGAATCTGATGGATGCGAGACGCACAGGACCTATGTTCAGCAGTGGACGTCTTTCGGCTGAAATGATGATGATGATGATGATTAAAAATATAAATTGACTATAAATAGATATAAAATTATATTAGAGGTGGACATAAATAACGTACATAAACCTACCTAAGAGGCTGGTACCTAACCTTTCGAATACCAAATTCACGTTCCCCAAACGACTGACAGACAGACGACTTTAACACATAGTCTTTTAATGTTTAACCTTCAAAATTTAGCCTTGTAACCAGCTAACCAATCAATATCAAAAACCGCTAAAAGCTAAAACGGTTACTCGTTAATCGGAACCAATTTGTGGCCGAAGCCGATATGGAAAATTGGTCCTGAATTTTATTTGCAAATAAAATGACGGCTGATACTCACACGTCGAAATATTAAATTATTGGCCAATTAAGTAACCGCTACAGTTGCGTTGCCAAAATTTTGGGGTCAGGAAGATAAAACTATGTAATCAATTCTGGGACGATTATATCGGCTCAGTGATTTTGGCCATGGTAACGCTGTTGTAGTTTTGTGGTTCAAAGGGGAAGGTAGTGCTGGCATAAACATTATCGTTTATCACATTGCAGGGAATGGCAATCGCTTAATTACAGGCAAGACGAAGTCTGGCATCCCGTTACCATAACTACTTCAGAAATAAACATATGCATAGAGTGATAGTGATATACATAATGCGTCCCATTCTAAAGCATTATGTTTTGAAGCATTTACAGAAGTCAAAACTAAAATTAAAATAGTTTAACTGTTACTAGTTTCGCCCCTGTTGATACCTGTACGATTTTGATTGATTTCCTTTTATAGTTCAAGACAAGTCATCATCTTCCTGCCGTTGTCCCATCTTATTTGGGGTCGGCGCAACACGTTTTTTTCTTCCATTCTATCCTGTCAACCGTCATACTATCACTAACTTCCTTTTCTTTCATATCACTGTTCACACAATCCATCCATCTTTTCTTTGGTCTCCCTTTCCCTCTCCACCCATCGACATGTATACTCATAACTCTTTACTTATAGTTAAAGACAGGTACACTATAAAAACCGCGATCATAAAGAAATTTGTCAAAGCTATAATTAATCTGTCCTGACAGAAAGGTACGGAGTATACAGGTTAAATAGCACGATACCACACACGATACAAGCGAAAAAAGCAGTCAATCATAAAACTAATAACTTCAAAAATTACCTTTCAGTTCCGCCTCTGGCGCAAAAACCGTAGCACAGACTACGGTCCCCTCTGCACTGGTGTAGACCTCAACAGGAACTTCGACATCTTCTGGGGACAAGCTTCCAGTAGCATTGCCTGCAGTGACACCTTCCATGGGGCTGCACCTTTTTCAGAACCTGAGACCGCTGTCATCAAGAGCATCTTTGACCAGTACAGCAACCGCATCGAACTATTCTTGGACATTCACAGTTTTGGAAGCATGATCTTGTATGGTTATGGAGATGGTTCCCTTCCACCAAGTGCGTTGATGCTGCATCTTTTAGGAGTCCAAATGGCTCAGGCTATTGATGCTGTAAAAATGAGCTGGAATCCCAACTATGTTGTGGGCAATGTAGCGTTAGTTTTGTATCAGGCTTCGGGAAGTGCAGGTGATTATGCCTTGGCTGTTGGTGCACCTTACTCCTATACTTATGAGCTACCAGGCCACAGGTTTGGCATTGGTGGTTTAGGGTTCTTGGTTGACCCTGCTTTCATTGAACAGGCTGGCTTTGAGACCTGGGAAGGTATCAAGACTGGTGCAAGATTCGTTCGAGATAATCATAAGAAGAAAAAACATTTAAATTAAAATAAAA
The DNA here is from genome assembly GCA_949316375.1 of Mythimna vitellina. NCBI lineage: Eukaryota > Metazoa > Arthropoda > Insecta > Lepidoptera > Noctuidae > Mythimna > Mythimna vitellina. Next base: position 20,582,409 of record OX438702.1, on the reverse strand, counting down.
TATTTCGTATTTTCGGGAGTGTTTTTTCCAAAATCCGTTACATAAACTAAACTTACTGACTTATTTATTTTTTTATTTAATATTAATAAATACTCATCATTACCAAGTTTGTTTTTGTTCTTCATTAGTTTAATCCTGATTATAATTTCAGTCGAAAGACGTTCACTACTGGACAGGCCTCCCCCAAGTGTTGCCACAGTGACCTTCATTAGTCTTGTTTAGCCTTGCATCAACCTAGTTCTCTCATTTCCTCTTAACAAAGATAGTTAAAACAAAAGCCATGGTTTAGATTACACAAGTGCATTAGTGGTGATAGATTGTAGCTGTAGTTTGTGGGAGACTCATCAATTTATCTGGACCACAAGATGCAGCAAACTTGGCGAAAATCTTTTATCTTATGAAATTTTGTGAACACTTCATCTACACTTTTTCACATTACGATGCAACAAAGAGATAGTTAGAGAAATATTTCTGACATTAAATCTTTAAGTTGATAAAAAAAAAATGATAAAAAGAATTAAATAAAAACGTGAAAGAAAAAATAACAAGTTCAGTCTAGTAGAGTAGAAACCAATTTAATTGCATTAATTTAAACACATAAAATAAAACAAATAATAAATCCTAATACGGAACATAATGACTGCAACAGTCGGGACCCATTAAAATAATCTAGACTAAAATCATTTCATCTAATATGGGTCTCGACTATATACAGGGTGTTTGGTTCATCGTGTGCCAAATTAAACTGTCGACCATTTCAGTCGATGGAGGGGTCATCTGCTATCTTTTTACACGACTGTTAGACCCCTCCCGTCGACCATTTCAATTTGGTACACGATGCACCAAACATCTTATATAAAAAAAAAAACTTGTAATAAAAAAATACTTTAAATTAAAAATTACTCACAGTCGTTATGTTGGTTTTTTTTTAACGTCACCTATTTAAGAACACTTGGGTTATCAAGACGAATCTAATGATATCTTAACTATATAAATCCGTTCAACGGTTTAGAAGTTAAGAGGTAATAAAGAATATAACATACATAAATACATACATACAAGGTACGCGCGAAAAAAATAACCCTTGCAGTCGGGTAAAAAGGCAACTGTACTCTATCATTGACCACATCATCAGTTACTATCTGGTGAGTGATATGGCGCTCTAATGCGAATTTATCTGACTTGAAAAAAGAGCAGCCTTTTCAAATGGGATCAGTATTAAAAATACAATTAGATCCCTCTCGACATGGTCTCAATTAGCTTAATGCGTGTGATTTTGTGTGAAGTATTTCTTTGTTTATCATATTTTTCGCGGGTTTGCGGACGGCGAGCTACCCATTGCTCGCCGTCCGCAAACCCGCGAAAAATAGTGTGTGTGGGTGGCAGGCTGCCGCCTCTTTTTGCGAAGCAGTAATGCTAGCAAAGGAGGCGGCTCCGTGTTAAGGAACGGCCCTCACGCCTCAGCCGCCGGGATCCCGATCCCAATTTCCGGCCACCGTAGGCGCTGGTTTGCGGACGGCGAGTAATGGGTAGCTCGCCGTCCGTCCGTCCGGTAACCGTCTGGACCGAGCCCAAGTCGTCGACAGCGCGTACTGTTCCATGCGCGCCTCATGGAGATGTCAGCAACTGTAGGGGCCTAGCAGGGTCGAAGCCTACTGGGGCCAAGGGTCTGATTCTGAAAGGAAGACTCGGACCTAGTACGAAAGGCAACGAAGGAACAGGAGTGGGTTTTTAGTAAGTAAAAGTCTAATGATATTTTACACCTACGTTAACTTTTATAACACCGTGAGAAAAATCGAACGATATTTATTATTTTAATAGTAAGTAACACCAAGTAATGAAAGGCCACCCACGGTTTCGTACGCATAAAATTAATAAAACGCAAGGAAAAAGCGTCTTTTGACTATAAGGTTTAAAGGTAACAACCGTAAATAAATTAATTACCGAAAATATATAAGAAACATTTTTCTAGGTGCAGTAATAATAAATTCTGCTTGTTACTTCCTCACCTTGAAGAGTCTTACGAAGAAAGGTCGACATTGATTACCTCGCCTATACACATCTATACTTACAATAAATCTGTAGAAGTGAAAATTCTGTACATTGAAAATATAAAAAAAAATAATGGCAGGGGTGTTACTAGACCGACACCGAACCCAAAAACGTGATGAAAAAAAATGTTGTCTGTCTGTCTGTTTGTTCAGGCATCACGCAAAAACTACCGGTTCGATTACAATGAAACTTGGTATAACTACTCTTGAATATCCTGGGCACCACACTGGGTACTTATTATCCCGGAAAAGTATATACAATAAAAAACAAACTTAATTTTGCGGTTCGATCCCTAGACCCGATTACTATACCAACCGCAAATAATAAGTTTGTCGTAGGTTACGTCACCCGCAGTGGAGTTCACTAAGGGGCGCTGCACACGTCTAAGATACTATAATATTTTATCTTAAGATACAATATGGCTCGCCATACAATTCAATGGACTATCACACACGACGAAGATAATAAATAATAATATTTAATATTTTCGTATCTCAAAAAACCTGATAAAACCATTTTCAACTTCTACGCGGACCAAGTCGCGGGCAAAAGCTAGTTAACATAATAATAACAATATTGTAGAAATATTCTACAACTATTACACAACGCCGTCTAGTTCCAAGCTAAGCAGAGCTTGTGTAATGAGTACTAGACAATTGATAAACATACTTATATATTTCTAAATACATACATATTAATTATTATAGATAAATTACACCCAGACACAGAACAAATGATTGTGCTCGTCACATAAACATTTATGTGGGTGGGAATCGAACCCACGACCTCCGGCATAGAAATCAGGGCCACTAACCACTAGCTAGACTAACAGGCCAGTCAATATTAAATAAAAAATAATATACGTAATAATATGACCCGTGTAGATAAAGATTACACGTACAGAAGAATTTCTGTACGTGTGTTTTGTCACCTAACTCCTCCTAAACAGCTCGACCGATTTGGATAAAATTTTGTGTGTATATTTAAGTGGGTTCTTGGTATGTTTAAAAATTTGTATTTACGCTACCTACCGGCTTTAATTGTTCAAAGCCGGTAGGTGGCGCTGTAGTCGGGTTCTCAATTTTTTTTCTGGTGAAGCCAGCTTTCCGACAGAACTATGTTTGTCGGGAAAGCTAGTATTAATATAATATTCGTTCGAAGGAGTTACCGTGGCCCTAAAATGAAAAGGGAAACTGAAGGAACACATGTGGGTTTTAGTCAGATATGGTGGAACATACGGTAGAGGTGTGCCCCGCTTGGGCAGAGCGTCGCCGTGTCCTCGAGGGGGCGATCAGCGGCATCGATCTCTCACAACGGGCACAGGCCATGGTCCGAAGCGAGGAGTAGTGGCAGGCGGTCGCCTCCTTCTGCGAAGAAGTCATTCTAGCAAAGGAGGAGGCCGCACGTGCACCCGCGAGGGAGCAGCCCTCACGCCCTAGTCGCCTGGATCCCGATCCCCATTTCCGGCTACCGTAGACGCGGGCTTGTGGACGGCGAGCAATAGGTAGGTCGCTTTCTGACCGTCCGGTAACCGTACGAACCGAGTCCAAGTCGTTGATGGCGCGTACTGTTCCATGAGCGCCTCCAGGAGTTGTCAGCAAACCGTGGGAGCCCAGCAGGGTCGAAACCTACTGGCGCCAAGGGTTTGCATCTAAAAGGAAAACTCAGCCCTGGTATAAAAGGCAACAAATGTAGTGTTGTTATTTCACAATAATTAAATGTATATTAAAATTAATAAAGAAATAACAATAATATAGCCTTAGCACTGATGACGTGACATTGCAGTACCTGACATTAAATAGCATATCAAATTTAAGGTAGGTCACAATCACAAATAAATCATGATACAGTCGCGATACTGTCGCTACTCATAATACTTTCGTAACCACGATGCATCATCAATACAGTCGTGCACTTTGGTGACTACTTGTGAATGTCAATTGTCCTAACTAAAAAAGCGTATTATAAGGTTAAAGACTATGTCGAAGACATGCTTGTTTGGCAACGACTGCTTCTGCACATGTGACCCCCTGGTAGCTCATAATATTTTGTAAATGTTTCTATTAACTGCTCCACATTTGTTGTAATATATACTTTTTTCTTTCAAATACATTGCTTTTGCAATATTTTTTTATTTTATTATTATTTATTTTACTTGCTTTTATTTATATAGCCTCTTTTTTATAATGTGAATGTGAGAACACAAGAAGACTTCGGGAATTCTTAGGTTCCTTTTTATTATGATTATTTTTATTGTACTTTTTAGTACAATATTGACCAGTCTACACTGTCTTTACATAATATCATAACAACATAACGAAATATTGTAACAACATTTTTTTTTTAAAAGAGTGACCGTGGAGTTTCTTGCCGGTCCTTCTCCATAGGAAACGACCAATTTGGAACCGTGCACTAGCTTCTGACGTTTTATAAGTGCCCATGTTGGCCTATGTGAAATAAAAAACTTTGACTTTGAATTGACTCTGTTGTTTGCAAAGATGCAGTCAAGCATTGATAGCTATACAGCTCATGCAGCATCAAAAGAAAGAAAGAAAAAACAAAATAGAAAATACATTTATATGCAAACACAAAGTCACAATAACACAAAAGTTTGAAGGTAAAAAAACGTATGGCCATCACGGGACGGCCGATGTAAAACATTTAAAAATATCTATGTTAGTATATGCAAGCGTACGCACAAGAAAGTTTTGAGCGGTGGCTTGGTAGGAGTATCACGGCATGCCGAGACACCGACACCGACCAGCCTTCATAGGTGCAGGCTTGCGAACTAAGAGCAATAGGTAGCTCGCCGTCCGGCCGTGCGGTAATCGTCCAAACCAAGCCCAAGTCGTCGACAGTGCATAGTTTTCCATGCGCTCCTCAGAGAGGTGTCAGCAAACCGTACGAGCATTTTCTGAAAAAGGGAACTCGTGGTCTTAGAACGCAAAAGGCAACTGAAGGACCGGACCGGGTGGTTTTAGTCAGTAAAAGTCTGACACGCCCTCGCGCTTCATCCAAAGTGGAAGAAGTCATTGGATGATTACAAACCTTAAAAAAGAAATACAATGACTTCAGTGTAAAAAACACTAAAAAGTACAAAATAACTTTAATTTCGGAAGTCGGTGTTTCTATAATAGTTTTGTCTCTTCGTTATTTAACACTGACTTCCGAAATTAAAGTTATCTTGCAGTTTTTGTTAGTGTTTTTTTTTTTATATTGAAGTCAGTTGTTTTTTTTTTGTAAAAAGTTTATTATTTTACACTTTTTAGTTTTGGTACCACGACTAAAAAGTACTCCTCGGCCAAACTTAAATACCTTATAGCCAGAGTGCATCTCATGACAATTCTAATAATCCCAAACACGAATAAATTACATTGATTTATTACAGAGTTAGGGTGTCTGCCTTCCGGCTTCATCATCAGATCAGTTCGATATATTCCCTCCTCCTCTTCTTTCAGTCAGTCATCGACTACACGTATAGACAAAGCTATTTTACTTGTTACGACAGTTTTGCTATGATCCTATGAGGAGTTCCATTCCATATCTTCGAAGATCCTCATCAGATCATAACAATATTTCTATGGGACCAACTCGAAAGCAAAACCTATCATTCAAAAATACATTTTTCAAAATCGGTCCTCAATTGATCGAGAAATCGGTGAACATACATAAAAAAAAATACTTTCAGCCAAACATAGAACTTCCTTCTTTTTGAAGTCGGTTAACAAAAATGGTGTTAACGAAGTGGAATTATTTGAAGATTTTGCGTCGATGAATTGAGCTTGGAACATGTTGTTTAAAGTTACCCTTATCATTGCCAAGGATTATTATTATTTTTTACATAAACCGATAAGATAAAATACCTTCTTGTTATTTTAATTACAATTAATCGAGTAACTAATTGGCATGTTTGTACAGTCTAGCTAAGATATTTGCTGTAAAAAATGTTATTTTATATATATTTTATTTCTGCGTTGTGTTACTTTGTGGCTGCTAAGAATGAGGAGTATAGAGGGTGAGTTTTGACGAATATTTGTTTTTCTTTATTGAGTTAATTGGTGGTGCATTGATTGAACGATTGGCTGCTGCGCTGTATATTGCGAGCTCGATTTCCGCACGGAACAATGTTTTTTTTTGAGTGTTTTACAGATAATCGTTCCGGGTATTTTTTTTTTCCCCCGCTCTCGGAAGGGGTGTGTCAGATTTAACTGACTGAAACTTACTCCTATGTCCCTTTTTTGCCTTGCGGTCTAGGGCACTGGGTTTTATTTTCAGAAGCGAACCCATGACCCCAGTAGGCTTGGATCCTGCTGGGTCCCTACTGTTTTGCTGACATCTCCTTGAGATGCACGTGGAACACTACGCGCCATCGAAATCTCGGGCTCGGTCAGGACGGTTACAGGACGGCCGGACGGCGAGATACTCAGTGCTCGTCTTTCGCAAGCCCACTGTTTGTTTCGGGACTACTTTCCCTTGGGATAATTCTCTACCTACACGCTTATAAAACAACTGGGCAAGTGCGAGTCGGACTAGACTGAGGGTTCCGTACAAACTTACCTATGTAAATAGTTCAATTCCCGAATGGAGTCTCGAAGATATTTTCGAATCGCAAAAAAGTTTTTTTTTTATAACGTAACAATATAATTGTATTTAGATTTATTCCTATACTCGTTTTATAAGATCTTGCTTTATGTGAAATTTCAGGGTTCTGGGTCAACAAGTGATTGAATTTTTCTTCAAAATTCTGGGTCAACATGAATTTTGTTTCCCTTGAAAGTGTCGAAATATACGTATAGTTACTGTTTACTTTACAATTTACCTCACAATTTACCTCACAATTTATTTCACAATTTACCTCACAATTTATCTCACAATTTACCTCACAATTTACCTCACAGTTACTGTTTACCTCACAATTTATTTCACAATTTACCTCACAATTTATCTCACAATTTACCTCACAATTTACCTCACAGTTACTGTTTACCTCACAATTTACCTCACAGTTACTGTTTACCTCACAATTTACCTCACAATTTACCTCACAATTTACCTCACAAATTATCTCAAAATTTACCTCACAGTTACTGTTTACCTCACAATTTACCTTATAATTTACCTCACAATTTATCTCACAATTTACCTCACAAATTATCTCAAAATTTACCTCACAGTTACTGTTTACCTCACAATTTACCTTACAATTTACCTCACAATTTATTTCACAATTTAACCACTGCCGCTGTGTCGCAGTAATTCCGATTAATATTTATTTAAAATCTTTTTTTTTATAATTCTTTAATTTGCTTTCGGATTGGTTTATAAAACCTATTTTATAAACTCAATTCGAAATTTTCTTTTCTTCCATGTTTAACGGGCTCGCACTTCTTCCTTCCAGGTTTAACAAATTCTGATCAGTTCGTCCCGCTATCTCCTTCATAGTCTGACGCGACCCTGTGCCACTGATGTTATTTCTTTCAAAATTTTTGACAATGTATCTAATATGATAATTTCTTCTTCATCACCCTTAGTTGACTGATGGCGAATGCCTTAGGTACGTGGAACACTCGGAAAGATTTGAGAAACTAAAAAACTAACTTCTATGAATAAAATATTTTTATTAAATCTTTTCAAAGAACTCTCCACCAGCCTCTATCCAAAGTTTTCGAAACATTTTTCCCAGTCTGCCCCAGACACCTTTTCCACGGCCTTCTCGAACGCTGATAGCGGTCTCCCAGCGATGAGACTATATCCCTTTTAGCTAAATTTTATTTTAGGGAATAAAAAGAAGTCACATGATGCCAGATCAACACTGTAAGGAGGGTGCCCCAAGATTCTGACCGGTGTGGTATCCAGAAAGTCCCTCGTTTTTAGCACTGAGTATGCGGGCGCATTCTCATGGTGAAGCAGTACCCCACGGAGCCCGGTGTTCGGTCGCTTGTTGTTCATTGCAGATAAAACTTCTCCATTTTTAAATGTGACACGATAATTTGATCTCTCGAAATAATGTGGAGGCAAATTCAAAATTCGAACAATGGTATTTATACTTTTAAATAATCAAAGTTTTCGAAAATAATTAAAAGTGGCCAGTGTCTTATACATAAAAACATTTTTTCGCAAAACTTTCCGAGTGGCCTGGTATAATATATAGGGTGACTGGTAATTAGTGACCGATACTTAAAAACGTGATTGTACTCATTATTACAAACAACTTTCCTAAAGAAACTTTTTTTTTTAAACCAATTAGTTGAATCACAATAAAAAAACAGCTGTTTGAAACTTTGGATTTCGCGCGAGCGCCATAACCCTGTCAGCTGTTAGCGGCGCTGCACCCGTTATCGATGACATAAGCAATGTACCTACATGTTTCGGTAAAATAATATCCAAAGACTGTTACTGCTGCTATTTTCTTATTGTGATTAAATATCACAATAATAAAACAGCAGCAGCAAATTATTTGCATTAATTAGTATAAAAAAAGTTTCATTGGGAAAGTTATTTGTAATCATGGGTACAATCACGTTTTTAAGTATCGGTCATTAATTACCAGTCACCCTATATACACACATCTTCTGTTTATAAATATATACACCTCACATTTAACATATTTAAACTTCCCACAGTAAGGCAACACGACATTTTTCGCTGATGAAAAATGAGCATAGCTTTGTCTGAATATTTTTTTTTTTTTTTTTTTAATTGATATAAACCAGTGCTTGACTGCGATCCCACCTGACGGTAAGCGGAGATGCAATCATTGATGGTCAGGCGCACTAGTTTATTAAGAGCCTATTCACTCTAGCCTTGAAGACACCTAAATTATAGTTGGACGGGAAGACCGCAGCAGGCAAATTGTTCCAGTCCTTCGATGTACGCGGTATAAACGGAATATATATATTAATAATATATATTTGAATATTATCCGCGGAAAAATCTGTGCTTGACGCTAAACCCAGGTATATACGTGTTTAAATAAATAGTTCAGATGAAGTAAAAATCCCTTAACTTGAGAATCCTTGGACGCAACAACAGGAAAATAACACTAATTTCATAAGATTAAGTATTTAAAAATCCTCTACAATGTAATATTTACCCTTCATTAAGTTCAGCCGACTAGGACTGACAAAAAATATAGAATCACATTAAATTGCTTATCTCTCTCAAGTCGTAAAAGTTAATGAACCGAACTAAAAGGGTACGAAAAGTGAAAATGTACTTCTCTTAAAATAAGTGAAAATAATTGTACAGATTAGTAAAAATAATGTTTTTAGAATATTTTTTCTAGACTTCGAAATCAAAATCTTAAAATGGTTTTTACTTATTCTCACTTAAGGCTGGTTTTGGGTGTTTTTATCCGACTGCGTCAAACGGAGGGTTCTGTTTTTAGAGTGTATGTAGGTATGATAGAAATAAGTATCTATATATATAAAAATAAATCCCTATTTCTCTTGGTCACGCCATCACCCGTGAAGTGAAGAAAATGGCAGTCATGTGAGCGAGAAAGAGGGCTGGAGATATACACCCTTTATAGCTTCAAGTTTAGCTCGTGGTAGGGCCTTTGATCAGACGAAGTCTTAACAATATCCATTTTTTTTCCAGTTACAAAGTCTACAACATAGAACTGCACGATGAAAACCAGCAAGAGCAGATAAGTCAGCTGAAGAATGATCTAATTGACTTCTGGCGAAGACCAAGCTTCCAGTATGACGTGATCGGCAAGGTGATGGTTGCACCTATCCTTTTCAACTGGTTTGAGAAGAAACTCGAAGTATTTGGGATAGACAAGGACGTGTATATTGAAGATGTTTATGAGTGAGTAAGCCAGAGTGCTTTGGTCATCAGTGTCTTCTTGTTCTTGTCCCGTGTTATTTTATTTGGGGTTGTTGCAACACTTTTTTTTTCTTCCATTCTGTCATCACTAACTTTCTTTTCAATAAAATTGATTTCTATTATGCAATATCACGACAACACGATAATATCACGATTGACGAGCAGTGGTGGCCGAGTGCTAAAGACCGCCACTTACGAGTTGTAGGTCGCGGGTTCAGACCCAGCCAGGCGCATTACTTTGTGTAATTTATTTCATCACTACTGCTCTCAAAACGGTGAAGGAAAACATCGTGAGGAAACCAGCATGTCCTAGAACCAAAAATTCGAAGATATGTTACATTCACCAATCCACACTGGGGTCGCGTGGTGGATTACTGCCCATTCCCTGTCCTAGAGAGGAGGCTTGAGTCCCAACAGTGGGAACATTAAAAAGGCTGATTATGCTTTGCTTATGCAATATCAAATATGAAGAAAATAAATATATCGGGAGAGGTATCTATTTGTAGATGAGCGAGTACATATAGAAGTGGTGAACGTAGCCAGAACAACATTTTCTGGGAAGTAGCTTGACTATAAGATATCCGAATCCTTAGATAAATAATTTGGGCCTTGTAGTAAATTATCTGTTAAGATATATGTACTCGCGGTAACTCCGCTTTCAGAAACTTACTCATAGGTGTTTTTAAAGACTGAATTTTGCGGAAAATAATTTTGCTTCCAGTTGCATCGCTTGACACTTTAGAGATGTTTTGTCTAAATCATAGAAACTCTATAATTCACAGATTATGCGCTAAAAAAACGCAAGGCAATGCGCGCTAGGCCTTAAAATCATTCGTAGTCATTGAACTAACAGTAATTTGTATTCGATGAATTAACAATCAGTTTGACATCAGGAAACATCATGTTATGATATGCACAAGTTTTACCACGTATTTATTATACCACGTATTTCTGTAAAATAATAAATAATTTATATCTCACCCTGTAAACATGCAGTGAAAATAATTAATCTCGTAAAATAATTATAATTACCTACATCATCATTAAGCCAGTTTACCGCGCTGGTGAATATTTTCCGATATTTATTTAATTTATTACTGAAATGAGGTTCGTGTTTCAATTTGAAGCAAAGCGGTAGCATGATGTGAAGATTCATCATCTTCCTGCCCTTGTCCCATCTTATTTGGGGTTGGCACAACACGTTTTTTTTTCTTCCATTCTATCCTGTCAACCGTCATGCTATCACTAACTTCCTTTTCTTTCATATCACTGTTTACACAATCCATCCATCTTTCCTTTGGTCTCCCTCTCCCTCTCCATCTCATCCACATGTATACATAACTCTTTTAGTAACATGTGTTTCATCTCTCCTCTTTACATGACCATACCAAGACAAACGATTCCCCTTAAACTTTTCAGTCACTGGCGACACTTTGAAACTTCCTTTAATATACTCATGAAGTAAGTAATTATATATGATCTATAAAAGAAAAAAAAAACACCAGAACACACGTCACTTAAATCAAAATGTCTTTTAAGCCAAGGTTTTATCCGAAATGTCTATTAGGCCTTTTAGATTAGATTGGACCTTTCCTGAAAGCTTATTTAAAGAAATCTATCATATATCATTTAAATAATACCAAGAAGAATCTTCATGGATCAAAAAAACCTCTTTGGGACGATATGGTGGATAATGGCCCATCACCTTTCTGATTATCTTTACATACTATAGACAAACTCCCCCATTGCGAGCATCTGTCTGTTTTCACCAATAAGCATAGAGATTCTTGGTCCGAACGGTCACCGGACGGTCGGACAGCAAGCTACCCATTGCTCGCCATCCGCAATCCCGCGCCTACGGTGGCCGGAAATCGGGATCGGGATCCCGGTGGCTAGGACATGAGGGCCGTTGCCTCACATATGCAGCCGCCTCCTATTCTGGTATTACTGCTTCGCAGAAGGAGGCGACCACCTGCCACTCCTCCTCGTTTCGGACCATGGGCTGTACCAAGGCCCGGCGCGAGATATCGTTGCCGCCGATCTCCCACAAGGACACGGCGGTGCTCGACCTAAGCGGGTCATACCTCTACTGTATTCTCCACCGTGTCCTCCGGGCAAGTTTGAAAGTGGCGCTTGTGAAAAGTTGAAAGAAAATCATTTGGCTTGGTATGGTCATGTGAAGAGGAGGTATGAAACGTATGTTACTAAAATATATTATTCTGTTTCTCCAGATTCTTAACGAAAGAAGAAAGTAGGTCCAGGTCAACTGAAGGTAATCCTGAAAGTGGTTTTGATATTCAACGTTATCATGATTATGACGACGTAAGTATATCTTTATATATATAATTCTTCTATACGTATGTTTGTTACCTAACTCCTCCTAAACGGCTTGACCGATTTGTGTGAAATGTGTGTATATTTGAGTGGATCCTTTGATGTTTTGAAAATAAAACTAGACCCCTGTAAGAGGCATTGCAGTCGGGTTCTTAATTTTTTTTTTGCCGAAAAGCCAAAACAAATTTTCTGTCGGGACTGCTAGTTAAGAGGGTCCTTTTCCAATCATTTAAAAATTTGTCGCTTCATCTAACGCAATCCAACGCGATGTTTTATTAAGAGGCAATGCAAAAAAAGAGGGATAACGCCTAAGAACTCTGTTTTCATCGGTAATTAGGTGATTTACTCGAATATTTTACAAAACATATTCCAGGAAATAAATGTTTTTGTTTTGAACTCCTAAACGTTTCTCAGAAAAAATTTCTTCTTCTTTATTCTTTATTGTACACACAATTTTATATTATAAAAATAGGACAGTTGATGTACATAGGCGAGCAGAAGCGGTGTATTCAGAACCTCAATTAAATGTGCAAGATTTCTATTGAAGTGCTTTTTACGCCAAAGTTCACGTAAAGATTTTCAGAGGTCTTTACTAGATTAGTTTTACATAAATTTATGTTTTAATTTCTATAGAAGCCTAGATAATATCCACAAGATAACTGTGTATCCAAAATATCTAGAGAAAGATGTGTAATAACATCATGATCACGTAAGAGCAGTTGTGTGAAAATGTACCTAGAAACCGACGCTCAATACAAAAAATGTACCCACTTAAAGGTATATTTTTTATTTCCATGCATTAAGAACATTAGCGGTACTCAATAATTATTGCAGCTCTTAGTGAAAAAAGGATCTTATAATGAACTAATAGAACAGAATTAGAACAAATTTTTACCAGCAGTTTCATCATCATCATCATCATCATTTCAGCCGATAGACGTCCACTGCTGGACATAGGCCTCCCCCAAATGTCGCTACAATGAACGGTCCTGTGCGTCTCGAATCTATCGGATTCCCGCAACCTTCACCAGGTCATCGGTCCACCTTGTAGAGGGCCGTCCAACACTGCGTCTTCCGGTACGCGGTCGCAACTCCAGAATCTTTCGGCCCCAACGGCCATCTGTTCTGCGAGCAATGTGCCCTGCCCATTGACACTTAAGTTTGGCGATTCTTCGTGCTATTTCGGCAACCTTGGTTCTCCTACGGATATCTTCATATCTGATTCGATCACGCAAGGAAACTCCGAGCATAGTCCTTTCCACTGCCCTTTGGGTGTCTTTGACCCTTCTGATAAGGCTCATTGTGAGCGACCACGTTTCGGAACCATATGTCATCACTGACAACATACACTGCTCATAGACAGCAGTTTCGCCCGCGTCAAAATAGAAAATGATCTCAAGACCAATAAAATTCGCCAAGCGTTGGATTGTTCACCCATCAAAAGGGAACGTGAGCTGGGTTTAGACCGTCGTTAGACAGGTTAGTTTTACCTTACTGATGGCTTGTCGTTGCGATAGTAATACTGCTCAGTACGAGAGGAACCGCAGTTTCGGACATTTGGTTCACGCACTCGGCCGAGCGGCCGGTGGTGCGAAGCTACCATCCGCGGGATTATGCCTGAACGCCTCTAAGGCCGAAGCCAGCCTAGCCGAATCCGGCAAGGATATGCTCACTGTGGAGCCCCGAGAGTCGGGAGGCTCTAAACAATGTGACTTTACTAGTCGAGCTTCACCACGTGAGGTGCGACGTCAAAGCCCATTTGGATCGTGGAGATCGATGCTGTCCGTTTAACGCGTGCATCACGGCTATGAAGGTCCGAATTTACCTCAGTTCGATGTCGGGGCTCGGAATAGTCTTTAGACGACTTCCGTTCCTGGCGGGGTGTTGTGCTCGGTAGAGCAGCGTCGTGCTGAGATCTGTTGAGACTCAGCCCTACACCAGGTGATTCGTCCGAGGACGATGATAATAACCTCTCATTCATACACTACCGTGTATTATGTGACGGTTATGTATATATATAGTGTATCGTTCAATACACGAACAGGATATTATTTCAATTTTTTAATACACGAACTGGAACAATCGATGAAATTTTGCATAAGTTTAATTTCATATTTATTAAAACTTCATGCAACACAAAAGTACAAAGGTGGACTTAATGCCTTGGGCATTCTTTACTAGTCAACCTAAGGTGGTGAAGAGAGAATGTAGCAGGTGCATAAAAATACAAAAGAATATTAAGAAAATAAGAGTTTAAAAGTATATATATATGATAAACATAGATATATAATTTAATATAATATATACATATATAAAATAAGTATAGTGTAGTGTTTAGTGTAGTTTAAGTATTCTATGTGTTATTTCAGGACATGGTCTAACCGTATGTGTGAAGAAGTTTTAGACATACACACAAACTTTCAACTTAATATTAGTGTTAAACAAAGAGAATTTTTTAAACTAAATTCGCACGCCCAGCTTTTGTTAGTCATAGTCATAGTCGGCCTTATAATGTTCCCACTGTTGGGACTCAGGCCTCCTCTCTAGGAGATAGAATGGCCCGTAATCCACCACGCGGACCCAGTGCGGGTTGGTGGATGTCACTTGTCTTCGAATGTTTTGGTTTTAGAACATGCCGGTTTCCTCACGATGTTTTCCTTCACCGTTTTGAGAGTAGTGGTGATGAACTAAATTACACAAAGTAATGCGCCTGGCTGGGTTTGAACCCACAACCTACGCCAGGTATACTGGTGGTCGCCGGAGATTGCGGCACTGCGCAACGCGTGCAATGCCGCGCGACGCCGGTATGCCAGATACCGCAGTCGCCGCATCCGTCCAGCGGATGCGGAGGCCAGAGAGGCGGAGCTGTACGAGGGATACAGAGCGGCAAAGCGCACCCTCCGAGCGGAGATAAGGCGGGCCAAACTTGAGGCCCGCAACGTGTGGCTGGGGACTCTGAATGGGGACCCATGGGGACGCCCGTACAAATTGGTACGGGACAAACTCCGCCCCTGGGCTCCCCCGCTGACGCAGAGTCTCCGGCCCCAGCTCGTGGAGGGTGTGGTGAGCACTCTGTTCCCCACGCGAGGGGAACACTCTCCCCCGCCCATGGCTCCGCCACCAGCGGTGTCCGACGCGGACCACGATGGCGACGACGACGATAACGCTCCAGAGGTGACCGAGGTAGAGATGAGAGTGGCGGTACGAAGGCTGAGTGCCAAAAATACCGCCCCAGGACCCGACGGCTTGCCTGGGAAGGCATGGGTCCTGGCCATGGAGGCTCTCGGGCCTCGACTAAGAGGGCTCTTCAGCGCATGTATGGAGAGGGGCCAGTTCCCACTTCGCTGGAAGACGGGGAAACTGGTCCTGATCGCGAAGCCGGGGCGCCCCGCGGACTCTCCGTCCGCGTACCGGCCCATTGTGCTGCTCGACGAGGTGGGCAAGCTCTTTGAAAGAGTAATTGCAGACCGCCTCGTCGCACACCTAACACGGGTGGGGCCGGATCTGGCGGACGGCCAGTTCGGCTTTCGCAGGAGGCGCTCCACGGTGGACGCCATCATGTGCGTGCGAGCTCTCACGACGGGGGATGCAGTGGCCCAGGGCAGGTGTGTCGTGGCGGTGTCTTTGGACATCGCCAACGCCTTCAACTCCCTGCCTTGGAGTTGCATTGGGAGGGCACTCCGGTATCACCGGATGCCCGACTACCTCTGTCGTGTGGTCGAGGCGTACCTGTCTGACAGGTACATAACCTACCCCGGTCACCAGGGGGTGTGGGAACGTCGAGAGATGTCGTGCGGTGTTCCGCAGGGATCGGTACTAGGGCCGCCCTTGTGGAACATCGGATACGATTACGTGCTGCGCGGCGACCTCCCTGACGGGGTCAGCGTGGTCTGCTACGCAGACGACACGCTGGTCCTGGCGCAGGGAGAGTCGTACCAGGCGGCGGTCGAACTAGCGACACGCGGGGTCGCGACGGTCGTTGGCAGGATCCAGGAGCTGGGACTCGAGGTGGCATTGCACAAGTCCGAGGCCATGTGCTTTCACGGCCCTCGGAACGCGCCACCACCGGGTTCCTGGCTAACGGTGGGAGGAGTCCACATCGGCGTCGAGTCAACGATGAAGTACCTGGGACTCGTTCTCGACAGCCGATGGGATTTCGACGAGCATTTCCGACGTCTGGCTCCCAAACTAAATCGGACTGGGGCTGCTCTCTCGCGGCTCCTGCCCAACCTTGGGGGTCCAGACGCCTCCTGCCGGAGGCTCTACGCGGGGATCGTTCGGTCCATGGCCTTTATGGCGCGCCGGTGTGGGCGCCGGGGCTGCGGAAGCAGCCGGCGGCCCGGCTGAACGCGTGCCAGAGGGTCATGGCCATACGGATGGTACGAGGATACCGGACGATTTCCCGCGAAGCGGCGAGCCTTCTTGCTTGCCAGCGACCATGGGAACTGGAGGCAACAGTCCTTGCACTCATGCACGAACGGCGCATGGAGATGCAACGCCGGGGCGAAACTCCGCTGCCGCAACAAGTCGCGGCATGGCGGACAGAGTTCCGGCGAGTTCTCATGGAGAAATGGCGACAGCGACTGTCGCGACCCCGTGCTGGGCACGCCACAATTATGGCGGTAAGTCCCCTCTTTGAGGCGTGGTTGGAAAGACCTCACGGCGTCCTCACATTCCGCATGACGCAGGTCCTCACCGGACACGGTAAGTTCGGGAGGTTCCTGCACCGGATTCGTGCGGAAACGACGCCCGGGTGTCGCCACTGTGTGGCCCACCCGGAGGACACGGTGGAGCACACGGTGGAGGTGTGCCCCGCTTGGGCAGAGCAACGCCGTGACCTCGTGAGGGCAATCGGCGGCGGTGATCTCTCGCGCCGGGCCTTGGTTCAGGCCATGCTCCGGAGCGAGGAGGAGTGGCAGGCGGTCGCCTCCTTCTGCGAAGCAGTAATGCTAGCTAAGGAGGCGGCCGATCGCGTGAGGCAACGGTCCTTACGCTCCAACCGCCGCCGGGATTCCGATCCCGATTTCCGGCCACCGTAGGCGCGGGCTTGCAGACGGCGAGCAATGGGTGGCTCGCCGTCTGATCGTCCGGTAACCGTCCGGACCGAGCCCAAGTCGTCGACGGCGCGTTTTGTTCCACGCGCGCCTCAAGGAGATGTCAGCAAATCGTAGGGGCCCAGAAGGGTCGAAGCCTACTGGGGCCACGGGTAGTGTGAAAGCGGAACCCGGGACCCTGGGACGAAGGCAACGAAGGAACAGGAGTGGGTTTTTAGTCAGTAAGAGTCTGACACTATCTCCCGCTCCGCCCAAGAGCGGGGATGTCATTAGGATGATTTTCCCACCCAATAAAAAAAAAAAAAAAAAAAAAAACCCACAACCTACAACTCGTAAGTCGGGGCCGTTACCACTCGGCCACCACTGCTCACTCGCTCAGCTTTTGTTACTAAATTTGAAATATCGTCATACAATTGTATATTTACGTTTCTGTGTATAGCTTTAGGGAAAATACAATCGCTGTATTTCCAAAGAAGAATTTTTCGTACTATAAATAGATCGGAAGACATAAAAGACGCCTGCGTAAGTTCTTAGATTCAATTGGGCAAGAGCACTCTTGTGCGGCTCTCAACTATTCTTATCGACTGGAATTGAAATATTTGTTGGAAATTCTTAGTAGGGTAAGAAGATCGAATGTTTTTATTATTCCGTTTGACACAGGTAATGTATGAGAACGTGCCTGGTAGACAATGGTTATAGGATTCATATTTAGGACTGTTTTCACAAAACAGTTTTGTTGTCGTTGTTGCTGTATCACACTAGTTTTTGCCCGCGGCTTCGCCCGCTTGAAAGTAGGTTTCTCCATACAAACTTTAGACCCCCATATCTTCCTATTAGGGGCTGAATTTTAGAAAATCCTTTCTTAGTGCTCGCTTACATCATAAACGTAAGCCTGGTGCAAAATTTCACGCTTTTAGTCCCAGTAGTTTCGACTGTGCGTTGATATGTCAGTTTCTCCTTTTATATATATATAGAGATAAATAATTATTACGAATAAATCTGATCATAGCTACCCGATTCCTCTATTATCTTAAAAATGTCTCTTAGGTTTTTCAATAAATATTAGAAGCCATCTTAAATTATATTTTAATTACTGGTTTTATCTCTTAGTTTATTTGGTTTTAGCAAAAATTTAAAGTGTGTAGTTACCGTTTCCTTAACTTTTTATAAAATATCATTTAATTTGTTACATTCTCTCTCTTAGTTTTCTTTCTCATTGTGCAGTGGTGGTGTAGTCGTAACTGGGTTAACTTACGAGTTGTTGGTCGTGGGTTCAAGTTCCAGGCATCCATATAACCTACTGTGTAATTTATTTCATCATGATTGCAATCAGAACGGTGAAAGCAAACACCGTGAAGAAACTGTCAGCATGTCCTGGGGCAAATAAAATAATCGAATGTGACAACCACGTACACATGCTGGGCCCGCTTGGTGGAATACTACCCATTCCTTCTTCTGAAGATTAGGCCTGAGCCCCAGCAGTGGGAAAATTATTAGGCTTTTTATGTTATGTTATTTTATGTTTCAGATTCTTACCTACCTTCGAACACTTCAAACCAGATACCCAAATGCAAAAGTAGAACTTGTAGAGTATGGAGTCACAGAGCAGAACAGACCAATCGTGTACCTAAGAGTTACTGGTAATAATAATACAGTGGTTGAGAAACCTATTGTAGTCATAGAATCTGGTATAAATCCTAGAGATTGGGTAACTATTCCAGCTGCATTGAATATTGTGGAACAGGTCTTGAGAGAGCAGAGATTTTTGAATGGTCTAGAATGGATTGTAGTTCCAGTTTTGAATCCTGATGGATATGAATATACTCGGAGTAACGTAAGTTACAACTCTATTTAGTTTTCTTTTTAAGGTCCTGTAAATCAAAATGAAGTCTTATAGGATCACTCCGTTCTACGTCATTTTGTCTCCGAGACATTTTTTCTTAGGAACTGGTGGTACATAAGTCTGAGACTTTCTTACACACACAATTACTAAGTTAATATAGCAGTCATGGTCTCAAAAACTATTTGAACCAAAATAGCGACTTATTAAAAATAATTAAAAATGGATAGCAAACAATTGCAAAGTTTGGCCTTAAGTCAAAATGTGGCTAAACGAAGTTGTGTCCATCCGATCTGACCTTATATTAACTTTAACAACCACTTCTTTCAGCTCCGTCTCTGGCAGAAATCTAGAAGCATCTCTAGTCACATGGGCCACATATGTCCAGGTGTGAACCTCAACCGCAACTTCGACCTCGACTGGCTCCGCTTTGATTCCAGTTCCAGCCCTTGCAGTAATGTCTACGGAGGTGTAGAACCATTCTCCGAAACAGAAACCGAAATGATACGACACATCTTAGAAAGAAATGGCTCCAAAGTAAAGTTGTATCTATCCTTACAAAATAACGGAGGATATATCTCATATCCATGGAACTACGAAAGGGCTGCAAGTGGAATGTTCGTACAGCACCATCTTTTAGGATTTCGAATGGTTAATTCTATGAGTGAGGCATACAATTTAAACGTCGGATCAACTATTTTTGACAGGGCTTCGGGTACTAGCTGTGATTATGCTAGGGCTAAAGGAGTTTTGTATACTTATAGCATAGATGTTGTACAACGTAATAATGGCGTAGTTATAGCAGAGGAAGATATTGGTGGAATAGTTGATGATGTGTGGAAAGCTGTTGCAGTTGCCGCCGATGAAATGATTCGATTAAATTAATTGAAAAGTTTTTGTGTTTCATTGCTTGTAACAATAATCAAGGCTGCATTATCTAAGTATCTATTAATATCATCTAAATTTAAGCAATTATTAAGAAAATCATAGGCAAAATTTTGTAAATTTGGTGGTTTCATAACATTTGGACTCTCTAAGGAAGTTGATAACTAAATTCGAAAATTCAAAGGACCGCAGCCAATTGCCCACAATCAACTTCAAACAAACTTGATCAAGTTCAAAACAATTCGAAACAATAATCTTGTGTGTTCTGTAAATGTAAACTCTAGAACGCCAAACTTTACAGAACAACGTTATCTTATTAATAATAAAATAATAATAATTTATTTTCTTTTACAAATTATAATTATTGTATTTTACAAATAAATGTTGTGAACAAATATATGTACACAGAAGTTTTAGCAGCTGGAGTCGATCTAGTAGGAACCTGTATTTCGGATTACAGCGCCAACTCACTTGCGTTCATAATAATTCCTAAATGCTTGCATTATAAGATACCTATGAATATGGTGTACTTTGATATAACTCTGCTATAGCTCTGTTATAATTCTGTTACAGCTCTTTTTGTAATATGGGCACGACATAATTATGGCGGTAAGTCCCCTGTTTGAGGTGTGGCTGGAAAGACCTCACGGCGTCCTCACCTTCTGCATGACTCAGGATCTCACCGGACATGGTTAGTTCGGGAGGTTCGTTGATGGGTCGTTGAGGTTCGTTGTTGAAACGCCCAGGTGTCACCTAGTGTTGCCAGGCTTCCCAATTTTTTAGGGGTCTGGGGACGTATCCCGATTTGCACCCGATAGGGACGCTAAATGTACCAATAAATTAAAAAAGTTATAAAAAGTCAATATTATTATTATAAATTAACCTGTATAACATCAGTCGCATTCGCATCACAATGTCAACTGCATTCATAACACATGGCGTATCAGCTGGTTCTGAGCTGTGTTGAGCTCTATAGTTTAGCTTTCTCGTTCAGACCCACGTCGTCTTCGTCGCAGGCGACAGTATATTTAATGTCTTTTGCTTCACTCAATCCACATAATTATAAGTAATCTGTGATTCCATTAATCGATTGAGTTATTAAACCTCTCGCGCTGGGCCTTGGTTCAGCCATGGTATGGAGCGAGAGGGAATGAGATGCGGTCGCCGCCTTCTGCAAAGCAGTCATGCGAGGGGATAAATTGACCGCAACCGTGAAGGAACGGACACCCTCACGCCCCTAATGTCCCTGAAGGAGAGCGGGCGTAAGGATTTGCAGAGCGATATCCGGCTCACGGAATTCTGGCAAAGGGTAGTGTGTCATTTGCCCGTTCAGTAAAGACCAGACCCCAGCCGATGGCGCGTAGTGTTGCACCCGCTCCTTAAAGAGATGTCAGCGCCACGTACAATGGTCTACATAGGACTATGTGCGGAAACCATACCCAAACAGATAGATATCAGCATGTTATCAGATGTGTTAGGGCTAGGGAAACGTTTGAAAGAGTGACTGACCATGGCCCTGAAATGCTAAGGGCAACTCAAGGAGACTGGGTTTTAGTCAGTAGATTCAGGCGGATGATTTCCTATCTCAAAAAAAGGCTTTATAAAAAAAAAATTGTCCCGATCTAAAACCCGAAATCCCGATTGTGTCACCAATCTTTCGCGTCGGGCCTTGGTACAGGCCATGGTCCGAAGCGAGAAGGAGTGGCAGGTGGTCGCCTCCTCCTGCGAAGCATTAATGCTAGCAAAGGAGGCGGCTGCACGCGCGAGGCAATGGCCCTCACGTCCCAAGCGCCGGGATTCCAATCTCGATTTCCAGCTACCGTAGGCACGGGCTTGTGGACGGCGAGAAATGGTCCGACCGTCCGGTAACCGTCCGTACCAAGTCCAAGTCGTCGATGTCGCATAGTGTTCCACGCGCGCCCCAAGGAGATATCAGCAAACCATAGGGGCCCAGTAGGGAGTTCACTTCTGAAAGGAAAACCTGGCCCTGGAATGAATGGCAACGAAGGAACTAGAAGTAGGTTTTAATCAGTAAAACTCTGACACGCCCTCCCGCACCGCCCAAGGGCGAGTGATGTCATTAGATGATTTCCCACATTAAAAAAAAGCTTTGTTTGATATATACGTTGTTATTACAACTTTATGGATTTTCATAAAAGTGTTAAAAATAGCAGTTATAACCTTCGTTATTACATCTTTCAATAACTTCTTTAATACCGACTGATTTTTCTTCAAGAAGTTTTTAAAGGCAATATTCACAAATTGGAAGCAGATTCCGTACCGAATTACGATAAAAATGGAGAGATTTAATTTAAAAATTCGCACTCTGCGACTCTTTGAGAATTTAATATGGCCGAGATGACAAAGAATTGATTATTTTAGTAATCTGTTATAAAATGCGGCTTATTTGAACAACGTGACGGCCTTTTGATTCGGTTTTCCTTTTTTAGGGTTCCGTATCTGAAGGGTGCCATTGGGACCCTATAATTAAGCCTCCCCAGTCATTCCTTTTGTCTGTCTACCGGCTGTATTTCATAATTCGTAAGAGGTAGAGTTGAGATTTTCATTGAATGTGTAAATAGAAATACTATTACCGCTACAAAAACAAATAAAATTATAATAAAGTTTAAAAAAAATCCGGGCAAGTGCGAGTCGGGCTCGCGCACTGAGGGTTCCGTTCAATTACCTATGAAAATAGTTCAATTACCGAATTTAGATACTTACATGTTTACAGTTTTCAGATTTTTTTCTATTAGTTGATGAATTTTGATTCTCTAGGGAGTGTCGAAATACATGTATTTGTAACTTAAACAGCCATATTTTTTTTTTCGTTAACTCAGAAGTTTGATTTTTTCACAGCTTTAAAGGAACCGTAGACCTGAGTATAATGTTTTAATTTCAACTCGATACCTCCACGCGTTCCTATGATAAAGGGTCTTGACAGACAGACGGACAACAAAGTGATCCTATAAGGGTTCCGTTATTTCCTTTCGAGGTACGGAACCCTAAAGGGAAATTCTCTTTAAAGAAACGTTATTTTGTCGGCCTAATTTGCTCGATTTTAATATTGATATCCTCGAGCTTGACCACTGTTTCACCTGGATCTGGTGGGAAGTGACTGTGTCGTCGAGGATAGAGTACTCTTGCTTAGAATAACCTATACACTCTTGACTTAAAGATTCCCAGGTGGTGCTTATCAGTAAACACATAAGTACTAAAGTCAAAGTCAAAGCATTTTATTTCAAATAAACCAATTACAGGCACTTTTGAAATGTCAAGAAGTCAGTCAGTCATAAAAAAATTATGCTAATTGCACGTCATTCCAAAGCGTAGATCTCTATGGAGTAGAAGGTGCAAGAAACTCCATGGACACTCTTTTCAATCATATTTGTAATAACAAACATCTCTGTTACATGTTTCTTGTCGCTATCATCTGAGAACAATGTAAATAAAGTAAAAAATAAATATGAATATTAAAATAGCAACTGGCAGCTAAGAGATTACCAAATCCCATAAACTTCCTCCCCGTCCCTTGCTCGGGCCAGCCCGCGTCGCTGAGCCTGTAGTATGAAAAAATCCCCCGATAATAATAATAAAATCTTTTTCGATCCAGCTCGTCCCTTACTGTCCCCCCCCCCCAGCGACGCCCTAAGCCGAGGTCCGTACCCCACAGGGGGTGCCCTTAGCGTGTAGTCGCTTAGTTTTTAAGTTAGTTTAAGTAAGCCCTGGCTGGAGGCTTTGATTCTATAATCGAGGCCGCCACAGGCAAGACCGATTAAGCAGCCGACAACCTCCTAGGTTGACCTGCGAGAGGCCACACAAAAAAAATAAATAATAAGAGATGACCAGTCTCAACTGACAGCGCCCGTTCACGGACATGACGCGAATATTAGCACCACTACTCTGACAGGACACGGGAAACATCAAGTGTTTGGCGCTTTTTAGAATGAGTTTATGTTTTTCTTATACTCTATCTCTATCAGCCAATACTCGGAGCATTTTTGACATAAAAGTACTTCTCTACAATAAGAACCAGCTTGCAACGTCCTTTCAATTTTCAGACAAAAATCTTAACAATAAAAGGGTACGTTAAGAATGTGCTCCAGTGATAAATATAAGGATTTTCCAGTTATCTTACGTGTGACATATTTTCTCGGCAACAACGTAGTCGTGTTACCTAGCGAGACGGACATTCTAGGATAGTGATGTTACTTCTTCTTCTTAGCGTATCGATGGCAAAACTAGTCAAATTCCTTGTATGGCCCAGTATTCGGCCACGGCAGTGCCGTCCGCTGATGCTGTCATTAGGTCCCTACGTGAACAGGTAACAGGGCACGTGATGCAGGATCGAAGGTGGGACATGGTCTGCTGAGAGACGCCGCACAAGCACTGAAGATCGGAACCGTCCGAGAACCCCCATCTGTGGAGATTGTCTTTGCTGTTACTGTTTTTAGTGTATAGATATTGGGTATTAGGTATCGATAAAGATAATTTTTTAATAGACTCTTCTTTAAGAGGTAGGGCTGACGTTAATGAAGCTTTGGCCTTAGGAATCTTATAGAGGGCTTACTATTTGGATAAAGGCCTATATGAAGTTGATTTTAATATATAATGCGAGCATAATGTTTGGAGAATATGTTTATTGTCATTCATATGTTATAGCAGTTGGTACGCCTACGTTTAAATTAATAAATAAATAAATGATATTGTGTTACGAAGACATGGTCATGTAAAGAGGAGAGATGAAACACATGTTACTAAAAGAGTTATGAGTATACATGTGGATGGGTGGAGAGGGAGAGGGAGGCCAAAGAAAAGATGGATGGATTGTGTGAACAGTGATATGAAAGAAAAGGAAGTTAGTGATAGTATGACGGTTAACAGGATAGAATGGAAGAAAAAAACGTGTTGCACCGACCCCAAATAAGATGGGACAAGGGCAGGAAGATGATGATGATGATGTGTCACGAAGACAAAAAAAAAAGATAAAAAGCAAGCTTTTGCTCTGCGGACTCAACAGGTAAATTCATAACGCTTTGTAATATTTGTTTATGCAGAATAGCGCTTTAAAAATTATATACTTCTACATGCTTCTACTGCGTGTCTTCATCTGTATGAAAACAGAAAATTATCCTAAGGGTCTCAACATCTTAGGCTAAATCAAAAGAGATCAACAGTACAGGTTAAACCAGCCATACGTGCCCCCGTCGATAACATGCCCCACTTGCGAAATTAAGACACGTATTTAAAATTGCATATCCTATACGACGCAAGTTAAACTTGCATTGCATAGTTAATATCGCAAGAAGTTGGTAGATTCATCACACTCTTGATTTGTTGTATTCGTTTTTCTCTCAATATCATTCTTTATTTGTATGTATGTATCTAAGTATATATTTATTATTGTTCTTATTTCCTCTCTGTCAGTCTTTTTTTAAGCTGCACCTTCCATTTTATATCTCTGCACCACCCTAAGGTCGACTGGTAGAAAATGCCTAAAGCATTAAGTCCGCCTTTGTACAATGTTTCATTAGTGCATAAAGTTTTAAATAAATAAATAAATATCACCGTCATACTTATAACCTAAACAGATCGCCTCAAACAAGCAACAAATTTAAAATGCGTGTCTTAGTTTGTAAGTGGGGCACATTACTGACTGGGGCATGTATGCCTGGTTTACCATATCCCACAGGATAGGTACTTTTATTTCAGTCATGGTCTACCAGTATGTAAGGTTCAGTTGAAAACCAGCGTCAGGCAACTGCTGCGTAGTTGTCTGGCATTATGCTGAACTGGACCTATTTGGCGTAGCCGTGAGACACATATTTTTTATTGTTAATTTTATTTCTCCTTATTTTTTTTTTAAGTTTAATTTTAGTTGTAAATCAATTATTTGTTGATTAATTAATCATGGTGTGCCAAATAAACATATTTTCTTTCTTCTTCTTTCTTTCTGTATGTCATGTTTCATTTAAATCTGTTCAGCTGTTTAAGAGTGAAGGAGTAAAAAACATTCACACACTCACAAACGCGTTTATGACATTAACGTGATCAACATTATTTAGAAATAAAAGGCTACCAAAGATTTACACCTCACTATTGTCCACCTCTCGTCGGCATCTCACGTCGCTCCTTGGGGCAATAATTCCCGTCCCCCTCCCCCCACGACGTGGAACTATCCAAAGCGAATTCTGTTCTATTATTGCCCACCTGAATTGAAAAAAACAAAGCAGGATTTTCTTTCCAATATGAAGTTGAATGTTCTTTGTTTTTTTTTTTGGGTTTAAAGTGCATGTTCTTAGATTGTATATAAAATAGATCTTAGGACTATTGGCGTAGTGATATACTTAATAGTGATGGAGTTTAGAGGTTAATTGCGATATTGCAGTAGGTCGTGAGTTCATTACGATAAATATATACTATATTATCTATATTATGTATGTATTTAGAAATAAATAAGTATGTTTATCAATTGTCTAGTAATCACAACACAAGCTTTGCTTAGCTTGGGACTAGACGGCGTTGAGTGATCGTTGTTAAAAATATTACATACATTACATTACAATATACTATAATATATTATATTGTTAAAAATATTATATTATACCTATTATTAATTTTATTACTTTGTGTAATTTATTTCATCACCAATGCTTTCAAAACGGTGAAGGAAAACATCGTGAGGAAAACGGCATGTCCTAGAATCCAAAGTTCGAATACATGTAACCTCCACCAATCTGAATTAGGCCCGCGTGGTAGATTATGAGCCATTGCCTTCCCTAGAGAGGAGGCCTGGGTTCCAGCAGTAGAAACCTTTTACGGCCGAACTAATACAACCGTACCTCAAAAGGAAAAAACGGAGCCCTTATAGGATCATTTTGTTGCCTGTCCATGTGTCTATCTGTAAATAAACAAATAATCTTCAAAATTATTTATTAAAAAATTATTCTTTAAGCCTTAGTAAACAATCTTTACTTCTTAAAATTTGAAATTTTATATCATTTATGAATATAAAGCCAAATTTAATAAAAGATAACTATTCTCGTAAATAAATTTACACCCTTTATCTCGGGAACGCGTGGAGGTATCGAGTTGAAATTAAAAACCTCTGGGTGACTTTAAGCCTTCTGATAAGGCCCTTGTAAGCGACGTTTCAGAGCTATATGTCATCACTGGCAACACGCACTGGTCAGAGTCTTTCGTCTTGAGACACTGTGGTATGTTGGACGAGAAGATACCACGCTTCTTGAACTCTATATCCATCCATCCTTATAATGTTAAACTTCAATCATGTTCTTACTATTCCAAGCAACGTATGATCAAATTGCACTAATGCTGGTTAAATACAAAATTCAATTAGAAAATTGAAAATAAAAAAATCTTCAGTTCTGGGAAATCTTCAGTTGCAGCGATGCAGCGGTATTCTAAATTCATTGAAAAGTTCCGACGTCGGGATTACACCGCATTACCATTCGGTGTTGAAAACTTCGTGGATAGGGCTGGGTTGTAATAAATATCGATAGTGGTTTTATTTCAATTAAATATAGGCTAAAAACGTTTATACACACTAATATCATAAATTCTGAAGTGTGTCCGTTTAGAATGAAAAAACTTGAAAAATATCAATAAAAAACTGTTTACACTAATACTTACTAACCCATAGTGAGGCATCTTATTAAAAGCACACTATCTTTAGTAGTTTATTCGTACTAACATAGTTTTTAAGCTAAAAATTGTTACTAACATCCTGTATTGTTTTTATTGTGTTGTGTGGACTATGTTGTCTGTAATAAAAATATTATTATTATTATTAATCCGGGAATATTAATAATAACAGACAACATAGTCCACACAATAAAAACAATACAGGAAGTTTGTAACAATTTTTAGCTTAAAAACTATGTTAGTACGAATAAACTGTATTAAGTAATGGTATAATTGTTTATAATAAGTTAACCAATCATATATGTTATAGAAGTGTTGACAGATCTGATAGATCATCTACTAACTGGAACTGTCTTAATAATATCATTCATCATTTCAAGTTTTTTTTTCATATTAATGATAATATAATAATATCATTTTTATTTCAAGTTTTTTCCTCATAAAAGGTTTAGTAACAATATTTACTTAAAACTATGTTAGTAACTATAAATTATCAAAACCATTATTATACAAAAATAAATAAAATAAAATTGAATCAATTAGTAAACAATAGATAAAAATTACATAATCATGTCATAATTTAAATAATAAGATCAAACTATAAATTCAAATAAAATAGAATGGAGAAACAAAAATACAAAAAAAACAGTTGCAAGTAAATAATTTATTTAATAAATACTAAGTATCAGTCATTTCTAAAACTATTTCCGTTCAATAGAATTGCGTTGTCTGAAAGCGGCAAGAGCTGCTCTAGCCCCAACTTTGATACCTTCCCAGGTTTCAAAACCAGCCTGTTCAATAAATTCAGGATCGACCAGAAAACCTTGCAGCCATGAACTATTCCTCCAAGCAGGAAGTTCGTAAGTGTATGAAAATGGAGCGAAAAGTTGTCCATAATCACTGGCACCACCAGAAGCTGCATACAAAACGTTGAAAATGTTACCAACAATATAGTTTCTATTGGCAGGCCATTTTACCCTATCAATGGCTTGAGCCATCTGGACACCGACCAAGTTGATTCGCAGTGCATTTGGGGGAAGGGAACCATCTCCGAAGCCAAACAAGATCATGCTGCCAAAGCTGTGGATGTCAAGGTATAGAGCTAGGCGGTTCCTGTGTGCTTGTATAATGTTTCTGATGACGACGGTTTCGGGTTCGGAGAAAGCCCTGGCGCCGTGGAAGGTGTCGGAGCAAGGGTTGTTACTGGAAGCAGTTCCCCAGTTCATGTCGAAGTTCCTGTTGAGATCGACGCCAGGACAGATGTTTCCGCTGAAATTAACTCTGCGGTTCTTTCTCCAGTAACGGTCCTATAGGAAATAAAAAAGGTCAGTATATGCAGGATTATATTATTTTTTCTATTACAGTTTTCGCTTTATTAAGTGCCATCAATTTACTATTTCTTTTTGATGCATTTTTGCCTTGTGTTAATATTTCGAATTAATAAGACAAGATTTATTATTATATCGGTAAGATTCATGATTAAAGATATCAACATTATAAAATTTAATCCATTCATCAATCCATTAGGAATGTGAGTGTCTATAAACTGTGTAAATAATAATTAATCATGATCTGATATGAAATTGTCGTGAGTATAGGTTTCTGTGTATTTTTGTGACATTGCGTTTATCTCATTAGCACGTACGAAGATAATGTAGTCGAAATCTATATCCTAATTGATTAGGTACGGCAATTATTAATGGGCTACAAATAATTAAGCTTTTATGTATGAAAACCCAAATTGCTTTTAGCGATAAGACCACCCATTGTGACATCCTATAAATTTTTAGCTCATACTATAATTGTACTTATGGTGTACAATAAAGAGTATATCTATTTATCTATTGTAGACGATCCAACGACGACCAAAATGACCCTAAACTAACAGTGGTTAAGAGATTTAGAGTAAAAAATATTATTACTGAGTACCACCATTTGGCTAGCAATAATCTACCATCAGATGATAGATGTTCATCGGCTAATTTCTTTATCACCGCATGAGCTTTTCTTTCATACTTCCTTTACAAAAGGACAAGACTGTTATTTAGAAATACTTTTAAGACATTAATAAAACTATCATAAACATTGTCCTTGAGTGTACTCACATTAGTATGCGTGAAGATGTATCCATCAGGGTTGGCGATAGGCAGGATAATCCAGTCAATGTCTCGGACGAGGTCTGACTCAGTAACATCAACCACCAGCTTGTGAATAGCGTAGAGTGTAGCGGGAAGAGTAACCCATTCACGACAGTGGATGAGAGACTGCATAATGACGACTGGTTTGCGGGCATCCTAGAAATAATTGAGGTTAATTTAGACAAAAAAAAAAAAACATAAAATACAGGTTAACAATCTTTTGACAACACACATCGCATCGATAATGTTATCCCATGTACATTTCATATATCTTAGAGTTAGTATCTTTATCGTGGCCGTACTGTTTTAAATATTTATGAGAAAGTAAAATGTCAAAAAAATAAAAATAATCTTACCTGGAAATTGGTGGTGGAAATTCTTAGATATCTGATGGGTCTGCCTTCGATACTTCTTCCACCTAGAACGACGGTGACAACATTGGGGTACCGTCTGGCGAGCTGATCCAAGTAAGCGTCGACCTACAAGAAGATGACCTAATTAGTATTGTTAATATTTTTTATTTATTTATTTTATTATTTATGTTTACACAAATATACAAAAGAAGATAGACAAAGGTATTGCTAATTTCAAAAAGAAATTTCTTCCGGCAGACCTGTGAAAGAAGAGATCAGAAGAGATTTTTTGTAACAAGCTGCAGTTTGGTATGAGAACAGGTGTGTATTAGTGTGATAATCATGACCCTGGGGATCGGACATAGAGATGACAATTTCCTTGATTTGACAATATGGCTAACACATTTTATTTTAATCTTGCATTGACAATGCATTTTTATATTTTATTTATTTATCAATTTTCTTTTTTTTTACGATTAATTAAAATGCAAGTGTTACCTCAGCGTAGGTGTGTATTCTATCAAAGCCGAGACGAGAACTGCTACTGTTGCTTTTAGCTGCGGCTTCTGCTAGGAGTTTGTCTTCTAATTCTAGCTGTCTGAAATTGAAATCATGATTAATATTTTTTTTGTCTCCAACTGTTAGTTTTTGTTTTATATGATAGGATTACGAGTTTACAGTGCATATCACTTCCACATAATACACCACGCAAATCATAATTACTACAGCACCCCGTGCTGTTCTGCATTATGTAAGCCAGACTTATAATTTGTTGAGAAAGTCAACAATTTATTCATCTTTTAAAATATTATTAATCTTATTAAGCGAACAGACTTCCATTGCTGGGCATACGTCTTTTCGTACCACGCAATGTTCTACAATATCAGTTTTTTTAATACCTAAAACTTACTCTTTAACATTCTCAACTTGAACTTTGTACTGGACACCAGCTTCATTAAGGAAGTTTTCAAAAACCTCTCTTTGAACCTTAGGGACGAGAACTTGTCCTGGACGGCCAGGTATTGCATCAGACCACACATCTAAGAACATCTCGTTTTCTACATCATGGACAAGTTTGCCTTGATCAATGGAATTCACTTCCACTTCATATACAGCATGTCTGAGAAAAAGAAAATTCGTTATTAATTTATTAAAAAAATGTATGCAGTCAGAACTTATATTTGTATGCCTTGAATTTAAGATTAAAATTGCTTCTCATCGAATAATTTCAAGGGATGCTTGGGATTTGTCGATAGAAGATATTTTTGAACAATGATGGAATTTTTTTCAAAATCGTGGATTTGATGAACAATGAAACCATTTTACGTGGATTACTAAAACTGTAAGAAAGTGAAAATCTATATATGTACATAAATAAATCAATTGCCGCTTGCATAACACAGTATAATTTAAGAATGTTCAATTAATTTTTTAGATTTTTTGTGGTGTTTATAATTGTTAAGAAGTCCAAAAATTCTTTTTGGAAATTCAAAATATTAAACGAAACGTAAACCTTTGCAAACAACAAGAAAAACGAATATTAAAAATATTCTTCGCTAAATTATTTTAAAGGCTATCATTGAGAATATCCAAATACACAAATTAATCAAGAAAATTCTTACCCTTCATAAAGTTCATGTTTAGCTAACACCCCGAGAATGCACAAAGAAAATATTAGTAAGAACTTCATGATGGTGTTAGCCACTAAATCACAAAATACTATAAATTATAGAAATCAATTGTTTTTATGCAAAAAAGCATCTGATAAAGTCTTCTTTATCAGATGCTCGATTAATTATTGACACATCTTATCCTTTTGGATAAGACATGTATCAATAAATTAATCTACATAGTTGATTATGATTACTACATATGTTTTTAGGTTTAAATGAATGATGATTACTACAAAAGTCCATGATATGGTTGTTGATTCATTTTTTAAATTAATTGTATCAATAAAATAAATTTTACAAAATAAATAATAACCGACTTCACTACAAAAAACAAAAGACTATTCCTTTCTGGTATTGTTTGCTTATTATTTAAAACAGATTTCCAAAATTAAAGTTATCTTGATCGTTTTAGTGTTTTATTTTTTGTAGTGAAGTCGGTTATTTTTTCATCATCATCATCATCATCTTCCTGCCCTTGTTACGTGTTATTTGGGGTCGGCGAAATATGTTTTTTTCTTCCATTCTGCCCTGTCACTCGTCACTAACTTCCTTAGTTAGTTATGATACACTTATAGTCAGAGTACCTATTTCTCATGACAATTCGAATTAACCCAAACACTGCTAGGATATATTATTTCATTATGAAGTTCCCATCCACCTACCGGCTCCATCATCAGGTCAGTTCGATAGTACCTTATAGTTAAAGTGCATCTCATGACAATTCTAATAAGCCCAAACACGGCTCGGATACATTGATTAATTACGGAGTTCCTGTGCCTACCTTCCGGCTCCATCATCATCATTAGATCACTTCGATGATACCATTTTCAACATAACTATTCAGAAACATTTATTTATTTGTTTTGCCATAGTTATTTAACCATCTTCATTGTGATATCTATGTGAGGGTGAAGTTCCGTTGGCCATTTCTGGTCTTCTTCATCAGTTCCACTTCGTCAAATGTTACTTTTTGACTGTAAAGGCTCAAGTTCTCGATGAAAATGCTAAAATCATTATATAATTGCGTATAATATTTGAGGAGTTCCCTCGATTCTTCATGGGTCCCATCATCAAAACTGGATTTAAAAAATGGAACCAATCTAGAAGCACATCGCTTTAAGGAAAAAAAATATTACAAATCAGTTTAAAAACGACGGAGTTCAGAACTCCGTCGTTAATAATAACAACCGTAAAAAAAAATATGATAAAAAAAATATATAACTGAAATAAGAACTTCCTCCTTTTTTTGAAGTCGGTTAATAATAACTATAGTCAAAACAGAAATACTTCTCGAAATCCGTTGATTTGAAGAAATATTTAGTATATCAGTTAAAGTTATTACTTTAGAACGCAAAATTAAGTAATTTAGAGCTGTTTCAAATCTAGAGGAAGAAGAAACTGTCAAAAAATAGAAAAAGGATGCACGAACTAACACGTGACGTCACCGCAATTAGCTAATGCGTGTAGAAAAGAGAGAGCGAGATGTTCTCACAACAACCCCACTCTTCCAATTGCTGCTACATTTAATGACCAATTTTGATTCTATTCTCAGAAAAAGGTTCTTTAAATTTTATTTTTTGCACAAAAAAATATAGAAGAATCAACACAGGCAAAAACCCATTTAAAAATATTTTTATCTATAGAGATAACTGGATAAATAAATTATAATGATGAATAATTTGGTGTCATTGATCCAGTGATCTTGAACATATTTGCTGAACCTGAGGTAAAGGGTCCGACTAGATTAGCTTTATTAAATTTTATTAGTCACAACTTGTTTTGTATGTTTTTCTAGTTACAATTTCGTGATCCAGTCACGGCGACAGTAGACAATATAAGTCTAAAGATTTCATCTACTGGTATCTCTCTTTGATGATGTCTAACCAAGCTAGTTGTTGTTCAATTTCATCTTCTGTCGATCTTATGTAGGTAAAAACTATGAACCCGTCTTTGGGCTTCTAAAACTATATAACATATTAAATTCTCGACACACGAATATTTTTCGTGTTATTTTACAGCAATTGAAATGGTCACCAACGCTTGCTGTTTTTTCCTAATCTCTATCTCAATATTGGGCAAAGGCCTCCTCAAAGTCCTTCCAGAACCAATCCCCGTAGTACACGTCTAAATCATCTTACCACGTCTTTCTAGACCGGCCTCGACGACGCTTTTGCTCTGTAGGAACCTATTGCATGGCGAATTTTGCCTTGCTGTTAGCTGTTGCTGTTAGCAAATAAGTTTTCATCTTAGAGATAAAACAGTTTGTGTGCTTGTGATTTTGCATTCATTGTCTTTCCTTAATGCTAGGACATAGTAATGTCACGTATGATAGTGCAGGTAGTTCCCCTGAAGTATTTCTTGAGAAAGATAGGTTTTCCTTATCTATGAATATTGCTGACCTACTCTAGTTCTTGGTGCAAATAACATTTGGATTTTTAGGCGCTGTCACGATACAAGAATTCTTTCACTATCAAGGAAAACCGACCAAAGTGGTATAACAGCTTTCTAATAACAGTGTTTGATTGAACATAAGTAGGTGCTCTGTCAATTTCTTACGGTAGTAACTTTATTTTCCTCATCAGCTTTATAATGTTCACATTGCTGGGAATCAGGCCTCTTCTCTAGGAGAGGGAATGGCTCTTCTTACCATGCAGGCCCTGTGCGGATCGGTGGATGTCACATGTCTTCGAAGTTTTCTCTTCTCTCACGATGTTTTTCTTCACCGTTTTAAGAGCAGTGGTTATGAAATAAATTATACAAAATAATGCGCTTGGCTGGGTTTGAACCCGCGACCCACAATTCGGAAGTCGGAGCGATTTCTACTGGTCCATCACTGCTCCATTTTGATATGTAACTACTGTTTACTATTGTAATTCGCTTGTTTTATCGCAATGATATTTGTAAATATGTATTAAGTATGCAATATATATTCACGTGTTACTGTACTTGGTTAAGTAGTTAATCAGCATTAGATAGATAAATGTAATCAAATCATAAAAGAGATTAAAAGTTAATCACAAAGACTTGTGTCATGTCTTGTGTAAAGCAAATAAAAGTCTTTTCATCGATGCTGTGCTTAATTTCCGTTCATTGGCAAAACAATGCATTTGGGTCGCAAATGTCAATAAACATTTTATGACCTCAGTGGAGAATTGGAAAATTTGGGTATTAAACTTTTAATGAGCATAGAGAAAACAAGGATCATATTAAACACCTGTACCAATAATGGGGTGATCAGGATTGGAGACTCTAAATTCTAAATTGAAGATGATTACATTTATTTGGGACAAAGGTCACATTACCTTAGTTTAATTTAGATAAAAGGGTCAACCATCGAATACGAATTGACTGGGCGTTCAGTAAGTTGATTGATATAATAATAATAAAACATTTATTCCGGACGAGGTCCATATTTTGTTACTAACAATTATCTTAAAAACTAATATTAGTAAGCATTAACAACACAAATAACATAACTATATATTGACATGAAGCCGCACCCATCTTTGCAGTATGGGGGACTCCCACCTATCTGCAAAAACACTCAGTATATATATTCTTGTTTCACATATCTCTTTCAAGCCAAAAGTAAACCACTAGAGCATATGAAGAGAGCTTTGCTCGGTGTTTAATTGCGTGACGATATCACATATAAAAGTTATTTATTTTTTTGTTGATAAGCTTGCGTGAAATTAACCTATTCACTCTTGATTTAAAGAGGCCCAGATTTTAGCTATCAGGAAATACAAACGTACATTGATAGTATTTCCAAATTGTTCTTTTTTTTTGCAAATAGGTGAAATGTCTCCCATATACTTGGTGCATCACCGTTAGTTTTGCAGTCCGATTATAGAACGGATGAAATTTTGCAGGCAGACCAAGGTTATCGACATAGGCCGAAGACTTGCCACACTTCAGTGGCAGTGTTCAGTACCTTAAATACATTGTGCATTTAATATAGATCAATATACAGATATTACAGATTTAAAATGCAGAAACCGGCGGCGGCGGCGCGTGCCTATAAATAGCGGGTCAAACTTTCAACATTGCTGGCTTAGATTTGACTGACTCTGGCTGTTTTTCACATGGCAATTATATGTCGCTCTTTCAAAAGGAACATCTAAATTTTTATTATATAAATAAATATATTATTTTCATCTAAATTTTTAGTGTCTAATGACAAAAAAGTCATGAACGTTGTATATAAAGACATTCAAGACATTCTGTAGTATATTTAGTATTATCATTTCACCTGTGTGAAGCCGGGGCGGGTCGCTAGTATGTTATAAAGTCAAAAGTTTATGCGTTTAAAATACGTTTGTTACTTCTTCAGCGGTTGGATGGATTCCGATAAAACTTAGTACACGGGAAGATGACGTGGTAGGTAGGAAGAGTACATATTCCTATATCTATACTATAATACCTTGTTTTACGCCAAATTTCAGGATTCAGGGTTAACGTGAAGTACCCTATGGATTTTGATTTCTTTAAAAGTGTTGAAATTTACGTTTTTTGCGATATATGTCGCTAAAAACGTACATTTCAGCCGTATCTTTTCTTTCCGAAGATGACATGGTAGGTAGGAAAATTACATAAGATATTTTGTATCTCTAGAGTTTATTCACTTGGAATAACTTATACTATTACGAGAGTGAGGCTGCTCATAGCTGGCAGCAGTTAGTTTTAATTAATCCAATTTTATTGTGTTTGTCATTTAATGACAATTGTATTGTGTTTGTCACTTAATGACAATTGTATTGTATTTGTCACCCAATGACAATTGTATTGTATTTGTCACCCAATGACAATTGTTTTGTGTTTGTCACTTAATGACAATTGTATTGTGTTTGTCACCTATTGACAATTGTATCGTGTTTGTCACCTAATGACAAGTGTATTGTGTTTGTCACCTAATGATAATTGTATTGTGTTTGTCACCTAATGACAATTGTATTGTGTTTGTCACCCAATGACATTTTATTTGATATCGTGTATGCTGGCACGTGAACGTACTACTTATAATTTTAGGTATTATTACAAAAGTGTGATAACAAACCGCTTTAATTCTGAGTGTCGAATTAACTAAAGATTATTTAAAGTAAAGGTGCCTTCACATAAATTGTGTGATGACGGCAGTTTGGGTATGAGCCAAATCTCTAATTTGCCGTCACTGAAGTCTGCTGGATTACTCGAGGCTAGTGTTTTTAACCATGTTAAAATTAGTATGCTTATAAAGCACTCTAGCCCAGGGAAGGCCAATCTTCATTGATGACTATGCCATTAAATACTATAAAAAAAAACAGGGCAAGCGCGAGTCGGACTCTCGCACTGAGGTTTCTGCACAAACTGACTTGTGAAAACAGTTCGATTTCCGAATTGAGTTACGAAGATTTTTTAGATTTATTCCTATATCTATACTCTAAGAACTTGCTTTATGCCAAATTTTAGGATTCTGGGTCAACGAGAAGTACCATAAGAATTTCGATTTCTTTGAGAGTGTTGAAATATACGTTTTTGGCGGCATAAACGGCCGTATCTTTTCTTTCCTTTAACTTTGAAGTTTGATTTTTTCACAGATTCTAGGGACCGTAGATGTTACGGTTACGTAGAGTATACGGTTTTAATTTTAACTCGATGCCTCCACGCGTTTTTTTAGATAAAAGGTCTTGGTAGACATACAGACAGACAGACGTACGGACAACAAAGTGATCCTATAAGGGTTCCGTTTTTCCGTTTGAGGCACTGCTGGGACTCAATGAAACCAAAACGTACCGCCAAATTTTTTTTGGTCGTTTAGTGAAAAAAGTAGAACAAAAATAAATTAACCATATTTATTGTAAAAAATAAGACTTTAAACGTCTTTTTTGTAAAGTAATCAAAATGGCGGTTGAGAGATTTTACCTTTCCATAGTTTATAGGAACTTTATATCTCGGGAATATGATGAGTTGAGTCTATATTGGTCAGAAACTATGCTTGAACGTTTAGTGTGAAGTATTTTTTTAAGGAAAAAAACCCAGTGTAATGAAGCCGATTGCATGCGCTATCGTAATCAAACTTAGAAAAACCAAAGGCAAGGATTAAAAATATTATCTACAATAATTATATCTCGAACGGCTATAGACAAGTATTGATAACTCATTCGTCTTTGATAATATTAAGACCCGATTACTTAAAATCCTTAGCATTACTGACTACTGTTCTTATTCACATTTAAAATTTTGAAATCAGTACCTAAGTATTGATTTTAAAATTTAATTATTATTATTTATTTAATTTCAAAACAAGTAGTGTTTGAGGAAGTTTGAGAGTGGCGCCATTGACAGAAAAAAATTAAAAGGAATTGGTGGTCTCGGAATTTTGGATGGAGAGGGGGCCAAAGAAAAGATGGATGGATTGTGTGAAGAGTGATATGAAATAAAAGGAAGTTAGTGATAGCTTGACGAGTGATAGGGCTGAATGGAAGAAAAAAACGTATTGCGCCAACCCCATATAAAACGGGACAAGGGCAAGAAGACGATGACGTTTGTCTCGGCATGGGCATGGTATGAAAAGGTATGAAATGCGTGTAACGAAACGAGCAAGTGCGAGTCGGACTCGTGCACTGAGGGTTCCTAACAAACTTACCAATGAAAACAGTTCAATTCTCGAATTGAGTTACGAAGTTTTTTTTTTTGTTTTTTTTTGTGACGTAGGTACAAATTTACAGTTTTCAGAATTTTCCCTGAATTTGTGCTATGAGACCTTGCTTCGTACCTAATTTCAGGATTCTAGGTCTACGGGAAGTACTCAATGAATTTCGATTCCCTTGATAGTGTCGAAATATAAGTTTTTTGCGACATAAACGGCCGTATCTTTTTTACTCGTTAACTCAGAAGTTTGATATCACAGCTTCAAGAGACTGCAGACTTGTGTATATGGTTTTTAATTTCAACTCGATACCTCCACACCGTTCCTAAATAAATATAGGGCCTAAAAATTAAAAGGAATCGTTTGTCTCGGCATGGGTATGTTATGAAGAGGTATGACTTGAGGTACGAAACTTCGCCAGGATGCGTCGCTACTTGATTGGGAACACCTTGCAATGGCAACATCTGTTGACGATAAGCTGCATATTTTTAATCAGACGGTCCTTGCACTCTATGATAGACACGCTCCTGTCAAGAGGGTGAAGCTTAAGCGTCCACTCGCCTCTTGGATGACGACAGGAATTCGTATGGCGTTGAGGTGCAGG
The DNA here is from genome assembly GCA_949316375.1 of Mythimna vitellina. Taxonomy (NCBI): domain Eukaryota; kingdom Metazoa; phylum Arthropoda; class Insecta; order Lepidoptera; family Noctuidae; genus Mythimna; species Mythimna vitellina. The sequence goes on along the minus strand of OX438702.1, from coordinate 20,543,353 downwards.
GATCGTGCCTTTCGAAAATTTAAAAAGGATCGCAGTGTCGAAAATAGAGACCTTTTCAAGACTGCAAGAAATCGGTGTAATCAGATGACACGTAACGCAAAACGCCGCCATATTCTCGAAAACATATCTTCCTCTTCTCCTGCTGATGATACCTGGAAATTCCTCGGAACTCTCGATATCGGCAACCCACGTCATGTGGATTTTCCTAAGACAATCGCTCTGGATGATATCAACCGTCACTTCACTACCACCTGTCATTTGGATTCGCAAGTGCTGTCTCAGACGGTTGATTTCATTACTAGCCTACCAAGTTCCATTTTTCCCCGGCCGCCTTAGACGATATCAAAAAAATTATCCTATCCATTAAGTCCATTTCCAAAGCTGTGGGCTATGACGACATCAGTCTTTATATGATTATCTTAACCCTTGTCTTTCTTCTTCCTCCGATTACCCACATAATTAATTTTTCCCTTGATTCCAGCGAATTCCCATCCCTGTGGCGTATGGCTTACGTGTGTCCACTTCCTAAAATCTCTAATCCCTCCCTACCTAACCATTTTTGCCCAATTTCTATTCTTCCTTTCCTGTCCAAAGTACTTGAGGCCTGCGTTCAAAAACAATTTTCAGGATTTGTTTACCGTAACAACCTTGTTAACTCATTTCAGTCTGGATTCAGGCCTGGCCATAGTACCTCCTCTGCTCTCCTTAAAGTGACTGGTGATATTAGAGAAGCCATGGAGGATACCAAGGTTACTGTTTTGGTTTTAATTGATTTCTCAAATGCCTTTAATCCCGTCAGTCACGATATTCTTCTATCTATCCTTTCCTATCTTTTGGTTTCGTCTGAGGCGCTGGAATGGTTCTCTTCTTATCTTCGGGGACGTCAGCAGTTGGTTCGCGTTGACGAACATTCGTCGAGCTGGCGTGATTTGGATTCTGGTGTCCCACAGGGCTGTATTCTTTCTCCATTGCTATTCTCCATCTTCATAAATTTTATAACTCTCTGTCTTCGGTGTTCGTATTATCTATATGCCGATTTACAATTATATGCAGCTGCGCGGTTAAAGAGTTTGTCAGACGCTATAGAGGATGAAAATCGAGATTTGGATGCTATCAGGGATTGGTCTGATAGATTTGGGGTGTCCGTAAACCCCTCAAAGCGTCAGGCTATTATTGTTGGTAGTTCGCGTATGATGGATAAAGTGGTGGTTAATTTTCTTCCTCCGATTGTTTTTAATGGTGCCGTCATCCCCATCAGCCCTAGCGTCAAAGATCTCGGTTTGCATCTTGACTCGACGCTTGGCTGGCAAAGTCAAGTTTCAAGTGTCTGCCAAAGAGTCAACGGGATTTTGCGGTATCTGTATCGTGTGAGGAACTTTTTGCCTGCAAAAACGAAGACAATGCTTGTGCAGACTTTAATTTTTCCTATAATCGACTATGGTGACGTGTGCTACTTTGACCTGAATGCGGTGTTGCTAGACAAGCTCGACAGGCTCCTCAACAACTGTATCCGGTACATATTTAACTTACGAAAATATGACCATATCTCTAATTACAGATCTGAGCTCAAATAGATGCCCATTCGCCAGAGAAGACGTTTGCGCGCACTGACTACACTTTTTTCTCTGCTCAACTCTCCCACCCCTCCTTCTTATCTTATATCACACTTTCAATATCTATGTTCTTCCCACGCTAAGAATCTGCGTTCTTCTTACAATCTTCTACTGCTTTGTCCTTCTCATACTTCTGATTTTGTTCATTCTTCCTTTCATATATAGTCCATTCTTCTGTGGAATGAGCTTCCTCTTGACATCAGGACGCCACCAGTCAATATGCATTTAAGCGGAAGTTGCGGCTTTATTTTCTAAACAAATAGCGGAGTGGTCTCAAAAATCCTTTCACTTTTCCTTCTATAAATAATATATATTTATGTATATGTAGTTTCATATTATATTAAATATTTATGTATGTTTATTTTTTTATATTTATACATTTGATCCCTTGTTTTCCTATTAATCTTTTCTTTTTTTTATGCCTAACCTACCTTGTTTTCTCTTCACTACCCTTGGTTGACTGGTAGAGAATGCCTAAGGTATTAAGTCCGCCTTTGTACCTTTGTGTTGCATGAAGTTTTAATAAATAAATAATAAATAAATAAATGAAATGCGTGTGACTAAAAAAACAGTATATTTAGTAGAATAGAATAGTAAGAGTACAGTGCCCCTAGCCAAGTTACGATCGTTTCATTTGCGTTGAACTCCTCGAGTAGGCCACGCCTCCGATTCCTTTGTTCTGACGTCATCTCTACGCTCAGTCACGTGGTCGGAAAGTGCGAGTCGGAATTTCACACGTCGCAACCCCCCTTATATTTTAGTTAGTTTATTTTTTATGATTTATTATTAAAGTGGCAAAAGAAATACACGGTCAGTATATTACGGTTCAAAAGATTAAGCTCGCTGACAGACAGTCGGATATAAGGACGGCCAGAAGTAACAATGAATTACTAGCAAGCATCGTCGCAGGATAATAGTTGCTCATAAATACGTTTTCCTTAACCAAAACATTGAGTTTTAAGACCTAAATATTTACCGGAATATCCACCGTCCTATTTATCACTACTTACTGACTTACCGTATCTTTAAGATTAGTATCGATATCAGTTTAGTGTGCGACGTATTTATAAATAATGATGATTTTGATCGCGGCATTCTGTGAAGATGAAGTTACTGGTATTGGCGGCTTTGCTTGCTGTGGCTTATGCCAAGCATGAAGAATATATCGGGTTAGTATTAACATACACAGCTTTTTATTTTAATTAGGTCTAGCTTCTCTTACAATCAATCATCATCTTCTTGCCTTTGTCCTATTTTACTTGGAGTCGGTGTAACACGTTTTTTTCTTCCATTCTATCCTGTCAACCGTCATACTATCACTAACTTCCTTTTCTTTCATATCACTGTTCACACAATCCATCCATCTTTTCTTTGGCCTCCCTCTCCCTCTCCACTCATCCACATACCATCTCTTTACATGACTATAAAAACGATTCCCTTCAACTTTTCAGCCACTTTCAAACTTCTTGTAATATACTCAATTTCTCTCTCTTAATCATCAGGGTGGTATTGAAATCTGCTTTTTAAACATATATAACGACCATAAAAAAAATCTCTTCTGGTAATCTTTTTTTAATGTTGTGTAGTAACCACGCATATAAATGGCGGGATCTATGGAAAAGTGAAGACAAGAATCATAATTGCATTAATAGTCCAATTGATCATGCAGTTATCATTTATTCCAAAGGGAAGTGAAAACTAATATATTCGATATATCTACTTACAGTTGGAAATCCTACTACATAGGAGTCTCTACCGATGACCAAGTCAAAGCCTTGACTCCATTGGTCGCCAAATATGAACTGGACTTCATAAGCCACCCAACTTTGAGCCGTGAGGGTGTGGTGCTGGTGAAGCCGCAATATCAAACTGCCTTCATCCAGGATGCTGATGCTGCCGGTATATCTCACAGGATCCATGCTGATGATGTGAAACGGTAAATACGATAACAGTCTCCTAATACTTCACTGATCAGGTTCAACGTTTTCCAGGCAATCTGGATTCAGTTTCTCACATAAAACACAAGAAGATAGACTAATTATATTGTCACTAATCGGAAACTTTACAGATGATTCTATAATAAATTAATCTTTACATGTCCCTAATTCAGAATTACTACCCCGTTATCAAATGTAACAAATAAGAAAAATAATTAAAACTACCAATAAAACTTTACATTTCAGCGCCCTTGATTACGATGATCAGCTCATCGAAGCACAGAAAAGATCTACTTTGGCCAGAAACGGTGGCCGTCAGCTGCCTTACGACAACTACCAAGAATTGAATGTGGTAGGTTAAGCATATTGATTGTAACAGAAACATATACACACCAAGTTGAACATACAGGAGAAAACAAATGAATCGAGTCGAAATTATGGAGTTCAACATGTTTGGGAAAAGTATTTTGGAACTCAATAATGAGTACCTATACCAAAGCCAATAACTGAAACTTACTAAACCGTTAAAAAATTTCAGATTGACGATTACATCGACTACATAGGCGAAAAATACCCCGATGTGGCTACAGTAGTGTCCCCCGCCAAGTCTTACGAGGGTCACCCCATCAAATACCTAAAAATCTCCACCACCAACTTTGAAGATGAAAGCAAACCCGTAATCTTCATTGATGGAGGAATCCATGCCAGAGAATGGATTTCTCCCCCCACTGTCACTTGGGCCATTCACAAGTTGGTTGAAAATGTTACCGAAAGTGACTTGTTGGATAGGTTCGACTGGATTCTTCTGCCTGTTGTTAACCCCGATGGATACAAATATTCCCACACAACAGTAAGTATTTTCTCTAACTAGAAGGATAGTTACTCACCTAACTACTTAAAATAATGGCTATGTTGATTTGTTAACTTTTCCAGAATCGTTTCTGGCGCAAGACTCGCTCCACCAACTCAACCGTAGTTAGCCAAATCTGCCCAGGAGTAGACGGTAACCGCAACTTTGACTTCGTCTGGAACACTATCGGTACTAGCATCAATCCTTGCTCCGACATTTACGCTGGACCTTACGCCTTCTCCGAAATTGAGACCAGAGTTGTCAGAGATATCCTCCATGACAACTTAGCTCGCACTGCTTTGTATCTGACTATACACAGTTTCGGCAGTATGATTTTGTACCCATGGGGGCACGATGGTACCCTATCTGCTAATGCCCTCGGTCTCCACACCGTTGGCGTTGCCATGGTTAATGCTATCCAGGCCAAAGCTCTCCCTCACTTCCCGAACTACGTTGTTGGAAACTCTGCTCTTGTTATCAACTACTACATCGCTGGATCTTCGGAAGACTACGCGCATTACATTGGAGTTCCTCTTTCTTACACCTATGAATTGCCTGGTGTCTCTTCTACGGGTAGCGGTTTCCACTTGGACCCTCAGTATATTGAGCAAGTTTGCCGTGAGACCTGGGAAGGCATTGTTGTTGGTGCCAGAAGAGCGGGTGATCTATTCCCAAAGCCGCAAGATTAAATGAAGCTTAAATATTCAAATTCTCAGCAATATAATTAATTAATTTATTAAAACACTAAGAAAAAACACCTATTTTATTTCTGTCAATCCCTCAAAGCAAGATTGTGTTTTGGAAACATTAGTAGATTGATTTTTAAATGTGAAGGCAGAATTTGTCAAGATTCCTGTGTATAAAACTGTTGACCGTACCAGATGTAAGTAAATAAATAATGACTTACTAGTATATGATTATTATAAAACTCGGTATATATGTAACAGTGAAAACCAGTTTTTAGATAGAACGCGTTTTTCCTAGTTAGAACTAGTTTTTACTGCGTGCCTTTGTTTGTAGCGACATCTATGACGTCACATAAGAACTAATCCTATATCGCGCAATGAAAGTTCTCCGCGCGATTAGAACATATAGAACAGCCCGAAATCATCTATCGAGCAGCTGCCCACCTGACATGACACCCGTCTGGGGATCCTCCCTTTTCAACGGAGGTTTGCGGGACTACACTCTGTTCCGCATACCTCCAAATTGGTGACCCTCGACAAAGGACGTCAGCGCAGCCTTCGTGCAGCTACTACTTCGTGACGTCATCATCACTTCCTCAAGCTTTCGAGCAGCGAGCCATCCAGCCAGCACCCACGGCTATAAAGGGTATCCTGACCACCAGCTTGCCTACCTGGTCCTCAGCCTCATCAGCGACCACGGCAAAGGACAACGCACCTTTGGCCAGTCACATGCAGAGCTATGAACAACCTCTCCTGGTCGACGTCAGCAGTCAAACCACTACGTCGCACAGCACCGCTCCGACTCACTGGAGCCAGCAGCACTACTCCGACTCACTGGGACACCATCCCGACTCACAGGGACATTATAACCCCGACTCACTGGGGCATCATCCCAACTCACTGGGACATCATCACCCCGACTCACTGGGGCATCATCCCGACTCACTGGGACATCATCACCCAGACTCACTGGAACCAACCTACCACTGGCCTGGCACGCATCGCATCAAGAACCATCGATCTCCGATCTCCGGAGGGGAGTGATGTAGCGACATCTATGGCGTCACATAAGAACTAATCCTGCATCGCGCAATGAAATTCTCCGCGCGATTAGAACATATAGAACAGCCCGAAATCATCTATCGGGCAGCTGCCCACCAGACATGACACCCGTCTGAACGGAGGATCCTCCCTTTTCAATGGAGGTTTACAGGACTTTACTCTCTGTTCCACATACTTCCAAATGTTAATACTAGAATTAACTAATACTCTAAATTGAATATCAGTTAAGACTAGTTCTTACTAGACAAAACGTGTTTTTCCGAAGCGAGTCAGTTTCGACTGAGGTTAAAGTTCATCATACCTCATTCTGATTATCATTGATTCGTTCAGGAAAATTAATTTAATCTAAATCGTTTTTAAGATAATTCAAGCTACATCATTATCTAACATAGACGTACAAGTGCCAAGTCATCAAAATAATGACAAACGCTAATTTCGAATTACGTCAAATTTAATTAGATATTTCGGTTTATCAATGTTTATTTGAAGGATTAAAAGTGCTTCTATTTAAAAAAAAACATTGTATGATAAATTTTAATGGTGTTGTTTTAATTCCTAAGTCTGCAATGCACAGAAACGTAACCTAAGACAGTAGCAAGGGCACGCCATAATTATGGCGGTAAGTCCCCTGTTTGAAGAGCGGCTGGAAAGACAACACGGCGTCCACACCTTCCGCATGACGCATGTTCTTGCCAGACATGGTAAGACCGGGAGTTTTCTGCACCGGATTTGTGCGGAAGAAACGCCCGGGTGTCATCATTATCTGGATCGCCTGGAGGACACGGTGGAGCATACGTTAGAGGTATGCCCCGCTTGGGCAGAGCACCGCCGCGTTCTCGTGGGGGCGATCGGTGGCAACGACCCTTCGCGTCGGGCTCTGATACAGGCCATGGTCCGGAGCGAGGAAAAATGGCAGGCGGGTGCCTCCATCTGCGAAGCAGTAATGCTCTCACACCCTAGCCACCGGGATCCCGATCCCAAAATTCCAGCTACCGTAGGACTCAGTCTGGACCGAGCCCAAGTCGTCGACGGCGCGTAGTATTCCTCGCACCTCAAGGAGATGACAAAAAAACCGTAAGAGCCATGCCAGCCAGGCCAAGCCAAGGTCAAAGCTTCTGGGGCCATGGGTTCGCTTCTGAAAGGAAAACTCGGGGCCCTGAAATTCAAGGCAACGAAGGAACATTGAAGTGGGTTTTAATAGGTAAAAGTCTAACACAGTCTCATCCCAGTCTGACCTAGATCAAGAAAAGTCATTAGATGAATTGACCTGATCATCGCACTTTATTCTGATTGGTTGCGATATGTTACCTGATTTGACAAGTGCGGGGGAGTTAGATTTTTTATTAATATTTTTAAAACTATATTTGGTTTTCATTCCCAACTTAGTTTCTCTAGTGTTTAGTTTTAACTAAAGCTCGATGTGACAACTAGTTTTATCTGAAAATCAAATATATCAATTTACCATTGATATATTCTAGTTTTAACTAAGTATTTCTAGTTTTAATAAAGTCGTTAAGTAAAAACTAGGAAAAACTACTACTACTATTTTAGCATATACATGTATTTTATTATTATAAATAACTTAATTTTTATTTTACTTTTTCTGTTTGAAAAATCTGTTATTTGTTTATTGTGCAAGCCTACCACAGTGTTGTCTTTTTAACCCAAAGGTTGACTGGAAGAGAATGCCTTTTTGCATTAAGTCCGCCTAGGTACCACTACTGTACATAAAGTTAGTTAAATAAATAAATAAAAAGTAAGTAACATATGTATGGCGCAATGTTTAGCACAGATTCATATCACATCGTGTCGAAATATTCAAAGTAAGATTGTATGAGGCTAAAATGTTAAATTTTGAAGCTATTTTTGTCAAACTCAACGGTCGATACAAATGCCACTCATTCTAGCTTCCGATCCTAATAAATAAAACTCTACTATTCGGAAATTAATGAAGAGATTATGGTTTTCCATAATTGGAAGGACCATTCAAACAAGAAAATCGCTGACGGCTATTTTGTATATCGTTTAGCAATTTAAACACTGAAAAGAAAATGTTTCTGTATTTGTTCGTTTCCAATTTGATTACATCCACTATAACTTCAATCTTGTAATAAGCTTTAGAACTCATAAGTTTACAAATTTACAGTTCCTAGGGTATAAGTTATGGTATTCAATATTTAAAATTCAAACGTGGAACGTATGAAGAATTTAATTTCATCATCATCATCATCATCGTTTCAGCCGAAAGAAGTCCACTGTTGGACATAGGCGTTCCCATGTGTTGCCACAATAAACGGTCCTGCGCGTTCCGTATCCATAGGATTCGCCCAACCTTTTCCAATTTTGTTGAACGCTTAAAAAAAGTAATTCCAAAAAGATTTACGAATGCTACCGCTTTGTGTAAATGAGAAAATGGACCAGATTTTGTTTTTCTTCTTTTAATAAAGTTCTTCATTTTACAATAAAAAAAGAAAACTACACATAAGATTACAATCTTTTATTTTTAAATAAGTCACCGGCTCGTCTAGCACCAACAATTATGCCTTCCCAAGTCTCGTTGCACACTTGTTGGATATATCTAGGATCCAGATTAAAGCCTAAAACCGTATTCGAGAAGCCAGGTAATTCGAAAGTATAGGACAAGGGCACACCAATCAGATGAGCATAATCTACAGAGGCTCCTGAAGCTCGATAGTTCAAAACCAGAGCTGAGTTACCAACAACATAAGATCTAAAGTGGGGCAAAGATTGTTGGTTGATTGCGTTTGCCATAGCAATGCCCACCGTGTGGAGGCCAAGACCATTATGAGATAGGGAGCCATTGTGACCCCATGGGTAAAGGATCATGCTGCCAAAACTGTGCACGGTGATGTATAGAGCTATACGGGCCAAATGTTCATTAAGGATGTCCCTAACGACCCTGGTTTCAACTTCAGAGAAGGGCCTAGAGCCAGCGTAAGTGTCGGAGCAAGCAGTACCGCCGGAACCGACGGTGTTCCAGAAAAAGTCAAAGTTACGGTTGCCATCAACTCCTGGGCAGGTGCCGCTGAGGATGCTCTGGTCCGTGGAACGAGTTTTGCGCCAAAAACGAGACTAAAACCAAAATACATACAATTAAAATATTCCCATAGGCAAAAGTTGGACAATTGTTAATATGTATGCGTTAAAAATAAAAAAAAAACACTTATCACAAATACTCTCTTTAAAGTTTGAGCAAAACGAAAAAAAAAACAACGAACAACTTACATCGGTAAAAGTGAATTTGTATCCATCAGGGTTAACAACAGGCAGGAGAATCCAGTCGAACCTTTCTAAGAGGTCGCTCTCAGTTATATTTTCGACCAGGTTATGAATGGCCCAAGTGACAGTTGGGGGAGAAATCCATTCTCTGGCATGAATTCCTCCATCGATGAAGATTACGGGTTTGCTCTCATCTTCAAAGTTGGTGGTGGAGATTTTTACGTATTTGATGGGACGACCTTCGAAGGAGTTGGCAGCATTAACAACGGTGGCAACTTCGGGGTAGGTTCTGCCAATGTAGTCAATATAATCGTTGATCTGAAATTTATTTTCTGTATATATATTTAAAGGCAAAATCCTGACTCACTTATTGGCTCATCAACAGCCTTCACACATCAACGACAAACCTCCTCGCTAATAGTCGTGTCAGAGCGTTCAGAGAGTAAACACGTCGCATAATGTTTACAGACGAAGGATTCGTAGAAAAATTTATACAACAGTATCGATGAAGTCCATTTTGATACAGAAAAAACAGTTTTGTTTTAAGTATGTGACATGTCGTAGACAAAAGAGTTTCGTTTTAGTTTTGAGGCAGACTTGTCTAGCCTAAACCTATAACGCTAAAATATTGCATCGAGGATTGTTTTGTGATGTACCTATGTGTCACCGGGAAATTATAGAATCCGTTACGTTACAAAAAATCTTGTAAAAATGTAAATTCTTTTTTAATTATTTATTTAAAATTTTATGCACCAATGAAACACTGTGCAAAGGTGGACTTAATGCCTTAGGTATTTTCTGCCAGTCGACCTTAGGGTGGTGCAGAGACATATCATGGCTGATGCAACTTAATAAAAGACAAACAGAAAGGAAATAAGAACAATAATAAATATCTATTTAGATAAGAACAATAATAAATATCTATTTAGATACATACATACAAATAAAGAAAGATATGGTGAAAAAAAAACGAATCCAGCCAATCTGATGAATCAATAAGTGTGATGATTCTACCAACTTCTTAAAAATGTGTTCTCGTGCCTTGACTTTAAAGGACATCCAACTGATTGCTATCCTGATGTTCAGAGGGAGCGCATTCCAAAGAGAGATCATCTGGACAAAGAAGGAGGAATGGATAAACCCAGAGCGGTGGTAGGGACATCGTAGAAGATGATTATTAGCGGAACTCTGCGCAGAACAAAGAAGTTCAATAATCCAGAAAAGAAAACAGGGTTGTCAAGACCTTTAGCGCTCTACGCTGGTGAATGGCTAACCATTTTAAAAGTGATCGATGCCAACGCATTGACCACTTTCAAAACGAAAAACAAAAGAGGCAATAAAATATCGCCTTGAGGGACGCCAGTTGTAAGGTCGTACCACTTTAATGTAGAATATCCAACACGAACTGGCTACTGACGTCCCTGAAGATAAGAGAAAAACGATTGCAATACCTCGTGAGAGACCATATGATAAGAGAGGATAGACAAGAGGATTTCGTGACTGACGGTATCAAATGCGATTGAAAATGTTTTATGCACAAAACACTAAGAAATCCATAAATCACAAGGTTGATTACAATCTTATGTAGTTCACAATTTTTCCGGTGACATATACAAAAAATAATAATATTTTGAAATTCAACCCTCTTGTAAAAGTTAGTCTAGGTAGCAAACTGTCAACGGATTGGGCACGCCATAATTATGACGGTGAGTCCTCTCTTTGTGGTGTGGCTGAAAAGACCTGACGGCGTCCTCACCTTCCGCATGACGCAGGTCCTCACCGGACATGATCAAATCGGGAGGTTCCTGCACCGGATTCTTGCGGAAGTTACGCCCGGATGCCACCACTGTGTGGGCCGCCCGGAGAACACGGTGGAGCACACGTTAGAGGTATGCCCCGCTTGGGCAGAGCACCGCTGTGTCCTCATGGAGGAGATCGGCGGCAACGATCTCTCGTGATGAGCCTTGGTAGAGGCCATGGTTCGAAGCGAGGAGGAGTAACAGGCTGTCGCCTCCTTCTGTAAAGCAGTAATACTAGCAAAGGTGGCCGCACCACCTGCCCTCACGCTCCAGGCACCGAGAAACCGATCCCGATTTCTGACCACCATAGGCGCGGGCTTACGGTTCGGACTTCCGATCGTCTGGTAACCGTCCGGACCAAGCCTAAGTCGTCGACGGCACGTACTGATCCACGCGCGCCTCAAGGAGATGTCAGTAAACCATAGGGGCCCAGCAGGGTCGAAGCCTACTGGGGCCAAGGGTCTGATTCTGAAAGGAAAACTCGGCCCTGGTACGAAAGGCAACGAAGGAACAGGAGTAGGTTTTTAGTCAGTAAAAGTCTGACACGCCCCCAAAAGTCCGCTCCCGCTCCGCCCAAGAGCGAGGGATGTCTTTGAATGATTTTCTCAACTACAAAAAAAAAACTGTCAGCGGATAGTTTACAGAAAATAATTACGTTAGTAAATTAGCTAACTCTCAAGCACTGAGTTACCAAGATGAATGAAGAACTGTTGATAAACTGAATAAAACAGAAATCTTCAAAACCGAAAAAAACTCCGATAAGATAGCCAGGTTGTGAGATAGTTTACGATATTTGATAAAGCAGTTTGGTGTAATAAGTGTTAGTAGCGCTGGCTGATTTAGCAGAGATTACAGTTTGCGAAATTGTCAACACGCTTGTTTTGTATGTCACAAGTTTCTGTACCGTTTTTTGATTAGAAAACGACAAATTTTAATGGTTCATTGTGCTTTGCGAAAACAAATTTGTTTTTTGTGAAGGAATACCAAAAACACGCAAACATAATTATATATATACATACTTAGCATGCTAATGACTTATATATAAAAGAAATTCTAGATTTACAGGTGGATCGCTACTTATAAGGTTTAGCTCTTGAATGTAATGTAATGATAAAACTTATGACCAGCAACTAAAATCTAGAGGACAATTATGATAGAATGCTTAAGTTATATGTAGCGGTTACTCACATCTTCAATTTCTTGATAGTTAGTATAAGGTAGCTGACGTTCCCCATTCCTCATGGTCGATCTCCTTTGTACCTCGATAAGCAGGTCATCATAGTCCAATTGACTGAAAACGAATGAAAGAAACAAATAAATGACGTTGGTCTTGAAACTGACCAGAGTAGTATTTTTATTTCGGCTTTCACTGGCCTATGATTGAACAAAGGCTTCCGCCAAATCCTTCCAGTTAACATTTTCCTGAGCCGCCACGAACCAGACCTTAGCAAAATTGGGTTTAAAAAACGGTGGATATCGACAATGGTATAAACATTATGTGTAAGTATAAGCAATAAAATATCACTATTTTAAGAATATTAAATATAAATTTTAAGTTTTATTTCTCACAAGAAAAATTATTTTTGCAATATAACGTAATGTATAAAATTATTTACCTTTTCATATCATCAATATGGATCCTATAAGCAATACGCTCACTTTCTACATCCCGGATAAAGGCAGTTTGATGTTCAGGTTTCACCAGCACGACACCTTCACGACCGGCGATTGGATGGCTCAAGACATCTAGTTCATATTCATCTACCATGGACTCGAAAACTTTGAAATGGCTGTCAGTGGTAAGCCCAACATAATAAGATTTCCAGCTGTAAAGAAATAAATTAATATTGTTACTGATTGTGACAAAAGGGATGTCGATGATATAGTTATTAGGTATGTGGATGATATAGTGGGGATGGTAGAGGAAGACCAAACTAATGTTGCAATAGATTATGTGAAGGGTGATATAGTTAGACGGAAGAGCCATAATTTTATTCCTGAGAGAATTGACATTAAGATGACCTTTTACATGAAGTATTTAATTTAAGTTCAATATAAAATTGCTTATATTAGGGGGAGTTTGAAAGTGGCGCCAGTGACTAAAAAGTTGAAAGGGAATTATTTGTCTCGGTATGGTCGTGTGAAGAAGAAGAATGAAACACGTGTTACTAAAAGAGTTATGAGTTTACATGCAGATGGATGGAGAGGGAGAGGGAGACCAAATAAAAGATGGATGGATTATGTGAGAAGTCATATGAAAGAAAAGGGAGTTAGTCATAGCGTGACGAGTGACAGGACAGAATGGAAGAAAAAAACGTGTTGCGCCGACCCCAAATAAAACGGAACAAGGGCAGGAAGATGATGATGATAAAACATTAATACAAACCCGATATATTCTTCATGTTTGGCGCTAACTAGAGCACATAACGCTGCTGCAACTACTAATATCTTCATCTTGGTCGAATGTCGGGTTTAGACTCATCATATTTTATATAACGGTGCCCACAAGATAACATTATTATCTTTCAGTCTTATGAGATTATCTGAATCTGAAAAGGCTATAGATAAAATAATTACACTTAATTCTCTAATTTTTATCCTATAATTTTTGTTGCTATGTTGATTTTTTGTACATGGAAGCTTTGTTTATTCTACCACGTTAAATTTCTGTATGTGATATGAGTAACCTTTATGCAAAATTTCAGCTTTTTAGACTAAGAATTTGCTCTGAAGAAGGCCTGGGCGATGATTCGTCTGTACGGAAAAATTTTTCTTCTATGTATATAAGGGAGTTTATTCCAATAACTCGGAGATCCTGTTAAGTGCTGAAAAGTAAGTAAATTTGTTACTTTTTGACTGGAAATAATAACTCTCGCGGTCAAAAGTTCATACCAGACCGCTCAATTTGCTGTTTTTTTAGATGGGAAAATCATCCAATAACATCCCCCACTCTTAGGCGGAACAGGAGGGTGGGTGCTTTTACTGACTACTGTTTCATACCACGGCCGAGTCTTCCTTTAAGAAGCAGACCCTTGGCCCCAGTAGGCTTCAACGACTTGTTGAGGCGTGCGTAAAATATTACGCGCCGCTGACGACTTAGGCTCGTTCCGGACGTAAAACGGATAGTCGGACGGCGAGCTACCCATTGCTAGCCGTCCACCACCCACACACTTAGCATTACGGCTTCGGAGAAGTAGGCGACCGCTTGCCACTCCGCTTCGGACCATGGCCTGTATCAAAGCCCGGCGCGAAAGGCACACCTCTACCGTATGCTCCACCGTGTCTTCGCGCGGTCCACACGGTGGTGACTCCCAGGCGTCACCTCCGCACGAATCCGGTGCAGGAACATCCCAAACTGACCATGTTCGGTGAGAAACTGCGTCATGACGAAGGTGAGAACGCCGTGAGATTTTTCTATCCACTTCTCAAAGCCCTCTTTCCCCTGATTTACTGCCATACTCGACATACTGGTGTGCCCTTGCTACTGTCTTAGGTTGCGTTTCTGCATTGCGGACTACAGACAAATATAAGTGCTCATTTTGCAAATTTTTATTTTTTATAAAAACCTTAAGTATCAACTAAACTATACTAAAACCTAACCATGTACATATATAATACAAAAACACAAAGTACACTCAGGAGTCGAATTACATTTCCACATCGCTGTCATCCGGAAATGTGACCAGAAGACAATGCCACGTTGAATGGTAATGCTAATTCTTTGCTCGAAGAACGAGCCAGTCTTCTGGTAACGCAAAGTGTCGATCAGTCGGCGTGACTTTTGCTTAAAAAGGAGAAGCGGACCCCATGACCCAAGCATTTCGACCCCAAACGGCTCAAAACTGTAATTACCAATAAGGTTCCAGTATTTGCCCCGTTTAAGGGTCTTAGCAGCCGCAGCGGCAGCGCCAGCACAGCGTACTTTAAACATGGGATGGCGCAACGGTGTGGACACAGGTTGCGTCCCACACCAGAGGCCTACCCACCTTCCACGGCACCAACGACAAGTACTTTTAATCCTTTAAATAAATCTATGTAGATAAACCGAACTATCTAATTAAATTTGACGTAATTCGAAATAAATGTTTGTCATTATTTTGATGACTTGGCACTTGTACGTCTGTGTTAGATAATTATGTAGCTTGAATTATCTTAAAAACTATACTATTATATAGAGGAGAGATGAAACGCATGTTACTAAAAGAGTTATGAGTATACATGTGGATGGGTGGAGAGGGAGAGGGAGGCCAAAGAAAAGATGGATGGATTGTGTGAACAGTGATATGAAAGAAAAGGAACTTAGTGATAGTATGACGGTTGACAGGATAGAATGGAAGAAAAAAACGTGTTGCGCCGACCCCAAATAAGATGGGACAAGGGCAGGAAGATGATGAATTATCTTAAAAACTATTTAGATTAAGTTAATTTTCCCGATTCGTTCGCTGATCTTTATACAACGTTATTAGTTTGGGTAAGTTTATCAGTTTTATATGCAAGTTACAAACCAGCGCGTGGGGCTTGTAATGATACGCACTTTTTCATGAACTGTCTTTTAAGAACCAATCTTACAAACAGCCTAAACAATCGCCAAACTTAAATGACAGCGGGCAGGGCATATTGCTTGCAGAACAGAATGTCGATGAGGCTGAAAATTTTGAAGTGGTGACTACGTACCAGAAGACGCAGAGATTTAAAGCCTCTCATAAGAAAGAAAAGAAAGTAAAAAAGAATACATCGCACCATCCCATCTTCCTAGCTCTTCGTGCTGTACTGGTGTTGCCGCTGCTGCTGTGGAGAACCTCAAGCGGCGGAAATATAACAACCTCGTCGGCAGTTATATTTTTGAGCCGTTTGGGGTTGAAACTCTTGGGCCGTGGTGTCCGAGTGCTCAAATAATTAGCCAAACGTTTAGTAGACACTTCGCGTGACTCAAGGGCTGGCTTTTACCTCGGTCAGAGATTAAGCATTGCCATACAACGTGGCAATGCCGCCAGCCTTTTGGGCACACTTCCAGTCGATAGCGATGCGGAGGAGTTTTATGACGCCATATTTTAGCTAGTAGTTTTTTGATTTTAGTGTATATATATAGTTTTAATTAGTTAAGTGTTTTATGTATTTCTTTATAAAAATCAAGGGTTTAATAAATATAGATAGGTTTCAGTACTATAATAATTTAAATAGATATTGAAATTTTACCTAAAAAGAATACATGCTCTTTTGGCACACAATGAACAAGCAAGTATTGAAAACTTAAATGAATCATATTTTATTTTTAAACGATTAAGATAAGGATGAGGACAATGAGGTGGACCATCGACTTGGTGAGAAGTTGAGGGTCGCAACAATCCGATGGATGCAAGATATACAAGACCGGTCATTGTGGAGACACTTGAGGGAAGTCTATATCCAGCAATGGTCATTTATTGGTAGAAATGATGATGATGAAGGCTCTGTTCGTGGCTATGTGCGATGTAATGTGCGTAAAGAGATATGCGTTCTCTTCGCCACCGCACGTATTTGTTGCAGATTTAGGTGAACCTAGCCAATTAAATTGACGTTTTATAATGCTAGGCTTTAATTATTTTTCTTAAATAAAACTTAAAAGCTAGTGAGAACACAGCTCTGACAGGGCTAGGAACTTAGCTCGTCTGTATCTTACATTCATCTTGCATTGAGTAACCACCATACCATAATCCACCACCATAACCACCATGATAATAATCGAGTCGCTGACTATTGGTAACTGAACTTACTGGCGGCGCAACTGGTCGCACCGCAATGGTGTCCCGTGAAATATAGCCCTAACATACTCTTTGGTGGGGGCGTCACTGGCGGTTGGACTGGCGTCCGAACTAGTCGCACCACCAAATTGGTTGCGCAACCAAACGGACACCAGGTGAGTATCTCTCTATAATAGAGCTGTATACATTCTGTTGGTAGCGACAACTGGTCGCGCCGCCATGGTGTCCTGGTGAAATATAGCCTTAAGAGTCTAACTGACAATTGCAGACAAGATTGGATGGACATCCTCACGCCCCAGCCGCCAGGACCCCGACTCTAATTACCAACTACCGTGGGCTTGAACTTGCAGATGGCGAGCAATGTATAGCTTGTCGTCCAGCCGTCCAGTAACCGTCCGGACTGAGTTTGAGTCGTCGGCGGCGCGTAATGTTTTACGTGTGCCTCAAAGAGATGTCAACAAAACCGTATGGGCCCAGCACGGCCTAAGCCAACTGAGGCCATGGGTTGACTTCTAAAAAGGAAATTCTTGGTCCTAGAATGCAATGGCAACTAAAGGAACATAGGTGTGGTTTCATATGATTTCCCACCTCAAAAAAGGCCACATTGGACTAACAATAATAAACTTCTACATATTTTTACGACATTGACCATCATAACTGGAATTCGTAAATGATAAAGTGTGAACATTTTTTCGGAAATAATTTGAACAAAAGTACGATCCCAAACAGTCGGGTTGAATTCAATGATCTCCTTTACATTTTAATTGCAGACTATTTTCAATTATTTTTTGATTCTAAAATGGGATCGGCAGTTCAACTATTTTATTAAATAGTTTAAAAATTAATATAAAATTGAAAAAAAAAGCATAGGTACCTAATAGATATGTCACGTGGTACTATAGTTTATAAAACTTTTAACATATTTTCTCCTAAAAATGACTCACATCTTCAAAATTCATTTATTAGCGTACACGTCCATATTTGGGTCACAGAAATTCATATGTGTACCAATTTTCAGCTTGATTGTTCAAGTAAATTCGGGCTAAATTGGTTGACAGTGATCCTAGGAAGTGTCCTTTTTTTCATTCAGATCTACGGAATCCTAAAAATCCCCAGTCAATTCAAATCGTCGAGTCCGTGTCATTTGAAGTTATAAAGTGTTGAGCATTGTCACCGTGTTGCTAGCTTGTCGGTTTTCTGTCGTTTCTTACATTTAGGGGAGTGTGCATTAGAATGGCACAATTTAATTCCGTCAAGACAATCCATCATTAGACCACCAGATGTACGATTGTTTGCCAACGATATACGGTCGACATCTCATCCACATAAGACCTGTATTTCTTTTCCTATAGTAATTAATGCTATACACCCATACCCACAAAACGTTTTGAGAACAGATTCATTGTACAGTACAACGTAGGAGTCTACTAAGTAAGTAACTTCTAAGCAAGCCTACTCCATCGTCGACCACATCATCGCACGCCATCAGGTGAGCTTATATAATAAAAAAAAAACATTTATCGATTTGTTGATAAGTAGTAACATCATTTTGGAAGCTATTTTAATATATGATCTGCCCCCTAGCCAAGTTACGATCGTTTCGTTTACGTCGAACGCCTCGAGTAGGCCACGCCTCCGACTCCTTTGTTCTGACCACGTGACTGAGCGTTGAGATGACGTCAGAACAAAAGAATCGGAGGCGCGTCCTACTCGAAGCGTTAGTTAGATCGTCACATTTGGAAACCTAGCTTGGCAACCTCAACCTTTTGAGGACTCCTTAAAATTGTATTATACTGCAAATTTAGGGCACTAAGATTCGTGATGGATCATATAGCCCACTCCCATTAATAGTCAGTGGCCTGTATCCCAACCGTGGGGACCTTAAAGGTGTGAGGATGTGCTCTTCGCCACGCTTTTCGCCAGCTCTCTTGCTTGTTTTACTACTTCGAAGAAGAATGTATCTGTTTCTCGTTCCCTCTCGCGCCGTACTGCCACCGATCGCCTCCACGAGGACACTCGGCGGTGCTCCACTCTATAGGAGTAAACTTCTACCGAATGCTTCGCCGTGTTCTCCGAGCGATGTTTAGGGTGATACTGATGATGTTAAGTTTAAGCGCCTTCTTAAAACTTATATTCTTTGTTTGGGCAGTCCACACAGTGGTTACACCCGGGCGTCACTTCCGCACGAATCCGGTGCAGGGAATTCCCGAACTTACCATGTTCGGTGAGAACTTGCGTCATGCGAAAGGTAAGGACGCCGTAAGGTCTTTCCAACTATGCCTCAAAGAGGGGACTTACCGCCTTTATTGTGGCGTACCCAGCACTGGGTCGTGACAGTCGCTGTCGCCATTTCTCCATAAGAACCCGCCGGAGTTCTGCCCGCCATGCCGCGACTGGTCGCGGCAGCGGAAAAGTAATATGAGGGTTAAGTGTTTTATCAAAGATTTAGTTAAAATGACAAAATTGAAGAAGAAAACACGTGTTATATATATATACATTCAGTAAAAAAGTATCGGGAATGGATGATTTGTTTATGGTTCCAAATTCAAATTTTTGTTTTTTGTAGTTGTTAGATTGGCACAACTGTTTTCCATTTTGGCGCGGAGTTTGAGTTGCATCTGTTATTTATATTAAATACAGTGCTGGTTTTAGTAATATCATATATAGTGTGTATTGCGAATTTCATAATGAACAAAAATATCGAACAAAGAGTTTGTCTTAAATTTTGCATCGCCAATGGAATTTCGTGTTCGGAGTCACTGAAAATGTTACAGAAGGCTTACGGTGAATCGACTTTATCAAAAACTCGTGCTTATGAGTGGTTCAAAGCGTTCAAAACCGGTCGAGATGTGATGGAAGATTTGCCTCGCTCTGGTAGGCCGTCAACGTCTGCAACTGAAGTTAACATCGCAAAAGTGAAGAAAATAGTGACTGAAAATCCCCATTCAACTCTGAGAGAGATAGCCGCCGAACTTTCTGTATCTCACGAATCGATTCGTACCATTTTAACTAAGCATTTGGGTATGAAACATGTTGCTGCTCGGCTAGTCCCAAAAGATCTGAATTTTCTCCAAAAACTCAATCGCATGAAAGTCGCTGAGGACATGCTAGAACGAGTCAGTTCGGACCCAACATTCATGAAACGCACTGTTACTGGTGACGAGACGTGTGTTTACGAGTTTGACATGCAAACTAGTCAACAAGCTATATCTATACTATAAGACCTTGCTTTATGCCAAATTTCAGGATTCTCGGTCAACGGGAAGTACCCTATGAATTATGATTCCTTTGAGAGTGTTGAAATTTACGTTTTTGCGACATAAACAGCCGTATCTTTTTTTTCCGTTAACTTAGAAGTTTGATTTTTTCACAGCTTCAATTTCAACGCGTTCCCTAGATAAAGGATCTTGACAGACAGAGGACAACAAAGTGATCCTATAAGGGTTCCATTTTTCCTTTTGAGAAACGGAACCCTAAAAATAAATAAATAAACATACATACATGTTCATACAAACTTAACCCATTATAATATTAGTGTGATTGTCATTAAAATAGTTTTCTGCGTATATATTTTCTTGTTTGTGCAGTCATCAGTAGTTACTGAACACGTGATCCTCAACACGTGCTTGATCGAGCATTGCCGTTTAAAGAATTCAGTCAATAAATCATCGAATTAACAGGACTATCGAAGATAATGTGTAATTAAATAATGCAATTAGCACGAGTCATCAATCTCAAACTTGTCAAAAACTGATAGGTACTTCTTTTTCAGTGAGAAAAGTACAAATGATTCCTCACGCTCTGGGTAGAGCGGGGGTGTCAGACTTTTGCTGACTAATAATAATAATTTATTTCAACCAACATGGATCTTACAACATCAAAATACTTTTTTTACACACAAATGTAAAAACAATGCTCTCACATCATATGAAACCAATATACACTTAGCATTTAAAAACCATAGCATAAGCATAATCAGCCTTTTAATGTTCCCACTGCTGGGACTCAGGCCTCCTCTCTAGGAGAGGGAATGGTCCGTAATCCACCACGCGGGCCCAGTGCGGATTCGTGAATGTCACATGTCTTCAAATTTTTGGTTCTACGACATTCCGGTTTCCTCACAATTTTTTCCTTCATCGTTTTGAGAGCAGTGATGATGAAATAAATTACACAAAGTAATGTGCCTGGCTAGGTTTAGTTAGGGCTGTTACGACCTGGCCACCACTGCTCCAAACACCATAGGTACACACACTTATTATAAAACAAATACACACACTTCACACACTTACAAACTCCGATTTCTCAGCACATGCACCATACAGCAATGGTTTAAGTACCGGCAATCGAACTCCTGTGCGAATGCTCTGAGGATGCCGTAGGCGCCGGCACAAACCCTGCGCACCAAGGATGTGAACCGTCATATAAATGCTGACAACCCACCCACCTGTGTTTCTTAACTTGCCCCTTCCGTTCCCGGGCTACGGTAACTCACTTAGACAATCCTGCAGCTCTGGTAGGTATCACTATGTACATAGGTAGTCAGTTTTTAGGGTTTCGTACCTCAAAAGGAAAAAATGAAACCCTTATAGGATTACTTTAGTGTCTGTCTGTTAAGATCTTTTATCTCGGGAACGCGTGGAGGCATCGAGTTGAAAATAAAAATATATATACTCAAGTCTGCGGTCCCTAAAGTAGTGTTGGAAGACCTCCCACAAGGTGGACCGACGACCTGGTGAGAGACCTGTGAGACGCACAGGATCGATCGTTGTGGCGACGCTTGGGTGGTTTTATGTCCAATAGTGGGCGTCTTTCGGCTGAAATGCTGATGATGATGAAGAGTGTCGAATTATACGTTTGCGACATAAATGGCCGTATCTTTTTTTCCCGGCAACTCTGAAGTTTGATTTTTCACATATTCAAGGAATCGTAGACTTGAGTATATGGTTTTAATTTCAACTCGATACCTTCACGCGTTTCTGAGATAAACGGTCTTGACAGGCAGACAGACAGACGGACACAAAGTGATCTTATAAGGGTTCCGTATTTTCCTTTTGAGGTACAGAACCCTAAAAAAGATTTTTTTAAAGAGTCATTTTTATGAACAATATTTCATTTTATATGTTGCCATTATTTTTATTTATATGTATTTTTTATGTTTCAAACGCAGTTTTATTGCAAGTCACGGGTTTCGTACTTACCAATAACTATAGGTAAAAAGTGTGAAAATAATAATAGTGTGTGTAAATAAATTCTGTATTATATAAAAAAATAAGCAACGTAAAATTGTTTACGTAAGTTTATATGTTTGTGATCGCACCTACCATACAGGAGTAATTTAGTGTGGGGCAAAGTTTTAAAAGAAAAAAAAAACTTTTCTATCTACGTAAAATACTGGTACAGTTGCATACTGTTTTTTAGATTGAACGTCAATCCTAAGTGTCGCCGTACATGGACCACATGACATAGCCACAAACACCGCCACGTGAAGCTAGAAGCGGCTACAAGCCTCTTGTGACCGGTGGCTGCTACTTTTTTTACCCATACGCGTAGTATCATAATGGAATCTATCGAAGAAGGTTGCGCGAATGGCGTACGGCGGCGTTTTGTATCGCTGTTCCGGTTTAGACCACAAGAAGCGTGCAGCAGCGATCATGTAAAATGTATGAAACCTACAGGAAAGTTTTGTGATTGTGGCCGGTGACCTGTGTGCGGCGACCCTTAAGGTCTAGATCACTCATGCACGAAATGCGCATGGAGATGCAACGCCGGGGCGAAACTCCGCTGCCGTGACAAGTCGCAGCA
Organism: Mythimna vitellina; assembly: GCA_949316375.1. Taxonomy (NCBI): domain Eukaryota; kingdom Metazoa; phylum Arthropoda; class Insecta; order Lepidoptera; family Noctuidae; genus Mythimna; species Mythimna vitellina. The sequence goes on along the minus strand of OX438702.1, from coordinate 20,520,623 downwards.
TGGCGGACAGAGCTCCGGCGAGTTCTCATGGAGAAATGGCGACAGCGACTGCAAATCGTAGGGGCCCAGCAGGGTCGAAGCCTACTGGGGCCACGGGTAGTGTGAAAGCGAAACCCGGGGCCCTGGGACGAAGGCAACGAAGGAACAGGAGTGGGTTTTTAGTCAGTAAGAGTCTGACACTATCTCCCGCTCCGCCCAAGAGCGGGGATGTCATAAGGATGATTTTCCCACCCAATAAAAAAAAAAGGTCTAGATAGATGGTGATCGTTTGAAATTATGGTTATTGAACCGCATTTTTTTTTAAAGAAGTATTCAGAATATATAGAACATAATCTGCTATAATCCTTGCATACTTCTTTTGCTTCATCGAGTGAAAACTTCAAAGTCTTGAGCATCGGCATCGAGTCGCTAGCCTGACAGTTTTCTATTGTTTACATATTGAGGGGTTTGCGTCGGAAATGGACAATCAAATTCTGCAAAACCCATCATCGAACTACTAGACATACGGCGTTGCGCCACCAGTACATAGTGCACATCCCAAGGAAACGTAAAATTTTTTTAGGAAACACATTCATTATGCGTACAGCTAAGTAGTGGAAGTCCCTACCGGAGTCTGTGTTTTCTGATAGCTACAACCTAGAGGTCTTTAAACCAAGAGTGAATAGGTTACTTCTAGGCAAGCGTGCTCCATCGTCGACCACATCATCGCTTGTCAAGTGGGATAGTGGTAAAACGTGAACCTTTCTATATATATATAAATAAATAGCTGTTCGTTAGTCACGCTAAAACTCAAGAACGGCTGGACCAATTTGGCTAATTTTGGTCTTGAAATATTTGAGATAGTCCAGGAAAGGTTTAAATGGAGAGAAAAAAAAATAAAAAAAAATCCAAATACAACGCCAACCCTAATTAAAATGTCATAATAAAATGAATTATGCTGTTCTGGTAATGCCAGTAGATGGCGTTATCCTTACTATTAGGCGGTACGAAGTTCGCCGGGTCAGCGTTAGTCTTGCTAAAACTAAAAAACTGTTGGACCGATTTGGCTAACTTTGGTTTCGAAATATTTGAGATAGTTCAGGGAAGGTTTAGACGGTGAGAAACAAATGGAGAAAAAAAATCCGAATACAACGCCATCTCAAATTAAAATGTCATTATAAAATGCATTATGCTGTTCTGGTAATGCCAGTAGATGGCGTTATCCTTACTATTAAGCGGTACAAAGTTCGCCGGGTCAGCTAGTCAATAATAAAAAAGCTAGTCATTCATGCACGTCAATTGCGAGTACTACGCACTTAGCCTTTCTTAAAAAAATCTAATAACAATACATTTTTTCAGGGGAATTTTTCATGAAGTGCACCTATGTACTGTTAATCTCTCTAAATCTTCAAACACACACATTCTTACTGTGGATTATTAATAATTGAAAGAGATTAAATTATCTCGCACGCTTCAGATAAACTACTACATAATGAGAATTTTATCAAGAATTATGATGGATGTGCTTCAGATAACTTCCAAAATAAAATTATTCGTTCTGGCGGTTCTATTTATTTTGACGTATGCCAAACATGAGGATTATGTTGGGTTAGTATTTTACATTTACTAAAAAAAATCAGAGAGCAGTGGTGGCCGAGTGGTAACGGCTCCGACTTACGACTTGTAGGTCTCGGGATCAAACCCAGTCAGGCGCATTACTTTGTGTAATTTATTTCATCACCACTGCTTTAAAACGGTGAAGGAAAACGTCGTGAGGAAAACGCCATGTCCTAGATCCAAAAATTCGAAGACACGTGACATTCACCAACCCGCACTGGGCCCGCGTGGTGGATTACGGCCCATTCCCTCTCCTAGAGAGGAGGCCTGAGTCCCAGCAGTGGAAACATTGAAAGGCTGATTATGCTATGCTATGCTAAAAAAAAACTAAATCCATATAACATATATCATCATCGTCACAATTTCAGCATAAAGACGTCCACTGTTGGACATAGTCTTCCCCCAAGTGTAGCTACAATGAACGGTTTTATGCGCTTCGCATCTATCGGATTCTCGTGACCCTCACCGGTTCTTCTGTCCATCTTGTGGGAATAGAATAGTATAGAATCGTTTATTTCTGAGTACATGGTATATGAAGATCTTAATATTAGACGGAATCACATATACTACCTTTGCTGGTGTAGAAATATTAAATGAGTATCTAATTTTCAAATTCACATAATTATAGTTCATACAATATTAGGTAAAATTAAAAAATAATATAATAGTCGCAGTTTTAAATAAATATGAGTAACTTTATGGACCACGTTATTTTTTTTCATACATAATTAAAAATGACTAATAATTTCAAAGTTAACTATTTTATATAATGTAATAAGCAAACAAAAAAAATATATTGAAGAATTTTATAATAATGTCAAAAAATATTCATTAAATATCAACATTTATTACTAATACAATGTCAATATTTATTATTACTGCAATGTCAATATTTATTACTACTATAATGTCAATATTTATTACTAATACAATGTCATTATAAATTACTAATACAATGTCAATATTTATTACTTATGCAGCCTGGAGGCCTGGAGGCCTGGAGACCTTAAAACGCTGCGTCTTCTGGTACGAGGTCATCAATCCAGAACCCTTCGGTCCCAAGGACCATCTACATCATCATCATCGTCATCATCATCGTTTATTATCTGTTCTGCATCCATTATGCCCTACTGCCAAGTATGTTTGGCCTGGTTTGGTTTATTTGGGCTTTGTTGGTAACCTTGGATCTCCTGCGGGCATCTTCATTTTGAATGGATTTAATCTTATCTAATTAGCCCATTATGTCCATCGCATGCTGGGCAAAGGCCTCCTTCTCCTTTTTCCACACATATCTGAACCACCAGCCCACCTCACTCCAGAAGTAGATGAGTTTTTTCAGTTTGCTCAGGGCGTCTATGAGTGAATTCGGTATTCTCAAGGTTGCACTAGAGGAGCACATGCGCGACAGTTTGCTCTGACTCCATGCATCCTCTGTACAGAAGACTATCCATGATATTAATTGTGAAAAAGTGTTTGTTTAATGAGTAGTGTTCGGTGATAGTCCCCGCCACCAGACGTAGGCTGTACAGTCCAGTCGCAAAAGGTTGCTGTTTAGGGTTCTATTAAGTATGGCATGGCTTCTTTAGCCTGCCTGCAGCCAGGTGCCAGGGACCACCACCTTCCTGCTTGTGCGTTGGGTTGGTGTGCTATCGTAGCCAACCATTCAACTGACCAAAGGGTATTGCCACGTTGGGTTCAAGCCCAAAGATCCCGCCTTGCCAGCTCATCAGCTGCGTCATTGCCCAGTGTAATGTCCAAATTCACTGCAGTGTCACAGAGTTACAGTGTTATTGTTTGGCACTGTGACGCATTCTAGTGCAAAATGGCATTTTTGTATGAGTTTCTAGGTTGTTGAGGTTTTTCCCAGTGACCAGTTTGTTGACCTTAAACGGCTATGAAAGTAAAAAAAAATTGGTTCACTTTTGATTGTTTAATGATATATTTAACTCAGAATCTTAAAGGTGGCAAAATATATGCTTGTAGCTGGAGCAAAAGTAGCAGCTACTGCTACAGGTATGACTGTCACTGCCTCAAGATTGAAAATTATTATATGTGTCCTATACTGCATCATAACTGGGCAAAGGCTCACTCTATTCTTTACATTGTTTCTAGCTCTGGGCTACTTCTTGACAATTCATCTAAGTCGGGTCGTTCCATTACATTAGTGGTCTTTTTCGGGTCCCACCGCTTCTGCGAAGCAGTAATACTAGCTAAGGAGGCAGCACGCGTGAGGAAACGGCCATCACGCCCCAGCCACCGCACGCCCCGGGCGTTGGAAGCCGCAGGACAATCCCCGGCCATCGTAGGCGCGGGCTTGTGAACGACAAGCAATGGGTAGTCGTCCTGCCATTCAGTAATAATCTGGACCGAGTTCAAGTCATTCATAGCGCGTAATGTGCCTCGTGCGCCTAAAAGAAATGTCAACATAACCGGCAACAGGGCCGATACTCGCTAGAGTTACGGGGAAAATCTGAAAAGGAAACCCCTTGGTCCTAAAGTGCAATGCGCAACTAAAGGACACAAGTGTGGTTTTAGTGACCAAAAGTCTGACAAGTCCAACCGCTGTACCCTAAAGTAGAAGAAGCCATTGGATGATTTCCTACTCCAAAAAATATCGCTCCAAAAATTTAGCAGTAGGTGTACTATAAACAATGCCCCATAGATTTTTAAATGACTGCTCTAAAATTCCTTCTAGATGGAAATCCTACTACATAAATACTTCTACCACAGAACAGGTAAAGAAGCTCAATGCTGTACGTACAAAAATGGATCTGGATTTCTTAAGCCCAGCTCACGTGAAACGGGAGGCAGTGGTTTTAGTTAAGCCTGAACAGCAAGATGAGTTTATAAAGAACTTAGATCATTTGGGCATCAAGTACAAGATTCACGTTAATGATATTAAGTTGTAAGTTTTTTTAATTATTTTTTTGTGAAAACATTTGTGGATATCTGGAAGACAAATATGAGTATAATATATGTCAGCTAGATTTAAGTCCTTTATAAATATCAATTATTTAAAAGAAAAACGTAACCCTACATTAGAAATAACTTCTGTATCGTGGGTGTTTTACAAATTCGTAAACTTACTTAGATACCTTCACAAAAAACCCAGACCCGTACTAATATTTGTTCCGTGTGGGAATCAAACCCTTGACACGCAGTGCAATAACCGATGAAGACCATCTCAGACAAATCTGCACTGTTCTTATGTGATTTGACCATTACATATTAACTGTATGGACTTTAAAAGAGACTTTGACCCCTGAGTTTGTTTCGGTGTTTCTTCTCAGGGTAGTCAGCTAGGAAACACCGGCCTCATCTAGTATAAAATGACAAAAAAAAATTGACGTGTAAAAGTGTTTTTTTAAACCTACTTACAAAATAAATATCATTTATCATTTATGATAGCTCAACCACTTCGTCAACTGTGTCATCCAGGAATCGAGAAAGAATCTGGATTTTAATTATACAAAAATCTGATATAACTGAAACGTGGCTGAGACAAAAGATCAGATTTTAAAGCGTATCTTGACAAAGGTCTGAGTCTAGCAGTGGACTACGATAGGCTGAGTTGACTGTCTGAAATTATTAAGTTTTACCGAGAATGATGTTTTTTTAAGGGCGCTGGATCATGATGATGAAATGAACAAAAATAGGTCCAAGGTTATTGCTAGAGATGGTGGTGATAAAATGTCTTACGATGATTACCAGCGTTTGAAAACGGTAAGTGAATCGTGATATTGTTAAAGTGAAGACAACGATTTTATAAATTCTCTATTGTATAGATAAAACATCCATCTCTGTAAGAAAGCTGCAATACTCTTTCGTTAGCCAGTCAATAACACAGACAAAATAAATAGAGATACAAATACAACAAATTATAATGAGAGATTAGGAGGACATAGCAGTTGCATTCGGTTACATTAGATGCCGACCGACCCTAATATATTTGGGAAAAAGCCAGGCAAGTAATGATGATGATACTGAAACAAAGAGGCAAGAGCACAAGGTTTACCCTGACATCCTAATTCTGTCATCGCAGATTTGAGTCATGATCAAATTCGTTTACAACAGACACAAAATATAAGATGTGATGACGTTTCTTAACAAAATGTAATGCTCAAATTTTTTTTTATCTATGATACTAATATTATTATTATAATATAATAATTATAATCTATAATTCTATTTTGTATCATAACTCTTTTTGAAATTTTTTTTTTTTTTAGTTTGTATGACGTATTTATTTTGAGAATTCTATTTATATGTAATTGTTATATTTTATTCTGTATGGTTGTGTGAATACTTAATAAATATTAATTTCATTTTTACTATTTTAATTAATTTCATGTTTATTGACTGTGATATGTATTTAATAATTGTAATAGTAATATGATAGTTTTAGTTAATAAGATAAATAAGTTTTCGTAAATTGGCTCAAATTAATTTATCATGGTTGTTATGTTTAGATTGACGCCTATATGGCATATATTGCCGCTGAATACCCAAACACCGCAACTTTAGTAACAGCTGCAGATTCTTTCGAGGGACGACCAATACGTTACATGAAAATATCAACCACCAATTTCAAAGACAAAAGAAAACCAGTCATCTTTATCGAAGGTGGTATCCACGCCAGGGAGTGGATCGCTCCCCCTACCGTCACTTGGGCCATCAAGAAGCTTACTGAGAATGTCACTGAACCTGATCTTCTCAATAACTTTGATTGGATTCTCATGCCTATTGCAAACCCTGATGGTTATTATTTCACTTTTAATGGTGTAAGTATCGTCTGTTTGGTAAAACACATAAAAACTACGACATCGATCATTTTCTTGACATAATATGTGTTTACCTTTTAATTTCAGAAGCGTCTTTGGCGCAAGAACCGCTCTAGGAATCACCCCAACGATCTTTTCTGCCCTGGAGTCGACGAAAACCGTAACTTTAATATCGCTTGGAACTCCGCCGATGCTAGCACAGATCCCTGTTCCACGGTATATGCTGGAAGTCGACCGTTCTCCGAAATAGAGACGCAAGTTATTAGGAACATACTTATGGAGCATCTCCCTCGCATTGCTTTGTTCCTGGCAATGCATAGCTACGGCAGTTTGGTTTTACACTCATGGGCGCATAATATCACACTTTCTTATAACTATGATGATCTTACCTCAGTTGGCTTTGCCATTGCCGATGCTTTCTTTGATCATGGCCCAGCCAATTTCCCTCCTTTTGTTGTTGGGTCGACTGCAGAGGTACTGTACTTATGTAGCGGGAGTTCTGTAGACTACGCGCATCATATTGGAGTCTCTTTGGCATATACCATTGAGTTGCCTGGTTTTAAGCAGCAACAACGTGATACTGGATTCAATCTAGAACCTCAACATATTAAAGATGTTTGCCGTGGTACTTGGGCTGGTATCGTTGTTGGTACCAGATTAGCCAAGACGTTATTTCAAAGGTCGGTTTCTTGATTGTTGTTATTGGTTAAAATTATTTATATAAATTATATCGTGTTGTTTTTTTTAATTTGAAAATAAAGGCATAGTTAATTGTTTATCATGTTTGTAGATCTGCCTGTTTTTCCCAACTATATGGTAAGAGATGTATTGACAAAACATGGAAGACTTCAATTTTATCTGCCTTTACTTCTGACTATATCTATAATGACTGTCACAGATCTACAAATGAAACTCGGGACCAATTATGGAAAATATTTAAACAAAACATTAATTGACTATTAGTTCAGGATATTAAATATTTAACATACCTTGCAGTCATGAGATGAGGTTAGTGTTCAGCAGTGGAATTTTACGTGAATGATTAAACTATATGATTATAACTTACAGGCTATTTTTAGAGAATTCTTTCTTCTTTTGATTTATGATTTTATAAACAGGTTCAATATCAATAATTCCATAATCTACACTCACATTTACACCCAGTGGATTAACTGTTATAAAATCATTATGAAAACTAATCACGCAAACTATGTCGCTCGCTTCTGTTATCGGTAATATAATTTGAAATAATGTCATTGTTATCAGTGTGTAAATTGTTATAAAAACTCTGGTGATCAAGCCCTTCAGGATAACCGTACGTGCATCCAATGATGAAGCTGCTTGTACTAGCATCCGTGCTCGTTTTAGCATATGCCAAACATGAAGAATATATTGGGTGAGTATTACTTTAATTTAATTTTTTTATTGATTTTATTTTCAATTAAGGCTTTCATCAAGTTCATAAAACTCAAAAAAAAAAATTAAATCTACAAAGGAGTTAAAGCTCACTGATATTGAAACTATGTATTTTTTAATTTATGTTAAAAAATCCAAAAAATTTATTCTAGATGGAAATCCTACTATGTAGGACCTTCCACAGAAGAGCATGTGAAATACCTGCATGAACTTGGTGCCAAATTGAACTTGGATTTTTTAAGTCCACCCCATGTGCAACGGGAGTCGGTAGTTTTAGTGCAACCTGAACACCAAGAAGAATTTACCAAGAACCTGGGCAATTTGGAAATCCCATACAGGATTCATGCTGATGATATTAAATCGTAAGTTTTTGGACAACATTTTTTTACAAATCCAAACGATTAAAAATTTATATAAGCACTTTAAGGAATTCCAAAATCCACTTAAGGATCCATTATTATATGTTTTCTTTTTGTCCTTAATCATTCACTTACTGTTATTTCAAATTAATTGGTGGTTGATGCAATATGGCTCCTTCCATACACCTGTCCACTACAGGAGTTATTATTTGTCATCTCGGTTGTTACCCCCCTTTGTAGTGGTAGCAATATTATTTTTCACAGTCTGTTCATCGTCTGTTTGGTTTTTCTTTTCTCTAGTAGCATCATTTGTGCAATGTGCATTTGGATATTCTTATTTTTTACAAGAGATATTTCTTATTCAGTAAACATTAAAAGTTATTATTTCAGCAGATCAATAACTTTTCTATTACACCTAAAATTCTTCATGTTTTTGTTTTATTTATTTATTTGGTAAATACTGTAAAATTAAGAGAAAAAAAATTCTTTGTTCGTCAATTATAATATGTTTTTTTATTATTGCAAGCACGATCGGACCAAGGGAACGTAGTCTTGGGAAAAAAGTATCTTATCTCTATTTCTAAGATTCAATCTTATGTATACTAATTGATGCGGACAAAGTCGCGGGCAAAAGCTAGTGTATACTAAAATTATTTCAAATTGGTCAAGTGGTTTAAACTGGAAAACAAAACAGACAGTTTATTTAAATTAGATATTTCCTTTAAGGAATTAGACGCCATGAACAAATGTTACACAGAACATCTCATATTACTTAATATTTTCTTTTACAGTGCTCTTGATCATGACGATGAGGTCATTCAAGATTGGACCAGGACCATTACTAAAAATGGAGCCAAATCTATGCCTTTCAATAATTATCAGCGGTTGGCCGTGGTAAGTGTAGTGTACCATATTATTAGTAATTGCAAACACAGTAAGCAAGAAATAGTGAACTCTTTTTTTTTGAGGTGTTTATATCGTTATAAGGAATGTTACATAAATAGGACATTTTAACAGATGTTAATTAAGCCAGCAAATTTGATATATTTATAATATTTTATCATAAACATATACAATTTGCTTAGTCACTAAATCAATACAATTTAAATTATATTATTTATTTTTTATTATTATTGTAATTTGAACACGTGACACTGTCAAAAATTGTTGTTCAAATAATGATTAGCATGATTTATTTTTTTAATATTATGATTGATTGTACTTTAGTAATTAACAAAATCCAGTTAGTTCAGTAATCTGGTTTTAAGCAGATAATGAACGAAACTAGACTTTGAGCGTTAGAAATCGTTCACATTATCTTAAATTATTTACGATTAAATAATTCAGTGAAATATGATGCAAGAAACAGACAAACTGAAATTTTCGGGACATTTCATTAGGTTAAATGAAATAGGTCTTAAACTTTAGATAACCTCAATAGTAACTAGAACTTCACTATTAGGCTAGGTTAGGTTAGGTTAGGCATGTTTTATTAAAAAAAATCGGTGTATTTAAATATCGATGAAATTTCAGATTTAAAATCTGCCAATAAATTACTCGAATCTGTTCTTCTGATCTTTTTCTTATTAAAAAAATAATAGGCTGAACAACAAAAAAATATAAAATAAATACAAAACAAAAACACAAAAAAAAACAAAACAAAAAACAAAAAAACAAAAAAAAAACAAACACAAAACAAAAACAGAAACAATACAAACAATACTAACTAAATTATCTTTATTTTCAGATTTATGCCTACATGGCAGATATCGCTGCCAGATTCCCAAACATTGCCACCTTAGTGACACCAGCAAACTCTTTCCAAGGGCGACCTATAAGATACCTAAGAATCTCAACCACCAACTTCCAAGATAGGCGCAAACCAGTCATCTTCATCGATGGTGGTATCCACTCAAGAGAATGGATCTCTCCTCCTACTGTTGTATGGGCCATCAGGAAGCTGACTGAGGATGTCACTGAACCTGACCTTCTGAATAACTATGATTGGATTTTGTTGCCTGTTGTTAATCCTGATGGCTATGAGTTTACTTTTACAAACGTTAGTACAAATTCTTCATTTTGATATATTCTTGTCCATTTTATCTCTGTATTGAGATTTGTTTTCTACACGTAGTCTCCATGATTGACTAATATTCATGCATCATAAAACTTTTTGTTTCTCCATTCGTCAACATTTATATTGATCAAAGTTTTAATTTAATTACGTGAGAGTTACTGAGACAGTCACTTTTTGTATATTACCAAATTCAGTTAATAAAACATGTTTCTCTTCCAGACTCGGTTTTGGCGCAAGACTCGCTCTACCAACACGCACATCAGCAGTGGTTTATGCCCTGGAGTTGATGGTAACCGCAACTATGATTTCGTCTGGAACTCTGTCGGAACCAGTAATAATCCCTGCTCCGACATTTATGCTGGAAACCGCGCTTTCTCCGAAATTGAGACGAGAGTCGTTCGAGATATACTTCAGCAGCATCTTACCCGTATTGCACTGTACATTACCATGCATAGCTTCGGTAGTATGATCCTATACCCCTGGGGTCACAATGGCGCTCTCTCCCATAACAGCTTCGCTCTTCACACAGTTGGTGTTGCCATGGCTGATGCTATCCGCAGCCACTCCTTGCCAAACTTCCCTCGCTACGTAGTTGGTAACTCTGCTTTGGTCTTGAATTACCGGGCTGCCGGTGCTTCTGAAGACTACGCTCATTTAATTGGTGTTCCTTTGACCTACACTTTCGAGTTACCAGGTCTGTCTAGTGGCATGCAAGGTTTCAATCTGGATCCTAGGTTCATTGAACAAGTATGCCGTGAAACTTGGGCTGGTCTCATTGTAGGTACTAGGAGAGCTGGACAGTTGTTTACTAATTAAACCTGGTGATAACAAAATGAAACGTAATTGATACTGATATTTTTAATTAAAGATAAGTTTGATGGATGGGTGTTGTTTTATTTACTTGAAAATGTTTGTGCACGTAAATGTACGTGATTAGATTTTTAAGTTAGCACTACTAGGTCAATCTATCTTTTTTTATTATACTGCCTTTGACATTGTGAAAAGAAAAGATGGATGGATTGTGTGAACAGTGATATGAAAGAAAAGGAAGTTAGTGATAGTATGACTTTTGACAGGATAGAATGGAAGAAAAAAACGGGTTGCGCCGACCCCAAATAAGATGGGACAAAGGCAGGAAGATGATGACTGCCTTTGACATTGTAAAGAAATAAAATCATTTTTTTCCTCTCTTAAAGAAGCCAAAAAAATATTTATCGATAAAATTCTATCGACACCAAAGCCACCACTAAAGATCCTAGCAAACGCGAATAGAATACTCAGAATTGGAAATTGATCCCGCGTTGCTCTAAAAGTTTCGCGCCTTCGAGAGCGCTGGTAAAATTCCAATTAAAGCGCGGAGTTTACATGCACGGCGACCCCTTAAGAAATATGCAAATATTCATCATACTTTTGAATACTTAGAACTTCGTAATAGTATTAAGTGGCGGAATATTGATGGACTAATTTGGGGTGGCTGAAGTTAGCGCTTATTATTTTAGAACTTTGGGACTGGAGTTCGTTCAGAATCGTACGGGCTGGATTTCTCTAGATGGTTTTGTTGAATAGTAGAAGTTATTTAATTACAAACATAATTTAGACTTTCTTGTAGTCGTCTTTCTTATGGAATATTGACACTCTAAAACGCGATTTAGATGTGTTCATTGTATTGTATTCAGTTTCTTAAGGGGATGCAACTCGACATACATTTTCACTGTTTTTTATACAACTAATCTTACGCGATTATGACGTTATTACACATTTTTCATCAGATATTTTGGAAACACAGTATCTTGTAGATATCTAGGCTTCTATTGAAATCAATGTATAAGTTTGTGTAAAACTAATCCAGTAAAGACCTCTGAAAATCTGCTATTTTGCATGAATTTTGACACTTCATAAACTTACTCGAAAATAAAAAAGTCAATAAAGTCAGTAAAAGCCATGCCAATTTAATCAAGATTCTGAATAACGACAATTTTTTCAAAAACTTTTAAGGGTTTCAAAAAAAAAAACACGTATTTCTTGAAACATGTTTAGTAAAATATTCCAGTAAATCGCGGAATTACCGAATGCTAATAGAGTACTCAGACGTTATCTCTTTTTTCGCTTTGTCTTTTCGTCAAATATCGCGTTGGATTGGGTTAGGTAAAGTAACAAGCTTTAAAACATGCTCCAATGTTGACGATAGGCGAGTGAAAAAAGACCCTCTTAAGTGAAATCCTCTCTTATATCTTTTCATAGGATTAAATGTACGCAAAAATTTTGTGTGGGTTGGGTCCAATCCCTGGGTCAGTTTAAAAATGTCATCCTGTTTTTTCTATTGTATATCTCAATAATCATTCGATTTGTTTGCGCTTATTTATTTATTCTTCTTATATACACTTATTTTTCTTCTTAGCGTATCGATGGCAAAACTAGTTAAATTCCTTGGCTGGCCCAGTATTCGGCCACGGCAGTGCCGTCTGCTGATGCTGTCAATAGGCCTCTATATGAACAGGTAATAGGGCACGTGATGCAGGATGGAAGGTAGAACATGGTCTGCGGAGAAACGCCGCACAAACACTGAAGATCGGAACCGTCCAAGAACACCCATCTATGGAGATTGTCTTTGCTGCGCCCAACTTGGGTGCGGATTCTGTTTAGAGTTTTCCATGTGGGCCATGGCAACTCGTGTCCAGGAGAGAGGCTCTTCAACGTCTCGACAAAGTCATCAGGAGGTTTAAATTTCTCCCGCCAGAGGTTATTAACAACTATTATTATGTGTTAAAGACTTTCTTTCTAAAATAAACCGTTGCCCTACACTAGGATAGCTGTATGTATCGAGGATGCGTTAACAATCATTTCAAGTCACATACTTGAACAGTCCCGGAACAACTATCCGTGGGCAACATAAATATTTTGTCTGTGCGGGAATCGCATCTAGGACACACAGTGCAGCAGTTAATTGCTCAATCACTGATTCAATCGCACCCATATAAATTGGTACTACCTGGTACCTATAATTAATGTCTGTAAATTTTGACCTATTAAGAGCGTCATTTTCGAGGTACATTCATATAACCGCTCTTACGTGATTATGATGTTTATTACACACCCTTTTCTAGATATTTTGGATACACAGCTATCTTGTGGATATTATCTAGGCTTCTATAGAAATAAAAAAATAATTTGTGTAAAACTAATCTAGTAAAGACCTCTTGAAAATCTGCTACTTTACGTGTACCTTGGTCCTCCATAATGTACTCATATATTAAAAATATAAAAAAATACTAATAATCGAGATTCTAAATGACAACAATTTAAAAAAAAATCTTTTAAAGCTTTAAAAAATACACGTATTTCTTGGAACAAATTTGTGAAATATTCGAGTAAATCACGGAATTACCGAATGCCAACAAAGTTTTCAGGCGTTATCTCTCTTTCTTTGCATTGCCTTTCTATCAAACATCACGTAGGATTGCATTAGATGAAACAACAAGCTTATAAACCATGCTCGATGTTGACGATAGGCGAGTAGAAAAGGACCCTCTTAATACGAGCAACTAGATGTCCCAATGCTGCGACATTTTGTAAGCGTTTTGGTACGGCAAGGGGGCATCCCTTGCTGTACCAAAACGCTAAAGATAACCTTGTCGGTCATAATGTGTCCGTCGTTTGTATCTTATGGTTTGTTGTTTAGATTAACTTACTAACTCATAGATTAAGCTTTTTAGTAACAAATGGAAGAATCAAAAGAATCGTCAAAGTTAAGTGGTAGTGGGCAAGGCACATTGCTCACAGAACAGATGGACAATAAGGACGAAAGGTTCTGGAATGGCGACCACGTACTGGAAGACGCAACGTTGGAAGGCCTCCCGTAATGTGTACCGATGACTTAGTGAGGGTTGCGGGAATCCGATGGACGCGAGACGCACAGGACCGGTCGTTATGGCGAAACTTGGAGAAGGTTTATGTCCAACAATGGATGTCTTTTGGCTGAAATAATGAGTAAATGGGCCTGTGTTTTTTTTATTGGGTGGAAAAATCATGTCATGACAAATCCCACTATTGAGTGGAGCAGGAGATAGTGTCAGACTTTTACTGACTAAATACCCACTTCTGTTCCTTCTTTGCCTTCGTCCCAGGGTTTTAACTTTCACACTATTCGTGGAAATGGGCCTGTGTTGACAAATTAATGAATAAATAGTTTTTATTGATTACTTTTCGTCTCTCTCTCACATTCTGTTTCTAATTTAAATTCTTGTAAATCTTTTTTTCATTCTCTTCTTCTTTACACGAGTAAGAGTAATTAAAGCAATAACATTGATGTAAAGGCACCCTTATGAGGTGTAAAATTATTCAGCATTGCAAACCCCATCAAACAAAGTTCAGGCGTTTTTGCATAATTTACGCACAGACAGACAGAAGTTATAAAAGCTTTTGTGTTGTCAGTTTTATTTTGTAGGTATATGTATTGTTGAACTCAATATGGTAATGAACGATAAAAGTTTTTAAAAGGATTATTTCTCCTTTTAAATAGAGAATGCCTATTCGATCTTCACAAAACAGTAACCTATTATACCTACATGTAATACCTTTTTTACGGTAAATAGGCAGCCTGAAAATCTGTTCAGACCAGACAGTCCGTTGGCAGACATTTAAGTGAGACCTCCTGGCACGCCCTTTAGTTAGAATTGTACGAAAGAGTTACCAAGGCTCTGGAACGCAAAGGACTAGGCTTACCTTGCCCTTAGCCTTACTGACTTAAGTCAGTAAAAGTCTGATATTCTCTACTTTCAGCAGACTAAATTACTTGATGATTTTCCACCAAAAAAGATACATCTTGATCTTGATGGGTGATAAAAGATCCACAGATGGCAGAGGAAGTCACTCTTGAAATCTTGAAATTTATGGGTCTTTAGATATATTTAGAACAAACAGGTTGCAAAGTCTCGCAAATCTTCATTATAAAGGGAGAATCCTCCGACCAGAAGGGTGTTGTGTCTGGTTCGTGCCTATAAGAGATTTCGGAATGTTGTATTTTTTTTAGGTGGAAAAATCATCAAAGTCAAAGTCAAAGTTTTTTATTTCACATAGGCCTACATGGGCACTTATAAAACGTCAGAAGCTAGTGCACGGTTCCAAATTGGTCGTTTCCTATGGAGAAGAACCGGCAAGAAACTCCAATCAAACATCCAATGTCATCCCTCGATCTTGGGCGGAGCATGAGGGTGTGTCAGACTTTTACTGACTAAAAACCCACTCCTGTTCCTTGATTTTCATACCAGGGCTGAGTCTTCCTTTCAGAAGCAGACCCTTGGCCCCAGTAGGCTTCGATCTTGCTGGGCCCGTACGGTTTGCTGACATCTCCTTGAGGCGCGCGTGGAACAGTACGCGCCGTCGACGACTTAAGCTCGGTCCGGACGGCGGACAGACGGCGAGCTACCCATTGCTCGCGGTCCGCTAGCCCGCACCGTGGCCGGAAATCGGGATCGGGATCCCGATGGCTGGGGCGTGACGGCCGCACATTTGCGCGTGCACGTGCGGTCTCCTCTTTTGCTAACATTTCTGCTTCGCGGCGACCGCCTGCCACTCCTCCTCGCTTCGGACTAAGGCCTGTACCAAAACTCGGCGCGAGAGATCGTTGCCAACGATCTCCCCCCAGAGAACACGGCGGTGCTCTGCCCAAGTGGGGCATACCTCTACCGTGTGCTCCACCGTTTCCTCCGGGGGACTGTTGTATACGAGTATGTTAAAATTCTAAATCTATCGTGCGATAGATTTAGAATTTTATTTTTTAAGCGGCAAAGCTATTGCCACAGAGACTAGTATAACATAGCCGTCAGCTAAGTAAATAAATACAAAAATATCTGTCGAAGCCAAAATACTAAATATCCGCCTTCATCAGCCAATCCGATAGCACAAACTAAACATACAAACAAACGATGATAATAAGATTCTAGTAACCGAAATATTGGCCATTGTTATTCTAAGAATGTTCGAGAAATGGTTGAACGGTCCAATCTCGATGGCCATGGATTTAATAAGGTTTCACTGTTTGCTTTCTTTATTAGATATTATAACTGTCTGTTTTCTGGAATCAAAGACATTAGAACTCCCTCAGGTAGATTGGGCTTAAGTGCACATGAAAAAATAAGGCTATTGGGTGTCCTGTGGTTATTTTTGTATAATGTTTTATATTAAACTAGCTTCTACCTGCGGTTTCGCCCGTGTGAAAATAGATAGAAACCGCATTATGGAAAACCATACAAACTTCCAACCCCCGTTTTACCCCCTTGGGGTAGAGTTTTGCAAAATAAGGAAACTACCTGCCAAATTTTAAGTTTGTAGGTGTAATATTTTAGAGAGATGAGATTTCGCGATTAATCAGTAAGTCATATTTTGCTTTTATATATATAGATAATAAGTTACACAAAACAAATAATTTCTGAAAACAGCATCAAAATTGGTTATTAAAATGAAGCAACAATTAGTATTGCATTTTGTATATTGGTTTGAAGAAGAGTGTGGGCGTTCATCTTAAATAGCACATCTCTTTTGAGTACACGTAACCTAATGGCGGTGACGTCACAATTCAGTATATGTATCCTTATGTGTTATTTGACATACTGTATAGATCAGAATGTTGGGCTGTGAAAACGATTGATGAAAAAAGATTGCATGTAGCGGAGATGAGAATGTTGAGATGGATGTGTGGTGTGATGAGAATGGATAAAGTAAGAAATGAGTATATTAGAGGAAGTTTGAAAATGGCGCTAGTGACTGAAAAGTTAAAGGGGGATTGTTTGTCTTGGTAAAGTCATGTAAAGAGGAGAGATGAAACGCATATTACTAAAAGAGTTATGAGCATACATGTGGATGGGTGGAGAAGGAGAGGGAGGCCAAAGAAAAGATGGATGGATTGTGTAAAGAGTGATATGAAAGAAAAGGAAGTTAGTGATAGCATGACGAGTGACAGGGCAGAATGGAAGAAAAAAACGTGTTGCGCCGACCCCAAATAAAACGGGACAAGGGCAGGAAGATGATGACCATACTTATATACCGTTGCGACCGAGTGACAAAAAAAAAACATGAGAATAAATATTTTTAAATTTTCGTTTGTGTCAGTCACTCTCAAATCAAAATAAAATTTTGGACGTTTTGTGAATTGTAAAAATATTTTTTAGTTTTTCTTTAGGGTCCCTACCTCAAAAGGAAAAAAACTGAACCCTTACAGGATCAACTTTCTTGTCCGTCCGTCTCTCTGTCTGAACGCGTGGAGGTATCGAGTTGCTATTAAAACCACATACTCAAGTCTGCGGTCTCTTGAAGTTGTAAAAAAATCAAATTTCTAAGTTAATGAAAAAAAAAAAAGATACGGCCGTTTATGTCGCAAAAAACGTATATTTCGAGACTCTCAAAGAATCAAAATTCATAGGGTGCTTTCCATCATAGGATCGGGAGGCAAAATCTGCGGTGGAGATACAACGCCTAGGCTAAACTCCATGGCGGACACAGTTCCGGCGGGATCTTATAGTGAAATGGCGACAGCGGCTATACCCAGTGCTGGACACGCCATAATTATGGCAGTAAGTTCCCCCTTTGAGGAGTGGCTGGAAAGGCAACACGGTGGTCCTCACAGGACATGGTAAGTTCGAGAGGTTTCTGCACCGGGTTCGTGCGAAATAAACGCCCGGGTGTCACCATTGACTACGACATCGTTATGTCACAAAAAAAAACTTTCTTTGCGATTCGGAAAAATCCTCATAACTCTCGTTTTTATAGGTAAGTTTGTACGGAACCCTCAGTGTGCGAGTCCGACTCGCACTTGCCCAGTTTTTTAAATATTATTATGCTATCTATATTCTTTGACTTATTAAATATTAATTTGCATTTAGTTGTGTATTCAAATGAAATAGTTCTTTGAAGCTATTTTAGAGAACAAAGCTCCTAGACTTTCAAAGAAACTCATATATGAAAATACTCAACATTCTTCTGTTAATTAATCTTAAAATAACGAAGCATAAGAGTATGTGCACACTGGTAAAGCGAGCGGATAGTAGTAACAACAAAATAATGTACCGAAGAATCACCAAACTTAAGTTGCATTGGGCAGGACACATTACTCGCAGAACAGGATGTCGATGGGGCCGAAAGGTTTTGGAGTCGCGACCACGTATCAGTAGATGCAGTGTTGGAAGGCCTCCCACAAGCTAGACCGATTACCTGCCCCCCTAGCTAAGTTAAGATCGTTTCGTGACCGCGTGACTGAGCGTTGAGATGACGTCAGAACAAAGGAATCGGAGGCGTGGCCTAGGGGAGCTGGTGACGGTCGCGAGAATTCGATGGATGCGAGACGCACAGGATTGGTCATAACGACCAATCCGACGATTAGGGGAGGCCTATGTCCAACAGTGGACGTCTTTCGACTGAACTGATGATGACGAAAGAAGTTATCAACTTATAACCTCGTTTTCTAAGGTAAGTAACAGCATCCAATTGATTTTAGTGTCTGTACTTACTACCTTATTTAAGATGTATACGAGTATTGAGCCTGGAGACATCATGAGAAGTTGCAATGTCGATCCGTGTATAAGTTGTAAGTTGCTCGTTTAAATAAATCTTTACAGTATTTACTCGGATATCAATTAATTGATGGAGCTGAAGAATAATTCCATAGAATAAATCAGTGGCCCTGTATCAAAATACGAACCGTGAAAAGTCTAAAAATTCCAAATTGTCCTACTGAAAAGTTATATTGATGCGAAGTAGTTTTAAACTATTATCATAAATGTTGAGTTGTCGATGAGAATGCTCCCTATGTTTGATTTCAAAGAATAAACGTGCGTCATGTTTTGAATTTACGATATAAGTTCTTCTTTATTAAGATGACTATCTTATTCTATTATATAAAAAGTGAAACTGATTGATTGACTGACATACGATGCACAGCCGAAACTAATATCACTAAGAGTGTAAAATAGTGGACATCCCACCTATACGCACAAAACATTTTGGGAACACATTCATTGTGCGTACAGCTAAGGAGTGGAATTCCTTGCCGGAATCTGCGTTTTCTGATGGCTACAACCCGGGAATCTTTAAGCCAAGAGTGAAGCGCGCTTCATTGCCGACCGCATCTTCGCTTTCCATCAGGTGAGATAGCGGTAAAGCGCAATCCTATCAAAAATAAAAAAAAACAAAAATTTGCACAAGGTTTCTTTTTATCATGTAGGCGAGCAATAATATTCAAAATTCACCCCGTACAGGATGAAACAAGGGTTCAAAGTTTTTATGGAGAAATTTACTTTCACGCGAGTTAAAAATTGAGTCAGAAATTAGTATAAAATAAAAACATTTTGTGGTACCTGCTAAACAACAAAGAAATCAAAATAATTCCCCAAAAAAAGATTGAAAACCACTGCCCCTCTAGCCAAATTACGATCGTTTCGTTTGCGTCGAACGCCTCGAGAAGGCCACGAATCCAATTCCTTTGTTCTGACCACGTGACTGAGCGTTGAGTTGACGTCAAAACAAAGGAATCGGAGGCGTGGCCTCGAACGAAACGATCGTAACTTGGCTAGGGGAGCTGGCATAACTGCTTTATAAACCGATTATTTGCATCGAGAAAACATATTTTTAACACCTGTTCTAGACACCTATGGAGTGAAATTAGCGGCCAGAGTCTGTGCTTATAGATAGCTACAACCTATGCGTCTTTAAGTCAAGAGTGAGTAGGTTGCTTCTAGGCGTGGTCTATCGTCAACCACATCATTGCTTACTATCGAGTGATATAGTGGCAAATGCGAGATCTCATCATCATCATTCAACCGATAGACGTCCACTGTTGGATATAGGCCTCTCCCAAATGTCGCCACAATGAATGGTCCGGTGTGTCTCGCATCCACCGGACTTCCGCAAACTTCACCAGTCCAGTCATCGGTCCATCTTGTAGGGGGCCTTCCAACACTGCGTCTGCCGGTACGCGGTCGCCACTCCAGAACCTTTCGGCCCCAACGGCCATCTGTCCTGCGAGCAATGTGCCTTGCTCATTGTCACTTAAGATTGGCGATTCTTCGTGCTATGTCGGCAACCTTGTTTCTCCTGCGGATATCTTCATTTCTGAATTTCTGTTTCGATCACGCAAGGAAACTCCGATCATAGCCCTTTCCATTGCCCTTTGGGTAACTTTAAGCCTTCTGATGAGACGACGCGATATCTATCAATGAATAATCTACGAAAAAACGCCACAACGTCCCGTACGTGACATGTCCTTAAAATTATATTATCAAAATGAAAGCTTACAAACAATTAGAATATTCTGGAGAATTCTGGTACTTTCTGAATAATTTCTGAGCAGTGTTTGTCTAAATGCAACGGGACGCATCATGGCTGACAGTCTCGCTATGAAACACTCTCGATGAGAAATTTTAATGAATTTCTACCGTCTTCGGACGTATGATATGATAGAGTTACTGGATGCGACGTGACTATCTGGGCAGGATAGGCGTAATTTTAATAGATCTACTACTTTCAATAATAACTTTAGCACTTAATGGTTTCACTTTAAGGTAAAAGTGCCAGGGTTGTCTGCGAAATGCAAATCGTAATTTTTTTTTTGCAAGTTTCAGGTCTATCGGGATTTTTAAATATTGTTGGTTAATGAACTTGAAACTTAGCACAAGTTTTAATGAAAATTAATTATAAACAGTCAATATTCGGTTTTTCAAATTACTCTCAAAATACGGTTTAGGGGGTATAAAGGTACGTCCGGATCTGGCAAATGTGCCGCTTGCGGCCTACGCATGTGCATTTCATGTTCCTACAAAGCACGCGCGACGTAGGGGCTTCGTACGAACGATACAAGCGCGAAAAACACGCGCGTCGTTCGGAAACGGCTTGCGAGCGGAGGAATCTCCAGGTCTGGACACACCATCAAAGTCTGACGAAGTCGCTTACAAAGTGCTAGGAGGTTGTATCACTTTGACACGTTAATTTTTCCTTAGTTGAAACTAGATGAAGCCAGTGTTTCCCAGCTGACTATCTAGAGAAAAAACACCAAAATCAACTCACAAGTCAAAATCTCTTTTAAAGTCCATACAGTAAACATGTAATTTATGGTCAAATCATACAAGAACCATGCAGAGTCGTGTCCGAGATGGTCTTTTGAGGAAAGAACCACACAGATTTGAGTGGACCTCTGTTTTTCTAAAGTTTCTCATTTCTAGCAAAACCACTAAGTCTTCGATACCCACTCAGGAGAACCAGGTAATTAACTACGAAGGATTTAATGAAAATTATTATTGGTACCATCTTGCAAAGTGTTTGCATTTCATAAAGATTCGTTTGAATAGGTGCGCCTTCATTAACTATTCGCTTTTATAGAACGTGATTGGGGATTTGCTTCGTAAATATGTTTTAACTCTTAGACCACTTTTGGAAATATTTTGATGGTATAAGTAATAATAATATACCACAAGATTCGGCTATCTAGGAGCACGGTAGTGCCCCCGCCAAAACGAGCCAAGCGAAGCGTAAGGGCACTACCTAGTGCCTTTTCTTTCTTTTTTTCTCGAAGTGTTTCTTCGGTTTTTGGAACCCTCATAGATTTGGTTTCCGATGTAACAGATAGTTCATATTGTTGTTGTTTCGTTGCTTATTTCAGACACTAAATATTTGCATCACCTCCACGACGGTAGCGAAACGGCGAAGCCATACATTTTTACTAATATGTAGAATTTGTGAAGTTATGGTCGGTAGAGTTAGGTCGTGTAGATTCAGAAGCTTGGCTCTACATGAGATCTTTTTTAACCGACTTCTAAAAAAGGAGGAGGTTCTCAATTCGGATGTTTGTATTTTTTTTTATGTTTGTTCACGCATAACTTCGTTGCTTGCCAATCGATTTGAAAAATTATTTGTTTGTTGGAAAGTGTATACTTTCCCATAGTCACCAAGTTGGGATCTGATGATGGAATCTTGGCGAAATCGAGGGATTCCTCAAATATTATAGGCAACGATATAGAGATTTTGGTATTTTCATCGAGAACTTAAGTATTTACAGTCAAAAAGTAACATTTGATGAAGTGCAACTGATGAAGAAGACCAGTAATAGTCAACGGAACTTCTTAATCGCATAGATATCACAATGAAGATAGTTAAGCGTCTATGACAATACAAATAAATGAATGGTTCTGAATAGTTACGTTGAAAATGGTATCATCGAAGTGATCTGATGATGACGATGGAGCCGGAAGGTAGGCACTGGAACTTCGTAATTAATCAATGTAACCTAGCCAATGAGAAAAAGGCACTCTGTTCATTAGTGTATCGCAACTAAAAAGTGTGAAATAAAAAAGTGAAGTCGGTTATTCTTTTTTTGTAAAAAGTTTTTTTTTGATATCTTTTTCACAGGGCAAACCTTAATTGGTCGTCTTGGCAACATTTTACATGAAATGTTTTTGGTGGGATCTATATTCAGATAAATGGTGTCAATTCGTCAGAATTAAATGTGAAAATACCCCAAGGTTCAATTTTAGGTCATATTTTATTTTTAGTTTATATTAACGACTTACCCTATTTTTTGTTAAAATAACGTCCGACTGCAGGTCCAAAACTGGTTCACTGCTAATCTAGTTCTAAATGGGAAAAAACAAAATGCTTAGGATTTTCCTTACCGAATGTCAAAAATAGTAATTGTGACATAGTATTGAACAATTAAAAACTAGAATTTGTCGATAAAACGGTTTTCCTGGGAATTAAGCTTGACTCAAGGCTACAATGTAGTCCTCATTTAACATCTCTTGCAGGACGGCTTAGCTCAGCTGCATATGCTGTTAGAAAAATCCGCCAATTTACAGATGTTGATACCACTCGAGTAGTGTATTTTAGTTATTTTTATAGTCTCATGTCATACGGTATCTAATTAAGAACTCCAAAAACTTCTCTCTAGGGATGGGCTGCAAACATCGACTCAATTTTTATACACAGAAAAGAGTCATCAGAGTTATTTACAATCTCCACCGCTGCGATTCTCTAAGGCAGCTGTTTAAGGATATTAACATTATGACGGTGCCTTGTCAATATATCTATGAAAACATCATGTACGTTAGAAAAAAAATTGTTTTTTTTTTAATATTTAAAAATGTAAACAATATTTTAGCAAGACAAATAAGGGAAATAATATTCCACAACTATCACACAACGCCATTTAGTCCCAAACAAAGCAGAGCTTGTGGTATGGGGTCTAGACAACTGATAAACATACTCATATATTTCTAAATATATACATATTATAGATAAAGTTTAGTATTGTGTATTAACTTGTGCAAAAACTTTTCACGCTCTAGGTTGGAACGAGAAAGCGTGTTAGTCTTTTTCTGACTAAAATCACACCTGTCTTCTTCAGTTGCACTTGGCGTTCTAGGACCTGTTGTTCATTTCTACTTTCAACCTCCCATATCTTAGGCTGAACCGATTTAGATAAAACATATCTAAGAACGATCGCCACAAAATTTGCTTAAATAAAAACCGCATTTGAATCTGTACAGCAGTTTAAGAGCTACGGTGTCATTGACAGACATGCACATAGTGGTTAAACTTATAACACCCTTATTTTTGTGGCAGGGGTTAAAAATTCTTTACAAAAGTAGTAAGCCCAGAAAAGGTTAAAAAAAGACTTCTTGCCTACAAAAACAAACAATGTATTTCCAGGAATATTAAAATTTAAAAGTTTACAGGCAGGCAAAGTCGTGAGCAGAGATAGAATTTCCATGTGAATTTAATTTAAGTCTGATGGAATCATATAAATAACACTTGAGTTCATTCTGAATAAATATTAATGGAATTATTTTCATTTCGCCATCGTGACCACAGAGCGCAAAAATTATAGACCTGCCTTGCCTGTTAAATTCGCACGTGCATAATAATTTACCAATCTATATTTTTTTTTAAGGTTGGAAGTCATCTAATGTCTTCTCACGCTCTAGGGTGGAGTGGCAGGGCGTTTCAGACTTTAGTGACTAAAACCTCACCTATGTTTCATCAGTTTCCCTTTGTGTCCCGGGACCACGAGTAACCCTTTCAAAAGACGACCCATAGCCCTATTTTTTTTTTACAAGTATCACACATCGCCGTCCAGTTCCAAGCTAAGCAGAGCTTGTGCTATGAGTACTAGACAACTGATTAACATACTTAAATATGACTAAATACATACATATTATAGATAAATTACACCGAGGCACAGAACAAATGATTGTGCTCATCACACAAACATTTGCCCTGGGTGGGAATCGAACCCACGACCTCCAGCATAGCAGTCAGGGCCAATAACCACTAGACCAACAGGCCAGTCAGTTGGCTTCGGCTCTGCTGGCTGCTACCATGTCCGGTGAGAACCTGCGTCATACAAAAGGTGAGGAGGCTGTGATGACTTCCCAGCCACTTCTTAAAGATGGGACTTACCGCAATGATTAAGGCGTGCCCAAACTCTGTCTGTCTCTGAGTCACGCTTCCACGGTTTTGATAAAATTTCTCACGAAATAAGCTTGAACTCCAATGAAGGACATACGCTACTTTTTATCTGACTTCGGTTTGGACGTCCAAGATTACTGACATTCACAATGAAAACCTACCTTCGTCCTTCAAGTGCCCTTTGCATTCTGAAACAACGGATTCCCTTTCGAAAATTCCTACTTTTGAGGGACAAATTACAAATAAAAAAATGCTGATCGTGCAGTGGAATAAATCAAATGAAAGTACTTAATATGAAGAAAATCTCATAAATTTTACACAATTTTAATAAAATCTTGTAGATTTAAAGTTACCTATTCAAATATACTGAGCCTATTTTTTTTAAAACATCACCTATATAATACAGAAAATTTTACAAGAAGTACATGGTAGCTTTATTAATCAACATAATGCATGCAAAACCCAAGGTACTTAACCGGTTTTTACATGTGCAGATAGTTTATAAATATATACAGAAATAAATAAATTTTAATGCATATTATATTTCTACCTAATATTATTTATTTTTTCATGGATTTAGTTATCTTGGAACCTTTGGTAGGCATTCGAGGCGCCAAAGCAAATTTGCAGAGGCCCTTTAGACATTTTTCATGGAATGTAATGCCAACCGACGATTATCTCCGTATGCGCTATGCTAGTGCATCCAAGGAAAAACTATGGTTTTGTAGGCTATGGTTTTTTGTAGGCTATTTGTTTTGGGAGGCCTAAGTGGATTGGATATCAAGTCAAAGTCAAAGCATTCTATTTCAAATAAACCATTTACAGGCACTATTGAAATGTCAAGAAGTCAGTCAGTCGTAAAGCGTAGATCTCTATGGAGAAGAATGTACAAGAAACTCCATGGACACTCTTTTCAATCATGTTTTGTAATTACAAATGTATCTGTTACATGTTTCTTGTCGCTATCATGTGAGAACAATGTAAATAAAGTAAAAATAAAAACTTAATATAGATATTAAAATAGCAACGGACAGCTGAGAGATGATCAGTCTCAACTGACAGCGCCCGTTCACGGACATGACGCGAATATTAGCACCAGATAGCTAAACCAATTTGAAGGGAACCGAATGATCCAACACATGCGCCACCATCAGTGAGACATTTGAGTGAGCATGACAAACTGTCAACTCTCTCTCAAGAACTCTGTTAAGACTATGGCCCCTGCCTAAACAATGTTATTAACATACATCGATAAAAAAGGCAGAGGGTGACTTACACACTCAATAAATGGGCTCCCAAAAACGGCCGCTAGCACAATGTGACGTAGCAACAAGAGGGGAATATATCCTGAGGGAGGTGCTTGAGGAGGGGAAAGGTAAACCACGGCTATCAGGACAATCCCGGAAGTACGGTCAAGATTCCTACCAACACCTTATTGGATTATACATCCTTCTCTCGAGCACGTTTGGTCTTGCGAATCTCCACTCAGGCCAGCCAATAAAGGTAAGAGAGAGGTGGGAGCTCTATTCCTCGTCAGTGTTTACTTCGACCGGCCCACAAAGGCAAGCCGGAGATGAGGAACAAGATTTCTACCGAGAGATTGTGTCCGTGGGGTTACTAATGCCCATCAGTTCGCCACAAAACTGTCCTGCGGATTATATCTCTTTTAGGCTGGCTCCTCACCCTAGGCATGTTACGGCAAAGTAAATTCTAATGGTACAAACCTAGGGTTTATTGAAGCGCGCAAACCCCACCACGACGTCAATGTAGAGATACGGCGATGGGGTTATTATTAATTTCAAAATAATTTTTAATAAACTTAGTCGACATCCCGCTATTATCCCTATCGCTTTTACGCGATTTACTGTTTTTCGCATTAGTTCGGAAAAGGGCGCGAGTTCGCCCCTGCCATAATCGATTGTGTTTAAAGTAACAAGCTGGGCGCTGAGCGACTCCCACGAGTCGCGCGTCAACCCCCTTTGTTTATATCTTCATAAATATATTTTTTAATTATTTATTTATTTAGGTTCACCCACAGCACATATATATACACACATAAACACAAATCATAGGTCAAATCATGCCAATTACGGGTAAACATAACATTTACAGTACACATGCCAGTTTACCGCTTAGTTTCTAACTTAAGTTTTTTATAGAATTGTGACACAAAACGAAAAACAGAGGACAATAAAGGAAACAGCCTCCCTAGCCAAGTTACAATCGTATCGTTCGCGCCGAACGCCTCGATTAGGCCACGCCTCCGATTCCTTTGTTCTGACGTCATCTCAACGCTCAGTTACGTAGTCAGAACAAAGGAATCGGAGGCGTAGCCTACTCGAGGTGTTCGGCGTGAATGGAACGATTGTAACTTGGCTTAGGGGGCAGGTTACAAGAAGAAAAAAAACGGACAAAAAAAAACAGAGTGCACAAAACAAACATGTGTATTGAAAAACGTGTCATTGAAAGTCGTTTGATACACGTGGAAATTTATCACTGTAGCACTCTGCTCACATGACAATAACATGAATTCTGACTGGGTCGCGATAACAAACTTTTTCAATTTGTATCAGAATGCACTATTATTTGTTTTAGATGGATAGTTTCAAATTTAATTCTAAATTTAAAAGGGGCATAAATTATTTTTTTTTCGTGTTTTTTTATAAACATTTTCAGACTTTAATACCTAGCTGATAAAAATGCTTTTCACAAGAACAATGAGTTTGCGATACGGTGCTATTACCATAAGACAGGCGTCTACAAACGACATAGTTTCAAGTATTATTTAATTAATGTTAGCTTAAATTTTATTGTACATTTATGTTAATTAATCTCATGTGTAAAATGCCTTCATATATAACTATTTATTCAAGTTTTCTATAAGAAAAGAACTGAGCTTGCCTGTATTCATCAGCTGTCAAGTTGTACGTACAATAAGGAATAAATATATTTATATGACAGGAGAAACTGATTGACAAATCAACGTTGGGACTAGGAACGAAAATTTTGCACTAGGCTTCTTTCTATGACTTAGTTGAGCACTAAGAGAGAATTTTCCAAAATTCGCCTCCTAAAGGGAAAAATAATTATAAAATAATAAATTATTAACTGACCAAAAAGAAAAAGAAAATTCGTGACATGTTACATATTAAATCTATCAGTTCTTTTTTACATTTATGAGTTTTTTTTTTAAGAATAAGCTATGCTAGGAAAGTCCTGTGTTATAGGAGACATGTATTCATTCATTGTTGCAATTAAAAAGAATTCAGTGAACCCGTGTGACAATAACGATAATTTATGTACGTGTGAGCACGCATGCGTAAGTGGTATGTGTGAGAGACTGTGGGATGACACGGGGGTCCAAAATTTGAATGAAGAAAACTAGTTGTACGCGGGCAAAGCCATTGGCAGTAGCTAGTAAGACATAAAAAAACCACTAAAGACTTCTATTTATTTATTTAAACTTCGTGTACATTGGTGGTACATAGGCGGACTTAATGCCACAAGGCATTCTCTACCAGTCAAGCATTGGGTTAAAAAAGACAACACTGTGGTAGGTGTGCACAATAAATAATAAACAGATATTTGAAATATAATTTAGTATCGTTTTAAGTGGCTTATAATGATAAAATATGTATATATGCTAATATAATAAACTAATAAATCTATATATATAAAAGAAAGTCGTGTTAGTTACACCACTTATAACTCAAGAACGGCAGAACAGATTTGGGTGAAAATTGGTAGGGAGTTAGCTTAGAGCCAGGAGACAGACAGGATACATTTTATCGAGTAGGGTAGAGTAGAGTAGGGTAGAGTAGGGTAGAGTAGGGTAGAGTAGGGTAGAGTAGGGTAGAGTAGGGTAGAGTAGGGTAGAGTAGGGTAGAGTAGGGTAGAGTAGGGTAGAGTAGGGTAGAGTAGGGTAGAGTAGGGTAGAGTAGGGTAGAGTAGGGTAGAGTAGGGTAGAGTAGGGTAGAGTAGGGTAGAGTAGGGTAGAGTACGGTAGAGTAGGGTAGAGTACGGTAGAGTAGGGTAGAGTACGGTAGAGTAGGGTAGAGTACGGTAGAGTAGGGTAGAGTACGGTAGAGTAGGGTAGAGTACGGTAGAGTAGGGTAGAGTACGGTAGAGTAGGGTAGAGTACGGTAGAGTAGGGTAGAGTACGGTAGAGTAGGGTAGAGTACGGTAGAGTAGGGTAGAGTACGGTAGAGTAGGGTAGAGTACGGTAGAGTAGGGTAGAGTACGGTAGAGTAGGGTAGAGTACGGTAGAGTAGGGTAGAGTACGGTAGAGTAGGGTAGAGTACGGTAGAGTAGGGTAGAGTACGGTAGAGTAGGGTAGAGTACGGTAGAGTACGGTAGAGTAGGGTAGAGTACGGTAGAGTAGGGTAGAGTAGGGTAGAGTAGGGTAGAGTAGGGTAGAGTAGGGTTTTTTTTTTTTTTTTTTTTTTGTGTGCATCGCTTTATGTCCTCTGACACTGGTCAGAGTCTTTATTTGGCTAGGCACGGATTGTCGCTTCTGTTGTTTTTCTTTTCCTTGCTCTGGTTGTAGGTGTGAGAAGGCCATTAGACCCATCACGGATGCTTTATTCTGTACAGAAATTACTAATAAATATTTACTAAGTTAGGTAATGAGTATCTTTTCTTTTTTTTTTTATTAATGTTTCTATTACTTTTTTCTTTTTTCCCTTTTATCTTTTTTTTTTTTGCTGTTTTCCGTTATTATTTTGTATTTTTTTTTTGTTGTTCTTTTTTATTTATTTTTTGTTCTTTTTTTTTCCTTTTATATTACCTACTTAACTTATTCTTTAACACTAAGTACAATATAGGTCACTATATTTACAGTGTTAGTTTCTTAGTCTACGTTTTATTTCTATCTATTACAATTCTTATTATACCGAAACAAAATTCTAAAAAGGTACTTCTTATTTCGTTATTTAACATTATTTTATTTATATTATTAATACATATTTTTATACCAATTTCATTTTCCAGGTTGAATCTTCTATATTGGAATACTGGACACTCTACTATTAAGTGTAATATTGACTCTTCCGCGACTGGGTCGCAAATACATGCAGGTGAGTCCTTCTTTTTAATACGATTGAGGTATTGTGAGAAGCCCCCGTGCCCTGTGAAGAGTTGTGTGTGCAGGTGTGTAAAGTGAGCGTTCTTGTTTTGCTTATAGGCTTCTCTGGCTGAGGGGAAAAACACTTTAGTAACGCTAGCTGTGCTCTCTTTTTGATATCTTTCTTCCCATTTGTCAATCGAGTCATCCCTGATGGTTCGCTTGACAAATGAAATGGGACATTTATCAAAATCAGGTCGTCTCTTTATTTTTTGTGCCGCTGTTTTCGCTAGCTCGTCTGCCCTTTCATTCCCCTGTATACCAACGTGGGCCTTAACCCAGAAGAGTTTCACTTCTTTGCCAAAGTTTTTAAGTTTTCTGACATTTTTCTTTATTTCCAGAGCGAGTGGGTTGCAGGTGTCACCGTTCATTAATAGCTCAAGAGTGGACCTGGAGTCACTAAAAATATTAAAGTCCTTCTCTGTGCTTTTTTCGATCAGTTCTATAGCTCGGTATACTGCGTACAGCTCCGCTTGAAAGACGGTACAGTACTCCTCGAGCTTAAATTTCTGGCATTTAGTTTCAACTACCCCATTCCACCAGGATAGGGCAGCCCCAACCTTACCCTCTATTTTGCTACCATCTGTAAATATATGTACTGCACCCTCTCCCATGCGCAGCCGAACCTCCGCATCGCTCTCCAAGCATTCAAAGCCGAGATCCTCCTCCTCAGCTGGGTGAGGTCTCTCCAAGAAGCTTGCCCTCCCTTCAACAGATCGATCTTTCAGAATTGGCTGAGGCTTTCCTCTTTTCGCCTCATAAAGGGATTCTGCTTCCTTGACTCTCAGGTCAAGAGGCAGCAACCCTGTCAAGATTAGAGCCGAATTCAGTGACACCGTCCTGTATGACCTGCTGATCTTTTGGGCGAAGCCTCTCGAAACGGAGTTAAGCTGTTTCTGAATGTAGACTTTATCCACCACTCTGCCCCATACACCAGCTGCGTAAAGAATCACCGGCTCCACTACCGCAGTATAGATAACCCTTATTACTTCCGGGTTTAGTCCCCAGGTTACCTTTGCCGCACCGGAGAGCTGCCTAAAGATATTAATGGCTTTTTTGCAGACGTAAGTCACGTGGCTTCGGAAAGTCATCTTCCGGTCAATTATCAGTCCCAGCAGCTTGATCTCCTCTACTAGCGCAATGTCAACCCCGCCCATGTGCAGACGTGGGGTGTCGAACTTTAGCTTTTTAGTTAGCAGCATAGCATGAGTTTTATGCGGCGCAAACTTTAGTTTGTTTCGAGCACCCCATCGCTGCACATGCGCAAGACTGGCATTGGCTTCAGTTTCCAGATTCAGAGCCGTTTTTGCGGAAAAGATAAGAACCACGTCGTCTGCAAATGCCTGGCAGTATGTGTTTCTATTCTCCAGTTCATCTAGCAGTGGGTTTAATACGAGATTCCAGAATGTGGGCCCCGTGATCGATCCTTGCACGCAACCTTTTGAAGTCCTCCTTTTGTGTTCTACTCCAGCATATCTCACTGCAACCTTTCTGTTTTCTAGGTAGCTTGCCACTATTTTTCGGAGGTTTAGGGGACAGTGTTTTTCTACCAGCCGATTTTTAATTGCTGGCCACCACGCACTGTCGAATGCTCCTTCTATATCTAATGAGACGACTACTACCAAGTTCTTCTCCTTCAACTTCAAGTCTATATATTGAATCATGTCGTACAAAGCGTCCTCTGTACTTCGCTGCGGCACAAATCCGTACTGCCGTGGGTTTAATTGGGGTAGCATATGCCATCTAAGTCTCCGGACTAGCATCTTCTCCAATATTTTTCCGAGGATTGGCAGGAGCCCGATCGGTCGGTAAGACTTTGGTTGAGTATAATTATCCTTTCCAGGTTTCCTAAGTACGATGACCGCTGCTTCCTTCCACTTTTCTGGGAAACAGGACAGCTCGAGGCACTTGTTAGCTATGGCCAAGTACACTTGTTCATTATTATTGATGGCGGCTTCGCAAATATCAGCAGTGAGCCCGTCAGGGCCTGGCGCTTTTTTCGGGTTGAAACTTCTTGATGCATACCTGAGCTCGGCAAGAGTGAAGGGTGGATCTATTTTATCTTCTGATGTGCCTTCCTCTGAACGTGCCGCTGCAAGTCTCATCTCAGCGTGTTCTGAATTGTCTTCTTTTTCTTCATCATCTGGGAAGAAGGTTTCCGCCAAGACCCTGGCAGAGTTTCCTGGGTTTAATGCCTCACCATTTTGTACAATTGGAAGGTCTTCGTGCCTTTTCTTTGTCTTTAAGATAACCCTATAAATACCATCCCAGACGCTCTCCCTGTCCTGTCTCATGCAAAAGCTTTTCCAACTTTCTATTTGTGCCTTGCATGCTTGAGACTCATACTCCTTTTTTGCCCTCAGGTACTCCAGTACGACCCATTCCCGACGACGTGGAGCTGCACATCGGATTCTTCGCTTCTTCGTGGACATGGATTTCTTAAGCTGATCGAGTTCTTCGTTCCACCACGGTAAGTAAGTTTTATCTACTTTCTTTATTCTAGGTATTGTCTTATCGCAAGTTTCTGTAATAATTTTTGTTAGTTGTTCTGTGCATTTTTCTAGTTCTTCTAGGCTATTAATATTATCTACATATGTTTTATCAATCTTATTTTCCAGTATTAATTTTGATAGTTCTTCTCGAAATCGACTCCAGTCTGCTTTTTTAGTATTAAATATTCTAGTGTTACTATACTTAATTTTATTTCCAATTCCTTTTTTTGTTGTCATTTTGAGTACTACCGCATTGTGATCCAAGCTTGTCATTTCCGTGTCTACTGTCCATTCTTCCACGTGGCGAATCATGTCATCTGAGCAGGCCGTAATGTCCACAGTGCTCTTGTATCGCTTTCCTCCTCGAATGGTGTCAAATGTTGGGATGTTTCCGCAATTGAGTACATGGAGGTTGAGTTCATCTAGAGTTCCAGACAAAAGTCTTCCTCTTTCGTCCTCTCTGTCACTTCCCCACCATGTACTCCACGCGTTTACATCTCCTCCTATAAGTAATTTTGCTCCTTCTATTTTCGTCACTATTTCTCTGAGCTGGTCGAGGTATGGTTCGATGTCGAGATAGTCTTCGAAGTAAACGGACGCCACTACGGCGGTGGTGTCTTCCACCGTCAGCCTAGCCACAACTATGTTTTCGGTTGTCAGTGTCGGACACACCACCACGTCTACCCTGCTATCAAAAATAACTATTGCGGCTTTAATGACTTTATCACTCGTTTTTATTCCCTGTACTATTCGAGTCCCAGGGTAGCTTCTCATTTCTCCCTTCGCCCCAACATATGGTTCTTGAACAAGAGCGTACTTAATTTTCCTACGTCCTGCTTCAAGTATGAGTTCCTCGGTAGCAAGTTTTTTCTTTTGGAGGTTCACCTGCACGACATGATACTTCGTATAATTTTTATCTCCTGTCTCCACCACAACCTTAGCAGTACGCTATTGCCGTTCGAGCCAGCATATCCCACTTTTTTCGGATGGGGCACTCGCTGTTAAAAGCATTGTGTGCCGCGTCTCTCTTTGCCTGGTAGCAGTTTTTGCATTTCGGTTCTTCATTGAGGGTGAGCCCAGGACATTCCGCTCTAATGTGCGGTTCACTGCAGTGGCTGCAGAGAACCGCTGGCTCTTTACAGTACCTTCTGCTGTGTCCATACGCGAGACACTTTGTGCATTGGATCAGCGGGCTTTGGTCTCTCACAACCACCCTTTGCAGGTCCACGTGGATTCGGCCCGCTGAGGTTAGCCGTTGCCAGATCATCGGCTTGACACGCAGTACCACATGATTTGTCAGCGGATTCCTCGCTCTTCGCTTATACATGACCTGGATGTCACCCCCTCTAATTTCTACTCCCTCCAGGAGGTGTCCATTCTGAGAACCAATTGCCATCACCAAGTCGTCATCAGTTACGTAATTCATTACGTCTCTTATAACCACGAGTGGGTTCTTGTTTATGGCTTCCTCAATTTTTAGGTCTCCACTGGAGTTTCTAAGCTTTTCCGATACCCTTCTGATCTCTTCTTTCTGAGCGCAGCTTATTACTACCGATTGGTTTTTTGCTTTACGCAGATGATCTATCCTAACTCCTGTGCTTTTTGCATCGACAGTCGTTCGAATTTTTTGCACTACATTGTCGGATGTATCACCCTCGCGTAGTGATGACACTATAATTGAGTGCATATTTTTCCTATTTGAGGGCTGAGGCGGCGTCGCCAAGACTTGCGCATACGTTCCGAGGCTTTCTATTCGGGCTTCTGTTCTCTCAGTTTGTGTCTTTGAGACTGTCTTAAGTTCTTCAATTTTTAACGTCTGCGCGTCAATTTTTTCACTCAACTCAACTTTGGAATTTTCTATTTTGGCTGGGAGGTCCTCCCTTGTGCTTTTCTTCAAAATGTCTTTGACCTCCATAATTTCGTTTAGTATCTTTAAACTTATGCTATTTTCTCCAGTTTCTTTTTGGCTGTCATTGATTTGGTTTGGAGGGGGTAGAATGACCGGGTCAGTAACTGATGTAACATCAGAAGCGACAGTTAATTTAGATTTCTCCGACTCCTTCACAATTTCATAGAGACGGTTAATTGCTCCAAGCACCTCCGTCTTTATCTCCGTCTTGATATTGCGAGAGTTGTTTAAATGTTGTTTTGCCTTATTCAAGCAAGCTCTCGCCTCCGCCGTCAGGTTGGGGTACTTAGTTTTAGTTTCAAGCTTTTTAATAGGTTCCACAGCCTCTACCAATGCCCGGCGCGTCCCTTGAGAGCCGGGGATTCCCTGTACGGCTGTTGGTGCTGCAGCTATAGGTCTTGAGCTGGCCGGTGTTAGCGGCTCTGCTCTCGCGGCTTCCCATTCCCCGATGCTACGTCTCACACTCGTCAACGAGGTCCCGGCCTTCTCTGCAGATGGCGATAAGCCCTCGTAACCCCGTGAGCCTGCGTCTTTCTTTGACGGCGTACGATACATGACGGAGTCGGAGAACTTGACAGAGAGATATAGCGATGAATTAGCAAATCCCTGTAAAGAGGGGATCAGCAATAATAAGATGGCACACGATATCAAGAGAATACAAAAAACTGAGTAAATATATAGTCGTCAATAAAGCTAAATTTATAAAAAATATAGTAAAAGAGTCAAGATTGACAGTCAACAGTATGTGTCCGTATTAAATACACTCTAAAATATTTACTCTACGCAGAGTCAGTCCTGGTATATGTCCAGAGCACGTACGTGCGGGTCACGTTGAGCATAGAATAATTGCTAAATAATAAAAATGCTAGTACTTACTTAGAAAAAAAAAAAAAAAAAAAAAAATGGGGGTAGTTGATGAAAAATGTTGATTTGTGTATTGAAGGGAATTTATGAATTAAAAGTTGTAAAATATGCTATAGGGCCAATTATGCACCGATTGGGGTCACAATATAAACACAATATGAAAAGATTAGGTATAAGTTACGTATTAAGTAGGTATTTTTGAAATACTAATAATTTTAAAACTATACACAGAAAAATTCTGAAATTTGGCGCCAATATCGTTCATAAACTAAAATATCTACAACTTCACTAAAAAGTAGGGGTCACCGATCGTTTTTGTGAGCTAGGGCTGTCACAATTTTGATGTATATTTTTCAAAATTTGAAATATTAATATCTTCGCTCCCATTTAACTTTTCAACAAACAAAAAACTGCAGTGGGTTGCCTGCACGGTCCTCTTCAATATATAATGGTGGTTGTGATCCTGAATGCACTGGTTGCGAAAACACGTTGCACGTGGTTTTTAGTTTTTCGCTTGAAGCTTCGAGGGGGGTTGCAGAAAAAATCCAAAACTTTGCCAAGATGTTGAGCAAAGTTACCTCTTCAGAACAGCAGTACAAAAACTGGGGGTTACCGCGATGAATCCGGCACCGCAAGCAGAAATCTGTGTTCAACGCCTGATTTGTTACGTATTAACCTCAAAAACATCAGTTTCCTGAATTTTCCGGGAAAACTGGCAAAGTTCACACCGGGACACGACACTCTTATTATAGCTGGCACTGAGACCAACACTTTGTAATAAATTTCGACTGGAATCGAGCACTTTTACAATTTTAGCGAATTTTTGAGCGCGGAGCAGAATAAAAATGGACTGTTCGCGGCGAGTGACGCCAGGCAACGGGGGGGTAGAGTAGGGTAGAGTAGGGTAGAGTAGGGTAGAGTAGGGTAGAGTAGGGTAGAGTAGGGTAGAGTAGGGTAGAGTAGGGTAGAGTAGGGTAGAGTAGGGTAGAGTAGGGTAGAGTAGGGTAGAGTAGGGTAGAGTAGGGTAGAGTAGGGTAGAGTAGGGTAGAGTAGGGTAGAGTAGGGTAGAGTAGGGTAGAGTAGGGTAGAGTAGGGTAGAGTTGGGTAGAGTAGGGTAGAGTTGGGTAGAGTAGGGTAGAGTTGGGTAGAGTAGTAGAATATAGACTGGAGCGAAGCCGCGGGCCAAAGCTAGTACTATGATAAATATAAAATCTTACTCTCTATTATCTTCCCAGCTCTATGATCGTAACTCAAGCTGCCAACCGCTTAAAGTCATAAACTGCCGTAATGCATTTTAAGTGCACATACAAACGAACGACAGTGGACATTAAATAGGTTACGGCACCATTTTCCCTACACTACATGCGTTCAAGTTTATTATCGGTCGCGCCTCATTTATTGGGAAAGTAATTTTCGAAGAATTTTTGTAAAAGAAAATGTAATTTGCTCTCTGAGCCAGACAGGTTCAATGTAGTTTTTAGGATTCCGTAACCGGAGGATGTCAAAGGGACCCTATTATCCCGCTTGCTGACCTTCCATCTGTCTGTTCGTCTGTCAGTGGGATGTATCTCATAAACTGTAAGAGTTAAAGAGTTGAAATTGTCACTGACTGTGTATTTCCTTAGCTATTACAAAAACAAATAATAAAATTTAAATATAAAATTAAAAGGGGTTTCCCTAAAAGAAATGTTATTTTGTTCGATTTTAATATTGTAATACGGAACCCTCCGTGCGTGAGTCCGACTCGCACTTGGCCAGTTTTTTTTTGTTTACACACAAACAACATTTCTCGACTTGAGGCGTTTTTGGCTAAGTAGGTTGATCTTTTAGGCTAACCAATGCCAGGCCTGGCGAACTCCACACTGTAGGCTTAAAAATGTACTTCCGCTGCGAGGCCTAGACCGAGGTTTAGATACCTAACTAAATGTAAACAATCTCTTAACACTTTCCAATAATACATTTTAAAGTATGAATATGTTACGGCTAATAGCCGAAGTGCGGCTGCACCTAGTTTTAGCCGGCTACAACGAGGTGCAGCCGGCCACGTGCAGTTAAACTAAGATGTATCCTACTTATCTTCGGTTAGGACTAGGTGTAGCCTTCATCATAGCTGCTAGAACTAGTTACAGCCGCACACAGGTGGTTAAATTTAGATTTATCCAGTAGAATAAATCTACACCTAGTTCTAACCGAAGATAAGAATATCTTCGGTTAGAACTAGGTGTAACCTTCATCATAGTGGCTAGAACTAGGTACAGCCTCATACCGGTGGTAAAACTTAGGTGTATCCTATTTATCATCGGCTAGAACTAGGTTTTCAGTGCAATTAAGTATTATTGTTTGGTTTTGAGATTCTTATTTTGCGTTTGATCATATACAATAACGAAAGAACTAATGACAATCTTGAATCATATTGCAATCTGAGTCATCATCATCATCATCTTCCTGCCTTTATCCCGTGTTATTTGGGGTCGGCGCAACACGTTTTTTTCTTCCACTCTGCCCTGTTACTCGTCATGCTATCACTAACTTCCTTTTCTTTCATATCACTCTTCACACAATCCATCCATCTTTTCTTTGGTCTCCCTCTCCCCCTCCATCCATCCACATGTAAACTCATAACTCTTCTGCAATCTGAGTCATATAGTAATAAAATAAAAAAGAACTTATCAACCTTAAGTAGCCATAGGGGCCTAGTAGGGCCGAAGCCTAATGGGGTCATGGGTTGATTTCCGAAAAGGAAACCTGTGACCATGGAACACAGGAGCAAAGAAGGAACATAGGTGTAGTTTTAGTCAGAAAAGTCTAACACACCCTCTCGCACCACTCTAGAGCAAGAGAAGTCACTGGACGAATTCCCACTTTTTAAAAAAATCTACTTTTAGTAAGTTCCATTAGAAAGAAGGAAGAAAATAAAAAAGGATGGGCATTTTTCACTGCCGTAAAACTAACAAAAATAAAATTCGTCGTAACTTATTATATTCTATTTTTGAATACCCACTTCATATTTTTTATGCCCAATATAGACTGGGTATTAATAAATTCTATCACAAAAAAAAAAATACAACACAT
This sequence comes from Mythimna vitellina, assembly GCA_949316375.1. NCBI lineage: Eukaryota > Metazoa > Arthropoda > Insecta > Lepidoptera > Noctuidae > Mythimna > Mythimna vitellina. Next base: position 20,482,487 of record OX438702.1, on the reverse strand, counting down.
AAAAGGATTAAAAGGAATCAATTTATTTTGGGGAATTATAAAATGAGCGAATAAAAAAAAACTTAGTGATTTATGATGAGATACTGTATTAATAACTTGAGTGGTACGAATTTGAGTAAGCGAAAAATAACTAAACTATTACTAAACTATTTGTATTTAATGCGCTCGTGCGCATTGAGTAAAATTAGAATCCAGCTCTTGCGTGTGGAACCTGCACCAAAGTTCTTACGCACTTTTACTGGAAAAAGTGCAAAAAGCGTTCCTTAGGTTCCCGTACAAGCGGATGCACGGCTATTACCCATACCTCTATCCGTCAACATTTCTATTGGGTTGCCTCGGATATAACTCACTAGAGGTAAGAAGAGCGCGAGATCAGCTCACCATAGCCTGCAAGACGCTCCGTGGCACTATTGACGCGCCTGATCTGCTTACTGTGCTAGCGCGTTTCTTTGTCCCGGACTATTACTGCCGCGGCAAAAAGCACAGAATGTTTGCTGTACCTCAGTGTCGCACTGTTGCCTGTGCGCAGTCTCCAATACCTCGCACTTTGGCTACATTCAATGATCTCTTGGATTCATATCCAATAAACGATCTGTTTGCGGATGAATGGAATATGATTTTATTGGTATGCCAGAAGTACTGTGAGAGGAATTGATGTAAGTACATGTTGTTTTTAACCTAAAACTTTTTGTTTAATTGCTGTAATTAGTTGTTAAACTGTTGTAATTAATTAATTAAATAAATAAAAATAAGTAAATAGACTTGGCTACACCTACCTCTAAAGCAGCAAAATTTTTGTATTCATTTTTATTAAATAAGTAATTAAGTTAGTATATAAGGTAACCCTTTAATATTTGTTAAATTTGTAAAAGTACGATGAGATTGACATCATCACTTATTGTGTACAAAAATCCCTTAAATAAAGAAGATTAAAAAAAAAAAAGTAAATAGACCAAAATGAGTTTAGTGATAAAATTGAAATACTATTATTAACATCTCTAAGTTACATCTCCGTCTGCAATCATAACTCCTGCAACTTTTTAGTTAATTTTTTTAACCTCCCTCAGAAGTTTAAATGGAGCGATTATCGAGTTGCAAAAGAAAAACCAGGTTATCGTACCGTTTTTAATAAAACTTTTCTTAAAGTGTACTGCAACTTGTGAAAATATGTATTGTTCATACTTCGGGAAACTTCGGTTAAGTTCGGGAATAACTGCGAGAGTTATATTGAAAATAGTTTCTTTTTGTCTTTATTTGTTTTCAATACGCGTAGGCAGTATTGGTTTTGTTGTGGCATATATGAGAGATATCTCCGGAAGTATGGAATTGAAATAAGGATGTAAACAGCCTTGATTGGAACTGGAATAGACTTACTTAGGTAAGTGTGTATGTGTATAATCAAGATTTTTTTGAGGCTGTAAATCATGCAATGACTTTCGCGCTGTAGGGCGAAGTGGTTCGTTCCACTTTCCTTCTTTGGCCTTTGCATTTCAGTACTACGGGTTTTCCTTTCGGAAGTAAACCCATATCTTCAGCAGTATTCGGCTCTGCTGGAGGGGCCAACCCCTTCGGTTTTGCTGATATCTCTTTATAGGTGATTAAGGGCCCTCGCCCACGGCGACCTTTTGTAGCGATGCTGTCGCACGTTTCGTATACGCGCGACAGCATCGCTACTAACGCACGCTAGTCGCATTTGCAAGCGCTATAGAAAAGATGCCAACGCGCTACTAACGCGCTACAGCATCGCGACAACATCGCTGCAAAAAGTTGCCGTGGGCAAGGGCCCTTAAAGATGCTTCCATCATCAACATCTGCCACCGGGACACGAACTGCAGTGGTCGATCTGGAAATCTCTGAACCGATTACGGGCTCAGATTGGCCGCTGTAGAGATAATTTTACCAAATGGGGTATCCTTGACCCATCCTAAATACAGTGCCAGTGCGGAGTCTCTTCCCAGGATATGCATCACCTCCTTGCCTGCCCAGCTTGTACAACTACGTGCACCTTGCACGGCCTATGTGAGGCCAACGACAGAGCTGTCCAGGTGGCTATGATAAATGATATTTATTTTGTAAGTAGGTTTCTTACGTCAATTTTTTTTTCGTCATTTTAAACTAGATGAGGCCGGTGTTTCCCAGCTGACTACCCTGAGAAGAAACACCGAAACAAACACAGGGGTCAAAGTCTCTTTTAAAGTCCATACAGTTAATATGTAATGGTCAAATTACATGAGAACCATGCAGATTTGTCTGAGATGGTCTTAATTACTGGTCGAATCATATTTGAGTCAGATCGACACGATAGAAGAAAAATAAGTGTTAAAACTAGGTACTTATATCAATACTTTAGGAGTTTGAGATTTTGCGGCTTTTTAGGGTTCCGTAACTCAAAAGGAAAAAAATCGAACCCTTATAGGATCACATTGTCCGTCCGTCTGTCTGTCTGTCTGTCTGTCGAGAGCCTTTATCTCGGGAACACATGGAGGTACCGAGTTGAAATTAAAACCATATACATACTCAGGTCTGCGGTCCCATGAAGGTGTGAAAAAATCAAACTTGTAAGTTAACGAAAAAAGAAGATATGGCCGTTTATATTGCAAAAAACGTATATTTTGACCCTCTCAAGGGAATCAAAATTCATAGCGTTCTTCCCATTGACCTAGAATCCTGAAACTTGGAATAAAGCAAGGTCTCATAGCATAAGTATAAGAAAAAAATCTGAAAACCGTAAATTTGTAGTTACGTCACAAAAAAAAACTTTTTTGTGATTCGGAAAATTCTTTGTTTGGAAAAAATTCGGCAATCAAAGTGTTTTCATAAATAAGTTTATACGAAACCCTCAGTGCGCGACACTTGCCCTGTTTTTTATTTAATACAACCATGTCATTTTTATTGAAAAGGTTTGGATTATGGCTAACAGGTAATAAAGCCACAATTCTGCGAAGCCCTCCGAAAGAAACATGATGTTGAATGATGTACATTTATCTGGGTTTGAATTTGCCTAAATTCGTTTTCGGCACTCAACATATCATAATTCTAACTTCAGTAAACCTATGCCAGTCAATCAGTCAGTCAGTTTCAAAATTACTAAAAAAGAAATATATAATATAATATATATATAATATTCCACAACTATCACACCACGCCGTCTAGTCCCAAGCTAAGCAGAGCTTGTGTTATGAGTACTAGACAACTGATAAACATACTTATATATTTCTAAATACATACCTATTATAGATAAATTACACCCAGACACAGAACAAATGATCGTGCTCATCACACAAACATTTATCCTGGGTGGAAATCGAACCCACGACCTCCGGCATAGCAGTCAGGGTCACTAACCACTAGACCAACAGGCCAGTCAAATGAAACGAGACAGACAAAAAAAAATGCCGTAATAAGAGAAAAAAACATATAAAACATTTGATACCTGCTCTGTATAAGATAGACAGAGTATATCTGTATTCAAAGGTAGCGACGCGCGAAAGGAATTTCAATCGACACCCACCTTATCGACTGTAGGGTAAAATATATGATTTCTCTTGATTTCAATTGAGGCACAAATTGTAAGGTGAGAGCGATTTTTTAAAATTGGTTATTATTTATTTTATTTTTCTTTCATGTTTTCATCATCATCTACTCATATTTAATTATTAAAACTTTATGCACTAGTAAGAAACACTATACGAAAGTGGACTTAAAGCCTTAGGCATTTTCTACCAGTCCACAGAAATAATAAAAAAAAAAAACAAAAAGAAATAGAAAAGAATAAAATTAAAAAAAATTGCGGTAAATTAGATTAGAAATACAATAATAAATATATACTGAGATACATACATACAAATAAAAATGTTATTTTGAAAAACGAGTCCAACAAATCAACGCTGTGATGATTACACTAACTGCCTGCGAATGTATTCACGTGCTTTCACCTTAAAAGTGAACCGACTGGAAGCTGTCCTGATGTTCAGAGGTAGCGCATTCCAAAGAGAGATCGCCTGGACAAAGAAGGAGGAATGGATGAACCCAGAGCGATGTGTGGGACATCGTAGTAGGCGATTAATGGTAGATCGAAGAATTTTATTATGACCAGAGCAAAGAAATTGAATTTGAGAAGTGAAATAGAAGGAGAAGAAAGTTCATATCATTTCATCTCTTTCATTCCACTCATCATAATCTGCCTAGCCTTTGCCCAGCTATGTTGGCTAAGTTCGTGTGATGCATTGCCCAATAATTATAAACTGCTCTCTTTAGATTTCAGAAGACTGCTTCGTCGCATATTTCTTCACAGTATTTGCCCATAAATATGTTTGCTCGGAAATATCGAAAATGCTATGTTACTATTTTCCGAAAGCAGTTGTACTGTCGACAAATATACTACCCAAGTTTGTCACTCTAACGGCCCGTTCACTACCTTACCGCTGTGAGCGGTAGCTAAGCTCGGGGCGGTGAGCGGTCAGATCAAAAGTATGAAAATGTTTAAAGCACGCTACGAGGCGCCGTCCATTGCGCCGCGCGCCTGCATATCGATATCGCAACACGTTTTTTTCTTCCACTCTGCCCTGTCAGTCGTCATGCTATCACTAACTTCCTTTTCTTTCATATCACTCTTCACACAATCCATCCATCTTTTCTTTGGTCTCCCTCTCCCTCTCCATCCATCCACATGTAAACTCATAACTCTTTTAGTAATATGCGTCTCATGTAAATAAAAAAAAACTAATACATAAACTTACCTATGTAAATAGTTCAGTACCCAAATATAGTCTCTAAGATTTTCGCATATTGCGAAAAAGTAAATTTCTTATGACGTAACTACTCAGTGTAATTGAATACTGACTCTATATTATAGTCAGTAATCAATTACGCTGAAAATAATTATTACGCTACTTCCTTAGATACAGAATGCACAATGATTTTGTCTGGGCAGCACTTGGTCCAACTTCCATACAAAGATTGGCATGTCCTTTACAGTATTCAAACATTTTTCTTGACTTGTGTTATGAGAACTTGCTTAAGGCAAAATTTCAGAATTCTAGGTCAACAGGAAGTACCCTATAGGTTTTGATTTTTTAGTGGTTGCCCTTATCTTTAGTTTGCGTTGATTTAGAAATTTGATTATTTCACTGCTTCAAGAGGTATTAAAACTGATTATGTGATATTAATTCAACCTGTATACCTCCACGCGTTCTTGAGAAAAAGGGTCAAAAGGTTCAAAGGGGAAGGGTCTGTCAAGCAGTCGGATAAATAGACAGACGGACAACAAAGTGATCCTACAAGGGTTCCATTCTTGTCAATTTAGGTACAGAATTCTAAAAACTGATGTAACCCATAAAAACTGATTGCGATTTTTTTTTATTTTATTAATGATAGGCTCGCGTTTGACCACCATCTAACTTGATGGTAAGCGATGATGTGGTCGACGATGGAGCACATTTGCCTAGAAGTAACCTATTCACTCTTGAGTTAAAGACCCCTAAGTTGTAGCTATCAGGAAACACAAACTCCGGCAAGAAATTCCACTCCTTGGCTGTACGCATAATGTGTTCTCAAAACGCTTTGTGCGTATGGGTGGGATGTCCACCATGTTATTTTTATTATTTTTTTTTTATTATTCTTTATAGGTTCGCGCTTGACCGCTATCTAACCTGATGGAAAGCGGCGTTGCGGTCGACGATGGAACGCGCTTACCTAGAAGTAACCTATTCACTCTTGACTTAAAGATTTCCGGGTTGTAGCTATCAGGAAACACAGACTCCGGCAAGGAATTCCACTCCTTGGCTAAACGCATAATAAATGTGTTCTCCAAACGCTTTGTGCGTATGAGTGGGATGTCCACCATGTACCGATAACGCAACGCCGTACGTCTAGTGGTCCGATGATGGAACGGACTTGGTGGAATTAGATTGTGCAATTCCAGTGCACACTCCCCAAAATGTAGACGATAAAAAAACCGACAAGTAAAGAAAATCGCTACACGCTCTCACTTTATACTCCACCCTGCCAATTATTAAAGAATTTAAATGACGCCGCTCACTCAAATCTAATTCTCAGTGATCTGCAAAAATCCTTTCAGAAATGGGCCTAGCTTTGGAGAACCCACCCTTAATTGGAATGCTCAAGAAATATTATTTTTGAAAGATATCCTTGGAGTAAGTTGACTGTTTGACTCAGTTTTAATTTAAATCGGCCTTCGGGGGTTTCGGTCGTCTTTTTGAGTTTTAGGAAGTATTTTTAGAAGTTTAGAAGGATTGACAAACGTTGGAATTCTTTAGAGCAATTAGTTTCTGGACACTGAAGTGATGATAATTTTTAAGGCGTTTTAGAAGTAGTATGGTGAGCTGGACATGTTCAGGTATATTTTTAAGTTAGTGTAAAAGTTTTTGTTGCTATTTTAGTGTAAAATAAAGTTTATTCTATTCTATTTCGTTCAAGATTCGAGTTCGCGCATATTCGTAAGAAGTTGGCAGCAGTTACCTAAGATCAAAGCATTGTCACAGAAAGTATCGAATTTTACTTATATTTTGTGTATTTTTAGTTAGGTTAGTTAGTTTAGGTTTTTTATTTTTTATTTATTGCCTTTTTTTTGGTGGGAAAATCATGTAATGACAAATCCCGCTCTTGGGCGGAGTGGGAGATAGTGTCAGACTACTTTACTGACTAAAAACCCACTCCTGTTCCTTTGTTGCCTTCGTCCCAGGGCCCCGGGTTTCATTTTCACACTACCCATGGCCCCAGTGGGCTTCGACCCTGCTGGGCCTCTACGGTTTGCTGACATCTCCCTAAGGCGCGCGTGGAACAATACGCGCCGTCGACGACTTGGGCTCGGTCCGGACGGTTATAGGACGGTCGGACGGCGGGCTACCCATTGCTCGCCGTCCGCAAGCCCGCGCCTATCGTGGCCGAAAATCGGGTTCGGAATCCCGGGGTCGGTTGGAGCGTAAGGACCGTTGCCTAACGCGATCGGCCGCCTCCTTTGCTAGCACTAATGCTTCGCAGAAGAAGGCGACCGCCTACCACTCCTCGCTCCGGACCATGGCCTGTACCAAGGCCCGGCGTGAGAGATCGCCGCCGCCGATCGCTTCCACGAGGAGACGGCGTTGCTCTGCCCAAGCGGGGCACACCTCCACCGTGTGCTCCAACGTGTCCTCCGGGCGGTCCACACAGTGGCGACACCCGGGCGTATCTTCCGCACGAATCCGATGCAGGAACTACCCGAACTTACCGTGTTCGGTGTGAACCTGCGTCATGTGGAAGGTGAGGAAAAAGAGGGGACTTATCGAAACCAGTGCTTGACTGCAATCCCACCTGATGGTAAGCAGTGATGTAATCATTGATGGTGAGACGCACTAGTTTATTAAGAGCCTATTCACTCTAGCCTTGAAGACACCTAAATTATAGTTGGACGGGAAGACCGCAGCAGGCAAATTGTTCTAGTCCTTCAATGTATACAGTATAGTAGAAGTGAAAATTCTGTACATTGAAAATATCAAAAAATTAAATGGCAGGGGGTGTCACTAGACCGACACCGACCCCAAAAATGTGATTAAAAAAATTTTGTCTGTCTGTCTATTTGCTTGTTCAGGCATCACGCAAAAACTACCGGTTCGATTACGATGAAACATGGTATAATTATTCTTTAATATCCTGAGCACCACACTGGGTACTTTATACCGAAAAAGTATATACAATAAAAAACAAACTTAATTTTGCGGTTCGATCCGTAGACCCGATTAATGTAAATAATAAGTTTGTCTTAGGTTACGTCACCCGCAGTGCAGTTCACTAAGGGGCGCTGCACACAGCTAATATACTATTATATTTTATCTTAAGATACAATATCACTCGCCGTACAAATAAATGGACTATCACACACGACGAAGATTATAAATAATATTTCATATTTTCGTATCTCAAAAACCTAATAAAACCATTTTTTTCACTTCTACGCGGACGAAGTCGCGGGCAAAAGCTTAGTGTATAATAGTTTTACGTATATATCTTAGTTGCTTTGCTAATAGTGAATCATATTATGCACTAACAAAATTATTCCCGGGTGAGTGTTCCATCACACTGTTTCATATTATTTTGTTGAAAACTGCACTCGCTGACCAACAAACTACGGAACCTGATCTGTTTTCGAAAGTTTTCAATAAACAGGATGATTGTAAATTATGTGCGTTTATTTAATTTAATGACATATTTATTTATATACGACATTATTTTTAGTATATACGAAACCTGAATATAGTTTGTTCAGAATCAGTAACTGAATCGATTCCAATAATTTTTACACCATGTATATTTATTCTCAAAAAAATAAAAAAATGTCACAAGTTTTACACCACCGACTCTACAACACAGGTTACGGCAGGTCATATCAGGCATTAGGTGCCAGAGCACAGCGAGGTACGCGCCTTAGTCTCATGTATTTTTAAGTAAAATTTTGAAATTTTGTATATAAATGCTTTACATAAAAATACTAGACACGTGTTTCGGGTTTCGTATATACTAAAACTAATGTTGTGTACTTTATTGTACACCAAGATTACAATTTATTAGGGGAAACCTCATAATAAATTTAAAAAAAAAAATCATACAATTGGCGAACGTATCGCACTCGGCTATTTCTTCCAGGCAATCTGAAATGAATAGAAATTGCCTGGACATAAAATAGAGTTGCACTTGGTGTAAATATAAAGGTAGAATTAAAAAGGTACTTAATACTAAAATAGATAAATATATACAAACAAAATACATATAGGCAAGAGAATAAGTTGTAAAACGAAAACAAAATCACAGTGATAAGTAATGTTCCATCACAAGCCTTTTAAACACAGGCAGTGTTTGCGCATGTGTTATGTGTGTGTTGTTGTGTGTTGTGTGTGTGTGGCAATGCATTCATTTGACAAGCGGCCTGGACAATTAAATCCAGGAAAGCAGTTGAATGTGCGGTTACGAGGGGTAGAAGAGGAAAAGAACACAATACAAAATAAAAAACACTTAAACGATCAAAATCACTTCAATTTTGGAAGTCGGTGTGTCTCGGTATTTTTAGTTTCTTATTTAACACCGACTTCCGCAATTAGAGTAATTTTGATTGTTTTAGTGTTTTTTTAGTGAAGTCGGTTCGCGATACAGTTATGGCCAGAGTACCTGTTTCTCATGACAATTCTAATTAACCCAAACACTGCTAGGATACATTGTTTTATTATGAAGTTCCCGTGTCCATCTTTTACCTTTGGGCACGCCACAGTTATGGCGGTAAGTCCCCTCTTTGAGGCGTGGTTGGAAAGACCTCACGGCGTCCTCACCTTCCTCATGACGCAGGTTCTCACCGGACACGGTAAGTTCGGGAAGTTCCTGCACCGGATTCGTGTGGAAACGACGCCCGGCTGTAGACCGCCCGGAGGACACGGTAGAGCACACGGTGGAGGTATATGGTAGGCCTGGGCAGAGTAACGCTGTGTCCTCGTGGGGGCAAGCGGCGATCTCTCGGGCCGTGCCTTGGTTCAGGCCATGGTCCGGAGCGAGAAGGAGTGGCAGGCGGTCGCCTCCTTCTGCGAAGCAGTAATGCTAGCAAAGGAGGCGGCCGATCGCGTGAGGCAACGGTCCTTACGCTCCAACTGCTGCCGGGATTCCGATCCTGATTTCCGGCCACCGTAGGCGAGGGCTTGCGGACGGCGAGCAATGGGTAGCCCGCCATCCGACCGTCCGGTAACCGTCCGGACCGAGCCCAAGTCGTCGACGGCGCGTATTGTTCCACGCGCGCCTCAGGGAGATGACAACAAATCGTAGGGGCGCAGCAGGGTCGAAGCCTACTGGGGCCATGGGTAGTATGAAAACGAAACCCGGGGCCCCGGGACGAAGGCAACGAAGGAACAGCAGTGGGTTTTTAGTCAGTAAAAGTCTGACACTATCTCCCGCCCCGCCTAAGAGCGGAATTTGTCGTAAGATGATTTTCCCACCCAATAAAAAAAAAACCTTTTACCTTTTGACTCCATCCTCACAAGCAAATCCATCCTTATAACCAAAGTGCATCTCGTGACAATTCTAATAAGCCCAAACACGGCTGGGATACATTGATTAACTACGGAGTTCCAGTGCCTACCTACCGGCTCCAACATCATCAAAATCAGAACACTAAAATGACACCATTTTCAACTCAATTCAGAGTCATTTATTTATTTGTAGTGTCATAGTCGCTTCACTATCTTCATTGTGATATCTATGTATGAATTTCCGTTGCCCATTTCTGGTCTTCTTCATCAGTTCCATTTCATCAAATGGTACTTTTTAACTGTAAATGCTCAAGTCTTCGTTGAAAATACCAAAACCACTAACTATAATATTTGAGGAGTTCCGTCGATTCCTCACAGATCTCACCATCAGAACTGGATTTTGAAAAAAATGGAACCAATCTGAAAGCATATCCTTTAAGGGCAAAGAAAAATTTTGCAAATCGGTCCGTAAATGACGGTGTTCTGAGGTAACACACATAAAAAAATACAACTGAATGATTACCTCCTCCGTTTTTTGGAAGTTGGTTAAAAAGGAAAAGAATATAAGTATTACGACGAAGGCGAATTGGCAACCACTTAAGTTTAACATGAAATTCAGAAGCATGGTAATAATCTATAGTGATCATTACATCGCTTACAAATTATTTTTTTAAATTGGTGATACATAATTTTGACTCGGTAATTACTATATGTCGATTCAGGATGCCGTTCAGATTAGACAAATCCTCCAGGGAACACTCCGTGTGGGTGAAATGTGGGTAACGAACAACAAACAAACTATTCAAGAACACGCAACTGATTTATTATGATGTAGGCTTTAGGTTACGTGGCAGTGAGCGGGGCAGCTTGCAGAACAGATGGTCAATGGGGACGAAAGTTTCTAGAGTGATGACCACGTATCGGAAGACGCAGCGTTGGGAGGCCTCCAATAAGGTGGACCGATGACCTGATAAGGGTCACGGGGATCTGATGGATGCGAGACACGCAGGACCGGTCGTTATGGCGACAGGCTTAAGGGAGTTCTATGTTCAAAAGTGGACGTCTTTCAGTTAAAATGATGATGAGGATTTAGGTATTCAATTCACAATGAGCCGAGAAACAGTTCCAAGGAAATGTCGTTCGCACGAAGTTTAATGATAGCTACAACCCGGAAATCTTTAAGTCAAGAGTGAATAGGTTACTTCTAGGTAAGCGCGTTCCATCGTCGACCGCCTCATCGCTTTCCATCAGGTGAGATGGCGGTCAAGCGCGAACCTATCCAGAATAAAAAAAAAAAAAAAAAAAAAAGTTTAAGGGCTATATTTCACCGGGACACCATGGCGGCGCGACTATTCGCCGCTACCAACAAAATGTATACATCTCTATAGAGAGTTACTCACCTGGTGTCCGTTTAGTTGCGCAACCAATTTGGTGGCGCGACCAGCATAGACGCCAGTCCGGCCACCAGTGACGCCCCCACCAAAGAGTATGTTAGAGCTAGAGGTGTCCCGGTGAAATATAGCCCTAAAGATCAAGAGAGCTCTACAGCTACAGTAGCCAAACTTTCTACGAACTTCATGCCAGACTCTGTCAAAGTGTATGTCCGTCATGTGTATAAACGAATCCTTTTAAAGCTAGTTTTTAAATATCTCATCTGAAGGTAATATGTTTGGTTTTGAAACACACTTTCCTAGCGTTTATCTATTCAAGACGTATTTATAAATAAAGTAAACACGCATTTATTTTAACATACACCCTGTAAATGTGCACGTGTTACGTTGAAATACTCGACACGACACTATTCACAATATGTATGCTAATAAACATATGTATTGTGTACTGTCAAAGTTTGAAATACACGTGTCGTTGGGAACCTTTAACGTAAAATGAATATATAATCACAAAAACCTACATTTATTTCGTGTTTTATTTTATAACTTTGTATTTTCCACGTTGACTGGGCAATGGTGGTCATGCTAGCTTGGGCTGTGGATTGTTTGAAATAGTTACCGTGGCCCTATCAAAAGGTGACTTGAAGAACATAGTGGGTTTAAGACAGTAAAAAGTCTGACACACCTTCTCACTCCACTTTAGAGCGAGAGAAGTCATTTGATGATTTCCCTCCTCAAAAAAAAAATCGATAAAATATTTTTGCAATATAATAGAAAAAGGATGTTGAAGATAAAGGATGATATCATATAGGTTTCTAAAGTTAAGAAAAAGAAACAGTAATATTTTGAATTGGTATTTATTGGAATAAAAATACACAAATTTTGTACAGACTTCAATTAACTTGAACGTAAACTATCAAGTAGCAAGATTAAAATTAATGTATATTTAATATATGTTGATGCTCTTAGCTCTCATGCTAGTCGTGTATCTGATGTTTTTCGTGGATGCTGGTCTCCTTCACTACCACTATCTTTGCTGGAAGCGTGATAAGAAATATTCAAGTATGTGGGTTAACAATTCTGTCAGCGTTGTGTTGCACCATATTGTGCAAGAATACATTTTCTTTGAAATAGTTTCAGGCTATCTTGAACTTAAATTTCACATATTTCAGTATTATTGCAACTATTAACAAATATAATGAAACTGCACTGAATTTTCTCAGAAATATTATAAGGTTGAATGGCATAAATAATAATTGTGGAAACCTTAGTTGACTAAAACGGAACCTTTAAATAGTAGTTGCACAATATTATGTGATCCTATCACATAATATTATGCAACAACTTTTTTGCATCATGGTATACCTATGGTATATATATATGTATAGTACATACAAATATACAGGTAAAAGTGTTTATATTTCTATTTATTTATTTTATTATTTATGTACACACAAACACACAGAAGAAGACAGGTATCTTAATATAAAAAATTGTACAAAGGTACTGCTTATTTCAAAAAGAAATTTCTTCCAGCAGACCTGCGAAAGGAGATATTAGAAGAGATGTAGACTATAGTGTGTAGAAATAAATAATCTAGTTATACATTGTTACAAAATATTGTGCAATTACAATATTCCAAGAAATAGTTTCAGGTTCTATTCATGGAAATTAATTACACATATTTTACTACTATTGCAATTATTAAGAAATATTATGAAACTATTTTGGTGTGCAATAAAGTTTTTTCTATTCTACACTTGAGATAATAGATATATTAATTTCCAGAAATGCTATGGAATCATCAATATTAATACCAGTGCAGGGCATTGTTTAATAAAAGTAAGAAACCAATGATTTGGAAAAACAAAAGAAAGAATGTAAGAAAAGCAAGCAAAGAAAACAAACTAAGAAAAGAAAGAAATAAAATAAAATAAAGAAAAGTAAGAAAATGAAGAAAGGAAAGAAAAGAAAGACATGAAAGAAAAGAAAGAAAAGTAAGAAAAAGAAGAAAAGAAAGAAAAGAAAGAAAAAAAAGAAAAGAAAAAAAAGAGAAAAAAAAGAAAGAAAAGAAAGAAAAGAAAGAAAAAAAGAAAAGAAAGAAAAGAAAGAAAAGAAAGAAAAGAAAGAAAAGAAAGAAAAGAAAGAAAAGAAAGAAAAGAAAGAAAAGAAAGAAAAGAAAGAAAAGAAAGAAAAGAAAGAAAAGAAAGAAAAGAAAGAAAAGAAAGAAAAGAAAGAAAAGAAAGAAAAGAAAGAAAAGAAAGAAAAGAAAGAAAAGAAAGAAAAGAAAGAAAAGAAAGAAAAGAAAGAAAAGAAAGAAAAGAAAGAAAAGAAAGAAAATAAAGAAAAGAAAGAAAAGAAAGAAAATAAAGAAAAGAAAGTGGAAGAAGAAAAGGAACATGAAAGAAAATAAATTATTTCAGATTTAAAGGCGGGTACAAACTGCTGTAACGTAACCTTCTAGGTAAGAGCGTTCCATCGTCGACCGCATCGTCGCTTTCCATCAGGTGAGATAGCGGTCAAGCGCGAACTTATCAAGAGCAAAAAAAAAAAACCTGAAAGGAGCATTTCATAAGTGTGGACGTAGCGCGCGCACGAACTGAACATATACCTACTCGCATCTGTTCCCGGCATACGCATAGCTCAGACTGCTGAGAACACGCGAAGAGAATAGATCGTGACGACTAATTACTGGCTACGTTGATTGTTGGTGCTTCATTATTAATAGTGAATTATGTGATAAAAAATACCGAAGAATTTAACGTTGTGTTATTTCTCCATTGATCGCGTGCGTTCCGCAGTACAAACACACACAACCCGTCCACACTGGCGCTCCGCACACACTGCGTATCCCTTTGTGTTCGGCGAAAAACCGACAAATGGCGGATCGCGGCGCGCACTAGTTGAAATGCTCTGTTTTAGCGCGTAATGTGCGTGGTTCGCGCGTGCAAGGCGTCCACAGGGAATTCTGTTATAGTAAATGACACATTGCGACAATGTTGGCGGAAAATTCTTTCATAGCGTGTTACATTGTATGTTACGGTACAGTAGTCTGTACCCGGCTTAAAGAAACTCTAAACCAATGTAGATGGGGATCAAATTGTGTTTTGGTCAGGAACTGTCCATCTGATTATGACATTCCTTTTACTTTTATAGAAAGGAAGACACTAAGTGGTATACCTCCGAATTCCGATTTGAGCTTTTAAAGTTCAGTATTTTTCAAACTCTATCTTGAAAACCTTTCAGGGTTTTTTTTAGTATTTAAGTAGGGTTTAAGATGTTTTTTTATTCAACATCTCAATTCGAAACCCGCCTAAAGGTTTCTTTTCAGGTCGGAAAAAAACAGTTGCCAGTGAAAAGATTATTGCGTATTTCCTGACTTTATTTTTTTATAATAATTAAGAAAAGAAAGAAAGAAAGAAAAATATTTTATTTGGCACACGTACACAAATACACACAATGTAGAAACAACATGTAAACACTTAAGATAAAAAAAATAAATAATAACTAACACTGTGTGTTTCGCGCCTGCACCAAATAGGTAAGTCTGCGAATGCCATTACAAAAAAAAAGATGTGAATGGATTTATTGCAACGTTAATCAAATTTAAAGCATTTATGATTGACTTATGTTTATTTATCAACGCACAGCCGAAACTACTGGAACAAAACTCCATTCAAGATAGCATTAGACAAAAGAGGGTCATAGAGGCAGGTGTGCACAACATTTATTTTTCGAGATAAATTCAAACAATTTTAATGAATAATGGTTTCAATATAAAATTTTAACATTACTTACTTACATAAATTAGATTATTGTGCGGTAAGTACTAAACACTTAGGTAAATTAATTGGATTTTTTTAATAAACATAACTTTATTTCAAACATTAAAAAAAAAACCTTTCAACAAGTTTCCTCCGCACAAAACATATGAATTGTACACAATACAAGGCAACAAGATAATTGAGATGAAACAATTAATATTACATGGTATAATGAAAAACGTTCCAGGTACTGCTTCTTTTATATTTTTAACGTGGACACTTAGTACAAGTAAGAATTAAACAATTTATTTAATTGATAGCCTCATAAATTCAAAGGTGGATAGTTCAAATAAATTCATTTAAGTATAACAGTTGGTATATAAGTATTATAATAAATTCAGCATCAAACTAAACTGCAATAAAGCACAATATACATATATTGTACTTTAATAACAAAGTGTATCCTAAAACAACCTTTTTTAACTTCTGTCTAACGCTATCGCGATTAGAGTATAGTAGCATGAAATTTTGTACAAGGTATTATTTTATACCTTGTACCAGGGCCGAATCTTCCTTTTAGAATCAGACCCTTGGCTCCAGTAGGCTTCGGCCCTGCTGGGCCCCTACGGACTTGGGGTCAGTCCGGACGGTTACCGGACGGCGAGCTAACCATTGCTCGCCGTCCTCAAGCCCGCCCCTACGGTGGCTGGAAATCGGGATCGGGATCCCGGCGGTTTGGGAGTGAAGGCCGCTCCCTCGCGCGTATACGTGCGGCTTCCTCTTTTGCAACCCCCTTTGGTTAAAGTTTTTTTGTGATCTTAGTGAGTAAAAATCTTACACACCTTCTCGCTCCACCCTAGAGCGCTGGAGAAGTCATTGGACGAATACTCACCTCAAAAAAAACCGAGCGAGAAAAGACACTAATGATTTCCCACATAAAAAAAGGTTTAACATAGGTTTCAGGTAGATATTTATGCATTAAAACAGAAAAAGATGTTGAGGATGAAGGATATTATAGGTTTCTAAGGTTAAAAAGGAAACAAGTTGTATTTTGAATTGGTATTTATTGAAACAAAAATATACACAGATTGTACAGACTTCAACTAACTTGAATTTATTAAAATGTGCATTTAATAATATATTATATAAATGTTGGTGCTCTCTGCTGTCATCTCAGTTGTGTGTCTGATGTTTTTCGATGATGCTGGACTCCTTCACTGCCATTATTTTTGCTGGAAGCCTGTTGTTGTTTCCATAATTTTATGTTGATCAGCAGCCATCACCTTCAGACATCTCAGGTTGTTGTTTCTCTGGTTATTTCAATTTAAAATGGGTATTGCTTCTTCATCGCGATGTTTTCTTTTATTTTCTTCTGGCACTGAACAACAAAGATCCCATATCACATTTTTGTGGCCTATTTAAAAACTTATGCTGTGCTTTTCCAGAAAATTCAAAGTCTGATTGACCTCTATTTATTGTATTTGGACACTGTCATCATATTTGAAGAAAATTCAAGAACACAACAGAACTAAAATAAAAAATCACTATGTGAAAAAAACCGTTAGAAGGCCTCCCACAAGGTGGACCGATGACCTGGTGAGGGTCGCGGGAATCCGATGGATGCGAGATGCACAGGACCGGTCATTGTGGCGACATTTAGGGGAGGCTTATATCCAACAGTGGACGTCTTTCGCTTGAAATGATGATGATGATGATTATGATGTGAAATAATGAAAATGGGAAATAAACTTTTTAGAGATAATATGAAAAACTGATAAATACTGTTACTTTATGCATCCATGAGCCTAATATGAAGAACTTAATGGATGACCCGATGAATTATAAGACCATTGACTTAATCTACATTTTTTTATTACGTAAATTTTTAATTTTAATATTACTTATGTAAACGATTTCAAGGCAATTTATTGATGGTTTGTGCATTTTTTGGGAATATATGTTTTGAAAATGAAGTGCATAAAAAATCTGACGATGTATCCCTCACCGGCATACAATGCAGCCTTTTATGACTCTCACAGACGGACTTGAAGCGATATTATGACACCACTTACCTATACATAGAAATTGTATTACGAATAATATAATTATTATCAAGTTATTGCTGCGATAACACTGATTTTATCCTATTAAATGGGTCAACGAGAAAATATACGAAACTAAACATATAAGTAATGATAAAAAAAATATTATAGAATAAATATGAATGAAAGTGCTACCTACGTCATTATTTCAGACAGATTGTGGCCTTGTTGCTTTCTCCAAAACAATTCTTTGAACAAACACTGTTTCACCAACATTTTCATCCTTATCACAGCTTGGTTCATTTTCTTTTCTTTCTTTTCCACGACCTCGATTCTCCTTATCCTTAGAGCAGCAGGGTTGATTATCGCAACACTTTTTGCATTTTCTTGATGGGCGTTCTTCAGAACTGTAGGGGCACGGTCTTCTATGTCCAAACCATGGATGGTGTGGACCATGGCGACCAAATCCATGCATGTGTCGATCAGCTCCCCAAGGTCCTTCCCAAGGCCCTCTCCAAGGACGGTCAGGGATTTCAGATGGACCACGTCGTCCAAAGCAATGTCCTTCAGGATTGCGCCCAAATCGAGGTCCAGAACTATGGCAGCTAGGTCCATGGCCGTGGAAGTCGTGATGTCTGCCACCGCATCCTTTGAAGCCAGGACGTTTATGGCAATGGCGATCCGGTTCATCACTATCACTGTCAGATCCACGATGACATCTAGGTCTTCCATGACCATCAGCAGGTTTTCCACGTTTTTGATGCTCAGGCCCATGGTGGTCATGTTCATTCCTTGCAGGGCGGTGGTCGAAGCTGTGACCGAATGGTCCAAAGCTCCATGGACCGTGATGACCAGGAAAGTCACCACGGAAACGACAGCCAAAAGGTCCGAACATGCCTCCAAATCGAGGTCCGAAGAATTCGTTTTCGAAGTACCCTCTCATGATGAAGATTTTCTGGATTGAATACCGATGTTCTCGCTCTGAATGAGTTCACTCGAATGCTCGACAAATCGACTCGGAGTAGTTTATATGAGCGATAGTGACATAACGTTGTGCAATCGATTTCAAATAGGGCTGTACTGAAATGCTGATGACATTACTTGTGTCTCAGGTAAATATCTAATGTACTTCCAATATTTACAAGTAACTGTTTATGTAGAATTTTCTAGAAAATTCCAAATGTTTAAAAAATAAATTATTATCAGTTTTAGTTATATTTTTTATTAGAAATCAACAGAGCGTTTCGGTGTCTTCTTAATCATATTCTCGTCAGTTTGTTGATATGAGCCATATAGTTGTCTTTGATCATTAGAGATATCATGAGCTCTTCCTTTATGGGCTCACACTTTATTTAGCTATGATCTTTTGATCTGAATTGTGCGTTCGCTGTGGTATGCGGTGGCGTAAACAATATCCTATTAAATACGTCTAGATTGGTCTTTTGTTCTGTCATAATATGCGTCTGCCGTGAGGAGGCTTTTGTATCGGGCACCGCATACCGCAGCGATGTGCGTTTAAAACTAGGAACTAAGCTTTTTTGGACCTTGATTTTATTTTTTAATTATACGTGTTTAGTATATACCTTTACCTATCTCCTTGGGGGGCATTGGTGGGTTGTTATAACACCAACACGTGGTAAATAACCTAACACTAACAACTATTATAAATAATCTAACTTTTCTACCGTACACTCTCAATAAGGTTCAGTTGAAAACCAGCGTCAGGCAACTACCACGAAGTTGTCTGGCATTTTTGCTGAACTGGACCTATTTGGCGCAGGCGCGAGACACACAATGTTAGTTTTTTTATTTTCTTATTTTTATCTTAAGTGTTGCTCGCTGTTACATGCTGTTTCTACATTGTGTGTATCTGTGTACGTGTGCCAAATAAATATTTTTCTTTCTTTCTTTTCTTTTTTTCTTTCGTTATATTACGTGTTTTGTTCGAAAATAAAAATGTAGTTTCTGTCATTTTTCCTAAAATCGCCAACCCTAGTTGTATTTAACTCTACGACCGTTGTGTTAGTACTTAACTTTTCAGTAACCGGAAACTAACCATTTTCACGGGGAATCCTAACCGACTGCGTTTTAAGTGGTGGTGACGTCATAAGACTATGTGCATAATTGACTGATTGATATAATTTCTCGCTTTTAAAGGCATCAGTTTCTTGGTTCGTTGTCTAAAATTATTTACTCTAATGAATTTAACTCTTTACCTAGCAGACTTTTAAGGTACCCTACCAAGTTTTGTAAAACGATTAAATTAGAAAGAACAAAAGAAAGAAAATATTTATTCTGCCTAAATAGACGCACAATTCATTACAAAAATATAAAAACAAAGTTCCCTGGCAGGCCATATGTGTTTCTGGTATAATTGTGTTGCTCTATATGACCATAGACAACACAGTTGTCTAGATTATCTGTTGCATTTTGACGCCGGTCCTAACAGAGACAAACATAAACAAAAATAAATCAAAATATAAAAGAAAATAACACAATTTTAACAATAAACACTAAAAATCAAAGTTCAAAATTCAAATTCATTTTTTTTTTACGTAGGCCTATATGGGCACTGATAAAAACTCTGTTGCTAGTAGACATGTGTCATTTGCTATGCTGTCCATCCTGCACTACCACCTGCAGTTTTCAGGATCTATACGAGGCCAATAACAGAGCCGTAGAGGTTGCCAAATACTGGTCAGAAAAAAATTAGTTAGAGTTACATCGACACGAAAAGAAGAAAAAGAAGTAGCTAGTCCACAGTTTCAATTGGTAAGTTTCCTATGCAGGAGAACCGGCAAGAAACTATATGAGTACTCTTTTAAAAAAAATATTGATTTTACAATATTTTCATATTACAATATTAAAAGATATGGTTAAAAGTGCCCCTTTTGAGGAACCCCTTACATTATTTGCTGTGGTATGTTTAACGTGCTCTTATGTGAGACTGCAATGAGCAGTGAGCAATAACTTGCGATTAGCTTGGGGACGGACAGACTTACAGCCGTTTAGTTCATCAAGCCTTCTGCATCATTCTTTAAGCATCACATTTTTTCCAAGTTCTAAGATCACCGCCACATGTCTTTTTCTTCCATACTTGTCACTATCATCATCATCATTTCTATCGAAAGACGTTCACGTCTAGAAATAGACCTCCCCCAAGAGTCCTCTCGTAGGAGACCTTTCAGCACTGCGTCAAGAAGTCAGTCAATCAGAATAAATTATGCTAACTGAACATTCCAAAGTGTGGAACACTCTATGGAGAAGAATGTGCATGAAACTCCATGGACACTCTTTTCAATCATGTTTTGTGATTACAAATATCTCTGTTACATGTGTGTCGCTATCATGTGAGAACAATGTAAATAAAGTAAAAATAAAAACTAAATATAGATATTAAAATAGCAACTGCCAGCTAAGAGATGACCAGTCTCAACTGACAGCGCTCGTTCACAGACATGACGCGAATATTAGCACCACTCAGCTCAACTATTTTGAAAGGAACCGAATAATCAAACACACGCGCCACCATCAGTGAGACATTTGAATGAGCATGACAAACTCTAAACTTTTATGGAATCTATCCAGGTTTTCTTTCGTGATCCTCTTTTTTTCTGCCTATACCTATTTATATCATGTAACTTTTCTAACTCTAAGTGGAACGTGGGGGATTTATCCTTCAAATGACCTTTGAATATCAGGGCCGTGGTCACTAGTTGAAAAATCCTACTCTTATAGCGGAATTAAAGTTAAAACTTAACATAATTTTGTGTATTTAACCGACTTGAAAAAAAGAGGAAGTTCGATTGTACTTTGTTGATACTCTAATTTAACCCATCGGAGACTCTTCTAGGAGTCTTAAGCCCAGTAATGGACGTCTTTCGGCTGAATATTATGTTCTATTGTAGTCGTTATTGCTTTGAATAAGATTAAATTAATAGGATTTTATCTAATAAATATGATGTACAGTCAGGGGTCAAAATTGCAGTTGCATTCTACCAATGCTAAAGTGTCTAAAATTTATTTGTAGTAGAAGGTTCATAGTCCACAACTAGTTTAATAAATACTGTAGATTCTATGCTACAACTCAAATCAGGTATGAACCATTGAACATCTACTAGAAATATATTTTAGACCCTTTAGCATTGATGGAGTGCTACTGCACTTTTGACCCCTGTCTGTACCTTAGTTATTAAGTAACAAATTTAAACAGTGTAAATGATTGTTGGTTAATCTAAATAAAATAAATAATATAAACGTCTAGAATATTTCTTATCGTTATCCAATAAGAAATATTCTAGACGTTGTAATGCACAATATTGTGCAACAATAAATTTTCTATAAAATAGTTTCAGGCTCCAATGTTTATAAATTTCACATATTTCAGTACTATTGCAACTATTAACAAATATTATGAAACTACACTGAAATTCCCTATAGATATTATTGGGTTGCATGTGTAAATAATAAATAATTATTATTGAGAAAGCTATTTCTGGGTTCCGTATCTTAGTCGGCAAAAAACGGATTCTTTATAGGATTACTTTGTTGTATAACATAATATTGCACAACAACCATATTTCATCTCATTCTATCGACTATCGAGTAAACACTAGTGGGTCATTTAAGATGAGGCATTTCATTGAACTAAATAGTTAGTAATTTTAATATATCTTTTTTTTTTTTTAAATGGTTGAAAGCAGTCAAAAGGATATTTATAAAAGAAAAAAGTGACTGACTGACATCAACGTAAATCCGAAACTACTAGAATTAGGAGCGTGAAATTTTGCATAAGGTTTCTTTTGATGCCTTAGGTGAGCACTAAGAGAGGATTTTTCAAAATTCACCTTTAAGAGGGGTTTAACGGTAGGAGGAGTTCACATCGGCGTCGGGTCGACGATGAAGTACCTGGGACTCGTCCTCGACAGCCGATGGAATTTCGAGGAGCACTTCCGACGTCTGGCTCCCAAACTGGATCGGACTGGGGCTGCCCACAAGCGGCTTCTGCCCAACCTAGGGGGTCCAGACGCCTCCTGCCGGAGGCTCTACGCAGGAATCGTTAGGTCCATGGCCCTTTATGGGGCACCGGTATGGGCGCCGTCACTGCGAAAGCGACCGGCGGCCAAGCTGAATGCATGCCAGAGGGTCATGGCCATCCGGATGTTGCGGGGATACCGGACGATTTCCCGTGAAGCGGCGAGCCTCCTTGCTGGCCAGCCACCATGGTATCTGGAGGCAACAGTCCTTGCACGCATGCACGATCTGCGCGTGGAGATGCAACGCCGGGGTGAAACTCCGCTACCGCGCCAAGTCGCGGCATGGCGGGGAGAGCTCCGGCGGGATCTCATGGTGGAATGGCGACAACGACTATCGCAACCCAGTGCTGGGCACGCCATAATCATGGCGGTACTTCCCCTTTTTGAGGAGTGGCTGGAAAGGCAACACGGCGTCCTTACCTTCCGCATCACGCAGGTCCTTACCGGACATGGTAAGTTCGGGAGGTTCCTGCACCGGATTCGTGCGGAAGAAACTCCTGGGTGCCGCCACTGTGTGGACCGTCCGGAGGACACAGTGGAGCATACGGTGGAGGTGTGCCCCGCCTGGGCAGAGCACCGCCGTGTCCTCGTGGGGGCGATCGGCGGCAGTGACCTCTCGCGCCGGGCATTGGTACAGGCCATGGTCCAGAGTGAGGAGGAGTGGCAGGCGGTCGCCTCCTTCTGCGAAGCAGTAATGCTAGCAAAGTAGGCGGCCGATCGCGTGAGACAGCGGCCCTCACGCCCTAACCGCCGCCGGGATTCTGATCCCGATTTCCGGCCACCGTAGGCGCGGGCTCGCGGACGGCGAGTAATGGGTGGCTCGCCGTCCGACCGTCCGGTAACCAAGCCCAAGTCGTCGACGGCGCGTGCTGTTCCACGCGCGCCTCATGGAGATGTCAGCAGCTGTAGGGGCCCAGCAGGGCCGAAGCCTACTGGGGCCACGGGTAGTGTAAAAGCGAAGCCCGGGGCTCCGGGATGAAAGCAAAGAAGGAACAGGAGTGGGTTTTTAGTCAGTAAAAGTCTGACACTATCTCCCACCTTTAAGAGGGGTTCCAAAGTTTATATGGAGAAACCTACTTTCACGCGGGCGAAGCTGCAGCTGGCAGATGCTAGTCATGGCATTTACGTATCTATTTAGGACACGGTGGAGCATACAGTAGAGGTGTGCCCCGCCTGGGCAGAGCACCGCCGGCTCCTCGGGGCCTTTGTACAGGCTATGGTCCGGAGCGAGGAGGAGTGGCAGGCGGTCGCCTCCTTCTGCAAAGCAGTAATGCTAGCAAAAGAGGCGGCCGATCGCGTGAGACAACGGTTCTCAGGCCCAACCGCTGCCGGGATTCCGATCCCGATTCCCGGCCACCGTAGGCGTGGTCTTGCGGACGGCGAGCAATGGATCCGGCCGTTCGGTAACCTTTCGGACCGAGCCCAATTCGCGCGCGCGTAGTGTTCACTATCTCCCGCTCCACTTAAGAGCTGGGGATGTCATAAGATGATTTTCCCACCGAAACAAAAAAAAAAACCTGCGTATGTACTTACATAAAAATATACAGGTAATTTTTTTATCATACTAGTTATATCTCATTACATAATATTGTGCAATAATAATATTCCAAGAAATAATTTCAGGCTCTATTCATGGAAATTAATTTCACATATTTCACTACTTTTGCAATTATTAAGAAATATTACGAAACTATATTAAAGATAGATAAATTTTTTTTCCAAAAATTTTATGGGAGATGATAATGATTATATGGAGTAAATAATTTCATAGCATAGCATAGCATAGTCGGCCTTATAATGTTCCCACTGTTGGGACTCAGGCCTCCTCTCTAGGAGAGGGTATGAACCGTAATCCACCACGCGGGCCCAGTGCGCGTTGGTGAATGTCACATATCTTCGAATTTTTGGTTCTAGGACATGCCGGTTTCCTCACGATGTTTTCTTTCACCGTTTTGAGAGCAGTAGTGATGAAATAAATTACACAAAGTAATGCGCCTGGCTGAGTTTGAACCCGCAACCTACAACTCGTAAGTCGGGGCCGTTACCACTCGACCAACACTGCTCAGTAAATAATTGTGATTATTATAATTGTGTCTTACAAAAAATATACCTACTTACAACCATAGTAAAAAATACACAGAAAAAAACTGCAGGTACAGTTAGTTACCTATAAAATTAAGGTAGTAGGTAATCTACCATCTACACATCACCATAACACAATTTTTTTCTTATCTTTAAATATGCATAATTGTATAAATTTCCCAAAAAAACTCCCTTTTTAGTACAAAATGGGCCTCCAAATCGTCTATTTAAGATAACAAACCTAGAAATATCAAGTAATTTTTGTGCTTGAGCATAATGTTTGAAATTAACTGCTTTCAAGTAATAACAAGCTGTAATAATCGTTGAGGGAGAAGTAAAGATAAGTATTTGTAATAATATTTAAGTGAAAAGACTAAAATATGATAAGTACCCAGTCGTAGTTTGAGATAATAATTAGTGCGACTCCGCAAATGACTTGATGGCGAAAGGGTGACAGAACTTAAGACTATTTAATTTATTAACTTAAATAAACCATTTACAAACACTTTTGAATTTGCTTGTTTGTAGACTGGCTTGTTGGTCTAATGGTTAGTGGCCCTGACTACTATGTCGGATGTCATGGGTTTGATTCCCACCCAGGACAAATGTTTGTGTGATGAGCACGATCATTGTTCTGTGTCTGGGTGTAATTTATCTATATATGTATGTACTTACAAATATATAAGAATGTTTATCAGTTGTCTAGTATCCATAACACAAGCTTTGCTAAGCTTGGGACTAGACGACGTTGTGTGATAGTTGTGGAATAAATATTATTATATTAATTGTCAAAAAGTCGGTCAGTCAGAAAAATAAAGCTTTATTGGACATTCTAAAGCGTGGATCACTATGGAGGAGAATGTGCAAGAAATGGACACACTTTTTAACCGACTCCAAAAAAGAGGAGGTTATATCTTCGGCTGTATGTATTTTTTATTTAAATTATGCTATGTATTACAAATATTCAGGTTACTATAATAAAATAAAACAATTCAACTGGCAGTTCAGAGATGACCGATCTAAATTGACGGCACTCGTTCACGAACATGACGCGTGTATCATCGTCACTCAGCTCAACAATTTTGAAGGGAACTGAAAGATGATCCAACACACGAGCCATCATCAGCGAAACATTTAGTGAGCTTGACAAATTCTTAACTGCCATGCTCGTTCATGTCAAAACAATATTTATGTATTCATTCTTAGATACGGCCATTGGAAGAAAAGCTGAAGACACTTAAAATATTAGACCAACAGGCATGTATTTTTGCAGTAGCATAATCGGCCTTATAATGTTCCCACTGTTGGGACTCAGGCCTCCTCTCTAGGAGAGGGAATGAACCGTAATCCACCACGCTGGCCCATTGCGGGTTGGTAGATGTCACATGTCTTCGAATTTTAGGTTCCAGGACATGCCGGTTTCCTCACGATGTTTTCCTTCACCGTTTTGAGAGCAGTGGTGATGAAATAAATTACACAAAGTAATGCGCCTGGCTGGATTTGAACCCGCAACCTACCACTCGTAAGTCGGGGCTGTTACCACTCGGTCACCACTGCTCCAGCACCACTCTTCTTCACCACTGCTCTTTTTGCAGTAAATAAAATAATTACGGTTTTGTTTTACTAAATTTCCTATGTCAAAACTTAAAGAATTGAAGCGATAATAACGCTCGTTGAACTATTTTTTTAAATTATTTAATGTATTTTCTAGTGTAAAATAATTAATTGTAATTGCAACTATTCCTAACTATTTTAACCTTCCAACGCTGCGTTTTCCGGCGCGCGGTCGCCACTCTAGAACCTTTCGGCCTATGTCCAAGATTGAACCTCCTTCGGTTGAAATGATGATGATGATGATGGTAATGCAACAATTTATATTTATTCAATAAAGTAAAAAAGTAACGAATTAAATAAATAAACAAAAAACAAATTGTTCGCCAAACTACACGTCCGTGTGTATCAAACTTTGCGTTGGTTGAAGCGCATTTCACGGTTGTGGTCACAGGACGTACTGGACGCGTAATTTAATGCTCGCGCGTTTGGCGATCCTGTATGTCGCTCAAGCTCCTCTGAACCAAACGGGATTTGCGGTAAGTAGTGGTTCATTCAGGTTAAATCATGAAAATTATAGCGATATTATTGAACTAGCTGTTGCCCGCGACTTCGTCTGCGTTAAGTTCGTAAAACTGTACAATCACTCTGTGCTTGCAATTCATTCCGAAAGCATCGCAATAATTTATTGTACTTTAACATAAAACGGTTAAAGGTAAAAATATCCGAATTGAGAACCTCCTCCTTTTTTAGAAGTCGGTTAAAAACACAAATTACCTTCAGGAAACATGTTATGTACTCGTCCAGATCCAGATGTATGAACGTCAATGAATAGAAAGAGTATGGGTCGTAGCAGTTGGCATTTCTGCCTACCCCAAGGGAAAAGTCATTAGTTTATGTATGTTTCTGGTTTATGTTCTGGTAAAACAACATTGTATGATTTTAACCCCTTGCCACAGTGAGCACACCACAATCAAATCGCAGCGGTAATGCCTGTCTTTGAGAAGTGTCTACAGAGGCGTCACGGCATCCTCTTTTTGTGCAGGACTCACCGGTTGTGGGTGTTTCGGAAGGTATCTGTGTCGAATTCAGCGGGAAGAAACACTCGGGTCTCACCATTGTGCGAATCACCCGGAGAATACGATGGAGCATACGGTGGAAGTCAGTCCCGCTTGGTCGGAGAGCCGGCGCCGCCTTGTCCTTATGGGGGCGATTGGTGGAGAAAATGACAACCAGTAGCCTCCTTCAGTGACGCACTACGATCAAAGAAGGTGGCTGAAACTATGAGGGATAGGACATCCTGACTCCTCAGCGGTCGCTGCAAGGGACGCTCCGGGTGTTGGAAGCCGCAAGGCAATTCCCAGCCATTGCAAACATGGGATTGCGGTGGTGCTGTCCGGCCGTCTGGTCAAAGCAGTCCTGAATCGACGGCGCGTAGTATTCTACGCGCGACTCAAAGAGATTTCAGCAAATGGATAGGGCCCTCTAGGGCCGATGTCTGCAAGGGCTGCAAGATTGATCGAAAGAGTTATTTCCCATAACAATTTTCGCCTCAATAACTTTTCACTGAAGAGTTTAAGCAGTTAGACAGCTTTGATAGAGGTAAACGAAGGAGCATAATCGGGACACCGACCTTCAGTTGGATAACGTGCACTGATAGTGAAAAGCCTTAAGTGAATCCCAAAACTACCATCATCATCCGGCAGGCATTAAGTCCGCCGCTGTATATTTGTGCATAAAGGATTAAATAAATAAATAAATAAATCATCAACTATCTTCTTCCACAACAGTACTTATGAAGAATTTGCGAGAGCATGCTTGCATTGATTATTGCAGTTTGATCATTTTAAGCGTTAGAATTACTTTTCATTTACCTAGGATATTTTGGTGTGTATTTAATTGATATCCCCGTATATAAGACAAATGATTTTTCATAGTGGGAACTACCTAAGAGTCTCCAACTTATGAATGAATTACGGCGAAAACTTGTGCGCGTGTATCCCCGTTCAATCGAACTCGCATATTGATGGCCAAACCGAGAAATTACTGACACCGATTGCCTCTATGAGGACACGGCAGTTCACTCAAGATGGATAGACCTCCACCGCATGCTACACCGAGTCCTCCAGGCGATTCACAAAATGGTAATATCAGGGTACTTTCAACCGAACCCAGAACAGAAGCCATTCGAAACACCCACAACAGTCCTGAGCTTATCCATAAAACAATGAAATTACGGTTAACAAATGTAGCAGCCGATAAGTGTTATCCCTGAGACTGGCCTCCCTTAGAGGGTTGTTCCAGTGTTGGTCACCACTCATTGCAAAGAGGTAACGTCCAGATATCGACGTAAGGCAGCAAGGAATCTGAGATACATTATACGTTGTCGAACTGTGATCAGAAAAACACATTCGATCCCGTTTTATATGAAGCAGTGACTGTAAATAATAAAACACACCATTATTAATCCGCAAGGTGCCATCATGCCGGAGGACACAGTGGAGATGTGCCCTGCGAGGGCGGAGCACCGCCGTGTCCTCGTGGAGGTAATCGGCGTCAGTGACCTCTCGCGCCGGGCTCTGATCCAGAGCGAGGAGTAATGGCAGACGTTCGCCTCCTTCTGCAAAGCCTTAATGCTAGCGAAGGCGGAGGCCGCACGCGTTAGGGAACGAACGGCCTCACGCCGAGCCAAGATTTCGACCCCGACTACCAATCACGGTAGACGCGGGCTTCCGGACGTCGAGCAATAGGTAGCTAGCCGTCCTGTAGTTGACCGGATCGAACCCAATCCTCAACAGCGGGTAGTGATAGACACAGGTGTAGTTTTAGTCAGTAAAAGATTCTGACACTATCTCCCGCCCCGCCCAAGAGCGGGGGATGTCATAAGATGATTTTCCCACCGGAAAAAAAAGTCAGTAAAAGATTGACACGTCCTCCCGCTCCAACCAGAGTGGGAGAAGTCATTGGATGATTTCCACCCTTAAAAAAAGAAAAAAGGTGCCATCATCATCATTATTATTTCAGCCGAAAGACGTCCACTGCTGGACATAAACCTCCCCAAGTGTCGCTATAATGACCGGTCCTGTGAGCCTCTCATCCATCGGATTCCCGAGACCCTCACCAGGTCATCGGTCCACCTGGGGACCATCCAACGCAAGGTACCCTGTAACCCCTTCCGAAAATGTGGCCGTGTTATTTTAAAGTGAATAATTAAATACATATAGGTATTTACTTTTATCGTCTTTGGATGGTATCCCTTGAATAATCACGGTCAATTAGCTTGCTAAAATAATGGGAAAAAAATAATAAAAATAAGCAGTAGGATTGTTAAAAATGCCTTCGTCTTACACCAGTTTAACCATAACTGTAAACGTGGGCGATGGCCATTCTTCTGCCACTCAGAAAATTACGTAAAATACGCAATGCCATCTATCAAATTTAATATGAAGTTCAACCGTCATTGTCATCATTATTTCTACTTTGAGTCTTTAGATGGCGTTGCGAGTATCTGAATTGCTTATGGTGTCATATTTTACTTCTCGAAAACTTTGATTTCATACCGTTTCATATGCTTTGTTTCATTGCGATGAAACAAAGCCTAAGTAAGACAATTATCAAGTTCCAATTCCAACAATTTAAATGTATAAAAGTTATCTACATCGATTTCTAAAATTAATAATACGCATTTCACTAAAAATTTCTACAGATATATTATATACGTAGATTTATAAAAAAAAAATTGTAAGCATGCAAAAATATATAAAAAAATCTTATTCACGATGACAAAATAGAACAAAAATTTTTCTCCTAAGAGAGCCGTATGGGATTTGAACCACCTTCACATTACATGAAAGTCTAGTTACGAAACCATTGTGCTGCGGTCTTCGATGAATAAGCTATAAAATAGACGTTCTTATATAAACGTCATAATTGACTGGTTGGCTCCCTAACGATGATAGCGTGATGATTTTCGTTTTAGAAGTTAAATTTGCAGCTAAATGGAATAATGTAACATTATAGTACGTGATTTTACTCGTCGCTTTGATTTTATTATGTGTTTTGATTAGTTTTTACAAAATATTTAGAAGATATCGAATAGAAATGTCAATTTTATTTTGAAAAAATGGTAAAAGTTATTTTAATACAAAAAAATAACACAAAATAATGTCAAAATTTTTAACTGTAGCTGGGATTTGAACTCGCGGCAAATGTCGTTCAATACCTACATTTTGGATTATTGCTCACCCCACATAGCAAATAGCGTGATAGTTTATAGCCTATCAGTTGCCCTGACCTATAAGGATTGTGTATGCAAAATTTGAACAGGATCGGTTCAGTAGTTTTTGCGCCAACTAATACCATCACAAAAGAATTTTACTGTTTTATTATAGGTATAGATAACGTAGGATTTTTTAAAATTGGTATAAACTAGTGATTGACTGCGATTCCACCTGATGGTAAGCAGTGTTGAGATCGTTGATGGTGAGGCGCACTAGTTTATTAAGAGCTATTCACTCTAGCCTTGAAGACGCCTAAATTGTATTCGGACGGGAAGACCGCTGCAGGCAAATAGCTCCAGCCCAACTAAGTTATATGTTTTCTAATTAATTTGTTTCTCAATTTAACTGATTTCTGAATGTATTTGGTTTCAGACGAGCTTCCGTTTTCAACAGTTTCTATGAATTTGTTTATATGGTTTTGTTCTGATCCAAGCATATCGAACCTCCATTTAGGCGCGGGTTTGCGGACGGTGAGCAATGGGTAGCTCGTTGACCAGCCGCCTGGTAAGTATCAAGCCTAAGCAACATAAAAAAAAAAAATAAAAAAAAAAAAATAAACCATATTTTGTCCAAAATTACACCCAAAAAAAGCGAATGAACTTAATTTTATAAAATACAACGTATGAGCTTGTACAAGTAGCGAGGCAGAAGTGTGGTTTTAATCAATCAGAGTTTGACACTGGTTAGACTGGCTCGTCGGTGAGGCAGTCTGGGCGTTCATGCGAATTTCCCACTCTTGCCACAACAAGAAAAAAAATATAAAAGCCTGAGTCGACGACCCGTTCCGATCCACGCGTGCCTCAGAGATATGAACGGGGCTCATTAGGCTTGCTGGGTCTGCGGAATTGTTCGAAAGGGCTACTGCGATGGCCCTGGAACGTAAAGGGCAACTAAAATTAAAATTTTTGGTAAATGAAAATTGTACCCTAGAAAAAAAAGAAAATTGCACCCTAGCAACGATTCGGCCCCTCCGAATCGTTGCTAGGGTGCAATTTTCTTTTTTTTCAATTTTCTTTTTTAACCCCAGCAGGGTTGATCGTAGGGGCTCAGCAGGGTCGAAGCCTACTGGGGCCACGGGTAGTGTGAAAGCGAAACCCGGGACCCTGGGACGAAGGCAAAGAAGGAACAGGAGTGGGTTTTTAGTCAGTAAAAGTCTGACACTATCTCTCGCTCCGCCCAAGAGTGAGATATATCATAAGATGATTTTCCTACCCAGTAAAAAAAAAACCCTAGCAGGGATCCGACGATACTTAGAAGCAATTGCTGTAAAAGTTCTATGTATCAGAAAAACTGTAGTATGATGGCTATACGGGTCTTTAATAAATTACCAAAATCTGTAAGAGAATTGCCATCAATGAGATTATTTAAAATTAGATTACGCTCATGGCTGTTGGACAAATGCTATCATAACTTAAGCGACTTTAAGGACACTGTTTACCATCAGGGGGAACGCAGTGAAATACTAGTTTATATACTTTAAACAAAAAAAAAAATGAAACTATGCAGCATCAAGCGATATTTAAGAGGTTAATATCTACATTTTTTAAATTAAATCTACCCCGCACACTGCTGTGTGCCCAAGTAGGCAAAATACTAAAGCAAACTTCCATCTGTTCCAGTGGCCAACAGCATCCCCCTTAAGATTGAGAATAAAATGACGTCCTGCTATAAACACTCTAAGTGTTGGGTGAAATTGAAGAATAACATTGAATATTATTTTAAAGCACCTCTGCTGCAAGACTAGTTAGCTGAAATAAGATATTAATATTATGGGATTTGCGAGATTAGTATTATTATAAGCTAGCTAATCCGACAGAGCGGTATTTTCTAATCCAACATACCATTTCGTGTCTCAAAACGAAAGTCTATGCTCTAAAAAGTCAGGCGTACGAGTAAGAAAGAGACACTATACAATATTAGTTTTTAACCGACTTCTAAAAAAGGAGGAGGTTCTCAATTCGGATGTTTGCATTTTTTTTATGTTTGTTCGCGCATAACTTCGTTGCTTGCTAACCGATTTGAAAAATTCTTTGTTTGTTGGAATGGGTTTATTTCTCAAATGTTCCCATAGTCACCAAGTTGGAATCTGATGATGAAATCTTGGCGAAATATAAGTGTTAGTTATAAAGTGATTTTGGTATTTTCATCGAGAACTTAAGCATTCACAGTCAAAAAATAACATTTGATGAAATGGAACTGCAGAAGAAGACCAGAAATGGTCAAAGGAACTTCTTACTCGCATATATATCACAATGAAGATAGTTAAGTATGACAATACACATAAATGAATGGTTCTGAATAATTACGTTGAAAATGGTATCATTGAAGTGATCTGATGATGATGAAGGAGTCGGAAGGTAGGCACTGGAACTCCATAATTAATTAATGTAACCTAGCCGTGTTTGAGCTTATTAGAATTGTCATGAGATGCACTCTGGTTATAAGGTACTATCAAAGTGATCTGATGATGGGGCCGGAAGGTGGAAGGTAGACACAGGAACTTCATAGTAACACAATATAATCTAGCAGTGTTTGGGTTAATTGGAATTATCAAGAGAAATAGGCAACTAAAAAGTGTGGAATAAAAAATATTTTACAAAAAAAGAATAACCGACTTCACTAAAAAAAAAAGACGGGTTGCACTCCGGGAGTGCTGGCAGAAGTGAAAACTTGATTATTAACGTTGAGCATGTTTGATATTTTGGAATGGTTAGGGAATAATTTTGCACCAATTGCTTTATCAGTATAAAAGTACTATCATTTATGTGGTAGAATACAATATTCATTTATTGCGCTATCGTACACAAACATGACAATTTCGATATTACACACATAAGTTTAGACTGCGGATTGTTGTGATACCGCAAGTTTAACTCATTCATTTAAAAACTAAAGTCTTAACTTCTTGCAGATTCAAGTAAAAATGTCAATTTATTTTTGTAATCCCAGTGATTACAAAAATATATGAAGTAAATAAATGAATAAAAAGACTTAAAACATAACTTGCGAAATGTGGGTGTACTATTCGGTGCACCCCTGCCTGAGCCTTCGGGGATTACAGGATGTTATGTTATCATTGAATCCTGCCTAAAGAATTTGTAATTAAAAGTGTGGAAGTAATCTGTCGCACATAAAAATGTGTGCGATACATCTTTTCACAGGCGCTTAGTAAGCACGTAAGCAGGAACGTCACATTCGATCTTACTACAGAATTAGCTGAGAATTTATCGGTTTCCTATACCAATAACACTCGTGCTTTTTAACTTACTTGTAAATACTTGTAATCAAATTATTTTTAAAGCAGATTTAAATAAACTGAACTTTATTTTACCAAACAACAAACGCCTTAGTGAAAATGTTTAGCAATTTAATACTCGGAAGGTACTTATTGCGATTGAACGATTTCCTTTTTTATTTTATTATCATGATTGTGCTTGCATCTTAAAAGCCTTCACAAGTACTTTTAATAGCTACTAGATACTAAGAAAGCTGCAAACTCAAAGACAACACTGTCTTATTGATTTTAGAATCTCTTGTCATTATGCGTCAATCAATAAAATTGCAAGGAAATACGGAATTTTAGCTACACTAACATACCTACAGGTACGTAACGTTTGTAAATAGCACGTAAATTGCCTTCGTAGTTAGCACGGTGCGAATCCCCCAAAGACCACGGTTCTATCACAATCTTAAGGACGATGAAGATAGCCAGAGGACTAGGTTTCGCGGCGCTGCGCCGGCGCGCGGCGGGTGGCAATTTATTTAATAGATTTGTCAGCTTTTTCCAAAGACATTCAATATAGACATTCAATATATACTACCAATAGACCGGACATAGCGAACAAAATCGTGATCCGATACTTATTCCACGTTGGTCATAAGTCAATCAGTCTAGTATGACCATAGATATAAGAAAGGAGGAGATATGTTAAGTAGTAAAAATTGTACCGGAACACGATGTCTCCAGTTTCCCTACCACCACCGAAACTACTACACATACAATAATATTTACGCAGTCGCGCACACATCCGCAAATCATAAATCAGTCCATACTACACAGTCAATTATAAACCTTACCTCTCTAAAAACAGCGTGTATTTTCCATGCACTGTACAACTTACGCACACATTAAATGTCGATGTGCTATGCAAAAGCAATTTATTTTACATTTACGCTAGTGATTGACTAAATAGAAAAGTTATCGATTTTTCCATTTTTTTATTGTGCTATTTTTTTTTTTGGGTCCCAAAAACAAAATCATAAAATGTCCAGAAAATAATATACAATTTTAATATATATTATTTTCTGGACAAATATAATAGAATAGTAAAATTTGTTTTCATAAAACCTAAAAACTCTAACCATTTACCCGTATTAGGCCATTATATACGTCATTTCAGAACATCAATATCAAATACTAAAAATCGGCCAAGTACATGTCCTGGTCCTCTAAAATCCTGAAAAGTTTAATAACTTGTATTATGAATTATTGCATGAAAAAGCTTTCAGTTACTAAAAAAAACTTTAACTCAGGTCTAGTCTTAATTTAAGGATTGCCCATTCAAAAAGACTGAGTTTTTTTAGAGGCTAAAGCATTTCTGGTTGAAAGTGAAATGAGCATATAATACTATAGTACTATATTTTTTTAGGCAACCAATTAGGTGGCCTTCCAGTGGCCTTCCATCAATCCATTGCTTTATTAAAATTGCGTCTTTCGGGAAACTGAAAACATTAATAACATTGTAGTTATCATTTTACCTAACTTACTGCTAAACCTCACCATGTAAGGCATTTGTTAGAAAAAAATAGTACAGTGCTTGTTAAATAAAGAGCTAGAACATGTTGCCTTATTTTAAGCAAAAGTCGTAATTAAATTCTGAATCATGCTATTTCTTTACAACTCTGTAAAATAATAAAAATAAATAAAAATATTAACATTATTTTAATTCGGATATCCAACCAATCGATATTATGGTCGATAGTCTACATTAGTAGATCATACAGGCACATCATTAACTCGCCGCTACTAACAGCGGCCGTATTATGAAATACACCGCACTGATAAAGTATCGTTATGTTATTTTTACATTGCTTGTTCAGTTACTGAGCGTTAAAATTAGGTAGTGGTTAAAGAGCAATGTATTTACTGTAAGAGTAATACAGTCGCCTTGATATTTGAAAACAAAAATAACGTAGTAGCAGCAAGGGATATTATAAGATTTGTTGTTTTTACTGATTTTAAAGATAAATATAGTATTAAACTTGTACTTCCATGTGGTAAGAGATTCCATGATGACCCAGGCTTCTCTTATCGCTTCAGTTCTTGCATGAAACCACTGAACAACATTTTAAATTTGTTTACGATCACGAATCGCGTATCTCACAAGTTTATAACTGACGGCCGTTTGCCCGATCGTGCTCATTTTGCGCAAGTCGCGCGGACATGCACACGCCCCCTTGCCGCTTCTCCTGTTTTTTAAATTTCTATGAGTATGACACACCTACACGTCAAGTCGAGTTTGTATCCGTTCTATGCACTAAAAGAAAATCATTTTCTGTGAAAATATGCCGAACTACGCATTACACTATTGTAAATCTTGCTATGGTAAAATGACTGGACCTAACTTCGGTTTATTTTCGTAAATATTTTTGGTATTTACGAAACATTTAATTAGAATTCAATAATTTTTATAAATAGTTCCAGAACATTTTCGGATTTTGTGTTAACGCCATCTATTGCTGAAAAGCTTAACCTTTCCATTATCACACACCGAGGCTCTACCACGAGCTTATAACGTGATAAATTTTTCGAACTCAATCGGTCTGTTAAAAGGATGGAGCTATATAGGGTGTATAGCTCTATCACTTTCTTTCGCTCGTACGACTATCATTTTAACATTATCATGGTAAGGCCCCTGGCCACCTATCGAGCGATAGTTAAATCATTATAAATTTTGACAAATTTAATTCGCTTGTTTGCTATTCCAAGCCAGATGGCGTCACTGAGCCATAGGATGACAGTTTTTCTAAGACATTTTTTCTGATAGCCGCTCTATTGTATCTCTTTAAATCTCTTTGGCTTTATCCCTAAAGCATTAGGTTCAAAGTTGATTGGAAACATTTAAAAATTTCTTTAAATGATTTTAAACCATAAAATGTTGAAGGTTAAGTTCAAAATCGAATGAGAAAATTTGACTGGTGGCCGTCTTACGGTTTTTCGATCAGGTCACGTGTCCTGACGCGAGTTTAAGATTTTATACCCATTACAGAAAAAGTGCTCAACGCCGCTAAAGAAGTTTTCACTTCAAAAACACTAAAAGGATCAAAATAACTTTTATTTCGGAAGTCGGTGTTAAATAAGATACAAATAATACCGAGAAACACCGACTTCCGAAATTAAAGGTATTTTGATCCTTTTAGTTTTTTTTTTTTAGTGAAGTCGGTTATTCTTTTTTTGTAAAAAGTTTTTTTATGTAAAAAATTTATGTACCAAATTTCATAACTGTATCATGACAAATCACAAAGTTGTAAGCTGGTTATTATGTTTCCTGGTTTTTCATCGTCGGATTTCATCACGCATGCGGGATTGCCCCGCACACGTAGCCCCCGCGGATGTCCTTTTAATACAATTATTTATTTAAATGCGTGGATTACGCACGCGAGATGCGGGACGTGATATTGGGCAGCAACCCCGCATGCGGAGCAGTTCCGCATGCGTGATGAAATCCTCACGATATTAAAAACAGTTCAGTTTAGGCCGTAAAATGGATTGCGTTAAAAACTCGTGGTAGGGCCTCGGTGCATATTGCCAGTGGCGTCATATATCTCTAAGGGCTATATTTCACTGGGACACCATGGCGGCGCAACTGGTCGAATCACCATGTTGTCCATAAGCTACCTAACTAGACACCAAAAAGACACCAGAGTCGCTACACCACACTGAGACAGTATCAAAATAAACCTTAAATGCACGCGCCCGAATGGGTCGCGCCGCCACATTGGCTGCACAACCAAACGGACACCGGGCTCTATATATACATTTTGTTGATAGCGGCAACTGTTCGCGCCGCCATGGTATCCCCATGAAATATAGCCCTAAAACGTGCTCGCTCACAATGGGCCTCATCAGAAGGTTTAAAGTCATCCAAAAGGCAATTGAAAGGGATGTGCTCGGAACTTCCTTCCGTGATCACATCAGGAATGAAGATATCCGCAGGAGAACTAAACTATATCACTTAGTTTGAAAAATCGCCAAACTTATGTGGCAGTGGGCAGGGCATATTGCTCACAGAACAGATGGTCAATGAGGCCAAAAGGTTCTAGAGTGGTGACCGTGTACCGAACGTGTACCGACCGTGTACGCTTAAGTTTGGGCTATGTCGGCAACTTTGGTTCTCCAAAACAAAACATTATAATCATAGAACTCATCATTTCAGCCAAAATACGTCCACTGTTGGACATAGGCCTCCCCCAAGCAACGATCCTGTGCGTCTCGCATCCACCGCACTCCCGCGACTCTCACCAGGTCGTCGGTCCACCTTGTAGGAGGCCTTCCAACGCGTTTTCCGGTGCGCGTTCACCATTCTAGAACCTTTCGGCCCCATCGACCATCCGTTCTACGAGCAATGTGCCCTGCCCACTGCTACTTTAGTTTGGCGATTCTTCGGGCTATGTCGGCGATCTTGGTTCTCGTCGGATATCTTCATTCTTTATGCGATCACGCAAGGAAACTCCGAGCATAGCCTTTTCCATTGCCCTTTGGGTGACTGTAAGCCTTCTGATGAGGCCCATTGTAAGTGACCATGTTTCAGTACCATATGTCATCACTGAACTAATCATAAAACTCTAAATATTATAATTAGCACGACAATGAAACTAAGTTGAGAGGACTTCAATACACGCTTAAACGATTTAGATAAACACGCTGCATAACAGATCACACACTAAGCCCAAACATGAACACATGTGTATTCACTATCACGCAAAGAATCTTCATTCACAAGCACCGAGAGAAGACATAAACTTATTTTTTCCACGCAATTTTCGCTACAAAATCTTTTACCGTATCTTGAAAGGGCAAAAAGGTTATATAGAACCACGTGAGATACCTTAATTTCCGTAGAAACACGTCTTACTAACAGCTAGTTCGTCTCGCAGACTTTATCAGATTTTGGTTCGGTGAATAAATTTAAACATGCTTTGAAAGTTATGCTTGTAGGTCGCGTGAGGTACTGAAACTGCTATGAGAGTTTGGTAAATAAGGTAGGTATGTAGATGTAAATTGAGTTTGTGGTTATGTAAGCAAGGGCGGTATTGAGAAATTACTGTGAAAGGTATTTGCTGAGCTAGACACACTCGTAGAATAGATGGCCGATAGGGCCGAATGTTTCTGGGAGTGGCGACTGCCTACCGGAAGATGCAGTTTTGGAAGGCCTCTCACAAGGTCTTTTTTTTAAATACATTTTTTTTAAGATTGGCCTTCTCGCGCTCTGGGTGGAGCGGAAGGGCGTGTCAGACTTTTATTGACTAAAACCACACCTGTGTCCTTCAATTACTCTTTGCGTTCTAGGACTAAGGGTTTCCTTTTCAGAAATTCCCCGCGGTCCTTGCTAGCGGGCAGCGGCCCTGCTGAGCCCCTACATTTTGCTGACATCTCTTCGAAGAGCGCGTGGATCACTACACACTGTTGATGTCTGGGCCCGTTCAAGTTAATTACCGAACAGCCGGACGGCGAGCAACCCATTGCTCGACGTCCGCAAACCCGCGTCTACCGTGGCTGATAGTCGGAGTTGAAATTACGGTGCCTTGCTTGGTGCTTCGTTGCCCCACACTAAGAATTAATCCTGTATCATGGGTGCGTTCACGAACAAGTAAAGGCACTACCCAGACTCGAAACACACCTAACTGTATGCCATACAAAATATTTATTCCATGTGGGAATCAAACCCGCGACTCGCAGCTTAGCAGCCAATCACTCAATCGTACCGTCAAAATGAATGGTGGTCAAAGTAGATCGATAATCTGGTCAAGGTCGCAGGAATCCGATTAATGAGAGACGCACAGGACCGGTCTTTGTAGGGACCATGTAGAGGAGGCCTATTAATTAATAATGTGGACGTCTTCCAGCTGATATGATTACGATAAAATCCTTGCTGCAGGGAACCTAGCAGCAGATAGGCCGACAGAAAATTGGTTTTGAAGTCATGCTAATAGAATCCATCTATTGTATATTGGTATCAGATTTGATCTATTCTCCATTTGTTTAGGTAGTTAACTAAACGTAAACAATCTTGATACTTACCTATGTCTTTTTTTCTAAAAAAAATCGTATAAAAGATATACAAAGATTATTTAAATTTAGTTAATTACCAAACATCGGTATAGGTAAATAACAAATTGTAAATATATTTAGATAAAAGTTTTACACAACTTTTAGATAAAAGACATGTCAAGATTGTTTTCATTTAGTTAATTACCTAAACAGATGGAGAATAGCTATATTTGTTGAAACCATAACTTGGCAGCCTTCAAAGTAGAGCGAACGTCATTTTCTGTTCCATTGTAGACCTCATCCATAGCGTTCCTTCAGGCGAGTTCGAGGTCCAGGGCTGACTCATTGCAGGAATGTTTCTGTAATCGCGCACTGAGGGTTCCGTACAAACTTGAAAAGTAAATTGCGGTTTACGACTTACAATGTATTAAAAAAAAAACTACTTACTAGATCTCGTTCAAAGTAATTTTCCGTGGAAGTATGCATGGTAATGGACATCATATATTTTTTTTAGTTTAACCATTCTTTTATTTTAGAAGTTACAAGGAGCGGGAATACACATTTTACCACATTGGAAGAGTGTCTCTCGCGCAAACTATTCAGTTTAGAAAAAAAATTATATTAAAAACCTCAATATAATTTTTGAAGACCGATCCATAGATATTCCACACGTATGAGTTTAATGAATTATTTTTTTTAGTTTCAGTTCTAAGTATGGGGAACCCCCAAAATTTTTTTTTTTTTGTGTGAAAATCTTAATCCGGTTCACAGAATCTACTTACCAAGTTTCAACAGTATAGTTCTTATAGTTTCGGAAAAAAGTGGCTGTGACATACGGACGGACAGACAGACAGACGAAACCATAAGTTTTCCGTTTTTTGCCATTTGGCTATGGAATCCTAAAAATGCGTCACCTGATATTTCGTAGTCTATCAGTTGAGTTTTTACAACTTCGAATATCGCTTAATCAAAAATCTAAGTTACATCATGCCAAAAATCACATAAAATAATACTGTAGGTATAGGAAAATTGTAGCCCGGTTTTCAATAAATAAGCTTAAATGAAGCCAGCTGTTTTCTTTAACAAAGTGTCTGAAAAAAAACGCCTCCTTGTAGCTTTTGTCGGCGAAGATAAACTAGCAAAATGGAGCCATTTTGAAGTCGTTAGAAAATCACCACTTTAAAGTTGCGGCAGTAAGTTTGCGTGTGTAGGGTGACTGTGTTGACTTGATTTTTAGTAGGACATAGTTTAGTAATTAAGAAATGATAAAATAAGAAAAAAAACGAAGATTTGTCACTGTCACTCCTGATGGTGACATCGTCTTCAAAAATCATCGTATTTAAAATCTTGAAACAAGATTTTAAATCAAATAATGACTTAAAATCCTAGTAAGTAATAGTAATATCCCCTAGCTAGGGTCTAAACCGACTTCGATGGGTGACCAGTGTGGACGCTCTCTGGGGCATCCACACTAGTCACCCATCGAAATCGGTTCAGGCTATGGCTTTTACCTGTTTTTTTTTTCTAGTTGGAAAAATCATCTAATGACAAATTCCGCTCCTGGGCGGGGCGAGAGGTAGTGTCAGACTTTTACTGACTCCTGTTCCCTCGTTGCCTTCGTCCCAGGGCCCCAGGTTTCGTTTTCACACTACCAATGGCCCCAGTAAGCTTCGACCCTGCTGGATACCTAACGATTTGCTGACAATTTGTTGTTCCGTCACAAAAAAAATAATGTTTTTTCAATTTAAGAAAAAAAAAAAATTAAATTCCAATCAGGAATTGAACTCTTTACATAGGTAAGTTTGTACGGAACCCTTTGGGTGCGAGTCCGACTCGCACTTGCCTAGTTTTTTTTGTATAACAAAACTTATAATTATGATTGTGATAGTTCATAATGAACAGTCTGTTTATAACATAAAAGGCACACATCAGGTTTTGAGTGTAAATGTTTGAATTCCTTCATATTGATAACAACAATAAAATCAAGAAGCATGTCGCCATTACTCTCATCTCGGTGTTTTGCTTTCTCGAATCAACCTCTCGTATTCACACCATAATCATTACGCTATTCTTATAAAAACTTGACCTCTTGATAACTTTCTCTACCAAGCACAAGACGGTAATCTAAAAAAGGAAATATTCTTACCAAAATAACTCATCTTTTTTTGCCCAAGAAAAAAACTCATCGGACCATACATCATAAAATCTCCGTTCCGACACGCCGCAAATTACTACAAGCCATGGACACCCTACAAATCCCGTATCCCTAACTGTAGCGACAACTAGCGGAAATAACGACCTACGTGACTTCTTATTTACATTTGTTACACTTGAAAATCAACCTTATTTTGTAGGCGATAGAGTTTAGATTGCCTGTTGGGTCCAAGTGAAATTTTGGGTAAATTTCGTATTTGACTACCCTTTGTCAGTGACTACGCTTGTGTTGAAATAGAGAACTTCGGGTAGTGTGTAGTTTTTACATAATGGTTTCAAATGAAAATGGAGTTGGGAATAGTCAATGAGTTGGGTCATTGACGTTTAGTATGTATTTTGTGTCAATGGGTTCGTGTTTAACTCGGCGTCAGCCAAGTTGGGTCATTATGACCCGGGGTATTTTTAAAGCAGGTATTTTTTTAAATAACAGTATAAAGTTGCTGAGCTTCTCAGTACCTGATGTTAAGACCTCGTCTCTTGTGTCTACACAGTCAGTGTGTGCTTGCACGGGGAGTTGGACGGGATCGAACAACAAAAAGGTAAATATGACCCACCCATACATTCGATGAAGCCATTTGATGGCAGTTATTTTTTTGTAATTATTTGGTTATTTCGTTTATTTTCTACATACGCACATTACGTTTATTTAATTAATAGGTTAGAGATATAGATACTATACTTGCATAAAGAAAATTCTTCAAT
Source organism: Mythimna vitellina (assembly GCA_949316375.1). Lineage (NCBI taxonomy): Eukaryota > Metazoa > Arthropoda > Insecta > Lepidoptera > Noctuidae > Mythimna > Mythimna vitellina. The sequence goes on along the minus strand of OX438702.1, from coordinate 20,440,150 downwards.
TAAGTATTTACTGGAGAACCTTCAAAGGAGCCACCTGCTAAGGTTCATGGGCGAAAACGATGCCAAATAAAACATACAAAAACAAAATAATAGGAATACTACCCACAGCTGTTATGTTTGCAACAATTTTGTCTGCCTTGAGCATCCATTGACATATCCGCCCAGTAAGAAATTATTTCTTACTGGGCGGATATGTCAAAGTACATGCTGATAGTAATTAATTCTAAAATTTTGTTCAAATTTTGCAATTAGTTTCTAAAAGATCTGTCATTAGACATTTCAAAAAGTATTTTTTTAAAAATAAAAACTCAATTTTTGTTTATTTAATAATAAGATTACAGAAGTTATATAATTTTTTTTTTTTTTTAATTGATATAAACCAGTGCTTGACTGCGATCCCACCTGATGGTAAGCGGAGATGCAATCATTGATGGTCAGGCGCACTAGTTAATTAAGAGCCTATTCACTCTAGCCTTGAAGACACCTATATTATAGTTGGACGGGAAGACCGCAGCAACCAAATTGTTCCAGTCCTTCGATGTACGCGGTACAAACGACGAAGTGAAACGCTTAGTCCGAACCGTTGAAGTTTCAACAATGTAAGGGTGGATACTCGCCGTTCGTCGGTTTGTCCGATGGTAGAAAGGAGATGGCGGAATCAATACATGCAATTCCCGCGCACACTCTCCAAAATGTAACCTGTAAAATACCGATAGGCTCGCTACCCTGCGCCTGTGCTCGAGGCTTTGTAGATTGGACTTAACCAAATCTGGATCCCCAATAATTATTTTGTTATAGATTTTATAATCTTTTCGTAAATAAATAACAAGTTCCTTATATGATACGAATTTTTGTTGTTTTTCACTAAATTATTTTAATTTGGTAATTCATTTATTTAATTAAATAGAAAGTCCTTCAATTTCCTTGAAGTGGTAAAAATCAGACACAGTTGAAAATCTGGGTCATTTTGACCCACTCTACAGTAGTTTACTAATTTTTTACCATACTGACGCCGGGTTAAATAGCAGTTCCTCGGGTTCATCTAAATTGTCGGGGACAGCCAGGGTCGATGTCTGATAAGGCTGCGGAATTTACCGTGATCCTGGAACGCAAAGAGCTACTGAAGGAACACTTGTAGATTTAAGTCAGTAAACGTCTCACACTCCCTGTCACCTCTCGCTTCACCCAGAGCATGAGGAAGGCGCCGAGAGAGGTCAATAGGTTTTTTTGAGAAATCATCCAATGACTTTTCTCGCTCTTGGGCAGTGCAAGAGAGCATGTCCACTTTTACTGACTATTCCTATTCGCTCCTATTCCTTCTTTGCCTTCGTTCCTGGGCCCCGGGGTTCTCTTTCGCACAACCCATGGCACCAGTAGGCTTCGACCTTGCTGGGCCTCTACTGTTTGCTGACATCTCTTTGAGACGCGCGTAATAGGTGGACATCCCTTTTATGCTAAAACGCCGTCGTATCTCAAAAGCACATTAAGCCATTGGCCGGCTGCCATTAGCAGATATTTGAAAGTCATCAAAAGGATAGCCAAGAAAGAAAGAAAGAAAAACGTTTATTCGTGCCTCACATAATCGTATAAACTAAAAATACACAATAAAAAAAAGAAAGATATATTCAGTGCGAGGTCAAAAAGGCACCTGACTCAGCATACAAGTCAAGAGACTGGAAGTTTGACCACCAGTCTTGCAAAGTGGTATTGTGTTACAGTTACTGAGGGTTGTGGACATCCGGTAGACAGTCACGCAAGTGTAAAATCTTGGTCTTAAGCTAAAGGCGGTTTGACTGGAGGCGTAACTTTTTTATTGATTGGTTTGGCTGGCCTGCTGGTCTAGTGGTTAGTGGCCCTGACTGCTATGCCGGAGGTCGTGGGTTCGATTCCCACCCAGGAGAAATGTTTGTGTGATGAGCACGATTATTTGTTCTGTGTCTAAGTGTAATTTATCTGTTATATGTATGTATTTAGAAATATTTAAGTATGTTTATCAGTTGTCTAGTACTCATAACGCCAGCTCTGCTCTGCTGCTGTATGCTCTGCTTAGTTTGGGGCTAGACGGCGTTGTGTGAATTTTATTATTCTATTATATTGATACTCGTATTTGAAATGAAAAAGGTAACTAAAGATACATGGTTTTAGTCAGTATTTAACTCTTCATTTGATGATTTCGAGACAACTGCACGCGTAAAGGAATGGACTTTCTGACGTCCCAGTCGCTGGTCCCGACTTCCAGCCACCATAGGCGTGGGCCTGCAGCAACGAGTAACGGGTAGCTCGCCGTCCAGTCGTCCTGTAAGCGTCCGGATCGAGCCCGAGTCGTCGATGGCGCGTAGTGTTTTACATTAGATAATTAACCACCATAAAAAAAACCTCGGTGACTTTAAAAGAAAAAAAAAATCCCTAAGGCATTAAGTCCGCCTTTGTGCGTACAAAGCCGGACTTATATACACTTATAGCACTGTTGCTATGTGCATAATGTTTTAATAAATAAATAATATTTCGAACAATTCTGCCATTTTATAGCCTTTGTTTTTTCTTTTTTTACGTAGATAATCATCAAATGACTTCTCCCGCTCTGGGTGAAGCAAGAAAGAGTGCCAGTTTTCCAGATTTACCAAATAAAACACACCAACACGGGTGTGTTCAGTTTCCCTTTGCGTTCCACAGCTCGGTGATTTTCGAACAATTTCGCAGGTCATCAGACTGTGACCTTTGAATTTGTGTTGGCGTTCCTTCCTTAAGATTGGCAAGAAAAAGCCGTTGTGATCCGTGGTGTAGGCTAAATAATATATTAACTTTTTGGCCTGTAGGTACGGTGTTATACTGAGGGATTTGTGTCAGGAATAACTAAATAAATATTAAAAAGAGATGAAATTGTTACTTTAGATATTTATAAAAGATAATCTCTGGATAAACTGGTCCAATAACTCGTTCTTTATTATTCATACTCAGTCATTTTAGTACATAAAGTCAATGGCATAGGCAGTGGGCCGAACGCAGGTTATAGAGTGGTGAGAACGTACTGGAAGACGCAGCATTTGTAAGCCTCTCACAAGATGGACCGAACCTTAAAAGGGACGCGGGTAGGGGATCCAATCCTGCAAGCGCGGGATCCCGCACCGTTTCTGCGGGATCGGCAATGCGAGGTTACTCATGCGGGATCCCGCATATCTGCGGGATTGAAGTTTTTTATAAGAAAGTTGGAATCCGACGACCTGCCGCCGTTTTGATTATTTATTAGCCCAGCTCATCCTCGTTAAAAAGTGATTAAATCATATGTATGTAAAATTTTGTATGAAAAATAAAAAAATAAATAATCGCGATTTTGATGCGGGATTGGATTCCCTAGTCGCGGGTATCCGATGTATGCGAGACGCACAGGACTGGTAATTGAAACGACACTGGGGAGTCCTGTGTCCAACAGTGAACATCTATCGACTGAAATGATGATCATGATTATACAAAAAAAGATCACTCTAGACATATCGATCCTGTCTGAAGCTGACCGCAGACATGAACACAGCCAAGGAACCAAGGTTGCCCAATAACTGTCAATTGTGTAGTATTATTTAAAGGGGTGCGTGTAGACTTATAGACGGGTGTTCATTGTTATCGGCCGGGACACACAACCGCAGCATTTGAACCCGACTTATAAGACATGCAATACGTTATGGTGCGAGAATAGTATTAAAGTTTATTTATTTAAACTTCATGTACAGTGGTGGTACATAGGCGGACTTAATGCCACAAAGCATTCTCTACCAGTCAACCATTGGGTTAAAAAGACAACACTGTGGTAAGTGTGTACAATAAATAAATAACAGATATTTTAAAGTTCTTTTGTAAGAAACTTTAGTGTAGGATTCCTATTCCAGCGTCATGTTCCCTTCTACCTATCATCAATCAGCCTTCAAAGCAGATAATCACTTACTGCAGAGGTGCCTATCGTATTTGGGCTCGTTAAAATAGTCTGTCTTTTTATATTTTTGTGTGTTATCATTTTATTTATTTATTTTATTTTATTTGGGTGGCTTACAGCTAACAATACAAAATATATAACGATAAAGTAGATCACGATGAGCCATTTACACGCCTCCACATATAAATATGAGAGTATTGTTGAAAGTTACAGTAAAAAAAAAGAATATATGTATTTTAAAGGTCGGAATTAGATAGAGTTAAACATGTACTTACACCGATTTTATGCAGCGAAAGAATAAAGTAGATTTGCCTCAAATCCCGAGATTAATTTTAAAGAGCATACATTTTTTTATGACACTGTCAGAAATATAATAGAAAAAAATTCCTCCTGCATTAACAACGAGAAGGAGGAAGTGACCTCACCTCACCTCAGTTGACGTAGAGAGATGTTTTTTTTTTTAAATAGTATGTTAATTATCTTTGTTTTACTTGTCTTATCTATCTCTGAGGTTTTTATTATTATTTATTTGTAATATCGTTGGCCACACGGGATTTTTCATTAAAAATCCTGGGAAGATCCATATTCATATCAACATTTCGATGCAAGTACATGAATAACTCTACCTAATTCCGACCCCTGATTCATCGGTGGAGGTGTGCCCCGCTTGGGCAGAGCAACGCCGTATCCTCGTGGGAGCAATCGGCGGCGGCGATCTCTCGCGCCGGGCCTTGGTTCAGGCCATGGTCCGGAGCGAGGAGGAGTGGCAGGCGGTCGCCTCCTTCTGCGAAGCAGTAATGCTAGCAAGGAGGCGGCCGATCGCGTGAGGCAACGGTTTTTACGCTCCAACCGCCGCCGAGATTCCGATCCCGATTTTCGGCCACCGTAGGCACGGGATTGTGGACGGCGAGCAATGGGTGGCTCGCCATCCGATTGTCCGGTAACCGTCCTGACCGAGCCCAAGTCGTCGGCGGCGCGTACTGTTCCACGCGCGCCTCAAGGAGATGTCAACAAATCGTAGGGGCCCAGCTGGGTCGAAGCCTACTGGGGCCACGGGTAGTGTGAAAGCGAAACCCGGGGCCCTGGGACGAAGGCAACGAAGGAACAGGAGTGGGTTTTTAGCCAGTAAAAGTCTGACACTATCTCCCGCTCCGCCCAAGAGCGAGATTTGTCATAAGATGATTTTCCCACCCAAAAAAAAAAACCCCTGATTTATAATATCCTGATTTAAAAATTCTTTTACCCGTAGAAGCTACTTTATCACTCATTGACATCGTCATCATCATCATTTTAGCCGAAACACGTACACTGTTGGACATAGGTCTCTCCCCACGGTCGTGACAACAAACGGCCCTGAGCATCTCGCATTCATCGAATTTTCGCGACCATACGACTGCCACCACTACCACTACCACTGAGTGATATAGGCTACATACTTTCCACTTTCATATAGGCGGAGCCGCTGGCAAAAGCTAGTAGGTTATAAATAAATAGTGACTTGGGCCTGCAGTCTTGACATTGATAGTTATGTTCGCGGAAAAGCTTTTATGTAAAAATAAAATTGAGCAAAAAATGCAAAAAAAAAACTCGTCTCTTGTGTGGATACCACTACAGAACGTTATTTTAATTTTATTTATTATTGTAGCGGTAACAGAAATACATATTCTGTGAATCTCAACTCTCACCCTCTTGTTGTTTACGAGATAAAACCCGCTGTCTGACGGACAGATTCCCGGTTCCATTGGCATCGGGTTCTTCCTCGAGTCGTGTTCCTCATTACTGAGAGTCGTGAAACTCTCGCTGGATTAGCGTCTTTCTGACTCTCCATCTGTGACGGTTCTTGGCTTCATGAAGTGCGACATGCAATTGGGTATGTGTGTGGTGACATGCAGTGTGGATTGGACCTTCTCTGCTCTCTCTGATCTGCCCATCTTTTTGAGCTGCAGTCTCTTGTCGTGTCGTGTCGTTTGACATTAACCATGCCAGTTACGATGAGCTGTTCAAGATTGTGGCCATTTTTCCTGGCTATGTGGCTAAAAAACTCTATTAATCTGCACTTACAGGTAGTCGAAAGTCTAGTCTGTTGTTTAGTCTAGATGTTTACGGAAAGCAGTCTAGAGAATTTGAAACATTTTTCTCCAACACCACATCTCGAAGGCTTCAATACTGTACCCTTCGGCAACGGAACTCTAAAAAAAGACTGCACCTCAATCAGTCGCATGTCCTTCCCGAAATTCTAGTCCAAAATGTATACCGACTCCACTTCTCAGATTGCCACATTATACGCTGAGCCTTACGTTTGCTTAGCGGAGCACAGTTTGAAATTATCTAAGTCTAGTCTAAAGCCCGTCTAATTTCCAGTATGAATTGAAATTAGGTTGGAACGTGGTTGCAGCTCTAATTATATTCCCTCACGGCTTTAGGGTTGTCTTAGCGTGAGTGTAGAGGTTGTAAATGCCAGACTTGATGGTAAATTGAGGTTGTGTTAACGTGTTTGTTGAAACTGGGAAGTGTGGGTTAAGGTATTGTCGGTTATGTGTTGCGTAAGCTTTGAGATTCAGATTTATTTATTTCAAGTACTGTACATTTACATCACCTTTTTTTTGTAAGTGGGAAAATTATCCAGTGACATCCCCGCTCTTGCGCGGGACGCGAGGGTGTGTTAGACTTTTACCGACTAAAAACCCATCCCTGTTCCTTCGTTGCCTTTCATACCAGGGCCGAGTCTTCCTTTCAGAAGCAAACCCTTAGCCCCAGTAGGCTTCCACCCTGCTGGGCCCGTACGAGCAATAAATTACTTGTTTTATTATTAGATTTGAACCGCAAGTGCAGAATGATTAGTTTTAAAAGTACCTAGTGATAGTGGTTGTCGTGCAGTTTTATGCGGACGCAATCACGGTCGGTAGCTAGTAATTATAATATTTTAATTCTAATTTTAAATAGCAAGTGTGGCGGCTTTACATGGAATTTATTTTAAATCTAGATAGGCAATGAAAATTGTTTTTATCGAATATATGGGAAGGATCATGTTTTAAGAACCAAGGTTACCGACAGAGTCCGAAGAATCGTCAAACTTAAGTAGCAATAGGCAGGGCACACTGCTCGCAACACAGTAGGTCAATGGGGTCAAAAGGTTCTGGAGTCGCGACCACGTACCGGAAGACGCAGCGTGGAACGCCTCCCAAACGGTGGACCGATGACTTGCTGAGGGTCGCGGGAATCTGATTGATGCGAGACGCTCAGGACCGATTGTTGTTGTGACACGTGGCAGAGCCCTAGTGACTTCTCCAGTCAAATGATGCCCACTTGAATTGCCCACTTGGATTGCCCATAGATTGCCACTGGAACTCAAAAAAAAATGCGAAGGCACTTAGACGGTTTTTAGGATATAGATACTCTGATCTAGAGAAAGAGATATTTTGTACTTAAAGTTTTCCAACATATTATTTCAGGTTAAAAGTTACGAGACTGTGCGACTGTGGTCAGTCATAACAGTAAGTCTCCTCTTTCAGGAATGGCTGGAGAGGCGCCACGTTGAACTTCTGTGAAGCAATAATAAGGTGGCTGCCACCGACAGGGACCGGACATGCACAGGCTCTTGCCGCCACCACAGGACTCGCCCCACCCCGGACATCAGGAGTTACAGGGCGATCCCTGGTCGCAGTAGCTCGCCATCCGGCCGTTCAGTAAGGCCCAAGCCGTCGATAGACTGACGAACACAGGGGAGTTTTAGTCAGTAAAAGTCTGACATTTCCCGCTGCTCAACACTGGAGCAGGAGAAGCTTTTGATGATTTCCCACCAAAAAAAAAGAAAATAGCTAGATACTTAAAGTGGCAATGAGTTAAAAAATCACGCACGAAAGGTTTCGTACCGTTAGTAGGAAAAAAATTACAAAATAATCACGTTTGTTGTATGGAAGCCCCACTTAAATGTTTATATTATTCTGTTTTTAGTATTTGTTGTTATAGTAGCAACAGAAATACATCATCTGTGAAAATTTCAATTGTCAAGGTATCGTGGTTTATGAGATGTATAGATCTCCAGAGCTGCATCTAGTGACAGACTGATGGACAGCGGAATGATACCAATAGGATCGTCTCTCGACTCCCGATCTCGTTTTAACTTTTTGAGTACGGAACCCTAAAAAGACACCAAATGACACAGGGTTGTCACTAACAGAAAATTCTGTCTACAGATTTAAATAATATGTATTTGACTGGCCTGTTGGTCTAGTGGTTAGTAGCCCTGACTGCTATGCCGGAGGTCTTGGGTTCGATTCCCACCCAGGACAAATGTTTGTGTGATGAGCACGATCATTTGTTCTGTGTCTGGGTGTAATTTATCTATAATATGTATGTATTTAGAAATATTTAAGTACGTTTATCAGTTGTCTAGTACTCATAACACAAGCTCTGCTTAGCTTGGGGCTAGACGGCGTTGTGTGATAGTTATGGAATATTATATTATATAGGAAAACGTGCAGTTTTTCTTAGTTCTGGGCTAGTTTTTAAGCTGCATTAACGGGCCAAGCCAAGTCAATGCAGCGTGTTGTGAGTAAATTTAAGGTGAAGAATGAGTGTTATGTGAAGAAATTTCATTTTCTTCGATCTGCATGAATTTTCTTACTATTCTGCAGGTGTTTTAAATTGCAGCCTTTTGGAGGGTAATGTAAGTTGAGTCTTTCAGATCTATTACTTTGAGGCTGTGGTGGAGATGATGAGGTATGACACCCGTAGTGGAGACAACAATGGGCACTACGTACACTTTTTCTTGCCTCCAAATTCTGGTCACTTCTTCTTTTAATTCAGCATATTTACTAATTTTCTCGCTTATCGTTTTTTGCAAATTATGTGTATTAGGGACTGCGATATCAATTAAGTCAGTGATTTTATTGATTTTATCTTGTAGAGTTATATCTGGTCTATTGTAGTGAATGGTCCTGTCAGTCAGTATTGCGCGGTCATAGTGCAGTTTGTGAGTTGTATTTTATTATTATTATATTTTGTAATGTAAGTGGAATATTAATATTCTGCATGTTACCACAGATCGTGTAACCGCTGGCAAACGGAAGTATGACGTCATGGACGAGTAGCATCACCCTGTGCAACGGGAGTCACATTGAATTAAAATTGCCGATTGTTTATTTTGATAAGCATGGTGATTTATTATAAAAGTCATTATGGCGGGATCAACTCTTGTAATTGAATAATATATATATATTCCACAGCTATCACACAACGTCGTCTAGACCCAAGCTTAGCAGAGCTTGTGTTATGGGTACTAGAAAACTGATAAACATACTTATTTATTTATAAATACATACATATAAAGATAAATGAACGGTAGGAAAATCATCCAATGACATACCCCGCTCTTGGATGGTGCGAGAGAGCGTATCAGACTTTTACTGACTAAAAACTACACCCTTCAAAAATAAAAATTCGCTTGCCTTCATCCCAGGGCCGAGTTTTCCTTTCAGAAACAAAGTCTTGGCCCCAGTAGGCTTCGAACCTGCTGAGCCCCTACGGTTTGCTGACATATCCTTGACCCCGTACCCATTGCTCGCCGTACGCAACCCCGCGCCTACGGTGGAGTACCCACAGTATAGCATAATAGCGTGATCAGCCATATAATGTTCCCAATGCTGAGACTCAAGCCTCTTCTCTAGAAGAGGAAATGAACTATAATCTACCATGCGGACCCAGTGCGAATTGGTGGAAGCCTTCAAATTTTCGGGTCTAGGACATGCCGGTTTCCTCACGATGTTTTCCTTCACTGTTGTAAGGGCAGTGATGGTGAAATAAATTATACAAAGTAATGCGCTCGGCTGGGTTTGAACCCGTGACCACTCGTGACTCTTAAGTCGGGGCAGTTACCACAGGGCCACCACTGCTCTCAGTACCCATTTAGTACTAATTTATAAATATTATTTAATTTATGCATTTATTTACCTCAGGACTCTGGAGTCCTGGACCTTTAGGTGTACGAGGGTCAGCCATTCAAACACGCAAAAAATCATGAGAACATTAACCTATGTATCTAAATATGTCATGAAATAAATATTAAAAAAATAAATACACACAATGAACAAAGTATTCTATGTAGAACTAAAAAAAAAAACAATGTACAATGGCAACGAAGGAACAGGAGTGGGTTTTTAGTTAGTAAAAGTCTGACATTATCTCTCGCTCCGCCCAAGAACGGAATTTGTCATTAGATGATTTTCCCACCTAAAAAAAAACCACTAAAATAATATATCCCACAAAACAAATGAAACAATGTTTACTTATTTTTCATCCATTTTCTCACAAATCCTTAGACTATGTCGTCAGTCATAGCTACAATTTGAGATGGATTAAGATACCACATGATGATGAAATTCTTCATCATTTTAAAAACATTACGTACCTGGACAACTTAGATATCAATGAGTCAGTACGCTTCTTTGTCTTATCAATGAGTTTGATAAGATAAACTATCAATATACCAATACAAGATAACATATCATGATCATTACACCTGTTTATTTCGACAAGACGGGCATTCCCACTAGAATATCACACTCATGTTTTTCTAGATAAGTTGTTTGATATAGGAAGCAAGTCTACTTTTAACCGACTTCAAAAAAGAGGAGGATCTCAATATATGCTTATCTATAGTGTTGGAATAATTTGTTAGCAGTACACTGCAGACTACTCCCTGTATTATTTTAAGTTCTTACGATCCATCCTAAGGTTGTCTGGTAGATATCGCCGTCAGCGCTAAGACCGCCATTCTACCCATAGATTTAAGTTTAAGTATAAGTTGTGTTACTTTTTTAGTGTAATAAAGCTATTATTATATTATTAGCATAGCGGTTTTGGTATTTTCATCGACAATAGAATAATAATTTTATTTAAAAAAGACAACAATAAGGTCCATTTTGTTAGTAAACTATAATTATTTATTTATTAAAACTTTATGCACTATATGGTTTAAAAAGTCTTTGTAGAAGAGGGTCAACGGTTGAAGCTTGATTTGATTTGTAGCATAGAATATCATAGTATTGATTAAACTAATTGTGGACTATGAAACTTCTACTACAAAGAAATTTTAAACACTTTTGCATTGGTAGAGTGCTACTGCATTTTTGACCCTTGACTGTACATAGTTAGGTTTAGTATAAAAGTATTTATAGTTTAGTTAATATTTAAGTTTGCTACACGTGTAGTTTATTAAACAATTTAAATACATAGTAACTTATTCTCACAAGCAAGCTGTATTGTGACGTAATAATATAAAGCATTATAACATAAACGTCGACGACCGACCTTGATCATGTGACGTCATATCTATTAATACCTGCGAGTTGTGTCAATATGGAAATAACCGGTTTCTGGTAGTTGAACTGTATTCAAAGTTTTACTACAACAATCAATATTCTAACACTAGAGCTAGTGGCGCCATGGGTTGTGAGAAAGAGAACACCGAGGGCTTGGAGCGACGGCAAAGAAAGAACATGAGACATTGTGTGTGTTTATAAGAGTCTAATGCAGACGAAATCACGGACACCAGATTGTATTGTACTAAATTAAAACAAACTGGCTTTTGATAAACAGGAAATAACTAATCCAAGATTAGATAAATATCTAGTAGTTCTCAAAATAAATCCAAAATAAACAAATTGCATCACATAAACATCTTATCACATCACAAGCAACCATTTCATCAGTATTTCAGGACATTCGTACCTAATCTATCGTAAAATTGCGTCACTCGTTTGTACAATATAAACTAGTGCGAGTTGATGAGACCGCATTCCAGTGAACTCATTCAAAGAAGGAACATCAGTAGTATAATCAATAAAATCTTGAGGATTATATCTCCGTACTTTCAAGGATACTTTAATAACATCTTGTAAATTAATCAGCCTATATAAAGAACATCTAAGTCATGAAAGGCCAGGAGTTCGATATGTGTGACCTTCCCTTTGATGGTTACTACGCACCTCAAGTTGAAATCAAACGCAGACAATGGGGTTGTCCTTTAAGTAGACACCACAACCATCAAGGTTTTGGACCTTTTGCAAGACCTGGATTTGATCAAGGCCTCGAAAACCATGGACATCCATTTGGACCTGAATATCATAGATTTGGATCTACCGAAGAAGGGCATCGCAGACCTGGCTGTGGACGGTGGGGACCTCCTAAACGTGATGGTGATGGACCAGTCGAGCATTACTTCCAAGGACCTCCCGGCTTTAGAGCTCCTCACGATGGAGCGAGCAGTCACAACTTTAGAGCTCAACCCTGGTGGTTTGGACGACGGGGTCCAGCTGAGTTCCAAGAACGTCCTTGGACTGGACCTTGGGGTGGACCTGGACCTGATCAAAGATCTTGAAGAGGACATGACACAACATGGACGATATTGAATAGTGTTGTTTTTTGTTTTGATTATGAGTGATTGATACGAATAAGTGACCAATGTGATTTTACTGTTAAGTTTTCATTTAGATATATAATTAATAAACAGGACTTGTTTATTTGTCAACATAAAGGCAAAATGTTTCTTGTGATAATAGTCCATAGAGATGTAATGTAAGTAATTAGTGATATGGTTTTTTTTCCAAAATTGTTAGGATTTTTAATATACCTAATTATTAGGAGTTAAGTACCTGCATATGTAAATAAGGATTTATTGAATAAAAATTAAATTAAATAGGAACACGATATTTTTTTTTACTGTCGCATAATGTCCTGTTAGAGCGACTGAAGAGTAGATTAAAAATAAATCTTTAAGACTATGCGTGGTCTGCAAGTCGGTAAAACATCAAGTTATGGTCAATACCCCCACAAAGCTGCGGATTGTCCGATGGATTTACCGTAGCCTTCGCAACAAAGGGCAACTGAAGAGACACTGGGTTTTATACAAAACGGAGTGTCAAATATTATACTAACTAAATAGTCAGTAAAATTCTGACACTCCCTATTGACCCACCTAAATCGTAACAAATTACCTACTTGATGTTATCCCCAAAAAAAAAACGATATCCTAAGATAACTAGTTATCAAGTTTTACTTATAACACTCACACACACACACTACACTTGTTCTTTACTTATAGCAGATCAGATTAGGTAAAATGTAGTACGAGTAAATAGTAAATAAATACTCCAACTGACTACCATGTCGACCGCATCGTCGCTTTCCATCAGGTTAGATAGCGGTCAAGCGCGAAACTGTAAAGAATAATAAAAAAAAACATCATGAGTTTCCATTAAATATGAATAACGATTAAAGTATACATATTATTACCAGAATATAACATTATATTAGGTATATTCCCCCGATGTATCTTTATCCTGCCTATTAGAGATAACGCCTGAAAACTCTGTTAGAAATTGACAATTCCGTGATTTACTCGAATATTTTATAAAACTTGTTCCAGGAATAAGAGTTTTTTAAAATCCTTAAATTAAAAAAAAAAATTGCCGTCATTTAGAATCTTGATTAAATTTGCAAGGCGTTATACTTTATTGTCTTTTTAATTTTTGAGTAAATTATGAAGTTTTAAATTTCATGTAAATTAGCAGATTTTCAGACGTCTTGACTGGATTAGTTTTACACAAATTTCTAAAATTGATTTCAATAAAAGCCTAGATAATATCCACAAGATACTGTGTTTCCAAAATATCTGATGAAAAATGTGTAATAACGTCATAATCGCGTAAGAGCGGTTGTATGAAAAACAGTGAAAATGTATGTCGAGTTGCATCTCCTTAAATACGCTCAGCATAGTTTGTCGGAAGTGGTTGAGCAGGTAATCGTGTCGCAGGTTCGTTTCCCACACGTAACAATTGTCTTGTTCATGAGTTTATATGTTTGTGAACGCACTCATGATCATGAGTCTCACCGGACATGGTAAGTTCGGTAAGTTCCCGGCCCCGGTTCAAGCTCTTGTCCGGAATGAGAATAAATGGGTTGCGGTTGCGTCTTTCTGCGAAGCAATAATGCTAGCGACGGAGGTGGCCGCAAGCTTGACAGCAGAGCGACCTCCACCTTAGGCGCGGGCTTGCGGATGACGAGTAATAAGTATCTCGCCATCCACTCGTCCTGTAAAGACAAAGCCCGAGTCGTCGGCGGCGCGTAGCGTTCCATGCGCGCCTCAAAGACATGTCAGCAAACCGTAGGGGTCCAGCAGTGCCGATGCCTGCTACGGCTATGAGGGAAAGAACGAAAATGATACTCTTGGTCCTAGAACGCAAAGGCCGACTGAAGGAGTACAGGCGTGGTTTTAGTCAGTAAGTCTGACACTCCCGCCCTGTGGAAAAATTCATTAGATGATTTACTACCTTAAAAAAAAACCACAATACAGGAGTAATTCCGAGTGTGGCGCAACGTTTATCCCGAAAAATCTCGGGAAATATAGACACGCTTAGGGAATTCCATTCCATAGTTATATGCATAAAGTAAAGCAATTTTCCGGGATACTTTCAAAAGGTTTTCAGGACATACCTCGGTGGGCCTCCTCAGTATGAGAAGAGGTCGCCACCCTATTGGCTTATAGTAGGACAATGAAAATCTAATACAGCAGTATATCTAGAAATAAACTACATTTATTTTAGGTAAGAATTCCTCTATACTCAAATAGATGATTGAAGAACGTGTCATATAGTAATATAATAATATAATATAATAATATTCAACAACCATCACACAACGCCGTCTAGTCCCAAGCTAAGCAGAGCTTGTGTTATGAGTACTAGACAACTGATAAACATACTTACATATTTCTAAATACATACATATTATAGATAAATTACACCCAGACACAGAACAAATGATTGTGCTCATCACACAAACATTTGTCCTGGGTGGGAATCGAACTCACGGCCTCCGGCTTAGCAGCCAGAGCCACTAACCACTAAACCAACAGGCCAGACAATCCAGCCAAAAACATATAATGCAATCTGCTACCATTTTACCAGACACAACTTATTTTTACAATCAAAATCAAGTAGTTTGATAAGATTAACATCAGTATAACAAAAACAAAATAGGTAGGTTTGGTTCTTTTAAAACAATTATTACATAAATTACATCATTTTCAACACACATGATAGGAGTGGGTATGGAAGTTACTATATTTACTATTAAACGCAACTTATACAATCTAATATGTTTTTGTTGCAAGAAAAAACTACTAAAGATGACAAAAAAGAGATTTGCAATGGAAACTGAACTCTATAAAAATATAGTTAAAGTTTAAATTCCAATAATTTGTACTGATGATTTTATTTGTTGATGACCAAAAAAGATTACAATAGAAAAAGAACTTTATGCAAGATGACGTTAAAGCTTAAATTGCAATCATTTGTACTGGTAAATATTTGTAATAGATCCGGCCATGACCAAAAAGGTTTACAACGGAAACAGAACTCTATGCATGATGACATTATTTGTAATTTAGTTTTCTTATGTGGACTATAATTGTACAAGTTTGTAACGATTAACCCGCCATGACCGCATAACGTCAACACAGTCGTTGTAAATAGTAATTTTCCAGGTGGTAATTGGTTATGCCTTTTGCTATGATCAAAATAGATTGCGCCACGACAACAACAGTAAAAAACAATCAAGAAAATGTAAATTACAACCAATTTGAACCATGCTGCTGTGAAAATAAGGAGAATCGTGAAAATTTGTAAGCTTTTCACAGTCAACCCCCATTTCGAAGCAAAATTTAACCGTGATGTGTTTGCAGATGAATGGAAGACAATCCTGATGATATTGAGTTAGATATGGATGTGTCAATCATTGGTAACAAATATATGGCTCACATTCAAGATCACATAGAAATTAACTACTTTCAAGACAATGAAAATGCCTTAAGCACTGACCTTTATGAGTCTAAATAAATAGATGATAATTTTTAACAAAAACACCCAGAAATATAATGAGCTAAAGTGAATAAACTTTTTAATCTAAACAATATCTGCCAACAATTTCATCAGCATATCAATACAATCTTAGTTGAAATTAGTTGTGAATATTGCATCATTATCAAGTTGAATATAAACTGAAGTATTTTGTTATTAATGGCATTCGAGTGGGCATATTCAAAGCACACATATCTATGTTCGAGTATATTTGAGAAATTCTTGAGTAATATAAAGTAAAAAATTGAAATAATCTCTAATAAAATTTAAATCATGAGAGGACCCTTCGAGAGCAACTTTCCCTTTGGTGGCCATTTTGCACCTCCATTCGCCGGAATGGGCAGACCTCCTTTAGGCTGTCCCTTCAGTAGAGACTCTTCTGATCATCACGGCAGAAAACCTGCATTTGGACCATTTGGATGGCTTCGATTCGACTCTAGCCCTGAAAGACATTGTTGGTGTGAACCTGAGCATCCAAGATGCAGTCGCCGTGGATCACCGAAATGCCACTGCTGTGGATCTCAGAGCCGTGGAAGAAACATCATCAATCATCTTTGGTTTGGACGCAGGTCTGACCAGCATTGTTGCGAACGACGGGGCAAATCTGGATATTCCAACTGCCATTGTAGAAGAACATGTGAAGGATCCCGTGGATGTGACCACCATAGGTCTACTTGCTGTCGTCACTCATTCTGCTGCGATCAACGAAAATCATGCCACGACAAAAGCTGTGAAAAACGATCTGGACACTGTGAAAATTGCTGCCTATTCGACTCTTGCTGCTGTGGAAATAAGAAGGATTGTGAATGTGATAAATGTTTTGAAAACGAGTATAGAGCACTAGCCAATGAGAGGGACTACAAGTTCCGCATGGTGGTTCTGTGGTTGGTCAGAGAATTGTTCTGGAAAACATTAAAAGGTCACCATTTTGCTCATACTAATATGTAGATGCTATTCGCCAAATATTTTGATTTATATATTTGTAATATTGCCCTTTTTATACATTTAATTTTTGCCGTCTTATTGGAAAGCATTATTTTGTGTGTAGTACTATTTTGCTTTATTTTTAACAAAAGAATAAATATTATAATGGTTTATTGAGAAATTGATGTGAGATGATCCTGTATACTCAATAAAATTTCGTTGGTTTTCTTATTAGTGCTCTTTTGTTAACTTATTTTTTAATGAATTTGTAATTACTCTCTTCGTAATATCTGATACATTTTGTAATAAATAGTTGTTTATGATTTACTGAATATAGATTGGTGGTGGCCTAATAGTAATTTGAATTTACCTGACGAACTACATATAAAAAAAATCTTAAATTAAATAATATACAAAAGGGAAACTATCACAACAATTACCTACATCAGTTCTGCAACGATCATTAGAATAGACTAAACAGTAGCAGAAGATTTATAAACACAAAAAGAGACATGTATAATAATGATGACTAACATATCATTCCTGTGCTCCAATTAGACCATGACTGATATCCTGGTGAAGGCCAAAGAAATCCGCTTGATACGAGACACACAGGACCAGTTGATGTGGCGACGCTTAGGGACCCATTCAGCATTGGGCGTATTTTGGCATAGTTGATGACACTGATGAGTTACAATATTGCTGAAACAATTTTATAACGTTATCAAAGGAGAGAGTTAAACCTAACATTACATAGTGGCTAAAATGATAGCAGTATATATTCAAGTTATTTACGATAAGGCTGTATCAAAGAGTAATATTAAATAGAATCTTATTAAAATATGATTTGTTGTTTTAATTTTATTCAAGGAATATATTGTTAATCATGTAAACAACTGCTTGTCTTTTGGGTTAAATTAGGATTGAGCGGGTTACGAAAGTAAACATAGAATGCATCAGAGGAAATGGGTAAGCGTCGACTGAGAGGAATTAACGACGGAAAGGAACACACCAAGAAGAGTGAAAGGTTACAGGTGGGACATTTGCTCTTCAGTAAGACAATACAAAAATTTCATCGTCTATGATGAATTTTGATTACTATTAAAAGCTAATAAATTGCCAAGTAAATGTGCGTATAGCTAAAGAGTGGGATTCTCTGCCAGAGTGTTTCCTGATAGCTACGACCTAGAGGTTTTAAGTCAAGAGTGAACAGGTTATTTTTAGGCAAGCGTGTTCCATCGTCGACCACATCATCGCTTTCCATCTGGTGAGATAATGGTCAAGCACGAGCGATAACAAAAAATAAAAAATCTTTGTTTAAAGTTAATGTTACAGGGTTACCAAGAAACTTTAATTTTTGAAAGTTAAGTTTTAGCAATTTGCATTTAAGGGAAAGTATGGTAAAAAACATTCATATATTTTTATATATTTAGAAAAAAAAAGAAAAAAAAACAGCGTTTTCACGAGAAATAACGTAATCTTAAAACTAGCTAACAAACATAATCAATTGATAGGGAAGATATGCGTCACATCCGCGCAAAACGGCCGAACGGTCAGCATAAAGCTGCGGTCTCACGCGAATTTGTAGTAATGACATATCTGCACATGTATTTACAAAATCATACTTGTTAAAACCATAAACATTACTCTCGAGAAAAGTTAAAATGTGTTATTTTAACAAAAAATTGGCATATTACCTTGTCCCTTTGTAAAAATATGTATATTTTATTTACTAACCCAGATGCTAAAACAAAGCTATATAAGACATCACTTTGACATAACAAAATTATAACACAGAATTGCAATAAAAACGTAAAGTAATTAAGTTTATTTTGTGCTGTCAGAATGTATTGTTCTGCCAATTAGTAGCCTGTTTAATTAACTAAGTGGAACTTTGTACTCTTTCCATAATATTCCTTTGTTTTGCTAGTTTGTTTTAATTACTCCAATTTCTTTTGAGTTTGTTAGACAGTGTGATAAATAGGACAACCGAAATTTATTCATTATTCAGAATCAGAATTATATCACTATAACACCATTATTATATTCTGTTTCAATGGGCCTTCCTCTACAATGAACTTAACTCTTAATTTCTACACACTAAACAAACAATGATGCAAAACCAAACTATTAGACTTTCTACTCACATGTGATTACCAAACTACTGAAGACCTTCTTAAAACGTTGAGATAAAATTACACTACAAACACACGAAGCACAGTCATGCACACTACACACAATTTGGATTACAAATAAATATTCTGTTATGTGTTAAATTTTATAGATGTTACAGGCAAATGCTGTTATATTGATAACTTCTTTTCTGGGAAGAGAACTGCGTCCTGAAGTTCAGGCTCGGCCTAGCACATTTTTATTTCTTATGAATTTGTATTAAGTCACCTTCAATTTATTGCTCAAATTTGTACAATATTATGGAGAAATAAAATTATTATTATTATTTCCTTTATTTATTTAATACACATATTAATTACATTTTTAAATATTTTTTTAAACAATACTTTAAAAAAAAAAACATTATTACTATTATTATTAGTAGCATAACGACGAATGACGTTTCGTCAAGTGAAAATGTATCATTATAAATTGATTATCTGTTGTTGTTGTTTTGTTCCACGCAAAACACGAAGGTGATGGCGGGACGACCTGGATGTCTTCTTTAAAAATTGGAAAAAGAAAGTGAGGAACGGTGATCGTTGGAAAGAATAGAGGGAGGCCTTTGCTCTACAGTAGGACAATAAGGGCTAGATATAATAATAAGGTAATGAATATGTGTAAAGAAGTATATAGCAGCATAGCATAGTTGGCGTTATAATGATCCCACTGCAGGTAGTCAGGCCTCTTCTCTAGGAGAGGGAATGGGCCATAATCCACCACGCGGGCCCAGTGTGGGTTGGTGGATGTTATATGTTTACGAATTTTAGGTTCAGGGTTATGCCGGTTTCCTCACGATGTTTTCCTTCACCGTTTTGAGAGCAGTGGTGATAAAATAAATTACACAAAGTATGGTCCTGGCTGGGTTTGAACCCGTAACCTTCAACTCGTATGTCGGGGCCGTTACCATTCGGCCACCACTGCTCAATGAAAGAAGTAAATTTAAGGAATTAAGCGTACTTTAGTCTGGTCGATTATCGGACGGTCGGACGGCGAGCTACCCATTGCTTGACATTCGTAAGCCCTGCCTCGTGCGTGTGGCCTTCCCCATTGCTAGCATAACTGCTTCGCAGAAGGAGGCGACCGCCTACAATTCCTCCTTGCTCCGGACCATAGTCTGAACCAAGGCCTGGCATCACCAACAGTCTAGGACGTAATAGAAATTGATGAGAAATTTGAATAAATCACATTATTTTTCCAGCAATCGTCTCTCTGAAAACCCTGAACATTGAAACGACGAATATTTTCACCCATAAACCATTTCCGATCCAATGGCTCGTTGATCAAATATCATAAAACCCATATAATATCTGTTCACACTTTACGTTTTGCAGCTGTTTGCAATATACTATGTAAATGAATTTTCCGTTATATGTGTGAGAACGCTAGTTATGAAATTGACACACGGTTTGAAAGAATCGACTGCAGAAAATCTTTCATTTTCTTTGATATCTTCATGGAATTATCATGTTGGAAATACTCCATACCTCAAAAAGAAAAAACGGAATTGTCAAGTTCCTTTATCTCAGGAACGCGTGGAAGTATCGAGTTGAAATTAAAACCATAGAGGAACACACCAGAAGTTGCGAAAAAATCAAAATTATAAGTTAACAAAAAAAAAAAAGATACGGCCCTTTATGTTGCAAAAAAACATGTATTTCGACGCTCTCAAGGGATTCAAAATTCATAGGGTACTTCCCGTTGACCTAGAATCCTGAAATTTGGCATGAAGCAAGGTCTTATGGCACAAGTATAGGAAAAAATCTGAAAACTGTAAATTTGTAGTAACGTCACAATTTTTTTTTGCGATTCGGTAAAATCTTTGTAACTCAATTCGGGAATTCAACTGTTTTCATTGATAATTTTGTACAGAACCCTCAATGCGTGAGTCCGACTCGCACTTGCCTGGTTTTTTAACCGACTTCAAAAAAGAGGAGGTTATCATTTCGGTTGTTTTTTTTATGTGTGTTACCTCAGAACTCCGCCGCTTATAAACCGATTTGCAAAAAAATTTTCCTCTTTTAGGATATACTTCCAAATTGGTCCTATTTTTTCAAAATCTAGTTCTGATGATAGGATCTATGAAGAATCGAGGGAACTCCTCAAATGTAATAGGTAACCATACAGTGATTTTGGTATTTTCATCGAAAAATTAAGCATTTAAGTATAGTTAAAAAGTAATATTTGATGAACTGTAGTAGAACTGATGAAGAAGACCACAACTGGCCAATGGAACTGCATACTCACACTGAATATATAGATATCACAACGAAGATAGTTAAACGACTATGAAAATACAAAAAAATGGTTCTAAATAGTTATGTTGTAAAGGGTATCGTCGAAGGGATCTGATAATCATGATGGAGCCGGAGGGTAGGCACTGGAACTCCGTAATTTATCAATATAACCTTAGTGTATCTAAAATATCTGTAAAAAGATGTTTAATAACATCATAATCACATAAGAGCTGTTGTATGGAAATCTACCTCAAGTTGCCCGCTCTTAATAGCTCCTAATAGGGCCTGCGCACACTTATCTGCCAACAATTTTGTTCACCAACATGTTCGCCAACTTGATCGGCGCCCCTCCTTCCATTTTGTTCGCCAACTTGATCGCCACCCCTCCTTCCACTAGCTCACAATTAATAGTCTGTTTACACTCGTTATCTCCGCGGAACACACGGAGAGTTACCGTGCGTTACCGTTATTACATGTTGTAAGTGCGCCAATGAGCTGCTAACTAACACCCGTTAGTTACTGATCAATGATCATGTGAGGAGAGACGGGATAATTTATTTTGTGTGTGTCGAATAAGTTCTGTGTCGACTTACTTGGGTACTGTGTTTGTGGATAAAGGGATACATCATATATCTACGGTTTTTGACACAGTATACACAGATAGAAACACCGTAGGCACGGGGTTGAGGACGACGAGCTACGGGTAGCTCGCTGTCCGGACTGAACCCGAGTCATCGACGGCGTGTAGTTCCGCGCGTCTACTGCTAGCGAATTGTTAACTAAACAAAATGTCATATTTAAAACTTACTATATATAGATAAAATATATAGGTAACTATAATATAAAAGAAGAAAATGAGAGAGATGAGATTTAAGGATACCTGGCGTAATTCGCGTGGCTCAAAATGAGACGTGATAATTACGTTGCGTAACGTTAGTAACAAAAGTGTATGTTAAATAAAGTATAAAATTGTTTATAAGTGATTCCACAATGAATGTGTTCCCAAAACATTTTCGAATTCGATATTCGAATATTATATTAGTTTTAATCAACGCGCCGTTTATCTACAAATCCATGCGATCGAAATGGATCTAAATCGTAACTAAATCACTTACGCTTCGAATACTATTCACTTAGTTGAGAGCAGCTTAGTGTTTAATGTTCGTAAGCCACGTAGATGCCTGATAAGCTGGTTGGGTTCCATATAACTATCTGCTTTTGATTTCTGCGGTATATTAACTACTAAGGACCTACGCAGACGGGGACGGCATGGCAAACGATTTAAATTTGGACCCCCGTTTCGTCCCCTTACTACCACGAAGTTGTCGGGCATTTTTGCTGAACTGGACCTATTTGGTGCAGGCGCGAGACACACAATGTTAGTTATTTTATTTTCTGTTTTTGTTGTTTCTACATTGTGTGTATTAATATTTTTCTTTCTTTTCTTTCTTTCCCTTAGGGAATTAACTTTGAAAAATCTTCTCTTAGTGCTCCTCTACGTCATAAAAGGAAACCTTGTGCAAAATTTTATACTCCTAGGCCCTGAAGTTTCGGCTGTGCTTTGATATGTCAGTCAGTTTCTCCTTTTATATATGTAGAAGATAAACATTCAAACATATCTTCTACTGTATAAAAATAAGTCGGGTTTTCCTTCCTGACGCTATAACTCCAGAACGCACGAACCGATTTCCACGGTTTTGCATTCGTTGGAAAGGTCTCGGGCTCCGTGAGGTTTATAGTAAAAAAAAAATTCTTCTTCTTTTAATCACCAAACGAAATGTTACATAAAACGAAGCCATCTGGTGGCGAAACGGAGTTCGCCGGGTTTGCTAGTTGGAATATAAAAACGAAACAAATTCCTATGCTTTAAAATGAGACGCGTCATGGGTTCTCGTGGCGGGATGCCAGCGACCACCAACAACAAATACTTATGACTGAAATGTGTATATATAGGTTAGCAGAAGTTCCCGTTTTTTACAAATTTTCCATAATTCTTGGCATCGCTTGTATCCAAATCCAATCTATATCAATACTTATAATAAATCTGTAGAAGTGAAAATTCTGTACATTGAAAATATTTAAAAAATAAATGGGTGTTACTAGACCGACACCGAACCTAAAAATGTAATTAAAAAAATGTTTGTCTGTCTGTTTGTTCAGGCATCACGCAAAATATATACAATAAAAAACAAATTTAATTTTGCGTTTCGATCTCTAGACCCGATTACTGTACCAGCAGCTGTGTAATGGAGTTCACTAAGGGGCGCTGCACACGGCTAAGATACTATAATACTTTATCTTAAGATACAATACATATCAATGGACGCATGGACATATGGGTCGCCATACAATTCAATGGACTATCACACACGACGAAGATAACAAATAATATTTCATATTTTCGTATCTCAATAAACCTAATAAAACCATTTTCGACTTCTACGCCGACGAATTCGAGGGCAGAAGCTAATGTTAAATATATTTCTTGACATGGCTCTCCGATACAGTGGAGCAATAAAGCAGCTTTAATTTCTCTTGTTAGCTCCCGATGCAATCAGATATATTTCAAATCTTTGTTTGAATCTTTTGTATTCCTCTGTGCTTAAATTCTTCAAATTTCGAAATTCTAATTCTTCTTTTCTTCTTCGTTTTAATCCCGAAATACCTTTTGATTTGCTCTCTGCCATATCCTCTTCGCAGCGCCATGTAATATTCTTAATGTAGATTAATGAAACTCCTTGTATGTAAGCACGTTTATTTAAAAGTTTTATTGAGATCATTACAATTAGTCAGGGCGGACGCCATGTTCTACAGATAGTGATGTGCCTCGACTAAATATAGTGTTGTACAATAATCGCTCACAACAGGTATACTCCGACGTGCGTAGCAAAGCACTGGAATGCCGTGGTATCTAAGCGGCTAGTGTGCGCTGACTAGTAACAAAATCCTTTGCCATGCCCGGAAGGTTAGACCGAGAGGTCTGCAGAGGCTTTAACCCCATAGATATAAGAGAGGGGGAGATATGTTAATTAGTAAAAAATGTACCGGAACATGATGTCTCCAGATTCCCTACCACCGCCGACACTAGTACACATGCAGCAATTCTTACGCAGTCGCGCACACATCCGCAATTCATAAATCTGTCCATATTACAAGGTCAATTATAAACCTTATAGGCCTAAAAACAGCGTGTATTTTCCATGCACCGTACAACTTACGCACACATTACATGTCGATGTGCTATGCAAAAGCAATTTATTTTAGATTTACGCTAGTGATTGACTAAATAGAAAAGTTATTGATTTTACCATTTTTTGTTGTGCTATTTCTTTTGGGTCCCAAAAACAAAATCAATATGTCCAGAAAATAAAATATTAATAATAGAATTCATGTTCATTTATTCATGTATTAATAATAGAATCAGTTGCCCTTTTCGTTCTAGGGCACGGTCACTCTCTCAAATATTCAGCAGCAGTATTCGCAGCCATAGCAGGCATCTACTCTACTGGACCCCTTCAATTTTGCTGACATCTCTTTGAGGTGTGCGTAGTGTTCTACGAACACCTCAAAGACTCGAAGCTGTTTCTTACCGGACGGGCGAACGGGGAGCTACCCATTGCTCGTCGTCCACAAGCCCTCGGAACGATTAAACCTTGAATTTGTAAGTTTGTTCGTGTGTCTGGATGCATTTTTGTTTTGCTGTCAAATATTTTTTAATAAATAAACAACATGGAATGTAAATAAATAACGTTAGATGACAGTTTCATTTAATTTAAATGTTTTTTTTTACTTGAGAAGAATAGATACTTTTTTCTCAAATAAACAAGTGCGAGTCGGACTCGCGCACTGAGGGTTCCGTACAAACGTATCTATGAAAACAGTTCAATTCTCGAATTGAGTTATGAAGATTTTTCCGAATCGCAAAACAAGTTTTTTTGTGACGTAACAACAAATTTACAGTTTTCAGATTTTTTCTTATACTTGTGCTATGAGACCTTGCTTCATGCTAAATTTCAAAATTCTAGATGAACAGGAAGTACCCTATGAATTTTGATTCCCATGAGAGTGTCGGTATACACGTTTTTTTGCGACATACATGGCCGTATTTTCTTTTTGGTTTTTAATTTCAACTCGATACCTCAACGCGTTCCCGAGATAAAGGGTCTTGACAGACAGACAGACGGACAACAAAGTGATCCTATAAGGGTTCCGTTTTTTCCTTTAGAGGTACAGAACCCTAAAAAACACCAACTTTAAAGAACCTACGAAGACATTAAAATTCTACCAACGTTTACTGCAAGTCGTAAAAATAGACAGAAAGGGATGGAATAATTAATGAACGTGGCTACTTTAAATAATGAGACAACTCATTGACACTTTTTATGAAACAGAAAGGTCAGGGGTTCAACAAGCTTCACCCCTACCCACCCTAGGGCGATTCCTGGCTGCGGATGATGAACAATAGGTAACTCGCCGTCCCGCCGTCCGATAAGGACCAAGCCTGGGCCGACGGTGCATTGTGTTCCAAGCACGCCTTCTGGAGTTGTCAGCACGATGGTAGGGCTACTGATTGTTCGAATGAGTTAACGTATTGAACTTTTGATTTAGTAAAATAAGTTTTGTAATAACATCAATATGTTCAGAAATTACGTCTCACAAACATACACACAATTTCACTTCTTTATGAATAACTTTAGACATATACAAAGGTCCGACGGTACTTCACACCGGGACAGCTTCTAATGTTATACAAAGCACAGGTCCGATCGTGTGTGGAGTACTGCAGTCATATGTGGGCTGGTGCTGCAAAACGTCATCTAGCAGCTTTGGACTCAGTGGAAAGGTGTGCAAAGAGGCTAATTAGGGATCCAGATTTCGTAAAGTCCAATCTACAAAGCCTCGAGCACAGGCGCAGGGTAGCTAGCCTATCTGTATTTTACAGGTTGCATTTTGGAGAGTGTGCGCGGGAACTGCATGACTTGATTCCGCCATCTCCTTTCTACCATCAGACAACCCGACATACGGCGAGTATCCACCCTTACGTTGTTGAAACTGCAACGGTCCAGACTAAGCGCTTCGCTTCGTCGTTTCTACCATCGAAGCCACATGCTTACATACCTACATATTTGGTTGACCTTTCCGAATGACAAAAAACTAAAAATCATTAAAAAAGAAAACAATTTATGCTATACCTATGTATTACCTTAAAACATAAACTCCTAACTAAAATATGGTGAGCTTTCAGAAAGGATAATAAAATGAGACTGTTTTAACATAAAACCGTCACTCACATTATGAAAATATTAAATAGGTCAACTTATAAGCTGTCTGGCGGTGAAATGAATCCTCCCACGTTTGCAACCTAACCAGGAATGTTTGTGGGTGTCGGGGCTGACATTTCAACGTCTGGTTTTGAGGGAAATCTATTTACGTCAGTAATGTTCTTGTCGGACTTCATATTTTAATATTGTCACATTGTATTTAAATTCATTTCAAAAAAACTGGGCAAGTGCGAGTCGGACTCGCGCCCTGAGTGCCCGTACAAACTCACCTATGTAAATAGTTCAATTCCCGAATTGAGTTACGAAGATTTTTTCGGATCGCAATTTTTTTTCTGATGTAACTACAAATTTACAGTTTTCAAGTTTTTTTCTATACTGGTGCTATGCAACCTTGCTTCAAGCTAAATTTCAGGATTCTAGGTCAACGGGAAGTACTCTATGAATTTTGATTCCCTTGAGAGTGTCGAAATATACGTTTTTTGCGACATAAACGGACGTATCTTTTTTCTTGGTTAACTCAGAAATTTGATTCACAGCTTTAAGGGACCGCAGACTTGAGTATATAGTTTTAATTTAACTTGATACCTCCACGCGTTCCCGAGATAAAGGGTCTTGACAAACAGGCAGTCAGACGGACGGACAACACTGTGATCCGATTAGGGTTCCTTTTTTTCTTTTGAGGTACGGAACCCTAAAAAATAGTGAAACAGTATAATATTGACGAAAAACTCATAGTAGCTGTTATAACTGGGACGCCACTCTCTACTGCTCGTATCTTTTCACCTTTTCGGCTACTATAAATGAAAATGCCAGTGATTGACCACATGAGAAAAGTGATTAGGGTGGCTTCCAATTAGGCGTCAGCGAGATACCCATATTCTATCTATTCCACTCTATATTATCCTGCACAATCCTAATGTTCGTCAATACCATCATTAACACTTTAAATAGCTCGTCTCCAGGAGTAAACCCGGTCGAACTACTACTTCAGTTCTTCCAATTTTAGCCGCTATAATCGCTGCCTTTCTATAACTGATTTGCGTCTCTTGAACTCTCTCCCATTCCCCATTCCCCGTGATAGCCCATCTCTGAATGTCTTTAAGGAGAAAACTAAATAGCACTTCTTTCCTAATTGACATAAAATTGGCCTATATTGGGAACATATTCTATATGACAAATTTGTATAAATTTATCAAACCGCATCCAAATCGGTTCACCCATTTTAGATCTATGGATCTATGGTCTATGGTATGGTATAGATATGTGGTCCTACTTATAACATCCCTCTTTTGGCGATGGTGGTTAGAAAAGGGAGCTGTTGCGTTTAAATTCGCTGCTAGAGGCACAGGCATAACATGAAGTCTTGGAAACGTCAAATTGCATTGTTCGTGAACTTATGACGCGAGTTATTTACTAAATTTTTAAGATTAGTGTTGAATATTTTACCCATGATCATCATTTCAGCAGGAAGAGGTCTACTGTTGGACATAGACCTTCCTAAGTGTCGCTACAATAAACGATCCTATCTCTCACCAGCTTCATCATGTAGGAGACCTTCTCCCGGCCTAATCCTACTCGGCTGGGCAACTTTCAAGAAGCTGCGCGGTGTCTTTTCGTTCGACATACCACAGTGTCTAAAGACAAAGCATATGACCACTGCATATTGCCAGTGATGACATGGCTCTGAAACGTGGTCGCTTACCGTGGGCCTCATCAGAAGGCTTAAAGTAACTTAAAGGGCAATGGAATATTTTGTTATAACCGCTGCTTAAAAAGGGTTTTTTTTTTTCCAAAAACATTAATTTGCCCTTCTTTTTTTTGAACAAAATGAGACTACATAACACTGCGTCAGCTATCAATGTTACACTTTATCAACACTGTGATGGCTATAGAAATGATTTAAATTCAAACTTTGCTTCCGTGCACGTAACAATAAATTTTAAAAGTTCTTAAGGATCTCACTCGCTAGTGGCGCCGACTGGTGAGTACAAAAATGTTTGCCTTTATTACGTGTCCCGTCGCAAACCCCTGTCAATCGCAAACAGTCTGGTGTGTACGTAAAGCATTGAACGAGCTTCGAACAGAGAGTGATGTCGCTGTTGGAACCTTCGCACAGGCTCGGCTTTGAATACTTACCTGTGATATGACCGACGTAAGTTTGAAGCGTAGAGCGATTTTATTTTAAAAATAAAAAGCCAAACATTAAACTATTCGCAGAAAGAAAAATTCCTAGAGTAAAAATATATTTTAACGTTTTATTTTTGTTATTTTTTTTTCAGTATTTGTATTATCATTTAAATTTAAATTTTAAAGCATGTTGTTATTATTTTTTTTCCCACTTTTACCTAAGGCCTTTCTTTTACCAATATTTGTATATGGCAAACCAAGCATACATTGGACAAGTTATCGACTGGACGCATCAGTCGATAATGTGTACAACTTACAAAACAAAGACACGCATTTAAAATTTGGTGTTTATTTGAGCCGATCTGGTTAGTTTATAAATATGACGGCAACGTAAACTATACATATTCAACGCAAATTTAACTTGCGTTGTATAGTTTATGTAATTTTAAATGCGTGTCTTACTTTTGCCTATAATATGTAAATATAAAAAAAATATAAAAATTTAGTTAGATATTTTTTCTTGCACAATTGCGGAATTCGAGAGGGTGACACTGAGTATGTGATTCTCTGTATAAATTGTGCCGGTTCTCCAGGGCGCTGCTTGAGACTGACCATCGACTATTATGTATGTATCTGGCCTACTACACTAATGGATATTTGATCAGTCTGTGGGTGACGTCTCTGAGTGCGGCTATTTTGCGACTACATTTGTTGTCTTGGGTATACCTGTTAAAACAATTGTACTTATGTGTTAATAAATAAATAAAAAAAGAATATTTGTTGACAAAAAAATTACAAAATTAAAAACGCTTCAGCCTTCACTTCAAACCAGCCCGTAAATCCGAGCCAGTATTAATTCCGCTGCCGTGTGTTACCTCGCTATTCCGCGTTCACCGCACTCAACCAGCAATGGACGCAGCACACTTAATTGTGCTCATTTAAGCTAACGTAGCAGAATTCAACGCCATGACAGTTTGGCACAACGTTTTGAAATGGAATAAGCGATCAAAGATGAGTAAAGTAGATTTTGTTTCGGTGAGAAAAAGGTCGTGGGGCCCTACCATGGTGTGTATGTGAGGGATGGAGCTATACACCTTAGGGCCTGTGCACATCACGTTTTTTAAACGCACCGTTGACGACTTGGGTTCGGTCCGGACGATTAGCGGAAGATCCCGAAAGCCCGCGCCTACGGTGGCCAAAAATCGAGATCATGATCCTGTCGGCTGGGGCGTGAGTGCCGCGCCCTCGCGCATGCACGTGCGGCCTTCTCTTTTTCTTTCTTTGCTAATATTCAGGAGATGTCAGCAAATCGTAGGTTTCCAGCAGGGTCGAAGCCTACTGGGGCCAAGGGTCTGCTTCTGAAAGGAAGACTCGGCCCTGGTATGAAAGACAACGAAAGAACAGGAGTGGGTTTTTAGTCAGTAAAAGTCTGACACCCTCGCGCTCCACCCAAGAGCGGGGATGCCATTGGATGATACACCCATCCAAAAAAAAAAACCAACTACAAAAAAACTTTTTACAATAAAACCTTTTCACTGTTTTTAGGGTTCCGTACCAACGGGTAAAGGAAAAGACATTATGAATGACTACTATCCCATCCGATGGAAAGCGATGATGTGGTCGACAATGAAGCACGCTTGCCTAGAAGTAACCTATTCACTCTCGACTTAAAAGTCCTTAGGTTGTAGCTATCCATTTTCAATAGAGGTTGTGGGACTTTACCCCTTGCTCCACATACGTATAGGTAAATCCACTTGACATTTGACATCAGATACGCCACCTTAACTCAGTTAAGTACCTTTTTAGTCCCATAAAACCAAACCTACATTCACATACGCTTTAACGTAAGTACTTTTCAGTCCCCTATTCCGCCCTTTTTCAGCCCTTGCTTTAAACGCTACTTAAACTCATTAGCAGGTTGGAATAAGGTCCTAATTGCCCCCTAATATATCAAGTTGAAGATAGCACTCGTTTGTGTCATATATTATGACATGTCAGCCAAATGAACCGATTAGGCTTTAGGGATTTCGCGTTCCATAGCATATGTTAGGATTGAATGATGTTGATACTTGTGGTTTTGTTTTGAAGATCTTTTGACATTATCGTCATGAATCAACTTGAAAATGACGACTGGAGAAAATGCAAAATTGTTATTAAATATGTTCGGTACAAAGTTTATAGAAATGACTACCAGAGCCAACAGTAGTAACGGCCCCTACTAGTGAGGCGGTCCAGACTTTCAAACTCACGCAGGTGCTTTGTGTCATCACAACTACTCTCAAAACGGTAAATCCTTGAACCAATAAGTCTAAGAAATGTAACATCCACCAACCTACACCGTGCCCGCATCGTGGATTACGGCCATTCCTCCTCATAAAGAGGAGCAAAGCAAAGGCAAACAACGTTTTGGGCACAGCGCTGTATCTACTTGTCGCACATGCCATATTAAAATCATAATAAGTCAATAATACTGTCCGGTAACCGGCCGGGCCAAGCCCAAGTCGTCGACGACGCGTAGTGTTCCATGCGTGCCTCAAAGAGGTGTCAGCAAAAGCGTAGGGGCCCAGCAGGGTCGAAGCCTACTGGGGCCATGGGTGATGCGAAATAAAACCCTGGAACCCTAGAACGAAGGCAGAGAAGGAACAAGAGTGTGTTTTAGTAATCAAAAGTCTGATACGGAAGGGCTGGAGACGTCATTAGATGATTACCCACCTCAAAAAAAACCCAGCTAAGGTTTTCGTAAGAAACAGTGTGTCAAGTATCAAGTCTCTAAGGCGTAGTATTCAACAAGTTGCAATGCAATGCATTCGCCCTGACATGTTGCAGACGTCCTTATGGAATTAATTACGCCCCCATAGCTCTGTTATTGTAACTGATGACCATTTGGTAATAGTCTTGAATAGAGGCATAACGCATAATGTAGCTGCATTGCGTAATTATGTAAAGCCATATATTTATGTTAGTAAGGCGCCCATTTGCGACAAGGATGACGAAAT
The DNA here is from genome assembly GCA_949316375.1 of Mythimna vitellina. Classification (NCBI taxonomy): domain Eukaryota; kingdom Metazoa; phylum Arthropoda; class Insecta; order Lepidoptera; family Noctuidae; genus Mythimna; species Mythimna vitellina. Next base: position 20,408,569 of record OX438702.1, on the reverse strand, counting down.
TACAAAAATATGATTTTACAGGGTAGCCTATATTATACTAGTATGTTAAAGGTTTCTATGTAAAAAAAATATGATATAATTTCTAACTTAATTTATAAAGAAACATGTGTTAATTAAAAATATGTTTTGTAATATTTTATGTCATAATTAAGACTCATTTTTTTTTGCAAGTGCCTGATTTTGGCTCACTATATCTTACAAAAATCTGTAGGTATTTGATGTCAAGATGTTGTTATTAAATAACACGTCTAAACAGCTGAACGAATTTGGTTTAGATTTAAAGTACTTTTATACCCATGGCCTATACTTCGACATTGCGTTTTGTACGTTCTCTTGGAGGAATTACCGACTTTTACGCAGACAAAGTTGCTGAAAAACTCTAGTGCAAATGTTAAAAGGATGACTTGGGTTTTTTTTTTTTATTGAGTGGGAAAATCATCTTATGGGTTCAGATTCTTACTTGTCATTTCCAAATGAGCGAAAAAAAAATATTGCAGTCCAATGAAGAACAGTGATCACTACACGTTTTTACACGTAATATAATATACAGGTTGTATCCAGCGTTGCTTCGCTAAAAAAAGAAATACATTCTCTTTTTTGTAGGATAAAGAAATTTTTTTTTTTAATGTTTGTTTTAATGGTCTTAACTACATTCTCGCATTATAGCATCCTCATTACGTGTAGGAGATGTATCCTACTTTTTTAATCAAGATTTTATTTTACCACTTTAACAGCGTAATTAATATATAAAATTAAAACGTTATTTATTTCATTCAGGCCCACTTATAAAACATCAGAAACGGTTTCAATTTTGTCGTTTTCTATAAAGATCTAGAATATAAAGAATAGAATATAATAAACTTTATTGTACACCATAAAAGTAACACAACTCAAACGGAGAAGAAATCGAATCGTTGTCAAGAAGCAACGTCCACTCTATGGTTACTCTATTCATTTTTATTTTATTTTACAATAAGTGTTTCTATATTACAATATAGGTATACCAATTTCCCCTTGCAAACTTACAGCTTTCTAGTACTAACAGTCTCTCAGCTAAGCCGCAGACGGACGGACAAACAGATGGACATAACGAAAAGGGTTTCTTTTTAGGACAACGGAACCCTAAAACCGTAATGAGAACACTATGAGCAAATATTGTGCTTTATTTTGTACAATTAACAAACAAGTAAATTGGCTTAACATTCATAATTAATATTTTCAACCAATACTTCTAGACTTAATTAGACCTTTCCAATAATTCAATATTTCATTAAACTAGTACACACAAAAGCTGACTTTTACGGATTTATTATAATTAATTAAAACACAGCTGTTAATTAAGTTTCCAATCAAATTAAGGATAAAATATATATTTTACTAACAGGCCCTGATAATCCAAATAATTTTACCCATAGGCTATTTTATTCGTTTATAATAACAATTAAAGGTTCTTAAGGCCACTATACACTATGAAGTTTATTTATTTTATAATTTATGTACACACACACATACATTGAAAAAGATACAACATTATAAAAATTTGTACAAAGGTCCTGCTTATTTCAAAAATATTTTTTTTCCAGCAGACCTGCAAAAGGAAAGATCAGAAGAAATGTAGACAATAGTGTGTAGAAATAAGAAAAGTTTGTGAAATCTTAGATTAAATTAAAAACATAAAAAATAACATCATCATCATCATCATCTTCCTACCCTTGTCCCATCTTATTTGGGGTCGGCGCAACACGTTTTTTTCTTCCATTCTATCCTGTCAACCGTCATACTATCACTAACTTCCTTTTCTTTCATATCACTGTTCACACAATGATTTAAATATCAATAAATACATATGTAAAATATTAATAAATACATATGTATTTATTAATATTTAAATTATATATGACTATATAATTATCACACTAGAGAGGAAAGATAGTGCTCTTTTACTTGAGATTTAAAGGGTGAAATTGATTTCAAATCTCGAATGCTTGGCGGAAGAGAGTTCCACAACCTTACTGCATTGACAGAGAAAGAGTAGGAGTAGTAGCTGGATTTATGAGGAGGGGATTTAAGAAGGGATCTTAAGTGTGATCTGCACGGTGTGTACACACATTTTGTATCCAGGCAATCTCTATCCATTCTGGGTTGCCTGGAAGAAATCGCCGAGTGCGATAAGGCCGCCCATTGTATGTTTTTTTTTTGTATTATATGGTTTCAATTTAAAAATTTGTAATCTTGGTATGCAATAAAATATATAAGCTTATATTAGCTTGCTGTACTAGTAGTGGAAGTTGCTATTATTTAAAAAGTATCTTAGAACATATTTCACGATATCGCCAGTCTTAAATTCTCTTTTTAGGGTTCCGTAGTCAACTAGGAACCCTTATAATTTCACCAAGTCTGTCTGTCCGTCCCTCCGCGGATAATCTCAGTGATCGTTAGCACTAGAAAGCTGAAATGTATATCAATGTACTAATATGTATATCAATCACGCCGACAAAGTGGTAAAATAAAAAGTAGAAAAAAATGTTTTATTATTTTTATTTCATATATTTTTTTTTCATTTTAACCCTTTTGTGTGATATATTGTTGGATAGGTATATAAAAATGAATAGGGGTTTAATGAAATCATTTTGTGATCATGTTATTGTTTTCGGAAATAAACGCACCAAAAGTAAAAAAAGTGTCCCCCCTCTAACTTTTGAACCATAAGTTTAGAAAATATGTAAAAATCTCAAAAGTAGAACTTAATAATGACTTTCTAGGAAAATTATTTTAAACTTAGAACTTTGAAGACTTAAAAATTTTGAAAGTTAGGGTTGAACAGTTTTTGAAAAATTGTACAAAATAATTTCTGAACTAAGTTTGTATTTAACCGTATATGCAAGCATTTTTTTAACTTAGTTTACATATTTTATTATTCTGAACGTATCTTCTTTCAAATAAAAAATAATGATTAAAATCGGTTCACGCGATCCAAAATTACCAACGAAAACCCAACATTCATAACCGGTCTAGTTTGTATAAATTAGTAACCCAATTTCCCGAGAGATGGCACTATACTATGGGCTACTTTGCGCTGTTAAGATTTTTCCTGAGTTGATGGGGTCGGGATGGGTATGAGCTATTATATTGTCGAATTGTTCGGTTCGTCTCTCGTTGGCATTGGTAGTATTTGTTCTTGCTTGTTGTCTGTCGTTTATTAACTCTTAAGTGGGGACACTTATTGTGACGGACGGGAAACTACGGAACCCTACTCTGAGCGTGAAACGACACGCTCTTGGCCGGCTTTATAAATATACCATTGACAGGAACTTTTGAATTGTCAAAGAGTCGATCAGTCAGAAAAATGAATCTAATTGCACATTCCAAAGTGTAGATAGATCTCTATGGTAGCAATCTTGTAAAAAACTCCATAGATACTCTTACTTGTGTACGACATCGAACCTCGACATACGAATCTAAAACAAATGAATAACGTTGAAACATAAACATTTTCCTTAAAAAGTTATCAGACCGATCAGAATATTTGGCTTATTGAAAATTGTTTATACACCGTACAAATTTTTGTATGAAATCTAAGAAAACTCGCATTATTTGGTAATATGAGTTCTACTGTGGAAACAATGTGTCTCAAGCGGTATACAATATTGATGATGTATACGGACTTAAAATAGCTGATGAATGGGATGTCGATTTTTGTTTCAATCTCATTCACGTGTGACAGGATAGAATGGAAGAAAAAAACGTGTTGCGTCGACCCCAAATAAGATGGGACAAGGGCAGGAAGATGATGATGATGACATTTACGTGTGAAATTTTATCTTACGAATAACTTTTCTCCTCCGGACGGCTACAAGATAAAACAAAACTAAAGCTATTAAACAAAGAACACAGAATTCTTTTGTTAGAAGAAAGTCGTAGGGATATACGTCATTGATATTGCTTGCCCTTTGAAATGCATAGTTTCTACGTTGGAACTCTTAATATGAAACGTTTTTTTTATTAGCTTTCATGGTTATAAGTACTGCGATATTACAGAAAATACAAAACACAAAGAAACCAATAAATACCTAATTTCGAAAAATATTTCAGTCAATCCAAAGATATAACACTTCAAAGCAACTTGTTTTAAAAAACGGCAATTTCATAGGTTAAATACCTAGGTATTGTAAATAAGGAACTGTCTCGGATTAAATAATTAATAATTCGAATGAATTATGATTTTTTCATTTGTGGACATTTTGTTTTAATGTAATTTATTTTTGACTTAGGTAATTTAATTCATTGACATTTATTTTATTGACACATTTTATATAGGATTGTTTGTAAAAATTTAATGTTTGGTTTAAAAAAATGAATTTATCTGAATTAAAATTTCCATAAGGCGGAAGATGATGAACAATGTACTTATTGTATTTTAAAATCTGTACCACCATGTTTCACGGAAATACAATTATTATTATTGTTATATAACACGACAAAATGAGCTGATAATCAATCAATACTAACTCCATCTTTGAATTTGAAGGCGCGTAGTGTTTCACGCGCCTCAAGGCAGGTCAGCAAAACCATAGGGGCCCAGCAGGGTCGAAGCCTACTGAGGCCATGTGTTCGTTTCTGAAAGAAAAACGTTGGGCTCTGGAACGCAAGACAAAGAAGGAACATAGGAGTGGGTTTTAGTCAGTAAAAGTCTGACATACCCTCCTGCTCCGCCCAAGAGCGAGAGAAATCAGTGGATGATTTCATACCAAAAAAAAAAATCTCTGAATTCGAAAATAGTTTTTATTAAATTTTCTAAATATAAGCTTCACTTAAAAAAACTAAGCTATAAAAGAATAATGACAAAAAATTCTCTAACAAAAGACCAAAAAATATATCAACTGAAGCTCACCACATTATGTGATCCCGAAACCGATCGAGGTACTAAAAGTGTCATTATTCATGATAAACCACCAATACCACCACAATTTACGAGATAACATCTATGAAACATGCGTTCTCCACGTCCATGGAGGAGGGTCTATTTTGAATTCCCACTAAGGATTTTATCAAGCTAACTATCTTTTCCAAATATCGAGACGCTCACCGATGACTTTGACAGTCAGTAATGGCTGGAGACAGTTCAAGATATTAACTCAAATAGTAGTTCATGTGAGGATTGTGATGCTGAAGGTTTCAGAAACTTAAATTAAGGGGTTAAGGTCGAAAATCGTGAGGAAAGTGGCGGTGGGAAAGCAAAACGCGTGGTCGCTTTAAAGACATTGGGTGTGGTCCCTTTGTTAGCGAAGGGTTTTGAGGTTCAGACAGTAAATCTATGTGCGTACGTAAGGTTAGATTTTAAAAATCTTAGAGATTTAGGGCCAATACGATTTGGCTGGCAAAAAAGTGGCAACAACATAACGGCACGATGTGCCGCTTCGTCGACAGCATTTCATAGTTTTGTATGTAAGCTGTGAGCAGGCGTACACGAAGCGTATAATGCCCAGAGATCGGAATTAGGTAGGTACTTGGACTGATTTCGTACAAAGCGAAAGAATAATGTGGAAATGTTTTTTTTTATCTATCAATCTATATATCTCAAATCCCGAGATTAATTATAATTAGCAGATTTTTTATGACTCTATCAGAAATATAGCAGAAAAAAATTCTGCCTCCATTAATGACGAGGAGAAGGAAGTATATAAATTTGCTAACCTCATCTCAATTGACGTCAAGAGATCTTTTTCAATGAAAAATATTAATAAAAATTGTATGTTAATTATCTTATTTATCTCTGAGGTTTTTTTTATTATTTATTTGTAATATTGTCGACCATACAGGATTTTTCATTAGAAATCGCGGCAAGATCCATAATAATATCAACATTTCGATGCAAGTACATGAATAACTCTACCTAATTCCGACCTATGATAATGACGAATATGCGTCGACTTCAAAAAAACAGAATGCATCCTCGAAATCGACTGGCCTGAGACAATATCCAATGTAGAGCTTTTGGAGAAATACCTACCATGACAGCCCGATCGACCGCCAGATCGAGCCACCAGATCGACCAAGTAGAAGTAGTAGTACGTTTCGGAGGGATTCTGATCACATACCCAAGCAAGTGTGGGACTGGAATCCTCAAGAGAAAAAAAAAACCTGGCATCGCCGCGTCGTACCGTGTCGACAGAAGCGATAAACAACAAAATGACGTGAAGCGAGGTTATGCGTAAAGCTCAAGACCGTTCGGAAAGAGGACTACTGTGGACGGCTTTGGCCCCATCTAGGGAGCATAGGACATTAAGTTCAGTTAGTCAACAAAACAGACGAAGTTAAGGAATACTATTTAAAGTCATCTACTCACAAGTTTTTTTTTTTGATGAGGAAAATCATCCAATCACTTTTCTCACTCCAGGATGGTGCGAGAGGACGTGTTAGACTTTTGCTAACTAAACCACACTTGTGTCCCTTGAGTTTCCCTTTTAGAAATTCCCCATCGCCCTAGCGGGTATCGTCCCTGCCGGCCCTACGCTTTTGCTGACATCTCTTTAAGGCGCGCGTGGCATAGTTCACGTCGTTGACAACTTGGGTTCAGTTCGGACGGTTAGCGGACGGACGGACGACAAGATACCTATTGCTCATCGTCCGCAAGACCGCGCTTACGGTGAGTGGCCGGTAGTTGTTCTGCGACAACAGGTAATCATCCAGGCCACTCACAAGATAGCATTACCTGCGAAAATATTCGCGGGATATGTTGAATTTTGTTACTTTAGGTCTATCTGTAATAATCACTCAAAATATACAGCCACAGAACTTGAACTAACAAGGTAAAATTGACATCTGTCTGGTAAGTCCCTCGCTTTACACTTCGGGGAAGACAACGTAATGCCTTGTTTGATATCTGACAAGACTCGCTTACACTAGCAACCCACCCCAAACTCTTCGAAGGGTAAATGACGCCATCGCACAGCGGAAATTATCAGCTATACGGCAAATGGGCTCCCGATATCGCTTATCTGCCCGCAAACGTCTTCACGCGTACTTGTGCCTTCGATGTACTGCCTCACTTGCCCGAGTCTTGCTATACGGATTGATTTGTGTTAGCGGAAATTGGAAGCTTCTTGAAGCTTGAAACGGCTTTTCCAAAGGCAGTTTTTCTTAGAGGTAACTAGGTAGATTTGGGATTAGGGATTTAGGATTTTGAGATAGCTGGCTGTAGGTTTAAGACCTGCTTAGTAATCTTGAGAGATGAAATTGTTTGTTAATAATATTTCATGTGTTGTAAAGGTAATCTTTGGAACCACTGCTACGATTCGGAAAATTTTTTTGTAGATAAAAAGTCATGTACGCTAGCGATTTTAGTGTAGAAAAATGCATGTTTCCTGCTTGAATTCCACGGGTATAAGCTAGTTGTACTATTATGCATCATCATCATCATCATTTCACCCAAAAGACGTCCACTGCTGGACATAGGCCTCCCCCAAGTGCCGCCACAATGGGCGGTCCTGTGCGTCTCGTATCCATCGTACTCCCGCAACCGTTACCAGGTCATCGGTCCACCTGGTAGGAGGCCTTCCAACGCTACGTCTTCCGGTACGTGGTCGCTATTCCAGAACCTTTCGGCCCCAACGGCCATCCGTTCTGCGAGCAATGTGCCCTGCCCATTGCCACTTAAGTTTGGCGATTCTTCGTGTTATGTCGGTGACCTTGGTTCTCCTGCGGATATCCTCATTCCTGATTCGATCACGCGAGGAAACTCCGAGCATAGCCCTTTCCATTGCCCTACCATTGTACTATTATTATTATTATATGACTTTATTGCACACCTTAACATAAAATAGGACAAATATATATATAAATAAGTGTACAATAGGCGGTCTTACTGCACAGGGCAATTTCTACCAGACAACCTTTGGATAGACTGAACGAAAGGAAAAGATTTCGGGCTGTCAGTGTACAACAACATAGAGAATGATACAAAAATGTAAAAAAAATACTTAAAAATATATTACATAAATAAATAATAAAAATAAAACCAAATAATATACTAATAAATATCAAAAATAATTACAATTTTGAAAGGAGAAGAAAAACTATATTCTACCACTACTTTTATATATATTCTATTTTTACTGTAAAACACCGCCTAATCATGAGAAAAAAAAATTGGATTTATTAGCCTTATTTCGCCAACATGACGCGACGTAATCTTGTATCAGGGTTTTCCCTGTATCGGCGCAAAAAGGCTGATCAAGATTGAGAACTAGGTTGTGTCGGGCTACTTAGTAAATAGATTGGTATATGAAAAGCTTCAAGAATAGGAGCTCACATTTTAGCACACTTTCCTTTTTAGATGGGGAATCATCAAATGACTGCAACTGCAGCATGGTAGAGCGATAGGGAGTACTTTTACAGACTAAAACCCACACCAGTTCCTTCAGTTGCCCTTTCGCTTTCCAGGGTCACGGTAACTCTATCAAACAGGTATCGGCCGTATTGAGCTCCGTCCATTTTGCTGATATCTCTTAGAGGCGCCCGTGGAACACTATGCACCGTCGATTCGGCCTTGATCCTTACCGGACGGCGAGCTTCCTATTACTGACCGTTCACAAGCCCGCGGCAGCCTCTTGCGGCAGCGGTACCACGGAACACGCTTGCCTAGAAACCTATTCACTCCAAGATTCCACTGTTTTTTCCTCGTATTTAATTCTACGGTACAATATTTCATACCCCTATTTCATTACTAGGTTTGTTTCAATTTATTCCTCATTTTTAGTGTCACTTGTGTGGATATTACTGACATAAATTGCGACACTAACATCTGTCGGAGTAATGTCGTATCGCGAAAAACAAGATAGTAGGCTTTTTTGGTGGTCGCATTCTTATAGTAAAGTTTTAAGGCTACGATAGAAATATTCCCTTTTTTCTTTGGTCAGAAATCATCAAATGACTTCTCGCGCTCTAGGGTGGAGAGAGAGAGAGAGAGTGTCAGACTTTTACTGACTAAATCTCACCTGTGTCCTTCAGTTGGCTGCGGTAGTAGTAGGTACCTATATTACCCAACCCTAATGTAGCTTTAAATAATTATATTCTCAAAAGAGCAATTACAGTTAATTTAAAATGAGATACAAAGAGTTTATATTTTATGTATTGTAATATTCGCATTTGGTGTGTTGGCGACGTCGTAGGGTATATACATATTATTTATTATACAGTTATTTTTTAATTTGGATTAAACATATTAATTAATTATCACACTTCTTTAATTATTTCGTTAAATCATCAATCAACATTTTTTCAGTACAAATCGGTAATTTCATACTTTAACCCCTAACTATAATATAATACTAATATATAATACTACTCTAAAAGCAAAAAAAAAGTTATAACACACACACACACACTTTACCCCTCTATATGAAACTATGCCTTTTCATTTACTTTTTATTCGTACAGTTGAATAGGTCTTGAATATACATTCGATAAAGCTCAAACCACAATTGGTTCTAGGAAATCGTACAATATGAAACAGTATATTTGGATTGGAAATTACCAAATAACATGTGAAATCGAGATGTTTTTCTTTATTATTTTATCGTAGTTTTCTGAAAGTATCTCTTATACTTAAACTAGCTTTTGGCAGCGGCTTCGCTCGTTTGAAGGTAGGTTTTTTCCATACAAATTTTGAATGTTTTTTTTTTTCGGTGGGATAATCATCTAATGACATCCCGCGGGAGATAGTGTCAGACTTTTACTGACTAAAAGCCAACTCCAGTTCCTTCTTTGCCATTGTTGCAGAGCCCCGGGGTCTCTTTCGCATCACCCATGGCCCTAGTAGGCTTCGACCCAGCTGGGCCTCTACGGTTTTGCTGACATCTCCTTGAGGAGCGCGTGGAACACTACGCGTCGTCGACGACTTGGGCTCGGTCCGGACGGGAATTTAGGATTTTTGCCGGGTGTGAATTTTGAAAATTTCTCTTTTGGTGCTTGTCCTACTCCTCATACTCCTAGTCCCAGTAGTTTTGGCTATGCGTTGATATGTCAGTCAGTTACTCCTTTTATATCTTTATATCTTTCCTTTTAGATCTTTACCTATGAAGTTGCCGTCTTTTAAAACGTGGTTGCAATGAAGTATCTTTGGATTGACTTGGAATTATAAGTTCAAATAAACTTAATTAAAGGTACGTTATTCTTTTTTCGAAATAAAGCTTACCTATTATTATAGGTAAGCTTTTTAATAAATATGTACTCTTGAATATATTATAATGTTCATGTGACTAATAAAATGCCATAGGAACATAGTATTAAACACGTCTGCATAAAGCATAATCAGATTTATAGTGTTCCCACTGCTGGGACTCACGCCTCCTCTCTAAGAGGTTGAATGGGCCGTAATCCACCACGCGGACCCAGTGTGGATTGGGATATCATATGTCTTCGAATTTTTTGTTCTAGAACAGGCCGATTTCCTTACGATATTTTTCTTCGTCGTTTTGAGAGCAGTGATGTTGAAATAAATTACACAAAGTAATGCTCCTGGCTGGGTTTGAGCCCACTACCTACAACTCGTAAATCGGGGCCGCTACTGCTCTGTAAGGGTGTTATAATATTAATATAATTTAATAAATAAATAAATTTCAATTTGTATTGATATTGATCTGACGAAAGAAAAGAACCGGACTTCATCTGGCTATCAATTACAGCTGCCCCCTAGCCAAGTTACAATCGTATCGTTCGCGCCGAACGCCTCGAGTAGACCATACCTCCGTTTCCTTTGTTCTGACGTCATCTCAACGCTCAGTTACGTGGTCAGAACAAAGGAATCGGAGGCGTGGCCGATACTCGTCTCAGCCTCGTACTCGAGGCGTTCGGCGCGAATGAAACGATTGTAACTTGGGTAGGGGGGCTGGATTATTCGTAACAGTGATCTCAACAATAAAGACGCAACTCAAGTAACATTATAATATATGAAAACACTAGATTTAAATTCAAACCGAAATGAAATGAAACCAGTAACTTTAAATATAGGACCTATAGATAAAATATCGATAACTGTAAAAAACGGCTTAACAATGTAGAAGGCAGGGAGATGAAAATAGAGGATGACTGATATCTAATTTTGAATTTCAAACTAGATTTCGTTTTTATTAAACCTGTAAAGAGCCAGTTGTAGTTACAGATTATTTTGTAGGCATTGGCCCGGATCTCGTGTCGACTTCGCGGCCCCGTAACAGTTTTTTTTTTTTAAATATAGCAATTATTCAAGATTTTTGTTTTTACCAAACCCTTTTAAAAAATTTGGCAAGTGCGAGTTCGGCTCGCGCACTGATGGCTCTGTACCAACCTACATATAAAAACAGTTCAATTCTCAAATTGAGCTACCGAATCATCAAAAATGTTTTTTTTTGTGACGTAACTACAAATTTATAGTTTTCAGATTTTTTCCTATACTTGTGCTATAAGACCTTGCTTCATGCCAAAGTACCCTATGAATTTTGATTCCCTTGAGAGTTTCGAAATACATGTTTTTTGCGACATCAACGGCCGTATCATTGTTTTTCTTTTTTAACTCAGAAGTTTGATTTCTTCACAGCTTCAAGGGACCGCAGGCCTGAATAGATGGTTTTAATTTCAACTCGATACCTCCAAGTGTTCCCGAGATTAAGGGTCTTGACATACAGATAGACAGACGGACGACAAAGTGGTCCTAAAAGGGTTCCGTTTTTCCTTTTGAGGTACAGAACCCTAAAAACAAGCTTTATTATTTTGTGTAACTTTCAAACATTTCCGTAACGTAATTTCGTAGATATACACGTTTGAAATCGTAGGTTATAGCCATTTTTTTTATCGAGTTAACTTATTTATATTATGTTTTGATATTTACTCAGCGGTTGGTTATATGGTCAATTTTAATAAAATAAATTTCCCGGTGTTCTCTTTTATATTTGTGGATTTCCAGAGGTACAAAATGAGTAAAATCTGGCTTTAAGTTCTAACGTTGGCTAGATTGAAATATAATTAATAAAAGAAATCATATAAAAAGCGTTCGTTCAAAATGCCATTAGCATAATTGAGTTGGTATGACGTATAGAACCAGCTTGTATCCTTTCTATTAAGGTAGGAAATCATCCAATGACTTCTCTCACTCAAGGGCGGAGCGCAAGGGCGTGTCAGACTTTTACTAACTAAAACCATACTGTTCCTTATTTGTCTCAAATAAATGTTTTCTTTCTTTCTATTATTATTAAACCCATGGTCCCAGTAGTCTTCGGCCCTGCTGGGCCCCTACGGTTTCGCTGACATCTTGAGGCGCGCGTGGAACACTACGCGCCGTCGCGTCAAGCCGAAGCCTACTGAGGCCACGGGTAGTGTGAAAGTGAAACCCAGGGCCCTGACGAAGGCAAAGAAGGAACAGGAGTGGGTTTTTAGTCAGTAAAAGCACTATCTCCCGCTCTGCCCAAGAGCGAGATTTGTCATTAGATGATTTTCTCACCTAAAAAAACAAAACCTAGGATACACAACTGTAAGAAACCTGAACCTCTTGTAAATAACGTATTTACTTTGAAACAAGTGGGACTTGCATCTTGGATGAGCACTGAAGAAATCGATGCTGATTAGATTGCAGGTAAGTGGTTCCTTGATCCATCCTAACGGCAAGTCTTTGCAATTTGTTTAGTTTTATTTTCAAATACTATTTGAATCTTTTGAAATTAACTTTGAAAGTATGTAATCAATTATAATATAACCGTTCCGCATGCTCATAACCTCGTGAAAGCCGAGAAAGTTAAGTTCTCCTATGTTCAGTAAGCAGTTTTGGACATGGCTCGCATTGTTAGAAGAATCCTTTCTCTGGAGCCATGGCCGCTGGTAGCTTGGACACTGTCTCAGATACCGGTGGGATAATTTATTTCATTATATTTTGAAATGATTTTAAAAATAAATTGATTTATTTAAAAATGTAATGAATGTACTTATGTAAATAAGTGAAATAATGGAGAATTTTTATATTTGTTACCTATAAACTCATGGAAAACTTATATAATTTTGTTTGTACCAATTTTCCTTTTACTTCTACTCACAGCGTCTACATCTCTATTTTTTCTAACTCTACTTTCGCAGGTATGCTGGAAGAGGTTTCTTTAGAAATAAGCATCACCTTTGTACTATTCTTCTGTTTCCTTCTTCTTTTCTTTTATTATTGTGTGTATATAAATTGTTAAATAAATTAAAACTTTGTTAAGTATATAAAATATATTTAAGTTTTGTAAACAGCCAACGCTAAGGAGGAGCGTAGTCTCCTACAGGCACCATCATGCTTAAAAGAAGACTTCAATCATAGACTAATCTAACTACTTGTTATAGAAATAAAACATTTTGTATTTTTTGTATTTAGGTTCAGAAAGCAGTTTTGGATATGGCTCGCTTTGTTAGGAGGATCCTTTCTCTGGATCCATGGACTTGGAACTTGGACTCTGTCCCTGACACCGGTGAAACATTTTATTTTATTATATTTTTAAACGATTTCTTTTTAATTTTTGATTTATTTAAAAATGTTATGAATGTAGGTACTTACGTAAATAATAATAATATTAAATTATTATTATTTCTAATAATACATATTATGTCGAGAAAGATAAACAAATCAAGTATATTGATTTGACTCTCGAGGTTGTCGACATGTGGGATGTGGACTCAGCGGTCATTGTACCGATAGTCGTGTCAGCCAATGGCTTAATAGCTAAGAGCCTCGACCAACATCTTAGAAGGCTTTCGTTAGGCGGCTGGATCAAGGGCTTGATTCAGAAAGTGGTACTCCTGGATACGGCTCGTATAGTTAGGAGGTTCCTCTCTCTGGAGCCCTGACCGCCGTTAGCTTGGACTCTGTTCCCGATACCGGTGGGCTACTATTTTTTATATATATATATTTTTTTTGATTATTTAAAAATATAATTTAAATGTTATATTAAATGAATTAACGGATTTAATATTTATTTCAGATATTAGTAAGTGGAGAATTATTATATTTGTTACCACAAAACACATTGAAAACTTATATAAATTCAGTTTGAAAGGCAAAAACTCGCGAAACTTTTCCATCACAAATACTTGGTCGTTCACCCGCATGCATTATCTAAATTAAAGGGAAAATTTCAGATAACATAGAGCTGTGTGTCTTGTCTAGCTTCGTCGTTCAATTTCATACTGCAATTTCAATAATTTCAAGGTGTCCAATTTCAGGAGAAGCCATGCAGAAATATACTTACAACTAAGTATGATTTTTCGATAGATAAAAAAAAGCTGCTACACACTTGGCATTGTATTAGGTAGTATTGTGGGTTTTTTTTTAGACAAACTATCCAATGACTTCACCCACTCTAGTGCGAAGCGGGACTACGTGTCAGACTTTTACTGAATAAAACCACACATATGTTCCTTCTTTGCCTTGCGTTCTAGGACCCTAGGTTTCTATTTCGGAAGCAAACCCATGGCCCCAATAAACTTCAGCCCTGCTGAGTTCCTTGCTCGTCGTCTGCTAGCCCACACTAGTACTATCGCGGGTGTGTTCAAAAACATGTAGACTCACACATATAAGACCCGGAACAGTCCTCTGTAGGCCATATGTCGTGGCCAGATCTTAGAAATTGATCACTTCATGACATGGCCAAGCAAAACTGGCCAGATCGTTTTAAACGTTAAAATTTGATGATATTTCAATCTTCGTTTGGTCTACTTTCTTTAGACCTTTTATTATCATTGAAATCTTACATCAATGTTATGGCCAAATGAGGATTGACATATCATCAAATGAAAACCTTTAAACGATCTGGCCAGTTTTATATGACATGAAGTGATCAATTCTAAAATCTGGCCACGATATATATAAACAAACAATAGGCAACATAACAAACACACACCCTGAAAGTAGTATGCTTAGGATCGGCTACTGAATCGATTTCATTTTTAAAAAAGCTTACTCTTTTATCTCAAAACTACTTTCTGCCAGCGGCTTCGCCCGCGTGATAGTAGGTTTTAACCCTATGAATTTTGAAATACTTTCTTAGTGCTCGCCTACGTCATAAAAGGAAGCTTTATGCAAAATTTCAAGCTCCTAGTCCTAGTAGTTTTGACTGTGCGCTGATATGTCAGTCAGTCAGTTTCTCCTTTTATATATATAGATAGATAATCAAGAATTATTTTAGGATAAAAAATTTCCTGCTCTGAAAAATTATCTATTTTCAAATATTGATTACATCTCTAGCGTGTTTGTTTGTGCGTGCGTAGATACAAATACCGATACGCTACCAATGTAGTGTGTCGATGCTCATATTATTTGCCGACAGTTAGGATAACTAATTTCTTAATAAACTGTACCATAAGTTCTTTCAGTGCTTAAGTTGGAAAGGGGTCGGAATTAGGTAGAGTTATTCATGTACTTGCATCAAAATGTTGATATTAATATGGATTTTCCCGGGATTTCTAATGAAAAATCTCATGTGGTCAACAATATTACAAATAATTAATAATAAAAACCTCAGAGGTAGAGACAAATAAAACAAAGATAATGAACATACAATTTTTATTTTTATTTTTCATTGAAAAAGATCTCTCTACGTTAACTGAGGTGAGGTTAACAAATTTATACACTTCCTCCTCCTCGCTATGTTTCTAATATAGTCATAGAAAAAATTCTGCTCTTTAAAATTAATCTCGGGATTTTATTCTTTCACTTTATGAAATCGATGTAAGTACATGTTTCATCATCATCATCATATCAGCCGAAAGACGTACACTGTTGGACATAGGCCTACCCGAAACGTCTCCGCAACGACCGATCCTGTGCGTATCGCATCCACCGCATTCCCGCGACTTTCACCAGGTCACCTTATGGGAGACCTTCCAACGCTGCGTTTTCCGGTACGCGGTCACCACTATAGAACCTTTCGGCCCCGTTGACCATCCATTCTAATGTGCCCTGCCCACTGCCACTTTAGTTTAGCGATTTTTCGGGCTATGACCTTGGTTCTCAGCAGATATCTTCATTCCTTATGCGATCACGCAAGGAAACTCCGAGTATAGCCCTTTCCATTGCCCTTTGGATGACTGTAAGCCTTCTGATGAGTACATGTTTAACTCTACCTCTGGTTATGATTGTTGTAATTGAGGTGTATCTTCTTCTTCCTTCTGCCCTTATCCTATATTACTTGGGGTCGTTGCACCACTTTTTTAACCGACTTCAAACAAAAGGAGGATGTTATCAATTCGGCTGTATTTTTTATTATGTTTGTTACCTCAGAACTCCGTCGTTTATAGACTGATTTGCAATATTTTTTTTCCCTTTATAGAATATGCTTCCAGATTGGTTCCATTTTTTTCAAAATCCAGTTCTGATGATGGAATTCATGAGGAATCGAGGTAACTCCTCAAATATTATAGGCAAACATATAGTGATTTTGGTATTTTTATCGAGAACTTAAGCATTTACTTTTGTTAAATAAGAAACAAACAATACCGAGAAACACCGACTTCCGAAATTAAAGTTATTTTGATTCTTTTAGTGTTTTTTTTTTTTGTGAAGTCGGTTATTTTTTTTTGTAAAAAGTTTTTATCTTTCATTTTGTCCTGTCACCCGTCACAATATCACTAACTCCCTTTTCTTTCATATCACTCCTGACACAATCCATCCATCTTTTCTTTGGCTTACATAAGGATGTACATTATTCCAGTTACACGAAATTTTTGTTTCGCCCTGGAATCGAACACGCGACACGCAGTGCCGCAGCCATTAGCTCAACCACTGCGTCAACAGTGTAATCTATGACAGATACTTTAGTATGACAAGGCAATCTAATCTAACTTGTAGTTTACCCATTAAGGTCGGGAAACTATCTTAAAGAGTTTATGTAAAACTAAAGATATTTAAAAACAATCTGCGTCGTCCTCTTATAAAGTGGAGCCTTAATTGCCTTAAGAAAAAACCCGGGTAAAACTTCGGTATCTTCGTCATTTTAACGTAAGATTGGGCGCACGGTGCAAGTTCGTTATTGAGTTTCGCGATTAATTTTGTTTTTATATTTAAATTTTGTTTTAGAAAGTATGAAATTGTGTCCTACACCTGCCTACAAGTTTCGTCGATTCGAAGTGATTGTAAATTAAAAGCCTTTTTCTCTCTGTTTCTTTTTAAAAAATACGAAGAGAATGGGGTAGAAATACTCCTTTTCCTCAGTTTTTTTTTTGGGTACAAAGTCATCTAATGACTTCGTACCTAAAAGCGGAAAGGTGTGTCAGACTTTTACTAACTAAAATCCACTCCTATGTTGCCTTGCGTTCCAGCAGTAAGCTTTTCCTTCGGAAGCGAACCCATAGCCCCAGTAGACTTCGCCTCTGCTGGGCCCCTACGGTTTTGCTGACATCTTTTTGAGGAGCGCGTGGAACATTTCGCGCCGTCGACGTCTCGGGCCCGATCCGGGCAGTTACTGGATGGCCGGACAGCGAGCTACCTATTGCTCGTCGTCCACAAGCCCACGGCTACGGTGGCTGAAAATCGGGATCGGGGTCCCGTCAGCTGGGGCTTGAGGAAGTCTGTACCCTAACGCGTGCGGCCGCTTCCTTCGCTAGTATTAGGTAAGAAGTCAGTCTTTTACTGACTAAAATCGAACTGTGTTTATTCAGTTACCCTTTGCGCCCCAGAACCACGCTGATTCTTTCAAACAACCCCGCAGCTCATATCGACTTGAAGTGGAGACAAGCCTCATGCACTGCCCCCGCCGGAGATACCCTCGGCGTCGGGTCGCAGGACCAAGCACCGGTACGGCGCGTTGTGTTCCACGCGCGCCTCAAAGAGATGTTAGCAAAATGCAGGTGTCTGCCCTAGCTAGCCCAATTAGCCCAGGGCTGCAGATTGTCTGAAATAATTACTGCAGTCCTCGCTATAAAGAGCAACTTAAAGAACACTGGATTTTAGTCAGTCAAAGTCTAGTACTCACGCTCTACAGTGCCGCTCTCAGAATGGACAAAGTCGGTCGGGACCGCTATTTTTATAGTTTCTATTTCTACAATAGAATGGTTTCTTTGTGATTGGCCGCGAAATCATGCCCGCTAGCATCTTTTCGTGTTCTTAAAATAGACAAAATTCCATGTAGCAAATTACACCTGGACTTTGAAGCCTCAAGTATCTTGATCTTTGTTTTGATTGACTGAATGAAATAAAGTCTGATTATATTTCATAGAATTACAAGTATCATAAAATAATTAAATTGAAAGGATTCTGTTACAAACTAATTATAACGAAAGACGTAGATAAAGTTTGAAAAGATTCAATTTCGGCTTATTCTTGGATTTGAGGCCCTCTGGACTGTAATTTGGGATATTTCTGTGAGGTAACTAGCAAAAGAAAATGATATCTTGTAACTTCAGTTGTTTAATATTCCAAATTATCCAGTTAGCCTTGCTTTGGCGGTCAGATTGTTCAAAAGAGTTACCTTAACGCTGGAACGCAAAGGCTAATTGAAGAAACAATCGTTCAGCAGTTGAGGTGTGATCACTAAACATACATCAAGACTTTGACGTTGTTACTATAATTTAAGACCAAATTCACCTCCCACTATTATAGATCCTACCCATTTTGCGACAACCGGACCATTGGAGAATCGCCCAGCAATTGCGTGACTGCGTATGTCTTTATAGTTTGCTCTACCGAAACGTGGTATGTAAACTCCATAGATGTCTTTTTAGGGTTCCGTATCTAAAAAGGATAAAACGGAACCATAATAGGATTACCTTGTTGTCTGTGCCTTTATCTAGAAAAAGTGTGAAAGTATCAAGTTGAAATTTAAAAAAAATATACGGTCATTTATGTCACATAAAACGTATAGGTATTTCAACACTCTCAAGGTAATCAAAATTCATAGGGTAGTTCCCGTAGACCCAGAATTCTGAAATTTGGCATAAAGAAAGGTCTTAAAGCACAAATATAGGAATAAATTTGAAAACAGGAAATTTGTTGTTACGACACAAAAAAAAAATGCGATTTAGAAAAATCTCCGAGACTCCATTCGGGAATTGAACTATTTACACAGGTAAGTTTGTTCATAGAGCGCGAGTCCAACTCGCACTTGCCCAGTTTTTTGTGTCGAGAGGGACTTTTACTAATTTCACTTCTCCCCTTTCTGGGGCATGCTACACCACATAACGCGACTGAGAGCACGAGCAGCCCTAGCGGCTTGCCATCGACTAAAAGGTGAAAAGCGGTTCCTACTGTCTTAGACTTCATTAGAATTTCTGTTCCTAACTGTCCGACGTGCTTCCTACTGCAATTCTTATGCCTTTCTCTTGCTGTGCCATTTGTGAGAAAATGACGTCAGCCTTCAAAAGCCCTCCGGAGAAATTAAGGCCAGTCGCTCCCTTGCGCCTAAACTTAAGTAGGGGGTTAAATGAGCTCATCGGGCCAAGGAAATGAAGGGCGATCGCCGAAACGATCCCCCATTAAATAGGTGTCGGTCCAAAAACGGGTCGTTAAGGATTTTCGATAATATTTCGTCTTAAGATAACTGAGCTACGTTTGTCTCAAATGGAATTTATATAACGACTTGCCAGAACGGAGCGCTCATTTATCTTTATGTTTTTGTGGATGATGGATTGATTTCAGTGATTGTGTTTTTGTTCTGGTCCATTTTGTTTAAGTTTTGTTTAATGGAAATACAAGGTCTTGGCGGAAATGTTTGGGAGAGAATTTCGGGAAGCCTGATTTGTATCACATTGTTTGAGCTGTGATTGGTTGAGTTTATTATTTTAGTATTAGTACTAACGGCTAACGGCTTCATCTGGTTTAAATTGACAAAAAAAAATTGACAAATACACGTGTAAAAGTGTTTTTTAAAAAAAATTACACGTGTATTTATCACACTAATATTATAAAGACGAAAGTGTGTAAGTGTATGTTTGTTACGTCTTTATGGTCTTTACGCTCAAATGATGAAATTTGGCACACGGGTAGAACAGATCCTGGAATAGAACATAGGATACTGTTTATTTCAGGAGTATGTTCCCTTGGAATGTTTTACTTTCACGTGAGCGAAGCCTCTGACAGAAACTAGTAAACTGTTACTGTCTATGGCGTCACATAAGAACTAATCCTGCATCGTGCAATTAAAATTACAACATAATAATTGTATGATGTAGAAGGGTAACAGAGAGAGGGTATTGTGGATCTTCTTCAGAAAAGCCAGGTGTATAGAACTTACAACAGTCGTGCGTGTATAACCAAATGTAGGTACCAGAAGCAGTATGAAAGGTTTCTAGCAGGTGACCTTCGAAGGCTTGATTTAATGTATAAACAAACACATAATGAAGTCGAAATTCTGATGAGCTTTCGTAAAGGGTTGTCCGCCATTAAAGGCTTTTTAGTGGTATGTTTTCCAACTTATCTCATTGTGTTCTGTTTATGCTAGGATTTTATGGACACTAACGATCAACTTCGACTGCGCTGAGTCCAAACGTTTTTTTTATTCTTGATAGGTTTGCGCTTGACTGCTATCTCACCTGATGGAAAGCGAAGATGCGGTCGACGATGGAGCGCGCTTACCTAGAAGTAACCTATTCACTCTTGATTTGGATTTACCTAAGGGTCTTTCCCTTAGGTTATAGCTAACAGGAAAACCGATTCCGGCAAGGAATTCCAATCCTTAGCTGTACGTACAATGAATGTGTTCCCAAAACGTTTTGCGCGTATAGGTGGGATGTCCACCATGTAACGGTGGCGCATCGCCGTACGCCTGGTGGTTCGATGATGGAACGAGCTAGGCGGAACTAGGCTATGCAATTTCAACGCACACTCCCCGAAATGCAACCGGTAGAAAACCGATAGGCTAGCAACTCGACGTCGATGCTCTTGCGTCCTATTTTTCAACTACAATACGCAGCGACGCGTGTCGACGCGCGACAATGAGGCACTACCGCGCCCGAATCACTGTTGTGGACCAGTTGAAACACTTTTGAACATTCATGAATGGCGCTCGTGCTTGTCCGCTGACGCGCTACTGCGCGCGAATAACGCACAGCGACGCTTGACGCATTGACTCATACAGCTCCAGAAAAAACGTTTTTTTTTTAAAACCTTAAAAAAAAATCAGAAAAATATCCGTCATTCAAAATCTCTATTAAATAAGCAAGGCTTCTATTGATGTACTTTTTATATTGTTAATATATGAGTACATTATAGAGGGCCAAAGATCACGTAAAATAGCCGATTTCCAGAGGTATTTACTAGATTAGTTTTACACAAATTTATGTTTTGATTTCACACACACAAGATAATTGTTACTTAGTCTTCGTCTTCTCTCCTAACTTTGCTGTGCCCGACAGGGTCCATATTGATCTTAACAATGTTTATACCACCTATATGTACTATGGAATGCAATAAAGTATTGAGTATTGAGTATTAAGATAGCTGTGTATCCAAAATATCTAGAGAAAGATGTGTCATAACATCATAATCACGTAAGAGCGCTTGTATGAAAATGAACTACGAAAAGGACGCTCTTAAATGAAACAAATGCTATAACTTCATTCAGCTGACAGACATAAGATATACATATGTGTTTATAAGTACGAAAAGCCATTGGTCCTGTGTCTCATATCTCTGCGATCGTGTCGGATAGCTGTCCCAGCTGACTATGACACTGAAGAAATATCGAGAGCACTTGTATTTACATACACGCTTGTGTACACGCACGCTTATGCACGCTTGTAGGGTGATTCTTTGAAGCCGAGAGAGTGTCTCATTCATCTGGCCTAGTTGTTTCTTTACAATTAGATATTTTTATTTATATATTAGTTTTCCCGGATCACTAAATGTATCAAAGGCTCTCATTTGCGCCCAGTGGCTTACGACACAAACTAGGTACGAAAACTAGGCCAGATGAATGAGACGTCCTCTCGGAATCAAAGAATGACCCTGTATCGATATCTCCGATACTTGAATAATCTCAGATTGTTGTGAGAATATTATACTTGTGTGTACCCATCCACAAAACAGTATCATTGTAAAATATTTTTTAAAAGACGTAGACGTGTCTACAATAATGTTTGTTCTATCTATATCTATGGCTATGGCTTGCCTTTTACTGTGTGAGAAATCCTTAAAAAATTCCTTGCAAAGAGCGGGAGCTCTGGGTGGAATGAGACGGAGAGTCTGCAGGACCATAGGTGGATTTTATCAGTAAAAGCCTAACATTCTTTCCACGCCAAAATAATGACAGCTATAATTATAGCAAAGCATAGCATAGTCGGCCTTATATTGTTCCCACTGTTGGGACTCAGGCCTCCTCTCGGGCAGGGTATGGGCCGTAATTCACCACGCGGGCCCAGGTGGTTGCCTCCTTCTGCGAAGCAGTAATGCTAGCAAAGGAGGCGGCCGATCGCGTGAGGCAACGCTCCTCACGCCCCTACCGCCACCGGGACTCCGATCCCGATTACCGGACACCGTAGGCGCGGGCTTGCGGACGGCGAGCAATGGGTGGCTCGCCGTTCGACCGTCCGTTAACCATCCGGACCGAGCCCAAGTTGTCGACGGCGCGAATTGTTCCACGCGCGCCTCAAGGAGATGTCAGCAACTGTAGGGGCCCAGCAGGGTTGAAGCCTACTGGGGCCAAGCGTCTGAATCTGAAAGGAAGATTCGGCCCTGGTACGAAAGGCAACAAAGGAACAGGAGTGGGTTTTTAGTCAGTAGAAGTCTGACACTATCTCCCGCCCCGCCCAAGAGCAGGGGATGTCATAAGATGACTTTCCCACCGGAAAAAAAAACACGCGGGCCCAGTGCTGGTTGGTAGATGTCACATGTCTTCGAATTTTTGGTTCTAGGACATGCCGGTTTCCTTACGATGTTTTCGTTCTCCATTTTGAGAGCAGTAGTGATGAAATAAATTACACAAAGTAATGCGGCTACCACTGCTCCTATAAATTATAGTTTGTCTCAAATTAAAATCCCCATATTCAAAAATCAAAAAAAAAAAATAGCCACAAACATCAGAAGAAAATTACTTACCCAACTCAAAAAAAAATTCGCAAATCTTTTTTTTTTTTTTGCCCTCGGAGAAATATGCGATTTCCACACAATTCATTGTGAATGTTGTTATTTTAGGACCGCGGAGGTCCCAGGCCCATTAACACTGGTTTGCTTAGGCCCTGAATAGATTACTGTAGGGATTTTGTGAAGATTGCACATAACTTGGAAAGATATGGACCTTTTCTTGATTCTAGGGGTTCTTTCTCGGTTAGATAGGTAAATGTTTTAAGTACAATGCGTTCCAAATAAGAATAGGATCGATTTTTACGCCATATTGTGACGTCATACCTGTCAAATCGAAAAATTGGGTAGGGTGAGCAAAACAAGCTGTTTTTTAAATAATATTTTTTTACGAATCATGAACGAAAAAAGTTTAATCAGAATCCAGTTCATCAATTTTGTTCATCTTCGCGTCACTGTACGAAGTTCCTGAGTAGTGGTAAATGGAAGAAGATTGCGAATTGTTCCTAATTATGGGACAAGGGCAGGAAGATGATGATGATGATGAACACGTCCAAAGGTCAATTACATTAGTTAAAGACATATTTTTAACATAAAATATAAACAAAATAACAATGAAATATAACTACACGGAAATCATACAGTCATTTTACAATACTCCAAATAGACAAGATGTTCTTCTTTGCATCCGTGAACACGTCACAAATGTTTCGAGTAAGTGTCGAAGCCTCCTCGGTAAGCTTCGCTGGGGTAGAGCGGTAGTAGTTTTTACCGAGATCGTGCCTGTTTCAATGATCCAACATATTGGAACACAAAGTTACACCAATTTTACACTACAATATCCACTCGGAATTTTTTTGCGAATAATTAAAACAGCTTCTTAACTCCACTCATTGGAATACCACCAAAAACCTTAGTGTTGGTTTGTTTTGTTTTTGTTCTGATATGTTCGCGCTTGACCGCTATCTCACCTGCCCGCCTAGCCAAGTTATAATCGTATCGTTCGCGCCGAGCGCCTCTAGTAGGCCACTCCTCCGATTCCTTTGTTCTGATGTCATCTCAACGCTCAGCCATGCGGTCAGAACAAAGGAATCGGAGGCGTGGCCGACTCGAGGCGTTCGGCGCTAACGAAACGATTATAACTTGGCTAGGGGGGCCGATGGAAAGCGACGATGCGGTCGACGATGGATGCTTACCTTGAAGTAACCTATTCACTCTTGATTTTGACGTTTTTCACGGCCAGCTTTCTTTTGTGGTACCTACCTACCTTAAGATACAAAAACTTTTAAGTACTGACGCAGAAACAATGTTCCTGGCAAAAAGATGGCATTAGAAGCGACTTCGTTATATCCAGAGCGTTTATCGCCACTCATGAGGGCTATCTGAGAGAGACTGAGGTATGCATAAAGTGACAATATATCCCATTTTGAACGGCGATGTCCTTTTTCTCGGTCACATGCACAACCCGGGAATCTTTAAGTCAAGAGTAAATAGGTTACTTCTAGGTAAGCGCACTCCGACCGCATCGTCGCTTTCCATCAGGTGAGATAGCGGTAAAGCGCGAAGCTATCAAGAATAAAAAAAAAACAACAAAATTGACCCCTAAAACGCCTCCGGGATGAATAATAGTCAATTTTTGCATAATAAAAATAAAAATAATCAGTACGAACATAAATATAGTGAATACCAATTGTATTTCTATATTCAATTTTTTTTGTTGTAATGTTGTCGATAATGGCTTGCCTAAAAGTAACCTATTTACTCTTGAAAGAACATTAAAAAGGTGTGTTTATTATCATTATTAAGCATTAGCCGCTTAAGCTGGCATATATTGTAAACCCATGTCCCGTTTTGAGTTAAAAATAAATGGTCAGTTTATATGTATCATATTTAGCCTAAATACTGTATAGAAATAGAGATGAAAACTGTGAATCATCGCATGATCAAGCCACCACCGGTGTAAAATTAAAATACAAATAAAAAAAATATATAATAATCTATTCACTTTTATTTGACCTGACGTCATCAATACGCAAGAGTAACATTAACTGACCAACTGCCCTTGAATTCAATAAAATCGTGATCATGACGATATAAAAAAAGATAAAAGTGTACACAGCTGATTGTGTAAGTTGTTTAAGAATCGCTATTTCAACACAACGCGTATATCCCGTATGGTCTAGTGGCTAGGATACCTGGCTTTCACCCAGGAGGCTCGGGTTCGATTCCCGGTACGGGAAACTACTTTTTGGTGCTTACAGATTTTTTTTCTTGCTTTTACTCTTATTTATTTTCTACGGACTCGTCATTATTTTTTCTTCATTCTAGGACATATAAGTGTATTTTAAATTCTAATCAACTTCTGAAAGAATATATTTAGTTATAAATTGTCTCAATACCGCGTTTTTTTTTAACTAGTCCACAAATATTTATTTTTTAATTTATGTGCACACAATATTATACAGATACACTGAGTACTTAGAACACAACCGAGCTATTTATTAAAAAAAAAAAACATCTTTAACAAAACATAAAAGTAAAAAAAAAACAACCGCCTTCAAAAACAAACTAACAAAAAATGCAAATTAACTTTAATTTCGGCAGGCTGTTTTGTTATTCTAGCTTCATTTCTTTTTTTTTCTTGCATTGTTTAGTTTGTTTTTGAAGTCAGATTTTTTTTTGTTTTTACTTTTTAGTTGTAGTATTCTACGGCCAAAACTCGTAGTTCTCTGTTAGAAACCATGTTATGATGACAAAATATACATAATTATAATTACTCAATTTACATAGTAACTGAACCAAAGCCAAAAAGAAATAACAAGATTGGTCCTTAAATAAAAAATCCCCGAATTAATAACCTCAATAACATGAAATTTGAACATAATACTAACTACTAGACAATAAGCTTATTGTGAAGAAAATTATAGAAAACAACAACAAACAAACAATAACAAACAAACAAACAACAATACAAACACAAAAACAACACAACAAACAATAAATTTTAGACAAAATATGAACAATTATAAATATAGGAGCAGATCAATTTCAAGCCTTTTTGCTCTCAAAATACAATAAATTTTATCTGTAGTATAAAACGTCTTCTTCTAAAGTTTTCGTTTCACAATTGTTTTGAATTTATTAAGACTTAGTACTTAAATTCACTGTGTTTGCGCGTTCCAGTCAGACAGATTGCGATTTTTTTTAAATACTTGTTGCTGGGAACTTGACATGTCTTGTGGAAAGATGGGTTAGAACGACTCATTCCTTAAAAGGACGGTTTGCACAGCACCTCTTTATCCTGGAGACAGCATAGCACACAATATGTCACTATTTTCTGGGCATAAACACTAAAAACATTCTTTTCGAATTTTGATTGCAGACATGACACGACCAGGTCAGTGATCTCAACGCCATTGAATTTGCGGGTGTCAACGAAACGTCATTCCATATTTGACTAAGCGGGCAGCTCAGTCCTTTTCTCTCAATAGACATGTGCAGAAAATGGATATATATTGGCTTGTTGCACAATTCCAATTCCGCCTAGCCCGGAACGGGATCATCGGACCACCAGGCATACGGTATGGTGGTCATCCCACCTATACGCACAAAACATTTTGGGAACACATTCATTGTGCGTACAGCTAAGGAGTGGAATTCCTTGCCGAAATCTGTGTTTTCTGATAGCTACAACCCGGGAATCTTTAAGACAAGAGTGATTAGGTTACTTCTAGGTAAGCGCGTTCCATCGTCGACCGCATCGCCGCTTTCCGTCAGGTGAGATAGCGGTCAAGCGCGAACCTACCAAGAATAAAAAGAAAAAACTAATTAATCGCACATAGAAACCGCGTAATCACATTGTACTTATTATGTATTTCTATACATTATGCGACTGTATCGTTCGTATCAATTAATTTCATTAAAACCTTTTGAAAAGACAACTTTTTACATCAGTTGTCACTCTGTCAGTCTGCTTCCCCATTAATGTTTTTGCAGCGTGATGTATCCGCGCTGCAAAGGCCAACAAAACGAATTCATTAACTGCGGTTGCCTCTGCATCGCAATGTAAACGATTTATTGTAAACTCAACGGATTTACCATTAAAATACTACTGACTTTTGTATATCGTAGTTTTTTTTCGTAGAGTGTGGCAAGAGAGATTTGGAAGCGTTTTTCTTTTTACGATTTAGAGCAATTTAATTTTTATTTTGTTTTGAGGTTGTAATTTCGGATCATACGTACAGATAGCGGCACGAATCTTGAGCGCTCGGCGAAAGAGCGGGGATCGCTTTGCGCATCGTACACATCGGCGAGCCAATCACTGTACAAGGATTGCACTTCCCGCCCCCGTATCTCTTTTCATACCACTAAAGAGACCCGATTTTTAACTTCTGCGTGCTTCTGCGCAAGTAGAACTGTAGAAGTCAGCGCTCAAGATTTGTGCCGGTATCTATAGCTCTGATAAACTAACTCATTTTACTGCCATTTTAAAGGCTTGTGACTTAAGTTGTTTCTGTAAACGATAGGTTACGAAGGGGCTGACATGAAGCTATAGGAGATAAAAATCCTTAAAAATAATGATATTGTGTTGACGACAGTAATTGTTTGAGGTAATCAAAATTCAGAATATCACTGGATTGGGATGTGAGCAAGACGCTGTCCACGAGTTCATAAAGTGATTCCAGGGAAAACGGTGGCATAGTAATTACGTGCTGCAGTGCACAACGAGGCTCAGGGAGAGACCCATGTACAGTCTTCTCAAGGATGTGTCCTTACAGGTGCTAACATGGGGAGGCTCAGGGAGAGACCCATGTACAGTCTTCTCAAGGATGTGTCCTTACAGGTGCTAACATGGGTTCCGCAGTGGTCTTTTAAAAGGTAATGAGCCACCACTGTTAACCATTTTGAGAGAAGTAGTAATGAAATAAATTACACAAAAGAAGCTGCCTGGATTTGAACCCACAACATAGAACTCGTAAGTCGGGGCTGTTACCACTGGGCCATCATTGTTCTACCTTATCAATAAACTAACTCTAAAGTAGTAATATCTTCTAGATAAAAAAATATCTACAGAATATGTATATCAAATAAACTAAATAGGTTTTGATTTATCAAATCTTTAAGAAAATTTTACATCACATTTTTTTTTTAGTTGCGAAAATCATCTATTGACAAGTCCCGCTCTTGGGCAGAGCGAGAGATAGTGTCAGACTTTTACTGACTAAAAACCCACTCCTGTTCCTTCGTTGCCTTCGCCCCAGGGCCCCGGGTTTCGTTTTCACACTACCCATAGCCCCAGTAGGCTTCGACGCTGCTGGGCCCCTACGATTTGCTGAGGCGCGCGTGGAACAATACGCGCCGTCGACGACTTGGGTACGGACGGTTACCGGACGGTCGGACGGCGGGCTACCCTTTGCTCGCCGTCCGCAAGCCCGCGCCTACGGTGGCCGGAAATCGGGATCGGAATCCCGGCGGAGGTTGGGGCGTGAGGACCCTTGCGTCACGCGATCGGCCGTCTCCAGTATGCCTCTGCAAGGCTATAAAAACTTGAGAAAACTAGAAAGATTTTTTTTATTACAAGGCAAAACCATATTATTACTGCAAATGTATCTAAAAACTAGTAATATAAGTTTTCGGGTAGATCGACCCCTATATGGCACTTATGATATCTTTTCAGAAACACATGTGCAATAAAAACCCTAACTGAAACTTTGAAGTTTGTTTATTTGTGAGCGTAATTTTAAAAATATTTGGAAAGTTTTATTGTTTTCCAAACACAAATTAAATTGTTCAAACTAATCATCATTTAATGTTTTATCGACTGAGAAGGTCCATATATGTTGTGTTATGTGACTGAGACACACCTCATCATTAGTTAATGGCTTGCGAAGGTCAATCCGGCAATTGCTGCATGTAAAATATTGGTACAGATACCAGCACGGATCTTGAGCGCTGACTTTTACAGTTCTACTTGCGCAGAAGCACGCAGAAGTGAAATATCAGGTCTCTTTAGAGGCATGAAAAGAGATGCGGGGGCGGGGAGTGCAATCCTTTTACAGTGATTGGCTCGCTGATGTGTACGGTGCGCAAAGTAATCCTCGCTCTTTCGCCGAGCGCTCAAGATTCGTGCCGATATCTGTATCCAGCTACCCTTGGTAATGTTAGCCACACACGTAGCGATTTACTTGCGCAAGTGTATACTTGCACAAATACACGTTATTTGGAAGTGATCACAGACTGCTCAAGTACGCTTAAATTAGGTGCACAAAGTAATGCGCCTGGCTGAATTCGAAACCGCGGCCTAGCACTCGTACGGGGGCCGTTACCTCTGGGCATCCACTGCGCTTATAACATCATTGCGTGGCTTAAATAAAAAATCAGCCAAGTGCGAGTCGGTCTCGCGTACTGAGGGTTTTGTACAAACTTATCTATGTAAATAGTTCAATTCCCGTATCTCTCGAAGATGTTTCTGGATCGCCATTTTTTTTTGTGATTTAACAATAATATTACTATTTTCATATTTATTCCTATATCTGTGCTATAAGACCTTGTTTTAAATTACAGGATTCTGGGTCATCGGGATTACCTACCTACTTACTACTAGTGTAATTAATTTTGATTCCTTTGAGAGTATCGAAATATACGTTTTTTACAACATAAACCGCCCTATCTTTTTTTTTTCGTTAACTCAGAAGTTTGATTTTTTCACGGCCTCAAGGGACCATAGACCTAAGTAAATATGGTTTTAATTTCAACTCGATATCTCGACGCGTTCCCGAGATTAAGAATCTTGACAGACAGACAACAAAGTGATCCTATAAGGGTTCTGTTTTTTCCTTTTGAGGTACAGAATCCTAAAAATGTTAAAACCAATCGTCTATCAAACAAGTAAAATTCGTAGCCATTACCTAGTACATCAAACTACTAAAATAAAAAGAATAATATTCTTTGCATTGTTAATATTATATCTTAGAGGCAAAGGTCACCAAGTTCATACCAGACCGCTGCGAGATCGTTTGAAAGAGTTACCGTAGGCCTTTTTTTATTTTCGGTGGGAATCATCTTATGACATGGGAGATATAGTGTCAGACTTTTACTGACTAAAAACCCACTCCTGTTCCTTCGTTGCCTTTCGTACCAGGGCCGAGTCTTCCTTTCAGAAGCTGACCCTTGGCCCCAGTAGGCTTCGACCCTGCTGGGGCCCTACCGTGACATCTCTTTGAGGCGCGGAACACTATATGCCGTTGACGACTCGAGCGCAAGTACGATCGTGTGTGGAGTATTCTCATCTTTGGGACGGGTCTTCCAAATACCAGCTTTTTTTTTAGGTGGGAAAATCATCTAATGACAAATCCCGCTCTTGGGCGGTGCGCGAGATAGTGTCAGACTTTTACAGGCTAAAATAACCCCCTCCTCTTCCTACGTTGCCTTCGGCCCAGGGCCTCGGGTTTCATTTTCACACTACCCATGGCCCCAGTAGGCTTCGACCCTGCTGGGCTCCTACAGTTGCTGACATCTGCTTGAGGCGCGCGCGTGGCACAGTACGCGTCGTCGACGACTTGGACTCTGTGCGGACGGTGGCCCTGGAATACAAAGGGAAAGCAAAGGTTTTTTTAAGGTGAGAAATCATCCAATGACTTCTCTCGCTCTTGGGCGGGCGCGAGGACGTGCCAGACTTTTACTGACTAAAACCCACTCCTGTTCCTACTTTGCCTTCGTTCCAGGGCCCCGGGGTTTTCTTTTGTACAACCCATGGCCCCAGTAGGCTTCGAAACTGCTTTTTTTTCGGTGCTAAAAACATCCAATGACATCCCTCGCTCTTGGGCGGTGCGCGAGGGCTTAAGGGTTAAAGTCTGACACTGCTTTAAATGTGAAGTACCACGTAGAAATTTATTTTATTTGTTTGACATAATTAATGAGCAGGGCGGTTTCTGTGTGTTCTAGCTAAGCTCCGAAACGGGTGGACCGATTTTGACTGGACTTTTACTGGTAACCTTATGTTATAATGAGTAACTTTTATTTTAGAAGGAGTATTCGGGTACCGTTAAAAAAAAAAAAGTCTTGAAATTGTGTCCAAAGTCTAGCGCGAACGAAGTTAGGGTACAAGCTAGTAGCTAATATCTTGAGGTCTTCATCATCATCATTTCATACGAAAGATACACATATATACATGCTGGACATAGGTATCCCCCAAGTGTCGCCATAACAAACGATTCTGTGCGTCTCAGTATCCATCGCGTTCCCGCGACTCTCACCAGATCATCGGTCCACCTTGTTGCCTTCCAATACAGTCTTCTGGTGCACGGTCACCACAATAGAACCTTTCGGCCCCGTCGACCATCTGTTATGCGAGCAATATGCTCTGCCCAATACCATTTAAGTTTGGCAATTCTTCGGGCTATGGCGACGACTTTGGTCCTACTGCAGAGGTCACACCAGAAACTTATTGAAGCAGGTACATATCAGATCGATAAAGTTTCACCTTACGAAGGACGATACGTGACACAAAATTGTATTTAAAACAAATAGCAACTAGACTATTATCTTTAAATTGAGCGAAAATGTG
This sequence comes from Mythimna vitellina, assembly GCA_949316375.1. Lineage (NCBI taxonomy): Eukaryota > Metazoa > Arthropoda > Insecta > Lepidoptera > Noctuidae > Mythimna > Mythimna vitellina. Next base: position 20,376,998 of record OX438702.1, on the reverse strand, counting down.
GAGGAGGTCTGTGTTTGTTTTGAATTTTAACGTGGATTCTATTATTTGCTTTGGCCCATTTCAGATTATATGATATTCGATTTACAAAGAACTAGCTATTTTTCATTGGTATACTCCTTATTGTACTTACTTTATAAAAAAATACATTAGGGTTTTTTTTTTAAGTTGTGAAATCATCCAATGACATCACCAGCTCTTGGATGCAGCGAGAGGGCGTGTCAGACTTTTACTGACTAAAACCAGCTCCTGTTACTTCTTTGCCCTCGTTCCAAGGCCCTTAGGTTCACTTTCGCATCACCCATGGCCCCAGTAGGCTTCGACCCTGCTCGGCCCCTACGGTTGCTGACATCTCCTTGAGGCGCGAACACTATGCGCCGTCGACGGCTTGGGCTCGGTCCGGACGGTTATCAGACGGTCGGTCGGCGAACTACCCATTGCTCCCCGTCCGAGCCTACGGTGGCCAGAAATTGGGATCGGAATCTCGGCGGCTGGGGCGTGAGGGCCATTGCCTCGCGCGAGTGGCCACCTCTTTTGCTAGGATTACTGCTTCGCAGAAGGAGGCAACCACCTGCCACTCCTGACATGACATGTACCAAGGCCTAGCGCGAGAGATCGCTGCCGCCGAGCGCCCCTACGAGGACACGGTGCTCTGCCCAGGCGGGGCACACCTCAACCGTATACTCCACCGTGTCCTCCGGGCGGACATTAAGGTGTAACAATGGGCGGTCTTGTCGCTAAAAGCGTTTTCTTACAGACAAACTTGGATGGATTTGATAGAGACTTGACTTCATTTTTTCGTTTCGATATTTTGGCCGCCAACTTAGTAACGGATTTACAGTAGACAGGGTAGGTAACTGATTCATGTATTTTGCACAATCAAGGGCCAGCGCAGACGAGAGTGATAAGTCTCTCGTCGCAACTCGCAGGAGACAAAAATTCTTGAATCGTGAATAGTCTTATTCACTGAGAACTTGAAACGTATTCAATGCACACGGTGTGCAATCATTTGTTGCTCGGAAATTTAGTGAAGCAAATATTCTCAGATTGCATTGACTTGTTATTTAAATGATGTTTAAGATAAAGAAAAGACGTTGTAAAAAACAATTTTGATTCCATCCGTTTATTTTCACTTGATTAATGACTGGGACATTTTCATCCGCTCGTGTGGGTTACTGCGCCTTATTTTTTTAGGGACTCTCCCGAACATTACAAAAAAAAAACTGGGCAAGTGCGAGTCGGACTCGCGCCCTGAGGGTTCCGTACAAACTTATCTACTTAAATAGTTCAATTCCGGAATGGAGAAACCAAAGTATCCTTTTTTCTCGATAACTTACAAGTTTAATTTTTTTACAGCTTCAAGAGTCCGCAGACCTGAGTAAATGGTTTATGATATTTTCAATTCGGCACCTCCACGCTTTCCCGAGATAAAAGGTCTTGACAGACAGATACAGACGGATGGACAACAAAGTAATCCTATAAGAGTTTCGTTTTTTTTTCCTTTTGAGGTACAGAACCCTAAAAACCAAAAAATAAATTGAAAATAAATCCAATCAAATAATATCAGAATCCGTTGAGCCATTTATGCATAATTGAACAAGAAATATCTTCACAGAACTAAAACAGAATTATTACAAACTTGCAGCTATGAAAAGTGATACCATTCAATATTATATTTTTAACCTAGAACTACATTAGACCAACGCGACCCACACGTGGACCACGTATGATTTGTACGTAGAACGACGTCGCGTGGCGTGGATATAATGTAGCTCAATAAATTTTTTTAAATGTTTAATTTTAGTTTGTAAAACAATTATTATTTGTTAATTAATGAATCATGATGTGACAAATAAACGTATTTTCTAACTTCTATCTTTCTTTCTCTACAAGCCTAGTTTCCATATAAAATGTTTAGATATCGACGCGCCCAGTTCGGCGTACCTGGCCCACGTGTGCGCAGTGTATTTCTACCTTTATTCTTTACACTATTAGGCAAGTTTGTAATTGAATGTCTAGTAAATACAGCTGAGCACACGAAGCAAAATCAAATTCGTTTTCAATTGTTTTTCAAAAAGGTTTCTAAACAAAGGAATATTTGAGTATGTGTCACACCTGAGCGGAGCGAACGCAACTATGCGACGGGGTGCATTGACGTGGATCAGAACGAATTTGAAATGCAATAATGTAACTTCATAGGCAACGTGCATTTAAATAAAACGTAGGCGGTCATACTCCCTACCATTTTGTTGTCTGGCTTATAATTTGACTGGTCTGCTGGTTTAGTGGTCAGTGACCCTGACTTAAAAAAACGGTTGTTCTTACAATATTACAGTATTAAATGATATTATGTAAGAACAGTGTAGACCAGTCAATATTGTTCTCAAAAGCGTAATAAAAATAATCATAATAAAGAGCAAAAAAAAAAATACTATAACTAAATGAGACGTTAACAAAATAAATTACTAACAAATTTAAAGTGGTTGGAGTCTATAAAATACGTAGGCACAGTCTTGCGGACGGCGAGTAATGGGTAGCTCGTCGTCCGATAAGGATTAGGATCGGATCGACGGCGTGTCCTGTTTCACGCGCACCTCAAAGAGATGTTAGAGAGAGCCGATAATCCCGCCCCCCGCACAGGGTGGGGCTGTTGGTGTAGTGGTTAGTGGCCCTTACTGCTATGCCGGAGGTCGTGGGTTCGATTCCCACCCAGGTCAAATATTTGTGTGATGAGAACAATCATTTGTTCTTTGTCTGGGTGTAATTTATCTATAATATGTATGTATTTAGAAATATATATCAGTATGTTTATCACATCTCTAGTTCTCATAGCACAAGCTCTGCTAAGCTTGGAACTAGATGATGTTGTGTGAAAGTTTTGGAATATTATTGAAAAAAAAAAACAGGTAAGTACGGAACCCTAAAAATCTAAAAGTTACGATTTTTACACACAAGACACTCAGACTCGTTTTGAGTGTCTTGTGTAACTATCTGTAAGCCATACAAATTTTTGTTTCAAATGGGAATCGAACCTGTGACACGCAGCGCAGCAGCCAAACGCTCAACTACTGCGCTAACCGTGCAACTGCTGCTTTTAATGTAAATTAAATATAATTAGTCGGGTCAAAATTTTATATAAAGGAGCAAGGGAACACACGCGATGACCGCTAATTGTATACCGAATGCTGAAATAGTATTAATTAGTTTAATGAGGTAAAAATGCACGAATGTACGTAAACAGTGTTATTTTTTTGTTAAAATCCTTCTTTACGAAAGAAGAGGTCTTTGTTATGCAGTGGAACAATTACAAGCTGTTAGGTATAATAAATTTTTATTGTTCACAAAATAAAAAAAATAAATATTTAATTATATAATATTATTTATAATTATATTTCATATTTTTAAATGCTTTTTTAAATTTTTTATTGATTTATTTAAAAATATAATTTATATGTATATATGTACTAATAAATAAACGTATAATTATTTTTTTTATTATTATTTTTTACATTAAATCTAGCCAAAAAATCCCAGAGTTTCACGAAAAGAAACTTTCAATCAGGGCTTTGAATACGTTAAAAATTTGGTATCGTTTCTTCGTTGTACCAAATTAACGTTACTTGTAGGGGTAATTTGAGTGAAATTTTACCGGTAATCTGAGTAACGGTATCGATGATATTATCGGTAAATAAAAATTTGGTATAGATACCTTTATCGTACAAAGGTAACGTTATTAGTAGAGGTAACGTTAGGCTTAGTAACGGTACTTTGTCGACGGCACGTATTGTTCCACGCGCGCCTCAGGGAGATGTCATCGTAGGGGCTCAGCCAGGTCGAAGCCTACTGGGGCCACGGGTAGTGTGAAAGCGAAATCCGGGGCCCTGGGGCGAAGGCAAAGAAGGAACAGGTGTGGGTTTTTATATATTATTATTATTTTATAGTTACCTTTATCGTACAAAGGTAACGTTATTAGTAGAGGTAACGTTATGCTTAGTAACGGTACTTGAGTGAACTTTTACCGGTAAACGGAGTAATGTTATCGATAAATAGTAACGTTGCCATGGCCCAAGACATGACAACGTTACCAAATGCGTTACCTACTTTAAGTGCCGTTAAATGACGTTATTTTATTAAATCTCTTTGTATAGTCTTGATTAATTCAGTAATAAGTTTTATCACGTATTCAAAAACACTTACACCACGTATCATTTTTCATTAGACATATGAGTTAGGACATTTATTCTAATACGAGTAATATGACAAAAGAAAACGTAAGTTTAAAAGAATACACCGAAAAAAGGTATCAATACTTATAACGTTAATTGTTAACCTTATTTTAATAGATTCGGTATCAAACTACCGTTACCCATGTTACCATTAAAAATGTTAACTTTACACTTACACTATAAATTACTACTTAACAATACTTATAGTGTGAATTTGGTTACGTTAACTGGCCCTGACTTAAGTACATTATTTACGGCCCAATTGTAATGTTTCATGCTTAATCACTGTTTCCATAATATCTTTCTGTAGCGCAACACAATTATAAGTTTTGTGCTAATTGCAAAAATTATAGACTTGTTCAACGAACGCGTCCGAAAATTAACGGAAAATATTTTCGCTGCTGTAATTACTTTGGCTCAGGTCGAGAGAAATAGTTTGTGCTTATTAATATTCAGATTAATATTAAAATTGTAATATTGACCGGATTTACCGTTGTTCGTCAAAGTTGGGATAAGTGTAGGTATGACATGCATTGTATTATGTTTATAGTGCTTTTGTGTAGGTAAATATCGCTAGCTTCTGCCAGCGGCTTCGCCCGCGTGAAAGTAGGTTTCTCCGAACAAACTTTGGACCCCCGTTTAGTGCTCGCCATCGTCATTAAAGAAAGCTTTGTGCAAAATTTCAAGTCTCTTACTTCAAAAACATAGGACTTTCATACAAACTTCCAACCCCCGTTTTACCCCCTTAGGGGTAGAGTTTCGTAAAATCCATTCTTAGCAGATGTCTACACCCTATAAGGAACTTACCTGCCAAATTTTAAGTTTGTAGGTGTTATAGTTTCTGAGATTTACTGATTAATCAGTGAGTGGTATTTCGCTTTATTTATATATATATATATATATATATAGATTTTCTTTATTGGCAATAGGTATAATAGAAATTTTCGAGATGAATCACCCTATGATCATGACTTCACTTGGGCCGATGCCTGCAAGGGCTGTAAGATTTACCATGGCTCTGAAATATAAAAAAAAACAACTGAAGGAACACAGGTGGTGGCAGTAAAAGTTTGACACTCCCTCTCGCTCAACCCAATGCGGGAAAAGTTGTAGTCATTTCCCACCGCACAAAAAAAGACATAACTTAGTACCTTAATTAAATTACAAATATACACCGTTATTTGTTTCCCTAAACTAAAATGCTTTCGTACGAAATTACCAACATATAAATAAGGTTGCCTGTAACTAATTCATTTCCATTAAAAAGATTCAACGAGACAAGCCAAAAGTTTAATTTCAATGGACAAAGATAGATTATTAGCAGACAAGAGTTTTAAAAATGTTAACTTTTTTTGTTGATTCTTGTATCATGAAAACTCAATTACTTTAATAGAATTTAATTTTCTGAAAGGCAACATTGGATTCCACTTTTAACATTGAATTTTTATCGACATTTAATATTAAAGTATTTTTTTATTATGGATTTCATAACCCCGTCAGAACATCTCCCCCCTGGACACGAATTGCAGTGGCTTATCTGGATATCAGGTTGACCGCTGTAAAAACAATTTGGCCAAATGGGGCTTCCGCGACTCATCTCTAACACACTGCCAATGTGGACACACTGCACAGGACATGCGTCATTTGCTATGCTGTCCATCCTGCACAACCACCTCCAGTTTTTAATATCTATACGAGGCCAATAACAGAGCCGTAGAGGTTGCCAAATACTGGTCAGAAAAAAAATTAGTTAGTGTACGTCGACACGAAAAGAAGAAGAATATTGTGGATAGGCTCGCGTTTGACCACTATCTCACCTGATGGAAAGCGATGATGTGGCCGACGAAGGAGCACGCTTGCCTAGAAGTAACCTATTCACTCTTGACTTAAAGGCCCTTAGGTTATAGCTATCAGGAAACACAGACTCTGGCAGGGAATTCCACTCCTTAGCTGTACGCATAATGACTGTATTCCCAAAACGCTTTGTACGTATGGGTGGGATGTCCACCATGTATCGGTGGCGCAAGGCCGTACGTCTTGTGGTCCATAATAAACCGGTAAACTTGTTTGTCTACTCTTTCGGCCCCATCTTCTCATCAGAAGGCTTGAAGTCACCCAAGGGGCAATGGCAAGGGCAATGCTCGTGGTTTCTTTGCGCGATCGCATCATGATACTTGGTTCGCAATAAACGTTTTGAATTCGACTTTGGAATGATATCCACAAGACAAGCAAGGCTACCGACATAGCTTTAAGAATCGCCGAACAACACACACCCAAACACCCAGCAGGCAGTAGCAGCAGTGACAATGCGATGGAAACATGTGTCCTGTCTTCTGCCAATTAAGAAATATTGTAAAATCAATAACTTTTTTTTTTATTCTTCATAGGTTCGCGCTTGACGGCTATCTCACCTGATGGAAAGGGACGATACGGTTGACAATGGAGCGCGTTTTCCTAGAAGTAACCTATTTACTCTTGACTTAAAGATTCCTGGGTTGTAGCCATCAGGAAACACAGATTCCGGCAAGGAATGCTACTCCTAACTATGGAGTTTCTTACCAGTTCTTCTCCATAGGAAACGACCAATCGAAACCGTGCACTAGCTTCTGACATTTTGTGAGAAATGATTTGATTAATAGCGAAACTTATTAATGATTTTATGATTTACATGCGTTTTTGAATATTTAGAGTTAATATTACCTTCTGTCAATATTTTAGACCTTTAAGTTCCAGTGAGCAGTAGGTACTCTTTATTTTTTCATAAGATCGGATTTCGACAGAAATAAAAGTGCAAACCCGATCAGAAATATTGCTACAGAGAAAAACCCTTATGTCAGCCATTTGTCATACTCACTCAATTCGGAGACCGAATTCGATTTGGTTTTTCATACATTTTAAACATTGTAACTCTTCGATCAATTTCGATATAATACTTATAAGCCTGCACTCTAATGGAAAAAGAATGTCCAATTTTATTTATGCAGCAGCCATTTATATACATAGGTATAGTAAAAACTGGTTACGTGGGCTTTGAATGTGTATTCCCGAAACTTTTGCATTGAAATACCTACAATTGTTACTGAGAATAATAAACTCTACTCTTATTATTGTTATTGCTAGCCTATACTGTCCCTCTGCTGGTCAAAGTCTTCCCTCCATTCCTTCCAACGAACACAGTTCCTCTTTTCTTCTTTGCAATTGTTAAGGAAAACATCCAGCACCCCTACCCCCCTAGCCAAGTTATAATCGTATCGTTCGCGCCGAACACCTCGAGTAGGCCACGCCGCCTATTCCTTTGTTCTAACGTCATCTCAACGCTCAGTCACGTGGTCAGAACAAAGGAATCTGAGGCGTGGCCTACTCGAGGCGTTCGGCGCGAACGAAACGATTGAAACTTGGCTAGGGGGCTAGCCAAGTTGATAATCTGCAATCGTTAACGCTAGTTGAAAACTAATCAAATGTATGGGAATGACATTATCTCAACGTTAAGTCACGTGGTCAGAACCAACGAATAGAAAACTCGTAGCCAAGTTCACATCACTCGAAATAAAAGAATGAATTGTTATCGTTTCTACAATGTTCAACGCTACATCCTTTGTTATTGTAGAACGACATTGTAGAAAGAGTGACCGACTCTGGCGCGTAAACATGGCTACCATCTTATCATTTTCTACAATTTCTGACACCAAGGCGTTACCGATTGGAGAACGGAATTCGACACAAAACGGTTGTAACTTGGCTAGGGGGCAGATCTTCCCTCCGTCGCCTTCGTGGTCTACCGCAGCCGCGTGTTGCTGTGTCTGGGCACCGATCCTGTGTTTTACGCGCCCACAGCTTGTTACACATGCGGTAGACAGTAGATTAACAAATTGTCCCCAAGAATATTTTGTTAGGTTTTGGTACGTAATCAGATTATTTACTCTGTTTTTTATAACCAAGAATAATATTTATTTATTTCTTTAGTGCACACCTTAACTTATTACAGGACAGACATTTACAAAAAATAAATGTACAATAGGAGGTCTTATTATTTAATTTGTTTTGTATTCGATTGTTCATTGCAATCGATTAATTGTGCTGACAACTCTGAAAAGTATTGTGATTTTCTCTAGTAAAGCTGTCTATGTAGCATTATGGCGGGCAACAGACCTTTAGTTCAGTTGGCGATCGTTGATGGCGGACGCAGAGTTTCTTGCAATTAGCGTCAAGAAATATGTAACAGAGATATTTGTAATAAATAACATGATTTCAAAGAATGTCCAAGGAGTGCGGATCTACGCTTTTGAATGTGCAATTAGCATCTTTTCAGGGTTCCGTACCTCAAAAGGAAAAAACAAGCAAGGTCTTATAGTATATATATAGGAATAAATCTAAAAATTGTAAACATGTTGTTGCGTCACAAAAAAGAACTTTTTTTTACAATTCGGAAAAATCTTCGCAAATCAAATCGGGAATCGAACTGTTTTCATAGGTAAGTTCATAAGTACAGAGCCGCCAGTGCGCGAGTCCGACTCGCACTTGCCCTATTTTTTATAACTGACTGACTTCTTGACAATGCCAAAGTGAAAAAAAATTCTTTAAGTAATTTTTATCATAATGGATATTGACCTAATAATGTCCATCTTAATAGTAGGCGTCTGCTAATTCAATAATATGAACGAGGAAAATTTTTACCTAAAAAGCCAGCTACCGTGCTGATAATATTTGCCAAATTGTCCATTTCAAAAATTGGTTACCGTGGCCAATTCACACCTGCTACAGTACAGCCAAGAGGTTCAATATATTATTCAAAGACCCTACCACGAGCTCTTAATGCGATCCATTTGACGACCTAAACTGAACTATTGAAGGGATGGAACTATACAGGTTGTATATCTCCATATCTCTTTCTCGCTTGCTCGACTGAAATTTAAACACGTAATAAAAAGGTACCAATTTTCAACTTATGTCATTTTTTTTGGTTAGGGAATCATCCGATGATATCCCCCGTTCTTAGGCGGGGCGGGAGATAGTGTCAGACTTTTACTGCCTAAAAACCCACTCCTGTTCCTTCGTTGCCTTTCATAACATGGTCGAGTCTTCCTTTCAGAAGGCCCTTAACCCTAACTTATATAGTAAAAAATTGTCACGTGAACCTTTAACTTTATTTTATATAAATACCTAAAGAATTAAGACATAAAAGAACTTCTCGAGGACAAGTAGGTATGATGCGTTTAGTTCCAGAAAAAGCGTGAGGACAAAACAACCGTTGAAGGGCGACTCCCGGCTAAAATAATTATTCAAATGGTTTTTATTTCACATAGGCCTACATGGGCGCTTATAAAACGTGAGAAGCTAGTGCACGGTTCCAAATTGGTCTTTTCCTATGTAAAAGAACCGGCAAGAAACTTCATGGTCACGCTTTAAAAAAAAAAAGGTTGTTCTTACAATATTTCCAACAGTATTATTAGATATTATGTAAGGACAGTGTAGACCAGTAAATATTGTACTCAAAAGCACAATAAAAATAGTCGTAATAAAAAAGTGAGTTGTAATAGGAAGTAATCTAAAAATTCGGATTGCGGAAGTTTACAGTGTTCTCACATTCACATTATAAAAAAGAGACTATATAAAAAAGCAAGAAAAAATAATTAATTACAACTGTAAATAAATGAGACGTTAACAAAATAAATTACTAACGAAGTTAAGGTGGTTGGAGTCTAATTATATAAAAAATATTGCAAAAGCAATATGTTAGAGAAAAAAATAATAATTACGTAGGCACAGTCTTGCGGACGGCGAGTAATGGGTAGCTCGTCGTCCGATAAAGAATAGGACCGGACCGTCGGCGTGTCCTGTTTCACGAGCACCTCAGAGAAATGTCAGCAAAATAGACAGGGTCCTCTACAGCCGATAACCTCTTGGTCTAGTGGTTAGTGGCCCTAATTACAATGCCGGAGGTCGTGGGTTCGATTCCCACCCAGGACAAATATTCGTGTGATGAGCGTGATCATTTGTTCTGTGTCTGGGTGTAATTTATCAATAATATGTGTGTATTTAGAACTAGACGGCGTTGTGTAATCGTTGTGGAATATTTACTACGACGCAATAGTTACTGTTACCCTGGAACGCAAGGGGCAACTGAAGGACACAACAGTTGGGTTTTAGTCAGTATAATAAAGATCAGTTTCAAAAGTAATTCTATAAATGATCTTAGTTTTAAACTTATTTATTCCCTACTAACTGCTCTCATCGGCTTCGCCCGCCTGACAGTAGAAATTATTCCGAGGGAATACATTCATGGGATAAAAAAGTATCCTAATGTGCTTTTTCAGCACATGGCCTATCCGTGTGCCAAGTTTTATCGAAATTCGTTCAGCGGTTCGAGCGTGAAGAACAAACTTTCACATACACATTTACAAACTTTCTTTATAATATTAGTGTAAAGTATTGTCGTTCTGTCCTTTAACAGTTCCATACATTTGTAAAATTTTTTTTTGAAACCCAAATACAGAGTAAACTCGTTAATCCGCAGTGTGTCCACTGTCAGCCTTATTTATTCGTGTAAAATAATCCAGCATCACAATAATTATGATTTAAAAACATCAAAATTCCGCTGAATAACCTCCACTCAGACGGGGCTTAATTTTAAGTGGGTGTATGCTATTTAACATGAATAAAATAGGTCAATTTGTTAGTACACGTGGCAAAAGAATTGTTGGGTAGTGATTAATTGATCAATACTCGTGCCTGTCTCTGAGAGAGGTAAGCCTTAAGGCGTATAGTCCATTGAACATCTGCCCCCCTAGCCAAGTTACGATCGTTTCGTTTGCGTCGAACGACTCGAGTAGGCCACGCCTCCGATTCCTTTGTTCGACGTCATCTCAACGCTCAGTCACGTGGTCAGAAAAAAGGAATCGGAGGCGTGGCCTACTCGAAGCGTTCGACGCGAAAAACAATTGTAACTTGTCTAGGGAAGCTGGCTGGAGTTAAGTACACGCAGAGTATGTGTGCACTTAACTCCAGCCAGCTTCCCTAGCTACTGCCACCTGCGCCCGTATAGAGCCCTACTGACCTTTAATACCATACCACTTTAATCTTTGCGAAATATTGTTTGATTTACATATGCTATGTCCATTCTGAAATTATACATTCTGTCGTGACCAGAACTTAGAATTGATGACTTCATGATATGGCCAACTAAACCTGGCCCGATCGTTTGAACGTTAACATGTGATGATATATCAATCCTCGTTTGGCCATAACATTGATGTAGGATTTCAATAATAACAAAAGGTAAAAAAAAGTAGCATAATCAGTGTTTTAGTGTTCCCACTGCTGGGACTCAGACCTCCTCTCTTGGAGAGGGATTGGACCGTAATCCACCACGAGGGCTCAGTGCGGGTTGATAGATAGCACATGTCTTCAAATTTTTGGTTCTAGGAAATACCGGTTTCCTCATGATGTTTTCCTTCACCGTTATGAGAGCAGTGGTGATACATTAAATTACACAAAGCAATGCGCCTGGCTGGGTTTGAACCCACTAACTGCGCCACTCGGCCACCACTGGCCGAGTGGCGCCTCAAAAAAATTAGGCCAAACAAAGATTGACAGATCATCAAACTTTAACGTTTAAAACGATCTGACCAGTTTTGCTCGGCCATTTCATGAAGTGATCAATTTCTAAGATCTAGCCACGACATAAATATATATTTCTAAAGATCAAAGCCGTTTGAAAGAAGTAGGGAAAACAAGCGAAAAACAAACGAAAAAATTATATGTATATGAATATTGTATATGAATCTGTACAATTTTTTTTTCAAATCTATTAACCCGGCTGTTACCGGGGAGTAGGCTCCAGAAAGTCACTGTTTTATGGCACTGCTCGGGCGCTAGGTCCTTAATAGTAATGACATAATTATCTTCCCACCCTTGTTCTGTGTTACTTGATACTTTTGCTGCCAAATACTGCTAAAACATTAGAATAGATTAGAAGTTTTTTTTTTTTTTTATGTTATTTGGTTTTCTGTTTATTGGACTTTTATTACAATTGCTCTAACATTCTAATACTAATTATAAGAAACACAAAAACTATAGAATATATACAAACCAAAAATAGTAATATTTACAAACGGGTAGAAAAAGAAATTATTGGGCATCAAAAAATTCATCCACATCGATATCAATAGGAAAAGTGCCCAGAACGCTGGCAGCATTGCCACGTTGGATAGCAATGCTGATTCGTTGTCCGAAGAAAAGCCCAGCCCTCTGGTCACGCGAAGAGTCGACCAGTTGTTTGCTGATATCACGAACAACTCGATGAGCGCTCGGACCCCATGGCCCTAGTGTTTCAACCCCAAACGGCTCAAACATATAACTTCCGATGAGGTTAGGCCGCACTTGCAGCAGCCGCCCCAGCACAACCTGCCGTACTCAGAAGATGGGATGGCGCAAGGGTGTCGACACATGTTGCATCCCACACCAAAGGCCTACCTAACTTCCAGGGCATTATGGTCATCCCGTCTGGCCTCTTTCCATCGTCGCGTGCCAAGCCATTGGGTTCTAGAACAGCTGGCACCCCGGCGGTGACAAGAGCTCGACGGATGATGTCATTAATGCTTGCGTGCCTAGCTATCCGACCAGCGCTTCTACTGCAGGATAGGCCATGGTGTCCGAGGCGGTCGACTGCTTCACCGCATTGACACCGATGTGGAGCTCCGCTAGGAGCACCCAGTCGCAGGCATGTAGCGATCCGGAAGGTGGTGTCACTCAGCATAGTACCTATGTTGGGCGACGGTAGTGTCTGTAGCCAGAGGCCCGACTCCCATTCACCCACAGCCAGTAGGCGGGCACGCTCAGCAGTATTGGTGGACGTGTTAATAAGGTTATTCCGTACCAAACTGCAGAGCGGCTCATCCCACTGTCTCTGGGAAGATGGGTTCTCGGGCAACGCCTTGTTCGGGCAAGCCATTTTCCAGGCGGTTACGGCCTCGGCCAAGCACGGCACCTCACAGCTAACCAATGATGGACTCAAAATTCTATTGGTCAACTGTTGAGTGCTGTGGACCGAAGACAGGAACGCTGGTAGGCTTACACTAGAAATTTTGCGGATGCCGAGTCCACCAAAACGAATGGGTAGCGTAGCTTGTAGCCACGCTCGGTCATCCAGGGCCACATTTAAGATGGAAGTCAGAGTATATCGAATGGTCTGATCAATTTTGTCCAAGAGATGTGGCTGCTTCCATAAAGGGGAAGAGCGAAGAAAATACATGAAATTTGGTGCAAAACAACAATACCGTATGAGGGTGAAAGCCGAATGTAGGTTAATTTTGCATAGTCTTTCCGAAATGTTGTTAAAACATTCAATTTTGTCGTCAATGAATAATGAAAAACTGTCTTCCAAAATTGGAGAACCTAGGAGGTGCAGTGAACTTTTATCTAAAATTTTGATTTCTGGAGCTATCGAATAAAATTTCTGTAGAGTCGATAGATTAGAATAGAATAAACTTATTAACTTATTATTGTACACCAAAATAGTAACAAAACTTTTACACTAACTTAAATCTATGAGTACAATGGCGGTCTTATCGCTGACAGCGATATCTACCAGACAACCTTATGTAAGAATTTGAAATAAAAAAGGGGGGTAGTCTGCGGTGCACTGCAAATTAATAATGTAAATATTAGATTAATATTATATACTAGACTATACATAGATGTAATATAGCTATTATATATAAAAGACAATATATAAATAAAATATTATAAGTTACACAATTTCATACCAAGAGATGGAAAAAGAAAAGAACAATAAGGTGGGTTAGTGACGGAAGAACTGAATTTAGGTAGAGGCAGGATAGCAATTAAGCAATAATTAATTTAATTTTTATTAAATTAAATTAATTATTGCTTAATTGCTATATATATGCTTAATTTAGCAATTAAGGTTCTGGAGTGGAGAGGGCTAGGCATTAATGTCAATGGCGAGTACATCACTCACCTTCGTTTTGCTGACGACATAGTAGTCATGGCTAAGACTACGGAGGAGCTCAGTACAATGCTTGGTGACCTCAGTAGAGCTTCCGAAAGAGTGGGACTTAGAATGAACATGGACAAAACCAAAGTCATGGTAAACAGCCATGTAGCACCCACTCCTATCAAGATCGGGGACTCTACACTCGAAGTTGTGGACGAGTACGTTTACCTGGGACAGACGGTCCAGTTGGGAAAGTCTAACTTCGAGAAAGAGATCAATCGTCGAATCCGACTGGGCTGGGCAGCGTTCGGGAAGCTGCGCGGTATCTTCTCGTCCAATATACCACAGTGTCTCAAGACGAAAGTCTATGACCAGTGCGTGTTGCCAGTAATGACATATGGCTCTGAAACGTGGTCAATGGGCCTCATCAGAAAACTCAAAGTCACCCAAAGGGCAATGGAAAGGGCTATGCTCGGAGTTTCCTTGCGTGATCGAATCAGGAATGAGGATATCCGCAGGAGAACCAAGGTCACCGACATAGCACGAAGAATCGCCAAACTTAAGTGGCAATGGGCAGGGCACATTGCTCGCAGAACGGATGGTCGTTGGGGCCGAAAGGTTCTGGAATGGCGACCACGTACCGGAAGACGTAGCGTTGGAAGGCCTCCTGCAAGGTGGACCGATGACCTGGTAACAGTTGCGGGAGTACGATGGATGCGAGACGCACAGGACCGTTCATTGTGGCGACACTTGGGGGAGGCCTATGTCCAGCAGTGGACGTCTTTCGGATGAAATGATGATGATGATGATGAGGATAGCAATTAGAGTGAAAGGAAATGATCTTCGACTAGGTTTTTGAAAGAAACTAGTGACTGGGCTTGCCTAATTGGCACAGGCAACGCGTTCCACAATTGCACCGCTCGGACCGTGAACGATTTGTCACTTAGTAGAATGCGAGGGCATTAAAGTTTCAAATTCTCCTAATGCGCATATCAAAAACTAAAATACTTTCTAAACGTGTTACTGACTAAACGCACAAACCACGTAAAGTATAACAGCCCCACACAAAATGAGGTGGTTTTTTTTTATTTTTAACAGAAGCAACCGAACATTTTAACCTCGTTTTAATGTTGAAGGACCCATTCCGTTTTCATCATCATTTCATAATTTCGGCTGAAATACGTCCACTGTTGGACATAGGCCTCCCCAAGTATCGCCACAATGAACGGTTCAGTGCGTCTCGCATCCATCGGATTCCCATAACCCTTACCAGGTCATCGGTCCACCTTGTAAGAGGTCTTCCAACGCTACGTCTTCCGGTATGCTTTCGCCACTCCAGAACCTTTCGACCCCAATGGCCAACTGTTCTGCGAGCAATGTGCCCTGCCCATTGTCACTTTAATTTGACGATTCTTCGTGCTATGTCGGCAATCTTGGTTCTCCTGCGGTCATCTTCATTCCTGATTCGATCACACAAGGAAACTCCGAGCATAGCCCTTTCTATTGCTCTTTGGGTGACTAATGAGGCCCATTGTGAGCGACCACGTCATCACTGCCATTCTGTTTTACATTAGGTAAATTCACAAGATATCATCATCACAAATGTGTAGATATGCACTTTTCTATAATGCGGTTTCACTCGGATAAAAAGTACTCTATGTGATATTCCAAGACATGGTCTACCCGTGTATCAAGTTTCATCAAAATCCGTTCAGCCGTTCGAGCGTGAAGAAGTAACATACATACTAACATTCTCACAACTTCCACCTCTATAACATTAGTGTGATATTTCACTATTCCGAAAAACGATGATGATTACCGAAGCCTAAGATACTCCTTTTTTATAAATATCTTCATATTATCACCTGTATGGCAAAGTTGCAACTTGCTAACTATGGCAACTTTGCCATACAGGTGACGATATAATATTGATGTTATCCATTTACAATATAGAAATGAACTCCTCAAATCCGAGGTTCAAACCAGTTCAAAGTAATATCTCATCACAAATCGATATCAATCCGATCGCAACTCGATTTAAACTGGTCTAATCTGGGTGCCCATCAAATGACGGTTATCGTCTGCTGATGAGTAATGGGCTCTAGTTTAGAACCTTAGGTTTATGGCCTAGAGGTTTGGAAGGCATTTATGATGAGCTGCCGGCGGGTAAATGGTCAAACTACTCACATTAAAGTATTAATATGGAATATACATGCAATTGTTTTATTTGCTTAATTAAATCATTTTTAGTTCTAGTAAACAAAACAAATCATTATAAGGTGTTAAAAAATTAACTTTAAGAATTGCGAGGGGACATTATACTTCTCATTATGAACAAAAGTCGTTCGCGAAAAAAAAATCAGCTGTTCCCTACGTTTATGTTCGCATAAGTCATCAAAATGTATGGAGCAGTTGATTTTTTTTTTCGCTATTTCAGGTTTGGTCCCATAGTAAAAGTTGTTCGTAATGAGGAGTACAATGTCCGCTCGAAATTGTTAAAGTTAATTTTTTAACACCTTATATTCCTGTCCTTGTCTCGTATTATTTTGGGATCGGCGCAACATGTTTTATTCTTCCATTCTGTCCTGTCATCCATGACATTATCACTAACTCCTTTCTTTCATATAACTCCTCACACAATTCATCCATCTTTTCTTCGGCCTTGCTCTCCCTCTCCATCCATCCACATGTATACTCATAACTCTTTTAGTAACATGTGTTTCATCTCTCCTCTTTACTCTCCATACCAAGACAAACGATTCCCCTTCGACTTTTCAGTCACTGGCGCCAATTTCAAACTTCCTCTAATATTCATTTCTCACTTTAGCCATTCCACCACCAAGCACCTACTTAACAAAAATAAGACTCAGTCCATCTTCCGTCAGTCCTAAGACAATAAATGGAAGTAACTACCAAAGACAACACGCTATCAAAACTATATTTAAATAAAACTTTACCTTGAATATTAATAAGTGGGCTGAAACTATAGGCTCGGTTAAACTTTTTCATGAATATTCAACGGACCGTTGAGCTATTTTTGTACCTAAAAGTTATTGTTAGTGGAGTATGTACCTAAAATTATGATAGGCTAGATTATTACAGGCAGTCACTTCGTCTGCGTGATAATTGAAAATAATTATCTCAAGGGAACATGCTCCCACGGTAAAAGCATCGTATGTTAGCACATACGAAGACATGGTGTACCCGTGTACTAAGTTTCATTGAAATCTGTTCTGCCGTTCGACCGTGAGAAGTAAAAAACCTACACATACTCACACACTTTCGCCTTTATTAATATTATGTACTGTGATCGTGGTATTTAGTTATGGGTTTTTATATTCTATTTTTTTTTTGGACCAGTCTTCTTTAGGGACCTCTTCAATGGCTTTATGGAACGCATGCATCGCTAATTCGGGGCTCTAAGTTTGTCTTTAAATTTTGGAAACAAATAGAAGTCGCAGGGTTCGAGGTCCGGGCTATAAGGCGGATGCGTCAGCAGTTCGACATTTGAATGCTTTATATAGGCTTCTGTTATCGTAGTGGAATGTGATGATGCGTTATCGTGGTGGAGGAGTACATTGCTTTGAGGACGATTGTCGCGAACTTTTTCCAAGACTCTGGGCAAGCAAGTGTTGACGTACCAATCTGCATCCACTGGCCCTTGATCTTCAAGCGATACTGTGTTGTAATATCCAGATTTGCTAAAAAATGAAGCAATCATTTTTTTTACCAACATTACGACTTTTCTTAACTTTCGTTGGCAAATCTTCAAAAGGAAACACCACTTTGCCGACTGGCTTTTTCTTTCGGGTTCAAAGCAGTACACCCAGGTTTTGTCACCTGTCACGATATTATAGACAGCCAATGACTGTCCACCATTAATTTTTTTTATCATTTTATGGCACCACTGGACACGCGGTTGTTTCTGGTCCTCCGTAAAGTCATGTGGTATCCATCGAGTGCAAAGCTTCCAAACTTTCAGATGCACATGTAAAATGTTTTGCACTTGGCTCATTCGAATGCCTAACAAATCATGAATTTGCTGGCAAGTCATTTTTTTGTCAGTTTCTGTAAGTTGTCGTACGGTGACAATATTCGAGTCTGTAACCGCAGTCGCAGGCGTCGGCCTACGACTGCGGTTTCATGTACCTCGTCATAGAGATGATCACGTCCACGTCTAAGTTCTCCAAACTATGAATACACAGACCTGCGACATGGTGCTTCATCACCAAATGCCAATTGAAGTCTCTGGTAACTCTCTTGTTGATTTAAGCTACAACAGAAACAATAAAAAATCATTGAACGAAAATGTTCACGAGTTAAATTCATTTTGATAGCAACACACAATCTTCGAAAGGACGCCACAGAGAAAAAACAAATTAAAGTCTCACAAATTAAAAAGTAACATGCTTGTAAAGTTCCATTTTCGAATTCTATAATCATTTTTTCATTCTATTTTTAAATATCTTTCTTTTAAAAATAAAAAAAAAGAAACAAACTCAGAGATTTGAAATTCTCAAAAGCTTACCACTTAGCCCTCAATTTGAGCTTGGAAGTTGCTCCCAAAATATAGGTAGATACTGAACGATCCTTAAGATAAATGGCTTCGAGATGACCTATTAATTAATATTGTCAAGATCTATTTGCTACAGATGTTTATTATGAACGGGCCGAGAGTAACCTCTGCCGTAAATTGAGGTAGATAACATTTTAGAGGGTTTAAATTTAATTGATCATAAAACATCATGTTAGTATTCCCCAAACGTGTAGGCAGAGATCGTCAGTTCTGTTCAATTATTGTGTTACGTTATCATTTATGATTATTGTCTGTATTGCTACTTCTCTCAATAGCCAAACTTAAGTGATAGTGGACAGAGCACATTGAATAGAATAGAATAGACTAGAATAGAATAAACTTTGTTGTACACCAAAATAGTAACAAAAACTTTTACACTAACTTAAATCTATGGGTACAAAGGCGGTCTTATCGCTGACAGCGATATCTACCAGACAACCTTAGGGTGGAATGTAAGAATTTGAAATAGAAAAAGGGTAGTCTGCGGTGTACTGCAAATTAATAATGTAAATATTAGATTAAAATCCCTCTCTTAGAGAGGAGGCCTGAGTCCCAACAGTGGGAACATTATGAGGCCGACTATGCTGTGCTAGATTAAAATTATATATAAAAGAGAACATATAAATATTATATATGTCGGCGCAAGGATGCCGATCATCATTGAAGCTCTGTCCAGGGACTCTGTTTTGTGGGCGATGGCTGGGTATCGAGCAATAAACAAACTATTCCAGATCATACAACTGATTTATTATAATGCAAGCTTTAGGTATTCACTTTACACAACGAGCAGTGAAACAGTCTCCGAGAGACGATGTTGTTGCCACGACTGCCGACACAGGAAAGAGCACCGCCCCTCTGCGGTCGGCACTTTTATCTGTTCGGTTCGTGCAAACGTCAGTGCGGATTCTGTCAAAGTGACATGTGTCACTTTTCACTTAGCTCGTTCATTCGTTCTTAAGCTTCCGTACTATTGACTTCTCCGACACGGCCATCCTGCGGAACACACGTCCCTGTGTGTTAGTCTTCATCGCCACATTAGCTGGAAGATGTCCATTGACGAAATGTCCCAACAAGCCATCCGTCGCACTGTGTTCATCATCACCACCTCAGCCGGAAGACGTCCACTGTCGAGACGTCCAAAAAGACGTCCGCCTCTGTGTGTTACTCATCGCCACATCAGCTGGAAGATGTCCATTGACGAGATGTCCCAACAAGCCATCCGTCGCACTGTGTTCATTATCACCACCTCAGCCGGAAGACGTCCACTGACGAGACTTCCAAAAAGACGTCCGCTTCTGTGTGTTACTCTGAAACAACAAATCTGGCACAGTACTTGTTCCACTCGGCCATTTCTGACCATCATGACTTCAAACCTTTCTCATGAGAAAACTAATATTCTCTAACGTTCAATGTCACAACAAAACTTTACTCAATAAGCCAAATAATTAAAAAATGGGTAATAGAAATCGTCATCCAGTCATGTACCAACGTTCCTTGTTCTCATCTTAAAGCCTTAGGAGCCACCCACGAGTAAACCACTCCGACGCCACGGCACTCATTGCCATGTCGCCGCGGCACTCACTCCCACCGGTCAACACCGTGGACAACATTGGGTATCACTCACTCTCTCACATGTGCATCCACCTCCCATGGATCACATTGGGCATCACTCACTGACTACCCACTATGACTTCCCTCAGAGCCAACGCGCATCGCGATCCCACGGACTACTTGGGTTACCCCAAGATAGACACCGATTTCTACCGGGCTACGGTTACGTGGCTGCTGGAACCGTCAACTAACCATGTGAGCTACCCACTATGACTTCCCTCAGAGCCAACGCGCATCGCGATCCCACGGACTACTTGGGTTACCCCAAGATAGACACCGATTTCTACCGGGCTACGGTTACGTGGCTGCTGGAACCGTCAACTTTACTACGGCCGATGGAGAACCTTACTCGCGTGCTCCCCACAACTTAGGCTTGCTCATCACCACTGTGATCATTACTCATCTACTTCGACTGGTACATGACTTTCAGGCATCTTTCTTAACCCATCGGGGTACCTTTACATTACACACAACCAATCAAACTAATCCAAAATACTAACTATTAAGCTCTACATGTGATCTCTGGCTACTCATAGCCCAGTAACTTCTAGTTACTCAACCATTCCTGTACATCCCTCCAGGATTACCAAATCTCTCACGACTTAATTGTTTCCCACAATACGTCCCACGTTTGATCGCAACTTGAATTGAATACCACGTACTTACGAACTACTGAAACCGCTAGATACCGGTTCCTATTAAGCTACGGCTACAAATAAATCTGGTATAGTTCAATCATCATGTTATCTTAATAATCTCATTATCACTACTACTTTAGTCTACTCTAATTTTATCAGTTATGCGCTGATTTTCCTCCTTTCTTTACCACTTAAAATAAATCTTTAAACGGATCTAACTTGCTCTGCTCGTTTATAAAAAAGTCTCTTCTCAAAAATGTATCAACTTCCGTCTTCGTCATATTAAACCTACACTTTTCATAGGTTGCTACGTACTCTCTATATTGCGTAACGCATCATTTCTCATAGTACTTAAATTAACCTCGGGGTCTACATAGTCTTTGGTCATCAGCGGTAGAGAAAACGCAATACCAATTTACAGTTCTAAGGGTCCACCAGCCGTCGTCACTTGTTTAAGCTTCTGTAACTGTACAGATAATCGCGAGTTAGACTTTGCCTAATAAACCCTACCACATGTGATATTTTGTCTCTACAGTCATTATTAGCATTGGTTCTAACACGAACATCACACGTTCGTTTTCTTCATTCACACGTGAAAAGCCCGTCGCGATCAAGTGTAAGAACTTAACTACCAATTATTTTAATCAGAACCCTAAATGTTTCAAAGTCTCGTTTTTTTATTTTATGTAGCACGTGTAGTGACATCTATGGCGTCAAATAAGAACTAATGCTGAATTACGCAATCAAAGTTCTCCGCGCGATTAGAACATATAGTACAGCCTGGAATCATCTATCGGGCATTTGCCCACCAGACAACACCCGCCCTGTCAAAGTATCCTCTCTTTTCAACCGAGGTATGTGGGACTTTACTCTCTGTTCTCCTCACCAACAAACACGTAACTAATTACCAGAGAGTTATTTTTAGCTTTACTTTCTGACCGACTGTAAATTAGCTTTATGATCAAGCAATGGGAGATAGTTTCGTGATAACTCACGTATGGCACTACTACAGGACATCGCCTGCTTTTGATCCAGGCCTTATTTTATGGTTTCACCCGCCTGGGATAGCCATCAACTGGCATCAGTATGCAAATCTACTAAGTATTTGCGTTTTTTTTTTTTTTAAGAACAGATTTTTTTTCTTAATCAATGTTTTTATGGCGCTGTTGCCAAGAAAAATAAACTTTACCACATGTCAAATCTTTAGAACGAACCAATAACACGAGAAAACTTAGGCAGAAACCGCCCGAAGTAAGCTACTAGACCTATAAACTGCCCTAACTGAGCTACGATAAACAGCGGAAGCAGAGCCGAATGTACGTGACCTGCTTTCTGCTATTAGGTGCTATTCCTTCTAACTTTACTACTTGACTTGATTTCATACCCCAGTCACTTGAATTGCATTATCAAAAACAATCACTTTTTCAAATCTAATAAAAATCCGGCTTTAATCGACGTTTTCAAAACTACTTCAAGTCTCCCGACACGATCGCGATCTCAATAGTTTTCAAAATAATCAAAATATCGACAACTCAAACTACGTTGTAAGTAGGTATTTACCTATTCGCTTAAGAACATTATCAATCCGTTGGAAAACTTAGATCGTATTTCGAAACTGAATGGCATAATCAAATGTTTCTACCGACTGTCCGCTGTCATAAACACTACTGAAAACCTGATACATAATCTAATTTTGTAAAATGAACGCGCAGTTATTTTGTTTAAGTGGTAACGAAAACAGGTTGGGCATGTTGTTATTTAGTTCACAACAATCTTTGCACATTATATCTGACCGGTCGAGTTTTTAAGTTAAAAGAGCTAAACTAACAAACACCAAATTACTCTGACGAATAATATTTGCACGCAACAATTTATCTACCTGCTCACGCATTATTTTTAATAAATAACGCGCTAGACCGCTATGGTCGTCTTTATACAGTCAAAGATGAGTCAATTAAATGGATACGTTCACTTTTTGTAACACGCGTTTGTAGTATACCGATAATAAAATAGTCTAATTATCCAATCAACGTAGAAACAATCGCAGATTTATATTCTAGGCACACGTCATTGTCAATAACGTCAAAATTATCTATGGAGGAATTATAACTGTCATAAAAAATCGAAACGGTATCTACCGGATCTCATGAGGGTAGTTGTAATTACAATTGTTTACGTCGTGACCTTTAGCGATTTTTCAAAAAAACGTGTCGTGGTCATACTATTTGAACTGAACCCTTGCAACAATATTTCACGGCCAAAATATCACTTCGCAAATAGATCTGATGTTGGGCAAAGCATGAAATAAAATCTCAATTAAACTATGCAATCTCATAATCTGAACACACTAAACTAACCCTTCAATGTAACAACACTGTTTACATTTGCCGTGAAATAGTGATGACAGACTTTAAAGTGAAAGAGAGACAAAACTCATTAAAATGGAATGTGAATACCTGACCTTGTTCCTGGTGGAGAATTGACATCACACGTCAGTCAACCTCTCGCTCACTACGTGATGCCTTGGCGTCACCGTCACCGCTGAGTCACTTTCATCAGGACACCGGAAGGAGATGTGACCTTGCATATTGCCACATTTGCAGGATACGATGTGGCTGGCCATGGGATTGAATATTGAAGCTTGAATATTACGTTATTCTGTCGGTTTCCTACTGTTTCTTGCTTATGAAAACACAGCCAACTTCGTCCAATTTTTCCACAGTGGAAACAGGTGACTTTTGAGATGTCTTCATACGTTTTGTGTCAAATGTTTTCTGATCTGGTAGCAGGCATGCACACACACGCACTGCACTTTGCATTTTACACTTCTGGTAAGTAAAAGTTTGTAATTCTTGCTGTAATCACTGGTGACTTCGGATTATAAGCAAAGCACGTATCAGAAAGTGGTACATCGTGAACGTGCTTTTGCGTCGGTCTTGTCCCGGTCACAATCTGGGTAGTACACGGTGATTTACTCAGTTCCTATTTCTCTCTGGGGAAACAATGTCATCATGGTCCAACATTCGTTGCTCAGGATTAGGGAAAAACCCCAGAAAAAACCTAATCAGACCAAAACTGATAATGACATTGATTAACGGAACTTCGAATCTTATTCGGTCCAGTGCTTCATTCCAGGTCTTCACTTTCTAATTTTCCATTTCAAAAAAGGACCGCCACTTGTCTTCGCTCTTGCCATTTTCTTCATGACCGACGTTACGTAACCTTCGTGCTGCGCTTGTTTATTTGCTCGGAATCCCAATTCTGATGTCGGCGCAAGGATGCCGATCATCATTGAAGCTCTGTCCAGGGACTCTGTTTTGTGGGCGATGGCTGGGTATCGAGCAATAAACAAACTATTCCAGATCATACAACTGATTTATTATAATGCAAGCTTTAGGTATTCACTTTACACAACGAGCAGTGAAACAGTCTCCGAGAGACGATGTTGTTGCCACGACTGCCGACACAGGAAAGAGCACCGCCCCTCTGCGGTCGGCACTTTTATCTGTTCGGTTCGTGCAAACGTCAGTGCGGATTCTGTCAAAGTGACATGTGTCACTTTTCACTTAGCTCGTTCATTCGTTCTTAAGCTTCCGTACTATTGACTTCTCCGACATATATATACATTGGTCGCAGAACAGATGGTCGTTTCGGCTGAAAAGTTCTGGGGTGTCGCTCGCGTCACCCAGTGACGATATGAAGATATTGATAAGAAAGGAATATAGGCTTTAAATTATCTTTGTTTTTCGAAATAGTGAAATATCACACTAATGTTAAAGCGGTGGAGGTTTGTGAGTGTATTAGTATTTTTGTTACTTCTTCACGGTCGAACGGCTAAACGGATTTTGATAAAACTTGATACACGGGTAGACCATGTCTTGGACATAGATAATTTTTTATCCCGGGTGTATATTCCCTTGGGATCAACTGCTTTCATGTGGGTAAAACCTCATTATAGAAAAGTGCATGTCTAGACATTTTTGATGACGATATCTTATGAATTTACCTAAAGTAAAACGGAATGTCAGTGATGACATATGGCTCTGAAACGTGGTCTCTTACAATGGTCCTCATTAGTCACCCAAAGACCAATAGAAAGGGCTATGCTCGGAGTTTCCTTGCATGATCGAATCAGGAATGAAGATGTCCGCAGGAGAACCAAGCCTGCCGACATAGTACGAAGAATCGCCAAACTAAAGCGACAATGCGCAAGGTACATTGCTCGCAGAACAGATGGCTATTGGAGCCTAAAGGTTCTAGAGTGGCGACCGCGTACCGGAAGACGCAGCGTTGGAAGGCCTCCCACATGGTGGACAGATGACCTGGTGAGGTTTTGTGGGTATTCAGTGAATACGAGACGCACAGGACCGGTTGTTATACCGACACTTGGAGGAGGCGTATGTCCAGCAGTGGACGTCTTTCAACTGAATTGATGATGATGATGACTTCTCTCGCTCTACGTTTTCGAGTCTAAATACAGACTAGGTACTTGTGAATTACCTGCAAGGGTTTTTTTTTTATTTTGATGAGAGAATTTATCAAATGACTTCTCACGAGCTAGAGTGGAATAAAAAGGCGTGTCAGACTTTTAGTGATAAAAATCCACCTCTGTCCTTCAGTTACCCTTTAGGGCTACGATCACTCTTTCAAGCGTTTCTACAACCTTAGCAGACATCAGCCCTACCGAAGCCCTGAAGGTTTGCTGACATCTCTTCGAAGTGCACGTGGAATACAAAGCGCCGTCGATTCAACGGACGGCTACCCATTTCTCGTCGTCCGCAAGCCCGCGCTTTCGGCGGCAGCTAAAGAGTGAGGATGTCAGTTCCCTCACTGTTGAGGGCATCTCCTTTGCTCGCATTAGAGCTTCGGAGGAGACCGCTTTCCATTCTCTGTCTCTGGACTATGGCCTGAATAAGAGCTGGACGCCAGAAATCGCCACTACCCATCGCCTCCACGAGAACACGGGTTGGGGTTGCGGTTTGCAAACACTGTAAATGGCACAACATCACTTGCTATTTGGGATATTTTGCATAAACCTGGCTATTTGGGATTTTTATAAATAGAAAAGCCTCTACAACATTATTTTTAGTATATGCGAAACCCGAAACACGTGTCTAGTATTTTTATGTAAAGAATCTATGTGTAAAATTTCATAACTCTGTCATAAAAAATCACATTGCTTGTTATGTTACCTGGTTGTCCGCACAAATACATGGTTACCGGGCCATCCGGGCAATTTAGGGGTTATTTTACACCCACTCTCAGCTGTGCACTGGCACCTAATGCCTGCTATGACCTGTGTTGTAATTAGCGTCAGTGGTGTCCAACTTGTGACCGTTTTTTAAATATTTTTGGAAAACAATCTAACATGGTGTAAAAAATATTGGAATCGATTCAGTTACTGATTCTGAACAAACTATATTCAGGTCCCGCATGTACTCAAAATAATCGTGTAAGTATAATTGTTAAAAAATCCTAGGTCCTTGACCTCCGACTTATCCAGGTTTCACTGTTCATTAAAACGAATAACTTAAAATTCAACCACCGACATTTTAAATTCACATCTACCAATTTTACGGGTTGTTTTTCTGGATTAAAGGACACAAATTCCAGGAATCTCGTAGTAGTCGTAGTAACACTGATTACTATGTAAATGACCGTGGCGGGAACATTTAACGACGGAAAGTTAAACTTAACCTTAGTTACAGAATTTCAGTGAATTATTTTGAAAATCACGACAAGATGTTGAATCTTTTGTGTTGGAATTTGGAGACAAGTCGTGATTTACGTAAAATACGAATATAGCGACCTCACATCAGAAGACGTACTAGAAGACGCAGCGTTGAAAAAGTCTCCCACAAGGTGGACCGATGACCAGGTGAGAGTCACGGAAACGCGATAGATGTAAGACACACAGTACCGTTTGTTGTGGCGACACTTGGGAGAAGCCTATGACCAACAGTGGACGTCTTTCGGCTAAAATATTTTTTTTTTTTAGGTGGTAAAATCATCTAATGTCATCCCCAGCTCTTTCGTGTCAGACTTTTACTGACTAAAAACCCACTCCTGTTCCTTCGTTGCCTTTTGTACCAGGGCCGAGTCTCCCTTTCAGAAGCAGACTCTTGGCCCCAGTAGGCTTCGACTCTGCTGGGCCCCTACGGTTGCTGAAATCTCCTTGTGGGCTTGGCCCGGGCGGTTACCGGACGGTCGGACGGCTAGCTACCCATTGCTCGCCGCCCGTAAGCCCGCGCCTACGGTGACCGAAAGACGAAGTCTGTCGCCATTCCACTACGAGATCCCGCCGGAACTTTGTCCGCCATGCCGCGACTTGGCGCGGCAGCGGAGTTTCGCCTAAAATGATTATAGTCACGATGATAACTGATGAACTGTGTGAAGAATGAAATGATAGAAAAGCGAGTGAATGATGGCGTGGTTGACAGGAGAGAATAGAAGAAAAATACACAGGTTGCGTCGACTACAAGTAACTGTGTATTCCCGTTCGTCCCGCAGTTTTTGTCCCCCTTGTGGGACGAACGGGAATAATATATTTTTTAATTTCAATGGTCTCCTCAAACCATTTAAGACTGATTGTTGTAACATGGGACAAGGGCAAGAATACGATGTTGATGTCCATATAACTATGTATTTTAAACTGTATTGTGGCTACCCCTCTTATAAAATATAATTGAAATATGCAATTTCCAGAATAATTGGGTGATAGTGATACATAATTGTGAGGTGCTTAGGGATGACTAGCAAAGGTTAGCTCGCCATTCTGCCATCCGGTAAGGTTTGAGCCCGAGTCAGCGAAGGCGCGTAGTGTTTCACGTCCGCGTAAAGAAATATCAACAAAACCGTAGGGGCCTAGTAAGGCCAATACCAACTAGGGCCATGGGAATTTTGAAAGAGATACCGTGGTATTGAAACATAAAGAGTAACTGAAAGAGGGTAGAAGGTGGGTTTAAGACGGTAAAACTCTGACACGCCCTCGCACTCTACCCTAGAGCTGGAGAAGCTATTCGATTTAAACTTAAGTGTTTATTTCTTTGAACGCACTAATCTCACGAACTACAAATTCAAAGAAGACTGTAGGTCTAATACCGTCACGTTACAATCGTTGGTGCAGTAACCAAAGAAGCGAATGAAATCACGAAGGACCGCTAGTCATCATCTTACTGCCCTTGTCCCATCTTATTTGGGGTCGGCGCAACACGTTTTTTTCTTCCATTCTATCCTGTCAACCGTCATGCTATCACTAACTTCCTTTTCTTTCATATCACTGTTCACACAATCCATCCATCTTTTCTTTGGCCTTTTTCTCCCTCTCCACCCATCCACATGTATACTCATAACTCTTTTAGTAACGTGCGTTTCATCTCTCCTCTTTACATGACCATACCAAGACAAACGATTCCCCTTCAACTTTTCAGTCACTGACGCCACTTTCAAACTTCCTCTAATATACTCATTTCTCATTCTCCCGAAGGACCGCAAGTATTTGAGAAAAATAAACATAAAACAGTTTAGTATTAAGCCAATTCATCACGTACTAAAAGTATTTAATTTAAAAACCTCCTAACCTGTTTATATACCAGGAGATAAGAAGACGCCGGTCACGTTCTACCCCCTATAACCCTCGAGCACCCTTTAAAAATTTAGGTCAATTACTAGCACATACTTCGGTTTATTTATGTGGGGGTAAAAGTGACCCTATGTGGCGTAGTGTTATAGCGCCATTACGGAGTCCATTTTTCATAAATATTTTGTGCGGGGTTGAAGTAGTGGGTAGGCTGGTCCTTTAATTAATGGAGCGTTGAGCTTGAGTCATTTTAATTATTTGTGAATGAGAGCAGTGCAGTAGTGATATTTTATCAACGACGAGGTTATTTTAGGGTTCCGAGGAAGGAACCCTTATAGGATCACTTTGTTGTCCGTGTGTCTGTCTGTCTACCTGTCTGTCAAGACCATTTATTTCGGGAACGCGTGAAGGTATTGAGCTGAAATTAAAACCATATACTGAGATCTGCGGTCCCTTGAAGCTGTGATAAAATCAAACTTCTAAGTTAACGAAAAAAATGATACGACCGTTTATGTCAAAAAAAAAACATGTATTCGACACTCTTAAGGGAATCAAAATTCACAGGGTATTTTCATTAACATAGAATCCTGAAATTTCGCATGAAGCTAGGTCTCATAGTACAGGTACAGGAAAAAATAAAAAAAACCGTAAATTTGTAGTTACGTCACAAAAAAATATTTTTTTGCGATTCGGAAAAATGTTCGTAACTTAATTCGAAGTGTGAATAGGTAACTTCTAGGCAAGCGTGCTCCATCGTCAGTTACATCATCGCTTACCATAAGGTGAGATATGGTCAAGCGCGAGCCTGACCACTATCTTACCTCGAGCTGTTTTCATAGCAAGGACCACATATTTGTACGGAACCCTCAAGGCGTGAGTCCGACTCGCACTTGCCCAGTTTTTTCTATTTAGCCTACACTTTAATAAAGTTAGGCGTGTTAAGTTATTTATAGAATAGAATAGAATAGAATAAACTTTATTGTACACCAAAATAGTAACAAAAACTTTTACATTAACTTAAACCTATGGGTACAAAGGCGGTCTAGGGTATTTATTTATTTATTTAAACTTCATGTACAGTAGTGGTACATAGGCGGACTTAATGCAACAAGGCATTCTCTACCAGTCAACCTTTGGGTTAAAAGAGACAACACTGTGGTAGGTGTCCACAATGAATAAATAACAGACATATCAAGTAGAAATTAAATGTAAATGAATGAATATGAATGTATGTGTGGAACGTTTGTTGACGCACAGATTGTTGGTTTTAAAGCCTACATAAGAAAGCGCGTAGCATCCATTAAGCGCAGAGTGCGTGGGACCGGCAACAGCATTCTGAAGATCATCTATTTACACTAATATTATAAAGAGGTAAAGTAGTTTTTTGTTTTTGTTTTTATGTTTTGTTCTTTGTAGGAGGTAATCTGTGAAAGTACTGGTCCAATTGTGAAAATTTTTCACCGATAGAAAGCTGCTTTATTCCTAAGTGACATAGGCACTTTAATCTAAGCTGGCGAAGCCGTGGGCATAAGCTAGTTAGTGATAAGCCGTTTTACGCCATTTTGGCACACTAGGTGCATGTGTATGTACCCGGTGTGTCAGGGGTACGCAATGTATATTTAAATTAAGATCTCACACATAGTCATAGTCAACATAGTTTTTAAGGACTGTGATTACTAACCATATTGACTACGAACTGAAAGCTTATTTCAGTATTTTTTTTAAAGACCCTCCCCAACTTCTTTCAAGTATTTTCTTTTCTAGCCACTTCGAACCAGCCCTTACGATAGGCGTCTAGGTCATCTCACCACCTCTAATCAGGTTGGCTGCAGCGGCGTAGTCCATCCTCAGATACTCACTTTGCCCAACGGTTAGTGTGCATACGGCTGACGTGACCCGCTCAGTTCCGTTTTAGCTTGGTAGCCTTTTTTCCCACATCTGTGATCGATCACCGTCTTGAAAGTAGATAATTATCCCAAGATAATATACTCCCAGGATAGAAAAAAAATATGTCCCATTCCAAGATATGGTTTACCCGTGTTAGTCGTGTTTAAAGTTATCGGGAATTTTCAAACGGACACAGAATCAGTCTCCGGGTTGCTGCTAAAAAAATCCAGGTGGGAAAACCCTATAACACTTTTGTCAACCCAGGAATTCAAAGTTTTATGTTCAGTATGCAGTAGCGCGGACGACCACTAGACCATCGAGATCTTTAAAAGCATCCAACTCATGATACTTCCCATACACTCTTACGTGATTATGCCGTTATTCTCTAGATATTATGGAAACACAAATATCTCGTAGTTATTAACTTGGTTTATTTTGGAAACAGTACATAAATTGGAGTAAAGCTAATCAAGGAAGAGAGCAGTGGTGGCCGAGTGGTAACGGCCCCGACTTACGAGTTGTAAGTCGCGAGTTCAAACTTAGCCAGGTGCATTACTTTGTGTAATTTATTTCATCACCACTGCTCTCAAAACGGTGACGGAAATCATCGTGAAGAAACCGGCATGTATTAGAACCAAAAATTCGAAGATATGTGATCCACCAATCTGCATTGGGCCCGCGTGGTGGGTTACGGCCCATTCCCTCTCCTAGAAAGGAGGCCCGAGTCCCAACAGTGGAAACATTATAAGGACGACTATGCTATGCTCTGCTAATCAAGGAAATACTTCTAGAAATCTGCTATTTTGTACAAATACGTGAACTTTGATCCTTCATAAAATATACTCATAAATGAAAAAGTAAAGAAAATATTTATGAAAACGTTGAACATTAAATCGAGATTCTGAATGACTAGAATTTTCACCAAAACCATTCAAAAAACACGTATATCCTGAAGCAAGTTTTGTCAAATATTCGAGTAAGTGATGGAAGTTACCGAATGCCAACCGAGCGTTCAGACGCTATCTTTTTTTTCGCGTTGCTTATTCATCAAACATTGGATCGGTTGAAAGAACAAGTTTTTCAACCATGCTCACGTTGACGAGAGTCCCTCAAGGGAACCCGTCCCGACAGACCGCCGTCGGGACCCTTGGTTCAGGCCATGCTCCGGAGCGAGGAGGAATGGCAGGCGGTCGCCTCCTTCTGCGAAGCCGTAATGCTAGCGAAGGAGGCAGCCGATCGCGTGAGGCAACGGTTCTTACGCTCCAACCGCCGCCGCCGGGATTCCGATCCTGATTTCCGGCCACCGTAGGCGCGGGTTTGAGGACGGCGAGCAATGGGTGGCTCGCCGTCCGATCGTCCGGTAATCGGACCGAGCCCAAGTCGTCGACGGCGCGTACTGTTCCACGCGTGCCTCAAAGAGATGTCAGCAAATCGTAGGGGCCCAGCAGGGTCGAAGCCTACTGGGGCCACGGTTAGTGTGAAAGCGAAACCCTGGGTCCTGGGACGAAGGCAACGAAGGAACAGGAGTGGGTTTTTAGTCAGTAAAAGTCTGACACTATCTCCCGCTCCGCCCAAGAGCGGTTTTTGTCATAAGATGATTTTCCCACCCAATAAAAAAAAAAAACCGCCGTCAGGACGGGTTCCCTTAATATCCTGAAAAAAAAAGTCCCAAATAGTCACGACCGACCTCCCAGCATCCCAACCCATAATGAAACCCCTGTCACTTGACGTTAATATCAGTTACGTCACACAACCGGACAGCCGAATAGCAAGCGTCGCTTGCAGCCGGACGCTGATTTATGTGCACTGATGTGTACTGCATCGTTAATTAATTTGCACTCAAGTGTACTTTACACTTATTAAATAGTTTGGTGTTAATTAAACTTGAGATGTAATTAGTTATAAGAGGTTTGACATAACAATGGGTCTGTTGTCTAATACGTAATGCGATCCATCTGAAGTTCATCTGGAGTTCTTGCGATTTATCCTAAGGTTGTCTGGTAGATATGACTGGCCTGTTGGTCTAGTAGTTAGTAGCCCTGACTGTTATGCCGGAGGTCGTGGGTTCGATTCCCACCCTGGACAAATATTTGTGTGCTGAACACAATCATTTGTTCTGTGTCTGGGTGTAATTTATTTATAATATGTATGTATTTAGAAATATTTAAGTATGTTTATCAGTTCTCTGTTTAGCTTGGGACTAGACGGCGTTGTGTGATAGTAGTGGAAAAAAAAAATCCGTGTCAACGAAATAAATTAGAGATTATAAAACCAAACCATAACGACCTCCACATCACATAACAACTAGCCACCGTAGGCGCGGGCTTGCGGACGAC
Source organism: Mythimna vitellina (assembly GCA_949316375.1). Classification (NCBI taxonomy): domain Eukaryota; kingdom Metazoa; phylum Arthropoda; class Insecta; order Lepidoptera; family Noctuidae; genus Mythimna; species Mythimna vitellina. The sequence continues at coordinate 20,344,193 of OX438702.1, read as the reverse complement.
GAGGAATGGGTAGCAAGCCGTCCGACCGTCTGCTAACTGTCCAGGCTGAGTATTCCACGCGCACCTCAAAAAGATGTGAGCGAAACCGTAAGGGCCCAGCAGGGCATAAGTCTACCTGAGCCATGGGTTGAAAGGGAAACCCGTGGTCTTGAAAGACAAGGCAAGGAAGTATCATTCTCGCTCCACCCTACAGCGAGAGAAGTCATTGGATGATTTTTCACCTTGAAATAAAACCACATAATTAAATTTTTGTTTTTAATTTTTTTTACCAGCTTCTTTTTAGGGTTCCGTACCTCAAAAGGTAAACACGGAAACCTTATAGGATCACTTTGTTGTCTGTCTGTCAAGACCCTTTATCTCGAGAACGCGTGGAGGTATCGAGTTAAAATTAAAACCGAATACTCAAGTCTGCGATGCCTTGAAGCTGTGAAAATATAAAAAAAATGTCATTACCATTTCAATTAATTCATTTTAATGAATTATGCTGTTCTGGTAATGCCAGTAGATGGCGTTATCCTTACTATTAGGCGGTACAAAGTTCGCCGGATCAGCTAGTAGGTTCATAAAAAAGACACCGAGTCTCTAGCGCCAAAATAGGTCCAGTTCAGCATTTTTTTTTTCTTTCTTGATATAAATCAGTGCTTGACTGCGATCCCACCTGATGGTAAGCGGAGATGCAATCATTGATGGTCAGGCGCACTAGTTTATTAAGAGCCTATTCACTCTAGCCTTGAAGACACCCATATTATAGTTGGACGGGAAGACCGCAGCAGGCAAATTGTTCCAGTCCTTCGATGTACGCGGTATAAAATGTTAGACAACTCATGCCTGACTCTGTTTTCCACTGAGTCTAAATATGACGGATGTAAATCACACACTACACTATATTTCATAGTGTCCCCTGAAAGAAAAAATCTAAAATTTCAAGCCTAGTCCTTTGTTTTATAAGCTAGCGCCATAAAGTACAATACATATAAACGAGAGTTTATAGGCTTGCTCGCCGGGGACAAATTATTTCGGAGCCATACACTTTGTTAGGTAAAACTACTTTTAAAGCTAGTTTACGGGCTAGTTTATGGGGTAGGTAATAGGATTGCTGATCTGGGAGCAATCTGTTTTATTCTAGCTTTCAGACTAATCTGCAGGCTGGAAAGAATTACCTACATATAAAGCATATTTACCCCATAAAAACTTTAGTTCGATGCTCCAAGATAGCCCGCCCAATTTAAATTTTCGCAAGTAAGGTTCTTAATGGAGCGGGAGGGCGTGTCAGACTTTAACTGACTAATAAAACCACACCTGTTTGAGTTTTTAGGCGTTATCCTGTTTTTTTTTTCATTGCCTCTTCATCAAACATCGCGTTGAATTGCGTTAGATGAAGCAACAAGCTTTTAAACTATGCTCAATGTTGACGATAGGCGAGTGGAAAAAGACCCTCTTAACGTCACTCGTCAGGCTCCGAAATTGTTCGAAAGCGTTACCGCGGCCCTTTTTTGGGGTGAGGATTCATTAAATGACTTCTCTCGCTATGTTTCTTCAGTTGCCTTTTGCGTTCTTGGACCACGAGTTACCTTTTCAGAAGTCCTCCCATGGCTTTAGTAGGCATCGGCCCTACTGGGCCCCTACGGATGAGACGCAAAGGGCAACTGAAGAAACATAGGTGGGTTCTTTTTATACAGTAAAAATCTAATACTCCCTCTGGTTTCACTCAGAGCTGGACTCAGTAATGAAAATCAGTGATTAAAGTTTAAAAAATCATTTAAGAAATACGTGGTAGACCCGGTGTTGGTAGATTTCTTCCTGTTATCAATCATTGATAATTTGTAGTAACACTCAGAAGGGCTCTTCTGTCTTACCCCTTCAGAAAAATTTGGAAAGGCAGGTCTTATTTTATGTAAATCTTCATAGTAGTTTTTTTTTTTGGTGGGAAATCATCTAATGACATCTCTCACCCTTGGGTGGAGCGAGAAGGCGTGTCAGACGTTTACTGACTAAAACCCACTCGTTTTTTCCTTCTTTGCCTTGCGTTTCAGGGCCCCGAGGTTAATTTTCACTTAACCCATGGCGCCAGTAGGCTTCGACCCTGTTGGGCCCCTACGATTTTCTAAAATCTGGGGTCTGCTGAGGTGTGAGGGCCGTTCCCTTACACGTGCGGCCGCCTCCTTAGCTAACATTACTGCTTCACAGAAGGAGGCGACTGCCTGCCACTCCTCCTCGCTCTAGACCATGGCCTGTACCAAGGCCCCGCGCGAAAGGTCGTTGCCGCCGATCGCAAATCTTCATAGTAGTTGCTACAGATCCATACATATATTTCAAATTCTAGCACAAGTGCTTATCACCAATTTATGCTTGAATGAAGCCATAAATTAGATGTTTAGGTCTGACAAACGGACATTTGCATTAGCCTCTAGGATTTATCTGGGTCAGGAACTCAGGACACAGGGATGAGTTAGATACAAATTTATTTAAACAAGAAACTAGGCTTCGAAATCTATTAGCATTTCCTGAGGTTTTACATTCGTATTTATAAAGAAGTAATATAGTGCTTAAAGTCCGCACTGGGCCCGCGTGGTGGATTACGGCCCATTCCGTCTCCTAGATAGGAGGCCTGAGTCCCAGCAGTGGGAACATTAAAATGCTGATTATGCTATGTTATGCGAATTACTTAAGGTTTAGAATTTTTAATTACAAAATCTCATTTTATAGTGGAGTAACTCACGTTACTTACTTGAGAAAATGCTTATGTAACACTCGTCCGACGCTAGGTGGCAGCTATTGTTTTTTGTTGGCAGTTCTAACTTCAAGCAATTTCTTAAGAGGGTCCTTTTTCACTCGCTTATCTTCAACTTCGAGCATGCTTTAAAAGCTTGTTATTTCATCTAACGCAATCCGACGCGATGTTTGACGAAAAGGCAACGCGAAAAAAGAGAGATAATGCCTGTAAATTCTGTTAGCATTCGGCAATTCCGTGATTTACTTGTTCCAAGAAATACGGTACTCTAATTACGCTATCCTAAAGGTTAAAAACCCTTAAAAGTTTCTGAAAAAAAAATGGTCGTCATCTAAAATCTTGATTAAATTTGCAAGAAAGCCTTGCAAATTTAATCAGTTACAGCAATTTATTGTTATACTTTTTTAATTTTTGGGTAATTTATGAAGTGTCAAAGTTTGTGCAAAATAGCAGATTTTCAGAGATCGTTACTGGATTAGTTTTACACAAATATAAAAATTGATTTTGATAGAAGCCTAGAGAATATCCACAAGGTACTGTGTTTTCAAAATATCTAATGAAAAATGTGCAATAACGTCATAATCGCGTAAGAGCGGTTGTATAAAAAACAGTGTAAATTTACGTCGAGTTGCATCTCCTTAACTATAAAATACAAATCTTTAGTTAAGTAGTTACTTTTACTTGTTTATAAATACGGCTGTAAGACTAGAGACTTTGAAGAATATGGATTGTCTAAATGACAAAATAATTTGGAATTGACCACGAGGTATTTCTATAACGTAGTTCATCATCATCATCATTTCACCCGAAAGACATCCACTGCTAGACATAGGCCTCTCCCAAGTGTCGCCACAACGAATGATCCTATGCGTCTCGCATCCATAACATTTCCGCGACTCTCACCAGGTCATCGGTCCACCTTGTAGAGCGCAGTTATTAATAACATACTTTTTTGGCTTTGTCACAAACGCTGTCGTAGATAAAACATAATCAGCCATAAAATGTTCCCACTGCTGGGACTCAGGCCTAATCTCTGAGAGAAGTAATGGGCCGTAAAAATGGTAGTGGATGTTAAAAGTGTAGCGACATCTATGGCGTCACATAAGAACTAAAATACATAATCCAGCATCGCTCAAATAGAGTTCTTCGTGCGATTCGAACATATACAACAGCCTGAAATCATCTATGGGGCAGTTGCCCAAACCAGACTTAACACCCATCATCGGGATTCTAGGCAATGAAATGGTAGTTTCAGTGGCAAAGCGAGCCTGTGATGAAGGTATTCCATTAAATATAGTTCCAATTTTATCAGATAAATTTTATCTGAGAAAACATTGTCATAAACTGTGGAAAGAATTTCATGATGAGAGATCAAGAAAGAAAGATATCTGGTACAAAACCATCCAACCCGATCCATTAACAATTCCCTAGATAGATAATTATGCACTTAATAGAAAAGGCTTCGATCTGTTCACATCCCATCGAGGAATTTTACGTTCCTTATGGGTATCACATCTTCACCTAATTGCGAAAAATGTGGATTAATCGAGGACGTACATCATATTCTGGTGGAGTGTGACTGGAGCGAACGCCTCAGGAGATATCTGTTTAGCATTCTAAATATGTTTGAAATCGGTATTTGCAACAGTGTCTTACGAGTAGCTAAGCCTGCGTCAGACGAGGCAAAAGTACCATATAAAAAATATGACAAACATTTAGAACAACTTTGACTATGATGAAGCGACATAGTCAATATTGACAATTCCTTAATAAAGATTGAAAACCCGGCCCTAGAATGCAAGGCAACGAAAGAACTAAGAGTGGGTTTTAGTCAGTAAAAGTCTGACATACCATCTCGCTCCGCTCAAGATTAGATGATTTCTCACCTAAAAAAAAACAACACTACAGAATTTACTCTGCTACACCAACAGTACCTTCCCATAAAACACCTAAACAAATCACAAACAAACACAGAGACACTGCGTACGGTAACAATATCTATGAGTGTAACGATACCAATTTGAAAGAACGACAGGCGTCTTCATTTGCCCGCCGTACGAAATTCAATTTATGTGACAACCTGTCCACCGGCTGAAATTCCATTTCCATTCCTGAGAATACGACAGGTTTCGGTTCAAAGTATAAGAGACAGCTGGGAAATTGATATCATATCACACCTCGACAGTCAAAACTGTTATAAGATAAAAAATTGACCAATTAATCAAAACAACCCTTGCTAGACAAATTAATAATAACTAGCTGTTGCCCGCGACTTTGTCCGTGTTAAGTTCGTATAATTGTACAATCATTATGTGCTTGCAAGTCGTTCTGAAAGCATCGCAATTATTTATTGAAAAAAGTAAAACCGCAAATTACCTTCAAGAAACATGTTATGTACTCGTCCAGATCCAGTTGTATGAACGTCAATGAATAGAAAGAGTATGTATGGGTCGTAGCGGTTGGCATTTCTGCCTACACCAAGGGAAAAGGCATTAGTTTATGTATGTTTCTGGTTCATGTTCTGGTAAAACAAAATTGTATGATTTTAAGCCCTCGCCACAGTGAGTACGCCACAATCGCAGCGATAATGCCTGTCTTTAAGGAGTGACTACAGAGGCGTCTTAAAAATTGTCATATTTGGCAGTCTTTAATAGCACCTACCTACATTCGTTTCCCAATTTAAAAGTAGATATAACGTTATCATGTGCTTATTTTATAAATTAAGAGGCTTCTTTTCCACTCGCTTATCGTCAACATCGAGCATAGTTTCAAAGCTTGTTACTTCATTTTCATTCACACTTACTCGGAAAACTGTACAACGGTCTCCCCTGAGCCTCTTTGTGCACGGCAGCACGTGATCACTGTGCCATCGTCTTCCTTGGAATCACTCGATGGGTGGAACCTAGAACGTAAATGCATCTGAATGAGTTTTAGTCAGTAAAAGTCTTAGTTTTTATGTCCTTTGTCTCTACACTAGAGCGGGAAAAGTAATTTGATGATTTCCCAAGTAAAAAAAAAACATATTTACTAGACGTACAGTCAAAGTATGGAATTTTTGGCCAGCATGTTTGTTCTTTGCTGGATTATACAAAAGATCTGCCGCAGCCCTGAAACGCAAAGCGTCCCTTAGCTTACAACACCGTTCAAGTCGAAAATTGACGGTTTACACATTTGAATGCCTTTAGATGGAGCTGCTCATTGCGCGTCTAACCATTGGTCACATGATATAGATTTAGCCAATCCGAAGCCCTAATTCGAAAAGTAGTGATAGCGTGCAAGTCGGCTGGCCTGTTAACACTGCACAGTTTTTTTCGTTTCCTGTAAAGTTGGTAAAAATGACTTAAGCGGTGTTGTTAGCTAAGAGACGATCTGAAAAAAAATCACTCGGCCCATAGTGGGAAAAGTTATTTGATACTCTCTGCCTTGAAACAAAAACAGAACAGTTTTCTGTCTAATCACAGTAGAGCTTATTGAATATTTAGATAGATAGATAGATAAAACATATATTTGATGCAACACAGAAAATTAACAAACAGTACCTACACAAAAGCATAATAAAATTACAAACATAAAACTAAGCACATAAATTAACAAAAAAATAAAAATGTAAACAATCACAGACACCAATGCTACGAGTACATTGAATTATGTACACAAAAAACTCTTTAAAAAATTTAACACAAAAACATAGAGAGGTACTGTGATATCGAAAGGAGATCGCATGAGTTAGGTTAAAGAACTGGCATGTAATAAATATTTGTAAGGATTTTATTGTTCTATAATAGGTTTAAAAATTAAGTAGAAAAAAAGAAATGTCTAGTTTAGGGGAGATTTGACATAACTATTGTAACAAGATGTGCTAATATTGGATTAATTAAGAAAAATACAAAGTTTTTATACGAGATAGAGAATTTCATTGTAGAAAAAGTTTAGGACCTCGAACCAAACCGTCGCAGAGTGCGACAGTACCGATCGATCGAGGCCAGGAACTAGCACCAAGTAAAAAAGTATAATATTAAGAAATCGCTAACGCTTTTGACTTATGTCAAAACGTAATATTTAGTATACTTTTTTCACTAAATTAGACTACTAATTTTGCATGTATATTTAGGGGCAACGACCGTATCGTATGACTTTATATTTTATGAAAGGAATCGACATTTTTCAGGATTCAATTCTGCCTCAAAATTTCTTTTCTCTTCTTTCTCAACCTTGAAAACCTTTTCGGGATTCAGGTGCAGGAATGGCGAGCTTTGAATTTGAGCAAAAAGATTTCCACTTTTGATCGTAGTGTCCTGTCCGCCCGAACTTTGGATAGGTCACTAGATTATTGCTAACATCTACCATCCTTCCCAGCTTTTTCCCAGCTAGCACAGACTTGAAGCCGACTCCAAGGTCGGCTTCCAGTCTACCAGGATGCGATTTATTTCTTTGGTTGGTTTTTTAGTGGATTTTAGTTCATACGATGTAATACTTGCTAGTCGTACAACAACTCATCGACGTCAGCTGGCGCTAAAAATCCGCACTGTGGCTCTGTTCAATACATAAGCCCCAGCATTTTGCTGAGCGCTGGACGTTTTGGCGAATTGTCATAAGATGCACTTTGGCTATAAGGTACTATCGAAATGATCAGATGATGGAGCCGAAAGGTGGAAGGTAGATACAGAAACTTCAATTGTTAATTCGAATTGTCATGAGAAATAGTCACTCTGGTTATAAGTGTATCGCAACTAAAAAGTATGAAATAAAAAGCTTTTTACCAAAACAAAAACCGACTTCACTAAAAAAAAACCACTAAAACGATCAAAATAACTTTAATATCGGAAGTCAGTGTTGAATAAGAAATAAACAATACCGAGAAACACCGACTTCCGAAATTAAAGTTGTTTTGATCCTTTTAATGTTTTTTTTTAGTAAAGTCGGCTACTTTTTTATTTTTTTTGTGAAAAGTTTTTTATTGACGCAGTCAATACAATACAACGGCAACAATACAAAATAATAAAAAAAGAGAGCACAGAAATAGAATATAGTTGCGCTGAGCTTGCCTGAATCGAAGGGGTTGCCAACTCAGCAATGGCTGGCATCAGACACACAGTGATGGTTTTCAGCTGGCACCCCGCAGTGACATTTGACTTGTTTTTATTCTCTTTTTGCTGGTTAGACTGATTACCGATCCCAAGTCTTCGTTGTCCTCTGCTGTTCCCATTATTTGGAGTCAAGTCTCCTCACTAACCAGCGCCAGGATATTCTATCCTGGGTTGTCGGCTTAGGAAAATGGGTTAATTTCAAGTCTCTCTCGATTCTGGACCACCAGGTCAATAGCAGGTGACCTCTGCCTTTCTTTTGTTCTGGCAGGTTTAGTACAATCTTTATGACATGGCCCTCGCTTCTCCTGCTAACATGTCCATACCATTTGAGGGGGTTTTTGGTAACTTTTTCGGTGATTGGCGAGATTTTAAAGCTGCCCCTGATATCCTCATTGGACCTTATCTAGCTGAGGTGTGACCTCAGCATTTTCATCTCATCTTTTTTATAATGTGAATGTGTGAACACTATAGACTTCACGAATTCTTAGATTACTTCCTATTACGACTCACTTTTTATTATGATTATTTTTATTGTACTTTTGAGTACAATATTGACTGGTCTACACTGTCCACATATTTACTAATCCTGTAATATGGAAATATAGTAAAAATATTTTTTTTTTTAAAAGAGTAACCATGGAGTTTCTTGCCGGTTCTTCTCCATAGGAAACGACCAATTTGGAACCGTGCACTAGCTTCTGACGTTTTATAAGTGCCCATGTAGGCCTATGTGAAATAAAAACATTTCGATTTTTTTTTAATTTTCTCATTCGTACACACTTTTTACTCATGGGTCTTCTCTAATGTCCAGCATTCGGATCCATATAACCCGCAAAAATAAGATAAGACCAAGAATAAGATTACTGACTCCAACAAAGTTACAAAAAGGTTTGGGCAGGTCATAGAGAACCCGGGCTTGCGGACGACGAGCAATGGAAAGCTCACCGTCAGACCGTCCGGTAACCGTTCGCACCGAGCTCAAGTTGCCGACGGCGCGTAGTGTCCCACGCGCGCCTCAAGGAGATGTCAGCAACCGTAGGGGCCCAACACGGTCGAAGCCTACTGGGTGCATGGGTGATGCGAAAGAGAACCCCAGGGGCCTGGAACGAGGGCAAAGAAGGAACAGGAGTGGGTTTTAGTCAGTAAAAGTCTGACATGCTCTCCCCCGTCCAAGGGCGGGAGATGTCATTGGATGATTTGCCTTCAAAAAAAGGTCATAAAGAATTATAATTAAATTTTTACTATCCTTTATGTACCAATGAATGATGGATAAGAAACCATGAATCACGGGCCCACAAGATTAACCTAAGAACATAAATACGTCACTTACACGACCTTGTTCTGATGGATTGACCGACATTTTCCTGTTCCCGCTGGGTATAAAATGAGGAAGAGAGGCAACGCCCCTGCAATTTTCGGATAAGTAGTGCCCGAAAAACCAACCGCCTCGCAGTTTTTACACTCCTAACACATGCTTTTGTTAACACATGCCTTATTTTCTGGTAATATATTTGTTTTATTTGCAGTAAATTACGATAGTGAGACATAATTCAAGTTTTTTGTGTGGATTTATTGATAGTAGTTTAATAGGCTTGCACCCCATTAAATTCATGGGTAGTTCGAAAGGAACCCCGGGGTCTTCGAACGCTAAGCAAAGAAGGAATATACGTGTGGTCGTGTGGTTTTAGTCAGTAAAGGTCTGATACACCCTCCCGTTCCGGTCTAGAGCGGGAGAAGTCATTGGATGATTTTTCCCACCTTAAAAAAACCCCATTAAATTGAACTTAAACATAATGGAAAAAGAGTATCCGGAAGGAGTTCCCTCAACTCCTTCTAGATACACTTTTCAGGCCTTTGTTAAGCAATGGGACAGTAATAAGGCTAGAAAAAATAAAATAAAGTCTGGCGGAATTTGGGTGTAGGTACTACAAGCACATGGACTTATGGAAAGCAAGCAATGGGTAGCTCACTGTCTGGTAAAGACCAAACCAGAGTCGACGGCGCGTTGTGTTCCTCGCCCAGTAAGGCGATTTCTGGGGCTGCGGGATTGTTAGAAAGAATTACTGTGACGCTGGAACGCACAGTGATGGAACGTAGGCTTTTTTTGGGAGGGCGTGTCAGACTTTCACTGACCCACTCCTTCTTCGCCATTGTTTCAGGGAACCGGGGATCTCTTTCGCATCACCCATGGCCCGAGTAGGCTCATTAATTATACCGACATATCTTCCTAATCCAATACAATACATCCGTGATGTTATGGATGTTATGTGTAAAAACAACGTCATTTTCTGTCGTGAAGATTCCCATAAAATGCTTCACACTTTATATTTGGGACTATATTAACTGTCTTTTCTCGTTACTCCACGCTGGCAACACTGCATAAACAAGGATAAGCTTGAAACACAGACATGCTGGGTTGCTGACTATAATTTATTATTATGGCGAACGGAATCGGGTCAGGATGAAACTCTTGAGTTATACGACTTTGGAGGATGAAGATCTGTTTATTCTGATGGTTATCACAATATTATTTGACATATTAAAATTAACACGGTCCAATAAGATATATACATTGTCACTTATGAGATATGTGGATGGATGGAGGGATTGTGTGAGGAGTGATATGAAAGAAAATAGAGTTAGTGATGGCATGACAGATGACAGGACGGAATGGAAGAAAAAAAACATATTGCGTCGACCCCAAATAACACAGGACACGGGCATGAAGATGATGATGATGATGACATGGTCGCATTTTCTGCTTTATTTGTCAAAAAGAACATGTATCTATTTAGAAAAGCATCTGAATATCACTACAAAATAATGAGACAAGAATATAGACATGAATTTGCATTAATGCAATATATGCATACTTTGTATGGCCCCAAAAATATTAAATAAATTACCAAATGAAATTAAAGACTTAAATTTTAATCAGTTTAAGAGTAAATTAAGACATCTATTGTTGGAGAAATGTTATTATAATATTGACGAATTCCTTAATGGTAATTTATAAGCTATTTGACATTGATTTTATATAATTTTGACATTGTCCTATTATTTTTGTTATAGTAAATTAATTGACATTGATGTTTATTTAATATTGACATTGCATTGTTATTATTATTTCTATTCATTGAGTTATGTTGTGTTTTGTTTTAATTATCGTATTTTAACATGTTGATTAATTCTTATTTAAATTATTATAAACTAACTACGAGAAAGAGTGTACATCTTTAAGGTAGATTTTTGACGAACTAATTAATTTATTATTAAGATCTCATCTAAAATGTACCAAAAATCACACCAATAAGTGAATTTTGATTTTTTTTTTAATCTGTTGTAACTTCTACACACTCACCTTCTGCCTATATACATAATATACCCACGTGGGCGTGTGTGTGTGTTTCGTGTGCGCGTGTGTGTGTATGTACGTGTGTACATGTGTATTTTCACTTCCTTCATCTAAAGCACTATTACTTTTTACTCTTTACTGATTACGTTGAAAAACACATCATCATCACCATCATCATCATTTCAACCGAAAGACGTCCACTGTTGGACATAGGCCTCCCCTAAATGCCGCCACAATGACCGGTCCTGTGCGTCTCGCATCCATCGGATTCCCGCGACCCTCACTAGGTCATCGGTCCACCTTGTGGGAGGTCTTCCAACGCTGCGTCTTCCGGTATGTGGTCGCCATTCCAGAACCTTTCGTCCCCATCGACCATCTGTTCTGCGAGCAATGTGCCCTGCCCACTGCCACTTAAGTTTGGCGATTCTTCGGGCTATGTCCGTAACCTTGGTTCTCCTGCGGAAAAAAAACACATACTTTATTTGATCGTGTTATGTTTTTCGAAATACCCGAGATTAATAACAACTTTTACTTTCAATATTTTACGCTGTTTGCAAATCGTCACTTGCGCTCAGCTGCCCCAGGCATAGTAGATTTATTTATTTTATTTTTTTATTTTTTATTTATTTATTTTTCCAACTTACAACTATCTTTACAGGGTAACCTAATGCGATAGAGTATTTTTTGTTTTTTCTGCCTATTTACAAAACATACATACATATATTATTCACACCAGTTTATAACTTATTACAAATAAGGCATTTATTGTGAATTCACTCAGAGAACAACAGAATATGTCTGTGTCACTAGATATGAGGTTGAGAGCGCGGAGCGCCCGCGTCAGCGGCGCCTCCCGTAACAGATTGGTTCGAGCGCGCGGCTCTGCCAGCAGCCGTGGCTGTCGTCGTCGCCACACGTACCGGTCTGGAACACATAAACCTACCTGACCTAATATGTCCGCATTGTGCACCTTTCCTCTTACTATTTTAAATATGTACGAAATTAGTGCGAGATCTCTCCTGACCCTCAATTCGTGAAATCCAACCATACCCAGAATAAATAAAGTTGGGTACGTCAATGGGTAAAATGGATAAACACCATACAAGCGCAAGTACAAATACCTGACAAACTTGTTTTGTACTCTCTCCACCATGAGCCTATACTTAGATTCATGGGGGGCCCAAATGACTGCGTTAGATTCTAACTTACTTCTAACCAAAGCATTATACAGAGCTATAACCGCTTTTATATTTGTAAAGTCACGCACCATACGGAGCATGAAACCTAGATTACGGTAAGCTTTTCTACAGCAACTCACGACGTGATCACGAAACGTTAACCCAGTGTTGAAATTAACTCCCAAATCCTTAATTTCCGTAGCCCTAGCGATTGGGATCCCATCCAAGTTGTAATTATACAGGATAGGTGAACGCCCGCGTGAAAAAGTGATCGTTACACACTTGGAGACGTTGAACTGTAAGAGGTTCTCCTTGCTCCAAGCCACTACTGCGTCGATATCTCGTTGAAGCCTGTCACAGTCGGCCCACTCATTTATCTCGAGCGACAGCTTAAGGTCATCAGCAAACAGCAAGCATTTGGCGTTCTTGACCACTTTTGGCAGGTCATTTATCATCAGAATGAACTCCAAGGGTCCAAGGTTACTGCCTTGACTCACCCCCGACCTGGTAAAATATGGCTCTGACTTATGTCCCTCATATTCTACGTATTGCTGTCTATTACCCAAGTAACTTGCAAAAAACCTTAGTAGATGTGGGGTGAAACCAAATGTTGCTAACTTTTTTAACAAGACATCATTATTTACAAGATCGAATGCTTTTTTAAAATCGAAGTAGACAACATCAATTTGCCCCCCACTATCCACTGCCGGCAAAAGGTGAGCCATATGACTGAGGAGATTACTAGTAGTGCTTCTTGCTGGTCGAAATCAATGCTGAGCGTCCGAAAGCTGACTACTGACCTGCTGAAATATGTTCTTATGAATAGCAGCCTCAAATACCTTTGCAGGAGTCGACAGCACCGCTACTGGCCTGTAGCCATCCACCGTCGTTCCTGAACCTCCTTTTGGTACTGGAACGACACGGGTAAGCTTCCACTTTTCCGGAAACACCGCTTCTTCCAAACATTTGTTATAAATGTATTGCAGCGGTTATGTATCGTTCCACTGCGCGTAATGATTGCGTTGTGTTGACGGAATTTGAATCGCTCAAATCCGGATTCAGTTATGCACACGGAATGACCACAATTAGATTTACTTGTAGTTTTGGTAAATTTGATTACATCTTTTTTGGTTGTCTAAATATTTTATTGTTTAGTACACATATTTACTATTTTATCATTTACTACACATTAACATTTATGTTTACTTCACCTTAAACTTGACACTGATTACTAAATATCGTTAAGTGAACTCCTTTTCATCCGTACACTCTTACTAATAAGATTCAGTTGAAATCCAGCGTCAAACAACTACCTCGTAGTTTTCTGGCATTTGCGCTGAACAGCCCCCCCAGCAAAGTTACGATCGTTCAGTTTACGTCGAACGACTCGAGTAGGCCACGCCTTCGATTCCTTTGTTCTGACGTCATCTCAACGCTCAGTCCCGTGGTCAGAATAAAGGAATCAGAGGCGTGGCCTACTCTAGGCGTTCGACGCAAACGAAACGATTGTAACTTGGGTAGGGGGGCGGACCTTTTTGGCGCAAACGTGAGGCATGTGATGTTAGTTTTTTCAGTTATCTTGGGTTTCAACATGTTTTTTCTACAGTGTGTGGTTCTATGTATGTGCACCAAATATTATTTTTTCTTTTTTTTTTCTTACTACTATTCAAGAAAAAAGTGTTCGACAATTGGTTCTTAATTCCCTAACCATCAAATAGATAATTTAGAACCAATAGGTTAAAAAAGATAGCTTTAGTAAAATTCTCACAGATTCGGAAAAATCTTTGAGACCCTATTCAAGAATCGAATTACTTAGATAGGTAAATTGGTACAGAACCCTCGCTGCACGAATTCGCCTCGTACTAGAATAGTTTTTTTGAGGAAAGCAGGAGCAGTTCAAGGATACGTGTCTGTAACAGACCTGCAAATTAACGTGATGTTTTCACTAATAGCTAACTTTTACACATGTTATAGTGGGCGCAGGGCAAAGCTGGTTCATTGTGAATTTTATTTTATTCTATATTATATTTAAGCCACTTCTGCAAAGCAGTAATTCTGGCGAAAGAGGCAGCCGCACTCGTGAGAAAACGGACTTCCTCACGCCCCAACCGCCGGGATCGGCGTGGGCTTGCAGACGACGAGCAATAGGTAGCTCGCCATTCGGCCGTCCGGTAATCGTCCGGATCGAGCCCGAGTCGTCGATGGTGCGTAGTGTTCCACGCGATCCTCAATAAGATGTCAGCAAACCGTAGGGGCCCAGTAGGACCGGAGCCTACTCGGGCCATGAGGTGGCTTTCCAAAGGGTAACCAGTGGTCCTGGAAAGCAAGGCAAAGAAAGTAAAAGTCTGACACGGCCTCTCGATTCGCCTTAGAGCGGAAAAAGTCATTGGTTGTTTACCCGCTTTAAAAAAAAACATGTAAGTAACTTTTCCAATTATGTACTAAAATTAATATCATTTACACATTTTGTGAACCGATGTCACTGAAAATTCCAAAGGGTTTTTACATAAAAATTTAACGCAAAAAAATAAGCTCCGTGTTTAGTGCCATAAAAAAAGCTCTTCAAAAATACTAAACTTCATTATTATGAAAAACAAAAGGCTTTTTACGTACAATAACAATACGCGTTTAAAATATTTGGTACTTACCAAGAAATAGCTTGAAGTACTCCGAGAAAATTATTTTATATCGCCGTTCCATAAATAGCTGTAGTGCAGGGACCTTAATTATTGAAAAAAAAATATATCGATAATATATCATCATCATTTCAGCCGAAGGACGCTCTAGAATGGCGACTACGTACCAGGAGACGCAGCGTTAGAAGGCTTCTCACAAGGTGGACCGATGACCTGGTGAGAGTCGCGGGAATGCGATGGATCCGAGACGCACAGGAGCGTTCGTTGTGGTGACACTGAGGAGAGACCTTTGTCCAAATAAATATATAATATTTTCACCAAATCGGTATTTTACAGGTTACATTTTGGAGAGTGTGCGCGGGAATTGCATGACTTGATTCCGCCATCTCCTTTCTACCATCGGACAACCCGACGAACGGCGAGTATCCACCCTTACGTTGTTGAAACTTCAACGGTCCGGACTAAGCATTTCGCTTCGTTGTTTATACCGCGTACATCGAGGGACTTTAACAACTTGCCTACTGCGGTCTTCCCGTCCGATTATAATTTAGGTGTCTTCAAGGCTAGAGTAAATAGGCTCTTAACAAACTAGTGCGCCTCATCATCAATGATTACATCACTAATTAGCATCAAGTGGGATCGCAGTCAATCACTAGTTTATCACAATAAAAAAAAAGCAGTCGAAGGGTAAAATCACCAATGTAACTGAACGCGATAAGTACACATAAACTGAAATCATGATCTGTCTATTCAATTATTTTACACCCGTATTTTTTAATTAGTACAAAAAAAATAGAGGCTCTACCCATACCCGTTACCGATCATTTTTGTGTAGTCAAAAGTAAAAAAAAAAAACGAAAACAAAATTGACAAAGAAAATTTGTCATAATTAGTAAATTCATAATTGAATTATTATAACAATTACTACTAGAAAATACTACGCGCAGTGTTTTTCCATTGTTTTTCATTCACAATCAATAGTCTGTACTATATTTCCATAAATTGAGGGACATTTTGGGATATAAATAAACTCTAATAACTCCGCTGTTTATGAATAGTATTTATTGAGACTTTACTACACAAACACACACTAAATCATAACGGGACCCTTTTCTAATTAAATAAGCCCTTTAAGTATTTGTACTAATTAAAACTAGGCAAGTGCGAGTCGGATTCACGCCCTGAGGGTTCCGTATAAACTAACTATCTATGTAAATAGTTCAAGTCCGGGATGGAGTCTAAAATATTTTTACGCATGCGAAAAAAAAATTGTGACGTAACAACAAATTTACAGTTTTCAGATTTAATCCTATATTTGTGCTAGAAGACCTTGCTTTATGCTTTTTAGGATTCTGGGTCAATGGGAAGTACCCTATGAATTTTAATTTCCTCGAGTGTGTCAAAATGTACGTTTTTTGCCACATAAACCGAAGTATCTTTTTTTCTTGTTAACTTAGAAGTTTGATCTTTTTACAGCTTCAATAATCTGCAGACTTGATTACACGGTTTTAATTTTAACTCGATACCTCCAGGCGTTTCCGAGATAAAGGGTCTTGACAGATAGACAGACGGATAGACGTATAACAAAGTGATCCTATAAGGGTTCTTTTTTTTCGTTTTGAGGTACGGAACCCTAAAAATTAGTGCTGTATAACAATGATGGCTCTTGAACTGAGTTTAAATATATTGGGGCATTACCATGAGGTATTAAAAAGCTGGTGTGTGAGCTAGAAAGAGAAATGGAGTTATTCACTCTTTATAACTTCATCCCTTTAACAGTTCAGTTTAGGTCGTAAACTAGATCTCATTAAGAGCTCGTGTTAAGGCATCTGATCGGGTTAATTTTCATGTGTCGAATTTGTTGTGCCTATAAGCAATCTCTTTTGCGCCAGTTTCTTGCCGCTGAGAGCGGTAGCTAAATGCGGGGCGGCGAGCGGTAAGATCAAAAGTATGAAAATGTTTGAAGCATGCTGCGAGATGCCGCTCATAGCGAAAACGCGCGCAGTTATCAATGCCACCCCGCTCGCCGCGCCGCGCGAATCTAAGACCGACGTTGTGACCAGGCCTTTAGGGTCTACGCTAGAGGAGCCGACCACGAGCCGAGCACAAGCCAAGCCGCTCTACTCACGGTGTCAAGTGTGGACGTAAAACTAGCCTACAACGATGACTGTCCTCGAACTTGATGCGAAACCCGTTGTGTTCGTCAAAAAACCAACGACATTCAAAGCACAGTCGAGCATGAACCAAATGCTCGAAGCGCGCTTGTCCGAGGAAAGTCAGTCTACACTGCAGGGACAAAGCCTACTGGGGCCATGGAATAGAAACCAAACCAAACCAGACCAAGAAAAAAAAAAAAGTTTTTAGTCAGTAAAAGTCTGACACACTATTTTTATATGATGATAAAGATTATATGACCGCCCAAGAGCGAAAGATGTCATTGGATGATTTACCCATCTAAAAAAAAGTCGGTCTACACTACACGAATTTGTGCTCGGCTCGTGCTAGTGTAGATCCACCTGTATATGTCACAGTACAAGTTGGTCTAGTCTGAATAGAGGCAAAACTACCTGCAACTCTATTATATGATGGTAAACCTGCAAAATCCTCCATCCCAGAAACTAATTCCACAACTGTAACAGAACGATAACCTCACAATACTAAACATTAATTTAAAATCAATATCTCGCCAGCCAGCACCCCAATCCGATTGAGTTTCAAATAACATAATCCTAACTTCATCGATATCGATATCGATATCTGCCCGTCTCTACGGTCATCAGCCAGCCTGGGGCTAAAAGTTGTCGGCACTATTATTATGGTAGGAAATTCTGCCAGTTTGCCCCGGGTTAGGAGTGAGATATCAGTGAAATGCCACGTTAGATCTATAGTTGTCACTAAGAAGCTAAATGATTTAGGCTTGTTTCTCAAGAAATATGTTTTGGTAGATGGATTTAGACACAATTTATTAAGAATGCATTTGGATTGCCTCAATTAAAAAAGAAGCCCACATTTGCTGCGTCCTGCTTTTCATACGACACAGCTGTACATTTCGCACCTGTATCACTCCACGAAGGTTAAGGAAGACATGGAGTATTTGAAAGTGAAGACTAATTGGACTCTGAGGGGCGAAAGGTTGGAAGCGAACCACGTTAGAAATAATAAACTTCTATTTACTATACACTAAAAACAAACGTTGCCCCACACTATAACTAACTCTTGTATCTTGGCTTTTTTTAAGGTGAGAAATCATATAATAACTTCTCTCGCTCAAGGACGCGGCGGGAGGGCGTGTCAGACTTTTACTGACTAAAACTACACCTACGTTCCACGGGTTTCCCTTTCGGAAGTAAGCCCATGGTCTCAGTAGACTTCGGCCCTATTGGGCTCCTACGGTTTTGCTGACATATCTTTAGCTTTGAGAACGTAAAACTAACACTTAAACTCACATACAGAGAACACTCAGACCGTGCGGGAATCGAACCCGCGACACGTAGCGCAGCAGCTAATGACTCAACCAATGCGACTTTGCTGTGTTAAAAACAGGGATTTTAATAACGTTAAAAAATTGGTATCGTTGCCTTCATCGTACGAAGGTAACGTCATTAATAAAGGTAACGTTATGCTTGGTAACGGTACTTGAGTGAACTTGTACCGGTAAACTGAGTAACGTTATCGGTTATGTTATCTGTAAATAGTAACGTTACCATGGCCCGAGGCTTGATAACGTTACAAATGCGTTACTAAAAAAAACCGTTAAATAATGTTATTTTCACGCATCAAAAACACTTTCACGATGCAACATTTTTCATTATGCATAAGAATCAGGTACATTTACCCTATTATAATGGAATCTAAAATGGAAAAGAAGAATCAAATAGGATACGTAAGATTAAAAGAATACACCACACAGACACAACACATTAAGTAACGAAAAAAGTATAGATACTTATAACGTTAATTGTTAACAGTATTTTAATAGATTCGATATCATAGTACCGTTACCTATGTTACCGTTAATATGTTAACTTTATGAAAATATCGTTACTTAACGATACTTTATTGTAATATAATATATAATATAATATTCACGCAACTATCACACAACGCCGTCTAGTCCCAAGCTAAGCAGAGCTTGTGTTTGAGTACTAGACAACTGATAAACATACTTAAATAATACCAGACATTGAACAAATGATTATGCTCATCACACAAACATTTGTCCTGGGTGGGAATCGAACCCACGATCTCTGGTATAGCAGTCAGAGCCACCAACCACTAGACCAACAGGCCAGTCAAACGTGTGAATTTGGTAACGTTAGCAAGCCCAAGTTAAAAATTTAAAGTTCATTGAACTAAAATGTAATCTATTCACTCTATGTGTTTTTAAACGATTTTTACAAAAAAAGGTCAAATTGTTAACTTATATTCAAAATCTGAGTCTCCACTCGTTAGCTAGTCAGACAATTTTATATATATTTACAAAGACATCTTATTCCACATTAAGAGGCGTTGTCAGAGGACTCCGAAACTGTTTACTGTCACTCGAGTCATGAAGATAAGGTTTACGAGGATTAGCTTTAAATGACGAGGTGCGAGCGAGAAATGAGCGAGGAATAAGCGGAGATGGTAAGATGTTTGTGGCGTTGAACGGTTTTCGAAAGGCTTTTCAATATCGTTTGCTGTTATTATTTCTGCATTGCTTTCTAATTAATACATATGTATTGTATTTTTTATCTAGTTTGACTGTCCTTTTGGTCTAGTGGTTAGTGGCTCTGACTGCTATACCGGAGGTCGTGGTTTCGATTCCCACCCAGGACAAATGTTTGTGTGATGAGCATGATTATTTGTTCTGTGTCTGGGTTTAATTAATCTATAATATGTATGTATTTAGAAATATATAAGTATGTTTATTAGTTGTCTAGTACTCATAACACAAGCTCTGCTTAGGTTGAGACTAGACGGCGTTGTGTGATAGTTGTGGAATATATATATATATTATATTATTTATAGTATGTTATTAAAAACAGTTAACGTGACATGGACAAAAAAACTAATAGAAAAGGAATTATGTGTACTGGTAACTGCTACGTATTGTTAAGTGTGGACCAGATGGTTGCAAACCAACGTCCCAACCAAGGTCGGTTAGTCCCGCTATGGTATGGTCCCGGTATGGCACCCTCTTAAAATACCTATCAAAAAGTCCCGCTATGGTACCCTTCAGTTTTTGGTACTGTTGTAAAGAAAAGTTATACAATGCGTTAAGAAAAAAATAGTATTAATAAAAAATATCTTTTCTTAACTATTATAGTTAAGCAAGATAATATTTATTAATACTATTTTTTAAACAAATCACGCTCGGTAATTGTCGTTTCACTTCAGGTAGTTACCTGACCAACCGGTTTTTTCGTAAAACAATAGAGACGAGCCCTTCCTCGAATTCGTATCTAGCTCTTCCCTTTTGTTTTTATGAAAATAGAGAGAGACAGTATTATTCCGGGTTTAGTTTGCTATTTGCAGCTGTACTTTTGCGATATGAGTAATTAGGATAGCTTGTTAGTTTATCTATTGCAATGTCTGGGTCAAGTAGTTCACGTGGTGTAAATTTAATAATTATTGACAGTCGACGCGGTGGAAAAACTTTATTACGTGCCGGACATAAATATATTAAACGCAGAGAAAATAAAAATTCAAGTACTTGGCATTGTGTAAATAGGAGAAATAGTATTAAATGTAGTGGATATATAACTATTGAGAATACCAATAATACAATAATTAAAGATTAGAAACACAGTGATCAGTGCGTGCCACATTTTGAAGACAATGAAGTTCAAATGGCTATAAGTGAGTGCAAAAAAGAAGTAAATTCAAATTACGGATCAGTACAGAAAATTTTCGAAAAACACATGGGTAACTTAAAAGACAAAGGGTTACACCTTACAGGAAATGTTCCTGACTATAAAAAATTAAAAACAGTATTATACAGACACCGAAATAAGTCGTTGAACGTACCAAAAACACAATTTAAGAATGTGGAAGAAATTATAATACCAGAAGAATTTAATAAGTATGTATTGGCTGATTATTGTAATGAAGACTGTAATCGAATAATTATATTTTCCTCGACAGAAGTAAAGGAATATATAAAATGTGTAACGCATTACTTTGGTGATGGCACTTTCGACGGCTGCCCAAACCCATTCGAACAAGTTTATGTCATTCATGGAGACATGGGAAGCACTGAGTTATCCACGAATGTAGCACCATTATTTTATATTCTGTTAAAAAACAAAGAAGGGAAAACTTATGAAAAAGTTTTCGAATTGATTAAACAAACTTTGCCTGAATGGCGTCCATCGAAATTTACCTTCGATTATGAAATAGGAGTAATAAATGCAGCAGCGAAGATTTTTCCTGATATCAAAATAAATGGATGTAACGTACATTTTCAAAAGAACGTTATCAAAAAAGCGAAATCTTTAAATCTCATGGAACACGAAGAGTCCTCGAACCATGTTAAGCAATGCATAGGCTTGGCGTTTTTGCCAAAACAAGATATTGAAGACGGCTGGCTGCATATAATGGAAAATAGGTATAATATCTTGGTTACTTTCCAAAATGATGTTTGAGTACTTAACTCTAATTATATGGCAAAAAAGTAAAGAACAACAATATCAGTAAGGACCTGTTAATTTCATTGCTTTACAAGTACGAACGTTTAATAAGTATTTTTTTTCAGTTTCGACGATGAAGCTATGACCAAATTCAATGACTATTTTGTCACTCAGTGGCTTGAATATCCAGACCTCATTTGGTGTTGCCATAATGAACGCCATAGAACAACTAACTTGGCGGAATCATGGAATGGCAGATTCAACAAAATTATTGGAAAAAATCCCAGTTTATTATTGTTTCTGCAAACAATTGGCAACGACACATGTCACTTTGATATAAAACAAGCCAAGTAA
Source organism: Mythimna vitellina (assembly GCA_949316375.1). Classification (NCBI taxonomy): domain Eukaryota; kingdom Metazoa; phylum Arthropoda; class Insecta; order Lepidoptera; family Noctuidae; genus Mythimna; species Mythimna vitellina. The sequence goes on along the minus strand of OX438702.1, from coordinate 20,322,241 downwards.
GTTGTATTTTTTAGACAATATTTTTAAGCAGATATAATATTTTTAAAAGCAGATATATATTTTTTTACATAATACGAGTACATAGAAGAATTTGAAAATGGATTTGATTTTATTTATTTTGGTAGATATTATTGGTTGTCGCCTTCTATTACAGACGGTTACTGAAAAAAATATAGCTTAACTTAAATAACTGATGATTTTTGTTATAGCTTTCGACTAAAAAGATCACCTATAAATTCAAGAAAAAGAACAAGTATAGAAATCGACCGCCAGATTCAAAAGCTAACAAAAAGTTACGAAAATAAAGCTATCTCCATTGGTGATTTTCTGATTAACATATCAAAGTCAATATTTCGATCAGAACATTTAAAAAAATAGTTTATTTTAATTTTGTTTTTAGCCTATTAAAATGTTTAATACTTTTTCTCGATGTTGATTATTTTTTGTAGTTTATGTTTACAATTTGCGCCTTTTTCTCCATGTTGATTATTTGTAATTAATATATTTGTCTAGTTGGTTGTTGATTATTTTTGTAGTTTATATAAATTTACAATTACTGCCTTTTCTCAATGTTGATTATTTGTAACTAATATTTATGTCTGGATGTTGTTTTTATTTGTAGTTTATAATATTTACAGTAATACTTTTCTGAGATGTGGATTTTTTATATTTTTTTTATTGTTGATTATTGGTAATTAATATTGTTGATTATTTTAAAAATTACATTGCAATTAATATTTCGTTTTACTGTTTGATATTTTTTTATAAATATTTTGAATTAATAAAAGACTGATTTAATATCGCAAACAGACGTTTTATTGATACACTCCTAAAAGTATTTATTTATAGATACACTTTTCTTTTCAGTTGTACCTTCTATTGTCTAACGTAGATCTAAAAGATGGGTACCATAGCGGGACTTTTTGATAGGTATTTTAAGAGGGTGCCATACCGGGACCATACCATAGCGGGACTAACCCACTAAGGTGACCTTGCTAGTTTCAATCCGTGTAGACAGCAGTTTTAATCCATGACGTTCAACGCCCTTGGTTGGGAGGCGCGTTTTCCCAACCACCGAACGTGTTGGCGCTTGGTTTACATCCATGTAGCCGCAACACAAACCAAACACATAAACCAAGGTCACCTTGGTTGGAACGCTAGTTTGCAACCGTCTGCTGATCCCATTATGCTGACCTGGACCTATTTGGCAGGACCAGGACCTATTGGACAGCCGTGAGACACACAATGTTGAAGTATTTAAGATTTTTTATTATAATTGTTATTTCATCGTGTGTATTTGTGTGCCAAATAAACTTGTTTTTCTTTCTTTCGGTATACCAAATTTAAGAACAAATTCTTATTCCCATCCCTTGTTTTATTTATGTTATATCTAAAATCCTTTTTACCGACTTCAAAAAAAAGGTGGAGGTTATCAATTCGGTTGTATTTTTTTAATGTTTTTTACCTCAGAACTCCATCGTTTATGGACCGATTTGCAATTTTTTTTCCCCTTATATATATGCTTCCTGAGGTCGGTCCTATTTTTTTCAAAATCTAGTTCTGATGATGGGATCCATGAGGAATCGAGGGAACTCTTCAAATATTATAGGCAACCATATAGTGATTTAAGTATTTTCATCAAGGAATTATGCATTTACAGTAAAAAAGTAACATTTGATGAAGTGGAACTGGTGAAGAAGATCAGAAACGACCAACGGAACTTCATACTCACATATATATCACTATGAAGATAGTTAAGCGACTCATCATCATCATCATCTTCCTGCCCTTATCCCGTGTTAAGCGACTATGACAATACAAATAAATTAATGGTTTTGAATAGATATGTTGAAAATAGTATCATCAAAATGATCTGATGATGATGATGGGGCCGGAAGATAGGCACCGGAACTCCGTAATTAATCAATATATCCTAGCCGTTTTTCAGCTTAATAGAATTGTCATGAGATGCACTTTGGCTATAAGGAACTATCAAACTGATTTGATGATGGAGCCGGAATGTGGAAGGTGTGCACGGGAACTTCAAAATAAAAAAATGTATCCTAGCAGTGTTTGGGTTAATTAGAATCGTCATGAGAAATAGACAGGCACTCTGGCTATAAGTGTATCGCAACTAAAATTGTGAAATAAAAAAATAAAAATAAAAACCCGACTTCACTAAAAACACTAAAACGATCAAAATAACTTTGATTTCGGAAGTCGGTGTTTCTCGGTATTGTTTGTTTCTTGTTTAACACTGATTTCCGATTTACTAAAACCAAATAGAATCTACTTACACGACCTACACAACCCATTAAAAATTCATTTCGTTTTAAGATGGTCCATATTCGTAAAGGTCAGACGTCTTAGCCTAACCTCACTGACCCCTTTCTCGCTTCGCTTCGCTATATTTGTAACCAAATCTCAATGTTTTAACTGCAGAACACAACGAGGCTTTAGTGTTTTTTACGAAACTTCTATCAAGCGCTGTAAAAGTCTCTTAGCTGTATTAAAAATGTATGGAAGAATAAAGTGTGCAATATTTTTTTTTAACAAGTTACTTTTTTTTTAAATAGACCTTTTAGGAGAACAGAGTTAAATTCTCGAATTATTTTTTAACTTTATTTAGAGAGATATGTTTATGGAAATAATTTTATATTATAAATTTAAGTTTAAGTGTTTGGATCTTTGTGAATGAACAAGCTTTGGCCAGCGGCTTCGCCCGCATTATTTTTATTCTTTGTATTGCATCATAAAAGAAACTGCTGTCTGTGAGTCTGTGAGTGAGTAAGGACTTTGCCTTTTATATAAGATTATTTTTAGGATATGCGAAACCTGAATATAGTTTATTCAAAATCAGTAACTGAATCAATTCCAATAATTTTTACACCATGTTATATTTTTACCCAAAAATATTTTAAAAAAGCTCACAAGTTGGATACATCATCAACACTAAGTACAAAACAGGTCGCGGCAGATCATAGCGGGCATTAAACGCCAGCGCACAGCTGGGTGCGGGAGCAAGTTACAAAAAATTGGGATATAGAATACTGTTCGTTATTTCTCGCTAGTACGTTCTATTAGAATAAACAATTATTACGCGAACAAAGCCATAGGCAGGAGTTAGTTTTATTAAAGAACATAACGGTATTCAAGGTTAGTTGCGAATTCAACAACAGTTGAGAGGATCCCAGTTGTGACCCGGGTCCTCCATTCCTGAGTAGGGTGGAAAATCTTAGGTACTAACCCTTTTGTTAGTACCTAAGCTGCTCCACTAGGTACACGATTAGTTATTACACTTAATATTTTAAAGACGAAAATTTCCATTTTCAACCGACTTCAAAAAAAGGAGAGGTTATAAATTTGGTTGTATTTTTTTTATCATCATTTTTTATGTTTGTTACCTCAGAACTCCGTCGTTTATGGACCGTTTTGCAATTTTTTTTCCCTTAAGGTATGCCACAGGTGTAGGTGGGTGTAGGCTATGTTCAGCGATAAGACCGCCTTTGTACCCACATATTTAAGTTTGTGTACTATTTGGGTGTACAATAAAGTTTATTCTATTCTATTCTATTCTATTCTATTCTATTCTATTCTATTCTATTCTATTCTATTCTATTCTATTCTATTCTATTCTATTCTATTCTATTCTATTCTATTCTATTCTATTCTATTCTATTCTATTCCATTTTATTCTATTCTATTCTATTCTATTCTATGCTTTCAGATTGGTACCATTTTTTTCAAAATTCACTGTTGATGGAATCCATGAGGAATCGAGGGAACTCTTCAAATATTATAGGCAATCTTATGGTGATATTGATATTTTCATCGAGAACTTAAGCATTTACAGTCAAAAAGTAACATTTGATGAAGTGGTACTGATGAAGAAGACCAGAAATAGTCAACGGAACTTCATACTCACATAGATATCACAATGAAGATTTAAGATAGATAGTGACTATGGCAATACAAATGAATGAATGGTTCTGAATAGTTTTGTTGAAAATGGTATCATCGAACTGTTCTGATGATGGAGCCGGAAGGTAGACACAGGAACTCCGTAATTAATCGATGTATCTTAGCTGTGTTTGGGCTTATTACGAGTAGAATTATCATGAGATGCACTTTAGCTATAAGGTACTATCGAACTGATCTGATGATGGAGCCGGAAAGTGTAAGGTAGACACAGGAACTTTATAATAAAACAATGTAACCTAGCAGTGCTTGGGTTAATTGGAATAGTCATGAGAAATAGGCACTCTGTTTATAAGTGGATCGCAACTAAAAAGTATGAAATAAAAATAGTCTTACAAAAAAAAAAAACCAATTCCACTAAAAAAAAAACGCCAATCGGTGTTTCTCGGTATTGTTTGTTTCTTATTTAACACCGACTTCCGAAATTAAAATTATTTTGATCCTTTTAGTGTTTTTGAGTGAAGTTGGTTATTTTTTTTTTTGCAATGCGATTTTTTGTTACCCCTTAACGCTCAAACGTCTGAACGGATTTATATTGAATTTGGCACACGAGTAAGTAATGTCTTGAAATAAAATATAGGATATCTTTTCATCGCGGGAATATGTTTCTTTAGGATCACTTTCTACTTTCAAGCCGACGAAGTCGCTAGCGATCCTAGTTTTTTTGTAACATGAAGAGCCTACTATAGGTTGGATAGTTGGAAAACGTTGGATGAGGTTAAAGATCTAAAATGAAACGAGCGCAACTACAAGACGTCTATTCACTCAAAAATAACTCTGAATGGTCGAAGACTGAATGGTGTTTTTTTAGGGTTCCGTACCTCAAAAGGGAAAACGGAACACCGTCTGTTTGTCTGTCTGTCATACCCTTTATCTCAGAAACGCATGAAGGTATCGAGCTGAAATTAAAACCACAATACTCAGGTCTGCGGTTATCGAAGTTGTGAAAAAATCAAACTTCTAAGTTAACGAAAAAAAAAAGATACGGCTGTTTATGTCGCAATAAACGTATATTTCGACACTCTCAAAGGAGTCAAAATTCTAGTGTACTTCCCGTTGACCCAGAATCCTGAAATTTTGCGTAAAGCAAGATCTTATAGCACATAGTATATGAATAAAACTGGAAACAGAAAATTTGTTGTTACGTACGTCAAAAAAGTGTTATTTTTTGGGATTTGGAAAAACCTTCACGACTCCAATCGGAAATGGAACTCTTTACGTAGGTAAGTTTATAAGGAACCTTCAGGGCGCGAGTCCGACTCGCACTTGCCCAGTTTTTTTGGTTTTGCACTATCTGTACTTATAGTTTAGAAAGTATTTAGTTTTTACAGTCACTTTGTTTAAGTCCCATTAGAATGTGGATGTTATCATCATTTTAGCCGAAAAACGCCCAGTGCTGGATATACACCTCACCCAAGAGTCGCCCCAACGAACGGTTTTGTGCGTCTTACATCCATCAGATACATCGGATACATTGCTCAAAGAACAGATGGTTGGTTTGGTTGATGGTGGCCTCGTATCGGAAGACTTAGCGTTGGTAGGCCTCTTAAAAGATGGACTGCGCAGTGACCTGAGGGGTTACCATGACGTTCAAAGTAAGATTGTTTCATTCTTATTTCAGTGTGGGTAAGAGACAGAGCTATACAGGTTGTCTAGCGCCATCTCTTACCCACTCTGGAAATATGGATGAAACAATCTTACTTTAAACGTCATGTTAGAGGTCCTGGTGATGTTCGCGGAAATTCGATGGATGCGAGACGTGCAGGAAAGTGAATGTAACACATTCCTAAGTTTTTTGTTTCTCTATTATTATTATTATTACTTATCTACATTGTGCTCACATATTACAGCTACAAGAAATATGTAACTCATGATATGATTTAAAAGAGTGTCCATGGAGTTTCTTGCACGTTTTTCTCCATAGAGATCTACGCTTTGGAACGTGTAATTTCAATTTTTTTTTTACTGACCTACATTTTGACATTTATTTAGTGCCTGTAATTGGTCTTTTAGAAATAAACGTTTCTAATTTCTGATTTTGGAGCAAATGTATCGAGTTAGCTTAGTCGGCAGACTTAAGCGTAATAGTGGATAGGTTTGACTTGCAGCGTTATTTATACTCCTTTTGCAAGTAACTCAGGTATTTTTTTAATCACATGAAACTCAGTTTTAGTACGCGTTAAAAGTCTTTTATGCTCCCATTTATACCTTACCTTGAAATTGCCCGAGACCTTAAATTGTAGAGGCAGGTATCTATGCAAGTACCTAATGAAATTTTTCACGCCCACCGTAAAAGCCTAAAATAATTAATTAAAAATGTTTTATCACGTTTAACACATTTTTATATTTCAACGGGAGCTGAAAAATAAAAGTTAGAGTTATGGAAATTATGAATTTGGTGAAAAAAGTTTTTGCAAAATAACTGGTACCTGACGAAAAAAGAATTTTATTACAAAATTGGATACACAGTGCTGTATAATGTTCACAGAATTTTGTAAAATACTCATTTATAGGAATTTTGACGTAAATTTTTTTTCAATTGTTATTTTAAAATACTCTGAGTATACTAGGCATGCCTTTTAAGTTCTGTCGTTTCCATATTTCCCAGCAATTTTGAATTTAGAACTGTTCTATATTCGAATGTGTTTAAATTTTGAATCTCAAAACCGTTAAAAGTATTAAGATTAATGCTATCGTTCAGTCACAGCGTCGATTGGAATCTGTCAGGTTACGTACAAAAATGAACCTTTCTAAGGAAAATGTTCATGCAATTATTTTCTACAACTTTAGAATGCCTCGTATTGAACTCTACTTGCAGGCACGTAAAAAAACTACCAATATAATATCAAGAGAATGGACAGCCTTCTGAAGTTTTTATTTATTAAAACTTCATGCAACACAAAGGTACAAAGGCGGACTCAATGCCTTAGGCATTCTCTACCAGTCAACAGAGGGTGGTGAAGAGAAAACATGGTAGGTGCATAAAAAAAGAAAATATTATGAAGAAAACATGGGTAAAAATGTATACACGGTGTCTTTGACATCGACGCACAAACGAATACCACAGATCCAGTACATGATTCTGGACCCCCCAGCGGTGGAATTTTTTGTCGGCTTTTTCCTAATTATTAAAAAAAAAACTGTACTTTTTTTTAAGCCCCAATTATCCACGGGTAGTGTGAAACCGAAGCCCGGTGCCCCGGGATGAAGGCAAGGAGGGAACAGGAGTGGGTTTTTAGTCAGTAAAAGTTTAACACTACCTCTCGCTTCGCCCAAGAGCGAAATTTGTCATTAGATGATTTTCCCACCAACAAATAAAAAAAACCCCAATGATATTTTTAGTAAACAGAAAGAAAAAGTAATTAAAAAGTCATCGGGATAAATAAAATCGTTATTCTTATTAATCTTGATGACATTTTTAATTTTAAAAGTAATTCATTCATTTTTTCACAAAAAAAAATAATTAAAAATAACGATTTTATACAGTTTAAATTCAAAAACGTAAAGATTTTTTTAATTAGGAAAAATCCGGCGTCAAAGTTCATCACAGGGGGGTCCAGAATAATGTACCGGATTCATGGTATTCGTTTGTGCATCGATGTCAAAGACACCCTGTATAGATGTGTGAAAGCGAAGCCTGGGGCCCCGGGATGAAGGCAAAGAAGGGACAGGATTGGGTTTTTAGTCAGTAAAAGTCTGACACTATCTCCCGCTTCGGGATTTGTCATTAGATGATTTTCCCACCTAAAAAAAAAACCCTAAATTAAAGGCGTTTTCCTTCATTTTCCCGCCGTCGACGTTTTCGTCTTAAAACGAACTACATTCTTATTTAATAAGTGGTCTTCCACTTAGTATAGAACTAGCTGTTGCCCGCGACTTCGTCTGCGTTAAGTTCGTAAAACTGTACAATCACTCTGTGCTTGCAATTCATTCCGAAAGCATCGCAATAATTTATTGTACTTTAACATAAAACGGTTAAAGGTAAAAATATCCGAATTGAGAACCTCCTCCTTTTTTAGAAGTCGGTTAAAAACACAAATTACCTTCAGGAAACACGTTATGTACTCGTCCAGATCCAGATGTATGAACGTCAATGAATAGAAAGAGTATGGGTCGTAGCAGTTGGCATTTCTGCCTACCCCAAGGGAAAAGTCATTAGTTTATGTATGTTTCTGGTTTATGTTCTGGTAAAACAACATTGTATGATTTTAACCCCTCGCCACAGTGAGCACGCCACAATCAAATCGCAGCGGTAATGCCTGTCTTTGAGAAGTGTCTACAGTGGCGTCACGGCATCCTCTTTTTGTGCAGGACTCACCGGTTGTGGGTGTTACGGAAGGTATCTGTGTCGAATTCAGCGGGAAGAAACACTCGGGTCTCACCATTGTGCGAATCACCCGGAGAATACGATGGAGCATACGGTGGAAGTCAGTCCCGCTTGGTCGGAGAGCCGGCGCCGCCTTGTCCTTATGGGGGCGATTGGTGGAGAAAATGACAACCAGTAGCCTCCTTCAGTGACGCACTACGATCAAAGAAGGTGGCTGAAACTATGAGGGATAGGACATCCTGACTCCTCAGCGGTCGCTGCAAGGGACGCTCCGGGTGTTGGAAGCCGCAAGGCAATTCCCAGCCATTGCAAACACGGGATTGCGGTGGTGCTGTCCGGCCGTCTGGTCAAAGCAGTCCTGAATCGACGGCGCGTAGTATTCTACGCGCGACTCAAAGAGATTTCAGCAAATGGATAGGGCCCTCTAGGACCGATGTCTGCAAGGGCTGCAAGATTGATCGAAAGAGTTATTTCCCATAACAATTTTCGCCTCAATAACTTTTCACTGAAGAGTTTAAGCAGTTAGACAGCTTTGATAGAGGTAAACGAAGGAGCATAATCGGGACACCGACCTTCAGCTGGATAACGTGCACTGATAGTGAAAAGCCTTAAGTGAATCCCAAAACTACCATCATCATCCGGCAGGCATTAAGTCCGCCGCTGTACATTTGTGCATAAAGGATTAAATAAATAAATAAATAAATCATCAACTATCTTCTTCCACAACAGTACTTATGAAGAATTTGCGAGAGCATGCTTGCATTGATTATTGCAGTTTGATCATTTTAAGCGTTAGAATTACGTGTTCATTTACCTAGGATATTTTGGTGTGTATTTAATTGATATCCCCGTATATAAGACAAATGATTTTTCCATAGTGGGAACTACCTAAGAGTCTCCAACTTATGAATGAACTACGGCGAAAACTTGTGCGCGTGTATCCCCGTTCAATCGAACTCGCATATTGATGGCCAAACCGAGAAATTACTGACACCGATTGCCTCTATGAGGACACGGCAGTTCACTCAAGATGGATAGACCTCCACCGCATGCTACACCGAGTCCTCCAGGCGATTCACAAAATGGTAATATCAGGGTACTTTCAACCGAACCCAGAACAGAAACCGTTCGAAACACCCACAACAGTCCTGAGCTTATCCATAAAACAATGAAATTACGGTTAACAAATGTAGAAGCCGATAAGTGTTATCCCTGAGACTGGCCTCCCTTAGAGGGTTGTTCCAGTGTTGGTCACCACTCATTGCAAAGAGGTAACGTCCAGATATCGACGTAAGGCAGCAAGGAATCTGAGATACATTATACGTTGTCGAACTGTGATCAGAAAAACACATTCGATCCCGTTTTATATGAAGCAGTGACTGTAAATAATAAAACACACCATTATTAATCCGCAAGGTGCCATCATGCCGGAGGACACAGTGGAGATGTGCCCTGCAAGGGCGGAGCACCGCCGTGTCCTCGTGGAGGTAATCGGCGTCAGTGACCTCTCGCGCCGGGCTCTGATCCAGAGCGAGGAGTAATGGCAGGCGTTCGCCTCCTTCTGCAAAGCCTTAATGCTAGCGAAGGCGGAGGCCGCACGCGTTAGGGAACGAACGGCCTCACGCCGAGCCGAGATTCCGACCCCGACTACCAATCACGGTAGACGCGGGCTTCCGGACGTCGAGCAATAGGTAGCTAGCCGTCCTGTAGTTGACAGGATCGAGCCCAATCCTCAACAGCGCGTAGTGATAGACACAGGTGTAGTTTTAGTCAGTAAAAGATTCTGACACTATCTCCCGCCCCGCCTAAGAGCGGGGGATGTCATAAGATGATTTTCCCACCGGAAAAAAAAAAATCAGTATAAGATTGACACGTCCTCCCGCTCCAACCAAAGCGGGAGAAGTCATTGGATGATTTCCACCCTTAAAAAAAGAAAAAAGGTGCCAATCATCATCATTATTATTTCAGCCGAAAGACGTCCACTGCTGGACATAAACCTCCCCAAGTGTCGCTATAATGACCGGTCCTGTGAGCCTCTCATCCATCGGATTCCCGCGACCCTCACCAGGTCATCGGTCCACCTGGGGACCATCCAACGCAAGGTACCCTGTAACCCCTTCCGAAAATGTGGCCGTGTTATTTTAAAGTGAATAATTAAATACATATAGGTATTTACTTTTATCGTCTTTAGATGGTATCCCTTGAATAATCACGGTCAATTAGCTTGCTACAATAATGGGAAAAAAATAAGCAGTAGGATTGTTAAAAATGCCTTCGTCTTACACCAGTTTAACCATAACTGTAAACGTGGGCGATGGCCATTCTTCTGCCACTCAGAAAATTACGTAAAATACGCAATGCCATCTATCAAATTTAATATGAAGTTCAACCGTCATTGTCATCATTATTTCTACTTTGAGTCTTTAGATGGCGTTGCGAGTATCTGAATTGCTTATGGTGTCATATTTTACTTCTCGAAAACTTTGATTTCATACCGTTTGTCTTTCATATGCTTTGTTTCATTGCGATGAAACAAAGCCTAAGTAAGACAATTATCAAGTTCCAATTCCAACAATTTAAATGTATAAAAGTTATCTACATCGATTTCTAAAATTAATAATACGCATTTCACTAAAAATTTCTACAGATATATTATATACGTAGATTTATATAAAAAAAAATTGTAAGCATGCAAAAATATATAAAAAAATCTTATTCGCGATGACAAAATAGAACAAAAATTTCTCCTAAGAGAGCCGTATGGGATTTGAACCACCTTCACATTACATGAAAGTCTAGTTACGAAACCACTGTGCTGCGGTCTTCGATAAATAAGCTATAAAATAGACGTTCTTATATAAACGTCATAATTGACTGGTTGGCTCCCTAACGATGATAGCGTGATGATTTTCGTTTTAGAAGTTAAATTTGCAGCTAAATGGAATAATGTAACATTATAGTACGTGATTTTACTCGTCGCTTTGATTTTATTATGTGTTTTGATTAGTTTTTACAAAATATTTAGAAGATATCGAATAGAAATGTCAATTTTATTTTGAAAAAATGGTAAAAGTTATTTTAATACAAAAAAATAAGACAAAATAATGTCAAAATTTTTAACTGTAGCTGGGATTTGAACTCGCGGCAAATGTCGTTCAATACCTACATTTTGGATTATTGCTCACCCCACATAGCAAATAGCGTGATAGTTTATAGCCTATCAGTTGCCCTGACCTATAAGGATTGTGTATGCAAAATTTGAACAGGATCGGTTCAGTAGTTTTTGCGCCAACTAATACCATCACAAAAGAATTTTACTGTTTTATTATATGTATAGATAAGACAACTAACGACAATAGAGTAACTGGCAGTGTCCAGTCCGTTAAATTTTGCTTGTTGCAACAAACTAAAGAGCTTTCTCATTAATGTTTTTTTTTTTTAAAAAACGTTGCCCCTCACTAATATTTAGTCCTGTTTCGTATATGCGTTCACAAACATGTAATTTCACACTCTATAGCTCCAACATAGTTGAACATTGTACACTGACATTTGGTCACAAAAAAAAAAGAAAAAATAAAAAGAATAAATCAATTATTTCCACTTTTTTAATTGGAATAAAGTCGGCGGAGATCCCAATAAAACAGTAAAAACATTCAATTTGATATGTCAACTACGGGATGGGAACATTGATTGATGACCAAGCGGGTGCTAGTGTGGACATAAACTGAATTCCCTGTTTTTTTTGTATGAAATGCATCAGTTGCTCGTGTCATGCCTTTTTCGTGATGGATGGAGATTACATTAGGTAGTACGGAAATATCTGATGTTGTTTACATTCTACATGTACTTATTCCTTTAATTGTTTGTGTGTAGTTGTGACCCCATATTTTTTGTAATTAATAAGTTCACGTTCATGGATAAAGTGAGAAATGAATATATTAGAGGAAGTTTGAAAGTAGCGCCAGTGACTGAAAAGTTGAAGGGGAATCGTTTGTCTTGGTATGGTCATGTAAAGAGAAGAGATGAAACACATGTTAATAAAAGAGTTATGAGTATACATGTGGATGGGTGCAGAGGGAGAGGGAGGCCAAAGAAAAAATGGATGAATTGTGTGAACAGTGATATGAAAGAAAAGGAAGTTAGTGATAGTATGACGGTTGACATGATAGAATGGAAGAAAAAAACGTGTTGCGCCGACCCCAAATAAGATGGGACAAGGGCAAGAAGATGATGATGAATAAGTTCACGTTTGGGTCAATAATTTGGACAAAGAACGAGTCAGCCTTTTGGTTGATACGTCGGTCGGTGAGAAATATCCTTGAAAAGGACTCGTGTACTTGGACGGCATGACCCAAATTTTTCGACCCTTAACAGCTCAAAACTGTAATTATCAAATAAGGTTATAATATTTGAATATATCTAAAAACCGAGTAAAAAAACAAACGTCAAAGTAAATAGTGTTTTAAAAATATGCATGCATAAAATATGTTGAATCGTCTGCCATGCTTCTGCAGTGCTTTCAGCATGTTCGCTGAATCGCGCACGGATGGCTTTGATGCCACGCCAAGAAGACAGCATCACTATTTTATCAGATTCTGTGGCAGCAACAAAAGCATCCTTAAAATGATGGCTGTAAGTTTGACAGTCCTCTGGCGAAGAACCTTACCCAGAGGAATATTGATTTTAGTTATTAACTACTAAAATAAAGTTTTTTTTTTTTCGGGTGGGAAAATCATCTAATGACATCCGCGCTCCTGGGCGGAGCGGGGGATAGTGTCAGACTTTTACTGACTAAAACCCCATTTCTGTTCCATCTCTGCCATTTTTTTTTTTTTACAGGGCCCCGGGGATTTCTTTTGCATCACCCATGGCCCCAAAAATAATGTTTTAAGATCATACCTACTATCAATTTTCTTGTAATGAATGGACCAATACAATGTCTAAACAGTAGTGGCCCGATATTTGAGATGTAGGTCGCAGGTCCAATCGCAGCCAGGCGCATTACTTTGTGTAATTTATTTTCATCATCACTGCTCACAAAAAGGTGAAGGAAAACATCGTTAGGAAACCGGCATGTCCTCGAACCAAAAATTTGAGGTCATGTGACATCCTCCAATGTATGGCAATGACTGCTTCTGCACATGTGGCCCCCTGGTAGCTCATAATATTGTGTAAATGTATCTATTAACTGCTCTACATTTGTTGTAATATATACTTTTTTTCTTTCTAACACATTGCTTTTGCAATATTTTTTTTATTATTATTTATTTTGTTAACGTATCATTTATTAATAATTGTAATTATTTATTTTACTTGCTTTTATTTATATAGCCTCTTTTATAATGGGAATGTGAGAACACTGTAGACTCCGTGAATTCTTAGGTTACTTTTTATTATGATTATTTTTATTGTACTTTTCAGTACAATATTGACCAGTCTACACTGTCCTTACATAATATCTACATATGCTCTAATATGGAAATATTGTAACAACATTTTTTTTTTTAAAAGAGTAACCATGGAGTTTCCTGCCGGTTCTTCTCCATAGAAAACGACCAATTTGGAACCGTGCACTAGCTTCTGACGTTTTATAAGTGCCCATGTAGGCCTATGTGAATTAAAAAGCTTTTGACTTTGACTTTGACCAACCCGCACTGGGCCTGCGTAGTGGATTACGGCTCATTCCCTCTCCTAGAGAGGAGGCCTGAGTCCCAGCAGTGGGAACATTATAAGGCTGATTATGCTATGCTAATACAATCTCTGAATAAATAAATTGATAAGCAGGTACACTGTGTAAGTAAAACGTGTATTTAGTTTATCAATTATCGTAAAAAAACAAACAGAAAAAATAAACAAACGACAAAATCGGAAAACATGTAAACGTTGGAGAAAAAAGGTTACAAACACACCAATTGTTCCACTTCCCTCTTCAAAGAAAACATATTTTCGGATTCTAACAGACATGGAAGATACGTCAAAGCACAAACGCAACTAATAATATTCCCAAAGTTTTCCCTCAATGGGGAAAGAACACAACAATACTTGTTCACATATGTTTAAGTGCAAAGTTACTATTCTCAAAGTTGTTCGACACTTTCCCAAAATTTTCCCATACCTCGTCGATATTTAAAGGTGATGGTTCACCGAGAGCATTAAGGCCAGGTTCTACTAATTTTTTGCTTTTTTGAATCTCTAGAAATCTATAAATATAAAAGAAATCACCATGATAAATTAATTTATTAAAATTGACCAAATAACCAACCGTTGCGTAAAAATCAAAACATGATATAAATAGGTTGGCTTGATAGAAAAGATCACGAATCAGATTCTAACTTACGATTTCAAACGTGTATATCTACGAGATTACTTTACGGAAATATTTGAAGGTTACATAAAATAATAAAGCATGTTTTTAAAAGCGTTTGGCGAAAACAAAAATCTTGAATAGTAACTATGTTATTTTTTTTTTTATAAAAATAAACGGGGCCGCAAAATTGACATAGACCCGGGCAAAACCCCTACAAAATACTCTGTAACTACAAGCGGCTCTTAAGGTTATATGACAGTTATTTTTTTTTTCTATAAATATAATGTCTAAATCATACGTCTGCTATTTTTTTTCACAGCTGGCTGTTGTCGAAATTTTATTAATTAGGTACTAGCTGCCAACCGTAACTTCACCACCGTACTCTGTTCGGGGACGAACATCCTCACGCCCCAGTCGCCGGGATTCCGACCCCGACTTCCAGCCACGGTAGGCGTTAGCTTGCGGACGACGAGCCATGGGTAGCTCGCCGTCCGGGCGTTCGGTAACTGTCCCAACCGAGCCAAAGTCGTCGATGGCGGGTAGTGTTCCACGCGCACCTCAGAGATGTCAGCAACACCGTAGGGGCCAAGCAAGGCCGATACTAGCTAGGGCCGTATGGAGTTTCTAAAACGAAATCTCGCGCTCCCAGACCGTAAGGACAACAGCCCCCCTAGCCAAGTTACAATCGTATCGTTCGCGCCGAACGTCCCGAGTAGGCCACGCCTCCGATTCCTTTGTTCTGACATCATCTCAACGCTCAGTCACGTGGTCAGAACAAAGGAATCGGAGGCGTGGCCTTCTCGAGGCGTTCGACGCAAACGAAGCGATCGTAACTTGGCTAGGGTGGCAGGTGAAAGTCTGACACGCCCTTTTGCACCACCCTAGAGTGGAAGAAGTCATTGGATGAGTTCCCATCTGAAAAAAAGCGCCGTTACAATAATGCAACAGCTTGACACACTGACCAAGAGCATTCGTTTTTGTAACCGAACTGTGAATGTAACATACTGTTAGATTTGTAACACAATGTGGGAGGAGAGCATTCAAACGTGTAACACCAACTGGGACCTTACCACGAAAAACTAGTTTTTTTTTTTATTTGAAAATATTACAGTATTACCCAATGGTTGACTGGTAGAGAATGCTTTGTGGCATTAAGTCCGCCTATGTACCACCACTGTACATGAAGTTTAAATAAATAAATAAATAGTATTGTATAGTTTTGAATCATATTTGTTTTCAATTTGTAAATTTGAGTACCATGGGGCTATTTATGGTTATTAGGTTATTATTGGACTTGTTTGACATAAATGAGCATGGCTGTTGAGAGTTAGTCATGCTCACTCAAATGTCTCACTGATGGTGGCGCGTGTGTTGGATCATTCAGTTCCCTTCAAAATGGTTGAACTGAGTGGTGCTAATATTCGTGTCATGTCTGTGAACGGGTGCTGTCTGTTGCGACTGCTCATGTCTTAGCTGCCAGTTGCTATTTTAATATCTGTATTTTGTTTTTATTTTTACTTCATTTACATTGTTCTCACATGATAGTAGCGACAAGAAACATGTAACCGAGATATTTGTAATACACTTCTGGACACATCTATTGGCCTACCTTGTATTTTCAGTTTCGTTTGGTCCTAGCTAAAATTTTATATTAGGTCGAGCAAAAAGTTTTTATGCAGTTTTGAACCTGGCACATTCACAATTTCATTCAATAGTCTTTTTTTGAATTTCGAACACAGAATTTAAAGAAACAAAAGACAATTTGGAGCCTGTTTGTTGATATCAAACAATCGAATACTAAGAAAACTTGGTTTTATTGGTTTACTTGGATTTAATTCTTGAAAAAGTGATTGATATCTTTGGTTTTGCAACAAACATTACTTATTCTTAACATTAAGGTGAGGTTCTATCAATAATCTATGGATACTTCACCTGAAGTCGCCGCCCAAGCTGTGGCACTTATTCAGGCCGGACACAGCCAAAGAAACGTGAGTGCTCAACTTAATTTAAGTCGATCTGCGGTCCGAAATGTTTTTGTTTTTTTGTTCGTCGCCAAGGAAGGCCACGATCTCGGGTCACAACTGAAAGGCAGGATCGATTCATCGTGACGACCAGCTTGAGAAATCGTCACCTTACCTCCATTGAGATACAAAACCAACTTCGCGACTTCCACGGAGTATCTGTGAGCGCTCGAACTGTTCAGAGAAGGTTAAAAGAACGCGATATGGTACCACACAAGCCAGCTAATGGGCCCAAACTAACGCGAGCCCACCGAACAGCGCGCCTTCATTTCGCACGCAGTCATTTAAATTGGACACAGCAAGATTGGAGCCTTGTACTCTTTTCTGATGAGTCTAAAATTGTGTTACATGGCAATGATGGAAGGAAGAAGGTCTACCGACGTAAGGGAGAGCGTTTCGCACAATGCTGCTTTAAAGAGAGGGTTGCTTATGGCGATGGTTCATGGACTGTCTGGGGCGGTATATCCGCGAGCGGCAAAACTCAACTTGAGGTTGTTACAGGACCACGGCTGCCAACATTAAATGCTGAAAGGTACATTCGTGAGTGCTTAGAACCTCACGTGATACCATACGCGGACTATGTGGGCCCAAATTTCCTTTTTATGCATGATAATGCAAGAGCCCATGCGGCCGGCATCGTCAGGGAATATCTTCGGGATGTGAACATCACAGTTATGGACAGGCCAGCCAGAAGCCCAGACATGAACCCCATTGAGCACATGTGGGACGAGCTAAAAAGACGTGTTAGGGCTCGTCAGCCAGTTGCCCAGACGATGCAGGAGTTGAAAACTGCCATAGAAGAGGAATGGGAGATGATCCCTCAAAATTTCATAGAGCGGTTGATAAACTCTATGCCTAATCGTATGAGAGCTGTGGTAGATGCCCATGGAGGCAACACGCGTTATTAAATTAAACCTTTATTTGATAAAACATGTTTTTATTCAAAAATCAATTGCCTTTAACAAGGCGCATATCCGACTTGTTAGGCGTAGCTCCATGTCGTATGGTATTCTGAATTTAAATTTAAAACAATACGATCGAAAAGGATGGTAAAATGTATCAGGTTTAAAACTGCATCAACAGTTTTTGTTCAATCTAGCAATCATATTTCGGTAGGGGCCATCGAAACCTAAACTCTAAGGTGGGCCAATAGATGTGTCCAGAAGTGTACATAACATGATTGAAAAGAGTGTCCACGGAGATTCTTGCACATTTTTCTCCAAAGAAATGTACACTTTGGGATGTGCAATTAGCATCTTTTTTTCTGACTTCTTGACAATTTAAAACTGCCTAAAAAATGCTTTGAATCATTGTAAATGTTAAAATGTCAAGAGTGTGAACGAAAAAGAGGGACGGAACTATACACCCTATATAGCTCCATCTCTTTAACAGTTAAGATCGTCAAACAGATCGTGTTAAGACCTCTTGGTAGGGCCTTTGGTCCCATTACAAGCGGCGAACGAAATGCTCGCTTCTCGGCAGTCACTTCTGCAATGTTGCAAATTAAAAATTTATAACTCAATATATCTGCCCAGTTATGTTGGCTTCGAGTTGCAGTTTAACCGGATATTTTATATGCAGATAATCGCGATCAGATATCCGCTACGAAGTTACTGGGTAATAAGATACTTACCCCTTGCCCCGAGCAATACTGCCCCCCTAGCCAAGTTACGATTGTTTCGTTTCCGTCGAAGGCCTCGAGTAGGCCACCCCTCCGATATTTTTGTTCTGACGTCATCTCATCGCTCAGTCACGTGGTCAGAACAAAGGAAACGGAGGCGTGGCCGACTCGAGGCGTTCGACGCAAACGAATCGATCGTAACTTGGCTAGGGGGCTAGTCCCACATTCTGGATTCTGTCTCTAGAGACTACCCATAACGAACGTCAAAGAATACATGTGTATAAGTTATTTATCTGAAGATGCCCCTGGTGTCGGAAGTCGCAGGACAATATCCGGCCACCGTATGCGCCAGCAATAGGGAGCTCGCCACTCGACCGTTCAAAAAGGACCAAACCCGGGTCGTCATCGCGTTGTGTTCCACTCGCTACCAGGGCTGCCGGTTGCTCGAAGTTACCCTGACAACGAAAGGACAACTGAAGGAACACTGTAGATTTTAGTCAATAAAAGGCTTACAATCTCTCTCGCTCCAACCAAAGCGAGATAATTTCCCTCGTTAAAAAATATGTACTTAATGTTTTGTCACTCATACCCTGACCAACTTCACCAAGAATTGCAAGATCGACCGACTTGCAAGGTTAAGACCTTTCAATCATTGAACCCCTTGTATGATGGGCACGCCACAATTATGGCGGTAAGTCCCCTCTTTGAGGCGTGGTTGGAAAGACCTCACGGCGTCCTCATATTCCGCATGACGCAGGTCCTCACCGGACACGGTAAGTTCGGGAGGTTCCTGCACCGGATTCGTGCGGAAGCGACGCCCGGGTGTCGCCACTGTGTGGCACACCCGGAGGACACGGTGGAGCACACGGTGGAGGTGTGCCCTGCTTGGGCAGAGCAACGCCGTGACCTCGTGGGGGCAATCGGCGGCGGTGATCTCTCGCGCCGGGCCTTGGTTCAGGCCATGCTCCGGAGCGAGGAGGAGTGGCAGGCGGTCGCCTCCTTCTGCGAAGCAGTAATGCTAGCTAAGGAGGCGGCCGATCGCGTGAGGCAACGGTCCTTACGCTCCAACCGCCGCCGGGATTCCGATCCCGATTTCCGGCCACCGTAGGCGCGGGCTTGCAGACGCCGAGCTATGGGTGGCTCGCCGTCTGACCGTCCGGTAACCGTCCGGACCGAGCCCAAGTCGTCGACGGCGCGTTTTGTTCCACGCGCGCCTCAAGGAGATGTCAGCAAATCGTAGGGGCCCAGCAGGGTCGAAGCCTACTGGGGCCACGGGTAGTGTGAAAGCGGAACCCGGGGCCCTGGGACGAAGGCAACGAAGGAACAGGAGTGGGTTTTTAGTCAGTAAGAGTCTGACAGTATCTCTCGCTCCGCCCAAGAGCGGGGATGTCATTAGGATGATTTTCCCACCAAATAAAAAAAAAAAAACCCCTTGTATGATTACAGTTGTGCGCACGCGATGCACGTCGGACACATTCGATAATTAAATCTAAACAGTTACTTTAGTCGCGATGGGCATGCCATAAAAATGGCGGTAAGTCAGGGAGGAGGGCTTTGAGTGGTGGCTGGAGAGGCGCCATGACAGGCGATCGCCTCCTTCTGCGAAGCAGTAATGCTAGCAAAGGAGGCGGCTGTACGCGTGAGGGAACGGGCATTCTCACACCCCAGCCGCCCTGATCACGACCCCAGCACGGCCTGTGGCCGCAGGGTTACGCGGATTTCTAATGAAAGACAAAGTTGTGGTAAGGCGTCGAGAAACCACCATGCATTGAAAAGCACGTGGAGCCGTTTTTTATCATTATCTTGTTTTTTTTGGGGTTAATGCAACACGTTTTTTCCTTCCATTCTGTCCCATCACGTTATCTAACTCCCTTTTCTTTCTTTCACTTCTTCTTCTTCTTTCTTTCATTTCTTTCCTTTTATTTCTTTCACTTTTCACACAATCCATCCATTTTTTCTTTGACCTCCCTCTCCATCCACAACATGCGTTTCATCCCTTTTCTTCACATGACCATACTAAGAAAAACGATTCCCTTTCAACTTTTCAGTCGCTGGTGCCACTTTGGAACTTCCTCTAATAAACTTATTTCTCACATAACAGACACGCGAATGTACTCAGTGAATGACCACCCTGACGAACAAAAACACCTTCCCAAGTGAAATTCTGTATGCACAAAACTCTTCACAAAGTATTTCGAGTAGCTTTAATAATTCATCCCTTTGACTTGTAATAAGTTAAAGAAAACGAGCTCCCCTAGTTTCGAAGAGAGGTGTAATAAACGTATTTAGGACGTGTTGTTAATTTTAATATTTAATGTAAAATGAGTTGAAATGGTTCCTTGAATATTTCAGTTGTTGGGGAAACTGTTGGAGTATGTTTACCTTGACCACCATATTATAAGTACAACAATTTGGTACCTAACGAAAATAATAATAATAATATTCCACAACTATCACACAACGCCGTCCAGTCTCAAGCTAAGCAGAGCTTGTGTTATGAGTAGTAGTAAATACATACATATTATAGATAAATTACACCCAGACACAGAACAAATGATCGTGCTCATCACACAAACATTTGTCCTGGGTGGGATCGAACCCACGACCTCCGGCATAGCAGTCAGGGCCACTAACTACAGTAGACCAACAGGCCAGTCAAAATAACAGTAAAAAGTAAAAATTCATTTATTTTTCACACCAATGAAACATGTAGGTACAGACATAATAAGAATAAATGGAGTGGACTGGAGCCTTAACTAGGGCAGCCCTGTATTTCAGAACTCCAGGTCTTCCTCCCGTGGTGAGTGAGTTGGTCATAATTCATTAGTGAATTTTGACTAGAGATGTAATCAATATATGTGTGTATATGTACGCGCGTGTGTGTGTGTGATGTGTGAGAGTTCGTTTGCGTGCATTTCGTTTGTGGGAGCATATATCAGAGATACACAAAGCATATAGCATTAAATATTGTAGCCCACAACGGAGTTCTTAAATTAACTGTGGGATGTCTTCATAAATAAATTCACAGGAATGACAAGTAATTTACAAAATCGGTCCAGCCGTTTCGGAGGTCAAGGTCAAGGTCGAAAAAATCTGACAAAAATGACAAAAAATATATTTTTTACATAGGTACCGAATATACTTTCATATTATGCATATAGCAATAAAATATGATTTTGATATTACAAACAGACAGTTTAATCTTGTTTACAAATATGTATGTAGGTACAGTCAGGGGTCAAAAGTGCAGTTGCACTTTACTAATGCGAAAGTGTCTAAAATTTATTTGTAATAGAAGTTCAATGGTCCACAACTGGGCACGCCACAATAATGGCGGTAAGTCCCCTCTTTGAGGCGTGGTTGGAAAGACCTCACGGCGTCCTCACATTCCGCATGACGCAGGTCCTCACCGGACACGGTAAGTTCGGGAGGTTCCTGCACCGGATTCGTGCGGAAACGACGCCCGGGTGTCGCCACTGTGTGGCCCACCCGGAGGACACGGTGGAGCACACGGTGGAGGTGTGCCCCGCCTGGGCAGAGCAACGCCGTGTCCTCGTGGGGGCAATCGGCGGCGGTGATCTCTCGCGCCGGGCCTTGGTTCAGGCCATGCTCCGGAGCGAGGAGGAGTGGCAGGCGGTCGCCTCCTTCTGCGAAGCAGTAATGCTAGCTAAGGAGGCGGCCGATCGCGTGAGGCAACGGTCCTTACGCTCCAACCGCCGCCGGGATTCCGATCCTGATTTCCGGCCACCGTAGGCGCGGGCTTGCAGACGGAGAGCAATGGGTGGCTCGCCGTCTGACCGTCCGGTAACCGTCCGGACCGAGCCCAAATCGTCGACGGCGCGTATTGTTCCACGCGCGCCTCAAGGAGATGTCAGCAAATCGTAGGGGCCAAGCAGGGTCGAAGCCTACTGGGGCCACGGGTAGTGTGAAAGCGGAACCCGGGGCCCTGGGACGAAGGCAACGAAGGAACAGGAGTGGGTTTTTAGTCAGTAAGAGTCTGACACTATCTCCCGCTCCGCCCAAGAGCGGGGATGTCATTAGGATGATTTTCCCACCCAATAAAAAAAAAAAAAAAAATGGTCCACAACTATTTCATTCAAAACTTAACATTCTATACTACAAATTGAATCAGTCACAAACCATTGACTTTCTTTTACAAATAAATTTTACACAGTTTGACATTGGTACAGTGTAACTGCTCTTTTGACCTCTCACTGTAAGATATACCTACTGTGTTCACACGTGTACACACAACACCGTGGTCATACCGTGTACACACTGTTGGATAAACAAACTTATTTATGTTTTGTATTACTCATAGATAATTTAAGTTTGAAATACGTTTGTTTGGAATACGTTATTGATTGATGTACACCGTGAAATGTTTTGACACCGTAAAATTGTTATAATATACTGTGTATTCTCCAACTAATATCTAGTTCTTGAAATTGTAGGTTCTAGGACATGCCGGTTTCCTCACGATGTTTTCCTTCACCGTTTTGAGAGCAGTGGTGATGAAATAAATTACACAAAGTAATGCGCGTGGCTGGGTTTGAACCCGCGACCTACAACTTGTAAGTCGGGACCGTTACCACTCGGCCACGGTCGGTCGGTGGATGTGACATCCACCAAACCGCACTGGGCCCGCGTGGTGGATTACGGCTCATTCCTTCTCCTAGAGAGGAACATTATAAGGCCGACTATGCTATGCTAATATCTGGTTTACCTTATACTTCCGTAACTCTCCTACACACACAACACCGTGGTCAAGCCACGGTGATGTGTGGAAAGAAACGGTTAACTACATTTAAAAAACTTTCTATTAACACCTACTTACCTTCAAAGCTGCAGTGAAATAAATATTTAAAAAAATTCGCTTGCCTTTTCCGTGCTCTCACAAAATTGTAGGAAAATTAAAAATTTAATTTCAGTCAATGTATTCACGCTAACCGTGCTATGCATGCTGGTTCAGTATTTAGCACTTTTCCGACGGTTCACTCCGTCATTTTAAACTGGGAAAGAAATTCTACGAAAAAAAAAACCGACTTCAATGTGAACAAACTGGGCAAGTGCGAGTCGGGCTCGCACACCGAGGATTCCGTACATACTAACTTATCGACGATGAAGCATACCTTATTTATAGCGTTTCTTATTTTCAAAAATAAGATAATTATAAAGTTTGTTGCTTTTGCCAGCTCACACAAACGATTATTAAAAATCTATATAAGTAAAAAAAGTAAAATTGCAAAAATGTCAGTTAGGAATTCTTGTCACTTCATCGTCGTTATGCAAATAATTTCATTCGCGAATCGAGTCTCGAAGATTTTTCCGAATAGAAAAAAGTTTTTTTTTTGTGACGTAACTACCAATTGACAGTTTTCAGATTTATTCCTTTACTTGTGATATAGGACCTTGCCAAATTTCAGGGTTCTAGGTCAACGGGTAGTACCCTATGAATTTCGATTTCCTTACGAGTGTCAAATTTACGATTTTTGCGACATAAACGGCCGTATCTTTTTTTTTCTTTAACTAAGAAGTTTAATTTTATATGGTTTTAATTTCAACTCGTTACCACAACTTTTTCCTTAAATAAAGGGTCATGACAGACAGACAGACAACAAAGTGATCCTATAAGGATTCAGTTTTTTCCTTTTGAGGTACGGAAACCTAAAAAGAAAATAGTCTATTCACTCAAAGTTGTAGCTATCAGGGAACACAGACTTCAGCAGGGAATTCCATTCCTTAGCTGTACGCACACTAATTGTTTTCTCAAAGCATTTTGTGTAGTTTATATGGAGAACCTACTTTTTCGCGGTCGAAGCCGCTGCCAGAAGCTAGTAATAATTTTTAAGAATGCATTGAAGAAACTATTAGAAATGTCATAAAACTTTTTCACTAACAAGTTCATTGGCGTAAGTCCTTCCGAAACTTACTCGCACCGAATTAAGTTAACGACTTCAACTTTCCGAAGGACAACATTATTTAAGTTAGGGAATTGCAACTGCATAAGGAACAATGAAGATGTATTAAAAATCAAACCATACTGGTCTATTTAACCAAAAAAGGGTAAATTAATAATATAATAATATTCACACAACTATCACACAACGCCGTCTAGTCCCAAGCTAAGCAGAGCTTGTGTTATGAGTACTGGACAACTGATAAACATAGGTTCTTAAATATTTCTAAATACATACATATTATAGAAAAATTACACCCGGACACAGAACAAATGATTGTGCTCATCACACAAACATTTATCCTGGGTGTGAATCGAACTCACGTCCTCCCGCATAGCTGTCAGGGCTACTAACCACTAAATCAACAGGCCAGTCAAAACTAAGTATCGGGAAAAAAAAAGAATTTTGTAAAAAACGGTTTTATTTTAGCTGGAAATTGATTTCAATGACTTCTCCCACTCGAGGGTAAAGAGGGAGAGCGAGTCAGATTTTTAGTGACTAAAACCATACTTATGTTCTTTCAGAAGCCCTTTGAGTTCTAGGGTTTCCCTTTTAAAAGTTAGCCTTGCGGTTTAGACGTGAAAACGTCCCTAACAAACAAACATAGTTACTTTCGTATTTATTATATTACTAAATACCTATTGGTTCTTTTCAATATTCCGATAAAAATACGTAGTAGTAGTAGTAGGAGTAGTAGTAGTGGAATTGAAATGCCTAAAAAAACTAACATTCGAAAATTTTTGAGATACTGGCTTTTTGGTTCTTTTTGCCTTTCCTAGAGGAGGCCTTAGTCCCAGCAGTGGGAATATTACAAGGCTGATTATGCTCATTATGCTTTTTAGCTTAGTACGATGGTATAGCAGCTTTCTTTATGCTTAAATGCTTTTTTGGCTTAGTAGGGTAGTATAGAAGTTTTTATTATGCTTAAATGCTTTTTGGCTTAATAGGCTCATACAGAAGTTTTCTATCTCCAAGTTTAAGCGACTTAAGCCGAAGACGATCTGTGAATGGATAACCGTTTTAACACAACAAGATTCCTCCGTGCCTCAGAACACACGCTAAGCCGTTGGTCTGGTTTATCATTTGTAGATCTTCGATAATCAGAAACCAGGACAGTCTGACACCAGTCTTTTATAGGGGTATCGTGTTACCCAATTAATGGGTTTTAGATATCAGATAGGTATAATAGTTGCTCCTTGTACAATATTGGTTTTAAAAAAAATACAACCGGATTGATAACCGCCTCCTTTTTTTGGAAGTCGGTTAAAAACAGAAGTACAAAGGGTGGGTTTAATGTAATCAAAGATATCTACTGATAATGGTAACAGTTTGCAAGTTTAAAGGCCAGTAAGTAACAGCAAATATGCATAAAAAACAACTAAGAAAAACTATAACTCCAAAGCTTCTTGTATTCCCAAGTTCACCCTCCTATAATTGCGGAGTGAACAGATACACTGATACAAGATAACACTCCCTATAAGGGGTGTAAAGGGTAAGCCCAAGCCTGGTTGAAGAAAGATCGTGAGGTGATAATGCCTTAATGACTAAACTTGGGGTTAATTAGCTTGTATCGTAAGCCTTGTTCGCACTAGAGACACAATTGTATTAGTACAAGGTCTTGGCACAAATTAAGACATTCAAAGAGCAATATTTCGATTTGAAGCGTAATCACAATCAGGGTTGATTCAATTTACTCAATCGCACTTTCCAATACCGAGGACAGACCAGGAATACAGGACCGTTCATTGTGGCGGCACTTGGGAGAGGCCTATGTCCAGCAGTGGACGTCTTTCGGCTGAAATGATGATGATGATGACTTTCCAATAAGGAAGAGTAGAGGTGGTCTGCTGGGAACGGCCTTGAGAACTTATCATTACGTGTCATGGGCACGCCATAATAATGGCGGTAAATCCCCTTCTTTCACACGCCCTAGCCGCCAGAATCCCGATCTCGATTTCCGGCCACCGTAGGCGCGGGCTTGCCCTTACGATCGGACGGCGAGCAATGGGTAGCTCGCCGTCCGATCATCCGGTAACCCTCTGAAACGAGCCCAAGTCGTTGACGGCCCGTACTGTTTCACTCGCCTCAAGGAGATGTCAGTAAACCGTAGGAGCCCAGCAGGGTCGAAGCCTAGCCCAGTAGGCCAAGGGTCTGCTTCTGAAAGGAAGACTCGGCCCTGGCAACAAAGGTACAGGAGTGGGTTTTGGTCAGTAAAAGTCTGACACACCCTCCCGCTCTGCCCAAGAACGGAATATGTATTTGGATGATTTTACCACCTACAAAAAACCATTATGTGTCAAAATGTCAGTCGTGCGAGCTAGAAAGAGACATGGAGCTATACACCGTATATAGCTCCATCCCTTTAATAGTTCAATTTAGATCGTCAAATGGATCACGTTAAAAGCTCGTAACAACACTACTGATTTACATGTGAAATGTTGTGGGTCCAAACTCATGTAAGCGCTATACTTTGTGTAATTTATTTCATCACCACTACTCTCAAAACGGTGAAGAAAACCGGTACCTTTAATAAAATATAATTTTATTTCTCTCACCAAGCTACATTATAACGTTTAGTTTATTTATACATTTTACCTGAAAACTAAAACCTTTGTGAGAGCTAGAGTCTGAACTAGGTTCGAGACCTTTATGACAGATCTCTAGGCTCACACCCTTTTAAACATAATCGCATTTTACGGCACATAAACATGAATCTTATGTTTGTAAGATTATGAACGGGAGAGATTAGTAAAATGACATGTTAAGTGTGAATGAAAAGTTATATTTTTATTGAAATGTGTGTGGTGTGTATAATGTATGTGTGGGTGTGTTTATAATGATTATGATTAAAATTACTTTATGATTTGAATAACTTACTTTATGATTGAGAAGCCAGTTTTATACTCTGATTTTAAATTTTTAGTTAGTCATTTCGTACATATTTTATTTACTCTGTTGTAAACATAAGGACCAAGGAAATTATAAAAACGTTGAGCTTGCCTTGAATGAGCACGGATGGATGAACAAACTGTGTGTTTTCATCTCAGGGATTTAAACTTATCTGGGTTAAAGGAACTGCGAATGTGGACTGTTAAGATTAAATTTTAAATGAACAATTTCCGAATGGAGAGAACCTTGCATGTTTTGTAAAGTTCCGTGGTAGGATATTGATAAGGAAGAGACCAACCAACTGTCTTGTAACATGAGTTTTTGCTGTCCCACCCCACACAACTATACGTCCTAGTATAATAGAATTCGAAGACATGTGACAGCCACTAACCCACACTGGAACCATGTGGTTGTTTACGGTCCATTCCCTTCTCCTAGAGCAAAGAAGTGGTCTCACTCCCTTCAGTGGGAATGTAAGGACGTGAGTGCTTATCTGTCTATAACATAGAACACAAACACCTCTGCCCCCCTAGCCAAGTTACAACCGTTTCGTTTCGATTCTCTTTGCGTTGACCGCCACGAGTCGGCCGATTCTTTGTTCTGACCACGTGACTGAGCGTTGAGATGACGTCATAATAAAAGAATCGGAGGATTGGCCTACTCCAGGCGGTCATCGAAAAGAGAATTGAAACGAAAAGGTTGTAACTTGGCTAGAGGGCAGAAATGTTTATTCACAAGTTTTTTTTATTATTATTATGGATAAACCCGCGCTTGACCACTATCTTACCTGATGGCAAGCGATGATGTGGCTGATGATGTAGTACGCTTGTCTAGAAATAACCTATTCACTCACTAATAGGTTGTAGTTATCAGATCTTTTTTAATGAAAAATACTAATAAAAATTGTATGTTAATTATCTTTTTTTTTACTGTCTTATCTATCTCTGAGGTCTTTATTATTATTTATTTGCAATATTTTTGGCCACATGGGAATTTCCATTAGAAATACCGGGAAGATCCACATTAATATCAACATTTCGATGCAAGTATACATGAATAACTCTACCTAATTCCAACTTCTGATTATAAATGAGTAAGAAACTCCTTTGCGAGAGACTGGAATAAGTGCAAGGGGACTCTGTGTTATGGATCACCAGGCCCTCACCCTAAAGAATACAAGAATATATATCTACAGGTCAATGGGAAACATCTGATAAATGAATGTGTTCCCAAAATGTTTTATTTGTTTATTTATCCATTGCTTGCTATACTTACAGTATGCACCAAAGCATATAGCAAGTCAACAAACTAACAATCTATGAACTAAAAAATTTTATACAAACATTTATCATATCTTTACTGCTATAAAAAATATGTCAAATTTAGGTTCTTGAGCAATCAGGGCGTTCGGCAGATTGAGCGCCTGGGCTGTAGGTATCGAGCCGCATCATGATTTTTCGCATGATGATTTTGTGCATCTGGGTGGGATGCTCGGATGCCCACCGTTTCTTTGTTACTCAAAATCACTCATTTATATAACCTAGACGCCTAGCCCAAGAGCCGTGCAACAAGATACGAATACACTGGCAGTAAACTTTAAGTGGAACGTGAATCCGCATAACTTCCCGACTTTACTGGCGATTAACGAAAAATTAAACTGCTTGTATTTAGATTGTCGCCACCCCGCTTCTCATTTACAGAATACTAATTAAATAAGTTTAGGGGAGGCACCCCCGACTTGACACGGAGTCATGAAGGGACGTAAGGAAACAGCGAAATGAAATTTTGTTGATGAGGCATTATATGTGTTAGATCTTTGTAATTTGAAGGTATGCTTTAAAGTTTGGTTCAAACATACTAAGAAGGAACGAAAAAGATTAATTTCGGAATTGTAGACAGGCATATTGTGTATAATTTTTAGACAGGCCGGTTGGTCTAGTGATTTGTGACCTTGACTGCTATATCGGAGGTCGTAGGTTCGATGCCCACCCAGGACAAACGTTTGTGTGATGAGCACGATCATTTGTTCTGTGCCTGGGTTTCTTTTTAGGTGGGAAAATCATCTAATGACAAATCCCGCTCTTGGGCGTAGCGGGAGATAGTGTCAGACTTTAACTGACTAAAAACCCACACCTGTTCCTTCTTTCCTCCTGCTCCGCCCAAGGGCGGGCGATGTCATTGGATGATATTCCACCTAAAAAAAAATCTTGGTTATCTGCGATAACGACAAAAGTATATGACAATAAGAATAAGATGTGACAGGCAATCTACTTATGTCCAACAATGAACATTTTTTGGCTGTATGAAGACCGACGATGTCATAAAGATTTATGACATGTGCGGACGATAGAAAACAATAATATGAAGACGGTAGGAAAGTGTTCTAATCATAATTACAATCCCTTATTGGAATATATCTACCTTTTTTTGTTTCAAAAACGTTGCCTCATTCTCCTCCTCCTCCTCGAGTCGTATTCCTCATTACTGAGGGTCGTGAAGTTCCCGCTGGATTAGTTTTTTTCTGATGGTATTTCGCCATCTGTGACGGTTCTTAGCGTCATGAAGTGCGACGTGCAATTGGGTGTCCAGTGTGGAGCAGACCTGATCTGCCCATCATTTTGGGCTGCGGCCTCTTGGTCGTTTGCCATCAACCATGCCAGTTACGATGAGCTGTTCAAGGTTGTGGCCATTTTTCCTGGCAATGTGGCCAAAGAACTCCAGTACTCTGCGCATACAGGTAGTCGTTGTCGTAGTATGCCTCATTCTAGCATCAGGTTTTGATAATTAGATTGACTGTATTTATAACCAAGAATATAATTTAACCTTTCGAATACCGTAATTAGAGACACAATAATAGTTCGTTTGAGGTTTAATGAATTAATTTTCTTGTATACGATTATTATATTATTCATTGTAATCAAGTAATTGTGCTGACAACACCGAAACATACCTATTTGTGATAATTGTAGTAAAGCTGTCGATATGCATAATGGCGAGCATTCTTTGAGATCGGATGCATTATTTGTCTCTTATATAACGAAGATATTTGTAATACATAACATGATCCGACGAACAGCGAGTATCCACCCCTACGTTGTTGAAACTTCAACGGTCCGGACTAAGCGTTTCGCTTCGTCGTTTATACCGCGTACATCGAAGGACTGGAACAATTTGCCTGCTGCGGTCTTCCCGTCCAACTATAATTTAGGTGTCTTCAAGGCTAGAGTGAATAGGCTCTTAATAAACTAGTGCGCCTCACTATCAATGATTGCATCTCCGCTTACCATCAGGTGGGATCGCAGTCAAGCACTGGTTTATATCAATTTAAAAAAAAAATATTTAAAATAGTGTCCATGGAGTTTCTTGTACGCTCTTCTCCATAGAGATCTACGCTTTGGAGTGTGCAATCGGCATCATTTTCCTGACCGACTGATTTCTTGACAATTCAAAAGTAATGAATATATTATTTTAAGTGAGCTATTACACCAGGAACTACTGCTGTATCGAAGGTGTTTATATGTTTATGTAAAGTCACATAGACAAAACAATCTGTAGGCCATACAAGTTTGACGCGAGAATTGAACTCGCGATACGCCATGCAGCAGTGATATCACTGCACCAACCGTGTCATCAAATAATTACATCAACCTTCAAATAAGTGTATTTTTATTCCCAAAAAAAAAACAATGTATGTATCATGATTATTTATATATGCAATTTAATTAATTAGGATCGCCACCTTTCGTAATTACATATTTTTGAGCCAACCACGATGAGTTGTAATTAGTTTTAATGATGTTTTATTTTATAAATTATGATTTATTTCATTAGGGACACGCTAATATTACACACTTTGCTGTATTTTTGTAAAGAATTTAATTAAAAACATGCTTTATTTCGTATAACAAATTAATATGAAAAATTGGGTCTCGTATTTAAATGGTAAAGATAGGGGTTTAATGAAAATTAATAAGCGCTATGTTATTAAAATGATGAATTAATCACAGTAATATTATACAGGCGAAAGTTAATGAGTGTGTGTGTATTTTTGTTACTTCTTCACCCTCGAACAGCTTAACGGACTTCTATGAAACTTGATGCAAGAGTATACCATGTCCTCACCGTAGGCGCCGGCTTACGGACGACGAGCAATGGGTAGCTCGCCGATCGACCCTCAGATAACCATCCGGATCGAGCCCAAGTCGCCGACGGAGCTTATTGTACACGCGCGCCTCTAATTATGGCGGTCAGTCCCCTTTTTGAGGAGTAGTTGGAAAGGCAACGCGGCGTCCATACCTTCCGCATAACGCAAGTCCTCACCGGACATGATAAGTTCGGGAGGTTTCTGCACCGAATTCGTGGGGAAGAAACGCCCGGGTGTCACCATTGTGTGGACCACCCGGAGGGCACGGTGGAGCATTTGGTAGAGGTGTGCCCCGCCTGGGCAAAACACCGCCGTGTCCTGGTGGGGGCGATCGGCGGCAGCGATCTCTCGTGCCTGGCCTTGTTTCAGGCCATGGTCTGGAGCGAGGAGGAGTGGCAGGCGGTCGCTTCCTGCTATGAAGCATTAATGCTATCAAAGAAGGCGGCCGAACTCGCGAGGCAATGGTCCTCGCGCCCCAGCCGCCGGGATACCGATCCCAATTTCCGCGTCCCGACTGAGCCTAAGTCGTCGACGGCGCGTAGTGTTTCACGCGCGCCTCAAGGACATTTCAGTAACCGTAGGGGCCCAGCAGGGTTCAACTCTACTGGGGCTATGGGCAATGCGAAAGAGATCTCCGGGGCACTGGAACAATGGCAAACAAGGAACAGGAGTGGGTTTTTAGTCAGTAAAAAACTGATACGCCCTGGGGATGTCATTAGATGATTTACCACTCAAAAAAAAGCCCTCGTTGCCAAGTTACGACCGTTTCGTTTCGATTCTCTTGCGTCATCTCAACGCTCAGTCACGAGTTCAGAACAAAGGAATCGGAGGCGTGGCCTACTCGAGGCATTCGAAGCAAGAGATTCGAAATAAAACGGTCGTAACTTGGCTAGGGGGACAGTTAGTTGTAGTATATTGCACCCATAGGTCTCTAACTATGAAAAATAATCTTCAGCAACTACCCGAAGCTTTTAGCTTGTATGTCATACATTCATGGCTAAGTTGAACACCCCTTACTTAATCTAGATACGATAGACAATCATTACTTATATTCAAAAGTCTGCGGCTGGCCATAGGTCTACACATTTTGTAAATTTGATTTTACAATTTCTTTCATATTGTTAATGTGGGAACTAAATTGATTTTTTTTTTATTCAGTAATTTCAGCTTATGCATTTTGAGTACTTAATACGGTATTGTTCATCAAGACGTTGAACTCCTTAATAGTCCTGAGTTGAACTGCACGAATACTGACTGTATTCGTGAAATGATAACCCAATAAAATAAATACCCGATTTTCTCAATAGACCATTTGAGATACTAATCAGCATGTTTCTATGTTTGCTGTATAGACTTTAAAAAAGACCTCTGAGTGTGTTTCTTCTCAGGATAAAGCAAGGAAACAGCGGCCTTATCTAGTTTATATTGACGAATAAAATTGACGTTTAAGAATGTTTTTTCAAAACTATTTGCGAAATAAATACCTATCATTCATCACGAGGGTCACCATATCGATCATTTCTATACTTCTTGCTTCCAGCAGACATCGGTGCATTACCAGGTCATAGGTCAATCTTGTAAGAGGCTCTCAAATACCTTCCTTCCATTAATTACTAGTTTCAACCGTTTTAAGGTGAAAGGTAGGTCGAAATTCTCTCCTCCGTTTTTTTGCCTTTGGCAGGTTAGTGTTAAGTTGTATGCTGATTAAAATGTGATTGGTAGCCGTATTTTTTTTAAATTGATATAAACCAGTGCTTAACTGCGATCCCACCTGATGGTAAGCGGAGATGCAATCATTGATGGTCAGGCGCACTAGTTTATTAAGAGCCTATTCACTCTAGCCTTGAAGACACCTAAATTATAGTTGGACGGGAAGACCGCAGCAGGCAAATTGTTCCAATCCTTCGATGTACGCGGTATAAACGACGAAGCGAAACGCTTAGTCCGGACCGTTGAAGTTTCAATAACGTAAGGGTGGATACTCGCTGTTCGTCGGGTTGTAAGTATTTATTAATTTAAATATAATCAATTCAATTCATGAAAATTCATTAAATAGGATAAAATGAACTGAGAGGGTAGTTAGTATTTGATGATTTTAATGAAATTAAGAAAATTTGAATTTCACGGGCTACCTTCCAGCATCCCCCTTAAAGTGTTTTATAATCAGCGGTCGGAATTAAATAGAGTTATTCATGTACTTGCATTGAAATGTTGATATTAATATGGATCTTCCCGGGATTTCTAATGAAAAATTCCGTGTGGCGTATGTTTACAAATAAATAATAATAAAAACCTTAGAGATAGATAAGACAAATAAAATAAAATAAAAGTTAACATACAATTTTTATTAGTATTTTTCATCTTCCTCGTCATTAATGCAGGAAGAATTTTTTCCTGCTATATTTCTAATAGTATCATAAAAATTTCTGCTCTTTAAAATTAATCCCGGGATTTGAGGCATATCCACTTTATTCTTTTGCTGTATAAAACTCGGTGTAAGTACATATTTAATTCTACTTAATTCCAACCTCTCTTTATAATACATTGGGGAACTTGTCTTAGTCCAGTTCATGATCCTCTCGTGGATGATGAGTAATGAGTACCTCGCCGTCTGTCCTTCCAGTATCCGTCCGGAACGAGCCCGAGTCGTCGACAGCACAGTCGCGCCTCAAAAAGATCTTGGCAAAACCGTAAAGGCTCAGCTAGGCTGAAGCCTACTATGGCCATGAGTTGACTTCTGAAAGGGGGGGCTGTGGTCCTGGGATCTAAAAGGCAACAGAAGAAATATAGGTGTGGTTTTAGTCAGTAAAAGCCTAACACGTCCTCCTGCTTCACCTGGAACACCTAACCTAACCGAAGACATTAGACGAATTAGAACCTCAAAAAAACAATTACAATCGTATCGACTACATTTCATCCACATTTCTTCAGACATTTTAGCCTGTTTCAGTATAAAACATACTAACAGTCAGACTTCACATTTATTAAATGACTAGGATGATTATAAAATTACCACATCCATTTCTTGCTCAATATAACCCACCCATTTACGGAAGGCATGAATTCCAAGCCAGAGATAACGACGAATTATCCCTTCACAAACTCAACGAGTTAGTCTAAGTAATTAAATCTGCCAGTGCAAACATCTCGGTGCTAATGTATCTAGTACAAGTTTGCTGTAATTAATTAGAACTCTAATTTTAATTACGTAAGGTCGTTTATTGATTAGTGGAAGGATTTAACAGGCAAATGTGCAACGGAGTTCTTAAATATGTTTTTGGATTTGACGTGAATTATGATTTTAGTGATAAATGATATTTATTTTCTTATTTTGCAAATAGGTTTAAAAAAAAAAAAAACACTTTTACGCGTCAATTTTTTTTTTTGTCATTTTAAACTAGATGAGGCCGGTGTTTCCTAGCTAACTACCCAGAGAAGAAACACCGAAACAAACTCAGGGGTCAAAGTCTCTTTTAAAGTCCATATAGTAAATATATAATGGTCAAATCACATGAGAACCATGCAGATTTGTCTGAGATGATCTTTTGAAGAAAGAACTATACAGATTTGAGTGGAACTGTCCAGTCAGTGCAAGCAATTGTCAGTTTTCGCAAAGCTCAACTCAGGACTATTAAGGAGCTCAACGATTTGACGAACAATACCAAGGTAAGGACATTTGGTTAGGTCGTAGAAAATACTCAAATTGCCAGACATACGTTAAAATTACTGAAAAGAAAAGGACAAAAAAGGCAATCAACATAGTCCTTATATTCTCAGTGCCTAAAGTACCCATGTAATTTATAGCTCTAGAATTGCTTTTGTTGCATGGGAGTTAAGAATACTTAGGCACATGTGAAGTCATGTTCAAGTACATTTGTAATACATTCGTAAGAAGTTGGTGTAATCATCACAACGATGATTTGTTGGATACGTTTTTCATAATAACTTTGTTTATTTGTATGTATGTGTATCTAAGTATATATTTATTATTGTTTTCTTAATCTAGTTTACCATTATGTTGCACCTACCATGTTATATTTCTGCACCACCCTAAGGTCGACTGGTAGAAAATGCCTAAGGCATTAAGTCCGCCTTTGTACAGTGTTTCTTACTAGTGCATAAAGTTTTAATAAATAAATAAATTTGTTCAAGCACGTTTGTATGGCACTGCTGGCGCAGTGGTTGAGCAATTAGCTACTGTGCTGCGGGACGCAGGTTCGATTCCCGTACGGAACAAATATTTGTATGGCTTACAGATAAGTGTTCCGGGAGTGGGTGTCTTGTGTATGTGAGTTGATATGTTTGTGAACGCACACGTTACAGGAGTAATTCCTAGAGTGAGGAAAAGTTTATTTAAAAAAATACCGGGCAAGTTCGAGTCGGACTCGCGCACTGAGGGTTCCGTACAAACTTATCTATGAAAACAGTTCAATTCCCGAATTGAGTTACGTAGATTTTTCCATATCGCAAAAAAAGTTTTTTTTATGACATAACTACATATTTACAGTTTTCAGATTTTTCCTATGTTTGTGTTATAAGAACTTGCTTCATGCCAAATTTAAGGATTCTAGGTCAACGGAACCAGTAGTAGTACTAGGGTACTACTGAATTTTGATTCATTTGGGAGTGTCCAAATATACGTTTTTTTGCGACAGAAACGACCATACCTTTTTTTTCGTTAACTCATAAGTTTGATTTTTTCACAGCTTCAAGGAACTCTCCACCAACCGTGTTTCCACGTTGTCGTCGTGGTGGGGTTTGCGTGTCTCTGTGATCTTGAAGGCTGTGCCGGTAGAGCTACTCATGCTGGAAGGCCTTAAATGAGAGACCAGACCAAGAGGAACACACACAGGCGGAGTCCAGACGGACCGCCATAGAGGGTACGCTGTCCAGAAGCATCGGCACCAACAGCTGTTGGTGTTTTTGGACAGTGGTTTCGGGAGAGTGGGTTCGCCTCGGGTACGTGTCTGCTTTTCAAACTTGACCAACATTGCGAACGTGGTTATTGGGGACCACACCCCACAAAAAAGGCAAAGCTGAGTTTAGCACTATCATGGACGCACATCTTAAAAAGTTATTACCCCAACAGGGTACCGCCTGCAACGCAGGAGGAGAATCCCTCACCAAGCGGAGCTTGGTCTGCCCCTCGTACTCTCGGGGGGGCAAAGAGTGCACCAGATCCTACAGGGATCTGTTATCGTTCTTCGTGGACGCAGGGAGCCTGGCTCACTCACCGGTAGCGTGGAGTCCCTGGGACCTGTTCCCAGCACGTCCGCTGCATCAGACTCCGATGCTGCGTCTTCGCTTAATTCGGAGAGGATCGAGGTGGAGGAGTCCACCTCTAAGACCCAGTTCCTAAAATGTCCCCGTATATTCGTAACCGTTACTGATCATATTTTTATACGCGCCTACGGTGGCCGGAAATCGGAATCGGAATCCCGGCGGCGGTTGGGGCGTGAGGACCGTTGCCTCGCGCGATCGGCCACCTCGTTTGCTAGCATTACTGCTTCGCAGATGTAGGCGACCGCCTGCCACTCCTCCTCGCTCTAGACCATGGCCTGTACCAATGCCCGGCGCGAGAGATCACTGCCACCGATTGCCCCCACGAGGACACGGGTGTGGATGGATTTAGAGGTTGAGGGAGGCCAAAGAAATGATGGATGGATTATGTGAGAAGTAATAAGAAAGAAGAGGGAGTTAGTGATAACATGACGAGTGACAGGACAAAATGGAAGAAAAAAAACGTTTTGCGTCGACCCAAAATAAAAAAGGACAAGGACAGGAAAATGATGACGGTTACTGTGTAAAGGCGACGGAAGCAAAACCTATGACAAAAGCTAGTGTAAAATATTGATATTGACCCGCATCCGGCACATCAGGCATCGTATCTCCGAAACCTTTTAAGCCCCATGTTTATTTTATATCCGGCTATCATCCCACAGGGCAGATTACGAATTTAAAATTACAACATACTGAATAATTTACATGCTTATCAAGTATTAAATTCGTATGAAATAATTTAAATTGTGCATTGTTATGAATTTTTCAATTTAAGTGCAGGCGCACACTAGACGATTGGTTGCGGTCACTGCTTGGGACGGAATTGTCAAAACGTTCCACACAAACTAAGCGTGTCAAAGAGTAGGTATCACCGTTTACTCAAAGAAATTGAAGCCTTTGACAATCATAACTGGCTTTTCTAGTTGGTGACGGTGCGGGATTGCGAGTTTTGTGGTCTCAATTTTTGCAATGACACTTTACCGCGTACCGGAAGACGCAGCATTGAAAGGCCTCCCGCAAGGTTGATCGATGACCTGGTGAAAGTCGCAGGAATCCGTTGGATGCGAGACGCACTGGACCGTTCGTTGTGGTGACAATTGGGGCAGGCCTATTTCCAACAGTAAAATGATGATTATGATGTTTTAGAATAATAAATAATTTTGTGGTCAAACAGAAGCCTATCAATAAAAAAATACATTGTTTTCCGTCCTGTTTTATCATTACAATTCCAGATAGTTTGTGACGGCGTATTAAATAACAGTTTTTTTTTAATTAAAAAACATAATAATAATAAATAAAGTTAAGAGATTTTAAAATTAAATGATTAAAAATCATAGCTTTCTTCTTTTTCATAGTCAGTCATAAAGAAAGTAATAATCATTTTTTCAATGAAATGGAATGATAATTATCATTCCATTTCATTGAAAAAATGATTATTACTTTCTTTTTTATAAAATGAACTAAGTTTCCAAAAAAAACACATTTTGTTGCTCTGTCCACATTAAAGTGGCCATATTTGCGGCCACACATAATTTATATCCTCACTGAACCAATGCAGATAGAATATTTACAATGCTTTGTTATTGACCACATTTAAAATATTTTTAATATGAGTCGGATACTTTTATTAGTACCCAAGTAATGTTCACCATTACTTGTATCACTTTTTTAACCGACTTAAAAAAAAGGAGGAGGTTATCAATTCGGTTCTATTTTTCTTTTATTTTTGTTACCTCAGAACTCCGCCGTTTATGGACAAATGTGCAATGTTTTTTTTTCTTCTTAAAGGATATGCTTCCAGATTGGTCCCATTTTTTTCTAATATCAGTTCTGATGATGGGATCCATGAGAAATCGAGGGAACTCCTCAAATATTATAGGCAACCATATAATGATTTTGGTATTTTCATCGAGAACTGCATTTACAGTTGATGAAGTAGCACTGATGAAGAAGACCAGAAATGCCCAAAGGAACTTTATACTCACATAGATATCGCAATGAAGATAGTTAAGCGGCTATGGTTCTGAATAGTTATGTTGATAATGGTATCGACGAAGTGATCTGATGACGATGATGGAGCCTGAAGGCAGGCACTGGGACTTCGTAATTAGTCATTGTAACCTGTTTGGGCTTATTAGAATTGTCATGAGATGCACTTTGGCTATAAGGTACTATTGAACTGATCTGATGATGGAGCCGGAAGGTGGAAGGTAGACACAGGAAATTCATAATAAAATAATGTAAACTAGCAGTGTTTGGGTTAATTGGAATTGTCAAGAGAAAGAGGCACTCTGTTTATAAATGTATCGCAACTAAAAAGTGTGAAATAAAAACATTAAAAAAAAAAAAAACTGACTTCGCTAAAAAAACACTAAAAAAGATCAAAATAACTTTAATTTTGGAAGTCGGTGTTAAATAAGAAAAAAACAATACCGAGAAATGCCAACTTCCGAAATTAATGTTATTTTGATCCTTTTAGTGTTTTTTTTTTAGTGAAATCGGTTATATTTTTTGTAAATAGTTTTTTTTTATTATTGATAGGACCACACTTGCAAGACAGCAGTGGTGGCCGAGTGGTAAGGGCCCCGACTTACGACTTGTAGGTCGCAGGTTCAAACCCAGCCAAACGCATTACTAGGTGTAATTTATTTTATCACCACTGCTCTCAAAACGGTGTAAGAAAACATCGTGAGGAACAATGTGTTCGAGGACACGTGCCATCTGCCAAACCGGACTGGACCCGCGTGGTGGATTATGGCCCATTCCCATTCCTAGAGAGGAGGCCTGAGTCCCAACAGTGGGAACATTATACGGCCGACTATGCTATGCTATGCCACGGTTGCCTAGAAGTAACCTGTTCAGTTGTTCACTCTTGACTTAAAGATCCCTAGGTTGTGGCTATCCAGGCTACACAGACTCCGGCAGGGAATTTCACTCCTTACGAGTACGATCAATAAATGTGTTCTCATAACGTTTTGTCCATATGCGTGGCATGTTTACAACTTGCCGGTGGCGCGTCGGTGTTAACGATTGAAGGAAAGGATTTTTCCTATTTTTATTTGTTTGTAGGATTTTATATTCCAAAGAAAAAATTTTGCTTGTTTGTAACTGCTCTGATCTTCTTGCCATAGTCTTTAAAAACATACATAAATATCGAGTCTTAGTTATTTTTACTTTCTGTGCCCATGACAACGGGTGTTGGCCACGAATATTGGTTATGGCTTTTCTAGTTGGTGAATTAAAACTTATTGTCTACAAATTAACTTGGCCTATAAGGCTTCATCATTATCATCATTTCAGCCGAAAGAAGTCCTCTGTTGGACATAGGCCTCCCCCAAGCGACGCCACAACGACCGATCCTGTGCGTCTCGCATCCACCGCACTCCCGCGACTCTCACCAGGTCGTCGGTCCACCTTGTGGGAGGCCTTCCAACTACCTTACAACTTCCTTCCTTCATTAAGGCTTATTTTTATGCAATTATCGCTAACGTATTACGTACGTGCATTACGTGTATTTTACGTATTTGTTATCTTTGTCCTAAAATGATGAAATATATTTTTATTTTATTTTTAATCAAAT
Source organism: Mythimna vitellina (assembly GCA_949316375.1). Classification (NCBI taxonomy): domain Eukaryota; kingdom Metazoa; phylum Arthropoda; class Insecta; order Lepidoptera; family Noctuidae; genus Mythimna; species Mythimna vitellina. The sequence continues at coordinate 20,282,134 of OX438702.1, read as the reverse complement.
CTTTTAGGACACAGAACCGTTGCCAACGTCTGTTAGTCGATACCGTCACCGGCCCACGCTGAAAACCAGCGCTGTGGAGTCGTCGAATTTTTTACGTGTGGACACGGTATTATACTGAGCGTTCGGCCGTTTGCACGGACGTGGCGCATATATGTTTTTTATTATTATTATTTATTTGTAATCTGTTATATGTTAGTCTTGAGTTTGCGCCTTTTTTCTTTCTTTCTAAACATTAAGTAAGATGCTGGTCAAACGCGAGACAATTTGTATAAATTTTTTTCTTCAGCCAATCAAGTTTATTATCCTGGTTTTCCAGTTCATTAACTTTGAAATAAAAACTGTTATTGTTTTTATTACAAACTTTCGCATTGGAATATATTTGCAAAGAATATTATTCCTTGAGAATTTTTTGCTTTAATTACAATAATTTATTGTACTCCAGGAAAAAAATCTTATTGCTTTAAGGTTAAATATCACTTGCACGTTATAAAACAATATCTCTATTTATTTTCGTGACAATTAGATACATAGTTTGAACCTTAGTGATTTTTTTATTTACTAGGAATTATTGGCAAAATGGTAAACCAATTAGTCTATGTGTATAAAAGCAAAATACCACTCACTGATTAATCACGAAATTTTCAAAACTATAACACCTATAAACTTAAAATTGGCAGGTAGGTTCCTTATGGTGTGTAGACATCCGCTAAGATTATTAGCAGATTTTAAAAAACTCCACCCCTAAGGGGGTTGGGCACGCCACAATTATGGCGGTAAGTCCCCTCTTTGAGGCGTGGTTGGAAAGACCTCACGGCGTCCTCACATTCCGCATGACGCAGGTCCTCACCGGACACGGTAAGTTCGGGAGGTTCCTGCACCGGATTCGTGCGGAAACGACGCCCGGGTGTCGCCACTGTGTGGCCCACCCGGAGGACACGGTGGAGCACACGGTGGAGGTGTGCCCCGCTTGGGCAGAGCAACGCCGTGACCTCGTGAGGGCAATCGGCGGCGGTGATCTCTCGCGCCGGGCCTTGGTTCAGGCCATGCTCCGGAGCGAGGAGGAGTGGCAGGCGGTCGCCTCCTTCTGCGAAGCAGTAATGCTAGCTAAGGAGGCGGCCGATCGCGTGAGGCAACGGTCCTTACGCTCCAACCGCCGCCGGGATTCCGATCCCGATTTCCGGCCACCGTAGGCGCGGGCTTGCGGACGGCGAGCAATGGGTGGCTCGCCGTCTGACCGTCCGGTAACCGTCCGGACCGAGCCCAAGTCGTCGACGGCGCGTTTTGTTCCACGCGCGCCTCAAGGAGATGTCAGCAAATCGTAGGGGCCCAGCAGGGTCGAAGCCTACTGGGGCCACGGGTAGTGTGAAAGCGGAACCCGGGGCCCTGGGACGAAGGCAACGAAGGAACAGGAGTGGGTTTTTAGTCAGTAAGAGTCTGACACTATCTCCCGCTCCGCCCAAGAGCGGGGATGTCATTAGGATGATTTTCCCACCCAATAAAAAAAAAAAAAAACCCCTAAGGGGGTAAAACGGGGGTTGGAAGTTTGTATGGAGAAACCAACTTTTGCGCGGGCGAAGCTGCTGGCAGAAACTACTTTCTCTATAAGAGCCTTTCTATATCAGAACATTACCACAAAACCACCGATAGTAAATGACCACGACTTACGAGTTGTACCTACGTCTTGGGTTCGAACCCAGGCAGAGGAGTTTTACTTAAATATTTTTGATTTGCAAAATAAATAGAGCAGTGGAGGCCGAGTGGTAACGGCGCCGACTTACAAGTTGTAGGTCGCAGGTTCAGACACACCCTGGCTCATTACTTTGTGTAATTTATTTTATCACCAATGCTCTCAAAACAGTTAAGGAAAACATCGCAAGGAAACCGGCATGTCCTAGAACCAAAAATTCGAAAACTTGTGACATTCACCCATCCGCACTGGGCCTGCGTTGTGGATTACGGCACATTTCCTCTCCTAGATAGAGGAGGCTTGAGTCCAAGTAGTAGGAACATTAAAAAAGGCTGATTATGCTATGCTAAATAAATATCATTTAACGTTATAGATCACTTAAACTTACGGACTTAAACAGGCCAGACCCTGGAAGAAGCCACCAGGAAACACAGACTCCAACAGAGAATTCCACTCTATTTCCTCCGTCACTTTGTCCAGCTACCCTTGTATGATACCTAGTAACACTGCATCTGGCAAGCGATACTCCCCCCAAATAATGGTAAGTACTACTAAAATTACAGAAATTGCGTGCAAAAAAGAAATCTCCATTCCAGCTGCTTACATTACAGCTTTTACAAAGCTGAAATAACAAAAATCTCATAGTTTAAACACATTAGCTGGTGCAGCATCATAAGCTAATGTTTGCGCCCCGGCGTTGCTTGTTCAGCACTCGTAAGCGTAGTGAGCGCCCGATCTAGTAGAGGAACAATATTGACTGGACCCGAGCGGAAATAGCGAATTAAAAAATACGTGAAAGATTTTTTGTAAAGAGAAATTAGGGATAAGGGGAAATTAAATTAACGCCTAACGTGATGTTTAAAGAATTTGGGTAAATGTTGGTTTAAATGTATTTTATGAAAATAGAATAATGGCTGTTTTTATCTACATTTTACATGTAGCGCCCCAGCTTCACACGGCTGTGAAATATTAGATAGATCGAGTGTAAACCATCGCAAGCAACGACGTGTCTTTGTAGGCCCGATCGGTGACGGTGACCTCTCGCGTCGGGCCCTGATTCAGACCATCGTCTGGAGCGATAAGGAATAGAGAGCGGTCGCGTCCTTCTGTGAAGCAATAATGCTAGCGAAAGAGGCGGTCTTACATGTGATGGAATGGTATTTCTCAAGCCCCAGCCGCTGGCACTCTAGCTCCGACTACAAGCCACCGTAGGCATGAGCTTGCGGACGACGAGCAATGCGTACTTCGGTGAGCTGACCGTGCGGTAAACGTCCGGACGAGCTCGAGTCGATGGCGAATTTTTTTCCACGCGCGCCTCAAAAAGATGTCACCAAAAGCGTAGGGGCCTAGCAGGGCCGAAGTCTACTACTACTACTAGGCCATGGGTTGACTCCTGAAAGGAAAACCCGTGGTCCGAGAACGCAAGGGGAAACTGAAGGAAAATAGGTGTGATTTCAGTTAGTAAAAGTGAGGTAGAAGCCATTGGAATATTTCCCACTTAAAAAATGCCTTCCTGAATCACAATCGGCGAAATGCGAATGAAAATCCGTTCGAACGTTTTTGTGTTCCTTGCGAACATACAAACGTCGCCATGGGAGACTTTGTTGTATATTTAACTAGTCGTCCCGACTGACGTTGTCCTATGCCCCGATTGCAGCACCACCTACTGGACCCAATTTTATTTTCAAATTTTCAAGGGAACAAGTTAAATGTACATACAAAGTCATATCGGTCAAGCCGTTCATGGATTGACTTCTGAAAGGAATCCCCGGGGTCCTGGAACGAAAGACAAAGAAAGAACATAGATGTGATTTTAGTCAGTAAAAGTCTGGCACGCACCTTAAAAAAAATCAGTCAAGCAGTTTGGGAGGAGATAGGTGACAAACATACGTACAGAAGAAATTATATTATATATCCTTAGCGATCGTACTACCTCGTAAAATAAATGTGAAAGATAACTAATCAATCACGCTTCGAGTACTGAATGGATTCAAATGGGAACCCGGGTAGACTAAGGCCTCAATTACGCCCTTTATCCCGACAGTAATTTCCCGTGGGATAATTTTCGGCTTTCTTACGGACAAAGCCACTGGCTAAAGCTAGAAATATCACACAAATATTATAAAGGCGTAAGTTAGTATATATGTGTGTCTAGCATATAGTACACCAGTATCACGTCGGGGTCACCAGTTTGGAGGTATGCGGAACAGAGTGTAAAGTCCCGGAAACCTCCGTTGAAAAGGGAGGATCCTCCGACCAGACGAGTGTTATGTCTGGTGGGCAACTGACCGGTAAATGATTTTGGTCTGTTCTATATGTTCTAATCGCCCGGAGAGCTTTGATTGCGCGATGCAGGATAAGTTCTTATGTGACGCCATAGATGTCGCTACATGTGTGTATGTTTGTTACTAGTTCACTCAAACGACTGAACGTTTTAGGATGAAAGTTAGCTAAATTATTATTATTATAAGCTATCAATAGCTTTAACTTTTTATACCGGTAGTATGTTCATTTAGGAAAATTTATTACTTTCATAGAGGCGAAGTCACTGGCAGAAGATAGATAAATATAAATTATTTGCCTAAAGTATGCACTTAGCTTCAAAACTGCTACTTCTGTTTGTTTGAATCTTTTTAGGGTACCGTACCTCAAAAATTAATTTCAGGATTCTGGGTCAACGGAAAATAACCTAGGAATTTTGATTCCCTCGAGAGTGTTGAAATAAAAGTTTTTTACGACAGAAACGGTAATATCTTTTTTTTTCGTTAACTCACAAGTTAGATTTTTAAACAGCTTTTTCCTTTTGAGGTACGGAACCCTAAAACCGCCGATGTGTTTTAACCATCACGTTAACACACTAATTACGGTATTCGAAAGGTTAATTAAATCTGAACCAATATAATTTAATGTAGGTACCAACCGCTCCGTCCCAGCAGACTCCACAACCCTCAGCTTCCAAATAGCTTAAAAAAATCAAGCTGCTATAAATGTTAGACCTGCAAAGCTCTAATAATAGCCCAGCTTTCAGCGCTTCAGTCAATAAATCGAGCGAACAGACGATTTTGTACGGAAAGTTACCGACAGAAGAAATTAAAAAGTTTAGTTTGAAACCGGAAAAGATTGCTGGTCCCTATTAGTCTGTGATAATGTTTCGTCTTTAGTTTTATTCCAGCTGGATATTTTTATTCGGGTAACAGAACATTGACACTGAAAAGTTTTTCAATGATTTGTTGTTTCTGCATTGTCCCGCTGTTGGGCAAAGACCTCCCTCAATTCTTTCCAACGATCACGGTTCCTCACTTTCTCATTCCAATTCTTAAGGAAGCCATCCTACTCAAAGATCAGTGGTGACCGAGTGGTAATGTCCCTGACTTACGGGTTGTAAGCCGCGGGTTCAAACCCAGCCAGGCGCATTACTTTGTGTTATTTATTTCATCACCACTGCTCTCAAAACGGTGAAGGAAAACATCGTGAGGAAACCGGCATATCTTAGAACCTGATATTCGAAGGCATGTGACATTCCCAACTCGTATTAGGCCCGCGTGGTTGATTACGGGCTATTCCCTGTCCTAGAGAGGAGGCCTCAGTCCCAGCAGTGAAAACATTAAAAAAAGCTGATTATGCTATTATGCTTATGCTATCCAGGTCGTCCTGCTATTTCCTTCGTGGTCTGCCGCAGCCCCTCGTCGCTGTGTCCGGGCACCAAATTGAAAATTTGGAGTTGTTTTTTTTTTATCAGAATAAAAATTCTATTTTCACGTTGGGACATTGAAACCAGAACTCATCATCGTTTATTTATTTTACTATCTGTTGCTTCGTTTGCATGGAGTTTAAAAATATTACACACACAGATAAAAATTAAAAAAAATGCATATTTGTTACTGAATCATATGAAAGTAGCATTTAGTAAAAAAATATATTTTGATATTACAAATAGACACTTAAATTTTTTTCATAAGTATATAACATATGTAGAGGAAGAGTACTTTCCCAGTGACTTCTGCACCTCCCTCGCTTACTTTACTATTTCGTCAAAGGAGCACCGCAGACATTAGCTAACGCACAGAGAATCAATGTAAACGTGAATTTACAAACACTTCAAAGACCAATTCACCTCCTTCTGCGAAGCAGTAATGCTAGCGAAGGGGGCGGCCGCAGGCGTGAGGGAATGGACTTCGTCATGCCTCAGCCTCCTGGATCCTGACCCCTTGTCATCAACGGCGCGTAGTGATCCACGCACGTCTCAAGAAAATGTCAGCAAAACCGTAGGGGCCCAGCAGGGTCGAAGCCGACTGGGGCCAAGCGTTCGCTTCTGAAAGGAAAACTAGGATCCTGGAACACAAGGCAAAAAAGGAATATAATTGAGGTATTAGTCAGAAAAAGTCTGACACGTCCTCCCATTCCGCCCTAGAGCGTAAAAAAACCTCACAAGACCAACTAACTCAGTTTGGTAAGGTAGTTAATGAGATAGTTTGTACATTACCTCCTCTTTCCCTAAAAACTACATCAAATGTAGGTGTATTCAAGGTATAATTTCGCAGACTTTATGACGGTTAGCTAAGTGCAGGTGCACTTAACATGAGGTATATCCTCCTAACTTGCCCGAGAAAGTTACATACTTATTGACTCTATCACGAAACTACACTATCACGGCTCAATTAGGGTACTCTGTACTTCTGTAGTTTCCTGCCCAAAATGATTTGCACAAATGAAATGAAATGGAATAATTTATTTGCTATGAATGTAGGTACAAAAGTATGGTGTTAAGTAAGAGAAGGATCCAGTACATTCTACCGTGAGGCACGCAATTTTTTTAAATTGTTGAATTAATTCTGAAATAATCCTAAAAAATCAAATATTTAACGAGTATTAAATTATTAAATAGTCAAAAAAAAATCATTCAATTTGGTAAACAATGTCTATAATAAGTTAATTATTAGTCAATATTAGAATGTCAATAATAGGTTAATAATTAGTCAAATGCAAAGAAATTTAAATATTAAAATCGCATGGAAAATCATTTAATCGCATAAAAACCCTTATATGATCACTTTGTTATCCGTCTGTCTATCTATCAAGACCTTTTTTCTCAGGAACGCGTAGAGGTTATCATCCACTATTGGACATAGGCCTCCCCCAAGTGTCGCCATAAAGACCGTTTCTATGCGTTTCACATCCATCGAAGGCCTACGATCGTCAGCAGGCCATTGGTCCACCTTGTGGGGAGGCCTACCAACAATGCATCTTCCAGTACGCGGTCGTTACTCCAGACCCTTTCAGCTAAAGCAAACATCTGTTCTCCAAGCAATGTGCACACATGCTAGAAATAACCCATTCATACTTGACTTGGAGACCCCTAGGTATTTTGTGCCTACAGTTTACAGTTAACAGGAAACACAAACTTCGGCGAAGAATTTCACTCCTTAAATTGCACAGTGTAATTTATTTTGACTGGAGATCGTATTTCATCGGGAGTCGCAGGGCGATTCCCGGCCAATGTAGGTGCAGGCTTGAGAACGGCGAACGATAGGTAGCTCGCCGTCCAATAAGAACTTAACCCGAGTCGAGACGGCGCGTTAGAACGGGAGGCAAATATTTTAATAAACGGTGCCTGCATCCTTGCACCTCGACCGGGTGAAGTGATTTGAAGATACCCTACGAAAAAAAATAAAAGTTCGATATTTCTTCGTTTGCGACAATACCTATCCATGCCAATGCAACTGTATAAACTGCAAACCGCATTGCTACGTCGTAGCGCTCGTAGCATAAATTGCATTCCGTAGCAGACCCCAAAATTACTACGACTGCGTAGCCGCGTAGCAATGACGTCATAGCCAACATGTCCTCAGAGAGACAGTCAGATGTTTGCTATTGGACAGTAAAGTTGGCTAATTGACATTACTAGGTCCCAAGTGATGACTTCAACGGCTTGGCTTGTGTAACGGGTCGCGGGATCGATTCCTTGACGGAGTAAATATTTGTTTAGTTGGTATGCTGATTCAGTGAGATTTGAGAAATAAAGGTAAATGACTTATTATTTATTTAAGTTACTTTCACAATTTTCACAGTATTAAATGGAGAGAATTTATCAGATTAAGAAAATAAAAAATAAAAAGATTTTTTTAATTCAACCCAAATTCAAACAAAATAGGCTTGCCAGTATTATTTTCATGGTACTAACCACAGTAATATAAAAACACTGAATCTGCTTGCAAGAAAATTTATCCCTACTTCACACATTTTAAATTGTAACCTACACTTTGTTTAAGGCCCTTAGTAACGAGACAACCAAATACCATTTATTTTGGATCGGATCTCGGGTCTTGCACCTAATAAAAAATACACGACAAATATTTTTTTACGAATTATATGAAGGGATTTTTTTTTCCAAAAATAAGATAACCGCAGTATTTTTCAGTTAAGTGAACATATTAGTTGTAACTAAGACAGACAACAGAGACAAAATAAATACATTCAGCCGAATATAGAACTTCTCCTTTTTGAAGTCGGTTAAAAATATATTTAAACAGTTTCTTAGAATGATTTTTCGATCGAAAACAAAGTAAATACAACAACAAAAAAATGTAGAAAACTACAGAACAAAGTATCTGTACTACAATATTTAAAAAGCTGAAAGTAAATTTTCCTTCAAGCGTAAAACTCAGAACTACTGCTTGAAGTCCTCTCAACCTTAGTTCGGTCTTCGTAATAATTATTATATTTTAAGTTTTCTTCGTTATAATGTTTTCTTAGTTCTCATAATATTTATTAGTTTATTATATTAGTATATTTAACGATACTACATTCTATTTCAAATATCTGTTATTTATTTATTGTGTACACCTACCACAGTGTAGTCGTTTTTAACCCAAAAGTTTTTTTTTTTCGGTGGGAATATCATCTTATGACATTCCCCGCTCTTGGGTGGAGCTTGAGATAGTGTCAGACTTTTAAAACTCACTAAAAACCCACCCCTGTTCCTTCGTTCCCTTTCGTACCAGGGCCGAGTCTTCCTTTCAGAATCAGACCCTTGGCCCCAGTAGGCTTCGACCCTGCTGCGCCCCTACAGTTGCTGACATCTTCTTGAGGCGCGCGTGGAACACTACGCGTCGTCGACGACTTGAGCTCGGTCCGGACGGCTACCGGACGGTCGGATGGCGAGCTATCCATTGCTCGCCATCCGACCGAAGATACGCCGGTGGCGTATCGTCGTACGTCTGTGTAAACCGCAAGGTACTCAGTGCCTTAACGATTTAACCAACCATAAAGTACTTTGCGCGCGATCCTCCAAAGAGGACACATGCACCAAAATACCGCACACTAAGTTAGGGTTAAGTATGGTATAAATTATCATAAATTATAAATACTTGGTAACTTAGCATAATTCGTTGCACGCTTGGAATTATTGTGGTAAACTAGCTTCTGCCGTTGGAGGCGTTCGTAGCGTAGTTAAGTAATAACTGCCGTACGGATCGATATCCAAGGTTAAGCAACACTAGCTGAGGTCAGTCTGTGGATGGGTGACCGACTTAAGACACATATCAACATTAGTTTTATTATATGCGAAAACCGAAAAACGTGTCTAGTATTTTTATGTAAAGAATCTGTGTTCAAAATGATGAAAAATCACGAAGTTAGATATGAGCTGCTTGTCACTTGGTTGGCCGCACAAATACATGATCACCGGACCACCCGGGCGACTGAGGGGTTGTTTTACACCCGCATCCAGCTGTGCGCTAGTGCCTAATGTCCGCTATAACTTGTCGTAACCTGTGTTGTACTTAGTGTCGGTGGTGTCCAACATGTGAATTTTTTAAAATATATTTGGAAAAAAATATAACATGGTGTAAAAATTATTGGAATCGATTCTGTTACTGATTCTGAACAAACAATATTCAGGTTTCGCATATACTAAAAACAATGTTGTATAAGTACGTTAAGTCGATGGTTCCGGCTGTTTTTTGTAGATTTTTGACAGTAATTAAGGATAGGCAGAAGCCAGAAAATCTGACACCAGTCTAGCCAAGGGGTATTGTGTTACCCAGTTACAGGATTATGATGGTCTTGCACAAATACATGACTAGTGTAGCAATAGAACACCACTTCTACTTCTGCAGAAGTTCCGCAAGTTTTTTCACTTACTTTTCCGGTTCTGTAACAACAAGTTTTCTGTTTTCAGATTTATTCCTATATCTATACTATATGACCTTGCTTTGTGCCAAATTTTAGGATTTTGGTTCAACAGAAAGTACCCTATGAATTTTGATTTCTTTGAGTGTCGAAATGCACGTTTTTTGCGATATAAACCGCCATATCTTTTTGTCCGTTAACTTGTAAGTTTGATTTTTTCACAGCTTCAAGGGACCGTAGATCTTAGTGTATGGTTTTAATTTTAACTCTTTTTTTTAATGATATAAACCAGTGCTTGACTGCGATCCCACCTGATGGTAAGCGGAGATGCAATCATTGATGGTCAGGCGCACTAGTTTATTAAGAGCCTATTCACTCCAGCCTTGAATACACCTAAATTATAGTTGGACGGGAAGACCGCAGCAGGCAAATTGTTCCAGTCCTTCGATGTACGCGGTATAAATGACGAAGCGAAACGCTTAGTCCGATAACTCGATACCTCTACGCGTTTCCGAGTTAAACAGTCTTGACAGACAGTCAGACAGACGGACGGACAACAAAGTGATCCTATAAGGGTTCCGTTTTTACTTTTGAGGTACGGAACTCTAAAAACAGGAGTCCGCAGGAAGTACAGGAGCGTATTCTTTTTTGTTCTCTTTGTTTGATATATTGGTTAGCTTTCTTCATAAAATAAAGTGAATAGTTGTAACTAACGAAAGGTCACACGCCGTCATTCAAAAAGCGTGTTTATCAAAATTCAGCTTCATTCTATTCACCTGAGAACAGCACAAAAAATGCAAATAGAGTTTAATTTGGAAATCCGATTTTTACGACTGTGCCGTTGTATTAGATTGGACTAGCTAGAGTTATGATCCATAAAACATGTCAGGATACACGGAGATTAATAGCCATGTGTATATAATGTATACATGATAATGGCAACATATTTTTAAGGCCATCGCACACCATTTTAACACCAGCCTGTAATTGTCCGAACGGCCGAATGTTTCGGTAGAGTTACCACAGCCCCGGAGAGCAAGAAAAGGAAAAAGAAAGCAACTGAAGGAACGCTGGTGAGTTTTAGTCAGTAAAAGTCTGACACTCCCTCTCGTTTCACCCAAAGCGGGGGCAGTTATTTCGTGATATCCCAGCTCGAAAAAAAACCTGTAAATGTCCCACTGCAGATCAAAAATCTCATACATATTCATCATCATCAGAGGCCGGAATTAGGTAGAGTTATTCATGTACTTAGACTGATTTCACACAGCGAAAGATTAAAGTTGTTATGCCTCAAATCCCGAGATTATTTTAATGAGCAGATTTTTTTATGACTATCAGAAATATAGCAGAAAAAAATTCTTTCTGCACTAATGACGAGAAGGAGGAAGTGTATATGTTTGTTTAACTCACCTCAGTTGACATAGAGAGATAATTTTCAGTGAAAAATACTAACAAAAATTTAATTTTAATTATCTTTGTTTTATTTGTCTTATCTATTTGTATTATTTATTTGTAATATTACTGGCCACAGGGGATTTTACATTAGAAATCCCGGCAAGATCCATGTATCAACATTTCGATTTAAATACATGTCAAAGTCAAAAGTATTTTATTTCACATAGGCCTACATGGGCACTTATAAAACGTCAGAAGGTAGTGCACGGTTCCAAATTGGTCGTTTCCTATGGAGAAGAACCGGCAAAAAACTCCATGGTTACTCTTTAAAAAAAAATAAATGATGTTACAATATTTCTATATTACAGAATAAGTAGATATTATGTAAGGACAGTGTAGACTGGTCAATATTGTATTAAAAAATACAATAAAAATAATCATAATAAAAGTAACCTAAGAATTCGCTGAGTCTACAGTGTTCTCACATTCACATTATAAAAAAGAGGCTATATAAATAAAAGCAAGAAAAATAAATAATTACAATCATTAATAAATTATACGTGAACAATACCTCACCTAGAGAGGAGGCCTGAATCCCAACAGTGGGAACATTATAAAGCCGACTATGCTATGCTAAAGTTTTTAAAATACGTAAAATTAAAAATAAAAATGATAATCAAACCACATTAAGGTCATCTTCCAGTTTAATCTGGTGCAGACTACCGGCGACTGACTGTCTGACCTTTACAATACAGTTACTGGCCAACACTACACTTCTTGGCACGACTAGTATGCAAAGGCCTTTAGCATTATAAATTAATGTGTTTTTAGGTGGTTCAACTGTCTAGGCAATAAAAAGGGCAACTGGATTAAGGGTCATTGAACATCACCCCTGATGGAAAACAGACTGAAATATAATTGAAAAAACCGGGTAAGTGCGAGTCGGACTCACGCACTGAAGGTTCCGTACAAACAAATTAAATCAAGAATTGAGTTACGAAGATTTTTCCGAATCGCAAAAAATGTTTATTTTCGTAACGTACGTACACATTTACAGTTTTCAGATTTTTTCCATCACGTCGGGGTCACCAGTTTGGAGGTATGCGAAACAGAGAGTAAAGTCCCGCAAACCTCCGTTGAAAAGGGAGGATCCTCCGACCAGACGGGATGTTATGTCTGGTGGGCTGCAACTGCCCGATAGATAATTTCGGGTTGTTCTATATGTTCTAATCGCGCGGAGAACTTTGATTGCGCGATGCAGGATTAGTTCTTATGTGACGCCATAGATGTCGCTACATATACTTATGCTATGAGATCTTGCTTCATGCCTGGATTCTAGGTCAACAGGTAATACTCGTTGAATTTTGATTCCATTAAGAGTGTCGAAAAGTACGTTTTTTTGCTACATAAACGGCAGTATCTTTTTTTTGTAACCTCAGAAGTCTGATTTTTTCACAGCTTAAAGGGACCGCAGACCTGAGTATATCTTTTTAATTTCAACTCACCTCCACACGTACCCAAGAAAAAAGGTCTTGACAGACAGACAGATAGATAGAAGGACAACTTCTATTTTTTTTCTTTTGAGGTACGGAACTCTTTAAAAAGAAATTGACACTTATGTCTATGTACATTAAGGTTGTTTTTGCAGGCTCAGACCACATAACAAAAGTAAAAACTTCATCAAAGTAAGGTAAATAATCATCGCCATCATTTCAGTCAAAAGTCGTCCACTGCTGGACATAGGCCACTCCCGAGTGTTGCCACAACGATTGGTATTTTGCGTCTCGCATCCATCGGAGTTCTACAACCTGCAGCGACCGAACCGTTGACCTGGTCTACCTTGTGGAGGGCCTTTCAACTCCGTTTGCCGGTACGCGGTCGCTCTTGAGAACTTTTTGGCCATATCGACCGTCTGTTCTGCGGGAAAATATGTCTTACACACTGCCAATTAAGTTTGGCGATTCTTCGGATTATGTAAGTGACTTTGGTTCTCTTGCAAATATCCTCATTCTTGATTCGATCACGCAAGGAATCTCCGAGCATAGCCCTTTCCATTTTTTTTCCTATAAGCCTTCTGGTGAGGACCATTGTGATTGTGAGCGACCAGAGCTATATGCCATCTGTCAACTGTCAACACACACTGGTCGACTTTCTTCTTGAGGCGGTATGGTATGTTGGACGAAAAGCTACGGTGAATCTTCCGGAATACTGCCCAGTCAAGTCGAATTCGGTGGCCAGCTAAGACTATTGACCTCTGTCTCGACGTTAGACCTACCTAATAAGCGTGGGCAAAACGTGTCATCTTTGCGATTGGAATAGAATGAATCACTATAATTTTTTAGAGCATTTGGAACATCGGCGCAAAAGATACAAACACAGACACTGACTGTTATGAATCGTGATCTGTTACGTTGTGCCCTATACACGAACAGTTTTATTTAATTGAATTTTGATTTGAGAATAATTTAAAGCAGATGTTTTTAGTTCAGTTCATTAAAATTTACACTATTTACGTTTTAATTTGAATTTTAAGAAGACTGCCGGTCACTTAAAGTAAAGAGTGTTCCAATTGTTGCAAATGATGCATTTAAAACATTGCTGATGTTCCAATCTTTCGAACACTAAAATGTTTTGGAACAGTGAGTCGGTTCAGTAAAGAGTTGCACACGCCTACGTAACTACTTAACCTTTTTTTTAAGTGGGAAAATCATCTAATGACATGCGTTCTTTCGTGTCAGACTTTTACTGACCACCCACTCCTGTTCCTTCTTTACCATTGTTCCAGGGCCCCGGGATCTCTTCCGCATCACCCATGACCCCAGGCTTCGACCCTGCTGGGCCCCTACGGCTTGCTGACATCTCCTTGAGGCGCGCGTGAAACAATACGCGCCGTCGACGACTTGGGCTCGGTCCGATTACCGGACGGCCGGACGGCGAGCCACCCACTGCTCGCCGTCCGCAAGCCCGCGCCTACGGTAGCCAGAAATCGGGATCGGAATCCCGGCGGTTAGAGCGTGAGCGGATCGCCCCCACGAGGACACGGCCGTGAATTCATCACTAACTCTGCATCCCGTATTAAATTAGGCAAGATAAATCTGAAGAAACTCACTAAACACCAAAGAAAACAAACTTCATAACTAATACTATGTTTTCATTATACTTTTATACAATTTTCTATTGTTACCTTGCCGGACAAAAGCTTGTATTACAAAAATGTATTATTCTGCACTGCTAGGTGGCGACGAATAATAATAGCATTATCAAAAGAAAATTCTAAAGAGAAAAGCGTTATTTTTGAATTTAAATAGGGCTGTGCGCTGCATGTGTGAAGATTAAAATACGCTGCATAATTATATAGCAGCTAAAAATTGTTTTAAGTAGCCATGTTCAGAGATTCAAAATCGTCATGATCATTTCATTCATCCGTAAGATGTCCACTGTTGGGCATTAACTCCATATGAGACGGAACATCGATCAGTTCTGTGTTTTCACATAATAGCTTAATTTTTTGTTTTTTTTTTCTTTAAATCATCACCAAAAATATAGTAGGTTTTTTTTAAGTTTCCGTACCTCAAAAGAAAAAACGGAACCCTTATAGGATCACTTTGTTGTCCCTATGTCTGTCTGTCTGTCAAGACCCTTTATCTCGGGAACGCATGGAGCTATCGAGTTGAAATTAAAACTATATACTCAGGTCTGCGGTCACCTGCGAAAAAATCAAACATCTAAGTTAACGAAAAAAAAAATACGGCCGGGTTTATATTGCAAAAAACTTGTATTTTGATACTCTCAAGGGAATTAAAATTCATAGCGTACTTTCCGTTGAACTGGAAACCTGAAATTTGACATGAAGCAAGGTTTTATAACACAAGTACTTATAGGAAAAAAAAACAGAAAACTGTAAATTTGTTGTTACATTAAATACATTTTAATTTTTTTTAGAGTGACCATGGATTCCAAATGGTAACTGAAGGACACAGGTCATCGTAGGCGCAGGCTTGTGGACGGCGAGCAATGGGTAACTCATCGTCCGACCTTCCGGTAACCGTCCGGACCAAGCCCAAGTCGTCGACGGCGCGTAGTGTTCCACGCGCGCCTCATGTAGTGAGAGCAACCGTAGGGGCCCAGCAGGGTCGAAGTCTACTCTGCCGCGCTTATGATAATTACAGTAAGTCACATTTTGGTCAATATTGAGTTTAGTATATGTTTGGAATGTAGAGATTGAGATCTACATTTCTGTATATTTAAAATTTGAAAATGTGGTATAGTTAATGAAATAAGCTTAAGCATAATTACAGTAAGACACGTTTTGCGCCAAGGCATACTTATTATGATTGCAGTAAGGGCACATCCGGTTGATTTTTTCATAAAGTTAAAACCATTTTCTAGGTATTGCTACGTAAGTCATTTTGCTATTATTATTTTTAAGTTAGGAGTGTTTTTCATCAAGTATCACTGAAACATATTAACAGTAAGTACCACTTGCTATAATTATATTAAGAATTGGAAACAAAACATTAGTCTAATAAACCTTAACATATCTACAGTAAGAGTATATACTATATTAATGCTTAAACATTTCGCAACGTATTATTGTATTATCTTGGCATAAGTACAGTAAGTAGAACTTACTGTGTATAAGATAAGTCAGCGAATTAAAAAAAAATATATATGTGTTGACGTAATAACAGCAAGATTCACTACTGTAATTATGTTTAGGAATATTTCATCTTATGTGTAGACTTGCCTGGAACAAATTAGAAAAAACACGTTACTTACTGCAAAAATTCTAAGGCGTTTAGGGTCCAAATGGGTAGTGCGGGGTGGGGCAAGTACATTAATTTAGCAGTCACGGACCATGCAAAAACAGAGACTGACGTGCGTCGGAGAATAAAAAAAAAACGATGGGTTAGGTACTGTCCATATGGTCGAGTCTAAGTTTTTCAAGACACACCGTACAAATAAGAATATGATCTCTGATCAAACTCTCGAGCTCATGAAGAAGAGGCGTGAGATTTTTCTGCAGTCTTCAAACGATATGTGCAGATACTGGCAGCTCTATAGACGGATCACGAAGTTTCTGAAACGCGACCAGATGCTAGATTTGCAAGAGATCTGTCTATTGGGCAGAGCCAGCTCACGAAACTAAAGACCGACGATGACAGTCATATCCGCCAAATCGGAGGTTCTGGGAGAGATGGTGGAGGCATTTTATGGACAGTTTGTACACGTCAATCTCCGAACTCGCTGCAAATCTAGCAAACGACTCAAGAGCTACATTGACTCGACACTGTACCGAAAATATCCCAGACGTCAGCCTGTACGAGATTACGATGGCTCTGAAGCAACTTAAAAGCAACAAGGCACCGGGTGAGGATGGAATTACGGCCGAACCGCTCAATAGAGCGGATTATACCGCTTCGCATCGCATAATTGCTTAATACTTTGGAGCCCTTATGGGCTCCAAAGTATTTGCACGAGATCTGTCTATTGGGCAGAGCCAGCTCACGAAACTAAAGACCGACGATGACAGAGTCATATCCGCCAAATCGGAGATTCTGGGGGAGATGGTGGAGGCATTTTATGGACAGTTTGTACACGTCAATCTTCAAACCCGCTGCAAATCTAGCAAACGATTCAAGAGCTACATTGACTCGACACTGTACCGAAAATATCCCGGACGTCAGCCTGTACGAGATTACGATGGCTCTGAAGCAACTTAAAAGCAACAAGGTACCGGGTGAGGATGGAATTACGGCCGAACTCCTGAAGACGGGTGGGATACCAATCCTTTAAGCCCTTCAGAAGTTGTTTGGTTCCGTCATACTCGAGAGAAAAACACTACAGGTATAGAGCAGAGGTGTAGTGGTACTCTTTTTTAAGAAAGGCGACAATACCCTGCTTAAGAATTAAAGACACATCTCATTTCTGAGCCATGTTTACAAGCTGGTTTTCATTGTCATCACGAACCGTCTCGTACGTAGGTTCAACGACTTCCAGCCTCCCAAACAAGCCGGATTTAGAAAAGGCTTCAGCACCATGGACCACATACATATGCTGCGCAGATTAATCATACAGAAGACTGAGGAGTATAATCAGCATCTCTGCTTAGCGTTTGTGGAGAAAACCTTTGATTCGATCGATACAGTACTGCAGTCTCTCCAACGGTGCCAGATTGACAATCGGTACATCGTAGTGCTGAAGTATTTATACAAAAACGGCACCATGTCAGTCCGACTTTAGGACCAGACCTTAAAGGCAAGACTGTCCTCTAGCAGAGGGGTGTGAGGCAAGAAGAAGTAATTTCTCCGAAATGGAGGATGTCTTCAAGGATCTGGAATGGAGAGGGCTAGGCATTGATGTCAATGGCGACAAAAAAATACTGTAAAGGTTTTATTTTTTAGAAACAGTGCTTAGTTTATTTGGTTTATGATGGTTTCTTGTACGAAGCCCGTTGCACAAACATGAATTGTAATTTTTTAAATTTAGTTTTTATTATGATTCTAAAGGATTAAAAAAATACAATAATTTTATTGTATTAATAAAGCTGTGTACTTTTGCTACTAAACTATAATTTTATAAGATCTCTTTTGTTTTGAATTATCTACCAATAATATCGAGAAAGATAAATTAATTATGATTCATGGTAGATGCCAAAAGTTTACATATTGCTCCTAGCTATAATTACAGTAAGTGATTAAGTAACATTAGGCAAATTGTGCAACTTTTGTTATTCTATTTAAACATTTACCTCATTTCGTAATCATTGTTGCAGTATGTACCTCAAACTAAAGATTGTTACAGTAAGTCACACACTTACTGTACCAATTACTATAAAAACGTTATTTTTTAATTGATCATTCCTTAACATACATATTTTTTCAAGCTTTACAATTTAAATATTATTAATACATAAAAATAAAAATATACAAATTGTTAACCAAACACATGTTTATCTAAAACATTTTAGAAAACTTAGGTTTAATTTATACTTCGGGAGAAATGTCAAAAGTAAAAAAAAAAACTTTGATCGCCTTTGCTCGAAAGTGTCTCTATGATACTTACTGTATATATCACAAGCACGGCAGTACTGGGGCGATGGGTCTTGTGAAAGAGAACCCCGGTGCCCTGGAACGAGGGCAAAGAAGGTACAGGAGTGGGTTTTAGTCAGCAAAAGTTGGAAACACCCTCCCGCCCCGCCTAAGGGCAGGAGATGTCATTGGATGATTACCCAAATTAAAAAAAAGAGTATTTTGCCTTCCATTACTAGTTGGGAAACTTTAACTGTTGGTAGTTAGTCAACGACCAAGTTTGCCATATTCTTAACTACCTGTTAATGGAAAACTTAGTTTTCAGAATTTGCGAATTCGTGACAACCCTAGCATTTTGCAGAAAACAAGGCGATAAGTCTGTGACTTAAGACTTTCCTTTCTAGAAACAAAGTGTTTCTTAATCTTTTATTGTTTTATGTCGAGACGAATGAATAAAGGAAGCATTTATTGTTCTCACTTTTTGAACACTTCTTGCAGATAAATTAAATCCCATAAATCCTGCAGCCCTGGTTTCAGAAATATCAGAAACAACATTATTGTCATTTTCATCAAAATTCACCATAAGTACCTGTTAATAATTATAAATGTGAAAGTAACTATCCATATCTGTCTGTTGTTCATCACCTTTTTACGTCTTTACGGCAGATTCTTGTACACTATACCCAGGCACCCCTAGCCAAGTTACGATCGTTTCGTTTGCGTCGAACGACTCCAGTAGGCCACGCCTCCGATTCCTTTGTTCTGACGTCATCCCAAAGCTCAGTCACGTGGTCAGAACAAAGGAATCGGAGGCGTGGCCTACTCGACGCGTTCGACGCAAACGAAACGATCGTAACTTGGATAGGGGGGCAGGTAACTACATCCTGTGAGTAAGTACGTTCCTTTAGGATAGTTTACTTTATATGCTACGCAGGCAACGCCGTTGGCAGAAGCTAGTTCGGTTTTATAGAAGGCTAACCGCTTTCCCCTGTAGTATATCTCTCTATCAAGCCAAGCTTATGTACTTAGATATTTAAGCACCGAAGCTTTGGAATAACCATTCAATGGATCGTCAAATTCAAAGCATCGCTTTATGTTGTAACGTATCAATAATTATCGTGGATAATAAGTATCCTGTGTGCTATTCCAGGACACAATTGACCCTAGTGCTAAAGATCGAAGTCAGTTTCTGCTCTTTGAGCATAAAGAAGTTAGTAGCTATCGAGTGTTCCCAATAATACATACATTCATACAAAATCAGTCTTATAATATTCCCACTGCTGGGACTCAAGACTCTGTAGAAGAGGTAATGGGCCGTAATCCATCATGCGGGCCCAGTGCGTGTTGATGGATGTCACATGTCTTTGATTTTTTGGTTCTAGGATATGCCTAGAGTTTCCTCACGATGTTTTCCTTCATCGTTTTGAGAGCAGTGGTGATGAAATAAATTGCACAAAGTGATGCACCTGGCTGGGTTTGAACCCGTGACCTACTACTCGTAAGTCGGGACCATTAGCACTGGGCCACCACTGTTCCCATTAATATTGGCAAAAAAACTTGTCGCGACATCTATGGCGTCACATAAGAACTAATCCTGCATCGCGCAATCAAAGTTCTCCGCGCGATTAGAACATATAGAACAGCCCGAAATCATCTGTTGGGCAGTAGCCCACCAGACATTACACCCGTCTGGTTGGAGGATCCTCCCTTTTCAACGGAGGTTTGCGGGACTTTACTCTCTGTTCTGCATACCCCCAAAAACTCATTTTGTTTTTTTTAGTAATGGTTACAAAATGGCCAATTTCTATATAGGTAGGTACACCTACATATACAATTGGTGTTATAATGCTGCAACGATCAATATAAAATGCTGCAATAACAAACCCATCCAGGGATCGCAGTCAAGCACTAGTATGTATCAAATAAAAAAAAATTACCACGTACGTCATGTATTAATGTCGTGCCTAGATCTTAGAAACTGATCACTTTATGATATGGCCCAGTAGTACCTACTGGCCAGATCATTTTAAAAGTTAAAGTTTGGTGATATTTCAATCCTCGTTTGGCCTACTTTTTTTAGACTTTTTATTATCATAGAAATCCTACATCAATGATAATTATAGCCAAACGAGGATACACATATCATAAAATGTTAACGTTTAAACGATCTGGCCAGTTTTAATTGGCCATAATACAATGAAGTGATCAATTCTAAGATCTGCCCACGACATTAATATTGTCATGAAATTCACCCATCTCTGATAGTTTCTCAGAGGGTTATGGCCATCCGGATAGTGCAGGGATACCGCACGGTCTCACTCGAACCGGCTAGCCTCCACGTCGGGCTGCCGCCATGGGATCTGGAGTCAACATTCCTTGCACGCATGCACAATTAGGCCAGTATAGCCTGCCCGTAGAAGTTAAATTAAAAAAAAATGTCAAACTGTCTGAGTCTGACTTTACTTAAAGGTCCATGTGACCAGCTCATTAAAATCCAAAAAAAAAACTGTGTCTGACGTCTGTCACTGCGCTTGTTTATTCTTGTAAATCACTTTGTAAATATAGGGAAATAATAGTGCAAAATAAGTAGTACTATTTAATTATTCATAATTATCATTAACAAGTGAGTTTTATTTAAGTGCCAACAGTACCAGCTTTGCTCAAGTGACAATCAATAACAAGTAGCAAGCCAACACCTACTAGCATTTGTTTTGATTATAAAAATTGGTATTCTTGTTGTTATTCTTCAAGTTTCCTTTATTGAACAGTAAGTATATTGTTATGTCAACAACTGTTTCATAAATACATCACGTATCATTCAAATTAAGTTTATTGGGGATTTAAAATAGTAAACATAACCTCATTATAAATTTGCAATAACTTGAAAGTTTATTTTAATTAACTGTTTCATTCCTTCTATTTAGCTAACAAATTTGACACAGTCGCAACACCGTTTTAAGGGTCCATTTCTTCTAAAGAATATATTCAAACTCAAAATTATTTTATTTCACAGCAGTTTTTTTTTTTTTTTTTTTTTTTATCTTCTTTATTTATGGGATTTTTGTACACAATAAGTGACGATGTCAATCCCATCGTACTTTCACAAATTTAACAAATATTAAAGGGTTATCTTATATACTAACTTAATTACTTATTTAATAAAAACGAATACAAAAATTTTGCTGCTTTAGAGGTAGGTGTAGCCAAAATGCCATGGAACACTCCAACATCCATTGCAAACAACTTCATCAAGTTGAGAAGTGCCTTTCTCTAATACACAATCCCTACATGGGCACTAGAAGCTAGCACTATTGAAAGATGGGTGGACTTTGTGAGGAGTTATTCAAAAGAAAATAGAGTCGCACATAGCATGCTTATTGACGAGATAAAATGGAAGAAAAAAAATATGTTGTACTAACCCCATGTAACAAAGGATGCGCTCAATCGTTGCCTGCTTTTCTTTTTATTAATGATAGACTCGACTTTTTTTCTTTGGCCACCATCTCACCGGATGGTAAGCGATGATGGAGCATGCTTGCCTAGAAGTGTAGCCTATTCACTATTGACTTAAAGACTCCTTAGTTGCAGCTATCAGGAAACACAGACTCCGGCAAGTAATTCCACTCCTTGGCTGTACGCACAAGAAATGTGTTCTCAAAACGCTTTGTGCGTATGGGTGGGATGGCTACCATGCTTTTAAAAGACTTGTTAAGGAACATTACCTATAGCTGTTAATATCGATAATCATTATTTATATTTCTGTGTATAGTTTTCAATAATTATGTAGGTATATGTATCTATTATACAGCATATGTATATATCTGCGTATCTATTATAATATATATGTTTAATACTGGTTTTGTCACACCAATGACAGCCCCCATTTCTTGTCCAGGCAATTACTGTCCATTCCATGTAGCCTGGAAGAGATCACGGAATGTGATAAGTCTGCCCATTGTATGTATTTAATAATAAAATAATTTATTTCCAGAAAAATATTACAAAGTTTGTTGTAATTATTAGCTAGTAGAAAACAATGGTTCAAATATATATAATAGCATCCGCTGCCGAACTAGGTTAGGACCTGTATTTCAGCATACGGCGGCGTATGTGTTTTAGTTTCCTTTTATACTTAGCTTGGATGGACTGATCAAACTTAAAATTAAAAGGCACTGGTTACCCCGGTCAGTGGTGGTATAACAATAAAATTAGTTTACCTGATTCCAACCTGTTTATTTAATTGCCCTAAGGAGTTAACAAAAACATATTTTACAACTTTCAGTATAATAAACCATATATATATACCATTTAACCATATTTGTATTCCTCTAGGCATAACATAATGACCTATGAACCTTACTTAAGATCTGTATTAACTTCCTATGTTAAACAAATAATAAATGATTGATTGATTGATTGATAACTGAACTCTGATTTCCATACCCGCTCCGGGTCCATTTACCAATGTCTGTCTGTGGGAGGACCGCAGCGGTCTCCTAAGTCTCTGCTCAGGTTTAATAAGCATTTTTAAGTTAAAATATAAGATTTTATATAAAAATGCTTATTAAACCTGTATCTAGCTAAACTTACCCATATAGAGTAAATCTAGAGTAGAGTAGAGTAGTAGAGTATCTGTCTAGTTTACTTTGTACATTTTTGAAGGAGATATATACAGGTTTAATTTTAATAAACATTTTTACATCGCAATAAGGCAGAGACTCAGGGGACCGCAGCGAGCCTCCCACAGATCAGATAGACATTGGTTGACAGACCCGGAGCGAGTATGGCTCCACAGTTCAGTTAATAAATGCAGAAGCCAAATTAAATTAACATATAACACATGTGATGGGTATCCAGACTGAATGGTAATAATAAAGGCCTCTTGTAAACAGTTGTCAAAGTCAAAGTTTTTATTTCACATAGGCCTACATGGGCACTTATAAAACGTCAGAAGCAGTGCAGAAGCTAGTGTTGAACATAGGGCTCCTCATCTAAACCTTTATACTATAAAAATAAGAAATTGTCTTTTTTTATTGTTTCAACCCCATATGATATAATTATCAATACCATCATGTCTGTAGAATTTCTCATATTAATTTGATCCTGTGTACTTACATGAAAAATGATATAATAAATACATCGGCTGTAAATATATACAAATATGCTCAGCACAAAATCCCACCATTGCTAGGTGGGACTAGTAATAATTGTTTAATAATTTGCTAATGCTGTAGAAGGAAACTAAATTGTAAGTTAAAAATAAATATCACCCGAAAAAACCATTGACACTAACATAATTTATTCATAAACTATTTTTTCTCTATTTTACAGTCAGTTCGGTCATGAGGCTCTTTGGACCAGGAATGTGGTCCTACCGACCTATAAAAAGTTTTTTTTTTTAATAGTATTTTGGAACCACTAGGAAAAGGGCATTTAAGTACAGTTACAAAAGAAACTGTATTTATTTTATTTGTGGTCCCAAATACTAATCAAAAATTTTTTTTTTAAGTTAAAGTTGGGACTGCAGTCCTGGTCCAAAGAGCCTAACCTACCCCAGTTATCATTTTCTTGCCTTTTCTTTTCATTCCTCACACAATACATCTATTTCGCACTCACTTTCTCACGCATAGTACATAGGTACAAACTCACACCCTTGCACATTGTGTATGTGGCACATCCATACCTTGATATTCTAGTACCTAATTTTATATGGATTCTATATACATATACAGGCATGCCTAAATTGGTAATCCAGCAACTCAATATTTTTTACTACAGATGTGTTTCTACCGATGATGAAACAGCCTCTAATTTCAGTAACACACTTATATTCCTAGCATGCAACTGGGTTTTTTCTTTGTTATCCACTAAAATATTCGTATCCGTCACTCATGATGTAAGTAGTAGTACTTGTAGCGACATCTATGGCGTCACATAAGGATTAATCCTGCATCGCGCAATCAAAGTTCTCCGCGCGATTTGAATATATACGACAGCACGAAATCATTTATCGGGCAGTTGCCCACCGGACATAACACCCGTCTAGTGAGAGGATCCTCCCTTTTCAACGGAGGTTTGCGGGACTTTACACTCTGTTCCGCCTACCTCTAAACTGGTGACCCCGACGTGATCGATCTCCGATCTCCGGAGGGGAGTGATGTGGCGACATCTATGGCGTCACATAAGGACTAATCCTGCATCGCACAATGAAAGTTTTCCGCGTGATTTGAATATATACGACAGCCCGAAATCATTTATCGGTCAGTTTCCTACCAGACAACACCCGTCTGGTCGGAGGATCCTCCCTTTTCAACGGAGGTTTGCTGTACTTTACACTCTGTTCCGCCTATCTCTAAAGTACTCAACGTTTTTTTTAAAAAAATCGTTTTTTTATCTTCCCCATGGTCTAACTCTCTTTCTAAATTCATCAATATTTCCCTAGTGCACTCTTTTTAGTCAAATAAATTTGATTCCCTCTCAAAATGCTCAAAAAAGCCACTCCATTTTACCTTTCTGTCTGTGGTGCTACTTTAAAACTTTTTGTAATGCTCCTTGAAATCTCTTCAGTGTACAGAATGACTAGTGAAATGAGGGCCTTTTTTTGAGATTGGAAATCATAGAAAAACTTTTCCTGTGATGTCAGATATTTACTTTTATTACTATTATTCATATGCTTGCGTTTGACCGTTATCTTACCTAATTGTAAGCAATGATGTAGTCGACGATAGAGCCTGCTTGCCTCAAAGTAACCTATTTAATCTTGATATAAAGGTGTTGTTATATAATATATTTAATAAATAAATAAATAAGTAATAATAAGGCAATAGAATAAAACAGTTCTGTAATAATTATGCCCCTCATTTAACCAGATGTTCTGCTTAGATACTATAATCTGACTAAAACAAGAATTGTTTATCTTTACAGAATGGAAGAGTATTTAAATTTATCATAGAAAACAATAAGTAGATACTACCTTCATGTGATCTGACTGCTGCACGCCAAGATGAGCGAAAAAGGTAATCATTTATTTCTTACATCATCATAAAAATACAATAATCTTTCTATTTCTTTCCATTCATTATCATCATCACTCACACAAATTTTCTTATTCCTTACTTTTCTGTCATATCCTTCTCTTCACAACCCTTTCTTTCTCTGTCTAATTTCCACCCATTCATATTTAGGTTCAATAACTATTTGTGTTAGCTGCTTTGCATTTCTTCTCATTGAATGTTTACACCAAGACAAACAATTTATCATATTAATTATATTAATATAATAGCTTCTAAAGTTCAGCATATTTTAGTATTATATTACCATTTTTTTCAGCAGTTACTGCAACTTCTTCAATTTCGCTTAAACGTACACAGTCAGTTGACAAGAATACAGAAAATGAGGATTACCTACCTAAGAAAAAGCGTGAATCAGCCATACGTTCTGAAAATAATCTCAAAATGTTAATACAGAATGGTCAAGTAGACACTCATAAACAAAAAGTGCCTCCAAAAAAAAGTCTATCATTAGGAAAAGAAGCTCGGACTGAAACTCTCGCTACCTTGATAAGCGCTGGAAAATTTGAAAAATTAGACAAACTATATATCAAAACTGTTGCAGCAGCATCAAATGGATTAGAAGATGTAGAGACTAGTGACAGTGATCTTGAAACATTACCATTACCTCAACCTAAAAATAGATTAGAATCTGAAACTCCTAATGAGACAATAACAACAAATACTACAAATGCTCTAGATCCAAAAAATACTACAAAAGTGCTAAATCCAACTAATTCTTCTAATTTACTAAATCTTACAAGTACTACAAAAGTGTCAAATCTAAACAATTCTTTTAATGTATCAAACTCTACAAATTCTACAAAAGTTCCAAATCCAACAAGTACCACAAAAGTGCCAAATCCAAAAAGTACTACTAAAGTGCCAAATCTAAACAATACTCTAAACATTTCAAATTCAACAAGTTCTATTAAAGTGCCAAATCTAACCAATATTTCTAATGTGTCAAAACCCACTGGTACTACAGAAGTGCCAAATCAAACCAATACATCTAATGTGTCTAACCCAGAAGAAAATAAAAACGTTTCAAATATAACTAATAAAGAAGAGACTTCTTCGCAATTAGGTAATAACGTAACATCAAATACCAGTGAACCCGTGGATAGCAGTTTAGCCGAAGTATCGTCTACAAACAATCTTGACCAAAGAAAAGAGGAAGAAACAGATTTTGATCGAAATCGGTCTTCATTAGATGCAGAAGTTTTAGCTCTTCACAATCTTATACTCACTCTAGCACCAGATAAGGATGATAATGGAACTGAAAATCATAGAATAGTTGATATAAACCATATAGAAAACATTTTAAAAACTGTTTTAAAAGTTAAAAGCAAGTTGAATGCTGTTTACATGCAGAAGAGTATAAAATTGAGAAAATCTTTTGAATCTATACAACTGTTTGTACCCGAGCTGAAGAGAGGATTAACTTTACCAACGCTTCAAGAACTTAAAGAAAAAAGTCTGGCAGTTGATGAAGAACCAAAATTATTGCATTTGCGACAAGAACAAACATTACACAAAGAAAAACCATCTCCTCAATAAACAAAACCAGCGAAATCATCTTCTCCAAACACTGGAACCCTCAACATCTTTACCCAAATGCAACCAAATGTACATTAAGATGGGCTTCTTTTTTTTTGAGATGGGATATCATCAAATAACTTCTCCCACTTTAGGTGGAAGAAAGGGTGTGTCAGACTTTTACTGATTAAAACCCATCTGTGTTCCTTCGGTTTCTCTTCGCATTTCAAGGTCATGGTAACTCTTTCGAACAATACCGCACTCCAGTTAGGACTTCTCCTGCCTTTTAATATTTTATAAAGAAGCTCTAGCGAAATGTGGAATCAGTCGAACTGAAATGGAGCTATACACTGTATATAACAATACATCAAAAATTACAAAAAAGTGCAAATTGAACTCCGTGTACCGAGCGTTCCGTACAAAATTGTAGTTCGTCCAATCCGGGAATCGAATCTAGAAGATTGATCTCGATGTTCCCCTCCAAAACCAGTCCCCAGAAGTAATTGTACTGCTACATTACAAAAATAATTAGGTTACATTACTGGAGTTCATGAACTATGAAATCAACGAACATTGTTTTGACAAAAACATATTTTGGACTGAGGCTTAGCTATGCCATTGAAAAACTGATGTCCTCACACACACAGATATAGGTCGCGGTCAGTTTACCTACCGCAAATAACTATACTTCTACAGTTATATTTTATTTTTAACAGTTCAGTTTAGGTGGTCAAATAGATTACTCTGCTCTCATCAACTGCTGGTTGGAATTCTAAATTTATTTTTGTATTGGATGGGCCATTTATAGAGGAAGGCTACAAGGTTGTAATATGTAACATAGCTGGGACCAATAGGAGCGAAGCAGTAACCAAAAACGCGTGTGAAACCACGAGGACAGCTTGTAATAAATATTGTTAATTTTAAGTTCTGGTAATAATTTCAATAAATGTTTATTCAAGCTATTCCCTACTTATTATTCTTACCTTTACTATTAATCAGAGTCAGTTAAATTATTAAGCAAACCAACGTAAATGTAAATTCCGCAAGTTTATAATAAATCGCGTGAGATTGTAAACTATTTTTTCTCGATTAAACACGGATATCTAGGCATATTGTAGTCTGTTGGGACTTATTGTATTGTAACTGTTTACTATACAAACATATGTAACGTCAGTGGGTGGTCATATTTTCAGATACCTACTTATAGCTTCAACCCATTGATGTTTGGAAAAAAAACAATTTTTTTTCTAGAAAGTCGCAGTTACTAGTTAATTTGCCTGCCGGCCTGAAGACCGCATTTCCTGTCCAACTGTAACTTGAGTGTTTTCAAGGCTAGAGTGAATAGGCTCTTAATAAACTAGTGCGCCTCACCATCAATAATCGCATCACTGCCTACCATCAGGTGCCAAATAACGTGTTTTCTTTCTTTTCTTTCTTTAGGTGGGATATATCAATTAAGAAAAAAAAGTTTCTTTCCATACAAATTTATCATCTGCTGATTTTTAATACATAGGTCTTTTTTTCAGAATTGACTATGACAATCTTGATGGAAGTTGTTCATTTACGAATTCTATTATTGTGATGAGTATAAATTATCAATTTTAAATAAGTATAATACAAGGAGTGTGCGGGAGAAGAGACTAGTTCAGCCTAAAAACTAATTAAGTACCTACTATGGAGAAATTATGTCCAAATTTTTAGTCCCAAAAGTATTTAAAAAAATAGATGAAAAATTGTTTTATCAACAAGAAGTCGTAGTCATAGTATATAGTGTAGGTAAAATATTTATTGTTTTAGAGCAAGTGGATACACTCGGCGTGTCTACCATGGTACTCGCATTACTTGGGCATCGTAGAATGTACTTTACTAGAATGTAAATAGGTTATAGTTTGTATTGCCCGAGTGGCGCGAGGACTTTGCCGGACGCGCTGATACGTAAAAATATTAGAATGTAGCTAAGGTGTATTGTTTGAATTGTTATTTTGTAGACTTGTTTATTTATGTCATAAAAAGCGTATCTCGCTCACCATCTATCTGTAAAGTCTGGCGAGGAAATTTTGTACAAAAACAACAAAAACTGTTAAAGAAATAAGTAAAAAGAAATCTATGGGCAGATGCAGAATTTGTAATATGATTATCTATTTACGTATACTCCCTGTATATCGACAATTTATAATCTCACTAGATTTATTACAAACTTACGGTATTTACAATAATCCGGTGACAACTATAGGTACTGTCGCACTCATTATAAGTAAAGTTTAGTTCCTCAATAAACCCCGTCGCAGAGTGCGACAAATGAAGCATATGATATTGAATCTTAGAGTGTAATCCCGGTCTGGGTGGTGGTCACTTTGGCATCCTAGGTTAGCAGGGCGGTGCGCTGTGGCTTTTAATTTGATTTTGCTGCAGTGGGGTTTAAGTCAAACCAACGTTAAATCATGTAAGAATTTTATGATAATTATGAATCGTTAACTCTGACTTAAGTTCGCTTTAGAAAGACGTACGCTGTTATTAATATTTTTCCAAACAAAGGTAGGGACATCTGTGTTAGGTTTTAGGTAGGTCATGCTTAATCCTTCGAAAGTTTTATTTTGAATATAAATGTTTGTGGCTCCACATTAGCTCATGTGATATCGGAAGGAGATCGCATGCGTTAGATTAAAGAACTGGCATGTAAACACTACTCGTAAGGATTTTGTTGTTCTAGAATAGGTTTAAATATTAAGTAGAAAACAAATGTCCAATAACCTTTGTGGCGCGATGTAGGTAGGTACATATTTTGAATTATTGAAGAAAAGTATAATACAAGTATAAAGTTTTTAAAGCATTTAATTGTGATTAAGCCCCGATTCCTGAAGGAACCCCGTCGCAGATTGCGACAGTGCCTACCTAAAACAAGTCTTTGGGTAGGTACTGGTAATGGTTAATTCATAATTTTCTGTAAGCAGATACTTAGATCGTTATTATGGTGTTTAATATCCAAGTTCTTCAATATTTTTGTAGAAATAACACGATATTAAAGAATTTTTGGCATCCATTCAAGTAAAATACTATGAAACTGATATCGCGGCCATAAAATATAGCGGAATATATTCAAGACCGAAATTGGGACATTTATAGGCACTTTTAGATATTATCTCTGTGTATGGAGTCACTTATGGTGTGTTCTTTCAACGGTTCATAGTGGAGATAAAAGATAGGCCATCATTATTAAACACAGTATTTGTTTTGTCAGAGATCATAGAACGCGGTAAGGTCGCCAAATTTATTTATTTATTTATTTAAAGTACATGCATACTGGTGGCACATCATCATCATCATTTCAGCCGAAAGACGTCCACTGTTGGACATAGGCCTCCCCCAAGCGAGGCCACAACGACCGATCCTTTGCGTCTCGCATCCACCGCACTCCAGCGACTCTCACCAGGTGGTACATAGGCGGACTTAATGCCACAAGACATATGGCCAAATGTTTTTTTTTTTTTAATTTTAGGCTCCATGGTTGTGATTTATCTTGGTATGCAATAAAGTAAGATAAAGCTTACGTAAGCGTGGCACAAATAATATAGAGGTACCTAACCGCAATCACACATCGACGGTGAAGTGCCAATACCTTCTTACTGACATTTTTCGATAAAATGACTTTAAAGCGCTTATAATTTAAATGCGTGTTTCCGCATGTTTTAGTGAAATATCCGAAGCGGATCTTTAGTTGTAACTGCATCAAATTAAATTGTGGAAACAAACACCTAACTAAACCAACGTGTCAATTTATAGTACCTATTACTTCCTAAAGATTTTGGGACAGAAAATTTTGACTTCGACAGTTAGGAGTTATTGGTACTTCACCGTCAACATATTTATCTTTATTTTCTAATTTATAAAATAATAATGAACCGCATACAACAAGGGCGCTACACGCTTTTATAATAGCTGTCTTGAGTATTTGACACCTCCATACGTTCTTGAAAAAAAAAGGCCTGATAGACAGACAACAAAGTGATTCCATTAGGGTTCCGATTTTACCGACTACGGTACGGGACCTTAAGGCGTATAGTCCCTTGAACATCTGGTCGGAGTTAAATCACACTAAACTAATTCGTAGGTACTGCCGCCTGCGCCGCATAGAAAATCGGTCGGTGTTAAATAAAAAACAAACAATACCGAGAAACACCCTCTTCTGAAATTAAAATTATTTTGATCCTTTTAGTGATTTTTTAGTAAAATCGGTTATTTTTTATTTTGTAAAAACTTTTTCATTTTAATGTAAATATATTTCCAAAGATCAAAGCCGTTTGAAAGGAGTAGGGAAAAATAGCGAAAAATTTCATGTTGTTAAAAAAATGATAACGTTGAAGTCATACGAAAAATGATAATGATGTACATGAGTCTAGAATTAACATATATTTTTATCAAATTATTGACCTAGCCGTTACCGAGGAGTCAGTGTTTTCTTACTGTGCCAAGCCTCTATATGTTGGTGTTGTTGGTGAATTTAAAAAAAAATACCTACATGACTATAAAACAAATGAGGAGAGACAGTTAAGGGAAAGTACGCGTAGGAAAGATTGAAAAAACAAAACAATACCTCAACTTAATATTGTTCAACATAGTCCTCAATATCAAGCCGTGCGATTTTTTAACAGGTTGCCCTTGGACTTAAAGAGAATAATTTACACGAGCTCGTTTAAATCAAAGCTCAAAGCATTCCTTTTGGAAAAATGTATTCGGTAGACGATGACATATCAACAATTTAGAATAATTTGTGATATTTAATTAATGTGAGACTGAGTAATGTTAGAGTAAGTAGTAATAATGTAAGAAGTTTTTTTTTTTTTTTTTAATTGATATAAACCAGTGCTTGACTGCGAAGTAATTTTAATGACATTAATTTTTATTTTATTAATGTAATCTTATGTAATTTCAGACACAATATGAATTGTTCATGAATAAATAAATTGAAATTGAAAGTTTTGTGGCACTGCTCGGGAGCTAGTCTTAAAAAACTAAAATTAAAACACTTTTAACTTCAAGATATCAACAGTTAAAAGTCTAAGACTGCAAGACAAAGCCGTTAAAGGTTGGTTCAAGTTGAAAGTTTAAGATGGGCTCCATCTCTCAGATATAAACGACTCTTAAGTTTAAGTTTGACGTTTACAAACCAGTGTCGAGGTTAACGGTGATTTGAAGGGATTAAATGTCTGAATTTCAAGAAGCGGTTTAAATGACGTCATAAGGAGAGACGAAAACGTGGAATTCTTCGTTACGCTTTTTTAAAAGTAGGTAATTCTGGATTGGCGAAGGTTCAGGAGTGGCGACCACATACCGGAAGACGCAGCGTTGGAAGGCCTCCCAAAAGGTGGACCTATGACCTGGTGAGGGTCGCGGGAATCCGATGGATGCGAGACGCACAGGACTAGTAGTTATGGCGACACTTGGGGAGGCCTACATTTGTACTACAATGGATTTTTTTTGGCTGAAATTATGATGAAGTATGTAATTCTGGATTTGGTAGTCGATTAGTGGTGTAAGGGAAAGTCGAATGCAACAGATCATGTGGTCGCTCTTTTACACGGTAAACGGACCTCATTAAATATGTGACTCACTGTAGCATTAATGACAATTCCCAAGCTGCCAAACACAAATCTGGATGGCGTTGCATCGCAAGAGAGGCGGTGGTGTTAGGGTTATTTTTCACCGGGACACCATGGCGGTTCAACTGTTCGCGTCCAGTGACGCCCCCACCAGAGTATGTTGGCACATACTCTGGTGGGGGCGTCACTGGCGGCCGGACTGGCGTCCGAGCTGGTCGCGCCAACATACGGACACCAGATAAGTAACTCTCTATAGAACTGTATACGTATACACATTTTGGTGGCAGCTGCGACTGGTCGCGCCGTCATGGTGTCCCGGTGAAATATAACCCTAACATACTCTTTGGTGGGGGCGTCACTGGCGGCCGGCCTGGCGTCCGAGCTGGTCGCGCCAACAAATTGGTTGGGCAACTAAACGGACACCAGTTGAGTAACTCTCTATAGAACTGTATAGGTACATAATAATATTGTTGGTAGCGGCGACTGATCGCGCCGCCATGGTGTCCCGGTGAAATATAGCCCAATGACTTGACCGAAACATGACCACGACCATTCTGTCAAGACCGCTCTACTGAGAAGAAGAATTATGGAATTTGGGTCTGGTAATTAAGACATTAATTCCAGAATCACCTACGTCTTTCGGTTGAACATAAGTGATGGTTCATATTAGCCGAAAGACGTCCATACTAGATAGACCTCCCCAGACGTCATCACATCAACCAGTTCTGATGGTATCGCATCCGGCTGATTGATGCGGCCCTCACTAGGTCGTCAAACCTTTTTGTGGGGGGCTTATAAACCTGCGCCTTCTAATACGTGGTCCCCACTCAGATCGGAAATTCTTTAGGCTATATTACTATTAGCGGAATAGTTGGTATTTATCTCCAAATTATAATGTTACTTCTACCCAAAAATTCGAAGACATGTGACATTCACCAACCCGCACTGGGCCCGCGTGGTTTTTTTTTCCGTGTGAAAATCATCTTATGACATTCCCCGCTCTTGGGCGGAGCGGGAGATAGTGTCAGACTTTTACTGACTAAAAACCCACTGCTGTTCCTTCGTTGCCTTTCGTACCAGGACCGAGTCTTCCTTTAAGAATCAGATCCTTGGCCCCAATAGGCTTCGACCCTGCTGGGCCCCTACAGTTGCTGACATTTCCTTGAGGTACGCATGGAACAGTACGCGTCGTCGACGACTTGGGCTCGGTCCGGACGGTTACCGGACGTTCGGACGGCCAGCTACCCATTGCTCGCCATCCGCAAGCCTGCGCGGGCCCGCGTGGTGGATTAGGTACCTACGGTCCATTCCCTCTCATAGAGAGCAGCAGTTGGAACATTAAAAAAGGCTGATTACGCTTATGCTTTATCATGTTACTGAATAAATTCTCGCTCTAGGGTTGTCAGAGCTCCTGAAACCAACAAAATACGATGGGTGAAAAGTTGATGAAACGGCGCTATTTCAGTCAAGCGGAAGCCTTTGTGCTGTACTTACAAAGGCATAATTTCATACTGCAGTTCACAATGAACTACGGAATAATATTCACTGAGAAGTAAAAACAGTTTTTTTATCTATATATCCATACAAACGAGTACATAAATAGACATACAAATAAATAAAATTGGGATGCCTGCTTATAAGGGCACAATAACAGATTTTTACTTAATGTATGTAGAAGTAGGTACCTAAGTAAATACGATAGGTATAACAAAAAAAAACTTTCAAAATTTAATCAGTCTGTGTGTTCTGGCTAATCGCACCCGCTAATAATATCTAAGCTTTCTGAAATGGTAAAACAGTCCCTAATTTTGTCACTTCTTGGAATTTCTTACTTTCTAGATTGGTCTTGAGGCATAAAATTTCCTGAAAAATCCTAAAAACTTCTTCAATGTTGTAAAATAGCTCTAGTTGGTCCTAGAGCTTTTTTTCATGATCACATTCATACCATACCAATCACAATGGCGACGGCGACTCTCGCAACCCAGTGTTGGGCACGCCACAATTATGGCGGTAAGTCCCCTCTTTGAGGAGTGGCTTGAAAGACCACATGCCGTCCTTACCTTCCGTATGACGCAGGTCCTCACCGGACACGGTAAGTTCCGGAGGTTCCTGCACCGGATTCGTTCGGAAGAAACGCCTGGGTGCCGCCATTGTGTGGACCCTCCGGAGGACACGGTGGAGCATACGGTAGAGGTGTGCCCCGCCTGGATAGAGCACCACCGTGTCCTCGTGGGAGCGATGGGTGGCAGTGATCCCTCGCGCCGGGCTTTGGTACAGGCCATGGTCCGGAGTGAGGAGGAGTGGCAGGCAGTCCCTTCCTTCTGCGTAGCAGTAATGCTAACAAAGGAGGCAGCCGATCGCGTGAGGCAACGGTCCTCATGCCCTAACCGCCGCCGGGATTCCGATCCCGATTTCCGGCCACCGTGGGCGCGGGCTTGCGGACGGCGAGTTATGGGTGGCTCGCCGTCCGACCGTCCGGTAACCGTCCGGAACGAGCCCAAGTCGTCGACGGCGCGTATTGTTCCACGCGCGCCTCAAGGAGATGTCAGCAACTGTAGGGGCCCAGCAGGGTCGAAGCCTACTGGGGCCACAGATGTGTGTCCTGGGGCGCCGGGATGAAGGCAAAGAAGGAACAGGAGTGGGTTTTTTCAATAAAAGTCTGACACTCGCTCCGCCCAAGAGCGAGATTTGACATTAGATGATTTTCCCACATTAAAAAAAACCATACCAATCACCCTGTATAACACCTTTTTATTCCTATTATTTTTCAATTAACATGCCGCTTCCGTATTACGAGCGATGTAGGCCATTGCCTTATTCGCCTCTATACGTACGGGCCGGCCCTGGTTAGCATGAAATAAAGGAAAATAACAGGAACAATGGTTTTAGGGCCGAAACTATGTTAAGCGTATGATAATGTGTCATGAGCAGTGGTGTCCAAGTGGTAACGGCCCCGACTTATGAGTCGTAGGTGCGATGGTCCCCGTCGCGGAAACCGGATTATTACCTACGCAGTGTCGCTAGTTCAACTTTAACGGGTCGTGTTCAAGAAAACATCATCACTCCTTTTACAAAATAGTAATTCAATAAAAACCACTTATCTTTATTTTTTCTCTGTTTTCGATCAGCGCCTTGACCCTTTACCTCGCTTGGCGTTTCTCTTTTTATTTATCTTTAGATAATTACCTTCCTATGTTGGAAGTACTAGCCTTGAAGTAGCCCTGTCTTCATACGTGGACGCGGTAAGTAACCTCTTATCCGGAGATGGCAGTTTCATCACTTGTGTGGACCGGAGATAGGTAATAAAAAAGGCTTAGGTACATACATATAGGTAAGACACGGAGTCTGTTTACAACCTGTGAATAGGTTACTTCTAGGCAAGCGTGCTCCATCGTCGATAACATCGCCGCTTTCCATCAGGGGCCCTAGTCTGCTATTTTTATAAATTCATTCATTCCAACAAGATTCCATTGTCATTTTGCTAAAAGTTCGTAATCTGTTAATTAATAATGGCCGATCATTGGTCGATCAGTGGTTTCGTAATAGTCTGTCTTTTAACGAATTAAAAGCAATGACTGCACAGTGACGTTCTAATGGTAGGTCACTGATCAAAGGAACTGTCAAAATTTTAGCAGATTACCGCATACGTCAATCATTCATTTGTCATTATGTACGAGATTACAATTCTGTGCCATTTCTTTCAATGGAGTGTCAGTGGTTGATCATTGGAAAGTCATAATGACGCTATTATATTAGTAAATTACTAAACTTGTCAAAATCAACAATTATGAAATCAATGATAGACCATTCTGACACTATTGTGATAGTAGACTTGAGGCCCTGGTGAGATAGTAGTTAAGCGCGAGCCTACCTACCAACAGTATAAATAAAACATATAGAAACATTGTTCTCATCGAAAGGCTAGGTAGGTAAAATAAAACACTTATTTTGGCGCCAAATAAAAAGGTAGTAAGACATGGCCGTAAATTCTCGCATGACGGCCTTCTCATAAGGTTGGCAGCGATAAAATGTTACAAGCCCTAAGTAGGGTTGGCACGGGATGGTGTTAGTTTTTGGTTAATGGTAAGAAAAAGTTTCTCAGTAACGATCTTTTGCAATAGATTATCTAAATCAGAGTAAATGCGAGTAGTGGTGGCCGAGTGGTAAGGGCCCCGACTTACGAGTTGTAGGTCGCGGGTTCAAACCCAGCCAGGCGCATTACTTTGTGTTATTTATTTCATCACTACTGCTCTCAAAACGGAGAAGGAAAATATCGTGAGGAAACCGGCATGTTCTAGAACCAACAATTCGAAGACGTGTGATATTCACCAATCCGCACCGCGCCCGCGTGGTTTTTGACGACCCATTCCCTTCCCAGAGAGGAGGCCTGAGTCCCAACAGTAGGAACATTACAAGGCCAATTATGCTATGTTATCTAAATAAAGTAATTCTGAGTGTTCAAAAACTCAAACGTAAGAACTTCTTTGGAGTGTCCATAGTGGGCACGTGAATGCGGGACGCGCGCGAGCAACTCACGCCATAGTCCATTCATACAAGCGGGCATATCAAACTAGTTCGAGCTAACCGCGCGCGTTGCAATGGCTCGACTGGGTACAGCCGTCGAACGCCTCGAGTAGGCCACGACTCCGATTCCTTTGTTCTGACGTCATCTCAACGCTCAGTCACGTGGTCAGAACAAAGGAATCGGAGGCGTGGCCTACTCGAGGCGTTCGACGCAAACGAAACGATCGTATCTTGGCTAGGGGGCAGGCACAACAGGCGCATTCTCGTACCCGCGCCGCTCCCCGCAACGCGCTGCCAGTCTAGCTGAGCATTGTAGAAATGATTTTTCGGGGTAACGTGCATCAAAATCAAGTAGTATCGCAGTGGAAATTTTTCGCGGTAGCGTTTATCAAAGTGTAGTGACTTCACTGAGGCGGTCCTTCGCAGTATCGCGCGTTGTAGCATCGTATTAGCATTTATCGATATTGTTTGCATCGAAATTCTATATTCTATCTATACTCATTATAAATGTATTTGAAAAATTCGTTCTTGCTAATTGTAATGTTGCTTTTGAATGCAACCAATAAAAAAAACATGTGTCAATATTTAGGTAGGTACTCAATTGATTCCATAGAGTCAATTATCCCATTGATTTCCTTGGAGTCACTCAGGCTACGCGATGGGTAAAAAAACAACCGTTATTTTTTTTTCTTTATTTGATAAGTTTTTTCGCTAGTGCGAATATGTCACTCTGTTGGTATATCAAATATAATAGTTAAACAATAAAATAAATAAAAATACAGTTAGGTTTCGGCTCGGTTTTTCATAACGAACTTTACCATATTAATTCTGTATTATTGATTATACATTATTAGAATTAATATGGTTAAGGTAAAGCCTCAAATTCTTTAAGTAGCATTAGGTTTAATAGATTGTTTATTAGTTATTTAGTTATTTATGCTGTATCCTACTTAACTAAAAAAGCGAAGGTTTTTTTTTGTGCTCACACTATATTTTAATTTATTCTAATGTCTATACGTGAGGAGTTGTAATTGGCTTTCCAATGATTATGGTTTTATATTTTTGTCTGGTTTT
Organism: Mythimna vitellina; assembly: GCA_949316375.1. Lineage (NCBI taxonomy): Eukaryota > Metazoa > Arthropoda > Insecta > Lepidoptera > Noctuidae > Mythimna > Mythimna vitellina. The sequence continues at coordinate 20,244,108 of OX438702.1, read as the reverse complement.
ATTAGCTGTAAGTCCTCCATGTACTAAATAAATAAATAAATAAAATAAAAATAAAAATAGGACAGTTGATGTACATAGGCGAGCTTAACCCACAACTGGGTGTTCTTACAGCAAACCATAGTAAGTGAGACCAAACCAAACCAGACCAAACCAGAGTGAGAAATAAATTTTACATATTTTGAGGAGCTTTTAATGTACAACAAAAAATTACACAAATTAAATTTAACTTAAAACACACTACACGCTATACATAATATATACAATAAATAAATACCTATAAACATACATATAAATGGGTCATGTTGATAAAAAATGTTCCCTAATTCTTCCCCTGAAAACCTCCAACGAAGGGCTAGCTCTCAATGTATGTGGAAAAGAATTCCAGAGGCGGACAGCACAACGGTAAAAGATCCACTGTAGCGACTTGAAGAGTGGGCAGGAAAACGAAGAAGAAGAGAGGATGATGAGCGATAAGGTTTTCCTCTCGGAACAAGATACTCAAGATTTTAATGATGGGATTATTTTATTAGAAACAGGATTTAATGAACTAATGTTGTGCGCGCCAATTTATTTTTTTGTGCGATTGATTTCGGAAACATCTCATTAAAATATGATATGTGTCCTCGTCTTCGTTACATGTACCTAATGCAAACAGATGATGTTAACTTTTTCATCAAAAAATCGATTTTATTGAGAGGCATATGACTTGGACGAAACCTTAATAATATGGTTATGTCCTCCCTGGTAATAAAACAGTTTTCAATCCACGGTGAATATAAAGGTTATGAATGGATTATTCTATATTGACTATGTTGGTTATCTAATTTTAAGATTGCGTCATTTCGCGCGAATAAACTGTTTTTCTTTCTTTCTTTCTTCTTTCTTACATCAAATGCTTTATTCCCTTAAAGGATCAAAGTAATCTTTCCAATTTTGAAGACATATCTTTTTAAGAATGGGGACGTAGTCCATATAATTTGGTCCATAGCTATGAAATCAGCCATCCGAACATGCTTGTTTTACCAGATAATCTGCCTTGTCGTTACTATCTATGCCTATAATTTTTTTTTGTAGGTGGGAAAATCATCCAATGACATCCCCTGCTCTTGGGCGGGCGCGAGGGCGTGTCAGACTTTTACTGACTAAAAACCCACTCCTGCTCCTTCCTTGCCTTCAATACCAGGGCCGAGTTTTCATTTCAGAAGCAGACCCTTGGCCCCAGTATGCTTGGACCCTACTGGCCCTAGATGCCTATATGGGAGAGGATCCACTGAATTATTATTTGTTTACTTTGAGATTTAAGTCTTAAATGGATTTGATAAGGCTTGAGTAGGCTATCGGTCTATTTCAAAAAGATGAGGTGCATTGAGATGGGTGTTGAATGTAACTCTTACAACCGTTATTTTTGCCATTTTTAATTCAAATTTCCAAAATTATTTAACCAAAAACTAAACCCAGTTGTGGCTTAAGCTCACCTGTGTACATCACCTGTTCTATTTTTACAATAAAGAATATAAGAATCTAAATATTAATTTATTTTATTTTAATTCATTTAATTTTAATTTAGTTTATATTTAATGTTTTTATCTGACTTCAATTTATTTGTATTTAATTTAAACAATCTATACTTAATGTTTTAACAACCTGTAATTTGATTTGTTATACAGTGAGTTTATGTTAAATGTAAAATTATAGTTTTTAAGGCAGTCAAATTATTGTACGAGCGATGTACGCCTTATTTGTCATGTGCTTAAGTCATTTTGTTTTAAGATAGTTTTTTTAATGTGAAATGTATGTGATGTAGCTGTACTTCATTTAAATAAATAAATAGAATATAATTCTTGATATCGTTGCGGACAGCCCTACCGCCTCCGACATTAAACACAATTGACGACGCAGCAATCAGACGCGGAACAACATCACTCGCGGAGTTACCAGGAGATTAGTTGTAACTAACGACAGCCCTTCAGACCTTCAGATGGTTCCAGAACAATCTCGTGTTATTTTACTAATGGTTTCACTGAAAGGTTTCTAGATAATGTATTTATATGTCACCGTAAAATTGTAGTTACCGTTCGATTATAATCTATCTCGCGAGATTGTAAATTGTAAATTAGTCTTATTATGTTCCTACTGCTGGAACTCAGGCCTTCTCTTTAGGAGAGGAAATGGGCAGTAATACACTACGCAGCCAGCTAGAATGGGAAAAATTATTTGGTTACCGACCCATCATCATCTGCCTAGCCTTTTCCCAACTGTCTTGGGGTCGGCTTCCAGTCTAACTGGATACGGCTGAATATCCGTGTTTCGCATGGAGTGACTGCCTATCAGACTTACACAACCCTGTTACTAGGTAATCACGCCATAATCACGGCGGTTGCCAGTCCAGCCACTCCTCAAAGAGGGGACTCTTTGAGGAGTGGCTAGAGCAGCAATAAGGCGTCCTTACCTTCCGCATGATGCTGGTCCTCACCGGACATGGCAAGTTCGGGAGATTTCTGCATCGGATTCAGGCGGAAGAACCGCCCTGGTGTCACCATTGTGTGGACCGCCCGGAGAACACGGTGGACGTGTGCCCCGCTTGGGTGGAGCACCGCCGTGTCCTCGTGGAGGCAATCGGCACCAGCGACCTTTCGCGCCAGGCCCGGGTTCAAGCTATAGTCCAGAGCGAGAAGTAATGGTAAGCGGTCGTCTCCTTCTGCGAAGCAGTAATACTAGCGAAAGAGCCGCACACGTGAGGCAACGAACGTCTTTACGCCCCAGCCGCCAAGATTCTAACCCCGACTACCCGCCACGGTTGACGCGGGCTTGCGGACGTTGAGCAATGGGTAGCTCGACGTACGGCAGTCCGGTAATTAAACCTAATAATTTTGCCCGTTACAGCAATCGAACGCAGGACTACGTGCTCGGCAATAGTGCTTGCGACCGTTATACCATCGAGGCAGTTTAAATGGTTTGACGTGTTTGTATCTGTGAATGAAATTCATGCTTTATGTACGATCGTTTTTAGTAGATAAGTTAGTGTGCCACTATAACAAGTAGGACTTAGTAGAAGAAATTTTACGTGAAGCATAATAAACCATAACATTATTGCATTAAAGTTGAAATTTCAAACACATACGGACGCAACATCGCATAGCACTTGTTTTTATAGCTGTGACGATTATTATTGCAATTTCAACTATAATTTCTTAGTACATAATGCTATGCCACAAGAATCCCTTACTGAGCGGTGTCACCACTGGACACAGGCTCTTAAGGGTCTCAGGAGTTGTTTTTGTGCCATCACTTTATCAAATAAAATTGAGTAGGCACCTAAGCTTTCAAAACTCTGAAAGGATCCTTATTCACTAATTCAATAGACCCTAAATTATCTAGGTACTTAACCTACTTCTATCTATCTAGCTACTTAAAATAAATTAATCAATTTGGCAACCTTTTCCTAACTCGCAGGACCATTGCCGGCTACCATGGACATGGGTGTTGCATAACTTGATTCCGCCATATCCTTTCTACCATCTGATAACCCAACGTAAGGCGAGTCTACGGTCCGGACTAAGCGTTTCACCTAGTCATTTATACCGCGTAAATCGAAGGACTGGAAAAAATTTAATACTTCAGTCTTACCCCGATTATAATAAACTAGTGCGCCTCACCATCAGTTATTGCATCACTGCTTACTACCAAGTGGGATTCCGATTGTAGGACTAGATAATATCAATAAAAAAAAAAATACAGGCTCGTCCGGCCTGTCAGGTAAGGAGCAAGCTCGGGTCGAGGGTGCGTTGCGCTCCACAGGCGCTTCAAAGAGATATCAGCATAATTGACGGGGCCATCGGCCAGTTATGGTTGATCTCTGCCAGGGCTGCGCATTGTTCGAAGGAGTTATCATAACCCTCGCAAAAATAGCAACTGAAGGAACACTATGGGTCAGTAGAAGTATGACTGGAGGAAGTCCTCCATGACTTTTTCACGAAATAGGGTTAGACAAACTGAGAGAGTTTTATAGATGATTTTAACGGTACGTTACGGTAGTTCATCATATTTTAATTAACATACAATTTGACACTGACCTGCAAAATACAAAAAAAAAACGGGGGTGTAGTGGCACAGCAGGGTCAAAGCCTACTGGGGCCTGCATCTCTTATAAGATGGTTACGATCTATTGTTTTAAATAACATCCAAAGATATAGGATCGAAGTGATTCAGGTCAAACAAGTTACCTACTCCCGGGATCTATGTACTATTCCAAGTCATGGTCTAACCACCTGCTAAATTCATCCAGATTCAGCCGTTCGAGCATGGAGAAGTAACAAAAGCACACACTCACAAACTCATCAGAAGGCTTAAAGTCACTCAAAAACGTTCAGAGTTTCCTTGCGTGATCACACCAGAAATGAAGATATCCGCAGGAGAACTAAGGTTACAGACATAGCTCGAAGAATCGCCAAATTAAGTGGTAGTGGGCAGGGCACATTGCTCGCAGGACAGATGGTCGATGGGGACGAAAGGTTTCGGAATGGCGACCACTTACCGGAAAACGCAGCATTGGAAGGTCTCCCACAAGGTGAACCGATGACCGGGTGAGGGTCGCGGGAATCCGAAGGATGCAAGAAGCACGAGACCAACTGTTTTTCGGCTGTAATGTTGATGTTGATGAGGAATATTAGTTATTATATTATGCTGTGACTACCCTGAAACCTAGTCACTTAGAAAGACACCGACCAAATTAACTGAACGCAAAATCAAACTTACAAAATTCCTATTACTACAAAAAGCCGCTATCATTTGCCGGCGGAATGTAAAGAGCAGTCGACATGTATGCCTAGGCCGAGATTCTAGGCACGTTTTCAGATAAAGCTGCAATACGGTGACGTCGGCAAATGGGACCTACTTGCTACGTGACCGCGGTTCTCGGACCTTTTTGTAAGCGTTTTCCTCACCGCACAAAACTTTGCCTGTATCGGAGATGTGTTTACTGTCACAAATCTCTTGTTCGGTACTCGGACAAGCCGTATGTTAAAACGTGGTATGTGACAGTCTTGGTTTTAAATAAAATTGGTAGATGTGGGTAAGTGACATCTATGGCGTCACATAAGAACTAATCCTGCATCGCGCAATCAAAGTTCTCCGCGCGATTAGAACATATAGAACAGCCCAAAATCATCTATCGGGCAGTTGCCCACCAGACATAACACCCGTCTGGTCGGAGGATCCTCCCTTTTCAACGGTGGTTTGCGGGACTTTACACTCTATTCCGCATACCTCCAAATGTACTTCAATGTCGATCACATCAGCGTTACTATTTGAGTTTTCTATACACCACTATTTTCTCTATCCATACCAATTACTGATCATATTTGTGTAATCAAAAGTATAAAAAAAACAAAATTTTAAAATGGTCCATGGTAAATTCATTATTGAATCAATCATTCATAACAATTGCTACTAGAAAATACGACGCGCAGTGTTTTTCCCACTTTGATCGTTATTCATTAATTCATAATCTGACATAGTCATAAGCCTGTAGTGTACAGTCTACGGACAAATGTCCATTAGCACGACAATGATCGTATGACTATCGTATCGTATCGTAAACTCACATGCAAAAGTGCATGGATAGTACGGAAAAAAAATCGCGTGAAGCGGGAAATGACGCCATCTAGCGTAAAACCAGATTGAAATGTTGCTATCGACAACGTTACATTGTACTGTTAATAGATGGCGTCGCTGTGCTTTAAATGATTAATGCTTAATTAATGTTTATTTTTATACTTTCTTTTAGTTTCTTCAAACACTGAAATAATTTATAGTTTCTTTTAAAGAGATGAAGATATTAAAATTGAATATCAATTTATAAATATTTGATTATCTATGTGTCAGTTTTCAAACTTGAGAGGGTAGGTTGAATATGGATTTATAAATAACTAGCTGTTGCCCGCGACTTCGTCCGCGTTAAGTTCGTAAAACTGTACAATGACTCTGTGCTTGCAATTCATTCCGAAAGCATCGCAATAATTTATTGTACTTTAACATAAAACGGTTAAAGGTAAAAATATCCAAATTAAGAACCTCCTCCTTTTTTAGAAGTCGGTTAAACGCGCAAATTACCTTCAGGAAACATGTTATATACTCGTCCAGATCCAGATGTATGACCGTCAATGAATAGAAAGAGCACGGCGTCACGGCATCCTCTCTTTGTGCAGGACTCACCGGTTGTGGGTATTTCGGAAGGTATCTGTGTCGAATTCAGCGGGAAGAAACACTCGGGTTTCAACATTCTGTGAAACGCCCGGAGAATACGATGGAGCATACGGTGGAAGTCAGTCCCGCTTGGTCGGAGCGCCGGCGCCGCCTTGTCCTTATGGGGGCGATTGGTGGAGAAAATGACAACCAGTAGCCTCCTTCAGTAAAGCACTACGATCAAAGAAGGTGGCTGAAACTATGAGGGATAGGACATCCTGACTCCTCAGCGGTCGCTGCAAGGGACGCTCCGGGTGTTGAAAGCCGCAAGGCAATTCCCAGCCATCGCAAACACGGGATTGCGGTGGTGCTATCCAGCCGTCTGGTCAAAGCAGTCCTGAATCGACGGCGCGTAGTATTCTACGCGCGACTCAAAAAGATTTCAGCAAATGGATAGGGCCCTCTAGGGCCGCTGTCTGCTAGGGCTGCAAGATTGATCGAAAGAGTTATCTCCCATAACAATTTTCGCCTCAATAACTTTTCACTGAAGAGTTTAAGCAGTTAGACAGCTTAGGTAGAGATAAACGAAGGAGCATAATCGGGACACCGACCTTCAGCTGGATTACGTGCACTGATAGTGAAAAGCCTTAAGTGAATCCAAAAACTACCATCATCATCCGGCAGGCATTAAGTCCGCCGCTGTACATTTGTGCATAAAGGATTAAATAAATAAATCATCAACTATCTTCTTCCACAACAGTACTTATGAAGAATTGGCGAGAGCATGCTTGCATTGATTGTTGCAGTTTGATCATTTTAGGCGTTAGAATTACTTGTTCATTTACCTAGGATATTTTGGTGTGTATTTAATTGACATCCCCGTATATAAGTCAAATGTTTTTTCTATAGTAGGAATTACCTTATGAAGCGTCTCCAACTTATGAATTGAACGGCGAACTACGGCGAAACCTTGTGCGCGTGTATCCCCGTTCAATCGAACTCGCATATTGATGGCCAAACCGAGAAATTACTGACGCCGATTGCCTCTATGAGAACACGGCGGTTCACTCAAGATGGATAGACCTCCACCGCATGCTACACCGAGTCCTCAAGGTGATTCACAAAATGGTAATATCAGGGTACTTTCAACCGAACCCAGAACAGAAACCGTTCGAAACACCCACAACAGTCCTGAGCTTATCCATAAAACAATGAAATTATGGTTAACAAATGTAGCAGCCGATAAGTGTTATCCCTGAGACTGGCCTCCCTTAGAGGGTTGTTTCAGTGTTGGTCACCACTCATCGCAAAGAGGTAACGTCCAGATATCGACGTAAGGCTGTAAGGAATCTGAGATACATCATACGTTGTCGAAGATCTAGATAATTATCAAGTTCCACACAATTTAAATGTATAAAAGTTATCTACATCGATTTCTAAAATTAATAATACGCACTTCACTAAAAATTTCTACAGATATATTATATACGTAGATTTATAAAAAAAAATTGTAAACATGCAAAAATATAAAAAAAAATCTTATTCACGATGACAAAATAGAACAAAAATTTCTCCTAAGAGAGCCGTACGGGATTTGAACCACCTTCACATTACATTATAGTCTAGATGCGAAACCACTGCGCTGCGGTCTATAAACGTCATAATTGACTGGTTGGATCCCTAACGATGATAGCGTGATGATTTTCGTTTTAGAAGTTAAATTTGCAGCTAAATGGAATAATGTAACATTATAGTACGTGATTTTATTCGTCGCTTTGATTTTATTATGTGTTTTGATTAGTTTGTACTAAATATTTAGAAGATATCGAATAGAAATGTCAATTTTATTTTGAAAAAATGGTAAAAGTTATTTTAATACAAAAAAAATAAGACAAAATAATGACAAAATTTTTAACTGTAGCTGGGAATTGAACTCGCGGCAAATGTCGTTCAATACCTACATTTTGGATTATTGCTCACCCCTCATAGCAAATAGCGTGATAGTTTATAGCCTATCAGTTGCCCTGACCTATAAGGATTGTGTATGCAAAATTTGAACAGGATCGGTTCAGTAGTTTTTGCGCCAATTAATACCATCCCAAAAGAATTTTACTGTTTTATTATATGTATAGATAACTAGTAGGTAGTATAAATAATACTTAGACCAGAGTTATGACATAGCTCAATTGATTGTTCGCTAAGTTAATTTCGATTATCTCGTTCCAGTGCTTTTCGTTGAATTTTATTTTTAACCAGGTGTATTGTCTACTTATTTTACCAAAATGTGTAGATATGCATTGTTGGATTTACTAAAAAGAGCTCAAATAATTGTTATGGAATAGCCAGAGAGACCGGTGTAAACGTAAGTAGATTTTTTTTCTTCTTTTATATAACAAAAACCTCCTATATAATAATCATTATTGGGTATTATATATTTCTGTTTTATTGTTGCAGAGAAAAACAGTTGCTCTATGGGTAGGACGATTTGAAGAAGAGGGTTCTTTGAAACACCATAAAAGAGCTGGCAGACTAAGACTAATAAACATATTGCAGCGTCAAACCATGATAAGGGAGTACGAAGAAAATGGATTTCTGTCGACGAACCACTATGCTGGTTTATTTGACACAAGCGTTGACACTGTTCATCGTGCTCTTCATACTTAGCGAAAAGATGCATTATCGGAGGCATGTTGTGAAATCCTTGCTATATGGATCACATAAACTTTGATTAGAGTAGTGTCATCTTTACTGATGAAAAAACTTTTAAGTCCAGTGAACACGGACAGTTATGTTTGTGGCGTCAAGATGATAAATAATTATAATACTGAATTAATATTATTTACTCAGTACTTATTCTCTGTATTAACTGGAAACCTTGTTATGTGTGTTTAACTTAATACCCGTATATAAAACAACTTAAAAAAGTTATGAACACTTGATATATTGTTGTGCAATTTTATAGTTTTTAGGCTACATTTAATCCTTTTGACATTTGGGATAAAATTATCTGGTCTATTGTTTGTTTGTTAAGGTTACATAAGCTTCAATCCTCTTTCCAATTTTGGAAACGAATACTTAAGCTATGGCCTCAATAAGAAGTTATATATAATATTATAATCTTATTCGGTGATTAATAAACGGTGAGTAATAAACAATGATTAATAAACCGTGATTAATAAATTGTAAGAAATAAACATATTATTTTTTTAATAGTGCCTTTTTGTTTGATGAGCCTGTTTACCTGCATTTTTTTTTCGTTTTGCTGAGTAACTACCCACTTGAATATTATATTACAAATAAATAAATATCCACTTGTTAGCTTTATTAAAAGAAATCGGTAGGAATATTATATCATTCCTACCGATTTCTTTTGTTTGTTATTAATAACTTACAAAAAGTGTGAGTACTACGTGAGGTTCGAACTCACGGCTTATTGATTTAAGCATTTATCTGCACGTGCTAAACCACTAGGTCAACTTGACTCTAATTTAAATGATGAATTTATGAACTACAGTCAGTTGTTGATGACAATGATGACGCATGTGTCTATTTACTGTCGGACTAAAAGTCAAGTTTATACTTTGTGAGATTGCCTTTGGACGCCACTTAGCTGTGAAGAAACCAACGCCATCTAGTTAAATTTTCGAAAACTTGTACTTTAACGTGCAAGGGAAAATAGGCGTTAAGGTATCCAAGCACTTTAGCTGGCCTCTGTACATGTGGCTAAAACGTATGATTTGCAATTACTCGATTACAAGTCTTGCAATCGAGTGGGTGTCGGTTTGAATCCCACCCAATTTTTTAGATCGATATTGTATTATTCTTTACTTTTTTTTTACTATAACCAACATTTGTTTTTTGTTTAAATTAAAGTGTGTAGTCGGGGTGAGTCAGTTATAAAGCAAAATAGTCTTTATTAATGTTATGCCATTAACAAATAATATTTTGTTTAACTTTATATTTTCACAACAAATCAAACAAACAGACATATTAGTCTGACAACCTTCACAGAACAAACAATTGTCTACCAACCTAAGAAGCCTTGTGTGTGCTCTGATTGGTTGGAGGTTTTTTTTAAATTTCTATGGGTTGGAGCGACGCGCATGCTTCAAAGTGCGTTCGGAAACACACTACGGTGAATAATACCTGGCGCAATGACCCTTGCGCCCCAGCTGCCGGGATTCCGATCCGATTTCCGGCCACCGCAGGCGCGGGCTTGCGGACGGCGTGCAATGAGTAGCTCGCCGTCCGATCGTCCGGTAACCTTACGGACCGACCCCAAGTCGTTGACGGCGCGTAGTGTTCCACGCGCACCTCAAGGAGAAGTCAGTAACTATAAGAGCCCAGCATGGTCGAAGCCTACTGGGCCCATGGGTGATGCGAAAGAGATCCTCGGGGCCCTGGAACAATGGCAAATAAGGAAAAGAAGTGGGTTTTTAGTCAGTAAAAGTCTGACACTATCCTCCGCTCCGCCCAAGAGGAGGGAAAGTTATTAGATGTTTTTTCACCCGAAAAAAACACCCCAATCTTATAAACATAACCTAACTTACGTATATTACAACCAGCACATCTCCTGTAATAAACGGCCTGTTATTTAATATTTGGTATAACCTCCATTATTGTCAATGCAGCTAAGCAGAGGTCAACGCATGGAGCCGACAATGTTTGCACATATATCTGTGCCACGTAAATACTCCCATAATTGAATGCAATGGGATTTAAGCTGCTCAAGCGTTCTCTCATCTCGTGCTTCCCATCTTTGAACCATTAAACCCCATATATTTGGGGTTAAGATCAGCGGATCGCGCTGGATATGGGATTACTTTAAAATCAGCATGCTGACTACACCACTCTTATAACACTGACACGAAGTATCAGACAATTATCTTGAACAAAATTAAGTTCAGTAGAGTCTTCAGAAAGACAAACATTACTCACAGTAGGTAGCATTATGTCATTATTAATTATTATTATTATTTATTGGTTATGTCATTTAAAACTTCGACGTAATTAGAGCTATTGGCACGCGTAGGTATGAATTCCAACTCGCCCGGCCCTTGAGCACTAATCCACCCCCAGATATTCACACTTATTCTACCTGATTCATTATTCGGAATCATGTTTTTTTCAGACCAGCGATTATTATCTTTTCACCAGTCTTCTCGTCAGAAAATATAGTTGTCTTCCAGTTGAAATCTAAATATTCCCTAACAAAACGCAATCGTTCTTCCTTGTTTTTTTGTGTCAGAAATTGTTTTTAGCTGGTTTCCGATGATGTAAACCTTCAGCATGGAGTGCACGATGAACAGTTCGCAATTAGGTATCAAATTGATCTGCAAACATTTTAGTTGGATTGAAACTAATCTTACCCCTTTGAAGCGGAAAGATTCGTTATGAGAATAGATGGAAGTAGCAGATAACAAGCATCTAGGTATCCACCGTAGGCGTAAACTTACAGACGACGAGCAATGGGTAGCTCGCCGTCCGGCCATCCGGTAATCGTCTAGACCGAACCCGAGTCGTCGACGGTACGTAGTGTTTCACGCGCGCCACAAAAAGATGTCAGCAAAAACCCTGGGGTCCCAGTAGGGCTGAAGTCTACTGCGGCCATGGTTCAACTTCCGAAAGGAAAACCTGTGGGTCTGGAGCTCAAAGGCAAAGAAAGAACATAGGTGTGGTTTTAGTTAGTAAAAGTCTGATACGCCTTCGCGCTCCATCCTATAGCGAGAGAAGCTGTTAGACGATTTCCCTCCATAAAAAAAGACAACTAGGTATCATTTTATGTTATGAAGACGCAATGACATTGATAACCAAACAAGAAGGTACCATGAAGTAGTGATCCATCATAATATAATTAGCGATTGTCGTTACTTACCTCAGTAGTTTGATTGAAGTCGGGACGTACCTACTAAAGTAATTTAATCTATTTAAACTTAGGCTTAGGTTATGATTGATTTTGTAGGCTACGTGCACGGAACAGATCATCTGTCGCATCTTCCGTGACTACGTGGCTTGTTTAGACTTTCAAGTTCAATCTAGTTACCTCCGTGAGTTTTGACGAGATAAATCTATATCTTAAAAGATACTATCTATCTTAAAAGGTAGGAACGGATGGCCGTTAGGGCCGAAAGGTTCTGGAGTGGCGACCACGTACCGGAAGACGCAGCGTTTGAAGGCCTCCTACAAGGTGGACCGATGAGGTCATCGATCCACCTTGTAGGAGGCCTTCAACCATAAATATACACAAGGTGGTAACGGTTGCGGGAGTCCGATGGATGCGAGACGCACAGGACCGTTCATTGTGGCGGCACTTGGGGGAGGCCTATCGCCTTCTAGGCCTTAGTGGACGACTTTCGGCTGAAATGATGATGATGATGATGATGTTGACGAGATAAATCTATAATCCTACCTTTTAAAGGTAGGTACTGTCTACTTAATAGAATCTTAAATTCATTCATTCACTCATACGCTCACTTTGGGAACACATTAACTGTGTGTAAAGTAAAGGAGTGAAATTAATGACATCAATTGAGGTGCTCTTGTTACCGCCATTCTGGCTGTATTGGAACCCCATGGCCTGACATTACGATAGCAAGAGATCAGAGAGGTATATCTTTATTTCCATAGAAGAACGGTAGGCTCTTAGTGTGGGAAGCTACTTAATTCGATAATCTTGCGCCATCTCATCACTCATTCACACATCCAAACACATTCACAGACCAATACACGACACACTCAACACACGTACACTCACACACATATACACACACAAAAGTATCTAATAAGTTCTGTTAAACATTTTACTTGAATTTAAGTTGTTAAAATAAAATTGTAGTAATACAACTCTAGGGGATAGGCACTGTTACTTCTTAATACAGGCTATTTCATAGCCTAGCAAGGAGAACAGTACGTCACCCACTTGATTGTAAGAAATGTATAACTACCCACTTTCTGAAAACACGTAAAATGTACTACAATCTGTTTTTTTTTTTAAATAAAGATTTATTATTATTATTATTATCTCGTCTTCTTAGATCCTCGTGCTGTGCTCAGTAGTACCAACTGCCGCTGTGGTTGCAGAGAACCTCAAACGGCAGAAATATAATATTATTACTTTGTTGGCGATGATATTTTTTAGATTAATAATTATTCAATGTTCTTATGTTTTCTGAAACTTACATTGATTTACAAACGAACGATGGAAGCTTAGGAGAGAAACACATTATTCTTGCAACTAAACAAAGGAGCGAGAAGGAGTGCCAGGCGGTCGCCTCCTTCTGCGAAGCAGTAATGCTAGCAAAGGAGGCAGCCGATCGCGCTAGGCAACGGTCCTTACGCTCCAACCGCCACCGGGATTCCGATCCCGATTTCCGGCCACCGTAGGCGCGGGCTTGCAGACGGCGAGCAATGGGTGGGTCGCCGTCTGACCGTCCGGTAACCGTCCGGATCGAGCCCAAGTCGTCGACGGCGCGTATTGTACCACGCGGGCCTCAGGGAGATGTCAGCAAATCGTAGGGGCCCTGCAGGGTCGAAGCCTACTGGGGCCATGGGTACTGTGAAAACGAAACCCGGGGCCGTGGGACGAAGGCAACGAAGGAACAGGAGTGGGTTTTTAGTCAGTAAAAGTTTGACACTATCTCTCGCTCCACCCAAGAGCGAGATTTGTCATAAGTTGATTTTCCCACCCATTAAAAAAAAAATCTACTAAACAAAAACACTAACTTAAACTGAAAACTGTGCAGTCTGTGACCCAATAATGTTACGTGAAATTGATTTTAGTATACACAGTTTATTTTGTACATAATTTATTTTCACTAATTTCAAACTTTAGTTCGCAAAAGCACTAAAAACTAACTATTTTATAGTTAGCTACTGATGTTCGTATTCATATTTAATGAGTTTTCGTCTGAAAACTCTCTTTTACTTTTTTATTTTTAGTTTCAGAGCGGTGAAGGCTCAGGGGTAACGTACGAATCGGTTTAGAACCCAGCCAGATGTTTTGCCCACAAGCGTTGGGAGAGGGCGATTCCCGGTTCACGTAGGTACGTGTTACGAGCAATGGTTAGCTTGCCGTCTCATAAGGACTAATACGCCGCCTTAGTCAACGGCGCGTGGTGTTCCACGCGCGTCTCAAAGCGATGTCAGAAAAATGGACGAGGCCTTACTAGCCCTAAGCAGGCATCGCCGATTCTGGGCCTTCTGATCGAAAGAACCTCCTTTATCAACAGAGGTATGTGGGATTTTAAGGATCGTGGGTCTTTTCGGACTAGGAACGCGGATCCAACTTCCACCTATAAAAAAAAACACCCTGTTCTGCAGTCGGCCTTATAATGTTCCCGCTGTTGGGACTCAGACCTCCTTTCTAGGAGAGGGAACGGGCCGTAATCCAACACGCGCGGGCTGGGCTGGTGCTGGTTGGTGGATGTCACATGTCTTCGAATTTTTGGTTCTAAGACATGCCGGTTTTCTCACAATGTTTTCCTTCACCGTTTTGAGAGCAGTGGTGATGAAATAAATTACACAAAGTAATGCGCCTGGCTGGGTTTGAACCCGCGACCTACAACTTGTAAGTCGGGGCCGTTATCACTCGGCCACCACTGCTCACTGTAAGTCACTAAATCCACTTGTGTTCCTTTCAAACATTCCCGCAGACATCTAGAAACCATGACGTTTGGTTTAGAAAATTTCTACTATTTAAAAATAAAACATTACATTAGCATTATACATTAGACACTTAGTTAAGAGGGCCCTTCTAGACCCGACAATCGTCAATCTGAGCATGGTTTAAAAACTTGTTGTTTCATCTAACGCAATTCAATACAATCCTTGCTATAGAGGCAACGCGAAAAAAGAAAGATAGACAGAATCGTTTGGCCGTTGGAGCCGAAAGATCCTGGAGTGGCGATCGCGTACTAGAAGACGCAGTGTGAGAAGGCCCCCTACAAGGTGGACCGATGACCTGGTGAAGGTTGCGGGAATCCAATGGATGCGAGACGCACAGGGCCGTTCATTGTGGCGACATTTAGGGGAAGCATATGTCCAGCAGTGGACGTCTGTCAACTGAAATGATGATGATGATGATGATGACCTTTGGCATGCGGTGATTCCGTCACTCACTCGAATATTTAAAAAAACTTGTTCCAGGAAATACGTGTTTTTTTTTCAAGTTACAGGTTTTGGAAAAAAATATCATTAAGTAAAAGCGGTTGTACGGAAATGTATCTCTGGTAAGCTAGCTGTTCTTAAGACTGTTACAAATCTATTGTATCTCCAACCACTGGGGTGTGCACTAAGCGACTCTAGACTCTCGACGAGAATATCTCAAAGTGTAAATAGATCCCCAAGTGGAGTCCTTTCCAACATATTATCTTTCACGGGACATGTATTATGCATACGAAACGCGGTCCAACTTTCAGCTAGACGTTGTAAAATGGCTTCAGTTAACACATTTTGAGCTCATTTTTAAAGTTATGTTGAAGTTCCAAGTTTCAATTTTGTCTTGAGCATAAGTTTTTGCATTTTTTTGGGAAAAAATCGGGTTGTAATCTGAATTCTTATAGATCTCAGGAGTACGAAGGTTAGGAATGACAGGCGGTCGCCTCCTTCTGCGAAGCAGTAATGCTAGCAAAGGAGGCGGCAGATCGCGTGAGGCAACGGTCCTCACGCCCAAACCGCCGCCGGGATTCCGATCCCGATTACCAGCTACCGTAGGCGAGGGCTTGCGAACGGCGACCAATGGGTAGCCCGCCGTCTGACCGTCCGGTAAGCGTCCGGATCGAGCCCAAGTAGTCGACCACGCGTACTGTTTCACGCGCGCCTCAAGAAGATGTCAGCAACTGTAAAATCAACCAACTTCCGTGACATAGCGGAGCGGGAGATAGTGTCAGACTTTTACTGACTAAAAACCCACTCCTGTTCCTTCGTTGCTTTTCGTACCAGGTCCGAGTCTTCCTTTCAGAAGCAGACCCTTGGCCCCAGTAGGCTTCGACCCCTCGGGGCCCCTACGGTTTTCTGACGTCTCCTTAAGGCGCGCGTTGTGCATACACACTTCGGATCCCCATTTCATCAACTTAGGGTTGATGAAAAAACTATACAAATACATAAAAAGAACCTTTTGTGCAAAATTTTACTATTTTAGGTCTAAGCGGTTGGGCTAGGCGTTGATGAATCAGTGAGTGAATCGGGACTTTGTCTTTTATTTAAACAGATAAAGATACAATTAGCTATTCTAATATAGAATTAGTAAAGTTAATAATTGATCAAAGTTGGTCAAAAATCAACATAGAAATCTTTTACAAAATAGTGGACCATTTTAGTTTAGGAGAATGAGTGAGACGGCCATTCCTGCTTAATTCAGCCGTTTTTGCCCGTTACCGTATTTCCAAGAGTTAAGTTTACTATTTGCAAAGTGTCCTGCAAGGAATTGCATGAAATCAATCATTTTTTTATGTTGAGCTGCTATTTGCATTAAGCGCTCAAAAATGCATTTTGGCAAAAAGATGGCTGGTGATGACCTACGCTTACTTACTAGCTTTAACTCATTCAAAAAACGCTTCAAATCTCATTTTTGAAGATAAGCCGTATGTGTATCTTACTTGTCTCATCATCTTCATCATATCAGCCAAAAAACGTCCACTATTGGACATAGACCTCTCCCAAGTGTCGCCACAATGGACAGTCCCGTGCGTCTCGCATCCATCGGATTCCCGTAACCTTTACCAGGTCATCGGTCCACCTTGTATGAGGTCTTCCAACACTGCGTCTTCCGATATATGGTTGCCACTCCAGACGCTTTTGGCCTGAACGGCCATCTGTTCTGCGAGCAATGTACCCTGCCCTGCACTTAAGTTTGGCGATTGTTCGTGTTATGTTGGCAACCTTGGTCCTCCTACGGATATCTTCATTCCTGATTCGATCACGCAAGGAAACTCGTTTCCATTGCCCTTTGAAAGATTTAGATATGTTTTACACGGAAACTCGATCAATCTATTTCGTTTCTCTTTCTGGGACATAGGGCCCTCTTTCTGGGAAGTGAGCCATTAACTAACACGCGGGCCAAGTGCAGTTTACTGAATGTGGTTTGTCGTTCTTAATGTGAAACCAGTAATAATGAAATAAATTGTGATTTTTTGGAGTCGAAAACCATTAAACTTCTCCCCTCTGGGTGGAGCGAAAGAGTGCTTATTAAGAAAACCTGCCCGTGTTCCTTCAGTTGCCTTATGCGCTCCAGGGCTTCAGTAACTATTTCGAATATTCCAGAAGCCTGGGTGAAGATTACTCCCATGACTTGACTACACGGAAGTTGAGACACCAGTTCCTTTGCTCGATAATTTCTCTCTGATGTAATCAACTATATCTCTCGAATGTAGCATCAAACTTCCTACTAATTATAATCGAAGACGCGTCACAAATTAAATTTACACATACGCATTGCTCATTGGTAATCGGTTGAATGTAACTTGATTAAATTAAATGCTTTAATAGTTTGATATAGATAAACTTACTGGGCGATAAGAATGCCGAATTCCTATTTCATCATCATTTCAGCCGAAAGACGTCCACTGTTGGACATAGACCTCCACAAAGCGTCGCCACATTTTTTTTTTTTACGCAACTATTACAACACAACGCCGTCCAGTCTCAAGCTAAGCAGAGCTTGTGTTATGAGTACTAGACAACTGATAAACATACATAAATATTTCTAAATACATATTATAGATAAATTACACCCAGACACAGAACAAATGATTGTGCTCATCACACAAACATTTGTCCTGGGTGGAAATCGAACCCACGACCTCTGGCATAGCAGTCAGGGCCACTAACTACTAGACCAACAGGCCAGTCAAATCATCACCGGTCGGAGTCTCGGTGGCTGGGGCGTGAGGATGTCCGTTCCCTCACGCGTGTGGCCGTTTTCTTTGATAGCATTACTGCTTTGCAGAAGGAGGCGTTCCCCTGTGATTCCTCCTCGCTCCGGACAGGGCCCGGCGCAAGAGGTCGCGCCGCCGATCGCCTCCGCGAGGCCATGGTGGTGCTCCGACCAAACGGGGCATACCTCCACTAAATGTTCCACTATGTCTTGCAGGACTTGAATGGCTCTCTCGTTGGCCTCGTTTCAGTCATGGAACGTGCAGGTGGTTGTGCTGTGTTCTTTCTTTTTTTCTTCTGCAGCAGCCAATCTCAGCCCGCAATAAATAGCTTCAAAGAAAGCTTAAATTTCTTTAAAAATTATAACTTCAGTAGTTTAGGACCAATTGTAAATTTTAAAGAGTGGTACCTACTGAGTTTAATTATATAATCTACATAAAACCGTTCACTTCTTTATTATGGATACCTGTGAATTCACGTTCGGCTACATGATATACGGCGAGTATCCACCCTTACGTTGTTGATACCTCACCGGTCCAGACTAAGCGTTTCGCCTCGTTGTTTATACCGCGTAAATCGAAGGACTGGAACAATTTGACTGCTGTGGACTTCCCGTCCGATTATAATTTGGGTGCCTTCAAAGCTTGAGTGAATATGTAAATAGTTCTTAATAAACTAGTGCGCCTCACCGTCAAAAATTGCATCACGGCTAACCATCAGGTCTGGAGAGATCAATAGTTTACATCAATTAAAAAAAAAAAACAGTTGTTTAGGTACCAATTGGAAATTGAAAAGTGCAGTACTCATTTTAGAAAACCAGTGTATTTTAACCGACTTCAAAAAGAACCTGCGGCTGAATGTTTTTTTTTTATGTATGATCACTGATTTCTCGGTTAATTGTGGATCGATATTGATTTTTTTATGGCAAGGTTATGCTTTCAGGTTGGTCCCATAGAAATATTGTTATGATTTGATGATGAACCTCGAAGATATGGAACGGAACTCTTCATGGGATCACAGTAGAACTGTCGTAACAAGTAAAATTTGTTTGTTTATACCTACGTGCAGTCGATGACTAACATATCTATATATACCGAACTGATCTGATGATCAAGCCGTATGGTAGGCCTGGGCTTGGCTTATTGGAATTATTATGCGATGTTTTAATGAATAAATTCTATAGGTATCTTACTATAGATACTTATTTGTTACTTTAATTTAATTTAGTGTAATTTATTGCCATTTTGATGTAATTTAGTGTATTTTAATGTATTCTAATATAATTTAATTAAATCTGACATAATTTATTTAATTGATTGATTTATAATAATTCCTTATTTTATTGATTCTATTGTCTTTGTTTTCGTTTGTACATTGTTATTATTTATTAAATGTGAACGAACAATTGATTTAAAATATAAATAATATTAG
This sequence comes from Mythimna vitellina, assembly GCA_949316375.1. Taxonomy (NCBI): domain Eukaryota; kingdom Metazoa; phylum Arthropoda; class Insecta; order Lepidoptera; family Noctuidae; genus Mythimna; species Mythimna vitellina. The sequence continues at coordinate 20,224,623 of OX438702.1, read as the reverse complement.
TTTACTAAATTCTGTAATTGCTGTGCACACCAATAAGTGAAGAATTCGCTGTAATAATTGTTTATTGTTAAAATTATTCTTTTGTTAATATTTTTTGCGAACTATTCGTTGAAGTGCCGTAAAAAATAAATAAATTAATAGAACTTGAACACTATTTAAGTTTGGCTAAGGGGTACTTTTTAATGGTCGTACCATAACTAAAAAGTGTAAAACAAAAAAGTGTTTTTATATAACCTACATAAAACCAAAAATTTGTATAAAGAGTATTCACATACAAATCGGATTTCAAAAGCCTCGGTGGCCACTTTTATCAAGCGAATTAACATATTTCGCTGAAGTTCAACCGACTTTAACATTTATAAAACATAAGTTTCCATTGTTACGGTCCGGCTTTAAGTTGCTCTGAAGTTTTCTATTATGGTCGAAGGAAATCCTTTTTTAAGTTGTAGCTAGTAAGTTGTGCTTGGAAACTTTTGTTAAAAATGGAAGTTAAGATAAGCAGGCTTGTCGGATGTTTTTACAGAATTTTTAGTTGACCTATCGTGTATTTACACGGCTGTTGGCAATCCCTATATCTATCCCTTTCCCACAATTATTATTCGAGCAAAAGAGAATTTTATCAATTGCAAATTCGAATATGGAATGACATTTTCGTCGACTTTCGCAAAACCAATAGCTACGTCCAGGACCTCAAGTCTGCTATACAATAGTGTCAGAATGGTCTATCATTGACTTCATAATTGTTGATTTTGACCAAGTTTGGTAATCTACTAATACAATGGCGTCATAATGACTTTTCAATGGTTAACCACTGACACTCCATTGAAAGAAATGGCATAGAATGGTAATCTCGTACATAATGACAAATGAATATCTGACGTAAGCGGTAGTCTGCTAAAATTTTGACAGTACCTTTGATCAGTGATCTACCATTAGAACGTCATTGTGCAATCATTGCTTTTAATTTGTTTCGAGACAGCTCGATATTGTCATTCTACCACAAGATCATTGACCGATCAATGATCGACCATTATGAATTATCAAATTACGAACTTTTAACAAGATGACAATGGGATCGTGTTGGAATGACGAATTAATAAAAATAGCAGACTTGGGCCCCAGAGGCGTAGCGTGAATTAATTTAGACGTAGGCGAACGCATATCAGCGAGACCTTTATCTATATATATAAAAGGAGAAACTGACTGACTGACATATAAATGCACAGCCGAAACTACTGGAACTAGGAGTGTGAAATTTTGCACTAAGCTTCCTTTTAAGATGTAGCCGAGCACTAAGAAAGAATGTTCCAAAATTCAGCCCCTAAAGGGATGAAGCGGGTTTCCAAAGTTTATATGGGGAAACCTACTTTCACGCGAGCAAAGCCGCTGGCAGAAGCTAGTCTTTCATAAATTCGAGAAAGGCTGTCGCAATCAGTGTTTGACCATATCGTTACTTACCATCAGGTGAAAAAGTGGTCAAACGTGAGCCTATCAATTATAAAAAAAAACCCTCGTTTTCGCTTGTGTGAGGCCCCTTTGGGTGTGATGCTGTGGGCGAGGGCCCACTTCTCCCACGTCCAGCCAGCGATCGCGTTCGCTTCGCTTCACTCGTCAGCGTAATTTACCATAAGCTGTTGATCATGTAGGCTACCGCAATAGAGTATAATAATAATAATGTAATATTCCAAAATTTTCTCACAACGCCATCTAGTCCCAAACTAAGCAAACTTTGTGCAATACTAGACAATACTAAATAAATACATATTATAGATAAATTACACCCAAACAGAAAAAAATTATCGTGCTCATCACACAAATATTTGTCTTGGGTGGAAATCAAAACCACGACCTCCAGCATGGCAGTCAGGGCCACTAACCACTGGACCAACAGGCCAGTCAATTGACAAATTGTGACTTCCAATCGCGCCGCATCGCTTCTCGATCGCTTTCACGTTGGATCGTCACCGCGTTAGCGAACATATTTATTAAGACACATAGACGTAAATATGAATATTACACTAAACACAATTACATCAGTAATACTACATTTTAGAAGTACTTTAGTTTAAGGCATATTTTAAAGGTCTCTTTCAACTCCATGTATAGCATAACCAGCCTTTTAATGTTCCCACTGCCGGGACTCAGGCCTCCTCTCTAGGAGAATGTAATGGGCCGTAATCTTCCACGCGAGCCCAGTGCGGGTTGGTGAATGTCACATTTCTTCGATTTTTTTTTGTTCTAGGACATGGCGGTTTCCTCACGATGTTTTCCTTCACCTTTTTGAGAGCAGTGGTGATGAAATAAATTACACAAAGTAATGCGCCTAGCTGGGTTTGAACCCGCGACCGACAACTCGTAAGTTACCACTCGGCCATCACTGACTCGACTCCGTGTAAGTAATTTAATTTCTAAGATGCTGAATCAGAAACCATTTGAAATGCTTACTGTGTAAAATCACAATATTTATTTCACAGAGCAGTGTCATATCAAAAGGTTTACGATTCATACACATTTGCATGGATAGTAAAAAACAATCTTTTATTTAGACTGTTTTATATTAGGACCGCTGCAATATTTCAAACTCAGTCTGTCTGTTAATATAAAATGAGTGACAAAAAAAAAGTTGACGGTTACCGTCCGTGCACGAGAACAAAAACAGTATTTTTGAACAATTTAATAATATCATTGAAATAGACGATTTACTCGCTTATAAATAGAAAAAAAATAGTTCCAGCTAGTATACGAAAGGGTAAAAACGGGTTCGTATTGCTATCACCCCGCTGTCCGTCTGTCACCGGGCTGTATCTCATGAACAGGGGTCGGAATTAGGTAGAGTTATTCGTGTACTTTTGTACTTGTGTATATAAGTGTATCGCAACTAAAAAGTGTGAAATAAAAAAAATCTTTTTGCAAAAAAATAATAACCGACTTCATTAAAAAAAAAAAAAACTAAAAGGATCAAAATAAATTTAATTTCGGAAGTTGGTAAACATAAAACAAACAATACCAAGAAACACCGACTTCCGAAATTAAAGTTATTTTGATCCTTTTAGTGTTTTTTTTAGTGAAGTAATTTTGGTCTTCAAATATTCGTGATAATTCAGGAATTTAAACCTTTCCTGACGGTACAAAAAAAAAATGGAAATAAAATCCGAATACAACGCCATCTTTAATTAAAATCTAATATATAAAATTCTCGTGTCACAGTTTTCGTTGCCATACTCCTCCGAAACGGCTTGACCGATTCTCATGAAATTTTGTGTGCATATTGGGTAGGTCTGAGAATCGGACATCTATTTTTTTTTTTTCAATTTTAGATAAAAAAGAATTATATACATAGCAAAACAACGTTTGCCGGGTCAGCTAGTCTCATTATAAAATGAATAATGCTGTTCTGGTAATGCCAGTAGATGGCGTTATCCTTACTATTAGGCGATATGAAGTTTGCCGGGTCAGCTAGTCACTTATAAAACGTCAGAAGCTAAAGCACGGTTTCAATTGGTCGTTTTCTATATTTTGAGCTTTTAGTTGATGGCAAGCCGCTAGGGCTGCTCGTGCGCTCAGTCACATTATGTGGTGTAGCACGCCTCAGAATGGGGAGAAGTGAAAGAGTAGAGAGAGGGACAGGAAAAAAGACAGTATGAAGTTTAAAGTTATGGAGTTCGTCCAAGCAGGTTCCAGCAAGCTGTAAAGACATACGCAGTCACGCAATTGCCGGAACGCGTCTCAAACGGGTCCGTATGCCGCAAGGCAGGTTGGACCAACAGTGGTGGGAGGTGCGATTTAGTCGTTTCCTTTGAAGAAGAACCGGCAAAACCCAATTCTATTACAACAGCAGACAGCCAATCCAAGGCTGGTGGATTTCAGTTCAGCTTTTGCTTCACTCAGAGCGGGAGAAGTTATGTCAGCATTTCTCACTTCAAAAACAACGGTGTTACAGTGTATTTCCGATGGAGTTAGGTGATAAGTGTTCTCGGGGTACACTTTCGCACAACCCATGGTCGCAGTAAGCTACTGCGCTGCTGGGCCCCTACGGTTTGCTGACATCTCTTTGAGGCGCGCGTGGAACACTGCGCGCCCTCGATGGCTCGAGATCAGTCCGGACGATTACCGGACGGCCTGACGGCGGACTACCCATTGCTACCGTCCGCTACACAAGTAACAACTGAATGTCGCAATGCCTACGAATGCTTCTTCCTGCGCAATACCAAACTATGCTATGAGATTTATTTCAATGCATCTATTTAGAGGCTTTGTGAGCCAACAAAGTGAATTTCTGCTAATACAACCTATTGTAGAATTTTGTTAATACGGAAAATTGAGTGAATTCTGTGCTCATTGTGTTTCGAGTACAATAAAGAGCTGAGTGTCGTTAATTTTGTCCATTGTGTGTGAGATGGCAATACATATATATATGCAGCTTAAAATGGATGTGAAATCAGAATATAATATTTTAATATTTAAAAATCCCAATGTTTGTTGTCGAACTCCAAACGGCTTGACCGATTTTTATGTTTTTTTTTTTGTGTATATTTCGTGGGTTATTTTTCGCCTCCTACCCCTGCCCTCCATTTTTTTTTATAGTTTGTAGGTATGACAGAACAACTTTTGCTGGATCATCATCATCATCATCATTTCAGCCGAAAGACGTCCACTGTTGGACATAGGTCTCTCCCAAGTGTCGCTACAATATACAGTCCCATGCGTCTCGCATCCATCGGATTCCCGCGACCCTCACCAGGACATCGGTCCACCTTGTGGGAGGCTTTCCAACGCTGCGTCTTCCGGTACGTGGTCACCATTTCAGAACCTGCTTGCTGGATCAGCTAGTAATTATTACATTAAGTGTGATTAGTTACCTACGAGCTGAATATCGCCATTAGCCATAAGAGTATTATAGATAAAAAAGACATACCATTATTGGCATAGATAGAAAAAAAAGCATTTAAAAAGGCATGAAATTTAATGACGTGACCATTTTGAAGGCTTAAGCCTAAGACCCAAAGGCTTTACGCACTTAACAACGTCGCTAGAATAAAATTACTATGACAAACATTGGACCAATTTGCCAAGTATGGCGAAATTAACCTTAGAAGAGCTACATAGAACCTTGGACTGTTGATATATGGGTCAGCCTAAAAGTAATTGAGGATGGGCAGCAATAAACGCAATAATAACACAAGTTTATGTTCATTTTGCGCTAATTTGTACTGTTAGGCTCGACCATAGGAAGCGTATTAAAAGACTAGACGTCGCAACAACTTCAGAAGGCAAGGTACGTAAAATGAGGTATGTATTTTTAGGTATTTAGAATTTTTTTTGGAGGTATTTTTTTTTGGTTATGGAAAAGGTAAGGGATTTTTATACTATTACTATTTGTGTTAAGAGCAGTGGTGGCCGAGTGGTAACGGCCCCGACTTACGAGTTGTAGGTCGCGGGTTCAAACCCAGCCAGGCGCATTACTTTGTGTAATTTATTTCATCACCACTGCTCTCAAAACGGTGAAGGAAAACATCGTGAGGAAACCGGCATGTCCTAGAACCAAAAATTCGAAGACATGTGACATCCACCAACCCGCACTGGGCCCGCGTGGTGGATTACGGCCCGTTCCCTCTCCTAGAGAGGAGGCCTGAGTCCCAACAATGGGAACATTATAAGGCCGACTATGCTATGCTACTATTTGTGTAGAAAATAATTTGTCAATTTACTTTTAAAAACTAAACTAAACACTAAGCAGTAGCCGTCCTGATTTCAAGAGAAGTATGGATGTATAATTATAATACGAATGTAATAAAATAAAATCACAAGTAAAGGAACATAAATATTTGAAAAAAAAATAGAATGGAATAAAACCGACTAAGTGCGATTCGGACTCGTAAACGAAAGTTTCCGTACCGTTCGTAGCAAAAAACGGCAAAAAAATTACTTTTGGTGTATTTTATTTTGTTTTTTTTTTAGTATTTTTGTTCTAGTGGCAACAGAAATACATCATCTGTGAAAATTTCAACTGTCTAACTATCACAGAAACTAAACCATGCACAAAAAAAAAACAGATTTTTTTACTACAAATAAGCAAAAAGTTGGCACATATTTTTTTTACCGTATTTTATGCTTGGTATCAGCTAGTAAATAAATAAAATCCATATTTTAATTTTAATAGTATTAAAAATATGCCACTCACCCAACAATCATTTGATACAGCGGGTTATATTATAACTGAACTAAGAAACTGTGTTATATTATAAATGAAAACGGACTTATATAGGAGAAGTTGCTACCCAATGTGCATTAAAATTTATAATAAGGTTCCAGACCGATTTAAGGAACTTCCAATGGTCCGCTTCAAAAGGGCTTTACGCAGTTGGTTGATTGAGAATCCCTTTTATACTATAAAAGAATTCCTTCAGTTCAAATTTAATTAATAATAATTTGTTTATTTGTGTAGTACAAATAACAATAACTGAAATAATATTTAATTAATTACCTGTAACAAATTTTTGCATGTCATTATGTTATGATTAAATATGTTAAGCTACTATTATATATATAACCATTGTAAGAACTTTTATAACCATATTTATCTGCAAATAAATCTTTGACTTTGACTTTGACTTTGACTTTGACAAACCTGTCAATGCAGTGACATAAATTTTTGTACAAGTCCCTTGCCAACTCTACCACCTTACTAAGATCGCTGTGGGCCCGATAATTCTGAGTACGGTACATTTAATTAGCATTTCGTGGTCGTTACGGCCGTTTTCAACGAAACGAACACCGTTTGTGGTATATAGTCCTTGTAATGGTCTCACTGAATACCATCGGAACTCAGTCTGATTTTCTCAGAATAATTTATTCGAGTGAATTTACAATTCAGTGTGGTTGTACTTTGGCTTGGAATAATTTATCAATTATTCGAATTGGGTTTTGATTTATATAATGTAGTGATGGTTAATTGGCTAAGGTAAGGAAGCTACAAGAGGTCTTGGCGTGTGAACCCAACCCTTCCAATACCAAGGTATTGACTTTTGACTCTATGTGACTATTAAAAGATTTTTTTTTATTGGGAAGTTATCAAATTGCTGTTCCCGCTTTATGGTGGAGCATGGGGGCATGTCAGAGCTTTACTGACTAAAACCTACCTATGTCCTTTAAGGTGTTTTTAATACCGTGTGGATTTCATCACGCATGCGGGATTGCCGCACGCGTAGCTCCCGCAAATGTCCTTTTTATACTAGTATTTATTGTAATGCGTGGATACGCACGTGGGATGCGGGACGTGATATCGTGCAGCAGCCCCGCATGCGGAGCAATTCCGCATGCGTGATGAAATCCGCACGTTATTAAAAACACCTTAAGTCGCCCTTTACGTTCCAGGGCCACAGTTACTCTTTAAGAATAGGCCCTAAGTATTGTTGACATATCTTTGAGTCGCGCGTGGAACACAACGTGCCGTCGACTCAGGCTGGTCCTTATCAGACAGTCAAACGGCAAGCTACTCATTGCTCGTTGTATGCAAGCTCACACTTATGGTGGCTGGGAATTGCCTTGTGACTCCTGATGACCAGGGCGTCAGCGTAGCAGTGAGAAGGGCGTTAAGAAGATCTCTCCCTCATGGTTACGGTAAATATCCTTTATGACATTAAGCATTCACTGGATAGAGCGAGAAAAAGTGTCAGACTTTTAATCACAAAAACCCATCAAGTATTATATTATCACTCTTTCGTCAGCCCAACAATCTTACAGCTCGATGGATCCACCCTGAAATTACGAAAATGGGTAGCCCGCCGTCCAACCGTTCGGTAACCGTCCGGATCGAGCCCAAGTCGTCGACGGTGCGTATTGTTCCACGCGCGCCTCGGGGAGATGTCAGCAAATCGTATGGAGCCAGTAGGGTCGAAGCCTTCTGTGGCCATGGGTAGTATGAAAACGAAAACCGGGGCCCTGGGACGAAGGTAACGAAGGAACAGGAGTGGGTTTTTAGTCAGTACAAGTTTGACACTATCTGCCGCTCCGCCCAAGAGCGAGATTTGTCATAAGATGATTTTTCCACCCAATAAAAAAAAAACCCTGAAATTACGAAACAAAAATTCAGACCCGACTTTTACAACAAAATGACTGTCTAATCAAAACATGCTCCAGTATGGTCACCTTCTGAAGAAACCTCTTAATATAAAAAAGTTTGTTTCAGACTTCATAGTTAATGTCCATAGTTTTTTTAGTACTGTAGTTTGTTAGTAAGAATAGTGCTTAAGTAATTAGATTATTTCTTTCTTCTGAAAGCAGTGGTGGCCAAGTGGTAACAGCCCCGACTTACGAGTTGTATGTCTCAGGTTCAAACCCAGCCAGGCGCATTACTTTGTGTAATTTATTTCATCACCAGCGCTTTCAAAACGGTGAAGGAAAACATCGTGAGGAAACCGGCATGTCCTAGAACCAAAAATTCGTAGACATGAGAATCCATACATGATATGATATGTATCTGGGTGTAATTTATCTATAATATGTATGTGTTTAGAAATTTTTAAGTATGTTTATCAGTTATCTAGTACTAATAACACAAGCTCTGCTTAGCTTGGGACTAGACGGCGTTGTGTGATAGTTGTGTGAATATTATTATTCACCAACCCGCAATGAGCCCGCGAGGTAGATTACGGCCCATTCCCTCCCCTAGAGAAGAGGCCTGAGTCCCAACAGTGGGAACTATAAGGCCGACTATGCTATGCTATGCTGTTAGTTTTTACAATTTCTTATGTCTTGTAGAATCAAAGCTCACAGCAATGTAATCAAATCTGGAACAGCCATTCAAATAGCTATTTCTAAAAGAAAAAAGCCAACTTCACGTGCTCCATAAAATAGTATTTGCATCAGTGCATCTTTAACACCATTTCAACGTGTAGCAACGAGTGCGGTGTCGACTACACTGGCGGTTCGCGTAACGGCGAGAATAACAGATATTGAGCGACGCCAGTGCATAGAACTACCTCCACACACACGCGCGGACAGAGAACGTAATGGGGTACGTGTTAGGGAATAAAACGAAATTTAAGAGTCAAAAGTTTTGGCTTAAAGTGAGATGTATTCCAGTTGAATGGTATAAGCATAATCAGCCTTTTAATGTTCCTACTGTTCGGACTCAGGCCAGAAACGTTAAATGGGAAAAAAGAATAGTTTTGAGAAAATCGCTATCTATTAGTTTTACCCCTTCGGTTCTTTTTTTGGTTTTACATATTTTTACAAGTTTTTATTTAATATGCAATGTTTGGGTGTATGATTGTTAAGATCAAATCTTGCAAATAGATTTTGTATAGAGTTTCCCCTAACAGATTGAGCTGAAATTTGGTATTGTAAGTTGTATGAAAATGCATTACTATGATACCAAGACGTTGGTCTGATGATGGGGTTGAATAAAAAGACAACACCGTCGTGTTTGAGCTCTTCTTAATGATTACTTACTATGAAAAAATGTTTTTCATTTAAACTTGTGTTTTATTCCATCCAGATTACGAAACAAACACAGAATACACGTTTAACCGTTATACCATTACACACTCTGCTCGTCATCTAAATTCAAATTTACGACCAGCCAGTTCGTGAATTAATCATGAAATTATAGTTTTCGCGAACCGTGTTTGTTTACACGCTACAGCGCAATTCTTAGTCTGCACAGAGGGCGCCACTGGCAGCTTTTAATGGTGGCAATTACACTGTCTGCGAGTGTATCGCATTTTATTAACAACTGGCGTAAAAATTAACTTTGCAGGAGCTAACTTTGTTTTGAGGTTCGCTGGATGGATACTAGATTATTCTGGTTAGTTTCATTGTGTTATTTGAAACTTAGTTTTCTGAATGAAATAAACGTCTTTTTTGAGAGGTAGGAAATCATCTAATGATTTTGTCCGCTCTAGGGTGGATCGTGGCTTTTTAGACTTTTACTGACTAAAAGCCACTCCTATGTTCCTTCTTTGCCTTCGTTCGAGGGCCCCGGGGTTCTCTTTCACATAACCCATCGCACCAGTAGGCTTCGACCCCGGTGGGCCCCTATAATTTTGCTGACATCTCCTTAAAACCACACCTATGTTTCTTCAGTTGCCCTTTGCAGTCTAGGACCACAGGTTTTCTTTTCGTCTCGTTTTAAGATGTAGTGGGAGGGCGTTACAGACTTTTACTGACTAAAACCCATCTGTATCCTTTAGTTGTCCTTTGCGTTCTAGGGCCTGTCCTGGCGAATCGCTTTTGTTGTATCTTTTTTTATAGAGTATCACTATCACACCTGACCGTTAGCGATGATGTGGTTGACGATGAAGCTAGCTTGTCAAGAACTAGCCTATTTACTTTTGACTTAAAGATCTTCAGGTTGTCGGCATACACATACCACAGACTCACGCAGAAAACTTTATTTGTAAGCTGTACGAATAATTAATATTCATTTATTATAATACCTTATTGTATACACAACACAATACATAAGATAGTAAAACTTATATCTTAAGCACATACAATGGGCGGTTTTTTATTTTGTGGGAAAATCATCTAATGACATCCCCCACTCTGGGGCGGGGCGAGAGGGTGTGTCAGACTTTTACTGACTAAAAACCCGCTGCTGTTCCTTCTTTACCATTTTTCCAGGGGCCCGAGGATCTCTTTCACATCACCCATGGTCCCAGTAAGCTTCGACCCTGCTAGGCCCCTACGGTTGCTGACATCTCATTGAGCCGCGCGTGGAACAGTACGCGCCGTCGACGACTTGGATTCGATCCGGACGGTTACCGGACGGGTGGACGGTGAACTACCCATTACGACGTAGGTTACACCAAATTTACTGTTTTTAGAATTATTCCTCTACCCGTGCTATAAGACCTTGCTTCGTGCCAAATTTCAGAATTCTGGGTCAACGGGAAGTACTCTAGAAATTTTGATTTCCTTGAGAAAGTTTTTTGCTACACGAACGGCCAGATCTTTTGTATCCGTTAACTCAGAAGTTTGTTTTTTTCACAGCTTCAAGGAACCATAGACTTGAGTTCATAGTTTTAATTTCAACTCAATACCTTCACGCGTTCCTGAGATAAAGGGTCTTGATAAACAGACAGACGGACGGACGGACAACAAAGTGATCCTATATGGGTTTAGTTTTTTTTCCTTTTGAGGTATGTATTGGAACCCTAAAAAAGAAAAAATAAAGAAGAAAAAAGAAAGGTGTCTCACGCCTGCGCCAAATAGGCACCATCAACTTGCTAGCTATAATGGTTTTAGGGTGAGATCATAAATTGCTTATAATCTTAGTTTCAAAAACTAGCCTCGTTCAATCCTGTCTTAAATCTCCCTGTAAGGCTTGGAGGTAATTTCACAGAAATTACTCCGTAATCTCCGTAGGGGCCAAGCAAGGCCCATGCCCGCTAGCTAGGACCGCGGAGAATTTCTGAAAAGGAAACCCGTAGTCCTAGAACGCAAAGGGCAACTGAAGGACACAGGTGTGGTTTTAGTCAGTAAAAGTCTGACACGCCCTCGCGCTCCACCCACAGCGCGAGAAGTAATTAGATGATTTCAACCCTAAAAAAAAAGCTTTACATCTGGATACACTCAGTGCTGTAAATAGCGTTTTACACACCCCGGTGCAAACTTCTGTAACCGCCTACACTAAAGAAGTAATAATATTACCCGGTTCAAAAATAAAAAGGAAAAAAACGGGCAAGTGCGAGTCGGACTCGTGCACTGAGGTTCCGTACAAACTTTCCCTTTAAAACAGTTCAATTCCCAAATGGGCAGATTTTTCCAAATCACATTAAAGTTTTTTTTTGTGACGTAACTACAAATTTACAGTTTTCAGATTTTTTTCTATACTTGTGCTATGAGACCTTACTTCATGCCTAATTTCAGGACTTCAGGTCAACGGGAAGTACCCTATGAATTTTGATTCCCTTGAGAGTGTCGAAACATACATTGTTTGCGACACAAACAGCCGTAGCTTTTTTTTTCGTTAACTCAGAAGTTTAATTTTTTCGTAGCTGCAGGGTACTGCAAACCTGAGTTAGTTTTAATTTCAACTTGATACCTCTACGCGTTCTTGAGATAAAGAATCTTGACAGACTGATAGACGGACAACAAAGTGATCCTATGAGGGTTATATTCTTTCCTTTTGAGGTAAGTAACCCTAAAATTGACTAGATATAATTTACACATGACGTGTTCCTTCAAACATATCGCCCACCACTACTACCCACTTTTTACCTTTTGTGGGTACTGGAGGACACCCACGGAATCAACACTCCTGTTAGGGCACGTCTACAACCGTATTAAGGTACAAGATAAATAATAGGTATTGTATGTAAGCTATTAAGAGCGGCCAAAACGAGATACATATACATAATTATGACGTTATTTTCCCACTTTTACGCACTAAACGTTTTGGGAACACATTCATTGTGCGTACAGCTAAGGAGTGGAATTCCTTGCCGGAATGTGTGTTCCCTGATGGCTACAACCCGGGAATCTTTAAGTTAAGAGTGAATAGGTTACTTTTAGGTAAGCGCGTTCCATCGTCGACCGCATCGTCGCTTTCCATCAGGTGAGATGGCGGTCAAGGACGAACCTATCCAGCATAAAAAAAAGTTTTTTTATACTTTTGACTACACAAATATGATCAGTAACTGGTGAAAATAGTGGTGTATAGAAAACTAAATAGTAGCGCTGATGTGATCGACATTGAAGTACATTTGGAGGTATGCGGAACAGAGTGTAAAGTCCCGCAAACCACCGTTGAAAAGGGAGGATCCTCCGACCAGACGGGTGTTATGTCTGGTGGGCAACTGCCCGATAGATAGGTCAAGCGCAAACCTATCAAGAATAAAAAAAAAAATATTATAAGTAATTCTCTAGATAGTTTGGAAACATAGATGTCTTGTGGCTATTATCTAGATTTGTATTGAAATCAAAACATGAACATATTTGTAGAAAAGACCTCTGAAAATCTAAACTTTGGCCCTTCATAATATTCATATAAATTAAAAAGTAAGTAAAATATAACTATAAGGGTGCTTTTCCACACGGCACGTACTATTCCACGCGCGCCTCAAGGAGATGTCAGCAAACGTAGAGGCCCAGCAGTGTCGAAGCCTACTGGAGCCAAAGGTCTGATTCTGAAAGGAAGACTCGGCCCCGGTACGAAAGGCAACGAAGGAACAGGAGTGGGTTTTTAGTCAGTAAAAGTCTGACACTATCTCCCGCCCCGCCCAAGAGCGGGGGATGTCATAAGATGATTTTCCCACCGGAAAAAAGGGGTGCTTTTCCTCAAGAGATGTGCTATGCCACGTTGCTATGGATGCATTTGGTATCCACCAATCATATTCATTGGTGCACATAGCTTAGCACTGGTGGAAACGGATTCAACTAAGATATGTTTTTTAACCGACTTCTAAAAAAGGAGGAGGTTCTCAATTCGGATGTTTGTATTTTTTTTTATGTTTGTTCGCGCATAACTTCGTCGCTTACCAACCGATTTGAAAAATTCTTTGTTTGTTGGAAAGGGTATGCTTCCCGAATGGTCCCATAGTCACCAAGTCGGGATCTGATGATGGAATCTTGGCGAAAACGAGGGAATTCCTCAAATATTATAGGAAACTATATAGTGATTTTAGTATTTTCATCGAGAACTTAAGCATTTACAGTCAAAAAGTAACATTATATGCCTGTTTATAAGTGTATCGCAACTAAAAAGTGTGAAATAAAAAACTTTTTACAAAAAAATTATATAATTTTGGTTATATTTTTTTTGTAAAAAGTTTTTTATTTATTATATGGAAGGATGAGTGCTATGGATGTGTGGTATAGATGGTCGCGAGTGGCTTAGCTATGTGCTGCTTCCCTACTATAGATACATTGCTTAGCCCGATCTGCGCATCTTCCTCACGCAGCTACTTTGCGGCGGCGCATCTTCATAGCTCATCTTACTCGCACCGCTACATAGCTAAGTATCCTTGGAAACGGTCACATAATTTCACACCATCACCATACATCCTTGCAGCATAGCAGCAAAGTACATCTCTGGTGAAAAAGCAGAATAAAGTTTGCGCATCTAACCCAGTTTCAGAAAGACGTTTCTTTTTCCAAAATCTTTTAAGATTTTAACAAATAAACCACATAATTCATAAAATAAGTTTTGTGAAATAAACAAATGAGTGACGAAATTACTGAATGCTAACAGAGACGTTATCTCTTTTTATTTTGCTTTGCCTCTCTAAGAAACATAATCATAAAATAATAACTACACAACGCTGTCTAGTCCCAAGGTAAGCAGAGCTTGTTTATGGGTACTAGACCACTGATAAACATACTTATATAATTCTAAATACTGAATTCCGTGCTCATCACACAAACATTTGTTCTTGGTGGGAATCGAACCCACGACCTCCGGCATAGCAGTCAAGGCCACTAACTACTAGACCAACAGGCCACTCAGATTGCGTTAAATTCCATAGAATGAAAACTACAAGCTTTTAAACCATGATCACGTTGATTATAGACGAGTTGGGAAGGGTCCTTAACTACCAAGCTTGGTCCAAAACTTGGCCCTAGTCGTCCTGGTTTGATCATTCCTGTGCCCTTCCAGTGTTTGCGCTCTGGGGCCCAAGTCTGCTATTTTTTATAAATTTGTCATTTCAACACGATCTCATTGTCATTTTGCTAAAAGTTCGTAATCTGATAATTCATAATGGTCGATCATTGATCGGTCAATGATCTTGTGGTAGAATGACAATATCGAGCTGTCTCGAAACAAATTAAAAGCAATGACTGCACAATGACGTTGTAGTAGTAGGTCACTGATCAAAGGAACTGTCAAAATTTTGGCAGTTATCCGCATACGTCAAATATTCATTTGTCATTATGTACGAGATTACCATTCTATGCCATTTCTTTCAATTGAATGTCAGTGGTTGACCATTGGAAAGTCATAATGACGCCATTGTATTAGCAGATTACCAAACTTGGTCAAAATCAACAATTATGAAGTCAATGATAAACCATTTTGACACTATTGTAATAGCAGACTTGAGGCCCTGTGCACCGCTGGGCACCAACATAGTTACGGCACTGAATATACTACCTTATTTACCAACCTTGTTCATACATAACGATAAACAAGCCCAGATAGTGACGTCGGTGTTTACATCTATGAGGAAGGCGATCCATGTAACGTATTTAATTAGTTTAAGTGCTCCGCGGCAGTTCTAATTACTTTGAATTCATAAATAACGGAATACTGCCGCTAATTCTCAACTGGGGACTGTTTTCATAATCCAAGCGTTTTTGTGTAAATGGCTGACACAATTATATTTAAGTGGTACATTTTGGCTATGTTTGTCAAGTGGAAAAGTAAATATTATTGTCAAATTGAAACGTTCATTTTAAATTGAACAGTTTAGGATAATTAGTTGAAAACAGACAAGGTCTTGACAAGGGTTATTATGTTAACTAATAAATTTTTTTTTGAGGTATAAATCATCAAATGATTTCTCTCGCTCTAGGGTGGAGAGAGACGTGTCAAATTTTTACAGATTAAAATTCACCGGTGTCCCTCAGTTGCCATTTACTTTCTAGGGCCATGGTCACTCTTTCAAAAGTTTCCGCAGCCCAATTGTGTTACCAAATTTCTGGATTGTGAATGTCAAATAGTCTCTCCGATTAAATTAGTGGTCTTACTGCTCAGCTATTGTTGTAAAGTGCCCTCAATATTTTGTCACTATCTGGGTTTTTTTTAATCTAAACTGCGCTTTTGGTTGCAATAGAAAGAAATAAAGAAA
Organism: Mythimna vitellina; assembly: GCA_949316375.1. Taxonomy (NCBI): domain Eukaryota; kingdom Metazoa; phylum Arthropoda; class Insecta; order Lepidoptera; family Noctuidae; genus Mythimna; species Mythimna vitellina. The sequence goes on along the minus strand of OX438702.1, from coordinate 20,208,829 downwards.
AAAACAAGAAAAAAGAAAGAAAAAAAGAAAAAAGTAAGTAAGTAAAAAGAAAAAAGGGAAAGAAAGAAAGAAAAAGACAACGAAAAAAGAAAGAAAGAAAAATAAATTGGGCAGTAGTCACCAGAATCACACATAACATAAAATAAGTAATAGAGACAATTCAGAGTTCACAAAACATTAAACTAAATTATATGCACTGTTTATCATCATCATCGTCTTCCTGCCCTTGTCTCATCTTATTTGAGGTTGACGTAACACGTTTTTTTCTTCCATTCTATCCTGTCAACCGTCATGCTATCACTAACTTCCTTTTTTTCATATCACTGTTCACACAAACCATCATCTTTTCTTTGGCCTCCCTCTCCCTCTCCATCCATCCACATGTATTATATGCACTGTTCAATAAACGAAAATAACTCGAATACCATGGCGAACTATCATATCAGTTACAATTTATGTCGGCAAGTCTCCATCCAATTGTTTCTTGCTCCAATACTGGACCATAGCCAATTTGTCTGCAGAAACTATATCAGTTTGTTGTCACACTATAATATAATGGTATTCTTTATATAGCCCAAAGAATCGCCAAACTAAAATGGCAGTGGGCAGGGCACATTGCTCGTAGAACGGACGGTCGATGGGGCCGAAAGGTTCTAGAATGGCGACCGCGCACCGGAAAACGCAGCGTTGGAAGGCCTCCCACAAGGTGGACCGACGACCTGGTGAGAGTCGCGGGAGTGCGGTGGATGCGAGACGCACAGGGTCGGTCGTTATGGCGTCGCTTGGGAGAGGCCTATGTCCAGCAGTGGACTTCTTTCGGCTGAAATGATGATGATGATGATGGTATTCTTTAGTACCTATATTTATATATGTATATAAACCTATATCGTTATATTCGACACGTATCGTGGGTGTGACCTTGGCATCACAACGGGCCCTAACAGAATACCAGCGCTGCGTTATTTATCGTTTAAAATAACGTAGCATATGCTGAGTAAGGCGTCTTTTTGGCCTCGCACAGATTTTAATGTTATATTCCCATGGGGTATGTACCTATGGGAATATAACATTAAAATCTGTGCTATTTTATTTCTACTGTATGTGTGAGGTACGAATAAACGTTTTTTTCGTTCTTTCTATATATATTCCTTCCGTACGTGTGTTTGTGACTGAACTCTTCCTAAACGGTTTGACCGGATTGGATATTTTGTGTCTATATTCGAGTGGTCTCCTGTATGGTTTGAAAACAAGGTAGATAGGTGGCGCTGCAATCGGGTTCTCAATTTTTTTGAACAGATGATAATCGAGTTTTCGAGCTCCTGCCCGAATGCTGGATTTCACAGCCACGTTAGCAACGTCTGTCAGGTCGACGGTTAGTCTTGATTCTGTTAGTCATCATCATCTTCCTGGCCTTGTCCCATTTTATTTGGGGTCGGCCCAACACGTTTTTTCTTCCTTTCTGTCCTGTCACTCGTCACGCTATCACTAACTCCTTTTTCTTTTATATCACTTCTCACAAAATCCATCCATCTTTTATTTGGCCTCTCTCTCCCTCTCCATCCATTCACATGTAAACTCATAACTCTTTTAGAAACATGCGTTTCATCCCTCCTCTTCACATGACCATACCAAGACAAAACGATTCCCTTCCAACTTTCAGTCACTGGCGCCACTTTCAAACTTCCAATATTATACTCCATTTTCACTTTTAACCATTTTCGTCACATCACATATCCATCTTATAATTTCTGAAAGGGAAACCGTGGTCCTGAAACGCAAAGGGTAAATGAAGGACACTGGTGGGTTTTAGTCAGTAAAAATCTGACACACCCTCTCGCTCCACCCTAAAGCCAGAGAAGTCATGGAATGATTTCCCAGCTGAAAAAAATGCAGTAAGTAGGTTATTTTTACAGAAGTTTGGTTTATGTATTTCTAGTGTATTTCTAGATTCACTGTGTCAATTTATATTATGTAGCGTTGTTATATTCTAGTTCTGAGGGTATAATTGGTGGTTTTGGCTTAGGGATGGAAACGCACCTGCGATGCCTCTTGTATGAAGGTATAGGAAATGTATCTGCAAGTCGGCTTGGCTTCCATAGTAAATATACGTATTATAATAGTTACAATGGGTGTTCTATCTTGCTAATGATTTCCCGGATATTCTTACTGGGTAGCTCCATTTTTCGGGTTCCGTACCTCAAAAGGAAAAAACAGAACCCTTATAAGATCACTTCAGTCCGTTTGTCTGTCTGTTAAGACAATTTATCTCGAGAACGCGTGGAGATATCGACTTGAAATTATAACCATATACTCAAATCTGCGGACTCTTGAAGCTGTAAAAAAATCAAACTTGTAAGTTAACGAGAAAAAAAGTTACTTCGGTTTATGTGGCTAAAAAAATAAATTTCAACACTCTCGAGGAAATCAAAATTTGTAGGGTACTTCCCGTTGACCCAGAATCCTAAAATTTGGCATAAAGCAAGGTCTTATAGTACTAGTATAGCAATAAATCTGAGAACTGTAAATCTACGTCACAATTTTTTTTTTACGATTCGGAAAAATCTTCCGAAATTCCATTCCGGAATTGAACTATTTACATAGGTAAGTTTGTACGGGACCCTCAGGGTGCGAGTTGCTCGCACTAACCCAGTTTTATGTGGAGATATCCTCTTGAATACTCTCGGTTTTGGAAGAACTGATGGTTACATTTTACTCTTACCGACTTGATAGATCAGCGATGGCCCAGTTGCAATTGCTGAGTTCGTCTTGACATACGAGTTTGTAGGTTGCAGGTTCAAACCCAGCCAGGCACAGTGTAATTTTATTTTATCACCATTGCTCTCAAAACGGTGAAGGGAAACATCGCGAAGAAACGGCATGTTCTAGAACTAAAAATTAAAAAAAATGTGACATTTTCCAATCCGCACTGGGCTCGCGCGGTGGATTGGACATATATCTTCCTGCCCTTGTCCCATCTTATTTGGGGTCGGCGCAACACGTTTTTTTCTTCCATTCTATCCTGTCAACCGTCATACTATCACTAACTTCCTTTTCTTTCATATCACTGTTCACACAATCCATCCATTTTTTCTTTTTTCCTCCCTCTCCCTCTCCACCCATCCACATGTATACTCATAACTCTTGGACACTCCCGAATAATATCAGCCCACCATTACTGGAGAGGCTCGTCACTTAGTGAAGCCAACTAACGACCGTACATACCTACTGCTGCAAAGAGAGCATAGAAAAACTGCGCGCCGCTTCTATACATAGATCTACCGGTCAGGCGATGACTAAACCCTAGGCGTGTTGCCCGCAGGCTCTTGCTTATAGTATATGGCTGAACGCTCTTCGGTACTCGGCAACATTTTTGATGTGTTGGAGTGCGTGCGTTATACGCTCTTTCTCCCTAAGTTCACGAGCTCTTAATGCGATCCATTTTACGACCTATCTAGCGTTTATAGCTCCATCCCTCTCTCTTGCTCGCACGCCTCACATTTTACCACATCATGGTAAGACTCCTGTTCTCGACGCAAAAAATGGCGACAAAAAAGTCTTATAAAAAAGTCGTATACAGGGATAAAATTTGCAACCAATCGTACCTTCATTGGCGTTGAACAAAATGTTGGATTAAAGATTTTTGGGAAAATCTTCGGACTATTGACTCAAAACAATGAAATGACCTTAGATTAGAAAGTCCCCAATACAAAAGTAAAATGAAAAATGTTAACGGAATCCTCACCAGTTGCACGTAGGACTTAGAAGGCCGGGCACGTTTTGCCATGTTTCAAAGACAAACAAGGAAAACTTACGCTGACGTGCTTAGCAAAACATCATGTCTTTGTAGTGAAGTATTTGGACAAATTATTTGTTTGAAGATGGAGGTCCTAAGGGATGAAGGGATGGTCAGATGCTCCAAGCAAAACACTTGTATTCGATTAGACTGGACACCAATCCCATTATTTGTGCACAAAATCATTCAATATATACTACCTCTTGTATCTCTTTAAATCTCTATGTTTGTGCAAAATATCATGTGATGAAAATGATTTGAGGATTTTATTGGTGTTCCTCGTGGAGGTGGTCGGTGGCGGCAAATCAGTCATATCCTTTTGCTAAGCGTACGAGCGAAGCAGGTGGCCGAAACTGAGAGGAAGAGAACATCTTCACAGACCAGCCGCCGTTGCAGGAGACGGCCCAAGAGTCAGGAGTCGCAAGGTGAATTCTGGTCACTTTACTGTTCACGACTTTGGTTTTAGCGGCGAGTGGCCTTATGAAAGACGGTTGGTCGTGGTCCTGAAGAGAACCGTTTGAATATACCATACTCAACTTGGCAAAATGGGGTTTTATAGACCCATCGAACACTCAATGTGAGTGCGGAGCTCCTGTTCAAAACATGAGTCACATGTTGAAATGCCCCAAGTGTCTGTATACCTGCACTTTGGAGGATTTGATGAGTGCTACCGATGCTGCTATTAATCTAGCCACCTATTGGGCCCAAAAAGTTTGACGAGTTTACCATCAAATCGAAAAGAAGAAGAAGAAGCGGCGAGTGGCGCGGCGAGCGGCGTAGATGATGATGAGGTACAGTCGACGGCATGTCCAAGGTAACAGTTCGTCTTTGATCTCCCCTTTATTTCGTAGTAGATTTTTTGCTACCCAAGGGATATTACTGACTTACTGAATTTGTAAACAGATATCCAAAAAGATAAATTCTACAGCCACCCGAAACTCTGAAACGCGGTCCTCAGATACGACTAGGTACATCTCTAGAGAAAACTATAAATATTTTTAAACGAGTAATACGGTCTTGAGAAATAGATGAAATCTTATAAGGGATCGTAATGACATCCATAGGGAATGCTCTAAATGTGGTAGCATTAGGTCTTTGCACTCAGAGGGTAATATAATAAATGTTAGATATCGCAGAATATTTCTTTAAGTTTTCTTGAATCCCCGTCTAAAGTTGACAAATAAACAAACAACTAAAACAACTAATAATAACTTAAATAGCACTACCTTTTATTTTTGACATAATATTAGTATATATAGTATGTATTAGTATGTATAATATAATTATATAGTAGACTTAGTATGTAGGTTTATATTGTGCACTGGATCCTACCCTCGAATATGTTCTCTGTCTATAATTCAAAGGTTTGCTGGGAGAAAACTCTTTGCTGAGTTAAGCTCGCCTTTGTACATGAACTGTCTGTATCTCAATATTTTGTGTTATGTTTTTGTGTAGCATAGCATAGCATAGTCGGCCTTATAATGTTCCCACTGTTGGGACTCAGGCCTCCTCCCTAGGAGAGGGAATGAGCCTTAATCAACCACGCGGGCCCGGTGCTGGTTGGTGGATGTCACATGTCTTCGAATTTTTGGTTCTAGGACATGCCGGTTTCCTTACGATGTTTTCCTTCACCGTTTTGAGAGCAGTGGTATGTTTTTGTGTACAATAAAGAATTAAGAAAGAAAGAAAGACAAATAGCTGACTTATTTATGTAAGTTTGTATTATACACAAGATTAGGTTAGTGTCCAGTGTACAATATAACGTTCGATGACCGTCCGGACCAAGCCCGAGTCGCCAACGGTGCGCCTCAAAGAGATGTCAGCAAAACCTTAAAGGCCCAGCAGGACCGAAGCCTACTGGGGCCATAGGTTAATTGACTAATGGGAAGCCCGGGGTCCTGGAGTGCTAGGCAAAAAAAAGGAACATAGGTGAGGTTTTAGTCGGTAAAAGGCGTCTTAGAGCGGGAGAAGTCTTTGGATGATTTCCCACCTTAAAAAAAAGCTATAATGAGCCGGCTTCCAGCCTTATCAAATACAGATAAACCAGTAATATACACGAAAATATATAACAATAATAATGCTTTATGAAGTCTCAGAAAAACCAGTTTAGAGAATTCAAAAATTAGAAAAATAATCTTAGGTGCATTAGGGAATAATTGGTTTCGACACAGATTCTATTGCATCTGCCCCCCTAGCCAAGTTACAACCGTTTCGTGTCGAACTCCGTTCTCCAATCGGTAACGCCTCGGTGTCAGCAATTGTAGAAAACGATAAGTTGGTAGCCACGTTGACGCGCCTGAGTCGACCGCTCGTTCTACAATGACATTCTACAATACCAAAGGATGTAGCGTTGTACATTGTAGAAACGAAAACAATTCATTATATCATTTTAAACGATGTGAACTAGGCTAAGCATTTTCTATTCGTTTGTTCTGACCACGTGACTTAACGTTGAGATGATGTCATTCCCATACATTTGATTACTTTTCGACTAGCGTTAATGATTGCAGATTATCAACTTGGCTAGGGGTGCTGGCATCTTAGCTAGGTTGCATAGAATACATAGTAACCTGTGTTAAAGATACTATTTTTATGTAAATTACAAACCTGTATTACTGGTTTGTATATCCAGATAATAATATATTTTTTTTGTAATGAAATCGTTTTTTTTTAGAAATAGTTTTTATATGTAAACACTCTCTTACATAAAACTTAAATATCAACTAAGCTATTTATACTAAAACCTAACTATTTACATAAAAACTAAACCTAACTTTGTACATATAATACAAAAACACTTATTACACTCAGGCGTCGAAGTACTCCTCCACATCGCTGTCATCCGGATATGTGCCCAGAAGGCTGGCAGCATTGCCACGTTGAAAGACAATGCTATTTCTTTTGGGCGAAGAACGAGCCAGCCCTCTGGTCATGCAAAGTGTCGATCAGACGGCGTGAAATTTCCTTGAAAAGGAGACGCGCACTCGGACCCCATGACCCAAGCGTTTCGACCCAAAACGGCTCAGAACTGTAATAACCAATAAGGTTACAGTATTTGCGCTTTGTGATGGTCTCAGCAGCCGCAGCGGCAGCGCGGGCTCAGCCCGACAGATAATACGATACCATTTGGCAACAGTATCTTTAGGCCGAGTCATTGGGCCCGATGGTCATTCATATGAATGACCGTCGGGCCGGGCCCAATGGCTCAACGTATTTTCAGAGGCATGAAACGAAAATAAATTGTACTGTTACAAAACTCTGACACATATCATCATCATCATTTCAGCCGAAAAACGTCCACTGCTGGACATAGGCCTCCCCCAAGTGTCGCCACAATGAACGGTCCTGTACGTCTCGCATCCATCGTACTCCCGCAACCGTTACCAGGTCATCGGTCCACCTTGCAGGAGGCCTTCCAACGCTACGTCTTCCGGTACGGATGGCCGTTGGGGCCGAAAGGTTCTGGAATGGCGACACATATCACTGCCACAAAAATCAATGCAAGCCACAAAATAAATGGAACACCAAAACTAATAATTAGAACACACACAAAATAATACCTAAAAAATCTTTTTTCACGAAAACCGAGTAACACAACCGGGTACAGTTATCAATAAATGTCATTTCAATGTAAATCGAGGCACGCGTACCAATTGAATTTCTACCATTCTACCATTGCACCGCATTCATATTCAGTTTTGGCTCATGCTACTTTTCATTTTATCCTCAACTTTTTGACGTTGTATAATATTCAAATACGTTTTTTCATGTACCGGATTGGTATATTGTTAATCTGCTTATACGCCATATTTTTATTTGTTTTCTCTTGGTTGAATATTTAAATATGTAGTTGAATATGTATTGGCGTATTGTTGAAACTTGTATTTTGTAAAATTGTTTACGACACTGTTTACTAATATACTAAACAAAACACAACATAACATAATCAGCCTTTTTAATGTTCCCACAGCTGGGACTCAGGCCTCCTCTTTCTAGGAGAGGGAATGGGCCGTAATCCACCACGCGGGCCCAGTGCGGGTTGGTGAATGTCACATGTCTTTGAATTTTTGGTTCTAGGACATGCCGGTTTCCTCACGATGTTTTCCTTCACCGTTTTGAGAGCAGTGGTGATGAAATAAATTACACAAAGTTATGCGCCTGGCTGGGTTTGAACCCGCGAGCTACAACTCGTAAGTCGGGGCCGTTACCACTCGGCCACTACTGCTCTATATACTAAACGCTTTAATGTATTAAAAATGTAGACATGTTCTCAATTCTTATGTTAGCGATCCTATCATTTATGTAAATAAAAAATTCGTGATACTTACACTTTTTATAAATCAAAAACAACTGGATCGATTGTAATGATCTTTGCTTTGTTGGATTCGTCTATGCCCTGAATAATATAACAAACTAATATAACAGAATAATTAATATAACTATGTACACTAAAATATCGGAAACGTTTTTTTTTAGGTTAGTAAATCATCTAATGACAAATCTCGATCTTGGGCGGAGTGGAAGATAGTGTCAGACTTTTGCTGACTAAAAACCAACTCATGTTTCTTCGTTGCTTTCGTCTCAGGACCCCAGTTTTTGTTTTCACACTACCCATGGCCCCAGTAGGCTTCGACCCTGCTGGGCCCCTACGATTTGCTGACGTTTCCCTGAGGCGCACGTGGAACAATACGCGCCGTTGACGACTTGGGCAATCGGAAACACTTAAAAAAAATATCCAAATACATCGAAAAATTACAGCAACTGTCATATTTATTCCTCTCAGTCATTCCATCGTTCGGTCAATCATTCCATCATTCGTTGACTATTGCGGTATGAAGTTCGCCGGGTCAGCTAGTTTAATATATATTTTACTGTTGATTTTGACAGATACTCCAAGGTGACAGATAGCGACGGCAGCCATTTTGAATTGGAAAGTTGGGCCTCACGGTTATGAAATTTGAAAAAAATAAAATTGAAAACAGCAATATTTATATAATAGCACACACCATACCATGTGTTAATTAAAATATTTCAAGAAATTGAGGACTGTTTTTAATTTCACCTAACATTAAGTCTGCCTTCTGTAACATCATTTAACTGTCTCTGTGTATTTCATCAGTTGATAATGAAAGTCTTCTATTGCATAAGTAAACCGAAAGTTAACAAATTCAACTCAAATTTTCTTCATCTTTCTTATGACAAAACGCGCTCTTGGGCGGAGCGGGAGATAGTGTCAGACTTTTATTGACCAAAAACCCACTCCTGTTCCTTCGTTGCCTTCGTCCCAGGGCCCCAAGTTTCGCTTTCACACTACCCGTGGCCCCAGTAGGCTTCGACCCTGCTGGGCCCATACGATTTGCTGACATCTCTTTGAGGCGCGCGTGGACCAGTACGCGTCGTCGACGACTTGGGCTCGGTCCGATTACCGGACGATCGGACGGCGAGCCACCCATTGCTCGCCATCCGCAAGCCCGCGCCTACGGTGGCCGGAAATCGGGATCGGAATCCCGGCGGCGGCGGTTGGAGCGTAAGGACCGTTGCCTCACGCGATCGGCCGCCTCCTTCGCTAGCATTACGGCTTCGCAGAAGGAGGCAACCGCCTGCCACTCCTCCTCGCTCCGGAGCATGGCCTGAACCAAGGCCCGGCGCGAGAGATCGCCGCCGCCGATTGCCCCCACGAGGACACGGCGTTGCTCTGCCCAAGCGGGGCACACCTCCACCGTGTGCTCTACCGTGTCCTCCGGGCGGTAAATTTTCTTCATCTGGATTATTCATAATCTTTCGGATACATCTTCTATATATATAAAAGGAGAAACTGACTGACTAACATATCAACGCACAGCCGAAACTACTGGGACTAGGAGCGTGAAATTTTGCACAAAGCTTCTTTTTGTGACGTAGGCGAGCACTAAGAGAGGATTTTCCAAAATTCACCCCCTAAAAAGATGAAAAGGTGGTCCAAGTTTGCATGAAAAAACCTATATTCACGCGGGCGAAGCCGCTGACAGAAGCTAGTCCTTCATACATTTCAAGATGGTCTGACATTTCTGTCACTTCATAGAAGCAATATTTCTTTAGTCTTCAAAGAAAGTTTATTATTCTTGGCACAAAGAGTAATTCATCTACAACTACACTTAATCCTCAAAAGAAATTTCAAAGAGACAAAACAAGTACCCAGTAATACCTACAGTAAAACGTATCTACAGCCATTGGTTGCTGAGGATGACAGCAACCGCCTGTCTTTTAAATCCTTTGTGGAAAACTTTAAAGTCGCCACAGCCGCAGGGACTCTCAAGCGGGAATCGAACTCCGAACCTCGTACCACCCACCTGTTAGAAAAGTATTACAACTTTATAGTTTTCCTGCTGTTTGAATTTGTTCCTTTGGGGAGCTGATTTGAATTCTACACACAGACGTGGGATAAGCGAGGCGTTGATCATTCATAGTATGGTATTCGCCAGATAAATTTATACATCTATGATATATGTATGGATCAGAATGTTGGGCTGTGAAAAAGACGGATGAAAAAAGATTGCATGTAGCGGAGATGAGAATGTTGAGATGGATGTGTGGTGTGACGAGAATGGATAAAGTGAGAAATGAGTATATTAGAGGAAGTTTGAAAGTGGATAGTTAATATTGGGCGTTTAGTTTTCAGTAAACTATCTTGTTTTAAGTTTACAGAGTCCTCCTCAAATAATTTCTAAAAAAAGTAAAAAACGATCCAGACACGTTTTGTTACATTCGCAGCGAAATTAATATTAAATCTTAAAAAAAGACCCATCAACTAAAAAAATAACATTTTGTACTTGTGCTTTAGTTTAGCCCTTCTAAATCTGAAAATAATGTTAAGTTTCTTGACGAGCTGTTTGCAAAAAAACAGTCCTTTACAGTGAGAAATATAACTTTTTTTGAGTTGGGAAACTATCAAATTACTTCTCCCACTCTAAGTTGGAGTAAGAGGGCGTGTCAGACTTTTACTGACTAACATCCACCTGTGTGTCCTTTGCGTTTCAGGACTACGGTAAATCTTTCAATAACTTCTGTGGCCCTAGTAGCTATCTGGCCGTATATATTGAATAATATGTCTTACCGATTTCTAAAAAGAAACAGAAACCACTTAATTACTTTAATTTCGCAAGCTAGTATCAAAAACGAAAAACCAAAAGCCAGAAAATAACACTTGATACCTCCACACGTTCCCGAGATAAAGGGTCTTTACAGATACCTAGACGGACAACAAAGTGATCTTACAAAGCTTCCGTTTTTTCCTTTTGAGGTACGGAACCATAAAAACGGAACCTTTATAGGATCAAGCTGTGAAAAAATTAAACGAAAAAAAAAACATAGGGAGTAGAGCGTATACAGTAGGTATGTTGCAAAAAACGTATATTTCGACACCTCAAGGGAATCAAAATTCATAGGGTTCTTCTCATTGATCCAGAATCCTGAATTTGGCTTAAAATAAAGTCAAAAAAGAGTTCAATTCTCGAATTGAGTTACGAAGATCTTTTCGAATCGTAAAAACAGTTTTTTGTGACGTAACTAAAAATTTCCATTTTTTTTTCCTATACTTGTACTGAGATCTTGCTTCATGCCAAATTTCAGGATTCTAGGTCAACGGAAAGTATCCTATGAATTTTGATTCCCTTGAGAGTGTCGAGATATACGTTTTTTATTTATTTATTTAAAACTTTATGCAATAGTGAAACATTGTACATAGGCGGACTTAATGCCTTAGGCATTTTCTACCAGTCGACCTTAGGGTGGTGCAGAGATGCAACATTGCAGGTGCAGCTTAAAAGAAGACTGACAGAGAGGAAATAAGTACAATAATAAATGTATACTTAGATACAAATAAATAATGATATTGAGAGAAAAACGAATACAACAAATCGAGAGTGTGATGAATCTGCCAACTTCTTGCGAAAGTGTTCTCATTTTTTTTTGCAACATAAACGGTCGCATCTTTTTTTTTCGTTAACTCAGAAGTTTGATTTTTTTCACAGCTTCAAGGGACCGCAAACCTAAGTATATCGTTTTAATTTCAACTCGATACCTCCACTCGTTCCCGAGACAAAGTGTCTTAGTAGACAGACGGATAACAAAGTGATCCTATAAGGGTTCTCTTTTTTCCTTTTGAGGAACGGAACCCTAAAAAAGAAACCCTCTGTATTGAGAATTTCTCCTTTTTTGAAGTCGGTTAAAAAGGACCTTGAATGTATTCACAGAAATTTTCCGTAGATATGTCTTTAGTACGTTAACTAATTAGCTAACATACAAAACGCCGTTGGCTAAACGAACGTCCATATAATTCAAAAGATCTTATATTTTTTTATCAAAATTCGTACAAAGCACTCAATGTTTCAAAACATCTTAAGCAGAATGTTTTGCTTTATATTAAGTCACTTTTGTTTTTCTTTTAGGCTAAGCTTTTTTTTGTGGGTGGCTTCAGGTGGTACAGTCACGAGCAATAACATACATACATTGTCACATTTTCTGTCTATCGTAACTTTTGCCATTCTTTATATAAAGTTTATTTATTTATTTCATCAACCAATTTACATTTGTGTCGAATGGTTAAAAATTTAACATTATAATAAGTAACACAACATTCAAAAATCACAATACTAAGAATAAATCCTAGGGGTCGAAGCCTACAGGGCCCCGGGTAGTGCGAAAGTGAAACCCGGGGCCCTGGGACGATGGCAAAGAAGGAACAGAAGTGAGTTTTTAGTTAGTAAGTCTGACACTATCTCCCGCTCCGCCCAAGAGCGAGATTTGTCAAAAGATGATTTTCCTGCCTAAAAAAAAAATATAATAAGAATTAAAAAAAAAAAACAATTTATATAGACATGCTGGTACAGTAACTTGCCAGGTAAATAAATAAAATTACATTCCACAGTAGTTGTCGTCACATTATAAAAAAGCTGAACGTCGAAAAATGTAAATAATGTTAGTAAAATGTGAATAATGTCAATAAAATGTAAAAAATGACAATAAAATGTGAATAATGTCAATAAAATGTAAAAAAAATTCAATAAAATGTGAATAATGTCAAAAAATTTAAGTAATAATGGAAGTTGTTGGATAACTGACTACGCTGTTAGCGCGTTAGTATATAATCTAGATTATGCAAAAGTTAAGGGGTGGAAACTTGGCATCCTGAAACACAAGCCTAGAGCCTAGCTTAGGCACCAGCCTCGTAGAATATATTCTTACAGATTTTTTGTACACTCGTTAAACTGTTTGCTGTGAACTGTATATTTAAGTGAGAAAATAAAGATTATTATTGTATTCAAGAAGTAATGTGTACGACCATAGGAAATATGCATGCATTTTAGGGTTCCGTACCTCAAAAGAAAAAATCGAAACCCTTATAGGATCACTTTGTGGTTCGTCTGTCTGTCAAAACCCTTTATCTCTACGTTCCCTTGAAAATCATCGTATTTGTGATTCGGAAAAATCTTCGTAACTCAATTCGAGAATTGAACTGTTTTCATAGGCAAGTTTGTACAGATCCCTCAGCGCGCGAGTCCTACTCGCACTTGCCCAGTATTTTTTTAAATTTCTATATTACAGACAGTAAGGGTTGTATCGGCGTCTGTTTTCATTACAAACATTTCATAACTTGTAGTAAGTACACCCCTACATATCGACAGTATTTGTACGACGCATTTATCCAACAATACTAGTCTTTTCGACAATTAGATTTTTAGCCAAATTTAGAGTAGTAGAATATGTGATTTTGAAATAGGATTGTAACAATTTCAAAATCACATATTCCCTTTTTTTTTATTGGGTGGGAAAATCATCTTATGACATCCCCGCTTAGTAAAATATCATTGAAAAGGTAATACTACAACTTAAACAATAACAACTTACACTTTTTTTACTTCTTTGTTTTCTCTTCACTACCCTTGGTTGACTGGTAGAGAATGCCTAAGGCATTAAGTCCGCCTTTGTACCTTTGTGTTGCATGAAGTTTTAATAAATAAATAAATAACTTACTCAGAATTCAAAATAAATGCACCAAAAGTTTATAGAGAACTTTGTTTACTGTTTTTATCACTGCCGTCACATTGACGGTTTGCGGTTTTAGTAGGTATTTGTAAAGGAATCTCATATAGTACATATAATGTAATGGTTTTTTATATAGATATAGACTAACGATAATAAATTAGGAAAAGTAATAAAATATGAAAAGAAAAAAAAAGCATAGTTTGTAAAACATTTAAGAATGAAATCCCCGTGCCGTCAAATTGACGCCCTTGGTCTTTCTAGTGTTAAATAACAAAAATAACGATGTATCGAAAATGTGACAATGTACATATCTATTGCTCGTGACTGTACAGTCAACGGAAGAGATAAGGTGCCTACCAACTTGTACACTTTGTCACTTTAAACCTGCTATTAGGACAAGGTTTCAAGTTTGCGATAAGGCGTCAACATAGTGTTTAGGTAGGGTCGTATGTCGTGTGGAATTGTTCGAGACCCTAGCATTCTAAGGGTAACTGATGGGACATAGGTCTGTATGGTGAGCGGGAATGTTTGCAAGACTTGCCGTATTTTAAAATGCAAGGGCAATTATTGAGAAATATTTACTAAAATCCTATAGAAAGTCAAAAAGTTTTATCGCTTCAGGCTTCGTCTACCAATAGTTTATCTTCAAAAATCTAAAATGGATAACGGCAAATTAAAAAAAATGTGTACCTAAACTTTTTTTCCTAAATTTTCCAAAAATAATGTAAAAAATTCAAACTTGTAAGTTAACGAGAAAAAAGATACTTCGGTTTATGTGGCAAAAACGTACATTTCGACACTCTCGAGGAAATCAAAATTCATAGGGTACTTCCCGTTGACCTATAATCCTGAAATTTGGCATAAAGCAAGGTCTCATAGTATAAATATAGGAATAAATCTAAAAACTGTAGTCCCGTCACAAAAAAAAACTTTTTTTACAATTCGGAAAAATTTTCGTAACTCAATTCGGGAATCGAACTGTTTTCATGGGTACGTTTGTACGGGACCCTCAGGGTGCGAGTCCGACTCGCACATGCCCAGATTTTTTTATTAAATACTACCTACTTCTCAAAAAAATAGATGGCAACCCTTCTTAAACAACTCAATAAGTAACATAATCCTCCAGAAAATGTAAATCCTTATCAATTTCCCAAACTTGACCGGATTCGGTATGACATTAATCTTAAACAGTGGAATTCCGTAGTTTTCATAATTCATGTTGTCCCAGTAGTCGTGTCGGCACATCCGGCGCCTCTAGGGACCATCGTCATGCCCCGTTTCTATATTATATTGTCGATGGTAGCGTAGTGGTCCCGGTAGGAGCGGGACGCTGGAAAAACATAGGCAAGTGCGAGTCGGACTTACAAAATGTTCCGCACAAACCTACATATGTAAACAGTTCAATTCCCGAATTGAGTTACAAAGTTATTTTTCCGAATCGCAAAAAGAGCAATTACTTAAGAGTGCATTTCCACTCGTCTATCATGAACGTGAGCATGGTTTCAAAGCATGTTTCTTCATCCAAAGCAATGTTTGATGAAGAGGCAACGCGAAAAAAGAGAGATAACGCCTGAAAACTCTATTGACATTCAGTAATTCCGTCATTTACTCGAATATTTCACAAAAGTCGTTCTGGGAAATAGGCACGTCACCGTAGGCGCGGGCTTGCGGACGGCGAGTAATGGGCAGTTCGCCGTCCGACCGTCCTGTAACCGTTCAGACCGAGGCCAAGCCGTCAAGCGTCGCCTCAAGGAGATGTCAGTAACCGTAGGGGCCCAGTAGGGTAGAAGCCTACTGAGGCCATAGGTGGCCGGGAAAGGAACCGGAAAAGGAAAAGGAACAGGAAAGAAAAAAAAAGGAACAGGAGTGGGTTTTTAGTCAGGAAATAGGCACGTGTTTTTTTAAAAACCTTAAAAGCTTTTCCAAAACTTTATTGTCATTCAGAAACTAGATTAAATGTGCAGAGTATCTATAGAGGTTTTTAATTTAAACTTTCGCCAAAATTCATGCAAAATAACAAATTTTCAGAGTAAGTAATCTGAATTTCATTTAGAATCGTATTTTTTATTTTTTTATTTCATAATAAGCGCGTTCTTGTTGTATTTTTTACTTTCTTGACATAACCATTAATATTCTGTTATTACAAATAATCCACATAGATATTACATACACAAATTCATTATTTTTTATTATTCTTGTAATGTGATATAATTTGCATGCACTTAACGTGTTGCAATATGTGAATCTCAATGACACTTAGAAGTATATATTTCTTTCTTTTGCACAAACCTGATGGAATCCGATGAATGGGGTTTTATGACAGGCACAAGGTCAAGAAGATGCGTACTAAATTTGTTTCAATATTAGAGGGAGAGGCCAGTCACTCAAAGGGCAATGGAAAGGGCTATGCTCGGAGTTTCCTTGCGTGATCGAATCAGAAATGAAGATATCCGCAGGAGAACCAAGGTTGCCGACATAGCACGAAGAATCGCCAAACTTAAGTGGCAATGGGCAGGGCACATTGTACGCAGAACAGATGGTCGTTGGGGCCGAAAGGTTCTGGAGTGGCGACCGCGTACCGGAAGACGCAGTGTTGGAAGGCCCCCTACAAGGTGGACCGATGACCTGGTGAAGGTTGCGGGAATCCGATGGATGCAAGACGCACAGGACCGTTCTTTGTGGCGATATTTCGGGGAGGCCTATGTCCAGCAGTGGACGTCTATCGGCTGAAATGATGATGATGATGAAGAACTACTACTCATACACCAATAAAATCCATAATAAATTACAAACCGCTTACAAAGAGACCCTACCGAAACGTTCCGCTATCTCAGTAACAGCATATTAATGATCCACTACTGGGAAATCTTTGCGTTATCATAATTTCATAAATGATCACCACATTTCGTAGGGCGATAATCAGGATCAATTTCGGATTTTTCAAACTGTGACCGTTGTTTTTTTTATTTTATTTTTTTGGCTTGGATACTAAGTCTTTTAAGCCATAGCTGATCAGCCTTACACTGTTCCCAATGCTGGGACTCAGTCCTCTTCTCTAGGAGAAAGACCATCAGGCGGGATGATGAGCAGAAGGTGGTCCATCCTCGGACCATCAGGCGTACGGCAAGGCGCCACTGGTACATGGTGGACATCCCACCTATACGCACAAAACGTTTTGGGAACACACTAATTGTGCGTACAGCTAATGAGTGGAATTTCTTGCCTAAGTCTGTGTTTCCTGATGGCTATAACACAGGAATCTTTAAGTTAAGAGTGAAAAGTTTACTTCTAGGTAAGCGCTCTCCATCGTCGACCGCATCGTTGCTTTCCACCAGGTGAGATAGCGGTCAAGCGTCAACCTATTAAGAATAAAAAAAAGAAAAGCCTTAAGTCATATCTTGTTTTGGAAAGAAAAGCCATTAGCCTTATCATTTATTATCAATTGTATGTATAGATACCGGCACGGATCTTGAGCGCTGACTTCTACAGTTTTACTTGAGCAGAAGCACGCAGAAGTGAAACATCGAGTCTCTTTAGTGGTATGAAAAGAGAGGCGAGGGCGGGGAGTGCAATCCTTGTACAGTAATTGGCTCGCTGATGTGTACGATGCGCAAAGCGATCCACGCTCTTTCGCAGAGCGCTCAAGATTCGTGCCGCTATTTATATCATAGTGTACATAATTTTAATGTCTATTTTTGTAATGTTTTTTTCTTTTGCTTTGATTTTAATTTTGTGTACATATGATCAATGTAAAAAATAAATGAATAAAAAATGTCTAATATATAAAAATCTCGTATCACAGTGTTTGTTAACGAACTCCTCCAAAAAGCTCGACCGATTTTTATATTTTTTTTGGTCTATTTGGCACGTCTAAGAATAGGTCCAATTTTTACCCTCCCACCCAACCCTACATTTTTTTCTTTGAAAAATTATATGACAGTACAACGTTTGCTGGGTCAGCTAGTCTTCGTATAATATAGGCATTTTGTTTTCCATTAGCGTATGGATGTAACAGATTCTAATACTTTTGTCAGCCTTCTCGGCAAACTTCGCTAAGATATAGACGCGTATTCGTCATTATACGCTTGGTGTGCTCCTGCTTATAGCTTACATCATTACATGCAAAACTGCGAAACACTGTTGACGGAGCGGCAACATCGTGTTCGCGTCGCTGCATGCAGGCTTCATGACGCCTGTAGTACCGCATGTCATACATCGGGGCTTACATCGAGCGAAATCACGTTTCTATTTTCGTAAAAATCACATCGTTATCCAATGGTATTGTCGTCAAACGTACGTATGTAATACGTCTCGTGGACAAGGTTCAGTACGCTGTGCTGATCAAAATATCTGGTGTATTTTAAGGCATGCAGCAGAATCTTTACTCGAGTTTTAGACTCGAGTCTGTATTTGAGTCCTAGACTCGAGTCAGTATTCAAGTCCAAGACTTGAGTCAGTATTCCAGTCCTAGACTCGAGTCAGTATTCGAGGCCTAGACTCGAGTCAGTATTCGAGTCCTAGACTCGAGTCAGTGTTTGAGTCCTAGACTCAAGTATTCGAGTCCTAGACTCGAGTCAGTAATCGTGTCCTAGACTCGAGTCAACACTCGAGTACTAAGCATAGAATTCGAGTACTGGATTCGAACCGTGGAATCGTGTCATGATTCGAATACTGTACAAACCGACTCGGATCGACTCGATTCACCAAAACATTAGTACAGATACTTGAGATACAAAACTACACCTATTTTACACTACATCCACTAGAAATCTTCACACGAAGAAATCGCGCCAAAAAATCGTGACTGTGTTTTAGTGTCAGGTAGACTCTAGTCGAGCTGCAGGATTGTTTGAAAGATTTACCATGGCTCTGGAACCCAAAGGGCAACTAAAGGACACTTGTGGGTTTTTATCAGTTAATATTTGAAACGCCCTCTCGCTCTACCTCTAAAGCAGAGGTTGCTCGATGATTTCCCTCGTCAAAAAAGGTAGGTTCTTGTTTTATAATAATTTTATTCATTTAAATGTGAAAACCGCAGGAAAATTCGTTCAGTAGTTTTTTGAGTTTATCGCGAATATACAGACAAATAGTAACAAAGACTTTGTATCGTAACACAAAGTAAGGATGTGTGTGTACTGTGCTATCGAAAGGAGATCGTATGAGTTATTTTTCTGACTGGCTAGATAAAATACTTTTAAGGATTTTGAATTTATAGAATAGGTTTGAAAATTGATAGGAGAACAACATTAATCCGGTTGTTTTCGGTAGTGAAGTGACTTTTAATTGAATTGTAATTTTCTTAAAGCTGAAAGAAAATTTAAGTTATTATTGTGACGCCCAGACTGTGTCTTATTGAAATACACATCCCGGACTCAAAACATACCAGAGCTATGCTTCTACAGTACTTTATTAATTAAATATATGTCGGCGCAAGGATGCCGAACATCATTGAAGCTCTGTCCAGGGACTCTGTTTTGTGGGCGATGGCTGGGTATCGAGCAATTAACAAAGTATTCCAGATCAAACAACTGATTTATTATGATACAAGCTTTAGGTATTTAATTTACACAACGAACCGTGAAACAGGCCCCAAGCCTCGACGTTGTTCGCACGGCTGCCGACAGACCTCTGCGGTCGGCACTTTTATCTGCTCGGTTCGTGCAAACATGTGTCACTTTTCACTTAGCTCGTTCATCCGTTCTCAAGCTGCCGTACTATTGACTTCACCGACATATATAAATAAAGTCGGGAAAAGGCAAAGACATTCAATATATTAAATCTCTTTCGGAAAAGGTTAGGCTAATATATATCTACTTACAAAGCACATAAACAGACTGTCGAAGCTTTGTTAATCACCGCAAGGTTTACATTTGAAATTGATGTCTCAATAAACATCGTTATGTTTCTGTGTATCTCTTTGTTTGTACTCCACTGTATTTCATTTCATGTTTCTAAGGGTTTCGAGTCTATTTACAAAGGAAATGATCTCGAGTAAGTAAACAATATCTGAAGTTTTGGAAGATTTGTAAATAAAAAAATTACTTATAATAGGGTAGATGACTGACTTTTTTTTTCATTGTTGATGAGCTCGCGTTTGACCATTACCTTTTTAACCGACTTTCAAAAAAGAGAGCTTCTGAAGTCATCTGATCTTTTTTTTTTAAATCAATTTAGTGATCAGATCAGTTCATCCAGAGACTACACCTTCGTCTTGATAAGCAAATAAGCATAGCATAGCATAATCAGCCTTTTCATGTTCCCACTGCTGGGACTCAGGCCTCCTCTTTAGGACAGGGAAAGTGCCATAATCCACCACGCGGGCCCAGTGCGGGTTGGTGAATGTCACATGTCTTCAAATTTTTGGTTCTAGGACGGTTTCCTCACGATGTTTTCCTTCACCGTTTTGAGAGCAGTGGTGATGAAATAAATTGCACAAAGTAATGCGCCTGGTTGGGTTTAAACCCGCGACCTATAACTCATAAGTCGGGGCTGTTACCACTCGGCCACCACTGCCTCGCATAAATAAGCAATTTACCATTATTATAATATTACGTTGTAGTCATCATCTTAAATCTTAAAAAGAATGAGTATGACGTTTTAAAGAAGAAAGTTAAGAAAGCCGTGGCAATAGCAAAATCAAAGGCCCAGGACAAACTATATGACACACTGGACAGTCCTGCAGGCCAAAAAGAGCTATACCGGCTTACTAGAATAAGAGAGAGAAAGGCGAGGGATGTTTGTCAGGTAAGATGTATGAGAGATGAAACTGGAATGGTTCTATCGGATGATGAAAAAATCTAAAAGAGGTGGAAGGAATATTTTGAAAGACTATTTTGGAGTGGGGCGTTAGAGAATAAACCAGTGAATGTGGGATTAGTGCGAATTGTTAATATGGATGAAGTCAGAATAGCAGTAAATGGAATGAAGAATGGTAAAGCTATTGGTCCAGATGGAATACCAGTTGAAGTGTGGAAGTTATTGCGAGTGGATGGATGGACGTGGTTAGCTTTATTCTTCAATAAGTTGTTGCTGGAAGAAGCCATACCTGATGAGTGGTGCAATAGCTCTTTGGTGCCGATTTTTAAAAACAAAGGTGATGTGCTTGAGTGCAACAATTATAGAGGAATAAAGCTAATGTCACATACTATGAAAGCCTGGGAGAAAGTTATTGAAAGGAGGCTGAGAGAAGAGAGTGAAATTTCACAGACCCAATTCGGTTTTATGCCTGGTCGGGGTACAACGGATGCCATTTTTGCTATACGCCAGCTGTGCGAGAAATATAGAGGTGCGCATAAAAACTTGCACATGGTATTCATTGACCTCGAAAAGGCATACGACCGGGTACCTCGTGAGGTTCTGTGGTGGGCCCTTAAGGAGAAAGGTGTGCCTGGGAAGTATGTGCAGTTGATCCGAGCGATGTACAGTCGATGCAGTACCCAAGTCCGGTCTACAGTGGGCACCACTGGCAGCTTCAATGTGGCAGTTGGCTTACATCAAGGGTCGGCTCTCAGCCCTTACCTCTTCCTGATGATAATGGACGCTCTGACGTCGGACATTCAGGAAGAGGCTCCCTGGTGTATGTTGTTTGCTGATGATATTGTGTTGGTTGCCGAGAGTGGCCTAGAGGTCCAGAACAGATTGGAGGTGTGGTGGCACAGACTGGAGAGTGTTGGCCTGAAATTGAGTAGAACCAAAACGGAATACTTGTTCTGCGATTTCGGCGGTCTCTCCAATCCAGTGCCTTTAGCTCTAGCTGGAACGCCCATACCGATCTGCTCTGACTTTCGGTACCTCGGGTCACTCATCCAAGGGAATGGTGAGGTAGACCGGGACGTAACACATCGGATCAACGCAGGATGAATGAAATGGAGACAGGTCACGGGAACAACTTGTGACCCACGGATGCCCCTCAAGTTGAAGGGTAAAATCTACAAGTCCGTGATAAGGCCTGTCATACTGTATGGATCAGAATGTTGGGCTGTGAAAAAGACGGATGAAAAAAGATTGCATGTAGCGGAGATGAGAATGTTAAGATGGATGTGTGGTGTGACGAGAATGGATAAAGTGAGAAATGAATATATTAGGGGAAGTTTGAAAGTGGCGCCAGTGACTGAAAAGTTGAAAGGGAATCGTTTGTCTTGGTATGGTCATGTGAAGAGGAGGGATGAAACGCATGTTACTAAAAGAGTTATGAGTTTACATGTGGATGGATGGAGAGGAAGAGGGAGACCAAAGAAAAGATGGATGGATTGTGTGAAGAGTGATATGAAAGAAAAGGAAGTTAGTGATAGCATGACGAGTAACAGGGCAGAGTGGAAGAAAAAAACGTGTTGCGCCGACCCCAAATAACACGGGATAAGGGCAGGAAGATGATGTTGTAGTCATCATCTTCCTACCCTAGTAACATTGCCACGGGTAGTGTGAAGCCACGGGTAGTGTGAAAGCGAAACCCGTTGATCTCGATTGTCATCCGTAGATCTTTGACAGTTCTTATAGGTTGCGGACAGCGAGCAATGGGTAGCTCACTGTCTGACCGCCGGTTACCGTTTGGACCGAGCCCAAGTCATCGACGGCGCGTATTGTTCCACGCGCGGGGGCGCGGTACCCGGGGCCCTGGGACGAAGGCAAAGAAGGAACAGGAGTGGGTTTTTAGTCAGTAAAAGTCTGACACTATCTCTCGCTCCGCCCAAGAGCGGGATTTGCCATAAGATGATTTTCCCACCCAGTAAAAAAAAAATCCCTAGTACCATTGTACTTAAGGATAGCGCAACACGTTTTTCTTCCATTCCATACTGTCAACCGTCACACTATCACTGATTTCCTTTTATTTATATATCACTCCTCGCATAATTCATGCATCTTTTTTTAATTTCCTCCTCCCCTTCATTCATAACTTTTCACCACCATCACCATCATTTTAGCTGAAAGACTTCCACTGTTGGACATATGCCTCCTCAAGTGTCACCACAATTAATGGTCCTATGCATCTCGCATCCATCGGATTCCCGCGACCTTCACCAGATCATCCGTCCACCTTGTAAACCACCTTTTCAAAACTATCCAATCAAAACTTAATCAATCGACCTTGTGGGAGGTCTTCCAACATTGCGTCTTCCGGACAGCGGTCGCCACTCCAGAATCTTTCAGCCCCATCGATCATCTGTTCTTCGAGCAATGTGCTCTGCCCACTGCCACTTAAGTTTGGTAATTCTTCGGGCTACGTCATTAACCTTGGTTCTCCTGCGAATATCTTCATTCCCTTTTCATTGTGCTTTGGGTGAGTTTAAACCTTGTGTTTAGATGCCATGAGCTTTAACGTGATTCCATTGGAGATGACCACACATAATAAATACTTTTCATCGTATATTTGATTCTACAACCTAAACGAGTAAACAAGACCATCTATGCTCTTAATTTCACAGTTTTTTACCCAAGTTCCAAACTTATAAACAATTTCCAGACTTCAGACAACAAAGCTAAGAGAACCTAACTAACAAGGGTAACTATAATTGGGCAAGAGTCTCCGTGTACTGTTATAATGAGTGTCCCGCGAGTAATGCACCGTATCTTTGAGTCAAAGGCTTGCGTTACGCTCATATAACTACGGAGTAATGACTTATTTTGTATGCTTGAAGAGGCAAAATAATTTGGTTATTGTGTCCCGCTTAAAGGGCAATGGAGACGGCTATACTTGGAGTCTCCCTAAGTAGTCGAATCAGAAATGAAGAAATTCGCAGGGGAACTGACGATTTTAGGATTCTCATCTCAAAAAGAAAAGAAGTACTGGTGTTGTAGACATAGATTGGCGAGAGGCAGATTGAAGAGTCTATAAGGAACAGGGAAATAAAGAAAAAACTGTAGCACTTCAAACATACCTTTGATTAGTGTTCCGGGTCTGCGTGCCTTGTATATGTGAGTTTAAGTGTTTGTGAACGCACCCTCGGCTGAGCAGCGTTCAGGAAGCAGTGCGGTGTCTTCTCGTCCAATATACCACAGTGTCTGAAGACGAAGTTCTATGACCAGTGCGTGTGGCCAGTGATGACACATGGTTTCGAAACATGGTTGCTCACAATGGACCTCATCAGAAGGCTCAAAGTCACCCAAAGGGCAATGGAAAGGGCTATGCTCGGAGTTTTCTTGCGTGATCGAATCAGAAATGAAGATATCCGTAGGAGAACCAAGGTTGCCGACGCGATAGCACGAAGAATCGCCAAACTTAAGTGGCAATGGGCAGGACACATTGTTCGCAGAACAGATGACCGTTGGGGCCGAAAGGTACTGGAGTGGCGACCGCGTACCGAAAGACGCAGTGTTGGAAGGCCCCCTACAAGGTGGATCGATGACCTGGTGAAGGTTGCGGCAATCCGATAGATGCGAGACGCACAGGATCGTTCATTGTAGCGATATTTGGGGGAGGCCTATGGCCAGCAGTGGACATCTATCTCTATAAATATATTCATAGTCGGCCTTATAATGTTCCCACTGCTGGGACTCAGGCCTCCTCTTTAGGAGAGGGAATGGGCCGTAATCCACCACGCGGGCCCAGTGCGGATTGGTGGATGTCACATGTCTTCGAATAATATAAATATATATCTCTATCTATATAAAGCACCCTCAAAACAGGAGTTATTAATAGTGTGGGGCAAAGTTTAAAAAAAAAAGAAAAATTTATAAGAAAAAAGAGTTAACTAATTTGAGCCTGCAGAGCTACTCGCGGGTCAAAACTGCGGGGAAAAAACTGTAGCTTCTCAGAAATAGCCCACTATTTTCAGCTTGGAGAAAAGTTCGCTGCGGGTACAACTTAGATAGATGCAGGTACTCAATTAAGCCTCAACGCGATTTCGGAGCTACGTCCAAAACATGCTTCACCTCGTATCATGCTTCCTGTGCAACATCGCCATAATCTGCACTTTGAAAGACATACACGAACGAGACGATAACGCTGTTGCCGTAGTTAAATTTTGTTTAAAAGACACTTTGGGTCATGGACAAGGAAACAAATCGACAGAGTTTGAAGAAAATACTTGCACGCAGAATGAGGTTGGAGAATCTTGAAGTGGCAACATGTCTCTCGTTAGGTAGACCAACGATCTAGCTGATGAAAGCCACAAAAATTTGCGCGCATGCACGGGCTAAATATTAGTTTTCTTAAATTAAATTAAATTGATAGGGCTTTTCCATTTTTGTAATTAAACATGATTGTGGTTATTACATAGTAGTTATATTATTTCCGCAGGAGAATTAAGGTTACGGACATAGCCCGAAGAATCGCCAAACTTAAATGGCAGTGGGCAGGGCACATTGCTCGCAGAACAGATGGTCGATGGGGACGAAAGGTTCTGGAATGGCGACCACGTACCGGAAAACGCAGCGTCGGAAGGCCTCCCACAAGGTGGACCGATGACCTGGTGAGGGTCGCGGGAATTCGATGGATGCGAGACGCACAGGACCGGTCATTGTGGCGGCATTTGAGGGAGGCCTATGTCCGACAGTGGACGTCTTTCGGCTGAAGTGAAGTGATGTGATGATGTGTGGTTATTACCAAAACCACAATCTCGATTCACTCTTTTCCATCACCCAAGCTCTTCCTTAGAACAATACATAAAATCATAATACCCATAAACGAAAATAGCAACCATGCCCTGGAATCTAAGTTGTTTCAAACTTGTATTTGAAGCGTGCTTGCTTCGAGACTTGGATCAACAATTGTTACCGTGATTTAAGCTAGCTTTAACTTAGTTTGTTCTTAATAAACGAAGGATACCACAGACTAAGGAGTCGTCTTCGCGGTCATTGCTAAAGACGGCATTAAAAAAACGTCTCTTAAAAATCAAGTAAGTTGGCCGTACTATTTCGAACCATTGTAATCCTTCAATGTATGTAATTTTAGTACTTGAATAGCACTGCTAAACCCACAAAGCATGGAGGTACTTCAGCAGCCACAAATAGATATAGAATTATCAAAACTTTTCTTACAAATCAAGCCAGTTTGTCATACAATTTTATACCATAGTATTCTTTCAATGTATGCAATTCTAGTACTTGAATACGATTGCTAAACTCATGCATGTATGAAGGTGCTCCAGCGGCCACAGCTAGAGACTGGATTGTCAAAACTGTTCTTACAAACCAAGCGAGTTTGTCGTACAATGTTGAAATAGCAATTTTTCAATGTATGCAATCCTAGTTCTTGAACACCACTACTAAACTCATAGAGCATGGAGGTGCTACAGCAGCCATAGCTAGAGATAGATTTGTAAAAAACTTTTCTTACAAATCCAGTTTGTCGTGAAATCTAAACCATAGCAAGCTTTTAATATATGCAATCCTAGTACTTGAATACCACTACCGAACGAGATTGTCAATACTTTTCTTACAAATCAAGTGATTATGTCGTAGTATACCCAATTATATCAGCGGCCACTGCTAGAGATGAAATTTGCTTATCCTCGGTGATCGACCTGTGCACCATTTATTATTTCGCCACGAGCTCCTCAATTCTATCAATGGCTATGATGCCAGTCAATGGTTTCATAGCTCTGTGGAGGATACCTTGCACTAACTTTGTAGTTATTGTACTGGAATTCAAAAGCTGGAATTATTTTAGATGGAGTAAGATATTTTGCAATGATTTAAACTTATATTGTGAAGAAGGAATATTTGTTTGTTTAAAGGTCCGGATTTAAAGATACCTTACTTATACTTTGATAATATAATTTTTTATTAAAGTAATATTCTTGATTCCACATTTTGTCAGAAGTTAATGTGATTTAAACCTTTGCTTTTAAAGTTGAAGTTGAGATTTACTTAAAGTTAGTCTCTGCTAATGCTCCATAATCTTTTGAGTGACCGATTCATGATTTAGTATATGTTTATGAGCACATGCTTCATGCGTCAGTATGAGTTACTGAGGTAAAATAGGCTGTCGCCCGTGGTTAAGTGATCGATCGAAAGTGTTACCGCGGTTCTGGCAAAGGCTAAGAGCAACTGAAGAAAGACAGGTGAGTTTTTACTCCAGTTAGAGCAAGAAACGATATTTATTGCGAGTCGGACTCGAGCACCGAGGGTTCCGTACAAACATACCCATGAAAACAATTCAATTCTCGAATTGAGTTACAAACACTTCTCCGAATCGCAAATAAGTTTTTTTTTTGTGACGTAACTACAAATTTGGTTTTCAGATTTTTTCCTATACTTGTGCTATGAGACCTTGCTTCATGCCAAATTTCAGGATTCAAGGTCAACGGCAAGTACCTTATGAATTTTTAATTCCATTGCGGGTTTCGAAATATACGTTTTTTGCGACATAAACGGCCGTATCTTTTTTTCCTTTAACTCAGAAGTTTTTTTTTTTTCAGTTTCAAGAGACCGCAAATCTGAGTTATTTTTTATAATTTCACCTCAATACCTCTACGTATTCCTGAGATAAAGGGTCTTGACAGACAGACAGACGGACAACAATGTGATCCTATAAGGGATCCGTGTGCGTTTTATTCTTTTGAGGTACGGAACCCTAAAAAAAGTTAGAAAGTCGCTCTATTTAAAGTACTCTTATTCAGCTACATCTGGTTTCACTGGAAGCCGACCCAAATACAACACACGGTGATGAGGCTGCAGGGTGGAAATCGTCATGGATGTGATGATGTGATGACCCGGAGGTGGACGGCTGAGGGGTCTGTCAGACTTGTACCGTCTAAAACCACCTCCGTGTCCCCTCGCACTCATGAGGCGGAAGCTTCGCTTACAGTGTGACTTCTGCTGCCCCGGACTAGTGCTGGCCCGCTACTCGCGGGTTCAGTATTGGCACAAAATAGATAGGTACAGAAGTCAATCTCGTGTATGTGCTTCACTTTTCATACCTACGCTCAGCGATCGTGCATGGGTCAGCGCCTGGTGCTGAGCTGTCCGAGTGCCACCGGGCGTGATAAATGCCTGAATTTAATCTGAATTATAAAAATATTACATGGCCACAAAATCATCTTCTCTTTCTCGGCGCGGGAACTGTTCTGTGTTACGTTAAAACAAACCATCAAAATACAAGCAAATATCTACTTACCCCTATGAAACAACTGGTAGCCTAAAAAACATCAATTCACTGTTTAATGTTGAAATAAACAACCGCCCACTGAATATTTAGATTTAACATGAGTAGTGATACGTCTAAGAGAAGTGCACGTGGGATACTACACACCACAATCTCGGGGCTAGAAGGATGGGGCGTCGGTTGTCCCCTAATTCTTTGACGTAACCTTTCCAAGGGGGTTGGTACGGGGCAGGAGAGTACTTGTCGTTTCCCTTTACACAGAAGGACACCACCGCGTACCAGGACTCTGCACTGCCGAACATGGACCGAACCCTGACCAGCAGTGGCAAGACGCTTTCAAATTCCGAACCGAGGGCACGGTGCGGCTCCTTTGGACTTCATCATCATTGTCACATCAGTTCGATGGTACCATTTTCAACATAACTCTTTAGATTCGTTTATTTATTTGTATTATTATAAGTAGTTGCTTAATTATCTTCTATTTCTGGTCTTCATCTTCAGTTCTACTTCATCAAATGATACTTTTTATTTGTAGCTGCTTGAGTTCCCGATTGAAATACCAAGTAACAGTACCTGGGAAGTATATCCTTTTACGTAAAAAAAAATTGTAATAATCCCAAACCGACCGAGTCGGAGGGACGACGGGTCGGAGGTCAGTGTCGGTGGTTGGCCGAGTTTGTCCTTAAATGTGACAAACTCGGCCAGCGTATCTCATACATTGTCTTCCAACTGATTGATTAACTTGGCTCTATACCTTAACGACATAGTAAAAATATTCTTTGATTCCTTCAACTGACAGTGCAAAGCAAAACTCACCAACCGTTTTTTTTTTTTTAATAATGTCATCCATCACTAAATTGACCGTAAAATTTTAACTACATCGTTTAATTAAAAACTCCGTTATTTGACTTGACGTATTTTTTATTTGCCTATTCTCACCTCGTAAACTTTTATGAGGAAGAATATAAATTACTTTCTCAAGAACTCTGAGTTGAAGGCAACATTTTAATTATTATGAGGTCGTCAGTCAAAACCTCATGGGTCATCATTGTAATCGGCACTTAGAAGTTGACACTTTATTTTTTTGGGAACAAACTTTCTAAGATTAATTTTTATAAGGTTTTATGATTTGAAAGCGGTTTTCATTTACAACTTTCGTGCTGGTTGAGTTTGAAAAATGAGGGTACTGGTGTATTGTCAGACCT
Organism: Mythimna vitellina; assembly: GCA_949316375.1. NCBI lineage: Eukaryota > Metazoa > Arthropoda > Insecta > Lepidoptera > Noctuidae > Mythimna > Mythimna vitellina. Next base: position 20,179,764 of record OX438702.1, on the reverse strand, counting down.
TTTTTTTTCTCTTGTTGGAAAATGATCCAATAGCTTCTCCCGCTCGCTATAGGGCGTGTCAGACTTTTACTGACTAAGCTACACTTCTATGTTCCTTCTTTGCCTTGTGTCTACGCTCACAGGGTTCCCTTTTGGTCTACCCAGAGTCACAGTAGGCTGGCCCCTACGATTTTGCTGACATCTCTTTGATGCGTGAAATATTATGCGCCGTTGACGATTCGTGCTCGATTCAGATAGTTACTGACATCTTCTTGAGGCGCGCGTGGTACACTACGCGCTGTCGCAACCCGGGTCCGGTCCGGACGGTTACCGGACACCCTGACTTCGTCAGGCCTCTTGCTTTACAAACATAGACCGTTTTTTCTAATCTCGCCGTCGAGGCCCGCCACGCCATCCTCGTCAATGTACACCACGTCCCTTGTTCGAGCCTGCTCGCGTCGTTGAACCTGTGGCCTAAAATTCGTCTCTAAATAAATCAATGTTCAATCCAACCCGTCTTTTGCTGTCTTCCCCCAGTGACGTCCTAAACCGAAGTGCCAGTCCGAAGCCCATTGGGAGTGTCCTTAGCATGTAGTCTAAGTCCTGGCTGGAGGCTTTAGTTTTAAAAAGGTCGCCACAACAGGCCGTTCAAAAAGAGGCCTTTTGTATTTAACAGATTGGTGGCGGTAATCACTCATCATAACGACTGATACGCCTTTGATATCTAACAATAAAAAGAAGAAATTTAAGATTTGATTTTTTTCTTTTATTACTTCTACACACTATTGTCTACATTTCTTCCTATTTCTCCTTTCGCAGGTCTGCTGGAAGAAATTTCTTTTAGAAATAAGCAGTACCTTTGTACAATTTTTGTAAGAATATATCTTCTTTCGTATTTATGTGGGTACATAAATTATAAAACAAATAAATAAAACGTTTTTGTTTTAGTCTCAGCTGCTCCGATTTTCCTCGCCACATAAAGGAAGAAGAAAGAAAAAAAAACATTCTATTTTCGGGAAATGACGCAATCTTAGAATTAAGTCACAAATTGTAAACATCTATAGGAAAAATATGTACCATGTCTGTGCAAAATGGCCGAACGCTCAGCATAATGCCGTGACCACACGCATAATGCGACGAGTCTACAGTGCTGGTTTTCAGCGTGGCCTGGCACTGCTTATTTTCTTTATTCTTTATTGTACACACAATTTTATATAAACAATAAAAATAGGACAGTTGATGTACATAGGCGAGCTTAACCCACAACTGGATTTTCTTACAGAAAACCATATGATTTAAAAAGAAAATTTACAAATTTTGAGAAACTTTAAATGTACAACAAAACAAAATTAAACACATTAATTAAATCTAACTTAAAACTAGAAATATACTAAACAGATATTTATACAGCACACTATACATAAACATTATATTATGTTATATATACAATAAATAAATACCTATAATCATACATATGGATCATGTTGATAAAAAATGTTCCCTAATTCTTCCCCTGAAAACCTCCAACGAAGGACTAGCTCTCAATGTATGTGGAAGAGAATTCCAGAGGCGCACAGCACGAACGGTAAAAGATCCACTGTAGCGGCTTGAAGAGTGGGGAGGAAAACAAAGGAGAAGAGAGGATGATGAGCGACAAGGTTTTCCCTTCGGAACAAGATACTCAAAGCGTTTTTGAAGATACAAGGGGGAGTTCGGATTATGAAGAACAGAGAATAAAAAAGAAAGAGTGTGGCAATCCCGATGTATTTTGCTATGGTTTTATAGCTATTATAGATAGAGAATGAGATATTAAAATTATATTATAAGTAATTTCTTCCACTCCAGTTATACTTACCTTGTTATTTGTTAACATTAATCAAGGGTTTTCCAGTGTCATGGTAACCGTATCGATTTTAGTGAAGGAAGATTCTTTCAAAATAACTTTGAATTCAGGAGTTAAGAGGGATGCTCAAAGTAATAATTCATTTATGGAACTACAATCATTAAAAAATCATTACTATCTCAGTTCGTTTTACCCTTCTGGAGCGAGGAGGAATGGCAGGCGGTCACCTCCTTCTGTGAAGAAACAATGCTAGCGAAAGAGGCGGCCGTACGCGTGAAGGAAAAGGACTTCCTCATGCATCAGCTACCGGACCCCAACCTCGATTTACAGCCACCGTAGGCGTGGGCTTGCGGACGACGAGCAATGGGTAGCTCGCCGTCCAGTTATCCGTTTATCATCTGGACCGAACCCGACTTATCAAAACAGTGCATAGTGTTTCACCTGCGCCTCAATGAGATGTCAGCAAAACCGTAGGGCCCAGCAGGAACGAAGCCTACTAAGGCCATGGGTACTCTGAGAGGCAACTCCGGGGTCCTGGAACACAAGGCAAATTAACAAAGATGTGGTTTTAATCAGTAAAAGTCTGACACGCCCTCCCCCTCTGCTCTAGAGCGCGAGAAGTCATTGGATGATTTCCCTCCCACCTTATAAAAAAATCCCTAATGGTGTTAAAATATCTACAGTAGCCTATCTCCATAGGAAATCCTAATGGTTTCCAAATGGTGCCCATAAAGTAGACTGATCTCCGCATAAAAAGGATTCGGCAGTGATATCTCAGAGTTTGAACGAGTTATTTGTAAAGCTAGGGTGTCGATTATCCCTTTCTATTGGCTGATGTTTCTATTGTTGCATGTTTAGATCGTAAGTTGTCGATATAAAGGCCATTATGTATTTTCTACATGTTGAATAGCTGTGATATTGGTAATCAAATCAGTTTAAGATATTCATTTTACGCGCTACACTAGCGTGCGAATTTCAGTGTCTAGTTGTAGTTGGAATAAAATATAATTGGCGGGCGTAATACTGTGAAAAAAGTAATATTACTTTTTTGCCTTGCGTTCCAGGAACCCGGGTTTTCCTTTCAGAAGTCAAGCCATGACTCCAGTAGGCTTAGGCCCTGCTGGGCCCATACAATTTGTCTAACATCTCTTTGAGGCACGTGTGGAATATATACAGACTCAGGCTCGGTCTGGATAGTTACTGGACGGCCAGACGGCAAACTACCCATTGCTCACCGTCCGGAAGCCCACACCTACGATGGCGGGCTGGCGGCTGCCTCCTTCGCTAACATTGCTGCTTTGCAGAAGTAGGCGACCGTCTGCCATTCTTCCTCGCTCCAGACCAAACACCATTATGTTCTGAATTTGTCTGTCAGTTTTAGCTTATGGTGTGCAGGAAACACGTCATACGTCCTGAGTACTGTTTTTTATTTATTTTTTTTATTTTATTTATATAAATTTTAGTGCTTTACTGCTATCCTTCTTGATGGTAAGCAATGATGCAATCGTTGATGGTGAGGCTCACTAGTTTACTAAGAGCCTATTCACTCTAGTCTTGAAGAAACCTAAATTATAATTGGATGAGAAGACCGCAGCGGCAAATTGTTCCTGTCCTTCGATGTAGGCAGTATACGTTATCTGGCTGATGAAAACTTGTCTGATAATAATAACTTTTTAAAATGATTTTTTGTTAATACGTAACAATTTTATTTTGTTTAAAATAAAATGAAATTAAATTAAATTAAATTTTAATTAACTATTATTACGCTTGTTATAATCTCAGAACTCAAACTCAAAGCACTAATTTCAATTACAGGCACCTTTGATTGTCAAGGTTGGTCAGTCATAAAAAAACTGGCCAGTGTGAGTTGGACTCGCGCACTGAGGGTTCCGTACAAACTTACCTATGTAAACAGTTCAATTCCCGAATGGAGTGCCGAAGACACTTACACTGACACTTAAATCTGTGGTTCTTTCCTCAAAAGATCTTATCAGACGCTAATCTGCATGGTTCTCGTGTGATTTGATCACTACTTGTTTACCTTTGAGTTGCTTTCGGTGTTTCTTCTCAGGGTTGTCAGTTAAGGAATACCGTCTCATATAGTTTAATTTGACGTCTAAAAGTGTTTTTTTAAAAACCAATCTGCAAAATAAATATCATTAGGGTTCCATAGTCAACTAGGAACGCTTATAGTTTCGCCAAGTCTGTCTGTCTGTCTGTCCGTCCATCCGCGGATAATCTCAGTGACCGTTAGCACTAGAAAGTTGAAATTTGGTACCAATAGGTATATCAATTACGCCGACAAAGTGGTAAAATAAAAAGTGGAAAAAATGTTTTATCAGAGTACCCCCCTACACGTAACGTGGAGAGTAATTTTTTTTTCATTACAACCCAAGATAGGTATTTAAAAATGAATAGGGGTTAACTTAAATTATTTTTTGATAACGTTAATATTTTCGGAAACAATCGCTCCAAAAGTAAAAAAAATGTGTCCCCCCTCTAAATGTTGAATCATGAGTTTAGAAAATATGAAAAAAATCTCAAAAGTAGAACTTTATGAAAGCTTTCTAGGAAAATTAATTTGAACTTGATAGGTTGAACAGTTTATGAAAAGTTCTACAAAATAATTTCAAAACTAAGTTTCTAATTTAACCGTATATGCAAGTTTTTTTTTTAACTTAGTTTACATATTTTATAATCCTGAACGTATCTTCTTTCAAATAAAAAAAGAATGATTACAATCGATTCACGCAATCCAAAATTACCAACGAAAACCCATAATACATAACCCGTCTAGTTTGTATAAATTAGTAACCCAATTTCCCGAGAGATGACGCTGTACTTTGGGCTACTTCGCGCTGTTAAGATTTTTCCTGAGTTGATGGAGTCAGGACGGATATGAGCTGTTGTATTGTCGAATTGTTCGGTTAGTGTCTCGTTGGCATGGATAGTATTTGTTTTTGCTTGTTGTCTGTCGTTCGTTAACTCTTAAGTGGGAAAACTTGTTGTGACGGACAGGAAACTTCGGAACCCTATAATGAGCGTAGCCCAACACGCACTTGGCCGGTTTTTAATTATTAGAAATTGTAAGTACATACATGTATGTCAAAACAACGTAGAAAATTGTACAAGTTAAAAGCGTCTACAAAAAAACGAAAACAATTCTTAGAACAAATAATATAATTGAAATAAACCGTGGCAGCTGAGAGATGACCTGTCCGAACTGATAAAACCTGTTCACGGACTTTTAGAGGTATTGGGAAGAGGATAAACTCCGGGAAACCTCCGTTGAAAAGGTAAGATGACCTCCGACTAGACAGGTGTTGTGTTTGGTCCGTGCAACTGCCCGAATTGATTTCGGACTGTTGTACTGTGTTCTTGTCTAGCATAGTCGGCCTTATAATGTTCCCACTGTTGGGACTCAGGCCTCCTCTCCAGGAGAGGGAATGGGCCGTAATCCACCACGCGGACCCAGTGCGGGTTGGTATATGTCACATGTCTTCAAATTTTTGGTTCTAGGACATGCCGGTTTCCTCACGATGTTTTCCTTCACCGTTTTGAGAGCGGTGGTGATGAAATAAATTACACAAAGTAATGCGCCTAGCTGGGTTTGAACCCACGACCTACAACTCGTAAGTCGGAGCTGCTACCACTCGGCCACCACTACTCTCATGTTCTTGTCTAGAATAGCATAAACTGCAGAGAATGTCCGAGGTATGGGAGATTTGGAGTGCGCAACTGCACATGTCTAAACTGCCATGGCAATGTTTCCCTTTTTAACGGCTGTAGTTATTTGGTACATACAAGTTACAGATAAGGTTTTGAAGGTCAGGAGCGCGTACCAGAACACGCAGCGTTGGAAGGCCTCCCTCACGGTGGATCGATGACCGGGTGAGGGTTGCGGGAATCCGATAAATGTGAGACGCACAGGACCGGTCATTATAGCGACACTTGGGGGAGGTCTAGGAAAAAGACGCAAACTAACATATAATTTAGATTACAAATAATTAAAAAAAAAACATATGCGCCACGTCCGTGTAAAATGGCCGAACGCTCAGCGTAATGCCGTGTCCATACGCAAAAAATGCGATGAGTCCACAGCGCTGGTTTTCAGCGTGGGCCGGTGACGGTGTCGACGAACAGAGGTTGGCAACGGTTCTGTGTGCTAAAAGATTTGAGTAAAAATAAATTAAAGGACAAATTCATAAATGGAAATAAAAATAATAAATAAATAAAGAGAAAATTAAATTAAATTTGTATAAAGTAGCAACATTACATCGCGTCTTTAACAAGGACGATGACCTAAATGACTTAGTATCCAGGCTAAAATCATAAAAAAAAATAACACGGACGCGATGACGTATAGCGAAAAAGGATTTGATGAATACCTATGACGCTACGCCATTGTGACGAAACGGTGTGTGGAAATCGAAAAACAAAATTTCAAAAAGATGCAATGTCTGATCGGCCAACAGTGGATGTTTTTCGACTGAAATAATGATGATGTGGTCAGGAATATCTTACTTCCCCTGAGTATTTTGAATGGTTACAATCATCAGGTTTTGGTTGGTACAATCATCTGGTCGGGTGAAATGAACCCAATGAATTCTTAGGTTACTTTTTATTATGATTATTTTTATTGTATTTTTTAGTACAATATTGACCAGTCTACACTGTCCTTACATAATATCTACTTATTGTGTAATATAGAAATATTGTAACACCAATTTTTTAAAAAAAAGTAACCTTGGAGTTTCTTGCCGGTTCTTCTACATAGGAAACGACCAATTTGGAACCGTGCACTAGCTTCTGACGTTTTATAAGTGCCCATGTAGGTCTATGTGAAATAAAAAACTTTTTGACTTTAAATGATTCAGCACATGCACCGCCATTGGCTAGACGTTTATGTGAGCATGACACTATGAATGTAATGTCTCTTTTGTCCCATTCTAACTGATCATTAGTACCAAAAGTCACAGGCGTTTAATTAAATACAAATGACAATAAGCAAAAGTCATCTGCAGATTCCGAAATTGCTCTAAATGACAATAAAAAGCCTTAAAAATGCTCTAAATTATACAAAAAACGGTGTCGGAAGTTATTTATCAGAGGTCTGCCAGATATGATTATTCTTGCGACGGCTAACGGTTTTGGGGTCTACAGGAGAATAGACAATTTGGGCCGACGAAGGCCTAATTAGTTGAGAAAGAGCAGGTCGAATTAAAACATGGTTTTTGTTGCAAATAATTAAGTTAGAATTAATGTGAAGTTTTGATGTTTCGTAATTTCTTTGGGATGTCTGTTATGTTTCTGTAAGGTTTTTTATATTAAGATTTGAAGGGACGTTATTTTTTTGTACACAGTTTTATTGTTTTTTTTTTCATTAGTAATTACTTCAGTTGGACCTGTATTTCTGGTTCTGAAAGGCAACTACGTGCTCAAAGATGCAGCGTTGGAAGGCCTTCCAGAAGGTGGACCGATGACCTTGAGAGGATCGAGGGAATCTGATACTTGCGAGACGCCCAGGACAGGTAATTATGGCGACGCTTGGGGGTTGGCCTATGTCCAACAGTATACGCCTATCGGCTGATATATGGTGATGATGAAAGCGTAGCTTGAAAGTTAGTGGTGTGACACTCTGGTGCCTCGGAAACGAATAAAGCCATTGAGTCTGCGACTGATCTCTCACGGTCGTGTTAGGTTGCTATACCACTTTGACCCCTGAGTTTGTTTCGGTGTTTCTTCTCAGGGTAGTCAGCTAGGAAACACCGGCCTCATCTAGTTTAAAATGACAAAAAAAAATTGACGTGTAAAAGTGTTTTTTTAAACCTACTTACAAAATAAATATCATTTATCATTTATCATCAGGCTGTAAGAGAGAAGGAACAGAGTGTGCACCTATGATGGCCAGTGGCGTAGCTAACTGACCAAGGGCACTGGGTCAAAAACAAACTGTGGCCCCTAAACTGTTTAGGCTTTATCAATAATTCGGCTGTGCCTTGATATATAAGTTAGCCAGTTTCAATCGCACAAACGAATAGAAGTGGATTGGGTTGGGATTTATTTTTTCCTGGTTGGGATTTTTTTTTGTTTTTTTTTTAATTATAAAAAATAGTGTGGCAGCCTATTTTATTTAGATTCCAAAGGTGGAAGAATTTTTCGTTCGTTTCGTTTATCTCCAGCGTACTTAACTAATTTCCGTTGAAGTTGACCACCGTGATAAAAATTTGGACGGGCGATTTTTTTTCTTGTGAAGACAACAAAAAAGACTATGAACTTTTAAGATTTTTTAAGTCAATTTGGTGCTGTGACATACATTCCTCGAAGTACAAGTTTTCAGTTCATTTTCATAAAATACAATAAAATACAAGAAAACACAGCGGACATGTGTGAAGACGCAAAAACTGCATATGACTAAAATGTGTTATGAGTAGGATAAGGTGGAGAGGGAGGACAAAGAAAAGATTGATGGTTTGTGTGTATTGTAGTTATGATATGAAAGATAAGTGAGTCAGTGACAGTGTGATGGCTGACAGGACGGTATGAAAGAAAAAAACGTTTGTGTGCCGACCTCAAGTAACCTGGGACAAGATGATAATGACAGCTGTGTATATACTTCAGTATAATTTCTTCACAAAACCTAAAGAAATCAATCTATCATCATTCATCATCATTTCAGCCAAAATACGTCTACAGTTGGACATAGGCCTCCCCCAAATGTCGCCACAATGATCGGTCCTGTGCGTCTAGCATCCATCGGATTCCCTCATCAGGTCATCTGTCCACCTTGTGGGAGGCCTTCCAACGCTGCGTCTTTCGGTACGTGGTCGCCATTCCTGAACCTTTCGTCCCCATCTACCATCTGTTCTGCGATCAATGTGCCCTGCCCACAATCTATACTAATACCTCAATAAAATTGAAGTGTCTGTTTGTAATGTCAAAGTAACAATTAGTAAAAAGCTGTCCTCAAAAAAAAAGAATATTAGTTTTTAATTAGTCTGTATCTGTTTGTTCTAGTTGATCTCGGAAACCGCTGGAGCGATTTTGACGGGGTTAGGAAAATTAAATTAATTACGTTTCCGCGCGCAAAAATTCAAATACCTGAAATTGTTGGGCACGCCACAATTATGACGGTAAGTCCCCTCTATGAGGCGTGGTTGGAAAGACCTCACGGCGTCCTCACATTCCGCATGACGCAGAATCTCACCGGACACGGTAAGTTCGGGAGGTTCCTGCACCGGATTCGTGCAGAAACGACGCCCGGGTGTCGCCACTGTGTGGACCGCCCGGAGGACACGGTAGAGCACACGGTGGAGGTGTGCCCCGCTTGGGCAGAGCAACGCCGTGTCCTCGTGGGGGCAATCGGCGGCGGCGATCTCTCGCGCCGGGCCTTGGTTCAGGCCATGCTCCGGAGCGAGGAGGAGTGGCAGGCGGTCGCCTCCTTCTGCGAAGCAGTAATGCTAGCAAAGGAGGCGGCCGATCGCGTGAGGCAACGGTCCTTACGCTCCAACCGCCGCCGGGATTCCGATCCCGATTTCCGGCCACCGTAGGCGCGGGCTTGCAGACGGCGAGCAATGGGTGGCTCGCCGTCTGACCGTCTGGTAACCGTCCGGACCGAGCCCAAGTCGTCGACGGCGCGTATTGTTCCACGCGCGCCTCAAGGAGATGTCAGCAAATCGTAGGGGCCCAGCAGGGTCGAAGCCTACTGGGGCCACGGGTAGTGTGAAAGCGGAACCCGGGGCCCTGGGATGAAGGCAACGAAGGAACAGGAGTGGGTTTTTAGTCAGTAAGAGTCTGACACAATCTCCCGTTCCGCCCAAGAGCGGGGATGTCATAAGGATGATTTTCCCACCCAATAAAAAAAAAAAAAAACCTGAAATTGTCATTTTCCATTTTGCAAGTTTAATGGGGACGAAGTCGCGGGCAACAGTAAGTCTAACATTAATTCGATACGTAACAAATATAATATAATATATTATGTTCGTAGAACACTTAATTATGGCGCTGCCATCAATGTGATTCATGGCTTGATGCGACAAGTGTTGGGTTACCAGCGGAGATATTTACTCGAGTTTAAGGTGCCTTAGCGAAATGCAGCGATGCTGTAGAAATGTGTGACGAATATTTTTACAAAAACTGCGCGAGAAGCTGTGCTAAAGAAATTGATACTTCCCGTTGACGCATGAAGCAAGGTCTCATTGCCCAAGTTTAGGAAAAAATTTGAGATCTGAAAAGCTAATTTTATGATATAATATAAAACTTACCGTTTTGCTGAAAATCGCGGAAACCTCTTTTGTGACCGATTTTTTTTTTCCAGGTTTCGGATCTTTTAAGTGTTTTTAGATATCATTCATGATGATGTTTTGAACAATCCTACCAAATTTCAGCTAGGTGCGAATTATTGTAACCTTACCTCTGTTTTTTGATCTAATTTAACTGGACTAACAGTTTGACATTGACCTTCAAAATTTGAACTTCGCAAGCTACTTTTGAGACTTCCTTAACTAGTGTGTTTAATTATCCATTTTCTCTTTACAATTCTAAAAACAGCAAGTAGTCAATATATCTAATCTGTTTGACTGCTACAAGACTTTATCTTTCCATCTCTTAACATTAGCCAATTAAATAAAAAGGACTAGATCGCCTTGTGCGATAACAACCTCTACTTTACATTGCAAATTTTCACTTAGTACCATTTTTCCGTTTTTATCTTTTGTTCACATAAAAAGCCACATTCATTTAGCCATCCTGTATCTATTCCTTTTTCTTTCAATTGATATATTCCAGTGCTTGACTGCGATCCCACCTGAAGGTAAGCTGTGATGCAATCGTTGATGGTGTAGCGCACTATTTAGAGCCTATTCACGCGGACTTTAAATAAACCTAAATTATAATAGGATAGGAAGACCGCAGCGCAAATTGTTCCAGTCTTTTGATGTAAGCTGTGTAAACGATGAGGCGAAAGGCTTAGTCCGGACTGTAGAGGTGTCAACAATATGAGGGTGGACACTCGCCGTACGTCACGTTGTTCGTAGGTAGAAAGGTGATGGCGGAATCAAGCCATGTAATTCCTGCACAAACTCTCCAAAATGCATCCTATAAAATATCGTAGGTTGGCTACCTAGTTAACCCAGGGTGGTTAATTTTTTCTGTTGTTTTGTATTACGCCTAGCCACTGCGTCAACTGTGTCACCAAATATTACTATGTGCTTGACCAAAACCTTATTGTCTATTTTTTTTGAGATAGTAAATTATCATAATAGTCCTTTCGCTCTGGGGGGACTGAGAGGGAGTGTCAAAATTTTACTGATTAAAATCTAAACCCGTTCATCATCATCATCATTTCAGCCGAAAGACGTCCACTGTTGAACATAGGCCTCCCCCAAACGTCGATACAGCGACCGATCCTGTCCACCGCATTCCCGCGGCTCTCACCAGGTTCATGTTCCTTCAATTGCCCTCTTCCTCTCTCCTAACTTTGCTGTGCCCGACAGGGTCCATATTGATCTATGACAATTTTCAACACCTATGTATACATATGGATTGCAATAAAGTATTGAGGTTTGCCCTGTGCATTCAATGGCCGCGGTAACTATTTTGAACAATCTATCAGCCCTCAATGATTACCTACACCTGTTAAATTTACACCGTTAAAACTCACAGTGAAACATATTCCAAAAAAACCTCTATCCAGTCCAATTCTAACCTGAAAAATACTGCACTAATCCAACGACCTTAGGGAAATAGAATGACATTATGTACTTTTCATTCTGCGAGATATTTTCATGGTATTTTTTCGTTTCATTCTGACAACATGGGTCATCCCCCTGGGTGTGAGGTAGCGAGCCCCTCGGTCCACCTTTGTGGGCCTTGTAATTAGACCGCCAAATAATGGGAGGTGACTATGAATTTTTTACGCGTATCATATTTTGATGGGAACAGTGTTGATGTGTTTTTACGTGAGGTGGTAATTTGTTTGTATTATGTCAGTTTAATTTGGGTTTTTGAACGATGTTATGAACATCGAATGATGAGGTTGGGTGAGTTCTTATCTAATGAAAATTTAAGTTTAGTTATTTAAAGATTTATGTACACACACAAAATAAAAGATTAGAAGACGGAAACAGAAAATAGGTGCAGAGGTGATGCTTATTTATAAAGAAAACCCTTTTTTTGTTTAATTTATATAAACCAGTGCTTGTCTGCGACCCCACCTGATGGTAAGCGGAGATGCAATCGTTGATGGTCAGGCGCACTAGTTTATTAAGAGCCTATTCACTCTGGCCTTGAAGACACCTAAATTATAGTTGGACGGGAAGACCGAAGCAGGCCAGTTTCCAGTCCTTCGATGTACGCGGTATAAACGACGAAACGAAACGCTTAATCCAGACCGTTGAAATTTCAACAACGTAAAGGTGGATACTCGCCGTTCTAGGGTTGGCCGATGGTAGAAAGGAGATGACCGAATCAAGTCATGCAATTCCCCAAAATCTCTTCCAGCACACCTGCGAAAGGAGAGTTGGAAGAAAATAGAGATGTAGACACCGTGTGTAACAGTAATAGGAAAATACGTACATACAAAATAGCTATCAATAAAATAATATAACATACAAAAAAAACACTATTATAATTATATACATACACATAGTAAAATAAATATCACAAAAATATATACTAAATAATATAATAAAACTAATATGCAACTATGACGAAATGGCAAGATGGTGTAAGTGTGTCTATGCTGGTAATATAAACGTAACTGTGATAGAAAGGGAAGGGGAGTTTTAAAATGAACATGGACAAAAGCAAAGTCATGGTAAACAACACAACACTACATGGTTGTTTATCATGACTCATTGCATTGCAGCATTACATGTAGCACCCACTCTTATCAAGATTGGAGACTACACTTGCAATTGTAGACGATTACGTTTACCCTAGGACAGGCTGTCTAGTTGGGTAGGTCTAACGTCGAGAAAGAGGTCAATCATCGAATCCAACTTGACTGGACTTAATTGCATTGCAGTGCTACATGTAGCATCTAGGCTTATCATAGATCGGAATCCCTACACTCGAAGTTGTGGACCATTAAGTTTACCTGGGACGGGCAATCCAGTTGGGTAGGTCTTACTTTGAACTTAATTTTAGTGCTACATGTAGCACGCAAGCTTATCATAGATTGGAGTCCCTACACTCGAAGTTGTGGACAATTAAGTTTACCTGGGACGGGCGATCCAGTTGGGTAGGTCTTACTTTGGACTTAATTTTAGTGCTACATGTAGCACCCAGGCTTATCATAGATTGGAGTCCCTACACTCGAAGTTATGGACAATTAAGTTTACCTAGGACAGACGATCCAATTGGGTAGGTCTCACTTTGGACTTAATTTCCGTGCTACATGTAGCACCTAGGCTTAACATAGATTGGAGTCCCTACACTCGAAGTAGTGGACAATTAAGTTTACCTGGGACAGATGATCCAGTTGGGTAGGTCTCACTTTGAGAAAGAGGTCAATCGTTGAATCCGACTCGGCTGGACAGCGTTCGGGAAGCTGCGCGTTATCTTCTCGTCCAAAATGCCACAATGCCTCAAGACAAAAATCTGTGACCAGTGCTTGTTGCCAGTGATGACACACTGGTGAGCCCAGAGATATGGCTCTAAAAGGTGGTCACTTACAATGGGCTTCATCAGAAGGCTTATAGTCACCTAAAGAGCAATGAAAAGGGTTATGCTTGGAGTTTCCTTGCATGATCGCATCAGGAATGAAGGTATCCGTTGAAGAACCAAGGTTGCCTGCATATACCAATGAAACGCCAAACTGAATAGCAGTGGATAGAACAATTTGCTCGCAGAATAGGTGATTGATGGAGTCGAAAGGTTCTGGAATGGTGACCGCGCATCGGAAGACACAGCGTTGAAAGGCCTCCCACAAGGTAGACCGATGACCATTGGATTCCCGGGCCCCCAGGACCAGTCGTTGTGGTGAAACTAGGGGGGCCTATGTCCAGCAGTAGACGTCTTTCAGATGATGATGAAATGATTAAATTGCCAGAATATTGGGCGAAGATAGGTTCATAGAGGTTGTTATTAAATGAAATGAAGGATCAGTGATGAAGTAATCCTTCATTATAATCAAGGCCGTTTTGGATTTAAAATTTCGGATTTGGATACGGATACGGTTATAGGAATAATATCATACCGGTTTCAGATACGGTTACAAATAAGAAATTACTAGCTTCTGCCAGCAGCTTCGCCCGCGTGAAAGTTGGTTCCTCCAGACAAAGTTCTAACCCCCGTTTTACCCCCTTAGGGTGGAGTTTCGTAAAATCTGTTTATAACAGATATCTAAACCTAAATAAGGTTTTCATTAAACACCAAGCGAACGCTCACTCATTATCTTTCTATTGTGTCTCTAATTACGATATTCGAAAGGTTATAAGGAACCTTTCTGTCAAATTTTAAGTTTGTAGGTGTTTGTAAGATTTCGTGATTAATCAGTGAGTGGTATTTCACTTTCATATATATAGATTTCAAATTATCCGCTAGCTTTAGTTACGAATATAAGAATTTAAAATTAGCTTTTATTTCTAGTCTAGATTATCATTTATTTGGCCGGGCAATACAATCAAAAACCTGTCATAATCTGTAATTTAAACTCCATCCTTAACCGAAACTATTTGTAACTTTTACATCAGTGTCGGTCACTGTTACGGATATTTTTTTATTTCGGATATCCGGTTATGGTTACGGAGCTTCATAACATCCTTCATTATAATTAACGGTCTATTATCTCCCAATCCGGGGATTGGTGCGTAAATTACCCGTTAGCATGTCAAACAAACATTTTATAGATGTAATGGCATTCTGTGAGATTTAGTGTTCTTTACCATTATCTCATTTTTTCTACAGGCTTCTATTATAAAGATTCTTGTATAAAACAAAGTAGAAAAACCGGGTATAATAGGAATAGTCATTTAGCTGAATATTTATCCCTTTGTAAGTCAATATATAGCCAGTGTTTTAGTAATTTGCAGAGTTCAGAAACGATGTCGGCTTTTCGAGATTTGGTAATAAATTCTAGTACATGGTCTAAGGTTCTGGAGTAGCGATCGCGCATCCAAAGTGGTGTTGGACGGCCTCGCATAAGGAAGACTAATGACTTGGTAAGGATCACGGGAATCTTAGGGATGTGAGACGCACAGGACCGGCCGTTGTGGTAATACTAGGCGAGGCCTATGTCTTGCAGTGGAAATCTTTCGCATGAGGATTAAATGAATAAATTCCCAGAATACTGGGCAAAAAAACATGGTTTTGGGTAGTATTAAGTAAATATTTGATATCACTGTCCTTTTTTAAAATCAAGCACCTAAGGGGATCAACCGGCCGACTGGCAATTGACCGGACCGAACCCAGTCATCAACAGCGCGTAGTGATGTACGCGCTCCTCAAAGAGATGTCAGCAAACCGTAAAAGCCCAGCAGGGCCGATGCCCGCTAGCTAGGACCGCGGAGAATTTCTGAAAAGGAAACCCGTAGTCCTAGAACGCAAAGGGTAATTGAAGGAAAAAGGTCTGGTTTTAGTCAGTAAAAGTCTGATGGGCATGTCAGACTTTTACTGACAGAGCGGGAGAAGTCATTGGATGATTTCCAACCATAAAAAGGGGGATGAAACTTGGGTCTAAAGTTTGTTTGGAGAAACTTAATTTCACGCGGGTGAAGCCGCTGGCCAACCGAGAACCAAGGTTGCTGACATAGCACGAAGAATCGCCAAATTTAAGTGGCAATGGGCAGGGCACATTACTCGCAGAACAGATGGACGTTGGGGCCGAAACGTTCTGGGGTGGCGACCGCGTACCGGAAGAGGCAGTGTTGGAAGGCCCGCTACAAGGTGGACCGATGACCTGGTGAAGGTTGCGGGAATCCAATGGATGCGAGACGCACAGAACCATTCATTGTGATCACATTTGGAGGAAGCCTATGTCCAGCAGTGGACATCTATCGGCTGAAATGATGATGATGAAGCCGCTGGCGAAAACTAGCTTAAATACTTTTTAATTTTAAGTAAAATCTTCCTTTCTGCAAAAATTGTGAACTGTCGCTTACGACAGTGTTCTTGAAAAGGTTCAATACGTAATTCCACACAGCCAAGTCGCACGAGAATACCTAATAAATTTTAATAACCGTTTTAATGAAATGCATTCCGCTAGTCAGCTGCTTAATGACCATCTAAATAAGTGATCTCATTAAAATACGGAATTTCAGTTATTATGCAAACAGTCGAAATAATAACATTTGCATAATAAATGTGCTTTTAGAATTATGAGTGGTTTTAGCGAATAATGAGCGATTACCTGAAACATACTGCTGTTTCACAGAGACCAAATGTTGCTTACAGTGACCAGTGGTCACTTTAAAGATCAATGTAATCTTTAGAATAACCAACTTATTTGGGTATCCTAGTGGTAAAAGCGATGTAAACATAAATATATAAAAAATGTTACTCACTCTTTGTCCGGGCCTTGGTACTGATCATGGTCCGGAGCGAGGAGGAGTGGCAGGCGGTCGCCTCCTTCTGCGAAGCGGTAATGCTAGCAAAGGAGGCGCAAAAACTTTTAAACTAACTTATTCTATGGGTACAATGGCGGTCTTATCGTTAACAGACAACCAGACAACCTTAGAATGGATTGTAAGAACTTAACATAAAAAGGGGTAGTCTGCAGTGTACTGCAAATTCAATTTTACATTAAAAATATATATTAGGGCGGTCGCCTCCTTCTGCGAAGCGGTAATGCTAGCAAAGGAGGCGGCCGATCGTGTTAGGCAACGGTCCTTACGCTCCAACCGCTGCCGGGATTCCGATCCCGATTTCTGGCCACCGTAGGCGCGGGCTTGCGGACGGCGAGCAATGGGTAGCCTGCCGTCCGTCCGTCCAGTAACCGTCCAGACCGAGCTCAAGTCGTCGACGGCGCGTATAGTTCACGCGTGCCTCAGGGAGATGTCAGTAAATCGTAGGTTCCCAACAGGGTCGAAGCCTACTGGGGCTATGGGTAGTGGGAAAACGAAACCCGGGGCCCTCGGACGAAGGCAACGAAGGAGCAGGAGTGGGTTTTTAGTCAGTAATAGTCTGACACTATCTCTTGCTCCGCCCAAGAGCGGGATTTGTCATTAGATTATATTCCAAACTAAAAAAAAAACTCACTCTTTATAATTTCACTTCAAATTATACAATTACAATAATCTTTTTAGCAGTTGAAATTTACAGAATATCGTAGCAGTAGCACGTAGTCTATGAAGTGTTGCCTTCTTAAAAACTCGACATATATTTTAACTTTTGTTCTTGACTGTTTTTCATACAACTGCTTTTACGCGATTATGACGTTATTACACATTTTTCATTAGATATTTTGGAAACATAGTATCTTGTGCATATTGTGTAGGCTTCTATTGATATCAATTTATAAATATGTGTAAAACTAATCCAGTACAGACATCTGAAAATCTTCTATTTTGCATGAACTTTGACACTTCGTAATTTACTGTAAAATTTAAAAAGTCAATAAACTATAACAATAGAAGCCTTGCAAACTTAATAAAGATTCTGAATGACGATAATTTTTTGGAACAAGTTTTGTAAAATATTCGAGTAAATCACGGAATTACCGAATGCTAACAGAGTTTTAAGGCGTTATCTCTTTTTTTTTTTGTGAAAAAGGATCCTCCTATGAGGCCTCCTTTGAAACTATACGTTCTTCAACTTTTATAAAGTAACATAAAAGGGCATAATAAAACTCAAAGAAAAAATATTTACTTTGATTCATGGTCTTCAATTTTTTTTTAAAATAAATAAATATGTCTTTAAGCGTTTATTGTTTGTATTTCAACTTTTTTACAATTATACCTATATATAGAGAATATAATAATTGTAAATATTGTACAAATACTTTTTTTACTAGCAGTAAAATGATCGGTAAAAAAATTTGTAAATCATGACATCAAAATGTCAAATCATGGGTCACCTAGCCCTTTGGACGCGTGGACGACGGACGTACGTCATTTTTCTCGCCAAAACGCTGCCGAATTAACTCCATGTTGTGGTAATTTCTCCAACAGTGAATTAATAAGTTAATTAAAATTATTCTACGTTGTACTATTATAATTGTCGGTCAACTAAAAGACAAAGTAGATGTCAAAATGATATTAACCATTTAACTGGCCTGTTGGTCTAGTGGTCAGTGGCCCTGACTGCTACGCCAGAGGTTGTGGGTTCGATTCCCACCCAGGACAAATGTTTGTGTGATGAGCGCGATCATTTGTTCTGTGTCTGGGTGTAATTTATCTATAATATGAATGTATTTAGAAATATATAAGTATGTTTATCAGTTGTCTAGTACTCATAGCACAAGCTCTGCTTAGTTTGGGACTAAATGGCGTTGTGTGATAGTTGTGGAATATTATTATTTTCATTTTCCCCACTAATGGGACACATTGATGGGGCAAAGTAGAACCATTTGGTGATTTCTGTGACTTCTATACTAATATTATAAAGAGGTAAAGTTTGCTTTTTTATTAGTAGAAGGTAATCTCTGAAAGTACAGGTCCGATTGCTAAATTTTTTTCACCAATAGAAAGCTGCTTTATTCCTGAGTGACATAGGCTATATTTTATGTACGCGGGTGAAGCTGCGGGCAAAATTTAGTCAGTCAATAAAATGTATATGTCGTAGGCATTAGACAAATGGTCACCCGATTCTTTAAAAAAATATTGCCCCCCACTAGGAATAGCTCTTGTATTGTGGGCGCCTTCATTAACACGTAGACTCACATAGACACGGCACTCAAACCAGGAATAACTATCTGTTAGGCGTACACATATTTGTTCTGTGCGGGAATCGAATCCACGACACGCAGCAGCTAATGGCTCAACCAGTGCGCCAAGCAAAGCGATCAAATTGTTTAAATGACCTAAACATTAGAAAAAAAGAAAGAGAACATGTTTATTTTTCTCAAATAGACGCACAATAAAATACAGCAATCTGTTGGGCCATGTGTGAAACAAGCATAACCGTGCTGCACCATAGCTAGACAGAACACAGTTGTCTAAGTCCAATGTTGTCTGCAGCTTAGTCTGTGGTCGTCTATTGCACCTGGCCGGGACCGACAGAAACAAATATAACATAAATATATATGTCGTGGCCAGATTATAGAAATTGATCACTTCATGATATGACCAACTAAAACTGGCCAGATCGTATAAACGTTAACATTTGATGATATATGTCAATTCTCGTTTGGCCAAAACATTGATGTAGGATTTCAATGATAATAAAAGGTCTTAAGAAAGTAGGCCAGACGAAGATTGAAATATCATCAAACTTTAACGTTTAAAACGATCTGGCCAGTTTCACTTGGCTATTTCATGAAGTCATCAATTTCTATGATCTGGCCACGACATATACCTATATAACAATAATCCATGGGAGTGGCAGTGGACAACAAGACAAAATTTAAAAAAAAAAAACATATTTGTTATAAGGATCGAATATACTTTAGCCTTTAAAAAATACAAAAGAATATATTTTGATATTACAAACAATCTGTTTCTTCCAATTTTATTTATTTCTTTGTATAGATTTTGTTGATGTATAAGATAAAATATTTTCTAGCAACTGAGCGAAGTTGTACATTAATTTATTTAATAATTATTAACTGTACTAAAGCCACTTCGAGGAAGCGATGAATTGAATTGAAAATACGAAAGATTGTTTAGCCTCAAGAATTTCTCGCTAAAACTGAAATAAACAACAGAAACATTGGAAGGTTCATTATATTATGTTATTTTATTTTCTATATTAATATTATAAAGAGGAAAGATTTGTTTTTTTGTTTGTATGTTACAATACGAGAAGAACCGCCAAACTTAAGTGGCAATGGGCAGGGCACATTGCTCGCAGAACAGACGGTCGATGGGGACGAAAGGTTCTATAAAAAAACATAGAGGCTGTTAAAATAAAAACACGTTTTACTTTTTATTTCAAATTGTATTTATTTTCGTCGTTATTATATTAAACCATTCGCATCGCATTCCACACTATTGGTCCGTCCATAATACACAACACACCATATACGTCATCATTTTACAAATTATTTCGAATTATCTATAATTATTTACATTTATACATTGAATAAACAATTTTTAGAAATTTCTTTTATCTAAGTACTGGCATTTGAGGTAGATACAGGTGGTTTTATTTCTTACTAGGCATTTGTAAAGAACTCAAATTCAATTATATTTTTTTTATTTTTGTCTAGTTTTTTTCGATGACATTTAATTTTCAATGTTACTAAGAAAGTAATATCTCAATTTCAACTTGATCTTCCTACAATTCAGTATATTTCCACATAAATAGAAAATGTCACAAAATGGTGTCAAGGACAACGTATGTTTGGAACGAAATCATAGAGAAAAACGAATAAAGAAACGTGAAAGGGGATAGGAAGATTTCTAAGAATGTATCAATATCTATACCTACAAGAAAAAAAATACTATTTCAACGGCTGTATCTATCTCAAATGACAAAGCGATCTACTGATCGTCCACAAACAATTTATAACTATATTAAATTTCGTTATAATATGTATAAGAAAAAACTTGGAAATATACCTTTTATACATTTTACACTATGTAAATATATACAGGCTATATTTTTAAACGTTGAAACGCATGCGGAAAGTGTAGGTACACAGAAATACGATATTATGGTATGGTAATGAGGAGGTCTATCGCCGGAATTCCGCACGTTAATAAAAATGGAATCGGTTTAAAATCATGCGAACATCATCCTGTAAAGCCGTTATCCTTTTTCGGGGTTTAATACCCGTGTGTTATTATTATTATGAGCATGTTGTGTCCCACTGTACCAGAGCGAAGGCTTCCCTTCTATTTTCCTTCTTCACTGTCCTTAGCTCATCATCTGTTTTTCAGCAGAAAGACGTCTACAGCTGGACATAGCACCCTAAAATGTTACAATGAAAGGTGGGTGTTCTCGCATCCATCGCATTCCTGCAACTCTCACCAGGTCATCGGCCCACCGCGTACATCTTTCGATCTTCACTCCAGCCCCCCTAGCCTAGTTAAGATCGTTTCGTTTGCGTCAAACGACTCGAGTAGGCCACGCCTCCGATTCCTTTGTTCTGACTGAGCGTTGAGATGACGTGATGATACGATCATAACTTGGCGAGGGGGGCAGAACCTTTCGGCCCCATCGACCATCTGTTCTATGAGTAATGTGTCCTTAACTAATTTCATAGCCAATTCTTCAGGTAGGGGGTCCAATACGTCACGCCATCTCCTTCTGGGCCTATCGCCTCCCCGGGCTACTGTTGTTCGGGATCCAGTCAATGGTTTCGTTTGCATATTTAGTTGCAATATGCGGCACATGTGGACTGCCCAGTTCCATTTTAGTTTAGCGGCTGAATTGTCTACGTTGCGATTTTATGCGGTCTGTGATAATTTCAGCTTTCTAGAAAGAAGAGTTTGGTCAGGGCATTGATGAGTCAATGAGTGAGTTGCTAATGCAAGGGAGATTATAAAACACTATATAAGACTCTTACAGACAATTTTGTCAAACATTATCAACACGACACTCCATTTGTTCGCCTCAGATAACCCTTAACTTTATGGGATGATAACCATCAAATACAATCCCATTATGTGTCATTCGCACCTTCCTAGATCATTTATCATATGACGAAGGTGTTAGAAATAAGGTTGCGTGTTTTTTAACGAGCGGAAGCGGGAAGCGAAAGCTCCCGAGAGCAAAGGATTTACAATGCGTTCTAAATAAGAATAGGATGGACTGCCATATTGTGACGTCACGTCATACTGTCAAATCGCAAGAAATTGGGCAAAATTGAAGAACTGGATTCTGATTAACTTTTTTTCGTTCACAGTTTGTAAATAAATTAAATTTTTAAAATTTCTTGTTTTGCTCACCATAATGATTCTTCGTTTTGACAGTATGACGTGACGTCACAACATGGCAATCGATCCTATTCTTATTTGGAACGAATTGTACTACCTACTACTCTACTACCTTTTATTATTTGAACGGTGTTTGGAGGTATGCGGAAAAGAGAGTAAAGTCCCGCACTCCTCCCTTTGAAAAGGGAGGATCCTCCGGCCAGACGCGAGGCAACTGCCCGATAGATGATTTCGGGCTGTTCTATATGTTGAAATCGCGCGGAGAACTTTGATTGCGCGATGCAGGATTAGTTCTTATGTGACGCCATAAATGTCGCTACAGGTGTATGTCAAATGATTTTGGCTATTAAGTTCCTGGATTTTTTTTAACATATCCTTTCCAAAATTGCAATTAGTTGAGCAATGGGCTGCGTGTCGCGGGTTCAACTCCCGTATCGAACAAATATTTGTATGGCCCAAAGATATTTATTCCGTTAACGAAAATTTTAACCGGCTTAAAAGAACTTACAGATGTGATTTGACAGAAATTGTAATGTTTTCGGACTAGAGCAGAAACTGGGTAACATATATTCATGAAACAAGATAGTCAAAATGAGGAGATGTGCTATGAATTGTATGATTAGCAAAAATAAAAACTAGATTTATATGCACTACCGAAATAGTATGTGTCAATCATAAACATTTTGGATCTTTGACAATTTCGTTTTATTAATCGCTGATAAAAATTAAATTAGTATATAACACTCGCGTCAAGAACTGAGTCGGTGGGCCGTAAGTCATTGTTATAGTCTGTCTCGCTCACACTTATGAAGTTTATATGATCAGGTAGCAAATTATCGTTAAGACGAGAGACATGACACATTGTTATTGTTACTGACATTTACATATTTATGTTCCCATGAGTCAGTTTTTAACGCGAGTCCTCTAGAGTCCAAACAAGTATTTCCCATCGCTTCTTATTATTCATCATCATCATTTCAGCCGATAGACGTCCACTGCTGGACATAGGCCTCCCCCAAATGTCGCTGTAGAACGGTCCTGCGCGTTTCGCATTCAATGGATTCCCACAACCTTCACCAGGTCATCAGTCCACCTTATTGGGGGCCTTCTAACACTGCGTCTTCCGGTACGCGGTCGCCACTCCAAAACCTTTCGGCCCCAATGGATATCTGTTCTGTGAGCAATATGCCTTGTCCATTGTCACGTCATTGTAAGTTTGGCGATTCTTCGTGCTATATAGGCAACTATGGTTCTCCTGCGGTTATCTTCATTTCTGATTCGATCATGCAAGGAAACTCCGAGCATAGCCCTTTCCAATGCCCTTTGGGTGACTTTGAGCCTTCTGATGAGGCCCATTTTGTGCGACCTCGTTTCGGAACCATATGTCATCACTGGCAACACGCACCGGTCATAGACCTTCGTCTTTAGACACTGTGGTATATTTTTCAAAAAGATACCGCGCAGCTTCTCGAACGCTGCCCAACCGAGTCGGATTCGACGGTTGACCTCACTTCTCGCTTCCGCCTAACACCAAGTACTAGGTCTAAAAAAGGGTTTCACTCGTTTTCTGTGTTCCTACACTTTCCATCTACAAAAATAAGCATGGAAGGTTATATTTACGCAATTCATTTTATTAATTACGTAAGCACCAATAATTAATACCTACTTTTAGTAAACCGATTCAATATAATAAGGTAACATGTATTTTTTTCATATCTTTTGTTTTAGTACATATATGACAATTGAAACAAAAACTTGGTATTTAAGTATAGGAAGATGATTTTCTGCTTGTACAAAACGTATTCAGGAGTTATAATAATACATATGTATGTACATTGACACGGTATTGATGAAGTTTGCCGTAAATATTGTGAGAAAATTCGTCAAATAGAAAATACAAACATACGTGAAAGTTATTGGAATCACGCAATGCAAAACCATGCGCTGCGAATAGAGTACAGACATAAAAATCCTTAAAAAAATACATTATAAGTTGTAAATGTATATTAACTTAATGTAACTTAAAATAAATGACAGGTTTATTTAAATGACATTTACCAGGGCTGCGGTTTGTTCGATAGAGTTATACTAAAGCCCACGTATGCCACGTATGCTACGTATTATGACATCTAGACACTTGAATTTTCATGAAAACACGATTTACATGGGACGCATGTGACAGCGTTGCGTATCCCAAGTATGTTTCTAAGTCATCTGTTTTCAAGCCAATTCAAGAGTTTAGATGGCATGCACCAAGGTGCAGGCGGGGCGCCAGAGGTGGGCTCAGTGAACATGGCTCAAGAGCCATGCTTACTGAGCCCACGTATGCCACGTATACGTGGCATACGTGGGCTTTCGTGGTAGCTTTACTATGCAAATGGGGAAGCAGTGGAACACTATTTAGTAAGTAAAAGTCTGACACTCCCTTTCGCACCATCTAGGGCGGGAGAAGTCATTTGATTATATACCACTTAAAAAGAAAGAAAGAAGAAAGAAAATGTATGTATTTTGTCATAACGCAAGGCACACAAATAATATATGTAAACACGAAACCAAACAAAAGAGAACCAAATAAAAATATATATATATACAATTGTGCGCCTCACGACTGCGCCAAAATAGGTCCAGTTTAGCATGATTGCCTTACAACTAGTGCCTGCCGCTGGTTTTCAAAAAAAAACCTACATGACGTAACAATAAAAATAAGCCTTCATATTAGTGAATTAATAGATGAGTGGTGACGTCTTTCATAGTGAAGTTAAATGTTTTTAATTCACCAGACCAATAACTACAAATAAAACCAACCTACGTACTTGGAAGATATCATGATAGATAGGGATGCAGAAAGGGCATCTTCTCTCAAAAAGTCTAAAAGAAAAATATGTTTCGACTCGCGCCTATCGACTCATTCTCCAAAAAGGGCCATATAGACCATTTTGAACTTTTTGATACTTACTCGGA
Organism: Mythimna vitellina; assembly: GCA_949316375.1. Classification (NCBI taxonomy): domain Eukaryota; kingdom Metazoa; phylum Arthropoda; class Insecta; order Lepidoptera; family Noctuidae; genus Mythimna; species Mythimna vitellina. The sequence continues at coordinate 20,155,002 of OX438702.1, read as the reverse complement.
TATGCTTAGAATTTACTTGCGTGATCGTATTAACCTTCAAGCGGTCGTGCGGCGTCGAATCGACCGCACTCGATATATTTACGATCATAATTTCAAAATTTCTCGTCAAAAGACATACGCATCATCGTATCATCTCTAACAGCTTATCATTAATTCACTACTGACGAAAATAACTCCATTTCCTCTTTCTACACTCCTCCTGAAAGACACAGAATGTGTGTGTTTAGGTCGCGGCGCAGGCGTCGAAAATACTACTCGCGCCTGCCTTATTTTTACATTGAAGAGAAGACTGATTCAGAAGAAAATTAGATCTAACTAGATGAAAAACTCTTTGATGCCAATTATTCGACCTCTTGAAGAATATTAATAAAATACATATTAATTGGAGATATAATCAAGACTTACAATAGATAGGTTGATAGGTGTCCTACAAGGTAGATCGATGACATGGTGAGGGTCGTGGAAATCTGAATGCGGACTGAAGTAGTCGTTGTGGTGATACATGAGGGAAGCCTATGTCCAACAGTGGACGTCTTTCGGCTTCTTCTACCGACACTCGTCAATAAAAAAACATTGTACCTAAATACCGTATACAATAATTAGAAAATCAAGTTACAATCATAATGACTGGCCTGTTGGTCTAGTGGTTAGTGGCCCTGATTGCTATGCCGGAAATCGTAGGTTCGATACCCACCCAGAACAAATGTATGTGTGATGAGCACGATCATTGGTTCTGTGTCTGGGTATAATTTATCTATGTATGTATTTAGAAATATATAAATATCTTTATCAGTTGTCTAGTACTCATAACACAAGCGCTGCTTAGCTTGAGACTAGACGGCGTTGTGAGATAGTTGCGGAATATTATTATTATAATTGCATTGAAATTTTACTTAAAAACCTATCCAGGTTTTTTTAAAGAAATTAGTTATCCTTACTGTAGGTAAATAACAAGGGAATTGACAAATTACATTGGTATAGTACGCAGGCGCACTCAAATACGTAAGTGACGCATTCTACATGAGTGTGACTTGTTTGCTGGGAGATGGATAGATGTGCGTCGTGAATGTCTAAGGTTTTGTGAGAAGATGGATAAAAAATGAATTAACATTGTTTCATTTGTTTTGAGGGATAAAGTATATGTATTTTCTTTTTATCTCTAAATTATATGTTAGTTAATTTTTCTTTTTTCTTCAATATGTATGGATTTGTTATTAGGTTATTTTTGTTTTTATTAAATGTATTTTTTTACTTTGCAAGTTTCTACTGTACAACACCTTGGACATCCTCTGTAACGTTGTACAAGTGCTTGCAAATAAATAAATAAACATTTATGAAGAACTTATCAAAAAATTATTCTTTTTTATCTTAAGTTAAAAAAAAAACTCGTTTTTCTCGCTCTTTCGATGTCTATTTATTAAAAAGGTGCGATGAAAAAAATAATTTTATTACCCCACATTTCTTTAAAGCTCAAAAGCAATTATTCGCCAAACTTTTTCGTTTTTAACTCGCTGCTAAAAGTTATGGCCTTGGTTATTTGGAGTTACGCACTTTTTAGAGGAAAGGATCGATATTGGCGTGAAGCAATGTGACAACCCTTTTTATTTTTTTATTTTACAATGAACTCAGTTTCTATAATCAGCAAACCACCATTGAAAATAGAGGATGTCGCGTCTGATACGGGCAACTGCCAGATAGTTAATTTTGGACTTTTGTAGATGTTCTAATTAACTAAGTAACTCATTATTATTGTGTCTATTAACTGTTCCATCTTTGTTTCAATATACACAGTTTTTATTTGTTAACACATTGCTCTTGCAATATTTTTTAAATCATTTACACTTCAACTACCCTAAATTCGTTAGTAATTTATTTTGTTAACATCTCATTTATTGATAGTTGTAATTATGAATTTTTTTTGTTTTTTTTTTTATATATATTGCTTTTTTTTATAATGTGAATGTGACAACACTGCAGACTCCACGAATTTTTAGATTACTTCCTATTACGACTCACTTTTTTTTTTAATATGGTTATTTTTATTGTGCTTTTGGGTACCATAGTGACTGGTCTATACTCTTCTTACATAATATGTATAAATACTTTAATATCAACCACTTTTTTTAAAAGAGTAACTATGGAGTTTCTTGCCGGTTCTTCTCCATAGGAAACGACCAATTTGGAACCATGCACTAGCTTCTGAAGTTTTATAAGTGCCCATGTAGGCCTATGTGAAATAATAATATTTTGAATATTTTTGATTATGATTTTGGATTGTATGAAGAACACTGTTAATTTGTTCTTATATTTTTTTTTTAATTATTGCCCGGCTTAATTACTGGATCCTTGGCACTATAAGTTAAATAACAGTAGTTTATAAATCACCAATATTATCCTGTAAGACATTCAAAAGGAATACCAGATAAGCTTAAATACCCATTCAATTGAAACGTCAAATCCTCCCGGTTCCCTATTGATTGTAACTGGCACAGATACTCTCCGACAGTTACTCTCCTACAGCTACTGTACTACTATAGTTTGTGGTCGATCACTCGTTACTTAGACGTATTATGGAAGACAGTGTTCCGTGTTAGTGAAGCTGGTAGCAGTAATGTGTTAGCCATCCCCTCCTCTCCCCTCGGGTGCCCGGGGGGTATTATTATTACGTAATTAAAATAAATTTAAAAAAAAAACTTTTTCTGGATTTTTCTAGGAAAAACAAAGATATAAAACCAACATTTATGGCTAAAAAAAATCGTACAAACTTGTGTACAAAACGACAATTAAGCGTTTTTCAAGGTCATTCAAGTTGTACAGACGTATGTACAATCGGCCTTCGAGGGGTACCTTTTGGTAGAGGAAAAAAACAATGTCGAATTTGTTACAGAGAATGACAAAAAAATATGCTTGAGGTAAGGCTGGAAAAATATGATGATTAAAAACGTATATCACTACTAGCAGTCCCGACAGACGTTATTCTGTCCAAAAGTTGGCTTTCCGCCAGAAAAAAATGGGCAACTGATTACAGCGCCATCTGCTGGATTTAATTGTATTTTCAAACCATCCAGAGACCTATTCAAGTAATATACACCCAAAATTTCATTCAAATCGGTTAAGCCGTTAAGGAGGAGTGTAGGTGACAAACACACGTACAGAAGAATTATATATAAAGACTAGCGGTCCTGACGTTATCCTGCCGATTGCAGCGCCACCTAGCGGATCCAATATTGTAATTTCAAACCATCCAGGGACTGCCTCACATATAACCCTCAAAATGTTATCCAAATCAGTCAAGCCATTTAAGAGGAGTTTGGTGACAAACACACGTATAAAAAATATATTATATACATAAAGTTAGGACAATCATGGGTATTTTGGGGAAGTAGTTACATAACATATGCTTAGTTCTACAGTTTGACCACTTGGAACCGAAGGGGTCCGCTAGGGCAGCGGGATAGTTTAACAAAATTACCATAGCCCTGGAACGGCAACTGAAGGACACAGGTGGCTTTTTGTCAGTAAAGTCATCAAGTCTGACACTTGTCACTTCACCTTAGATCAGGAGAAGCCTTTTGATGATTTTTCACTCAAAAAAAGGTTGTATGACATTTGCACGACTTGAAGCTCTAGACGAAGTATCATTTTATCAGGTCAGCAAAAAGTGTTCTTAGATATTTACAGACTAAAACCTGCCTAGTGTGTTCCTTCAATTTCTCTTTGCGTTTCGCGGCAACTAATTCAAACCATCCCCGCAAACCACACACAATCTTCAGTCGACTTAAATATACCTCATTAAAAATTTGAAAACATTCAAACTTCAAGCAAAGAACTTTTAGAAACGATAAGTCCAGATGAGTAACACCTATATTATTTTTTTAGCAAGGTTTATTTTAAATATTTGCAAAACATTCAACGCCAAAAAGGGCTTAGTGAAAACCATCTCATCTCAGTGAAGGCTTATTTTCAACGATTCAAATATTGACATTTCGAAGCACGGTCGCTCTCTGCGAGCTCCTGACACAGAGTAAGAAAATTCAGAAGGTTCAAATTTTTCCAATTTATTGGTAACTAATTTTCTTTAGGTAATTACTCAATGTTTTTGTAATTATTTATTATAATGCGCAACCAGTATAATAAATAATTCATTTGTATTACGAGTTGCTCAAGTTTATTTCATAACTTACTGTTTTTAGCATCGTCATTCTAATGTTACGATCTTACTGCGAAATTTATTACAGACAGAAAGCCTCCACAAATAAAAATGAAAATAATAATATGATGTATTAGCTAACTTCATTTTGTCGGTCACAAATATGAATTTCAAAATATAGATTTTCATAATTCCGAATAGTTCAAAATTCCTTAGGAAAAACTTAAAACTTAACTAACTAAACAACTTAATTAATTAATTAAATTTAACGTATATAATATATTGTAATAGCTCCGATTTATCATTCATCCATTCCGAAATTTAAATATTTCTAACGTTAATAATAGCTTACCTCAAAATATCTAGTTTTAGTAGATCGAATAACAAAAAGTCCGACTTAATGATAATTCGAAACATCAAAAATATGAAGTCCAATTATTGTAGTACCAATTAATTAGGATCCGAGTTAAAAAACCCTTATAAAACTAAATGATAAATAGATGTATCTCATTATTTTATCAAGTTTTTTTATTTAATTTTTATAGATAATCGCCAATACAAGGGATCTTTAATGGCAACTGTTCTAACCTAACCCAAATAATAACTTACCAACAATATAGGGGATAAAATTCGGACTTTTGAAAATCGTAACATCAAAATTCGGAATTAAATACATATTTCGGAGTATTGAGATAATACTCCCAAATCTATATAATATCCCGTTAACCTTTTGTATTTCGTTACTCTGTGGACGAATGTGAGTTCAAATGCCCACCCTCGATATTTACACGTTAATATTGAATCTCAATTTGTTACGTCATGTGTTTTTCAATTAAAAAGCCTGAAATTTTTTATGCCATAATTCAAATAGTGACTGGAGTTGAAATAAAGTAATTTTACTTGTTGACTCATGAATAATGATTTATTTATTTAATTTTCGCAATGCATGGTGTTTTTCTTTTAGTGTTTCTAGATTTAGAAAAAATAACTACAGAAAGCCTGAATGAAAGACTCCCAAATGACATACAATATTTATATTCCTTGCATTGAAAAATGGTAAAAAAAAATATCTGATAAACTAAGGTTTTTCATGAATAGTATATTTAGTCCAAAACATAATTATAGGTTTTTTATCGTGAATATACATAGATATTTTAAACTATTTTCTATGAGTTTACTGGTCATAAGAGTTTAAATACAGTCTTAGCAAAATTAAAATAAACTTTAAAAACTTAACTAAAATGATATACGTTTCATAAACATTTTTTTTAATATAATAATTTACTGCCACAGTCAGAGTTAACAATAAACCGTATCCTATTTCAGAACATAATTTATATTAGAAGACATGGGACATCTGGCAAAGCCATATCGTAGAATTAGGCATTTCATGAAGTGGGCAACCAGAATAGGGCACTTCATGAAGTGGTCAACCATCATGTGAAATGGCCGGCTACATCATGAAATGGCCAATTCTACGATACGACTATGACGCAATGACATTACCAATCCGCACTGGGCGAGCGTGGTTAAATACAGCCTACTTAAAATCAAAATCAAAAATTATTAGAACAACGTGGTAGGCTTATTATACGGTAATTCACTTACCGATGGTGTGATAACCTGGTGTAGGTCGTGGGAATCTCTGCGATGGTCACCACAACTTTAGGTTTTAAGATAGCATAAGCATACACAATGGTCATACATAATTCGTGTCCCTGCGAGATACATGGTTCATTGGTAAATCTGAATGCGGATTTCGCTGAGTAGGTACTAAGATTTTGACCCTATAACATATTCATAAAAGCAACATAGTATATAAACTCTATTACTAACTCCATTGCGTTTCGTACAGCTACCGAGGTAAATCGAATTTGGTTTTAAAATGACGTCATCTATTTTTATGGGTCGTCAGATTTCCAGGTCATGCTAACTTTGTTATTATAAAAATATTAGCACTGAGTTTGTAAGCTACAGTTTTGCTATGATCAAAAGATTTTTTAACTTATTTGATTCATTTTTACCGATAGAAGATCATCTATATAAACTACCCCACACACCACAAGAGGTCAACTGTTGAATATGACTCGGTTGGGCAGCATTTGGGAAGCTGCACGGTATTTTCTCATCGAACATACCACCGTGTCTCAAGACGAATGTCTATGACCAGTGTTGTGTTGCCAGTGATGATATATGGCTTCACTCACAATGGACCTCATTGGAATTCTTAAAGTGACCCAAAGGGCAATGGAAAGGGCTATGCTTGGAGAACTGGAATGAGGAATAAAGATATCCTAGCGAACAGATGTCGATGAGGCCGACAGGTTCTGGAGTTGCGACCGCATACCAGAAGACGCGACATTGGAACGCCTTCCACTAGGTGGACCTAGTGAGGGTTGCGGGAATCTGATGGACTGTTCGTTGTGGCGACACTTGTGGCAGGCCTATATCCAACAGTGGACATCTTTTAGCTGAAATGATGATGATGACTTTTCTGACCTATACTACTCAATAAATGGGTTGAAGGTTGCGGGAATCTGATGGATGCGAGACGCGCAGAAACGGTCGATGTGGCGTCACTTGTGGCAGGCCTGAGTCCAGCATTGGACGTCTTTCGGCTGAAATGATGATCATGAATATAAAAGATTTCTGGAGGAGATCTGACATCAGTCTTGCTAAGCGGTATCATGTTACCCAATGACTGGGTTACGGAGATCAGATAGATAGGTATTATTATTATTATTCCATTTATTATCTATATATACATATTATCTACATCATCATCATCATCATCATTTTAGCCGAAAGACGTCCACTGTTGGACTTAGGTCTCCCCTAAACGTCTCCACAATTACCTATCCTGTGCATCATCGCATCCTCCGCATTCCCGCGACTCTCACCAGGTCGTCTGTCCACCTTTTGGAAGCCTTCCAACGCTGTGTTTTCCGATGCACGGTCGCCACTCTAAAACCTTTCGGCCACATCGACCATCACATACATTATCATCATATTTTCTAGATTTTTAGCCCACCAGCATCGAGAACAGGGTTCAAGCTACCGGTGGTCAAGGCTCCTTATTAACGTATCAATATAAATGCCTGACAACCAGTGCCTTTTCAACTGAACCTGAGATTGTGACGTGATCAAAGTAAATAGTTTTGCTGTGTAATATATATTATTGGAAGTGGAAGATAACATAATTCAAGACTAAAATAGACTACATAAATTGAAACCTATTCTCGTCTTTTGCCAAATCAACTACAGCTACATCAATAGTCAGCCATGCGTAGGTAGCTATATCAGCAACTTTATCCATTGAATATCTAACGACAGAAAAGCATTCAAGTCTTCCCACAACCAAAAATCTCAGTTAACATTTTCATTGATATACAAAGCATTACATTTTACTATTATATCTTTTTGATGACCCAAACGATCAGAATTACAGCCACAGAGAAACTGAGCCATTATAAGTACCGGAAAACTATCCGCAGAACGATAATAGGAACATTAGGGTCATTATGGTCGATAATGGCATGATTTTAGAAGCATTTGTGTTTAAGTAGACAGAAAATTATCCGAAACTAATTTAAATCAGTCAGTTTCAATATATACATTTACTTTAAAAAACTGCTAATATTGATACAACTACATATAGGGACTTTGCAATATTGGCTTTAGACCGTTCAATGAAAAACTGTTTACATCCGCTCCAACGAAATTCATAAACTAATTCAAACTTAAAACAACGCCGACCCGGTAACCAAACCATTTCAATACCAAATTCGATTTCCCTCCTAAAATTACCTTTTTACAAAACTTTTCATACATCACCATAATTATAATCTACACTTGGGTCGCGTTTTCACCAGCGTTCATTAAAAATGGTTCTTTCACTTCACTTGCAACCTTCTTTCTAGGTTTAGGGGGTGGTTTGGGAGCAGTCCTGGACCTTCCTAGGGTCCCACTAACAACATTCACCGAATAACCCGATCTAAAGTCACGATTCCTCAGCAAACCCTCGTGTTCCGCAAGGGTCACCTTCAAAGGCCTCTGTTCCGACTTGATGATCTGGTTCACAGACATCGCTTGCAAAGTCAGGAGCTGGTTATGGATGTTTGGAGAACTCAAGCTGTTCCTAGGGATCGTAGCATGAGGAGTCCCTGGTGCAGGAGACGGAGCAGGTTCTTCATCATCAACATACGAAGGCATCTTCCCTATAGGACCCAAATCTATCTCGCTTTTGTTCAAACTGTAATAGTTCCCTCCGTGGTTGAAGAACCTCATATTGAACGTATCATAGTACGGTATGACTCCATTTAGGGTTGAGAACACTTGTGGACGAAGACTGTTGTCTGGAACCATTCTTGGTCTCCTAGGCAATGTGACGTAGCCTTTGGAACTGATGAGAGGAATGGAACCTTGGAAGTTTTGGCCTTGAAACCTGCTGTAAAGGGCAGGGTTGATAGCTGTCACTCCGTAGACTGGAGACTTGATGGGACTCTCAGTTTCTTGCGAGGGTCCTCCTGCTGGGGAGACTTGAGCCCCTCTCAGAGGGAATGCGAGGAGGTCTGGTGGGTACGCCTGGTGCTCTTGGGCTAGCCGGTCCATAAGCAATGCTTCGTGGGATATCTTTGGAAGTTCTACTTCTTGGTGCCGGCTGTTGTCCTCGGTTGATGCTGTTGACAAATAAAATACAATTAATTTTGACTTCCATAAACATTATAATTTAAGAGATGCTAGTCTTCAGATAAAATGTGTTTCTATCTGAGATGACTGTTATTGAAAGCTCCAAAATGTGTTTAGGATTATTTCAATCCGAAATATCATGTAAGAATACCATTCAGCAATCGCTAAAAGATCTGGTTTGATAACAATCCCTGATATTTTAAACATTGACCCTAAAGCAAGGCCTTTAACCTTCATAACAATACATTAACTGCCCTACAATTTGTATAAAAACACCCAACATTTTCGCTTCACTGAAATCAGGCAGAAAATAAGACTGACAATTGTTAAAACAAATATTTTTTGCTGGAACCCTCGACGTCATTTCCATAACCGTATAATCTCAAAAACAAGTCAAAGCTGTTGACACTTGAGGGCCCCCGACTTTTGCCGAATAAAAATTCGGGAATTCTCCACAATTGTCTCCAAAAAGTTGGTCGTTAAATTTCATGTTGTATTGTGAAAGTATAGCGGACCCAATGAAGACGTTTCGGCAACAAAAACACCTCTTACGATATTTTTGTATTTGTGTATATGGTGAAGGTTGCCTTCTGAAGGTCAAAGGTGGCAGAATAATATTTCTAAACGAAATATGACAGTGATGGGTTTTCTTTTATTTATTTTTTTTCGGTTGGGAAAATCATCTAATGACATCCCCGCTCTTGGGCGGAACGGGGGACAGTGTCAGACTTTTACTGACTAAAAACCCACTCCTGTTCCTTCTCTGCCATTTTTTTTTCCATGGCCCGGGGATCTCTTTCGCATCACCCATGGCCCCAATAGGCTTCGACCCCGCTGGGTACGGTTGCTGACATCTCCTTGAGGTACGCGTGGAACAGTACGCGCCGTCGACGACTTGGGCCCGGTCCGCACGGTTACCGGACGATCAGACGGCGAGCCACCCATTGCTCGCCGTCCGCAAGCCCGCGCCTACGGTGTTCGGAAATTGGGATCGGAATCCCGGCGGCGATTGGGGCGTGAGGACCTTTGCCTCACGCGATCCGCCGCCTCCTTTGCTAGCATTACTGCTTCGCAGAAGGAGGCGACCGCCTGCCACTCCTCCTCGCTCCGGACCATGGCCTGTACCAAGGCCCGGCGCGAGAGATCGCTGCCGCCGATCGCCCCCACGCGGACAAGGCGGTGTTCTGCCCAGGCGGGGCACACCTCTACATGACAGTGATGGGTATTTTTTTATGTAAATAAAGAAAACTCAAATGCCACATGTATGTATGATAGCGCATCATTTGAGAGCAGGTCCAACGATTTGACTGTTTTTATTTTTTGTACTTGATATTGCCATATCAAGGATTGTATGAAATATGTTTGTACACAGTAAAAACTATAACTACTAATAATCTAAAACCAAATCAAGGAAATCCTATTCTAGAGTTAATACACTCATTGTTTACTAACTTTGATCTTTAGGCACGCCTGTGTCACAAAACTCAGTATTTCTTTTCGTTACCTGATATTCATAGTTCGATGAAGTAAATAAGAAACATATCGTTAAAAAAAATTCAAATCTGTTAGAGTGTGGGATGGTAGTAGGATAGGAAATATCGAAGCATGTTTGCATTGAATTTATTATCAAGCTGTGTAAACCTTGGGGCATTGCTTATAATGTAGTTATGAAACAAAGAAATGGAAAAAAGAAAAAGACTACTTAATTCTTATCCATAATTTGTTAGCATTTTTTACAGTCGACAAGAGAATAGTACATTTTGATACAAGTGTAGAAAGTTTGTCATTGTTGCAACCGAGGCGGAATTCGCACGATCCATTGACATGGGTGTTATGGAGCCGAGGACTACAGTGACAAATTTGCACGTGTATCAAACGAATTTTTTCAATACACCAACGAAGAAATAAATAAACGGGGTTGACCAGCGTTTCGTGGGTGTCGACGAGCGACCAGCCTGATACGATAAATGTAATAACATTGTGGCGGGGGAGGATTGAGCACTCTCACTTTCCTGCATTAGTGCATATAATTTAATGCACATTGTAGATACTGTTGACCATTTTAACCAATGTTAGCAGATATTTTGTTATAATTTTTATTACTTACTGATATTTATTTTTTTTCCCTTACTTTTTACTCTTTTCTGTAGTTACTTCAACGTTCATTTGGAGTAATTCTTTAATAGCTATCATACTGAGTGGGTTTTTGAATTGAGTATTTAAATAATAATAATAATAATAATAATATATTTATTTGTGAACATAGGGTATGATTAAAGATGTTATACAAAAAATATAATGTCCCAACAATGTCCCGCCAGAAGGCATACAAATATTATCAATATTGTAATGATTCGAATTTGTAATATTTATAAATTGCAATATAATAATTAAAATACAATAATCATTAAAAATAAAATGTCAACAATTAAAATAAAGTCTAACTAGTCACAGTTTAATTCACAACTAATTGCATGTCACATTCAAATAATATAAAGTAATAATCAGTCAAAACAGTAAATAATGTCAATATATAAAATTATAGATTTAAATCAGTCAAATGTTTTTAAAATCTGTCATTCAGAAATTCATTAACGGAATAATATACCTTGTCATTTAATAGTTTAAAAAGATTTCTTTTGAACTCATTTACATTTTTACTGCTTATCACTTGCTCAGGTAACTTATTGTATAACTTAGGAGCCATTGCAAATATGCTTTTGTGATAAAATTTTGTTTTAGTCTGAAGTAGGTGCAATTTATGTGAACGTCGTTGACTCTTTACAGGCTTAAATAAATACATATTATTTTTGACAAAAATACAAGCTTCATAAACATAGAGTGATGGTACAGTTAATATATTTAATTTTTGAAAATGTGATTTACACGAATCCGTTCGCTTTATTTTACATATTGCTCTAATGCATTTTTTCTGTGCTATTAATACCTCTTGAACTTTTGTCGCATTGCCCCAGAATAGAATACCATATCTTAAAGTCGATCCGACATAACCATGATAAGCTGCTAGGAGTGCGGTTTTATTCGCAATTTTACCTAGCATATAGAGAGCATAAGAAAACTTACTGAGCTTAGCACACACATTTTCAATTTGAGTCCTCCATGACATATCGTTGTCAATGTGTAGCCCAAGAAACTTCGTTGTACTTGTTTCAACTATTAGGTCTCCTTTATAGTTTATGTTCAAGTTTGAAAGTATATTTTGTCTTATTTTAAAATTCATCACTTTAGTTTTGGCAAGGTTAATTTGAAGGTTATTAGCTTGTAGCCAGTCAATAATTGTAATAAGACTAGTATTTATGTCATCTACTATATCTTTATTACTACCACTGTTATATATAACTGTGCTGTCGTCGGCAAATAAGGACATTTGGTGGCTGATTATATTAGGGAACTCATTTATATAACAAATAAAAAGCAAGGGTCCTAACACGGATCCCTGCGGAACACCGTAATGTAGCACTCTTGAGCTAGATGAGTATATTACCTCAGTTTTGGACCTAATGTCTATTTGACTTATCTGAGTAATTTGTTGTCTGTCCTCTAAATAAGATTTAATGAGGTTAAGTACGTTACCTCTTATACCATATCTGTACATCTTAGTTAATAGAACTTTATGGTCGACATAATCGAAAGCTCTTGTCATATCCATATACATCGCCATTACTGGTTTTCGATTGTCCATGTTATGATATATTTTTTCTAGAAAATTATAAATAGCCATATTAATCGTTCTATTTTTTCTAAAACCCATCTGTTCCTTACAAAAAATCTTTTGTTTTTCAAGAAAATTATATATACTATTATAGATAACTTTTTCAAATATTTTAGAGAATATTGGTATTAGTGCTACAGGTCTATAATTATTGACTTTGGTTTTATCTTCTTTTTTGTACAGGGGTTTGATAATAGATACTTTTAACTTTTGAGGAAAAGTACCATTTACAACACATTTATTTATAATATCACTTAATATAGGTGCTATAAAAGGAGCCACTGATTTAACTACCTTTGTGTCAATTTCATCATAGCCGGTACTGTTTGTCTTTTTAAGATTGCTTATTATGTTAAAAATATCTTTTGGTATGGTTGGTTCCATAAACAAAGAGTTAAGCGATCCTAATGTTTGAGGGTTTTGATTTATTTTATAATTATCAGGATTAGGTTGAACTGAGTCTATGAAATAGTTATTAAATTGCTCTGCTATCATTTGAGGATTAGTTATATACTTGTTATTTACATTAATTAGATTTATATTTGCTTTAGGTATGTTAGGTTTCATTCTATTTATTACCTTCCAGGTTGCTTTCGACTTGTTTGTACTTGTTCCAATAAAATAGCTATTTTGAGCCTTTTGTGTCAATTTGATCACTTTTTGATATCTTTTTGAGAATGTTCTAAAAGCAGTTTTTGTCTCACAATTTCGAGTTAGTCTATACTGCCACAATAAAGTCCGTCTCTTTTTACTACACTGCTTTATTCCCTTTGTGATCCATTGTGGTTTAGCTACTGTAGAAATTTTACGTTTAACAATCGGGAAGCAAAGATCGTAGAATAGCTTAAATAATTCATAAAAGGAATCAAAGCTTTTATTTCCATTCTCTGTTTTGTAGATATCAGAAAAACTAAGGCTACTAATACATTTCTTAAAGAGATTAATATTTTCCTTGCTGTAATCGCGTTTTTTTACATAGTAATATTTTAAAACACATGTTCGTTGCACTGGGAACTTCATAAATTGTGCTGTGTGATCTGACACACCAAGCTCCAATATCTCGCTTTTACACCCTCGTATATTATGAAGAAAATTATCTAAACACGTACCACTAGTAGGACGCGTCGGCTCATTTATTTCTATTTTGAGATTAAACTCTTTTAGTAAATTTTTAAATAAAATAGAATTTTTAGTTTTCTTCAAAAGGTCAATATTAAAATCTCCGCAAATAATTACTTTCTGATTATTTTTATAGCAAAACTGTTGTAGTAAAATTGTCAAATTATTAAAAAAAATATTCATCTTAATTTGATTTGGAATTCTGTATATACACAGGATTATAACTTTATGGTCTGTCAACTCTACCGCGCAACATTCAAAGACGTTCGGAATGTTGACACTCTTTACTGATTCTATTTCTGAGAAACTAATGTGATTGTTTACTAGTATACAAGAGCCACCATTTCGATTTTGTCTAGTAAAGTATGTTGCCAAAGTATAGTTGGGAATGTTTAAGTAATCAAGGTCACTCTCTTTCATATTGTGTTCCGTAAAACAGAGAATATGAACACGTTTTCCAATGCTAGTGAGAGTATCTAAATGTTCAGTTATTATGTCACCCTTTGCTAGCAGTCCATTTATATTTTGGTGCAGTATGCACAAGCTGTCATAGACGAAAAAAATCCTCATTGATGACATTAGAACTCTTTGAATTAGTCATATCGTAAAGGAAAGAATTTTCATTCAGTGAATTAATGTTTTTCGCATTAGTGTAAACGTATTGTTGTAAATCATTAAAAATACTTGCAATTCCATAATTACTGATTCGTCCACTATGTCTTTGAAACATGGTATAGTCACAAGATAGGTTTAAATTTGTGTCGAATAATGTGGCATAGTTGTAGTTCTGAATGTCCTGGTAGAGAAGATTATTAAACATTTCAATTCTAAAGTTATACATAGTTGCGTAATAATCATATTTATATGTTGGAAGACAAAGTATTAAATTTGTATGTTTAATAGCTGATAAGGTTTTACGTATAGTCAATATTAAGTCATAGTAGTCTATATTAGTTTGACGGAAGTCTTCCTCACCTATAAATATTATACAGCTATCTATCTTTGTATAATTCATTACTTTCGTGTGAATACCATTTAATAACATTTTTATACCCGAATTCGATAGGAGGTAGTGACATATTTGGTGGGAGGGTAGAGTTTTTTCAGCTATAGGTAATATTTTATTATATCGATTGCTACTTATAATACACAGTTTGTTGTTCCCCTCTTGAGTTATCTTCTGTTTAGTAGACAGTTTGCTGTTCTCCTCTTGAGTTATCATCTGTTTAGTAGAACCTACCAAATTGTTCTGTGTGGGGGTGAAAAGTTCCGGAGTTGCATATCTTGAGCTATCTTCTTGGTATGATTTATGTGAAGTTTTTCGTAAAGGTGTAGATAACTTTGCTTTTTTATTAGGTGTTCTTATTTCGTTCGACAATTTCTTCGTAACTTTTTCTACGAGTTTATGTTTGTTATGCATAATCTCCATCGCTCTCTTTAGTTCTGAGTTTTCTATAGACAAGTTATTTATCTCTTCGTGTGCCGTCTGCAGCTGTGACGTAAGTTCATTGATTTGACGTTTGAGTTCTTGCATTTCTTCATTCTCGTCATCTATAATGTTAGGCGCGCTGTTATTTGTGGCGCCCTCTATTGACGAATTGCTTGAACTACATTCATCTAAAGTTTCTTTTTCTGACTCGGATCGTCGGCGACTTCGAAGTGTAATGTTTTCAAAGAAATTCATTTTGAAGATTACAAACAATAAATAGAAAAAAAGTCCGGGTCAAATGTCGTAGGGTTCGAACTCGAGACCAACCGTTTCGTAGCTCCAGGTGAGTGCCTTAACCGCTACGCCACGCGGGCATTACGAGTAACAGTGAAATTTGGTGACTGGTTAACGCTTGATCTTATGAACTGATATCGATGTTCAAGTCAGATGGCGGGGAAGTCCAAAGTCCGATTCTTTGTTTAAAGAACGTTCGTACTTAACTGTTGTAATTTGAATCGTTAATTTATTTTTCGTCACTATTTTTCTAGGCTTCTGTTAGAAATCATGCACTAATTGTTCATTATAGTTTATATTAACACATTATGCACAGTTTCGAGTCATTAATAGTCTGTTATCTTTTAAAAGTCTTGACACATTTACCGGTTTTTCTGAGATTGATAACTTCTCTATTTGATAATGTTTTTTTCTGATAACACTGTCACATATGGTCCTTTGTGTCCTTTCACTGTTTAACTTATTATTTTCACTATAATACTGTTTGTTTATTTATTGAAGATTTTAAATAACAAAGCAAATGTTTACGTGACGTTACGTCTACCGTCCTAAAAATAATCAAACGTTTTGATATACATATTTTACAATGCCAAATTTTAATAGATTTTCAGGCTAGACTTTGAACTAATCAATTTCAAATGCCTAATTCAAAAATCGAGGGATTAATTTCGTAAATATTTTTATTGCTACAAAATGTATTTATTTTTAAAGATTGTGCTTTTGTTCAATTATCTTGATAAGAAGTGACTTTATGACTTAAAACAGAATGTTTTTGAATTTATTATTTTCTTATTAAAATAAACGTATTTTATTTTACAATCAAATTTTAACTGCAGACCTTTAACTTAACAAAACATTTGCATTTATGAATAATTTTAGACTCAAATTATTTTTCGAGAGGAAAAGGCTAACAGCAGTTTAGTTACTTATCAAATGCCATTTCAGTACAAGTAAAATAACTTTGATTTACAAAACGCCAGATCAAAGTGAGTTAAGAGGAGAATTCGTCTGAATTTGCCAAAAGTTTATACGAAATAATTTTATCAGTTCGAGCCTTAATTTGTTTACTTGAAATGGGGAGAAATTAACGGAATAATAAACAGAAGGTTTAGCCAGCGGACCGTGGCGGGCAATTTATATTGCTCAAGTAGGTAATTGTTATCGGGGGTGCGGGGTTGGATTTGTACCCTTTTTAATCTGTGGGTTGATCAGATATTATGGGACGTGTAACAGTCAAGTCGTGGGTAAGTGAAAATATTGTGGTGTGTGTACAGCGTAATGTTGTACCTAATTCCATTATATTTTTTTATTAGGAAATCATCCGATGATTTCTACCGGGTGGAGCGAGAGGTAATGTCAGACTTTAAGGTCCTTGCTCCCATTTAATGCCATAAAACAGTGATTTTCTCACGGTTCTAAATATACGAATCACGAATCTATATATATGTTGCAGTCAAAACTCTTAACCAGTCAAAAGTACTATTGACTAGCAAAATCATTCAAAAGTACTTTTGACCATATGCTTTAGTCAATAATACTTTTGACTAAAATAACAGTTAAAAGTACTTTTGCCCAATGGAGGTAGTTAAAAGTACTTTGGACTAAGTTTTTCCGTCAAAAGTGGTTTTGACTGGTAGTATCAGTCAAAACTCTTAAAAAGTTAAGGTGTTCGATAAAAATAACGACAAACGCACATATAAACTTTTATATTAGGTACTCATTATTAGTGGAGAACGTGCTGATATTAGAACAAAAATGAGTGACTACGAAAAAAAATAACGCTTTTTGCAAAGAATTTTAGCGATAGAAGATATGAAAGATAGTCATGTCAATGTGATGACAAAAGAAAAACTTTGAAAAGTTTGCAATGGATGTGTAAGAAGCGAAATTTGATGAAAAAAAAAACTCCTTTACAGTACAGTAGACCACAACGCTTTAACATCATTGAAGTTTGTGGTATAAAAAAAATTAGTTACAAACACAGAACTTGTCAAATATTTTTTGCCGGCTGAGGAAATCTACGACATTATTGATGCTGCTCATATTTCTATAGAGCATGGTGGTCGCGATAGACTTAAGAATGAAACGGCAAAGAAGTACGTTAAACTATTAAAAAAACAAGTATATTACTTACGATTCATAAATTATACAATCACGAATTATGTTTTGTTTTAATTTTAAGTAAAGTTAAAAATTATTTAAGAAAAAAGATTAAAGTAATATAGGTACCGTGTTTTTATAACCTGTGAATTTTCTGATTACCTATTTTAATGACAATTTTGAAGTGTATGTTTTCTTTGTATTAATTTTAATGCCAAACTTTTCGTAATACACGAATTAATAATAATTATAATTAATTCACATTTAATAAATATCTTTTTTATTCACATCTAACGAGTTAATAGTGCTTTTGACTGATGCTTTATTGCAGTCAAAACTAGTTTTGACGAAGAGCATCAGTCAAAAGTACTTTTAACCGCAAATTGGCAGTCAAAAGTACTAATAACCAATAATTTTCAGTCAAAACCACTTTTGACCAACCTGTTCAGTCAAAAGTACTTTTGACTGATTTTGCTAGTCAATAGTACTTTTGACTGGTTAAGAGTTTTGACTGCAACATATATATGTTGTAAAAGTACTTTTGACTGATTTTGCTAGTCAATAGTACTTTTGACTGGTTAAGAGTTTTGACTGCAACATATATATATTATAGATTCATATAAACATTATCGACATAATATGATTTTTTCGTATGATTAATACTATTTTCACAAAAAAAATAACAATATATTTATTCGCTTGTTTTTTTTACTCCTTTCGAATGGCTTTTGGAATTATGGAATTCCAAATAACCATTTAGAATCAACAAGGTTATTCGTCTGATTGTGGTCTAGCTTCACAAGAATCCAAGTCTTGTTTTTCTTCAAAGCATGTCACAATTTGGTGTATTTCCTCTATCAATGATATCTGTGTTTTTAGTGCAAATTAAAACGAAAATAAATACTTTATTTTATCACTCATAGTATACGATTATTACTACCGAACCCTTAATGCCATGTACTCACACTCCCCAACTTAGAGAGCTGCCCTAAACGTTATAGGGCTGCTCTCTAAGTGGGTGACGTACAATTAGGACACAAGTTTCAACATTGGAAACTTGATAAGCTGATTGAAACTATATCAGTTCTAATGCAAAGTGAAGGGCTCTGTCATGATGAGGTGGTCTGTCATGGTGGAACACTACTCACGCTCTATGGTAGTGCTAGAGGGCGTATCAGTTTTACTGACTAAAATCCACTTGTGTTCTTTAATTGCTTCTTTTGTTTTAGGGCCACGATCACTTTTTCAAACGTTCGCGTAGTCCTATTAAGCGTTGCTAATACCTGGGGCCCTTATGTTTTGCTGACATCTCTCTCGCACGCGAGAACGCACGGTCGACACGGGTTTGGTCCTGCGCTTACGGTGGCAGGAAATTACCCTACGACTCCTAACGGCCAGGGCATTTTCTTCAGCGGCGGATGGGGCGTGAGGATGTACACGGTGAAGCATGCGGTGAAAATCTACCCCGGTTTGGCAGAGCACTGCCGTGTCCTTGTCATGACCTCTTGCGATCGGCCCAGGTTCAAGTCATGATGCGGGGCGAGAGATAATGGAAAGCAATCTCGTTCTTCTGCGAAGCAGTAACGCAAGTGAAGTAGGCGGCTGAAAGAAATATTAGGATATTGTGGGGACGGAATGAAAGACTTCGTTTTCTTAAATTTTAGGTTTGTATTGTATGAAGCGCTTAATGATATATTTTAATATAAAATGACATCCAGACTTTTGTTGACATCTCTAATGAATCTTGTTTTCGTTTATTTATCTATACTTTTTATCCGACTGTAAGAAGGGAATCCATATTAAATAGAATTTTCATGGGTCCCGACTGTTGCAGTCAATTTGTTCCGTATTAGAATTTATTATTTTTGTTTTATTTAAATTGGTTTTTACGCTACTGGACTGAACTTGTTTTTTTCTTTTGAGTTTTTATCTCAAGTTATTTTTTACGCAGTCGGTTTTTTTTAACCATAAATTTTAAATTTACTTCTTACTTCTTGCCAGTTTGTATATTTGTGGCCTCTATGGATGCCACAATAATCTCATGCCCCAGCCATCACTGCAGATAAAACCCTGGGTTTCGGTAGTCGCAGAGCGATTCCCGGCTACCATAGGCGTAGGTTTGCAGATGGCCCCAATGGGTATCTCAATGGGACCATACCCGGGTCGACGGCACGTTGTGTCTCAAAGAGATGTTAGCAGAAAATAATTTCCTTCACCCTGAATAGTGGTTGCGAGTATTTGCCGTTGTTCATGTTTATACAATTTTTTGTACTAAACAACAAATAACACAAAAAGAAATGTTTGTCTGAAAACATCACCTAAATCGGTTATTATGAAGCAGCAATGAGTATCAATCACATAATAGCAAATCCGATTTTTATTAAGTACATCGTATGTGTCTGTCAAGAAAATTCTTTCTATTTGGATTCTGGGAAAAAAAATCTTTTTGATACATAAATAAGAAAAACAAGAAATAAGAAAAATAATTGAGTCAACTACCCAATTGTATAACAAACACAAAAACCAACATCTAATATGATTTTGATTAATAATTCCCCATTCAGAGAAAGTTACAAATAAGTTTGACTTTTGTATCGTGCCTCTGAAACTAACAATATAATTATTGGAATTTGTTTCCGTACTTATGTTGGGATTTAACTAAGTTTTAATAACTTTAAAAGTAGGACGTTGACTTTAATATTGAATTTAAACTTTTAATAGGAACTCAATCACTTCTGAAGGCTTTGTTGATTGTAGCAAAATTTGTAATTTGTTGCAAAATTGTCCATCTTTGACAATTTGTAATTTCACATTGTATTGTATGTTACAGTAAAACGGGGTGAATAGAAACGCAGCAGGGGTGAATAGAAACAAAACTTGGTTTGATTTTTCACTTTGATACTATATTATCGACTTCTAACAAAGCATCGACTTTTTATAATAACAATTCATTAATAAATTGATACAATTAAATGCTAAAAAAAATATTCAAATATCGTGAAAATACTCTTTGAAGTTTTGTTTCTATTTGCCCCTGCTGCGTTTCTATTCACCTCATTTGACTGTAGTTTTGTTTTTTGGAAGGAAATTATCAAAAAACTCTTTCCTCTCCGGGTGGAGTGAGAGGGAGGTCCACTATTTGTAATTTCGCATTTGTATTGCAAGGTAGTTTGGTTTTTTGGAAGGAAATTATTAAATAATTCTTAAGTGCGCCTCACCATCAATGATTGCATCTCTGCTTACCATCAGATGGGATCGCAGTCAAGCACTGGTTTATATCAATAAAATAATAATAATAATAATAACTCTTCCCTCTCCAGGTGGAGTGAGAGGGAGTGTAAGACCGCCTAGTCCGTTCCACCAGACATACCGTGGCGCACCACCAGGTATATGGTGGACACTCAACCCACACCCAAAAAACGTTTAGGTATTGATACATTCAATGTGTGTCCAGCTAAGGAGTTGAATTCCTTGCCAGAGTCTGTGTTTCCTAATTCCTAACGTTTAGGTCAAGAGCAAATATGTTACTTCTAGGCAAGCGTGCTCAATCGAGAAAACATCCAATGACTTCTCTCGCTTTAGGGTGGAGCGAGAGAGCGTGTCAGACTTTTACTGACAAAAAGCACACTTATATTCTTCTTTGTCTTGCGTCCCAGGATCCCGGAATACCCTTTCGGAAGGCAATCTATGGCCCCCAAAAGGACACAGATGGGTTTTAGTCAGTACAACGAGTTAGCAAAATCAGAAACGTTTATTCCAAATAGACCAATTACAGGCACTTTTGAATTATCAAAATGTCGGTCAGAGAAAAAAAAAGTGAAGGAAGTTGCACGTTCCAAAGCGTAGAAGAACGTGCAAGAAACTCCATGGACACTCTTTTATATCATATTATGAGTTACATAAATCTTGCTTACGTATTTCTTGTCGCGTCTGATATATGAGCACAATGTAGATTTAACAATTAAGAAAAAATAGTTAAAAAATAGAAATTGAATTAAGCCACTGGCAAAATCTAACGCCCTAAAAATTTCAATCTGAAATTGTCCCTCCAACTAAATGTAAAAAGAGGTCGTTGTTTATTTTACAAGGAAATCCTAATTCAGCAGAATTTAAGTAAAGACTGTAATTAGTTAAAATAACACGGTAACTTGCGAAGTTGTGTTTTCGAACGAGAAAACTCTTCAACAAAAAAAGATCTTTAGAAAAGAGATTTTTTTATTTTACTTTAATTAATTCGTAATTTGTATTCCAATCCTATTATTATAATTTGTTTGACATGCGCATTATAATCAAGTTTAATTGTGACATTACTTTTATTTTGATATTTAACCTGTAATATTGTTTTTTTTATTTTATATGTCATATCATGCCAATTCATCATTTCAGCCGATAGACGTCCACTGCTGGACATAGGCCCCAAATGTCGCCACAATGAACGGTCCTGTGCGTCTCACATCCATCGGATTCCAGCAACCCTCACCAGGTCATTGGTCCATCTTGTAGGGGGCCAACACTGCATCTTCCGGTACGTGGTCGCCACTCCTGAACCTTTCGGCCCCAACGGCCATGATCTATGCCTATTTATTTTTTTATTCTTGGTAGGTTTGCGCTTGACCGCTATCTCACCTGATGGAAAGCGACGATGCGGTCGACGATGGAACGCGCTAACCTAGAAGTAACCTATTCACTCTTGACTTAAAGATTCCTGTGTTGTAGCCATCAGGGAACACAGATTTAATTACTTTTATTTAATTGATTAAACCCAAAGCGAACCGGTGGCGTTCGCTCTCTCATTGTTTTTCTATTGTGTCTCTAATTACGGTATTCGAAAGGTATTTTCATAATTATTTAGAGCCATGTTCACTCATTTATTTATAAGCTGTGGTTGCCTATAATTGAGTGTGCATTATAGGACTAGGTTACGCGTACCAATTTTTATTTCTAAGTTTTTATTTTTTATTTTGTAACACTCGTTGATGACCCTTAAATCTTCGAGACTCCATTTGGGAATTGAACTATTTACACAGGTAAGTTTGTATGGGACCACAGTGCGCGAGTCCAACTTGCACTTGCCCAGTTTTTTCTAATTCAATCAACATATTTTAGATTTCCAATAATGGACAGATTTGTAATATATAAAAGTAATTAATTCTCTCTATGTTTTTATGCAAACCGATAAATTAATAAAAATAGACTGATAATAATCTGCGAGAGGTAAGAGGAAATGAGGAGTGTAGGCTAGTGTGTTTATCACATTTGAAAAGAATTCTGGATCCATTTTCAACAATCTTCCTTTGATATTATTATTTCTAAACTGTAAATTGTCGCTGTCACTAACAAAACTATTTATTTTTACGTTTCTCTCTTTACGTCCACAAACTCACTCGAGAGCACCTGGCTGGCACATATTACATTTTTCTTTGACATCAGCACGAGTTCACCTACATTCAATTTCCAGTTTGCTAAGCGTTCTTCATGTAAGGGCCAGTTCACACCGAAACGCAACGCGACGCGACACGACGTTGGGGCTCTAGTTAAATAGTTCTTTTGATTATAATAATTTGATATTTATCATAGTATTTCTTACTCTACCAATCTGGTCTGAGTATCGGTACCTCGGTTCGCTTGTCCAAGGGGATGGTGAGGTAGACCGGAACACAACACATCGAATCAACGCTGGATGGATAAAATGGCGACAGGTCACGGGAATAACTTATGACCCACGAAGGGTAAAATCTAAAATTCCGTGATAAGGCCAGTCACACTGTATGGATCAGAATGTTGGGCTGTGAAAAAGACGGATGAAAAAAGTTCGCACGTAGCGGAGATGAGAATGTTGAGATGGATGTGTGGTGTGACGAATATGGATAAAGTGAGAAATGAGTATATTAGGGGAAGTTTGAAAGTGGCGCCAGTGACTGAAAAGTTGAAAGGGAATCGTTTGTCTTGGTATGGTCATGTGAAGAGCAGGGATGAAACGCATGTTACTAAAAGAGTTATGAGTTTACATGTGGATGGATAGAGAGGAAGAGGGAGACCAAAGAAAAGATGGATGGATTATGTGAGAAGTGATATGAAAGAAAAGGGAGTAAGATAGCGTGACAAGTGACAGGACCGAATGGAAGAAAAAAACGTGTTGCGCCGACCCCAAATAAAACAGAACAAGGGCAGGAAGATGATGATGATGACATGTATTTTATTATACCTAATTTCAATGACAGTTCATTCTATTTTTAAATATCTAGTATTTATTTATTTACCGTGCACACCTACCACAGTGTAGTCTTTTTTAACCCAAAATTCACTGGTAGAGAATGCCTTGCTGCATTAAGTCCACCTATGTACTTCACATAAAGTTTAAATAAATATATAATAAACTAGCTTCTGCCAGCGGCTTCGCCCGCGTGAAAGTAGGTTTCTCCTAACAAACTTTGGTAGATATTTATAAGATCTACAATTAATTAGAACATTTTATGGTTCTATCTTTTATAGTTTAAACAGCGTACGTAAAATAAGTAACTTTTCTGGTTGACTTTTTACACCTTGTGTCCGAAAAACTCAAATATCTTACGGAACCCTACTTTTATCCAAAATAAAATATAGCCTATGTTACTCGTGGATAATTTAGCTTTCGAATGGTGAAAGAATTTTTAAAATCGGTCCAGTAGTTTTTGAGCCTATTCATTACAAACAAACAAACAAAGTTTTCCTCTTTATAATATTAGTGTAGATGAAATGAAATTGTATCGGTTAAGCGATTTTCAAAATGCACAAATGCATTTTTTTTTTATTGGGTGGGAAAATCATCTTATGACAAATCCCGCACTTGGGCGGAGCTGAGAGATAGTCTCAGACTTTTAATGACCAAAAACCCACTCCTTTTCCTTCTTTGCCATTTTTTCCAAGGCCCCGGGGATCTTTTTCGCATCACCCATGGCCCCAGTAGGCTTCGACCCTGCGTGGCCCCTACGGTTGCTGACATCTCCTTGAGACGCGCGTGGAACAGTACGCGCCGTCGACGACTTGAGCCCGACACAATTGCATATTGTACTCGGCGTCTAGTCAAGCCAGTTACAATTGTATACCAGTAATTACAAACAGCGATTGCTTATTTAATATGTACAGCCCAGATACTGATTCACGAGATTTTACAACGCTACTTTCGTTAGCTTTCTTTCTTAAACAGCGGCAAGGTTGTCCCCAATTTATTTAGGGCAGTGAAACACGTTTTCTAATTCCATTCGCCTCTCTCAACCGTCAAATGTCAGGCGGTGTCGCCCTCGTGTAAGTAAAAAATATCTCAAAGGACATACTCTCGAGATAAAAGTGCCCTGTATGCTATTCAAGGATATATTCTTCCCGTGTGCCAAATTTTATTTAAATCTTTTTAATAGTTTGAGTTTTAAGAGCAGTGGTGGCCGAGTGGTAACGGCTCCGACTTACGAGTTGTAGGTCGCAGGTTCGAACCCAGCCAGGCGCATTACTTTGTGTAATTTATTTCATCACCACGTCTCTCAAAACGGTGAAGGAAAACATCGAGAGGAAACCGGCATGTTGAAGAACCAAAAATTCGAAGACATGTGACATTCACCAATCCGCACTGGGCCCGCGTGGTGGATTACGGCCCATTCCCTCTCTTAGAGAGGAGGCCTGAGTCCCAACAGTGGGAACATTATAAGGCCGACTACGCTACGCTACGCTAATAGTTTGAACGTGAAGGAGCAACAAATCGACGGTTGAAAGGCTAATTGATCTAAGCGACATTTTGTAAATAGACTTTTATTTATTTAATACCGAAATATATGAAATAGTTGTTTATTTATGAATATTTATAAAGAAAAATAAACTTTAATCCGACCTGCTGCAAGTTTTATAAAATGTCACTTAGATCATTTAGCCT
Organism: Mythimna vitellina; assembly: GCA_949316375.1. Classification (NCBI taxonomy): domain Eukaryota; kingdom Metazoa; phylum Arthropoda; class Insecta; order Lepidoptera; family Noctuidae; genus Mythimna; species Mythimna vitellina. The sequence continues at coordinate 20,129,588 of OX438702.1, read as the reverse complement.
TTCAACCGTCGAAATATACACACACACTTTCATACAAACTTTCAATGTTTTAGATAAAGAAAAGGCGAATTTAATGTCTTAGGCATTTTTTACGTTTGGGTAGAGCAAATACATTGTGGCTGGCTTCTACCACTCGCAGCATTATCTTATGTACTGTGCCCGCATATTATCAAACAGTGCACCTAACGTCGCATCGCATCACACCTCGGTGTGAACTATACCTTAGCGTTCAATGTTGTTAGTACCCAACTACACTTGGTGGCAAGGTGGCACGTTCGTCCAGCTGGCCACTTTGCTTGTAAGTAATTCGTGAACGACATGTAGTGAAAGCCTTTGTTTTGTTATCTTGAAAGACAGTCTAACTAACTTTGCTGATAGAGTTATTTGTACACTAGTACATTGTTTCGTTCGAAACAATTGTGAAATATGATCATAAATTATAGCCGTATAAAATTTGCCAGATTTAAAATATCATTTTGACCGACCAATAAATATTTGGTAAAAGACTTTCTGGAGGTTCTGGAGTGGCGACCGCGTTCCGGAAGACGCAGTGTTGGAAGGCCCCCTACAAGATGGACCGATGACCTGGTGAAGGTTGCGGGAATCCGATGGATGCGAGACGCACAGAACCGTTCTTTGTGGTGACATTTGGGGGAGGCCTATGCCCAGCAGTGGACGTCTATCGGCTGAAATGATGATGAAGATGATGATGAAAAGATTTTCGCCCTAAAGTGTTTCTGTAACTTTTATGAAATCAAATTTCTGCGATCAGATTCGGGATACTTCTTTGAAAACCTTGGCTAGAAAATTTAATACTTATTTGTGTACGCCAGATGTCTAGGACACAGCTTAAGCGCCTTTAGAGTAATAGTTTCAATGCCTGTTATTATTTGTACCCTTTCGAACTTATCATAAAGCGATACGTCGCCAATAGCGAGAGCCCACAATTTCTTTTTTTTTAGCTAAGACAGACTGAGCAATACAGTTCTTTCAAAAAGTAACCTTGTCAATCCTACCACTTTAGGAATGTTTTGTAGTCTGTAATGTGTTTTATTTTTAAGTATTTCATTTACCTAAATCTCTGGTAATTGGATTACCTTAATGTGTTCTAATATTATTTAGTTTAAATAATTTGGGTAAAGATCTGTTCATATTTCTGTTTTTTTTTAACCGTAGAACTCTAGATAGTTGTGAGTTCCTTTATGTTACTAAAACACTATCGACTAAATATTTGCATGCCATCACTAAATGGCGGAATGTGTCTTTGCACTTAGTCTCCTGTATACATTTTACGCAAATAAATGATATTATTATTATTCTTTTTCTTTTATTTGCCTAAATCTTGAGCATATTTCTAAGATAGACTGATTTTGATAATGTTTTACTTACCTAATACAGATTCGTTGTCTAGTAAAGTCCTATTCAGTTCCGACATTTCTGTAGCTTCACTCGTAAAGGATTGAGGCGCTTCATACTTTCTAGGCGGCTTCGATACCGGGTTGACTTCCATTTTCATCCCCTTTTCTGTTTCAGAAGCTTCTGATCCCTCTATCAACACGTCCCCGTTAGAAGAACGAGCATCGTTCTTAATCAGTCTTTTGATTTCATTGTTTTGGGTTGTAAAGTAACATACCACTAGCGCAGCGCCGAAAATTATTACTATTGCTGTTAGACAGCCAACTAAAATGGCGAAGGAGTCAGTATCCATTCCGGCTATGGTACCTACTCCTCCATATCTTGAAAGCACTAGGGTTAAAGTCTTCTCATCGCGACCTCCAGGGTTCTCAGCCACGCAAGTATAGTTTCCTCTATCACTATATCGGGCGTATATTATAGTTAAATTCACCCATCGAATCAAATCCATAGTGTTTTCTGCTACGGTATATCTAATCTCACCGAAAGCCTTCATTTCGATAGTTTTACCGTTAAATCGCCAGCCTACTTCAGGTGGTGGATTTCCGACTACTTTACAAGTCAGAGTCACGTTTTCATCGTAACTTTTGACCGTGGCGTCTGGCACCGGCTCGAGTATTGTCGGCCGGCACGCGAAGTTAGACGAGTCTAATTCATTCCAAAGTTTGTCTTGTACAGATGCTGGTACGGCGCACGACGTGGGAGGGGTATATAGGTTATGACTGATCACCCAATCACGAAACGTCTGAAGGTTGCAGTCACAACGCCATGGATTATTGTGTAAATCTAATCCGGATAAGTTTCTTAACCCCATTAAAGTTTCTGGCTTCATATGACTCAAATTATTGCCATTCAATCTCAATATTTTCAACTGTGGCAAGTTGACGAATGCTTTCGTTCCTATACGGTGTATTCTATTGTTGCTCGCTTCTACTTTCTGAAGAAACTTTAAATTGCGAAATATACCGTCTTCCAACTTATCGATGAAGTTGTTGCTTAAGTTTATTAATCTCAGTTTCTCTGTGCCTTTGAAAGTATCGGGGTGCAGTGACCGGATTCTGTTCTTTGACAAATCTAGTTCGATCATGATTGCGAGAGTTACGAACGCAGTTTTGTGAACTACTTCGATGTTGCACTCTTTGAGGAAGAGTTTCTTGAGATTACTCAGGCCTACTTTCTTGAATGCTTCCTGGTGTAGCTGTTGTAAGTTGTTATTTGAAAGGTCTAGTATTTGAATGTCGTTGCTAAGGTTTGCCGGGACTACTTTGAGGCTTGAGTTGGAGCAAATTGCAGCTTTATTCCCGGACTGCCATCTGCAGTCGCAAGGTCTTTGACACTCCGTCGTAAAGTCCGCTACCGTGGTGGTGAGCAGCGCGAGTGGTATGCACGCGATTCTCATCCATGTCGTCCAGGATTTATGTTCCATTTTGCTGTAATGTTGGTCATTTCCTCGTGCCGTAGCATACCTGGAGCGGGCTCGTCAGCCGACGCATTGGTGTTCTGAAACAAACGGAAAATTGAATTTAAGTAAAAGCTTTCAATATTTATTCGGGGATTCAATTTGTTTGAACAATGGCCGTTTGAGCTGCAAAAAGGAAATTCATAACGTGATAAACAACTTGTATAAATCTTCGTAGTGTTGACGTGAAGTCGCGAGTTGTAAAATGTAGCGATTATAGAAAAAATAATTTAACCGTAAACCGAAAGATAACCGTAAATTAATTAACTTTAAATTGTAATATAAAAAAATCATTCACCATACTTTCAACTTGAATTTTCAAGATTTATGCGTAAAACCCAACGCTATAAAATATAAGCATCACTATACTTGAAATTTTATAAACCAACGCAATAAATATATTGCAAAAAGGAACTTAAGTCTAACAACTTATTGATTAATCCCTTATAGAAGCCGATGTCTTGAAACCGGGCGTGCTAAAAATAATATTTTTTTTTTAGTTTACTTTAAATTATTTTCGAAGAAAATCTTCCACTTTTCGCTACAACCCAAGGTTAGAGAGATTAAGGTCCTTGAATTCCTGAGATTACAAGAATATTTGGCTTAAGAAAAAGAGAGAAATGGCTTTATTTGCAGATCAGGATGTAAGGTTCCACATACCTCTCCATTGAAAAGGGAGGACCCTCCGACTAGACGGGTGTTATGTCTGATTTGGACAACTGCTCAATGCTCAAGACTTTGTAGTTTTAACCCGTCTAGTTTGTATAAATTAGTAACTCAATTTCCCGAGAAATGGCGCTGTCTTTTGGGCTACTTCGCGCTTTTAAGATTTTTCCTAAGTTTATGGGGTCGGGACGGGTATGAGCTATTATATTGTCAAATTGTTCGGTTGGTCTCTCGTTGGCATTAGTGGTATTTGTTCTTGCTCGTTGTCTGTCGTTCATTGACTCGAGGAGTAGTACATCATAAGCAATGATCTTCTAGGCTCGGTTTTGAATCGGCTATAGTGCATCAATTTGGTCAAAATCTACCAAATTAATTCTTAACTTTCTAAAGCATGTAATAAGTCATAGCAAAGGAGGATTGTAATGTTTTAGTTTCGAGAGGCTACAGGCTACTGAAACTTTGCTTTCGGAAAACATACGCTAGGCCAGCTCGAAGTCTAATTGTTATAACGTACAAGGTTGGGTGTTCAGAATAATATTGTAACGAGTTAGATATAAGTGTAAAATTTTCCTCTAGACTTATCTCTCTCTGGCTTAATATGTCAAAGGTGACTTAGAAAGACGATAACTGGTGACCTACTAAATATCCTATCTATTCTAAATAAACCATTTACTGGATTATTAAAATATATTTAAAAAAAAAATATTTTTTTACTATATATTTTTTACTTTTCTTTTACTACCCCTAGCTCTAGTAAATTAATATGATTTTTTTTTTAAATATCTTCATCAACAATGAAGTTAAAAAAAAAATACGCGCTTTAGTTCTGAAGTTGCGGACACCAGCCCGAAATACAAATACAATATTTCAAAGCTGCATATAGGAAAGAAAAGTCCGATGTGAAATTTGTCGTCAAAGATCAACACGGCTGTCTTGTTTTAAGTTATTGTTATATTAGCTTTTGCCCGCGACTTCACTCCCATCAACTGACTACTCTACCCTACTCTACCCTACTCTACCCTACTCTACCCTACTCTACCCTACTCTACCCTACTCTACCCTACTCTACCCAACTCTACCCTACCCTACCCTAGTGATATAGGGATATATTATATTATATTCAAATATTTCTATTCTTCTTATCATCATGCAAATACCTTATCAATTGAAAGGTGAAAGCCAATAACACATTCAAAAGCATCATTCTATCTCTATGGAGAATAATGTTCAAGAAATGCAATGAACAGGAAGCCCACTCATAGTTGGGGAAATGCTAGGCTATATGGTCCGCAAATCTTTAAACTGATTCTGTTGAAGAGAAGTTCAGTATTAAATCCTTCTAACATTATGACTTCGTTGGCCTTGATTCTAAATACCTATTCCTATGTCATGTATCCACATATAATATTGGGTTAGCAGGTATATAATCCAAAGTTAATTAACTTATATAGGTACGCCGACATCAAGCAAATATTTTCGCAGTTCGCTTCAAGTTGTATCTTACAATTTTGTAACAAGCTTCGTTATACATACACGAAACGTGTTACAAAATTCTGTAGCCTTGTATTAGATCAAGTTTCTTCAAACTTAGCAGCCAGAGTAAGATTACTGGATCTCGATCTTTAGACAGAATTTATTATGCTAAATTCTGCCAGCAATGAAATTAGGAACAGTTTCTTTCCAAAATACGAATCGCAGACTTAAAAGGGCCTTCTCGATCTGTCTATTGAAACGTGGGCATGGTTTAAAAGCTCGTTGTTTCATTCAACGCAATGCCGAATTCGTAACATAACAATTGCTTAATCACTACGCTAACCGTGCCTTCAAATTCCTTGGGCACGCCACAATTATGGCGGTAAGTCCCCTCTTTGAGGCGTGGTTGGAAAGACCTCACGGCGTCCTCACCTTCCGCATGACGCAGGCACTCACCGGACACGGTAAGTTCGGGAAGTTTCTGCACCGGATTCGTACGGAAACGACGCCCGGGTGTCGCCACTGTGTGCACCGCCCAGAGGACACGATAGAGCACACGGTGGAGGTGTGCCCCGCTTGGGCAGAGCAACGCCGTGTCCTCGTGGGAGCAATCGGCGGCGGCGATCTCTCGACCGTCCGGACCGAGCCCAAGTCGTCGATAGCGCGTAATGTTCCACGCGCGCCTCAAGGAGATGTCAGCAAATCGTAGGGGCCCAGCAGGGTCGAAGCCTACTGGGGCCACGGGTAGTGGTGAAAGCGAAACCCGGGGTCCTGGGACGAAGGCAACGAAGGAACAGGAGCGGGTTTTTAGACGGTAAAAGTGTGACACTATCTCACGCTCCGCCCAAGAGCGGGATTTGTCATAAGATGATTTTCCCACCCAATAAAAAAAAGCCTTCAAATTCCTCAACTCATTATTTATTATGCTATGCTTGTCTGGTCCCTTCCTAAGCATCTTATTACGTAGTTACGAGAACGAGTCAATTAAAAAGTGGTTGCATAAATCATTTTAATCTTTCAAACGTATAGGAGTAGTGAAAGACCTAAGATAAATTATAACTTTATTTTTTGTTTGTCACTGGAATTTTTACTTTGCTTTATTAAGATGCTTATGATATATGTATTTAAGATGCTCTGATTTTTTATAATGACAGTGTTCAAGAAGTTATTTAATAATAAAAAAAACTATGATAATCTTTAGACCACAACGTCTAAAAAAAAACTGGCCAAGTGCGAGTCAGACTAGCACATGAAGGGTTTCGTACCACAACACGAAAAAAAAACACATTTGTCGTATGGGAGCCCCACTTAAATATACATTTTATTTTTATTTAAATAATATAACTAAATATTCTCCGAATATTTCGAGCGTCTACTTGTTTCCGTTACTTAAATCGAGAAAAAAAACGGAAAAAATATCAAGTTTGTTGAATGGGAGCCCCACTTAAATATTACTGTTTTTAAGTGTTTGTTGTTATAGCGGAAACATAAATACATCATCTGTGTTTTCAACTGTCTAGCTATCACGGTTCATGACATACAGTCTGGGGACAGACAGGTAGACAGTGAAGTCTCAGCAATAGGGTGCCGTTTTACTCTTTGGGTAGGCAACCCTAAAAAGCAAAAGCGTGCTCTTCTGCGTGCGGCAACTCTGCGATTTCATGCTTTAACAACAAAAACAAAAAACAAAATACGTTGATTAAGATTTGATAACGCTTAAGTATGTCATGTAGTCGTGACCTTGGCGTGCAGGACACAGTTTTGCTTTGTCATGTATACATGACTATAGCGGTCAAAAGGATACTTTATTGGTACTTTGACGACAATGTTGCCTTCGCGGGTAATACCTGAGGCCCGCTACCATGAGCTCTTAAAGCGATCCATTTGACGACCTTGAACTACCTAAACTGAACTGTGAAAGGGATGGAGCTATATACGGAGTATAGCTCCAACCCTCTTTCTCGCGCACACGCTTGAAATTTTAATGCGACATGATAAAGCCCTGGGCGAGGTTAGCACAGGAGTGGGTGGCTTTGGTACGAGACAAGAGAAGCTTATGCCCAGCAATGGGCAATATCAAGCTGCTAATTACCCCGATAAAATTTATTATACTATGTTTGCAATAAAAAAAAACCTAGACTTAATTATTTGTGATTGTGACAGTGTAGGCTAGTCAACAGTGTACCCAAAAGCACAATAAAAATAATAATAATAAAAAATAATAAATAAAAAATAAAACAATACTATTATATTATCCAATTATTATCAATAAAATAGAACGTATTAGGCCCATTTTATTTTCAAAGTAAGTTTCATTTAAAAAAAAAAATACAATATTTAAACACGTGATAGAGAAACGCATTTGGATGTACAAAATGACGTCACAATTCAGGAAACCTTCGGTAAACGGGTAAACTGACATAACGTGGGATGGACAGATTGTCAATCCGCATTACGTGGGGCTCTCACACAATGACTTCTGACAACGTATACTGGATCATGCTGTTACAATGATTCGATGATTTTTTACTCCCATTTGTAATATATTTCGTATGAAATATTGATTTTATTGTATTTCACATTTTCGAGTGCTTTTGCCCTCTGAAAGGTTGTTTTATAAATAACTTCTTAAAAAAAAAATATCTTATGGGAGTATGGGACCATTTTGTAATTGGATTTTTTTTCCGTTTGAGAAGCAAGATGCCATGTTACACCATTTGAAAGCTCTCTTGGCCCATAGGGTCCGAGTGTTCATACAATATTTAACGATTTATCCAAATGCTTAGGTGTCACTTCGCGAGCCTCAAGGGCTGACTTTTACCTGGGCCAGAGATTAAGCATTGCCATATACACCTTTTAGACACACTTCCAGTCGACAGTGAAGTCGAGGAATTTTTTGACGACATTTACCTAATTTTTTATCCTAAATTATACACATTAATACATTTTCCATAAATCTATTGCGTTAGTAGTGTGATTGGTTGTACGTGCGTAGATATCTACCAATACCAATTCGCTACCAGTACAGTGCTTCGATTCCCATATATTTGCCTAAAATTATAATAAATAATTAGTTTTAAAAACACTACTAAGTACCTTCTTTTTTTTTCTCGAGGGGAAACCTTCGAAAGGCGCCCGGACTTTGCGGATAAGTCCGAGGAGTTTTTTTTTTATTGGTTGGGAAAATCATCTTATGACATATCCCGCTCTTGGGCGGAGCGAGAGATAGTGTCAGACTTTTACTGGCTAAAAACCCACTCCTGTTCCTTCGTTGCCTTCGTCCCAGGGCCCTGGGTTTCGTTTTCACACTACGCATGGCCGACGGCTACATAAGTCCGAGGAGTGTGGGATTTTTACCGCACTAAAACCACCGCGGTGATCACCATCAGCACATACTACTAAGTATCTAAGTACATTTAAGTATTTCATGCTAAAATCGTAACTTAATATTTTCTAGTTATTTATAAGTATATTGTAGTTATATTCTGATGTAAATATTAGTTAATAAAAAAGTATATAGAGTTAAAAAAAAGTAATCAATTTTAAAGTAGAAAGCTTACAGCCGGGCGGGGAATATTCATTTAGATTATTATTAAAATAAGTCGTAAAGTTTTGTCATAATATATGTAGGCGGTTTTGTATAATCTAACAAACTGAAAATTAATTTCGGATGTGTAGTGGGTGTAGCTGTTTAACATTACAATAAGAGAAAGAATTGTTCTGGCGTGGGCTTTGTATAATTTTCTTGACATTTATAAAGTAATAAATAATAGACAGTGAATACAGAATTAATTACTAAGAAAGAGAAGAAAACTTCATACGACTACTCCTTACTGCGTACGGCTGTTTTGCTTGGACGTGGCGCATATATTTTATTTTTATTTTTTTGTCATGGAAAATGTTTGAATAATGTTAATCTTAAATTTGCGCATTTTCCGGCAAATAAAAAACTTTTCTTTCTATTTCTTTTTTCTAAAAAAAGCGCTAAAAGTTATAAAAAAATGAAAGTGTGGGTTGCAATCCAGGATGAAAATGAAACCGGGGCTGTTATGTTTTGATTGCCATTTTTGGTTTTTGGGGGAACCTTAAAAATGTGTCTGAGCTTTGGGGACACGTTCAACGTATGTGAGATTTTTACCTTACTAAAACCACCCCAGTGATCACCATCAGCACATGGAAAATAACCTTTGTACAACGCTTGTTGGGGCAGCTCCTAACTGTATAGAGATCTCCTAAGCCTCGCTGTGCATGGCATCACGTGATGACTGTGTTATCGTCTTGTCTGAAATCACTCGATAGGTGAACCGAGTCCTACTTTGAACATTATTTGATTTCTACAAGAACTACCTTCACAAACAAAGATAAAAAGTAACGATGTATGCAAAAAACACACGATAGAGGTGAAGACTTTGATAAAAGGGAAAGATAACATTTATTTGATACATACAATGTAGGAAATAATATACCTAAAGGTAAAACAGCCCAGTAGTCATTTCTAACAAAAATAAAAATAATAATATAGATATCTCATTTAGTCATTGAAACTTGAAATATTATTCATGAAAATTTTGAATTTCACACAATAGTGGAGCTTTCCAATCATGCAGCCGATTCATTAGTAGTAAATTTTAGGCCTAATATATAAGTACAACATCAGCATTTCGAACTAAAATGACCTCCTAATTTACTACCTAATTACGTTCACTGATAGTTTAATTACGAAACTGTTCGGTCTGTAATTATTTTACAAGGCTTTATTTCAAATTGTAGTTCATTATTGAGTTAAAATGAAAAGATAGCCTAAAATTTCCTGGTGGTATAAGTATCCTGGTGAAAGGGCTCGGCGCCCATTATCGGCATCGGGAAGGAAAAGGATCCTTCGGCATCCCTTAAAAGATCCTTCGGCATCCCTACATGCAAGCGAATACTGTCAGAAACTATGCTTTGGCATGCATGTAGGGATGCCGAAGGATCCTTTTCCTTGCCGATGCCGATAATGACCGCTGGGCCTTAAGTTGCTGGTTTCACAGTAAATTTTATAAAGGCTAAAGATTGTGAGCGTGTGTATGTTTGTTGCGACATAGCACGGAAAATCGCCAAACTTAAGTGGCAATGGGCAGGGCACATTGCACGCAGGACAGACGGACGTTGGGGCCGAAAGGTTTTGGAGTGGCGACCGCGTGCCAGAAGACGCAGCGTAGGAAGGCCTTCCATAAGGCCTTCTTTCAATAATAATTCTGCAGTGCCTCAGGCATGTTTGCGGATGCGGGTGTGGATGACTTTTATGCAACACATGCGTCGAAATATGGGCAGTGGTAACAGAATCCTAAAGATGATCGCTGAAAGCCCAAAGTCATTAATGTGGGAAAAGTTTATAAAACTGCATGTTTTATAAACTATTTATTTTTTGTGTATTATGTTTGACAAATATTATGATTATTGTGTTTTTGAAATGATTTATTTTAATTTAATTTAATTTCTTGTGAACTAATTGACTAATTGAATGCTTTTAAATATTGTACTAACGTATTTTAAGTTTTGGTCACTAACATAATATGGACTTTGAAATTAGTCTGAAATATTTTTTTTCTTTACAAGGTGGACCGATGACCTGGTTAGGGTCGCTGGAATCCGATGAATGCGAGACGCATAATAACGATCGTTGCTATCGTTGTGATGCTTTTTGGAGGCCTATATCCAACTGTGGACTTCTTTCGGCTGAAATGATGATGATGTATGCTTGTTATTTCTTCACGCTCGAACAGCTGGACAGATTTCAATGAAAATTGGCGTAAAACGTGTCCTGGAACAGGATTTAGAATTAGAACTTTTTATCCCGGGAGAATGGAAAGGGCTATGCTCGGAATTTCCTTGCGTGATCTCATTAGAAATGAAGATATCTGCAGGAGAAGGCAAGGTTACCGACATAGCCCGAAGAATCGCCAAACTTAAGTGGCAGTGGGTAGGGCACATTGCTCGCAGAACAGATGGTCGATGGGGACGAAAGGTTCGGCGTTGAAAGGCCTCCCACAAAGTAGACCGATGACCTGGTGAGAGTCGTGTGATACCGATAGATGTGAGAGGCACAGGACCGGCCATTATGGTGACACTTGGGGGGGCCTATGTCCAACAGAGGGCGTCTTTTGGCTGAAATGATGATCCCAGAAGTATTCCTTATGACAAGTTTGGCAGCAGCTAGTGTTATATAAAATCTTAACTTTCTTACAAGAGTATAACTATTAGGTACACCTACTAGGATTTAAGACAAAGGCTGTAATGTTAGCAAAGGAGGCGGTCGCACGCGCGAGGGCACGGCCTTCACGCTTCAGCAGCCAGGATCCCGATCCTGATTTCCGACCACCATAGGCGCGGGCTTACGGACGGCGAGTAATGAGTAGCTCGCCGTCCGACCGTCCGCTAACCGTCTGGACCGAGCTCAAGTCGCCGACGGTGCGAACTGTTTCACGCGCCTCAAGGAGATGTCAGCAAACCGTAGGGGCCACGGGTAGTGTGAAAGTGAAACACGGGGCCCTGGAACGAAGGCAAAGAAGGAACAGGAGTGGGCTTTTAGTCAGTAAAAGTCTGCAGGTCTAGCAGGAGCGGGATTTACCCACCCAAAAAAAAATCCAATGTAAAAATTACAAAATGATGATTTCACATTCAATTTCATCAAGTACCTTAATTCTAAGGCAAGCGAGCGGAAATCTGTAATATTACTCAAAAGTCTTTCGTTTATAACTTTCAGAACGATTATGAAGGCGAACTTTGCCGGGCCAAAACGCGACTGTCTTAAAAGGAAAGTTTTTTTTTTTTCTGAGAAAATCCCCGAAACATGAAAGCTCTCCTGGATTGAATTGGTAAAGTTGTAATAAGTTTGTATCAACACGGGATGTTAAAGACGCGTTACATTTTACGCTTGAATTCATTTCTGATCGGCTGTTCAGTTTCAAAGCTTTTGTTTTTTTTAGGGTTCCGTGCCTCAAAAGGAAATAAACGGAACCCTTATAAGTTACGATCGTTTCGTTTGCGTCGAACGCCTCGAGTAGGCCACGCCTCCGGTTCCTTCGTTCTGACCACGTGACTGAGCGTTGAGATGACGTCAGAACAAAGGAATCGGAGGCGTGGCCTACTCGAGGCGTTCGACGCAAATGAAACGATCGTAACTTGGCTAGGGGGATAGAACACAAGCTATTAATAAGATAATTCAATAATGTAATTAAGTTGTTTAAAGACAACTTTGACTTACAATTTAATCAATTTTGTCTTGTAGGAAATCATTACTTTTTCCGCTCTGGGTGGAGTGAAATATTTTAGAATGTCAGGATTTAAATCCTAAACTCGTAAACCTCGCAAAATAAAATAAAACAAAAAAAATAAAATTTTACTGGCGTTCTAGAGCAGTAGTGGCTGTTAGAACTACCCCGCCCCGCACCTCAGGCAGGCATTGAACTTAACGGTCACTGTCCAATCTAGAAATCTGTTAACCGACTGCGGACCAGGTTGGCCGCTTTAAAAACAATCTGGCCAAATGGGCCTTTCTCGACCCATCTCTAACACGGTACCAGTGTGGAGCCACTGCACAGGACATGCGTCACCTGCTATGCTGCCGATCCTGCACCACCACCTCCAGTTTTCAAGATTTATTCGAAGCCAATAACAGAGCTGTAAAGGTCGCCAAATACTGGCCTAAACAAAAATAGTTTGAGTACATCGACATGAAAAGAAAAAGGCCGGCCCCTGTCAATTATGCTGACATCTTTGAGGCACGTGTCAAACCTAACGTGCCGTAGATCCGGGCCTAGTCTTTATCGGTTGGCTTTAGCTGTCTTTATGGCTTGCGGACGTCAAGCTACCTAAAGCTTGCTGTCTGCAAGTCAGCGCTTTACGGTGGCCGGGAATTGAACTAGCAATCTTAAAACTGCTTTCTAAGTGGTTTTCAAATCTAACATCAAATATAAAAAAAAAAAACTAAAATGGTCGACAGCGCGTAGTATTCCACGCGCGCCTCAAAAAGATGATAGCAAATCGTAGTGGCCCAGCAGGGTCGAAGCCTATTGGGGCCATGGGTTAAGTAAAAATGAACTCCGGAGCCCAGGAACATAAGGCAAAGAAGGAACAAAAGAGTGGGTTTTAGTCAGTAAAAGTCTGACACGCCCGCGCTCCGCCCAATAGCGCGAAATGTTATCAAATGATTTCCTATCTAAAAAAATCGAATATACCTACCCATACAAAATCAATATATCCACAACGTTTATAAATCAATAGATACCTACATAAATACTCAAAAAATGTCATCACACTTAAAAAAAAACGACTCCCTTACACATGTCAGTAGGGTGTCCATAAAGAGATATATGGCACATTTTAGGGCCAATATGGCACAAAGCAAAGAAGACATAACGGCCATCTTTACCGCAGTGTGGGGAGAGGGGGAATGGTTTTTCAGATGACACGCACGATCATAATGGCCGAATGGCTCTGGTGACCATGGTTTTGATGGTAATTTACGGTTTTTGTAATTTTCTATGCGTTTGGGGTCTTTGAAGCGATAGAGATGGTTGCAGAATTATATTATTAATATAGTCTATTGAACAAAGTAGGTACGCCGGCGGTGACGAGACTTCGACGAATAATGTCGTTGACGCTAGCGTGCTGTGCCATGTGGCCTGCGCTTCTGCAGCAGGACAGGCCATGTTGTCCAAGGCTGTCGAAAGCTTTGCCACAGTAGCACCGATGTGGAGCAACACAATCTGCGCCTAAGCGTAAATAGATCGCGAGCCGAAACGAGGCGTCATTCATCATCGTGCCTAAGCCACCCGACATCCATTCCCCTACAGCCAGCAGACGCGCACGATCAGCAGTACTTGACGAAGTATTCATTAGATTGTTCCGTAAAATACTGCAGAGCGGCACATCCCACCATCTCTGCGAGGACAGGTGGTCGGCCAAATCTGTGTTTGAACAAGTCATTTTCCAAGCGTTAATGCATCGGACAAGCACGGCAGCTCAACATAAACCGTGACCAAGATAAATTATTCCTGGTTAAAGTTTTAGTACTGTGCACCAAGGACAGGAAAGCTGGTAAGCTTCTACTTGCAAGTTTGCGGTCGCCAAAGCCACCTAGCCGGATGGGAAGAGTGGCTTGCTGACATTTAGGATCGAAGATAGTGTGTTCCTAATAATTTGATCGACTTTTTCCAAAATTTGTGGGTAAATTTTGGCCTAAAATAACAGTATCGAATGAGTGTAAAAGCCGAATGTATGTTAATTTTGAAGTCTTTCCGAAACGTCATTAAAAGTTTTGTATTTTCTGTTCAATGAATGTTGTCATCAAAAATAGGGGAGCCCAAGAGGTGAAGAGAATTTCTATCGGTGATTTGGATATTTCGTGCTATTGAGTTAAAATTTTCTAAAATCTGTCAGCCGTTTGGGGGAGGTAATTTTCGCATTTTGAAAGGATAAGTTATAAAAATTAAGATTGAATTATTATTATATTGAATTTGAGGATTTTTTGTAAAACCAACGTTCCTGATATTAGGAATTACTTCTGTATCTTGAGCTAACTTATATACACAAGACACCCAGATCCGGAACAATTATCTGTAGGACATACAGAAATTTCGCTCATCTCATAACCATCTTCTACTATGTCCTACTCATCGCACTGACTTTCTTCACTGTTCTTTCTTTGTTTAGGCTATTTCTCTGTGGAATGCGCTCCCCCAAGAGGTCAGGATGGTTACAAACCGATCAAGATTGAGGTTCGCGAGCATATTCGTAAGAAGTTGGCAGTAGTATCATCACAACTTTAATGTTTCTCTGTTTGTCGATTTCGACCAATTTTTGTTTTTTTTTTTGTATATATCTATTTAGTTAATTAAATTATGTATATATTATATTTACCTATATTGTATTGTATCTGAGATCTTTTTTATATTGAACTTTTTTTCTCTCTCTCTTTTATTGCACCTACCTACCTTTGAATTATCCAGACCTTAGGTACTACCTGTAGCAATATCCTGCTGCTTGCTAAAACAATGGTGTCCATAAAGCATCCGGCAAGACGTAAACTCCACGTGCGATATGAGAACAGTAATATTAGTTTTATCACCTACAAGCCTCAGATTTGTAACGACACTTGGTTCTTGCTGAAGTATTTTTCTTTTGGCATATTATTTTAGAAGTCGGAAAATTGTTCAAGGGTTTTGAAGTATTGAAACATGAGCCATATCTATACAAATATAATATGGACGAAAGATTTATATTTTTGTATTTGTATTTGTAATTAGCTGACCTGGCGAACTTCGTGCCGCCATTACTAGAACATTACAGAACAAAATTTATTTTATAATGACATTTTAATTAGAGATGGCTTTGTATGATTTTTTTTCGTGTTTTTCCATTTTTTCTCACCGTTTCAACCTTCTTTAGACTGTCTCAAATATTTGAAGATCAAAATTAGCCAAATCGGTCCAGCCGTTTTTGAATTTTAGCGAGACTAATGACATTCATTTTTACAATAGAAGATATATATAAGCAGAGGTCGGAATAATTAGATTATACAAGCTTCAGTCAGCAGCTTCACCCGTGTATAAGTAGGTTGGTTTATACAAATTTTGGAACCCCGTTTCATCCCCTTAAGGAGTGTATTTTGGAAAATCCTCTCTCAGTGCTCACACAAGTCATAAAAGGAAACCATGTGCAAAACTTTACGCTCCTAGCCCCAGTAGTTCCGGCCGTGTGTTGTTGTCAGTCAGTTTTTCCTTTTATATATATATAGATAGATATACTTAAAGTTTGCGGAAATAAAAACATAAGAGTTGATACCTCCTCTGAAATCCCGGAGTCAGAAACATGACGATTAAATCCCGGACTTTGAAACTGCAAATTTCTTATTCCGATTTGAATACATTTGAACTAGATTATTATGCTAAAGAATCATATTATATTTTAAAATATTCGCATGAGAACCAAGGTTGCCGACATAGCACGAAGAATCGCCAAACATAAGTGGCAATGGACAAGGCACATTGCTCACAGAACGGATGGCCGTTGGGGTCGAAAGGTTCTGGAATGGCTACCACGTACCGGAAGACGAATTGTTGGAAGGCCTCTTACAAGGTGGACCGATGCCCTGGTGAGGTTGCGGGAGTCTGATGGATGCGAGACGCACAGGACAGTACATTGTGGCGACATTTGGAGGAGGGCTATGTCCAGCAGTGGACGTCTATCGGCTAAAATGATGATGATGACTAAAACTATTAAATTAAGCAGATTTGTTTTGATTTAACAGTGATAATAAGCAACTCTAAAACATAATCAAAGAAATTTCAGCCATGTTCCGTAGGGTCCCAGCAGGGCTGATGCCCGCTAGGGTCGTGGGGATTTTCTGAAAAGGAAACCTGTGATCTTAGAACGCAAAAGGTAACTGAAGGACACAGGTGTGGTTTTAGTCAGTAAAAGTCTGTCACACCTTTCTGATCTACACAGAGCGGGAGAAGTATTTGTATGATTTTCTACCTTAAAAGAAAACTGTGTCCGTAGGAACCGCATGGTTTCACTTCACTTTTATGTTGTTTCCGTTCGACTCCTTTTCAATTGCACTACGAACTTTCTATATAGTAGTTTGACTTATTTTGATTTACTTGGTACTTGGAAATATTTGCTAAAAGGTAAAATTTTCTTTTTTGTTTTTACTGGCTTCCTATTTATTTATTTACTAGCTTTTGCCCGCGACTTCGTCCGCGTAGAAGTCGAAAATGGTTTTATTAGGTTTTTTGAGATAAGAAAATATGAAATATTATTTATTATCTTCGTCGTGTGTGATAGTCCATTGAATTGTATGGCGAGCCATATTGTATCTTAAGATAAAATATTATAGTATCTTAGCCGTGTGCAGCCCCTTAGTGAACTCCACTGCGGGTGACGTAACCTACGACAAACTTATTATTTGCGGTTGGTACAGGAATCGGGTCTAGGATTCGAACCGCAAAATTAAGTTTGTTTTTTATTGTATATACTTTTCCGGGATAAAAAGTACCCAGTGTGGTGCCTAGGATATTAAAGAATAATTATACCAAGTTTCATCGTAATCGAACCGGTAGTTTTTGCGTGATGCCTGAACAAACCGACAGACAGACAAAAATTCTTTTTATCACATTTTTGGGATCGTTGTCGGTCTAGTAACACCCCCTGCCATTTATTTTTTTGATATATTCAATGTACAGAATTTCCACTTCTACAGATTTATTATAAGTAGAGATAGATGTGGTTTTAGTCTTAGGTGACAAGAAATTGCCGGGCCGGTGTCTCGTTTGTGCGTCATCGCGTTGATCACGTCGTCTGATGTGCAATGTTTGCACATTATTTTATTATAGGAATATTGTAGTAATAAGTAAATAATTAAAGTTTTTGACTAATATGCCTATTTTATTTTACAATATTTTGAAGTAATTTATGAACTAGGTAGTTACCTACCTATTTAGGTTAGGTTAAACCTTTACCCAACATGTTTCAACGGAAAACCAGCGCTGGGTGTATGACACCCAACAAATAACAACTAACAAAAGGCACTCAGATCACCTATTGATAAAATTTCATCCAACATTTGAACTAATATTTTCCTCTAGAGATCAGGACGGCCGAAAGTCGATATGCATTTAAGCGGAAGGTGCGGAATCATTTGCTCCATCAATAGCAGAATCGTCTCAAAACTTCTTTCTTTACTTTATATTAATATATATGTATATGTATTATATTAAATATATATGTATGTGCATTTTAATTATATGTATACTATTTTTTTTAAATCTTATTTTTCGTGT
Organism: Mythimna vitellina; assembly: GCA_949316375.1. Lineage (NCBI taxonomy): Eukaryota > Metazoa > Arthropoda > Insecta > Lepidoptera > Noctuidae > Mythimna > Mythimna vitellina. The sequence goes on along the minus strand of OX438702.1, from coordinate 20,111,753 downwards.
AAAATTTTCTTTTTATGCACTTACCATATTGTCTCTTCACCACCCTAGTTTGACTGGTAGAGAATCCCTAAGGCATTAAGTCCGCCTTTGTACTTTATGTTGCATGAAGTTTAAATAAATAAATAATATATATTCTGCCATTACCCCAATCAGTATTAGAACTCATCAAGGCACAGAGCCTCAAATTAGCCGTTAGCTCAACTGACTCTGTCTCAAGACGTGATAAATAGGCAGGTCGACTTATCTATTCAGTTCAGTCAGTATGCTCAGGCCTTTGAAACTAGCCCAGCAATGATTTGTTTGCACAAGTAAAATAATTAATGTTTTACGTAGGCGGGTTCAAAATATAAGTTCAAGGCTTCAGCCTTGGGAGACGCTAGTTAAGTGTTTTTGTTACCTTGTTTTTAGTTGGTCTAATTGTTTGAAATAGCAGGAAAAGGGTTGGATTTATTTTTGTTTTCGTAAAGTTAAATGGTCTTTTTTTAGACGGTGGATATTGGCCTAAGAACACAATCTAATTTTTTGTTTAGTTTATTTTATACATTTTCATTTGTCGTGAAAAGTCGTTCATTTGAGACTCGCACAGAACAAAAAACGGAATATGTAAATTAAAAATATTGCCTAGTGCAAAAACAATAACAACAAAATTAAAAGAAAAAACCAAAATAGCGACATGTGCGAGATACAAAAGGATTATCTCAGCATAAGCTGTGATATTAAAAAAAATTATGCAGCGTACACGAACACGCCGCCAACAGTCGAGAAAATTTGTGAATATTGTCAAATTTTGACAAAGAAAAATAGACACCATTGGACATCAATGAGCCAATCAATGTTTGTGATATTACTGAAAAAAGAATTTAAGACTGAATAAATTTTGTTCCAGGGCCATATTCCAAAAAAAAAGTACAAAGTAAGAATAAACTCACGTATTAATCACCTAGTAGGTATTTATGCAAGATCTTAAAATGTTCAATTGGGGACTTTACATTGTCATTAGCATTGTCAAAAGCTTCTCTTTATTGCACCACTTTTTTTTTGTTAATAAGTACAAATCATCATTTCAGACGAAAGACGTCCACTGTTGGACATAGGCCTCCCCCAAGCAACGCCGCTATGCCCGTTCCTGTGCGTCTCGCATCCACCGCACTCCTGCGACTCTCACTAGGTCGTCGGTCCACCTTGTGGGAGGCCTTCAAACGCTGCGTTTTCCGGTACGCGGTCGCCACTCTAGAACCTTTCGGCCCCATCGACCATCCGTTCTACGAGGAATGTGCCCTGCCTACTGCCACTTTAGTTTGGCGATTCTTAGGGCTATGTCGGCGACCTTGGTTCTCCTGCGGATATCTTCATTCTTTATGCGATCACGCAAAGAAACTTCGAGCATATCCCTTTCCATTGCCCTTTGGGTGACTGTAAGCCTTCTGATGAGGCCCTTTGTAAGCGACCATGTTTCAGTATAATACAAATATTTAAAATTAAAAAAAGAATATGCAATATTTTATAATTAGCACGAATAGTGTGTAGTGAATTGATACAGGCTGACTTGCATTCGCTGTTATTTTTTAGAGGCACTGTGATAGTGAAGGGTTTTGTTACTAAATATGCAAACCACAAGAGTCTTCAATGACAAAACATTACACAGTTACTTTACATTAATATACCTATTCATCAAGACATCAATTTCGTTGATAGCTGCCACTAGTTCAGGCTCCAGAGTAATTTGGTCATCTTTCTTTGTCGCATTGTTAGTTATATTCAATACGGCCTAGAAAAAACATAGAGTGGATATAAAAGGCGGATAATCGGACTGAGTTAGTTTATTGAGGTGGCATAACTGAACCTACACTGTACATTGTTTGGTTTTCCAAATAGGTGATGACGAAGATTTTATTATTATTTCGGCTCTGGTATGAAAGGCAACGAAAGAACAGGAATGGGTTTTTAGTCAGTAAAAGTCTGACACACTCTTTCGCTCCACCCAAGAGCGAGAAGTCAAAGTCAAAGCATTTTATTTCAAATAAATCTTTTACAGGCACTTTTGAAATGCCAAGAAGTCAGAGAGATGTCATTAGATGATTTTCCAACCTAAAAAGAAAACCAGTTGTGAGACAGTACCGGTTAGGGACAAAAAGAATATGTGTGTTTATATACATTTATACCATTTTTATGTTTGTATGTTTGTTGTGTATTTCGTGTAACTAATATTGTAGTGAATCGTCCGGACCGAACCCGAGTTATTGACGGCGTGTAGAGTTCCACGCGCGCCTCAAACAAATGTCAGCAACACCGTAGGGGCCCAGCAGGATCGAAGCCTAATGAGGCCATGGGTTGACTTCCAAAAGTGAAACCCGTGATCCTGGAACGCGAATTGCAAAGGAATATAGACGTGGTTTTAATCAGTAAAAGTCTGACACGGTCTGAAAGTAATAAGATGATTTCTACCCTAAAAAACAACAATGTCTTATTAAAATCTCGTCTCTAACCCAAACTGAACATAATTTTATTCTCCAGCAACAATCTTGTAATTTCAGCTGCTACACGTGCGCGACGTCTCGGCATGAGTCCAACCTATTAACTTAATTGCCAAAGCTTTCGCAATATCTACGAGTAGCTCTTGTGTGTAAACATATCTGCGATATGTTGCGACTATATGAAAGAAAGAACGAAAAGAGAAAGAATATTGCGTTTATAAAAAAACGGAAACTCCTTAAGATTGCCTACCTACCGGCTCCATCATCAGATCAATTCAATGTTACTTTATAGTCAAAATGCATCTAATGAGAGTTCTTATAAGTTTAAACACGGCTAGGATACAATGATTAATTACGGAGTTCCAGTGCCTATCTTCAGTCTCCATCATCATCATCAGGTCAGTTCAATGATACTATTTTCAACACATCTATTCAGAACCCTTTTAGAATATTTGTATTTTCATAGTTGTCTTAACTGTCTTTGTTGTGATCTATGTGAGGGTGAAGTTATGTTGGCTATTTCTGGTCTTCTTGAACATTTCCACTTCATAAACTGTTACATTTTGACTGCAAATGCTTAAGTTCTTGATGATAATATCAAAATCGGTAAATGGTAATTGTATATTAGAGGAGTGCCCTCGATTCCTCACGGATCCCATAATCAGAAACGAATTTTGAAAAAAAATGGGACCAATCTGGAAGCATATCCATTCAGGGAAAAAAATAGTAAATCGGTCCATAAACGACGGAGTTCTATGATAACAAACGATATCCGTGGTAAAAAACATAAAAATACAACAAATTGAGAACCTCCTCCTTTTTTTGAAGTCGGTTAAAAAGAGGTAGTGAGACACCACCCAGCCACTCTTCCTCGTACTAATATTTGAATTGCTAATTGCTGCTGCATTTAATAACCAACTTTGATGCTGTTTTCAGAAAAAACGTTTCCTTTTTAGTCATAATTGTTGTTGAAAATGTTTAGTTAAAAATGTATGTCGAATTGCAAGCTAAGGGCTTGCAATTCGACATACATTTTTACTGTTTTCATACAACCGCTCCTACGCGATTATGGTGACATTACACATTTTTCATTAGATATTTTGGAACCACAGTATCTTGTGGATATCATCTAAGCTTCTATTGAAATCAATTTATAAATTGGTGTACAACTAATCTAGTAAAGACCTCTGAACTTTGCACGAACATTTAAACTTCATAATTCACTCAAAAATTAAAAAGTTAAAAAAGTATAACAATAGAAGCCTTGCAAATTTAATCAAGATTCTGAATTACGAAACTTTAAGGGTTAAAAAAGCACGTATTTCCTGGAACAAGTTTTGTGAAATATTCGAGTAAATCACAGAATTATCGAATGCCAACAGTGTTTTTAGGCATTATATCTCTTTTTTTTGCATAGTATCTTCATCGAACATCGCGTTAGATTGCGTTAGATGAAGCAACAAGCTTTTAAATTATGCTCGATGTTGACGATAGGTGAGTGGAAAAGGAGCCTCTTAAGATAAAATATTGTATAAAATGGAATGAAGATATCCGCAGGAGAACCAAGGTCACCGACATAGCAAGAAGAATCGCCAAACTTAAGTGGCACATTGCTCGCAGAACGGATGGCCTTTGGGGCCGAAAGGTTTTGGAACGGCGACCACGTACCGGAAGACGTAGCGTTGGAAGACCTCCTACAAGGCGGACCGATGACTTGGTAACGGTTGCGGGAGTCCAATGGATGCGAGACGCACAGGACCGTTCATTGTGGCGACACTTGGAGAGGACTATGTCCAGCAGTGGACGTCTTTCGGCTGAAATGATAATGATGATGATCATTGTATAAAATAATCATATGAAACTACCGAATAATTAACATTGATCCGCGAGTATCTCTCCAGATAGTTATCTATTGTAGGATATGTGTGGTGTTGCAAGAAACTCGTGCAACTTCCGTGAGTATTCTTACACGTGGAAACGCAACCTAATAATAATAGTTTGTCACCAACCGGGGATTGTCCTCGAGTGCACTAGCATAGTATAGCATAGCATAGCGTATACAGGGATAATCGTCGGTTGGTACCACGTTCCATTAAAAGAGCCTAAAGGGCCTGGTTTCAGCTCCTCGGTTCTGAAATATATATTTAGTAGTCCGTAGCTCCGAAAAGTAGAAGATGGACGGCATATGCTGCTGCATCCTGCTGTGCCTACGACACAGATATATATTTAACGTCTGCATTGCTCTGCGAAGGTTGAGGAAGTCGTGGAGTATATGAAGATAAAGAGCAACTGGACTCTGATGGCCAAAGGGCTAGATTCGCGCTTTGACACCAACTTTAAGTCATTCGTGATACGCGTCCCAATCCACCATCTACAGATCTTTTTTATTTATTTTTATTATTACTGGATTAGAAAACGTTCTTTTTCTTCCTGCCCTTACCCATATCATTTGGGGTTGGCGCATCACTTTTTTTTTCCATTCTGTCCTGTCACCCGTCATACCACCACTAACTTCCTTTTCCTTCATACCACTCTTTACACAATCCATCCATTTTTTCTTTGGCCTCCCCTCACCATCCATTTGCATGTATACTCAGAACTCTTTTAGTAATTCGCGCTTCATCCGTCCTCTTCAAATGACTATAGTGACATCTATGGCGTCATATAAAAACTAATCCTGCATCATGTAATTAAAGTTCTCCGCGTGATTTGAACATATAGAACAGCTCGAAATCATTTGCTGGGGTTGTAGACATAACACCCGTCTGATCGGAGGATCCTCCCTTTCCAACGGAAGTTTGCGAGACTTTACAATCTGTTCCTCATACCTCCAAACGACCATACTAAGCCAACCGATTTCCTTTCAACTTTTCAGTCACTGGCGCCACTTTCAAATGTCCTCTAATATACTTATTTCTCATTTTATCTATTCTCGTCACACCACACGTGCAATCTTTTTCATCCACTTTTTTCACAGCCCAACATTCTGATCGATACAGTATGACAGGTCTTATCACGGACTTGTACATTCTATCCTTTAACTTGAGGGGCATCCGTGGATCCTGTCGCCATTTCATCCATCCTGCTTTGATCCGATTGGGAAACGTTACATCCTATATTTCCAACATGATCCCTAAGCCATATTTTACAAAATCTACCAGTTGAATAGACACTAATTGTCCAAGTACCCACTAAAATAAAGAACTTTATTACGTCATCACTTACAGTAATAACCGATTTTCCTCTTTTGAACAAAACGACTGTCGACAAAGTAGTCTCCTTATTAATGTTCCTCCTTATCTGAGGTCAGTTCGACCTCAAATACTGACAAAGACGAAAATGCGTATATCCAATAATATATTAGATAAATCCTGGGATGTACCACAGAATAGACAGGTACAGAAGGTTAGTTCAATAAAAATAGAACCGAGAAGACAGTGCAAAAGACTCCTGCCCTGAAATGTAATGACATTTCAAGTTCTTAGGTGGGGTGTTGGTCGCTGCCTTGCATTTCAAGGCCGGGTTTTCCTTTCAGAAGCGAACCCATGGCCCCAGTAGGCTTCGTCCCTGCTGGGCCCCTACGGTTTGCTGACATCTCCTTGAAGCGCGCGTGGAACACGCACTGTCGACGACTTGGGCTCGGATCGGACGGTTACCGGACGGTCGGACGGCGAGCTATCGATTACTCGCCGTCCGCAAGCCCGCGCCTACGGTGGCCGGAAATTGGGATCGGGATCCCGGCGGATAGGGCGTGAAAGCCGTTCCTTTGCTAGCATTACTGCTTCGCAGAAGGAGGCGACCGTGTGCCACTCCCCCTCGCTTCGGAACATGGCCTGTACCAAGGCCCGGCGCGAGAGATCGTTGCCAACGATCGCCCTCATGAGGACACGCCGGTGCTCTGCCCAAGCAGAACACACCTGTACTGTATGCTTCACCGTATTCTCCGGGCGGTCGACGAATCCGATGCAGGACCATCCCAAACTTACCATGTCCGGTGGGAACCTGTGTCATGCGGAAGGTGAGGACGCCGTGAGTTCTTACCGGCCACTCCTCCGTTATGAGGTCTTACGGATCTGATCGGATTCCTGCAACCCTCACCAGGTCAGCGGTCCACCTTGTGGGAGGTCTTGCAACGCTGCGTCTTCCGGTACGTGGTCGCCACTCCAGAACCTTTCGTCTCCATTGACCATCTGTTCTGAGTACAATGTGCCCTCGCCCATCGCTACTTAAGTTTGGCGATTCTTTGAGCTTTGTCGGTAACCTTGGTTATCCTGCGGATATCTTTATTTCTGATGCGATCACGCAAAGAAAATCCGAGCAAGCCGTTACCTGCCAAAGCCACCATAACTGAAATTTTATAGTAGGACATCGTTCGGACCTTCTGTCTCAATTTATTCTATAGTGATTTAGTGCGAGTAATTTCTTATCTCCTAATGTTAATAATATTAATCTGTCATGCGCTATCTTTTCCGGCTAAATCCTTAATATTTATTTATGATATATTGTTCTGTATCTGCTCCATATTGGTTGTGATTTTGCGGTTACTGCGTGGTAAAATCACTTCTTTTTTTTGGGATGAAAAATCATCAAATGACTTCTCCCGCTCTAGGATAGAGCGATAGGGCGTTTCAGACTTTTACTGACTAGAACCTACTCCTAGGTATGGTCCTTTTTTGGTTTGCGTTCCAGGACCCCGGGCTTTCCTTTCAAAAGCGAACCCATGGCCCCAGTAGACTTCGACCCTGCTAGGTCTCTACGGTTTTGCTGATATCTCTTTGAGGCGTGCGTACAAATACTACGCGCTGTCAACGATTTGGGCTCATGGCCCATGGGTCGAGGGTTTTTAAGTCAATAGTGAATAGGTTACTTCCAGGGAAACGTGCTCCATCGTCGGCCACATCATCGCTTGCCATCAGGTGAGATAGTGGTCAAACGTGAGCCTATCATTAATCGAAACCCGGGGCCCTGGGACGAAGGCAACGAAGGAACAGGAGTGGGTTTTTAGTCAGTAAAAGTCTGACACTATCTCATGCTCCGCGAAAGAGCGGGTTTTGTCATAAGATGATTTTCCCACCCAATAAAAAAAAAAAATAGCCTATCATTAATAAAAAAAAGAGTAACAAACATCCAGACATCCATACATACAAACTTTCGCGTTTATAATATTTTGTCTATCAAATAACCCTGATTTCTATACAAACATTGGTTTCAATCTTGTCTTTCCAAGAATAGCCTCAAGGTTTATCTTTATAAGTAATACAACCTATTTACCTACATTTCCACCGAGTCGGGATTTCTAGGTACCAAGAATTTAATAGAATTCCCTAAACTGTATAAAGTGATGATATAATCTATTTGGACAGGAAAGAATTGGTCTAAAGAGTTTCAGAAATGTGATAAGGGTTCCGCAGTTACCAAGTTGAAGCTTCCATTTATTTGGCACCAATAAAAATCTAAAAATACTAACATTCTATCCGCCACAGACTATTCATTATTATATTTTTTTTTGTATCGTATAATGGTTTATTATTATGTTTTTTCTTTAGTTTGTTTATTGAGGGCGGAATTCACCAATAAAACTTATCGCGTTCTAACGTTTGGCTCGCATAATCGCGTTTAGCCGCTGCCACTAGTGTTACTTGTCTGTATTTTTCTTTCATTGTATTTTTACAAGTGATACTAGTGACAGCGGCTAAACGCGATTATGCGAGCCAAACGTTAAAACGCGATTAGTTCTATTGGTGAATTCCGCCCTAAGTTGTTTTTAGTTCATAAGATGAAAATTTGCTAGCTGTTCGCTTAAAAATATCACTAGGTCTAAAGCCCACCACCAGACCTAGTTCTGTCCGTATACTTGAACGTAGTCCTGGACTAGATCTATTTACTTATGAATGGAAGGAGATACTGACTGAATGTCTAGTGATTTGCGAGAATACTGAGTGAGACATTTAGTTATATACCTTTTTTTCGGTGAGAAAATCATCCAATGACATCCCCCGCTCTTGGGCGGAGCGCGAGATAGTGTCAGACTTTTACTGACTTAAAACCCACGCCTGTTCCTTCGTTGTGTTTCATACCAGAATCAGACCCTTGGCCCCAGTAGGCTTTGACCCTGCTGGGCCCCTACGGTTTTGCTGACATCTACTACTACTCTGTGTTATATTTTCTTTAATGTGCTTTACATAATTTGAATCTAATGTAATCAGTGCTATTGACATTTTGTCATTCTAGTTAAATGAACAAATGAGTATTTACAAGGTTTTTTCGCCCTTACACGGAACCCTAAAATGAAAGGCTTACTTTCCCCGAAAAACAATTTCACGACTGACAAGCGTAGGAATGATAAAAATTTGTTTTTGTCGTAAAAGAGAAATCACAACTCTGAGATAGTCCGCCATGAATATTATATGAGAACTTTTTTAATATCTTTGTCCTAGACTTGAACTTACGATCTTAAGAAACAAGGTTAGGAGAACTTAAGGTTGGTCATAATAACATGGAATATTTTAGAACAGATATATAAAATAATATAGTCTATACTTCTGTGGAATGCGCTTCCTCTTGACATCAGGACGGCCACCAGTCTATATGCATTTAAGCGCAAGTTGCGAAATTAATTTCAAAACAAATAGCTTTTTTTTTATTGGGCGGGAAAATAATCTTATGACAAATCTCGCTCTTGAGCGGGAGATATTGTCAGACTTTTGCTGACTAAAAACGCACTCCTGTTCCTTCGTTGCCTTCGTCCAAGGGCCCCGGGTTTCGTTTTCACACTACCCATGGCCCCAGTAGGCTTCGACCCTGCTGGGCCTCTACGATTTGCTAACATCTCCTTGAGGCGCGCGTGGAACAATACGCGCCGTCGACGACTTGGGCTCGGTCCGAACGGTTACCGGACGGTCGGACGGCGGGCTACCCGTTGCTCGCCGTCCGCAAGCCCGCGCCTACGGTCACCGGAAATCGGGATCGGAATCCCGGCGGCGGTTGGAGCATAAGGACCGTTGCCTAACGCGATCGCCCGCCTCCTTTGTTTGCGTTACTGCTGGAGTCGTTTCAAAACCCTTCTTTTACTTTATATAATATATATATATATTATACATTTTTGTACTCTTGTTTTTCTTAATAATCTATTTTCATTTTGTTTTTTATGGACCTGCCATGTTTTCTCTACATCACCTTTGGTTGACTGGTAGAGAATGCCTAAGGCATTAAGTCCGCTTTTTGTACCTTTGTGTTTCACGAAGTTTTAATAAATAAGTGCAAAAAGCATTTAAAGGTAGGCGAAACATCAGGTAGATGATCACCTCCTTAGCCTTTTCCAAACTAGCATCTGCTCCCCTAGCCAAGATACAACCGTTTCGTTTCGATTCTCTTTTCTTTTATCGCCCAGAAAAATTCAAAATTCGAACATTGTTATTTTTACTTTTAAATAATTAAAGTTTTTAAAATAATTACAAGTGGCCAGTGCCTTATATATAAAAACTTTTTTTGGCCAATACTTTCTGAGTGACTTAAACTTCATGTGTACTAGTCGTTCATAGGCAGACTTAAAGCAACAAGGCCTTCTCTAACTTAGAAAAGAACATGAATTGAAAAGTTCACATTTTTGGTGCCAAAGTTCACATTGGTAGTTGCCCGGTATCAAACCCGCAACCTCATATATGAGAGTCGGGTGCCCTAATCAGAGGATCACCACGACACTTCAAGCCAAACATAAAATAGGTACTTAAATTAACCTAGATTGCGTAACGTTGAACACAGAATTATGTAACTTTTCGTTTTAAGATCTCCATAAACCTTGAAATAAAAATCCCTACGCAATGCCGTACTTTCGACCTAATGAGGTCAATTATTGATCTCTTTACCCGAATGAGGTGGCTCACGTAATTTATACCAATTAACTCCCGGTTTCTAAATAATAAACGATACGTTTTTGTAACCAGTCGTTTCTTTAACTTTTTGTTTAGTTCTGTACTTTTTTTTTACAAGATTGATGATTTTTCAAGGATTGGAAGCATTAAGGCCTACAAAGATAGGGATGTCAGCACGGCATAGGATTTTATCGCCAGCCCTAGCCCCCAGCTTCGAGTTAACTCGAATGACGTCATCAGGTTAGATACTCTACGCTCGCATTTTTCAACGCAAGTGTAGACTTCAACTGTCAAAGCCAAGCAACTGTCATTACTGCCGCTTATACCAACCTACCCTGCTAGGAGTTAGAGTTAGTTGAGTTAACTCTACGGTAGCTACTCGAGTTATAAAAGAATGACTCTGGGTTGCAGCGCGAAGCATTTTTGAACGGTTAGAGTAAAGAACCTATCCTACTCTGGTTATTTTTGAACGCAGGGCTGTCAGGCTATGATTGTGGACTAACACTAACTATTATATATTTATCGTGCAAACTGCACTTCTTTGGTTAATCACAGATTCATTTTCCTTTCACAATAATTTCATATACCTAATTCTAAAGCCACAGAAGACGAAGACGCAGCGTTGGAAGGCCTCCCACAAGGTGGACCGATGACGTGGTGAGGGTCGTGGGAATCCGATGGATGCGAGACGCACAGGACCGGTCATTGTGGCGACATTTGGGGGAGGCCTATGTCCAACAGTGGACGTCTTTCGGCTGAAATGATGATGATGATGATGAATTCTAAAGCTGTGAGTTATTTTCTATACAAAATCAATGTACAATTAACAAAACATTGTTAGTTTACATTTGACAACAAATGAATTTATCAAACAAATATGGCGGCGCAGGGCACGTGACGTTCAACCAATCAACGCGCGAGATTCGTTTGGTTCTATACCATTTCAAAATTTAACAGTTTCATTTCGATAGATTATAATCTGCCGAAAAAGAATGCGTTAAATTGTAAGCAGTTGGTTACGGTTCACAATCTTTCGACAGTTTGTGATCTCGCGAGATAGATTAGAATCTAACAGTATTTAAAATTTTACGGTCATATATCCATTTTTTTAATGACTGTGTTACCTTACAATAATTCATGACAGGATGGAAAAATGAAATTTTGCCGACTGTCCGGTAACCGTACGGACCGAGCTCGAGTTGTCGACGGTGATCCACGCGCGCCTCAAAGAGTTGTCAGAAACCGTAGGGGCCCAGCAGGGTCGAGAGGCCTACTGGGGCCATGGGTTCTGCGAAAGAGAACCCCGGGGCTCTGGAATGAAGGCCAAAAAGAAGAAGAAGGAACAGGAGTGGGTTTTAGCCAGTAAAAGTCTCACACGCCCTCATGCTCCGCCCAAGATGAGAGAAGTCATTAAATGATTTCCCACCTTAAAAAAAATTACCGATATGGGAATCAATTTGATGCTTAACTTAAAACATCTTTTTATATCTCAAAATCCTAGTCTTATTTCTAAAAAAAAACAGCTTGACTGCGATCGCACACAACGGTAAGCAGTGATGCAATCGTTAATGATAAAGAAAGAAAGAAAGAAAAAAGCATACTGCAAACATTTTCCATGACAAAGAAATTAATAAAAATAATATATGCGCCACGTCCGAGCAAAACGGCCGTACGCTCAGCATAATGCCGTGTCCACACGCAAAATGGGACGAGTCCACAGCGCGGTTTCCAGCGTGGGCCGGGGCGGTGCGTAAGGCGCACTAGTTAGCATTTACAGATTTACAGAAATCGGACTATGATTTCAATAAGTTCATCGTTCAATAATAAACCCGTACAAACTATGCGACATTACTGTCAAACCTAACATTATTTTCTATTTTAGGTATGGTTTCCGCACTTAGTCCTATGTGGACCATTGTACGTGGGCCATGGCGGCGATAACCTTAGGTGGGCTCATTCCAACCAGCCCACCTCTCTCCAAAAACAGATTAGGCCTCTTAGGTTTTTCAGGGCATCACTAAGGGAGTTCAGGGATCCTAAGGTTCGTGTACGTATTTCAGTTACGCCTGTGCAGTCTAGGAGCACATGTGCAATCGTCTCCTCCCCCTCCAAACACGCTCTGCACAGGGGACTGTCTGTGATGCCTATTGTGTGGAGGTGCTTATTCAACGTGCAGTGTTCGGTAATGGTCTCCGTCACCAGGCGCAGGCCTAAAAACCTAAACCTAACATTGTTTGATTCCAACAAAAAAGGTTTCATACTCGTAAATATCAGCAATCGGCCGCGTTGTTACTTACACGCAAACTGTTTTTATTATTTTTCTGTTTATTTATAAGTTCCTGTTTTGATAAAGGGTTAGTGTTGTGTTAGGGGTAGCGAACCTTATAATGTATGTGTTATGATATGCAGTATAAACATAATTTCGTGTAAGTAAGCCGGGTGAGGTTTTTAGGTCATGTCGTGTGGAAATATGGTATATATACATGTAGAGTGTCTAAGTCTTTAGCTTGTGTCGGGAAGGAGTGAATAAATTAAATAGTGAATTGACTTATCATCATTTCAGACGGAAGACGTCCACTGTTGGACATAGGCCTTTCCTAAGTGTCACAACAAAGACCAGTCCTGTGCGTCTCACATCGATTGGATTCGCGCGATCCTCACCTGCTCATACGCGGACCCACCAAAAATGCCTTATCCTGTACGCGGCCACCACTCCAGAACCTTTCCACCACCGCCGCCATCTTACCAGCGCCGTAAACTCATCGCATTTTGCGTGTGGTCACGGCTTTATGCTAAGCGTTCGGTCGTTTTGCGCGGACATGGCGCATATTTTCTTTGTTTTTTACTTAATATACTTATAATATGTTAATTCTAAATTTGCGCCTTGTTCCGCCAAATTAAACGTTTTTCTATCTTTCTTTCTTTCGGCCACATCAACCGTCTGTTCTGCTAGCTATAAGTAGAAGGGGAGCAATGAGTAGCATTCCGAGCCCAAGTCATCGACGATGCATATTGTCCCACACGTGCCTCTAAGATATGTCAGCAAAACCGTAGGGCCACGTGGAATCTCTGAAAGGGAAACCGTGGTGCTGGAACGTAAAGGGCAACTGACGGACATAAGTATGGTTTAGTCAGTAAAAGTTTGACACGCCCTCTTGCTCCACCCTAGGGCGGGAGCAGTCATTAGAAGGTTTCCAAGATGGGAAAAGGTCTGGCAGATTGACTGTACCTTCAACCAAATGTTTACCCCCGAAGATTTAAGGCAAGGAGTTTTGCTACCCGATATTTAGTCCTGCCCCATAGCCAAGTTACAACCGTTTCATGTCGAATTCCGTTCTCCAATCGGTAACGCCTCGGTGTCAGCAATTGTAGAAAACGATAAGTTGGTAGCCATGTTGACGCGCCTCAGTCGGCCGCTCGTTCTACAATGCCGTTCTACAATAACAAAGGATGTAGCGTTGTATATTGTAGAAACGATAACAATTCATTCTATCATCTTGAATGATGTGAACTTGGCTACGAACTTTCTATTACAGTGGACCCCCGGTAATCCGGCCCCTGTCTAATCCGGCACCCCCTGTCTGTAATTTATTATTGAATATTTTTTTGATAATAATATTCGATAATGCATTCTTTTTTGATTATTTTAGTATGTACATTTGTTTGTACACAATTATTTCCTAATGTAAAGTTATTGCATATTTTTTGTAAGCTCTATAGCATTAATGACGTAAATTTTATAATAAAACGTAAGCTCTCTATTGTGTTGTTTAATATACTAAATTTGACATACATAATGAAGTAAGATTTGTACTTCAGAGTACATATATATAATACTAGCTTCTGTCAGCGGCTTCGCCCGCGTGAAAGTAGGTTTCTCCTAACAAACATTGGTAGATATTTATAAGATCTACAATTAATTAGAACATTTTATGGTTCTATCTTTTATAGTTTAGGCAGCGTACGCAAAATAAGTAACTTTTCTGGTTGACTTTTTATACCTTGTGTCCGAAAAACTCAAATATCTTACGGAACCCTATTTTTTTCCAAAATAAAATATATTCTATGTTACTTGTGGATAATGTAGCTTTCCAATGGTGAAAGAATTTTTAAAATCGGTCCAGTAGTTTTTGAGCCTATTCATTACAAACAAACAAACAAAGTTTTCCTCTTTATAATATTAGTGTAGATAAAGAATCTTATAATTAGATCTGTAATTTGTCGGATTACAAGGTACTCTTTTTTAAAAAATTCCGGACTATAGAGGGTCTTAGGCAGTACTCTATAATCTGACAAATTCGATAGTTCGACACTGCCCTGCAAAATGATTGTCGGACTACCGGGGGTCCACTGTAGTTTGTTCTGACCACGTGACTTAACGTTGAGATGATGTCATTCCCATACATTTGACTAGTTATCGACTAGCGTTAACGATTGCAGATTATCAACTTGGCTAGGGGTGCTGGTTCCTCAAACTTCCGGGATTAAGAGTGATATTATGCAAACTAAAATATGTTTACCATAATATTTGTATATTCTCAGCCGCTACTAATATCGTCGGAAGGGGTAGGAAACCGTAATTACGAAGCTCTGCAAACAGAAACATGATAGTAGAATGTTGTTTTTAAGAGAAAGATGGAAGCAGCGAGTGTATGGGTAAACTAGAGTTTAATTATTATGAGGTTTATGGGATTATTGTTATGAATTGGGAGTAAATATTTAGTGTTTATAATAATGCGCATCAGAAATGAAGATATCGGCAGGAGAACGAAGGTTATCAACACCTTAATATTTGATGGAAATACTGGTCTTGCTAAAGTTCCTATGCTCCTTGAGCATAGAGGTTATTGGTTGTGGATCCACCACCCGTACTTGCACGCGCGAGGAAATGGCCCCCGCACCCCAAAAGCCGGAATTCCAATCCCGCCGGACGGCGAGCAATGGGTAGCTCGCCGTCCGACCTTCCGGACCGAGCCCAAGTCGTCGACGGCGCGTAGTGTTCCACGCGCGCCTCAAGGAGATTTCAGCAACCGTAGCACCCAACCATAGCACCCAACCAGAGCACCCTGGAGGCTCGAAGCCCACTGGGGTCAAGGGTCTGATTCTGAAAGAAAGACTCGGCCCTGGTATAAATGGCAACGAAGGAACAGGAGTGGGTTTTTACTGCACTATCTCCCGCTGTGCCCAAGATCGGGGGATGCCATTGGATGATTTTCCTACCAAAAAAGAAACCATCGTCCACCATGCCGATCTGGTTACTTCACCCAGCACTCTATTGTCGCCGTCCACTACCATGTAGTCCTTTTTTAAGTAATTAGTTATTCTAATAGTAAACAAATACATAGGGCATCGACCTAGTACAATGGTAGCGTACCTGTATTAGTATCTACGCACACATAATACTAAAAATCTACGCTCAGCTCATAACCGTCTTCTATGTCCAACTCATCGAACTGACTTCCTTCACTGTTCTTTCTATTTTATTATACTAGTCAATAGGATTATTATTCAGGATAAATTTTCTATAACACACATCGTCATCTCGGTCTCGTCTGACGTGACTGAGCGTTGAGATGACGTCAGAACAAAAGAATCAGAAGCGCCTACTCGAGGCATTCGACACATGAAAATCGAAACGAAACGGTTGTAACTTGGCTAGGGGGGCTGAAATCGAGTAGCCGATTCCAAACATACTACTTTCAAGATGAGCTATTATTATGTAACATCTAGATGTTACATAATAGTAGCTCATGACTTGACTTTGGCTTTGACTTGTAGTATACTACTAGTCGTATACTACAAGTCAATAAAGTGGGTTATTGAATTAACAAATAGGTTTTAAATAAAGCAAACAAAAGACTCCTGAGTACTCTGTTCAATGTGTTTTAATTAACTACGCTAGATCCGTTCGTTTTTATGCGTCGATAAGGGAATAATGCAGTTTTTATTCCATTAAGTCTTAGTTTGTAGTTATATAATGAAATAAAAATCAAACAAAGTTCCTTGTTGGTTAGAATACGCATAATTAAATTAAAAATCAGTGTAAGTAGGTACTTACCTGATATCTTTCTGTCAAAACCCTTTTTCTCAGGAACACGTGGATGTATGAAGCTGAAATTAATATCAAATACTCAAGATTGCTCAATTCTGCGAGCAGTGGTGGTTGAGTCGTAACGGCCCCGACTTATGAGTTGTAGGTCGCGGGTTCAAACCCAGCCAGGTGCATTACTTTGTGTAATCTATTTTCATCACCACTGCACTCAAAACGGTGAAGGAAAACATCGTGAGGAAAGGGCATGTCCTTGAACCAAAAATTCGAAGACATGTGACATCCACCAATCCGCACTGGGCCCGCGTGGTGTATTACGGCTCATTCCCTTTCCTAGAGAGGAGGCCTGAGTCCCAGCAATGGGAACATTATAAGGCTGATTATGCTATGCTCAATCCAACTTCTAAGTCATCGCAATCAATAAAGGTCATTTATGCTCCTTTTAAGTGCATATTTTGACACTCATTAAGAAATAAAAACCTAAAGGAAACTTCTCGTTGACCTAAAATCTTGAAATTTGGTATGAAGCAAGGTTTCATAACACAAGTATAGGAGGAATCTGAAAACTTTAAATTTATAGTTACGTCACAAAAAAATATTTTTACGATTTAGAAAGACTCGATTGAAAATATTGAACTATTTACCTAGATAAGTTTGTACAGAACCCTTGTAGGTGTGGGAGTCCGACTCAGTTTTTTTAATTATTTGTACACGCCACAGTGGCATGTATACGTATTCAATGCTTCAGTATAGAGCTTTTTTTAAGGTGGGAAATCACCTAATGGCTTCTTCCACTCTACGGTGGAGCGAGAGGGCGTGCCAAACTTTTACAGTTTAAAACCCACCTATGTCTTTCAGTTACCCTATGTGATACAAATGTGATTGGCGGCTGTGACACATATTTATTAACGTTATTATAATAATTAAAATCAGCATTTACCCTCTCATTTCTTCTAACCCTATCGAATGGCTAATTAGTCAATCAATAAGGTTAACAGCGAAATTTCGCAGGGTCACCTGAAACATCCGCCTTAAGAGACTCCTTTTCCACTCGCCTATCGTCAACATCGAGCATGGTTTCAAAGTTTGTTACTTCATCTACTGAATTCAACGCGATGTTTGATAAAGAGGCAACGGTAAAAAACAAAGATAACGTCTGAAAACTCTGTTAGCATTCGATAATTCCGTGGTTTAATCGAATATTTAACAAAACTTGTTCCAGGAAATACGTTTTTTTTTAACCCTTTAAAGGTTTAAAAAAAAAATCTTGTCATTCAAAATTTTGATTAAATTTGCAAGGCTCTTCTGTTGTTATATTTTTTGATTTTTTAAAGTTTTGATTATATTATGAAGTATCAAAATTTATTCAAAATAGCAGATTTCTAGAAGTCTTTACTGGATTAGTTTTACACAAATTTACAAATTGATTTCAATACAAGCCTAGATAACATCCACAAGATACTGAGTTTCCAAAATATCTAATGAAAAATTTGTAATAACGTCATAATCGCGTAAGAGCGGTTGTATGAATATCAATGAAAATATTATGTCAAATTGCATGCCCTTAAGGGGCTCCTATTAGCCGATGACCTTGAATATTTTTTTACTCCTTTTTCCCTATATTATTAACAAAGTCGGAATTAGGTAGAGTTGAACATGTACTTCTTACAACGATTTCATACAGCGAAAAAAATAAAGAGGATGTGCCTCAAATCCCGAGTTATTTTTAAAGAGCAGTGATATTTTTTTGCTCTATCATATATATGGCAGAAACAATTTCTTCCTGCATTAATGACGAGGAGAAGGTATTAACCTTACCTCAGTTGACGTAGAGATCTTTTTCAATGAAAAATACTAACAAAAATTGTATGTTAATTATCTTTGACTTATCTATCTCTGAGGTTTTTATTATTATTCGTCTTTAAACAGTTTTCCGATTGTGATGTTAAGAAGAGTATTGAATCTATCACGTCTAATGCTGTCGGTAGTGACTGTATCAGTCGTAAAATGATACTACCTATCCTTGACGAAATCCTTCCCGTCATCTGCCATGTTCTTAATCATTCTGTATCCTGCGGTATTTTTCCCTCTTCTTGGAAAGATGCCCAAATCACTCCTCTTCCAAAAAAGCGTAATCCCGTTTCCTTCTCTGAATTCCGCCCCATATATATATTACCCTTCCTATCCAAGGTCCTTGAACGATTAATCCACATTCAACTTAGTACCTTCCTTTGCAAAAACCGCCTCCTCAATCATTTCCAATCCGGGTTTCGTCCAGGACACAGCACTACAACAGCGCTTGTTAACATTACGGACGACATTAGACGTGGTATGGAAGATGGAAATCTGACGGTACTTTCCTTATTAGACTTTAGCAACGCTTTTAATACCGTCGATTTTGATATCTTAATCGGCATACTTAACTCTCTTAACATATCTCCAACGGCGATTGATTGGTTTCGTACTTACCTGTGTGGCCGCCGACAACGTATTCGCATTGATGGTTCATCATCATCATGGTGCAATACAACTGCTGGCGTACCACAGGGGGGCGTTCTATCTCCTCTTCTTTTCGCAATTTTTATAAACTCTATTTCTAATGAACTTCTATCATCCTACCACCTTTACGCTGACGACCTGCAAATATATTCGCAAGCTTCTTTAAATAAATTATCTGAGGCCGTTAACATAATTAATAAAGATTTAGCTCGTATTTCTGAGTGGAGTGTGGCCCATGGCTTGAAGGTCAATCCTACAAAGACCAAAGTCATTGTTGTCGGCAGCCCTAGGTTGCGCTCAAGAATCGACTGGACGCAGCTCCCGCCGATTGTTTTTGATGGCTCAAGCATCTTATACAGCGATTCAGTAAAGGACCTTGGGATCATTATTGATAAAGACTTTTCGTGGGGACCTCAGATGCAGGAAGTTAGCCGCAAGTTGTTTGCGTCTGCAGGGTCTTTACGAAGACTGCGCAATTTTCTTCCTACTGCCACTAAAACTGCACTCGCCCAATCCCTCCTTCTCCCAATCCTTGATTATGCCGATGTCAGTTATTTAGACCTAACTGAAGTGCAGCTAGATAAGCTTGAGCGACTCCAAAACTTTTGTATTAGATTCATATTTGGATTGCGCAAGTATGATCATATTTCTGAATTTCGTACCAAGCTCAAGTGGCTGCCTATCCGCCTTCGCCGGAATGCTCATATTTTATCTTTGCTTTACAGTGTTCTGTTTATTCCTACAACTCCATCTTATCTTAAAGAACGTTTCCAGTTCCTTCATGACACACACTCTAGACACTTGAGATCATCGGAGAATTTGAAACTTTTAATGCCCTCGCATTCTACTAAGTTCAGTGACAAATCGTTCACGGTCCAAGCGGTGCGACTGTGGAACGCGTTGTCGCTGCCAATTAGACAAGCCCAGTCACTAGCTTCTTTCAAAAAACTGGTTAAAAATCATTTCCTTTCACTCTAATTGCTATCCTGCCTCTACTGTTTTGTTCTGTTATTGTTCTTTTCTTTTTCCATATATTTGTATGAAATTGTGTTTTATATGTAACAGCTATATTATTTCTATGTATAGTCTAGTATATAATTTAAATTTAATATTTACATTATTAATTTGCTGTACACCGCAAACTACCCCCCTTTGTTTCTATTTCAAATTCTTACATTCCACCCTAAGGTTGTCTGGTAGATATCGCTGTCAGCGATAACACCGCCTTTGTACCCATAGATTTAAGTTAATGTAAAAGTTTTTGTTACTATTTTGGTGTACAATAAAGTTTATTCTATTCTATTCTATTCTATTCTATTATTTATTTGTGATATTGTTGGCCACACGGGATTGTTTAATTAGAACCCGGAAGATACATTAATATCAACATTTCGATGCAAGTATATGAATAACTCCTACCTAATTCCGACCCCTGATTATTACACTTAAACGATAAATCTACATAAATACGGGAGTGTTTTGGTGAGAAAAATTACTTACGTCCACCCGTCAAAAGGCTAGGCGACCTATGATTTGAAATTTTGACGCCGTGATTTACAAAATTTGTTACGGAGAATTTAAAAATGCTAATAATATCTAAAAAAAATTACTGTTAGTAAAAAAAAATATTTGGACAAAAATTACAATCATTATATTCTCTATAGATAGGTATAAATTTTGTATAAGTAATTACTTAGGTAAAAAAGTTGAAACAGAAACAATAAACGCAGACATTTTTTTTTTACTGTTTGTAGAACAATAAATGAAAAAATATTTGTACAAAATTGAAGAGCATTAATCACAGTACTGCCCTTTTAAGGTACTTTATACAAGTTGAAAAACGTACATTTTCAAAGGGCGCTTTAAGAGCGTCCTTTTTGAGGTACGGTATGTTATTATACATCTTTCTCTAGATATTTTGGGTACGCAGCTATCTTGTGAATATTATCTAGGCATCTATAGAAATCATTTTATTAATTTATATAAAACTAATCCAGTAAAGACATCTAAAAATCTGCTAATTTACGTGAACTTTGGCCCTCCATAATGTACTCATATTAAAAACATAAAAAAATACATCAATAGAAGTCTTGCACATTTAATAGAAATTCTGAATGATAATCGTATTGCCTAGAACAAGTTTTGTGAAATATTCGAGTAAAACACGGAATTACCGAATGCTAACAAAGTTTTCAGGCGTTATCTCTCTTTTTTTTGCATTGCTTTTTTATCAAACATCACGTTGGATTGCATTAGATGAAGCAACAAGCTTTTAAACCATACTCGATGTTGACGATAGGCGAGTGGAAAAGGACCCTCTTAAGACATTAAACACATTTGCACCTAACTCAGTGTTACAAAATGTGTCGAGACGAAACCAACACTGTCTTTATGGTCTGTGCTCGACCGAAATATGAAACAATTCTGA
Organism: Mythimna vitellina; assembly: GCA_949316375.1. Classification (NCBI taxonomy): domain Eukaryota; kingdom Metazoa; phylum Arthropoda; class Insecta; order Lepidoptera; family Noctuidae; genus Mythimna; species Mythimna vitellina. The sequence goes on along the minus strand of OX438702.1, from coordinate 20,090,432 downwards.
AGTTGCAATAACCTCAGTTTGTTTTTTTTTACAGGCAAGTTCTTAATAGGCTGAGCATAAGCAGTAAATAGTCATCGCAATTTATCAGCTGTTTCTCAACGGTCGACTGCAGTAAAACCGGTCCCCGACTGCGGCATGAATGTCACAAAACCATCTACGTCGGCATCGAATAATGACTTAGTAACCATGACGTCATTGCCGCCTTCTAACGCAAATAAAATTAAGGAGACGAATGATATCGCGTCAAGTGCTACTGCACTCAACGTAAACTCAAATGCGAACCGAAACGATTATGATGGTAAAAATCATAACGATTGGCAGTTAGTAAATAGACATAAGAAACCTATAAGATATCGCTATACAGGCTCGGCGGGATTATGTCGTGACAATGAGGGTAAATTTAAAGCGGCGGATAGAAAGATACCGATTTTCATAACGCGAATACATAAAGATACCACAGATAAAGACATAACAGATTACATATACAACAAAACTAAGGAAATGATTCTGTTAGAGAAAATATCTTTTAAGTACGAAAGGGAATACAAGGCCTATAAGTTTTTTATATCGGAAAGCAAGTCGTCACTATTCCTTGATAGCGGTTTATGGCCTCAAGGAATCATATTCAGGCGATTTGTAAATTTCAAGCGCAAAATAGCGAACGTCGAGGCGTCGCCGTCGCCGCGTCGTGCCCGGTCTGAGAACGTGGTGGATGGATAAAGACAACTTGTACTCATTGGTTAGCTTCAATTGTAAAAGTGTCAAGCGATCGGTAGACCATGTCAGGCAATTATGTCATACCTCTGACATAATAGCTTTGCAAGAAACTTGGCTACTGCCGAGTGATTTACATTTTTTAAGCGACATTGATCTAGATTATGGCTATGTTGGGACGTCGGCTGTGGATACTACGAAGGGTATGCTCGTAGGCCGGCCGTATGGTGGAGTGGCGATATTGTGGAAGAAGAGCGTCTTTCAGAATGTGTCTATAGTGGAGTGTGACAACGCTCGCGTCTGTGCCATTAAAGTGGAGTTAGGGCAAAGGTCGTTTTTAGTATTTAGCATTTATATGCCTACTGATTGTGTCGTGAACCTACCGGAATTTACGGATTGTCTTAGCTTGGTAAGTGCTATTATTAATAATGAACATATTGAGACAGTTTATTTACTTGGGGACTTTAATGCTCATCCAGGCCAGTCATTTTTTAATGAGTTGAAAGACTTTTGTGCGGAATCTGAGTGGAAATGTGCCGATGTTGAAGTACTCGGACTGTCAGCTGATACATATAGCTTTGTAAGTGACGCGAATGGGTCTAGACGTTGGTTAGACCACTGTCTTGCTACGGAGTCGGCTATGCGAACTGTTGTTGCAGTAGAAATTAAGTATGACGTTATGTGGTCAGATCACTTTCCTTTGGTTATATATTGTAAGTTGAATTGTATTAAACCTAAAATAGTATGTAATAATATTGAACAGTATAATAAAATACGTTGGGGTGAGAGAAAACCTGAACAAATAGCATTATATAATAAATTATGTAATGAACAATTAAAATTAATTGATTTTCCGAGTGAGCTAAGTGAATGTTGTGATTTCTCTTGCGATGATGTGGAACATACCTATATTATCGACAAAATGTATGACGAAATTGTAGACATCCTAGGCCGAGCAGCTAATGACAGTTACTCTTATAGTAATAGGTTACGTAAGAAGAAACCTGTAGTAGGTTGGAACAGATATGTCAGTAGTGCTCACCGGGAGGCCAGGTCTAAGTTCCAGTTATGGATGTGGTATGGCAGACCAAAGTCGGGTCGTATTTGGAGTGAGATGCAAGAAAGCCGTAAAATTTTTAAAAGCCGGTTAAAGTGGTGTCAAAATAACAGTGACCAACTTAAAATGGACATTCTCGCAACGCATCACGCCAAACATGACTTTCGTAGTTTTTGGAAGTCTACAAACAAAGTAAACAGTAGGCCGGGCTTACCTGTGAGCGTTGGTGGCATTACTGATCCAAAGAACATAGCTGAAATGTTTAAAAGCCATTTCACGGTAAGTTCACCATTAGGACCATCACATTCGGGACTTGAGGGTGGGACTCGGGGGCAGGAGCTTAGTGTAAGGTTTACGGCCAAAGATATTAAAATTGTTATCACAAACATGACTCGAGGCAAATCTCCTGGCCACGATGCCCTGAGAATCGAGCATCTTAAATATGCTGGCGTCCATCTTCCAAGGGTTCTCGCTATGTTTTATTCCCTATGTCTAGGCCACTCATATCTACCTCCAGCTATGATGCGGACCGTGGTGGTACCGATCGTAAAAAGTAAAACTGGTGACATAAGCGACGCCAATAACTATCGACCCATCTCTTTGGCTACGGTATTGTCTAAGGTTCTTGACGGTCTGCTTAACTCACTGATGAGTGGCTGTCTTGAGATACATGACAATCAATTCGGATTCAAATCGGGACTGTCCACTGAGACAGCTATTCTGTGCTTGAAGCAGACTGTCAAGTACTTTACTGATCGCAAAACGCCAGTCTATGCTTGTTTCCTCGACCTTTCGAAGGCTTTTGACCTGGTTTCCTATGGTATCCTCTGGGATAAGTTAAGCGAAACGTCTCTGCCAAGCGAATGCATTCGAATTCTTAAATATTGGTACGGGAACCAGGTTAACGTAGTTCGGTGGTCGGGGACGCTGTCTGATCCATACAGGTTGGAGTGCGGGGTGAGGCAAGGAGGGTTGACCTCACCAACGCTGTTTAACCTTTATGTAAACGCACTCATCGAGAGGCTGAGCAGCACGCATGTCGGATGTCATGTTGGTGGAGTTTGTGTAAACAACATTAGCTATGCAGACGACATGGTGCTGTTGAGCGCCTCGGTTTGTGGCCTGTCTAAGCTGCTCGGTATTTGTGAGGAATATGCTCTCAGTCATGGCCTGCTCTATAACACCAAGAAAAGTGAGTGTATGGTTTTTCGAGCTAGGGGCAAGTGTGCGGATAGTATTCCTAGCATTAAATTAAATGGTGAACCGCTAAAAAAGGTTGACACCTTCAAATACCTAGGACATCTGGTGACCTCTGACTTGAGGGACGATATTGACATTGAGCGGGAACGTAGGGCGTTGTCTGTTAGAGCGAACATGATAGCTCGCAGGTTTGCTCGATGCTCGAAGGAAGTCAAAAACACTCTTTTTAGAGCATATTGCACCTGTTTTTATTCGAGCGCCTTGTGGGTTAACTATACTTAAAAACAGTGCAGCGCCCTACGAGTCCAATTCAACAATGCTTACAGGGTGTTGTTGGGGCTGCCTCGGTACTGCAGTGCGTCGGGGATGTTCGCCGAGGCTCGCATTGACTGTTTCTATGCAACCATAAGAAAACGATGCACTTCCTTGGTACGCAGGGTCCGCGCCAGCTCCAACACCATCCTGAGGATGATGGCTGAGAGATTTGACTGTCACTACATCAACCATTGTTGCATGGTTAATGTAGTGACTATATGAATATTGACGTTGTATTTTAATTCAATTTATTTATTGTTTTGGATCTTTAATTGGAATAATTTATTATAATTAATTTTATTTTATTTTATTTTTTGACATGGAAAGGATGAATTGAATTTTAATATGATCAATATCATTGTGTATGTATGTGTGTATTTTGTGTAAATTTGACTGTTATATTATGGGAATCATTTCCTGAAAATAAACGATTATTATTATTATTTTAACATACATATAAATTACATTTTTAAATATTTTTTTAAAAACAAAGCTCATAAAAAAAAACATTTAAAAATATAAAAAATAGTAGCACACCGGCATCGGGAACAGGGTCCAAGCTACCGGAGGTCATGGCTCCTGAGAGAGGAATCTCCGGACTATACGCGCCGTGTCCAGAAGTACTGCCTTCTGAATCAAGCCCTTGATCCAACTGCCTAACGAGAGCCTCCTCAGGTGGTGGTCGAGGCTCTTGGCAATTAAGCCATTGGCCGTCACGATTATCGGCACAATGACTGCTGTGTCCATTTCCCACATGTCGACAACCTCGCGAGCTAAGTCAAGATATTTAGTTTGTTTATCTTTCTCAGCTTTCACAAGGTTCTCGTCATGAGGGACCGCTATATCAACAATCATTGTGCGACGCTCCAGTCGATCTATCACCACTATGTCAGGCTTATTCGCAACAATAGTTCTGTCAGTGATGATAGATCGATCCCAATACAACGTAATGATGCCATTCTCAAGCCTGGGACGAAGGCAACGAAGGAACAGGAGTGGGTTTTTAGTCAGTAAGAGTCTGACACTATCTCCCGCTCCGCCCAAGAGCGGGGATGTCATTAGGATGATTTTCCCACCCAATAATAAAAAAAAAAAAAAAAGAACTGGGTCGGGCACATACCTATAGTACGGTACTTCTGATTCAACAAGATTGTATTTAAGAGCAAGTTGCTGGTGGATAATCCTGGCTACGAGGTTGTGTCTATGCAAATAGTCTCCGTTAGCCAGACGAGAACACCCAGAAATAATGTGTCGGATTGATTCCCCGGGCCGGTGGCATGCCCGACAGATGTCAACCGTACCGTCCTTCACAATGTATTTCCGGTAGTTGTTCGTCATCATAACTTCGTCCATTATCGCACAGACAAAACCTTAGGTTTCCCCGAAGAGGTCACCGAAACGCAGCCAAGATACGGACGCTAACAGGTCTACATCGGGCCCATGTAAGGCCCGATTATTATTATTATTATTATAAGCGTATTGTATGTACGTATGTGTTTTAGTTTAGTTTCCTTTTATGTTTATATTGGTGTAAAATAAAGGATATAATAAATAAATAATAATAAGGAATGGCCTAATCAGCCTTATGATGTTTCCAATGCCACCACACGGGCCCAGTTTGGGTGGGGGTTTGTGGATGTCACATGTTTTCTTTCACCTCTTTTGAGAGCAGTAGTTCTAAAATAAATTACACAAAATAATGCGCCAGGCTGGGTTTGAACCCGTGATCTACAAACTCTTATACCAATACCGTTACCGCGTTACTGTTCGTATGACGATCACAAGTGGTTCTTAAATTGTATCGACATTCACAAGGTGACATCACTACATAGTATAAAACAAAGTTGCCGCAGTCGGTCTGTCCCTATGTATGCTTAGATATTTGAAAATACGCAACAGATTTTGATGTGGTTTTCTTTAACTGATAGAGTGATTCAAGAGAAAGGTTTATAAACATGCATAATATAGTAGAGAAATACAGATTATTTTAGAGGTTTCTAATGTGATGTCGTAAATAAACACATTTTTTGCGCTTACTTTGCAAACGCTGGCTGAACCCTACGAGATAAATCAAAATAATGTACTACAGTATTGTACACCTTAAAAAGGTCTAGAAAAAGGCCGCGATAGTATGTGTTTACCTCTTATGTATAACCCACGATAACCATTTTTATCGTTTATTTTTTACGAGAAATAATGGCTTATTTACGAAGGAACACAACATTAATCCTTATTCAATTAAGTACTTAAAATACATTGTGCATTTAATATAGATCAATATGGCCCTTTACAGCATGTAATTTAAATGAATATTTTCGATGATATTACAGATTTAAAATGAAGGGACATAGCGGTTACGGTGGTATCAACATTGCACCCGTGCGAAGCCGGGGCGGGTAGCTAGTCTTAAATAAAAACATTTCTAGGTTCAGTTCTGTTAACAAACCTAATCGGGCAACCAATTAAAACTCACATTAGTAAAGTCGCAAATATTCAAAAATATTTTACAGTAGAAAATTATAATCTGCCTGAATATTCTCTCGACTTATTCCGAAATTAAGCATAAAGAAACACAATTATAATTTCAAACATTTTCAGAAACAATTAGTCATTTAAACTTGACATCTTCTTAGGAGGATGAGCGTTATACATTCGCGTAATAAAGGCTCTAATAGACAACCGAGCCGCGAAAATGTGACAAAGATGCGACAATACGTTTTAATTTAAATGGAAAATATAGCCATGGAAAAATTTGTAATAGGAATGCAAGTCACTGCCGGAGACTGTGTTTCCTAAAAGCTACCTGAGGCGAGTTCTCAGCGCGATCTATTTGAAGTCCTCAAATAAACTGTTAAAGAGATGGAGCTATATGCGGTGTATAGTTCCATCCCTCTTTCTCGCTTACACGCTTGACATTTTAAAATGTTACGGTAAAGCCCCAAAATTCATTGGACAATTTCCCACGTTAAAAAAAAAACATTTCATTACCGCAAATATATTTTTGTTTACCTTACTATCCGGTACTGAGCTGCAGATTGGAAATAACGAAACTTTAATTTAAACAAGTTTTCAAAATAAATAATTTTTTCGTATAATTAATACTTATCAAGACCATTCCAAAAAACTCAAACACGATAGGGTTATCTTATTGCGCTTATTACTGAGTTCCTATGGCCATCTTCCAGCTCCATCATTAGAACCTGGTTACCATCTAGCAACAAAGTACTCGTCAAGACGGATCAAACAAGTCCAATTCGATGGGGTTGTGTCGTGTAACTACCGAGTTCCTATGGCCACCTTCAGGTTCCGTCATCAGATCAGCTCTATGTCATAATAATTTTCCATTGTCATCTGATTTACACATGCATACAAAATTTCAGCTCAATCTATAATCGGGAAGTGGGTCAAATTTAATTTGCAAGATTCGATTACACAACCATCGGGACGGGTAAAACTAAATAAAAGCTTGTAAAAAGGAATTGTCATATTGTCGCGTCACGCCCATCTGTCGGAATCTTTAAGTCAACTGTCTGTAATATAATTCAGAATTTCAAGGTCACATTCAGGAGGCTGTTTCGAACTCCTAATGTGGTAACCGTACTTATGAAACGAGCTTTACATGCTTGGGATTGAGAAGTAATTTAATTTAACATTCCCCGAAATTGTGTTTTGAGTGAATGTGTGATGTGTGGCCTTTTGAATGGCCCAGAATTTCGGTCTGGATAAGGAAATACATAATATCACGCCTATAGTGATATAGGCATGATATATATCTATAATATATATAGCGCTATAGATCTCAAAGCGAGAGATCTATAGTAAACTAGCTACATCCAAGTTGAAGGTTTTTCCAAATCGTAAAAAAGTTTTTTTTTGTGACGTAACTACAAATTATTAGTCAGAGTTTTTCCTATATTTGTCCTATGTAACCTTGCTTCGTGCCAAATTTGTGTCGCAAAAAACGGGTATTTTGAGACTCTCATGGGAATCAAAATTCATAGGGTACTTTCCGTTGACCTAGAATCCTGAAATTTGGCAGAAAGCAAGGTCTCATAGTACAACTATAGGAAACAATCTGAAAACTGTAAATTTGTAGGTACGTCATAAAAAAACACTTTTTTGCGATTCAGAAAAATCTTCGTAACTCAATTCGGGAATCGAACTGTTTTCATCAATAAGAAAACAGTTCGATTTCCGAATTGCGTAACGAAGATTTTTCCAAATCGTCAAATCATAAGTTTGTACAGATCCCTCAGTGCGCGAGTTCGACTCGCACTTGCCCCGCTTTTTTTTCTATATGAAAACCAAATCCAGGTCTTCATGCGTCGAGCTTCGGGATTATTCTAAAGAGTTACTGCTACCCTAGAACGCAAAGTTTTAGCCACTCTCTTTAGATCCGCCCAAAGCGGTAGGGTTCTTATTCGATAATTTTCCACCCCAAAAACAACATGCGTAGCTGTTATGTTTGTGACTTCAAAACAAACAAGGAAATAATCGGTGTTGAACCCACTCAAACGGTACTTGACCTTTCCAACTAAGGGGTTCGGCACGGAAAATTCCTTAGGAACCCGTGTCTATGGGAACAAACTCATTTTAATTAGGTTAAAAATTACTGTCTTAATAAGTAATCCTTACCCTTAAGAATTTCTTTGGTCTTTCAGTTCGGTTCAACTAAATGTGAAAGCTCACAATATGGGTCTCATCAGAAGGCTTAAAGTCGCCCAATGGGCAATATAAAAGGCTATGCTCGGAGTTTCCTTGCGTGATCGCATCACGAATGAAGATATCCGCAGGAAAACCAAGGTTGCCGACACAGCCTGAAGAATTGCCAAACGGGCAGGGCACATTGCTCGTAGAACGGATGGTTGATCGCGTACCAACACTGCATCTTCCAGGCCTCCCACAAGGTGAACCGATAACCTGGTGAGAGTCGAAGGAATTCGATAGATGCGAGACGCACAGGATCGTTCGTTGTGGTGACACTTGGGACAGGTCTATGTCCAACAGTGGACGTCTTTCGGCTGAAATGATGATCATGATGAAATATGAAAGTATGTTCGTAATGGTTTGCAGTTGTGTTCCTCTTACATACAAAACCAAAACTAAAACTAATTGGCCCAATTTTTTGTGCAATATTCATTTAAATTACATGCTGTATGGGATCATATTGATCTAAACTAAATGCACAATGTATTTAAGGTACTTAATTGGATAAGGATTAATGCTGTATTGCTTAAAATCGCTTCGTAAATAAGCCATTGTTTCTAGTAAAAAGTAAAGGATATAAAATGGTTATTGTGTTTTATCCCTAAGGGATAGACATATACAATTGCAGACTTTTTTGTAGACTTTTTTAAGGTGTAGGCTGTAGTACATTATTTTGATTTATCTCGTAGGGATCAGCCAGCGTTTGCAATGTAAAAGCAAAAAAAAAAGTGTTTATTTACGACATCGCATTAGAAACTTCTAAAATTACCAGTGTTTCTCTAGTATATTATGCATGTATTATACCTACATATAAAGCTTCCTCTTGAATCAATCTATCTATTAAAATAACCGCATGAAAATCCGTTAAGCAGTTTTAAAGATCTAATCATACATAGAGACAGACGGAAGGAAGCGACTTTGTTTTATACAGAAAAGTTTCCATTTTCGATGTAAGAAGACGCCCAGATCCAGAACAAATATTTATTTATGCCTATAAAAGTACAGAGACTTAATGTCTTTAGGCATTTTCTACCAGGCGACCTGTCAGCTATCAGTAGGCCATACTTGTTCCGTGCGGAAATTGAACCCAAAACACGCAGCGCAAAAGTCAATCACTCAACCAACTTCGGCAACAACTGGACCCAATCAATCCGCCCAGACTTATCCAAACTATATTTGATGGACTCGGCTTCCAGTCTAGTTGAATTCCATTTTTGATATGACCCATGTAGAACCGTACTCAAAAATAGTCCGAAGAATGTACTAGAACGAACAATAAAGGCCTACGCAGATAGGATCAGCATGGCAAAGGTTTCAAATTATTACTAATGGACATTTTACCATATCGAAATAGAAAAACGACAAAAATTCCTACGCTTCGAAAGGCATTGATAGACGTGTCACGGGCTCTCGTAGCGGGATGCCGTGATACGCTGCAGTACACAACGGCATGTCGAAAAATGCCGGTGCACACTAACACTCTATCAAACGCTACTTATGACTGAACCCGATACACAATTGGACAGCATAAGCTTTTTTTAAAATTAAATATATACTCATGCATGACTGCGATATCCCACCTGATGGTAAGCAGCCTTCTTCTCTAATAGCAGTATCGGTATCTCTTCATTAATAGCAGTATCGGTAGCACTCATCAAATCCTCCAAAGTGCAGGTGTATGGGCACTCGGAGCATTCTAATATGTGGCTCATGTTATGAACAGGAGTACCGCACTCACATTGAGTATCCGACGGGTCTATAAAACCCCGTTTTGCCAAGTTGTGTTTGCACCTGGGTTCGCAACCGATTTAGTGCTTTCCATATAGGCCACTGCAAATCGCGTCCAGGCGGGAGATGTTCTTGGGGTTTTAAGAAGTCGGATGGTGGTAGGTGATGATCTTCCCAAAGCTTTATTCTTTATGGTAAGCAGTGATGCAATTGTTGATGGTGAGGCGCCCTAGTTTATTAAGAGCCTATTCACTCTAGCCTTGAAGTCATTTAAATTATAATCGGACGAGAAGACCGCTGCAGGCAAATTGTTCCAGTCTTTGTACGCGGTATAAACAACGAGGCGGAACGCTTAGTCCAGACCATAGAGGTTTTAACAACGTAAGGGTGGATACTCGCCGTACGTCGGGTTGTCCGATGGTAGAAAGGAGATGACAGAATCAGTCATGCAATTCCTGCGCACATTCTCCAAGCTGCGGCGGTATTCTTCGTCGTGCCGCGGCATACGTTTCAAGGCGCTGAAATATCGCGATAACAAAGCGTCTAGTGTGTCCCGTCCCGGTCTGCGTAGGCCTTAAGGCAAAAAAAACGAACGATTCATAGGTTCAAGGTTGCCTACTTATATGAGGCACAAACTATCACTTTTTATGACGTTATAAATATTAACTATTTTACCATGGGAGTGTCGTGGCTCGGTTATGGGGTATTGGCACGAGATCGTGTGGATTCTTGTACCATTTATTTTTGGGTAGGTATTTTAAGGCTAGTAACGAAAAAATGATTAATGTGACGTAGGATGCACTGGAGCTTAGATAGAGCGACGTAATTTATAAGATTGAGATTGAGGTTGAGAGTAGCGGAAAACACTTGCCCCCCTAGCCAAGTTACGATCGTTTCGTTTGCATCGCCGTGCCGTCGAGTGTTGTCTCAACGAATGGTCCTGTGTGTCTCGCATGCATCAGATTCCTGCAAACCTAACCAGGTCTTCGGTCCACCTTGTGGAAGGCCAACGCTACTTCTTCCGGTACACGGTTGCTACTTCTGCCCCCCTAGCCAAGTTACGATCGTTTCGTTTGCGTTGAATGCCTCGAGGAGGCCACGCCTTCGATTCCTTTGTTTTGACGTCATCTCAACGCTCAGTCACGTGGTCAGAACAAAGAAATCGAAGGCGTGACCTACTCGAGGCGTTCGACGCAAATGAAACGATCGTAACTTGGGTAGGGGGCTGGTCGTGAGGCACTTAATATAGGAAAGTATGAAACGTAATTCAGTCCGGAATGCCATCTGTCGACCCTTTTTAGGTAAAATATAGGAAACGACTATTTGTATTTTATTCATTTGTCTATTGGTAATTATAAGTCAAACTATACATTTCTTTGTTGGCCAGGTGATCAAACATCTTATTTTGGAATTAAGCAACGGGAAAATTAGATAATTTCTAATAACGCACACGTCATTTTTACAACGCCCGAATGCGGTCAATTTCTGCGAAGTAGCGTATCGTTTCGAATCCATATCAAGCTACCATAGGCGCGGGCTAGCGAACGGCTAGCAAGGGGTAGCTCACCGTCCGACTGTCAGGTAAGGTCTAAGCTTAGACTGAAGTCGTATTCGCTCACCTCAAAGAGATGTCAGATATATTGACGAGGTCAGTTAGGGCCGACGTCTGCCAGGGCTGCGGATTGTTCGAAGGAGTTACCATCGCCTTCGCAAAAAGGGCAACTGGAGGAACACTATGGATTTTAGTCCGTATAAATTTTATACTCCCTTCCACTCCACCCAGAACGCGAGGAGACATTATATAATTTCTAACGTAAAAAAAAAAACAATAAGCGGCTGAATAACACAAAAATAATATTCCACTAGTCTCATCTGTTGGTTTTGCTTGTAAAATGAATGGCTTAATTGGTTGGTTTCGGGTTACACCTAATACAACAATTAGAAAGGTTATGTTTGTACGGTCTACAAATTAATGGTCGATTCTGGTTTGGTTGTAAGCAAGTTACATTTGATGTGCACCGATGACCTGGAGAGGGTCGCAGAAATCCGATGGATGCGAGACGCACAGGACCGGTCGTTATGGCGACACTTTGGGAAAAGTCTATGTCCAACAGTGGACGTCTTTGGGCTGAAATGATTGATGATGATGTGAAGGTACATTTTTTCCTGTGATCAAACAAATTATCAAGGTAGACCAGCGATTTCCATGTGTCTAATAAGTCTAAGATTAAGTTGGTAATGAACTTTATTTTTATGAACTGCCCTCTTTGATTGGTGACAACTTCAGTTAGATTTGGAAATATAAGTTCGATTTAACTTTACATTTAAAATGAACGACATTCAAAATGTAGAAATTTTTTTTTTTTCAATTTGCATCTCTTAATCGTGTTGCCCTTGTCCCGTTTTATTTGGGGTCGGCACAATACGGTTTCTTTCTTCCATTCTGTTCTGTCATCCGTCACGCTATCACTAACTTCCTTTTCTTTATTTATTTATTTAAGGATCACCAAAGAGTGTTACAAAAAAAAAACTTCGAAATTAAAATTGGTACACGTAACCTAGTCCCTATAGTTCACACTCAATTATAAGCAACCACAGCTTATGAATAAACAAGTGAACACGGTTCTAAATAATTATAAAAATATTAAGCATGTTATGACACATAGAAAAAAAAATTAAACATTAAAATTTTAAATTTAATTTTTTTCTTTCACATAGATCACCCCTCACACAATCCATCCATCTTTTCCTCGGCCTTCCTCTCCCTCTCCACCCATGCACAGCTCTGTATCGGATAATACGGTAACAAAAATTATATTTGCGGTTACGATGTATGTATTTAAACAGCTATAGTAATTGAAACTATCATCATAAGTCTCTACCTTAGAGACAAGGTAAAGTCAAGTTTTTATTAACCGTTCGAATACCTTAATTAGAGACACAATAGAAAGACAATGCAAACAGAGGCCTTCGCTTGCAGTTGAATTAAATAAAATGGCTCATTAAAGCTCTTCTTTGAATTAGAAAGTTATGTTAAAACTTTTAATAAGTATAATTGTGTAAATACATACGTGTAATTACCGCAAATATATTATTTCACCGTACAATCTTTGATGAAACCAAGAGTAGCATCAAATAATTAAAACGCATTGCTGAGTGAAGGTTCCAGAATCTTAACTAGTTAACTAGTTACTTATGGCGGGGGTACTCTCTTTTATTATTACTCGAAAAGGTTGATAAAGGAATTAGTTCCTTCCATACTTAACAATAGATTCGAAATTCGCATGAATTATTATTATCACATGTTTTAATAATAGTGATTTATTACCTCGCGATGCGACTGTATTGTTCTGGAATGGCCTTGAAACTTCTGTATCTAGAATTTTCGAGCCCCCCACTGGAAGTGAGTCATCCAGCTCGTCCCTTGCTGCCCCCCCCCCCCCCCAGCGACGACCTAAGCCGAGGTCCGTACCCCACAGGGGGTGCCCTTAGCGTGTAGTCGCTTAGTTTTAAGTTATTTAAGTTAGTTTAAGTAAGCCCTGGCTGGAGGCTTTGATTCTCTAATCGAGGCCGCCACAGGCAAGTCTGGTTAAGCAGCCGACAACCTCCTAGGTGACCTGCGAGAGGCCACTCACGAAAAAAAAAAAAGGAAGTGAGTCAGTTTGAATTCGTCTGAGACTCAAGCGCGATCTACCCAAGTGAAGTGATTTCATCTAACGAACTAAAGACCGTGAAAAAGGACTCAAGTATATATACATTGTGATTTGGTTATCGGTGATTGGACAAATTTGTTATTGTTTGTGGTAATAAAGTTCCCTGTTAGTAAATCGGCATTTAATCACTCATTCACTCAATAAACATGTTTTCTTTCTTTCTTTTCATTCGTAACAATATTTTGTTATACCTTACTATCCGATGCTGAACTGTAAATTATAAAGAAACTTACAAAAAATTGAATTTCGTGGATATGACATGTTATTTCTGTTTCATTTTCTGGATTGCTTATTCTGTAATATTTTTGTACATGAACTCAGAGAAGGTTAATTTTATAATAACTAATATAATGCTGCTCAAACATGTGGCCCTAATATAAACACTATTTATCTAAAACCTACACGAAATCAATCTTAAAATGACACAGTACAGGACCATTAAACAAAATAACACAAAAAACACAGCACTGAGATCGAATTGGTAACAGTTCAATAATCCGTCATCCATCAACGTCACGCCATTATTATACATCACTTACTGAAACATGGGAATTTAAGTACTGCCTACCCAATTGGATAGGTATACAAAAATTTCAATTTTATATCTGAGTAACATATGGCATAGATTTTGCGCAAGACTTCGGGAATATTCAGAAAAGTTACCGGGACCTTGGAAATCTAAGGGTAACTGAAACAGCAAAGGTGGAATTTAATCTGTAAAATTCTGACACGCCCTCTTGCTGTATCCAGAGCGGAAGAAGGTATTCGATTATTTACCAGCTCAAAAAAAGACTGCAACAGGAAGAGGATCATAGAATCAATCAAAAATAATGAATGAAAAAAAAAAAGAAATGAAATGAAATGAAGAAAGAATGAATTATTTTGAATGGATCATTTATATCAAGATACCTTCCTTAGATATGGATGGGTTTCGTACCTCAAAAGGAACAAACGGAACCCTTATAGGATCACTTTGATGTCCGTCCGTCTGTTTGTCTGTTTGTCAAGAACCTTTAAATCGGGAACGCGTAGGGGTATCGAGTTGAAATTAAAACCATATACTCAGGTCTGCGGTCTCTTGAAGATGAGAAAAAACCAAATTACCGCGTTAAAGAAAAAAAAAGATACAGCCGTTTAAGGCGCAAAAAACGTATATTTCGAAGCTCTCAAGGAAATCAAAATTCATAGCGTACTTTCCATTGACCTATAATCCAGAAATTTGGCATGAAGCAAGGTCAAATAAGAAAAATATAGGAAAAAAACTGAAAACTGAAAATTTGTTGTAACGTTACAAAAAAAAACTTTTTGTGATTCGGAAAAATCTTCGTAACTCAATTCGGGTATTGAACTGTTTTCATAGGTAAGTTTGTACGGAACCATCAGGGCGCAAGTCCGACTCACACTTGGCCAGTTTTTTTACATTGAAGTCGGTAGTGTTTTTTTGGAAAAAGTTTTTTATTTTACACTTTTTAGTTGCGGTACCGTCACTAAAAAGTACCCCTTAGTCAAACTTAAAGTGTGAAAGTTTTATAGTAAGGTACCTATAGAATTTAATCATTAAAACATTGCATGACAATTCCAATAAGCCAAGCCACGGCTAGGATACATTGTTTTATTACGGAGTATTCGTGCCAACCTTCCATCATCAGATTAGCTCGATGGTACCATATAGCCAGAGTGCGTCACATGACAATTCTAATAATCCCAAACACGGTTTTCTTTTTGATGAGAAAATCATCCAATGATATCCCCCGCTCTTGGGCGGATTGGGAGGGTGTGTCAGACTTTTACTGACTAAAAACCCACTCCTATTCCTTCGTTGCCTTTCATACCAGGCCCGAGCTTTCCTTTCAGCAACAAACCCTTGGATCCCAAACACGGTTAGGTTCTATTGATTTATTTATAGAGTTACGGTGCCCATCTTCAGGCTTCATCATCATTACAGTGCGATATATCCCCGCCCCCCTCTTCCTTTAATCAGTCTTCGACCATACGTATAAACAAAATAATTATACTTGTTACAACAGTTCTGCTGTGATCCTATGAGAAGTTCTGCCCCCTAGACAAATTACGATCGTTTCGTTTGCGTCGAACACCTCTAGTAGGCCATGCCTCTGATTGCCTTGTTCTGACCACGTGACTGAGAGTTAAGATGACGTCAGAACAAAGGAATCGGAGGCATGGCCTACTCGAGCCGTTCGACGCAAACGAAACGATCGTAACTTAGCTAGCGGAGCTGGTCCATATCTTAGAAGTTTATCGTCAGACCATAACAATATTTCTATGGGACCAACTCAGACCTTTAAGTCAAAAAAATAATTTTCAAATTCGGTCCACAATTGACCGAGAAATCGGTGAACAAACATAAAAAAAATACATTCAGCCGAACATGAAGCTCCTTCTTTTTGAAGTCGGTTAAAAAGGAGAAACTGAGGGACTGACATAACGCAACACCCAAACTACTGAACCTAGAAGTGTGAAATTTTGCATAAGGATTGTTTTTATGACATAGGCGAGCACTATGAGAAAGGATTTTCCTAAATTCACCTCCTAAGGGGAAGAAACGGGAGTCCAAAATTTGTATAGTGTCCACTACTTTTACGCTTTTTATGTATTATCAACTAATCCACAAACACCAGTTTTCAAAGCACAACAGTAGTTATAATTGGATAACACCCACCAACTGTGTTGCCAACATCAATCAATGTCATTTCAATTATACTATTTTGACACTGGCAACACTAAGTGTATGTTGTGTCACGAAACTCTGTGGCACTTTGGCAAAGGTTGCTGAACTGTTTCATGAAAATGGGCACGCCACAATTATGGCGGTAAGTCCCCTCTTTGAGGCGTGGTTGGAAAGACCTCACGGCGTCCTCACATTCCGCATGACGCAGGTCCTCACCGGACACGGTAAGTTCGGGAGGTTCCTGCACCGGATTCGTGCGGAAACGACGCCCGGGTGTCGCCACTGTGTGGCCCACCCGGAGGACACGGTGGAGCACACGGTGGAGGTGTGCCCCGCTTGGGCAGAGCAACGCCGTGTCCTCGTGGGGGCAATCGGCGGCGGTGATCTCTCGCGCCGGGCCTTGGTTCAGGCCATGCTCCGGAGCGAGGAGGAGTGGCAGGCGGTCGCCTCCTTCTGCGAAGCAGTAATGCTAGCTAAGGAGGCGGCCGATCGCGTGAGGCAACGGTCCTTACGCTCCAACCGCCGCCGGGATTCCGATCCCGATTTCCGGCCACCGTAGGCGCGGGCTTGTAGACGGCGAGCAATGGGTGGCTCGCCGTCTGACCGTCCGGTAACCGTCCGGACCGAGCCCAAGTCGTCGACGGCGCGTATTGTTCCACGCGCGCCTCAAGGAGATGTCAGCAAATCGTAGGGGCCCAGCAGGGTCGAAGCCTACTGGGGCCACGGGTAGTGTGAAAGCGGAACCCGGGGCCCTGGGACGAAGGCAACGAAGGAACAGGAGTGGGTTTTTAGTCAGTAAGAGTCTGACACTATCTTCCGCTCCGCCCAAGAGCGGGGATGTCATTAGGATGATTTTCCCACCCAATAAAAAAAAAAAAAAAAAACTGTTTCATGAAAATAGAATTCGTAGAAGTGACAATTTGTTCTAATATAAGTTCGCACTCAAGAGTGGGCCATTATAACGTCAAAACTTAATTGTTGTAAATGACGATTACTGAAACCTCATTTCTGTTTGTTTGAATTTCGTCCATTGAAAAAAATTCAAACGAAAAATAATTAATGATTAGGTTAACATTGTTTAGGCTTGGCCGAACTGCGAGCTCTATACTCGATATTTTATTGCAATCCATATAGATGAAGTTGAAAATTGTCATAGATCAAAATATATCCTGGCGGGCACCCATTGCTCGCCGTCCTCAAGCCTGCGTCCACGGTGACTGGAAACCGCTCTACGACTCCCGATGCCCGGGTACCATACATATTCTACCATCACACACATAATTACATTTCTATTATTCGTATTAAATATCTATAGTATGAGGATCTTTAATTCGGTGCCGTCAGTTGAGTCTCATAGCATAGCATAGTCGGCCTTATAATGTTCCCACTGTTCGGACTCAAGCCTCCTCTCTAGAAGAGGGAATGGGCCGTTATCCACCACGCGGGCCCAGTGCGAGTTGGTGGATGTCACATGTCTTTGAATTTTTTGGTTCTGGAACATGGAGGTTTACTCACGATGTTTTCCTTCACCGTTTCGAGAGCTATGGAGCTGAAATAAATCACACAAAGTAATGCGCCTGGCTGGGTTTGAACCCGCGACCTACAACTCGTAAGTCGGGGCCGTTACTACTCGGCCACCACTAGTCCGAGATGAGACTCATCATTTCTTAATTACCAGTGACTGATATGAATTTTTGTTTTTTTTTTTTGTTATTTATTTATATTGTTTTCACATAATTGAAGCGACTAAAATATAAATACATGACGTATTTAAAAATTCTGGTAACATATGATTTTAAAAAATGCCCATGGAGTTTCTTACACGTTCTTTTTATCGAGATTATAACTATAATAATAATACATTATTTATTTCTGATTCAGTTAATAATATATTTTTAAATGGTTTTTCTAATATGCTTTTTTTAAGAAATATTTATTAATAGAAATAGTTTAGTATATAGAAAATAAATGGAATAATATTAATAATATTCCAACCGCCGCCGGGATTCCGATCCCGATTTCCGGCCACCGTAGGCGCGGGCTTGTAGACGGCGAGCAATGGGTGGCTCGCCGTCTGACCGTCCGGTAACCGTCCGGACCGAGCCCAAGTCGTCGACGGCGCGTATTGTTCCACGCGCGCCTCAAGGAGATGTCAGCAAATCGTAGGGGCCCAGCAGGGTCGAAGCCTACTGGGGCCACGGGTAGTGTGAAAGCGGAACCCGGGGCCCTGGGACGAAGGCAACGAAGGAACAGGAGTGGGTTTTTAGTCAGTAAGAGTCTGACACTATCTTCCGCTCCGCCCAAGAGCGGGGATGTCATTAGGATGATTTTCCCACCCAATAAAAAAAAAAAAAAAAAACTGTTTCATGAAAATAGAATTCGTAGAAGTGACAATTTGTTCTAATATAAGTTCGCACTCAAGAGTGGGCCATTATAACGTCAAAACTTAATTGTTGTAAATGACGATTACTGAAACCTCATTTCTGTTTGTTTGAATTTCGTCCATTGAAAAAAATTCAAACGAAAAATAATTAATGATTAGGTTAACATTGTTTAGGCTTGGCCGAACTGCGAGCTCTATACTCGATATTTTATTGCAATCCATATAGATGAAGTTGAAAATTGTCATAGATCAAAATATATCCTGGCGGGCACCCATTGCTCGCCGTCCTCAAGCCTGCGTCCACGGTGACTGGAAACCGCTCTACGACTCCCGATGCCCGGGTACCATACATATTCTACCATCACACACATAATTACATTTCTATTATTCGTATTAAATATCTATAGTATGAGGATCTTTAATTCGGTGCCGTCAGTTGAGTCTCATAGCATAGCATAGTCGGCCTTATAATGTTCCCACTGTTCGGACTCAAGCCTCCTCTCTAGAAGAGGGAATGGGCCGTTATCCACCACGCGGGCCCAGTGCGAGTTGGTGGATGTCACATGTCTTTGAATTTTTTGGTTCTGGAACATGGAGGTTTACTCACGATGTTTTCCTTCACCGTTTCGAGAGCTATGGAGCTGAAATAAATCACACAAAGTAATGCGCCTGGCTGGGTTTGAACCCGCGACCTACAACTCGTAAGTCGGGGCCGTTACTACTCGGCCACCACTAGTCCGAGATGAGACTCATCATTTCTTAATTACCAGTGACTGATATGAATTTTTGTTTTTTTTTTTTGTTATTTATTTATATTGTTTTCACATAATTGAAGCGACTAAAATATAAATACATGACGTATTTAAAAATTCTGGTAACATATGATTTTAAAAAATGCCCATGGAGTTTCTTACACGTTCTTTTTATCGAGATTATAACTATAATAATAATACATTATTTATTTCTGATTCAGTTAATAATATATTTTTAAATGGTTTTTCTAATATGCTTTTTTTAAGAAATATTTATTAATAGAAATAGTTTAGTATATAGAAAATAAATGGAATAATATTAATAATATTCATTTTTATTCGGGTAAGCGCGTATTACCATTTTCATATATAATTTCAAATTAATCAATAAAATAAACATTATAACGAATACAATTAAATCACAAATGACATTATTATATTAAATCAGAAATATATAATTATGTACTGTAAAATGGAAGATAAATGAAAAAAAAAGAATGAAACGAATTGTGAAATTAGCTTCATATTTATGACTCAAAAACATCTTGACAATTCAAAAGTTCCCGTGAATTATTAATGCTTTGAATCAAGCATCTTAAATACCGTCATCGCTTACTATCAAGTTTTATAGTGGTCACATATTTCTGACTGATCCACTTCTTGACAGTTCAGAAGTGCCTTTGAATGTTTAATTTGACGTAAATGCTTTGTCTTTGAATCAAGCACCTTTGATCCCGTTGTCGCTCACCATCAAGTTTGATAGTGGTCAAATGTGAATCAATATTATAACAACAAAAGTAAAAGATAGAATACTTACCAAATAATTATTATGATCGGCAATTCAGTTTCAAAACTTGACTGATTTTCGCCATATCTGAAATAATGAGAAAAACTGATTTACAAACAATATATTACATGTAGATACTAGGTAGCTAAAAGGCATTAAACTTTCACACTTTTTTTTAGTTACAAAACTTGAACAAACAAGGGCGTTTCAACATTTTAAGACATATCTTGGACTACATTAAGAGAAGTTACCTAGTTTAGATTATGAAATACATGACGCAACTATTTTCAGGGTTCCTTACCTCAAAAGGAAAAAACGGAACCCTTATAAGATCACTTTGTAGTCCGTCTGTCAGTCTTTCAAAATCATTTTCTTGAGAACACGTGGAGAGGTTGAGTTGGAATTAAAAAGTTTACGTTTATGTCGCAAAAAACGTATATTTCGACACTCTCAATGGAATCAAAATTCATAGCATACTTCCCTTTGACCCAGAATCCCTAAATTTGGCCTAAAGTAAGGTCTTATAGCACAGGTATAGAAATAAATTAGAAAACAAGTAAATTAGTCAGGTACATCACAAAAAAAAAAAAACGGAAATTTAACTATTTACATAGGAAAGTTTGTAAGGAGCCCTCAGTGCGCGAGTTCGACTCGCACTTGCCCAGTTTTTTTTTTATTTCAGTAGGAAATCATTAAAACTTCTCTCGCTCTAAGGTGGCGCGGTATGTTCTTCAGTTTTTGCCTAATTTTTTTTTAAAAACCCTTCACTTACCCTTTGCTTAACCCTTTTTTTAAATACTTATTCCATTTGGTCACGCCTACCATGAAAGACGATGTTAACATCGAACGGGAGCGGAGGGCGCTGTCGATCAGATCGAAGATGGTGATCCCCAGGTTTGATAATTCTTTTCAGAGCCTACTGCACGACACTGTACACGTACAGCCTGTGGACCGACCTCCGCGTCCAGTTCGACAATGCATTCAGGGTGTTGTTGGGCTCCCCCGCTATTAATGCGCAAGAGAAGCATGTCGTTGGTGCGTCTAGTGCGGGGGAGGGCTAATAGCATGCCGGCCGTACTTGCGAAGAGGCTTGATTGTTACATCATAATGCATATTCTGTGCGACATATGACAGGCTTGTGATGTAGCTGACAATCTCGTCTTAAATTGATTATAATTTTATATATATATATTTTTTAGTGTGAAATTTATCTAATAACAAATCTCGCTCTTGAGCGGAGCGGAAGATAGTGTCAGACTTTTACTGACTAAAAACCCACTCCTCTTTGTTCTTTGCCTTCGCCCCAGGGCCCCGGATTTCGTTTTCACACTCCACGGCCCCAGTAGGCTTCTACCCTGCTGGGCCCCTACGATTTTCTGACACCTCCCTGAGACGCGCGTGGACCAATACGGGCCGTCGATGACTTGGACTCGGTTCGGACGGTTACCGGACGGACGGCGGGCTACCCATTGCTCGCCGTCCGCAAGCCCGCGCCTACGATGGCCGGAAATCGGCAATCGGAATTTTCTATAATTGGATTTAATGTACCTAAATATTGTGATTTTAATTATTTATTCGTATTTTAATTGTGACTATTCTGCTTGTATTAATTGTTTATGAGTGATTGATAGTTGAAAATAAATTATTATTATTTGCGTACCAGAGCTACGGTAAACCCAAATGTTACTAAAAGAGTTATGAGTATACATGTGGATGGGTGAAGAGGGAGAGGGAGGCCAAAGAAAAGATGGATGGATTGTGTGAACAGTGATATGAAAGAAAAGGAAGTTAGTGATAGTATGACGGTTGACAGGATAGAATGGAAGAAAAAAACGTGTTGCAACGACCCCAAATAAGATGGGACGGTAAACCTAAAAACATATGCTCGTAGGTGAACACCAAAATTTGTCCCAGATAAGGGACAATTGTAAGACTATAACGTTTCACACAGAAAGGCAGAAGGCTGTTAAAAATTCAACAATAGATAGTGGTTGCCTTTGTCGCAGTCACACAAAAGCGAAAATTGTGACCGTCCTGCGGATGTGGGGGCGCTAGATGGGGCATTGGAAATGGACTTTTTGGATTTTTATCGTACCGTGATACCTAGTATAATTATTGGTGTGATGTTCGAGTTCACATGACACTAATATTACTGTCCGTCGTTTCTGGGTTTATTATTGAATATAGAAGATAAGAATTTGCTGAATATTCGGGAATGTTATTTGGTTTAATAATTTAAGAAGATTAAATTTAAGAATTTTATTTTATTTAAAATTATTAGGGTTTAGTACCTCAAAAGGAAAAAAAACCGGAACCCTTATAGGATCACTTTGTCGTCCATCGGTCTGTCTGTCAAGACCCTTTATCTCGGGAACGCGTGTAAGTATCGAGTTGAAATTAAAACAATATACTCAAGTCTGTAGTCCCTTGAAGCTGTAAAAAAGTCAAACTTTGGAGTTAAAGAAAAAAAAAAGATACGTCCGTTTATGTCGCAAAAACACATGTATTTTACACTCTCAAAGAAATCAAAGTTCATAGGGTAATTCCCGGTGACATAGAATCCAGAAATTTGGCATGAAGCAAGGTCTCACAAATAAAAACTTTTTTTGCGATTCGTAAAAATCTTCGTATATCAATTCGGGAATTGAATTGTTTTCATAGGTAAGTTTGTACGGAACCCTCAGTGCGCGAGTCAGACTTGTCCAATTTTTCAGTTATCGATATGATTACTTAAATATTTTGTACCGGTTTATTTTTTTCTTAAATATTTATAGACGCCCGGGGCGTCTAATGTGATTGGTGATACAATATAGCAAATTATTGACTTGTTATTAAGGCGAGTCATTTAGATTAAAATTAATAAGAATAATTGCCAAATGCTCGTTAGTACTTTTTTAATATTGTATTTTTTTTAGGAGAGGCGCGAGGGCGTGTCAGACTTTTACTGACTTAAACCCACTCCTGTTCTTTATTTGATCGGCGGCTGCGATCTCTCGCCCCGGGCCTTGGTACAGGTCATGGTCTGGAGTGAGAAGGAGTGCCAGGCAGTCGTTTCCTACAGCGAAGCAGTAATGCAAGCAAAGGAGGTGGCAACTCGCGCCAGCGAACGGTCCTCATGCCCCAGCCGCCGGAATCCTGATCCCGATTTCCAGTCACCATAGGCGCTGGCTTACGGACGACGAGCAACGGGTAGCTCGCCGTCCGACCGTCCGGTAACCGCCCGGACCGAGCCCAAGGCGTCGACGGCGCGTAGTGTTCCACGCGTGTTTCAAGGAGATGCCAACATAATTGTAGGGGCCCACCAGGATTGAAACCTACTGTGGCCATGGGTTCGTTTCTGAAATGAAAGCCCGGGGCCCTGGAACGCAAGGCAAAGGAAAACATAAGGGTGGGTTTTAATCAGTACAAATCTGACACGCCCTCCTGCTCCGCCCTAGAGCGGGAGAAGTCATTGGATGATTTTCCCATCTAAGAAAGAAAATCCTTTGACCTAGAACGCTGGCACAGAGGCTCTTTTTATAAGAGGTATAAGAAAGAATTTTCCAAAATTCTCTCCCTAAGGGTATGAAACAGGAATCCAAAGTTTGTTTCTAGAAACCTACTTTAATACGAGCTAGGCCACCGGCAAAAGTTATAATTCTTTATTAGTGAAATATATATAATACTAGCTTTTGCTTCCGACTACTCCCGCGTACATAAAATATACTATGTCACTTAGAAATAGAGCAGCTTTCTATCGGTGAAAATTTTTAGCAATCGGACCTTACTTCAGAGATACATACCTCTTACAAATAAAAAATAAACTTTATCTATCTATATATATAAAACTAAATAGCTGTTCGTTAGTCTCGCTTTAACTCGAGAACGGCTGGACCGATTTGGCTAATTTTGGTCTTGAAATATTTATAATACTCCAGGGAAGGTTTAAATGGTGAGAAAATATGGAAAAGTTTTCGAAAAACAAATCCGAATACAACGCCATCTCTAATGAAAATGTCATTTCTAAAATGAATTATTCTGGTTCTGGTAATTTCAGTAGATGACATTATTCTTTGAAAGTTCAGCTAAAAGTTATCACAAGATTCATTGATTACTAGCTTCTGCCAGCGGCTTCGCCCGCGTGAAAGTCGGTTTCTCCATACAAACTTTGGACCCCCGTTTCATCCATTTAGAGAGCGAATTTTAGAAAATCCTCTGTTAGTACTCGCTTACGTCATAAAAGGAAGCCTTGTGCTAAATTTCACGCTCCTAGCCTCAGTAGTTTTGGTTGTGCGTTGATATGTCAGTCAGTCAGTTTCCCCTTTTATATATATAGATTAGGCGGTACGAAGTTCGCCGGGTCAGCTAGTCTTTTTATAATATTAGTGTTGATGACAGTCACACATTATATTTCGTGCGGAAACAAAATACAAACTCGACCACTGCGTGCGTTGCCATTACTCACATCGTTCAGCCTGTCAACACATCGCCACCCAGCCACATCCAGTACTAAAATAAATATCTGTACTTGTAAAACTGTGGGGCTGTTTCATTTTAGTATCCATTGTAATTTCGCGTCGACACGGCACGATGCTCGGGATTCCGCGAACTTTCGCTTTGACAGACATTCTGATGGTTTCCTGCAAAATTATATCTTTTATTGCTACTGGTTACAGTTTGAGCGGTCGTTTTTAACCAGTATTTTGCTAAAGGTTTTGGCCGGCAGGCAATTAATTTCTGCTTTTATTGTGTCGCTTCGTGACGGTTCTGTCAAATGGTTTTCTTTCTTTAGACAGTATGGTATTGTTTCTTTGGATCCCGAAGAATGGCCAAACATAATGGAAGAGGGCAGGGCACATTGTTCGCAGAATGTCGATGGGGACGACAGTTTATAGAATGTGGACCACGTATCGGAAGACGCAGTGTTAGAAGGCCTGCCGCAAGGTAGACCGATGATCTGGTGAAGGTCGTGGTATTCCAATGGATGTGAGACGCACTAGACCGGTCGTTATCGCCGTATATCACGTGGCTGAATAGCCAGAAAAGGTATTTAATTCGGGAAATTTACAATTTTTGGCATTGACAAGATAAGAAGGACGTGTCGATTTCTTTACCGATCTTCCTAATTTAGAGCGGCAATATTATATATTTGTATCAATAATAATCACAAGATCTTCCAGTTTCGCAGTCGGCAAAGGTATAGCTAAGAGGAAGAAAAATTTTATTTTTGGTTTTTCGTTTTAAAAATAAACGTTCCTTCTCACTAGAAATAATTACTACATCGTGGGTGCATTCACAAACATATAAACTCACATATACAAGACACCCAGACCCAGAACAGCTATCTGTATTTATATCTTAGAAAGTATTTTGTATGTTGCTAAAAACTCTTTGAAATTAGAAGCGATTTTCATAACATAAATACGCGTAGTAAACACGAAATTGTATTACCCAAATGGAAATTAGCTAAGACCAGCAAGTCATCTTTAGTAAATAGCATACGCTTTTATAAAAAGCTGTCAAAGGCGGTGAATGAACTTAACGAGGAAAAATTCAAAACCTATATTACGTGTGGCAACCAAAAAAGCGTATTACAAGGTTAAAGACTATGTCGAAGACACGCTTGTTTGGCAATGACTGCTTCTGCACATGTGGCCCCTTGGTAACTGATAATATTGTGTAAATGTTTCTATTAACTGCTCCACATTTTTTGTAATATATACTTTTATTCTAACACATTACTATTGCAATATTTTTTATGTTATTAGACCCCAACTATCATAATTTCGTTAGTAATTTATTTTGTTAACGTCTCATTTATTGATAGTTGTAATTATTTATTTTTCTTGCTTCTTTTTATATATCCCCTTTTTATAATGTGAATTTGAGAACACTGTAGACTGCAACTTTTAGATTACTACATATTACGACTCACTTTTTATTATGATTATTTTTATTTTACTTTTGAGTACAATATTGACCAGTCTACACTGTCCTTACATAATATCTTCTAATACTGTAATGGAAATATTGTAAGAACAACAATTTTTTTTAAAAAGAGTAACCATGGATTTCCTTGCCGGTTCTTCTCCATAGGAAACGACAGATTTGGAACCGTGCACATAGATTCAGACGTATAAGTGCCCATGTAGGATTATTTTTTGCATTTTTTGTTGACCATAAAAATATTTGTTCCATGTAGGTATTGAACTCGCGACATGTAGCGCAGTAGCCAATCGCTTAACCTCTGCGCCAACTGTGCTTACTGTAGTTTCGAAGGCTCCAGTAGACAGATATAGGAGGCATCAACGTATTATTAATAGAAATAATATATTCGTAGAAAAAAAATTCTTTAAAACAAGAAGTCACATTAGCGCTGATCTGGCAGTCTGCTGGACCTAGAATATTTATTGTAGAACCAATCGTTTTTTAGGGTTCCGTACCTCAAAAGAAAAAAAATTGATCCCTTATAGGATCACTTCGTCTGTCTGTCTGTCAGTCTGACCCAGAATCCTGAAATTTGACACAAAGCAAGGTCTTATAGCTGAAAACAGTAAATTTGTTGTAACGTCACAAAAAAAACTTTTTTTGCTATTCGGAAAAATCTTCGAGACTCCATTCGGGTACCTATTGAACTATTTACATAGGTAAATTTGTACGGAAACAGTGCGCAAATCTGAGTCTCACTTGCCTAGTTTTTTTTTTAAGATTAACCATTGAGTTTCTTGCCGGTTCTACTCTATTGGAAACGACTAATTGAAACCGTGCGCTAGCTTCTGACGGTTTTATAAATGACTATGAGAAATAAAATAATTTTTAGTTTTTATGTTTGACCTTTTTTAAGCGCTTACCATCAGGTGTTTTCCTTATATTTTAAACTTAAAGCTCTTAATATCTAAAATATCACCTTCAAATAAAAATAACTTTAGAAAGAGTTTCCTCTCGCCTCTAAACTCCAGCTTACTCGATATAAGCAGCCTTCGGAATATAAAGCTTGAGGCAAAATATTATACGGAGAGCATAATATTATTATTGATATATATTTTGCTAGGAAGTTGCACTATCTCTTTCAGTTAACGTGCAACCTTGCATGGCTTCGTGTTATAAGAAATTACCCGTAGCAAGGTCTTGTAAAAAGGGTTTTGGGATATAAATTGCATGTATTCATGGAATATTAGCTTCTACCAGCGACTTCGCCCGCGTGAAAGTCACTTTCTCCATACTAACTTTCAACCCCCGTTTTACCAACCTAAGGGTTTGTGTACGCCATAATTATGGCGGTAAGTCCCCTCTTTAAGGAGTGGCTGGAAAGACAACACGGCGTCCTTACCTTCCGCATAATACAAGTCCTCACCGGGCATAGTAAGTTCAGGAGGTTCCTGCACCGTGTTCGTGCGGAAGAAACTCCCGGGTGCCACCATTGTGTGGACCGCCCGGAGGACACAGTGGAGCATACAGTAGAAGTGTGCCCCGACTAGGCAGAACACCGCCGTGTCCTCGTGGGAGCGATAGGCGGCAGCGATCTGTCGCGCCGGGCCTTGGTACAGGCCATGGTTCGGAGAGAGGAGGTGCGGCAGGACGTCTCCTTCTGCGAAGCAGTAATGCTTGCAAAAGCACGTGCACGCACGTAATGCTACGCGCAGTGTTTTTTCCATTTTGATCGTCATTTATTCATTCATAGTTAATAGTCTGTACAACATTTCCATAAATTTAGTGACATTTTGGGATAAAAACAAACGATAATAACTTTGCGGTTTATGAATATTATTTATTGAGACTTTACATAAAAAATAACAAGACCTTTTCTAATAAACCCTTTAAGTATTTGTACCATTTAAAAATTAGTGGTGTAAGTATGTAAATATGCACATGCGTAATTATGCCGACGCTTGGAACAGACTCATGTCCCACAGTAGACTTGTATCAGCTGAAATGACGACCATAATGATCAAACAAGGCCAATATTCCAACTTCCTAGAAAACCTCCACTCCAATCAACTCAGTCGTAAAGCAATAAAACATTGATTAATTTCAATACATACCAAGATATAACACTAATTGAATTGGAACATAGGGTTATGCCTAAGGAACGCTGATCGAAATAGCCTCTCCCAATAATTGGCAACTCAATAGTGCATTTGCAGTTAGTCCAGTTACTACCTAGCATTTCCCTGCATGACGGTCTTTCAATCCAACGAGGATTGCCTGAATATTAGAATTTTACACGGAACTATTGCTATTTGACTAACCCGCAATTAATAGGAACACTGTTATGGTAAAGTTTATACCGCGTACATCGAAGGACTGGAACAATTTGCCTGCTGCGGTCTTCCCATCCAGCTATAATTTAGGTGTCTTCAAGGCTAGAGTGAATAGGCTCTTAATAAACTGGTGCGCCTGACCATCAATGATTGCATCTCCGCTTACCATCAGGTGGGATCGCAGTCAAGCACTGGTTTATATCAATTAAAAAAAAAAAAAAAAAAAAAAAAGTGAGTTTAACTACCAGGCAATCAGGAGGCCGATAGAAATATTCTATTCAGCGATGGCAATTGTCAAAAAATCGAAAATGTGTGTATATTTTGACTTTGTTTTTTGTTATGTGGCATTGAAATGAGAGCAAAATAATGTTAATGTGAACCTAATACCTAATTTGAACATGATGTAACAAAATTACGTAGTCAACATTTCTCTAGCACGTCAAACTTTGTAGCAATTCTAAACGAGGAAAAAAAATTGTAATCTAGATTTTTTTTCTAAATTCAAATTTACGTTTTGACACCAAGTCAGAACCAAATAGATCAGTCAGACAGAAGTGGCGTACTACTTAAACACATTAATAAATGATTGGAAGATAGAAAGAGAGGTATTTTTCATGCAACGGGACAGACAAATTGAAATGAAGATGCCAATGTCAAAATTATATTGTAAACGTATATTGTAGAATTTCCATGTAAATCTCTTTTTTAAGGAAGTGCGGTTGTATAATATAAGATTCAGCACATCAATGCCTATATCAAACATACGACAACCTCTTTGCTCCAATTTTATTTTTTATATAAAAGTAAAAATTCTGAAGCTCCAGAATTTTTATTTTTATACCAAAACCACGTCGACGGCGCGTACTGTTCCACGCGCGCCTCAAGGGGCCCAGCAGGGTCGAAGCCTACTGGGGCCACGGGTAGTGTGAAAGCGAAACCCGGGGCCCTGGGACGAAGGCAACGAAGGAACAGGAGTGGGTTTTTTAGTCAGTAAAAGTCTGACACTATCTCCCGTTCCGCCCAAGAGCTGGGATGTCATAAGATGATTTTCCCACCCAATAAAAAAAAAGACCTCGACATATAATTATGTCACTTTATTCATTTTTTTTTAAATTCATGAACTTTTGTCGACAAGCCTTGCCTTTCCGAGCAGATCGTTCAATTCATCCATTAAAACGTTTGCAAACACTGCATAAAATAACTCTCATTCCAAAAAAGAAAGCTTCAAAGACGAAACTCCTGTTACCTTAATCTGTGCTTACCCCAGAACAAGGCAGCCTTAAGGCTTGCTTAGTTCGGTTTGCCCATTTAACGGGGCGTTAGAGAACGTAATCCCAGCTTACAGTAATAACTGCTAACTGATATAAATTGAGCCGAGGGTTTTTGAGGATTTACAGTTAAAGTCAGTTTAATTTATATTGTAAGGTGGAGTTTGAGAGGGCTGAGCTTATGGTTTATTGAAGTCGGTCTGTTTGTAAGGTAGGGTAGTTAGCCGTGGTCCTAATCCTGCAGACTGACTTATCTTTTATGGGAGTTGTTATTGTATGTTGATATACTACTCGAGCGCTGCGGGGTACTATGGCACCAAAAAAAAACTGGGCAAGTGCGAGTCGGACTCGCGCACTGAGGGTTCCGTACAAACTTGAAAGGTAAATTGCGGTTTACGAGTTATGACGTATTTAAAAAAAACTACTTACTAGACCTCGTTGAAACCAATTTTGGGTGGAAGTTTGTAGGGTAATGTTCATCATATATTTTTTTCTTAGTTTTAACATTCTCTTATTTTAGAAGTTACAGAGGGGACACATTTACCACTTTGGAAGTGTCTCTCACGCAAACTATTCAGTTTAAAAAAAAATGATATTAAAAACCTCAATATCATTTTTGAAGACCTATCTATAGATACCCCACACGACTGGGTTTGATGAAAAACAAATTTTGAGTTTCAGTTCTAAGTATGGGAAGCCCCCAAAATTTATTGTATTTTTTTCTATTTTTGTGTGATTATCTTAATGCGGTTCACAGAATATATCTACTTACCAAGTTTCAACAGTATAGTTCTTATAGTTTCGGAAAAAAGTGGCTGTGAAATAAGGACGGACAGACAGACAAACATGACAAATCTATAAGGGTTCCATTTCTTGCCATTTGGCCACGGAACTCTAAAAAATCGCTACTGTCTACCTTTTATGGACCTACGATACAGTTTAAAAAATGCCATAGAAAACCGTTTCCTTTCCTATTCGAGAAGTAGGTACTGTCTAGTCGAACTTGTGTTTTCGGGTTTGACCTAGTTTCGGCATAAAAGCGAGTTTCGGCCTAGTTACAGCAAAAAAAGATTTTTGGACTAGTTTCGGCAAAAATCAACAAGGTTCAACCCAGTTTCGACAAAAAAAAGAAATTCGGCTGCCATTCGGTCGAAACTACGTCCAAAACCGGAACTAAATTCGAGAGGTTTCGTGCTGCGATTGGACATAATCATCATGTTGTACCTTATATATTAGGTAAATGGTAGTTTTGTTTTATTCCTCAAACATGAGAGACGAAATAATTAATACAGGTTGGAAATTTAGTGATAAAACAGAGAGATGAGGATTAATTATTTTTCCCCCACAAATATGTTACAAAATATTTAAGTTATGGTTTTGAAACCCGGGGCCTTGGGACAAAGGCAAAGAAGGAACAGGAGTGGGTTTTTAGTCAGTAAAACATTGACACTACCTCTCGCTCCGCCCAAGAGTGGGATTTGTCATAAGATGATTTTACTAGCCAAAAAAAAAGTTATGGTTTCGGCCACAAATACTGATTTCGCGAGGAAACTGGTGACCAGTCGTAGTCTATAATAGATTACTAACAATCGTTCTTCATGCATTCCACTACTTATGTTAGTTAGTCAGCCCATTTATGTCCCACTGCTGAACAAAAGGCCTCCTTCTCCCTTTTCCACACGTCTGTCCACGGCCATTGCGGGCCAGTCCCTCCGGTAGTTATCCAGCTCATCTCTCCACCTTTGCCTTGGTCTGTGGCTCTTTTAGCCCACAACTCATGCAACACACGGCAGACATGTCCAGTCCAATCCCACTTCAGAGTGGCAGCTTTTCAGGTACCTAACATCTTTTATCTTGGTTTTGGCGCGCAGCATTGTGTTCCTTACGCGGTCGAAAATTCGAACACCCTGGATACTGCGCTCCATGGCTCACGGACAAACCTCGAGCCTGGACCTCTGCTGAAGCGTCAAAGATCAGGTTTGTGCTCTGTACGTAAGTGTAGGGAGAATGCACATGTCCATAATTTTCCGTTTCAGGCATAGCGGGAGATCTCCTTTGAGAAGATGTTTCATTACCCAAAAGGTCTATTCTAAGTTATTTCCTCCCCTCGACATAATTACATAGCATAGCATAGTCGAACTTCTAATGTTCCCACTGTTGGAACTCAGGCATCCTCTCTAGGAGAGGGAAAGGGCCGTAATCCACCACGCAGGCCCAGTGTGGGTTGGTGGATGTCACATGTCTTCGAATTTTTGCGTTCTAGGACATGCCGGTTTCTTCACGATGTTTTCCTTCATCGTTTTGAGAGCAGTGGTGATGAAATAAATTACACAAAGTAATGCGCCTGGCTGGGTTTGAACCCACAACTTACAACTTGTAAGTCGGGGCCGTTAAAACTCGGCCACCACTGGTCCAATTACATAGGCAGTTATTATAGTTTGATATATTTATTGGGAGTTTTGTAGAGCTAGAGTATTCATACATACTTTAGCTTCAGTGCTAATGAGTCCCATTTCATGTGAAAAACAAGATGGAATAAAATTGTAGTCAAGTAATACATCAGTTTGTTAAAAATAATATATGTAAATGTAGCAGCCAACTAGCTCTAGTATTTGGGGTATTTAGTCTTCAAATAGCTTGTCGCGTTCTGGGTGGAGCGAAAGCGAGAATGGTACTCTCACTGACTAGAATCCACACATGTGCTTTTAGCTGTCCATTTCGTTTTAGGGCCTCAGTGGCTTTTTCAAAGTAATCCGGTAGCCCTGGTAGGGGACAATCAGCTTGATTTGTCATTCAATAAACGGCGCCGTTCAACCTTTATCCTGACTGATATTTAGCTGATCGATCTATGGATTAAAGCAGTGGTGGCCGAGTGGTAACGGCCCTGACTTACGAATTGTAGGTCACGGGTTCAAACCCAACCAGACGCTTTGCTTTGTGTAATTTATTTCATCACGACGGCTCTCAAAACGGTGAAGGAAAACATTGTGAGAAAATGTCCAAGAACCAAAAATTCGAAGACATGTGACATCCACCAACCCGAACTGAGCCCGCGTGGTGGATTATGGCCCATTCCCTCTCCTAGAGAGGAGGCCTGAGTCCTAACATTGGGAACATTATAAGGCCGACTATGCTATGCTACTCGTATGATCGGACTTTCCTATGCTTCCATTATTTTCTATCACTAGGAACTGTTATTTACTAGAGCGTCTCGCCGACCGCCTTGTTGATTCCGCTGCGTGCTATCGAATTCTCGCTCATTTTTTTTTAATGATATAAACCAGTGCTTAACTGCGATCCCACGATGCGTTAAGCAGTGATGCAATCGTTGATGGTGAAATGATCGTCTTTAACGAACTGCCTAGCTAATGCTTAGGCCAGTCGTGCCATAGGTTGATCATGTGACAAAAAAAAAAAAAACTTAAGGACCTACGACAAAGACAGGTTAGGTTCGACGAAAATGTCATGTCGGCCATACTGAAATTTTTAAGTGTCGCTGTTACGAATTTGTTCTCACTTCTAGGAACTGAGTAAAAAAGTCCCATGAAAATTCATTCTTTATTAAACTCGACGAGGAATATATACTAATTGCTTATGACTACGTTTTTTGTATTCTAACTGTACAGTACTAAATTTTAGACTGTTATTAATGTCAAAATCCATTATTTCCTTTATAGAGTGGAGGTGAAAATACAATAATTATCTAGCGTAAATGATTATAATCACTATTTAGTTATTATGAAAACACAATTAATATTTTGGCAATCTGTTTAAAATTGAAATTATGTCACTGTAAAATCATTATACCCTTTTCATGATTATGTTTTTTCGTAAGTTTTTTTTTATTGGGTGGGAAAATCATCTTATGAAAAATCCCGCTCTTTGGCGGAGCGCGAGATAGTTTTAGACTTTTACTGACTATGTTTTTTCGTAAGTGGGCAATCAATTAATGCCTTTTCTGGTTCTAGGGTAGGGCAAGAGGGCGTTCTAGACCCTAGCGGGCATCGGCTGACATCTCTTAAAGGCACGTGTGGATCACTAGATACGGCTTGGTCCTTACCGAACCGCCGTAAGACGTTCTGTAAGACGTGCTGTAGTTACCTATTGCTCGCGCCTATGATCAGTGGCCAGGAATCGCCCTGCGACTTCCAACATCCAGGAGACCATCAGCTTAACATGCTTTCAAGGCGTGGTGTAACTTCGATGTATAATGTATGGACACCTATCTACAACCTAAACGTGGCACCGTTGCTTAACCTCAAAGGTCGACCCGTGTATCTGTTATCACCATGTCCCAAAGTATTGTTTTAGGGTTTCGTACCTCAAAAGGAAAAAAACGGAACCCTTATAGGACCACGTTGTTGTCCGTCTGCCTATATGTCTAGACAGACAGACAGACAGACGGAGTTCCCAAGATTAAGGATCTTAACAGACGTCAAATTCCTTTATCTCGGGAACTCGTGGAGGTATCGAACTGAAATTAAAACCATATAGGTACGCATGTCTGCGGTCCCTTGAAGCTGTGAAAAAATCAAATTTCTAAGTTAGAAAAATAAGAAACGTTTATGTCGCAAAAAGTATATTTCGACACTCTCAACGGAATCGAATTTCATAGGGTACTTCCCGTTGAACCAGAATCCTGAAATTTGGCATAAAGCAAGGTCTTATAGCACAAGTATAGGACTAAATCTGAAAACAGTAAATTATTGTTACATCACAAAAAAAAATGTTTTTCAGAAAAATCTTCGAGACTCCATTTGCGAATTGAACTATTTACATAGATAAGTTTGTACGGAACCCAAAGTGCGCGAGTCCAACTCGCACTTACCCAGTTTTTTTCCTACTGTTCCTCATTTTGTCACCATAAACAGATTACAAATTAGTATCCCTCATTTTATGTAAGGACGCTGCTAAAAGGCATCTTCATTCAATACAAAATGCTTTTAATTTTGGGCCTTCAAAACCTGCTAAGTGTTTTGGGTAACATTATCGGTAATGTGTTATTCAAAGGCCCATTTATGGTACCGGCCAGCTTATGGTACGACCCGCTATTTTTCGCAGCCATTTTGTTTAACGGCCCATTCCTTTATGGTAGGGATTTGTTTAATCACATGTCAGAAGCAAGGAAATGAAGGCTTTCATTCATTTGGGTGACATGCTAATGTCAAAGATTAGTGTTGGTATGTATAATGCTTTGTTATTGTAACAGCTTCCGAAAGAGTCGGACTTAAAATGAACATGGACAAAACCAAAGTCATGGTAAACATCCATCTAGCACCTACTCCTATCAAGATCAGAGACTTTAAACTCGAAGTCGTGGACGTCTACGTTTACCTGGGACAGACCATCCAGTTGGGTAGGTCTAACTTTGAGAAAGAGGTCAATCGTCAAATCCAACTCGGCTGGACAGCGTTTGGGAAGCTGCGCGGTGTCTTCTCGTCCAATATCCCACAGTGTCTCAAGACGAAAGTCTATGACCAGTGCGTGTTGCCAGTGATGACATATGGCTCCGAAACGTGGTCGTACGGGCCTCATCAGAAGGCTTAAAGTCACTCAAAGGGCAATGGAAAGGGCTAAGCTCGAGTTTCCTTGATCCTGAACAATTTGTTTCCTTACAAACTTGTTAAAATACTTTGCTTTTGCTTTACTTTGCTTTTGCACTAGCCTATTGTCAACATCGAGCATGGTTTAAAAGTTCGTTACTTCATCTAACACAATCCATCGCAAAGTTTGACGAAAAGGCAACGCGAAAAAAGAGAGGTAACGCCTGAAAATTCTGTTAACGTCCGGTAATTCCGTGATTTACTCGAATAGTTTTACAAAACTTGTTCCAGGAAATAAGTGTTTTTTTTTTTAATCTTTAAAAGTTTTTGAAAAAAAATTGTTGTCATTTAGAATCTAGATTAAATTTGCAAGGCTTCTTTTGTTATGACTTTTTTAATTTTTGGATAAATTATAGTGTCAAAGTTCATTCAAAATAGCAGATTTTCAGAGGTCTTTACTGGATTAGTTTTACTCAAATTTATAAATTGATTTTAATACATGCCTACATAATATCCACAGTACACTGTGTTTCTAAAAATATGTAATGAAAAATGTGTTATAACGTCATAATCGCGTAAGAGCGCTTATATGAAAAACAGTGAAAATGTATGTCGAGTTGCATCCCCTTAAGAACCAACCATAGACACAGTAAAACAGATGCTCTCTAAGAATAACTAAAAGAGAAAAACAAAATTACCACTCAACAACCTACTAACAAATATTTTTCTCGCTCCTAACGTTAAGACAAAAAGAAAAATAGCCTACATTACTACATCTTCAGACATAAACTAGGCTAAAAACCGGTCTAAAAAATCACAAACGATTTCGCACGTCCAAAACCCGGATAAACCTGTCCCGCGCTTGAATGACCTGAGACCTTCATCCTTACTTATCCCCGAGATAAATAATGGGTTGACCCGGATGCCGTTTGCTCACCTATGAATAAATAGAACCCATATGATATATAGAGCCAAAGAGCCGTCAAACTGGCTTGAATAGTTTTAACTAGGGATAGGACAAGGATGTAGTGAGGATGGATGTGGCAATACCATATACAGGAAGGAAAAAGTGTAGGTATCTCTATATCGTTGTAGCTATTAGAAAACAGTGTAAGGAAGTATTTTTGTTGAGGTGGGGAATCATCCAATAATTTCTCCTGCTCAAGCAAGAGAGGGCTTAACAGACTTTTACTGCCTAAAACCACACCTATATCGATCAGTTGCCTTTTGCGTTCTAGGACCATGGTTTCCTTTTCAGAAATTCCCCGTGGCCCTAGCGGTTGTCAGCTCTGGTAGGCCCTTACGGTTTTGCTGACATATATTTGCACGTGAACACTATGCGTCGTCAATATTACTTACTTATCTTTTTATTTATTTCATCACCACTGCTCTCAAAACGGTGAAGGAAAACATCGTGAGGAAACCGCCATGTTCTAGAACCAAAAATTCGAAGACATGTGACATCCACCAAACCGCACTGGGCCCGCGTGGTGGATTACGGCTCATTCCCTCTCCCAGAGAGGAGTCCTGAGTCCCAGCAGATGGAACATTATAAGGCCGACTATGCTATATGCTATCCTAAATTCCTTTTCCTTCTCGTATCGGACCCTAACCCTACATGAGAAAGACGATAATGCGAAGATGATTTCTTATTAAAACAAAGCGTTCAAAGAAAAAATTGAATTTTCCTTTTTTTCCACCACCAAACAAAATGTATTTATTTTTATAACTTAGTAGGACAAGTCATGTATCTACAATAAGATCATTTGAATAGTATAGAATAAACTTTACATTTGAATTTGTACCACTGCCCGAAACCAGAGAATAAAAAATAAAAACATGATGGCGAACATATGGCATTCGAGGGCTGCAGCTAAAAATCAGCGACAGGTAGTGGCTTAGTGTTACTATTTTCCATTATGCTGAGCTAAGGCCCTTTTGGAATTATTCAGTGTACTTCTGGTCTAACTTTAAGGAGTTTTCGTTTTTATAATGTCAATAAACGAAATTTTCTTTATATTTCTTTCTTTTGTATTAGCGCTTCTAGCTCCCTATACATCTGTGGTCGGTCCTAAGACCCGCAGAGTTAAGACTATAACCATTAATTTAATTACCTTAAGCCATGAGGCAAGTCCAAGTTAAGGAAAGCCGACCTTGATACCAAGCTTTGATAATAAGGAAGGACACATCTATTAGTTAGTTTTAAATTTGGATTTCAAAAGAGACCTTATGTGGTTTCTGAATGGGTACGCCATAATTATAGAGGACCCTCTTTGAGAAGTCGCTGGAAAAACGTCATGGCATCCTCACCTTCTGCATGATACAGGTTCTCACTGGACAGTTATGGAAGTTCCTGCACTTGATTCGAGCGGAAGAAACGCCCGGGTAACACCATTGTGTGGACCGCTCGGAGGTTCATGGTGGAGCATACAGTGGAGGTGTGTCCCACTTGGGCAGAGCACCGCCGTGTCTTCGTGGGGGCGATCGGCGGCAACGACCTCTCGTGCCGAGCCTAGTACAGGCTATGGTCCGGAGCGACGAGGAAAGGCAGGCGGTCGCCCCCTTCTACGGAACAGTAATGCTAGCGAAGGAGGCGACCGTTTGCCCGGCTCCCGACCCCGATTTACAAGCCACCATTGGCGTGGGCTTGGGGACGGCGAGCAATGGGTAGTTAGCCGTCCGGACCGAGACCAAGTCGTCAACGGCGCGTAGTGTTCCAAGCCGCCTCCAGGAGATTTCAACAAAACCGTAGGGGCTCAGCAGCGGACCATGGGTTTGTTTCTGAAAGGAAAACCCGGAGTTCTGGAACACAAGGCAACGAAGGAACATAGGAGTGGGTTTTAGTCAGTAAAAGTCTGACACGCCCTCTCGCTCCACCCTAGAGCGCGTGAAGTAATTGGATGCTTTCCCACCTAAAAAAAAATATGTCTGTGGCTAGTCTAGTTTTTCTTTGTTTATTTCTTCTGCATGATATAGGTTCTCACTGGACGGTTATGGAGGTTCCTACACCTGATTTGTGCGTGTAAATCTGTGTTGTGAGCAGTTACTAGTAACCCACTGGTAACGACCTCGATTTACGAGTTGTAGGTTCAAACACAGCCAGGCGTATTACTTTGTGTAATTTATTTCATCACCACGACTCTCAAAATGGCGGAGAAAAATATTGTGAAGAATTTATCATAGAATAGAATAGAAATACTTTTATTCGGAACAGACAAAAAACAAAAGCACAACATACATGACGTAGAATACAAAAAAAAAAGGATCTCGTGTAGCGCAGTAACATGATGGAAGTCAGATAACTAACCGACCAACATAAAATGAAAGTACTCAGTTGTATTCAGTTAGGCTGAAGCCTTCTCCAAGTATCACCAAATCGACTGGTCCTGTACGTCCCGCACCCATCGGATTTCCACGACCCTCACCAGGGCGTCGGTCTACTTTGTGGGAGAATTTCTGACGCCCACAACTTTTTAGTAGTTTTATAATATGACTACTAGAAAAGGAACCGAACAGTCGGCTACGTTTTCGACAGCAAATCGTGTAGATTCGATTGCTCACTAAACGAAACTGCAAAAAATAAGCCAGAATAAACTTCCTACATTTCTGATTGGACAGTGTGCTAGGCTAATGAATTTAAAACGTTCACTAGAATACCCTTTAAAACAAAAACGAAAAGGATTGATTGGTTCAGTGGGTGAGCAATTGTGGTTTTTGCGCTTTGGATCATGTGCCTGATTCACACATGTTACAATAGAGTGTACTACGTGAGTTAGACAAATGGATGTGCTATTAAGGCTTGTGCAACAAAACTGTATTGCGACTCATCTTATTTCGAATGCACACTGAAGCTTGACGTCATGCTGGTGTGGCAAACGATTGTTCGACAGTAGTTTCAGGCGAAAGTTTGCGAGTATATATGTTTGAGTTCTTCACATTCGAACGGCTGAATGGATTTCAATGGAGAAAAAAGATGGATGCTTATTGTGCCGGGAGTACGTTGCTTTGGTATAATTTCCGACTATCATGCGGACGAAACAGCTGCATACAGCAGCTAGAATAACAAAATCGACTGAAAGTAGTTTAAAGGATCAGTGTGTAAAGGCCCGCAAACCTCCGTTGAAAAGGGTGGATCCTCTGATAAGACGGGTGTTATGTCTGATCCGGGCAACTGCCCGATAGATGAATTCAGGCTGTAGTATAGGTGTAATGCGCGCAGAGAACTTTAATTTGTTAGTTCTAAATTTGCGCCTTGTTCCACCAAATAAAATGTTTTTCTTTCTAATTGCGATAGGCAGGACTTCGAATTTTTAGTTCCTGTGACATTATGTTCCCATAGATGTCGCTACAGTAGTATGTTCAGAACAGGTTACTGAATCAATTGCAGTTATTTTTAAAATTGGTCATTTTTAACAGAATTCTAAAAAAGGAGGAGAAGAAGAGAAGAGAAGAGGAAAAAATCTAAAAACTGTAAGTTTGTAGTTATGTCACAAAAAAAAAAACTTTTTTGCCATTCGGAAAAATCTTAGAAACTCAATTCGGAAATTGAACTGTTTTCATAGGTAAGTTTGTACGGAACCCTCAGTGCGCGAGTCCGACTCGCACTTGCGAAGTTTTTTTATTACAATCTAGTCTTGTTTATAGGCTAACAAGTAATTTAGTTATAACCTAAACTAATAAATTTTATTTACTAAGAATGTGTCCTGTTCACTTATTGCATCTATTAAGGCAAATACACTTCGTTCTTATATTTATTAGGTAGCACTTATGCTACATTCTTAACAGTATTCCCTATTCTAAGGGCAAATAGCCTTTACATATAATGTTGAATATTATGAAATGAATGTTCTATAAATAATGTTTAATAATAAACCTCACTAATTTAATGTTACTTAAAAATGTTAAATAAATGTTACTTAAGGTGACTAATAACTGTTCTATAAAATGCTAATAAAATGTTAAAAGTTACGAGAGTTCGGTGCCAAACGTACTACTGACGCACTTGTGTACGTGACGATACAGCAAACCTACTTTTACCCGATTTGCAATAATTACTAACTAGGCTTAAATCCAATGTAGGGATGCTGACCATACACCTATCACTAAACACTAACGCGAACGGTTTTGTATTTTTCAGTCGTTTACGCAATTTTCAATGTTTAAAAAGTTGATTTGGGAGCAATCATCAAATAACTTCTCTCGCTCTGG
Source organism: Mythimna vitellina (assembly GCA_949316375.1). Lineage (NCBI taxonomy): Eukaryota > Metazoa > Arthropoda > Insecta > Lepidoptera > Noctuidae > Mythimna > Mythimna vitellina. Next base: position 20,050,128 of record OX438702.1, on the reverse strand, counting down.
GTGGGCGAGAGGGAGTGTCAGACTTTAACTATCTAAAACCCACCTGTGTACCTTCAGTTGCCCTTTGCATCCCAGGGCCGCGACGACTTTTTCAAAGAATACCGCAGCCGAAGTCGAACGATCAATCATCACTATTACCTATAAGCCATTTCAATAAAAACTAATTCCATATCGAAATAAAAACATGTACCTAAGTACCCCGAAATAATTCCTTTCCTACATTTATTTCGATCCATTGAAAGTATTGTAACAAATAACATGCGTAATATCGTACGGAACCCATAAAACTAAAGTGTAATTGGGGGCCTGTAACGACGCTAAAAAACCTTTTCTTGGATCTAAGGCACAAAGCAATCGCAGGCTTAATAAATTTATTGTATGTAGAATTTTATGAGCCAATATTCTTCATTGGTTTTCATTTACTTTTTTTACTGAGTTAAAGTGTACTTATTGATAATAGTCATTCTTCCGTACCTTAAAAGGAAAAAACAGATTCATTATAGGATCACTTTGTTGTCCGTCCGTCTGTCTGTCTGTCTGTCTGTCAAGACCCTTTATCTCGGGAACGCGTGAACGTATCGAGTTGAAATTAAAACCATATATATACTCAAGTCTGCGGTCTCTTGAAGCTGTGAAAAGAACAAACTTCTGAGTCAACGAAAAAACAAGATACGGCCATTTATGTTGCAATAAACATATATTCTGACACTCTCAAGGAAATCAAAATTTATAGGATACTTCCTGTTGACCTTGAATCCTGAAATTTAGCATGAAACAAGGTCGCATAGCACAATTATCGGCAAAAATCTGAAAACTGTAAATTCGTAATTACGTAACAAAAAAAATTTTTTTTGGATTCGAAAATATCTTCTTAACTCAATTCGGGAATTGAACTGTTATTATAGGAAAGTTTGTACGGAACCTTCAGTGCGCGAGTCTGATTCACACTTGCCCAATTTTTCTTTATTTGTTTGAGAACAAGTATAAACAATCTGGCCAATTGGGGTTTCTTTGACCCTTCTCAAACACAGTGCCAGTGTGGAGCCGCTTCACAGGACATACGACACCAGCAATGCTGTCCATCCTGCACAACCACCTTCACCGTGGTACATGTACAGGTTGATAAATAGTGATCAGAAAAAAATAATATGAGTCTTTAACGATATTACTGTGAGTTTTAAAGTAGTCTCTTATTTAGGTATCTAAACCATAGTTAAAAGCTTAGTTGTGTATATAACTAAGCTTATTAAAATACACTAGTCAGCAGACACATACATACTCGTGATCATAAAATTACAATAAAATATCTGGGGTGGTCGAGCGTCAGATGTAAAAGTGATAACAAAGTCCATCGCCTAATTCCGCCTAACCCGTTCCATTATCGGACCACCAGGCATACGGCGATGCGCCACCGGTACATGGTGGGCATTCTACCTACACGCACAAAACGTTTTGGGAACACATTAATTGTGCGTACAGCTAAGGAAGTGGAATTCCTTGCCGGAATCTGTATTTCCTGATGGCTACAACCCGGGAATCTTTAAGTTAAGAGTGAATAGGTTACTTTTAGGTAAGTGCGTTCCATCGCCGATCGCATCGTTGCTTTCTATCAGATGAGACGACAATTCTTTCGAACAATGCCGCAGTCCTCGTGGACCTTGTCTCGATTGAAAAATATAATAAAATTGTTATCCTCATCATCATTATTCATGCAGGATTAGTTCTTATGTGACGCCATAGATGTCGCTACATTCTAAAGGCAATGGAGAGGGCTATGCTCTTAGTTTCCTTGCGTGATCAGATCAGAAATTAAGGTGTCCGCAGGAGAACCAAGGTTACGGACATAGCTTGAAGAATCGCCAAACTTAAGTGGCAGTAGGCAGAGTACATTGCTCGCAGAACAGATGGACGTCGGGGCCGAAAGGTTCTGAAATAGCAACCGTGTACCGGAAGAAGTAGCGTTGGCCTCCCACAAGGTGGACCGAAGACCTGGTTTGGTTTGCGGGAATCTGATGCATGCGAGACACACAGGACCGTTCGTTGTGGCGACACTTGGGGGAGGCTTATGTCCAACAATGGACGTCTTTCATCTGAAATTATGTTTGTGTAGATTGGTCGGTTAATTCTATTTCCTTAGTCCATCAATACAACATTACATAAAACACAAAACCCACCTTTGAATAATGTTGGTTAGTCTCATCAATATAACTTAAACGTTACCTAAATATCTATATTTAGGTACACTTGCCCAAGTAATTGTCAGCTGAACTATTTATTGCGGGTTCGAATCCCGGGTCGGTCTCGTGATTTATAGTGACCCAAGCGTCTAGGCTTTTTGGACACTTTGTTTTTACAGCAAAAGAATGAATTGGTAACACAAAAAGGGAATTGCTGTTCTTTTTTTAGTACTTCGAAAATTGCGGTTATTCTAGGATTTGGATAATTTTGGGTTTCGCTTTGTGTTATTTTTATGACTTTTTTTTTCGGTTTTTGTTAGAAAATTCTGCGTAAAACAGTGGAGGCGAGATTAGCTTTTCGGTGTTACTCGTAGTATTAAGTTGACAACCTTTTTAATTACACAATTGGTTATGCAATGTTTTATCAGAATTTGTTATTTTATGAATACGTGAGTAGATACAATGTCTTTTTAATTTTATTACAGTTTTCTCTTTTAATTTTATAAAAAAACAACATGAACACAATTTTCGTGCTTTGTTCACTCATTCTCTCTTCAGTTATGCAATGACTTCTAGGGTGGTGCGCGAGGGCGTTTCAGACTTTTACTAAATAAATTCACACCAGCGAATTACAATAAGTATCTAGTTAAAGTATACACCACTAATTTTTAATCAGTACAAATACTGAAAAGGCTTATTAGAAAAGGTCTTGTTATTATTTAAGTAAAGTCTCAATATATAATATTCATAAACAGCAAGGTTATGAGCTTTTGTTTTTATCCCAAAATGTCACTTAATTTATGGAAATATTGTACAGGCTATTGTTTTGTTTTTTTTTTTATTCTTGATAGGTTAGCGCTTGACCGCTATCTCACCTGATGGATAGCGACGATGCGTTCGACGATGGAGCGCGCTTACCTAGAAGTAACCTATTCAATTATGTATGTTATTATTTTATTTTTCGATTATGAATGAAAAACAATGGAAAAACACTGCGCGTATTATTTTCTAAGAGCAAATGTTATGAATGATTGATTCAATTATGAATTTACCAATTATGACAAATTTTCGTGGAAGATTTTGAGATTACGTTTTTTTTTTACTTTTGACTACACAAATATGATCAATTAACGGGTACGGATAGAGCCCATTTTTTTGTATTAATAAATAAATAGGGGTGTATATTTTATTTACCATCGTCCGTACATAAATGCATGGTGCCAACTGAAAAGCAGTGTTGGGTGTCTGATGCCCAGTAAATGCTGAAGTGTTAACCATTTCGGTACGGGCACGCTCAGCGCTTTTTTTAAATATTTTGTTAACAGGCTTGCGTTTGACCTCAATCTCACCTGATGGAAAGCGACCATGTGGTCGACAATAGAACAGACTTACCTAGAAGTAACTTATTCACTCTTGACTTAAAGATACCCAGGTTATAGCTATCAGAAAACACACTCCAGCAGGGAATTCCACTCCTTAGCTGTACGCACAATGAATGTATTCCCAAAACGTTTTGTGCGTATGGGTGGGATAGCATTCTGTACATTTCTTCTCTTTTAAATAACTCTGTGTCTATAACCATTATGCTGCGTCTGTGCCGAATAATATTTATTCTATTCTGTTTGGAGGTTAAACAGTCTATGGATCACTCTAGAGTTTTACCATAAACCAATAGACCAACGAATCGACAAATTACCCATTTGCGTTTTCAATTTGATACCCACCTAATTTACGAATACGATTCTGTGGTGAACGGATGCCAGAACATTCACAAAATCGATTAGTGATTATTAATGGACCTCCGATCGGTAGGTACATGTTTCATGGAATATATGCTCATTTATAACCCTAATTACTTTTAGTAATTTGAATGTAGATCGTTTTTACATTTATTTGTATCAATACTGAGACTACAATAATACTTTATAGACCTACGATTCCACAAGCAACGACTGCCAAGGTCAGTCTGAGGGTGTAAGATAAATTAATTGACATAAAAATTTGTATCTCCAAATAGAGTAAGGTTCTGACTCCTGTGTGCAATGTATGTATGTGTGTGACCCCGCTGGGCCTCTATAGTTTGTTGACATCTCTTCGAGGGGCGCGTGGAACACTATGCGCTGTCGATGACTCGAGCTCGGACGGTTACCGGACGGCCGGACGGCGAGCTACCCATTACTCGCCGTCCGCAAGCCTACGTATATGGTGGCTGGAAATCAGGATCGGGATCCCGGCGGGGGATCCGAGCAGGCAGGTGGCCTCATCCACCTCCATTCTCTCCGAGTTGAGCGAAGACGCGGCATCGGTCTCCGATGCCGTGTCTTCGCTTACCTCCCTGACGCCGAAACGCCTGCCTGCCTCTGTAGTACCCACCGGCGTAGCGGACGTGCTGGGAACGGGTCCCAGGGACTCCACGCTATCGGTGGGTGAGCCAACCTGGCTCCTTGCATCCAGGAAGGACTATATCAGGTCCATAGGGGAACTGATGCGCTCTTTGCCCCCCCCCCCCAAAAATACGAGGGGCAGCCCGAGCTCCGCTCGGGGAGGGAATCTCCTCCTGCGGCGCAGGCGGTACCCTCCTGGGGTAATAATTTCTTTAGAGTCGCGTCCATTGTGTGCCATTTTTGTGGGGTGGGGTCCCCAATAACCACGTTCGCCATCTTAGTCACGTCTAATAAGCAGACACGTACCCGAGGCGAACCCACTCTCAAAAAACCACTGTCCAAAAACACCAACAGCTGTTGGTGCCGATGCTTCTGGACAGTGCACCCTCCGTGGCGGTCCGTCTGGACTCCGCCTGTGTGTGTTCCTCTTGGTCTGGTCTCTCACTTGAGGCCTTCCAGCATGAGTAGGTCTACCAGCATAGCCCTCAAGATCACAGAGACACGCAAGCCCCACCACGATGACAACGTGGGAACACAATTGGTTTTGTCTTTCAATACACTCTGAATTTCTGTCGACCACCACCATGCATCCCTATTTATTATGCCCTTTCCTCTCGTCTCTCCCGAAATATCTAAAATTCTTACAATCCTATTCGAAGGATAAGCGAAAAACACTTTGACTAAATAAACGTTACAGAAACAACACATCTAGTTACAGTGGTTATAGTTTCGAACGAAAATCAACACTGTGTCCAAAAGTACTTGTACTCTTGCCAAAATGGTAACTGCTACCAAGTCCAGAGAATATTAGCCGGTGTGCCTTTTATGCCATCAAATTATTTCGTGGTTAATTTAACTTTCAACATTTGCAAGTCGCAAACACTGTTATTATAATCGCTGAGGGAGGATCGAAACTCTGCGACGAAAACACAATTTAATCTTGTTTGCACAACAATGAATAGCTCGCCGTTTAGTTAGAACTAAGTGTTGCTGCACGTGGGCCACATGCTACAGCCACAAACGCCGCCACGAGAAGCTAGAAGCGGCCACAAAAGAAAGCTAAAGCGCGCAACAGCCACCTGTGGCCGATGACTGCTACTTTTTTTAACCCATGCGCACAGTATCATAATGAACTCAGACGAAGAAGGTTTATAGACGACGTTTTGTGTCGGCGTTTAGTGGCGAGTGCGGGCCACAATAAGCGAGCGGCAGCGATTTGTAGCATGTGGCGGCCACCGGCGTCAACCGTGTGCGGCGAAACCATGTAAAATATACGAGAACTATAGGATATGCCATATGGTCGGGATTCCGACCTCAATTTCTAGCTACCACAGGCGTGGGCTTGCGGATGACAACCGATGGGTAAGCTCGCCGTCCAGCCGTCCGGTGACCGTCCGGACCGAGCCCAAATTTCTTTTATTTATCTTGGAATTTAGTGATTAAAGACAAATACAGTCAATTAGGGTGAATAGAAACAAAACTTCAAGGGGTATTTTCACTTCATTTGAATATTTTTTGCAAGTTTTGTTTCTATTCACCCCGTTTTACGGTAGTACTTAAACAGATCGATAGAGAACTTTCGGCTGGTTATTAAGTACCATATCATAAAAAAAGGGAACCCGCCAAATGTCACTTAATTTCAGCAGGACGACATACTAAAGAAGGATGGAGCTATACACCCTTTACACCTCTATCCCTTTAACAGTTCAGCCCCCCTAGCCAAGTTACAATCGTATCGTTTGCACCGAACGCCTCGAGTAGGCCACCCCTCCGATTCCTTTGTTCTGACTACGTGACTGAGCGTTGAGATGACGTCAGAACAAAGGAATCGGAGGCGTGGCCTACTCGAGGCGTTTGGCGCTAACGATACGATTGTAACTTGGCTAGGGGGGCTGTTTAGGTCGTAAAATGATCGATAAGAGTTCGTAGTAGGGCCTTAGGTCATCGGTTTTTTCCATTTCAACTCATTAATATGAAAATTGAGTTTTTTCCACTGTCCTAATTAAAAAAAAGTAATGAGACTCGTTTCTAATCATAATAAGATTAATTTTCTACTTAAGTAAATTGCTGTTTCATACTGATGACTAGAATGACGAACTTTCCGACGAATATGTATTATGTGCTAGCTTCTACCTGCGGCTTCGCCTGTGTGAAAATAGGTTTCTCTATACAAACTTCCAAACCCCGTTTTACCCCCTTAGGTGTGGAGTTTCGTAAAATCCGTTCTTTTTTTTATTCTTGATAGGTTCACGCTTGACCGCTATCTCACCTGATGGAAAGTGACGATGTGGTCGACGATGGAACGCGCTTACCTAGAAGTAACCTATTCACTCTTAGCGGATGTCTACACCTTATCAGGAACCTACCTGCCAAATTTTAAGTTTGTAAGTGTTATAGTTTAAAATAGTGCTTTAGGATTTTTTGTAAACTAAAAATTTACCAGTGCCTTCGTTCGTGACAATATTTCTATATAACTTTGATGAATGATGAAATTATTAATTTTGATTAGGATTTATGCCAATTTTCACATTTATTATCCCGAGGAATAAGATTCTGCTGTACTAACTTCAACACCTCTAAATATTTTTTTTTAATATAAAATTTATTTGAACTTATAATCAATTAATCCAAAGATAAAACACTTCAAAGCAACCCGTTTTTTTAAAAAAAATATAGTTAGACCGTATTATATATAGAACAACGTTGCTTATTTTGACATCACGAAAAGAAGAACAAAACTAAGGTTCTTAAAGAATGTACTGGAAAACAAAGCATTGAAGAAATAAATAAATCGGGACGTTTAGTACTCATGTACAGATTCGTAAACTTAAGCTCCTATAGGCTTTCAAACTACACGAATTCCTAAAGTCCTTACTTTGTATATCCTAAAAAAAATAACCTGTAAAAAGTCATTGGGTCATAAATATCCCAAACTGCTTTACGAGTCTTTAAATAAATCTACCGAGTGACATCCAACGTACCATTGCCCGCTTTGGGACAAATATTGCCTCCTAATAGACTATTTGAATTGCTTTTTAATCTTTAAAATAGCTGTTGTAAATTGAGGGTGAAGTTTGGATTTGTTTTAGAAAAGAAGGCCTTTTTTGGATTTGTTCTACTTGATCCATTGCGTATACCTATCTACAGCTTAATCACCATTATAATGTTCCCACTGCTGGGTCTCAGGCCTCTAGGAGAGGGAGAGTTGGTTGATGAATGTCACAAGTCTTTGAATCTACGTACAACTCGTAACTCGGAACCATTAGCATTGGATCACCTTTGCTCTCTTTTAGTCCCACAAGGTGGGAGGCCGTCCGAGGACCTGGTGAGAGTCCGTGAAAATCCGATGGTTGTGAGACTTAGAGGACCGTTCGTTGTCTGTAACTGCCTCTATGATAAGACCGCCCATTGTTCACTTAGTTTTTACAAATGATTATCCTGTCCACATAATAACGTGTAAACTTATTCAATAAAGTATATAAGACCAGAGATTTGACCAGTATTCCTGACGTATCTCCCATTACAAAGGGCTTAAACCTAATTACCGAAATGTGATGTGGTTGTTAATGAGTAGGTTATCAACCTCTCCACAGCCCTTGAGGGAACACGTGTGATGTTATTTCGTAGCCAAACGCTCAAGCAGAAACTCCATTATAGTCACAACCCACATCCAAATTCCAACAACGGTGAATATTTTAAATTCTCACATAATTAGCTATTTAGTTCAAAGGGCAGGGTTTCTTTGTAGTGTCACAGTGTAGTAAAGGACGGATCAGAACATCTAAGCGATTACCAGTATAAAAAATACAGAGAATATATTTCCTTTTGGACTGTTGTGTACTTTTGTGTTATAATGATGTGAAAAAGATATTGTTATCTCGATTTTTGTTTGCTTGTGTATTTTTTTTTTAATGGTAAGGAAAATATGCTTTTGATCGTACCACTTTCCTAATAAAGGTAAAGCTTTTTTTGTTAACGTTAGTTTTTTGATGTATAAGTATCTCTTACTAATAAATGTGTTAGTAGTACCTTTGTATTTTGATATTTTTTTGAACAAAAGCAGTGCGTTCATTTTTATGGACAAAAGCAGTGCGTTCATTTTTTTTGGACAAAAGCAGTGCGTTCATTTTTTTGGACAAAAGCAGTGCGTTCAGTCAAGACACGTAGTATAATAGCATAATCAGCCTTTTAATGTTCCCACTGCTGGGACTCAGGCCTCCTCTCTCTAGTAGAGTGAATGGGCCGTAATGCCGTAATCCACCACGCAGGCCCAATGCGGATTGATGAATGTCAGATGTCTTCGAATTTTTGGTTCCAGTACATGTCGGTTTCCTCACGATGTTTTGCTTCAACGTTTTGAGAGCAGTGGTGACACTAAGGCCCTTTTTTATGTAGCAAATCTTTAAAGAACTTCTCCCGTTCTAAGTGGGGCGAGAGGGAGTGACAGAATTTTGCTGCTTAACTCGCCTACATAAAAATAGAAAATTGTTCCATCACACTCTCGGGATAAAAAGGCCGGTACATGGTGGACATCCCACCATCCCACCTTCCCAATCCCATCTGTACGCACAAAACGTTTAGGGAACACATTCATTGTACGTACAACTAAGGAGTGGAATTCCTTGCCAGAGTCTGTGTTTCTTGATGGCTACAACCCGGTTAAGTCAAGAGTGAATAGGTTACTTCTAGGTAAGCGCGCTCTGTAGTCGACCGCATCGTCGCTTTCCATCAGGTGAGATAGCAGTCAAGCGCGAACCTATCAAGAATTAAAAAAAGAAGTCGTTCAAGCGTGAAGAAGTAACAAACATACAATCATATAAATGTTTATTTATTTATTTATTTATTTAAACTTCATGTACAGTGGTGGTACATAGGCGGACTTAATGCCACAAAGCATTCTCTACCAGTCAACCATTGGGTTAAAAAGACAACACTGTGGTAGGTGTGCACAATAAATAAATAACAGATATTTTGAAATAGAATGTAGTATCATTAAATTAAGTGGCTTATAATAATAAAATACGTATATATGCTAATATAATAAACTAATAAATACTATGATACATAAGAAAACATTCTAATTAAGAGAACTTAAAATATAGCAATTATGACGAAGACCGAACTAAGATTGAGAGAACTTCAAGTAGTAGTTCCGAATTTTACGTTTGAAGGAAAATTTACTTTCAGCTTTTTTGATGTCAAGGGGAAGCACATTCCAGAGTTTTATGGTAGAGACAGTGTAAGAATTAGCCATAAACCCAGTACGGTGAGAAGGAATATGAAGAAGTATGTTTTTGGATGCTCGAAGGTTGAGATTATGAGAGCTGCCCAGTAATTTAAAATATTGTTTCAAGTAATCAGGAGCACACGGATCGTTCATAATAGTGAAGAGCGTGCAGAGGGATCTGAGGGATCTCCTGTGGCGGATAGGCAGCCATTTAAGCTGAGAACGGAAGGAAGAAATATGATCATATTTACGAAGGCCAAATATAAAACGAATACAGTTATTGAGAAGTCGATCCAATTTGTTTAGAAGTTCCTGGGATAGATGTTCGGCTTTATAATATTAGCGTGACATTAATATGATTAATCAAAAAACAGACAATGTCCATTTTGTATTTTTGTATGTTTTTCGTTAAGTAAATCTCATGATCATCGTCATCATCGTCATTTCAGCTGAAATACGTACACTGTAGGACATAGGCCTCCCCCAAGTGTCGCCGTAACGAACAGTCCTGTGCGTCTCGGATCCATCGGATTCTCGCGACCCTCACTAGGTCATCGCTTCACTTTGTGGGATGCCTTCTAACGCTGCGTCTTCCGGTACGCGATCGCCACTCCAGAAACTTAAACTACCGAATCTCACCTGCGTAGTAATCGATGATGGCTTCGATAATCGACCAGTGCGTTAATTGTATAAAAAAATATTCCTTGTTCAAGATCACAAAACTGACGCACAATCTTCACCACAATGAGTTCTTAATATAAACAATAAACATGAGGCTTACTAAAGGCGGGTACAGAGTTACGAAATGTAACATGCAATGTAACACGTAATGAAAGAATTTGCCGTTCGCATTGTCGCAATGTAATATAATTCATATAGTGTAGACGACTTGCGTGCACACTATTCGCACAAACAAACCATGTGATTACCAAACTACTGAAGACCTTCTTAAAACGTTGAGATAAAATTACACCACAAACACACGAAGAAGCACAACACACAATTTTGATTGCAAATTAAAATTTTGTTATGTGTTAAATTATATAGACTTTACACGCAAATATATTTATAACTTCTTTTCTGGAAAGAGAACTGCGTCCTGAAATACAGGCTCGGCCTAGCTCATGCGCAGTTGCACATTTTTATTTCTTATGCATTTGTATTAAGTCACCTTCAATTTATTGCTCAAATTTGTACAATATTATTATGGAGAAATAAAATTACTATTTCAACACGTGCGCGCCGCGATCCACCATTTGTCGGATTTTTCGCTGAACTCTAAGGGGCGCGCATTGTGCACGGAGCGCCATTGTGACGGGAAACAGATCATGCGAGTAAGTACATGCTCGGTTTGTGCGTGCTCCGTGTCCATACTTATAAAAAGCTCCTTTCATGTTACATTGCATGTTACGGTACAGCAGTCTGTACTCGCCTTAAGGGTTGGTCTCAAGGCAGTGAAACCACGAAGGTCAGGTATCTTAAGGAATAGTATCACATGCCATCACCCGACACGGCCTTATCAGGTAACAGCCTTGTGGTTTGCGACCTTGTGAGGTTTCTCTCCTACTTATACAGGGTGATTAACTGGGCTTTGAATCATTTTTTTTTTGTGTAACGAATGTGTTTATATATAATTTCGTAATAATTTCCTCTTTTTTATTATAATATATTATACATACATCTTAACTAATAAATATTATAACAAATTGAAAATAATTATTATATACAAACTGGTAGAAAAAGAACTCATAGGGCATAAAAAATTCGTCCACATCGATGTCAATGGGAAAAGTGCCCAGAACGCTGGCAGCATTGCCACGCTGGATGGCAATGCTAATTCGATTTCCTCTTTGTAATATTATAACCTTGAACACAGGCGTAGGCTTGCCAGCCTTTCGGTGTTTTACAAGATGCATTTTGGAGACACTCTCCAAAATGCATCTTGTAAAACACCGGAATTGCATGACTTGATTCCACCATCTCATTTCCACCATCGGGTAACCCGACGAACGGCGAGTATCTACCCTCACGTTGGTGAAACCTTTACGGTCCGGACCAAGTGTTTCGCCTCGTCGTTTATACCTCGTGTATCGAGGGACTGGAACAACTTGCCTGCTGCAGTCTTCCTGTCCAACTATGTTTTAGCTGTCTTCAAGGCTAGAGTGAATAGGCTCTTAATAAACCAGTGCACCTCACCATCAACGATTGCATCACTACTTACCATCAGGTGGGATCGCAGTCAAGTACTAGTTTATAACAATCAACAAAAAAACAATATGTAGACAATTAAAATTGACGTTATAACGAAATGATAAATCATAAAATACTCGTAATCTGTCTCTCTCTGAACTGGGCGAGAGGGAGCGTCAGACTTACACAGACTTAAAATTCACCATCATCATCATCATCATTTCAGCCGATAGACGTCCACTGCTGGATATAGGACTACCCAAATGTCGCCACAAAGAACGGTCCTGTGCGTCTTGCATTCATCGGATTCCCGCAACCTTCACCAGGTCATCCGTCCACCTTGTAGGGGGCCTTCCAACACTGCGTCTTCCGGTACGCGGTCACCACTCCAGAACCTTTCGGCCCCAACGGCCATCTGTTCTGCGAGCAATGTGCCCTGCCCGTTGCCACTTAAGTTTGGCGATTCTTCGTGCTATGTCGGGAACCTTGAAAATTCACCAGTGTTCCTTCAATTATTCGTTTCAGGGCCGAGTTGACTCCTTTTGATCAATTTTGCAGCCATCCTGTATAATTAACAGTTACTAGTGTATTATTTATGTTGTGACGTTAAAAAGAGGAAAATTCCGTACGTAAGCTTTTGAGCAAAAACGTGGACGGCTATTGGAAGAGGATAAAAACATTCCTTATACTATATACGTTACTATGTATACATTATTATATTCATAACAACCGGCAGCTGCCAGCGGATTAGCTAGCGTGAAAGTAAAAAAAATAACGGGCAAGTGCGAGTCGGACTCACGCACTGAGGGTTTCATACAAGCTTACCTAGGAAAACAGTTCAATTCTCGAATTGAGTTACGAAGATTTTTCTATAGAAAGTTTTTTTTAGGACGTAACTACAAATTTACAGTTTTTTTTTCTTATACTGGTGCTATCATACCTTGCTTCTTGCCAAATTTCAGAATTCTTGGTCAATGGAAAGTACCTATCCTATGAATTTTGTTTTCCTTGAGAGTGTCGGAATAAACGTTTTTTACGACATAAACGGCCGTATCTTTTTTTTCGTAAACAAATAAGCTTAATTTTTTTTACAGTTTCAAGGGACTGCAAACCTGAGTATGTGGTTTTCATTTTAACTGGATAAGGGGACTTGACAGACAGACGGACGGACAACAAAGTGATCCTTTAAGGGTACCTTTTTTTTATTTTGAGGAACAAAACCCTAAAAATGGTCCCTTGCTTGCTACCTTACTTGCATCAGGAATGAAGATATCCGCAGAAGAACCAAGGTTGCCGAGATAGCCCGAAGAAACACCACTTCAGTGAACAAACTTAAGTGGCAGTACATTGCTCGCAGAACAGGCCAATAGATTCTCCAGAAGACGCAGCATTGGAAGGCCTCTCGCAAGGAGGGACGATGCCTTGGTGAGGGTCGCGTGTGTCGAAAATGACGTCAACTGAAATGATGATGACAACATTCTACTGGGATAAAAAGTATCTTATGTGGTATTCCATGACCTGGAATACCACATACTTATATACACCAGATACTTTTCTCCATTTATCCATGATAATTTCATCAAAATTCGTTTAGTTGTTCAAGAGAGAAGAAGTAACATACACACAAACTTATAAACTTTCACCGTTATATTATGTTTGATTGTTTTTGATCTCCAGTGCGTCAATTTCTTGCCAATGTTTGTTAAGTGGATGCAACTCGACATACATTTTCACTGTTTTTCATGCAACCGTTCTTACGCGATTATGACGTTATTACACATTTTTCATTAGATATTTGGGAAACACAGTATCTTGTGGATATTATCTAGGCTTTTATTAGAATCAATTTATAAATTTGTGTAAAACTTATCCAGTAAAGGCCTCTGAAAATCTGCTATGTTACATGAACTTTGTAACTTCGTAATTTATTCAATTTTTTTCTAAAACCTTTAAGGGCTTAAAAAAACAATACGTATTTCCTGGAAAAAGTTTTTTAATATATTCGTGTAAATCATGGAATTACCAAATGCTAAAAGAGTTTTCAGGCGTTATCACTCTTTTTTCGCGTTGCCTTTTCGTCAAACATCGCGTTGGATTGCGTTAGATGAAGTAACAAGCCTTTAAACCATGCTCAATGTTGACGATAGGCGATTGAAAAAAGATCCTCTTGACAAAACAAAACGATTAATGGACTGTATGAAAAATGATAATATTTAGCCACTGAAAAGTTTTGTAGTAGGCAACACTGATCAGGATATTGTATCACACTCGTACATCTAAATATCCATCACTCTCATCCATCTGAATATCACTTTAATCTCGACGCCTAGATTAAAAGGTCTGCCGAGGAATATGAAAGCGGACAGGCAAAGCTGTGCACAAACATCATTTTGTGACTAAATTCTGTGTGCACATGTCTAAATGTAGCGACATTTGCATAGCGATGTGTCGGACAAGTTTATGTCTCTGGCACATTGGCTGGAAGGATGTAGAACTTATACAGTCAAAACTTGATTAAGTAGTCTACAGATTTGTGAGGAATTTGTGCTACTAGTGGAAAAAGTTTGTCATTGCCACGGAGGCAGATTTCGCCCGAACCGCAGGTGAGGGTGTTATGGAGTCGAGAGCTATAGTGATAAGTTTCCACGTATATCAAACGGCGTTTTCAATACACCAATTAACGGGGGTTGATCAGTGATTGGTGGGAGTCGCTTAGCGCCCAGTTTTCGGTACAATAAATTATGGTGAGGCGAACTTGTCCAAATTTCCGCACTAGTGCGGAAAGCAGTGAATTGCGTGCCTAAAAGTGAACGAAACCGATAGTAGCAGGAAGTAGGATAGTCTTTTAAAGGCCTTTCGTTTGGCCTGTCCCGGACGGTTTTTTTTTGGTTGGAAATCACGTAATGAAGTCTCCCGCCCTTCGTTCCTTCTTTGCCTGTTTCTTCTTCTTTCTGTTTTTTGTTTTCGTTTCGGGGCCCCGGGGTACCGGACGGCTGGACTGCGAACTACCTGCTACTAGCTCTTCGTCCGTCGTCTCTAGCATTGGCTGCAGAGGAGTCGTTGTTTTCTGTATGTGTAGTGTGTACCTTTCGACAGTTACTATTAACCAGATCCACGTAGTAAGTGGTGAGTCTATTGCCATCAATGGTCTCATAGTCGCAAGCGCCACTACTGAACGTGGAGTCAACGGAATCCTCTGAAACGGCTCGACCGATTTTTATGAAATTTTTTGTGTATATTTGGTAGATCTGTGGAAGTAGGTAGGGAGGAAGGAAGGGGTCGTAAGCTATTTTTTACCCTCCCTAACGGTCAGCAAATAGGGAGGTGGAGATAACCTCCGAATAAATCCAAAATTTGCTGGCCGTTTTGCAGCGGATGTGACGCATAGCAAAACCAGTCTTATAATGTTCCCACTGTTGGGACTCAGGCCTCCTCTCTAGGAGAGGGAATGGGCCGTAATCCACCACGCGGGTCCAGTACGTGTTTGTGAATGTCACATGTCTCCGAAGTTTTGGTTCTAGGACAAGCCGGTTTCCTCACGATGTTTTCCTTCACCGTTTCGAGAGCAGTGGTGCGAAATTACACAAAGGAATGCGCCTGGCTGGGTTCAAACCCGCGACCTACGATTCGTAAGTCGGGGCTGTTACCACTCGGCCATCACTGCTCTTATGTAACGCTTATCTTATTACATATCATATAGTGTCGTTATTGTTATTTGTTTTATTTTTAAGGTATGCGCCATGTTTTTCGTGAATAATCTCTTTTTCTTTAATAAATTTAAATGGCAGAACAAAGTTTGCCGCGGCAGCTAGGTATATAGCAATATATTATTATTTTATTATCGATGTATGAATCCGTAAAACAAGAAACAATACTGTTTCTAATTAAGAAAATTAATTGGGAAAATAACCTTCAAAAGCATATTTTGATTTTGTGCGAAACCAGTTTCCCATCATATCAAGTTCCTTCGTAATTTGTACAGAAAAAAAATCTGCAGGAATCCAAAATCCAAATCTAAAAGGCGACGAAGGAACAGGAGTGGGTTTTTAGTCAGTAAAACTCTGACACTATCTCCCGCTCCGCCCAAGAGCGAGGGATGCCATAAGATGATTTTCCCACCGAAACAAAAACTTGTTTATTATTATTATTTATTTTCCACCATATTTTACAGTTCATGATAAAAAAATCGCATTCCCAGTAAATATTCTACTGTTTTACCATGGTTATTTGTAGACGTTTCTTTCTTCATTAAATACTCAAAAACTTTTTAATAAAATAATTTTATTCCGAATAATTCCATATAAAATTGTTAGTTAAACTTAAAACTATGTTAGTACCTTATGCCTAATTTTTCTAAAGAGTCCAACCAACTTTACCCATTTATTTTATATTAAAAAGACAGCACCTGAACTGCGTACCTTATTCCAGTGCGACACAATAGGATACTCGATAGTTTAAGTGGCAGTTTTTTTAGGGTTCCGTACCTCAAAAGGAAAAACGGATCCTTATAGGATCACTTGGTTTTCCGTACATCTGTCTGTCTGTCTGTCGTTCAAGATCGTTTCTCTCGGGAACGCGTGGAGTTATTGAGTTGAAATTAAAAACATATACTAAACAATCAACTGCAAATGCCGTCAAAGATTTCAAAAGATCAGTTATAACCAAAACCAAATTAACCATATGCTATATATACATTATAAAAATAACCTTCTGATTTAACGAAAAAAAAAGATATGGCCGTTTATGTCGCACAAAAACGTATGTTTCGACACTCTCAAGGAAATCAAAATTCATAGGGTACTTCACATTGACCTAGAATCCTAAAATTTGGCAAGAAGTAAGGTCTCATCGTACAAGTATAAGAATAATCTGAACTCATAAATGCAGTTACGTCACAAAAAAAACTTATTTGCGGTTGGGAAAAATCTTCGTAACTCGATTCGGTAATTGCATGTTTTCAAAGGTAAATTTGTACCCAACCCTCAGGAACCCTCAAGGCGCGTATCTGATTCGCATTTACCCAGTTATTTTTCATTTGCCAAATTGTTCTAACCATTAAAGGGTTAAAATCCGCATAGTTAGCCCTATTTTTAACCCGTGTGTCACTCACAGTATAGTGCTAGGTGTAAATCTAACGATTGGTCGTAGTTTCGGATTTGCTTTCACGAAACGCCTCGTCATATTCAAGCTAAAACTTATTTCGTATGATGCAGTCAGTCAGAAGTAGGGTACAGAAAGCGATCGCTCACTAAAATGGAATATCCAGTTACCGGGTTATTTCCACTTCAGTGTTTATGATTTTCTGAAAGGAATTATTGTTGTTTTGTGTTGTTTAGTTTGTTTTATTTTGAAATTGAAAAACTTGACAAGTGCGAGTCGGACTCGTGCACTGAGAGTTCCGTACAAACTTACCTACCTATGTAAATAGTTCAATTCCCGAATGGAGCCTTGAAGATTTTTTCGAATCGCAAAAAAACTTTTTTTTGTGACTCAACCAAAAAAATTACTATTTTCAGATTTATTCCTATATCTGAGCTACAAGACCCTGCTTTATGTCATATTTCAGCATTTTAGGTCAACGGGAAGTACCCTATGAATTTTCATTATATATGATTCCCTTGAGAGTGTCGAAAATTACGTTTTGTGCAACATAAACGACCGTATCTTTTTTTTTCGTTAACTCAGAAGTTTGATTTTTTCTCAGCTTCAAAGGATCGCAGACTTGAGTATATGGTTTTAATTTCAATTTGATACATTCACGCGTTCTCGAGATAAACGATCTTTACAGACAGACAGACAACCAAGTGATTCTATAAGGGATATTTTTTCTTTTCAGGTACGGAACCCTAAAAAAGCCAGCAATGTTATCGCTCACCACTCATGGGGTTTATAGCATAAGTATAAATCAGCCGTATAATGATCCCACTGCTAGGACTCAGGCCTCCTCTCTGGGCTGAGAGAGAGACTGGGCCGTAACCCTAATCCACCACGTAGTGCGGCTTTGTGGATGTCACATGTCTTCGTACTTTCGGTTCTTGGACATGCCGGTTTCCTCACCATGTTTTCCTTCACAGTTTTAAGAGCAGTGGTGATGAAATAAATTACACAGTAAAGGTTGGGTTTGTACTCCTTGTTTCGGAGTAGGAATTCATCAAAAAAGTTCCTAACCCCTGAATACGATGGTGGATTAATAGGTGGATGTAAATTTCAGAATGCTGATTCTTGAGAAGAAAAATATTGGAGCTTGAAGAAAAAATTAAGAACGATATTGGATTTACAGTGGGTACCTTTTCATAACTCAGCCCGCACTGGGCCCGCGTGGTGAATTACTGCCCATTCACCCTCCTAGAGAGAGAGGAGGCCTGAGTCCCAGCAGTGGGAACATTAAGAGACTGATTACGCTACCTTTTTATAGGGTTTTTTTTTAGGTGGGAAATCATCTGATGACTTCTCCCACTCTAGGGTAGAGTGGGCGGTTGTGTTAGACTTTTGTGACTTTTACTGACTAAAACCTCACCTGTAACTTCAATTGCCTTTTGCGTTCCAGGACCATGGGCTTCCTTTTCAGAAATTTCCCGTGGCCCTATCGGGCATCGGTCCTGCTAGGCCCCTACGATTTTACTGACATATCTTTAAGGTACATGTGGAATACTAGGCGCCGTCGACGACTTGGGCTTGGTCTGGACGGTTACCGAATAGCTTTAATTCTAAACTAGTTAAAAAATAAAAGACCTGTTTTGACATTTGAGAAATACTATATAATGTAACTTAGAACGAAACTGAAAGAAACAGTAAAATTATAACAAATTACATAAAGTGTTTTAAAAAAATACATAAATTTTTTTGGCGTGTTAAATAATATGATGGAATATATTGCGAGTATTCTTTTTGCGTATTTAAGTATCTTTTATTTTTGTACAACTTTAGCTACTCATTGTTCGTTTTGTTTAACCCGCAACTGTATGTACATACTACCTACATGAAACACTTCGTAATTCTCAGGTATATCAAATTGGTAATAATACACACCTGTACAGTTGCCGGATGGATTACCAAAAAATAGTGTATCTATTGTTCTATCAATATTTCAACAGTAGCCTGCTGTCGGGAATAATCCTTTAACATCCTTTAACACAAAAACACTCGTCGGACAAATCCGACGCAAGCCGACCCGAGTCGGATTTGTCCGACGAGTGTGTTTTTGTGTCCTATTCGTCAGGGTCGTGTGTTTGCGAGTGGGTGCTCCATCTCGTTAAGCCAATCCCCATAGCGCAGTGGTGGCCGAGTGGTAACGGCCCCGACTTACAAGTTGTAGGTCGCGGGTTCAAACCCAGCCAGGCGCATTACTTTGTGTAATTTATTTCACCACCATTGCTCACAAAACGGTGAAGGAAAACATCGTGAGGAAACCGGCATGTCCTAGAACCAAAAATTCAAAGACATGTGACATCCACCAACCCGCACTGGGCCCGCGTGGTGGATTACGGCCCATTCCCTCTCCTAGAGAGGAGGCCTGAGTCCCAACAGTGGGAACATTATAAGGCCGACTAAGCTAAGCTAAGCTAATCCCCATAGATGACAGAAGAGCTGATGAGATGGAGTATTTGCTCGTGTATGTGCGAACCTGGCAGAATAAACGCATATCATATACACGTACACACATAGCACGAAGAATCTCCGAACTTAAGTGACAATGGGCAGGGTACATTGCTCGCAGAACAGATGGCTGTTGGGGCCGAAAGGTTCTGGAGTGGCGACCGCGTACCGGAAGACGCAGTGTTGGAAGGCCCCTACAAGGTAGGGCGATGACCTGGGGAAGGTTGCGGGAATCCGATGGATGTGAGACGCACAGGACCGTTCATTGTGGCGACATTTGGGGAAGGCCTATGTCCAGCAGTGGACGTCTATCGGCTGAAATGATGATGATGAGGCGCTTATAAGATTAAAGCCGTAAAACTTGAAACTTGGAACTAACCTATATAGGTGCACCTACATATCAGCCTACTATAGGTATATCTCTACTTTACCTTTCGAGGAACAAAGGCGTGTTTTTTTCCACCAGGAAAAAATATGCTCTTTTAACTGTCCACATTCATTTTTAAATGAATGAATTTTGAATTTTACGTTCTTTTTCATAGTCAATTGGCACATGGAGAACCACTCCATTTTATTTCAGTACATTGTAATCAATACAATGATTCGGAATATTGTAGCGTTACAATTGCATTGTGTCAGTTACAATAGGGCGCAAGTAGTGGTGGAGTGGACCCAATAACGTTGATTGACTTTTGAATTGGTTAATCAAATGAGAGGTCGTACAAATGGTGTTGGTTTTAATAGAAATGAAAGAATTAGTTCAAAAATTATAAAAATAATTATTAGTTTTGGTGATTTCAGGGTTGGTGATGAACAAAAAAAAAATCTCCAAACACTATAGATTTGAGTTTTTGCACGTTTTTCTTCATAGAGATCTAAGCTTTAGAATTTACTAGCTTAATTTTTCTGACTGAGCGACTTTTTGATATTTCGAAAGTCTCTGTACAGGATTTATTTGAATTAAATGTTTTGCGTTTGAGTTCTGAGTGGAAGTTTACCATATTCATGAAAATTTTCACCTTCAATTTTTTTCCATTGTCTTTGGCCATCGCTAAAGGGTTATATTTTATCACTGCAATATTATAAAATTGGAGCTTGTTAAACCTTACCAAAAACTAAGTTTTCAGGCTGCAAAAAGGAGTAAACGAGTAAGTGTGAGTCGGACTCGCGCACTGAGGGTACCGTACAGTCTATGAAAAAAGTTCAATTCCCGAATTGAGTTACGTAGCTTTTTCCGAATCGCAAAACAAGTGTTTTTTTTTTGTGACGTAACTACAAATTTACTGTTTTCAGATTTTTTCCTATACTCGTGCTATAAGAACTTGCTTCATGCCAAATTTCTTTTAGGATTCTAGGTCAACGGGAAGTACCCTAAGAATTTTGATTCCCTTGAGACTGTCAAAATAGAGGTTTTTTTGCGACATAAACGGCCGTATCTTTTTTTTTTGTTTAATTTTTTCACAGGTTTTAGAGACCACAGACTTAAACATATAGTTTATAATTTTAGCTTGATACCTTCACGCGTTCCCGTGATAAAGGGTCTTGAAAGACAGACAGACGGAAAGTGATATAAGGGTTCCATTTTTTTCCTTTTTAAGGTACGAAACCCTAAAAAATGACCTCTCCCTTCTAAAAAACTTTTTTACATAATTTATGTCAAAATTATTATGAAGGTTAATCTTTAAAACATTAGAAACCTCGGATAAGCATAAGGCAGTTATTATTATACGTGCTTAATTTTCTTTATGGAAACATTCATAATTTCGCCTTGGCGAGGTTTTTACTCTGCCCGTCCAAAATAGGCTACCGTGATTTAATGAACTTCCTCTGCCCAAGTAAAGGCTGTGTGCCACACAGAGCGATACTTAGATATTTTATGGCTTGTAATGTAACATTCATTTTCAAATGTTCTTATAGAAAAAAGTTGCCGCCCTTTGTTCCTATTGTAAATTCATAATGCATTTTTAAGATTCCGTACCTAAAGTGTAAAAGACGAACGAACAGTCCGTCCGTCTGTCTGTCTGTCCGTCTGTTACTAGGCTGTATCTCATGAATCGTGATAGTTAGATACTCCCTCCACCTTTCCATGGCCCGATCAACTAACATATATATGATAGACGGGCTGAATCTTGAGGCGGCTGCAGACGTAGCACCCTTGACCATAGGCATAGGCATAGTCGGCCTTATAATGTTCCCACTGTTGGGACTCAGGCCTCCTCTCTAGGAGAGGGAATGGGCCGTAATCCACCACGCGTGCCCAATGCGTGTTGGTCACCCTTGACCATCTTATTTTATTGTCCGCAGGCATTTCTTGATCCCGTGATAGTTAGACAGTTGAAATTTTCACAGATGATTGATTTCTGTTACCGCTATATCAAAAAATACTAACTAAACTACTTCGTGACGTCATCATCACTTCCTCAAGCTTTCGAGCAGCGAGCCATACACCCAGCACCCACGGCTATAAAGGGTATCCTGACCACCAGCATGCCTACATGGTCATACCTGGTCATCACCCTCAGCCTCATCAGCGACCTTCGCGAAGCACACTGCACCTTCGGTCAGTCACAAGAAGAGCAACGACGAACCTCTCCTGGTCGACGCAAGCAGTCAAGCCACTACGTCGCACAGCACCGCTCCGACTCACTGGAGCCAGCAGCACTACTCCGACTCACTGGAGCCTGCAGCATCATCCCGACTCACTGGGACAGCACCACCCCGACTCACTGGGGCATCACCGCAGACAGTTCCGACTCACCGAGAACTATGCGGCATTCGGTTCCGACCCACTGGAACCAACTTACCACAGGCTAGGCACGCATCAAGAAGCATCAAGAACCATCAATCTCCGATCTCCGGAGGGGAGTGATGTAGCGACATCTATCGCGTCACATAAGAACTAATCCTGAATCGCGCAATCAAAGTTCTCCGCGCGATTAGAACATAAAGAACAGCCCGAAATCATCTATCGGGCAGTTGCAGCCCACCAGACATAACACCCGTCTGGTCGGAGGATCCTCCCTTTTCAACGGAGGTTTGCGGGACTTTACTCTCTGTTCCGCCTTCTCCAAAAACGTATAATTTTAGTTTTTTGCTACGGATGGTACGGAACCCTTCGTGCGCGAGTCTGACTCGCGCTTAGCCGGTTTTTCAAAAATGATTTGATTTATTTTATACGGAGATGTTTTAGATGTGAGATTTTGGATACAGATATAGAAATAATATTAGGTGTACGGTTTCGGACAGGGTTACGGATATGAACTTAATTCAGATTATCCTCTACTTTTAAATAGTTTGAATGTAATTCACTGTTTGATTAGAATCCCCTGCCGGAGTTTGTGTTTTCTCATAACTACAACCTAGGAGTATTTAAGTCAAGACTTATAGTGAATAGGTTACTTCTAGGCAAGCGTGCTCCATTATCGACCGCATCGCTTAGACGCAAGTATGTAAGTATGCACCATATTACTGAGTAGCTGGGTTGTGGAGGTCAGATAGACAGTCGCACCATACTGATAGCTACATCCATTAAACATATTAAGCGTGCCCTAACCAAAAAGGCGTATTACAAGGTTAAAGACTATGTCGAAGACACGCTTGTTTGGCATTGACTGCGTCTGCATATATGTGGCCCCTGGTTACTGCTTTACATTAATTGTAAAATATACTTTTTTTAACACATTGCTTTTGCAATATTTTTTATATTATCAGACCCCAACCACCATATATTCGTTAGTTATTTACTTTGTTAACGTCTCCTTTATTGATAGCTGTAATTTTTTTTTTGCTTATGTTTTATATAACCTCTTTGTTATAATGTGAATGTGAGAACACTGTAGACTCTGCAAATTCTTAGATTACTTCCTATTACGACTCACTTTTTATTATGATTATTTTTATTGTACTTTTGAGTATAATATTGACTAGTCTACACTGTCCTCGTATAACTATAGCATAGCATAGACGGCCTCACAATGTTCCCACTGTTGGGACTCAGGCCTCCTCTCTAAGAGAGGGAATGGGCCGTAATCCACCACGCGGGCCCAGTGCGGGTTGGTGGATGTCACATGTCTTCGAATTTTTGGTCCTAGGACATGCCGGTTTCCTCACGATGTTTTCCTTCACCGTTTTGAGAGCAGTTGTGATGAAATAAATTACACAAAGTAATGCGCCTGGCTGGGTTTGAACCCGCAACCTACAACTCGTAAGTCGGGGCCGTTACCACTCGGCCACCACTGCTCTCTGTATAACTATTAATATTGTAAAATTAAACCATTGTAAAATTAATCTTTTTTATTAAAGAATTACTATGGAGTTTCTTGACAGTTCTCCTCCATAGGAAACGACTAATTGAAACCGTGCACTATTTTCTGTTAGCGATTCTTCTTGGCAGGGGGCAGGGCTCATTGCTCGTAGAACCGATGGTCGATGGGGCCAAAAGGTTCTAGAGTGGCACCCGCGCACCGGAAAACGTAGCTTTGGAAGACCTTCCACAAGGTGGAGCGACGACCTGTGAGAGTCGCGGGAATGCGGTGGATGCGAGACGCCCAGGATCAGTCGTTGTGGCAACGCTTAGGAGAGGCCTATGTCCAACACTGGACGTTTTTCGGCTGAAATGATGATGATGACTAACTTCTGACTTTCATAAGTACCCATGTAGGCCTATGTGAAATATATATATATATTTTTTAGTTAAAATTTCACAGTGTCGGTATTGTTCCGATACTGTGAAATTTTAAATAAAGCTACCATTATTCCAATTTCAGTTTGAACAGTTTTCAAAAGGTACTTTTCTTGAGTAGGTTCCAGTTTCAAAACTTAGTTTTTGCTCGACTTTAAATTCAAGGACTTTTTTTTCGGACAAAGAACTAGTAATTTTATTCTGTTTCTTTTTGAACTACTCGTGTATGTAAATAAATATACATAATTTGTTAGATGCTGGTAACTTTGTTGTGAAACTTCTCAATGGTCAAGGATGGGAAAGTTTTAGAGCTCAAAGTCTTGGTTTTCTACCGGTGATATTTCGGGTAATGTGCGTCGGAATTGCAAAGCCTAATTCCTAAATTTTTGCCATTAATAAACTGGCTCTATGACATGCCGGTTTCCTCACCATGTTTTCTTTCACCGTTTTGAGTGCAGTGGTGATGAAATAAATTACAGAAAATTTGAAGACATGTGACATTCACCAAGCCGCACTGGGCCTACGTGGTGGATTACCGCCCATTCCCTCTCCTAGAGAGGAGGCCTGAGTCCCAGCAGTGGGAACATAAAGGAAAGAAAGAAAGAAAGAAAGAAAGAAAATGTGTTTATTTGGCAAAATAATTTACAACTAAAAAAATAATATAAAAATAAGAAGAAATAAAATTAACAATAAAAAGAGAAAAAAAAAAAATATGTCTCACGGATACGCCAAAGGCTGATTATGCTTATGCTATTAATAAACTGGCAAAACTTCTTGACAAAAAATATCTTACTACATTATTTTCGTTAAGTTACAAACTACTTAAGTAGGTATGTAACTACTTGATCAATGTTCATGTTTCTTTAACTTCTCCCCACTCATTAATTTATTTTTGTACCGTGGAAGCGCTGACAAGTATTTAAGCGCACATGCAAAACACATCCAGACCAGAAACCACTATATGTTGTCCATATAGATACTAGAAAAAGGTTGGCCATACAAATATTAGTTCTGTGCGCCAACCATGCACCTGTGATCAGTTGTCTAACCCATCTCGTAATGGGTAGCTCGCCGTCTGGCTGTTCAGTATTTAACCGGACCGAGCCCAGCCGTCAACAGCGCGTAGTGATCCACGCGGTCCTCAAAGAGATGTCAGCAAACCGTAGGGGCCCAGCAGGGCCGATGCCCGCTACCTAGCAAAGCCTAGTAGTCCCAGAAAGCAAAGTATAATTGAAGGACACAGTTGTGGTTTTAGTCAGTAAAAGTCTGACACGCCCTCCCGCTCCACCCAGAGCGCGAGAAGTCATTTGGATGATTACCCACCTTTAAAAAAAAAAAACTCGTCTGTGAAACATCAGCACGGCCTAGTGTACTCTCTTAATGCATTCGCGTAGCTTCCACTACAGGCCAAACGTAAATGCAAAGTGTGATATTTCATAGTATAATGCAGCCGACCCATTCGGCTGACGAATTCATTATTTTGCATAACAAAACCAGTGAGTAAGACGAAGTAGAAACAATGACTTTACTTCCCCTTAAACTCAGGGTTGGCAGTGTAATTGCAGAATTGTTTCAATATAATTATGAGACAGAGCAGCTTGGCAATGTTTTGTGAAATTTCTTAAGGTGTATAGTCCCTTGAATATCTGGCCGGAGTGAAATGCACACATACTCGTATTGCCCCCGCTGACCTAATCATTTTATTTGCGAAATATTGAATGATTTACATATACTATGTACATTCTGAAGAATATTGAACCAGCAATTTTTTTGTGTAAACATATTTCTGAAGGTTAAAGCCTTTTGAAAGGAGTAAGAAAAACAAGCGAAAAAATATCATGTTTTCATTCTTTTTTTTTTAAAGTAGGTCATACGAAAAAAGCTATCTTGATATTATTATACAAGAATCTACGAGTATAACAAATATATATTTTTTCAAATCTATTAACCCAGCCGTTACCCAGGAATAGGCTTCAGAAAGCTACTGTGATATCGAAAGGAGATAGCATGAGTTAGATTAAAGAACTGGCTTGTAAAATATACTCGTAAGGATTGTGTTGTTCTAGAATAGGTTTAAATATTAAGTAGAAAAAAGAAATGTCTAGTTAAAAAAGATCTGACAGAACGTTTGTAGCAAAATGAGCTATTATTGATTGATTGAAGAAAAATACAAATAAACTTATAAGCTATCAAGCATTTCATTAGTAAAGTAAAACAAGTAAAGTTTAGAACCCCCAAACAACCTGTCGCAGAGTGCGACACTACTGTTTTATGGCACTAAACGGGAGCAAGAGTCTTAAAGGTTTTAAAGTCTTTCACAGATAGGTGAGATGTGACAATGCGACAACGTTGCTAATACGCGTTTCCTCCCAAATTGTTATACAATTGGTCTACACAATCAATATGCTTAGCCTTTCCCTTACATTGCTTATTTCTAGGTGGGATATCATAAAATAACTTCTCTCAATTTGGGGCGAGAGCGCGTGTTAGACTTACTGTGACTTACCTGTGACTTACCTGTGTTTCTTCAGTTGTCGTTCTTTTTTTAAGGGTGGAAATCATCCTATGACTTCTTCCGCTTTGGGCAGAGCGAGGGGGCGTGTCAGGCTTTTACTGACTAAAACCACACCTGTGTTCTTTAGTCGCACTTTGCGTTCTAGGACTACGGTTTTCCTTTTTAGAAATACCCCGCTATACTAGCTAGCGGGCAGCGGCCCTGCTGGGCCCCTACGGTTTGCTGTCATCTCTTTGAGGAGCGCGTAGATCACTACGCGCTGTTGACGACTATACTCGGTCCGGTCAATTACTGGATGGCCGGACGGCAAGCTACCCATAGCTCGACGTCCGCCCGCGTCTACCGTGGCTGGTAGTCGGGGTCAGAATCTCGGTGACTATGGCGCGAGGACATTCGTCCCCTCATACATGCAGGATCCTCTTCCCCTGGCATTACTGCTTCGCAGAATCGCAGAAGGAGAACACCGCCTGCCATTCCTCCTCGCTTCGGACCATAGCCCGAACCAAGGCCCGAAGCGAGAGGTCGCTGCCGCCGATTGGCTCCACGAGGACACGAAGATGCTCAGCTCAAGCGGGCACACCACCACCGTATGCTCCACCATGTCCTCCGTGCGGTCCACACAATGGTGACACCCGGGGGTTCAGTAGCCGTTTGCGCTCCAAGGCCACGGAAACTCTTTTGAACAATACTGCAGCCCCTCTCAACTACGCTGAGGTTAACTACCAGTCTAACTGGAAACAAGCGCAAATAGTTATCAGCTTTTTAAATACAGTGACTGTCTTTATGACTTCCACCCAATTACCGAGTAACTCCTTGGTCCAACTACTCGTAGTGATTGTCAAAAATCTACGAATGACAGTTATTATCAACGGCTTATTATGCCTTATGAGGCACAAATTCATTCACGGTATGTACAACGCGGTCAAAATATCTGTGCTTCGGGCGTTGACGATGTTATCTAAAGTAATTGCTAATGATGCAAAGGGTTGAAAGCGGCGATTCGAAGGAGAAAGCGGGAATGGCATCGCATTCCAGTAAGATGCACAGATATTTTGATGGGTGCTTGGTGCACAGATATTCTGATGGGTGCTTGGTGCACAGATATTCTGATGGGTGCTTTTTGGTGCATAGATATTTTGATGGGTGCTTGGTGCACAGATATTCTGATGGGTGCTTTTTGGTGCACAGATATTTTGATGGGTGCTTGGTGCACAGATATTCTGATGGGTGCTTTTTGGTGCATAGATATTTTGATGGGTGCTTGGTGCACAAATATTCTGATGGGTGCTTTTTGGTGCACAGATATTTTGATGGGTGCTTGGTGCACAGATATTCTGATGGGTGCTTTTTGGTGCATAGATATTTTGATGGGTGCTTGGTGCACAGATATTCTGATGGGTGCTTTTTGGTGCATAGATATTTTGATGGGTTCTTGGTGCACAGATATTCTGATGGGTGCTTTTTGGTGCATAGATATTTTGATGGGTGCTTGTTGCATAGACATTTTGATGGGAGCTTGGTGCTTAGATATTTTGATAAATGCTTGGTACACAGATATTTTGGTCGAGTTCGAGGTCCTCCGATATTGTTATCCGGTTAGCCCCCCTATAGTAGGTAGTAGTACACTGACTGATAGTAGGTTGACTGGAAGAGAATGCCTTGTTGCATTAAGTCCGCCTATGTACCACTACTGAACATGAAGTTTAAATAAATAAATAATAAATAAAGTCCAGCTTTGCTCAACTCGAAAAATACCTACTTAAACGTTTCGCTATAAACTTTTTAGTAAGTATTTTACGAGTGTAGCATAGCAAAGCTAGAGCATAGAGGATAACCGTTTTTTTTTTGTATCGTGGTGCTAAGTGCGCACATATATTATAGTGGGAAGCTAGGAGCACAGATATTTGTATTTAAATTGCTTTATAGATTGATGAATATTGGTGGAAACTCGTTGTCACATTGTCGCACCGCGGCTTTCTGCAGGGACCTTTAGCTGATATTCAAATTTTTATATTAAAAATTTAATGGATGTTTATTTGTTCTTTAATGGTTTAATAGCTTGTTAACACGAAACACTGCATGTTTTGGCCTTAGTTGTGGCGGTCAGCCTGTAGTTAGTTCAATGATCCATTTAACTAAAGGATACATATCAAATGAGCACGTAAAATAATTATTGCACTTTATTACAATGATTCAAAGTCTCACAGACAGACAAACGATTTTATTTCATAATGTACGATTTTGTAGCTTAATCTATATAAAATGTCTTATATTAATAATATTCCACAACTATCACACAACACCATTATTGTAGCCCCAAGCTAAGCAGAGCTTGTCTTATGAGTACCAGACAACTTATAAACATACTTTTAAATATATACATACATATTATAGATAAATTACTCCCAGACACGGAAAAAATATAATAACAATAATATTTATTGTTCAGAAAAATGTTTCACAAATTTATATGGTCCTAGTTTGGAGACTAGGGACACACGTGCTTATCACACAAACATTTGTCCTGGGTGGGAATCGAACCCATGACCTCAGGCATAGCAGTCAGGGCCACTAACCACTAGACTAACAGGCCAGTCAAAAATTGTTTTAACTCCTCAAGCACCTATTTTCTTATCTCATTAGCACATAGGTATTTTGAACTTACTGTAAATTAGTCTACGGCGTTCGGCTTTTTTCCTAGAGTGGGGCAAAGGAATTACTCCTGAAACATGGGTGCATTCACAAACATGTAAACTCACATTCACAAGACACCCAGATCTAGACCAATCATCCGTAGCTCATACACTTTAATATTTGTTCCACGCGGAATTCGAAGCCGCGACAGGCAGTGCAGCAGGCAATCGCTTAACCACTGCGCTGACTGTGCCATCAATACATTAGTTAATGGGAGATTACTATAGCCGATAGGCTAGAGGGCTTGGGGTGTATACGGGGTCCCAAACAACACCTATCGGGATCCAAGCCAACCTCACCTGCACGTGGTGCGCCCTGCTGAAAAACAAACGAGGCTATGGCGACCCGCCAACACGCACTGGACCAGCGTGGCGGGTTATGGTCCAAACCCCCTAAATACATAATGCAACAAAAAAACAGGCCCCAAGTGCCCGGCGACTCCAGCGGTTGTGCTAGCGTGGACGGGCGTGGGCGCAGCCCTGGGGTCTGGGGTGCTAAGAATCTCCGGGTGGGATCGATCAACCGTCGACGACTGGACCTGGCGACGTACAACGTGCGTACACTCCGGTCCGATGAGAAGATCGCCGAACTCGAAGAGGAGTTGAGCAGGTTACGATGGAGTATTGTGGGATTATCCGAAGTCCGAAGACAGGGGGAGGACACGATAATCCTAAAATCTGGTAACCTGCTCTATTTTCGGGAAGGAGACCGGCAGTCCCAAGGAGGTGTCGGGTTTATCGTCCACAGGTCCATTGTTAACAATGTGGTGAAGATCGAGAGTGTGTCGACCAGGGTGGCGTACCTTATACTCAGAATATCATCAAGATATTCGCTGAAGGTCATACAGGTATACGCTCCGACCTCGACACACCCCGACGACGAAGTAGAGACCATGTATGAGGATGTATCCAGGGCCATTCATGGTTATAAGTCTCACTTCACCGTGGTTATGGGGGACTTTAACGCGAAACTGGGCAAACGCGACGGTGACGAGCTGCGAGTGGGGCAATTTGGGTCTGGACGTAGGAACCACCGGGGACACCTACTGGCCAGTTTTATGGAGAAGGAGGGCCTCTACATGATGAACTCCTTCTTCAGAAAGCGTGAGCATAGGAAGTGGACCTGGCAAAGCCCTGATGGTGCAACTAAAAATGAGATTGACTTCATCATGTCCACAAAGAAGCAAATATTCAATGATGTCTCTGTGATCAATGGTGTGAAAACCGGAAGTGATCACCGCCTGGTAAGGGGCTCATTGAATATCAATGTCAAGCTTGAAAGGTCACGACTGATGAGGTCTACGCTCCGTCCTGCACATATCCAGATCCAAAACTCCGAGAGCTTTCAGCTCGAACTTCAAAATCGTTTCGAATGCCTAGGAAGCTCTGTGGATGAATACAACGATGGGTTCGTGGAAACTGTCCATACGGTCGGGTCTAAATTCTATAAGACTCGTACAAGTAAGAGCAAGAGGCTCACAGATCGAACTCTCCAGCTTATGAAGGAGAGGCGTGAGATGATTCTGCAGTCTTCAGACGATGCGTGCACATATCGGCAGCTCAATAAACAGATCTCAAAGTCCTTGAAACGCGATCTCCGTCACTTTAATACCGGAAAAATTAAAGACGCGATTGAGCGAAATAAGGGCTCTAAGGTGTTTGCAAGAGATCTGTCTATTGGGCAGAGCCAGCTCACGAAACTGAAGACCGACGATGGCAGAGTCATATCCGCCAAATCGGAGCTTCTGGGAGCAATCGAGGCTTTCTATGGACAGTTGTACACGTCAATCACAAAACCCACTGCGAATCTAGCAAACGACCCAAGAGCTAGATTGACCCGACACTATACCGAAGATATCCCGGACGTCAGCCTGTACGAGATTAGGATGGCTCTGAAGCAGCTTAATAACAACAAGGCACCAGGTGATGACGGAATTACGGCCGAACTCTTGAAGGCGGGCGGGAAACCGATCCTTAAGGCCCTTCAGAAGCTGTTTGATTCCGTCATATTCGAGGGAAAAACGCCACAGGCGTGGAGCAGAGGTGTGGTGGTACTCTTCTTTAAGAAGGGCGACAAGGCCCTGCTCAAGAATTATAGGCCCATCTCACTTCTGAGCCACGTCTACAAGCTGTTTTCCAGAGTCATCACGAACCGTCTCGCGCGCAGGTTCGACGACTTCCAGCCTCCCGAACAAGCCGGATTCCGAAAAGGCTTCAGCACCATAGACCACATACATACGCTACGGCAGGTTATACAGAAGACCGAGGAGTATAATCTGCCTCTGTGCCTAGCGTTTGTGGACTATGAGAAAGCCTTTGATTCGATCGAGACTTGGGCTGTGCTGCAGTCTCTCCAGCGGTGCCAGATTGACTATCGGTACATCGAGGTGCTGAAGTGTTTGTACAAAAACGCCACTATGTCAGTCAGACTACAGGACCAGACCTCGAAACCTGTCCTCCTGCAGCGGGGTGTGAGGCAGGGAGACGTCATTTCTCCGAAACTGTTCACGGCCGCAATGGAGGATGTCTTCAAGGTTCTGGACTGGAGTGGATTAGGCATTAATGTCAATGGCGAGTACATCACTCATCTTCGGTTTGCCGACGACATAGTAGTCATGGCTGAGACTGCGGAAGAGCTCAGCACAATGCTAAATGACCTCAGTAGAGCTTCCGAAAGAGTGGGTCTCAAAATGAACATGGACAAAACTAAAGTCATGATAAACATCCATGTAGCACCCACTCCGATCAAGATCGGAGACTCTGCACTCGAAGTTGTAGACGATTACGTTTACCTGGGACAGACAATCCAGTTGGGTAGATCTAATTTCGAGAAAGAGGTCAACCGTCGAATCCAACTCGGCTGGGCAGCGTTCGGGAAGCTGCGCGGTATCTTCTCATCCAATATACCACAGTGTCTCAAGACGAAAGTCTATGACCAGTGCGTGTTGCCAGTGATGACATATGGTTCCGAAACGTGGTCGCTCACAGTGGGCCTCATCAGAAGGCTTAAAGTCACCCAAAGGGCAATGGAAAGGGCTATGCTCGGAGTTTCCTTGCGTGATCGAATCAGAAATGAAGATATCCGCAGGAGAACCAAGGTTGCCGACATAGCACGAAGAATCGCCAAACTTAAGTGGCAATGGGCAGGGCACATTGCTCGCAGAACGGATGGCCGTTGGGGCCAAAAGGTTCTGGAGTGGCGACCGCGTACCGGAAGACGCAGTGTTGGAAGGCCCCCTACAAGGTGGACCGATGACCTGGTGAAGGTTGCGGGAATCCGATGGATGCGAGACGCGCGGGACCGTTCTTTGTGGCGACATTTGGGGGAGGCCTATGTCCAGCAGTGGACGTCTATCGGCTGAAATGATGATGATGATGATGATGATAGGCTAGAGACGGCTTTGTCAGAACTTTCCATAATTAATCATGGGTGTCAGTATTTGACATACACTATGTAACAGGGGATAGCAAAATATGTATATTTGAATAGCTTTTGCCCTCAGCTTCGCCCGCGTACATAAAATATAGCCTCATAAATATCACTCAGGATTAAGCAGCTTTCTATCGGTAAATTTTTTTTTTTTATTCACCGATAGAAAGCTTCCTATAAACCAAAAAAATGGGGCAAGTGCGAGTTGAACTCGCGCACTTACGATTCCGCACAAAATTACCTATAAAAACAGTTCGGTTCCCGAATTGAGTTACGAAGATTTTTTCGAATTGTAAAAGTTTTTTTTGTGACATAACTAGTAATTATGTATATATGTAGTATAAGACCTTGCTTCATGCCAAATTTCTGGATTCTGGGTCAACGGGAAGTACCCTATGAATTTTGATTTCTAGAGAGTGTTGAATGTACGTCTTTGCTACATAAACGGCCGTATATTTTTTTCTGTTAACTTAGAAGTTTGATTTTTTAGTGCTTCAAGGGACTTTTTTCAATTTCAACTTGATGCCTTCACGCATTTCTGAGATAAAGTGTCTTGACAGAAAGACAGACAGACGGACGGACAACAAAGTGATTCTATCAGAGTTCCGTTTTTTCCTTTTGTGGTACGGAACCCTAAAAAACAAAAAGTAATAAAAAATCTTTTCCTCTTTATAATATTAGTGTAGATAATTAATTAATTTACTGTTAAATTTATGTTGGTCATGCATTTAGTATGCTCAAAGTTGTATTGTATCATTAATTAATTTTTATTTAATATTTATAAACTAGTGCTTAACATTGATAGTAAGCAGTAATGCTTTGGTTCATGGTGAAGTGCACTAGTTTATTAAGAGCCTATTGACTCTAGCTTTGAAGACACCTAAACAATAAACGGATGGGAAGACCGCAACTTGCAAATTATTCCACTCCTTTGATGTATACGGTATAAACGACGAGAAGAAACGCTTTGTCCGGACCGTAGGGATATCAACAAAGTAACGGTGGACACTCGCCATACATCGTGTTGTCCGATGGTAGAAAGGAGATGGCGGAATCAAGGCATGTTATTCCCGCGCATACTCTCCAAATTGCATCCTATAGAATACCGAAAAGATGGCTACCCTACGCTTGTGCTCTAGGCTTTGTAGATTGATCACATCCATCACCAATATTTGACTCTTTGGACGCCTCTCAAGTAAATCCAAAGTCGCTAAATGGTATTTTGCAGCACCACACATGATCGGAGCTGTACTTTGTATAACATTAGAAGCTGTCCCGGCGTAATAATAATAATAATAATAACATTAAAAAAAACAGTATAAAAGTAACTATAGCCCTATATATAAGTTTTCAATTTATCGCAATAGTTTCCCACCAACCGAGGGTGGTCCTTGGATGCACTAGCATAGCATGTACAGGGATAATCGCCGGTTGGTACCAAGTTCCATTAAAAACATCTAAGGGGCCTCTGCAAGTTGGTTTCGACTCCTCGTGTGACTTCCAAAGGTCCGGGATGTTATGGGTTATTATATCTCAGAACCCCAGGGTTCTAGTTCTAGTAATAATAAAAATAATTTATTTCAGATACTACAACGAACGGTTCTGGTTGGGACGAAGGGTTCTGGAATGGCGACCACATACCGGAAGACGCAGCGTTGGAAGGCCTCCCACAAGGTGGACCGATGACCTGGTGAGGGTTACGGGAATCCGATGGATGCGAGATGCACGGGACCGGTCATTGTGGCGACATTTGGGGGAGGCCTATGTCCAACAGTGGACGTCTTTCGGCTGAAATGATGATGATGAGATAATACAATCCATTATCGTTAGTAAAGACATACACAACTTACAAACTAGTGTTAGTACATAGATTATAAATTACTAACTTCTGCCAGCGGCTGCGCTCGCATGAAAGTAGATTTCTCCATACTTTTGGAACATCGTTTGGTGAAACGATGTTTCAAAAGGGATTTTTGGAAATTCAAGTTTTAAGGGCACCCCGCCCTTAAAATTTAAATTTCCAAATCTTCGCTTACGTCATAAAACACTTTAATAATGTGTGACTACGGTTTTTCTTTTTGTTCTATTCGAAGTATGAAAACCTTGTATCATACTTTTTCTGCGACGTTTTCTTTTTGTCGTTATCGGGTTTTAGATTTTCCCATTTTTTTTATTTAATCAATTTTGGTGTTAAATTTAACACGTGACTTTTTGTCCGCTAGAGGGCGTCAATTTAAATTTTAAAATTATTTTGGAAATGTACAAGTGAAGCCCTTTCAAATGATACCAAACACGGAGGATTTATCTCCATTTTCATTTTTTTACATATTACTTTTTGTCCGCTAGATGGCGCCATATCCAGTGTTGTGACACGTCACGTAGCCCATGTTTAGAGAACAATAAGGACGGTTCTAACGATATCTCATATGTCGAGTTCCGATAAGTACATCAGGAGCTATGAGGGAACAGATGAACATACTTACATACATACATAGCATGTCAAAATCAAAACCCTCTTATGGCTTTGCCGTAGTCGGGTAAAAAGGAAGCCTTGTGCAAAATTTCACGTTCATAGTCCCAGTACTTCCGGCTGTGCGTTGATATGTCAGTCAGTCAGTTTCCCCTTTTATATATCGCACCTTTAATCCAATACCGTCACTAAACGAAATTTTTCAAAAAAAACATTTTTAAAGCAAACTGTAAAGTTAGCGCTCAGCAAACAGATGGCGTTAAAAACAGTTTTTTGAAGATTTTCGTTTAGTGACGGTATTGGATTAAAGGTGCGATATATATAGCAATGTAAATAGTAATGGCATCAGGCAGTTTCGGAGTGGAGTAAGTTCCGTACTTTGTGGCCGATATTGTAATAATGTAAATGTGAAAATTTCGATGATATTGGTTTTAAGCCAATAATGATTGTTGAAAATGCTTCCAATATTTTCAGATCCTTTATGATGCGGAACTTTTTGCAGAAATGAATATTGAAATTTCAAATAAATAAGGTACATGAAAATATTTCACACTCGCCCGAAATGGATTTACTAGCAATAACGATTGTCAAAAAGGAATCTGTCGAAGCGGCAACGTCATGCCATTGCAGTTTCGGCGACAGAATTTCATAATTTTGTATTTAAGCTGTGAACAGGCGTAGATACACCAAGCGTATAATGACGAA
The DNA here is from genome assembly GCA_949316375.1 of Mythimna vitellina. NCBI lineage: Eukaryota > Metazoa > Arthropoda > Insecta > Lepidoptera > Noctuidae > Mythimna > Mythimna vitellina. Next base: position 20,014,060 of record OX438702.1, on the reverse strand, counting down.
TATGCGTTTATGAAGCTACGCGTCCGTGGACCGAAGGCTTACTCTCATAGTTCGATTGGACGGCAATCCGTCACGACTGGGGGGAGAGTAGGGGCAGGATCAACGGCTTTAAGTGCTGTCCGAATCACGGAAGTATATACCACAAACTTCCAAACTTCGGACAAAAAAGTAATTTCTAATGAAAAAAACTGGGCAAGTGCGAGCCGGACTCGCAGCCTGAAGGTTACGTTCAATTCCCGTATCTATCGAAGATTTTTGCAAATTCCATTTTTTTCGTGACGTAACAATAAAATTATTTTTTTCAGATTTAGTCCTATAGCTGTGCTATAATACCTTGCTTGATGCCAAATTTCAGGATTCTGGGTCAACGGGAAAGTACCCTATGAATTTTGATTTCCTTGAGGGTCGAAAAATACATTTTTTACGTACATTAAATACGTATCTTTTTTTCTGTTAACTTAGAAGTTTGATTTATTTAAAGCTTCAAGGAACCACAGATTTGAGTATGTGGTTTTAATTTCAACTCAAAACAGATAAAAGATCTTGACAGACAGACGGGCAACAAGGTGATCCTATAAGGGTTTCATTTGTTTTCCTTTTGAGGTACGGAATCACTAGCAATTTTTGCTAGACCTGGAAATTGAACCCAGGACCCCACACTCAGCAGTCGCGCTTAAGACTATGAGAACAATGAGGCAGTTTAATAAAGTTATTAAGGAAGTAATAAAAAATAATTACACAATACATTACTCCTAAATAAACTTTCCAGAAACTTCTCAATTCTCTGTTTAGGGGATACAAAAAACCACAACTCAGCCTAGGGAACCGGTAACAAACTTTCTAAAAAAGGGTATTCTAAACTTTTTCCCTGTTTTAATTGTGATCCCTTCTGTGAAGGTATTTTTAGAATTAGTAGGTACATTCATACTTTTGTTAAACACGACTTAATTTGCGTGGACTTAAGTTATAGTCTAAGTTAGAGTTATATATTTTTAGGAATCCGTTTTTGGGTTCCGTACTCGAAGGTTGCTAACAGGACCCTATTATTAAGTCTTGACTGTCTGTCCGTCGCGTCCGTCCTTCTGTCGGTCTGTCTGTTCGTCTGTCAGCGGACTGTATTTCATAAACTGTAAGAGGTAGAGATTTGAAATTTTCACAGAATGTGTATTTCTATTTTCTACCAATAAAAACAGCGCAATTCTCTTTTTTTGCTGTCAAATACATTTAGGACCTGACCAAAATATCTTTATTAGCTGACCCGTAAATAGTAGTCTTAATAATTTAGATCTCAAAGATGGTAGGCATAGTATCAAAAAAGATTGAGACCACTATGATAATGGCATTTTATACTTTTCACCTTATGGTGTCCGGATATAAAGAATAGCCCATCTTTTCCCGTGGGTGTTACATGTTTTTTAAATTTTCGATTTTCGACTTAGCTCGAGTTCTTGATACAGCTCATGCACAGTGTCCTTATACCAAAAATCACCATAAGGAGGTTGTACAACGCCAATACGCCTACGAAAGCGCGCGGTGCGGCAACAGTTCGGCACCGGTACCGCGAACGTTCGACAACAGGACGGCAACATCACAAACATGAATTCGGTGTTGAATAATCTACACAGCTAATTTCATAAAATTTTCATCATTAAACTACGGGTTGGAAAAGTTTCCCAAAAGTGTATCCCCTTTGGTGTGGCTCACACACCAAAGGGGATACAATTTTGGGAAATTACTCTGCAAACAAACACTGCGGGGACCTTTGTCAAAATCTATGGAAAATTGAAAATTTTTATGTCAAAATCTATAAAATCTATGGAAAGTTGACACATCTTAATATTATGTTTTCTATTAATAGTTTTTTTTTTTTAAATACTATGAAAATGATTGTAATAATAAATAATATCCCAATTTTTCGAAATACCACTCACTGATTAATCAAGAAATCTCAGAAACTATAACACATAAAAACTTAAAATTTGGCAGGTAGATTCCTTATAGAGTGAAGACATCAGCTATGAACGGATTTTACGAAACTTTACACCTAAGGCGGCAAAACGGGGGTTGGAATTTTGTATGGATAAATCGACTTTTACGCGGGTAAAGCTGCTGGCAAAAGCTAGTATAAAATATAAGATAGCTTAAAAAAAATACAAGTAGTTTACTTATTAATGTTATCACACTTATCACCAGTCTTTCTTCTGCTAATATAGTATATTCGACAACAGTTTTTTGTCGCTGAATTTAAGTTCTATATAATTCAAGTAATTCGTAGAAACAGTCTCTAGACGTTCTCAGATAATTAAAAAAATTGCAAGGATCTTGTTTAAAGCCAGGGTAAAGATTATGGAAATTACCAGAATTGAATTTAAACGAAAACATCGGTGCTACTCTTTTACGGGAGCGTCGTTTTTGTTTCTCTTCGATTATTTTCAACAAGAGCACTTACAGTAATATTTTTTACTGATGTCACATCATAGCATAAGCATAATCAGCCTTTTAATGTTCCCACTGCTGGGACTCAGGCCTCCTCTCTAGGAGAGGGAATGGGCCGTAATCCACCACGCGGACCCAGTGCGGGTTGGTGAATGTCACATGTCTTCGAATTTATTTATTTTTTGGTTCTAGGACATGCCGGTTTCCTCACGATGTTTTCCTTCACCGTTGTTGATGTCACATCACTGGCATATAAATGCGCGGTAGTCAGATACGTTTTCAATTTAGGCGTTTGGTGTCGGAGTGCTAACGTGCTGCAACCTGCCGGCTGCGGGACTTAACCAGCGGCACGGTAAACGTGAGGCAGCGGGCCGGCATGAAACGTCTAAATTGAAAGCGCCATTAGTTTCCATGTTGAACTGTAATTAATTTTATTCCAGCGGAGACCCTTAGCTGAAATTCTTAATGCAAATAATAATAGCATAGCTTAAACAGCCTTATAATGTTCCCACTGCTGAGACTCAGGCTTCCTCTTTAGGAAAGGTAATGGGAAATAATCCACCACGCGGGCCCAGTGCGGATTGGTGAATGTCACATGTCTTCGAATTTCTGATTCTAGGACGTGCCGGTTTCCTCACGATGTTTTCCTTCACCGTTTTGTGAGTAGCGGTGACGAAAATAAATTACACAAAATAATGCGCCTGGCTAGGTTTGAACCCGCGATTTACAACTCTTTAAGTTGGGGCCGTTACCACTCGGCCACCACTTCTCCTGTAAATAACATTAGATAATTTAAATTAATAAAATATCCAATTTTTTTTTTTACTTACATTATAGACCTGATGCTATAATGCTCCAAAAAATAAATAGTGGAAAACAATTGTTGCATCGTTGTCGCATGTTAGTCGCTTCGTGCCAGTTTGACCCTTAAAGCGATAGTACAGAAGGGTGATTTCTAAATGGCCTAAAATTTCCTTGGTTACCAAGTCAGTTTTTCCAAGAAAGCCATTCAGCTGACATGAAACAAATTGCTCTAAAACTTCCTCAGTGTAAAATTACCAACTTATACTTTGGGGATTTAAGAAAATATGCCTACAGGCATCCTTAAAGGCCACCCGCCCGGACATTTCTCAATGTGTTCAGGAATAATGAATCAAGTTTAGCTCGTTATTCATCCCGTATAGGCAGAGTTGTGCCATTAGTATGCAAGCAGTGCATTTGTGACAAAGTAAAGGACCTATTACACTACTCGATTCAGACAGTCTTAGTCGATGTCGCGTAGTGTAATAAGGGTTAGACCGGTTTTACTCGGAACAAAAAATAAGACAGTGTGAATATCGTGTGCTGAATATCGCGTAGTGTAATAGGGCCTTTAGCATGTTTTCAGATTGAACTAACGGTGAAGTTAAGTAAAATTTATGTAAAACGGTAAAAAGTAAAATTCTTTTTAAGTTTTTGAAGACCGCTTTTTTCATATGGAATTCTAGCTTCCGCAGCGATTTTGTCGGCGTGAATTTTGGTTACAGCGGATGCGAAGTCGAAGACAGATAAAAAGTACCTTAGGTTCAGACTAGTTCCTTACGTAAATTTCATCAAAATCGGTTCAGCCAAGTTTCAACAAAGGAATTGGAGGCGTGGCCTACTCGAGGCGTTCGGCACGAACGATACAATTGTAACTTGGCTAGGGGGGCAGTAGTTTAACTGTGATAGCGTAACAGACAGACTCACTGACAGATAGACAAAGTTACTTTCACATTAATAATATAAGTATGGATTAGTAGCCAATTTTTAGTATGGTAAATCGTCAAATAATTTCTTTCGCTGTGAGTGGAGCGAGAGGGAGTGTCAGACTTTTACTGATTAAACCTACCTATGTTACTTCAGTTGACTTGTGCATTCTTAGCCTACAGTCACTCTTTCAAACAATTGCACAATCCTCGCAGGCATCGTCTGTAACGGCCCCTGTCAATGACTAGCATAGAGCATAAAGATGCACTCGCCTTTTATCGCCTGAATTTTCCTAAGATAATGTAGGTATGGTATTGATTTATTTATTTATTTAAACTTCATGTACAGTGGTGGTACATAGGCGGACTTAATGCCACAAAGCATTCTCTACCAGTCAACCATTGGGTTAAAAAGACAACACTGTGGTAGGTGTGCACATTAAATAACAGATATTTACATTTTTGGTATGTACATAGTAGGTATTTATTTTTCTGCCACCGCTGAAGAACACATCCCGGGCGTCTGGTGTCGCAGGGCAATTTCCGGCCACTCTAAGCACGGGCTTGCCGGTAATGAGCAATAGGTAGCTCGTTGTCCACTGGTCCGGTAAAGACTAGGCCCGCGTTGATGGCGCGTAGGCTACGAGTGCCTCAAGGAGATGTCAGCAGACCGTAGGGACCCAGCAGGGTTGAAGCCTACTGGGGCCAAGGGTCTGCTTCTGAAAGGAAGACTCGGTCCTGATATGAAAAGCAACTAAGAACAGGAGTGAGTTTTTAGTCAGTAAAAGTCTGAAACACCCTCTCGCTCCGCCCAAGAGCGAGGGATCTCATTGGATGATATTTAAGTCGAGAGTGAATAGGTTACTTCTAGGTAAGCGCGCTCCATCGTCGACCGCATCGCCGCTTTCCATCAGGTGAGAGGTCAAGCGCGAACATATCAAGAACAAAAAAAAATACCACCGAAAAAAAAAAACGCAAAGGACAACTGAAGAAAGGACTCAGGTGGGTTTTCGTCAGTAATAATTTAACACGCCCTCTCTTTCCGCCGCAGAGCGAAAGAAGTCACTGGAAAATTTACCACCTGAAAAAAAAAAAAGATATTTTTAAGTTAGGCTAGTTCAATTTCCATGTAATAGTAAAGTTGATACTAAAACAAAACTTGTTACCAAAAAAAATATTTTTCGACGTGTAAAATTGACATTAAACTAATGTTATGCTACCATTTATTCCCCTTCCTGCTTAAAAAATACCGCGTACAGAGTTTTAGGAACCATTTTACAAATTGGATTTCTAGAATGTAAGGAAAATATGTGCCTGCCGTCTAGGTAAGCAATATTGTAGGTATTCTAAAAATGCCAGAACACATTTTTTTTTTATTATTATTGCTAGGCTCTCGTTTGACCATTATCTCACCCGATGGTAAGCGATGATGTTGCCTAGAACTAACCTATTCAATCTTGACTTAAAGACCCCTAGGTTGTAGCTATCAGGAAACACAGACTCCGGAAGGGAATTCCACTCCTTAGCTGTATGCATTATTAATGTGTTCCCAAAACGCTTTGTACATATGGCTGGGATGTCCACCATGTACCGGTGGCGCAACGCCGTACGTCTAGTGGTCCGATGATGGAACGGACTTGGTGGAATTAAATTGTGCAATTCCAACGCACACTATAAAAAATAAAATATAGTAGGAAAGTAACGCGTTTTCATCGATAGGTAATAAAGGCTACCACAGACAGCCGCGACGCGATAATGTGACAATGGTGCAATGTCGCGTTTCAATTGACATCTTTCTATCTGTAGAACGATTTGGTTGTTACATTATCAAATTGCGAGTGTCTCAAATAGCCTTAACCTTCGAATCATGAATTGAATCACCTTCATCATCATTTCGCTATGTGTGTTTTAGTCAGCAAAAGTCTTACATTTCCTCTTACGGTTACGGCTACGGCTACGGCTACGACTATGGCTACGGCTCTTAGGCTACGGTAAATTACTACCATTGGGAAGGTGATCTTGATGTTGCATAGCATACGCTGAAGGAAGGTTATGTGTGGACTTCCTTAATTTTGCATAGCACATACTGGAAGTGTTCTGTGTGGACCTCTCAGCGCCGGATCTTGATCGCTAGGCTTGGGCAAGACCTGGGCACCAAGGCATGACACAGAAGGGGTACAAGGGGATCTGAGAGGTCACATAGCCCGTAAACGAATGATGATCAGCGAGATAGTTTTAGTGAGGTAAAAGCCCCACATTCTTTGGACTTTTCCCCAAAAGTCTAGACGTATTTTAGAGGCAATGAAAACAAAAAATATAAATACACTAGTCCGTATTGTCCTACTGCTAGGCAAAAGCCTTCTCTATTCTTTCTAGCGATCACGGTTCCTCACTTTCTCTTTCAAATTCTCAAGGAATACATCCAAGTTGTCGTTCTTCATGATCTATCGCGGCCCCGTCGTATCTGGATACCATAAAAAAGGCCGTCTTAAGATTCCATCACGCCGTAACGTCAACACCTCAAGAAACAACTCTCGCTATAATTTCCATTGTAACATTTCACTTTATCTCACATAATAATTTATTCACGAATGCGAAACTTTCTTAATAAGACCAACAAAGTTGATTACTTCAGCTTAAGTAGCCAATAAATTTTGTTTCGTGCACCTCAGCATTTATGTTACCTTTTGTTAGGTATTTTTATTTTCATTGTCGATGTTGGAACGGAGATTTTTTTACCTCAATTGTTTACATGTAATTATGTATTCAGTTTTACAGTATGGATTTTTCCTTAATGGCACAGTCTTGGTTAATGCCCTGTAATAACAATCTGCTCGCCCTTTTTCAAGTACATGGGGCTTATACATAGCTTTTTTTTAAGGTGGGTAAATCATCTAATATAGAATGAACCGCGCTCTGAGTGGAGTGTCGAAGTATCAGACTTTTACTGACTAAAACCGACCCAGACGGGTCGGTTACAGTTAGGTTAGGAAGGAAGACTCCTTCAGTTGCCCTTTGCCTTCTAGGGCCACGCGGTAACTGTTTGAAACAATCCTGCAGACCTGGTATTGCTTTTTAACCGACTTCAAAAAGAAGGAGGTTCTATGTTCGGCTGAATGTATATATTTTTTTTTTACGTGTGTTCACCGATTTCCCGGTTAATTATGGACCGATTTTGAATTTTGTTTTTGATTGGTAGGTTAAGCTTACAAGTTGGTCCCATAGAAATATTGTTATGATCTGATCATGAACTTAGAAGATATTGAACAGAACTCCTCATAGGATCACAGCAGAACTGTCGTAACGAGTAAAATTGCTTTATTTATACGTTTAGTCGATAACTGACTGAAAGAAGAGAAGGAATATATCGAACTAATCTGATGATTTAAAGGAGAAGGAGGCATCAGAACTCTGTGATAAATTAATTTAATCTAACCGTGTTTGGTATTATTAGAATTGTCATGAGATGCACTCTGGCTTTAAGTTAAGTATGGCTAAGGGGTACTTTTTATTGGTGGTACCATAACTAAAAAGTGTAAAATAAAAAACATTGAAGTTGGTTGTATTTTTTTTTTGTAAATATTTTTTTTATATATTTTGGTTTTAAAATCCTCCGCCCCCTAATCCACCTATACCAATGTACTTACCAAAGTAAACTCACATAAATACTTTTATAATAATCATCTTTTAAATCAAAATAACCCGTAAAAGGTAATTAGCATAAAACTCTTTTGACCGGTTAACCGGATTAGGACCATAAGGAAAATCCAAGGGGCTTATGGAGAATTATCTCTTTTCATCGTATGTTTGGTCTCCTCAAATATTTTCTGTTAGTTTTATGTAGGGTGGAGCATGAGGGTCTATTAGACATTTACCGACTAAAACCCACCTGTGTTCCTTCAGTTGCCCTTTGTATTCCAGGGCCGTGATGCATCTTTCGAACAAAGAATCAAATCTCGCTGAGAATCTATGATGCTGACTGGTTTAAAAGAATTTTCAAAGATTTTTCTTAATTCTTGATAGGTTTGTGCTTGACCGCTATCTCACCTGACGGAAAGAGACGATGGAGCGCGCTAACCTAGAAGTAACCTATTCACTCTTGACAAAGATTCCCGGGTTGTAGCCATCAGGAAACACAGAATCCGGCAGGGAATTCCACTCTCTTAATCTCAGCTGTACGCACAATGAATGTGTTTCTAAAACGTTTTTTACTTCTTTTCTTTCTTTCAAAACGTTTTGTGCGTGTGGGATGTCCACCATGTACCGGAGGCGTATCGCCGTACGCTTGGTGGTCTCATAATGGATCGGGTTAGGCGGAATTAGGCTATGCAATTCCGACCCACATTCCCCAAAATTCAACCGGTAGAAAACCGACAAGCTAGCAACTCGGCGTCGATGCTCAAGACTTTTAAGCCTCGACTCAATGAGTGAATCATTGTCAATGATCCTCCTAGAGATAATATATATACACATAGAAATTTCTGAATACAAAACACATATTCCAAACTTATGGTAGCCCAGTAATTAAGGCACCTACCTCTCATACATGAGATTTCGGGTTCAAAACCGGGTGTAATTTTTTCGATTGAATATGTACTTTTCTAAGTTTATCTAAGACGTTACTGACTCCATACCACGGAAAGCACGTAAAAACGTTGGTCCCAGTGGTCATTATTAGACCATCAGTATATCCAAGAAATTGAGTATTACCCAGTAACTGGATTGTAAAGATCTGATAGACAGTCGCTTTATGTAAGAGTGTCAGATTTTGACTGACTAAAATCTACCCGTACTAGGCCCGCGTGGTGGATTATTGCCTATTCCATCTCCTAGAGAGGAGGCCTGAGTCCCAACTGTGGGAACATTATAAGGCCGACTATGCTATGCTAAAATCCACCCGTGCTTTAGCTGCCCTGTGCGTTCCAGGGCCGCAGTATCCCGACTGTTCATTACCGCTTTTATAGAGGAATTGTAATTGCTTCTTAGATTATTAACAACACAGTTACGTATAGCTATTACTCATTCCTGTGCTATCTTAGTTACAAGTTACGACTCCCGGGGGATGACATAGAAATGAGAATATGCGGAAATTAGACGTAGGTTGACTAAATTATTATGACACATATTTATTACTAGCTTCTGCCAGCGGCTTCGCCCGCGTGTATGCAGGTTTTTCCATACGAACTTTGGAGCCCCGTTTCATCCCTTTAGGGGCTGAATTTTGAAAAATCTTCTCTTAGTGCTCACCTACGTCAAAAAAAAATTGAAAACAAGTGACCCGCACTGGATTATGTAGAGACTAGCGGCCTCCTTGGTTTCACCTGTGATTTTGATTACTCTTCTGTTTATATTTGTCATAGCGTTTTGTTTTATATTGCTTGTACCTTCCTCGATAAGTGAGCTAAAATATTTTTGTAAAAAATATCATAAGAGGAAAAATTCATACATCAGACATCTACTAACCCACACTGGGCCTGCATGGTGGATTACGGCCCATTCTCTCTCCTAGAGAGAAAGTCTTAGTCTCAGTAGTGAGAACATTGTAAGGCTGGTAATTTTTTTAAATTTATAAGAACAAGTACTTGACTGCGATCCCATCTGATGGTAAGCAGTGATGCATCTTTGATCGTAAGGTGCAATAGTTTATTAAGAGCCTATTCACTCAAGCTTTGAAGACACCTAAATTTTAATCGGACGCAGCAGGCAAATTGTTTCTATCCTTCGATGTATGCGGTATAAATGACGAGGAGAAATGCCTAGTCCGGACCGTAAAGGATTCGATAACGTAATAGTGGATACCCACCGTACTGGTTGTCCGATGGTAGAAAGGAGATGGCGGAATCAAGTCTTGCAATTCCCTCGCACGCTCTCCAAAATTCTTCCTGTAAAATACTGAAAGGCTGGCTACCCTACGCCTGTGCTTCAGGCTTTGTACCTACTTCAAATTAAAAACATAAGCACGTATGTATTCCTAACCTAAAGAGAGGCACCTCTGCTATTTCAGTACCAACATTTTTACAAGGTCACCAACTACTTTTCAGCATAAATTCCGTTCAAAATAGATGCTACTACAGACGGTTTGTTATGAGTTTTTCGGACATTGCAAAACCTTTACATCAGCTGACTGAGGATATTTTATCTGAGACAACACCTGTACGTCAGCATTCAACAAGCTAAAGCAACGGCTATGTGAAGGCCTGTATTTGTTTTTTTTTTTTGGGGAAATCATCTAATGACAAATCCCGCTCTTGGGCGGATCGGGAGATAGTGTCAGACTTTTACTGATTAAAAACCCTCTCCTGTTCCTTCGTTGCCTTCGTCCCAGGGCCTCGGGTTTCGTTTTCACACTACCCATATCCCCAGTAGGCTTCGACCCTGCTGGGACCCTACGATTTGCTGACATCTCCCTGAGGCGCATGTGGAACAATACGCGTCGTAGACGATTTGGGCTCGGTCCGGTCGGTTAGCAGACGGTCGGACGGCGGGCTACCCATTGCTCGCCGCCCGTAAGCCCGCGCATCCGGGTCGGAATCCCGGTGGCGGTTAGGGCGTGAGGACCGTTGCCTTACACGATCGGCCGCTGTACTGGGGTATCCGAGCAGAGACGGAAGATTTTTCGTTGATACCGATGCCAGCAACACGGCAATTGGTGAAGTGTTGTCACAGGTGTAAGATGACAGACAGGTCGTGATCGCTTACTTCAGTAAGGCACTTTCAAATCCAGAAAAAAACTACTGCGTTACTCGACGAGAACTACTGGCTGTAGTGAAAACCTTTTTTTATTATTTATTTATCTCATACATTTTTAACATTCGTTTAACATATTTTTAGCTCGCCAAACTTTATAGTTTGATGGCGAGAAACGTTCGTCATACAATTACTTCTATGACATCATAAAACAGTAAAAATATGAGTGGCTTTGCTGTGTTCTTCAGGCTTTATACTTACTTACAATTAAAAACATAAGCACGTATATATTCCCAACCTAAAGAGATTTACCTCTGCTATTTAAGTACCAACATTTTTACAACGTCACCAACTTTCACGTTCAGCATAAATTCCGTTCAAAATAAACGCTACCAACAAATAAATAAGACCGGAAAAAAAAGTGAACTAAAAAACAATTTTGCCTAGCCGTTCATCCGAACCGACTTCATTCCGATCAAAGAGCCCGCGAAAGCACAATTAAACTTCCCCAATGCCTTTGTTTAAAACAGGACTCCGGCAAAAATTCTTTTCTATATAACAATTTTCAGTTTCAAACTAACCGACAAAAGTTCAATAGTTGCCCAACAATCTTGATGAAAGCGATTGAGGGTTTCTTCAACGATTTCATCTGTAAAATATTTCGTTTTTTTTTTGCTTTTTATCGCTATAACAAAAACTTGGCTTATTGTTTTCAGTCTTGGTTTTGTAAACAGACTTGTTTGGTTATTTGAGGCGATTAAATGACAGCCCTAGATTTTTTCTTACACTTATGCAGTTTCTTCCGTAGGTGTGGGCTTGTGGACGGCGAGCGATGGGTAGCTCGCCCTACGCCAGCCCCCACTGAGACCACTGAATTGTAGTGATCTGATAGGCAGTCGCTCTATGTAAGTCACAGGTATTCAGCTGTATTTGATTAGAGTGACAGCAAATCCCAAATTATTTGGGAAAAGACTAAGGACGTGGTGATATTACTAACAATTTTTTATTTTTTTATTTAGGGCATCTTCCAATGACATCTCCCGTTCTAAGGTGGAGCGGGAGGGCTTTCAGACTTTTACTGACTAAAAACCACTCTTATGTGCCTTATTTGCCTTGCCTTTCCCCGGATTTTGAAAGCCAACAATTTTTTTTTTTGTAGGTGGAATCATCATCCAATGGCATACCCCGCTCTTTCGTGTCAGACTTTTACTGACCAAAAACCCGCTCTTATTCCTTCTTTGCCCTCATCCCAGGGCCGAGTTTTCTTTTCAGGAACAAACCCTTGGCCCCAGTAGGCTTTGACCCTGCTGGGCCCCTACGGTTTCTTGACATCTACTTGAGGCGTGCGTGGAACAGTACGCGCCGTGGACGACTTGGGCTCAGTCCGGACGGTTACCTGACGATCGCAAGCCCGCGCCTTTGGTGGCCGGAAATTGGGATTGGGATCCCGGCGGCTGGGGCGTGCACGTGCGGCCTTCTCCTTAGCTAGCTTTACTACTTTGCAGAAAGAGGCGACCGCCTGCCACTCCTTCTCGCTTCGGACTATAGCCTGTACCAAGGCCCAGCGTGAGAGATTGTTGCCGCCAATCTCCCCCGCGAGGACACGGCGGTGTTCTGCCCAGGCGGGGTACACTTCTACCGTGTGGCAGCGGAGTTTCGAACCAGCGTTGCATCAGCGAGCAAATCGTGCATGCAAGGACTGTTGCCTCTAGATTCCATGGTAGTAGGCCAGCAAGGAGGCTCACCACTTCGCAGGAAACCGTGAAGTATCCCCGCACCATACGTATGCCCTCTAGCATGCGTTCAGCTGAGCCGCCCACGCCGATCGCTTTCGCAGCGACGGCGCCCACACCGTCGAAAGCCAACCCATGGCCTGAGTAAACTTCAACCCTGTTCTATCCCTACGGATTGATGTTGAGTTCCGGCTTCAAATTAAACCAGATGCAGCTAGATACTAGCATTATACGAGTATATGAAGTGATTATCTGACTTCCACAACTACTTTTTTATCTGACTTCTGCTACCCCTTGATGGGCTCTGTCTAGTCAAATTATAGCCGGGACAAACTGCTTTATGATCTTTAACTAGCTGTTGCCCGCGACTTCGTCCGCGATAAGTTCGTAAAACTGTACAATCACTCTGTGCTTGCAATTCATTCCGAAAGCATCGCAATAATTTATTGTACTTTAACATAAAACGGTTAAAGGTAAAAATATCCGAATTGAGAACCTCCTCCTTTATTAGAAGTCGGTTAAAAACGTAAATTACCTTCAGGAAACATGTTATGTACTCGTCCAGATCCAGATGTATGACCGTCACTGAATAGAAAGAGCATGTATGGGTCGTAGCAGTTGTCATTTCTGCCTACCCCAAGGGAAAAGGCATATGTATGCATGGACATATGTATGTTTCTGGTTTATGTTCTGGTAAAACAACATTGTATGATTTTAACCCCTCGCCACAGTGAGCACGCCACAATCAAATCGCAGCGGTAATGCCTGTCTTTGAGAAGTGTCTACAGAGGCGTCACGGCATCCTCTTTTTTTGCAGGACTCACCGGTTGTGGGTGTTTCGGAAGGTATCTGTGTCGAATTCAGCGGGAAGAAACACTCGGGTCTCACCATTGTGCGAATCACCCGGAGAATACGATGGAGCATACGGTGGAAGTCAGTCCCGCTTGGTCGGAGAGCCGGCGCCGCCTTGTCCTTATGGGGGCGATTGGTGGAGAAAATGACAACCAGTAGCCTCCTTCAGTGACGCACTACGATCAAAGAAGGTGGCTGAAACTATGAGGGATAGGACATCCTGACTCCTCAGCGGTCGCTGCAAGGGACGCTCCGGGTGTTGGAAGCCGCAAGGCAATTCCCAGCCATTGCAAACACGGGATTGCGGTGGTGCTGTCCGGCCGTCTGGTCAAAGCAGTCCTGAATCGACGGCGCGTAGTATTCTACGCGCGACTCAAAGAGATTTCAGCAAACGGATAGGGCCCTCTAGGGCCGATGTCTGCTAGGGCTGCAAGATTGATCGAAAGAGTTATTTCCCATAACAATTTTCGCCTCAATAACTTTTCACTGAAGAGTTTAAGCAGTTAGACAGCTTTGATAGAGGTAAACGAAGGAGCATAATCGGGACACCGACCTTCAGCTGGATAACGTGCACTGATAGTGAAAAGCCTTAAGTGAATCCCAAAACTACCATCATCATCCGGCAGGCATTAAGTCCGCCGCTGTACATTTGTGCATAAAGGATTAAATAAATAAATAAATAAATCATCAACTATCTTCTTCCACAACAGTACTTATGAAGAATTTGCGAGAGCATGCTTGCATTGATTGTTGCAGTTTGATCATTTTAAGCGTTAGAATTACTTGTTCATTTACCTAGGATATTTTGGTGTGTATTTAATTGATAGCCCCGTATATAAGACAAATGATTTTTCCATAGTGGGAACTACCTAAGAGTCTCCAACTTATGAATGAACTACGGCGAAAACTTGTGCGCGTGTATCCCCGTTCAATCGAACTCGCATATTGATGGCCAAACCGAGAAATTACTGACACCGATTGCCTCTATGAGGACACGGCAGTTCACTCAAGATGGATAGACCTCCACCGCATGCTACACCGAGTCCTCCAGGCGATTCACAAAATGGTAATATCAGGGTACTTTCAACCGAACCCAGAACAGAAACCGTTCGAAACACCCACAACAGTCCTGAGCTTATCCATAAAACAATGAAATTACGGTTAACAAATGTAGCAGCCGATAAGTGTTATCCCTGAGACTGACCTCCCTTAGAGGGTTGTTCCAGTGTTGGTCACCACTCATTGCAAAGAGGTAACGTCCAGATATCGACGTAAGGCAGCAAGGAATCTGAGATACATTATACGTTGTCGAACTGTGATCAGAAAAACACATTCGATCCCGTTTTATATGAAGCAGTGACTGCAAATAATAAAACACACCATTATTAATCCGCAAGGTGCCATCATGCCGGAGGACACAGTGGAGATGTGCCCTGCAAGGGCGGAGCACCGCCGTGTCCTCGTGGAGGTAATCGGCGTCAGTGACCTCTCGCGCCGGGCTCTGATCCAGAGCGAGGAGTAATGGCAGGCGTTCGCCTCCTTCTGCAAAGCCTTAATGCTAGCGAAGGCGGAGGTCGCACGCGTTAGGGAACGAACGGCCTCACGCCGAGCCGAGATTCCGACCCCGACTACCAATCACGGTAGACGCGGGCTTCCGGACGTCGAGCAATGGGTAGCTAGCCGTTCTGTAGTTGACCGGATCGAGCCCAATCCTTAACAGCGCGTAGCTATAGACACAGGTGTAGTTTTAGTCAGTAAAAGATTGACACGTCCTCCCGCTCCAACCAGAGCGGGAGAAGTCATTGGATGATTTCCACCCTTAAAAAAAGAAAAAAGGTGCCATCATCATCATTATTATTGCAGCCGAAAGACGTCCACTGTTGGACATAAACCTCCCCAAGTGTCGCTATAATGACCAGTCCTGTGAGTCTCTCTTCCATCGGATTCCCGCGACCCTCACCAGGTCATCGGTCCACCTGGGGACCATCCAACGCAAGGTACCCTGTAACCCCTTCCGAAAATGTGGCCGTGTTATTTTAAAGTGAATAATTAAATACATATAGGTATTTACTTTTATCGTCTTTAGATGGTATCCCTTGAATAATCACGGTCAATTAGCTTGCTACAATAATGGGAAAAAAATAATAAAAATAAGCAGTAGGATTGTTAAAAATGCCTTCGTCTTACACCAGTTTAACCATAACTGTAAACGTGGGCGATGGCCATTCTTCTGCCACTCAGAAAATTACGTAAAATACGCAATGCCATCTATCAAATTTAATATGAAGTTCAACCGTCATTGTCATCATTATTTCTACTTTGAGTCTTTAGATGGCGTTGCGAGTATCTGAATTGCTTATGGTGTCATATTTTACTTCTCGAAAACTTTGATTTCATACCGTTTGTCTTTCATATGCTTTGTTTCATTGCGATGAAACAAAGCCTAAGTATGATAATTATCAAGTTCCACACAATTTAAATGTATAAAAGTTATCAACATCGATTTCTAAAATTAATAATACGCACTCCACTAAAAATTTCTACAGATATATTACTCGTATATACGTAGATTTATAAAAAAAAATTGTAAGCATGCAAAAATATATAAAAAAATCTTATTCACAATGACAAAATAGAACAAAAATTTCTCCTAAGAGAGCCGTATGGGATTTGAACCAACTTCACTTTACATGAAAGTCTAGTTACGAAACCACTGTGCTGCGGTCTTCGATGAATAAGCTATAAAATAGACGTTCTTATATAAACGTCATAATTGACTGGTTGGCTCCCGTACGATGATAGCGTGATGATTTTCGTTTTAGAAGTTAAATTTGCAGCTAAATGGAATAATGTAACATTATAGTACGTGATTTTACTCGTCGCTTTGATTTTATTATGTGTTTTGATTAGTTTTTACAAAATATTTAGAAGATATCGAATAGAAATGTCAATTTTAGTTTGAAAAAATGGTAAAAGTTATTTTAATACAAAAAAATAAGACAAAATAATGACAAAATTTTTAACTGTAGCTGGGAATTGAACTCGCGGCAAATGTCGTTCAATACCTACATTTTGGATTATTGCTCACCCCCCATAGCAAATAGCGTGATAGTTCAAGCCTATCAGTTGCCCTGACCTATAAGGATTATGTATCCAAAATTTGAACAGGATCGGTTCAGTAGTTTTTGCGCCAATTAATACCATCACAAAAGAATTTTACTGTTTTATTATATGTATAGATAACATTTATGAGAATAATTCGCTATGAAAGGATTCAAAAACATCTGATTTGTATATTTTACATTTCTCTCCAATGCCTACGCAGATAGTGTTAATTCTAAAAATTACTAATACTTTAAAGCTTCAAAGTCTTGAGCATGGACGCCGAGTTGCTAGCCTGTCGGTTTTCTACCGACAAAGTCTTCTATTTCCGCCTAGCCCGTTCCATCATCGGACCACCAGGCGTACGGCAATGCGCCACCTGTACATACTGGATATCCCACCTAACGTTTTGGGAACACATTTATTGTGCGTACAGCTAAGGAGTAGAATTCCTTGCCGGAGTCTGTGTTTCCTGATGACTACAACCCGGGAATCTTTATGTCAAGAGTGAATAGGTTACTTCAAGGTAAGCGCGCTCCATCGTTGACCGTATCGTCGCTTTCCACCAGTTGAGATAGCGGTCAAGCGCAAACCTATCAAGAATAAATAAAAAAATAACCACATCAACTTATTACCGTTCCCAAAAATGTATAAACAAATATTGAATCACGGTTTTCCTCTTCTCATTTTACAGTATTTTGTCCCTTAAACTTAATTATGGGACTTGTTCATAAAAACACTCTTTTCACATTAATAAAATTAATTAATTCCCAAGCGCATAAATAACGCTTCGTTGACTCCTAATCAATACGAGCGAAAAGGTGCTTGTTTGACAATTTTGTAAAACACTCGGAAAGTCCGTTGTAATTTTGCAAATGGAGTAACATATAAATGTTTTGGGAAGTCTGTGCACACCATAGACATGGAGAATGGATTGAGTCTTTCGGATTCAGATATAGACCAAGATCCCAGAGCTGTCTGACATAACTTATTTTTACATGGATGGAACCTTAGGTTCTCAGTAGAGTCTCATGTTGTTTGAATACCTGTGTACTTGTGGAAGTCCTCCTTGGAGCCCCTGGGCAAGTACCAGGTGAGAAAGGGAACTAAAAATAAGAGTAACTTAACTTAAATTCTCATGTAGATTATTATTCAAAAGTAGTGTCATAAGTGTCAGACATTTTCCATGAACCAAAACTTCTGTCACACACTTTAAAGTTAAAAAAAAAATGAACTTAAGGTGATGTTCGGTCGCTACAATTTGTCTGACTAATGAAATATAACTTTGTAACTACCCCAATAATATATTTAAAAATCAGACATGTAAAAATAAATAGTTTATTTACTTTTTGTGGAGCTTTAAAGCGTCTTACAAAAGATTTGGTCCATGAAAAGTGTCTGGCACTTATGATACTACTTTAGAATAATATTCTACAAAACATATATAAAAATCAGCCATAAAAATTTAAGTTAAGTTACTCTTATTTTTAGTTCCCTTTCTCACCTGGTACCTGCTCAGGGGCCCCAAAGGGAAGCTCCACAAGTACACAGGTATTCAAAGCACTTGAGATGCTACTGAGAACCTAAGGTTTCATCCGTTTGAAAATAATTTATGTCAGACAGCTCTGAGATCTTAGTATAGTAGAATTATTTATTTATTTACAAGCACTTGTACAACGTTACAGAGGATGTCCAAGGCGTTGTACAGTAGAAACTTACAAACTAAAAAAATACATTTAATAAAAAACAATACAATGGGTACAATGTTGACTAGTCTACACTGTCCTCCTATATCTATTAATATTTTATCGACCAATTGATACCATGCTCTAACATCTGAAGTTTATGTGATTTAAAAATATTTTCAATTGAATTGAAAGATATTTACTTGTTTAAATCTAATCTATTATTATAGGCAATTGCTGTCATTTTCTTCCCTCAACTCGATAAAATTGACAGTTGTAGGTTGTTGTTTTTTGTCGCTATTAACTAGATTGGGGTGGAAGAAATTTACTTCAAAAGAAAACCTACTTACAATGTTTAAATATTAACCGCAGTAAATGCTACCAGAAAAATATGAGAGAAAAGCCAGTAGCCAGTACTTGTCTTTGTCTATAATTTTGAATCATAAATGTCATTTAATTTTTCAAATTGGTCATAATTGGTCACTTTGTACATCAATTTGGCTAAAAATTAGCTATTTGAGGCTGGTGTTTTCTGGACCCTGATAAGAATTATCGAAACAATTTCAGACGTATCTTTAGCCAATTCATATGAATGTCACGATATCGCACTTTGGCTGCACTAAATGATCTCTTGGATTCTAATCCAACAAGCAATCTGTTTACGGATCAATGGAAGATGATTTTATTTTCATGTCAGAAGTACTGTGAGAGAGAGTGATGAATTGATGTTTATATTTTGTTTCTTTTTTAGTAATAATAATGTCAAGAATTATTACATACAATGTCAAAGCATACTAATTGGAATGCCAAGAGTTATAAATACAATTTAACGAAATAATAAATATTTCAGGAATTATTAAATACAATGTCAAGGCATGCTAAATATAACGGCAAGGGTGATCAGATAAAATGTCAAAGAATACTAAATATAATGTCAGGAATAAATAAATACAGTGTCAAGAATTATTCGATACAATATCACAGGTGTTAGGTCGGTTGTTTACCCGTTCCAATTAAATAAATAGATAAAATAAATTGATGTTTTGAATAGTCCTCCACGTCATGGGCTTGTTGTGTTATCTTCGTCATTACCTACAAAAAAGAGAGAAGTATAGTCCGTGTAGTCGCTTTTTCTCTGTCCACAGAGTAGTCGATTTTGCGAGGATCAGTCCACCCTGTATGTTTATGGCGTTGATGGGAACTGTCGCATCATTAGCGATCGTCATTTCTAATTACGGGAGAATGTTTACGAAAATATAATTAAGAAGGGAAGCCGGAGCTGGACGTTATGAGAACTGATTTGGTACTTACAAAGAGATGGTCTCATTGACCTTCCTACTGTAATAGCTAGGTAAGAACCTACATAACATAGTTATTTTTTAGAGAAATCATGACTGATTCTTCTTATATTTAAAACTAGCTTTTGCCAGCGGTTCTGCCTACGTGAAAGTAGAAAATTAATCAAAGAAAGCGTTATATTTTCAGGGTGTTGATGGGGCTGCCTCGCTTCTGTAGCCCATCAGGGATGTTTGCGGAAATGCGAGTAGATTACTTTTTTAGACAGTTTTTAGTTTTCATCAATTCTTATTCTTTATTGCACACAAAACTTTGAAGCAATAAATCAAAGTCAATCAAAGGTCTAGAGGAAATTTATTACCGAACTCGATCACGCTCTTTAGTTACAGAAAGATACGACTTTAATTCGTAATTTTTGAGATGGGAGACAGCATAATCCTGTTTATAAATATATAATTCTTCTATTTTTAAGTGGCAATACAAAATAAAAGGCGACCGACGCTGACGTCGAAGACTCTGCGTTGGAAGGCTTCCCACAAGGTGGACTGATGACCTTGTGAGGGTCCTGGAAATCCGATGGATGCGAGACGCACAGGACCGGCCTATATGGCGACGATGAGGGAAGGCCAGCTGCAGTGGTCATCTTTGGGCTGAATTGATGATGATGAATCCGATGAAAAGATTCAATTGAATTTTTTACTAATCTCACGTAAGCAGAGGAAACTTGAAATGAGTAATCAATTCACCTGATTATAGGGTCATTATCATCATCATTTCAGCAGAAAGACGTCCACTGTTGAACATAGGCCTCCACCAAGTGTCACCACAATGACCGGTTCTGTGTGTCTCGCATCTATCGGATTCCTGCGAACTTCACCAGGTCATCGGTTCACCTTGTGGGAAGCCTTCCAAAGCTGCGTCTTTCGGTACGTGGCGGCCATTACAGAACAGACAGCTATAGGCTATTTAACACAACATACGACCTACAGGAGCAGAACACTAACCAAAGACACGAATAAAAACAGCGGGGCATCGCTAGTAGCTTTACAAACCTTCAAAAAAATATGGTACACTTAAGTTCAACAAACACGGTACACAAAAGGCTTCTAGTAAGTATTCCATTACCAATTCCCCTTTCTATGTTGATTGACACTAATAGGCAATGAGACAGCAAATCGTGCCCTATTTCAACCCTTAGCGCGGTGTCCTCATACTTTGTGGTTATTTTGGGCGCATTGAGACCGTTTCGTAGTTGGTAAATACGCCTGTTTTGTTTGCAGGATATTTTCCTTTATTAAGTTGTGGACAAAGGTCGTTTGTATGGTTAGTTTTTGTGGTGTTTTTGATGGTTACAATTTTCTTTTGTGTTCAAAAGGTTTTTAGTGGTATGTGGGTTTAAAGTCCCACAAACCTTCGTTGAAAAGAAAAGATCCTCTGTTTCAGACTGGTTGATCTAGACTGGTTTTGGTTCTGGTCTGGGCAACTGCCCGATTTTTGGTTTTGGACAACGTGTCATGACACAAATGTTGCTACAGGTCTTTTAATGTGTTGAAATGTAGTAAATTATCTTTATTTTATTTACTTGCCTGTATGGTCCTACTGCTGGGCAAAAACCTCCCACCGGTCGAGTTAAAATTCTTAGAAAAAGCAAAAATACACCGACAAATCTCAATGTCCCTCTACAAGTCTTTAGAAACAGTATAATTAATTTTTCAAAGCCAGATGTAGTAAGAACTGTTTTTTTACTTTAAAGAAAAATAAGCTATTCAAAGTCTCCTAGCTTAAAAAAAGCCATCTTTTCCTAATCAACCAACAACTGAATACTTCACTCCACTGGCATGTACTTTCGGTATCCCGTCTAATCGGGGAGTAGAGTAACCAAACAAAACTAACGTAGCAATATAAGTCGATACCTTTCACCACCTAAAAAGCAAGTCTAGGGACACATATAAGTAAGTATGGCAGAGTGCACGGTAAGCAAAATGTATGGGGCATCCTCGACCCATCTCTAACACAGAGCCAGTGTGGAGCTACTGCACCGGGGTCACCTGCTATGCTGCCCATTCTGCACAACCACCTGCAATTTTCAGGATCTATACGAGGCCAATAACAGAGCCGTACAGGTTGCCAAATATAGTCAGAAAAAAATTATTAAGAGCACATTGACATGAAAAGAAGAAATTGTATGTGACTAAAGCGCATGGGTAAACGGAATGTTATTGCGCACTGGCCTAAGTGAACGGTTCTCTCACAGGGTCTTAAGAGGGTCCTTTTCTACTCGCCTATCGTCAGCATCGAGCATGGTTTAAAAGCTTGTTACTTCATTTAACGCAATCCAACGGGATCTTTGAGGAAAAGGCAATGCGAAAAAAGAGAGATAACGCCTGAAAACTCCGTTAGCATTCGGTAATTCCGTGATTTACTCGAATATTTTATAAAACTTGTTTCAGGAAATACGTGCTTATTTAAACACTTAAAAGTTTTTGAAAAAAAATTTCGTCATTCAAAATCATGAATAAATTTGCAAGGCTTACATTGTTATGCTTTTTGACTGTTTTAATTTTTGAGTAAGTTATGAAGTGTTTGAGTAAATTATGGACTTTACTGGATTAGTTTTACACAAATTTAAAAATTGATTTCAATGGAAGCCATGATAATATCCACAAGATACTGTGTTTCCAAAATATCTAATGAAAAATGTGTAATAACGTCATAATCGCGTAAGAGCGGTTGTATGAAAAACTGTGACAATAATGTCGAGTTGGATGCCCTTAACGCGGAAATAAATTCAACGTCTAAACTCAGTGTTTGTGATGATATTCCGTGACCCCTGGGCCAGACGAAGCAGTGCTCATAAATAGGGCTTAGCACATTCGTGAAGACACGAAACCTAAACCCTAAATAGGCAAGACTACCAACTACCTTTGTCTAAGACCCCTAAAATTCTCACTCACCAAAATTCAATTTAGCCTGCACGGTAACTATGACCCAATTTCCATTCAACAGAGCCAGTGTTTCCAAAATGTTAATAAACTTTTTTTCAAACACTCTCCCCTCATCTTACCTTCGGGGTAATGTAGGCAACTGTTCGTAAACGCGTAAGTACTGAGGCCTTCCCGGGAACATAATGTGTTTCAATAAAAGGTACTGCATACTGCTGCTGTTCTCAAACTTTTTAGCGGTGACCCCGGAAGCGGTTTGGTGAATGGAAACTTTTTAAAAGTTTGTTTTGTGGTTGGTCTTTATTATCGGTTTTATGCATTGATTTGCGTTGTTTTTCTGATGAAGAGATTTTTTTAACCGAATTCAAAAAAGAAAAGGGCTCTCAATTCGGTTGTACTTTATTTTTACGATTATTGCTTAAGATTGTGGTCGTTTATGAAATATTGAGGGATATACCTACAAATTGGTCACATTGAAATTCCAGTTCAAAAGATGGATCTTTGAAAAATTTAAGGAACCAAGGACCAAAGATGGTCAACGAAATTTTACACCGAGATATCTCGACTAAGTCATTTAAGCTACTATGACGAAATATAATCAAATAAATGGTTCTGATGAAAATGGTACTATCGTTCTGATTAGATTTTTTTTTTGTCATGCAAAATGGCATAGAATTTTTTAACATCTCCAGGAATGGTACAGTAGGTAATTTTTTAAATGGAAGTACGATTTGCTTTATTAAAAACAAACGTGAGAAAACTTTTCGTGGCAGTAATTAGGTCTCCAAACTTTTTTAAAGATTTTGAAATCTAGATCAAAACTAGTTAGTTTTTTTTATAATGAACGGCAAATAAAAGTCTCATTGAAAGGATTCGTTAGTCGTCTTTGTTAGAATTCAAATTAACGAACACTTATTGGGGTTCCTAAAATATTTGAGAAACACAACTAAGGTTTCGATACAGCTCGTGAATTCTCGGTTTTTATACGAAAAGGCGGAGTGGTAACGAATTTTTTTCTATCACACTTCTCATTTCATGCGAGTAGCACTCAAAACATTATTTATATGAGTCATTTCTGGATTTATTTATAGCTTTGTATTCAAGGATCGATGGCGTGTGAAATATGAGGAGTGCGACGGGAATTTCATATGTTAAAGTAACGATGTTGTAGATATTATATGTTAGTGGAATTTTTAACACTTAAGGCGCACTGTGAGAATTATTTTACGCAAAATTGGCAATTTTATCGGGCCAGTGGTATTTTTATTTATTACTAGCTTCTGCCGGCGGCTTCGCCTGCGTGAAAATAGGATATTTCATATAAACTTCCAACCCCCGTTTTACCCCCTTAGGAGTGCAGTTTCGTAAAACCCGTTCTTAGCGGATGTCCACACTTTGTAAGGAACCTACATGCCAAATTTTAAGTCTGTAGGTGTTAGTTTCTGAGATTTCGTTATTAATCAGTAAGTGTTTTTTCGCTTTTAAAAATATAGATTTAAATATTATTATTATTTTACTAGCTATATTGTATGAGTAGCTAGGTTCTATTATTGAGTTACTGTCCATTCCAGGTTGCTTGGAAGAGATCGCGGAATGCGATAAGGCCGCCCATTGTATGTACGTATGTGTTTTAGTTTTTAGTTTCCTTTTTTTTGTATTTGGTGTACAATAAAGGATATAATAAATAAATAAATAAATACTAAACCAAATTCCAGCGCCAAAATTTCCACCTCTTGTGTTTTGCTATGAAATTTTATAGCGGTAGCCTGGTGTCTGAATTGACTCCCATTAGAGAATAACAGGTCTTAATTAATGGGATGCTAATCTTCATTATATGGGATTAAAAAATAATTATCTGGTAGGCAAAATATGGAACCATATCGACGATGATGCTCTGGAGGTGATGTGTTAGAAAAAATACCGGCTTAGGTTCCGACGACTTACCTGGGAAAACTTGGGTCCTAGCCTCAGAGGATCTCGGGGCCTGAAACAAGAAGAAGTTGTACGATAATTATCCATTCCAAAAAAAAAAAACACAACTTTTACACAACACCATCCAGTCCCAAACTTAGCAGAGCTTGTACTATGAGAACTAAACAACTAATAAGCATACTTATATATTTCTATGTATTTAAAAATATATAAGTATGTTTTATAATGTATGTACATATTATAGATAATTACACCTAGACACAGGACAAATGATCTTGCTCATCACACAATCATTTGTCTTGGGTGGAAATTAAACCCACGACCTCTAGCGGGCCAGGGCCACTGAATACTAGACCAACAGCCCAGTCAAATAATGTGGAAGCACTAAGAACATCCCTATCACACCCTTTGGAGAATATAGGTACACCCTGGGCTATATGACACCCAAGGAAGCCCCACTACCGTTCTTAACCACATACTTTTTTCACCATATTGCTTAAGGGACTCCTTTTTCATTCGCCTATTGTCAACATCGAGCATGGTTTCAAAGCTTATTACTTCATCTAACGCAATTCAACGCGATGTTTGACGAAGAAGCAACGCGAAAAAAGAGAGATAACGCCTGAAAACTCAGTTAGCAATTGGTAATTCCGTGATTTACTTGAATATTTCACAAAAAATGTTCCAGGAAATATGTGTTTTTATTAAACCGTTAAAAGTTTTTGAACAAAATTGTTGTTGTTATTCAGAATCTTGATTAAATTTGCAAGGTTTTTATTATTATATTTTTTTGACTTGTTTGATTTTTGAGTACATTATGAAGTGTCAAAGTTCATGCAAATTAGCAGATTTTCAGAAGTCTTTAATCAATTTGTAAATTTTTGTAAAACTAATCTAAGTTTTACACAAATTTACAAATTTATTTCAATAGAAGCCTAGATAATATCCACAAGATTCTGTGTTTCCAAAATATGTAATAACGTCAAAATCGCGTAAGAGCGGTGGTATGAAAAACAGTGAAATTGTACATCGAATTGCATGCCCTTAAGAACGTATATATAATATAATACTTTACAACTATCACACAACGCCGTCTAGTCCTAAGCTAAGCAGAGCTTGTGTTATAGGTACTAGACGACTGATAAACATACTTATATATTTCTAAATACATACATATATAGATAAATTACACCCAGACACAGAACAAAGGATCGTGCTCATCACACAAACATTTGTCCTGGGTGGGAATCGAACCCACGACCTCCGGCATAGCAGTCAGGGCCACTAAGCACTAGACCAACAGGCCAGTCCTATGGTATAATAGCATATTAGTATAATAATAATATGCTATTATACCATATAACTCTCACTGAAACGAGGAAAGATAATAAGACTTCATAATAGATATTAAGACTTCATTTCCGTATAACCTAGAAACCGTTTATCTTTGAAGCTTCAGCTTTTGCTCATAATCGTTGATCGCACAAATCCTCGTGTGTTTGTTGTTAATGCATTAGATAATTATATTCTACTAGCCCCGCTTTCAAGTTTGTTGATAAATCTTTTTGTTAATTGAAGGCTTGGAAAATTGTTGATTACTTTTTAGGAAGGATACTGAATAACATAAGCATATAGCATAATCAGCCTTATAATGTTCCCACTGCTGGGACTTAGGCCTCCTCTCTAGGAGATGAAAAGGGCCGTAATCCACCACGCGGGCCCAGTGCGGGTTGTTGAATGTCACATGTTTCCGAATTTTTTGGTTCTAAGACATGCCGGTTTCCTCTCGATGTTTTTCTTCACCGTTTTGAAAGCAGTAGTGATGAAATAAATTACACAAAGTAATGCGCCTGACTGGGTCTGAACCCGCAACCTATAACTCGTAAGTCGGGGTCGTTACAAGTCGGCCACCGCTGCTCCATTTTGAAGAAAATTTAAACTATTCGAGGCAAGTTCGCAGGAATCCAATGGATGAGAGACGCACCGGACCGGTCGTTTTGGCAGCTATTGGAAGTCTATGTCCAACAGTAGACAGAGTCTTTCGGTTGAAATATATACTACCCGATACCAGCTTGATGCACTTGAGGCAATTGAGAGGCGTGCCAAGAGGATCATTGGCAATGATGCACTCGTTGAGTCGAGGCTCCAAAGTCTTGAGCATCGGCGCCGAGTTGCTAGCCTGTCGGTTTTCTACCGGTTGCATTTCGGGGAGTGTGCGTCGGAATTGCATAACCTAATTCCGCCTAGCCCGTTCCATCATCGGACCACCAGGCTTACGGCAACGCGCCACCGGTACATGGTGGACATTCCACCTATACGCACAAAACGTTTTGGGAACACATTCATTGTGCATACAGCTAAGGAGTGGAATTCCTTGCCGGAATCTGTGTTTCCTGATAGCTACAACCCGCGAAATCTTTAAGTCAAGAGTGAATAGGTTACTTCTGGGTAAGCGCGTTCCATCGTCGACCGCATCGTCGCTTTCCATCAGGTGAGATGGCGGTCAAGCGCGAACCTATCGAAAATAAAAAAATTAAAATACTATATACATTTTTTTAGTTTATTATTCAATACATTTTTCCTTTACACTCGATACAACAAAACACTTGTCTGAAACCTTAAAAGGTTTATGTGACAGAGTGGAGATAGCGAGCTCGCTCACAGAATGTTACATACAAATAAATAAGCTTTACAATATAAATCTTAAGATGTAGTGACACCAGTGATATAATATTACAGCGATGATTTGTTAGATCCGTTTTTCATAATAACTTTGTTAATTTGTATGTATGTATCTAAGTATATATTTATTATTGTTTTCTTAATCTAGTTTACCATTATGTTGCACCTACCATGTTATATTTCTGCACCACCCTAAGGTCGACTGGTAGAAAATGCCTAAGGCATTAAGTCCACCTTTGTACAGTGTTTCTTACTAGTGCATAAAGTTTTAATAAATAAATAAATAAATAAATATTTTTTCTGGGTAAATTTACATTTTTTATATGTACTGGATTACACGGTTTCTGGAATTTTATTCAAATTAATTAATATCTATATTTAGTTTTTATTTTTATTTACATTGTTCTCACATGATAACGACAAAAAACATGTAACAGAGATATTTGTAATTACAAAACATGATTAAAAAGAGTGTCCATGGAGTTTCTTGCACATTCTTCTCCATAGAG
The DNA here is from genome assembly GCA_949316375.1 of Mythimna vitellina. Lineage (NCBI taxonomy): Eukaryota > Metazoa > Arthropoda > Insecta > Lepidoptera > Noctuidae > Mythimna > Mythimna vitellina. The sequence goes on along the minus strand of OX438702.1, from coordinate 19,986,477 downwards.
ATCTACGCTTTGGAATGTGCAATTAGCATCATTTATTTTTATTTTTCTGACTGACTGACTTCTTGACATTTCAAAAGTGCCTGTAAATGGTTTATTTGGAATAAATGCTTTTTGATTTGATTTGATTTGATTCGATTATCAGGTAATATATATTCCCAAGTTCTCATACCATACACATTTACAGTTGTAGGTAATTTATATGTTTACAGGTAATCAAGATCTCGTAACTGTTTTGGTCTACTGTTTAACGTTAAAGGGCTTATGTTATTAAATTTGTCCGAGATAAATGCCGACCTGAATTTATCAAAGACTGAAATAATTTTACAATGTTTAAAAAGTCCGTACTCATCATCTTTATATTTAAGTTTAATATTCTTTGGTACAATATTATTGAGTATGCTTAGTTGTAGTCTATATACTTTATCTAAATAAGTTTTGTAGGAACGTCTGTAGCTAATAAGCCTATAGTTTATGACTGAATCTGCCAGAATGAGATACAGCATGCGTAGCTGATAATGATGATGCCAATAATACAGTGGGCGTCTGCAGGCTAAATTGATGACGCATAACGCTAAGATTTTCGAGATTGCTACACTTGAATTTGCATTTTCAATACCATATACTTTCATGCATGAACTAGTATGAACCCAAAAGACAATCTAGCCTATCCAAAGAGATACGCCAAAATTAAAAAAAAAAAGTGATATCACGCCATCAGTGAAAATGTTCGTTAGTCTCGCTAAAACTCAAAAATGGCGGGATCGATTTTAATCATTTTAATTTCGTTTTATACTTTTCTTGGATTCGGGCGTGATTTAAAAAAATTGGAGTTGAGAAATTTAAATTTGATTGGTAGTTGGGAAATAATTCACGGGACAAAAGTCGCTGGCGGCAACTAGTCACTTATAAATTCGGTATTTGTGTAGCTCGTTACAATCAAGTACTGAACGAAAACATGATACCATAGGCTTCGTATGGAAACCTGGATAACTAGCTAGATATATTTGAACGGATGGTAAAGTGTTGTATAGACTTCATTATGTGCACTTGCCATTCTGGCTAAATAAACCGACACCCACAACGAACAAGGTTGTAACATTAATTCAGTTGTATTTCAAAATGAACCTAAAAGTGATAGTGCTATGTTTGAATTTTGTTCGGACTATAATCCGAGATACAGCCTTGTTCGATGCGGGTGTTTTTTTTCTTTATTTTTCATTATTAGAATTCGAAACCTAATTTACCCGGAGGAACATAAAACTGATTTCCTTAAAATGAATCACAGATATAATATAGACTCAACGAAGCGTACCGTCCACGAGAGTTACGAATAATAAAATGGCGCCACGCAGATACGTATTACTATAAATGGCCAGTAATAAATTAGGAATTTTTACTCATGAAATGCGAACGATTCCATTGGATGCATTTTTCAAATTCTCTGTTAGATTAGATGGCACCAAAACTTCATCATCTCTCTAGCCTTTTTCCAACTAGCTTGGGGTCATCTTCCAATTGAATACCCGTGTTCTACATGGAGCGACTGCCTATCAAACCTCCACAACCCAGTTACTGGGCGACACCATACTCTTTAGATAGACTGGTGGTTAGACTTTCTGGCACCAAAACTTATAAAAAGAAAAATAAGATCGTGGAGTATCTCATTCTGGTAATAAAGCTGATGTAAGTTATCTATACTACACGTTGTAGTAGAATTTTGTTGCCAAATGGTACAGTACTTACATGAAAACACTTGTTTACAATAATTTCACCAAAATTCTTAGTTTAAGTAACTTATCGCTTCGTGACGTAAAAACTAAAATAATCAAAGAATTGATAGATTGGACGTATGATAGCACAGAACATTTTATAAGGCAGTTATTATGATAAGAAATGATCTCATAGTTTTAAAATAAATTATAGGCATTAAATGCAATTATTTCTAAGCTTTTTGTTACCTATATAATATATTCTATAATAGTATATAGTAATGTATAAAACCTCGTAAGCTTGTACTTTAATAATTTAGCTAGTACTCTAGTAGTATTTTTAGCAATGTTCCTTATAAGAAACTCACTGCATTATTTCGTCTTGTTATTAAGCGCATACCTACTAATAATTTGTAACTCATAAAAAACTTGTAAGCTTCCTGCAGGACAGGCCTCGCCTAGTGCAGGAAGTCTTCAGAAACCATGCTATGTTAATAAATAATGAAAACAAAATACTGTAGAACTACCCACTCCCTGTAACCTAATTTTTTCTTAATAAATTATTATTATTATAATAACTGGCTTTTTTATATTATTTATTTATATAAGCTAAATAAATATATGAAAGAAAAAACTGACTAATTGACATATCAACGCACAGCCGAAAGTATTAGGAGTGTGAAATTGAAATTTTGCACAAAGTTTTCTTTTTTCTTTTTTTTTCGGTGGGAAAATCATCTTATGACAAATCCCGCTCTTGGGCGGACCGCGAGATAGTGTCAAACTTTTACTCACTAAAAACCGACTCCTGTTCCTTCGTTGCCTTTCGTACCAGGGCCGAGTCTTCCTTTCAGAATCACCCTGCCCTGCTGGCCCCTTACAGTTGCTGACATCTCCCCGAGGCGCGCGTGGAACAGTGCGCGGCGTCGACGACTTGAGCTCGGTCCAGATGGTTACCGGATGGTCGGACGACGGGCTACCCATTGCTCGCCGTCCGCAAGCCCACGCCTACGGTGGTCGGTATCCAACCACCGCCTTTTATGACTTAGGCGACCAATATGAGAGGATTTTCCAAAATCCATCCCCAAGAGAATAAAACTAGGGTCCAAATCTTTTATGGCGAAACCTACTTAAGCTGGAAAAGCCACTGGCAGAAGCTAGTATTTTCGTACAATGCAAAAAAATATTTAACATCATTCAGGTGTCCATGGGTAGTGTGAAAACGAAACCCGGGACCCTGGGACGAAGGCAATGAAGGAACAGGAGTCGGTTTTTAGTCAGTAAAAAGACACTATCTCCCGCACCGCCCAAGAGCAGAATTTGTTATTAGATGATTTCCCACCTAAAAAAAAAAAATTCAAGCGTAAAGTTACGTTCCCTATATTATAAAGATCGATGTCCTACTGCCCGTTTCATTTCACCACTACGCTTTCAATTGCATTCTTCAAACACAATATTCTGCACAAAACTCGCTTGCAACCTTTCCTTCACAACTTCAAAGCATATTGGAGTCTGGAATCTAGTATTGTTCATAGGAACCAGAGAAAAAATAAAAGACAAATATGCCATTTATTATTGGCATTTTACCTAGTACAATACACATCTTTATTGCCAATAATGGAGAAAGAATTTCATAGTACATATTTTTTTTTAAGTCTGTGTGTACAAAGGCGGGCTATATGTTTTAGGCACTCTCTACCTGTAAAGCAAGGATAATGAAAACATAACGCAGGCAGGTGCATAAAAAAGGAAATAATATTTAGAAAACTATCGTGCAAAAATATTTGAAACATAAAAATCTCGTGTCACAGTGTTTGTAATTGAAGTCCTTCGAAACGGCTTGATCGATTATTATGAAATTTTTGTGTATATTTGGTAGGTCTGAAATTTGGTTGTAGGCAAATTTTTGCCCTCCTACCTAGCCTTCCCAATTTTTCTAGCAAAACCGCGTTTTTTTAACCGGGTCGTAGCTATCAGAAAACAGTTTCCGGCAAGGAATTTCACTCCTTAGCTGAACGCACAATGAATGTGTTCCCAAAACATTTTGTGCGTTTACTGGGTCATTTAGCATATTTCTATAAAGTGACATGTATTTAAGCCGATTCTGCTTCATGTAGAAAATATTTCGGCGACTTCCACTTAAATGTCTGCCGACTGGCCTTCCTGATATTGAGAGAAAGCCCTTTAGTTCCCTACCAGTTTCGTTCTCTTTAGATTCTCTTGCCCATACTTCACTTTTTTTTCGCCAGTGCAACACATTTTTTTTTCAACCCGTACTTCTCTGTTACTTATTATTTCTGTAGTGACTACCTTTTCATACATATCATAGTTCAGACAGGCCATACATCGCTACTACGACCTAATTTTGTAGCCGTCTGTATTCACTGAGATGACACATGTTACTGAAAGTGGTCGCTCACACTGGGAATCATCAGAAGGCTTAAAGTCACCCAAATGGCAATAAACTGGCTATGCTTCGAGTTTCTTTGCGTGTTCGAATCAAATGAAGATATCTGCAAGAGATCCAACGTTATGGTCATAGCTTAAAGGACCACCAAGCCAAAATAATAGTGGGCAGGGTACAATAGTCGCATAACACAGTTTTAGAGTGATGACCGTGTACCGGAAGACGTAGCTTTTGAAGGTTTCACACAAAGTGGACCGATGACCTGGTGAAGATCGTGGAAATTTGAATAATACTAGGCGCACAGGATCGGTCGCTGTGGCACACTTGGGTGAGACCTGTGTACCCATCTTTGTAACCGTCCATATTCATATTCAGAACTTCACGACATATGGTACTGATATGTGTTCGCTCACAATTGGCCTCATCAGAAAGTTTAAAGTCCAAATGGCAATACACTGGCTATGCTCCGAGTTTCCTTGCGTGATCGGATTAAATGAATATTTCTGCAAGAGATCCAAGATTACCAACATAACCCGAAGAATAACGAAACCAAAGTAAGACTAGGTAGGACACATTACACAAACGGTGGACCGATGACCTAGATTGTGGAAATTTGATGGATGCGAGAGACACACAAGCCTCCTAGCCAAGTTACAATCATTTCGTTTCGATTCTCTTTTCGTTGATCACCTCGAGTAGTCACACCTCCGATTCCTTTGTTCTGACGTCATCTCAATGCTCAGTCGACGTGATCAGAACAAAGAAATAGGAGGCGTGGCCGACTCGAGGCGATCAACGAAAAGAGTATCGAAACGAAATGGTTGTAACTTGGCTAGGGGGGCAGATTTTGATGCAATTTTTACTAATAGAATGAGCGCTAATTGAGGAAGACTTCACCTGCGTGATAGTTAAATTATTCCGGGTAACATACTACCGGGACAAAAAGTATCCTATGTACTATTCAGGAAATGGTCTATCAGTTTACTAAGTTTCATTGAAATTCGTTCAGCTGTTTTAGCGCAAAGGAGTAATAAACATATTGAAAGAAGTAACATATATATACATGTTTATTGTCGCACACTTGTGGGGCCTTTGTGCCAGCAGTGGACGTCTCTCGGCCAAAATTATGATGATTCTCATTCTTTCGCATTAATTACCCATACCAACAACAAACGATTTCCACAGTTCCGTTCTTAAACCAAACGCAGGATAGCTTTTTCTACCAATCGAGCAATTTGATTTAATACCTTTCGAATTCTTTGGACTGAAAGCAATTTTCTTGAAAACTTTTTGAGTTATGAAGATTACGCTTTGATATTGGAGATAGGCCTAGAATTTTGGAGTGGCAGCTTCAACTAAAGAAGGATCGATAATCATTATGTAAAAGAATATGATTAGAGACGAACAATAATTTTGCAGTCCTACTTATTACAAGAGTCTGTAGTCATTTGGAACCGCTCGATTAGTGTCCGCGGGATCACTCGACCCAGTCCCATTTTGAATGGGTCGATTGGACCCACTGCCCAATTTTATTAGAAGTACAGTCAAGGAAGAAAGTTGAATCTTATAGTTTGATTTTTATGACTTAAAATATGTAATAAATTTATATAACATTATTACTGAGAATATAGATTTTTTATTTATACAATTACGTATTTACACTTACGCACCACACTTATCTAATTATGACGATTTTTTTACGAAACTTAGACTGGCTATTAGCTTGATTTCATAAAACTTGTTCTCTTACCGTTGTTTTTTCCAAAACGAAAAATACTTTCCCAGAAGTTAAAATAACGGGTGTTTCTTTCAACTTTTGTAGAAGTCTTTGGCGTAAAGCAAAAGAACTGGGTTTGTCTAAACACTAACGGGTAGGATGTATGTAAAACTTTGTACTGCTTTGTCGCAACTTCCTCCAGAATCTATTGATGAAGGTTAGCTTTATATCATGGGAGAAAGTTCAGCTAGTGACATAATCATAAAATTTAACGATTATTATGTTAAGACCTTTTTTTTGTGGGAAAATCATCTAATGACAAATTCCAGTCTTGGGCGGAGCGAGAGATAGTGTCAGACTTTTATTGACTAAAAACCCACTCCTGTTCCTTTTTTTGCCTCCGTCCCATGGCCCCGGGTTTCACTTTCATACTACCCGTGCCCCCAGTAGGCTTCGAACCTGCTGGGCCCCTACAATTTTCGGACATCTCCCTGAAGCGCGCGTGGAAAAATACACGCCGTCGACGACTTGGGCTCGGTCCGGACGGTTACTGGACGGTCAGACAGTGAGCTACCCATTACTCGCTGTCTGCAAGCGCCTACGGTGGCCGATTATCGGGATCGGAATCCCGGCGGCTGGGGTGAGAGTACCGTTGCCTCCTGCGGTCGGCCTCCTTCTTTGCTAGCATTATTAGGTTCAGACCTGGTTGGAAAATTCTACACTAGCAAATACTTGGAGCACCGTGGAAGTATGGAACAACCATATTAAAAAATATATTAAAATTAAGCCAAACTTCGCTTAACTTCTATAAATTAAGTAAGGATGTCGGTTATTATTCAACTGCGGTGGAATCTCCTTACGGTATCAAAATATCGAAGTGGCTGCCTGAAACCAAGGGAAGAAAGAATAAGATTGACTATGCTGTAGGTGAACTACTCAGAGGCTAGATTACTGTATGGCATTGTTTAGAGAAATTGATATGTTAATGAAGTGAGACTGATTTTCAACTGTATACTATTTTTAAATAATATTTTGTGCCACCCTGTCCTCCGGGCGGTCCATACAGTGGCGACATCCGGGCTTCGTTTCCGCACGAGATTATATATTGACTTACCACTTTTGCGCTTGACTGTATCCAACAGTAGCTTTAAACAGTGGATATTTTTTAAATTTGAATGTGGGTCCATTTGACCAATGAAAATACAGAAAATAAATTGTGTGGTCATGTGGACCCGCGGCACCAAAATCGAGCGGGTCCAATCGACTACAGACTCACAAGTGCTTTTGTAACTTGCCTTGTTAAACAAGTGCTCATGGACCCTGACTGGCACAGCAATTTCATAGAGGTAATTACGTAGAATTACATATTAACGGAAAAAAATTGAAAAAATTTTATGGTATACAAAACTTGATAAGTGCGAGTCTGACTCGCGCATTGAGGGTTCCGTACAAACTTACTTATGTAAATAGTTCATTTCCGGAATGGAGTCTCAAAGAATTTTCCGAAACGCAAAAAGAGTTTTTTTTTATGATGTAACAGCAAATTTACTATAAGACCTTGCTTTATGCCAAATTTCAGGATTCTGGAACAAAGGGAAGGTAACCTATGAATTTTTATTCCCTTGAGAGTGTCAAAATGTAAGTTTTTTTGACATATCTTTTTTCGTTAACTAAGAAGTTTGATTTTTTCACAGCTTCAAGGGACCACAGACCTGAGTACTGGTTTTAATTTCAACTCGACCCCTCTACGCGCTCCCAAGATAAAGGGTCTTGGCAGACAGACAGACGGACGGACAACAAAGTGATATAAGGGTTCCGTATTTTCCTGTTGAAGTACGGAAAACTAAAAATAAAAAAACAAACGTCAATAGCATCGTAGATGAAAACAGTAAATGTCAAAATAAATTCATTATATATTTTGACATTTGTTATGATTGACTGGCCTGTTGGTCTAGTGGTTAGTGGCCCTGACTGCTATGCCGGAGGTCGTGGGTTCGATTCCCACCCAGGACAAATGTTTGTGTGATGAGCACGATCATTTGTTCTGTGTCTGGGTGTAATTTATCTATAATATGTATGTATTTAGAAATATATAAGTATGTTTATCAGTTGTCTAGTACTCATAACACAAGCTCTACTTAGCTTGAGACTAGACGGCGTTGTGTGATAGTTGTGGAATATTGTGGAATATTAATGAATTATTTTAACTCGCCTTGTTAGTTGGTTAGTATCTTTGTATTGGCCACATTTTTCAACTAAAAACAGATTTTCTTGATATCTCAAACCGTTTGAGCTGAATATTTGCATAGAGGATTGGTTTAGATGACAATGTATGATTAGCTAACGAGCTAAGTAGTGTCCAAAAATAATAAGAATATAATTATTAACACCATTGTTACAAATATTTTCTTAACCATATTAAAATTAAATGTATATCGGTAACATGTTATGTTTTAACAAAATAATATATTGCTAGTTTTAATATCTATATTTAGTTTTTATTTTTACTTTATTTACATTGTTCTCACATGATAGCGACAAGAAACATGTAACAGATATATTTGTACTCATAAAACATGATTGAAAAGAGTGTCCATAGAGTTTCTTGCACATTCTTTTCCATAGAGATCTACGCTTTGGAATGTGCAATTAGCCTCATTTTTTCTGACCAACTGACTTCTTGACATTTCAGAAGTGCCTGTAACTGGTTTGTTTGAAATAAAATGCTTTGACTTTATATACAAACTAGGGAAAGGGCAATGGAAAGGGCTATGCTCGGAGTTTCCTTGCGTGATCGCATAAAGAATGAAGATATCCCCAGGAGAACTAAGGTCGCCGACATAGCACAAAGAATCGCCAAACTAAAGTGGAAGTGGATAGGGCACATTGCTCGTAGAACGGACGGTCGATGGGGCCGAAAAATGTAGAGTGGCGACTGCGCACTGGAAAACGCAGCGTTGGAAGTCCTCCCACAAGGTGGACCGACGACCTGGTGAGAGTCGCGGGAGTGCGGTGGATGCAAGACGCACAGGATCGGTCGTTGTGGCATCGCTTGGGGGAGGCCTATGTCCAGCAGTGGACTTCTTTCGGCTGAAATGATGATGATGACAAACTAGGTGGCACCTGTGTCATGGGAGCCAGAGTTACGTTAAAATTGAACAACAGAGTGTTAAATAACATAAACAGATTTCTAATCAATTGTTACTTAACGATAGCCGCACGAGTCAAACATTTAGGTTAAGATATCACTACGCGAGGTCACTGTGTTAATGACTTATCTATAATATATCGACACGCGTCCATGCTTCAAATATTACGTTAAGTTTTTGGTCTTTGACAGTCGTAATAGGTAGCCAGAAAATTCAAGACAGCTCTTGTTAGAATTAATAGTTGGACGCTAAAGACTGGCCTGACTGGCCTGTTGGTCTAGTGATTAGTGGCCCTTACTGCTACGCCGGAGGTCGTGGGTTCGATTCCCACCCAGGTCAAATGCTTGTGTGATGAGCACGATCATTTGTTCTGTGTCTGGTTGTAATTTATCTATATATGTATGTATTTAGAAATATATGTTTATCAGTTGTCTAGTACCCATAACACAAGCTCTGCTTAGCTTCGGACTAGACGGCGTTGTGTGATAATTGTGGAAAATAATAATAATAATAATAATACAGTTTTAAGGAATTCAATAATAACTGTTTCTTGTTCTTTTCTTTTCATACTGGAAGGTGTGTTACAGTAATATTACGCGATGTCGTGGGGCTCTTTGGATCGGGACCGCGGTCCCAACTTCTACCTGTAAAAATGATAGCTGGCAGCTGATATTCTAGCAGTTGCCAGCGGCTTCGCTTTCGTGATGGTAGAAAATACTCCCGGGATAAAAAATATTCTATGTGCTATTCTAGAACATGGTCTACCCGTGTATCAAGTTTCATTGAAATCCATTCAGCCGTTCGAGTGTGAAGACGTAACAACCACACATACACTCACCAATCTTCGCCTTTATAATATTAGAGGTTAAAATAATAAAAGAATAATGTACCTTTAATGTTAAGTTTAATGGAATTTATGATTCCAAGTCAATCCAAAGATACAGCACTTCAAAGCAACCCGCTTAAAAAAACGGCAGTTTCATACTTTAACCCCTATTATTAGTGTGATAATTGAAAAAAAAAATGAGAACTATATTTTAAACTGTAGTAACAATAAAATTATGATGAAGAAATAGTTCAAGCTAGCAGAGTTATCGAAGGCAAGAGTTAACTAACAATGAAAGATGGCAACAAATTGGTTTAAACGTCTCTCGCTTTCAACGTAGATTCGAAAGTCGTACACCATTTTACTTCAGAACGGGATAGGAAATATAGGGCAAAGAATTGTGAGTAATTTCACACATAATATTATTAAAGCGGAACTGTGTATGTATTTTTATTTGTATGTTTGTTTGTTACACCTTCATAATCCAACGGTTAAGTACCTTTACTTAACCCAAATAACACTTTAACCGACCTTTTTTTACGTGACAAAACATTAAATACTAATAATAATCATCATCATCGTCATTTCAGCCGAAAGACGTCCACTGTTGGACATAGGCCTCCCCCAAATGTCGCCACAATGACCGGTTCTGTGCGTCTCGCATCCATCGGATTCCCGCGAACCTCACCAGGTCATCGGTCCACCTTGTGGGAGGCCTTCCAACGCTGCGTCTTCCAGTATGTGGTCGGCATTCCAGAACCATTCGTCCCCCGTCGACCATCTGTTCTGCGAGCAATGTGCCCTGCCCACTGCCACTAATAATAATAAAGTGAATATATTTCATGGTTACTGGAGGACGTCACATATAGTTTAAATCTTGAAATAACAAAAAAATACTGGCTAAGTATCTATTGTCCGCTCGCCGTTTTATAATCTGTAGATTTCATTTAGTTATAAGTAAACAAATGAAACAAAATCTGATTGTCCTCCCACCCTTATGAGCCCTAATGGTTGTAATTAGGGCTCATAAGGGTGGGAGACATGATCTTTGGACGAAACAATTACAAGAATAATCTCAATCGAACAGCCCTTACAGGTAAGCTAGTTTGATTGTTCAATTGTACCAGTAATAGTCTCGTCTATCGATGATAAAGAATTTTACTAAAGTATAATAATATATAACAATGTTAAAACGGAAAACACAGCGTTCGCGCGGCCTCCTACAAGGTGGACCGACGACCTGGTGAGAGTCGCAGGAATGAGGTGGATGTGAGACGTACAGGATCGGTCGTTTGAAATGATGATGATGATTTAAAAAAGTAATTTATATGTACATGAAATGAATAAAGGGAATTATAATATTCTTTTTTACAAGTAAGAGTGAGACTAATTTAGTGTTAGTAACAAACAAACTTAAAACTATGATAGTGACACAAATACAACCACAATTGACATTACTGAAATGACTTCTCCTGTTCTTAGTAGAATGGAAGGGAGTGGTAGACTTTAACTGACTAAAACCCGCAGGGTTCCTTCAGTTGCCATTTGTGAAATCTACGGTAACTCCGAACAATGCACAACCCAGCCCCCCTAGCCAAGTTACAACCGTTTCGTTTCGATTCTCTTCTCGTCAATCGCTTTGATTCAGCCACGCCTCCGATTCCTTTGATCTGACATCATCTCAACGCTCAGTCACGTGGTCAGAACAAAGGGATAGGAGGCGTGACTGACTCGAGGTGATCAATAAAAAGAGAATCGAAACGAAACGGTTGTAACTTAGCTAGGGGGCCGGGAGGAGTTTACCTGGTCTTGGAGATAGAACTCTAGAGATACCATAGTAAACAACACATTTTTTTTGTAACTGATATAAACCAGTGCTTGACTGCGATCCCGCCTGATGGTAAACAGTGGTCTATCGTTGATGGTGAATCACACTAGTTTATTAAGAGCCTATTCAGTCTAGCTTTGAAGACACCTAAATTATAATCGGACGGGAAGACCGCAGCAAGCAAATTGTTCCAATTCTTCGATGTACGCTGTATAAACGATGAAGTGAAACGCTTGGTCTGGATAGTAGACATTTTACATTACAAGAATATATTACAAATCAATTGAACAAGAGAAATATTGCGAAAACAAAAATACAACATGAATAAATGAAGTATGTAGTCAGGTACAATAGAACACATGCAGAGCATTATGTTGGAACATGTCCATGTAAAACCATTCATTGCTCACTCTACTGATATCGGTCATACTCACGCCAGTGCAACAGATAGAATTTCAATTCACAATAGGGATTTCGTGTAATATTTAAAAAATGCATCGCCTATACTAAAAAATCCTGCAGGCAAAATTTTTAAGAACATTTTTTTTAATGCGTCGTTACTTTTGCATATCTTTACCTTAGCAGTTTTCAGTCTTTCACTATAATTTTATCCATATCACTTTAGAAGTCTAACCAGCAATTTATAAGTTCCCATAATTTATTAGTATAATTAGCAGAGGTCGGAGTTAGGTAGAGTTAGTAGAGGTCCATCGAAATGTTGATATTAATATATATCTTCCCGGGATTTCTAATGAGAAATCCCGTGTGGCCAACAATATTACAAATAAAACAAACATTAAAAATAAATAATAAAACCATACAATTTTTATTGGTATTTTTCATTGAAAAAGCTAACTGAGTTAAGGTTAACAAATTCATACACTTCCTCCTCCTCGTCATTAATGCAGAAAGAATTTTTTTTGCTATATTTCTGATAGTGTCATAAAAAAATCAGCTCTTTAAAATATCTCCCCACCGACCATGTTCCCACGTTGTCGTCGTGGTGGGGCTTGCGTGTCTTCATGACCTTGAGGGCTATGCCGGTAGAGCTACTCATGCCGGAAGGCCTCAAGCGAGAGACCAGACCAAGAGGAACACACAGGCGGAGTCCAGACGGACCGCCACGGAGGGTGCACTGTCCAGAAGCATCGGCACCAACAGCTGTTGGTGTTTTTGGACAGTGGTTTTGAGAGAGTGGGTTTGCCTCGGGTACGCGTCTGCTTATCAGACGTGACCACGATGGCGAACGTGTTTATTGGGGACCCCACCCCACAAAAAAGGCAAAGCTGTGTCCAGCACATCCATGCACGCGTCTCAAAAAAAAGTTATTACCCCAGGAGGGTACCGCCTGCACCGCAGGTGGAGAATCCCTCCCCGAGCAGAGCTCGGGCTGCCCCTCGTATTCTGGGGGGGGCAAAGAGCGCGTCAGGTCCCAAAAGGACCTGTTACCGTCCTTCGTGGACGCAAGGAGCCAGGGTGGCTCACCCATCGGTAGCGCGGAGTCGCTGGGACCTGTTCCCAGCACGTCCGCTGCGCCGGTGGGTCCTGCAGAGGCCGGCAGGAGCTTCGGCCTCAGGGAGGTGAGCGAAGACGCGGCGTCGGACTCCGATGCCGCGTCTTCACTCAACTCGGAGGGGATGGAGGTGGATGAGGCCGCCTCCAGGAAGAAGAGGAACTCCCAGTTCCTCAAACGCCCCATATCGGGAGATGGTCGGAGGACATCCTCCGACGATGAGCGTGGAACTTCTGCCCGCAAGATTTCCACTGCTGGACGGGGTGCGGGCCGAAAGGGAAAGGGACAAACAAGAAGGCCCACCGCGGAGGAGGCGACCCAGCGGTCCCTGAAAATTGCCAGGGAGGGGCGCCACCCCGGGGCAAGCAGTGCCCAGGCCAGCCCCTCGGAGCCTTCTGGAAGTGAGCCAGAAGGCATGGAGAAGGCGCTGGCCCAGTTCAAGGAGGTCGTGACGGCTGCCGTACAGAGCGTCGCCAAGAAGAGGAAGAGGGTCTCCAAAAGGAACTCTATCCCCCAGGCCACAACCTCAATCATAGAGGCACTGGGGATAGTTTTGGAGCCCCTCAAAAAATCCTTGAATCGGAGGATTGGACGGCTCGAGGCAGACCTGGCCGGTCTCCGGGGCGCTGGCCCTGAGGTGGCGAAACAAGGAGGACGCAAGCAGGGGCAAAGTCGGCCCCAGCCCTCGCCCCAGGTGGAGAGCGAGGTGCTGACCCTGCTGCGGCAGGAACTGGCTGCCTTTCGGCAGCAGCAGCAGGAACAGCAGCAGCAGTTCCAGGAGCGGGTCCAGCGGCAATTCGCTGTCCTGGAGGGCATAGTGCTGCGGCCCCCGCTTGCGGCCTCCGGCCTGAAAAGGGCGGTCTCGTACGCCGCCGCCGCCGCGGCCGCTGCGCCCAAAGCCGGCCCGTCTGGGCAGACTGGGCGCGGAGCCGTGGTGTCGGAACCGACGAGGACGGTCCCGGCGGCTAAGCCGCAGCAGCGGCAGGGGAAGCCTACCCCTTCCCCGAAAGGCAGAACGGTGCCTGCCGCTGAACTGGCGAGACCTCCTGCGGCGGCGGCGACTAGGCCGCGCCGGCCGCCTCCCTTGCCTGAAGAACCCTCGGCTAGCGCCGAATGGACGGTCGCCGGCGCCAGCAGGAAGGCGGGCAAGGTGGCCAGAGCGGCGAAGAAGCGCGAGCGGCGACAGCAGCGCAGGAAGCGGGCCATGGCAGCCAGGCTTCGCGCCCCAAATTCCGCAGCTGTAGTGATCACACTACAGCCATCTGCGGAAAAGAAGGGCGTGAGCTATGACATGGTCATGGCGAAGGCGAAGCAGGCGGTGGTGGATCACCTCGACGAGTTCGGAGCCTCTGAAGGCTTCCGAATGAGGCGCACCGCAACCGGGGCCCGAATATTGGAGGTCCCTGGTGCGGACAGCGGCTCTGCTGCGGACGCCCTGGCCGCAAGGATCAGGGCGTCCCTGGACGTCGAGGAGGTCCGAGTATCCAGGCCCACAAAGTGCATAGACATGCGCATCATGGGCCTGGATGACTCCGTCAGGGTGGAAGAAGTAGTGGCCGCCGTCGTCAGGGCGGGAGGATGCCAGGCCGACCAAGTGCGGGCGGGCACCATCCGTGCTGACAGCACGGGCATGCGGGCCGTTACGGTCAGCTGCCCCGTGTCGGCGGCTAAAGCCATCACGGCTGAAGGCCGAAGGCTCTTGGTGGGCTGGGTCTCCGCGCAGGTAAAACTGCTGGAGCCCAGACCTCTGCGGTGTTACCGCTGCCACGTGGGGCACCACGTGGGGGCCCACTGCGCCGCGGAGGTGGACCGCAGTGACCGCTGCTACCAGTGCGGTCAGGCCGGTCACAGGGCCGTCGAATGCCGTGCAACACCGCACTGCTACGCATGTGCGGCGGCAGGCAAGCCGGCCGACCACCGGGCTGGGGGCAGGTCCTGCGACCCCCCCGCCAAGGCCAAGGCCAAAGTTCGGAGGCCTATCCACCCGGACGCACTCACCGCCGCAGCCGCTTCCTTGGCTGCCGCCGCTGTCGCCGTCGCACCCGCCGCGGCAGGGCCCTCACGGGGGGCTCGGGAGGAGACTGTAATGGACTGTCAATAACGACCCCATTACGTCTCCTCCAGGCGAACATCAACCACTGCGCCCCCGCTCAGGATCTGTTGCTCCAGAGCATGGCGCAGTGGTCGATCAATATCGCCGTGGTCTCCGAGCCGTACAATGTCCTGCCCAGGGGAGACTGGGTGCGGGACCTGGACGGCTCGGTGACCCTAATTTCGTCGGCCGCCGCCGGTACCCCGACCCTCGAGGCCGTCACGAGGGGACGGGGTTGCGTGGCAGCACGGTTCGGGGACATTGCAGTGGTAGGCGTCTACCTGTCCCCGAGCAGATCTCTCGGCGATCTTCACATCTCCCTAATGGAGCTGAAAGCCGTCGTCGCTGGGTTTGGTTCCCTCCCCGTGGTCGTTTGCGGGGACTTCAATGCCAAGAACTTGGCTTGGGGTTCCCGGCTCACGAACCAGCGGGGTCGGATGGTGGAGGACTGGGCTCTGGAGACAGGCCTGGTCGTCCTAAACCGGGGTTCTGTCCCCACGTGTGTGCGGATGCGGGGTGACTCAGTGGTGGACATCTCGTTCGCCAGCCCCGCTCTGTCGCCGCGTGTCGTCGACTGGCGCGTTATGGGGGGGGTGGAGACGTTTTCAGACCACCGGTACATCCGGTTCGACGTCTCCGCCCAAACCTCGATTGCGCCGGTCCGACAGAACCCTTGTGGTCCGCGGTGGGCGCTGAGGCAGATGGACCGGGAGCTCCTCCTGGAAGCCGCGACGGTACAGGCCTGGGTGCAAGCACCGGACAGGCCTGTCGACATAGACGTCGAGGCAGAGTGGTTCCGGGAGGCCATGTCGCAAATTTGCGACGCGGCAATGCCCCGAGTCCCTCCAGGACGTGCTCAGCGCCAGGTATACTGGTGGTCGCCGGAGATTGCGGCACTGCGCAACGCGTGCAATGCCGCGCGACGCCGGTATGCCAGATACCGCAGGCGCCGCATCCGTCCACCGGATGCGGAGGCCAGAGAGGCGGAGCTGTACGAGGGGTACAGAGCGGCAAAGCGCACCCTCCGAGCGGAGATAAGGCGGGCCAAACTTGAGGCCCGCAAAGTGTGGCTGGGGACTCTGAATGGGGACCCATGGGGACGCCCGTACAAGTTGGTACGGGACAAACTCCGCCCCTGGGCTCCCCCGCTGACGCAGAGTCTCCGGCCCCAGCTCGTGGAGGGTGTGGTGAGCACTCTGTTCCCCACGCGAGGGGAACACTCTCCCCCGCCCATGGCTCCGCCACCAGCGGTGTCCGACGCGGACCACGATGGCGACGACGACGACAACGCTCCAGAGGTGACCGAGGTAGAGATGAGAGTGGCGGTACGAAGGCTGAGTGCCAAAAATGCCGCCCCAGGACCCGACGGCTTGCCTGGGAAGGCATGGGTCCTGGCCATGGAGGCTCTCGGGCCTCGACTAAGAGGGCTCTTCAGCGCATGTATGGAGAGGGGCCAGTTCCCACTTCGCTGGAAGACGGGGAAACTGGTCCTCATCGCGAAGCCGGGGCGCCCCGCGGACTCTCCGTCCGCGTACCGGCCCATTGTGCTGCTCGACGAGGTGGGCAAGCTCTTTGAAAGAGTAGTTGCAGACCGCCTCGTCGCACACCTAACACGGGTGGGGCCGGATCTGGCGGACGGCCAGTTCGGCTTTCGCAGGAGGCGCTCCACGGTGGACGCCATCATGTGCGTGCGAGCTCTCACGACGGGGGATGCAGTGGCCCAGGGCAGGTGTGTCGTGGCGGTGTCTTTGGACATCGCCAACGCCTTCAACTCCCTGCCTTGGAGTAGCATTGGGAGGGCACTCCGGTATCACCGGATGCCCGACTACCTCTGTCGTATGGTCGAGGCGTACCTGTCAGACAGGTACATAACCTACCCCGGTCACCAGGGGGTGTGGGAACGTCGAGAGATGTCGTGCGGTGTTCCGCAGGGATCGGTACTAGGGCCGCCCTTGTGGAACATCGGATACGATTACGTGCTGCGCGGCGACCTCCCTGACGGGGTCAGCGTGGTCTGCTACGCAGACGACACGCTGGTCCTGGCGCAGGGAGAGTCGTACCAGGCGGCGGTCGAACTAGCGACACGCGGGGTCGCGACGGTCGTTGGCAGGATCCAGGAGCTGGGACTCGAGGTGGCATTGCACAAGTCCGAGGCCATGTGCTTTCACGGCCCTCGGAACGCGCCACCACCGGGTTCCCAGCTAACGGTGGGAGGAGTCCACATCGGCGTCGGGTCAACGATGAAGTACCTGGGACTCGTTCTCGACAGCCGATGGGATTTCGACGAGCATTTCCGACGTCTGGCTCCCAAACTAAATCGGACTGGGGCTGCGCTCTCGCGGCTCCTGCCCAACCTTGGGGGTCCAGACGCCTCCTGCCGGAGGCTCTACGCGGGGATCGTTCGGTCCATGGCCCTTTATGGCGCGCCGGTGTGGGCGCCGGGGCTGCGGAAGCAGCCGGCGGCCCGGCTGAACGCGTGCCAGAGGGTCATGGCCATACGGATGGTGCGAGGATACCGGACGATTTCCCGCGAAGCGGCGACCCTTCTTGCTTGCCAGCGACCATGGGAACTGGAGGCAACAGTCCTTGCACTCATGCACGAACGGCGCATGGAGATGCAACGCCGGGGCGAAACTCCGCTGCCGCAACAAGTCGCGGCATGGCGGACAGAGTTCCGGCGAGTTCTCATGGAGAAATGGCGACAGCGACTGTCGCGACCCCGTGCTGGGCACGCCACAATTATGGCGGTAAGTCCCCTCTTTGAGGCGTGGTTGGAAAGACCTCACGGCGTCCTCACATTCCGCATGACGCAGGTCCTCACCGGACACGGTAAGTTCGGGAGGTTCCTGCACCGGATTCGTGCGGAAACGACGCCCGGGTGTCGCCGCTGTGTGGCCCACCCGGAGGACACGGTGGAGCACACGGTGGAGGTGTGCCCCGCCTGGGCAGAGCAACGCCGTGTCCTCGTGGGGGCAATCGGCGGCGGTGATCTCTCGCGCCGGGCCTTGGTTCAGGCCATGCTCCGGAGCGAGGAGGAGTGGCAGGCGGTCGCCTCCTTCTGCGAAGCAGTAATGCTAGCTAAGGAGGCGGCCGATCGCGTGAGGCAACGGTCCTTACGCTCCAACCGCCGCCGGGATTCCGATCCCGATTTCCGGCCACCGTAGGCGCGGGCTTGCAGACGGCGAGCAATGGGTGGCTCGCCGTCTGACCGTCCGGTAACCATCCGGACCGAGCCCAAGTCGTCGACGGCGCGTTTTGTTCCACGCGCGCCTCAAGGAGATGTCAGCAAATCGTAGGGGCCCAGCAGGGTCGAAGCCTCGAAGTCGAAGGAACAGGAGTGGGTTTTTAGTCAGTAAGAGTCTGACACTATCTCCCGCTCCGCCCAAGAGCGGGGATGTCATTAGGATGATTTTCCCACCCAATAAAAAAAAAAAAAAAAAAAAAGCTCTTTAAAATATCTCGGGATTTGAAGCATATCCATTTTGTTCTTTCGCTGTATGAAATTGGTATAAGTACTTAAATAACTCTACCTAATTCCGACTTCTGATAATTAGTTCAAGAGCGAGTGAAACCAACTCGGAGTATTTTGGTGACTCCAAGTGAAACGGAATATGGGTTGGAGATTATTATCATTATTTCAATTCAAAATATTCTATTCCACATAGGTCTACATCAGTACGGCATAAAATCACTATTTTGTTAAACAATCAATTGGAAGTGTGCACTCACAGTTTCAATTGGTCGTTTCTTATAGAAAAGAACATGCAAGGAACTTCACGACTAGGTAATCTTAAAAAAAATCGTATATGTATCGGTGTTTTGATATATTTTCTTATTGCAATTTATTACTTATTTATTTAGCAAGTAGAATCGCCAAACTTAAGTGGCAATGGGCAGGACACATTGCACGCAGAACTGATGGCCGTTGGGGCTGAAAAGTTCTGGAGTAGCGACCGCATAACGGAAGACGCAGTGGTGGAAGGCCTCCAAGACAAGATGGACCGATGATCTGGTCAGGGTCGCGGGAATCCGATGGATGCGAGACACACAGGATCTGTCGTTGTGATGACGCTTGGGGGAGGCCTATGTCCAACAGTGTACGTCTTTCGGCTGAAAAGATGATGATGACTTATTTATTTATTTAGTACAGCAAAATAGCCATTAATACTAAAATACGTTAATCCTTTCACTCTGTCTTCTCACAGAATCATAAACTTTCTAATAAAATTATGTTCCATTCATCAGCAAACAAAACCAATCCAAGTTTGGTCTCCACGAGCACGTTGAACATCGTTAGCATACGCAGTATAGGAGAGGTGGATCGAGCAACGATACGACAAAATGGGAAATTAAATAATGTATGCTTTCTAGAGCGATTGTAATTATTCGGAACAAATAATTGACACAACTCTGCATGTAAGTCGTGGGCATCAGTGTAACCATAATTAATTTTACAGGCTGTTGTAAATTGGTCAACAGTCTGCCTAACCTTTAATGAATTGCAATTTAAGTATCCTAAAATAAACATACCATAGGATAGATATATGGACAGTATCCAAATAATCGCTTATATAGCTACCTACATGAGAAAAACTTTTTGAACACTCTCCAGCATGAATGTATATGTAACTTGCAATATCAATGAGTATGAGAGGACAGTGTAGAACTGACAAAATAAATCAAATAAGTACAATAAAAAAATAGCATCACCTACCACCATCCGACTTATTGAAACCCCAAGAGCATCTCCCGCCTGGACGCAATTTGCAGTGGCCCGTATGGAAGGCACTAAATTGGTTGCGAACCCAGGTAGGCCGCTGCAAACACAACTTGGCAAAATGGGGTTTTATAGACCCATCGGATACTCAATGTAAGTGAGGTGCTCCTTTTCAAAATATGAGCTACATGTTGGAATGCCCCAAGTGTCCGTACTCCTGCACCTTGGAGGATTTGATGAGTGCTACCGATGCTGCTAATAAAAAAAATAAAAAAATATATTTAAAAAGTGTATCAAAACAGAAAATTATAATCTATGAGTCTACTAATCTATGAGTCTGATAATCTCTCAGTCACATTTTAAAAAAAAAGCTCTAAAAAAATAAATCTAATAAAACTTTGAACCTAGTAAATCAATAGGTACCATGATTTTCAATCTGACAGTGGAACTGCGGGATCAGCATTTACATTACTTTTTTGAGTTCAATCTAAACGTCTCCGTTCCAACCAACTCCCCGTATGTTCCAATACCGAACGAACACAGAACTAACCAAGTTTGAAAGGTCCAAGCAATTCAAATTATTTCAATAGTGGGAAAAGTTACTGTTTCATTTCGCGACAAAATGACGATTGTCAAGAATCCCTTTGTACTCAAATTAAATAAGTTTCAAGGTTTTTGGGTGTTAGAGGTCATAAATAATTTTCATTGAGCGTACAGCTTAGGAGAGGAATCGAAACCAGAGTGTATGTTTACATATGTTTACTCATATGTGTGAATTCGAAAGGTGGAGCGAAAGATTGTCAGACAGTATATCAACTAAAACCCACATGTGTTTCTTCAGTTGCCTTCGACGCAAAAGGCAACTGAAGAGACACATGTGGGTTTTAGCTGAATGGTGGGTATCGGTCCTAGCGAACCACTTCAGTCACGCTGACAATTTTTTGTGGCGCGCGTGTTTCACAATGCACCGTTGACCTGGGCCGATTCTTTTCGAACAACGCGCTAGCGGTTGCTTCGCAAACCCGCGTCTATGGAATAGCGCCTGTGTAGCCTCCCTCAGTAAGTCAGTACCATATCCTCAAGGCTTTAGAGGTCAAGGCCTGGTCAACCAGGCCTTGACATTTTTTGACAATTCAAAAGTGCCTGTAATTGGTCTATTTGAAGTAAACGTTTCTGATTTCCAGGGTTGGACGCGAGAAGTCGCCACCAACGATCGCCTCCACGACGACGCGGCGGTGCTCTGTTCAAGCAGCGCAGGCCTTCACCGCATGCTCCACCGTTTCTTCCGGGCAATCCGCACAATGGTAACAACCGAGCGGTTTTTCGTGCTGAATCCGAAATAGGAACATGGTGAAACAACCTCGACCGGCGAAGACCTGTGTCAAGCGGATAGTGAACCTGGAAGTCTTTTAAGTGCAGAGTAAATGAATAGATTACTTCTAGAAAAGTGCGCATGTTGTCAACCATATCGCTTATCAACAGGTAAGATGATAGGGAAACGTGATCAAAAAGATAAATTGGTAGTCATCATCTTCCTGCCCTTGTCCCATCTTATTTGGGGTTAGCGCAACACGTTTCTTTCTTCTATTCTATCCTGTCAACCGTCATACTATCACTAACTTCCTTTTTTTTCATATCCACTGTTCACACAATCCATCCATCTTTTCTTTGGCCTCCCTCTCCCTCTCCACCCATCCACATGTATACTCATAACTCTTTTAGTAACATGCGTTTCATCTCTCCTCTTTACATGACCATACCAAGACAAACGATTCCCCTTCAACTTTTCAGTCACTGCCGCCACTTTCAAATTTCGGTACGTAGTAATAATGAAAAAAAAAAAAGACTCAAATAATAGGACATTGACATGTTTTCAAATGAATACCTCTGACAGTAGCCAGGCAAAACCATTAAAAACTGAAAATCTAATTAATAATTAACCGTTTAGAACCCTAGCAGATATTGAGGCAGCACAAAATCACCAGGCAGGTCAAAATGGGCTGTTTGATTAGGAATTTCTCATCAGCAACTAGGAATTCCAATTAGACCCTAGTAAATAGCAACCGACTCACCTTTAAAACGTCGGTTCTCTCTAGGTAAACCTTTTTTTTTGGTGCGAGAGGAAGTTTCAGACTGTTACTGACTTAGGGCCGAGTCACTGAAGCCGGCAGTGGCTGGCTTAGCTAGAACTACCGACAAGAAGCGCGAGGCCTCGCGACCTTTTCATGCTTTTCAAGCGACACACGTCTTTTAAGTATTTAAAGTTTAAAATTATTTCATACTGAAAGTGCTCGCGGCGCGCTGCCATTCCGGTGTGACTGGGCCCTTAAGGCCTCATTAGACCTACCCGATACCCAGTCATCACCACCTCATCGCTCGGTGTCCACTCGTTGTCGACAGGTCCACGGTTAGATGTCGCGTGTCAACCAGTAAACATCAAGTTATTTGATATAATAGAATATTCCACAACTATCACACAACGCCGTCTAGTCTCAAGCTAAGCAGAGCTTAGTACTAGACAACTGATAAACATACATATATATATTTCCAAATACATACATATCATAGATAAATTACACCCAGACACAGAACAAATGATCGTGCTTATCACACAAACATTTGTCCTGGGTGGGAATTGAAACCACGACCTCCAGCATAGCAGTCAGGGCCACTAACTACTACACCAACAGGCCAGTCAAGAGTCACGGATTGAAGCCGTGTTGTTAACCAGTAAACGTCACGTAGTCAACGAGTGGACATTGCGTTGTCCGCGAATAGATAAGTAGTTTATCAAAGAATGATGGGCAAGGGCGCGGTATGTCGTCAATGCATCGTCAACCTGTGTTGTCAGTTGCCCTTCGCGCTCCAAGGCCGGTAACTCTTCCGAACGATTCTGCAGCCTTAGTAGGCATTTACCCCAGTGCGTATAGTATAGGTACCTCAGGTCATTGACCCCAGAGTGCCTAGTATAGGTACCTCAGGTCATTTACCCCAGTGCGTCTAGTATAGGTACCTCAGGTCATGTTTTCCAGTTGCGTAATCATATTTTCTCTCTGGAGTACCGGTTTTTGGGTTGCTGGTAACTGAGTAGAGATCGTTTAGTTTAAAATAGATTCTGAAGAAAATTGAAGAAGGTATCAAATGTTTCTTGGAATAGTATTAAAACGGGTTATTTATTAAATGTCGAGGACACAGAATATTAAGAGCAATTCAAAATTTGTAAAGGGCGAAATTAGATGGAAACTGAATAAACGATCTACTATATTATTTTGTACTGAAGAGGTAATCATCATTAGAGCTAGGGCTAGCGGAGTTGAGTTGGTAATCTGCGTATCGTAATACACTCTTATATCTTTTATTTAGACGAAAATTTGTATGTGTGTGTGACCCTGGAACGTGAAAGGCAACTGAAGGAATACAGGTGGCTTTTAGTCTATAAAAAATTGACAATCCCTCTCGCTTCAACCAGAGCAGAAAGTGTCCGACTCTGCCTATTCCTTGTCACAATTCCCATATGCAATTTAGCTTCACTTTTTTTTTGACTTACCGACATTTTGACAATTTAAAAGCGCCTGTAATTGGTATATTTGAAATAAACGTTTCTGATTTCGTACAAAGGACTTAGCTTAACCCAAGGACTGGTTATTACTGCTACCAGAAATTAAGTATTGCCATACAACGTGGCAAGTGGCCAGTTTCTTGGACACAATTCCAGTCGACAGTGATGCGGATAATTTTTGTGGATAATTTTTTTGACCCTATGTTTTAAGATATTTAAATAGGATTTTTTGTTAAAAGTATAAATATACAGTGTAAAGTGTACATGTACAGTTTATTTATGTTTGATAATATACTTTTTTTTTAAGTTTAGTTTTAAGTTTAGTTTTTTTCCGGTGAGAGTCGCGGGAATGCGGTGGATGCAAGACGCACAGAATCGGTCGTTGTGGAGACGCTTGGGGGAGGCCTATGTCCAACAGAGGACGTCTTTTGGCTGAAATAATGATGATGATGATGATGATGATGATGATGATGATAAAGCCGAAAGTTTGTTTGTTTATTACTTTTTCACGCTCGAATGGCTGAACTGATTTCGATGAAAATTGGCAGACCATATCCCGAGAGTGTATCCTCTACTTTCACGCAGGTGAATCTACTTGCAGCATATTTAATATTTTTGTAAATAAGAAAAATACCTTTTCCTCCCTAGCGTAGATAGCATAGTCGGCCTAATGATATTCCCACTGCTGGGACTCGGCCTCCTCTTTAGGAGAGGGAATATATGGGCCGTAATCCACCACACAAGCCCAGTGCGGTTTGGTGGATGTAACATGTCTTCGAATTTTTAGTTCTAGTACATGCCGTTTTCCTCACGATGTTTTCCTTCACCGTTTTGAGAGCAGTGGTGATGAAATGAATTACACAAAGTAAACCTTGGCTGGGTTTGAACCCGCGACCTACCCTCTCGGTCACAACAGCTCTAACTCTCCTCCTTATCAAGCAGAAAACAGAACACAATTAAATTTATTCGAGTAACATATCCGTATAAACAACAAACTCCAAAACTCAACATCAACCGCACCTGAATGAATATCAACATTTCATACACCGCTTGTCATATTAATACCTACATTATGTGAATGTATGTGATGTTATGGGAATGTATGTGATTATTGAATACAATAATACGCGCCACCAACGATCATTGTAGGCGGGTGATCGAATTCAAGCGATATTCGTTCTAGCGTGCTACGCGCCAGTATGGATCATTTTCAATCATCGTGATCACTGGTTCTGGTTGGGTTACCATGATTATGTGTTTCGTGGGATTAGTCCTGAGTTTGAAGTTATTTTTAGGATTATTTTTTAACACGTGTGATCGGATTAAGGGGTTTTTGCGGCAAAGCGAGTTGATTCCTTTTATGCATTAATGCGTAAAAGATGTGCATCCCTGGTACGCAGGGTGCGAGCCAGTCCCAGCGGCATCTTGACCATGATTGCTGATAGACTGGACTGCTGTTTTCTAAATCATTGCTCCAGTATTTCAGCTGGGGTGCTGAAGCAATGATTGTTTTATTGCGCGTGTGAATGTAATTTATAGTTGTATTTGTGTCATTAACATACTTGTAAGTTCGTTTTATTTTTATTAACACTAAATGATTCTTGTTGCTCGAAAAAAAGAATATTATTATTATTGCGAAGGTCTAATACGTCTCGTACGTGTCTTTTTTGTGGTGCAGCAAAGACAGTCTTCCCTGCCCTGTGAAGGCCATAACTTCAACTTGGTTTAGTTTAGAAAATATATGAATATATATACCTTAGCAGCTATATTAAAACAGAATGCAGTAGTTATGTACTTAAGTATACTACTTACATACGGGGTCAATTTGACCTCGTACCACACATAGCAAAAAAAAAACTTGTAGATTCTTAAACGTTACGGGGGTGATTCTTTGAAACCGAGAGAATGTCTCATTCATCTGGCCTACCTTTCGTACCTATCTATTTTATGTCGTAAGCCACAAGTGAGTGTTTTTAATATATTTAGAATTCAGGGAAAAATAATATGCAAAATAAAAAATTAAAATTGTAAAGAAATAATTTAATTAAACTAGGCCAGATGAATGAGACATTTTCTCGGTTTCAACCACGGGGTCTAATAAGCCCCTTATCGTCGTAATGATATTTTTCAAACGAGGTCTTTAACTTAACTTAAATAATACAAAAACGAGTGCCACTATCTTAACTTGTCTAAACTTGCAGACCATCTAACCTAACTAACGTTAGTTAGGTTAGATGGTCTGCAAGTTTAGACAAATAACTTTTATATTAGCCAAGTAACGCGTAGCGCTGAGTACAAAATGTTTGATTGACATTACCAGCGGAGAAGTCACGTGACAAGTAACGTGACAGATCATTTGTCACGCGTTCATAAGTAAATTTTACGTAATTTTTTTAAATACTAATGTAGGACAAGTGCGGACACATCACTTTTGTACGTTTCTGGGGTTCCGTACCTCAAAAGAAAAAAACGAAATCCTCATAGGTTTTCTTAACACAGTTTCTACTAGCGCAGGCGTTAGGGCATCCTATAATTCAAATTGTAAATCATGCCAATAAAGAATTATTATTATTATTCCATTTATTCACTAACATATCATAAAAAATATATTTAAATATTTCAATTAAAAAAAAACATTTAAAAATATAAAAAATTGTAGCCCACCGGCATTGGTTATTATTATTATTATAGAATCACTTTATTGTCCGTCTGTCTGTCTGTCTGTGTAGATCCTTTATCTCGAGAACGCGTGGAGGTATCGAGTTGGAATTAAAACCATATAGGCGTAGCTCATGTGGCGACCGTGGAGGTCACGCAAATACTACTAACTTGCAAACTGGCAAATTATAGTTTTAAGGTTTATGGTAAGAGAAGCATAGTTGTAGATATTCAAAACATAGGTTGATAGGAGATTGTCAAACAAGAAAAGTTTAGCCAAATGATATAATTTTATAAATAACTTAATAAAGAGTATAAGCATAACATCATAATCAGCCTTTTTACGTTCCCACTACTGGGACTCAGGCCTCCTCTCTCTAGGAGAGGGAATGGGCCGTCATCCACCACGCAGGCCCAACGCGGGTTGGTGGATGTCATATGTCTCGGATTTTTTGGTTCTAAGACATGCCAGTTTCCTCACGATGTTTTCCTTCACCGTTTTGAGAGCAGTGGTGATGAAATAAATTACACATAGTAATGCGCCTGACTGGGTTTGAACCCGCGACCTACAACTTGTAAGTCGGGGCCGTTACCACTCGGCCACCACTGCTCCCCCAAAAAACAAAGAGTGCTTCTAATAATATTATCATAGTGAATTTAACTAAAAGCCTTTCATTTGCGTCTCCCCTATCACAATATGTAGAATCATTGAAACAGACGTGATCTTGGCAAAATGGTGCTGAGTATTTTACTGTATTATTGACACCTCAGCAAAGCTTGGTGA
Source organism: Mythimna vitellina (assembly GCA_949316375.1). Lineage (NCBI taxonomy): Eukaryota > Metazoa > Arthropoda > Insecta > Lepidoptera > Noctuidae > Mythimna > Mythimna vitellina. The sequence continues at coordinate 19,959,518 of OX438702.1, read as the reverse complement.
AAAGATTGATTTGATACACTTGCTGACAAATGCTATAAGAATATTAGAATGTGCAGATCCATATTATAATGGTAAACAGATTACTTATTTTCAGAAATCAGAAATGTTAAATAAAGTAAATAATAGCATAGCATAGTCGACCTTATAATGCGACCTTATAATGTCCCCACTGTTGGGACTCAGGCCTCCTCTCTAGGAGAGGGAACGAGTCGTAATCCAACAAGCGGGCCCAGTGCGGGTTGGTGGATGTCACATGTCTTCGAATTTTTGGTTCTAGGACATGCCGGTTTCCACACCATGTTTTCCTTCACCGTTTTGAGAGCAGTTGTGATGAAATAAATTACACAAAGTAATGCGACTGGCTGGGTTTGAACCCGCGACCTATAACTCGTAAATCGGGGTCGTTACCACTCGGCCATCACTGCTCTAATACTCTCCACACCACCACCACTCCACAAAGTAAATAATAATAGACCATTTACATGTACTATTTGAAGTGTCAAAATGTCGGTCAATCAAAAAAAGTGAAGCTAAATTGCACGTTCCAAAGCGTAGATCTCTATGAAGAAGAACGCGCAAAAAACTCCATATTCATACGAAGACATGGCTAGGACTTAGTATCCAAGCCAAAAAATTAAAAAAAAAAAATTATGATGTGAGGTAATAATACATTTTCTACACAAAAGTTACTATCATTTCGGTATACCTTTATAATAATGGGAATTTCAGGCATCAATACATTTCCTTGTAAAACGTTCATTGTTTCTTCCCTTTTGAAGACTATTTACCCTTCATTATTGTCTACTATTTCCCCAGAATTAAGGGGCAAAGAGCTCCCTACATTTTTCTTTATCTATTTTCTTCAGTCTACGGTTATTTTCTTTAAGGAATTTGTTTCAATTTGCTTTAGGAAGCACCGAGTCGTTTCTTCATTGGAGACGTGACGACATTTCCTTTATTATTTGTGAGAAACGTAAGAACATTAGGTTTGTTTGTTAAATGTATATTTGGTTTTTCTTGGGAGTTTCCTTGACGCGGGCTATTAGCCCGACATAGCACGAAGAATCACCAAACTTAAGTAGCAATGGGCAGGGCACATTGCTCACAGAACGGTTGGCCGTTGGGGCCGAAAGGTTCTGGAATGACGACCACGTACCGGAAGACGTAGCGTTGGAAGGCCTCCTACAAGGTGGACCGATGACCTGGTAACGGTTGCGGGAGTACGATGGATGCGAGACGCACAGGACCGTTCATTGTGGCGGCACTCGGGGGAGGCCTATGTCCAGCAGTGGACATCTTTCGGCTGAAATGATGATGATGGGCTATTAGACAAAGGGAATCATTTACAGGGATGGAAGATGTGTGCATTATTGGAACTTGCAGAATTCTGGTTCACAAAGACTGTCTTCTTTTTAACCGACTTCAAAAAGAAGGAGGTTCTATGTTCGGCTGAATGTATCTTTTTTTTATGATGTTCACCGATATCTCGGTCAATTGTGGTCGATTTAAAAAAATATTTTTTTGATTGAAAGGTTATGCTTCCAAGTTGGTCCCATAGAAGAATTGTTTTGATCTGATCATGAACTTCGAAGATATGGAACGGAACTCCTCATAGGATCATAGCAGAACTGTCGTAATTAGTAAAACTGCTTTGTTTATACGTGTAGTCGATGATTGAGTGAAAGAAAAGGGGGAGGGGGTATATCAAACTGTTCTGATGATGAAGCCGGAAGGTTAATTAAAGTAATCTAACCGTGTTTGGGATTATTAGAATTATATATAAGGTATTTAAATTTGAATGAGGAGTACGTTTTAGTGGCGGTACTATAACTAAAAAGTGTAAAATGAAAAACTTAAAAAAAATACAAACGGTTTCACTGTAAAAAAAAAACACAAAAAGTGCAAAATAACTTAAATTTTGGAAGTCGTTGTTTCTAAAATAGTTTTGTCTCTTCGTTATTTAACACCGACTTCCGAAATTACTTTAAAAAAAAAGTTTTTATCTACGTTGGAATGACACATTTTTTACAGAATTTCCGAACGTCAAATTAACTTTTTAATAATGTACTCGATTTCTTTTTAATTACGATAATTCCATAATCATAAATATTTTCAGGCTAATTTCTCACAAACTTAGTTCAATTAATTTACTTTACTTTTGAGCTTTAATCATGGGATGGAGTGTTATTGAAACAACTGTTCTCAAGTGATTACCTTCAATTACAGACAAAAAAAAGTATACAAGTGTGTGTGTGTAAGTGTGTGTGTGTCTTATGTATATATATATATTACATAGGCCTACATGGGCACTTATAAAACGTCAGAAGCTAGTGCATGGTTCCTAATTGGTCGTTTCCTATGGAGATGAACCGGCAAGAAACTCCATGGTTACTCTTTTAAAAAAAAATGTTGTTACAAATATTACAGCATAAGTAGATATTATGTAAGGACAGTGTACTGGTAAATATTGTACTAAAAAGTACAATAAAAATAATCATAATAAAAAGTAACCTAAGAATTTGCGAAGTCTACAGTGTTCTCACATGGACATTTAAAAAAAAAGAGGCTGTATAAATAAAAGCAAGTTAAATAAATAATTACAATTATTAATAATTGATACGTTAATAAAATAAATTAAAATTAAAATAAAATATTACAAAAGCAATGTGTTAGAAAGAAAAGAAGTATATATTACAACAAATGTAGAGCAGTTAATAGATACATTTACACAATATTATGAGCTACCAGGGGGCCACATGTGCAGAAGCAGTCATTGCCAAACAAGCGTGTCTTCGACTTCGTGTATTAATAGAAAAAACATTACATATGTGGACAGGCTCATACCTTTTTTACTCTAGGTAGTACTAGTGAAGCAGTAAAAAACGAAAACGCAGGTAAAACCACGGGGTGTCAGCTAGTTATATATCTATACTAATAGAAGCGGTCCTGACAGACGTTGTTCAGTCTGAAAATTGACATGTTGTTAGAAAAAAAAATTAAGAACACGATTGAAGCATCGTCTACTGGATAAAATTGTATTTTCAAACCATTTAGAAACCCATTCGAATATACACACAAATTTATTTTCATAGTAGTCAAGTCGTTTAGGAGGAGTTGGGTGAAAAACACACGAATTATATACTCGTATGTGGTAAAAATAAAATGTTTCATTTCACATATGCCTACATGGGCACTTATAAAACGTCAGAAGCTAGTGCACGGTTCCAATTGGTCGTTTCGTATGGAGAAGAACCGGCGAGAAACTCCATGGTTACTATTTTTTATTAATAGATATGTAAGGAGAGTGTAATCCAGTCAATATTGTACACAAAAGCATAAAGAAAATAATCATAACAAATATTCGTAATAGAAAGTAATCTAAGAATTCGCGAAGTCTAGTGTCTCACATTTACATAATAAAAAATAAGCTATATATAAACAGCAGAAAAAATAAATAATTACAACTACCAATAAATTAGATGATTACAAAATAAACAGTATAAAATAACTAGTGAATTTAAGGCGGTTGAAGGTTAAATAATAAAAAAAATATAACAAAAGCAATGTGTTAAAAACAGAGAAAAAGTATATAATAAAAGATTATAAAGAAGAATAATTTGTATTTTTGTTTGTAATGAGCATAATCGTATTTTGGTGTTATTTTTATATATAAATAAGTGTTTAAACTTTAAAAACAAACTAACAAACCATATCCAAATACTTCACCCAAAACCCATACGAAAACGAAAACATATTTTACTCCCAAAAACATAAAATAAATTCGTTATTTCTTAAATCCCCCATATCTCCAGAAACACAAACGTATGGAGACCGCAAGATCCCGCATTATATGTATATGGGGCGGGGGATGTCAGATGATATTGACAAGCGGATCCGGGGATCTCAATAAAGCAGTCAATCCTGCTATTACATCCACCGACGATGGCAAAACGAAGGATCTTTCTTCGCACAATATGCTTTGTTTTTTGTAGAAAAATGGACGGAAAATGTAAGGATTATTAAAGGTCATTGATGTTTTTTTTTTAAATGATATAAACCAGTGCTTGACTGCGATCCCACCTGATGGTAAGCGGAGATGTAATCATTGATGGTCAGGCGCACTAGTTTATTAAGAGCCTATTCACTCTAGCCTTGAAGACACCTAAATTATAGTTGGACGGGAAGACCGCAGCAGGCAAATTGTTCCAGTCCTTCGATATACGCGGTATAAACGACGAAGCGAATGTTAAAATAGAATGAAAATCGCGTTCCATCATCGAACTGCCAGGCATAAGGCAATGGGCCATCGGTACATGGTAGACAACCCACCCATATGCTCAATACGTTTTGTGAACACATTCATTATGCATATAGCTTTTTTTTTTAGGTAGGAAATCATCTAATAATTTCTCTCGCCTTTGGGTGGAGCGCGAGGGCGTGCCAGACTTTTACTCACTAAAACCCACTCCTGTTCCTTCTTTGCCTTCGTTCCAGAGCTCTGGGGTTCGGGCGTCGGCTCTGCTGGACCCCTACGGTTTTGCTGACATCTCATTACGCGCCGTCAACGACTTGGGCTCGGTCCAGACGGTTACCGGACGATCAGACGACGAGCTACTCATTGCTCGCCGTCCTAAGGTGTGGAATTCCGAACCTGAGTCCGTGTTTCCTGTTAGCTACAACCTGGGGATCTTTAAGTCAAGAGTGAATAGGTTACTTCTAGGCAAGCGAGCTCCATTGTCGACAACATCATCGCTTTCCATCAGGTGAGATAGTGGACAAGCACGAGCCTTTAAATGTCACAGATTTAATGACCGTTATGACAAATTTATATGGCGACTACTATATGCATTTTGAATCCCAATAAAATACGGGGTCAAAAGAATGTGTTCCACGGATTCTTAATTATCACTGCAAATAGATTAATTAGAATATGACGTCCTCCTGGGAATACGACGAGTTACCAGTAACCCTGTGTAGTATGATTGCAAAATAATGACATCATAAAAACTGACACCTTTTACCATTAAGGCCAGGTATAAACTAATGATAGCTCATTTTTAGGGTTCTGTACCTCAAAAGGAAAAAAACAGAATCCTTAGAGCATCACTTTGTTGTCCGTCTGTCTATCTGTCTGTCAATACCCTTTATCTCGAAAACGCGTGGAGGTATCGATTTGAAATTCAAACCATACACTAAGATTTGTTGTCCCTTAAAGCTCTGAAAATATCAAAATTCTAATTATAAAGATGTCGCAGAAACGTATATTTCGACACTCTCAAAGAAATCAAAATTCATAGGGTACTTCCCGTTGACCCAGAATCCTAATTTGGAATAAAGCAAAGTCATATAGAAATAAATCTGAAATCAGAAAATTTATTGTTACGTCACAAAACTAGAACTTTCTTTTTTGCGATTCGAAAAATATTCGAGACTCCATTCGGGAATTGAACTATTCACATATCTAGGTAAGTTCGTATGGAACCCTCAGTGCGCGAGTCCGACTCGCACTTGCCCAGTTTCTGAATTGACATTTATAATGATCCATAAAATTCTCTAGGAATGAAAAATTATCCATACTAATATTATATAGATAGTAAAATGTGAAAGTAATTCTGTCTGTTACGCTTTCACGGTTAAACTGCTGAACCGATTTTAGTGAAATTTGGTACGTATTAAGCTTAAACCACAAGAAAGGACATAGACTAGTCATCTGACTTCAACTTCGAGTCCATTAAAACTGACATTCATGCGAACGCACTCAAGAGCAAAAGCTAATTTAAAACAAACTGTTCGAATAATCATCATCATCATCATCATTATTTCAGCCGAAAGACGTCCAATGTTGGACATAGGCCTCCCCCAAATGTTGCCACAATGGCCCGTCCTGTTCGTCTCGCATCCATCGGATTCCCACGCCCTTCACCAGGTCATCGGTCCACCTTGTGGGAGGCCTTCCAACACTGCGTCTTCCGGTACGTAGTCGCCATTCCAGAACCTTTCGACCCTTCGACCATCTGGTCTGCGAGCAATGTGCCCTGGCCTATATCCGTAACCTTGGTTCTCCTGCGGATATCCTCATTTCTGACACGATCACACAAGGAAACTCCGAGCATAGCCCTTTCCATTGCCCTTTGAGTAACTTTAAGCCTTCGAATACCTACGAAGAAATATACAGAAAGGTACTTAATGGCAAATTTATATGGTGTCTACCTCAGAGTGTTTTACAATAATCTTATCAAATCTTTCCTTACTAGGAACATAAACATTTGTCGCAATGATATTGACATCGAATGAAAATTGACCGCACACACACACCTCACACACACTATAGAACCATATCGTACTACAGTATTATTTCCGTATCGGTTCATTCCACTGAAAGCTCTGAATCAGAAGCGTTATGGTAAATTGGCTATGCATTCGACGATGCAGCCTGGCCGCCTAAACGACAGCCCGTTTGGGTATAGGTTAGTTTGGCTTCCTAGTGGCAATACTGTACGTAAGAACAAGCTATTTGATACATAGACACATAACATTCAAACGTTGTGAGCGTGCTGTGTTGTCAGTTTTTTACATAACCCTCAAAAGTATCCTATAAGCTTCAAAGTTATTACAAGCATTATAAGAATGAAAATCAGCAGTGTAAAAAGCGCTGTGTTAGGAGTTTTCCTGCTTAATCGAATCCGAAATGAAGATATCAGCAGGAGAACCAAAGTTACTGACACAGCTCGAAGAAGTGCCAAAGTTCCTTTTAGTGTAGTCGATGGCATGGGACCGAAAGGTTCTGAAGCGATTACTGCATACCGGAAGATGTAGCGTAAGAAGAAGCGCGTGGGCGTCCTACTCGGTAGACCTCGCGTCCTGTACATCTCGCATCGATCGAGCTTACAATTAATAGGATGTAATAGTCGGTATATCGCCAAACTTAAGTGGCAGTGGGCACATTGCTCGGAGAACCGATGGTCGATGGGGTTGTTGGAAGGCCTCCCACAAGGTGGACCGATGACTTCGTGAGGGTCGCGGGAATCCGATGGATGCGAGATGCAGAGAACCGGTCATTATGGTGACACTTGGGGAGGCCTATGTCTAACAGTGGACGTCTTTCGGCTGAATTGATGATGATGATGATGAATAGCCGGTATTATCACTAAAGTGATTCTTTATAAACAACCTTTGTATGAATTAAACAGAGAAGTGGAAAAGATACGTAGATGGTTCGTAGTGTACTTACTATTAAGATAATCTATATCTATCTGTACTGTAATATTATAAAACTAAAGAATTTGTTTCATTGGTTGAATGCGCTAGTCTCTGGAATTACTGTTTTGAATTGAAAAATTTATTCATCCAGAAAGACTGTAGGCCGGCTAAATAACATCATCATTTATTTACTTGACAATTTACGAACACACAATAATAAAAGAAAAGAAGAAGGAAACAAAAGAATAGTACAAAGGTAATGCTTATTTCTAATGAAATCTCTTCCAGCTTTCGTAGGTATGAAAGGAGAGTTGGAGAAAATAGAGATGTAGACACGGTGTGTTGTGAAAATTAGTACACACAAGATACAAGGTTAACAATGAAACTACTTTTAAAAACTGCTAAAGTGTTTGGTAGCCCCTAATGTCATTCATCATTCTACAATCAATAAGATCAAAATCAAAAATAGCATTTATTCCAAATAAACCATTTACAGGCACTTTTGAAATGTCAAGAAGTCAGTCAGTCAGAAAAATAAAAATAAATGATGCTAATTGCACATTCCAAAGCGTAGATCTATGGAGAAGAATGTGTAAGAAACTCCATGGACACTCTTTTCAATCATATTTTGTAATTACAAATATCTCTGTTACATGTTTCATGTCGCTATCATGTGAGAACAATGTAAATAAAAATAAAAACTAAATATAGATATTAAAATAGCAACTGGCAGCTAAGAGATGACCAGCCTCAACTGACAGCGCCCGTTCACGGACATGACGCTAATATTAGCACCACTCAGCTCAACCATTTTGAAGGGAACCGAATGATCCAACACCCGCGCCACCATCAGTGAGACATTTGAGTGAGCATGACAAACTCTCAACTGCCATGCTCATTTATGTCAAATAAGTCCAGTAGCAACATAAAAACTATAAAAAGCTCCATGGTACTCACATTTACAAACTGTGGAAAAAATGCTTCTATACATATAATACAATACTTATATTTTACAATTTCAAGAAAAAAAACATTAGAAAATAATTTCCATACTAATCAATTTGTACACCCCGGTGGTAGTGGAGCTGGACCAGCATTGAGCCAAGCATTTTTATCCTGAATATAATCCTCCAACTTATAATATGCTTGCCTGCATAGTGTGCGTTTAATACAAGATTTAAATTTCGTTTCATTGAGTTCTAATATTTGTGAAGGTATTTTATTATAACATTTCAAACAGTACCCCATAAAAGAAGAGGCCACTTTTGCTAGTCTGAAACTTGGTTGAACTAATTGGTCCCTATTTCTTGTAACATAATTATGTCTATCGCTTCTTTTGCTAAAAAGATTAAGATTTTTTCTAACATACATTATGTTTGCATAAATATATTGACAAGGCACCGTCATTATGTTAATGTCCTTAAACAGTTCCCTTAGAGAATCGCAGCGGCGAAGATTGTATATAGCTCTGATCGCTCTTTTCTGTAATATAAAAATTGAGTCGGTTTCTGCAGCCCGTCCCCATAGTAAGATACCGTAAGACATGATGCTATGAAAATAACTATAATAGACTAGTCTAGCGGTATCAACATCCGTAAATTGGCGGATTTTTCTAACAGCATATGCAGCTGAGCTAAGCCGTCCTGCAAGAGATGTTAAATGAGGACCCCATTGTAGCCTTGAGTCAAGCGTAATCCCCAAGAAAATAGTTTTATCGACAAATTCTAGTTTTTCATCGTTTAATACTACATCACAATCGCTACCTTTAACATTTGGTAAGGAAAATTTTATGCATTTAGTTTTTTTCCCCTTTAAAACTAGATTATTAGCAGTGAACCAGTTTTGGACCTGCAGTAGGGCGTTATTTTCGTCGTCAAGATTATTAGTCCTTCTACTTATCTTAAAAATCAAAGAAGTGTCGTCGGCAAACAACACCATATTAAGTTTATTTTGCAACAAATAGGGTAAATCATTAATATAAACTAAAAATAAAAAGGACCTAAAATTGAACCTTGGGGTACCCCCATTTTCACATTTAATCCCGACGAATTGACACCGTTAATTTGAACTAGTTGCTATCTGTCAATCAAATAAGATTTTAATAAGCTTAAAGCTGTTTTGCCTAGTCCGTAATGCTCAAGTTTCAGGAGTAATGTTTCATGAACCACACAATCAAACGCCTTAGACAGGTCACAGAAGATGCCTATAGCATCCTGTGCCTCTTCCCACGCATTAAAAATGTGTTTTAGTAAGGAGACACCAGCGTCAGTAGTACAACGTCCTTTGGTGAAACCATACTGTTTATCGTGTAAAATGTTATTTGTGTTAAAATGGTTAAGCATTTGATTTAACATCACCTTCTCAAATATCTTGCTAAAAACCGGCAACACGGACACCGGCCTATAATTATTAGTGTCTTTACTGTCCCCAGATTTGAAGAATTTAAGAGCCACCAGATTTTAAGAGCAGAGTAGTAACCAAAGAAGCGAATAAAACTGCTAGGTGCAGCTAATAAGTAATGCAACCCTAAAAAGTAAAGATGAACATTTTGGCCTAAGTACCTAATAACTATAGATACTATAACATAGAGGCAGGAAAATCAAAGTTGCCAACATTACCTGAAGTGGGCAGGGCACATTGCTCGCAGAGTAGGTGGATGATGGGGCCGAAAGGTACTAGAGTGGCGACCGCTCGCCGCAAGACGAGGCGTTGGAAGGAAAAAGAGAACCGAACGACCTGGTGAGAGTTGCGGGAATCCGACGGATGCGAGACGTGCAGGACTGTTCTTTGTGGCAACACTTGGGGAGGAATATATCCAACAGTGGACGTCTTTCGGCTGAAATGATAATGATGATGACCAAATAACTTGTTCAATTGTACCTATCATGGCGCTATTGAACAAGTTCTCGTCTCTACTCGTTGTTTAATCTATGCCTCGAAGCCTATATGCAGAACACACATTGCATAATCATAGAGGAAGTATTGATTGATGATGATTTCTATTTGCACATTGCTGCCATCGTGTGTCATTCATTATTTAGAATAGACAAGATGAGGTATTGTTCTTGAGCAGCAAGTTTTTTTTTTATTATGTTACCCTACGCAAAAAAATACTGCCTTATCGCGTTGAGCTCACAAATATGGCATGGCAAAAAATACTACCTTATCTGTAGACCACACAAATATTTGTACCGAACGAGAATCAAGCTCTCGATACGCAACGCAACAACCAGTCGCTCAACTATTACGCCAACCTAAAATATCGATACTGAAAATATTAAAAAACATTTACTTAAAATTTTAGAATGTTCCTTACCATGATTGATATAAGGGTATTTTACGCAAAACATAAAAAATGTCCCTTACATTAATTCATACTTTGATATACAAGATTCAGTCGTAAATACTATCATAAAAAATACGATACCTGGTTAATAAGACTTGTAATTTTTTTATTTATTTTTATTTTGAGTGTTATTCAGAGTAATTAACTTTAATAAACCTCTTAAAAAAAAACAGAATCAACCGTCGTAAACTATCGCACGTCATGTCACTGTATGCGTGAGTGCGACAGCCTGTACGAGGCTTCACCCACTTACTTTACGAAACGTTTTTACTGATTTCCTTAAATAAAAATAAAATTTAAAAAAAAATACCTGCCCAGTTTATTATTGACTCGGGTCAAGAATCACTAACCTAAATTATGAATTCAATCATCAAATTCAAGACAGGCACTTTTGAATTGTCAAAATGTCGGTCAGTCCAAAAAAAGTGAAGCTAAATTGCACGTTACAAAGCGTTGATCACCATGGAGTAGAACGTACTTTATTATGTTTTAAACTGACTTCAAAAAAAGGAGGTTCTCAATTCGGTTGTATGTTTATTACCTCAGATTTCCGTCGTTTATAGACAGATTGGCAAAAAAAAACCCTAAAAGAATATGCTTCCAGATTGGTCCCATTTTTTCAAAATCCAGTTTTGATGATTTGATCCTCAGATTTTCTAGGCAACTTTGTAGTGATTTTGGTATTTTCATCGAGAACTTAGAGCAGTCAACAAGCAACATTTGATGAAATGGAACTGATGAATAAGACCAGAAATGGCCAACGGAACTTCACCCTCACATAGATATCATTATGAAGATAGCTAAGTAACTATGACAATACAAATAAATAAATGGTTCTGAATAGTAATATTGAAAATGGTATCAACGGTAAGCACTGGAACTCCATAATTAATCAATGTAAGCTAGCCGTGTTTGGGCTTATTACAATTATCATGGCATGGCATATTTGGCTATAAGATACTATCAAACTGACCTGATGATGGAGTTGGGAGGTGGATGGCAACTTTATAATAAAATAATATATCCTGGCAGTGTTTGGGTTAATTCGAATTGTCGTGAGAAATAGGTACTCTGGCTATAAGTGACTACAACAAAAACTTAAAAGAGTGAAATAAAAAACTTTTTACAAAAAAAAACCAACTTCACTACAAAAAACAAAATACTAAAGCGATCAAAATAACTTTAATTTTGGAAGTCGGTGTTAAATAACAAGCAAACAATACCAGAAACACAACACCTACCGAAAAGGTTCAGTAAGTGTAAATATGTTAAACAGATAATTTTCTAATAATTTTATCCTTATTACCGCATGTTGGATTTGATCAACACACTACGAAAAACAAAGTAGCAAAAAACAAAAACAAAAATGTTTTTTTGCAGGGTATTGAAGGGAACCCACTTAAACCTGTACTTAGTAAAAAAGCCTTATGTGAACGAATTATATTAATCTGTGGCTTGACACCATCATCACGTCGGGGTCACCAATTTAGGGAAGCAAATGAAAAATGTTCTACCTGTCCCCTTTAGTATATAAAAAGCCCAACTTACGGTTACATCAAGTACAAAGGAGACGCAGTACTAGAATCGAACACTAAATATTTTGGGGTAATGCTACAAAAATATCTTCCGTACTTTTGGCACAAAAAAGATGCATCAGAGCCATCTGCAAAATAAAAACGAGATACATGTAAGCCACACTTTAGGGATTTAAATATTCTGTACCGTCGCTATATATCTATGAGACTCTGATGTTTGTAAAAACCAATATACACTGGTTTAGTCAAGTAGAAAGTCAACGTCGTTCAGATACTCAAATATACAATAATCACCAATACTGCTTTTTAAATTATATAATAAATTACCTTGTCATATTAGAAACAGTAAGCATAGCGTAGTCGGCCTTATAATGTTCCCACTATTGGGATTTACGCCTCCTCTTTAGAAGAGGGAATGGGCCGAAATCTACCACGCGGGCCCTGTGCGAGTGGATGTCACATGTTTTCGAATTTTTGTTTCTAGGACATGCTGGTTTCCTAACGATGTTTTCCTTCACCATTTTGAGAGCGGTGGTGATGAAATAAATTACACAAAGTAATGCGCTCGGCTGAGTTTCAACCCGCGAATTGCTGAATTTAAAAGTAAGTTATTTAAGCTACTAAATGACAAGGTATATTATTCAGCCAAGGAGTATGGATGACAAATTTTTATCAATATTTATGATTTATATTTTTTAGTGTTTTTTTTTGTATATTTGTGATTTTTTGCCGTCTTTTGAAATTGTGTATTTTTATAACATTTTTCCTATTTTATTGAGACAATTTTATAATTTAACATGAATATACTCGTATCTTTGACATTATTTTGTATTAACTACTAACTTCGTAAGGCTGATTTTGTATGCCTATCGGTGGGACATGGTTCGTACAATTAAAATTTAAAATATTGAAAAACACCTGTAATCATCAATGTTCATAAAATAAATAAATGAATTTGAATAAATTTTGAATTTGTTAACAATGTGTTTTTTTGTAAACAATTTTTTATAAAAATTGGTAGCAACAAACAGTAGTAAACAGGCATAACTGTAACTCGCAGTGCAGGACAAAGTTGATTGCACCAGGCCACGTAGTAGATCACCAATGAGATGGACAGACCAGATCAAGGCTGCAACTAAGTGCTCGGTTCATGAATGTACCCGGAAAGCTGCAGTCCACGATAAATGGCGCCGTGTTACCAAAATGATTACTCATTGTGATGACCACGACTACTCTGGTAAGAGGGTACCCATTGAGAAGAAGAGATAACTGTAACTAGCTTAAAAGAATGAACTAATGAAAAATAATCTAGACCGTGTTTCGTGACGGTCGACAAACAAGAGAGACCTTATTTTTTTCTTGACCAACCATACAAAGTTCTTCAGTCAGAATAATACAGATTACATGTTTTTTAATAGTTCATTTGTTAACCATTAGAATATGGATGTAAACATTCTAACGTTATTGTAGTATTTGGCAGCAAATGTATCCAGTCAACCTTCTCGGCAAACTTCGCTAAGGTAGTCAACACTGCAATAAAATGAATAAAATAATAAAAAAAGCTCCACTTCACCGCAACCGCGTCTGTTTTAATTATTCTACATATTATCCTGTTGCGCTGACACTTGAGATACAAAACTACACCAATTTTACATCACAATATCCACTAGCGATCAATTTGGGAATAATTAAAATAGACAGCGCTGGACTTTATTCGAGAAAATTCCGCCAAAACTCGCTCTCCAAATTATCTGATCGTGTAGCCACTTAACTAACTTAACAATGTTGAAAATAGGCTCTTAAATAACTCTAAGATATAGTTTACTTCCTAAGTAAAAATGAATACATAAAACACTTAACTAATTAAAACTATATATACACTTAAATCAAAAACTACTAGTTAAAATATGGCGTCAAAAAACTCCTCCGCATCGCTGTCGACTGGAAGTGTGCCCAAAAGGCTGGCGGCATTGCCACGTTGTATGGCAATGCTTAATCTCTGACCGAGGTAAAAGCCAGCCCTTGGGTCACGCGAAGTGTCTACTAAGCGTTTGGATAGTTTTTTGAACAGCTTATGAGCACTCGGACCCCACGGCCCAAGAGTTTCAACCCCAAACGGCTCAAAAATATAACTGTGTTAACTTAAATATAAACATGCAACACTAAATCTAAGGTGCGTTCATATATGCCATATATATGTGATGCCACAGTGCTAAGCACCAGTATTGAAATCACGATGTCTCACTACATTCACTCCGTAGCCGTTCCTCTGTTCCCGCCGTTCGTTTGTGTCTATACAGGGTGGTTTAAAATTTCAATGACAATATTTGAGGGGATGAAAGTATTGAACACATGAACAACTTTTACGATAATATTAAGAGGAAGAAGAGAAGAAAAGAGGAAGTTGAAGTTGGTGAGATAACACCTCCGTGCCCCCAAAAGTAAAATTAAAGTAGTGTAATTGTTAAACATTAAAAGTTTCTAAATATTAACATTAATAATTATATATCTAAGTGCTAACTTTTTTTTTTCAAGTGTTATTTTGAATGTCAGCTTTACATGTACCTATCAGATTACACTAATGTTTTTTTTTTAATTTCATGTTGTGTTTACCTTTTAGTAATTGTTGCACTGTGTAAAGTTTTATAGAAATGTTATTTTTGTTTCAAGTTGTTAGTGTAAACAATTGTTGGTAGACCAAATAAATAAAAAAAACACCTTAAGCCATTGGTCCTTTTTTTTTTCATTGGGTGGGAAAATCATCATAATGACAAATCCCGCCCTTGGGCGGAGCGGGAGATAGTGTCAGACTTTTACTGACTAAAAACCCACTCCTGTTCCTTCGTTACCTTGCGCCCGATCTGTCGTGTTGGTTTGCCGACCCATCGAACTATGAGACTAAAGGAACAAAATATGCACTACAACGCACACACGCTTGTGCACTACAACGCACATATATATACCGTGTATTTGTGTAATAATAATAATGTCATTTATTTCCGTAAAAGTTAGTAGATAGAAAATATGTTATTAAATAGGACACTAAATGCAAAGACACATTACACTATTTAGTGATGGCATGCAAATATTTAGTCGATAGTGTTTTAATAACATACAATAACTCACAACTACCTAGAGTGCTACACATTAAGAAAATAAAAATACGAAAAAATCAGTACCCAAATTGTTTAAAATAAATATGAAACACACATTAAGGAAACAAATTTACCAGAGATTTGGGTAAATAAATATAAATAAAACACTTTAATACTTGACTACAAAGCATTCCTGAAGTGGTAAAGGTATGTAGTCACCGTGACCGAAATTCGGTCGGGAATATTATTAATACTTGAGAGAAAAGTAAAAGTCACCCTGTATTTAACTACAGTTACACTTGCGTGCACCATTATCGGCACTACGAGTATCCTTCAAACAATTGCGCCAGTACATGTATATTACGCGTAACACCGAACGTCAACGCAACTGGGACGTATCGGGGTCACGTACGGATCACGTGGGGCACTCGTACGAATCACGTACGAAGTAGTACGGGACACGTACGACTCTATACTGTATACGTGTCGAATTAGGTGCATTATGCTGGCACTAACTTTAATTGTTTTGTGGAAGGATAATCCTCAGTGGTCGGTGAAATTGATAGTTTAAATGTTTTGTGGAACGGTTGGCGCTCGTGGTGGCTTTGAGGTTATAGGATCATCTTTTAAGTTTGTTTTTTTATTATTGAGAAATGATCACTTAATCCTGCTCAGAACGAAGTCATCATCTCCCTGCCCTTGTCTCATCTTATTTGGGGTCGGCGCAACACGTTTTTTTCTTCCATTCTATCCTGTCAACCGTCATACTATCACTAACTTCCTTCTCTTTCATATTACTGTTCACACAATCCATCCATCTTTTCTTTGGCCTCCCTCTCCTTCTCCACCCATCCACATGTATACTCATAAATCTTTTAGTAACATGCGTTTCATCTCTCCTCTTTACATTACCATACCAAGACAAACGATTCCCCTTCAACTTTTCAGTCACTGGCGGCGCTGCGATTTCTGCTCAGAACGAAGTGAGGGAGCAAATACAAATACGAATATTTTTTATTTTTTAATCATAGGTGGGTTAAGTACAGATGTCTTAATTATTAAAGAACGCTAAGTCTAGCCGTCAACGGCATACAAATATTATATGCATGCATGCTAATTACAACAAATTTTCAAACATTATGAAGTCAATAAAATCAATATAAAAATAATATTACATTTAAATCATTCAAAGTCAAAATGTCGATACACAAAACAAACAAAAAAAATTACATTTAAATTGTTCAAATTTATAATAGCAATACACAAAACAAACAAAAAAAAAATAGTACATTTAAATTATTCATATTCAAAAATGTCAATACACAAAACAAACACAAAAAGATCTACAATAAAATATAAAATTAAGGAGCTTGTCAGACTTTTACTGAATAAAACGTCCTTATTTTTTTTGGCTGAAATGATGATGATGATGATGATTTTTTTTAACGTGGGTCATTAATCATCTAATGACTTCTCCCCACTAGGGCAGAGTTTTATTATTAAAACCACATTTATGTTCCTTAAGTTGCCCTTGCATTCTAGGAACATGGGTTTCCCTTCCAGAAGTCGACCCATGGCCCCAGTAGACTTCTGCCTGCTGGGCCCCTACGGATTTACTGTGATCTCTTTGAGGCGCGCATGGAACACTATGCGCCGTCGATGACTTGAACTCAGTCCGGATGGTTACCGGATGACCGGACGGTGAGCTACCCCTTGCTCGTCGTCCGTTAGCCCACGAGCCTATAACCTTTAAGGTTATAAGATCAACTTTTAAGCTGTTTTTAGGGTTCCGTACCTGAAAAGGAAAAAAACGGAACCCTTTGTTGTCCGTCTGCGTGTGTGTCAGTCTATCTGTCTGTCAAGACCTTTTATCTCAGGAACGCGTAGAGGTATCGAGTTGAAATTAAAACTATATACTCAAATCTGTAGGCCCTTGAAGCTGTGAAAAATGACAAACTTCTGAGTAAGCGAGAAAAGAAACGATGCGGCCGTTTTGTCGCAAAATAACGTGTATTTCGACACTCTCAAGGAAATCAAATTTCATGGGGTACTACTTCCCGTTGACCCAGAATCCTGAAATTTGGAATGAAGCAAGGTCTCATAGCACAAGTATATGGAAAACTCTGAAAACTGTAAATTTGTAGTTACGTCACAAAAAATAAACTTTTTTTGCGATTCGGAAAAATCTTCGTAACTCAATTCGAGAATTTAAATGTTTTCATAAGTAAGTTTGTACGGAACACCCTCAGGTTATCGACCCTTTCTGTTCAGTACATTTAAAGTGAAACCAGCAAAAACCACACTTTACATTTTGAGGCTAAACCCCATAGCGCATGCATAATGAGTATTACTAGGTCACGACTGACATACACAAACATACATGTCGAAGTTTGTATGCTGTCATAACATTTTGCTACGCCTAGTTTCAATGGAGATAGAAACCTCACAAATTCATATTTTAGTGTATACAGAACATGGTGTAAAGTCCCACGCACTTTAATTGAAAAGGGAGGATCCTCCAACCAGACGGGTGTTGTAACAGACGTTTTGGTGGAACAGACATTCCGGGCAAATGGTAGGTGCCTTTTTCCGACTATTGTCGGATCGGACGATAAGGGGAAGGCATTTCTTTGATAGACTGTAGGATTTATTCTTCCACGTCAGTCCGACTGCAAGACCAGACCTCAAAACCTTTCCTCTTGCAGCGGGGCGTGAGGCAGGGAGACGTTATTTCTCCGAAACTGTTCACGGCAGCAATGGAGGATGTCTTCAAGGTTCTGGAATGGAGAGGGCTAGGCATTAATTGCAATGGCGAGTACATTACTCACCTTCGGTTTGCCGACGACATAGTAGTCATGGCTGAGACTACGGAGGAGCTCAGTACAATGCTTAGTGACCTCCGAGCTCCGAGCATAGCCCTTTTCATTGCCCTTTGGACGACTTTAAGTCTTCTGATGAGGCCCATTGTAAGCGACCACGTTTCAGAGACATATGTCATCACTGGCAACACGCACTGGTCATAGACTTTCGTCTTGAGACACTGTAGTATATTGGACTAGAAGATACCGCGCAGCTTTCCGAACGCTGTCTAGCCGAGTCGGATTTGACGGTTGGTCTCTTTCCCAACTGGACCGTCTGTCCCAAGTAAACGTAGTCATCCACAACTTCGAGTGTACAGTCTTGATAGGAATGGCTGCCGTATGGTTTTTTACCATGACTTTGGCTTTGTCCATATACATTTTAAGACCCATTCTTTCTGAAGCTCTACTGAGGTTATTAAACATTGTAATGACTTCCTCTATAGTTGCCATGACTACCACATCGTCGGGAAATCGAAGGTGAATGATCATTAAACTTATCCGTATCTAGTCCAGAACCTTGAAGACATCCTCTATTGCGGCAGAGAACCGTTTTGAAGACTTGACAACTTCCTGTCATCACCCCGCTGCAGTAGAATAGGTTCCGAGGTCTGTTCTTGAAGTCGGACTGACGTGATTTCAATTTTTTACAAACACTTCAGCACATCGATGTCATTATTATTACAATCATTTCAACCGCAAGATGTCCACTGTTGGACATAGGCCTCCCCCAAGTGTCGCCATAACTTCCGGTCCTGTGCATCTCGCATCCCATCGGATTCCCCTGACCCTCACCAGGTTATCGGTCCTCCTTGTGGTAGGCCTTCCAACGCTACGTCAGAATATATAAGAATAACCAATATTTACAAAAAAAATATCTTATCAGAGCAGGTTAATATAGCTTCCAAGCTTAAACTAAACCCGACAAATCCTTCTTCTAAATCAGTTTACTATACAAACGAATCTGCGTGTAAAACTACCCGCTTACGGGGTAAATGTATCGGAAACGTATTCGCTGTGACCCTAGCAATACTGAGGCCATAGCGGCGTGTGCGCGAACAAATACATGAGTATTTACCCTTTATAATAGGTATGGGGCCAGGAGAACTGCGACAGCCATCGCTATCAAGAATGGTTCGAAAGAGTTACAGTGACCTTGCAACGCAAAGAGAAACTGAAGGAACACAGGTGGATTTTAATTAGTACAAGTCATCAAAATTAGAATGTTTTCATTTCACATAGGCCTCCTTATAAAATGTCAAAAGCTAGTGCACAGTTTCAATTGGAACTGGCAAGAAACTCCATGGTTACTGGTGCTACATGATTAGTATGAAAGTCCCTCTCGCTCCAATCAGTGTGGGAGGTCATCCCCCAAATTTCTAAGTATTACGAAGACTATATCTACGATCTACGAATGGGACTGGGTCAACGGCTCTTCGTACTTTGCGAGACAAGGAGTGTTAATAATGTCCTAGAAAAACTTAAAAAAGTGCATGTGAGTCGAAAAAATCACATTGGTACTTGCCTGGTTTCGAACCCGGAACCTTATGCATAAGAGGCAGGTGCTTTAACCACTAGGCCATCCCAACACTTACTTAAACAATATTCACATAATATCGTGTATATTGCTTATCGTTCCTCATGACTTTTACCCCTCGAACGCCTATTTCCTTAGGTACCACAAAACGCTTTAAGTGTCAAGATATTTTGAACCTACTGATTATGATATACGCTGTTCGGTTGACATTTCGAGCGTTTTCTCTAATGATTCTATAAAGAATCATGAGACCTTTGAGAAGTCAAATTCACTTTCGAGGGTTGTACACTACCACGTGAATCGTTTGCTCCAATAGGCTAATAAAGACCATTAATTCCTTTCACAATGACAAGTAAATATGTTTATAATTATGTATGTAGGTATACAAGAACTTATTTATTTATTTATTTAACGATTTATGTACACACACAAAATAAAATATTAGAAGAAGGAAACAGATAAATAGGTACAGAGGTGATGCTTATTTCTAAAGATATCTCTTCCAGCACACCTGCGAAAGGAGAGTTGGAAGAAAATGGAGATTTAGACACCGTGTGTAACAGTAATAGGAAAATAAGAACATACAAAATAGTTATCAATAAAATAATATAAAATGCAAAAAAAATAAATAATATTAGGTATAGATTAAATGTATTAAGTACCTATAGACACAAAACTATAATAATTTAAAAACATTTCATTCCCTATCCAGTCTTAATTTGCCTTCACATCGCAGTGACTTTAGTTCACCTAAACTACAAATCCTTTAAAAACTTCACTCCGTTTAAAATAGCTCCCGAAGCCAACTTAAAAACTAAAAGAAAACAAAGCACAACTAGAAACCAAACTTCTTTAATTTCCATCTCAAATTAAATTACCATAAGCTGTGTCCCCGCTAGTTTCGGGGCAACCGTTCCATATTGCCATTTCACTGAGCCGTTTGCACTGTCCCCGCGTCGCATGAAAGTTAAGTTCTAGCCATTGCCTAGATCCTAGCTGGATCGTTTTATTGTCTATAAACGATATTATTGTGAAAACAGTACGGGTAATAGGCAGGAGTCAATATTTGTAGATACTTTCCTGAGGTTTTTTTTTTGTTTTTTCCTTTGCTGAAGTCGTTTAAAGTTGTGAGATGGTGCTTTGTTTTATACTTACTTTTTGATATTTCCCTTTCTGTACCTACAATCTTTACAATTTTGGAAACCATCTAACATAAAAATAGGCAGTTCCAATGCCTTATTATGTTCCCACTGCTGGGACTTAGGTAGGATTTTGGATAAGATATGGCGCTAGACAACCTGTATAGCTCTGTCTCTTACCCACACTGAAATAAGAATTAAACAATCTTACTTTGAACTTCATGGTAACCCATCAGGTCTCTTCTCTAGCAGAGGTGAATAGGCCGTAATACATCACGTATGCCAAGTGCGGGTTAGTGAATGTCACATTTCTTCAAATTTTTGATTCTAGGTTATCTCGTGTTCTCACGATATTTTTCTTCCTTCGTTTGAGTAGTGGTGACGAAATAAATTACACAAAGTCTTTAATTTGTGTAATTTATTTCGTCGTATTTGTGTGTTTAAACTCAGGCAGATGCTTTCATCTGCCTGAGTTTAAAAAAACAACCTATAAATTCATAAGTCGTGGTCGTTACCACTAGGTCATCATTGATATTTCCATACACATGTGGATTTAAATTCCGCTGCCAGCGTTCTGGATACTGTTCCCGTTGTCAGCCACGTGGTTGAATTTTTTGATGCCCAATGGATTTTTTTTAAACGCGTTTGTACATACTATTCTTTCAGTTTATATATGTATATATATATAGATCTCTAATAAATTGTTTATTAGTTTAATTGTTTGTAAGTATAGCATGATTAGTTAAATATTTGTACATATGTAAATTATAAAATTCATGTATTTTCTATTGCAAAGCTATACCGTTAATGTTTGACACACATATATAATGTCTCAATAAGAAAATAATTAGTTGAATAAATATACTTAGGCCTTTTTATTAGCAGCTTCTGAAACAGAACCACGATCGAGTTCGAAATTATCTACCCAAAATCGAGCTCGTAAACAAAACTTCAAACAATCATAAGCATGAATATATTCTTTCACCTTAAGCCGGTTTTCATTACATAACGCACAGAGTACGGAAATTCTAGAGGCAACTGCTTTACGGGCCTGGAGCGTAAAACGCAACTGACATGACGCGGGCGGGTTTTAGTCAATAAAATCTGACACTCTTTTTAACTCCACTTCGAACGGGAAAATTTACTTGATATACGACTCTATAAAAGGTAAGTGTTAAGTGAAATAGATCGCGTTAGAAACACCACTCTGCGCTCCATAACTCAAGTTATTTAAAAAACAGCCTGACTAAAGTGGGAGTGGGCTGGCCGACACTTGAAAGGACGTTCGTAGTAGAAGCCGACCGCGTCGAAGGTAGTGTGACGATCTGGTCGTATTCGTGGAGCTAACTTTGCCAAAGATCGCCCACGATAGAGAATTTTAGAAAAGAGAAAAGAGGGAGGTCATTGCCCACCTGTGGGACACATATTATTTATTCGTTTATTCTCATATCGTAACGCCTTGCAGCAATTACACTAATTGTACAAATTATTTCAGAATCTGCTACGTGGAGTGGTAGACGTTAAAAAGATGGTACGCAATGGGTCACGTACGCTCGCTTACGATCAGGCCAGCAGCTTCTTCAGGATTCCACATGTTCTACATTATCGCATATATTATTTAACAAAATGTTTAGCCTCTAACGATTAAGTTTTCAAAGAATATTTTTTTTTTTTGACTGGCCTGTTGGTCTAGTGGTTAGTGGCCCTGACTGCTACGCCGGAGGTCGTGGGTTCGATTCCCACCCAGGTCAAATGTTTGTGTGATGAGCACGATCATTTGTTCCGTGTCTGGGTGTAATTTATCTATTTATTTATGTATTTAGAAATATATAAGTATGTTTATCAGTTGTCTAGTACTCATAACACAAGCTCTGCTTAGCTTGGGACTAGACGACGTTGTGTGATAGTTGTGGAATATTAGAAATATCGTCCGGCTGAAGGCTGACCAGTGTAAATATTTACAAAATATACAATAAAAAAAAAGTGGTATCTCAAATAAGGGCCAGTATGGCCATTCCTTGCTCTGTGACTATGACGTAACTTAAAGCGTTTACGTTCAAACAATAGAACATAAACGTCACTACGATCGTTTCCTACGTAGCTTTACGTTCTTTGTTTCATACTTCTTGTTTTCATAGATTTTTTTGCAGCGTGATTGTGGACGGTGCGAAAATGGTAGTATTATAATAATAGTATTCTTTAGAATTTTTCGGTTTTTGCGCGTTCCCACATTTTCGTTTTATAGTTTGAAACTTAAAGCTCTGTTTTGTTACTGGGTCAAAGTGTGAAAGTATGTTTTGTTTTTTTTTTCTTTTAAGTGTGTTTTCGTAACTGTGAAAACAAAAGAGAAGCACCCGTATTGTAGTATTTACACAGTTTTTAACCGACTTAAAAAAAAAAATGTTTGTTTTGTATTTGAAACTTGAAAATTTGTTTTTAAATTGTTAAAGGTAAGATAAGATATTCTTTATTTGTGTAAACATTGTATACATACAATAGCATGCAAGATTGAAATTTATTGTTTGAGTCCAGTCATGTTTAGCTGTAAGTGTTGGCATACAAATATTTATAACATTGAAAACTAATGAATAATAAATGTTCACACAAAAAAATTACTTGGGATTTCAATGACAAATTTTATAACAATAAAAATAACTTCGAATTGAATGGTTTCTTACCATTCAATTCGAAGTTATTTTTATGTTATCATGTCAACATTCAAAATTAACTAAAAACAGTCATTTGAAACAAATACAAGAACTATGTCAAAGCTACAAAATATAAGTCAAAATTAGAAGATTTATGTCAAATTTACATGGATGTCAATATTAAAAGATTTCTAAATGTAGGATTAATATGTCAAAATAACATAAATGTCAAATTTACAATATAAATGTTAAAATTACAATTTGAATTAAATTCAGTAGCATTTACGATTTAAATAGTTTTATTGTCTATATTTATGTCCATATTTTCTATAGTCAAACGTTGGCTGAAATGTATTTTTTTAGTTTTATCTAAATTAATTTTAAAATGATTGTTATTGAACCACTTTTTTTTTTCAAATCCTATGACTTTATTTGCATATGCTAGCATTGTGACAATTTTTTTTTTTTTTATTTTTTTTTTTTTTTAGCATTTGTCAATAGTACATATTTTATTCACCGAACATTTTAAAAGTTGGGCTGTATGGTCTGATAGGGCCAACTCTAGGACGTCCGATTAACATTTTTTATTATAATTATGCGCAAAATTATCGCTTCATGTCTGAATTTCCATTCGATTAGGTTGATATATCGCTAGTTTTAAGTTGAAATTAAGAGCATTCATCCGCTAAAACCACGCAGAAGCCAAAATCAATGATTTCCGACGGACAATATAACAATAATGTGTTTAATTTCTTATAATATTGACGTCATATTATTGGGAATTTTATAACCTAGTGTATGGTTTAAAAACATTTTCAAATGGTCATATAGACATTATTGTTATATTGTCGGAAATCATTGATTTTGGCTTTTGCGTGGTTTTAATGGATAAATCCTCTTAAGTAGAATACAAAGTATATAATATATATAAATTTGTTTTTATTTTTTTGTGTTGGTTTTTGTATCAATGAAAACAATAGAGAAGCACCCATATCAGAGTAGTTACATTTTTTTTTAAATAACTTAAAATAGTAAGTTGGTTTTATAATTTTAGACTTGAAATTTTGTTTTTTTAATTACCAAAATCGATATGTACATACACAAAGGTTTTGGTACATAGATTTTGGTATTTTCATCAACAAACCGAGCAATGCAAATATTATTTGGTGAAGTGGAACTGATGAAGAAGATCACAGACTTACAATACATTATGCGTATTACACAGGTGGTAATGAGATATCTAATTAAGATTGCTAAGCGACTATGACGAAGCAAATTATAATAAATGGTTCTTTTAAAAATAGTACCATCGAACTGATCTGATGATAAAACTGGAAGGTGGGTACAGGAACTCAGTAATAAAGCAATGTATCCTAGCCATGTTAGGGCTTGTTAGAATTGTCGAAAGATACACTCTGGTTATGCGTTATTTTAATGATAACATTCTATAAGTATCTTTCTATAGAACTGGTACACTATTTAGGTTAGATGTACTAAAACTAAATTATAAATAACCAAAATTGAAAATTGCAAAGGTGTTAAATAACAAAGAAGCAAAAACTAAAAATATCAAATCGATTGTATTCTTTTATTAAAAGTTTTCTAGACTTATATTTATTTCGTGGCGATTTTTATTTTATTTCCGGCACTGTTTAGTACACTAAACTACCGTAGTAATAATACTGACGTACGTAGTAATTACTGACTATAATATAGAGTCAATAATCAATTACAATTGATTATTGACTCTATATTATAGTCAGTAATCAATTACGCTGAAAATACTTAATAAGCTTCTTTTCGATAAAAAAAAAATCACAACAAAACACTTTTTTTCTTTTGTTTCCTGGAACAGATTTCGAAGCGCTTCGGTTTACTAATTGGTGTTGGATCGAGCAAAGAACGAACAAAATGCACTATGTGTTCATTCTGGGCACTTAGTTCAACTTCCATACAATGATTGGCAATGTCCTTCCAGTGAAAAAACTCGACTTACATACCTACTGCTGAATAGATATTCAAGTCTAAAGAAATACTTTACTTGAAACTGAAATAGCTGCACCAAGTTCGCTACTACACTGCATTTAAAGCAGTCTGTAATAAGAAAGTTCTTCGCACAACTACGGCAGTGTTCGTGAAACTTCGGAAGTGTTCGTGCTTACTCGGGCTTGTCCACCAAAGCGTCGACTAGAGCACGACGCCGTTTTCTTTTCTCGTCACTTCAAATAAAGAATTGTCCTTTTGAGCAATTAGTTTAAGTAAATTAGAGTTGGACGCGACTTCTGTTGCTGATATTTTGTCTCTTTTTAAAAGCAACGAGTTACTTGATAGTGTAAATAATTCCACTAATCTAAATAATGAACTTTTATCATCTCATATTGTTTTCCCAAATAGCTCGACCTCAAGCTAGTTGGAAAAAGGCTAGGGAGATGTTTTTTTTTGGGTGGGAAAATCATCTTATGACAAATCTCGCTCTTGGGCGGAGAGGGAGATAGTGTCAGACTTTTACTGACTAAAAACCCACTCCTGTTCCTTCTTTGCCTTCCTCCTAGGGCCCAAATCCACATTCCGACCACCGTATGCTCGGGCTTGCGGACGGCGAGCAATGGGTAGCTCACCGTCCGGACCGAGCTCAAGTCGTCGACGGCTCGTACTGTTCCACGCGCGCTTCAAGGAGATGTCAGCAACTGAAGGGGCGCAGCAGGGTCGTAGCCTACTGGGGTCAAGGGATTGCTTCTGAAAGGAAAACTTGGCAGTGGTAAAATAAAGAAAGTTCCTGAAAGGCAATGAAGGAACAAGAGTGGGTTTTTAGTCAGTAAAAGTTTGACACACCCCCGCAATCCGTACAAGGGCGGGAGATGTTATTGTATGATATTCCCACCTAAAAAAATACCTTTTTGGAGATCTTCCGGTACGCGATCGCTCCATTGACAATCAGTTCTGCGAGCAATGTGTTCTGCCCACTACCACTTAAGTTTGACGATTTATCATCATCTAGGAATGACGTCTAGATCTACGAATAACAACCAGGACAAACGGCTTTACGTGCTTTCCGAGAAACGTTGTATCAATAAGGTCATAGAAAGGTTAGAAAAGTACATATGAAATAATAAATTCACGTTGGTACTTGCGGTGGATGTCATAACCACAGGACAATCACGACATTAAGTACGGCGATACTTCGAGCTACATTATCCAGTTGCGTAGACACTTGAAATACAAAACTACACCAATTTTACATCGCATATCCACTAGGTGTTAATTTGCGAATAATTAAAACCGCCGCCGAACTTCACTCGTTAAAATACCGCCAAAAACTCCGACAGCTGTGTTGCTTGTATCGTCATCATTATTGTGGAATTTAATCCTGGCAGCTCTTGAAAAGCAGTTTAAACGGGAATGAAACTTTTCCCATATATTGCTGGCATGTATTTTTTTTCCTTTTCGCCAAAAGTGAAACCTTGGACATGTCTTAAAGGACTGTATGATAAATCAATAGCAAAAATAATTATGTCTACATACCGTAATCAAACGAAGTTAGAGACTATTTAGTATATTGCTATAGTTTGTTATTAGGCGATATTTTTCTTAAATAAAAATACTGTATGTCTGATATTTTAAGCTTCCCATTGTTAAATATAGTTTTGTTTCGGTTTTTATGGTGAGTATTAATTAAATAATGTCAATCACTATCACAACGCTAACGCATATCTTTTCCTTTTGTTCATCACTTATTTTTTTTACCAGTTTTAGTGATGAAAAACTGCCAGTGTGAAAAATATATATCAGTAATAACCAATTTAATCTATTTTATCAACAGAAACCTCAAAATATTACGTATTATATTTCCATTTAATTAAAATATAATGAAAATAAGTAACGCCTGACAAAAATATACTAGCAATGCTTCTATAAGTATCTTTGTTCGGTTACGTTTTAAAGACCTGGTTTTTTTGCTATTGATTCTTTGTATTAGCTTCTAACATATAACATAGGTTTCATTTCTGGCGAGAAGAAAAAAAAGTAAATCATGCCAATAGTTTGCATTGGCCTTTGCTGATCATTTTAAAGTAGTGTAATTGATCAAATATCTGACAAAATTTCTATGATTTTTTTTTAATTTGATTCGGAGAAATCGTTCAATGATTTTTCCTGCTCTATGGTGAAGAAAGAGGACGAGTCGGACTTTTACGGATTAAAACTCGTGTCCTTCAGTAGCGCTTTGCGCTTCTGAACACCGGTACCTATCTCTGAAAAATTGAGTTTTATTTAAATATTTATATAAAAGTCCAGTCTTGATGCTGGATTCAAGAGGATTTGAGGGATTTTCTCAAATATTATAAATAGGCTCACATGTAGCGATTTCAGTATTTTCATCAATAAGCCAAGCATTTACATTCAGAAAATACTATTTGGTGAGATAGAACTTATGAAAAAGACCGAGGATTTTTTCGACATGGCTAACCATCCAATGACTCCTATTCTAAGATGGACAGGAGAACGTGTCAGACTTGTACTGACTTAAAACCTATCTGTGTACTTCAGTTGTCATTTGCATTATAGTACCATGTTATCAAGCGGGCATCGGCCCTATGGTCTTGCTGACACATCTTTGAGGCGCGCCGTCCGTCGTCTGACGTACTAGACGCCGTCGATGACTCGAGATTGGTCCTTACTGGACGGCCGGAGGCGAGTTACCTATTGCTCGTCATTCGCAAGTGTCACTTTCAACCCCCGAAACGTCTCCTGTGCCAGCAGCAATATAAATAACTATGGCTGACATTGTATTTATTTATGGCATTCATATTTAAAAGAAAATCAACTGACCCATATAAAACATAAAGATATCGTACAAAGCAAACTTACTCCCTGCATTTTCTTAAATTTAAAAACGACCAAATACTTTCAAAGTGAGCTTAAGGTTAAAAGCTATTTAAAAGGTAAACCTTAAAAAATAAACAGCGCAGCTAACTAACTATAAATCTTTCAGGCGCTCTAAACTTTCAGTTTTCAGAGTTTTCATGAATTTATATTTTAATAAATAAGTTAAATAGTTCGTTTGTAGGTACACCAAGTTTTAATAGAACTTGGCAGGTTTATGCAATGTCGAAAAAGTAAATAAAGCTAGATTTTATTTACGAAACAAAAGTAAAGATGTGTTAATTTGAATCCAGACCTCATTTTCCCATCGTTTTTCTCATTTCTCTGTTTAGTGATTTTCCTGGCATGAAATCATTTTACGTTTGACCATGCTTTATGACCAGTGCTTGTCCTTGTGGTCTAATAAGATATGATCAGCGATACCAATTATCAGTATAAACGTATGTGTGGAAACGGGTGTAAAGTCTCATGAACCTCCACTGATAATGAAGGATCCCCAACTACGTGGGTGCGGTGTCTGATCCAGGTAATAACCTATCCGTTGTTTTTTGAATGTTGTATATGTACTAATTATTAAGGCTTGAAGTCACCCAAAGGGACAGGGAAAGGGCTATGCTCGGAGTTTCCTTGCTTGATCAAATCAAAAATAAAGATATCCTCAGAAGAACCAAAGTTGCTGATGACCTGGTAATGGTTGCGGGAATCGGATGGATGCGAGATGCATAGGACCGTTAATTGTGGCGACACTTGCGGGAAGCTTATGTCCAAAAGTGGACGTTTTTCAGCTGAAATGATGAAAATATATATTAATCACGCAAAGGACACTAATACTGCCGGATTTTTTGCGTTCTGATTGAGTTGACCTTTTTAGTCGATTTTTTGCGGTTGGGTCTCAATATTTTAGTGAATATAACTGCTATCGGCGACTGCCGTGTTTTTTTTTTCTAAATTTGTATAGATATTAATAGGTCGCCGCACACAGGCCACATGTCACAGCCACAAACGCCGCCACGAGAAGCCAAAAACGACCACAAAAACTGCTGAAGCGCGCAACAGCCACTTGTGGCTGCTAATTTTTTTAACCCATACGAGCAGTAGCAGCGTTTTGTATCAGCCTTTAAGGGCTGGTATGGGCCACAAGAAGCGAGCAGGCCGGTGGCGTGTGCGGTGACCCTAAGTCACTTCAGTCTCATTTTTAAAAACCTACCGACATACATTTTTAGACCTTCTGCGGCCATCAGTTAAATAAACTGAAAAACGTTAGAAAAATATCTATAAGATGCTTAAGCATAGCATAGTCGGCCTCATAATGTTCCCACTGTTGGGACTCAGGCGTTCTCTCTCGGAGAGGGAATAGGCCATAATCCACCACGCGAGCCCAGTGCGGGTTGGTGAATGTTACATGTCTTCGAATTTTTGGTTCTAGGACATGCCGGTTTCCTCACGATGTTTTCCTTCACCGTTTTAAGAGCAGTGGTGATGCAATAATTACACAAAGTAAAGCGCCTGGCTGGGTTTGAACCCGCGACCTACAACTCGTAAGTCGGGGCCGTTACCATTCGGCCACCACTGTTCTCCCAGAAGAAGATGCTTAAGGCAAAACCATAAATCGTAAACCGCAATTTAACTTTCAAGTTTGTGTGGAACCCTCAGTGCGCGAGTTCGACTCGCACTTGACTTTTTTAGGTGTAAATCCTCCATGTCATTGTAATGAATAAATTATGAATAGGTTCACGTTTGACCGCTATCTCACCTTATTGTAAGCGAAGATGTGGTCGAAGATGCTAAAAGTATAACTTTATTGGAAAAAAATCAAAAATATAAAAGGTAACAATTTTACCTAACATTTCTACAATATTTTAATCGTAAGTGAGCCTGCAATGGACGGTCTTATCACTGAAAGACATCTCTTACAGACGAGCTTTGAATTAACAAGAATGCCGAGGGAAATAGATAACGGAGGGTCCTACCTTCCTACGGGTAGATATCGTCATTTGTATTTAAAATATTCAATTTGTACGTAATCATTTATTATTACGCTATAGGCTGAAGTCGATCTAGTAAAAGTCTAATATAAAAAGAGGCAGTGACATTGTCAAAAGCAACCATGCACAGAAACAACACTCAAAAAAGCATAGCTGATAGTCACCCGAAAATCGGCTGAGTACGGAAATATCCGAAGGCAAACGAAGGTCGCCGACATAGTCTGGAAAATCGCCAGACTAAATGGTCGATGGGGCTGAAAGATTCTGGAGTGGCGACCGCGCACCGGAAGACGCAGCGTTAGTAAGCACAAGGTGGACCGATGACCTGGTGAGGGTCGCGAGAATGCGATGGATGCGAGACGCACTTACCGTTTGTTAAGGTGACACTTGAGAGAGGCCTATGTCCAACAGTGGACGTCTTTCGGCTGAAATGATGATGATGACGAGACGGAGAAAGAACTCGTTTATGGCCGACATACTGCATTCCTACAAAGGAGATGTTTACGAAATGACCAAATTTTGTATAGTATATAATTGAACGTGGGCAAAAACCGGTAAACACTAGTGAATTAATAAATAGGTTACTTCTAGGCAAGCGTACTCCATCTTCAACTACATCTTCAATTACCATCAGCCCCCTTAGTCAAGTTACAACCGTTTCGTTACGATTCTCATATCGTCGATCGGTTCGAATAGATCATGCATCCGATTCCTTTATTCTGACGTCATCTCAACGCTCAGTTACGTGGTCAGGACAAAGGAATCGGAGGCGTGGCCTACTCGAGGCGTTCGACGCAAACGAAACGATTGTAACTTGGGTAGGGGGACAGGCGCGTCAACATGGCTACCAACTTATCATTTTCTACAATTGCTGACACAGAGGCGTGACCGATTGGAGAACGGAATTCGACACGAAACGGTTGTAACTTTGATAGGGGGGCTGGAATGCAAAGGGCAACTAAAGGAACCCATACGTGTGTTTTAGCCAGTAAAAGTTTGACACCATCCCTCTCGCCTAACCAGAAAACCAGTTGTTTTAAGATTTCCCACTTCGAAAATAAAACTATGAATTTATTTTCAGATATTTTCACTCGTTTAAATATAGATATATTCGGGATACAACGCTAATGACAAATTGAGAACTGTCGACACTCTTTGAATCCATATACACCATCTAGGCTAGGATTTTTTTTAGGGTTCCGTAACCAAAGGGAAAAACAGGACCCTATTACTAAGACTCCGCTGTCCATCTGTCTGTCTCTCCGTTTGTCACCGGGCTATATCTCGCTAACCGTCATAGGTAAAGAAATTTTCACAGATGATGTACTTCTGTTGCCGCTGTAACAATAAATACTAATATACTATAAGGGTGCATACAACAAACGTGATTTTCTTGCCGTTTTTTGCTACTGACGGTACGGAATCCTTCATTGCACGTAACGGAGATGAGAATGTTAAGATGGATGTGTGGTGTGACGAGAATGGATAAAGTGAGAAATGAATATATTAGGGGAAGTTTGAAAGTGGCGCCAGTGTCTGAAAAGTTGAAAGGGAATCGTTTGTCTTGGTATGGTCATGTGAAGAGGAGGGATGATACGCATGTTACTAAAAGAGTTATGAGTTTACATGTGGATGGATGGAGAGGGAGAGGGAAACCAAAAAAAAGATGGATGGTGTGAAGAGTGATATGAAAGAAAAGGAAGTTAGTGATAGCATGACGAGTGACAGGGCAGAGTGGAAGAAAAAAACGTGTTGCGCCGACCCCAAATAACACGGGACAAGGGCAGGAAGATGATGATGGTACGGAACCCTTCATATGCATAATGCTTGTGCTGACTGGACAGGTCCGCTCAGAACTGTGTAGTTCTTTCTTCAAAAGACCATCTCAGATTTCAACCTGCATGGTTCTCATATGATTTGACCATTACATGTTTGCTGTATGGACTTTAAAAGAGACTTTGACCCCTGAGTTTGTTTCGGTCTTTCTTCTCAGGGTAGTCAGCTAGGAAACACCGGCTCCATCTAGTCTAAATTGACAAAAAAAAATGAAGTGTAAAAGTGTTTTTTAAAAACCTATTTGCAAAATATATATCATTTATCATTTGTGCGAGTTCAACTCGCACTTGGACATTTTTTTTTTACTTAAACATAATTTTCAGCCCGATTCTAACCGTTACATCTTCAGACAAGATCGACCTTCAAAGCAGTTTTGCCTATTTTGAAGGACACTTGACACAACCTGTTTCAATACAAAATAAACTACAAATAATTATAAATCCCGGTACATTAACAAATGTTTGAATAAATTAAATTTGTACGCAGTAAAGCTTATAAATTTAAAGGTGGTTGGGCATAAGTTCCGCAGCTCCAACAAGGTATGAAAATCTAGCTAATTACTACGTGTTACAGATTGCCTACAGCTGCACGTTTCACTTTGGTATGTGCCTTATTTATAAGCGGCAAGAGGGTTGTTTTAGAAACGGCTGTTAAGCGTTTTTGGTGCAAATTGTTAGTGGTTTGTTTTTGGTTTTTTGGGATTATAATCTAGCTAGCTTCAACGCTAGACTGAATAGGCTCTTAATAGACTAATGCGTCTCTGCAGTGTTTGTACTTGAAAGCGCGCACGCAGCCCACGCCCCATCCCAACGCTCCTAGCTCGCCCAGCTAAAAGCGACGCTTCAGTAATAAACCAGTGGTCATACACGGTCGTTTCATTGCTAGTCGAGTACAATCAATCAATCAATCAATCTTTATTTGTAGTACCTACGCTACTTACGTATATAAGGGCGCTTTCAATTTATGCGTTTTTTGACGGCCTGCTGTGATGCGGATGCTGTGCGTTAGTCGTACTGAGTACGGACGATCGTATTTTTTATACAAAACGCGCAGTGCGGCAACCGTGCGGCGAACGGTCGACAACAGGACGGCAACATCGTAAGCACCACGTGTTCAATTCGGTGTTTAATAGTGCGAGGTTGAATAGCGCATCACTGACTTACAAACACACGGCAGCCAGATACGTTTTCAATTTAGGCGCTTGTTAACGGACTGCTAACGTACTGCAACCGGCTGGCTGCGGCACGGTAAACGTGCGGCAGCTGGCCGGTTTCAGTACGCATAAATTGAAAGCGCCCTTACAGTCTCACCATCAACGGTTGCATCACTGCTTGGTGAGAAACGAACAATTTGGAACCGTGCACTAGCTTCTCATATTTTATATTTTTATTTTATGTTTTCAAAGAAAATCATTTTATTTCCGTTTATCATATACACATGTATTCCTGCCAATTCCAAAACTTACTCTATCTCACAATACAAACAAGAATCAGCCCGCTACCTCTCCCAACATGCACGCCGCTCTCCGACGAGTTGGCCCAACCATTTCTCGTCTACTCAATTGTCCCACAACTGGGTCAAGCCGACTCGAGTCGATTTTTGCCATTTAATTAGAGCCGGGCCGGCGGGAATTCGCTAGTGCTCTTTTGCCCACTAATTTTCGAAGGGTGTGTGTGTGTTTATGTGTTAGTGTGCCTGTCTGAGATCAGAACACTTCATTTTGTGAAGGTTTTGTGTTGGGTAGTAAGGGTTCTTATATTGTACCGAAGTTGAGCAAAATAAAGATGTGAGAAGCGAAAGACCGTTTGATGAAACGATGCTTGTCAAAGACCAATTGTTTATTATTATTATCTATATCCAGAGACAGTGATAGAAATATAAATTTATAAGGCACGCGTGTGTCGTCTGTTGTTCTCGCTAGTGAAGTGTGGTAGGCCCGTGGACCCGCTTGTACCCGCGCGGTATCGCCCGCGCAGCAGCGCGACGAACGACGAAAGTAGCCGATAGCGCCCGAACAGCAATTACTTTGTAGGTGTGAAGTAGTTTGCAACTGATTAATAACACGCATACTTGACAAAAGGCTTGTCATGCATACTGATAGCCATACACAGTCAAGTTTACCAGACGTCGCTTTAAGAAGACTATATGTCCAAAAGCACAGTCACTTTTGGTCTGCATACAAAAGTATGAGAAAGATACAATGCTTATCTACTAATATAAAGCATTTTAGCGATTTACTACAAATCTACAGATTTGATTATAAAATTAAAACAAAATATAGAGTAAACATTGCTTGTAGAATATTCTGACAGACAATCAGAATGATTGTATGTATATTGGTCCGGTTTTTCATCGATTAAAGAAATTTTTAACCGACTTCAAAAAGAGGTAGGCTATTTATTATGTTCGCCTGTATGTACCTTGAGAGCAGTGGTGGCAGAGTGGTGACAGCCTCGACTTACGAGTTGTTGGTCGCGAGTTCAAACCCATCCAGGCGCATTACTTTGTGTAATTTATTTTCATCATCACTGCTCTCAAAACGGTGAAGGAAATCATCGCGAGGAAACCGGCATGTCCTAAAATCAAAAATTCAAAGACATGTGACATTCACCAACCCGCACTGGACCCGCGTGGTGGATTACGGCCCATTCCCTCTCTTAGAGAGTAGGCCTGAGTCCCAGCAGTGGGAACATTAAAAAGGCTGATTATGCTTATATGCTTATGTGTGTACCTTAAATAAAATAAAAATATGTATGTTCACCGATTTCCCGGTCAATTGTGGACAGGTTTTAATTTTTTTTTTTTGGTTGATTACCTATGCTTCGGAGTTGGTCTCATAGAAATATTGTTATGATCTGATAATGAACTTCGAAGATATGGAACGGAACTCTTCATAAGATCACAGCAGGACTGTGGTGTGTAACTAGTAAAATTGCTTTGTTAATACAATCGATGACTGACTGAAGGTAGAGAGGGAAGGGATATATCGAACTGATCTGATGATGAAGCCGGAAGGTAGGCACTAGAACTCTGTAATAAATTAATGTAACCTAACCGGGTTTGGAATTGTTAGAATTGTCTTGATGCACTCGGGCTATAAGGTGCCATTGAGTTAGTCTGATGATGGAAGGTGGGCACGAAAACTCCGTAGTAAAACAATGTATCTAGCTAGTAGTAGCTCAGCTTATTGAAATTGTCATGTAATGTGTTAATGATTGCATTCCATAATAATATAATATATTCCACAACTATCACACAACGCCGTCTAGTCCCAAGCTAAGCAGAGCTTGTGTTATGGGTACTAGACAACTGATAAACATACTTATATATTTCTAAATATATACATATTATAGATAAATTACACCCAGACCCAGAACAAATGATCGTGCTCATCACATAAACATTTGTCCTGGGTGGGAATCGAACCCACGACCTCTGGCAAAGCAGTCAGGGCCACTGACCACGAGCCCAAAAGGCCAGTCAAAATCCATAGGAACCTTACTAAAGAACTTGCACACTTCTTAAGTTTGACTGAGAGGGACTTTTTAGTGTTGGTACCACAACTAAACTGGATTGTGTGTAGCATCCATTAGAATTGCAATCAAGCACTGTTTTCGATGAAGCGGGATTTTTGCTGGATTGACTTAAAACTAGCGGAATCCCATGTGATCCCGCAGTTTTGATTCAATATTTTATTGTTATGATATAATTAAATGTGTACCTATTAAAAAATACAAAATGTTTACAATGCAGACGTCTTTTGGTTGAAATTATAATGAGTACTCATTATAATTTTCGAGTAAATAAAAAACTGAAATAATTTTATTTTAGAATACTAAAATATTATTATTTCAGTTTTGTTTTACTCGACTTCGTGTTTTTCAAACCAGCTTTATAATAAAATAGTATTACACACACAAAAACACGTTTCGTTAGAGATATTACATCTATTTTATTTTAGATTGTAATTGGATGAGATTTTTGTCTAGTCTCTAGCAAAAACATAATATACACAGTACAAGAGTAAATTAAATTAAATTCAAGGTATTGCGTTATTTAAATACTTATTGTTTAATAAGCTAAAAATTTTGTCACATTTTGTAAAGCCTAAACTACATAATTATTATTGTGTACTCAGCCTAATAAAAATGTTAATTTTATTGACAGACATCGCTCACCTTGGCTTAGAGACGTTCATAATTTTTAACCGACTTTAAAAAAGGAGATGGTTCCCAATTTTTCGATTTTTTTTTTATGACGAAAAATTAAAACCAAAAATAATGACTCCCGACTATAAATTCATACAACTTCTTGCTTCATATCGCAGCCGCCGAGACCCCCCAACTACAAGCCTCGGTAGGCGTGGACTTGCGGACGACGAACAATGGGTAGCTCGCCGTCCGACCGTCTGGTAAACGTTTTTGTATTGAAGTTGTTTGTATTTTTTTTCCGAAGAGAAACCCCATGGTGCGATGCTCGAAATCGTAACTAAATAAAACATTTGCACCATTTTCCACACCACTTTTGAAACTTAGTTTGATATTTTCACAACTTTTTTCCCTCTTTCATATATTATTACAATCTTTAAAAGGAGAACAAAGCGATGAAAGCTTGAGGTCATAAATAAAGCCTCCCAGGGGTTGAAGAATGTTCCGAGACACAGGTGGTTACTAGTGAGATTCCGTTGATAACCTTCCATATTTCTTTTTATTTGTTAAGCATTTTTTTTTTCTAGGATATGTGTTCTTATTTTATGTTACGAGTAAACAGTCTTCTTAAGTTGTAATGGGCTTGGCACATTGCTTGCAGAACAGACAGTCAATGGGACCGAACGGTTCTAGAGTGGCGACTATAGCATAGCATAGTCGGCCTTATAATGTTCCCACTGTTGGGACTCAGGCCTCCTCTCAAGGAGAGGGTATGGGCTGTAATCCACTACGCGGGCCCAGTGCGGGTTGGTGGATGTCACATGTTTTCGAATTTTTGGTTCTAGGACATGCCGGTTTCCTCACGATGTTTTCCTTCACCGTTTTGAGAGCAGTGGTGATGAAATAAATTACACAAAGTAATATGCCTGGCTGGGTTTGAACCCGTAACCTACAACTCGTAAGTCGGGGCCGTTACCACTCGGCCACCACTGCTCATAGCAGCAGACTGGCGACTGCGCACCGGAAAACTCAGCGTTGGAAGGACTCCTATAAGGTGGACCAATGACCTGGTGAGGATCGACGTAATTCGATGGTTGCGAGACGCACAGGACCGGTCGGTCACGTTAATTTAAACTTAGTTTTTGTTAAATTGTTTTTAGAGTTCCGTACCTTAAAAGGAAAAAACGGAGCCCTTATAGGATCACTTTGTTGTTCGTCCGTCTGTCTGTCTGTTTGTCTGTCTGCCAAGACTCTTTATCTCAGAAACGCGTGGCGGTATCGAGCTAAAATTAAAACCATATGCTAAAGTCTGCGGTCCCTTAAAGTTGTGAAAAAATCAAACTACTACATTAACGAAAAAAAAGATACGGCCGTTTATGTCGCAAAAAGCGTACATTTCGACACTCTCAAAGAAATTCGTTCCGTACGTTGACCCAGAATCCTGAAATTTGGCTTAAAGCAAGTTCATATAGTAGATATAGCTATAGAAATAAATCTGAAAACTGTAAATTTGTAGTTACGTCACAAAAAAAAACTTTTTTTACAATTCGGAAAAATCTTCGTAACTCAATTCAAGAATCGAACTGTTTTCATAGGTAAGTTTGTGTGGAACCCTCAGTGCGCAAGTCCGACTCGCACTTGCCCTGTATTTTTTTTAGTGCCACCAGACATAGTGTTAGTACAAATAGACGTTTACGTCTATAGGGTCGAGTAGGTACGTTTAACAACTCGCACTAAGACTACAGGTGAGCTTATTTACAGTTTTTGGATAAGTTTTGAGGTTATTGGGGTGTTAATTTATTACTATGTGACATATTATGGCTGCCAGCTGGTCCAGGGAGCAACGAGGGTGCCGGATGTTGACTCGCACACGGCCAACTGCTTGGACCTACTGCTGACAACAGATCCAGACCGCTATTCAGTGTCGATATCATCACCGTTAGGTAGTTCCGACCACTGTCTGGTGAAATCAGTATCAGTCTATTCTCCGCCCGATCCCTGCCCTAGAGGCACCAGGCGGGTTTGGCGATATAGGTCAGCAGATTGGGATGGCATGCGATCTTTCTTCGCATGTTATCCTTGGCAGCCTACTTGCTTTTCTTCGGGTGATCCATCGTCGTGCGCGGATGCTGTGACAGATGTGTTGCGGCGGGGGATGGAATACTACATTCCATTCTCTGACGTAACAATGTCTGGCCGGGCTCGCCCATGGTTTGGTGCGGAGTGTGATCGCGCTAACAAGCTTAAGCACACGGCTTACCGGGCATGGGCTGACGCTCGTATGCGCAAGGCAAATGACGTGGGTCAGAAGAAGAAAGCCTTCAACAGAGCTGCCAAGTCTTGCAAGAAGGTGATGCGGAGGTCTCGGTACAACCACATTAGCCGCATCGGGAACAAACTCGCTTCATACCCTGCTGGTAGTAAGGCGTTTTGGTCCCTGGCTAAGTCGGTTGAATTGAACTTCTGCCGTCCCTCACTGCCGCCACTGCTGAAACCCGACGGATCGCTGGCCCACACCGCTGAGAAGAAAGCAAATCTGTTTGCCTCACTCTTCGCGGAATCTTTGCGTCTAGATCCTGGTGACGCGCGGCCCCCTGTTAATCCTGTTGGTTGCGAGACGAGTATGTCAGATATTCGCATCCATCAGAAGGACGTCCGCAGGGTGCTGCGTAACCTTGACGTGAACAAGGCTAGTGGCCCAGACGGGATACCAGCAATTGTTCTGAGAACGTGTGCGCCTGAACTGTCTCCGATCCTGACACGCCTATTTAGGCTTTCATTTGAGACTGGAAAAGTGCCGATTGCATGGAAGCAAGCTAACGTTCAGCCCGTGCCCAAGAAAGGTAGTCGGGCTGACCCAGCTAACTACAGACCAATCTCAGTAACGTCCATTCTCTGTAAGACTATGGAACGTGTACTCAACACTAAACTCCTGGCATACCTAGAAGCTAATGACATCCTAAGTGACCGACAATACGGCTTTCGCCGAAATCGGTCAACTGGTGATCTCCTAGCGTATGCCATCCACATCTGGAGTGAAGCCATCGAGAAACACGAGGAAGCGCTTGCCGTCTCCCTCGATATCTCGAAGGCTTTCGATAGGGTCTGGCACGAAAGCCTTATAAGTAAGCTTCCTTCTTTCGGTTTACCTGCTGGTTTGTGTGCTTGGATCGCAGACTTCCTGAGTGACCGGTCAATCCGAGTGGTCATCGATGGTTGCACGTCCGGTCAAATGGCCATTAATGCCGGGGTCCCTCAGGTGTCAGTGCTCTCGGCAACATTGTTCTTGCTGCACATTAATGATCTGCTTAAGCCCGGTACCTTTGGGTATGCAGACGACAGCACTGTTGCTGAGAGTTACATATCCAGCGCGCAAGCTAGTGGGTCACAGATCCGGTCTCTTCGAGAGGCTATGGTCGAGCGCTTGAACTTGTCCTTGGAGGCAGTCTCTGAATGGGGCGATGCCAATTTGGTTAAGTTCAATGCTGCTAAAACCCAGGCGTGTCTCTTTTCTGCTAAAAGGAGCCAATTCAGTCCTGCTCCAACTTTCCGGGGCGTAACCGTGCCGTTAACCGACCGTCTTGATCTTCTTGGTGTTACGTTGACGTCAAAACTCAACTTTGGGCCATATATTGAAGCAAAGGCTCAACTGGCAGCAAAAAAGCTGGGTATCCTCGCTAAGGTCAGACAGTACTTTACGCCGGAACAGCTGCTCAAACTATATCAAGCACAAGTTCGATCGTGTATGGAGTACTGCTCTCATCTTTGGGACGGATCGGCCCGATACCAGCTTGATGCACTTGAGGCAATTGAGAGGCGTGCCAGGAGGATCATTGGCAATGATGCACTCGTTGAGTCGAGGCTCCAAAGTCTTGAGCATCGGCGCCGAGTTGCTAGCCTGTCGGTTTTCTACCGGTTGCATTTCGGGGAGTGTGCGTCGGAATTGCATAACCTATTTCCGCCTAGCCCGTTCCATCATCGGACCACCAGGCGTACGGCAACGCGCCACCGGTACATGGTGGACATTCCACCTATACGCACAAAACGTTTTGGCAACACATTCATTTTGCGTACAGCTAAGGAGTGGAATTCCTTGCCGGAATGTGTGTTTCCTGATAGCTACAACCCGGAAATCTTTAAGTCAAGAGTGAATAGGTTACTTCTAGGTAAGCGCGTTCCATCGTCGACCGCCTCAT
The DNA here is from genome assembly GCA_949316375.1 of Mythimna vitellina. Taxonomy (NCBI): domain Eukaryota; kingdom Metazoa; phylum Arthropoda; class Insecta; order Lepidoptera; family Noctuidae; genus Mythimna; species Mythimna vitellina. Next base: position 19,919,114 of record OX438702.1, on the reverse strand, counting down.
CGCTTTCCATCAGGTGAGATGGCGGTCAAGCGCGAACCTATCACGAATAAAAAAAAAAAAAAAAATTATGCATATATTTTCTTCTATGAGGGGGCAACGCCACAATAAGTATAAATTAATTAATATAATATTAATTTATTGAATTTCTTTGCTCTGCGCACAATAAAAATTTTCGATCTACAAATAATCGTCTTCTACGATGTCCGACGCACTGCTCTGGGTTTGTCCATTCCTCTTTCTTTATCCAAGCGATCTCCCTTTGGAATGCGCTCTCTCTGAAGATCAGGACGGCAACCAGTCGGTTTTCCTTCAAAGGGAAAGCACGAGAACATTTTCGCAAGAAGTTGGTAGATTCATCACACTCTTGATTTGTTGTATTCGTTTTTCTCTCAATATCATTCTTTATTTATAAGTATGTATCTAAGTATATATTTATTATTGTTCTTATTTCCTCTCTGTCAGTCTTATAGTTAGCTGCACCTGCCCTGCTAAGGTCGACTGTTAGAAAATGCCGAAGGCATTCAGTTCGCCTTTGTACAATGTCTCATTAGTGCATAAAGTTTTAAATAAATAAATAAAAAATAAATACCGTATTCAGAGAACCATAATTTTTTATTATGTATGTATATATTTCTTGTCATTTTTTGCGGTATTTTCCATGTAGACATATATTTTTTTCGGGTATATTTCTTCGGTTTTATGCAACCCTCATTTATGTATTTTCCGTGATTTTGGTGATGTCGTTGATCAAAAGTGCTTTTGGTCATCTTGATTTTTCTGGCCAAACTTAATAGGCACATGTGTTACACAAACTTCATCTCAGAAACAATCTAAAGGCAGGACTACTGCCACCCCTTCCCCCTAGAGAATAGAAAAAAAGGTCGCCAATTTTGTCAATGTTGACATTCAATTGCCACTCTCATTGGCCACCTACCGATAGGCGCATATTTTAACACAGAACCATCTCTAGTCACATTTGTAAACCACCTGTAAACTTAAACACCCTGTAGATTATGTTTTAATTAATCAATAATTGGTTCGAAAGTTCTTTTTTAATGGATACTATGTTACTTATTGTATTATACTGCCTATTAGAGTATTTTAAGGTTCACCAACGCCACGACCACCAACCGCTCCGGTCGACCGTCAACCAAAACAGCCAATACACCACATTTATGTTTATAAATTTTAATAATATTGTACAGTCAAGAGCACGTTGAAGTTTTTACTTGCTTATGAAGCAAGCTTGCTTATGAGCTCTCGATTGTACATACTTTTCATATCCTCTAGCTGGAGATACTCTTAAAATAACTTCAGAACCTGTTCAGCGTATTCCAGTCCTCACCACCGCCCATCGGTATAATAAAACAATTCAAAAATTGACCCCGAACTGACCGAACAATACTCGATTGAGTTGTTTATGTACCTGCCACCGATTTCCCTGTAGACCTGATAATGGAATGAGATCAACTTGCTTGCGCGTGCCCTGAATTGAATTGTCGCCTTATAGCTGTGGCAGGTGATTGGCAGAAGTTCAAGGCTTGAGTATATTATGGTCTGTAGCTAGGTCATGTCTTTACTAAACGTTAAATAGTTCATTGTTTGAGCGGTGGAGTGTATGATGTGGGGTGAATTGAAATATGAAACTATAGTATATACTGTTTTTTTTTTCGGTGGGAAAATCATCTAATGGCAAATCTCGCTCTTGGGCGGAGTGCGAGATAGTGTTAGACTTTTACTGACTAAAACCCACTCCTGTTCCTTTGTTGCCTTCGTCCCAGGGCCTCGGGTTTCGTTTTCACACTACCCATGGCTCCAGTAAGCTTCGACCCTACTGGGCCCCTACGATTTGCTGAAATCTCCCTGAGGCGCGCGTGGAACAATACGCGCCGTCGACGGCTTAGGCTCGGTTCGGACGGTTACCGGACGGTCGGACGGCGGGCTACCAATTGCTCGCCGTTCGCAAACCCGCGCCTACGGTGGCCATAGTATTTACTGATGGTTACACTATATAATTAGGTGATATTAATTATACGGCAATAATTATGCAGATAAGAAAAAAAAATAGGAACTTATATTGGCGCTTTTCATCTCTCCTACCATTTGCGGCATTGCTGTGCTTGTTAGGGTCTAGAATTGTTTCCATTTGTTATTATTTATCACTTGATATGTATATATTTTTTATTCATTACATTTTAACATATAAATAGCGCAACATTTGTCTAAAACTAAAAAGTCACACGTCAATATACAACCCGCCCCTGATCGTTCCCGGTGCAAAAGTGCCCATAATACTGGCCGCATTACCTCGCTGGATAGCGATGGCCATCCTTTGCACCAAGAACGACCCGGACCGGGAGTCACCCGTAGCCTCCCAGAGCCTACGGCCTAAATCCCCCACAAAACACTTTGCCTCCGTACTCCAACTGCCCAGAGTCTCCACAGCAACAGGCACAAAATGGTAAAGCTGCACTAAGGAAGCGTACTTCAGCCTTTTTTTAAACCAGGCGTCTTCAGCGGCGGCAGAAGCAGTGTGCATGGTGCGACTCAGGTGACTGGCGGCGACAGTGCTGACGCAAGTTGCGTCTTGATATGTATATTATGATTTGGAGGTATGCGGAACAGAGAGTAAAGTCCTGCAAACCTCCGTTGAAAAGGGAAGATCCTCCAGACGGGTGTTATATCGGTGGGTAACTGCTCAATAGATGATTTTCGGGCTGTTCTATATATTCAAATCAAATCTTATGTGACGCCATAGATGTTGCTACATAACATTGTAATAAAGATTTGAGATTTGATCTGAGGCTCTGTTTTTCAGTATGTAACATAATCAAAATGTCCTTTAACATAATGCGCAACGCTCATTCTACGTGACACTGCAATGTTGCCCAGTTCACGTGACACAGGACATATTGTTGGACAATTTGACAGCGTTGTGGTTCATGTTACTGGACATTTTGTCCCGAGGCTTTTTTTTAAGGTTGGAATAGGTTACTTCTAGGTAAGCGCGCTCCAACGTCGACTGCATCGTCGCTTTCCATCAGGTGAGATAGCGGCCAAGCGCGAACCTATCATGAATAAAAAAAAGAAAACATCTGTGGGAGGGGCATGTCACACTTTTACTGATCAAAACCACACCTATGTTTCTTCAGTTGCCTTTGCGTTCTAGGAAAGGCTCAAAAATGTGTTGTGATTCTGATGTCGTTATCATGAATTCACATGGCACTTATTGGCCCTTAGGTATTATTTTATAGCTACCCAGAGTTTAAAAGTTGGTGGTGTGATGCCACCGTACTTTGGAAAACACTTAAAACCGACGGCCTGTTCTCTCCCCGGTCGTGTTGGATTGCCGTCCCATCGAACTATGAGAGTAAAGGAATAGAAGGCACACCTGTGTTTGCACACACGCTTGAGCAGTATAATATCGTCTACGTACCCGACTAATCTCCTTTGAAATTGGCCACCATGATCGAAATTTGATTGGGAGTACAGAAACAACAATAGGATATGCCAGAATAGTGTAAGAAATGCATATAGTAAGGAGTTGAAAATAGAAAAATAATTTAAACACGCCAAGAGGTTCTCGAACAAGTGACATTCTTTCAATGATACCATTTGCGGTAAAGTGAAATATCTGAAGACTCAATAGCTAGTACTTAAAAACGGTCAAATTCATGTGCCCTGCTCACTGCCATTTTAGTTTGGCGATTCTTCGGGCTATGTCGGCGACCTTGGTTCTCCTGCGAAAATCTTCATCACTATAATAATAATGTTATAATAATGTTTATTTAGGAAAACTTAAAAGACACAAGTTACAAAAAAAATTAACATGCTAATTTAGGTCAGTATATGTGGTGTATATCGACTATCAGCGCCAAACTCCTATGAGTGTTATACATTATAATAGCCTTTAAAATTTAATTTTTATCTTGTACAGAATAATTTTAACAATTTATAAAATACTAGCTGTTGCCCGCGACTTCGTCTGCGTTAAGTTCGTAAAACTGTACAATCACTCTGTGCTTGCAATTCATTCCGAAAGCATCGCAATAATTTATTGTACTTTAACATAAAACGGTTAAAGGTAAAAATATCCGAATTGAGAACCTCCTCCTTTTTTAGAAGTCTGTTAAAAACACAAATTACCTTCAGGAAACATGTTATGTACTCGTCCAGATCCAGATGTATGAACGTCAATGAATAGAAAGAGTATGGGTCGTAGCAGTTCGCATTTCTGCCTACCCCAAGGGAAAAGTCATTAGTTTATGTATGTTTCTGGTTTATGTTCTGGTAAAACAACATCGTATGATTTTAACCCCTCGCCACAGTGAGCACGCCACAATCAAATCGCAGCGGTAATGCCTGTCTTTGAGAAGTGTCTATAGAGGCGTCACGGCATCCTCTTTTTGTGCAGGACTCACCGGTTGTGGGTGTTTCGGAAGGTATCTGTGTCGAATTCAGCGGGAAGAAACACTCGGGTCTCACCATTGTGCGAATCACCCGGAGAATACGATGGAGCATACGGTGGAAGTCAGTTCCGCTTGGTCGGAGAACCGGCGCCGCCTTGTCCTTATGGGGGCGATTGGTGGAGAAAATGACAACCAGTAGCCTCCTTCAGTGACGCACTACGATCAAAGAAGGTGGCTGAAACTATGAGGGATAGGACATCCTGACTCCTCAGCGGTCGCTGCAAGGGACGCTCCGGGTGTTGGAAGCCGCAAGGCAATTCCCAGCCATTGCAAACACGGGATTGCGGTGGTGCTGTCCGGCCGTCTGGTCAAAGCAGTCCTGAATGGACGGCGCGTAGTATTCTACGCGCGACTCAAAGAGATTTCAGCAAATTGATAGGGCCCTCTAGGGCCGATGTCTGCAAGGGCTGCAAGATTGATCGAAAGAGTTATTTCCCATAACAATTTTCGCCTCAATAACTTTTCACTGAAGAGTTTAAGCAGTTAGACAGCTTTGATAGAGGTAAACGAAGGAGCATAATCGGGACACCGACCTTCAGCTGGATAACGTGCACTGATAGTGAAAAGCCTTAAGTGAATCCCAAAACTACCATCATCATCCGGCAGGCATTAAGTCCGCCGCTGTACATTTGTGCATAAAGGATTAAATAAATAAATAAATAAATCATCAACTATCTTCTTCCACAACAGTACTTATGAAGAATTTGCGAGAGCATGCTTGCATTGATTATTGCAGTTTGATCATTTTAAGCGTTATAATTACTTGTTCATTTACCTAGGATATTTTGGTGTGTATTTAATTGATATCCCCGTATATAAGACAAATGATTTTTCCATAGTGGGAACTACCTAAGAGTCTCCAACTTATGAATGAACTACGGCGAAAACTTGTGCGCGTGTATCCCCGTTCAATCGAACTCGCATATTGATGGCCAAACCGAGAAATTACTGACACCGATTGCCTCTATGAGGACACGGCAGTTCACTCAAGATGGATAGACCTCCACCGCATGCTACACCGAGTCCTCCAGGCGATTCACAAAATAGTAATATCAGGGTACTTTCAACCGAACCCAGAACAGAAACCGTTCGAAACACCCACAACAGTCCTGAGCTTATCCATAAAACAATGAAATTACGGTTAACAAATGTAGCAGCCGATAAGTGTTATCCCTGAGACTGGCCTCCCTTAGAGGGTTGTTCCAGTGTTGGTCACCACTCATTGCAAAGAGGTAACGTCCAGATATCGACGTAAGGCAGCAAGGAATCTGAGATACATTATACGTTGTCGAACTGTGATCAGAAAAACACATTCGATCCCGTTTTATATGAAGCAGTGACTGTAAATAATAAAACACACCATTATTAATCCGCAAGGTGCGGATTAATAATCAATGCCGGAGGACACAGTGGAGATGTGCCCTGCAAGGGCGGAGCACCGCCGTGTCCTCGTGGAGGTAATCGGCGTCAGTGACCTCTCGCGCCGGGCTCTGATCCAGAGCGAGGAGTAATGGCAGGCGTTCGCCTCCTTCTGCAAAGCCTTAATGCTAGCGAAGGCGGAGGCCGCACGCGTTAGGGAACGAACGGCCTCACGCCGAGCCGAGATTCCGACCCCGACTACCAATCACGGTAGACGCGGGCTTCCGGACGTCGAGCAATAGGTAGCTAGCCGTCCTGTAGTTGACCGGATCGAGCCCAATCCCCAACAGCGCGTAGTGATAGACACAGGTGTAGTTTTAGTCAGTAAAAGATTCTGACACTATCTCCCGCCCCGCCCAAGAGCGGGGGATGTCATAAGATGATTTTCCCACCGGAAAAAAAAAAGTCAGTAAAAGATTGACACGTCCTCCCGCTCCAACCAGAGCGGGAGAAGTCATTGGATGATTTCCACCCTTAAAAAAAGAAAAAAGGTGCCATCATCATCATTATTATTTCAGCCGAAAGACGTCCACTGCTGGACATAAACCTCCCCAAGTGTCGCTATAATGACCGGTCCTGTGGGCCTCTCATCCATCGGATTCCCGCGACCCTCACCAGGTCATCGGTCCACCTGGGGACCATCCAACGCAAGGTACCCTGTAACCCCTTCCGAAAATGTGGCCGTGTTATTTTAAAGTGAATAATTAAATACATATAGGTATTTACTTTTATCGTCTTTGGATAGTATCCCTTGAATAATCACGGTCAATTAGCTTGCTACAATAATGGGAAAAAAATAATAAAAATAAGCAGTAGGATTGTTAAAAATGCCTTCGTCTTACACCAGTTTAACCATAACTGTAAACGTGGGCGATGGCCATTCTTCTGCCACTCAGAAAATTACGTAAAATACGCAATGCCATCTATCAAATTTAATATGAAGTTCAACCGTCATTGTCATCATTATTTCTACTTTGAGTCTTTAGATGGCGTTGCGAGTATCTGAATTGCTTATGGTGTCATATTTTACTTCTCTTCTTTGATTTCATACCGTTTGTCTTTCATATGCTTTGTTTCATTGCGATGAAACAAAGCCTAAGTAAGACAATTATCAAGTTCCAATTCCAACAATTTAAATGTATAAAAGTTATCTACATCGATTTCTAAAATTAATAATACGCATTTCACTAAAAATTTCTACAGATATATTATATACGTAGATTTATAAAAAAAAAAATTGTAAGCATGCAAAAATATATAAAAAAATCTTATTCACGATGACAAAATAGAACAAAAAATTCTCCTAAGAGAGCCGTATGGGATTTGAACCACCTTCACATTACATGAAAGTCTAGTTACGAAACCACTGTGCTGCGGTCTTCGATGAATAAGCTATAAAATAGACGTTCTTATATAAACGTCATAATTGACTGGTTGGCTCCCTAACGATGATAGCGTGATGATTTTCGTTTTAGAAGTTAAATTTGCAGCTAAATGGAATAATGTAACATTATAGTACGTGATTTTACTCGTCGCTTTGATTTTTTTATGTGTTTTGATTAGTTTTTACAAAATATTTAGAAGATATCGAATAGAAATGTCAATTTTATTTTGAAAAAATGGTAAAAGTTATTTTAATACAAAAAAATAAGACAAAATAATGTCAAAATTTTTAACTGTAGCTGGGATTTGAACTCGCGGCAAATGTCGTTCAATACCTACATTTTGGATTATTGCTCACCCCACATAGCAAATAGCGTGATAGTTTATAGCCTATCAGTTGCCCTGACCTATAAGGTTTGTGTATGCAAAATTTGAACAGGATCGGTTCAGTAGTTTTTGCGCCAACTAATACCATCACAAAAGAATTTTACTGTTTTATTATACGTATAGATTTACTTTACTGAAATATTATAGAAAGGAAAAAAAGTACAAAAAATGTAAAAGGAAACCAGTTTGTGCAGTGTTTGCATGCAGTGACTCTTATTTGTGTGAGATGGAAATGTACGTATCTGGTTAACCTCATTATATTTAATTTATATGTTCTGTTTATGGTGTTTTAATTTATATGTGTTTTAACTATACCTTTACAATTATACACATATATTATGCTTTCGTACCCATGTTTTTCTAAATATGACTTTCTTTCTTTTGCACCTGCTATTTTGTCTTTCCGCCACCCTAGGTCGACTGGTAGAAAATACCTAAGGCATTACGCCCCGATCGTGTTAGGCAACGGTTCTCACGCCCCAACCACCGCCGGGATTCCGATCCCGATTTCCGGCCACCATAGGCGCGGGCTTGCGGACGGCGGGACGGACGGAACGAGTCCAAGTCGTCAACGGCGCGTATTTTTCCACCGCGCGCCTCAGGGAGATGTCAGCAAATCGTAGGGGCCCAGCAGGGTCGAAGCCTACAAGGGCCATGGGTAGTGTGAAAACGAAACCCGGGGCCCTGGGACGAAGGCAAAGAAAGAACAAGAGTGGGTTTTTAGTCAGCAAAAGTCTGACACTATCCCCCGCTTCGCCCAAGAGCGGGATTTGTCATTAGATGATTTTCCCACCGAAAAAAGGGCATTAAGCCCGCATTTGTAATTTTGTCTGGCATAAAGTTTTATTCAATAAATAATAAACTTGAGCTAAGAATAATAAGATTAATTAGTATGTTCTGACATATTTTACTAACTTGTTTATAAAGTTTAGGTTCAAACTATATTAAGAGATTTTATGTAGTATTATTTCTATTTTCTACTTGCTATTAATATGTTCTTAATATATAATTTAATAGTAGGTGACTCAGTCGCCAAACTAAAATGGAACTCACGGTCGGTCAAGGTCACATTTTCCACATGTCGCAACAGAATTGGGCGAAAGCAACTACTGACTAGATCCCGAACAGCAGGAGCCGGCGACGCGGTAGGCCCAGAAGGAGATGGCGTGAAATTTTGGATTACCTTAAGGATTGGCCAGAAGCAGCTAAGGACAAAGAAGAGTGGAATAACGGAAGGGAGGCCTTTGCTCTGCAGTGGGACACTACAGGCTCATAATAATAACTATACTAACTTATGGGGCTCTCATTAGGCGACTGGATCAAGGGCTTGATTCAGACACATTCCCTGCCGGGTTCTGTGTTTCCCCATAGCTACATTAGGGGTCTTAAAGTCAGAGCAAATACGTTACTTCTAGGCAAGCACACTTCATCGTCGACCAAATCATCGCTCACCATCAAGTGACTATCAATTGTAATAAAAGTGTCTTATCTTTGATCAAGTGTGTTGCCTTTATAGAAAGGTTTACCTAGAGATTTTATTTCAATAAATATAAAGGAATGAAACGGTTGATTCAATCGGTATATTGAGAAATCAGATAACTGTCAGTCGTTGTCAGTTGTCGAGTTGGTGGTGAGGGGAAACCGAATATCGGATGCAATATTCAGTGGTTGAGTCTTGGGGTTAGTGTGTTTGACCGCATTTTTTATTTGACTGTAGTAAAATATTGGTGAAAGATACCTGGAATATTATTTACTAAGTTTTTTTTTTGAGGTGGAAAAATTTATCTTATGACAAATCTCGCTCTTGAGCGGAGCGGGAGATAGTGTATACTTTTACTAACTAAAACCCACTCCTGTTCCTTCTTTGCCTTCGTCTCAGAGCCCCGGGTTTCGTTTTCACACTACCCATGGCCCCAGTAGGCTTCGACCCTGCTGGGCCCCTGAGATTTGCTGACATCTCCCTAAGGCGCGCGTGGTATAATACGCGCCGTCAACGACTTGGGCTCGGTCCGGACGGTTAGGAAATCATCTAATGACTTCTTCCACTCTAGGGTGAAGCGAGAGGACGTGTCTGACTTACGTTCCTTTATTTGCCCTTTGCGTTCCAGGAACGGGTTTCCCTTTCAGAAGTCAACCCCTACGGTTTTGATGACATCTTTTCGAAGCTCTTTTGGAACACCGCCATCTACGATTCATAGTTAATGGATCACCAGACGATGAGCTATCCATTAAATATCCATACACCTACGGTGGCAATTATTTACTAAGCTATAATTTTGTCAGCAGCTATGCCTGCGTGAAAGTCAAAAAAAAATCCCGAAAAATCCCAATTAAAATCCTATGCTGTTCCAAGATTCTTTTTTCAGGTCTGTCCGTACGCCAAATTTCATAAAAATCCATCTGAATGGATTTGGATGAAATTTGGCGTACGGAGAGAGTAGTGGCGTACGGTTTGAGCGTGAAGGAGTAACTAACACACACAGATATATACAAACTTTCATCTTCACGGGGCAAAGTAGCTATATTAGAGCTTTTTAAAAGCAAAAGAAGGGCAACTGAACGAACACAGGTAGGTTTTATTCAGTGAAAATCAGACAGTCCCTCAGGCTCCACCCAGAGCGAGGGAGAAGGTACTTTGATGATTCTCAATAAAAAATAAAATGCTGCCAGCGTTCTGGGCACTTTTCCTGTTGATATCGTGGATGAATTTTTTGATGCCCAATAATTTATTTTTCTACCCGTTTGTAAATATTATTATTTTTAGTTTGTATATATTTCTAAAGTTATTAATATTAATTAGCTTTTATGTTCATAAACAAATAAAATAATGCCATAGTAAAAAAAAGAAACAAGAAAAGTTTAAAGTTTCTTAAATATTCTTTACAAACTTTCCAATCAAATTATATTATTTAAATTTTATTAAGATAGTTATTAATATTTATAAAATTACTACAGCAATCAATTAAGATATACGAAACTAAGATAAACTAATTTATTTAATAACTAACTTTGATAATTAAAATCCGTTCACAGAATATTTAATTTTGGTATGGTTATCGGAGCCTTGTTCTCAGACTTTAACAGAAAATACCGGCCTTGTATTTACCATTCAATGTCGTTAAAGGTTATTTCTAACAAACTTAGCAATCGTGTTATTAATAACGTTCGAGGGCTTGGCACGCTTTTATCATGGCGGTAAGTCCCCTACCCTAAACTTAGTGGCAGTGGGCAGGGCACATTGCTCGCAGAACAGTTTTTTTTTTTTTTATTCTCGATAGGTTCGCGCTTGACCGCCATCTCACCTGATGGAAAGCGATGATGCGGTCGACGATGGAACGCGCTTACCTAGAAGTAACCTATTCACTCTTGACTTAAAGATTACCGGGTTGTAGCTATCAGGAAACACACATTTCAGCAAGGAATTCCACTCCTTAGCTGTACGCACAATGAATGTGTTCCCAAAACGTTTTGTGCGTATAGGTGGACCACCATGTACCGGTGGCGCGTTGCCGTACGCCTGGTGGTCCGATGATGGAACGGACTAGGCGGAATTAGGTTATGCAATTCCGACGCACACTCCCCGAAATGCAACCGGTAGAAAACCGACAGGCTAGCAACTCGGCGCCGATGCTCAAGACTTTGGAGCCTCGACTTAACGAGTGCATCATTGCCAATGATCCTCCTGGCACGCCTTTCAATAGCCTCAAGTGCATCAAGCTGGTAACGGGCAGATCCGTCCCAAAGATGAGAGCAGTACTCCATACACGACCGAACTTGTGCTTGATATAGTTTGAGCAGCTGTTCCGGCGTGAAGTACTGTCTGACCTTAGCGAGGATACCCAGCTTTTTTGCTGCCAGTTGAGCCTTTGCTTCAATGTATGGCCCAAAGTTGAGTGTTGACGTCAGCGTAACACCAAGAAGATCAAGATGGTCGGTTATCGGCACGGTTACGCCCCGGAAAGTTGGAGCAGGGCTGAATTGGCTCCTTTTAGCGGAAAAGAGACACGCCTGGGTTTTAGCAGCATTGAACTTGACCAAATTGGCATCGCCCGATTCAGAGACTGCCTCCAAGGACAAGTTCAAGCGTTCGACCATAGCCTCTCGAAGAGACTGGATCAGTGACCTCCTAGCTTGCGCGCTGGATGTGTGGTGTGTGTAGATGGTCGATGGGGACGAAAGGTTCTGGTATGGCGACCACGTACCGGAAGACGCAGCGTTGGAAGGCCCCCCACAAGGTGAACCGATGACCTGGTGAGAGTCGCGGGAATCCGATGGATGCGAAACGCATAGGACCGGTCATTGTGGTGACATTTGGGGGAGGTCTAAGCCCAACAGCGGACGTCTTTCGGCTGAAATGATGATGATGATGTCTCCTCCCTCCCTTGTGGCCCTCGACTACCAACCATAATAGCTGTGGGCTTACAAAAGACGAGCAACGGGTAGCTTGCTATCCGGACCGATTCCGATTCGTAAACGGCGCGTAGTATTCCATGCGTGCCTCGAAGGAATATCAGCAAAACCTTAGGGGTCCAGCAGTGCCGAACCCCTATGGGTCGACTTACGTTACCCGTGGACCTGGGATGCAAAGGGCTACTGAAGAAATATAGGTGTGATTTTAGTCAGTAAAAACCTGACACCATTCTATATCCAACTGGCTGATCTAAAGTTTTCGTAAGTAATGTCCATATCTATATAAAGCCTACACCAAAATAATACTTCTTCTTTTCCTCTGTTCAATGACAAAAGAAAACGTTCTTTTTTGTGTTAGGTGCGGGTACCCGATGTGTTTTATCCTAATTTAATACAACTTCATGCGATTCTGAGGGAGCCGGGAGCCTCTAAGCCGGCCTAGATATGAAAAGGCACGCGCTGATTATATTTTATGAGACTTGCGAGTATAAACGTAATCGGGATCCGTCCACCTTACGTCTTTGTTAGTCACAATCAACGTAATTCCTAATTACTATACCACAGGCTGACAAAAAAGGCTGCGTGTAGCGGAGATGACAATGTTGAGTTAGATGTATGGGGTAGTCTTGTGACTGCTCGGTCATTTTAAAGATCGCTTCGTACTTGTTCAGTTCGGTCATGAACACACATAGCATTTCTTTTGCTTTTTAACCGACTTCTAAAAAGGAGGAAGTTCTCAATTCGGACGTTTGTATTTTTTTTTTATGTTTGTTCGGGCATAACTTCGTCGCTTGCCAACCGATTTGAAAAATTCTTTGATTGTTGGAAAGGGTATACTTTCCAAATGGTCTCATAGTCACCAAGGGAACTCGTTAGTGAAGTCGGTTATTATTTTTTTTTGTAAAAAGTTTTTTATAATAACTTTTCCCAGGAATGATTCCTGAATTGTAGGTGCATTCACATTCTTGTACGCTCACATACAAGTCACCCACACCCAGAGCAACTATCGATAGACAATACAAATATTTGACCACTGCGCCAACCGTGGCATCATATATTAACATTATGGTATCCTTATGTGGGTTTCAAAACAAGTACATAATACCATTATCAGCTTTATAATTCTCCCACTGTTGAGACTCAAGCCCCTTTTCGTAATCCAATACGCGAGTCCATTGCGGGTCAGTGAATGTCACCTGTCTTTGAATTTCTGATTCTAAGGAGATGACATTTTGCTCACGATGTCTATTGATGATATGGATATAAGATGACGTTCTTATACAAAAGTACAAACAAACACTACTTCTCCTAAAATGAAAAATCTCCAATTTTAATCATTTCAAGAATTGTTATTTTTCAGAACCATACGTTAAAGTAAAAAACCAATTTCCAACCAAACATCGATCGCAGTAACATGAAGCTATTATTATCAAATCTCAAGAATACAGGCGAAGTTTTATGGAATTTCTAGAGGAATACGTTATTGGTAGTTCTGGAATTTATGCCGTGATGTCAGATGGTAGAATGTTGGCGGAATACCTTACCTATATTGTTGTACGGCGCCTGTTGTGGCTACTTTATTCCTGATGGATTTGCGGTGTAAGTCATGGGTTCAACGATGTTTTGGGCTGTTTTTACGTTATATACATTTGGATTTATTCTTGTATCGTGGGTTTGTATTCACAAATATGTAAATACACATAGGCACCTTTTCACAAAATAGTCACACCAAGACCCATCAAGATTTTATAGACTGTTGTATTCATTTAACTCAACAAACGAATATTATATGTACATGGTGTTCATTATTCAGCAAGTTAGCGACATTCCAACCAAATGTAAGAATACATTTACATTTATTAGATTCATCCTTATTTTTCATTAACAGTTATGAATTATTAAATACATTGAACCACAACTAAGCTTATCATATTAACAGGAATTTCCCAGTACTTGCTCATTTTCACTTTTCATAATATTTTAAGAGACATCTTTTTTTTTTGTCCATACTTCTGTGAGATGCGCTTCCTCTTGACATCAGCCCCCCTAGCCAAGTTACGATCGTTTCGTTTGCGTCAAACGCCTCGAGTAGGCCACGCCTCCGCTTCCTTTGTTCTAACGTCATCTCAACGCTCAGTCATGTGGTCAGAACAAAGGAATCGGAAGCGTGGCCTGCTGGAGGCATACGAGCGAAACGATCGTAACTTGGCTAGGGGGGCAGGACGGCCACCAGTCAATATGCATTTAAGTGGACGTTGTGGCTTTATTTTCTACACAATTGGCGGAGTAGTCTCAAAAATCCTTTCATTTTTCCTTATAAATAATATATATTTAAATATACGTAGGTTCATATTATATTAAATATTTATGTATGTTTATTTTTTACATATATACATTTGATCCCTTGTTTTCCTATTAATCTTTTTTTTATGCATCTACCATGTTTTCTCTTCACTACCCTTGGTTGACAGGTAGAGAATGCCTAAGGCATTAAATCCGACTCTGTACCTTTGTGTTGCATGAAGTTTTAATAAATAAATAAATATCATTTTAACGCTTAACTCTTTGACTTGTACCTCTTACTAACTCGACGAAGCACACTACCTACCATTGGGTATGAAATTGAAAATTTATGAAACAACAAGATTTGTTTTCTTGACCTTAATCCTCGTTCTTGGTACCTATGTTTTATGTTAAATTATGCTGTTATCTACCTCCTAAATGTATTTTACTATTCCTAACGATTTCTGATCTTTATATAAAAATTATAATTTCAAATTTAAATGTAAAAGGTAATCTAAAAATAATTGGGCTCAGGACTGAGCCTAGGGGAACCCTATAGGATCATCATTTAGTAATATTAGAGATTTGTTATTTTTTTTGGTCCGTTACCAATATTCAGCAATTGATTGTGTTTAAGTAATTAATTAAAGGTTCAAAAGCCAAATATAATTCAGAAAATTCGGTGTGGATATTAAACAAACATAATAATTTACAGAAAATAGCATGTGATTCTGGTCAATCGCTTTGGCTGGTTTCCCATTTATTTTCAAAAGGGATTAATTGACCAAAGGTTAATAAAATATCGCTACTGGCAAATATTATAATTTCATCTAAATCCTTTGCAAACGATGTAATATATTGATATTTGAAAACCATAATACGTATTTGTTTTAGATTTTTATTTGATCTGCTTTATTACTGAATATTATATTACTCGAAATGTTCGGATTTCTAATTTTATCAATCATCATTTTAGTCATAATTCTCAAGGCTTGTTTTGGATCGCCTATGTAGCAGTCAGATTAACTTTTCAAATTATGAACCATTTGTTATATAAGAGTAAAATTATTTCCTTATAATAAATTTATGATAAGGAAATGTTATGCTAGAACATTTATTTTTTATTAAACACATAAAAGAATAACATAATAGAATTTATAAAAACTTCCTGCAGTAGGCAAAGCTTGCAAGATTTTCTATGGAATAATAAAGATGCCTTATTACAAAGAGAGAAACATTATAACTAATACTGCAAAAAATACAATGAAGTACAAGCTTACAAAATTTATACATTATTGTCTCTTAGTCATCTTTCGGCTAAAATGATGATGATGATCCGAATGATGTCCTGATTTTGTGAACCAGGTCCACTGCTATTTAATGTTCGAGGAGATATATGTTGCAGTCATAAAATTTCTCTCACAAAAACAACTGAGTGTCCGTTTGAAACCACAGGGACCAGCAGAATATCAGCGTCAGGTATGTATTTGCCTGACACACGCTGAGTTGGGCTCCCATTTGGTGCAAC
This sequence comes from Mythimna vitellina, assembly GCA_949316375.1. NCBI lineage: Eukaryota > Metazoa > Arthropoda > Insecta > Lepidoptera > Noctuidae > Mythimna > Mythimna vitellina. Next base: position 19,903,235 of record OX438702.1, on the reverse strand, counting down.
ATTAGGAAGCACACCACACTATGACTTTTATCTGTGTTCCCTTTTCTAAGTATCCACCTCATAACTGTCACTTTGTATAATTATCTCATATTTTAATGTTTTTTTATATTTATTTTTTTGCGTGTATTATTGTGCCGGTCACAACTATGTAAAAATTTTGTCATTTTTTATTTTTATTTTATTGTTTGTTTGTGTGTAAGTACTTGGTTGGTATAATTTAATTGAGCTTTTGTGTGTGTTTTGTGTTGTAACAATTATTTTTTTTTATCTACCTATCAATCAATACTGTAATTTTTTTTTAAGTTATAACGCGTTGGTTTGATTATTTTATAAAATACAAAACGTTTTAGTTTAATGTAAGTACCTAGAATCACTAAAATCTTAGATTTTTGAGTAACTGTTAGTAAATTTAAAGAAATTTTAACTGGTGGTTTTGAATTAACAGATTCCACTGTGAAATATACATTTTTTTTTCATGACGTTAATATCTCTCGAACCAGTCTGAACGTTAGTAAGTGATGGAACGAGCGAGCCTAGAGGGTGTTCGTTCTCTTTTGTTTTGGACTCTGATTGATGACATATCCGCACTTTCCAAATTATCAATATTGCAGTCAAAATAATACATATCGTATTTGTTCATTCAGTTGACATTCTAAACAAAATAAAAACCTGTGATAATAAAATCTACCTAACATTCAAATTTTGTAAAATATGCAAATCAAACAATAGTTCAGAGCCGGACCCAATAAAATTGGTAAATAAAGGTATATGGTGCGTGTAACACGAAATTTAATCAAATATGGTCAATATTTATTTACTTCAGTCTGTATTTACTTTTGATAAATCTACCTTTATTTAAAAATACATTACTTGATAGATAATTCATAAAACAAAAACACAATGATTTTACAGTTGGTGAAAAAAAAGTTTAATTTCTATAATTTTTGTCATTGTAATCAAAACGTTGCTTATTTTTACGTTTTGTATATTGTTTTGAATATCGGGAAATTTTTCTTTGCCTCCTTTACAACAATGATTTGTAGTTATTCTATTTGTGTTTTGTATCTACACCGTTCATTTACAGATTAACCATAGCTATCCACAGTCGACAGCAACGCGGAGAAATTTTACATAATACTAGGTTTTGCCCGCGACTTCGTCCGCGTAGAAGTCGAAAATGGTTTTAATAGGATTTTTGAGATACGAAAATATGAAATATTATTTATTATCTTCGTCGTGTGTGATAGTCCATTGAATTGTATGGCGAGCGATATTGTATCTTAAGATAAAATATTATAGTATCTTAGCCGTGTGCAGCGCCATTTAGTGAACTCAACACTGCGGGTGACGTAACCTACGACAAACTTATTATTTGTAGTTGGTACAGTAATCGGGGCTAGGGATCGAACCGCAAAATTAAGTTTGTTTTTTATTGTATATACCTTTCCAGGATAAAAAGTACCCAGTGTGGTGCCCAGGATATTAAAGAATAATTATACCAACTTTCATTGTAATCGAACCGGTAGTTTTTGCGTGTTGCCTGAACAAACAGACAGACAAAAACTTTTTAAATCACATTTTTGGGTTCGGTGTCGGTCTAGTAACACCCCCCTGCCATTTATTTTGTTTGATATTTTCAACGTACAGAATTTTCACTTCTACAGATTTATTGTAAGTATAGATTTAGTTTGAAGTTTTTGTTCTAAGTGTATAAGTATACTGTTATAGGTACAGTATAGTTAGTTATGTTTTTTTTAAATATATAAGCATTTTATAAGCATTTTTTTTTGTAGGTGGGAAAATCATCTAATGACAAATCTCGCTCTTGGGCGGATAGTGCTGACACTGACGTCATCTCTCTTTTTTCGCGTGACCTTTCCGACAAACATCGCGTTGGATTGCGTTAGATGAAGTGACAAGCTTTTAAACCATGCTCGATGTTGACGATAGGCGAGTGAAAAAAGACTTCTACACGCAAATCGACTCAGTCACCATAAAAAGACAACATAAAAATCGCCCTATTTACGTCAGAAAATAACTGGTTAGAACTATCAATTGTACTGTCTAGAATGAAGAAACTTAGAATATGGGGGATATTTATTCCCTTAGCAAAAAGGTATCGCGATTTTTTCCTGTTTTGTAATAACAAATGACTGGACTGAGTGGTCATAAACACTTTATTAAAAAATATGGTGGAAACCCGGAGAATTGGGTGCTTAAAGTCTCACTTAACGCTGACGTAAAAAACGAGTAACAAATTCACTCTCTGGCCTGACCATGAAGTATCGGAATTTGGTCGAAACTTTACAATTATTTGAACTGGCGGCAATGTTCACAAAAAATCAGGAATTATGCTTACGTGATAAATGATATTTATTTTACAAATAGGTTTGAAAAAGACACTTTTACACGTGAACATTTTTTATCCTTTTAACATTTTTTAAGCTAGATTTGGCCGATACAAAGTACTCGTATCAATTCAATTCAAATTCTTTATTGAGGACTAAGTGTATGATTTGGAGATATTAAAAATAAATGCTAGGTTCTTAGAACTTAGTTATCTATTAAAGCATTGCAGTTTGTTACTAACCATTTAAAAAAAAAAAAGAAAAAAATATACATATCGATCAACAGTTTACATCATCGATTATATTAATTGTCATTATTCATATAGTTTACATTACTATAATATTAATTATCACTATTCATATATTTTACATTATCTAATATATTAATTATCATTACTCATAAATTTTGTAAATAGTAATTCATTCATCCATTTTTATTATTTATAATTTATGTCATATTTACATCGCGTAGTTATCACATTTTAAGTATCACAATCATATGATATATTCTAACCCAGGACATAGTCTACTCGCGTGCCAAATTCATCGAAATCCATTCAGCCGTTATGACTTGAAGAGGTAACAAACGCACAGACAGAGTTTTTGAAATTATTTGTAACCAACTGCTGCCAGCGTCCTCACCTGCGTGATAGTAGAATTAAATCTCAAGGGAATATACTCCCGGGGTATAAAGTATGCTAGGTGTTATTCAGAAACATGGTCTACCCGTGCCTCAAGTTTCATCGAAAACCGTTCAGCCAAATATATACACAAACTTTTACCCGAAACCGGAATCGTGAACAAGAAAAACTGTTTTATTTTTCGAACCTTATATTTTTTCTCTTAAGTTGGTAGGACTGGCATAACGCACAACTTTTCCGGACACAATCTTCTTTGACAGCCGGTAGTGCCAACTCACTGGTAATATATAAGTTGATTTCTTTTCATAACTGTCGTATAGGACTTTTCCGTGAGAGGTAACCTGACATAAAATATTGTTGAATGGAATATTTGGACGATCAAATGGAAAAGTATATGTAAGCTTTGAAACTGTACAAGAAACATTTTTTTTTCTTTTATCTAGAATAAAGAATGAATTCTAATTTTGTTACAATCTAGCTTTGCATATAGACCAATAAGTAATTTAATATTCAAAATAAATAAATTGACTTTTATAAGAATGTGTCCAATAGCACTCAATATAATTTGGCCCTTTATTAGATTGCTCTCAAAATTTGTGTTATCACTAAACACTAATTTTGAGAGCAGTGGTGGCCGAAAGGTAACGGCCCCGACTTACGAATTGTAAGTTCCAGGTTTTCAACTCAGCTAGGCAGAGGTTTCATCACCACTGCTCTCAAAACGGTGAAGGAAAACATTCTTCTTCTTCCTCAGCAACGACTTTCAGGAGCATCCTGAATTAATTGTCCTTGTCTAAATTAATCTATTCAACTAATATTATATTTTCTCCACCCATTCGCCTACTCGGACTTAAACATACTCACACTCACATCTTCATAACCTTCCAATATCATACAAACTTAAACACACCCAGTCACACTACGACACACCACACACACACACATGCACCTAAAACCTCATCACACTTCACACCAATTTAATTTTTTAATTACTTTAATTTTTCTTTTAGCTTTTTCTTCCAATAGATGTAAATAACTTGAAGAAACTGAAAAATTGTTAACTTTCGTTAGATTTTCTCCATCTATAAAAATGATATAATGTTTTTGTTTTGCTGCTTACCCTGTAGAGAGGAGTCCCTGGTGTCCTAAAATACAAGCCATGGCTTAGTTTAGGCACCAGTCTCCCACAAATTAACATTGTTATATCACTTTTATATTCTAAGTGTTTCCTACTGTTATCGTTATTTGTGGAAGATAAATAAAAAATATTATTATTATTATTATTGTCACTCCCCCGAATCCTTCTCACAAGCGATGCCACCTTTTTTCTGAAGATCACATGAAAACCATCTATGCGCGATTGAGCAAACTTGGAATTTCGGCAGTACGAACATTATCAGGCTGGTTATTTTTATAAATACTGATTTTATTCGAATAGACCTCATAAAAATGATGAAATTTACTCATTCAAAACATTTAACATCCATTGATTTTTTTAAATGTCTCTCATCTATTTTCTCATGACCACTTTACAATAAAACTGATATCACGTTTAACAACCAGAGCAATACTTTTAACGTAGTGCACTAAAGGACTCATTAAAACATCTTAACTGAACTACACTCAATCATTTTAATTGATGTCAACAGATTCCAATTAATACAATCTCAACGTTCCCATTAACGAAGTTTTAATCCAATTTAAGTTTCTGTCTGTGATATTAATATATGAACAAATATATTAACGGGTTATGCCGAGGAAGTTGTATCAGATACGAAATTAATATAAATTGTATGATGAGCGTATCATCATACAATTTATATTAATTTCGTTAAGTATTCTACTGGTTGTAAAACGTGATATTAGTTTTATTATGAAGCGGTTATGAGAAAATTTATGAGAGAGATTTTTAAAAGCCAATGGATATTCACTGATTTGAATGAATAAATTTTATCATTTGTATGTATGTCTAATATTGTGTTAGTTGTTAAACTTTAGTTATATTGTATTTTTTAATCATCATCATCATCATTTCAGCCGAAAGACGTCCACTGTTGGACATAGATCTCGCAAGTATCGGCGAACGGTCTTGTGCGTCTCGCATCCATCGAATTCCCGCAACCCTTACCATAGGTATCGGTCATCGGTCAACCTTGTAGGAGGAAGGTATTTTTTAATATACCTTTGTATTACATAACCATATTAGTTGTTAAGCGAATAGATCGCGTAAGAAACACCACGCTGCGTTCCAGAACTCAAATAGTAGATGTTGGGGATAAAACAGCCAGGCTGAAGTGGGAGTAGGCTGACCACTTCGCACGAATACACCAGGACAGATGGGTGAAGTTTGTCACTAACACACGACCACGGCGAAGGTAATTTAAATATTTGCCCCCCTAGCCAAGTTACAATCGATTCGTCTTGATTTTCTTTAAGCCAATCGTCTCGAGTAGGCCATGCTTCCGATTTCTTTATTCCGACGTCATCTTGACGCACAGTCACGTGGTTAGAACAAAGGAATAGGAGGCGTAGCTGACCCGAGGCGATCAACGAAAAAAGAATCAAAACGAAACGGTTGTAACTTGGCTAGGCGGCCAGATCATGTTTGCGGGGTAATCTTGGCCAGAGATCGCTCTACACAGAGAGGTTTAGAAAAAGAAAGGCCTTTGCCCAGCAGTGGGACACAAAATAGGAAATTGACAGGCCTGTTGGTATAGTGATCTATACCATTATATGGCTGTGCGTTCGATTCCCACTCAAGACAAATGCTTGTGTGATGAGCACGATCATTTGTTCTGGTTCTGGGTGTAATTTATCTATAATATGTATTTATTTAGAAATATATAAGTATGTTTATAAGTTGTCTAGTACTCAAAGCACAAGCTGTGCTTAGTTTCGGACTTGTGTGATAGTTGTGGAATATTATTTTTTAAAAAAATTGCCAGCGAGTTGCAAATTTTATGAACGCCATTATTGTCATATACAACAGATCACTTTGAAGCAATTGTTTCTTTTTTGTTATAATTTATGTATGTGAAAATTCTAAGTCTCAATAAATAAATACTGTGAAGTAATTATTCGACAAGCGCACCATATAAGTTTTTAAAATTCTCAACTTACTGCTCCTGTTTTTTAGTCAGTTATAATTTCAAACGCATGTAAAAACTTACTTTTACAAATTAATGTTGTTCTCAAACGATAAAGAAAAACATTGGAGAAAACCAAACCAAAAATTCGAAGATATCATGTGACATCCATCAATCCATAAACCTCGTTTCTATAGTGCCTCGGGGATGTTTGCCCAATCGCGTACACATGGTTTTCATGCGATCATAAGAAAAAAGGTAGCATCGCTTGTGAGGAGGATTCGGGGGAGTGACAATAGCATCCTGAAAGTCATTGCCGAGGATCCGAGAGCTCCTGTGCTGAGGCATCTCATGAGGAATCATTGTCCGCCTGAAGTGCCTCGTAAGCACATGACTCACTAAATATAATTTGTTGTCTTTTTTAAATTACGATTACTAATCCTAATGTTTTAAATTTTAGCCTGTAAATTACTAACAAAAATGGTTCTCTAGCGACATCTATGGCGTCACATAAGAACTAATCCTGCATCGCGCAATCAAAGTTCTTTGCGCGATTAGAACATATAGAACAGCCCGAAATCATCTATCGGGCAGTTGCCCACCAGACATAACACCCGTTTGGTCGGAGGATCCTCCCTTTTCAACGGAGGTTTGCGGGACTTTACACTCTGTTCCGCATACCTCCAAAGTTCCTTGGTTGACCGAATAAAACAATTACTATTATTATTATAAAAGGGCCACATAAAAACACCAGAGCAAAGCCCTGTGTTCCAACAGTGGAAACATAATTACACTGCTTATTTAAGTAACACAAAATACCAATTTATTGTGATTAGCTAACCATAGCAACCACGAAAATCCATCATATTTTTGCGATCCAGATAATATTTTTTTTTGCAAACTACAGAAAAACCAAGGTCATCCATTTAACCACACGCTCGTCTAAATTGCTAAAATCACAAACCTTCAGTTTAACCGCAGGCGAGTAAAAAACTGCCAAATAACAGCTTAAAACAACAAAGTAACATTTTAAAAACTGAGCTTCGAAGCTAGGCGGGCAAACGGCTAGCCTAAAATAGTTTGACCAAACTTTATTTGTAGTAAAAATCACTAGTATTCGGAACAGTGATTTGTTTGTGTTACGGAAAAAGGAACTGTTACCAGGCGAAATAACTATTGTACGAACGTGAAGTTTTTGCGTGGTTTGTGGATTTTAGTTTGACAAAATTCTAACTTACTTGTTTTGGATTCAATCCTTTAGTATATTAGTTTTAATCCTTAATAGATTTTTGGAGGTAAGCGGAGCAGAAAGTAAAGTCCCGGAAACCTCCGTTGAATAGTGAGGATCCTTCGACCAGACGGGTGTTATGTCTGGTGGGCAACTGCCCGATAGATGATTTCGAGCTGTTCTATATGTTCAAATCGCGCGGAGAACTTTAATTGCACGATGCAAGATTAGTTCTTATGTGATGCCATAGATGTCGCTACAGGTTTATATCTACAAATAGCAGGTACATATTTTATAATGTGACGACACTGGGAGAATATAGTATCAAACGGATAAAGGTTATACACCTTAGTCGAACTCGTTTTTGCTTATCATATTATAAAGTTCTGTACAGCGCGCGCATTTGTGAAAAAATCACAGTCTAGAAGCAGAGGCCAGCTTCAACGGTACAATATAGGAGCCTCATGGGAACGCATTGCCATCAACGTTGCTGGACCTGTTTCGTTTACAAAAGATGGAATAGTGGTGATCAGGGACTATTTCACAAAGTGGCCTAAAGTCTTCGCTATACCCAATCAGGAAGCGTCGACAGTGGTGAAAAAGCTGTTCCAAAAACAAGTATGTAGGTATGATGAACCTTTCAGAAACCATTCCGATCAAGGCCGAAACTTTGAATCTGCGCTGTTTCATGAGATATGTACTTTTTTCGGGATTCAAAAGACACACACAACATCTGCACATCTTGATATTTACAACCTTGCAGAACACTTCAACATTTTTAAAACGATGAACAAATCGGAACAGTTATTTATCATATTCGTCTAAAAATACCCGAACCTTCTTCGGAACAGTGCACATAAGTTGTTCAATAATGCATTGGGATCCGGTAGCTTAGACAAGAATAGATACAGACGGGTCAAGAGTGGTCGTTGCGGCTTCGTAAAATATGCCTATTTCAGGTTTATTTTACCAAGCCGAAACAGGATGTATTGGGTATCTAGAACAGTGTGCGTTTAATTTTTAGAGCGTAGGATTATTTTGTAAGCCGTTCAACCCGAGATACATTCCCATACAAACGATATTTTTTTATATTATATTAACTAGTGCTTGACTGCGATCCCACCTGATGGTGAGCAGTGATGCAATCGATGATGGTGAATCTCACTAGTTTATTAAGAGCCTATTCACTCTAGCCTTGAAGACTCCTGAATTACCTATAATCGGACGAGAAGACCATTGCACGAAAATTGTTTAATTTTTTTGATGCTCTCGGTATTAAAGACGAGGCAAATCGCTTAATCCGGACCGTAGAGGTGTTAACAACTGCTTTTAAGATTATGACGTTATTACACATCTTTCTCTAGATATTTTGGAAACAGATATCTTGTGGATATTGTCAAGGTTTTTAAATTATTTCTTAACTTAAACTTGTGTAAAACTAATCAAGACCTCTGAAAATCTGCTATTTTGTGTGAATTTTGGCTCTTCATAATATAATCATAGATTAAAAAAGTAAAGAAAACATATGTATAAAAACCTTGCACATTTAATCGAGATGGCAAAGGACGACATTTTTTTTTTCAAAAAATTATAAGCTTTTAAAAAAAACACATTTACATATTTTCTGGAACAAGTTTTGTGAAATATTCGAGTCTGTGATTGAATTACCGAATGCAGAGTGCTCAGGCGTTATCTCTCTTTTTCACATTGCTTCTCTATCAAACATTGCGATGGACTGCGTTGGATGAAACAAGTTTTTGTACCAAGATCACGGTGATAATAGCCTGATCGGGAAGGGCCCTCTTAATATGATGTGTACGGGAAATATTATTATGAATCTATCGTTTATTAGTAGTGTTTCGTCGTTCGTTTCCCACCCAGTAAAAATGTTTGTGTGATGAGCACGATTATTTGTTCTGTATCTGGGTGTAATTTATCTATTATATGTATGTATGTAGAAATATATAAGCATGTTTATCAGTTGTCTAGTACTCAAAACACAAGCTCTGCTTAGCTTGGAACTAGACAGCGTTGTGTGATAGTTGTGGAATATTATTATTATTTGGGGTCAGCGCAACATGTTTTTTCTTCCATTTTGTCTTGTTATCCGTCATGCTACCACTGACTCCCTTTTCTTCCATATCACTCCTCACACAATCCATCCCTCTTTTCTTTGGTCTCTCTCTCTCTCTCCATCTATCCATATGTATACTCATAACGCTTTCTTTTATCCCTCCTTTTTAAATGGTCATACCAAGACAAACGATTCCCTTTCAACTTTTCAGCCACTGGCGCCTCTTTCAGACTTCCTCTTATATACTCATTTTTCACTTTATCCATTCTCGTCACACCACACATTTATCTCAACATTTTCGTCTTTTTCACAGAGAGAGTTCTTTTTTTTTTGGGAGCAGTGGTGGCCGTTAGTTGTAACGGCCCCAACTAACGAGTTGTAAGTTGCGGGTTCAATCCCAGCCAGGCGCATTACTTTGTGTAATTTATTTCATCACCACTCTCTCAGAACGGTGAAGGAAAACGTCGTGAGGCAACTGGCATGTCCTAGAACCTAAAATTCAAAGACATGTGACATCCACCAACCCGCACTGGGCCAGCGTGGTGGGTTACGGCCCATTCCCTCTCCTAGAGAGGAGGTCTGAGTCCCAACAGTCGGAACATTATAAGGCCAAATGTGCTGTGCTGTTTCGTCTTTTTTAGATCAAGCTTCAAACCAGTATTCCGTTTTGTTTCTGCTCAATTTTAGGCCACACATTCAATACCCAAAAAGTTATGATACTTCGTAGCGCGTAGCGCTTTTGTTATCTGCTACGAGCGTAGCCGCGTAGCCTTGACACAATTACCTCGCTACGGTAGCAACACTGCAGTCCGGTGTAATTGAACCTGTTTTATGAGCAGCGCCGAAGGTATTTGTGCACCTTGTCGACAAAATTAGGTCTAAAATGGCCTGGCAAAATAGTCTTATTATTTCTACTATACTTGGGGATTTCATTTGGACCTAATAGTCCACGCATTGTATTATATACCTTTTTTTAAATAAGAAATAATAGAGTCAACCAATAAGTTTTCTCGTTCTATGGTGGAGTGACAGGGCATGCTAGACTTTTACTGACTTTAACCACACATGTATCCTTCAGTTGCCCTTTGCGTTCTTGGACCACGTGTTTTTTTAGAAAATCCCCGTGATCCCGCAGGCTCGACCCTAACGGTTTAATAAATAGAAAATAAAATAAAATCTTTTTAAATTTCATTATTATATTATTAATTAATTATATTATATTATTACTTTATATTATTATGTTTTGCTGACATCTCTTTGAGGAGCGCATGGACTACTACGCGCTGTCAAAGTCTTGCACTCGGTCCGGACGGGTATCGGACGGCCGGACGGCGAGCTACCCATTGCTCGCCGTCCGCATCCCCGCGCTTACCAAGAAAGCCTAGACAAGGCTTGCTCAGTAGGTGCACCCGGTGCACGTTTTGCGTGTGCGTAGCTCGCGCTCATGCAGTTCCGTTTGCTTTTATACTGTATGCGGGGGAAGTATGTCCAGCGTGCGAGACGCTCGCACGTGGCTCTTGCGTCGCGAAAGGTTGGCGCGCGAACAGTGCAGTAACGGCGCACGAACTTGAAATACACACACGTAACGTACGTATGTCTTGCTTAAGTTGCGTTAAAGAGGCGTACCAAACAATTGCAGTAACTGTACGCTTGCAGTGCACGAGTAGCTCGCATGCGGGTCGCAAGCTGTGCATTCATGGCGCTTTCATCAGATGTGGACACGTCCTTATGTGTTAGGTAAGCTGATCTCTGTCTACCTTATTACCGTTGTATTTGCTGAGACATATGCCTTCAATTTACACTATGAAATTACTTACGAACTACCTACACTACAGTCGTGTTCAAAGCTGATTGGATCAGTCCCTTGTCAGTGCAATTACTGACTATTAGGTACTTCCCATTAGTTGCCTTTAACTTACTGTACCCTTAATAGAGTGAGTAGGTTGCGGTGTTAAAGTTGTAAGCTGTGGTAGAAGATTTTGGCATGTTGGCATAATATTTTGAAAGGGATTGGTTAATTTGTAGAACAAATTTTTTGAGTGTTGAAAAAGGGGAGTAAAATCTTTAAGTGTAGTTTGGGCAAAGATAGGTGGAAAAATCTAAAAACCCACTCCGGTTACTTTGTTGCCTTTTGTACAAGGGCTGAGTCTTCATTCATTTCAGAAGCAGACCCCTGGCCCCAGTAGGCTTCGACCCTGCTGGGCCCCTACGGTTTGCTGACATCTCCTTGAGGCGCGCGTGGAACAATACGCGCCGTCGACAACTTGGGCTCGGTCCGGATAGTTACTGGACGCTCGGACGGCGAGCTACCCATTGCTTGCCGTCCGCAAGCCTGCGCCTACGGTAGCCGGAAATTGGGATCGAGATCCCGGCGGCTGGGGCGTGAGGGCCGCGTTCTCGCACGTGCACGTGCGGCCGCCTCCTGTGCTAGCATTACTGCTTCGCAGAAGGAGACGACCGCCTGCCATTCCTCCTCGCTTCGGACCATGAGGTAGTGTAATGATGGAACTTTGACTGCACTCGCAGCCAACGTTCCACAGTTATTTTTTTGATACACAATGAATGTAATCGCAAAACGTTTGATATACCTATTCATCCATCCGCATGTATATTCATAATAAGTTATTTTACTGATTTTAGTGTGGAAATGTTTGGATGAATTAGGTATGAAAAGACTCACATGATCATCTCATCACATTTTCACATGTATGTTGTTATCTCATGTATGTACAATATACATGAGATTGACTTCTGTGCCTATCTCTTTTGTGGTCTTGGTGTCTTGTGTATGTGAGTTTGCATGTTCGTGGATGCACGATTCAAAATACAAGATTAATTCCTAGTATGGAGCAATGTCATTAAAAAAAAAACTTAAACAAAAAAAACTTTTCGTGGATTTTTCTAGGAAAAATAAAGATATAAAAACCAAAATTTCGGCTAAAAAAAATTCGCACAAACGTGTGTACAAAACGACAATTTAGCATTTTTCAAGGTCATTCAAGTTGTACAGACGTATGTACAATCGGTGCTCAAGGGGGTTAATTCAATCTTTCAGGGGCTAAAATTAGTCCTGGAAACCGACATCAATTAATTAACATTCTGTGTGTTTACCTTGCTTCATCAGAATCTAACATCGTTTCAACTGTTAGCATTACCTAGGAGAATTCTAGGAAGGCAGTGGAACACCACTTTTTATCATGGCATTGAAAATAAGGCAAACATTTGACTTTCTATAATAAAGTAAGTAATTTTTTTTTCTTATTTTAATTTTATGAAGTTTTTGAATAAGTTTTGATTGTAGCTTAATTTTCTAATTTATTGTTTCATGCATGTAGTGTTTACCTGTAAGTGATTGTTGCGCTGAAGTTTAATTTTATATATGTGTTATATTGCTGTATTCAGTGTTTACAATCGTTGGTGAACCTAATTTAATAAATGAAAATAAAACACCCACCAAAATTCAATTCCAACTCTTGGTAACAACCAAGAATTTTGTACAAAACTAGTTTCAAATTCCTCCAAAGAAATTAAATACGCGAACGAACGATATTTTGCTGCATTAACAGAAATAGTAAGTAAAGGGTAGGCATTACTGAAACGACAAACCGCAGAGATACTGCATTGCGCTGTAGGTGAACCTATTTGTAACATTCTGTAGATATTTACTCTTTCACTCTCTTTGACAGGCCTGTTGGTCTAGTGGTTAGTGGTTCTGACTGCTTTGCCGGAGGTCGTGGGTTCGATTTCCACTCAAGACAAATGTTTGTGTGATGAGCACAATCATTTGTTCTGTGTCTGGGTGTAATTTAACTATGTATTTAGAAATATTTGAGTATGTTTATCAGTTGTCTAGTACTCATAACACAAGCTCTGCTTAGCTTGGGACTAGACGGCGTTGTGTGATAGTTGTGGAATATATATAAATATAATATTTTCATTCGAATCCTAATTATTTAAATGCTTAAAAATGTGGCACAGATTGTTTTTTAAAGAGAGAAATCATTAAATAGGTTTCGAGCTCCGAGTAGAGAATGAGGAAGAGTTACCGCAGCCCTGGAACGCAAATGGCAACTGAAGGAACACGGGTGGGTTTTAATCAGTAAACGTCTGACACTCCCCCCCCTCCACCAAAAGCAGAAGAATTTATTTTGATGGCTTCTCACCCAAAAAAGTAGACAATGAATGAAGTGATGCTAGAACAAATAAGTACCTATACTTCAGGTAAACAAGTTACATCAACAAAACATAGCACAGATACTTTATAACTTATAAAGAAGCGTACCTGTAACAAATTCATATAATTTACCTCCAAACAAGCGTTAGTTACAAACTTGTACGTGTTACAAGCTGGTTGAATAACAAACAATTACGCTAAATATTACTGAGTGACGTCGTCATGACGTCAGAGCTTCTCCCGACCTTGTTTAAAGATTTTCAGGAAAAGTTTGCGGGAAATTTATTGATTCCAAAGTTTGGGTAGAATGAGATTGTTGTAATAGAGTATTAAAGGTAAGGAATGATATAGAGCTCTGAAATGTGGTAGCTCACAATGGACCTCATCGGAAGCCTTAAAGGGACCCAAAGGGCAATAAGCTGTGTTCAGAGTTTCCTTGCGTGATCGAATAAGGAATAAAGATATACGCAAGAAAACCAAGTTTACCGACATAGCCCGAAGAATCGCCGAACTTAAGTACTAGCGGGCTGGATACATTAATCGCAGAACAGATAGTGGATGCACCGTGCACTAGCGTCTGACGATTTATAAGTGACATGGGCACTTATAAATCGTGCCCGTGTGAAATAAAAATATTTGAATTTTGAAAAAAATAAAATGATATAAAATGGTTCTAGAGTGGCGACTGCGTACCAGAAGACGCAGCCACCGAAAAGTTGGACTGATGACTTGATGAATGTAATGTATGTAAACATACATGATCGGTCATTGTGGTGACACTTGAGGTAGCCCTATGTTCAAAAGTGGAAGTCTTTTAGCTGAAATGATGATGAAGATGGATTTCTCACAATTCTGCGCCAGGACAGTGTGTTCTTAGTTGTAGATTTTGGCAATGGAACTTTCTTTAGATCTTTCTCCGTGTTAGACCACCAAGTTAACAGCCGGCGACTTCACCCTTTTGTTCGGGTTTTAGGACTTTTAGTACATAAAAGTCCTAAAACCCACATGAGGAATGGTATAAAATTTATTAAGGTTACACTATGATATTTTCACTACATATAACATGAATTTTCAAGCTTGCCCGCAGGGTGCATGGCGATGTACTTACAAGTAAACAAAGGCTGTCGGCCAAACTTTTAGAGCAACGTTTAACTGACGGCTGGTTTGTATATGACAGATTCTGAGTTTTTGTAAAAGCTATTTGCTCAGTCACCAACTTTTTCAACTATGTTGTGTATGGCTTCCGAATGCAGCTTCTTTTTATCTTTTTGTATAATTTCGATATTGAGAATAGATTCATGATAGCACAAGTTTAAACCTTAGTGGTTTTTGGTTGCTGGTTAACTTAGAAAATCCTGTATTCTTTTGTATAAATGATAATAAATGAAAAAAAAAAACAGCTCAAAACCGTTTTATTTATTTATTATTATTATTTATTCATTACATTATAACACCTTTACAGATCATTAATCATCATCACATCATCAATCATCAATCATCATCATTCATCATGTTTTTGTTTGTACGTAGATCGACTGGCAATCTGACTTGTACTTACCCTGCTTCTGAACTTCGCAACCTGTTTACAGGATAATGTGTTAAGTCCACCTCTGTACATTTGTGTGCATAAAGAATTAATGAAATCTATACTTATAATAAATCTCTAGAAGTGAAACTCTGTACATTGAAAATATCAAAAAAATTAATGGCAGGGGGTGTGTTACTAATCTGACACCATCCCCAAAAATGTGATAAAAAAAAAATTGTACTCCTGAACACGGCGCGCATTGTTAGGAGATTCCTCTTTCAGGAGCCCTAACCACCGGTAGCTTGGACCCCGTTCCCGATGCCGGTGGGCCAATATTTTTTTATATTTTCCAAATGTTTTTTTTTAAATTTTTATTGAAATATTTAAAAATATAATTTATATGAGATATTTGTGAATAAATGCAATAATGCAATATATTCCATAATTATCACACAGCGCCGTCTAGTCCAAAGCTACGCAGAGCTTGTGCTATCAGTATGATAAACACACCTAGCATAGCATAGCATAGTCGGCCTTATAATGGTTCCACTGCTGGGATTCAGGCCTCCTCTCTAGTAGAGGGAATGGGCCGTAATCCACCACGCAGGCCCAGTGCGGGTTGGTGGATGTCACATGTCAAACACACATGCACACATGCACGCATGTGTACACACCTATATATTTCTAAATACATATATATATTATAGATAAATTACCCCCAGACACATAACAAATAATCGTGCTCAACACACAAACATTTGTCCTGGGTGGGAATCGGACCCACCACCTCCAACACAATAGTCAAGGCCATTGACCACTAGACTAACAGGCCAGTCAAATGTATGGATCACCTGTCCAAAAACCGACCTCGGAAAGCGTAGTTTAATATTCTGTTCGATTATTAGTACTTTGCCACGAGCCCCTCACTCACAGTAGCACATCAATAAAAATATTCCAAACAAACTAGCAAATCACGAAATATCATTCCTAAAAACTCACGTTCTACTTTATTTCAGGTTCTGGTAAACACGGATCCTTATCTAAACAAAACTGCAGCTAAGTACCTATAAAGTACCAAGAGTACCACTACAACCTACCGCCACAAGTGCTTTTAATCTAGATGCTATCTGCAATCCACACGCCAAATGTTTCAAACCTGCTTCGTGATTATTACTAACATTGTCACAGTCGAAGTACAAAACAGTAGCTCAACATTTTTCTAAGGTTACGGATATAGCCCAAAAATCGCCAAACTTAAGTGGCGGTGGGCAGGGCACATTGCTCGCAGAACAAAGGACGATGGGGCCAACAGATATTGCAGTGGCACCCAGTTCCAGAAGATGCAGCATTGAAAGGCCTCCCACAATATAGATCGACGACTTAGTAAAGTTCGTGAAAATCCTATTTGTGTGGCGACACTTGGGGGAAGTCTATGTCTAGCAGTGGACGTCTTTTGACTGAACTGATAATGACAATAAAGTAATCAGTTTGATCATTGCTCTAGACGATAAAGTAACGTGTGGCATGTCATAGAACCATTATTCCAAGACACGACGCGATTTGCATCAGTCCACAGTGGGTTCGTGTGGTGAAGCCTGAGGCTTGCAGAGCTGTGCGAAAATTATTAGACCGGCCGACGGGTTCTGTGCTTTTCGTATCAAGCGAATTTCCACGGTTTTCATCATACATTCACGTCGTAGATATGGTTGCCATTTCACTATAGGTACCAAAGTAGTAGGCTTTTTTGCTACCCAGCTAAAAAGAATTCGATGATAGGTCAGTTGTAGATTGATAAAACAAAATTTGTAATCACAATACACCAAACGCAACGAGCTTTCGTGACAACCACCGACTTAATTCATAAAACAGCAATTATAGCGCAGTCTGAATGTATGACTGCGTTGATTCATATTTTTTCGTGCTTGGTCTACTGTTTAACAAATATACTGTGACACCTATTTCAGTTTTATATTCTTTTGAAAAGTTTTTGGAGCGAAAATGTTTCGGTCTCAGTTATTGCTCTCGTATTTAGACAGAACTAGCGTGCGCTATATGTGTATGGGATTTTAGTTTTTAATCAAAAGATATTATATGTGTACTTAATCTAGATTAGAATTAGAGTACTTCAATCCTGAACTTATTTAAAGAAAGAAAAGAAAGAAAAACAGTTTATTCGCGCGAAATGACGCAATCTTAAAACTGGATAACAAACATAATCAATTGATAGGTAAGATGTGTGTCACATCCGCGCAAAACGGCCGAACGCTCGGCATAAAGCTGCGGTCTCACGCATAATACGATGAGCTCACAGCGCTGGTTTTCAGCGTGGGCCGGTGGCAGTGTCGACATAAAGACGAAAGGACGTTGCAGTGTAAAAAAATAAAATAAAAAAACAAAAAGATTTGTATAGTAAAAGAAAATAAAAATAGGTACATATGAATTCTAAATTAAAAAAAAGAGCGAGAGAGAGATTTATTCATTAGGTTCCGTACTATCGGAACCCTGATGTCAGCAACTAACTCCTCCGCATCGCTGTCGACTGGTAATGTACCCAAAAGATTGGCGGCATTGCCACGCTGAATGGCATTGTTTATCCTTTGTCCGAAGTAAAAGCCAGTCCTTGGGTCACGCGAAATATCAACAAGGCATTTTGAAAGTTCTATAAATAATTTCTAAGCACTCGGACCCCACGATCCGAGAGTTTCAACCTCAAACGGCTGACGGCGGTTCAAAATAGTCTTAATTCAAGGAAATACAATCTCTTTCCTTAATTTTTTTCATATGCATTACGAGTGGTCGTGGGTTCAAACCTAGCCAGGCAAATTACTTTGTGTAATTTATTTCATCACCACTGCTCTCAAAACGGTGAAGGAAAACATCGTGAGGAAACCGGTATGCCCTAGAACCAAAAATTCGAAGACATGTGACATCCACCAAGACGCACTGGGCCCGCGTGGTGGATTACGGCCCATTCCCTCCCCTAGACAGAAGGCCTGAGTCCCAGCAGTGGGAACATGACAAGGCCGGCTATGCTAATCTTTTTCAAACTATTTTGAGATTGGCTTCCAGTTAACCAAATGCGGCTGAATACCCGTGTTTTACAAGATATGAGCGACTGCCTATCAGACATCCACATCCCAGTTACTGGGCAACATGATACTCCTTTGATAAAATGATAGTTAGATTTTCTGGCGTCTACTTGTGACGACTATCAAAGACTGATAACCGGTATCAGCGACTTTACGTGCTTTCCAAGGCACGGGGTGTTAGTAATATCCTAGATAAACTGACTGGCCTGTTGGTCTAGTGGTTGGTGGCCCTGACTAGTATGCCGGAGGTTGTGGGTTCGATTCCCACCCAGGACAAATGTTTGTGTGATGAGCTCGATCATTTGTTTTGTGTCTGTATGTAATTTATCTATATATGTATGTATGTATTTAGAAATATATAAGTATGTTTATCAGTTGTCTAGTATCATAACACAAGCTCTGCTTAGCTTGGGACTTAGAAGGAGTTGTGTGATAGTTGTGGAATATTATATTATTTTATTATAAACTTAAAAAAGTACTTATGAATTGAAAAATTCACATTGTTACTTGCCCGGTTTTAAACCCCATGCATTAGAGACGAGTGTCTTGACCACTGGACCCTCATGACACCCACTAAGGCCATCACGACATCAATACAATTTAAATAATTATGATTTCTAGTGCTGTAATAAGGTTTTTGATGATCATAATTTGCTAATTATTTTAACAGCCGCGGGTTACAAATACCTTTCCAAACGCCCGTATTTTGTAGCGGTTTCTTAATAAAAATTACTGGAATTTTCTTAATGGTTTGTTTAAGAAGATGAAGGAGAAAATATCTTGGAGGTGCTAATTGTTTTTGGAATGAGATTTGAGTGCTTGAAGGCTGAGTATTTTGGAGAAAGAAATTGAAAATAAGTTTGTTTTCGCTTTTAGTCTTTAGGTGCTGCTACTGTTAAATAAAATAATCTTTCCTGATCCTATTTTATTTATTTTTAAACTTTGTGAACCAACTAGTTTAAGTAGGAACTACGTCAGACCGACGCACACGTGGGGCACGCCTGATTTGTACTTTTTTTTTAATTCTTGTTAAATTCGCGCTTGACCGCTATCTCACCTGATGGAAAGCGATCATGCTGTCGACGATGAAGCGCGCTTACCTAGAAGTAACCTATTCACTCTTGACTTAAAGATTCCCGGGTTGTAGCCATCAGCCACCAAGTACGTAGAGCCGCGTCGCGTTGCGTGGATCTAATGTAGGTCTACAAGTCTAGTTGCCATATAAAATGTATATAGACTGACGCATCTAGATCGGCGTACGAGGCCCACGTGTACCCAATGTTTTACACCTTACCTTATTTTTTATATTTTTTTTTTTAGTTGGGAAAATCATGTAATAACAAATCCCGCCTTGGACAGAGCGAGATATAGTGTCAGACTTTTACTGACCCACCGGGATTCACTTTCACACTACCCGTGGTACTCCTTACCTTTAGTGTTTTATCATTTTCTTGAAGTTATTTATGTAATTTATTAGGTTTTATTAGAAGTGTTAATGTTGGAATTCCTTTTTTTAGTCTGAACATAAAGTATTCAGGGCTCTACACTTATTAAAATTATAAAGCTGAATATTTTGTTTGTTTGAACGTGCTAGTCTCAGGAACAACTGCTTCGAATTAATAAAAAAGGCTGTATAGTCTATCTGCCTGAGGGTTTTAACATAATGCTACGACCCACAAGAGCGGAGCAATAATCAAAGGCCGGTTTCACATGGCCTTTTTTTAGGTGGTAAAATCATCCAATGACATCCCCCGCTCTTGGGCGGAGCGGGACAACGTGTCAGACTTTTACTGACTAAAAACCCACTCCTGTTCCTTCGTTGTCTTTCGTGCCAGGGCCGAGTTTTCCTTTCAGAATCAGACCCTTGGCCCCAGTAGGCTTCGACCCTGCTGGGTCCCTACGGTTTGCTGATATTCCCTTGAGGCGCGCGTGGAATAGTACGCGCCGTCGACGACTTAGGCTTGGTCCGGACGGTTACCAGACGGTCGGACGGCGAGCTACCCAATGCTCGTCGTCCGCAAGCCCACCACTAGGGTGTACATATTAACTAGTATGTTTTTTTTTTAAATTTGAATATATTCTAGTATTGGATAATATAGAAGCATTTTTTTTCAGCTTACTATTAGACTTCTTTGACATAAATGAACATGGCAGTTGAGAGTTTGCCATCCTCACTCAAATGTCTCACTGATGGTGGCGCGTGTTGGAACATTCGATTCCCTTTAAAATGGTTGAGCTGAGTGGTGCTTAATATTCTCGTCATGTCCGTGAACGGGTGTTGTCAGTTGAGACTGTTCATCTCTTAGCTGTAAGTTGCTATTTTAGTATCTATATTATTTACATTGTTCTCACATAATATTAGCAATATGAAACATGTAACAGAGTTATTTGTAATATATTACATGATTGAAAAAATTGTCCATGGAGTTTCTTGAACATTTTTCTCCATAGAGATCTACACTTTGGAATGTGCAATTAGCATATTTTTTCTGACTGACTTCTTGAAATTTCAAAAGTACCTGTAAATTTTTACACAATTAATTCAAATTTAAAAATTACCTAACTAACTATTTTATAATTACAGTAATATAATAAAAAAACCCTAAACTAATTACAACTAACTAAAATCAAACGAAAATATGGCGTCAAAAATCTCTTCAACCACATCGCTGTCGACTGGTGATGTGCCCTGTAAATGGTTTATTTGAAATAAAATGCTTGCAATCTTGAATCTTGTGAAAGTAGAAAATTCTCGCAAGGGAATTTCTTTTGGGGGTAAAAAGTATACTATGATAGCACGTAGGATTCGTTTTATCGCGAGAGGAAATTCTAGGATCTAGTCTACCGGTGCATCAGATCCGTTCAGCCGTTCCAGCGTGAAGAATTATCTGACAATAATATACACACAAACTGACGCAGTTATGACATTCGTGTGATATACATTTTAACTATAAGTGCATATATACTTTTGTACCCTTGTTTTCTTAAGAATATTTTGTTTAGGGTTCCGTACCTCAAAAGGAAAAAAACGGTACCCTTATAGGATCACTTTGTTTTCCGTCTGTCTGTCTGTCTGTCAAGATCGTTTAACTCGGGAAAGCGTGGAGGTATCGAGTTGAAATTAAAACTCCAGGTCCCTTTTAGCTGTGAAAAAAAAACAAGTTTCTGAGACAATGAAAAAATAATACGGCCGTTTATGTCGCAAAAAACGTATATTTCTACACTCTCAAGGAAATCAAAATTCACAGGGTACTTCCCATTCCCATGAAGCAAGGTCTCATAGCACAAGTAGAGGAAAAAGTCTGAAAAATAAAAAAATGTTGTTACGTTACAAAAAATAAAACTTTTTTTGTGGTTCGGAAAAATATTCATAAATCAATTCAGGAATTAAACTTTTCCTAGATAAGTTTCATAATCATTTATTTGCTAATATTGGTTTTTGTTTTATGGTTTAAGTTTGTACGGGACCCTCAGTGCGCGAGTCCGACTCGCATTTGCCCGGTTTTTGTTTTGTACCGGCCATGTTGTCTGTGCACGGACCCTTAGTTGACTGGTAGAGAATGCCTGAGGCATTAAATCCGCTTTTGTACCTTTGTGATGCATAAAATTTCACTGAATAAACAAAATAAAAAATATATTGAGCCAGCTGTTTTATTTTTTCACAACCTGGGTAATTTTGGACGGTTCCAGCAGTCACGTACAATAATAGTAAAGATCCCAGAAATGTTCAGTAGAAACGGATATGGTAGTTTAGAGTTGAAACGTAAACAAATTGAAAGGGTTCATTGGGAGTAAGGTTCATCCGCCCATCAGTCCATCCATCCGCCCATCCGTGTATCCATCTATTCGTCTATCCATCCGTCCGTCTTTAATATAAATTAATGGGGTATACAAGAAACGTATTTTTCGTTGTACCTATAGTACGGCCGACTACCCAAGTCGTATTCTTCATTTACAAGTCCAACGTGGCCAGTTTTGAAAAAAATATAATAACTATATTATAACAGCTACTATAATAATACCTGACGTAATTGCTAAAAAAATAAACACAATTTGTTTGGAAAGAAGGAAATTTACATTTTTATTAATTCATTGTTTTAAAGGTCTAAAAGTATTTTCGCATTATTGTTTTTATAAAGGTGTTTCCAGATCTGGCGAATAAGCCGTTCGCGGGCTGCTTGCAAACTGCGCGCGTGTATTTCATGTTCCTACGAAGCGCGCACGGGCGCAGGGGTTTCGTACGAACGAGCTGCGCGTGAAATGAACGCGCACCGTTCGCAAGCGTGTGTTTTTTAAACCTATTTGCAAAATAAATATCATTTATCAGAATCAGTATGTAACTGAACTGAACTTCTCCTTTATTATTTAGTAATGTAATTATTATATTCCATTTATTTATTACGTCTCCCTGCCTCACGCCCCGCTGCAAGAGGATAGGTTTCGAAGTCTGGTCTTGTAGTCGGACTGACATAGTGGCGTTTTTGTACAAACACTTCAGCACTTCGATGTACCGATAGTCAATTTGGCACCGTTGGACAGACTGCAGTACAGCCCAAGTCTCAATCGAATCAAAGGCTTTCTCGTAGTCCACAAACGCTAAGCAGAGAGGCTGATTATACTCCTCAGTCTTCAAGGTGCAAGGTGCAAGGTGGACCGATGACCTGGTAACGGTTGCGGGAGTACGATGGATGCGAGACGCACAGGACCGTTCATTGTGGCGACACTTGGGGGAGGCCTATGTCCAGCAGTGGACGTCTTTCGGCTGAAATGATGATGATGATGATGATTTATTTATTTGTTTACATATTTATTACATTTTTTAATATTTCTTTAAAAAACATATAAATAAAAAAACATTTAAAAATATAAAAAATAGTTGTCCGCCGGTATCGGGAACAGGGTCCAAGCTACCGGTGGTTAGGGCTCCAGAGACAGGAACCTCCTCACAATGCGGGCCGTATCTAGGAGTACTGCCTTCTGTATCAGGCCCTTGATCCAATCATGCAACGACAGCTTCGACAGATGGTCGTCGAAGCTTTTGGCTATAAGGCCATTGGCGGTCACGACAATCGGCACAACGATAGCCGAGTCCACATTCCACATGTCGACAACCTCGTGTGCTAAGTCGAGATATTTGATTTGTTTCCCTTTCTCAGCTTTCACGAGATTCTCGTCATGTGGAATGGTGACGTCGACTATCATTGCGCGGCGCGCTAATCGGTCTATCACCACCATATCCGGCTTATTGGCTACAATAGTCCGGTCAGTAATGATAGACCGATCCCAGTACAACGTGACATGGTCATTTTCGAGAACTGGGTCGGGCACATACCTGTAGTATGGTACCTCCGAATCCACAAGGTTGTATTTCAAAGCAAGTTGCTGGTGAATAATCCTGGCTACTTGATTATGTCTGTGCATGTACTCGCCGTTAGCCAGACGAGAACAACCAGAGATAATATGTCTGATGGACTCACCAGGACGATGGCATGCCCGACACACGTCAACCGTCCCGTCCCTCATAATATGTCTCCGGTAGTTGTTCGTTAAGATAACTTCGTCCATAATTGCACAGACAAAACCTTCAGTTTCTCCGAAGAGGTCGCTGAAACGTAACCAGGCCACGGATGCCGAGAAATCTACATCAGGCTCATGAAGAGCCCGATAAAAGCGCCCGTGGAGCTCCTTGCCTTTCCACACTTCCTTGCTGTCATTAGTAGTAAGTACCACAGGTTTGCGCCAGTTCTCTTTAGCCATGGATAACGGGGTGAGTCTCTTGTCCATTGCGACCACTTCGCGTTGTATACCCACGTCGGTTTTGAGAAAGTATTCTCTGAGGCTGCACACCTCGCGGTTGTGTAGAGTCTTTGCTTTCAAAAAACCTCGACCTCCACACTTCCGCGGGATGTACAGTCTCATCACCGACGATCGTGGGTGATGCATCCGATTTGCGGTCAGCAATGTACGGACCCGTCTATCCAGAGCTTCTAGCTCGGTCTGAGTCCATTTGAGTATGCCGAAGGAGTACATTAAAACCAACCGTTGAAGGCGCGCACCTTATTTCCACCTGACAGAAGGCTGTTTAGAACCTTCTTCAGGCGGCCAAAGAAACGCTCCTTCAACGTTTGCTTCATGTCAGCTACGTTAATGCCTAACGCTTCCGACATACCCAAATACTTATAGGTTTCGGTCGAGGAAAGGGATCTAAGGTATATGGAATCTGAGAGTTGAATCCCCTCAGATTCCATAATCTTCCCTCGCTTTACATGCATGACTGCACATTTATCCACACCAAATTCCATCCTGATGGCACTACTGAAAGTTTCAGTTACCTTCAGTAGTTCCATCAGTTGCAAATTGTTGTGGGCAAAAAGTTTCAAATCATCCATGTAAAAAAGGTGAGATAGAACCTGACCACCTCTTCTCAACCGATAGCCTAGACCTGAATTCTCCAGCAACGTGCTTAGAGGATTCAGGGCTAAGCAAAACCAAAGTGGACTCAAACTGTCGCCTTGGAATATTCCCCGTTTAATCCATATTGGTTCATCATTCTCTTGGATCGGTCGACATCCTGGATAGCGAAGGACTGTTTTCCATTGCCTCATACATGACTCAAGGAAGGTGCGTAGAGTTGCATTTATTTTATACAACTCCACCACCCTCATGAGCCATGTATGGGGAACAGAGTCATAGGCCTTCTTATAATCTATCCAGCATGTCGACAGATCCTTGCGGGATCGACGAACCTGTTAGCTTATGGCCATGTCAGTGAGGAGTAGCTCCTTAGTACCACGAGACCCATTCCTACATCCGTTCTGAGAGGCAGACATAATCAAGTTTTTCTCTATATGTACGTTAATTTTTGCTCTCAGAATGGATGTAAGAAGTTTATAGACCGTCGACAAACATGTAATCGGCCTATAATTCTTGGGTTCCGTGGGACTACCTGTCTTATGGAGCAGGTGGGTAATACCAGTTTTTAGAAACTGAGGTAGCGACCCAGATTCTAAAGATGCCTGGAATTGCGACGCTAGATGCGCGTGTGAGCTACTGTACCATTTTAACCAAAAGTTGTGCAGTCCGTCCGTACCTGGAGACTTCCAATTAGGTAACGGACGAACTGCACTGGCTACGTCTAATGGGGTAATCACAATTTTTTCCATTTCTGGTACAGCTACGCACACGCGCTCAACATCACGCATCCAGTCACCCTCAGTGTGACAGACGGGCACCGACCAAATGCTGCGCCAGAATGCATTCGTGGTGGCATCATCCGGGCGGAGCACGTCAATCACACTATGATCAGGCCGCTCCCAAGCTCTATACACCCACCTCTCATCGCTCTGAAACATGCGATTCTGCGAGTACCGATCAACCCGCCGCTTATACCTGCGAATGCGGCTCGCCCATGCACAAACCTTCTGCTTCAGGAAGTCGATGCGCTCTGTGGCACGAGACATGTATTCTTGAGGGCTGATACCAGTCCCCAAAAACGCACGCCTCACAAAGCGCATCACTCGTGGTCGTTTATTACCCTCCCTGAAGCAGTGTAGTTTGCCGATGAGTACCCTGGCCCCATCGATACGTTTCTCGATCCTGCACTGCCAGGCTGGTACAGCAGGCTTTGGTCGAATAGTTCCATCAGAATTAGGAAACTTGATTTTGGCTAAACGACATGCCGCAACAGCCCCACAATACAGGATTGAGTGCGTATCAACGAGGTTCTCGCTACTCTCAAAGATGTTCTTAAGTAGCGAGTCCAAAGCACACACCAGCGCCCAATTTTTTTTGTGCATGGGTAACCGTGGCAAACGGGGCCTAAGCTCTGTCGGAGTTGATCTGTACTCGCGAAGCGCATCCTCCAGTGCGCTCCTCAGTCGATCGTTGCACTGGCTACTTACTGTGACAACCCTATCATCTGCATCATCGTTGTTATGATTGGACCGCGGCGAGATTGCGTTAGTAGTCGGCGTTGCCGCGGTCTGTGTTTTGTAGATGTCGAGACGATTTGGTTGCTCAGTACCTCTGAGCGCAGCCGATCAAGTGCATCGTCGTCCAACCTGTGGTTGCGTTGGATAACCCGATAACCATAATTATTATATTAATTATTGTAATGTAATTATTATATATAATATATTAAATATTAATTTTCTTTTCTTTTTTTCTGTACTATATTTATGTTGTTGTACACTGACAGCCCCAAATCTTTTCTTTTAGTTCAGTCCATCCAAAGGTCGTCTGGTGGAAATTGCCCTGTGCAATAAGACCGCCTGTCGTACACTTATTTTTTTATAAATGGTTGCCCTGTTAAGGTGTGCAATAAAGAAATAAAAATAATAATGTTTTTTACACCATGTTATATTTTCCTAAAAATATTTAAAACAGGTCACAAGTTGAGCATCACCGATACTAAGTACGATACAGATCACGGTAGATCATAGCGATATTGGACATCAGGCGCCAGCGCACAGTTGGATGCGGGAGCAAAATAACCCTTCAGTCGCCCGGATGGCCCGGTGACCATGTATTTGTGCGGACAACCAGGTGATTTGTCATGATAAAATTATGAAATTTTGTACATAAATTCTTTACATACAAATTCTCAGACACGTGTTTCGAGTTTCGCATATAATAAAACTAATGTTATATAACTTGACGGCGATCCCTTACAGATGAAACGACCAAAATAAACAGACAGATTAATTTCAACAAACAGATTGAAAAGGTTCATTGAAAGTAACGATCAAACAAAATTTTATCTTGTTAATACTCGCCGCGTGAATTAATTTATATTTTAATTGAAATCGTTTTGTACGTTTTCGCCTAAAGATACATTTTTTCATTAGTTTAACAGATGTCAATAACAGATACTGTTTCGGAGATATTTTGGTTAATTACTTTACAATGGTCAAAATGAATGTTTACTCAATTATCATATTATTTTTTTTACTTAAAGAGGTTCCTAATTGAGTTGATTTAAGATTTTATGAGAGCTATAAAGGTAAAAACTACGGGCACAGAGTACTGCTGGTCCATTTATATCCAATTTTTTTTTAGTAATATAAGCTAATGCTTGACGGCGATCCCTACTGATAGTAAGCAGTGATGCGATTGTTGATGGTGAGGCACACTAGTTTATTATGAGCTTATTCCCTCTAGCGTTGAAAACACCTAAATTATAATCGGACAAGAAGACCGCAGCAGGCAAATTGTTCCAGGACTTCAATTTGTACGCGTTGTTAACGACGAGGCAAAACGCTTAGTCTGGACCGTAGTTGGTTGTTAACAATGTAAGTGTGGATACTCTCCGAACGTTGGGTTGTCCGAAGGTAGAAAGGTGATGGCGGAATGAAGTCATGCAGATTAAGAAAATACAACATCTAGTTAATATAAAAAAAAATTGGGCAAGTGCGAGTCGGAATTGCGTACTGAGGGTCCCGTACAAACTTACCTATGTAAATAGTTCAATTCCTGAAAGGAGTTTCAAAGATTTTCCGAATCGCAAAAAAGGTTTTGTTTTGTGACGTAACGACCACAATCTGTTTTCACATTTATTCCTATACCTGTGCTTAAGACCTTGCTTTATGCCGCTTGCTTATTTCAGGATTCTGGGTCAACGGGAACTACCCTCTGCATTTTCATTCCTCTGAGAGTGTCGAAACATAATTTTTTTGCAACATAAACGGCAATCTTTTTTTTTCGATAACTTAGAAATTTGTTTTTTTTACAGCCAGGCCTGAGTTTATGGTTTTAATTTCGACTCGATACTTCCACGCGTTCTTGAGATAAAGTATATTAACAGACAGACAGACAAACGGACAACAAAGTGATTCAAAGTGGTTCCATACCTCAAAAGAAAAACGAAACCCTTATAGAATCACGTCTGTCTGTCTGGCTTTCTGTCAAGACCATTTGTCTCAAAAAAAAGATACAGCTGTTTGTGTCGCGAAAAACGTGCATTTCAACACTCTCAAGGAAATCAAAATTAATAGGGTACTTCCCGTCGACCTAAAATCCTGAAAGGACATTGCCCATTTTGTTAGGAGATTTGGGCCCCTAGAAAAAAAACGCGGGCAACGGTGGTTTTAACTTGGTTTTGAAGAACAACAATTGCCTTTTCAGATCCTGAAAACAATTTTCAGTTTTACACCCTATTTTCAGAAAAAAATTGTTTTTTACAGATGATGAAATTGAGGTTATAAAACAATATTTTTTTTTAATATTTGAAATTGAAATAAAATTGTTTATGTATTAATATTGATTCCAGAATTAAATAAAAACATTACATAGCATCTTCTGTTGTTAGATATTATGTTGGACTGACCACCCGGCAGTCAGCATTAACTGGGCTGTGCCCTCACAACTTATTAAAAATAAATACTTACCAATGGCTAAAACCTTCGGTTAGAAGAACTTGTGGCTGTTACAATAACCACACAGATCTATCTCAAGTTAAGCTATGCTTGGTCAGACTGCGGATGGGTGACCATCCATTACATACAAACTCATCCCGAGTGGCTGTTAATACATTCAAGCTGTTGATTCTGCGTGCTATATTTAAACCTTAGATACTCGTTATAATGAGTTCACTGTGCCATCCATGGTTAACTGTAGTTTATGTAGGAAGGGTTTAATTATAGAGGAGATTAAAATACAGTAAGTTGCTATACAGCTCTTTAATTATAGAGGAGGTTAAAATACAGTAAGCTGATATACAGCTGTTTAATTATAGAGGAGGTTAAAGTACAGTAAGCTGCTATACAACTGTTTAATTATAGAGGTTAAAATGCAGTAAGCTGCTATATGGCTGTTTAATTATAGAGGAGGTTAAAATACAGTAAGCTGCTATAAAGCTGTTTAATTAGTAAAATAATCAATAACAATAGTAGACATTTATTCTTCAAGGAATATATTATCTAGAAATTGTGCTGGGGCGCTTATATCATTAAAACGACCCCAGCTTAAATACCACAATACGGTCATAGTATGAGCGCAACATCCTACTGTACGATTTCCCACTAAGCAAGTACAATAATGAGCAATGACGCTCTCTAAAGAGTTTGCCCTATGTTGCTCTCTACTTATTAATAAATATGTGTAATAAATCCTGCTACTCACATGTCTCGATTTAATTCTAGCCCTTACTAGATAATTATTTTGACCTAATATTAAGGGCAAATCTTCTTCTAATAACTCATTGCTTATTTCTACACTGTAGGTACCATTTGTCCGCACGTGCTCTCCATAATAGAATCTTGCTTGTTTTAATTGGTAGGATCCTAAAGCAAATCTTCTTAATTCGATTAATGATAATCTTGGAAAATTATTTAGATGTGGAGCACTACTATTTATGCTTTGGAAAATCGTACGTCTTCTATTTATATGTTCCCTTTGAATAAACTCTGACAAATAATTTACTGTATTTAATCTTGACAGAGCAATATTTAGGTACTCCAAAGCATCAGGTCTATCGTCAATTGTAGAGTGGAACTTATTCAAAAGGGAACAAGCTATTTTGAAATCGATCATAAGATGACTCGACGCTCTATTAAAATAGTCCTGGCGAAACAATTTAAAATCTCTCTTGATTCTCCCATTGACAACCTCTACCACCCACCGGCACATAGTTACACATCTAGATTTATTAGCCTGCTGGGTGGTTAATTGATGTTCGTTTTCGGATAAAGACTCTGGCATGTGAGTTTTATAATTATAACTTTCTAACTCAGGAATCACATCCCTAAAACCTCGATCCAAAATGAATACATCACCAGGTCTGAAAAATGAACGTATAGGACTATTTTCAGTAGCAAACAAGGTACTCATAATTGATGAGTCATTTTTTGTGGCTTCATATGGCCCTACACACTCTAAAATATATCCATCGCAGCAAACAAATAAAAACGGTTTAACAATGTTGGCATATTTATGCAGACTATACGTTTTTTTTTGATAAGAGTAATTACTGCTGCTTTGCACAAAAACATATGTGCCATCACATATTACAATCGCAGGTTTAACATCTGAAGCCATGTTGGCATCTCCAAAAAAGCCCTCTGGAATGATTCTATTCCGTGATGCTACATTTTGGATAGTAATGTGGTTTATTCCTAAATGACTAGAAACAAATTGTTCATTTAAACAATTTCTCACAATATTCATTTTTCTTTCTAATGTGGATCTTGGTATTTTAAAAAGAGTTGATAATCTTTGATTACTGTCACCTGTTCTGAGTTTCACTAAGAATATACTCAGAGCAACAGAAGGATTTGGAAAGTGATTATATAACATAGGGTTACAATTTAGTAGTTCATTGAATTGCTCTGCAGTAAGTCCTAACCAATAATGGCATAAATAAGAATCCATTGAGTTTATGTCATTGAAGTCTAACTGTCTCTCAGTAGCTTTTTCAAGTTTTGTGAAAATATCATCTACTTGAAATCCAGTAAAATCTGAATATGGGGCTTCTAGTTCATTCCAACTATTGCTATTTAAATGATATCTACAGATTCTTGCAGTGAATGGTATATACAGTTTATGATTTAACAACAGAACTTCCTTTATAGCACCTGGTACCAAAAGACGTTCAGTATTTTCACAACCAATGAATAGGCAATGACGTGAACTTGCAGAAACCCGTTTATACTTAAGTGAGTTAATTTTTGAAAGTGATTGACTTAATTGTTGTTCCTGACGCGGTGGAACAGGCAGTGGTAATGGAGGTGGTATAGGAATCACAGCATCTGCAATGATGTTACTGCCCATGTTATCAGATACTGGTGCAGACTCCACAGTGGGTTGGTCAGCAACGGTTTGCCTCTGTACTACTCTTGATGCAGCCTCCCAACAAGGATGACAAACTCGTTCCAAATGCAAGACCTAAAAACAAAAATATTATAGATATACTAAACATTGTTATTCAATTACTAAGTACATTAAGTTTAAATAAATAAATAAGATTAAACACTTACGTGATGAGCTGGTGTCCATCTTAGTATAACATTCCTTTGAGGACAATCTTGACTAACTCTGTGAGTTCTGCGACTTGCAATTGAAAAGCCACACGCAAAACATATGTTTAGGTGTCCAAGAGCAGGGGATACAAGGGATAGACTTGTGTTAGATGATGTCCGGTTTTCTAATAATACAAAACATTCTGCACACAGGATGTCATCAGAAGATATCTGAAAAGATAACAAAAAAAAAAATCTGAATTCCTAAGTATAATAGAATACATGATATATGACATGAATATATGACATTTTGTTTTTAAATTAAAATAAATGTATGATAACGTTAAAAGTTCAAGTATGCACACAAAAATCTTACTTTTTACACTATGCCATCTTTTGCTATTGTGTGCACAACGGCTTAATAAACTAAGGACACGCAGAAAGCTGATGTCTTTTCATAGAAAGCACACTTCTTACATTGTTTAAAACTAATTGGAAGTTAGCTGCCTGAATATTTGCCTGTTTTGTCAGACGATGACTCCTTGATTGACAGGTAGGCATCGTAAGTATTTTTATATAAATATTGTAAATGTCATATAAACTTACCAATGTAGGTGTTACCCAGGATCTCAGAAGGATAAGCATTGCTTCAAATAATTCTTCGATTTGACGTCTACGAAGATTAGGCGCCAGACGTAAAGAGCAATTGACACAACGGCGAGACAAAGACTAGTTTACCCGATCTCTACCAGGTGCAGACATTTTTCAGGAGTAAAACCAGAATATAAGGCTAAAAACGAGTCAATTTGCTTACTTATCACTAAAACAGAGTCCAAAGCTCACTTAAACTAAAAAAGAGTCAATTTGCTCACTTATCACTAAAAGAGTCCAATATCTCAAAACAAACCCACTGTTTACTCAAATTGTAACGATAAGAAGTAAATACGGAGGAATAAATTCGACTCTACGCAAAACGACCGGCACGAAAACAATTTGAATGATGTATTGATTTGACAGATTAATCTGTTTAGTCTCGCCTCGCGTTCCGAGTTACGACAAAATCGATGTAAGCGCGGCAAACAATCCTGTAGAGCGAGGAGCGGTAGCGATTTCTTGACGGACGCGCTAACTGCGATGTTATTGTGATTCCGAACGCGGGGTAGGTGTGGCCATGTTAAATATTTTGTTCTTTGATTTACCAAATTGATTTAATAAAAGTAATATCATTTAACTATTGTGGTGTGACCGTTTTGTAGTTTTAGTTTTGTGGTAACTTTCGTTAGTGTTGATATTTTGCTGTTTGTGCAACAGTTGTAAACAGTTTTTCTTTCTTTTTTTCTTGCTTTTTATTTACATAATTAAAGAGATACTTTTGCATATGATTTATATTCTTTATTAAAAGTGAATAACAATTTCAAATCGAAGATAGAAGTTTAGTGAAATATAATTACAACACAAAGCTGCGATGTTTGATGTAAATAATTTAATGCAGCTAGGGTACAGTTTTGCACTAAAATATGCTCAATCGAGTTTTTAAAATAAAATTACCACAAAAAAAAATGGCAGGGTCTTTGATGACACGCTTTGCTCGTTCACTAGACCCATCATCCCTTTCAAACGTAACCTATCCGAGTCGGGATGCTTGGGGCATCTCCCTCAATAATTGTAAAAAGTTCAATAATTGGTACATAATTAGTATTTTTAGTTTGATGCACAGTCTAAAATATCTCTTTTAATTGCAATTAGCTTTCGATTTGAATGGAGAGTTTTAATTTTAAGCTTATGTTTGTTCTTACAAGAGCAATGTGCAAGTTCCTATTTTATTTAGATCTTTCATTATCATAGAAAGCCCACATTAATTATATCTCCAAACATCGATTATGATATCATCAAACGTTAATTTTTAAACGATATAGCCGGTTTTAGTTGGCCATATTCTCATGAAATGCAACTAATTCATGAAATGGCTAGTCAAATCATAAAGTGATCAATTCTACGATCTGACCACGACATATATATCCTCAGATTATATTTCCTTCGTGTTTTAGTTTATTTAGTACCTATTTCTATTTTTTTTTATTTTAGCTCGCCTGTTGCCTATTTTGATCGGCGATTTGAATATACGTCTAATCAGTTACATGAGACCTAGATTATGACCGGAGAAAAGCTATTGTAAACATCTCCAGTACTTTTAGTCGGCGGAATAGTAATATATCGATATTTTCAATCGATAACTACCATTTAATTTACATAATCTGTCTTTATCTGGCAACATTCAGGTTAAGTTTTAATGGCGGAGATAGCTTAGATTCAATAAAATAATTATTAATTATGGTTTCTAGTGCTAGGGTGAAAGAGATGTTGATGAAATAAAATTGGACTTATAAAATTACGACTTAATTTTTGAGAAGTAAATGTTCTCCGCCCGGCACTGCAAATAAGGGGCCCATCGGCGGTCAATCTCCTTTGGCATAAAGCAAGGTCACACAGCACAAGTATAGGAAAAAATATGAAAACTGTAAATTTTTAATTACGTCACAGAAAGAAACTTCGTAACTCATTCGGGAATTGAACTGTTTTCATAAGTAAGCTTGTACGGAATCCTCACAGCGCAAGTCCTCACTCGCATATAACCGGTTTTTCCTGTTGAGGTGCGGAACCCTAAAAAGAACACTCAAATATTTGAATATAGCAAAAACTATAATATACTGCCTTGTTTATAATATAAATATAGGTTAAAAACAAATATACCAAACTGTTTAAGATTCAAAATTAAACGATATTAATCGCGTATTTTAAAAGAATTTTCTTTGCAACCAGTGATCGAATAGTGCATATCTTCACTTCATTTGTGGATCGTTTTTTTTTTAATTATACACCTTAACATCAATAAAATAAGGTTGATTATAGTCTGTGTTAGTGAAGTACGGAGAAGGAAAAAATATATGCCCAATATATTTTTTTAAAGTAATAATACGGAACTTAGTTTAATTTGAATTAGCTCCGTTAGATGGATTTAATGAGCAAATATACTTTGATGGATTATTTATTAATGGTTTAAAAAATTTGAAAATTTCTCGGCCAGTGTGTTGATCAGTATTTTAAGAATCAATTATAGATTCTTACGTGAAAAACATAATTAAATCTTAGTTCTTTGTACAGAGTCAATTTAAAAATTAATGACTCCTGTAGATCAGCTGGATAGAAAATAATTTATTTTCAAGGCAACATTAAGTAACGAGGTCTTGAATAAAATGCTGTGTCATTTTAACCCTATATTATAATAGAGTCTTGATCTTTAAGTCAAGAGTGAATAGGTTACTTCTAGGTAAGCGCACTCCATTGTCGACCGCATTTTCGCTTTCCATCAGGTGAGATAAATTTATAAAGAATTTAAAAAAAAGAGTTTTTCAATTGATACGCTCAAACTTAGCCAATATGGCAGGTATACTTAGTTAGTTTTAACTTTTTATCAATTTTTATATAGCCTACTAGGTAACGGCCCCAACTTACGAATTGTAAACCCAACCAGGGGCATTACTTTGTGTAATATTTCATCACTAGTGGTTTCAAAACGGTGATGGAAAATATCGTGAGGATGCCGGTTAGCATGTCCTAGAACCAAAAATTCGAAGACATGTGACAATCGCCAACCCGCACTGGGCCCGCGTGGTGGATTACGGCCCATTTCCTCCTCTCTCAATAGTTGTTCCAGGTCTGGATGACTTGTGTATGTGTGTCGACATGTTCGTTATCGCACCACGACATAGAAGTATTTACCAGTATAGAGCAAAGTTAAAAAGAAATACTGTCTGAACCGAAAAATCCGTCAGTTCGACTAACGTCCCGTGTGTTGCGATTCAATTCCCATTCGCATTTCATCGAGAACGTGTGACTTAACGCCACTCGACTATTTTCTAAAATCTGGTATTACCGCGTGAAATCTGGTATTTCTTTACCAATCAACCACTGAGCAGTGGTGGCCGAGTGGTAACGGCCCCGACTTACAATTTGTAAGTTTCGGGTTCAAATCCAGCCAGGCGCATTACTTTGTGTAATTTATTTCATCACCACTGCTCTCAAAACGGTGAAGGAAAACATCGTGAGGCAACCGGCATGGCCTAGAACCAAAAATTCAAAGACATGTGACATCCACCAACCCGCACTGGGCCCGCGTGGTGGATTATTGCCCATTCCCTCTCCTAGAGAGGAGGCCTGAGTCTCAACAGTGGGAATATTATAAGGCCAACTATGCTATGCAACCACTGGGGAATGTCGCCTTGAGGCACTAAACCACTACCAGAGGCAAGTACCGCTAGGCTCTCAACATCACATCTCACATTATCACTTAAATTTTTGTTTCATTCAATTTAAAACTTCCAATAATACTTTTCCGAAGAATACATCCATTTTCTTTTTTTTTCTTTTTTTATTTATAGAGGCTTTAGCGCATAGCGTATGTTAGTCCCATCGTATCCTAAACAATTATACGTACATCACAAAACATGGGCCATGAATTCGACCAAATCTTTCGCATTGTCACTATTTGGTTGGGATAGAATGTTATGGAACATGCCTACATCAGTTCTGTTTAAATTCAGAGATCTTATCTAATTATTTTTTTACTGGACTCATATTGGACACATTCCATCAATAAATGTTGTAGGTCCTCGACATCCATTTTCTTACATTCCGCGTTATTTTGCAGCCTGATAAAAACACTGTCACAATAAGTTTCCTTTTAAGGAGTGGTTAAAATAAAATAAAAAAGGTCTTACATTTAAAGGTCGACTGGCCTGTTGGTCTAGTAGTTAGTGGCCCTGACTGCTATGCCGGAGGTCGTGGGTTCAATTCCCACCCAGGACAAATGTTTGTGTGATAAGCACAATCATTTGTTCTGTGTCTGGGTGTAATTTATCTATAATATGTATGTATTTAGACATATTTAAGTAAGTTTATCAGTTGTCTAGTATTCATAACACAAGCTCTGCTTAGCTTGGGACAAGACCGCGTTGTGTGTTAGTTGTGGAATATTATATTATATTATTTGTACCTCAAAATTATCTGTCCCTCAGTAGAATTTTTCCAAGTTTGTACTGTGGGTATGTTTGCTAACACATATCCTTATATACACAAACAGAAACCCCGGAACTACTATAGGTTGGTCAAATATTTGGTCGGTCCGGAAATCGGTCGCAGGATCCGACACTGGCAAAACTCTCTGCCACTCAACGTTTCGTGTTGGTACAACACAACTGTTGTTGGTACATTATTTCACACGGATGAAAACAGAGGTTTATATGATAGCAAAATAAATTTAAGAAAATAAAAAACCCGTCTGCGTAAAAAAAAACTTTTAATTAAAAACTGATTTGGATTGAACTGGAATGAGGATATCCGCAGGAGAACCAAGGTAACCGACATAGCACGAAAAATCGCCAAATTTAAGTGGCAATGAGCAGGGCACATTGCTCGCAGAACGGATGGACGTTGGGGCTGAAAGGTTCTGGAATGGCGACCACGTACCGGAAGACGTAGCGTTGGAAAGCCACCTACAAGGTAGACCGATGACCTGGTAATAGTTGCGGGAGTCGGATGGATGCAAGACGCACAAGACCGTTCATTGTGGTGACACTTGGGGGAGGCCTATGTCCAGCAGTGGACGTCTTTCATCTGAAATGTTGATGATGATGATGATGATGACGAAAAACTGAAAATAGAAATACAAGTCGATCCAGAAGTGTAGAAAGCAATTTTTTCTTATTTTAAACTATAGCGTCTGACAGTCGTCATGTAGGATTTATTTTTTAACGTCACCTATCTAAAAACACTTGGGTTATCAAGTCGAATCTAACGACATACTAATCATATAACTGCATTCAAATGTTTGGGAAATATGAAGTAATATTTTTTATTATAATAACATGCATACATACAAGATGTACGCGACAAACATAACCCTTCTTGGCATTAGAATAAAAACAAAACAATTATAATGGGTTGTCTTGTCCATCAAGGTGGTATTTGCCTGACAATATTGGATAAATAAAAATTTACAGCTGAGAGTAGACACGTTATCGTACAACATTAACAACCTTTTCGTGCAATTTATCAAGGAAGGTGTTGGAAAGCCTCTCACAAGGTGGACCGATGGCCTACTGAGGGTTGTGGAACTTCGATGGACAAGCACCTCCTCCTTGCGTCGTACTCCTCAATGCTGAGGGTCGTGACCCTGCTTCATCACTTTCATTCGAACGATATTCCTTCATCAGTTTCTGTCTCTGGCGGTGTGAAGGGCATTGTATAGCGTAGAGTCAAGAGCGTTGCGGATCTTGTCAGACCGACGTATTGGGCTGCGTCCATGAGGCCTTTTTCCATCCGCTTTACCAGTCACGGTCAGCCTTTCGAGGTTGCCACTATCTTTCCTTGCAATGTGACCGAAGTATTTTAGAATTTTGTGTAGACACTCTGACGATAA
Source organism: Mythimna vitellina (assembly GCA_949316375.1). Classification (NCBI taxonomy): domain Eukaryota; kingdom Metazoa; phylum Arthropoda; class Insecta; order Lepidoptera; family Noctuidae; genus Mythimna; species Mythimna vitellina. The sequence continues at coordinate 19,865,636 of OX438702.1, read as the reverse complement.
CCGCGAGCACATTGGATGTAAAAACACAGGGCCGGTCATTGTGGCAAGTTTTGGGGGAGGTCCATATCCAACCGTGAACACTAGGTGCAATTATGGTGAGCCCGCCTTAACCGGAACCGAAGCCTTAACTTTGTAAAGGTTGTATGTTGGGAAATAATAGATAGAAATGTTCACCGTAAAATGTATTGATGTATGAGCACGCGCGACCGCACTTAATGCAATTTGAGTGTGAAAGCGAAACCCGGGGCCCTGGGACGAAGGCAACGAAGGAACAGGAGTGGGTTTTTAGTCAGTAAAAGTCTGACACTATCTTCCGCTCCGCCCAAGAGCGGGTTTTGTCATAAGATGATTTTCCCACCCAATAAAAAAAAACACGTGCTATTTTATTAATCATTTTGATCGTATTTTTTTTTCGGCATGGGTCGGAAATCCTCATGTACGCCCAAGCTACTTCACAGATGAGCCAGTTTGGGCAACGTCAGACTTCTACTGACTAAAACCACACTCCTGCCTTAAATTTCAACCACAGACATGACGTCATTGCCCTTGTTCGTTGGTTGTACCTACATTTCTTACTTCTGGGCAACTCCACGTGCAAGTGGCGTCACTCCTCCTCATCAGAGCACTTTTTAAAGGCTGATAAGCTATCAGGCCGAAGCGATACGCCGGTATTGTGATCGTTTGGCGTAGACGCCAAAAGTGATGATTTGGTTAAATGCCGGTTCGCGGTACATTCTTTCAGAGACGGAGGGGTCATGTAACTTCATAGACCACCGATTTATTTGTCGACCTTGTTAACCGTTGTTTAACTTTGAAGACCAACCATTTTTTTTGAAGCGCGTAATCATCTAATGACTTCTCGCGCTCTTGGATGTAGCGAGAAGGCGTGTCAGATGATTTTTGCAAAACCACACCTACGTTCCTTTAGTTACCATTTGCGTTCTAGAACCGTGAGTATCCTTTTTAGAAGCCTTCCCATGGTCCTAGCAGGCATCGGCCCTATTAGGACCCTAAGATTGAGATCTCTTTGAGACGCGCGTGGAACACTTCGCGCTTTCGATAATTCGAGCTTGGTCCTTATAAGACGAGCGGACGGCGAAGTACCCATTGCTCGTCGTCCGCAAGCCTGCGCCTACGGAAGATTGACCCTTGCGACTGTTTTAACTTCGAGCACAGGCGCAGAGTAGCCAGCCTTTCGGTATTTTACAGGTTACATTTTGGAGAGTGTGCGCGGGAATTGCATGACTTGATTCCGCCATCTCCTTTCTACCATCGGACAACCCGACGAACAGCGAGGATCCATCCTTACGTTGTTGAAACTTCAACGGTCCGGACTAAGCGTTTCGCTTCGTCGTTTATACCGCGTACATCGAAGGACTGGAACAATTTGCCTGCTGCGGTCTTCCCGTCCAGTTATAATTTAGGTGTCTTCAAGGCTAGAGTGAATAGGCTCTTAATAAACTGGTGCGCCTGACCATCAATGATTGCATCTCCGCTTACCATCAGGTGGGATCGCAGTCAAGCACTGGTTTAAATAAATTAAAAAAAAAAAAAAAAAACTTAGCAACGAGCCACGAGAGAAGTTTTACACTATTACAACCACATAAATAAATATTAGTTCATTTCCCAACCAACTAGAGTTCACAGTATTCACCATTTACAGTTGGCTTATAAACCGCTAATTAATTACTATTTCACTATTAATTGCCACTATTCATATAACCACAATACGTTATACTATCATAGTTAATTGGGTCGTTCCATCGTTGGTTTTGTAATATGGAATAAAGGGAATTGTTTAGAGAAAATTGAACTTTGTTACGAACGTATCCGTAAATTATTAATGTCAACGTGTGATGAAATTGTTCATGAAATATCCTACAAATTGTTATCATCTAGAGTTTGGAAGTTTGTCCACGTCGTCGACGGCGCGTAGTGTTCCACGCACGCCTCGAGGAGATGTCAGCAAAACCGTAAGGGTACAGGGTCGATGCTTGCTGGGGCCATGGGTTGTGCGAAACAGAACCCCGAGGCCTTGGAACGAAAGCAAAGAAGGGACAGGTAAGGGTTTTAGTCAGTAAAAGTCTGACACTTCCGCTCCGCTCAAGGGCGGGAGATATCAATGGATGATTCCCCACCTAAAAAGAACTGAGCAAGTGCGAGTCGGACTCGCTAGAGTTTGGATGTTGGCCGTGTGATGCTTCTGTATCGAGGTAAGCCATTGTGTTCCTGTGTCTGATTTCTTTTTGGTCGTGTTGGATTGCAGCCCTAATAGACAATCCCCCGCTGGCTAGTTTCCGCAAAAATTGGCGGCCATGTCAAAAAATCATTTTCTACTTAAACGTTTGCGACTCGTTTTTTTCTTGCATTCCATCCTGTTACTCATCACGCTATCACCTATCCCTTATATTTCATATCACTTCTCACACAATCCATTCATCTTTTCTTTGATCTCCCTCTTCCTTTCCATCCATCCACATGTATACTCATAACTCTTTTAGTAACCTTTTCAAGTTTTCATTCAAACATACTTACAAACTTCCTCTAATATACTCATTTCTCACTTTATCCATTCTCGTCACAACACACATCCATCTCAACATTCTCATCTCCGCTACATGTAATCTTTTTATATCCGTCTTTTTGGCTGCCCCATATTCTATGATCCATACAGTATGACAAGTATTATCACGGACTTGTAGATTTTGCCCTTCAACTTCAGTAGTATTATCATTTCAACCGAAATACGTCCACTTTTGAACATAGGCCTCCCCCAAGCGTATCCACAACGACCGATCCTGTATGTCTCGCATCCACCGCATTCCTGCGACTCTCACCAGATCGTCGGTCCACCTTGTGGGAGGCCTTCCAATGTTGCATTTTCATCCATTCTAGCAATGTGCCCTGCCCACTGCCACGTTAGTTTGGCGATTCTTCGGGGTATGTCGGCGACCTTGGTTCTCCTGGGGATATATTTTCTTCCTTATGCGACCACGCCAGGAAACTCCGAACCCTTTTCATTGCCCTTTGGGTAATTGTAAGTCTTCTGATGAGGCCATATGTCATCACTGGCAACACGCAATGGTCATAGACTTTCGTCTTGAGACACTGTAGTATGTTGGACGAGAAGATACCGCGCAGCTTCCCGAATGCTTCCCAGCCGAGTCGAATTCGACGATCGACCTCTTTCTCAAAGTTAGCCTAACTGGATTGTCAACTTGAACATCCGACACAAAATTGAATTAAATTATTGCTCATTATTTTATACTGCAACGAACTTATCTATATCTGACCGTGCATGCAGAAAACAAACCGTTTGCTAGCTTCCTTTGTTTACGTCAGATAGCATTTTCCACTGCTAATTCAAGAAAAAGAAACCACTCTCCGTAGATAATTACCTTGCAACTTTAAAAGCACGGTTTACAATTGAAAAGGCACCAACAGTTGTTTCAGATAAACATAAGTTATTGCCTGCAGCCGGCCAACAAGGCTTTACTCCAGAATATATATGCGCTCTGTTTTAGAACAGGGAAATGCATGCAGAGGATGCGGTATAGAAATATTTGCTGGTTAGACCGGATGGACAGCGGTTTTACGGTCCGTTTATTTCATGAATTGGACTTCTTTTTAGTAGATGTGACTCGAATTGTTTTTAAAATATATGCGGATTTCTGTTGTGACGCTAGGATAAAGGGTTTTGGGCATACAGAGAAAGAGCGTGTAACAAGCTTTGCTCTTTTGATGTGTGTCCAATTCAATTATTTTTACTTTTTAATTTATACATATAAATTGTAAGGTATTTTATAGGAATCGTGGAAAAGTATGTAAAGTCCAGCAAACTTCACAACAAATTTTAACATGATGCCTTGAAGTTTTGAGTATTTGATGCAGCCTACCCAAATGTCCTTTCTTTGGTCTTATTACGTCAAGTCGTTGAGCTCCTTAGTAGTCCTAAGTTTGAGCTACACGAATACTGACAAATGCCGACATTGACTGGACAGGTCCACTCAAATTTGTGTGGTTTTTTTCTTCAAAAGACCGATTTCATGGTCAATTGTGAACCGATTTTGAAAATTGTTTTGTGTGCCAATTGAGGACCGATTTAAAAAAAAAGAGAAATCACTAAAATCATCATCTTCCTGCCCTTGTCCCATCTTATTTGGAGTCGGCGCAACACGTTTTTTTCTCCCATTCTGTCCTGTCAAAAGTCATACTATTACTAACTTCCTTTTCTTTCATATCACTGTTCACACAATCCATCCATCTTTTCTTTGGCCTCCCTCTCCCTCTCCACCCATCCACATGTAAACTCATAACTCTTTTAGTAACATGTGTTTCATCTCTCCTCTTTACATGACCATACCAAGACAAACGATTCCCCTTCAACTTTTCAGTCACTGGCGCCACTTTCAAACTTCCTCTAATATATTCATTTCTTACTTTATCCATTCTCGTCACACCACACATCCATCTCAACATTCTCATCTCCGCTACGTGCAATCTTTTTTCATGAGTCTTTTTCACAGCCCAACATTCTGATCCATACAGTATGACAGGTCTTATCACGGACTTGTAGATTTTACCCTTCAACTTGAGGAGCATCCGTGGGTCACAAGTTGTTCCAGTGACCTGTCGCCATTTCATCCATCCTGTATTGGTCCGATGTGATACGTCTCGGTCTACCTCGCCATCTCCTTGGATAAGCGACCCGAGGTACCGAAAGTCGGAGCAGATTGGTATGGGCGTTCCAGCGAGAGCTAAGGGCATAGGACCGGAGAGACCACCGAAATCGCAGAACAAGTATTCCGTTTTGGTTCTACTCAATTTCAGGCCAACACTCTCCAGTCTGTGCCACCACACCTCCAATCTGTTCTGGACCTCTAGGCCACTCTCGGTAACCAACACAATGTCATCGGCAAACAGCATACACCAGGGAGCCTCTTCCTGAATGTCCGACGTCAGAGCGTCCATTATCATCAGGAAGAGGTAAGGGCTGAGAGCCGACCCTTGATGTAAGCCGACAGCCACATTGAAGCTGCCAGTGGTGCCCACTGTAGACCGGACTTGGGTACTGTATCGACTGTACATCGCTCGGATCAACTGCACATACTTCCCAGGCACACCTTTCTTCTTAAGGGCCCACCACAGAACCTCACGAGGTACCCGGTCGTATGCCTTTTCGAGGTCGATGAATACCATGTGCAAGTTTTTATGCGCACCCCTGTATTTCTCGCACAGCTGGCGTATAGAAAAAATGGCATCCGTTGTACCCCGACCAGGCAAAAAACCGAATTGGTTCTGTGAAATTTCACTCTCTTCTCTCAGTCTTCTTTCAATAACTTTCTCCCAGGTTTTCATAGTATGTGACATTAGCTTTATTCCTCTATAATTGTTGCATTCAAGCACATCACTCTTGTTTTTAAAGATGGGCACCAGGGAACTGTTGCACCACTCATCAGGTATGGCTTCTTCCCGCAACAACTTATTGAAGAACAAAGCCAGCCACATCCATCCATCCACTCGCAGCAACTTCCACACTTCAACTGGTATTCCGTCTGGACCAATTGCCTTACCATTCTTCATTCCATTTACAGCTATCCTGACTTCATCCATACCAATCATTTTCACTAAACCCATATTCACTGGTTTGCTCTCTAAAATCCCATTCCAGTTATTTTCCTCATTCATCAGTCTTTCAAAATAGTCCTTCCACCTCTCTTTGATTTTTTCATCTTCTGATAGAATCATAGAGAAATCACTAAAATGTGCAAAATAAATTTAATTTCGGAAGTCGGTGTTAAATAACGAATATACAAAACTATTATAAAAACACCGACTTCCGAAATTAAAGTTATTTTGCACTGTTAGGTGTTTTTTTTTTTACATTGAAGTCAGTTGTATTTTTGTTTTTGTAAAAATTTTTTTAGCTACTTGATTGTTGGGTCATCTTAACTAATCTTAACAATTGTGAAGAGGCAAACTATATCTTTGTGTGTAAGACGTAATCTCTGGAGGTTTCGGATCAATTACAAAAATTTCTTCTGTGATAAAAAAGTGTACCTTTCCATCACTAAAGGCATTTTTGTAAATATTGCTAAGTCTTATAAATTTCTTTGCGTGATCACATCTGAAATGAAGACATCCGCTGGAGAACCAAGGTTACCGACATAGTTCAAAGAACCGCCAAACTTAAGTGGTAGAGCGCATTGCTCGCAGAACTGATGTTCGATTATAACGAAAGGTTTTGGAATTACAATCACGTACCGGAAAACGCAACGTTGGAAGGCCTCCCACAAGGTGCGGATGACCTGGTGCGGGTTCCGGGAATCCGATGGATGCGAGATGTACTGGACCAGTCGTTATAGTGATACTTAGGGGAAACAAATGTCCAACAGTAGCAGGAAAACGCAGCGTTGGAAAGCCTCCCCCACAAGGTGGACCGACGACCTGGTGAGAGTCGCGGGAATGCGGTGGATGCGAAACGCACAGGATCGATCGTTGTGGAGACGTTTGGGTGAGCCCTATATCCAACAGTGGACGTCTTTCGGTTGAAATGATGATGATGCTCAAGTCTAAGGGCAAAATCTACAAGTCCGTGATAATACCTGTCATACTGTATGGATCATGGAATATGGGGCTGCCAAAAAGACAGATAAAAAGATTACACGTAGCGGTGATGAGAATGTTAAGATGGATATGTGGTGTGACGAGAATGGTAATGAAATGATGATAATGATATATTATTGGCTACTTTTATATCACGGTACCTTGAGATTCAGACTTCCACTGAAAAATTCTTGGTGGAATACTCCCAATAACACTTTCCCCGTTCCAGAAATCGAACCCAAAAACCACGTTCCCTTATAACCATTAGGCCAACGAGGCAGTACAGTAAATTCAAATTGTTTTTATTTTTATCACATGCAGCCAGAACTTGGTCCACAAAATTCCACGTTTATGCTTTCACCAGTAGTTTTTTTTGGCCGGTTGTTGTGCTCCCAGTTTTAACCCAAACCCCCACTTTTAATGGATACCCCCAAACACTAATTTAGTCTCGTTGTTCTGTGAAAAATGGAATCAACTCGCGTTTTTCTGTTTTTTATTAAAATTCCCTGTTTTGTGTATCCAGCGTTTTGTACAGTTCTATATTTGTCTTTAATTTTCAGTTTTTCTTCCGACACTCAAAATTTTTATGAATACCTTTTGGTTACCTGCTAGCTATTTTTCACATGGAATTTAGGTTTAATCTACACCCCTATTTTTTAATTAGTAAAGTTACTGATCATATTTTTGTAGTCAAAAGTAAAAAACGTAAACCCATAATTGTGCAAGAAACCTTTGACATAATTGGTAAATTTATAATAGAATCAATCATTCATAACCATTGCTATTAGAAAATATTACGCGCAGTGTTTTTCCATTTCGATCGTCATTTATTCATTCAATATCCCTTACAATATTTCCATGAATTGGGAGACCTTTTGGGATTTAAAGGAACGCCACTAGGTTTGCTGTTTACGAATATTATTTATTGAGACTTAACCCCCTCGAGCGCCGATTCAACAATTCTATACAACTTGAATGACCTTAAAAAATGCTTAATTGTCATTTTGTACACACGTTTGTACGATTTTTTTTAGCTAAAAAGTTCTGTTTCTATATCTTTGTTTCTCCTAGAAAAATCCAGTAAAAGTGTTTTTTTTTTTGTGATTTTCCTAAAAACGCGTAATTACGTAATAATAATACCCCGAGGCACCCGAGGAGTTAAATAATAATAAGACCTTTTCTAATTAGCCCTTTAAATATTTGTACTAATTAAAAATTAGTTGTGTATACTTCATAATAGTCATGGACATTATAATAGACTACACTATTGTCATCATCAGCTCTAAGGGCCTTTTCCCAAATATCTTGGGGTCGGCTTCCAGTCTTACCGGATACGGCTGAATACCCATGTTTTACATGGAGCGACTGCCTATCAGACCTCCACAATCCAGTTTCTGAGATACACGATGCTCCTTGGATAGACTGATGGTCAGACTTTTTAGCATCTCCGAGACCAACGGCTAAAAGCTAATCTACGAAATTATGTGACCGTTTCCACTGATACTAAACTATATAGCGGGACGAGTAAGATGTCATCATCATCATCATTTCAGCCGAAAGACGTCCACTGTTGGACATAGGTCTCCCCCAAATGTCGCCACGAGGACCGGTCCTGTGCGTCTCGCATCCATCGGATTCCCGCGACTCTCACTAGCTCATCGATCCACCTTATGGGAGGCCTTCCAACGCTGCGTCTTCCGGTACGTGGTCGCCATTCCAGAACCTTTCGTCCCCATCGACCATCAGTGCTGCGAGCAATGTGCCCTGCCCACTACCACTTAAGTTTGGCGATTCTTCGCGCTATGTCCGTAACCTTGGTTCTCCTGCGGATATCCTCATTTCTGACGCGATCACGCAAGGAAACTTCGAGCATAGCCCTTTCCATTGCCCTTTGAGTAACTTTAAGCCTTCTGATGAGGCCCATTGTAAGCGACCACGTTTCGGAGCCATATGTCATCCAGTGATGAGATATGGCAACACGCACTGGTCATAGACTTTTGTCTTGAGATACTGTGGTATATTGGACGAGAAGACACCGCGCAGCTTCCTGAACGCTTCCCAGCCGAAGATGCGCGTAAGATGTACTATATATAAAAGCGTGCAAAGATAACGCCAATGCATTCAACAGAAAAGGAGACTGTCATCAATGTATTCAAACACTCCGAAGAAATTTGGTCGAAGGTACCTACATTGTTTTCTTTGTTTACATTTTGCCTCAAGCCCAGATGAATAGGGTATAGGTATAAATATACATTACTGTGAGATAGCTGTACGTGGAGATGAAAAATAATAGAATATAAAAATATCGGAAACAGGGTCCAAGCTAACGGCGTTCAGGGCTCCAAAGAGAAACGTCTTCAAAATAAGATCTAATTGAGGATCCAGATTTGGATAAGTCCAATCTATAAAAGCTCGAGCACAGGCGCAGGGTAGTCAGCCTTTCGGTATTTTATAGGTTGCATTTTGGAGAGTGTGCCCGGGAATTGCATGACTTGACTCCGCCATCTCCTTTCTACCATCAGATAACCCGACGTACGGTGGGTGTCCACCCTTACGTTGTTTAAACTTCAACGGTACGACTAAGCATTTCGCTTCGTCGTTTATACCACGTACATTGTAGGACTGGAACAATTTGCCTGCTGCGGTCTACTCGTCCAACTATAATTTAGGTGTCTTCAAGGCAAGAAAGAATAGGCTCTTAATAAACTAGTACGCCTCACCATCAATGATTGCATCACTGCTTACCATCAGGTGGGATCGCAGTCAAGCACTCATTGATGTAACTAACTACTGTGAAAAATGTGGAATAGAAACTTGACTAATAGCTATGAAGGATTCATACCTAAAACCTCGTATTTTCAAGTATCAAGACGTGCCAATTAACTACATCATGTCTGTACACCCTAGAGCGTACAGCCGTGAAGATGCGGCTGCTATATAGATGACGTGTTTGCAAAATAAACGACTCGTGTCTCTTCTGTTGTTCTAAGGCCCCTCTGTTTACTCTGAGTAAATATTAGCAGACTAACGTATCGCGAACCTACACGGGTGGTTGGAGGAAATGTGTATGAAAATGACGTCACTTCTAGAACTTCTAAACTAGTTGGGCGTTACACAAAGATGTTCTTACACAGATATCTAGAAATAGAAAGAAAAAACTGGCCAAGTGTAAATTGTACTCGCACACGAAGGGTCCCGTACTACAATTATAATATTAAAATCGAGCCGTATACCAACCCTCACTGGGCCCGTGTGGTGGATTACGGCCCATTTACTCTCCTAGAGAGGAGGCCTGAGTCCCAGCAGTGGGAACATTATAAGGCTGATTATGCTGATATATATAAAAAAGGCGACCTGCTTTAATGTTTTATTTCATTTTAATTTTATTATTTGTTGTTGTAGCGGCAATAGAAATACACCTGTCAAAATTCCGTTGACCATATCATCGTTTACCATCAGGTGAGATACTGGCAAGCCTATTAATAATAATAATAAAAAAAAAAAACTTTTATGGTTTATGAGACAAAGAGTGTCATCGGGCAGACAGACGGATGGTTGGACAGCGGAAGCTTAGCAATAGGGTCCCGTTGGCACACATCGGGTAACGGAACTCTAAAAATGACTACGTGATTTTTAATTTTCAATCGTAATCGCTAATACAATAACCAGCCACATGGATGTATCTCCAAAGTTAGTCGACACTTGCTGAGGTTGCCTGCAGCTTAACATACCGAGATTCCTCCGCGCCTCGAAAAGCACGTTGAGCTGTTGGTTCTGGCTGTCCTTTGTAGACCTTTGACAGTCTTCTCGAAAATCTGATTCCAGTTTTACCAATAGGTACAGTGTTAGCCATTACTGGATTGTGGAGGTCAGATAGTCAGTCACTCCATGTAAAATACTAGTAATTAGTTGCATACCGTTAAACAGTAAGTCGAGTTCAACATAGTTTTTTTTTTTTATTTGGTGCGAAAATCACCTTATGACAAATCCCGCTCTTGGGCGGAGCGAGAGATAGTATCAGACCTTTACTGACTAAAAACTCACTCCTGTTCCTTCTTTGCCTTCGTCCCAGGGCCCTGGGTTTCGCTTTCACACTACCCGTGGCCCCAGCAGGCTTCGACCCTGCTGGGCCCCTAAGATTTGCTGACATCCCCTTGAAGCGCGCGTGGAAAAGTACGCGCCGTCGACGACTTGGGGTCGATCCGGACGGTTACCGAATGGTCGGACGGCGAGCCAACCATTGCTCGCCGTCCGCAAGCCCGCGCTTAGTCCAACATAGCTGGATAAACTCTGGACAAATTGACTGCTGATAAAATGTCGCCTTTTCTAAGTCTTCTGGTACTTCAAGATCATTCGTAAAAAAACTTAAATAGATATACACGTGATTTTGAACTTGAGTGTATAAAATTATTAGTTATCCAGGGGCCCTTTATTTTATTTTTTTTCGGTGGGAAAATCATCTTATGACATCCCCGCTCTTGGGCGGATCGGGACATAGTGTCAGACTTTTACTGACTAAAAACCCACTCCTGTTCCTTCGTTGCCTTTCGTACCAGGGCCGAGTCTTCCTTTCAAAATCAGACCCTTGGCCCCAGTAGGCTTCGACCCTGCTGGGCAGCTTGGCTTGCTACAGTTGCTGACATCTCAGTATGCGCCACCGACGACTTGGACTCGGTCCGGACGGTTACCGGACGGTTGAACGGTGAGCCACCCATTGCTCGCCGTCCGCAAGCCCGCGCCTACGGTGGCCGGAAATCGGGATCGGAATCCCGACGGCGTCTGGGGCATGAGGACCGTTGCCTCATGCAATCGGCCGCCTCCTTTGCATCCAGGGGACCTTTAAGATTTCTATGTCATATCTGTATGATGTGTAAATATCGCAGCCATTGAAGCACTGGAAAAATTTGCCTGCTGTGGACTTCCCATCCGGTTATAATTAAGCTACCTTCAAGGCTAGAGTGAATAGACTCTTAATAAAGTAGTGCTCTTCAGCATCAATGATTGCATCACTGCTTACCATCAGATGGGATCGCACTAATAAACAGTCCTATTTAGCTAGCCGCCCAAACAATATGCAGCCATTCAATCAAGCAACTAGGCAAATTACTTGAAACGACGATTTTAATAACTTACCTTATGAATTGCGTTCCGTTGGAAAAGTCGGCCATAAAGAAGATAAACCGAAAAAGCCTCTCAAGGTCACGTCATCTCCTTCGTGTTAGGTTAACATAAAAGAGGTGACGGGGGTTGCGTTTGCTCGCTCACTCGGCGTGGCTGCTATAAGCTTATTTCTTGACATAGTGTTATTATTGATAAATGATACCGAATTAGTCGGTTCGGCAAGGTACTGACCACCGTATATTTATTGGACCCAAGTACAAATATACTTTTGTTACAAACCTCAAAGCTAGGTGTAAAAAAACTGATCCCCTCCTACAGGACCCTTTTGGTAGTCCATCTCCTTAACTGATGGCGTCGCAATGAACTGTAAATATTTGCTGGCCACCCCTATGTTGAGCTTTATTAAAATAGTTCACTGGCAACGCGCTCTGAAAATGTTTGCAATGAAAAACAGATGTACCCGTTTTGTGATAGAGGTACCGAAATGACAAATGTGATTGAAAAACAAATGTCGGAATACACGTATACTATTGAGTGATTTTGATACTCGATTGGGAATTATTATTATATCTATAATAGAATAGAATAAACTTTATTGTACACCAAAATAATAACAAAACTTTTACACAAACTTAAATCTATGGGTACAAAGGCGGTCTTATCGCCCGTATGCTAGGCAAAAAGGCCTGCCTTATTCTTTCCAACTATCGCGGTTCCCCTGCGGTCGTCCCGCCATCTCCTTCATGGTTTGTTAATCGGCAATATGCATGCAATTAAGAAATATATATATATTCTACTTACTTGTATTCATTTTTATATTTACTAAATTAAATCATTTAAGCTTTAATAAACAAATATGAAAGTTTTTTTTTTTAATATATTCATCAACAACGAGATTATAAAGCTTCAAAGTTACTTATAAGAAAGAGAAGTCTGATGTGGCCTTTGACGTCAAAGTTCATCAAGCCCTTACGGCTGCCATAGAAAACATCGTTTTGACGAGAGAGACAGATATGTTTATTTAAAATTGTTACTCGCGTATGTTTCATTTGCTTTTCTACCAATTTTGATATTGTTTTCGCTGCTCATATTCTATTTTTGTACATTTATTGATGAATTGGCTAGACAACAATTTTCTTTACATACATTTTCCCTATTTGTAAGTTTATAGTCTTCAAGGAGTTCATCATAAATAAGTAAAAACTGGGCAAGTGCGATTTGGACTCACGCCCTGAGGGTTCCGTACAATCTCACTTATGTAAAAAGTTTAATTCCCGAATGGACTCTCGAAGATTTTTTCGAACTGCTAAAATTTTTTTTTTTGTGACGTAAAAACAAATTTACTGTTTTTAGATTTCTTCCTATACCTGTGCTATATAAGCCTTACTTTATACCAAATTTCAGGATTCTGGGTCAACGGGAAGTACTTTATGAATTTTGATTTCCTTGAGAGTGACGAAATATACGTTTTTTGCGACATAAACGGTTGTATCGTATTTTCCATTAACTTAAAAATTTGACTTTTTCACAGCATCAAGGGACCACAAACTTAAGTATAAGGTTTTAATTTCAACTCGATACCTCCACGCGTTCCCGAGATAAAGGATCTTGACATACAGACGAACAAAGTGATCCTTTAAGGGTTCCGTTTTTCCTTTTGAGGTACGGAACCCTAAAAATCAACAGCTGTGACAGATAGGCAAAGTGCAAGAGAGGCACGTCATTCATGTGCAGATTGCGAGTGCTAATAGCATGTTGGCCGCACTTGCGAAGGGACTGTATTGTTATATCATAATGCACTCATATATCGTCGCCCTCCCCGCTAACCGTCGTATCTCACAAACTGACGTATCTGCACTGACATTACCTACGTGTTCATAACGTTATTTCGAATAATTTCTCTCTAATCGTCGAATCTCTGTCGTTTACAGTTTAGAAGATAATCACGTATTTTGTTTTGCGTAAGTGCAAAAGGAGAGAAAATATATTCTCTTTTCCTGTCGTATGAACATACTACAGTTAGTAAGATTATTTTTATTTTCATTACGATTAAAAATGACTGAAGTATGTACATATGGCACTTAGTTAGAATTTTTTCTACGATGTTTACACAGTTTATTTTTCATTAACTTAGTATAGATCGAAGCTTTTTTACAAATATGAAGCTTATTTCCATAGCATTAAGTGAAGTCACACTGCGGTACGCATTAACCTGATTTCTAGTGCCTATCTTTAATAAATAAGACTGTCGCTTTAATCCGCAAAAAGGTAAAGCAAGTCCAATTATAGATTAATATTTTTGCAAAGACTGTGATTATGATATTAAATTACTTAACTACATATTACAAGACCCAAGAATATTACAATGATGATATTACAAGACCCAAGAATAATCATGAATAATATTAGAATAAGCATGATTAGATGTAAGCACAAGTATAGGCTTGAAATATTAAATAAATTCAATTTAGGTTGAATTTCAATTCATCTCATTAGGTACAAGTTTAAAACATGAGTACACAACTAAATAACCAAAAATGTTAAACCATTATTTTTTATAACTCCTTAAAAGTAACTTGTAACTTTAAAAGCCTACGAAAGAATTTTACTATTGCTTTTAATTAATTTATATGATATTAATAGACTTTTATTTATATTTTATACCAAATAACCACGTCATAACAGACACAAGTTATGAAACAAAGTTCTCACAGAGAGACGTATCTGTTTCAAATTAATAGAAACAAATAAATAGATACCTTAGGGCTTTAGGGTCACTACTAACTTAAAGAATAAGCCAAGAGCAATATAAAAAACTTATTAATTCATTGAAAAAGCCACAACTAACGCCACTACAGGAACATGATTGTAACGCCCGACCGAAAAACGCTTGCCCTGGAAAACTATCAATTGCTAGTTAGGACAGTTAGCAGGGAGGGTGACGATATATCATAAAACAATCCTCATTAGAATTTAATTAATTGTAAAAAAATAATTGAATTCATTTTGAATGGATTTTGTGAGAAGTGATATGAAAGAAACGCACTCCCGTTTCTTTCATAGCGTGCCGGGTGAAAGGACAGAATGGAAGAAAAAAGAGTGTTGCGCCGACCCCAAATAACACCGGACAAGGGCAGGAAGCTGATGATGAATCATAAAAAGAATAAAGCGAGAAATACACTAGACCGACGCATACGTGGACCACGCCTGATTTGTACGTAGCGACGCGTTGCGTTGCGTCGCGTAGCGTGGATCTAATGTAGCTCTGCAAGTCTAGTTGCCATATAAAATGTATGGACACCAACGCGGCCTGATTGGCGTACGTGGCCCACGTGTGCGCAATATACCTTAAAACCACGCAATAGTCGCTTCTAATATATCTCTATAGATTTAGATATAAAATGGTTATTTTTACCATATTGGTACCCAAAATAAATAATCCAAAAAAAAACTAAAATATGAAGATTAATAAAGCTAACTATCCGATCTCAGAGTTAGTCGGGACGTTTCAAAGCAAAACTCCTCGTTGAACTGTAAAAGCAATATGTCTTAGCTGAAGTTCCGGTTGCAACCAATGACGTTAAACTTCGTGAACTAATAACTTGGACAGAGTCCAGTGGACCGAGCTTTGAATATCCAATTGAACAATTGTTGGATATACTCGTACTTATAGACTAGATGCTAACACACAAATTAAATTAAAATTTTCAATTACTAAGGGCCAAACTCACCAATAAAACTAATCGCGTTTTAATGTTTGGCTCGCATAATCGCGTTTAGCCGCTGTCACTAGTGTCATTTGTAAAAAAAAAACAAAAGAAAATACAGACAAGTGACACTAGTGACAGCGCTAAACGCGATTATGCCAGCCAGATGTTAAAATGCGATTAGTTTTACTGGTGAATTCCGCCCTTATTCAAACGCCACCCGCAAAACTGACTGGTACTACTACTTTCATTTAGGGTCGGTGCAACACATTTTTTCTTCCATTCTGTCACTCACGCTATCAGTAACTCCCTTTTCTTTCATATCACTTCTCATACAATCCATCCATTTTTTATTTGGCCTCCGTATTCCTTTTCATCCATCTTTTCTTTGTCGCCCGTCTTCCTCTTTATCCATCCTAAAGAATTAAACGTTATATAGTTTAAAAATGGAAAGTTTGACTACGACGAACAATTCATTGGTTAAATAACTTTCAAATTTCCTGTAATATACTCATTTCTAAATTTATCAATTTTCTTCACACCACATATTATTAAATCTTAAAAAAAATCATCATCATTATCATTTCAGCCGAGATACGTCCAATGTTGGACATATGCCTCCCCTAATTTTGGCCATAACGACCGGTCCTTTGCGTATCGCATCCATCGGATTCCCGCAACCCTCACCAGGTCTACCTTGTGGGAGGCCTTCCAACGCTGCATCTTCCCGTACGTGGTCGCCACTCTAGAACCTTTCATCCCAATCAACCATCTGTTCTACAAGCAATGTGCCCTGCCCACTGCCATTTGAGTTTAGTGATTCTTCAGGCTATTTCAGTAACCTTAGTTATCTAAAAAAAATCCTTTTGAATATTCTATACTTAATTTTCTTTTATTATTAGGTGTACTCAGCTGTAGTCAATATAGTTACTAAAAATAGTAAATTCATTTTATATTGAAACCCATATTGTCTGCAGAATTTCGTTAGATTTTTTTTAAATTCTTGATAGGTTCGCGCTTGACCGTTATCTCATCTGTTGGAAAGCGACGATGCGGTCAATGACGTAGCGCGCTCACCTAGAAGCAACTTATTCACTCTGACGTATTTTATTCAACCCTCTATAACGTATTCCATTAGTTGAACGAAATTAAAAATATTTTGAGGAGCAACAGAACTTATGCATTTCATATTGCACCAACTGGCGAGGTATGAAATGAAGGAAAGGATGTAAGACATACTAAGATGCAGTATAAAGTACCTACTCAATTAAAAAAAACACGAAACCAGATGTTTTGAGAGCCAGGGTTTTTCTTTAGGTGGGAAATCATCCAAAGACTTCTCCCCTTAAAACGGGAGAAGTCATGCAGAAGTGAACCCATGGCCCAGTAGGCTTCGACCCCGCTAGGCATCTACGGTTTTGTTGAAATCTCCTTGAGGAGCGCGTGGAACACTACGCGCCGTAGACGACTCAGGCTAAGCCCGCGCTTACGGTGGCTGGAAATCGGGCTCAAGATTCCGACGGCTGGGGAGTGAGGAAGTCCATTCATACTGATTAGCATCCGTAGACTCATACCAAGGTTCAGTTGAAAACCAGCGTCAGGCAACTGCTACATAGTGGCCTGGCATTATGCTGGACTGGACCTATTTGGCACAGCCGTGAGACACACAATGTTAATGTATTTTTTAAGTTTTAGTATTTAAGTTTATATATTGTAATTGTTATTTCATTGTGTGTACCTGTGTGTGTGTGTGTGCCAAATAAACGTGTTTTCTTTCTTTCATTCCCTCATGCGTGCAGCCGCCTCCTTCGCTAGCATATCTGCATCGCAGCAGGAGGCGACCGCCTGCCGTTCCTCCTCGCTCCGGACTGACCTGTGCCAGGGATTGAAAGAGGAGGAGCAGTCCCACGAAACGGTGGTTATGGAGTTGTTCGAAAGATTTACCGTGACCCTGAAACTCAAAGGCCAATTGAAAGAACACAGGTCGCTCCTTCCAGAGCAAGAGGAGGCATTTGATGACTTCCCACCGAAGAAAAGTCGCTTTGAGTAAGTCAGAAAAATATTAAACATTCAAAAACTTACAATATCTTTTTGTGTACCGACAAATTAAACATCCTACGACTTCCTGAAGTTGTATATACTAGTAGTTTTAATATTATTAAACACCAACTTTTTTTTAAAGTATTTGTTTGATATGAATTATCAAGTAGCATTGGCTACTTAGGTTACTCGCGTAATAAATCGATTACAACAAACTCGTGTAAAGAATCGATTTTAGGAGTCGATAATTATAATAATAAAATCATTTTAGTCCAGCTGAGTCCATTGGGCTGTGAAAAAGACGGATGAAAAAAGATTGCATGTAGCGGACATGAGAATGTTGAGATGGATGTGTGGTGTGACGAGAATGGATAAAGTGAGAAATGAATATATTAGAGGAAGTTTGAAAGTAGCGCCAGTGACTGAAAAGTTGAAGGAGAATCGTTTGTCTTGGTATGGTCATGTAAAGAGGAGAGATGAAACAGATGTTACTAAAAGAGTTATGAGTATACATGTGGATGGGTGGAGAGGGAGAGGGAGGCCAAAGAAATCCATCTGATGGATTGTGTGAACAGTGAAATGAAAGAAAAGGAAGTTAGTGATAGTATGACGGTTGACAGGATAGAATGGAAGAAAAAAACGTGTTGCGCCGACCCCAAATAAGATGGGACAAGGGCAGGAAGATGATGATGAGTCCATAAAACAAATTAACACATAATACAATTACAATTTTATTACCCTACAAAACAAATTGTACATACAGAACCAAATTACGAATACACAAACAAATCACATGTGTACAAATATATATTATACTTTCTTTTGAGGCGCTTTTTTTTAGGTCAGAAAATCATCTAATGGCAAATCCCGCTCTTGGGCGGAGCGTGAGATAGTGTTAGACTTTTACTGACTGAAAACTCACTCCTGTTCCTTCTTTGCCTTCATCCCGGACCTCGGACTTCGTGTGGCCCCAGTAGGCTTCGACCCTGCTGGGCCCCTACAGCAACTGTTGCTGACATATCCTTGAGGCGCGCGTGGACGCGCCGTCGACGACTTGCCGGACGGTCGGACGGCGAGCCACCCGTTACTCGCTGTTCGCAAGCCCGCGCCTGCGGTGGCCAGAAATCGGGATCGGAATCGTGGCGGTGAGGCGCTAGAGTTCACCTGCTTCCGAACTTCGAACTCTTACCGAGATATTTTTCTTTATTTACATTTCGACCACGTTTAACGTTGAACTAGCGACCACGAATTCAATGTTTCCTAAATTCACAGATTTTCAAAACAACGAAACAGCCTTCTTTTGTAGTCATACTAATATATTCAATTGATGAATAATGAGGAAGTAATTACCGTTTTCAATATTGAAATTGATATATCAAACTAAATTTTAAATATTAATCTTTCAATTTATCAAAGAGACTAGAGTACTCGTTAAAATCCTTGTACGCAGGTCAAAAGTACCTGGAATTTGGGTTCTAATTAACTATGCAACATATACAAAACCGTTTTTACACCTGTACTAAACTTGACCTTAATGGGAACCCCGAATTAACCTTGATATTGGCCGTGGATTTTCTGTTTGGGTTTGGACCAAATAGTTTCACAAGTAAATAAAAGTTCGAAGAACTTGATACCAGGTTCTAATAATAATATTCTTCATTATTTATTGTACACCAAAACTTTACTTCATCATCATCATCATCATTTCAGCCAAAATACGTCCACTGTTGGACATAGGCCTCCCCCAAATGCCGCCACAATGACCGGTCCTGTGCGTCTCGCATCCATTGAATTCCCGCGACCCTCACCAGGTCATCGGTCCATCTTGTAGGAGGCCTTCCAACGCTGCGTTTTCCGTTACGTGGTCGCCATTTACTTAGTATACGGTAATTAGACAATTCATTCATCATTTACAAAATCGAGCTTAACGATGAGCCTTCCTTCTTCCAGCAAACCTTTGAGTGATAAAGAAAGATCAAGGGTACAATCCAGTCTACATACAGAAACTACAGACGGTACCTATAAATATTGCTTGGGCTTGCGGACGGCAAGCATTGGGTAGCTCGCCGTCCGACCGTTCGGTCGGAGTCAACACAGCACGCTTTCTATTTCCAGAAATAATTACAGTAAATATTATGACAGACCCTTATTATTAAGATCCTTATTGTGCGGTGGAGCACACGGTAGAGGTGTGCCCCACTTGGGCAGAGCACCACCATGTCCTCGTGGGGGAGATTGGCGGCAACGATCTCTCGTGCTGGGCCTTGGTACAGGCCACGGTCCAAAGCAAAGAAGAGTGGTAATGTAATGTTAACAAGAAGCTGCACATGCACGCGTGAGGGAGCGGCCTTCACGCCCCAGCTGCCGGGATCCCGATCCCGATTTCCGGCCACCGTAGGTGCGGGCTTGCGGACGGCGAGCAATGGGTAGCTCGCCGTCCGACCGTCCGGTAACCGTCCGGACCGAGCCCAAGTCGTCGTCGGCGCGTACTGTTTCACGCGCGCCTCAAGGAGATGTCAGCAACTGTAGGGGCCTATCAGGGTCGAAGCCTATTGGGGCCAAGGGTCTGATTCTGAAAGAAAGACTCGGCCCCGGTGCGAAAAGCAACGAAGGAACAGCAGTGGGTTTTTAGTCAGTAAAAGTCTGACACTATCTCACGCTCCGCCCAAGAGTGGGGGATGTCATAAGATCATTTTCCCACCGAAAAAAATACCCTATTAATATTTGTGTTTCGCTCACACCTTAGTATTAAGATGAATAGAGTGGTGTCATTACCATCTGAAAATTTACCAGTTCACCTAACCTATTTTTATTTTTTATTTATAATTTTTGATGATTCAAGTGCAAATGTTAAATGTTGATTGATTTATTACGCTTTCATGCCCTAACAACTGAAGGGATTTGGATAAAACTTTGCGCACTGATAAACCATATCTTGAAATAGGACAAAGAATTTTAATACCAGAAATTATACCCTAAGAAAATATTTAAAAATTTCATGCGAGGAAAACTAGTAAATAATGAATCCCGATAAAAAATAAAGAAGTAGAAGAAATACTGATTTCGTTTTGCACAAATGGAACTCTTTTCCAAATCACAAAAAGTAATGCCGCTGGATAGAGACGAACTGATATCGTAATTAGCTTAGTTACTGAAACTCGGGCGATGTCAGTCGAAACGCAACTCTGACAGTTTCAGCAGTTAGATGCATTAGTTTGTCCGTAATTACAATGTCTTTCGGGAATTCTGAATGTTGAGTTGTAGATATATTTTGCAAAAGCTCTGCATTGCTAGTTACTAATTACGTTTACAAACGTTATTATTACTGGTGACTGTAAGTCTGAGCAAGAGTCTGTTTGCCTCCTTTAAGCAAAACATTTCTCCAAGACCTCTAGCTGTTTCGATCCAAGGCTGGTGTAGACCACTGGTTATTAAATTCGACTATATTTTCTCGACATCTTCTGCGTGATCAGTTTTGACGCCTTCTGGTTGTATTTCACGTATTGGACATTTGGATTCACCATTTCTTCTACATGCGACATTTTATTGAAAGTTTTATTTCTAAAAAAAAACTCGCGTATCATTCTAAGTCAAAAAGGGTCCAAACAGAGGTATTTAAACCAGCTTTACCAAAAGAACTGGTCTTATACTGAGAACCTAGCAGATTTTTTCTCATATGAATATTTATCTCTGATATTTTGGTCTTACTATTCAGATGCTATGCTTCTAACTCATAAAACTGAGCATAGAAAAGTCCTTAAAAATAATGGCTGCTAAGAGAAAATTGCCACAATTTCCACCTACGTAGTACACTAACACAAATTACAAAATACGAACCTCAGATAAGTTCTCATTACCTTTTATAACCTTTCTATTCCCAGATATTCCAAATACCTTGCTTTGCTTACAAGAACACTCTAGAAAATTACATTTAGATCTGATTTCTGGCTTGCTCCGAATTTCTTGACTAATACTGTTTGCTTTACTTCGTGAGCTAAACCAGGTACTATGTAGACAGATTCATGTATTCGTGAGATAACATGACGTAAGTATGTTATCGTATATCCTCAATCTTAGCATTTAGTCATAATTAATGTTGTATAATGTTATCAGCTATCAGATTACATTAATGCGGTATTGAACATGTCTCAAGTTTGATGTAGTGATGACTAGGGACCTTAGTTTGTCATTGATATTATAAATTTGAGCCATATAGGTATCCCTTCTATATTTTCAGTTCAATATTTTTTTGAGTCCGTACCTCAAAAGGCAAAACTCCTGCGTATTCGATGTCGATTTGCATCTATTGTATCTTTAAGTTGAGAAAAAATTTAACTTCTACGTAAAAAGGGAAGAATCACTGTCTAAATTATAATTAATATTTCTCTATAAATTTGACTACACAGGCCCAATTGTTTGTAAAAATTGGGTTATTGAAAGTTAGTACTTAAAAAAAGTTCAAAAGCCGCTTGTTTTTTTTTATCTTTTAACATTTTGCTGTTAGCTACTTACATTTGCGGTTGAAGAATTGACCGGGATGTACATTTATTATAACAAGATAAACTAAAAAAAATAACTCCCTTAGGAGAAATACTTCTCTATAGTTTGTCCTTCAATCCTACTTATTTCTATCATGGATGACATTTTCATAGCTTTCGGGACAAGTAAGTTAATGGCCCTTGGCGAGTGAAACAAGTCAAGTTCATATCGGGCCACAGGTACGGTTGAAATAAATAATCGGAAACACATTTGTAGTTTTTATGTACCCACCTTTAACACCAATTAATATTACCATTTCTGCACTATGTACTTATATATCAACGACGACTAAATAGTTGTGACCTGCTACAATAAAAGCTGGCCAAAATAATAATGCTTAAAATATAATGCCAAAAGGACACATAAAAGAACCGCAACTAGGTCAACTATTGTCAAGGTTTGTTGCCTTAAATAATTCTAATGTAATGATATACTATGATTAATGATTTCACTTGTAACATAGGTCCCGTGTTGGGCGCTAATATCCCTTACTGGCGCCCAGTTGGGACTGTTAACAATTTATGCCCCAGTTCAACCTTTCATTTAAAGGTAACTGTAATTAATTACCAACTATAGAATATAGTAGTAGTATCAATGGGTAAGTAATTGGAATGTTAACTTTCGATAGTTTACCACTCTCGAGTGACTTGACTCGACTGTAATAATCCGATAAACTAATATTCAATTTTAATTATTTGTTATTTTGTTGTTTTGTAAATTATTTCTTTCTTACATTTACTTAGTATAACGACATAAAACCTTAATAGGGAATAAATATTTTTGTTTTTCCTAAATTATTGCAGGATTTTTTTTTTCAAAGTTTCTAAAATCAAAATATAGTTTATTTAGTATTAGTATTTATAAATTTATTTTATTAATTATGTAGTTTTCACTTTCTAAAAATAAAAAAATAAAATCTTGCAGAATTTCATATCTGGCCTAGCGGTTTAGGAAGTGGGTGAATGAATTACTTCCAAAGTGACGTAAATCGCTACATAAACACCTCTCTAAATCAAGCCCATCCACAACAGCCAATCAATCTCACCTAATGCAACCAATAAGTAACAGACTACCCTCCTTTTAAGAAATCCAAACGATCGTGCCAATCGACGTCCGAACTTCGACTGGCAGTTTGTCTAACATTCGTGCTTCATTCTCCTATGCGGCTTCCGAATATCTACGGACTTGCCAGTTGAAATTAATTTGTTGTTTCTCAGTCGTTGCCTAACGTTGTTCCGATGTTTGCTGTTTGAAATACGATACCCAATTTCGATGTATGGAGATGAAATGTTCAAACTATCGGTTACGAGTGTGGAAAGTTTAGCTAATTGTGTTTGACGTTAACAAGCTAATTCGGTTTAAGCAAGGATTTAAATAGTCTATTTATTCTCAATATTGGCTGGCAAAAAATATCTAGTTGTATTACCCCATCTTTTTTTGAAGGTGGGAAATTTTCCGATGACTTTTCACGCTCTACGGTGGGCGAGAGAGCGTGTCAGACTTTTGACGACTAAAACCACGCCTGTATTCCTTCTTTGTCTTATTCGTTCAAGGAACAAGGATAACCTTTTCACAAGTCCTCAAGTCAAACCATGGCTCTAGTAGGCTTCGTCCATTCTGGACCCTACGGTCTTGCTGACATCTCTTTGAGGCGCATGTTTAACTACACTAATTATTGTTTGATTGACAAATAGGTAATATCTGAATATTAAAAAAATATATAATTAATTAATCAGTTTTCTGAGTTCCTGAAATCTCCCATCAGTCTTTTAGGTTACGCGCGACCGCGACTGTATCAAATAGTCACGCGTCCGCTTGAGGGTTAAATAATTGCTAACTGCCTTTAAACATTTTGAATTTTTGGATAGTCAGCAAGTAAATGGGCAATCTTTAACTTAACTTTCAGACCAACTTAAGTTTGATCACTAGAAAAATAGTTTTACATCAAGATTGTTTTATTCATTTTCTTAAAAAATATATATAAAATTTTAACGATAAGTCCACATCTGACCAGTACAACATTTCATAACATGTCAAGATACTTGACATCAACACGCGACGATAGTTTATTGCCATTGCTTTGTAAGAAATTAATATAAGCACATAAAAAGTCAACAAAGCACGCTTTCTATTTCCAGAAATAATTACAGTAAATATTATGACAGACCCTTATTATTAAGATCTTTATTGTGCGGAAGTAACGCCTGGGTGTCACCACTGTGTGGACCGCCCGGAGGACACTGTGGAGCACACGGTAGAGGTGTGCCCCACTTGGGCAGAGCACCACCGTTTCCTCGTGGGGGAGATCGGCGGCAACGATCTCTCGCCCCGGCTGTGGTACAGGCCATGGTCCGAAGCGAGGAAGAATGGCAAGCGGTCGCCTAGTTCTGCGAAGCAGTAATGTGAGCAAAAGAGGAGGCCGCACGTGCATGTGTGAGGGAGCGGCCATCACGCCCCTGTCGCCGGAATCCCTATTCCGATTTCCGGCCACCGCAGGCGCGGGCTTGCGGACAGCCAGCAATGGGTAGCTCGCCGTCCGTTCGTCCGGTAACCGTTCGGACAGAGCCCAAGTCGTTGACAGCGCGTACTGTTCCACGCGCGCCTCAAGGAGATGTCAGAAAACCTTAGGGGCCCAGCAGGGTCGAAGCCTACTGATAATGATTTTCCCACCGAAAAAAAAGACCCTAATTAGACATAATTTACCTTTCGCATCATCATCTTTTCATCCGAAAGACTTCTACTGTTTGGACATAGGGTTCCTCCAAACATCGCCACAACGACCGGTTCTGTACGTCTGTAGATTTACAAGAACCTCGTCAGGTCATTGGTCTTTCCAGCGCTCAATACGCGATTGCCACTTCAGATCCTTTTTGCCCCATCGACTATCGGTTCTGGGCGCAATGTGCCCTACTCACTTCCACTGAAGATTGAAGATTCTGTCCCTATTGACCATACAAATCAATGGTCAAAATCAATAGCCAGGCCACAATGGGTACAAGTAGTATTCACTAGCGTAGAACAAGCCTTCGTCAGTGGTCACAGAGGATTGCAAAGTCACGATAGTATGTGCGATGCTCAAGATTATATCGATAGATTTATTTATTAATCACTTTTTTTATGAAGTTGAAAGAATTGTGAAGAATTGTGTGTACTGTTATAGTCATGTATAGAAGCAGTGGTGGCCGAGTGGTAACGGCCCCGACTTACGAATTGTCGCGAGTTCAAACCCAGCCAGGCGCATTACATTGTGTAAATTATTTCATCACCACTGCTCTCAAAACGGTGAAGGAAAACATCGAGTGGAAACCGGCATGTCTTAGAACGACTGGTTGGGCCCGCGTGGTGGATTACGGGCCATTCCCTCTCCTATAGAGAGGAGGCCTGAGTCCCAGCAATGGGAACATTAAAAGGCTGATTATGCCTTGCTTATGCTTATGTTATAGTCATGTGAAGAGGAGGGATGAAACATATGCTACTAAAAGAATTATGAGTATAAATGTGGATGGAGAGGGAGCGGGAGACCAAAGAAAAGATGGATAGATTGTGTGAAAAGTGATATAGTGAAAGAAGAAGAGAGGTAATGGTAGCGTGACGCAACAGGACCGAATGGAAGAAAAAAAACGTTGCGTTTACCCTGAATAAAACGGTACAAGCAAAATAACTAGAAACATTTAGAAACTTTTCACAGAAGCCTTCGTAGGCACTTATAAAACACATCTGGCGTTTTATAAGTGGCCATGAAGGCTAGTTCAAATTGGTTGTATCCTATTGAGTAGAACCAACTGGAAACTCCAAAATAACTCTTTTAAGAAACGTATTGATTCTAACAATATTAATAAGTATGAGTGGATAATGAAGACCAGTCAGTCAATGGAGTGAAATGGTTAATGATAGATGTCTTGTAGAGCTTAAACGATTTTTTTTTTCTTCTTAACCTTTTGAATGTCTTATGTTACACAGTTCGACATAAGCAATTGTCTTTCTATTGTGTCTCATTATTAGGCATTCAAAGAGTTAAAATGTTATTGTCTCAAAATATTAAAAAAAACAAATATAACTATCATAAATCCACCTACCTACTCGCCCGCTCCCCTCCGCTACTCGCTCGTTATTGTACCTATTCGCCTTTTCTCTCTCTTTTATTGCACCTACCACTATTTATCTCTGCATCACCCAAAGGTAGACTGGTAGAAAATGCCTAAGGAATTAAGTCCGCCGCTGTACGTTTGTGCATAAAGTATTAAATAAATAAATAAAAGTAACTATCGTAAGTTAGTCAACAGTAACAGTATCGATGAAATCCGTGGCACATCACTAGTAAGAAGCCCACCGTTAATCGTCTCCTTATAATTATAGGTTATCGCCGCGCATGATTTCACTGGCTTCTCACACTTCTTTCTTTTAAGCCAGACGGTAGCGATAATTAGTTCCCATCACCACACGAAAACCAACCCTATCATGAACACATGACAGTTCATTTTCCTGTTCAACTACCCGCAGTCGCTTTCAATGACACTTCGGCAGGCTGAAGAACTATTCATACGACAGCGCCTGATTTTTCCCTGATATTCCGTGTGACATTTTTGCCTGGTTTTTTTTTTTCGTTGTACGCTAGGATTTTTCTGAATATTCCCCTGTTAGTGCGGGGTTGATGGCTCGGTTTCTGACCGGTATATTTGAAAAGTCACGTTCTATATCGTGGTAAACACCTATGGAATTTTAATGGGTGTTGCAAAGATGAGGTATATTCTGTTGGCGTACATCGCAAGTCCGTAGGCTATAAAAGTATGTTTAAAAATAAAAGTAAAAAATTGAATAGAATAAACTTTATTGTACACCAAAATAGAAACAACACTTTTAAATTTACTTAAATCTATGGGTACAATGGCGGTCTTATCGCTGCCAGCTGCGATATCTACCAGCAAACCATAGGATGGACTGTAAGAACTTAAAATAAAAAGAGGGTAGTCTGCGAATTGAAATTTGAAATTTCTGAAATTTGTACTGCAAATTAATGAAGTATTAAAAATTATAGATATATATATATATTATATATAATCAAATTACTAAAACAAACTCATGAATATTATATATATATATATTAAATGTTACACAATTTCAAAGAAAGAAATAGAAAAAAAAACTACAAAATGGTAAGCTAGTGATGGAAGAACTGTATTTGGGTAGAAACCGAATAGCAATTATAATGAAAGAAAATGATCTTTGACTAGATTTTCGAAAGAAGCTAGAGACTGGAAGAAACTTTTAAGAATCATAGATTTAAAAACTAGAGAGAGGTCTGTCAATAAGTTGAGTATTAGTGGAATAGATTATTTATTTTTAATTTTCAGTAATTTTAACGTTTTTTTGAGAGTTTTAGTATATTATGCAGCCTACCCAAATGTGTTTTCTTCGTTATTGTTGGTTGAGTCGTTTACCTTAGTAATTCTATATTGAAGTACACGAATGCTTGCACTCCCTAGACAGGTTCGTTCAAATCTGTATGGTTCTTTCTTCAAAGGACAATCTCAGACACCTACATGTTTCGTATATGATTTGACCATTACATGTCAACTGTATGGACTTTAAAATAGACTTTAATCTCTGAGTTTTTTTTTCGATGTTTCTTTTTAGGGTAGACAGCCAGGAAACACCGGCCTGACCCAGGTTGCATGAACGAAAAAATTTACTTGTAAAAGTGTTATTTAAAACCTATTTGCTAAATGAATTTAATATCATTTATCATTGCACATTTATATAAAAAAAACTTTCTATATTTCCACTTTTAATATTAAAGTCAACGCTGCAGAGAAGTCTGCAGTCTCAAAACGATACATTTACTAATGGTAATGAGTTTTTTAGAGAGTCCCATTCGGGCGCCAATAAAGTTAATTGGTGAATTGACGTTATTGGCAAGCTATTGATAAAATCTACTAAAGATAACTTTACACTAATTGGATTCCACTTACTTGACTATATTTCTGCTTCAGCTGTAACCTGAAAAGAGACAAACGTAATGAGTATGCTAATTATTATTTATGTGTAACGTTATAAATTATGTTTTTTTTAAATATATTCGGACATAAGCTATAGAAACAAAACATCTTAATTAAGATTGTGTTCTCTATGATGCACCTACTTGATGACTCAACGCATTCCTGAGAAAACTGGTAATGACAGACGTACAGACGGACTTGTTGGCCGTCTGAGAAGTGATTCTTAGATAAGGGTTCTTACCAACTGAGGTACGCAACCTCTTGGTATGGACGGATGAAAAAAGATTGCATGTAGCGGAGATGAGAATGTTGAGATGGATGTGTGGTGTGACGAGAATGGATAAAGTGAGAAATGAATATATTAGAGGAAGTTTGAAAGTGGCGCCAGTGACTCAAAAGTTGAAGGGGAATCGTTTGTCTTGGTATGGTCATGTAAAGAAGAGAGATGAAACGCATGTTACTAAAAGAGTTATGAGGATACATGTGGATGGGTGGAGACGGAGAGGGAGGCCAAAGAAAAGATGGATGGATTGTGTGAACAGTGATATGAAAGAAAATGAAGTTAATAGCATGACGGTTGACAGGATAGAATGGAAGGAAAAAACTTGTTGCACCTATCCCAAATAAAATGGGACAAGGGCAGGAAGATGATGATGAGGTACGCAACCCTAAAAATAGGGGTGCCTATTTCATGTTTTTTAAACCAGGAATCTATCTTGTATCTTGAAGAACAGTATACAGCATTTTTATTGTAAGTGGACGCGTCATAAATAATAATATGCAAACCTACACAGCAGCCCTTTCTTATACATTACATCACACTAATGTAATAAAAACGAAAATTTGTATAATTACGTATGTTTGTTACTCATTCAACGTCAATCAACTGAATGGTTTTGGATGAAATTTGGCACACCGTGGTAGACCGTATCCGGGAATAACATATGGGCTTTGTATCCCGGGAGAATATTCTTTTCGGATCATTTTGACTGTCTCGCTAGCGACACCGCTAGCAGAAGGTAGTATATCACACAATTAATCTTAGTGTCCACCGTGCCGGCATCGGAGTGTACGCAGTTTGCGAGCCATCGGTATTTACAAAATGCCGACAGCGTTTACTGCATTCGGATATTGCATCAGCGATTTCCGATCCGTTGCATGCTGTACCATACAAATCAATACAAGGAAACGAATCCGTCCGCTCCGTACGCTCCGATCTCTACGCAGTGGACACTTAGCTTTAACGAGCAAACTCAAAACGTTTTTGGAACACATTTATTATGCGTACAGCTAAGGAGTGGAATTCCTTGCCGGAATCTGTGTTTCCTAATGGCTATAACCCGGGAATCTAGAAATCAAGAGTGAATGGGTTACTTCTAGGTAAGCGTAAGCGCGCTCCATCGTCGACCGCATCGTCGCTTTCCGTCAGGTGAGATAGCGGTCAAGCGCAAACCTAAAAGAATAATAATAAAAAAAACTAGAATAACCAAAACTATTTATTAGTTTATTATATTAGTTATTTATTTATTGTGCACCAGTGTTGTCTTTTTTAACCCAATGGTTGACTGGTAGAGAATGCCTTGTGGCATTAAATCCACCTATGTACCACCACTGTACAAGAAGTTTAAATAAATAAATAAAAACAATGATGCATCGCAGCCAGACAAATTTTGAATCAGAGTTTAAAAAATTTAAGAGAAACAAAACGCATCAGTTAATTAATCGTAAATCCAATACTTAATTACAGTTGATGAATGGAATCCCAATTAATTACGTAATGCTGGTCCGGTAAATAATTTGTTTTTCATATTAAAAGTTTAATGTGTGTATGAATTTATTAATTCACGTTAATCGTCGCGTTGTACGTTATTTGAGAAGAGGATTTATATTTTGCTACGTTTTGCCCGCAGATTTGCTCTCGTTAAATAAAAATTGAAAGAATCACAGATAGTAATGGCATAACTTATATGGAAGAATCGCCAAACTTAAGTGGCAGTGGGCAGGGCACATTGCTCGCAGAATAGATGGTCGATGGGGACGAAAGGTTCTGGAATGGCGCCCACGTACCGGAAGCCGCAGCGTTGGAAGGCCTCCCATAAGGTGGACCGATGACTTTAGTGAGGGTTGCGGGAATCCGATGGATGCGAGACGCACAGGAACGGTCATTGTGGTGACATTTGGGGGAGGCCTATCCAACAGTGGACATCTTTCGGCTGAAATGATGATGATGAACTTATATAAAAAAAAGTTTTTTTATAATACGGATTACAATTTAAAGCGTACTAGCTGACTCAGCGAACTTCGTACCGCCTAATAATAGTGATAAATGAAGAACCGCTCGACCGATTTTGTGCAAACTTCACATAAACCATCTACTAAATAGTACAAACAAAGCCTAAACATTTGGTTTGGATAGATGAGTTCGTTCTTGAGGTATAAAGTTACAACGAAAAGTGGCAATTATTTTTATATATATAGATCAGCTTAATTAATTTTTATTGGCATCACATAATTATGTTTAACAATTTACTTAAAAATAGTTTTTTTATGTTCAATGGAATGCACAGCAATTTTATACAAATTGAATAAAATAAAAATATAAATGTAAATATTAAGATATAAATTTACATCAGTAATGAATTAAAAATAAAATCATTACTGATTTACGTTCATAAAAATATCATAATTCATCTATCAAAAAATTCGTGAATCATTTATAATATTTTTGATTACATTATTTTATATTTTTTCAGTGATCTTTTCAAACATGGACTCAAATTATTATGATGAAAAATGACGCGGGTGATTCTGAAGGCGGCCCAGTTTTTGTAAAAACATTTTAAAAATTGAAGTTGCAATCATACGTCAGCGACAAGTTAATAAGTAATAAAAAATGAAGGTTATTTTGAGTGGTTTTTTTTTCGTGTGGAAATTCATCTTATGTCTTCTCTCGCACTACGGTGGAACGGGAATACGAGTCAGGCTTTTACTGACTAAAACCACACTCATGTTCCTTTAGTCACCTTTTGCGTTCCAGGAGCATGAATATATACTTTTCAGAACCGATCCCATGGCCCTAGCAGGAGTCGGCTCCACTGGGCCCTTACGGTTTGCTGACACCTCTTTGAGGTACGGGTAGAAAAAAGCTCGGTCGTTATAAGACGAGCGGACGGCGAACTAACCATTGCTCGTCGTCCGCAAGCCTGCACCTACGGTGGCCGTAGATCGCTCTGCAATTCCCGACTTCTGGGAATCGCACGCCTACTTCGCTAGCATTACTGCTTCGTACAAGGATGCAACCGCATTCTATTCCCTCTCGATCTGGACCATGGTCCGATCCAGGGCCCAGTGCGAGTGGTAGCCGCCGCCGATCGCCTCCACGAGGACACGGCAATGTTCTGAAGTACAGATCCACGTTATGCTCTACCGTGTCTTCCGGGCTGTCCGTGCAATTTTGACACCCGGACATTTCTTTTGCCTGAATCCGGAACAGGAACCTCCCGAACTTATAATGTCCGGTGAGGACGTGTGTCAGAAAGTGTGCCGCCGAGATTTAAATGGAAATGGTCGAGTGCTTCTTTGTACACTCGATTTATTATTATTTCCTTTATTTATGCATTTATTATTTATTTATCCATTGCTTGCTATACTTACAGTATGCACCAAAGAGATACACTTGCGATAGCGATTTATTTCATACCCATATAGATTGTGTATGAATTGTATCGTGATGATCCAGTGGTTAAGGCACCCGCCTCGCATACAGGTTTGAAGTCGAGCAAGTACCAATGTGAACTTTTCTATGCATGTCCTGTACTTTTCTAAGTTTATCTAGGATATTACTGACATGCCGTGAATCGGAAAGCACGTTAATCCGTTGGTCTCGGTTGTCATTCGTCAGATCTTTAACAGTCGTTACAGGTATTCAGATGCCAGAATATAGTCTGACCATCAATGCATCGAAGGAGTGTCATATTGCCAGTACCAGTGCATTCAATTTCAATACAAAAGTAATAATGTCCACAAGATATCTCTGTTTCTAAAATATCTAGAGAAAGATATATAATAACGTCATAATTACGTAAGAGCGGTTATATGAAAAATAATGAAAACGTGTCTCGAGTTAGACGCTCTTTATCCAATAAATTACTCCCAATAACTTCAGGAATCTTATTCCCCCAACCAAACAAACAGCTATTACACCTAACAGAACTATTACACAAACGAAATAATCGTTTACGGCCAAATCCTTCCGAAATCGTCACTTCCTGTTTGCCCTAATAGCCACTGCAGGGCCAATTTCCGGACGCCATATTGAGAAATCCGGTCCATTACTTGCTAACTCTACTTTATCTGTGGTTCTAAGAAATTGCTACGGTTATAATGATTGTTTATCGTATGGTTTGTTGATTGTCAAGGGATATTATGTTATTACGGGTAAGGGTTATTGAAGATAGATAGATAGATATTCTTTATTGTACACCAAAAATACAATTTACATTAGGAAATTAACATTAATAGGCTGTCACAATGGGCGGTCTTATCGCTAAAAGCGATCTCTTACAGACAACCTTTATGCAATTTTTTTTTTTTTTTTTGACTAGATAGGATATATTAACTATTAAACATTAATAATATGAGTGTATTCATTCACATTCATTGTGCGTTCAGCTGAAGAGTGGAATTGCTTGCCGGAATCTGTGTTTCGTGATGGCTACAACCCGGAAATATTTAAGTCAAGTGTGAATTGGTTACTTCTAGGTAAGCGCGTTTCATCGTCGACCGCATTGTCGCTTTCCATCATTTGTTTTAGCGGTCAAGCGCGAACCTATCAAGAATAAAAAATGTATATATTGGTACCAACAAAATATGGACTTCATTCGAAATAAATGTTTATTATATTTTTTATTTTATTTATTGTTTATATAAGAAGCTTCCTGAGATTATAACGAATAGTCAAAAAAGTTCATCCAAATTAGTCTAGTCATTCTTGGGTTTTGCGCTTAGTAACATAATTATCCGTAATATCTAAACTAACTATAAAAACGATTATTTTTTTTTGTTGTTGATTGAAACGTGATAAAATAGCAAAAAAACAAAATGGTGGGACTGTAAACTAATAAAAAAAAAATAACCGACTTCACTAAAAAAAATCACTGAAAGGATCAAAATAATTTTAATTTCGGAGGTTGGTGTTTCTCGGTATTGTTTGTTTGTTATTTAACACCGACTTCCGAAATTAAAGTTATTTTGATCCTTTGAGTGTTTTTTTTTTTTAGAGAAGGTGGTTAGTTTTTTATTTCACACTTTTTAATTAAGATACACTTATATTTATTTATTTATTAAAACTTCATGCACTTATAATAAACAAACTTTTAAATTTACAAAGGCGGACTTGATGTCTCAGGCATTTTCTACCAGTCCACCTTAGGATGGTGCAGAAACAAAACATGGTAGGCTTAATGGTTATATATAACGACGTCTATCGGCTGAAATGGTGATGATGATGATGATGCTGAACTGAACCTATTTGGCACAGCCGTGAGACACATTGTTGTGGTTTATGTTTATTTTGTTTTTTTTTTACTTTTAAGTTACTAACAAGTATTGACATACTTGTTAGTATATTGTGTGCCAAATAATCATGTTTTATTTCTTTCTTACATTATTTCTTTCTTTCTTTCTTTCTTTCTTTCTTTCTTTCTTTCTTTCTTTCTTTCTTTCTTTCTTTCTTTCTTTCTTTCTTTTTTCTTCCTTTCTTTCTTTCTTTCTTTCTTCCTTTTTTTTCTTTCTTTCTTTTTTTCTTTCTCTCTTTCTTTTTTCTTTCTTTCTCTCTATCATTTTCAAAGAGAGAAAATTAACCAATGCCTTTAGAAAAATAGCGTGACAGTTACAACAAAGAACCCATTTCAATGGACAAGTAAAAACCGTTCCTTTTTTACAAGCA
Source organism: Mythimna vitellina (assembly GCA_949316375.1). Classification (NCBI taxonomy): domain Eukaryota; kingdom Metazoa; phylum Arthropoda; class Insecta; order Lepidoptera; family Noctuidae; genus Mythimna; species Mythimna vitellina. The sequence goes on along the minus strand of OX438702.1, from coordinate 19,831,680 downwards.
ACCCTCGTATTATAACTGCGATTCGAATCTTAAAAGATTTTAACATTTGAAAAACATTCTCAACGGACGTTTACCGTTTTTTGCTGTGTCAGCAGAAATCTAGAACACTTTCAATAGAAAATGGTTATGAATTTTGATGAAGAGTAAAACTTGGGGCTAGAGACTTGGAAAGTGGCTTCTTTTAGTTTGCAAAGAAATATTTGATGAAGTAAATTACTAGGTACTATTAAAACAGGTAACGAACTGCATTTAGATCATTGTTATCATCATTATCATTTCTGCCGAAGACGTCATTTAGTTATAGAATTCGAAATATTTATTTTAATTACTCCCTGTACTTACAATTTACACCAACACGATTACAAATTGATAAAAGAGAAAAAAATATAATAACAATATAAAATTAGACAAAACAGGAAAAAAGATGTTACAAGTTAAAATAAAGCAATTTCATTAAAAAATAATTCTAAAATCCTCTGCTAGACTATTAAGTTTTTGAATCATCAATGCTAGTAAAGTTAGACCGCCGAAACCCCTAGTTTAACTATGGAACCAACTACGATAATAATATGTGTAATTATTTATTTATTTATTATTTATTTATTTAACACTTTATGCACAAAGGTACAGAGGCGGACATAATGCCTTAGGCATTTTCTACCAGTCAACCCTTGGGTGATGCAGAGAAGAATAGTGGTAGGTGCAATAAGAGAGAAAAAAAAAGGTTAATATAAAAAGATATACAAATTAATCACAGATACAATACAATAAATATAATATATATTACATAATATATACTTAATTTTATGAACTAAATATATATAATCAAAAAAAAAAAACATAAATAATAATAATTATATATTAATAATAATTAAGGTTAGCGTTATAAACGTTTAAAAAAAACAGTGATTTCTTGGATTTATCCAGTATCCCATCATTGGATCCTGACTTTTGGACCATGGAACCACCAGAGCAAACAAATCGGATCTTTTGGGTTTCGAATTTTCCAAATCGGTCCAGGCGTGTACGACATATCGGGGAACATAAATAAAAAGTCGTTTACTTCTAGACCAGCTTGCACCAGCGTCGATTAAATCATTGCTTACTATCAGATGAGATACTGGCCAAACGCAAGCCTATCAAAAAAAAAAAACAATTTAACGATTTATTTACTCTGTAAATAAATTTCTTTCCCCTTCTGTTGATAAGTATTTAATACACTCATTCATGCGTATAATAGTTAGCGGCTACCGTCTTACTGAAGCTCTAGAAGTGTTAAAACTAAAAATGGAAGGAAATTATGAAAATAGAGCTGTGAATGCCTTTATACTGTTTGAAGGGACAGTGACGTTATGTTCACTCGTTAACTTTTTTAACAGGTACGGTTACAAGTCTGCTATTACTCGATTTGCAATTATACATTTGATATTTGGCAGAATGTCCACGGCAATATCAATTGCCATGAATAAAAATAGAACCAAATTTGATCGTGTAAGTCTAAGGGTTTTCAAATATTATTTTAATTTTAACCAAGTCTGAACTAATATTTTGCAGATCTGATCACTGAGGTGCCGTTCGGTGGTGATGCGCTACAGTGTACATTCCACTCGTATGCATAAAATCTTTTGGCAAAACATTCTCCGTGCGTGCGTTTTAAGAAATAGAATTCCTTGCCGGAATCTGTTTTCCCTGATAGCTACAACCTGGGGATCTTTAAAGGTCGTACTTCTAGAAAACCATGTGAGATTCCATGAGTAATTAAAACGCGAGCCTATCAATCTTTACAATGGTCGTTCCGCCATCTCTTATGTGGTATGAGGCGATTCCGAATCACTGTGCAATAATCCTGTATTTTAAAGGCTCACACCACCACAGTTATACGGCAGGCATGTCCTGCCTAGTTCCATTTAAGTTTAGTAACCTTTTGAGCCACATTAGTGATTAGCAAATCAATTAATAAAATATAGTTGTAAATTTATTTTTGGTCGGTAATTTCTTGAAGTCCCGATCCGACAGATACATTTCACAAAACATTGGGTTCTCGTGACCCTCATTAGAAATCGGACCATCTTCTGGAAGGTTTTCTTGAGGTCGTCAAGTTTGTGCCCTTCCTTGTTCCGTGTTATTTGGGGTCGGCTTAACACGTATTTTTCTTCCGTTCGGTCGTGTATCATCTGTCACGCTATCATTTACTCCTTTTTCTATTTTATCACTTTTAACACAATCAATTTTTCTTTGGCCTCGCTCTCTATCTCCAAATTTAATCAATATCAGAGTAATATGTAGTAGTCACTAGCTAAGCTAGATAATAGCAGGACGATGGATCATCAAAGACCCTACTGCTACAATATTATGTTCGCCAACACAAGGCTATCTTAGCAGGGATTATAACTGCCTTGTAAACGCTAACTTGTGCGAAGATTATGGCAGTTTCATGGACTATATCTTTGCTTATACACCTGTTGTTAATAGCTTGAATAGGCGTGTTGTTTACTACTGGTACTCTGTTTAAGGCTGTAGGCAAATTGAGCGGCTTAATTGTCGATGTTGATATTGTTGGATTTTGCTAAATGTTCGACAAGATATTTTGAATGATTCAAAGTCAAAGTTTTATTTCAGATAGGCCTACATGGGCACATATAAAACGTCAGAAGCTAGTGCACGGTTCCAAATTGGTCGTTTCCTATGGAGCAGAACCGGCAAGAAACTCTATGGTTACTCTTTTAAGAAAAAAAATGATGTTACAATATTTCCATATTACAGCTTATGTAGATATTATGTAAGGACAGTGTAGACTGGTCAATATTGTACTATAAAGTACAATAAAAATAATCATAATAAAAAGGAACCTAAAAATTCGCGGAGTCTACAGTGTTCTCACATTCGCATTATAAAAAAGAGGCTATATACATAAAAGCAAGTAAAAGGTATAGTATAAGGTTAGGTTAGGTGAGACTTTGTCTGTATATAAACAGTTACTAACTTCTGCCAGTGACTTCACCTGCGTGAAAGTCGGGGTTTTCTCTATACAAACTTTGGACTCCCGTTTCGTCCCCTTAGGTGGTGAATTTTAAAAAATCCTCTGTAAATGCTCATCTACGTCTTAAAAAAACTTTATGCAAAATTTCACAATTTCAGTAGTTTTTGGTTGTGTGTTGATATATCTGTCAGTCAGTTTCTCCTTTCATATATATATATATATATATAGATTACTCGAAATATACCATAGTACCAAACAACTACAGCCGTGGCAGGAAACATCGGCTCCTGACAGTTCCGACGTGTCGTATAGTTGCGCACTTCAAATCATCCATACCGCGGACACTCTCTGCGCTTAATACTCTCCTAGACAAGAACACAGATTTTGATATTTTTGGGGAAGAATGGAAGACTATACTATCAGAATGTATGAAATTCTGTGAGATGGATGTATGACTGTGTGTAATATTTATTAAATAGGCACTAATACTCCTAAAAGTCCTGCGCGACATGTGACTGGTCTGTTTTATATTTTGTTTTGTATTTTTTGTATTGTCTGTGTTTAAATGTTATAATTGGTTTCGGCTGTTCTGTTTAAATTAATTAAATAAATACCTACACAAGATTGACCACTGTAGGTCCACAGACCACGGTTTGAGAAATACAGACTGAGGAAGATGGATAAAAGATCGGTTTTGATCGCGGTAGATGACAACAGGCTTGCGCGATACTACAAGCAGGTTTGAACCTGCATCTATATTTTGTCAGTTATTACTCGACATGTACACAAAGTGTCCTGAGTTCAATTTCGGGGCCAGCTAAGTGTGGAATTTCTCTATTACAGATTGAAGTCTGCATTCAGATAGATCAGTATCCAACCTTTTTTTGATCGACGAGGACCACTTTGGTTTCTTTGTTGAAAGTAAGAATTAGAAGTTAAGAAGAAAACTAAACAATCTGAATAAACAATAAAAAAACTTAAATAAAAAAACTTAGAGCATACTTCTAAATGAAAAATTACGAACAGATTATCATAAAAAACACAACATTTCTAATAAAAACTTTTTTAAGCGGAGAATCATCTAATGTCTTCTTTCACTCTAGGGTAGCGCGAAAGAGCGTGTCCGAATTTTACTGATTAAAACCTTACCTATTCTTCAGTTGCTTTTACGTTCTGGGACCGCGAGTTTCCTTTTTAGAAACTCCCCGCAGCCCCAGCGGGCATCGGTCGAGTTCGTATCAATGTACTTTATAATTGGTAAAGTTTGAAATTTTTAGACCTTTCACGGACCATGTTTTGATTCTTGTGGACCACATGTTAGAAATCGCTTACGTAGATAGATTACATAGAAAATACTCGAGTTTGTGCTCTGTCAATCGGCATATGCAAAATTGCAAGCAGGTTCAAGCATATTAACTATACCTTTGCGGAGTCAAGAATCAAGAATTAATTTTATTCAGATAAACCATTTGTGGTGCCAGTGTCTGAAAAATTGAAGGAGAATAGTTTGTCTTGGTATGGTCATGTGAAAAGGAGGGATGAAGCGCATGTTGCTAAAAGAGTTATGAGTTTACATGTGGATGGATGGAGAGGGAGAGGAAGACCAAAGAAAAAATGGATGGATTGTGTGAAGAGTGATATGAAAGAAAAGGAAGGTAGTGATAGCATGACGAGTGACAGGGCAGAGTGGAAGAAAAAAACGTGTTGCGCCGACCGCAAATAACACGGGACAAGGGCAGGAAGATGAGATGAGTCACTTTTGAATTGTCAAAAAGTCAGTCAGAAAAATGATGTAAAGTGTAGATGTCTGTTGAGTGTCAGTGTCAGTGTAGATCTCCATGGAAAAGAATGTGTAAGAAACTCTAGATGTCCCTAGAGTATAGGCAGATGTCATGTTACTTTATACGACGTATATACAACGCTGCGGCGAAAATTAACAAACAAATTTTCTTTCTCAAGCTAAATTTATACAGTGGATATCACTTTCATTGTGTTGTCATAAAAATGGAACGAATTAACGTCCCCGTAGTACAACTAGACAGAGTAACAACATGACACTGTAATATGTACGTAGTTTTACAACTCCTAACTTAATTTACGCACATCAAATGGAGCTTTGAATACGTTCCCACTGTTTGGATCAAAGGACGAGGCCGCACGTTCACGTGCGAGGCAATAGCGGACGACGAGCAATGGGTAGCTCGCCGTCCAACTGTCCGGTAGCCCTCCAGACCGAGCCCAAGTCGTCGACGGCGCGCATTGTTCCACGCGCGCCTCAAGGAGATGTTAGCAATCGTAGGGGCCCAGCAGAGTCGAAGCTTACTGGAGCTAAGGGTCTGATTCGGAAAGAAAGACTCGGCCCTGGTACAAAAGGCAACGAAGGAACAGGAGTGAGTTTTTAGTCATTAAAAGTTTGATCTCCTGCTGCGCCCAAGAGCGGGGATATCATTGGATGATTTTCCCACCGAAAAACAAAAAATATATATTCTCTGTTTGGATCTAATCACAAGTTTATGTGAGCCATTTTATATCCGCGTGTGGCCATATCATTATCATAATGATATGGCCACACGCGGATATAAAATAGTAGGTAATTTTTCCTATTTATATTAATAATATTGTCCTTGGCAGCGGTTCATCCGCATGAAATTAGTACTTCCCCACATTGTTCATTAGAGCCTATATTTTAATGTAAAGCATACAACATCTAATATAATCATATTAAGATCATCATCATTCGCACATCCACAAAGTAGTATCTTCCAAATCAGCTACTAAATCGAATTTACCCTTTGATATGCGTACGTGAGAGATTACCTTTCAAACAAATAACAGAATAGGTATTTTTTAAGTTTTACTTTTCATATATTATGAAACAAAGTCCCCACTTCATCTATCTGAAAGAAAGAAAAGAAAGAAAAACAGTTTATTCGCGCGAAATGACGCAATCTTAAAACTAGATAACAAACATAAACAATTGATAGGTAAGATGTGCGTCACATCCGCGCAAAACGGCCGAACGCTCAGCATAAAGCTGCGGCCTCACGCATAATGCGATGAGCTCACAGCGCTGGTTTTCAGCGTGGGCCGGTGGCGGAGTCGACATAAAGACGAAAGGACGGTGCAGTGTAAAAAAAAAAATTAAATAAAAAAACAAAAAGATTTGAATTGATTTGGTTTTTTGATTTGATTTGATTTTTTATTTGTTTCTTTTTTTTATCTGTCTTATGAACGCGATAAACTCGAAAACTACTGAACGGATTTTTAGGCAGTTTTCACTTATAGACAGAGTGATTCATGAGGAAGGTTTAAATATTTAAAACATGCATAATATATTATAGATAAGAAAAGCCGAGTATTTGGAAGATTTCTAACACCCATGTGAAGATGGAGCGGGTCGCTAGTTCTTGAAAAATCTTGATTACAATACTGCCCCTCCAGCCAAGTTACAATCGTTTCGTTCGCGCCGAACACCTCGAGTAGGCCAACTTGGCTAGAGGGGCTGATGTAGATACCAATATTGATGTGCTAGGTACTAATATAATGCGTCAATGCCCATAATTTTTACCCACAATTAGCGTAACTTTCTTAAAAAAAAAACACTACCTACTAAGTGCATTTAAGTACACGTTGTATAAACTAATATTTTACTGCCTAAACGGCAAGTGTGAAATGAACAAGTTCAGTCGCTGCTGTTTTGCTCACAACTAACACAGTGAAACTCGAAACTTTAAACATTAAACTGCCCTACATGCGTAGGAAAGGAAAAATATCGCACACTAAGCATGTCCACTCAGACATACAGAAGTGTCCTAGACGTACACGAGCAAAGAATTAAGTAGGCAGGCAGAACTAACGTATGCATAATATATCGCCATGTACAGTAACGGCTCAAAAAGATTCTTCACTTTAGGGTCCAATTTAAAAAGTTGTCAATTAAAACTATTTAACTGTCATGGCATGACATGGCACCGGAAAACGCAGAGTTGGAATGCATCCCACAATGTGGACTGACGACCTAGTAAAAATCGCGGAAGTGCGGAGGATGCGAGACGCACAGGATCGATGGTTGTGGCGTCGCTTGGGGGAGGCCTATGTCCAACAGTGGACGTCTTTCGGCTAAAATGATGATGATGACGATGATGATGAAAATAGTCATGAAAAAAAATAGATTTTATTTATTTGTCATAACATTATCAATCTTCTAATAACATTTTTTTTTGAGTTTTTGTCGGGATTTCTTTGAGTGAAGTTCAGTGGCTGTTTTAATGATTCGCAAATTGATTCCTAGTGGATATAATAAGTAAAATTGGTGTAGTTTTGTAACTTAAGTGTCTGCAAAACTGGAATAGTATGTGGAATCATTGAAATAGGCGCTATCTCGGTAAAATAGAGCTGAGAATTTTATTATAGTTTTAGCTACCTCAGCAAAGTTTGCTGAGAAGGCTGAATCAATACATTTGCTGCTAAATACTTTAAAAACATTAGAATGTGTTACACCCGCATTCTAATAAAAAAACAAAAAGAAACAACTATGATATTCGAATATGGAAGACTTATTACGAAAGAATACATGGACAAAAGACTAGGCGATATGGCCGAACGACTATAGCCTTCCCTAAGGGGTGAACAGAAAAAAAAAACCAGTTTATTTTTTTCTTGTCAGATGTCAATTAAACATTAGACAAAGCAGTGGTGGCTCAATGATAACGGCTGACAGAGAAAAAGCGACCATATCCATGCGGTTGCAACTTTTATCTGCTCGGCTCGCCTAAAACCAGCCCAGATTCTGTCAAAGTGGTGTCATATTATCAGCACTTCGTCTTGTTGTCAAACTGGCTTCCGTAGTAGACTATTAAATTCGTCAAAATAAATGTTGATTGCCAACATACTGCTCAGTATGGACTTTAAAAGAGACTTTGACTCCTGAGTTTGTTTCGGTGTTTCTTCTCAGGGTAGTCAGCTAGGAAACACCGGCCTCATCTAGTTTATAATGACGAAAAAAAAATTGATGTATAATAGGGTTTTTTTAAATCTACTTACAAAATATTTATCATTTAGTGTCGTAGTTTCATAAAATATTTTATTATCTGCTTTCTTAAACGTGACATTAAAAAACTGACGAAGGTATAAAGAACTCGATTGTACAAACCTTCGCTCACGCACAACTGTGTTAAAATGCGAAATGTAGGTAGTTGAATATTTATCACTTACCCACAGAACGGGCGATGCAATTACCGGGCCAGTGCCAGCGACAGTGTCACTGGATATTGCGGTTTTGTCTCCTTGTGACTCATCGTTTATGTGCCATTGTGGTTATAATATAGCCTTGGTACTAATTGTTTTACGATATAATAAAACTTACAGTTTTCATTCTCATAATCTCATCATCATCTTCCTGCTCTTGTCCCACCTTATTTGGGGTCGGCGCAACACGTTTTTTTCTTCCATTCTATCCTGTCAACCGTCATACTATCACTAACTTCCTTTTCTTTCATATCACTATTCACACAATCTATATTTTCATTCTGATAATCTATACTTATAATAAATCTGTAGAAGTGAAAATTCTGTACATTGAAAATCTGAAAAAAATAAATGGCGGGAGGTGTTACTAGACCGACACCGAACCCAAAAAGGTGATTAAAAATTTTTTGTCTGTCTGTCTGTTTGTTCAGGCATCACGCAAAAACTACCGGTTCGATAACGATGAAACTTGGTATAATTATTCTTTAATATCCTGGGCACCACACTAAGTACTTTTTATCCAAAAAAATATGTACAATAAAAAAAAAAAACTTAATTTTGCGGTTCAATCCCTAGACCCGATTACTGTACCAACCGCAAATAATAAGTTTTTCGTAGTGTATAAGGGTGACGTAAACCCGCAGTGGAGTTCGCTAAGGGGTAAGATGCTATAATATTTTATCTTAAGATACAATATCGCTCGCCATACAATTCAATGGACTATCACACACGACGAAGATAATAAATAATATTTCATATTTTCGTATCTCAAAAAACCTAATAAATCCATTTTCGACTTATACGTGGACGAAATCGCGGGCAAAAGCTAGTGTCTCAATAAATGCATAACTGTTGCTCTTTGGACTCTAGAGCTACAGTATCATCAGTCGCTATCAAGCGCGAGCCTATAAATAATAATAATAAAAAAGCTTAAACTCTTTTGGAAGTAGGTGGAACGAAGATCTTCCGACCAGACGGATATTTTTGTCTGATCTGGGCAACTGTCCGATAAATAATTTCGGACTGTGTATGCTTAAATCGCGCGGAGAATTATAATTGTACGATTCAGGATTTCATAGTTTAGTTTTTATGTGTATAGATGTCGCTACACTCCTATGGCGTATTCTACATAATTACACTTCACCTCTTGAGAAACACTGGCGTCATCATCATCATTATTTCAGCCGAAAGACGTCCACTGTTGGACATAGGCCTCCCCTCAAATGTCGCCAAAAACCGGTCCTGTGCGTCTCACATTCATCGAATTCCCGCGACCCTCACCAGGCACACACACACTGGGGAATGTGTATAGAATTAAGTCTGTTTTCTCGTATGTACAGCCCATTATTATCAGTAGAATCCAAATTACTTTCAGCCATATTTTTAATCTAGAAGTTTCACCTCTATCTAACCTTTACCTTAAAATAAATTACAATTACAAATATTTATCCTCTATAGTTTGTTAGTATTCCGCGACCTTGTCTGCCATTAGAAACACGATACGGCGTATCACGGCGGCGTGTCACGTCTCCGTCGCGGCGTGGATACGTTCGCTGCTTAATTACCATCGCTGACAGTTACTAATTTATTTCCAGATAGAAAGCGTGTTTGGTTGATGAGTTAAAAAACCCGGCCAAGTGCGAGTCAGGCTCGCGCACGCAGTATTCCGTATCATCGGTAAGTTCACTTTTGAGGAGAGGCTGGAAAGACCTCACGGCGTCCTCGCCTTCCACATGACGCAGGTTCTCGCCGAGCATGGTCAGTTCGGGAAGTTCCTGCACCGAACTCGTGCGGAAGTAACGCCAGGGTATCACTACTGTGTGGACTACCCGGAGGACATGGTGGAGCATACGGATAAGATGTCAGCAAACCGTAAGGGCCCAGCACTGTCGAAGCCTACTGGGGCCAAGCCACTTGACCGATTTCAAAAATTCTTTCACCATTAGAAAGCTAAATCATTACTAAGTAACATAGATTATTTATTTTTACTTTCATGTAATTGTAAGCCGCTGGATTCTTCCAGTGGCTAGTAATCTTTAAAAACGGCAAAAATATCACGTTTGTTGTATGGGAGCCCCCTTAAATAATTGTTTTATTCTGTTTTTAGTATTTGTTGTTATAACGACAACAGAAATACATCATCTGCTAAAATTTCAACTGTTTTACTGTCACGGTTCATGAGATACAGCCTGGTGACAGACGGACAGACAAATAGACGGGCGAACAGTGGAATCTTAGTAATAGGGTCCCATTTTACTCTTTGCTTACAGAACCTTAAAAATACGACCAACTTCCACACTAAAAAGTGTAAAATAACTTTAATTAAAGCAGTGTTTGGCTTTGTTATTTAAGGGCATCCAACTCGACATACATTTTCACTGTTTTTCATACAACCGCTCTTACGCGATTATGATGTTATTACACATTTTTCATTAGATATTTTGGAAACACAGTATCTTGTGGATATTTTCTAGGCTTCTATTGAAATCAATTTATAAATTATCTACATTTATTAATATATATATATCTTAACTATTAAATATTATAACTTAATAGGGATTTAAACAAACTGGTAATAATAATATGTACAAACGGGTAGAAAAAGAATCGAAGAAAAGCCCAGCCCTCTGGTCCCATGGGTAGTGTGAAAACGAAACCCGGGCGGGGCCCTGGGACGAAGGCAACGAAGGAACAGGAGTGGGTTTTTAATCAGTAAAAGTCTGCCACTATCTCTCGCTCCGCCCAAGAGCGGGATTTGTCATAAGACGATATTCCCACCCAATAAAAAAAAAACCCTCTGGTCACGCGAAGAGTCGACCAGCTGTTTGCTGATATCCTGAACAAGTCGATGAGCGCTCGGACCCCATGGCCCCAGTGTTTCAACCCCAAACGGCTTAAATACATAACCTCCGATGAGGTTATTATATTTACGCCGTTTAAGCCTAAAAACGCGGATGAATCCACTTGGGACAGCTGGTAAGCCAATAAGAGTTTGGCATTTGGATATTGCATTGGTTAGGTCAAATAATATTTCACAACGTCGTCTAGTCCCAAGCTAAGCAGAGCTTGTGTTATGAGTACTAGACAACTGATAAACATACTTATATATTTCTAAATACACACATTATAGATAAATTACACCCAGACACAAAACAAATGATCGTGCTCATCACACATTTGTCCTGCGTGGCAATCGAACCCACGACCTCCGCCATAGCAGTCAGGGCGCCTAAGCACTAGACCCACAGGCCAGTCAAAATATAGATTAGTGGTATTTTTTTTGAGGTGAGAAGTCAGTGTCAGACTTTTACTGACTAAAACCCACCTATGTTCCTACAGTTACCCTTCGCATCCCAGGGCCGCGGTAACTCTTTCGAACAATGCCGCAGTATTTTGTTCTACCTCACGAAGGTGGGTTGGTCTTTAATGTAGGTTTGGGAGTACGTGTAAATTTTATCAGGTGTGTGATAACTATTACAGTGTATGACACCAACCAAACAACCTGTACCAGAAATAAAATATCAATATCTGTATCCGAGATTCGACAGCTCTATAAACACAGACAATTCTAAATCCAAACACAAACGTCCATCCTTTCACTGCACTTTTTGCCGACCGCTTGCAGGCAACAGACCAGACGCATACTGCGGTTGTTCACGAGCAACCAGATTAATTTCCCGGTCCAGTCGGCCGGCATAAATTGTGGCTACCCTCGCTTTTGTTCGAAGGAACTCAGTTTTAATTAGTGCAAATTTGGGGTATTAATCTTAGAGCAGCGATTCTGTCGGGATAGTGCGAAGTGATAAATGGCGGAGGTTATCTTCAAGCTTGATGTCCGTACCTTTGTACGGAGCACGGAATATTTTAAATTGGGGACAGATATCAGAAGGTGTAAGGTAACCGACAATAAATATTCTCTTCCTTGTCGGTATCACTCTTAGCGGTGGTCGTGGTCATTACGGCAGCCGCCCTAGCCAAGTTACAATCGTTTCGTTCGCGCCGAAAGCCTTGAGTAGGCGTTATGTATACATATTTTTTTTGCTCTTGTTTTACGTGTTAAATTTTTTTTTTATGCACCTACCATATTGTCTCCTCACCACCCTAGGTTGACTGGTAGAGAATGTCTAAGGCATTAAGTCCGCCTTTGTACTTTATGTTGCATGAAGTTTAATAAATAAATAATTAGGCCACGCCTCCAATTCCTTTGTTCTGATCACGTGACTGAGCGTTGAGGGTTGAGCGGAATCGGAGGCGTGGCCTACTCGATGCGTTCGGCGCGAACGATACGATTGTAACTTGGCTAGGAGGGCAGGTGTTGGTAGCAAGCTTCACAACACGCCGCCACTTCTCTCTGATGTCCGCCTTCCTGGTTTATTGAGGGAATTGTTAAAATAAAATCTTTCAACTACATTAATCACAACAACTAAACTCAAACATTTATTTCAAATAAACCATTTTATAGGCACTTTTGAATTGTCTAGGTAAAAGAGAAAAAGAGTTTGTAAAAAGAAAAAAAGATTAAGCTATTTGCTCATTCCAAAGCAGATCTCTATGTAGAAAAACGTGGAAAATTTCTAAAGACACTTCTCAATCAATAAATGGTTAGTACAAAATGATATTTACATCGACAATGGCTGTTTGATTGTTGGAAAGAGTTAGGTTAGGTTAGAGGCCATGGAACGCAAAGAGCAACTGAAGGAATACGTGGGTAATAGATGGGTTTAAGTCAGTTAAAGTCTGGTATTTTCTCTTGCTCTGCCAAAAGCGTGAGAAGTCATTGGATGATTTCTCATCAAAAAAAGAAAGAAAGAAAAGAAAACATTTATTTGTAACCATCAAAATAATATATACATACTAGTGAAAACTATTGAGAGAAAAAATGGCTTAGAGCGAATCGGAAACACGAAGGGTTCCATATTGCAATATTAGAATCGAGCACTAAACGAAAAAAACACATCCTCTAATGTTTAATATTTTATACATTTTATTGTTTGTTGTTGTAGCGGCAAGAGTAATATACATTCAGTCAAAAAAGTATCGGGAATGGATGATTTGTTTATGGTTCCAAATTCAAATTTTTGTTTTTTTGTAGTTGTTAGATTGGCACAACTGTTTTCCATTTTGGCGCGGAGTTTGAGTTGCATCTGTTATTTATATTAAATACAGTGCTGGTTTTAGTAATATCATATATAGTGTGTATTGCGAATTTCATAATGGACAAAAATATCGAACAAAGAGTTTGTCTTAAATTTTGCATCGCCAATGGAATTTCGTGTTCGGAGTCACTGAAAATGTTACAGAAGGCTTACGGTGAATCGACTTTATCAAAAACTCGTGCTTATGAGTGGTTCAAAGCGTTCAAAAGCGGTCGAGATGTGATGGAAGATTTGCCTCGCTCTGGTAGGCCGTCAACGTCTGCAACTGAAGTTAACATCGCAAAAGTGAAGAAAATAGTGACTGAATATCCCCATTCAACTCTGAGAGAGATAGCCGCCGAACTTTCTGTATCTCACGAGTCGATCCGTACCATTTTAACTAATCATTTGGGTATGAAACATGTTGCTGCTCGGCTAGTCCCAAAAGATCTGAATTTTCTCCAAAAACTCAATCGCATGAAAGTCGCTGAGGACATGCTAGAACGAGTCAGTTCGGACCCAACATTCATGAAACGCATTGTTACTGGTGACGAGACGTGGGTTTACGAGTTTGACATGCAAACTAGTCAACAAGCTTCGGAGTGGCGCCTTCCAACTGAACCGAAACCGAAAAAACCACGCCAAAGTCGATCAAAAGTCAAAGTCATGTTGACTGTTTTCTTTGACTATCGCGGTGTTGTGCACTCTGAATTCTTACTATATTCTTATTATTTGAGCGTTATGCGGCGTTTAAGAGAGCGAATTCGACGAAAAAGGCCAGATTTGTGGAAAGAAAATTCTTGGATTTTGCACCACGACAATGCGCCTTCGCACAAGGCTATCATTGTGAACGAATTTTTGACCAAACACTCAACAAATACCATCCAGCAACCACCATATTCACCAGATATGGCTCCTGCTGACTTTTTTCTTTTTCCTAAACTCAAATTACCACTTCGTGGCACCCGTTTTCAATCGATAGAAGACATAAAGGAGAATTCGCGGCGGGAACTGAACTCAATTCCGGAAGCAGCGTTTAAAAAATGTTTTGATGAATGGATTATTCGTTGGCGCAAGTGTATCGTTTCTAAAGGAGCATACTTTGAAGGTGATAAAATAAATTTGAATGAATAACAGACATTTTGTGTATTATTGATCTTTTCCCGGTACTTTCTTGACAGAGTAGTACATTCTGTGAAAATTACAAGTCTACCTCTTACAGTTTATGAGATACTGCCCGCTAACTGACGGACTGGCGGACAGAGGACAGTGGAGATTTAGTAATAGAGTCCCGTTGGCACGTAGCGGGTACAGAACCCTTAAAAAACGTCCACGTTAAAAGCTTCCATAGATTTTAATCTCTCATGTATGTAACACTAACAATTTTAGTAAAGAGATTGCTAATCCCATTTTATCTCGCCTTGTACTTCTATTCAAAATTTAATTTTTCATATAAAAATAAGGAATCAATGTTCAAAATATTTAATATAATATTTCTCGAACATGCTTCAGCGATACAGCTTAATCGGTTACCAGTACTTCACAAGTATCTTTTCTTCGGAGAATATTTAGTACAGTCTACAAAATATGAATGTAAACTAACAATTTATAAGGTGTTAAAAAATTAAGTTTAAGAATTTCGAAGGGACATTGTACTCCTCATTATGAACAAATATTAATATGGGACCAAACCTGAAATAGTGAAAAAAAATCAGCTGCTCCATACATTTTGACGAGTTATACGAACATAAACGTAGGGAACAGATTTTTTTTTTCGCGATTTTATATTTGGCCCATAGTAAAAGTTGTTCATAATGAGGAGTACAATGTCCCCTCGAAATTCTTAAACTTAATTTTTTAACACCTTATATGTATGAAAAAAAAAAACAAAACAAAAAAAGACACCTTATATATTTAAATTCGTTTGTTTGCTTGCTTAACTGTTTGTACAAGCATGATCGGCCTTATAATGTTTCCTTTACTTTGATTCAGGGTCTTCCCTCTACTTTCACGTGAATAAAGCCACTGACAGAAGCTAGCAACATAGGTATATGCGACTATTGTAAGAATATTATGTAATTTCATGAAAACAGAATACTAAAATCTGCATTAAGTGATATTGCTCCGTATTCAAAGGGATACAAAGAAACCTTTCATTTGCTCCATAATAATATTGTACAGAAATCCACCTTCAGAGCAATATAATATTACTAGAGAATATTATATATATAGTTTTATTGATTTCTGATACCGACAATGCATCAATACCGACGTCTTAGAGTTTCGTAGTCGTAAGTACTAGTTAGTAGAGACTCTAAGCTCGAAGAAACTGTCATTTTGCAATGGTATCATCATCGTCTTCCTGCCCTTTCATGGTATGTTAAATATATAATGTAAAATGTTTGAACTAGTGCGCTTCATCATCAACAATTGTACCTATCACTGCTTACCAGCAGGTGGAATCATTAAGCAGTAGCGTGTAAAAAAAAAATGTAGGAAAGATTATTTTTTCTCGTAGTGTTGATGATAATCATCTCTACTTTACGCTCCATCCCCTGGGTAATCCACACAGGTGATAACACCGTATCTCCTCTTCAGCCACTCATCAAAGTGATTGTGGTGTACCCAAAACAAAAACGGTAAAAGTGCCATTGCCATCAATATTGTTAGATCTAAGCTCCGCCCCCCCCCCCCCCGCCTATAATCTTAAATGTGGGTTTGAATTTGTCTTTAAGCTAAAATGGTGGCTAAAATGTGTGCTAAAATGTGTGGCTAAAATGAAAAACATAATGTTTAATGTATAGGTACTAAATATAATGGATTTAGATGGATAAGCTAACTAAGCTAAGCGGCTAAGTTAGCTTTGTAACTAACTTAGCCGTGAAAGTTACTCTGTACTAACTACGTTAGCTACCGTGTTATGTTGCTATTCTTAAACTTACAGTAGTTTAAGAGTAATAGTCACCTAACTTATAAAGTAAAAAAAATTGCAACGAAATAAAAAAAAAAAAGTGAACTTGTTATTAATTTAGCAAATAGCACATAGCACACCGATGAAGGAAATCGACTCGATGCAGACGCAATCTACAGATTTTTTAGAGTGTGTTCGTTCATTGCTCATAGAACCGATGGTCGATGGGGACGAAAGGACCACGACCTTTGGAAAGGCGACCACGTACCGGAAGATGCAGCGTTGAAAGGTCTCCCAAAAGGTGGACCGATGACCTGGTGAGGGTCGCGGGAATCCGATGGATGCGAGACACTCAGGACCAGTCATTATGGCGACATTTAGGGGATGCCTATGTCTAACAGTGAACGTCTTTCGGCTGAAATGATGATGATGAAGATGAAGACATCTTTTCTTCTTTTCACCCACTATTTGGACTGTCTAATTTTGAGTTGACTCCGTGAAAAAACATAATCGTGTTGTGTAATTAGTGGTCAACTTCCAAAGTGCTGTTACCTCCAGATTACTCCAGAGAAGGCTGCTGATCGGCGAAAAGGTAGGACGTTCTTGGCTTTATCGTTTGTCATTGGCTCCTTGAATAGGTGATCTCTCAGCAAGTTCCTACAAAACGACCTCATCTCTTACCTACAACCAGCTTATTTCATACAGTCCACTAGTCTAACCTATACTAATATTAAATATTTCAACTTGAGATCATCGTTATCATATTGCCCTGATTCCATATTTTTTGGGATCGGCGCTTTATTTTCTTCTATTCTTTCCTGTCATCCATCACGCTATCCCTCTCACAATCCTTCCGTCTTTTCTTTGGTCTGTCGCCCCCCTTTCCATCCATCATCTACATGTATAATCATATATTCAATATTTCAACACGATTGATATTGCTGAAAATAAAAACTGTGAAAAAGTATTTTTTTTAATTATACAATATGAATATACCTCGTATAGAAAACGCAAAAGCCCCAATTAATTTCACGCTCTTTACCAATGTTATGTATTTATTATTATTCCAATGTTTGTTTTATCAATGTTTGTATTCATTATTTTGTTTCGATACCTACATAGTTTTATTTTAACCTCCGTGAGTGTGACCGTCGCATCACCGAGGGCCCTAACAGAATACCAGCGCTGCGTTATTTATCGTTTTTAACCGACTTCTAAAAAAGGAGGAGGTTCTCAATTCGGATGTTTGTATTTTTTTTTGTATGTTTGTTCGGGCATAACTTCGTTGCTTACCAACCGATTTGAAAAATTCTTTGTTTGTTGGAAAGGATATACTTCCCAAATGGTCCCATAGTCACCAAGTTGGGATCTGATGATGGAATCTTGGCAAAATCGAGGGAACTCCTCAAATATTATAGGCCACCATATAGTGATTTTGGTATTTTTATCGAGAACTTAAGTATTTACAGTCAAAAAGTAAAATTTGATGAAGTGGAACTGATGAAGAAGACCAGAAATAGTCAACGGAACTTCTTACTCGCATAGATATCACAATGAAGGTAGTTATGCGACTATGACAATACAAATAAATGAATGGTTCTGAATAGTTACGTTAAAAATGGTATCATCGAAGTGATCTGATGATGATGATGGAGCCGGAAGGTAGGCACTGGAACTCCGTAATTAATCAATGTAACCTAGCCATGTTTGGGCTTATTAAAATTGTCATGAGATGCACTTTGGCTATAAGGTACTATCAAATTTATCTGATGATGGGGCCGGAAGGTGGAAGGTAGACACAGGAACTTCATAATAACACAATGTAACCTACCAGTGTTTGGGTTAATTGGAATTATCATGAGAAATAGGCATCTGTTTATAAGTTTATCGCAACTAAAAAGTGTGAAATAAAAAACTTTTTACAAAAAAAGAATAACCGACTTCACTAAAAAAAATACTAAAAGGATCAAAATAACTTTAATTTCGGAAGTCGGTGTTAAATAAGATACAAATACTACCGAGCAACACTGTTTAGATTTAATGAAAGGGAACGGAATCATAGCGACTAATATTAATTCTATCCTCGGCAAGTAGTACCCACAAAGTCGATAGATGGCGTTGGCGTCAAATTAGAAGTCGCTATGGTTTCGTTACCGCGCGTAGTATAAGGTAGGTGTAAGAATTTTGTTTTTTGAGAGTCAGTACATACGCAACATTGGGATTCGGTTTCGGTAAAAGTTTTATTATATCAGTTACCAGTGTCCAGTGTTTTGATTTCGGTACCCTCTCCAAGTCGAACCTCTGGGTTCGAACATGGTCCTTCGAGCCGGATAGGTCGGGAGTGTTTTTTGGTGATCTCCGGTGGTGGTAGAGATTTACCACCCTTCGCGTCGTTACTGGGCAGTGAATCGCTGTCCAGAGCATCCCCTTCAAGCGGACACCAGGTGAGAGGTGTCAGCAGCTGGAGGAGGAACCGGTTGGAGCAGGGAGCCAGCATCCAGTGGAGCGTGGTGCAGCACTACTGGTGGTGGCTACAACTGGAGGAGTGACGCAAGGGAGGAAACAAACGGCAGTGGGCGCCATCTAGGTGGTGCATTCGGCGCGACGCAGCGTCACGAGGTATCAACAGTCAGTGTCAGTGAGTGAAGTTGGTAAAAAAAAAAAAAAATCGTGAGTACAATTTGCAGTCTTATTTTCTGGATGAATTTAACTTGAAGACTTCAAATAGTGCAGTGTAAATTTGAACTTTATTATCATTATAAAATTAACTTGATTGATTTAGGACTTGCAAAAGATTAACCAAAAGGTGGTTCAGACGGGAAATCTATGTCCGATTTCACCCAGAAATACAAGTTTCAAACACTTGTAAAATTTTAAATGTTATCTGGGACACTTAGAAAAAATATCAAATAAACTTTGAATTTTTTCTTATTTAACGTGTGATTTATAGTGTTGCAAGTTTTTTGTTAGTTAAAAATGGAGTCCCTTAGCGACATTCAGGAGGACATTAAAGTTAAAATGCTGAAGTCAAAATCTAACTTTAAAAAATGTCCTAAAGAGCGGCTAACTGTTTGTTATATAGAAACTAGAATTGAAAACTTAGAACAGCAATGGCAATCATTCTATAAAACACATGTTAGAATAATTAGTGAGGTAAAGAGGTCTGACTTATTTGGTTCAAATTATCATAAGACTAACCTGTATGATGAAGTTGAAGAGTTTTATATACAGTATAAAAGCGAGCTGAAAGAAACTTTAAACAATATGAAAATGTCCAACGAAACATGTAATGGAGCTAGCTGTAGTTCAGGATTTAGAAACTTTAGGTTACCTGAAGTTAAAATACCTGTGTTCTCTGGAAATTATAGTGAGTGGCAGACGTTTAGGGATTTGTTTGTAGGACTAATACATAACAATAAAACTCTAGACGATGCACAAAAATTATATTACCTTAAAGGGTACTTAACCGGAGATGCAGAGCACTTATTAAGAAACATTAATGTAACAGCGGATAATTATACAGCTAGTTGGGCGAAATTAGAGGCAATGTACAACAATAAAAGATTTTTGGCAAATGGCATTTTAAAACGGTTGTTTAATCAAAAAGGTTTAACAGTAGAATCAGCTTTTGAGATAAAAAGATTACTTAGCACCACATGTGATTGTTTGGGTTCAATTAAAAATTTAGGTATTGACGTCACTTCTTGGGACATCCTAATAATACACATTATTAGCGCCAAATTGGATATGGAGACCAGGAAGGCCTGGGAACTAAAGGTAGCTTCTGATGTAACGGATGATTTGCCTACTTTTAGTCAATTTACTGAATTTTTAACTGGTCGTTTTCGAGGTCTAGAAAATTTAGAAAACAAACCTCAAGTTCAAAAGAATACTCAATCATTCCATGTGGTAGGCTCATAAAGTTACTTCTTGTAAAGGTTTTGCTAAAGAAAATAATGACACTCGACGTGATTTCGTACAGAAAACTGGGCTGTGTTTCATTTGTTTGGGTAATAACCACTCTGCCAGGTTTTGTAGAAACACCCTCAAATGCCATTTATGTAAAAGACGCCACCATACTTTGCTTCACCCTAGTGGTGGTTCTGGGTCTGATGGTGAAGGCACAGGCTCTGCTCAGACGGAAGCAGTGCCAGCCGCTACTAGAAATAGTACCTCAATGGAGGAAATTCAAAAGACCGCTGTACAAGCGGAGGGATCTATTAAGCCAATAGTTTCATGCCTTTCGACAGGAAATTGTAAGGATACGGTTTTAATACCTACGGCTTTAGTGAAGGCCAGGTCAAAGGATGGAACATATCGTTTAGTTCGTGCATTAGTAGATCAAGGATCACAAGGATCTTTTATTACTGAGTCAATGGCTCAATATTTAGGGTTAAAGAAAACTTTAACAAAACACCGTGTTACCGGTGTAGGCGGAAATAAAACAGTTATGTCTAATTCTTCCGTAGTCGTTGATTTACTTTCTCGAGTGAATTCAAATTACAACGTTCAAGTAAATGCATACGTTTTGAAATCCATCACATCCCTTCTCCCAGTTGTAACAGCAACCAGGATAGAATGCTTAAAGTTGAGTGAAGATAACTTGGCTGACCCTGAGTATCACAGGCCTGACAAAATTGACATTTTGTTAGGTGCTGAGGTATTCAGTCAAATCATTCAAGATGGAGTCAAAAAGAGTAGCAGTGGAACGCTCGTAGCACAACAAACGGAATTCGGATGGATTCTTTCGGGTGTTGTTGCTACAGAAAGTTCGTCCAACATCAATTCATATCCTTGTATCACTGTCATGCACTCCAATGTTCAGGCTGATGACTTCTTACGTAAGTTCTGGGAGCTAGAAGCAAAACCATCGGGAACTATCTTTACAAATATCACAAAACGAGGCGAAACCGGACGTTATGTCGTAAGATTGCCGTTCCGAGATGATAACCGAAGTTGTAAAGATGGTCAATCTAGGTTCAAAGCTGAAAAAAGCTTAAAGAGTTTAGAAGTTAAAGTTTCAAAGAATAACAAATTAAAGGCGGATTACACTGCGGTGATGCAGGAGTACTTAGAACTTAATCACATGGTAAAGGTACCACCAGAGGAGGCAATAGAAGTATCTATAAAAAGGTCAAGAAGAAAAGTTACAAAAACAAATACAAGAACTTAAGAAGACGGGATCTTTAGGTAAAAAGGGAAATATAAATCTCTCAACTTATTTTTGGACTCAAGGGAAATAATTAGAGTAGGAGGTAGATTGAAATGGCTCAGTTGAGTTACGATCGCAAGCATCCAATACTTATACCTAAAGATTGCTTCCTCACAAAGCTTCTTGTATACGAAGCGCATCAAAAAACGATGCATGGAGGGCCTCAAGCTATGATCGCTTACTTGAGATCTCGGTATTGGGTTGTGGGGATCAAACCTTTAATAAAAGCCTATTTTAGAAAATGTGTTACTTGCATTAGGTACTGAAATAAAGCCAGAGGCCAACTAATGGGGCAACTACCAACTCCTCGTGTTACACCAAATAAGGTTTTTCCATACAGCGGCTTTGATTACGCTGGTCCAATCAACATCAGAGTATCTAAAGGACGCGGTAACAAGTTGTACTAGGGGTATATCGCGCTCTTTATCTGTCTGTCTACGCGGGCAATTCATATCGAAGCAGTCAGTGACCAGACATCCAAAGGTTTTTTGGCCGCTTTCAAAAGGTTCGTAGCGAGGCGTGGACATTGTGCAGAATTATACAGTGACAATGGCACTAATTTTGTTGGCGCTACGCGAGAGCTGCAGGAATTATTTAATGAAGAAAAATCAAATGTGATTCCCGAATTGGTTGAGTGTTTAGCAAATAATGGTACAGAATTATTGGCGGCAGTGGTCACAGGATTATTTAAATCAATTTCTGCAACGCCATAAGTGGGCTCAACAAAATCCAGAACCAGCCATAGGTGGCATAGTTCTGATAAAGGAGGATGATTTACCTCCTGGTAAGTGGTTACTGGGCAAAATTGAGTTAAAACATCCTGGACCTGACGGAATCACTCGAGTTGTTACTGTTAGAACTAAAAATTCCATAATAAAGAGACCTGTCAACAAATTGGCTATTCTTCCTGTAGCAACTTAACCTTTGTTTGTTAGGAATAATTTTGAGAATTTGTATTGTTCCTATTAGAATGTACGTTTAGTTTATAAGGTTGTATTTTTTTTACATACTTACACCCATGTTATTGTTAAGTATTGTAAAACTTGGTATTTGTGCACCCCATATTGCTAGACATGTTGCATGGTGGGCGGTTTAAACGAAGGACATACGGCAATAATGTCCTTGGTGGGCGGTATGTTTAGATTTAATGAAAGGGAACGGAATCATAGCGACTAATATTAATTCTATCCTCGGCAAGTAGTACCCACAAAGTCGATAGATGGCGTTGGCGTCAAATTAGAAGTCGCTATGGTTTCGTTACCGCGCGTAGTATAAGGTAGGTGTAAGAATTTTGTTTTTTGAGAGTCAGTACAAACATTAGGATTCGGTTTCAGTAAAGGTTTTATTACACGCGATTAATTACCAGTGTCCAGTGTTTTAATTTCGGTACCCTCTCCAAGTCGAACCACGGGGTTTGAACAAACACCGACTTCCGAAATTAAAGTTATTTTGATCCTTTTAGTATTTTTTTTAGTGAAGTCGGTTATTCTTTTTTTGTAAAAAGTTTTTTAAATATCGTAGCATATGCTGAGTAAGGCGCCTTTTTGGCCTTGCACAGATTTTAAAGTTATTTTTTTTCATACTTAAATAATTCTACTGTATGTGTGAGGTACGAATAAACGATTTATCTTTCTTTCTTTCAATGTTTTGCTAAATATTTGAAGATTTTTACGAAGACTGTCTCCCTAACAACAACTTTGCAGGATTCGAATTAATACGTGACGTTATTTATCAAATTCTTTTACAACCGCTTGCCTTAGTTCTAATCTTTAAGTATATCTAAAATAAGATGGGACATGGGCAGGAAGATGATGATGATGATGAAGTATATCTAAAATTCTTCTGTACGTGAGTCTGTTACCTAACTCTTCCTAGACAGCTTGAGAGATTTGGATGAAACTTTGTTTAACCAATTGAACCCAGTAGGTGACGCTGCAATCGAGTTCTTAATTTTCTTTTTTGACGAAATTCCAGTTTTTCTGTAGGACGTTTTTCTGATTACCCATTTGTAGTTAGACTTTATAACTTTTTCTTTAGTTACCATCGTCTTATTTAGAGGTCTGCTTGTATAAATTATTAGCATTTAAACCGTTTAATCAATTATTATTTTCATAGTAATAATTAATAATTAAACCCCCTACTAAGTCCGCATATTGTATCAAGCTACTATGGTACCCTACACTGCGTGCCCCTATACTTATTTGATCGGTTTTAGTCTGAATTCTTATCGTTCTAACAAATATAAATAAAACATTATTTTTATATGCTGACTATACTACTTGAAACTTACCCTTTCAAAAGAAAAGCAAACGTTATCATCTTCAAAATATAGGTCTTTCTAGATCTACATAAAAATTTTACAAGAAATAAAGCGAAACAGATTCAATATGGTAACCAAATAGACACGGGATCCTTTATGAGATCGTTAAAGGCGACAAAATCCCTAATAACAGCCGCTTTGGATACAAAGTATCCAAAAACATGCTCAAATAGGCACAATAATAAGAAAGAATATTTTAAATTATTTTCGTGGGCCACGATTTTGGAAACAGGAGAAAAATACATAAATGATATTAACGAAATTGCTTTGCATACCGTAAGCGTTTCGGAGACAAAGAGTTTCAGGAACGTTTACAATAATATACATTGACAACATCAAACATCCCTTTTCTTTAACAAGGGAAATGTATGAGGAAGATCAGAAACTCGTTAAAATGAAATAACCTTTATGTTTGATACAATTCCTACTTATATCAGACATATAGGACCAGCTTATGATATTGTGATGATAATACGTAATTCACGTGCCTGTAGACACTTCAAAATTTAATTGTCTTGCATGTCCTGGCGACATTGAACAGTCTGAGATCGTCACGGCAACATAATTATATAATTTGGTGCCATTGACAGGCATGTTTATGTATGTTTGCCTTAAATATTAAGATTGTCTTAGCCAACCAACATTATCAGCCTTGTAATGTTCCACTGCTGAGACTAAGGTTTTTAGAAGAGGAAATGGGCCGTAATTTGCCACGTGGAGCCCGTGCATCTTGCTGGATGTGATATGTTCTCGAAGTTTTGTTTCTAGGTTTTTTTTAGGTGGGAAAGTCATCTAGATAGTGTCAGACTTTTACTGACTAAAAGACTAAAAACCCACTCCTGTTCCTTCTTTGCCTTCATCCCGGGGCCCCGGGGTTCACTTTCACACTACCCGTGGCTCCAGCAGGCTTCGACCCTGCTGGACCCCTACAATTTGCTGACATCTCCCTGAGGCGCGCGTGGAACAGTACGCCGACTTGACGACTTGGGCACGGTCCAGTCGGTTACTGGACGGTCGGACGGCGAGCCACCCATTACTCGCCGTCCGAAAGCCTGCGCCTAGGGTGCCTGCCTAGGTACCCACGGCGTACAAGTAAATCAAGGCCGTAGTTACTCGACCATCACTGCATTCTGTATTGCTAACAAGAATGTAATGTTTTTTTTTACCTTTATCTCATAAAACGAAGCTACGATCGTACTTAAAAGTTAAACACTCAACAGGTACTACTGCAACACTTCTGCGAACCAGCTGCAGTCAGAACCAAATTCAACTCTTGAACCATAACTTTGAACAGACAATTACGTACGATCGCTTTGTCTATAACTAGAAACTATCCTCAAACCACATTTAGTTTCCATTCCTCCCTACAGTTGTTCCGGAAACATTAAACAAAGCATTTCTCATGAATGCTAAGAAGGATCACTTGACAACCGGATGTTTTTACTACCGACTTGATATTAATTTTCTGGGCCGTCGATCCGTTTAAAATTCTGACTACCCTCCGAATGAAGCGCTCGACAGTTCAGCGGATTAACTGGTTTTTGGCCTGTTACAATTTATTGGTGTTTTAACAAATGAAATGTATCGTTTAATTGTTTGTTTGGCTTTGACAGTCTTTGTTGTGGGTATAAAAATACCCACAAACGTTCTGGCATTTTTGTAATAGACGTTAAATTTTTTTTTGTGGTGTGAAAAATTATCCAAACATACGTATGCTTTCTTGTATAGTTATTAATACACTTTCATTAGTACAATTCTCTCTTTAAATTATTGTTACTGTGATGTTGAAATTGTAAATGTCCATATTTTATTTTTTTTTTGGTTGTGAAAATCATCTAATGACGAATCTCGCTCTTAGGCGGGGCGGGAGATAGTGTCAGACTTTTACTAACTAAAAACCCACTCCTGTTCCTTCGTTGCCTTCGTCCCAGAGCCCCGGGTTTCATTTTCACACTACCCATGGGTCCATATCCAATTAAGAAACTTTAGATAACAATTAAGAAAAGGATACTGTACAGTTCAAAAACGTCAATTAATACATCGTAAACTTGTTATAAACATTTTGAAATCTACTACATCTAACATGTTATTCGGGGTCTAAAATGAATTTCAAACTCTTTAGCTTCTGTCCCATGTTGGGCGTCAATAGACCGTTAGTGGCGCCTAACTGGGCCTAATGAAATCAAAGTAGTTAGTTATATTCGCTCAAAAATGTGTTAGAACTAATAACAGTTCTCATTTTCAGGCAAAATTGAGACTATCGTAAACCTTGTTCGTGTTCAAAATTGTTTCCTAACAGTTCCGGAGCTACAGTACTTTTTTATTGTTTTTAAAACTAGGTTGTTGTTTTAGTAAAACTCACTAAACATACACAGGCATATGTGAGTAAAAAACATGTTTACTAACTCAATTTACTGCAATTTAGAAGTCATTCTTTAGTCGTAAGAGTTCGCAGTTATTCTAAAAGTTAATAAAAAAGAAAAGTACCATTCTTTAAATATAATTACGCTTAAATTAGATTACGCTTAGATACTGTTAACTTATTTTATTCTTAAAAAACCATCTGCGACCTTTTTTTTTTTTTTCCCGCCCCGCTCTTGGGCGGGGCGGGAGATAGTGTCAGACTTTTACTGACTAAAAACCCACTCCTGTTCCTTCGTGGCCTTTCGTACCAGGGCCGAGTCTTCCTTTCAGAATCAGACCCTTGGCCCCAGTAGGCTTCGACCCTGCTGGGCCCCTACAGTTGCTGACATCTCCTTGAGGCGCGCGTGGAACAATACGCGCCGTCGGTAACTTGGGCTCGGTCCGGACGGTTACCGGACGGTCGGACGGTGAGCCACCCATTGCTCGCTGTCCGCGAGCCCGCGCCTACGGTGGCCGGTAATCGGGATCGGAGTCCCGGTGACGGTTGGGGTGTGAAGACCGCTGCCTCACGCGATCGGCCGCCTCTTTTGCTAGCATTACTGCTTCGCAGAAGGAGGCGACCGCCTGCCACTCCTCCTCGCTCCGGAGCATGGCCTGAACCAAGGCCCGGCGCGAGAGATCGCCGCCGCCGATCATCTGCGACCTTAGCAAAAGAGAAATAACTTCTTTGTCTTAAAACAAAGATCTAATAATTCTTCTTTTTATACCTATTTCAGTTTATTTAAAATGAAAACCCCAACTACCCACAAATTCACGTTAAAATTCATCTAGACCTGATAAAGTGGAGTAAATTTCATAAAAATAACAAGCTGGTTCTTGTGGTCTGAAATATGAGTGAGCTCATCTTTTGCCGTGCTTGTTCAATAAGATCGGATTCAATACCGTAACTTGCCGCAAGTTTCTGACCATAATTGCATTGCGGTAGCTGTGTTCTTATTCTTACAATTGTTTGAAATATATTCTTTTGTTTACAATCGCTTTGTTAAGAGTTGGACTTTGAGTCAAGTGCAAGATCTTTTGCCGTTTATAGTTTTTGATAAATTGCGCACCTTATGTACCTTAATTCGTTAGTAGGAACCTTGAATGTAATTTTCTTTCATTCTTCTGTATAATTGTAATTCCTACAATTCCTTGTATTTACTTCTTTAAAAAATACAGGATTTTGCGGAAAAAATTTCGTTTTCAACTCGATTTTTTTTATTTATATTTATCTTGACTATGGATACCAAGTCCTTCAATAGTTAGTTTGTTTTTTTAACATTACAAATGTGTTTGTAGTTCTTGGCAGCAAATATATCAAGTCAACCTTCTCGGCAAACTTCACTGAGGTAGTCAACACTACAATAAAATTTTCAACTCTATTTTACCAGATACGCGGACACTTGAAATACAAAACTACTCCAATTTTACATCACAATATCCATCAATTTGCAAATAATCGAAACAGCCACTGAACTTCACTCAAAGAAATCCGGCCAAAAACTCCCCTACCCCCTAGCCAAGTTACGATCGTTTCGTTTGCGTCGAACAACTCTAGTAGGCCACGTCTCCGTTTTCTTTGTTCTGACGTCATCTCAACGGTCAGTCACGTGGTCAGATATTTCAAAGCATAACGACACTGACGATCAAAAAAAATGCAGACCATATACAACAGTTGTACCTAACTACTTTAATCCCATATGAAATAAAGCCCCACAGTTACAAGAATTATTATAGAGGTTTCAAAACTCTGTTCGATAGTTGGTCTCCGTTCTCCAAACCGAACTGCAATTCCGTAACACATCGAGTTTCGAGGGATACTATTGTAACTTTTAATTACTAGCTAAACTGTTTCCTTAACTCGTATCATTGCAAATTGTACTGCCCACTATGTTAGAGTTTGGGGAATCGAGCTAGTTGTATAGTGGGGTTTTGTAGAGGTGACATTAAGATTATTTTGTAATAAAAACTGGGTTGATCTTGATCTTCAAAGATTCAAATAAACCATTTACAGGCTCTTTAGAAAGGTCAAGAAGTCAGTCTGTTGATGAGTCGATGTCTGCAGCCCGTCCTCATAGTAAGATACCGTATGACACGATACTATGAAATTAACTGAAATTAGTCTAGCGATATCAACATCAGTAAATTGCCGGATTTTTCTGACGGCATATGGAGATGTAAAGTCAGGACCCCATTGTAGCGTTGAGTCAAGCGTCAATCAAAATAATCTCAAAGAAAACCGACGAATTCTAGTTTCTCATTGTTCGATACTTCAAATTTAGTCCCCTCAACAAGTTACGTTACCCGAACACGGTTTGCCTTGTCAAAATCACTAACAACCTTCCTGAACTGTATTAATAACATCATAAACAACAACTTTTGTTCTATGACTTTTTACAAAACATTTACCAAAAACAAACTTTTAAGATTTCGTTGTTCTATCTAACACATTTCAACTCTGTATTTTGCTATACGTACCTACGTCTGTATAACGCGACGCAAGCGCATCAAGCACTTCCGCTGCCACGCTGCCCGATTCCCGCTCCCCACCGCTATTGTACTATCGCTTGCTTCGCATAGACTTAGTAATATTTAGAACGTTTAATTTTAATATTTTTATTTTTTAATGAAAATCTGATGAACTAAAATATGAAAACATTTTCAAAGTCATAGAACAAAAGTTGTTGTTTATGATGTTACTAACATAGTTCTGAGGTATTTTAAACTAACTGCTGTGAGCAGCTGCGTGAAAGTAGAAAATTTAAAAAAACATTTTATTCCAGGAGTAGGTTCACTTGGCTGGCCCATATATGGCTTGGCTGGAATAAAATGTATTCACGACATGATTCAAATTTTATCCACCGTAGGCGCGGGATTGCGGACGGCGAGCAATGGGTAGCTCGCCGTCTGACCATTCGATATCCGCCCGGACCGAACCCAAGTCGTCGACGGCGCGTAGTGCTCCACGCGCGCCTCGAGGAGATGTCACCAAACCGTAGGGGCCCAGTAGGGTCGAAGCCTACTGGGGCCATGGGTTGTGCGAGAGTCAACCCCGGTGCCCTAGAGCGAAGGCAAAGAAGGAACAGGTGTAGGTTTTAGTCAGTAAAACTCTGATACGCCCTCCCGCCTCGCCTAGGGGTGCGAGTGATGTCATTAAATGATTTCCCACGTAAAAAAAAAATCCAAATTTCATACAACTTTGTTCAGCCATTCGAGCGTGAAGAAGTAACAAACAGACACACACACACTCAAAAACTTTCGTCTTATAATAATTAGTGTGATAGATTTTTGGTCATAGTTCTTCAGTTCATTGGTGTTTGATTAATACACAATTATTGATAGCAAAGTAAAAGTAAGAAGACGATGCCCAGCAGTGGGTGAAGTCAATCCTAGTCTATCCGATAATGTCACGCTCACCCAGTTTAGATATTGATATGTCTCACTCTTTGCGTAGTTTCAAGTCTGTCTTGCATAAGGCATTATACCAAGATTAGAAAGGGTTTTGTCCTTTTCACTTAATTAAAGTAAGCGAAAAGCACAAAATTATCATAACTTAAAACTTAAAATTTGTTATTGTTTAAGGATTTAATAATTTGTATCCATTTGAATACTTGTTTGGCGAAATCTCCTTCTGTTTAATGCATGTCGTGGCAGCCTTTAATTAAGGCTACACTACAAAATGTAACAATGACCTTGAATCCTTACTTGTATAATAGTGTATGCTTTGTTGGTTGTCCTTAAATAAATAAATAAAATGGTTTATATTTATCAATATATCCTCATTTTTATTCCATAGACTGTAATACAAAAACAGCCCTGATGCTTAATTTAAAAAGATGCAAACCTACTACTTTCAATCAGAGCTACACTTAAATAAAAACGTATAAAAAACACAGACAGTTTAAATTCATCGATCATTTAATTGAAAGTCCGTGTAACAGTTGGCTTAGTTAATCAGTCAAAGGAAAGGAAAGAAATAAAAACCTCGTACGGACGCCATAACCGGGTTAACTGCCATTTCGTCGATGGTCGATAGTCTTGGGTTTGGCAGCTTAAGGGATGAGTGCGACTCAGTTGATGGATTGGGACGAATTGAGTGTTTCTGGAGCGATTCCTATTACTTAACCAATGGTTTAGAATTGGTTACTAACATTCTGTGAACAGGAACGGCTTTTGTAAGTATTGCTCTTGCCTTCGTTTTCTACCTTCTGATTAGCAAGTCAACTGCAATCTTCATGTCACTGTGTGCGTGAGTGCGACATCCTGTACAGAACTTCACGCACTTTCTCCACGGCAACAGTGCTTGCACGATTGCACGATTTGCGCATGGAGATGCAACGCCGGGGCGAAACTCCGCTGCCACGACCCATCACGGCATGGTGGACAGAGTTCCGGCGAGATCTCAAGGTGAAATGGTGACAGCGATAGTCCCAGTGCTGGACACATCATAATCACGGCGGTAAGAACCCTCTTTGAGGAGTAGTTGGAGCGGCCACACGGCGTCCTCACCTTTCACATCACGCAGATCCTCACCGGATATGGCAAGTTCGGAAGGTTCCTGCATCGGATTCAGGCTGAAGAAACGCCCGAGTGTCACCATTGTGTGGACCGCGGGGAATTTCAGAAAACGAAACCCGTAGTCTTAGAATGCAAAAGACAACTGAAAGACACAGGAGTGGTTTTAGTCAGTAAAAGTCTGACACGCCCTCTCGCACCACCCAGAGCGGGAGAAGTTATTGGATGATTTTCAACCTTAAGAAAAAAAAATACTCCACGAAACGCTTTTACGGATTTCCATAAATAAGAATAACATTTGAAAAACTACCTACGCATTGTACCTACCCGACTAAGTGCGGAAACCATACTTAGACATAGACTACCTATCTACTACTACGTGTTTTGCTCGGACGTGGCGCACATTGTTGTTTTAAATATGTTTTTTTCATGCAAAATGTTTGCAATATGTTAGTTTTCAGTTTGCGCCTTTTCCGGTAAATAAAAAGTTTTTCTTTCTTTCTTTTTACCTACCCATTTATTGTCGATCTGGGTCGAGAATTACTAACATAAATGCCTCCTGAATCGACGATTCAAAACAGAACATTATATAATCAGAAAAGGCTAGCAGATATAATAATTAACTCCAACAAATCATCCCAAATAAAACAAGAATATGATAACATATTTCACCCCAGGGAATATAATAACAGATACTAAAGCGACCCAATTCAGTGCAAATTGATTCTTCCTAATTACACTGGATACCAAAACACTATCAATTTATTTGGGACGGCGAGTTTTAGCGTTAATTACTCTTTTAGTTACGCCGCCACATACTGCGGCTTCCATTATTTCCTAAATTACAATGCTGGACACTGAGTAGGGAGAGAATGGAATGATAAATTAAGCTTTCCATACGTTTCTAATTTACGATTAGGTTGGCAATTGTCAACTGGTATTGTTATGTAACATTTTAGTAGCAAGTACTTTCTGTACCTAATGTAATATTTTTATCAGTTCTTATAATATATGTCGGAGAAGTAAATAGTACGGAAGCTTAAGAACGAACGAACGAGCTAAGTGAAAAGTGACAAATATCATTTTGACAGAATCCGCACTGACGTTTGCATGAACCGAGCAGATAAAAGTGCCGACCGCAGAGGTGCGGTGCTCTTTCCTCTGTCGGCAGCCATGCAAACAACATCGAGTCTCGGGGACTGTTTCACGGCTCGTTATGTGAAGTGAATACCTAAAGCTTGCATTATAATAAATCAGTTTTATCATCTGGAATAGTTTGTTTATTGCTCGTTACCCAGTCATCGCCCACAAAACAGAGTCCCTGGACAGAGCTTCAATGATGATCGGCATCCTTGCGCCGACATATATAATAATTTATAATATTCCACAACTTTCACACAACGCCATCTGGTTCCAAACTAAGTAGAGCTTTTGCTATGAGTAGTAGACAACTGATAAACATACTTATATATTTCTAAATACATACATATTATAAATAAATTACAAACAGACACACAAATAATCGTGCTCATCACACAAACATTTGCCTTGGGTGGGAATCGAATCCACGACCTCCGACATAACAGTTAGGGTCTTTCATCACTAGACCAACAGGCCAGCCGTTGCATTTTTTTATACTATTTTCAGCCAGCGACTTCACCCGGCCAACTTACACTAATAAATAAATAAACACTCTCAGTAAAGTTTAGTTTTTGCTGAACTGGGATTTTTTTAATCTCAAGTTCTAAATGTTTCGTTTTTGAAACCTCTACGGTCTTTGAGAGTGTCGAAATATACGTTTTTTGCGACATAAACGGCCGTATCATTTTCGTTAATTAATTTAAAAGTTTGAATTCTTGGTATGGTCATGTGAAGAGGAGGGATGAAACGCATGTTGCTAAAAGAGTTATGAGTTTACATGTGGATGGATGGAGAGGGAGAGGGAGACCAAAGAAAAGATGGATGGATTGTGTAAAAAGTGATATGGAAGAAAAGGAAGTTAGTGATAGCATGACGAGTGACAGAGCAGAATGGAAGAAAAAAACGTGTTGCGCCGACCCCAAATAATACGGGACAAGGGCAGGAAGATGATGATGATGATGAATTTAAAAGTTTGATTTTTCACAGCTTCAAGGGATCGCAAACTTAACTATAGGGTTTTAAATTCAACTCGATACCTTCACCCATTCCCGAGATAAAGAGTCTTGACAGACAGACAGACATACAGACAGACGGACAACAGAGTGATCCTATAAGGGTTCCGTTTTTTTTCTTTTGAGGTACGGAACCTCAAAAAAAAAAAACAAATTCTAAATATAGATAGAATATAAAAGAAGAGATAAATATAGATATACTAAAAGTCAAAACCCATTCACCCACAATATGTGGTTTTGCTAATTCATTTAATTTGACTTTGTACTATAACTAATAATAATGATTTAAGGCTTATAGTCCTTTGGACATCTGGCCGGATGCATATATACTCGTATTGCGCCGCTTGACCTTTTAAAACTATTTTTTTTATTGATATTTTGATTGATATTTACATATGCTATGAAGAATATATCCACATCCTGAGGAACATTTAACCAGCATTTTTTTTGTGTAAACTTATTTATAAAGATCAAAGCCGTTTGAAAAGAGTAGGGAAAACAAGCGAAAAAATATCATGTTGTTAAATTAATTTTTGGCAGAAGTATTAGTCATACGGAAAATTCATATTTTGATATTTTTTTAATTTAATCTATAATATATTTATTTTTTCAAATCAATCAATCAACTGAAGGAAGAAAGAAAGAAGAACATTTTATTTGGCGGAACAAGGCGCAAATTTAGAACTAATAATTTATAAGTATATTTTCTGAAAAAATATGCGCTACATCCGCGCAAAACGGCTGAATGGTCAGCATAATGCCAAAATGCGATGAGTCTACGGCGCTGGTTTCCAGCGTGGGCCGGTAACAGTATCGACATACAGATTCAGCCGTTACCGAGGTGTAGGCTTCAAAAAGTTAATGTTTTATGGCACTAAATGGGAGCAAGAGCTTTAATGGTGCATATTGTATGCACTGCATAGATACACAAATATCAGAAACACATAACACTCCATTTACTGCCTACCCCGTAGCAATCGACGCCTTGTGACACTACCGCATACATATTAATACCACGCGACAAACGACAATAATGGCCTCTGAATCAGCTGTTTAGAGTCAAGCCTGCGAGCGGCCATTTTATTTTCATATACGAGGAATAACCTTTTGCCTAAATTATTATACTAAAAACTCGTATTACAAAGAAGTAAATTCCTTTGTTTGTCGTAAGATTACAATATTTTTTTTCTACTACACTAGTATTTTATTTTCCAACGCGCTCTTATCCTTATTGCTTTTAGGCACGCAATTTGCTGTCTTTCGCACTAATGCGGAAAAGTGCACAAGCCCGCCCCCGCCACAATTTATTACGTTTATTGTATAAGGCTAGGCGCTAAGTGACCCCTACGAGTCGCACGTCAGCCCCCGTTTTTTATTTCTTAGTAAGTGTATTTTATTTTTTTGGTGGGAAAATCATCTAATGAAATCCCCCTCTCTTGGGTGGATCCGAAGATAGTGTCAGACTTTTACTGACTAAAAATCCACTCCGATTCCTTCGTTACCTTTTATACCAGGGCCGAGTCTTCCTTTCAGAAGCAGACCCTTGGCCCCAGGAGGCTTCGACCACGCTGGGCTCCTACGATTTTCTGATATACCCTTGAGGCGCGCGTGGAACAGTACGCGCCGTCAACGGTTGGGCTTAGTCCGGATGGTTAACGGAAGGTCGAACGGTGGGCTACTCACTGCTCGCCATCCGCAAGCCCACACCTACGATGGCCGGAAATCGGAATTGGAATCCCGGCGGCGGTTGGGTCGTTAGGACCGTTGCTTCACGCGATCGGCTTCGTAAGTGTATTGAAAAACGTCGCTTGATATACGTGGTTTGTCCGACACCGAAACATAAAAAAAATCCGCCTCGGTCGCAATGACAACTTTCTCCACTTATATCTAAGTGTACTATTTTATACTTTTGTACCTACCAATCTCCTTATTGTAATTGGTTATATTTTAGATACAATAGTGACCTTATGTAGTTATCAAATTGTTGTGGGTCTTTTCTTGCAGTATGTTCTCATCTGGGTTATATATTTGATACCATGTATCATCGGAACCATGTTTTTACTGATGGGTACGAGACGAGTATGTTTTTTTTTTTTTTTTTTTTTTTTTATTGGGTGGGAAAATCATCCTAATGACATCCCCGCTCTTGGGCGGAGCGAGAGATAGTGTCAGACTCTTACTGACTAAAAACCCACTCCTGTTCCTTCGTTGCCTTCGTCCCAGGGCCCCGGGTTCCGCTTTCACACTACCCGTGGCCCCAGTAGGCTTCGACCCTGCTGGGCCCCTACGATTTGCTGACATCTCCTTGAGGCGCGCGTGGAACAAAACGCGCCGTCGACGACTTGGGCTCGGTCCGGACGGTTACCGGACGGTCAGACGGCGAGCCACCCATAGCTCGGCGTCTGCAAGCCTGCGCCTACGGTGGCCGGAAATCGGGATCGGAATCCCGGCGGCGGTTGGAGCGTAAGGACCGTTGCCTCACGCGATCGGCCGCCTCCTTAGCTAGCATTACTGCTTCGCAGAAGGAGGCGACCGCCTGCCACTCCTCCTCGCTCCGGAGCATGGCCTGAACCAAGGCCCGGCGCGAGAGATCACCGCCGCCGATTGCCCCCACGAGGTCACGGCGTTGCTCTGCCCAAGCGGGGCACACCTCCACCTTGTGCTCCACCGTGTCCTCCGGGTGGGCCACACAGTGGCGACACCCGGGCGTCGTTTCCGCACGAATCCGGTGCAGGAACCTCCCGAACTTACCGTGTCCGGTGAGGACCTGCGTCATGCGGAATGTGAGGACGCCGTGAGGTCTTTCCAACCACGCCTCAAAGAGGGGACTTACCGCCAAAATTGTGGCGTGCCCAGCACGGGGTCGCGACAGTCGCTGTCGCCATTTCACCATGAGAACTCGCCGGAGCTCTGTCCGCCATGCTGCGACTTGCCGCGGTAGCGGAGTTTCGCCCCGGCGTTGCATCTCCATGCGCCGTTCGTGCATGAGTGCAAGGACTGTTGCCTCCAGATCCCATGGTTCCTGGCCAGCAAGGAGGCTCGCCGCTTCGCGGGAAATCGTCCGGTAACCTCGCACCATCCGTATGGCCATGACCCTCTGGCAGACGAGTATGTCGGATATTCGCCTAAAATAGAATATCCGTAGTGTGCTGCGAAACCTTGATATGAACAAACCTAGCAATACTGACATTTGCTGGTATCCCGCATTTTTTATAAGAACCTGATTGTGGAATACAATTGTTGTGCGTTCAGCTAAGTAGTAGAATTCCGTGCAAGAGTCTGTGTTTTCTGATAGCTACAATCTGGAAGCTTTTACTCATACATCTTCAATAGCGAATAGGTTACTTCTATGAAAACGTACTCTATCGTCGACTACATAATCGTTTACCATCTGGTAAGATAGATGAATGGTTATCATATAATATTGTCTTTAATCCTTTAACATTATTTAATAAAATAAATTCTAAAAATAAAAAAATGCTTCTGAAATCTGATCTTTAAAAATGTACGCTAGGTCGCTACCAACGATTGATAAAAATCTATAATTTTATCATAAAAGCCCTTTGAAGTCTTTTGGTCTTTGTAATAAAACTCTCACAATGTTTGAAAAATCATAATTTGGTTGCTAACCTTATAACTTAATATCCTCGTTAAACGGATAAAAGAAAATACCTGATACCACGAATATGTAACCTTCATAAGACAAATTGATCAAGGTTATAGATTTAATTTAAAATGCCAGTTACAAAAGGCAGAATGACTACTTTTTTCAGTATATGTTTTTAGTATAGGTGTCTTCAAGGCTAGAGTAAATATGCTCTTAATAAACTAGTGTGATTCACCATCAATGACTGTAGCGCTGCTGATCATCGGGTGGGATCGCAGTCACTAATTTGAATCCTTAAAAAAATAGAATTTTTTTTTTTTTTGGAAGATGGGTAATCATCTAATTACTTCTCCTACTCTAGGGTGGAGCGAAAGGGCGTGTCAGACTTTTACTGACTAAAACTCACATATGTTCTTTCAGTCGCTCTTTACATTTCCCTTTTCAGAAATTCTCAATGGCCCTAGCGGATGCGTTGATAAGTTTACAGCTTCGGTGAGATAATTTTCATGGACGATTTCAAATTGGAACTGGTCATCATCATCATTATCATCATCATTTCAGCCGAAAGACATCCACTGTTGGGTATAGGCCTCCCCCAAATGTCGCCACAATGACCGGTCCTGTGCGTCTCGCATCCATCGGATTCCCGCGACCCTCACCAGGTCATCATCAGTTCTACCTTGTAGGAACTGGTCATGCAATTAAAATCGAGGCTTAAACTTCCAGAACAAAACATTTTTTTAACCAAGTTAAAATTGAACCTCGTTTTACCCCCAAAATCCACATAGCAGAACGTCAAAATCACCTTGACAACGTATAAAAACAACTTTACTTAACCCATACCCGAACACGGGCAGCCTCGGGCTAGACTGGCAAATGAAAAAATAACAACTACCATAGAGCTGCTGTTAAAAATATTGCTCTTGAGTTAATATAATATCACTAACTGGTGTCTGCGACTTTGTTCACGTTAAACTCGTAGAACAACGTTTTGATCACAATTTTAATAAGTTATTTTTCGTGCTTATCCTTTTTGAAAAAACAATAGTAGCCAAAGTTACTCCTTATACCATGAGACTATAATTGAAAGTCCCGCCAAAATCAGACCAATTGTTTCGGGAATTAATTTATTTTTTTCTTTATTTCCTTCTTTCCTTCTTTCCTTCTTTCCTTCTTTCCTTCTTTCCTTCTTTCCTTCTTTCCTTCTTTCCTTCTTTCCTTCTTTCCTTCTTTCCTTCTTTCCTTCTTTCCTTCTTTCCTTCTTTCCTTCTTTCCTTCTTTCCTTCTTTTCTTCTTTCCTTCTTTCTTTCTTTTCTTCTTTTCTTCTTTCCTTCTTTCCTTCTTTCCTTCTTTCCTTCTTTCCTTCTGTCCTTCTTTCCTTCTTTCTTTCGAACCGACATTTATAAACATAACGATACAATGCGATAATCATTTTTGTTATAGGTTTATTAGAGTCATATTCATTTACTTTTAACACTGACACTTCAATTTTATATAAATGTATAGGTAGAAAAAGATAATGTACACGTACCTACCATAAGTAATCGCGCAACTACCAACTCATTTACTTTTGCAGAGATTTCTTGAATATCTCAAAACTATATGTATTCCTTAGCATCCCACTCATTTTCTGCTTTACCATTGGTACATATTTTCTTGAAGGAAAGTAACTTCTGAAGTAATTGTCATCATTAATGGCGCAAAAAAGATTATCCACTAAGTAACGTCACTGAAAAGCACCAGAAATGAGAGTGGCTATTTCACATGAATAAATAAATCACTATCCTCCAAACTAGGAAACAGTCCTGTATCTTGAAGCACTACTTGCTCTTAAAGATACTGATTTGGGATTTGAAAGGTTTTCGGCATCAAATTAATATGTAGTTCCGTAGATAACCTTTTCAACAATCATGCATAACGTACATGAAAAATATTATCTTTTTAAAATATTTTTTATTCTTTATTTTAACCGAGGCATTACAAAATGCCAACCAACCAAGGTCACCGACATAGCACGAAGAATCGCCAAACTTAAGTGGCAATGGGCAGGGCACATTGCTCGCAGAACGGATGGCCGTTGGGGCCGAAAGGTTCTGGAATGGCGACCACGTACCGGAAGATGTAGTGTTGGAAGGCCTCCTACAAGGTGGACCGATGACCTGGTGACGGCTGCGGGAGTCCGATGGATGTGAGACGCACAGGACTGTTCATTGTGACGGCACTTGGGGAAGGCCTATGTCCAGCAGTGGACGTCTTTCGTCTGAAATGATGATTGATGATGATGATTACAAAATGCAGTCATTGTTTTTTCTTGTGTCGTAACATACAGTATTATATCATCGGTGTGGAATATTGAGCGTTGGGCTCCTTAGTAGTCTTGAAGTGAGCTACACGAATACTGAAAAATGCTTGCATTGACTGGACAGGTCCACTCAAATATGTGTGGTCCTTTCCTCAAAAGACCATCTCAAAAACTAATTTGCATGATTTTCATATGATTTGCTGTATAGACATTAAAAGAGGTTTTAACCCCTAAGTGTATTTGGATATTTCTTCTTAAGGTAGCTAGGAACCGGCCTCATTTAGTTTAAGCTGACGAAAAAAAATTGATTTGTAACAGAGTTTTTTAAAACCTATTTGCAAAATAAATATCATTTATCATTGGCGATAAATATAAGCCAGGCTGAGTGTTTTGTGTTGTAACACAAAATGTAAACATTTTGAATGGTTAGATATTATGTTTAGACAACCAATTCTAAAAAAAAATGTGTTTTATCGTGCAACCAATCAAAAATACTAAACATTCATGTTCAATACACTTCTAAATTCTATAAATGTAAATAAATTCGCTTCAATAACACAAGAAACGTGTTACAGCAGACTTTTATTCCCGACTATTGTACTGAAATTGTATAAAATTTTTTGGCAACGAAATGTTAGCAACACCGTTTCAACCTGTATAATTCTCGTTCCCCAAAATA
This sequence comes from Mythimna vitellina, assembly GCA_949316375.1. NCBI lineage: Eukaryota > Metazoa > Arthropoda > Insecta > Lepidoptera > Noctuidae > Mythimna > Mythimna vitellina. The sequence continues at coordinate 19,792,216 of OX438702.1, read as the reverse complement.
GCTTACTACTTCAATTCAACTCGCAGTTTTCAAAAGTTATTAAATTTAATATACATTCTATGTTTTTGACATTATTTAAAGGCTTCCAGTTGCGGGTCATATGCAGAATTGTAACGGTAAATTACGAGTAATAACTAACACTCATACTGTGTATGGGGAAAACAGTGCAAGTTATATCAGAGAAGCGAGATAGATTTATGGAAATATAAGCGCAAAAAGCAGAAAGCACTGTGCTGAGAGCATTGGTGGCCGACTAGTAAAGGCACTGAATTTTTTTCGTCATTTTTATTTCATCACCATTGCTCTCAAAGCGATGAAGGTAAACATCGTGCGGAAACCATGTTTAAATGAACCAAAAATTTGAAGACTTGTGACATCCACCAACCCGCTCTAGGCCCGCGTGGTGGATTATGGCCCATTCCCTTTCCTAGAGAGGAAGTCTGAGTCCCAGCAGTGATAACGTTATAAGGTTGATTAAGCTTAAGTGCTAATAGAGGGAAAGCATGCGACTTGAAGAGAAATAAATGATAGCTTAAGGATTGACAGAATATAATGAAAGATGATAAAGTTTCGTATTGACCCAAAGAGCACAGTACAGAGGCATCGAGAAAGTAGAATACCAGTGGAAATATAAATCTAGATTCCGGGCTGTTATTCAGAAATTGAAACCTGAAGGAGACTAAATCTTTGCCCGTTCAGGGAATCAATTCTACTAACACTACTAGACATAAACATTCATACTGCTAACCTCACATTACAATGACAAAACTGGTCAGTTTAAGTTCCACTCCAACATTTATTCTTACTTTAAATTAATGGTTACAATGTACACCCACCACTACTTCATCCCACGTAGAAATATCAACTGCGACCCAAGCAAATTCCTGCAGCAAAATGTATGGTTTAACTCTCTTGCACAATAATAATATTTGGGGAAAGTTAGAACCTTCCTATGACCACTACTGTGGCCAAAATGCGGTTACTGGTCGGTTATGAAACAGACTTAAGGATGTTTTTACTTTTTTAATTACCTCTTGTCAATTTTTTTTTATGCTTTTATCTTTAATATGTAATATTTTTTCAAAACATTTATCAACGATTTTACTGAAAATGGAAAACCGATCAAATTGTATACGTTTCATTATTATCCATGTCCTGAGACCTAATGAGGGTTTTTTTTTTTTTTTTTATTGGGTGGGAAAATCATCCTAATGACATCCCCGGTCTTGGGCGGAGCGAGAGATAGTGTCAGACTCTTACTGACTAAAAACCCACTCCTGTTCCTTCGTTGCCTTCGTCCCAGGGCCCCGGGTTCCGCTTTCACACTACCCGTGGCCCCAGTAGGCTTCGACCCTGCTGGGCCCCTACGATTAGCTGACATCTCCTTGAGGCGCGCGTGGAACAATACGCGCCGTCGACGACTTGGGCTCGGTCCGGACGGTTACCGGACGGTCAGACGGCGAGCCACCCATTGCTCGCCGTCTGCAAGCCCGCGCCTACGGTGGCCGGAAATCGGGATCGGAATCCCGGCGGCGGTTGGGGCGTAAGGACCGTTGCCTCACGCGATCGGCCGCCTCCTTAGCTAGCATTACTGCTTCGCAGAAGGAGGCGACCGCCTGCCACTCCTCCTCGCTCCGGAGCATGGCCTGAACCAAGGCCCGGCGCGAGAGATCACCGCCGCCGATTGCCCCCACGAGGACACGGCGTTGCTCTGCCCAAGCGGGGCACACCTCCACCGTGTGCTCCACCGTGTCCTCCGGGTGGGCCACACAGTGGCGACACCCGGGCGTCGTTTCCGCACGAATCCGGTGCAGGAACCTCCCGAACTTACCGTGTCCGGTGAGGACCCGCGTCATGCGGAATGTGAGGACGCCGTGAGGTCTTTCCAACCACGCCTCAAAGAGGGGACTTACCGCCATTATTGCGGCGTGCCCAGCACGGGGTCGCGACAGTCGCTGTCGCCATTTCACCATGAGAACTCGCCGGAGCTCTGTCCGCCATGCTGCGACTTGTCGCGGCAGCGGAGTTTCGCCCCGGCGTTGCATCTCCATGCGCCGTTCGTGCATGAGTGCAAGGACTGTTGCCTCCAGATCCCATGGTTCCTGGCCAGCAAGGAGGCTCGCTGCTTCGCGGGAAATCGTCCGGTATCCTCGCACCATCCGTATGGCCATGACCCTCTGGCACGCGTTCAGCCGGGCCGCCGGCTGCTTCCGCAGCCCCGGCGCCCACACCGGCGCGCCATAAAGGGCCATGGACCGAACGATCCCCGCGTAGAGCCTCCGGCAGGAGGCGTCTGGACCCCCAAGGTTGGGCAGGAGCCGCCCGAGGGCAGCCCCAGTCCGATTTAGTTTGGGAGCCAGACGTCGGAAGTGCTCGTCGAAATCCCATCGGCTGTCGAGAACGAGTCCCAGGTACTTCATCGTTGACCCGACGCCGATGTGGACTCCTCCCACCGTTAGCTGGGAACCCGGTGGTGGCGCGTTCCGAGGGCCGTGAAAGCACATGGCCTCGGACTTGTGCAATGCCACCTCGAGTCCCAGCTCCTGGATCCTGCCAACGACTGTCGCGACCCCGCGTGTCGCTAGTTCGACCGCCGCCTGGTACGACTCTCCCTGCGCCAGGACCAGCGTGTCGTCTGCGTAGCAGACCACGCTGACCCCGTCAGGGAGGTCGCCGCGCAGCACGTAGTCGTATCCGATGTTCCACAAGGGCGGCCCTAGTACCGATCCCTGCGGAACACCGCACGACATCTCTCGACGTTTCCACACCCCCTGGTGACCAGGGTAGGTTATGTACCTGTCTGATAGGTACGCCTCGACCACACGACAGAGGTAGTCGGGCATCCGGTGATACCGGAGTGCCCTCCCAATGCTACTCCAAGGCAGGGAGTTGAAGGCGTTGGCGATGTCCAAAGACACCGCCACGACACACCTGCCCTGGGCCACTGCATCCCCCGTCGTGAGAGCTCGCACGCACATGATGGCGTCCACCGTGGAGCGCCTCCTGCGAAAGCCGAACTGGCCGTCCGCCAGATCCGGCCCCACCCGTGTTAGGTGTGCGACGAGGCGGTCTGCAATTACTCTTTCAAAGAGCTTGCCCACCTCGTCGAGCAGCACAATGGGCCGGTACGCGGACGGAGAGTCCGCGTCGCGCCCCGGCTTCGCGATGAGGACCAGTTTCCCCGTCTTCCAGCGAAGTGGGAACTGGCCCCTCTCCATGCATGCGCTGAAGAGCCCTCTTAGTCGAGGCCCGAGAGCCTCCATGGCCAGGACCCATGCCTTCCCAGGCAAGCCGTCGGGTCCTGGGGCGGTATTTTTGGCACTCAGCCTTCGTACCGCCACTCTCATCTCTACCTCGGTCACCTCTGGAGCGTTGTCGTCGTCGTCGCCATCGTGGTCCGCGTCGGACACCGCTGGTGGCGGAGCCATGGGCGGGGGAGAGTGTTCCCCTTTGCGTGGAGAACAGAGTGCTCACCACACCCTCCACGAGCTGGGGCCGGAGACTCTGCGTCAGCGGGGGAGCCCAGGGGCGGAGTTTGTCCCGTACCAACTTGTACGGGCGTCCCCATGGGTCCCCATTCAGAGTCCCCAGCCACACGTTGCGGGCCTCAAGTTTGGGCCGCCTTATCTCCGGTCGGAGGGTGCGCTTTGCCGCTCTGTACCCCTCGTACAGCTCCGCCTCTCTGGCCTCCGCATCCGGTGGACGGACGCGGCGCCTGCGGTATCTGGCATACCGGCGTCGCGCGGCATTGCACGCGTTGCGCAGTGCCGCAATTCCCGGCGACCACCAGTATACCTGGCGCTGAGCACGTCCTGGAGGGACTCGGGGCATTGCCGCGTCGCATATTTGCGACATGGCCTCCCGGAACCACTCTGCCTCGACGTCTATGTCGACAGGCCTGTCCGGTGCTTGCACCCAGGCCTGTACCGTCGCGGCTTCCAGGAGGAGCTCCCGGTCCATCTGCCTCAGCGCCCACCGCGGACCACAAGTGTTCTGTCGGACCGGCGCAGTCGAGGTTTGGGCGGAGACGTCGAACCGGATGTACCGGTAGACCTAATGAGGGTTTGAAATCCCCGATACAGTCAAGCTATTTACAATCTTGGTTCCTACCAACTGGAACCTTACAAACAATTATCTAAGTATACACCGAATACGCTATTTCTGCTCTTTGCAAACTTTGGGCCACACACTAAAGCAGGCATGCAAATTTCCGACTAAAACCCACTTGAGGTTCATTTTTTTATGAATAACGTTTGAATTTTAGCCGCGTCGAGTATATATGGTAATATTTCTCGCGATTAATGAATTGTACAAAGCGACTACCAAATTCTACAGGGGAAGTTCAACCTTTCTTACGTTTTTTGCGAGATATATGACGTAGGAGGAAATGTTTTGCTGCTTTTGTTGTAAAGTCCAAAAAGTTTTTACTTCGTGTGCTTGTAAATGAGAACTTCCTTTGCCGTCTTTTTGTTTTCAGTTTTTTAATATTGGTTCGTTTGTTTAGTATTTGCTATAATTATATGAAAGGAACGTGAAAAAGTATTTTGTTTAGCAATTTTAAGATCTACATTTAGATTCAGCCAATCAAATATAGGAATAGAATAGAATAAACTTTCTTGTACATACAAAGAGTAACAATTTTACAGAAACTTAAATCTACGGATACACAGGTTGTCTTATCGGGAGGACTATAAAAACTTAAACTAAAAAAAGATTAAAAAATAATGTTAAATAAAAACAGAAAAAGTGCATTTTCTTTTCAAAGGAAATTTTATAGTAGACCAGTTTAAGCTTTATTCTGCTAGTTTTTTGTTATACCACAAAACGAGATGATTTTGAATGGATGAACACTATAGACAGTCAATTCTAATACTCAACATGTTTCGCCTTTGATATGACATTGATATTCTGTACATCTTTGACATTTACAGAAATTTTATCAAAATTTTTGTACATCTACTCAAATGCAAATTCGTGTCAAAAATAAGAGAACTAAATACAAACCGAACGTGTGTAATCATTGTTGTGCTTGTTAACATAATAAGATTAGCTTTTTGTCTTATTTCTGTTGAAATAAGACATAAGACTATTCATTTGCCATCGGTTCAACACGTCTTCTTCTTTCACTCTTCTAGTCCTAATCTTAATAGTCTTACTGGTCATATTCTATTTCATACCGTCTATTAACTTTTTTATTATTTTCGAATCCCTCTTATAGCCATAAAAAAGCATGGAATATTTTTCGTCCAGTAAACTACACTAATAGATGAAAAATAATCCATGCTTTTAAAAAAATAGTTTTAGAGGATTCAAACAATAGATCTTAACATACCACTTTTGCTACGAAACAGAATTTCTGGGTACCGGTATGAAAGATACAGGTCCCCGTAAAATAACAGACATACCACACATTTCTGCGTTGCCTATAAAGATAGCTATACACCGTGCAATCCTCCAGGGTATTGTCGGCGTGTATAGGCCGTAATTCACTTGACGTACTGTGTTCTATTTGCGAACGAATTAAGTAATGAAAAAATTTACAATATTTCCGTATGCGTTGTACAAAGTATTATAATATTGTGCTAACATAAGTTAGAAAAAAGTATAAATACTGTAGAAGTGCGGTTTTGGTGTAATTAATAATAATCATATAATAATTCTTTATTGACACAAATCCTTATAACATGCTAAATATCAGTTAAGTTACAATAATCAAAGGCGCACAAAAGTTGACACCCTGACTCCTAGACCAGGAATTTCTGTGTCTTAGAAGTCAGTGTTCTACTGCTACTTGGACACTATAAACACATATAAAAGAATTTTAAAGCTGGTAAGCTGATATTGCATTGAAGAATATATTATTAGGTACATAGTCAAAAATAAAAAAAATATGAAGATTGATTGAGGAATAATGTTGAGATTACTGACAGGCTGTCAGTCACTGACGTGTCCAAAAATACCGCCCTCTGAATCCGGCTCTTGATCCAGTCGCCTAACGAGAGCTTCCTAGGGTGTTGGTCAAGGCTTTTGGCTATTAAGCCATTGGCTGGCACGACTATCGGTACAATGATCACTGAGTCCACTTCCCACATGTCGACAACCTCGCGAGCCAAGTTAATATACTTAATTTGTTATAATAAATATATGAAAAAATCATGCTCAGCCAGATGTTGTCTCATTTTAATTCGAATAGGTTTTTGCATAGTCATCGGTTTGGTTTCACTAAAGGATTGTCAACGACGGATGCAGGAGTGAAACTCATCAGTCACATTTTGGAATCCTGGGGCTAGTTTCAGGATGCTATTGGCATATTCTGTTACCTCTCAAAAGCATTTGACTGCGTTGATCATAATACTCTAATCTGTAAATCATCATCATCATCATCATTACGGAATTCGTGAACAAGCTGCTGATCTTATTTTTTCCTATTTATCTTACAGGCAGTTAAAAGTAATCATTAGTGGGGCGACGTCTCGGGGTCTTTAGTAAAGATAGGCGTGCCTCAGGGTTCAATTCTTGAACCTTTCCTTTTTCTAGTTTATATTAATGACCTTCCTTACATGATGGCTAATTTATTCGATATAATTCTATTTGCTGATGACACTTCTTTTATTTTTAAAGTAGATAGGAAAGATACGGATGTCTTGCATGTCAACGAAAGTCTAACTGTTCTTTCGAAATAGTTCGCTGCTAATAATCTCTTATTAAATGCGAATAAAACTAAATGTATAAAGTTCTCATAACCGAATGTCCCTCAAGTTGGCGTTTATATAATTCTTGACGGCAACAAACTTGATGTTATTACGGAAACTGTGTTCTTAGGTATATCTATCGATTCTAAACTGTAGTGGGGCGGTCATATTAGAACACTTTCAGGTAGAATAAGTTTAGCCGCATATGCAGTAAGAAAAATAAGGCAATTGAGAGATTTAGCTACAGCTAGGTTTTAGTTTACTATGCTTGTTTCCACAGGATTACGTCTTTTTGATTTTACTGTGTGGATCTGATGCAGCAGTTGATGTAGACTCAATTTTTATATTGTAAAAGAAAGCAATCCGGGCTATTTATAAAATGGGTCCTCGCGAGTCCCTCAGAAATAAATTCAAAGAAATCGATATACTGACTCTGCCTTCGCTTTATATCTTAGAAAGTATTTTTTTACGTTTGTAAAAACCTAAGACTCTTCAGAATTAGAAGCGATTTTCATAACATAAATACGCGTAGTAAATACGAAATTGTATTACCCAAATGGAGATTAGCTAAGACTGGCAAGTCATTTTTAGTAAACAGCATACGCTTTTATAACAAGCTGCCAAAGGTGGTGACTGGACTTAGCAAGGGAAAGTTCAAAACCCTTATTAAGCGTGTCCTAACCAAAAAAGCGTATTACAACACGCTAACACGCTTGTTTGGTAATGACTGCTTCTCTAACACATTGCTTTTACAATATTTCATATATTATTAGACCCCAACCACTATAAATTCCTTAGTAATTTATTTTGTTAACGTCTCATTTAGTGATAGTTGTAATTATTTGTTTTTCTTGTTTTTTTTTTTTTATATAGCCTCTTTTTTATAATACGAATGTGAGAACACTATAGATTTGACAACCTTTCCTCGCTTTACATGCATTACCGCACATTTGTCCACACCAAACTTTATCCTGATGGCACTACTGAAGGTTTCAAGAGTGCCATCAGGATATTTTATTTTTTATTATAAGTTAACTATTTATAGATTACTTATTTTTTATTTTATTGTTGATTGTCCTACGCGAGTCACAAATAAAAGTTTTTCTCTCTTCACTCTTTCCATGTTTGTTGCTTCTTTAGGCTCAAATATCTGAACGGACTAGAATGAAACTTAGCATACGAGTAGAAACCTTGCACATAGAATACTTTTTATCTCGGAAGTTAGGATAATTTTCGACTTTCACGCGGGTATAGTCGAAACCAGAACTAGTAATAGCATAGTTGGCCTTATAATGTTCCCTCTGCTGGGACTCAGGCCTCCTCTCTAGGAGAGCGAATGGGCCGTAATCCACCACGCGGACTCGTGGATGGTGGATGTCAATGTCTTCGAATTTTTAATTCTAGGACATGCCAGTTTCCTCACGGTGTTTTCCTTCACCGTTTTGAGAGCAGTGGTGATGAAATAAATTACACAAAGTAATGCGCCGTTGGGGCCGTTACCACTCAACCACTGCTCTGCTTGGAAATAGTGATAATATAAGTAAAAGATCAAACGTAATACTAAACTATCTGACGATAGCGTAAAATACGAAAACCGTCGGTTGTAAACTACCCAACCTCAATTATACATATCATTAAGTAAAAGCAGGGATTTTAATAGGATTACTCCTTTGAGAACTGTAAAGCCATTGCACCTAATTGGGACTTCATATGTGGAATACTAATGTTCGTTTTAGACTTTAATTGCTTCCCAGATTATGTTTTGTATAACTATTTTAGATGAGGTGGGGAAGTACTGAGTGCAAAAAAAATTGTGTTACAATATTACATAAATACATGGTTTTTATTTACGTACTTATCTTTTTTTTTATTGGGTGGGAAAATCATCTTATGACAAATTCCGCTCTTGAGCGGTGCGGGAGATAGTGTCAGACTTTTACTGTCTAAAAACCCACTCCTGTTCCTTTTTTTCCTTTGTTCCAGGTTTTCACTTTTACACTATACGTACTTATCTACATAAGCACTCTCCGTGTTTTTTTTTTTTGAAGGTACCAAAATTTTAAGGGAACTTGTCCAAGTGGCCATGTACTTTTATGCTCATGTTACAGCCAACATTATTGACGTTATCTAGAAGGTCCTAAATGAATTCCACGTAATTTTCTGCCTTTTCAATTCCTAAGATATTTTTGACGACTTTGACGAAAGATTTCTAAGCCGCACATTCCAAATTATTTGTTAAAATGATAAAATCGTTGTTTTTTATCAAAGTTCTTATTTGAGGCTAATCGGAAATACCAGTCTTTAGCTAATTTGAATAAACATACAAGAAATGTGCGAAAAATAACACTCATAAAAGTGTTTTCTTTTTTTAGTTCTGACCAAGTCATAGCTACACCGAACGTCCATCGTGTTAGTTTGCCACCCGTCCACTATTTTAAATATTCAATATACAATTTTTCGAACTATTTATTTCAAAAACACTGAACTAAAATACACTAAAACTATATATACATTAAAGGCTACTCTTAACTAAAATATAGCGTCATAAAACTCCTCCACATCGCTGTCATCTGGAAGTGTGCCTAAAAGGCTGGAGGCATTGCCACGTTGTATGGCAATACTTAATCTCTGACCGAGGTAAAAGCCAGCCCTTGGGTCACGCAAAGTGTCAACTAAACGTTTAGATAGTTCTTTAAAACGCAAATAAGTGTTGTAAATAAATGTCACGTCATTTTCACTTATTTTTTTTGACCCACGGTCGGTCTAAGTCCTTAATATGGATCTTAAAACAGACAAAATACGCCTTTTTACGTAAACCGCTACCGGTCTTTTAATTTTTTTTCACCACTTATTCACAGCAAAATGTATTCAAATTATTTAACCAACTCTTCCTAGATGACAACGTGATATTACCAGTTAATCACATAAATTGGTAGAATGCGAACACAGTCTGTCAGTCTGGTGATGGTTGCGGGAATCCGATGGATGCGAGACGCACAGAACCGTTCTTTGTGGCGACATTTGGGGGAGACCTATGTCCAGCAGAGGACGTCTATCGGCTGAAATGATTATGATGAACACAGTCAACATACCAAAATCGGTACTTTTTTCAGATGTTGATCATTTTGAAACTACTCGTAGTTTTCACGTTCTAAAACGTATAAACGACTTAATACTCGTATAAAGTCATTCATTAAATTATATTATAAGACTACCAGCACCAAAAACTTTTTTATTATTTGTAGTCACCTAGGAAAGGGCTATGCTCGGGGTTTCCTTGCGTGGTCGCATCAATAATGAAGATACGCAGTAGAACCGATGTCGCCAACATAGCCCGAAGAATCGCCAAACTTAAGTGGCAGTGGACAGGGCACATTGCTCGTAGAATGGATGGTCGATGGGGCCGAAAGGTTCTAGAGTGGTGACCGAGCACTGGAAAATACAATATTGGAAGGCCTCCCACAAGGTGGACCAACGACCTGGTGAGAATCGCGGGCTTGCTGTGGATGCGAGATGCACAGGACCGTTTGTTGTGGCAACACTTGGGGAAGGTCTATGTCCAACAGTTGACGTCTGGACGTCCTTCGGCTGAAAAGAAAAAATGATGCATCGACAAATTTTGTTTCGGTGTTTATCTTGAAGTAGTTAGCTAAGATGAGGCCGATGTTCATCCAGTTTAAAGTGACAAAAAAAAATACGTTTAGAAGTGTATTTTAAAACCTAGTTGCAAAATAAATATAAATGTGATTTCAATTTAAAAAAATCAGACGCCACTTGAAGTTTTATTGAAGAAAAAAATGAAAAAATAAACAAAATTTAATTGTATAGTCATTTCTACTTTTTCAAACGTGTAGATATAAGCATCACCTTTGTCCCTATTTTTCTTTATATTTTATATTGAATAGTTAAATTAATTATTTAAAAAAAACTTGAAACGCTCTTGACCTCAAAATGGCGTTTTCCCTTCACGGTTCGTCTGCCATTTGCGTCATAGTCTTCACTTAGCGTAACGAATTCTTTGATTTTTAGCTATCCAATGACGTAGGTAATTAAATTGATAATTACGTAGTTACAACACCTTTTTTAATTTTTTATATAAACTAGTGCTTGACTGCGATCCTACCTGATGGTAAGTAGTGCAATTGTCGGTGGTGAGGCGCACTGGTTTATGAACTGCCTATTCACTCTAGCCTTACTTACTTTTGTTAATGTTTTTGGCTTGGATACCAAGTTCTATAACCATGTCTTCGTTGTGAATACATAATTAAATAATAATTTGTTTACAATTAGAATATTGATTTACACATCCTAATATTTTTTGTAGTATTTGGCAACAAATGGATCAAGTCAACCTTCTCGACAAAATTCGCTAAAATAAAATTCTCAGCTCCATTTTACCGAAATCGCCCCTGTTTCAGTGATTCCACATATTGTCCAGTTGCGCAGACACTTGATATACAAAACTATATCAATTCGACATCACAATATCCTCTAAGAATCAATTTGCGAATAATTAAAACAGACACTAAACTCTACTTGAAGAAACCTCGCCAAAAACTCTAACTAAATTGCTAATTACAAGCTTCCAAAGATAATGACACAATTATTACTTCCTGCTGTGCAAACTCCGAATAATTATTCATTATGACATGAAAGAGATGGTAATTAGGATGGAGGTTTTGACTTCCCGAAGCAAAAATGCAGCAGGTAGACTCGCCCGAAGGACTTCAAGTATGGCAGCGATAGGAACAATAGTAGTAACACCAGGGCGCATCTAGCCTTCTTTAAGAAGCCGGGGTGGATGGAGAGCCACTTGACTACGTGTATACCAAATACGCGCTTCGAATGTGGAGTTGCGGACATCAGCTCAGCATACACATATTCGTATAGCGCAGGTCTTTAATGGTAGTAACAATATGAAACTCAAAATTTTTTTTAGGTGGGTAATTTTATCCAATGACATCTCGCGCCCTTGGGCGGAGCGAGAGGGCGAGTCAGACTTTTACTAACTAAAACCCACTCGTTTGTTCCTTGTTTATTTGCGTTCCAGGGCGCCGGGGATTAATTTTCACTTAACCCGTACATGGCCCCAGTAGGTTTCGACCTTGCTGGGCCCCTACGACTTGCTGACATCTCCTTGAAGCGCGCGTGTACTTCGCATCATTGACAGCTTGGGCTCGGTCCAGACTGTTACCGGACGACCGAACGACGTGCTACCTATTGCTTGCTTTACGGTGGCTGGAAATCGGGATCCGGATCCCGGCGACTGGGGCGTGAGAATCGTTCCCAGAATTACTGCTTTGCAGAAGGAGGCGACCGCCTGCCATTCCTCCTTGCTCCGGACCATGGCCAGTAACAGGGCCCGGCGCAAGAGGTCGTTGCCGCCGATCGCCCCTACGAGGACACGGCGGTGCTCTACCCAAGCAGGGCAGAGTCTCAACGCTGTTCTGTAACTGCAGAACAAACATCAAGCAAGCGTGGTAATCACTGACCCATGTTGGTTGATTTGTAATTTCTTCAGTTTTTCCATCAATAAACCATTTAAGCACGTAAAAGAAAGTAAAAATAAAATCATAAACAAATAATATTAAAGACAAAGTCAACAAAATCTAAATTACTTACCGTTACCATTCCTCACCCTGCGGAAATTGAGCTCAAAGATACGCAAATACGACCAACTGTAAACTAGAACAGTAATTTGCTCAACTTGCGTAGACAAACCACTTGTGTCAACAACTCATTTGCACACTCACACACTTAAACTCATTCACTACGCAGTAGGTACCTGATACGCACTCATTGACGTCGTATTTGTTTTAGGTACTGTTTCTTATAAGGATGTTACGATATCATTTAGCGGAGGCGAAAGTTAAAAAAGTAAATAAACAGATACATAAATTGAAATTGAATTGAAAGGCTCGCGTTTGACCACTATCTTACCTGAAGGTAAGCGATAATCTAGCTGACGGAGCACACAGACTTTTATCACCTTCTAGACGATTTTTTAAAGCTGTATCAAAAAAGTGACTCCTTTAAATAGTACAGCGTCAGCAGTGACTTAAGAATAGCCAGATTTAACTCTACAGAGGGATGTTATAGAGCAAGGTGCCATAGAAAAAGTCCTATGACCTCTAACAAAAAGAAGTATCTTTCGACCAGACGTCTGTCATGTCTAGTGTATCTGGTCAATAGTTGTTGACGAACCGTTGTGTAAGTACAAAAAGCGTGGAATACTTTCATTGCGCAATGTAGAAATTGTGTGACATCATGGTTTGTGTTCGTTTGTAGGGAAATTAATGCCACTACAACTATGTTCCAAGTTTTACTGAGAAAAGACCTTTAAATGCTGTGGATCTTCGCTTAGTAGACCTCAGTTAAATACTTGTGAGAGTCGATTTCATACGAAAATTCCGCACTTGCAGAAGCGGAGGTATAGACTCGTTACAACCCTAATTCTTGAACATTTGATAACAATTGTGTAGTGATGTGCGTAAAGTAAAAGTACTCAAACATGGCGGATTCTTAATAAGTTTGCGGGATGAATATAATAATATCGATAATTCATTACTTTGTTATTAGAGCTTTTTTTTCTTTCTTAAGGTGGGAAATCATCCAATGACATTTCCTGCCCCTGAGCGGGGCGGGAGGGTAGGTCAGTATTGTACTGATTAAAACCCACTCCTGTTCCTTCTTTGCCCTCGTTCCAGGGCCCCGGGGTTCTCTTTCGCATCACCCATGGCCCCAGTAGGCTTCGACCCTTCTGGGTTCCTACGGTTGGTGACATCTCCTTGAGGCGCACGTGGAACACCACGCGCCGACGACGACTTGGGCTCGGTCCGGACGGGTACCGACGGATGGTCGGACGGCGAGGTACCCATTGCTCGCCGTCCGCATGCCCGCGCCTACGGTGGCCGGAAATCGGTATCGAACTCCCGTCTTCTGGGGCCTTTGCCTCGCGCATGCGGTCGCCTCCTTTGCTAGCATTACTAATTCGCAGAAGGCGACCGCCTGCCACTCTTCAAAGAGGGGACTTACTGCCACTTATAATTGTTGCTGTGTGTTGTACTGGGTTGCGATAGTCGTTGTCGTCATTTCACCATGAGTTCCCGCCGGAACTCTGTCCGCCATGCCGCGACTTGTCGCGGCAGCGGAGTTTCGCCCCGGCGTTGCATCTCCATGCGCAGATCATGCATGCGTGCACGGTCTGTTGCCTCCAAATCCCACGGTGGTAGGCCAGCAAGGAGGCTCGCCACTTTGCGGGAAACCTCGCGGTATCTCCACACCATCCGGATGGCCATGACCCTCAGGCATGGCCGACCGCACCAGCGTCAGGTGATGGCTGTCCGGCTCGGGCTGGGGCTTGGGCTGACTCTGCCTCTGTTCTCGCTCGCGCACCTTTGCCAGTCTACAACACTACTCAGGGCGGATATTAGGACCGACACCAGCCTCTCGAGCTTCTCATCGATGACCGAGTCGCCTCCGGCGTCTGGCTCACTGCCAGACGGCCCCGAGGGGTCAGCCTCAACGCTGGTCGCTCTGGGATGGCATCCCTCCGCCGCGGGCCTTTCAGCTCACTGGGTGGACTCTTGGAATTTTTTTGACGTAACTGTAATTACTCAAGTAAATTGATAAAAATAATTAAGTAATAATAATGCTTATCGCATGTTAATTAAGAAAATTTTTAATTTAATTAAAATACATTAACCACAAAATTGTACACTTAGTTTGCAATAAACGTTTTGACTTTGGCTTTTACTAATTTAGATGATTACATGAGAAAATAATATAATAATAGACACATAGATTATGTGTCTGTGATAGAGATTTACGTAGTCAGTTATTATACAGTGGGTTTATTTTTGTCAACAAAGCGCATCTGATGAAGGATTTAAGACTCCACTAATTAATATGGCCATTATAGCCGAAATGATAATGATATTTTTCATAATTAAGGTTCTGTACCTAAAGGGTAAAAAACTGGGCAAGTGCGACTCGGACTCGCACCCTGAGGGTTCCATGCAAACTGACCTATGTAAATAGTTTAGTTCCGAAATGGAGTCTCGGAAGAATTTGGTGACTTGCAATAAAAAAAACTATGCATGTGCGAGTCGGCCTCGCGCCCTGAGGGTTCCGTACAAACTTACCTATGGAAATGGTTCAATTCCGGAATGCGAGTCCGATCGCATTTGGCCGATTTTTAGAGTTCCGTACCTCAAAAGGAAAAATCGGAACCCTTACAGGATCACTTTGTATACCGTTCGTCTGTCTGTCTGTCTGTCAAGACCCTTTTTGTCAGAAACACGTGAAGGTATCGAGTAGAAATTAAAACCATATACTCAAGTCAGCAGTCCCTTGAAGCTATGAAAAAATCAAACTTCTGAGTTAATTAAAAAAATATATACTCAAGGGAATCAAAATTCATAGGGTATTTCCCGTTGAACTAGAATAATGAAATTTGGCATGAGGCAAAGTCTTATAGCAAAAGTATAGAAAAAAATCTGTAAACAGTAAATTTGTAGGTACGTCACAAAAAAAAACCTTTTTTTGCTATTCGGAAAAACCTTCGTAACTCAATTCGGGAATTGAATTGTTTTCATAGATAAGTTTGTACAGAACCCTCAGTGCGCGATTTCGATTAAGCGCGAGTCGAAATCGCGCCCGGTATTTTTTATTTTTCACACCTCGTTTGTGAGTGAACAATACCAAACACTAGCCCACACATCAGGGCCTCAAATCTGCTATTACAATAGTGTCAGAATGGTCTATCATTGATTTCATAATTGTTGATTTTGACAAGTTTAGTAATCTACTAATATAATGGCGTCATTATGACTTTCCAATGATCGACCACTGACACTCCATTGAAAGAAGTGGCATAGAATGGTAATCTCGTACATATTGACAAATGAACGTCTGACGTATGGGGTAATCTGTTAAAATTTTGACAGTTCCTTTGATCGGTGACCTACCATTAGAACGTCATTGTGCATTCATTGTTTTTAATAAGCTCGATATTATCATTCTACCAAAACTCTATTACGGGACCAATGACCGATCAATGATCGACCATTATGAATTATCAGATTACGAACTTTTAGCAAAATGACAATGGGATCGTGTTGGAATGACGAATTTATAAAATTAGCAGACTAGGGCCCCAGATATTATTTTTGTGAATCAGACCAAAAATCAAACACCTTCAAAATTTAAGAAGCGCTCAAAACCTTCAAGAACGATGAGCGTCTGTTTAAATTGCCAACAGAATTATCCACACTGCACAAAAATATCATCCTATACCATCAATGCAAAAATAAAACAAAAATGTGAGGAATACTTAAACAATGTACGAAATAGAATATATTTTATTTTGGTACAAGACACGGTCAAGATTTTTTAATAATTCTGTGTAAGATTCAACTTTAATATTTTAAACATCGAAAAAAGTGAATTTAAGATTCATTCAAAGACATTGGTTGGTTCCTATGGGAGTAATACATCTATTAGGGGAATAGTCTTATAGATTTTAGTGCAATTCAATGGTCGTAGTATTAGCTTTGTTTGTGTTGATGGTGCATTTTCATTTCATATTTTCCTATTATTCAGTGAATTGTGGGGCTTTTCGAATTTCATCTCACCACACAGGCCAAATCTTTATCTTTTTGTAAAAATTTGCTCACTAATTTGGGATCATTTAGTGGATAATTAAAAAAAATTAAACGATTGCTTGTGGAACGGAAAAGTACTTATGCATTATCGTAATGTCTTCTGCAATTTTCAATGTTCCTGCCTTTATCCTTCGCTATTTGGTTTAGGCACAACGCTTTCTCTTCTACACCTCCCCTGTCGATTTCATTCAGTCCCTCTTATTTTAAGTAATGTCTTACGTAACTCACCTATACTCTTCCTGTGTTTTTTAGGGTTCCGTACCTCAAAAGAAAAAAACGGAATCCTTACATAATCACTTTGTTGTCTGTCTGTCAAGACCCTTTATCTCGGGAACGCATAGATATCGAGTTGAAATTAAAAACATTTATGCAGGTTTAAGGTCTCTGGAAGCTGTGAAAACATCAAACTTCCGAGTTAACAAAAAAAAATACGGCCGTTTTTGTTGCAAAAAACGTGTATTTTGACACTCTCAAGGGAACCAAAATTCATAGGGTACTTCCCATTTACCTAGAATCAAGAGAGAGAAATCCTAAAATTTAGCCCACCTATATCGTTGTGCGTACAGCTAAGGAGTAGAATACACTGCCAGAGTCTGTGTTTCAACCCGGTGGTGGTTACAATCCGGGAATCTTTAAGTCAAGAGTGAATAGGTTACTTCTAGGTAAGCGTGCTGCATCGTCGACCGCATCGTCGCTTTCCATCAGGTGAGATAGCGGTAAGCGAAAACTTATAAAAAAAAAACAAAATTGCATGAAGCAAGGTCTCATAGCACACTATAAATTTGTAGTTACGTCAGAAAACTTTTATTTTTATGTCATTCGGAAAAATCTTCGCAACTCAATTCAGGATTTGAACTAAAACTAAAAAACGGACATGCGCGAGTCCGCCTCGCACTTGTCCGTTTTTTTTATTATTATTATTAAACCTATCAGTTTGACTGCTACCTCATCTGTCGGTTAACAATGATGTAGTCTTCGCCGTCGGAGCACGCTTGACTAAACGTAACCTTAATGTCTCATGTCTTAATAATATTTAGGTTTTAGCTACCAGGAAACACAGACTCCGGCAGGAAATTCCATTTCTTAGTTTTACACACATCAAGTATGTATTTCCAAAAAATTGTTTGCTTAGTTCTTTCAACTATAAAACACATAATTTTCGTTTTTTAAGGTTTTAGTTTGAGCCATGTACTCAGCGGGAGTTATATCCAAAATCAAGACCGTTCAATTGGGTCTTAGATATTTGGCACTGCTACAGTTTAGTGCATACTTGTGGCCTCAGCAAGCTACAGTTGAAGGTAAGTTTGAGTGATATTTGATGTTAAGCACTGATTCAGTTTTATTATATCAAATACAGTGGACCCCCGGTAGTCCGACAAACATTTTGCAGGGCAGTGTCGAACTATCGAATTTGTCGGATTATAGAGTACTGCCTAAGACCCCCTATAGTCCGGAATTTTTTACAAAAGAGTACCTTGTAATCCGACAAATTACACATCTAATGATAAGATTCATGTATTCTGAAGTACAAATCATACTTCATTATGTATGTCAAATTTAGTAAATTAAACAACACAATAAAGAGCTTACGTTTTATTATAAAATTAACGTCATTAATGCTATAGAACTTACAAAAAATATGCAATAACTTTACATTAGGAAATAATTGTGTACATACTAAAATAATCAAAAAATCATGCATTAGCGAATATTATCAAAAAAATATTCAATAATAAATTATAGACCATGTCGGATTACAGGGGGTGCCGGATTAGACAGGGGCCGGATTACCGGGGGTCCACTGTAAATTCAAAGCCATACATTCACTTTTCACAAAATTCGTTTCATTAAAAATTAAAGAATTGGTGCCTGAAAAGACAGCTAAAAAATATTGTAAAAAAAATAATAGACTTTCGTGAATGATTAGGCATAGTAAAGAAGAAATCAAACAATTGATGAAAATTTTTATTAAACAAATAATAATAGTTGTAGTTAAGTGCCTTTGTGGAATGATTAAAATACCTGTTTTAAGTATGTTGGCATATGAAAGACTACACGGTGTTCGCATGGCTTATGTTAGGATTTTATTTTTACTTTCTTTTACGTGTTTAAATTATAAATCAACCATCTGTAACGGAACTGAAATCAGATGAATACAATTTTTTTTGCCACCATTTCCATTTCAGTCTAAATTTTACAGTGTGTTTATATCCATTCATTTTGCTATAGAGCTGAGATATATAGTTTTAAGGATCATGACCACTGCATTAATTTCAATAATTGCATTTAATAGTTTCAATATGAATTGAAAAAAAAAAACAAAATTATACGACGATTTTTTTAGTGAAAAGAATCTACTTTCTCTAAAACCATTCTTTTTTTTTATTGATATAAAAACATGCATGATTGCGATCCCACTTGATGGTAAGCAGTGATGAAATGTTGATGGAGAATCGCACTGGTATTTTGAAATAACCCCTGATATTTCTGATGAAGTTATCTGTGGTGTAGTAATTCTTCGATCTTAAACACAAAAAGTAGAATAATCTTTGGCAATAAGATACTTAATAACACAATTTCTCGAACATAAACTGTGATGTTGACATTATAATTTTGCATGCTTTAATATTAAGCAAAACATGTCTGGACCCATTTAATATTGTAACACCTTTTAATACCTTGTTTTTTTGCAAATAAATGTTATTATTATTCTCTTTATTTTTCTTATTTACATATAATCTATATTTTTAAATATTTCTTAAAAAAATAATTAACAAAAAAACATTATTATTATTATTATTATTTCCTTTATTTTTTCAATATGCATATAAGTTACATTTTTAAATATTTTTTTAAAACAAAACTCATAAAAAAAACATTATTATTATTATTATTATAAACTGAGCAAAACTTTACTGGAAACAGAAAAAAAATACCGCAATACTAGACAGTAAACAGGTGAAGATTTGCCTAGTGTTTTTATGCGTATAAAATTGGCAAGCCTGAATTAACAAATTAATTTCCCATTTTTTAATATAAAAATAGGATTATAACTTTCATTATATTTAAATTTATAATATAAAGAAAGTGTTACAATTGACTTTAATTACGGATATTTATATAATTTCAGGTAATTAAATTGAATTATAATAAAACTATCAATAATAATTTCATTTCATTTGATACAAACCGTATTTATTTAAAAGGAAGTTAGTGATAGTATGACTTTTGACAGGATAGAATGGAAGAAAAAAACGTGTTGCGCCGACCCCAAATAAGATGGGACAAGGGCAGGAAGATGATGATGATATTTAAAATTTTTGCATTCGAGTTGATGAACTGTAAAATGGTGTATATTTTAGATGGCGCCATTTTTGACTACATAGTAGTGGGTGCAGGAACAGCCGGCAGTGTGATAGCAAACAGGCTGACTGAAGATGAGAATGTCAATGTCCTTCTTATTGAAGCTGGTGGAGATGCCCCCGTTGAAGCCGTTGTAAGTAACTAGTGGATGTATAAAAAAAACTTTTCCAAAAAAAAAAATTACCCAATTTACAAAAAACAAAAACACTTAAAGGATCAAAAGAAACTTTAATTTCGGAAGTCGGTGTTAAATAAGAAACAAAAAATACCGAGAAACACCGTTAGTGAAATCGGTTATTTTTTTTTTGTAAAAAGTTTTTTATTTCACACTTTTTAGTTGCGATACACTTATAACCAGAGTGCCTCTTTCTCATGATAACAATTAACCCAAACATTGCTAGGTTACATTGTTTTATTATGTAGTTTCTGTGTCTACCTTCCGGCTTCATCATCAGATCAGTTTGATAGTCCCTTATAGCCAAAGTGCATCTCATGACAATTCTAATAAGCCCAAACATGGCTAGGATACATTGATTAATTACGCAGTTCCTGTGCCTACCTTACGGCTCCATCATCATCGTCAGTTCAAGTCGATGATACCATTTTCAACATAACTATTCAGAACCATTTATTTATTTGTAGAAGTCGCATAACTATCGCATACGCATAGCTTCTTTGAGATATGTAAATTTTCTAAAAAATAATATATCACTTTCAATTGATGACAATCATTAGTAATTACTTCGTTTTACAGGTACCAGGGTGCACTTTATTCCTAAAAAGATCTCGCTTTGACTGGAACTATACCACAGAAAACGATGAGTTTACAAAAAAATGTCATCAAAAACCATACTTTGAAATGAGTTTAGGCAAGATGTTAGGAGGTACGAGCAGCCTCAATTATATGCTCTACTCAAGAGGACATCCTACAGATTATGACAATTGGGCAGATATAACTAAGGATCCTACTTGGAAATGGCAGAATGTACTTCCATATTTTATTAAAAGTGAAAGAATCGAAGACGCAGATTTTATCAAGTCACCAGATATAGTCAATCATGGCATCAGTGGATTAGCAGGACTGACAAGAGATCCTCATGAGTACTTAAAGGATGTGGTTAAAAGCTTTAACGAAATTGGCAATGATATTATTAATGATCCAGGTAGTGCACTCGGATATTCGAGAGCATTCGTTTACATAGCCACAGGCGGTCGACAGAGTAGTGCCTTTGCATTTTTGAGACCAGCTAAAGATCGTAAAAACCTCCATTTGCTGAAAAACACTTTAGTAACAAAAGTCAACTTCGATGAAAACAAGAATGCTGTAGGAGTGGAAGCTATTTTAGAAAATGGCAAAGCAATCACTATAAAGGCATCCAAAGAGGTCATCATTTCTGCTGGTGTCTTTAACTCAGCTAAACTACTTTTACTATCAGGAATCGGTCCCAAAAAAGATTTAGAAAGCAGAAACATACCTTTTGTATCAGATCTTCCAGTAGGGAAAAATTTACAAGACCATACCGGAGTTGTTATACTTCATGCGATGGAAAAAAGTGACCCAGTACCCTTAAATCCTAACATAATGCCAGGAGCTCCTACGATGGGATTTACAGCATTAGACAAAAGTCAAAATTATCCAGATTATGAAACTTTGACATTTTCAGCACATGCAAACTTGATTTTATACTTTTGTGCCTTTGCCTATAGACTAAGTTATGATACATGTGACAATATTTATGTAGCAATGATGGGAAGAATGGGTCTGTTCCACGAGATTGTCAATTTACGTCCAAAATCTAAAGGTGAAGTTACTCTCAGGAGTACGAATCCAATGGATCCTCCAGTGATTACTTCTGGGTACTTGTCTGAAGAGGCTGACCTTGACGACTTGGTGAAATATGTAAAAGACTTTATCCCCGTCGTTAACACAACGTATTTCAGAAGTGTTGAAGCAGAAATGCTTGATCCCATGTCTGAAGGCTGCAGTGAATTTGAAAAAGGCAGTGATGAGTATTGGAAGTGCTATACTGCCTGCATGTTTTCTGGTCAAAGTAATTATGTTGGTACTTGCGCAATGGGTAGTGTCGTCGACAGTAGACTGAGAGTCATTGGCGTACAGCGACTGAGAGTAGCTGATGCTAGTATCATGCCTGTTATCACAAGAGGAAACCCCAATGCACCTGTGATTATGATTAGTGAAAAAGTTTCTGATTTTATTAAAGAAGACAGCAAAAATCTTTGTTAATTTTTATCTTACTGGTTAAGGTTCGACAAAGCAAAAAGTGTACGTTATCTACGATATTATCAGAATGGTTTGCTAATAATAATAAAAACATTTTTTTAATTTTAAATGCCTCAATTATTCAAATATCTCTTTTTCGCAGCAGCGTCGATGCAGGTCCTTACCAAACACGGTTGTTTCGAGAGGTTCTTGTTCCACATTCAGCGAAAAAAAAACGCCTAAGTGTAATCACTGTATAGATTGCTCGGAGGATACGATGGCGTATACGGGGTGGAGGACGGAGCTTCACCGTGTCTTCGTGGAGGCAGATACTGGTTTATTGACACCCGGGCCAGCTCTTCACACGAGAAAACTGTACATAGCTTGGTGCAGCGTCACCAGTCCTGACTATCTGTACCTTTGGGCTGCTGAAACCCAGGCCAAACAGGCTATGATCCTTACACAATCTTTTTAGTTTATTGACGTTCGTAAATCTGATCAAAATAGCAATAGATTGTAAGATATTTACCAAATGTAATTTACGTTTTGGCTCTAATCCCTTTCATGTGAAAATATGTATATTTACATTGTTTTTGTAATATAATTATATAAAATATTTAGGTCAATCAAGCACAGAGAGCTTAGTTTATATGAGTAGTGCTAGTGGCATTTACGTTAGCGTTTACACCGAGTTGCTTGCCTGTCGATTTCCTGCCGGTAGCTTCTGGGAATGTGCATCATAACCTAATTCCGCCAACCCCATTCCATGATCAGTTTACCTGACAAACAGCGTTGCACCACCGGTACATGGTGGACATCCTATACATATACACAAAATGTGTTGAGAACCCATTCATCGTACGTATAGTTAAGGAGTGGATTACCCTGCCGAAGTCTATGTTTTCTAATAGCTACAACCTGGGAATCCTTATGCCAAGAGTGAATAGGTTACTTCTAGGCAAGTGTGCTCCATCGTCGACAACGTCGTCATATTCGTGAGATTGTGGCCAAGTGTGAGCTTATCAGAATTAAAAAAAATATATACAAAGTTTATAAAATGTATAAGTTTATTTTGAGTTTCTTTTATTAAATGGGAAAAAAGCATAAGCCATTAATTCAATTGTCTCCACTTTTTTTGATGTCTGTTAAAACTGCTTCAGGGTACGAAATAACACATTATAAATACTCAGCTATGGTCATTGTGTTCTCACCCAAATTAATGTGCAACATGCTCACACGGTAAAAAATTATTACATACAACTTTATAAAAATCATAAAAATAAAATAATAATATAATCACTGACGTCATTATGACATGTATGAATGTCATAATGACGTCAGTGATTATACAGCGTGTTTATTTTGACCAACCTGATGAAGGTCGCAGGAATCTGCTGGATGAGAGACACAATAATTGCTCGATGTGGCGACATTTGCGCGAGACTATGTGCAGCAGTTGTTTTGACTGAAATGATGATTTTTCTTTTTTTTAGGTGGGAAAATCATCTAATCACAAATCTCATCTTTTGGGCGGAGCGGGAGATAGTATCAAACTTTTACTGACTAAAAACCCACTCTAGTTCCTTCGTTGCCTTTCGTACCGGGCCCGAGTCATCCTTAGTAAAAAAAATATATATATTTTGCTTGCATATCAACAATATCAAACACCATGCGAGACATCAGATATTATTGCTGTGAATAAAAATCATATTACGTAAAAAATAGCGCTATCCCAAGTCTTGCCGTGGGTGTCGTAAGAAGTGACTAAAGGACTCATCAGAGAATGCTCGATGACCTCAGTAGAGCTTCTAAAAGTGTGAGTCTTAAAAAGAACATTGATAAAACCACGGTCAGGTGTTACACCCGTATACCACCCACTCTTATCAAGATCGGATACTTTATACTCGAAGTTTTAAACAATATATATTGGGATAAACGGTCCAGTTTGGTAGATTTAACTTCTAGAAAGAGGTCATTCGTCGGGGGTTTTGGAGTGGCGACCACGTTCTGGAAGACAGCGTTGGAAGGCCTCCCACAGGGTGGACCGACGACTTGGTAAGGGTCGAAGGAATCCGATGGATACCGGACGCATTGAATCATTTGGGGAAGGTCTATATCTAGCAATGGACGTTTTTCGGCTGAAATGTAAATGATAATGGAAAAAATTGGAAATACCGTTTAAATTTTACTCGACTTTAATACTGGGAAGCGTCTGTTCAAAACGCAAATTCACGCTGTGTACAAAAATATTATCCTTTATCATCTATTTAAAATAAAACAATTAAAATTGTGGGAAACGCATTCAAACAACTTTGAAAGAGGTGATATTTTATTTTGGTTTGAATAAAGTATTGTTAATTAACTTCTTCTTCTGTAAAAAGTTCGCCTTTACTTAAAAGATTTTTTTTTTAATTTACCCTAATAGATTTCAGTGTAATTCTATAATTTACTTTATGTGTGATTATATAAAAAAGAGTAATATACAAGCAGTGGTGGCCGAGTGGTAACGGCCCCGTATGTAATTTATTTCATCACCACTGCTCTCAATGCAGTGAAGGAAAACATCGTGAGGAAACTGGCATGTACTAGAACTAAACATGAGAAGACGAGGGACATTCACCAATCCGCACTGGAACATAGAGAGAGGAGGCCTGAGTACCAGCAGTGGGAACATTAAAAGGCTGATTATGCTTATTTTATAAATAAATGTTTATTTGATGTTGTTCTAAAAAAAGTTACTCAGGCCTTGGTTGTGTTTATTGGTGCAAATTCAGTAAATTGTGTGTGGGACTTTTAGAATTTCATCTCACGGTACGATGACAGATCGACCAATTTTGAACGATTGGAGTAGCGACTCTACTCTACTCTGGTTATTTTTGAACGCAGTGCCGGTTGTAGCCATGTAGTAGGTATGTATGACCAGTGCATGTATGAGCATTGTGTTGCTCGACGAGGTGGACAAGCTATTTGAAAGAGTAATTGCAGACCGTCTCTTCGCGCACCTAACACGGGTGGGGCCGGATCTGGCAGACGAACAGTTTGCCTTTCGAAGGAGGCGCTCCACGGTGGACGCCATCATGCGCGTGCGAGCTCTCACGACAGGGGATGCGGTGTTGAACCCAAGGCAGGTGTGTCTTGGCAGTGTCTTTGGACATCACCTACACCTTTAATTCCCTGCCTTGGTGTAGCATTGGAAGGACACTCCGGTATCACCGGGTGCCCGACTACCTCTGTCGTGTGGTCGAGGCGTACCTGTCGGAGAGGTACATAATCTACCCCAGTTACCAGGGAGAGTGGAGACGGCGAGAGATGTCGTGCGGTGTTCCGCAGGGATCGGTATTAGGGCCGCCCTTGTGAAACATCGGGTACGACTACGTGCTGCGCGGTGACCTCCCTGACAGGATCAACGCAGACGATACACTGGTCCTGGCGCAGGGAGAGTCGTACCAGGTGGCGGTCGAATTAGCGACACGCGGGGTTGCGACATTCGTGGACAGGATCCAAGAGTTGGGACTCGAGGTGGCATTGCACGAGTCCGAGGCCATGTGCTTTCAGGGCCCTCAGAACACGCCACCATAGGGTTTCCCAACTAACGGTAGGAGGAGTTCACATCAGTGTCGGGTCGACGATGAACTACCTCGGAAATAAGGAAATCGTTTTCGGCAGCCGATGGGATTTCGAGGTGCACTTCCGACGTCTGGCTCCCAAACTGAATCGAACGAACCTAGGGAATCCAGACGTCGTCTGCCGGAGGCTCTACGCGGGAATCGTTTGGTTCATGGCCCTTTATGGCGCACCGGCGCCCGGCTGAACGCGTGCCAGAGGGTCATGGCCATACGGATGGTGCAGGGATACCGGACGATTTCCCACGAAGTGGCAAGCCTCCTTGCTGGCCAGCTACCATGGGATCTAGAGGCAACTGTCCTTGCACGCGTGCACGATTTGCGCGTGGAGAAACAACGCCGGGGCGAAACACCGGCGGGATCTCATGGTGAAGTGGAGATAGCGACGGTCGCGACCCAGTGCTGGGCACGATCATGGCGGTAAGTCCCCTCTTGGAGGTGTGGCTGGAAAGACCTCACGGCGTCCTCACTACTACTAATACTATAAGTACGTACTGATATTATAATGCGAATGTAATTCTGTCTGTCTGTTACGTTTTCACGGTTAAAATATTGCCCTGATTTTGATGTTTGGTATGGAGTAACCTTGCCCCAAGGAAAGATATAGGCTTTTTTTATCTGGCTTCGACTTTGTGACAATAACCGACACTCACCCGGACGAAGTCAAAGGTAAAAGCTAGTAAAAACAAATATGTTTCCAAACATAAAAAAAAAATGAAAGGACCTTATAATATTGTCTTTAATCCCTTAACATTATTAAATAAAATAAATTGATAGCTTTTGAAATCTGAACTTTAAAAATGTACGCTACGTACTACCACTAATTGCTAAAAATCTATGATTTTATCATAAAAGCCCTTTGAAGTCTTTTGGTCTTGCTTTGTAATAAAACTCTCACAATGTTTGAAAATCATAATTTGGTTGCCAACCTAATAACTAAATATCCTCGTTAAACGTATAAAAGAAAATACCTGATACCACGAATACGTAACCTTCATAAGGTAAATTGATCAAGGTTATTGATTTAATGAAAAATACCAGTTACAAAAGGTAGAATGACTACTTTTTTTTAGTATAGGTTTTCAAGGTTAGAGTAAATAAGCTAGTGTTTAGATTCACCATCAACAACTAAAGCACTGCTTACCATCGGGTTTTTTTTTCAGGCAGGAAAATCATGTAATTAAATCCCCGGCTCTTGGGCGGAGCGGGAGAAAGTGTCAGACTTTTACTGACTAAAAACCCACTCCTGTTCCTTCTTTGCCATTTTTCCAGGGCCCCGGGGATCTCTTTCGCATCACCCATGGCAACAGTAGGCTTTGATCCTGCTGGGCCCCTACGGTTGCTGACATCTCCTTGAGGCGCGCGTGGAAGTCTGATTGTCCGGACGGTTACCGGACAATCCGACAGCGAGCTACCCATTGCGCGCTACGCGTACGCATCGCGCCTACGGTGGCCGGAAATCAGGATCGGAATCCTAGCGTCAGGGGCGCGAGGGCCATTGCCTGGCACGTGCACGTGCAGCCTCCTCCTTTGCTAGCATTACTGGTTCGCAGAAGAAGGCGACCGCCTGCCACTCCTCCTCGCTCTGGACCATGGCCTGTACCAAGGACCGGCGCAAGAGATCGCTGCCGCCGATCGCCCCCACGAGGACACGACAGTGCTCTGCCCGGCGAGGCACACCTCTACCGTATGCTCCACCGTGTCCTCCAGCCGGTCCATACAATGGTGGCACCCGGGCGTTTCTTCTGCATGAATCCGCCAGTAACCTTCCGAATTTACAAAGTCCGGTGAGGACCTGCGTCATGCGGAAGGTAAGGACGCCGTGAGGTATTTCCAATCACTCCTCAAAGAGGGGATTTACTGCCATAATTTTGGCGTACCCAATGAGAGCGGTGCTAAGCAAAACAAACAGTTTTGAGATATTCATGAAATTTCTGCAAATGTAAACGAGTGGGTAGTTGCGCGGTTGGTTTAGGTACGTGTACATTTGTCTTTCTATCTATACATATTAATAAAATTGAAGTGTCTGTTTGCAATATCAAAATATATTTTTTTTACTGAATGAATATGACTCTAATAAACCTACGACAAAAATATCACCGGCCTCGTCTAGTTTAAACTGACGAAATAAATTTACTTGTAAAAGTGTTTTTGAAAACGTACGAGTACGTGCAAAATAAATAATTATCATTTATCATGCATTCACAAACCAATCAGAAATACTAAACATTAATGTTCAATATACTTCTAAAACTTCTATAAATGTAAATAAATTCGCTTCAATAACACAAGAAACGTTATATAGCAGCTTTTTATTCCCGACTATTGTACTGAAATTTTATTTTATTTTTTTGGTAAAGAAATGTTATAATTCTCGTTCCCCAAAATAGCTTACTACTTCAATTCAACTCGTAGTTTTCAAAAGTTATTAAATTTAATATATATTCTATGTTTTTGACATTATTTAAAGGCTTCCAGTTGCGGGTCATATGCAGAATTGTAACGGTAAATTACGAGTAATAACTTACACTCATACTGTGTATGGGGAAAACAGTGCAAGTTATAACAGAGAAGCGAGATAGATTTATGGAAATATAAGCGCTAAAAGCAGAAAGAACTGCTCTCAAAGCGATGAAGGCAAACGTCGTTGGGAAACCGGCATGTCCTTGAACCAAAAATTCGAAGACTTGTGACATCTACCAACCCGTCCTGGGCCCGGGAGGTGGATTACAGCCTATTCCCTCTCTTAGAGAGGAGGCCTGAGTCCCAGCAGTGGAAACATTATAAGGTTGATTAAGCTTAAGTGTTAAAAGAGGGAAAGTATGTGACTTGAAGAAAAATGAATGATGATAAAGTTTCGTACTGACCGAAAAGGCACGGTACCGAGGCATCGAGAATGTGGAATACCAGTGGCGAATATAAATCTAGATTCCGGGCTGTTATTGTGAAATTTAGACTAAATCTTTGCCCGTCTGGGAATTAATTCTATTAACAATACTAGACAGAAATATCCATACTGCTAACCTCACATTATAATGACAAAAATGGTCTGTTTAAGTTCCACTCCAATATTTGTACACACTTTAAATTAATCGTTACAATATACACTCACCACTACTTCAGCCCACGTAGAAATATCAACTGCAATCCAAGCGAATTCCTGCAACAAAATTTATGGTTTAACTCTCTTGCACAATAATAATATTTAGAGAATGCTGGAACCTTTCTATTACCTCCATCGTGGCCAAAATTCGGTTACTGGTCAGTTATGAAACAGACATAAGGATTTTATTACTTTTTTTAATTAGCTTTTATCCTATTTTTTTTTTGGCATTTCCTTTATGTGTATTATTTTTTCAAAATATTTATCAACGATTTTACTGAATATGAGAAACCGTTTCATTATTTCTCAGGTAATGTTTCTCTCTATTGCGTAGGAAGTCCTTTCACAAGATCCAGAGACCTGGTGAGGGTCATGGGAATCCGATGGATGTGAGACACACAGTGTCAGTCATTGTGGTAACACTCAAGCGAGGCCTATGTCCAGGAGTGGAGGTCTTTCTGCTAAAATTATGATATCTGCCTCATTTGTAAAGCCCCGATACAGTCAAGCTAATTATAATCTTGGCTCCAACAAACTGGAACCTTACAAACAAATATCTAAGTACTTCCAAAGCATTCTCATTTCACCGAATACGCTATTCCTGCTCTTTGCAAACTTTGGGCCACACACTAAAGCAGGCATGCAAATTTTTGACTAAAACCCACTTTAGGGTTTTTTTTTTTTTTTTTTTTTTATTGGGTGGGAAAATCATCCTAATGACATCCCCGCTCTTGGGCGGAGCGGGAGATAGTGTCAGACTCTTACTGACTAAAAACCCACTCCTGTTCCTTCGTTGCCTTCGTCCCAGGGCCCCGGGTTCCGCTTTCACACTACCCGTGGCCCCAGTAGGCTTCGACCCTGCTGGGCCCCTACGATTTGCTGACATCTCCTTGAGGCGCGCGTGGAACAAAACGCGCCGTCGACGACTTGGGCTCGGTCCGGACGGTTACCGGACGGTCAGACGGCGAGCCACCCATTGCTCGCCGTCTACAAGCCCGCGCCTACGGTGGCCGGAAATCGGGATCGGAATCCCGGCGGCGGTTGGAGCGTAAGGACCGTTGCCTCACGCGATCGGCCGCCTCCTTAGCTAGCATTACTGCTTCGCAGAAGGAGGCGACCGCCTGCCACTCCTCCTCGCTCCGGAGCATGGCCTGAACCAAGGCCCGGCGCGAGAGATCACCGCCGCCGATTGCCCTCACGAGGTCACGGCGTTGCTCTGCCCAAGCGGGGCACACCTCCACCGTGTGCTCCACCGTGTCCTCCGGGTGGGCCACACAGTGGCGACACCCGGGCGTCGTTTCCGCACGAATCCGGTGCAGGAACCTCCCGAACTTACCGTGTCCGGTGAGGACCTGCGTCATGCGGAATGTGAGGACGCCGTGAGGTCTTTCCAACCACGCCTCAAAGAGGGGACTTACCGCCATAATTGTGGCGTGCCCAGCACGGGGTCGCGACAGTCGCTGTCGCCATTTCACCATGAGAACTCGCCGGAACTCTGTCCGCCATGCCGCGACTTGTTGCGGCAGCGGAGTTTCGCCCCGGCGTTGCATCTCCATGCGCCGTTCGTGCATGAGTGCAAGGACTGTTGCCTCCAGATCCCATGGTCGCTGGCCAGCAAGAAGGCTCGCCGCTTCGCGGGAAATCGTCCGGTATCCTCGTACCATCCGTATGGCCATGACCCTCTGGCACGCGTTTAGCCGGGCCGCCGGCTGCTTCCGCAGCCCCGGCGCCCACACCGGCGCGCCATAAAGGGCCATGGACCGAACGATCCCCGCGTAGAGCCTCCGGCAGGAGGCGTCTGGACCCCCAAGGTTGGGCAGGAGCCGCGAGAGAGCAGCCCCAGTCCGATTTAGTTTGGGAGCCAGACGTCGGAAATGCTCGTCGAAATCCCATCGGCTGTCGAGAACGAGTCCCAGGTACTTCATCGTTGACCCGACGCCGATGTGGACTCCTCCCACCGTTAGCCGGGAACCCGGTGGTGGCGCGTTCCGAGGGCCGTGAAAGCACATGGCCTCGGACTTGTGCAATGCCACCTCGAGTCCCAGCTCCTGGATCCTGCCAACGACCGTCGCGACCCCGCGTGTCGCTAGTTCGACCGCCGCCTGGTACGACTCTCCCTGCGCCAGGACCAGCGTGTCGTCTGCGTAGCAGACCACGCTGACCCCGTCAGGGAGGTCGCCGCGCAGCACGTAATCGTATCCGATGTTCCACAAGGGCGGCCCTAGTACCAATCCCTGCGGAACACCGCACGACATCTCTCGACGTTCCCACACCCCCTGGTGACCGGGGTAGGTTATGTACCTGTCTGACAGGTACGCCTCGACCACACGACAGAGGTAGTCGGGCATCCGGTGATACCGGAGTGCCCTCCCAATGCTACTCCAAGGCAGGGAGTTGAAGGCGTTGGCGATGTCCAAAGACACCGCCACGACACACCTGCCCTGGGCCACTGCATCCCCCGTCGTGAGAGCTCGCACGCACATGATGGCGTCCACCGTGGAGCGCCTCCTGCGAAAGCCGAACTGGCCGTCCGCCAGATCCGGCCCCACCCGTGTTAGGTGTGCGACGAGGCGGTCTGCAATTACTCTTTCAAAGAGCTTGCCCACCTCGTCGAGCAGCACAATGGGCCGGTACGCGGACGGAGAGTCCGCGGGGCGCCCCGGCTTCGCGATAAGGACCAGTTTCCCCGTCTTCCAGCGAAGTGGGAACTGGCCCCTCTCCATACATGCGCTGAAGAGCCCTCTTAGTCGAGGCCCGAGAGCCTCCATGGCCAGGACCCATGCCTTCCCAGGCAAGCCGTCGGGTCCTGGGGCGGTATTTTTGGCACTCAGCCTTCGTACCGCCACTCTCATCTCTACTTCGGTCACCTCTGGAGCGTTATCGTCGTCGTCGCCATCGTGGTCCGCGTCGGACACCGCTGGTGGCGGAGCCATGGGCGGGGGAGAGTGTTCCCCTCGCGTGGGGAACAGAGTGCTCACCACACCCTCCACGAGCTGGGGCCGGAGACTCTGCGTCAGCGGGGGAGCCCAGGGGCGGAGTTTGTCCCGTACCAATTTGTACGGGCGTCCCCATGGGTCCCCATTCAGAGTCCCCAGCCACACGTTGCGGGCCTCAAGTTTGGCCCGCCTTATCTCCGCTCGGAGGGTGCGCTTTGCCGCTCTGTATCCCTCGTACAGCTCCGCCTCTCTGGCCTCCGCATCCGGTGGACGGATGCGGCGCCTGCGGTATCTGGCATACCGGCGTCGCGCGGCATTGCACGCGTTGCGCAGTGCCGCAATCTCCGGCGACCACCAGTATACCTGGCGCTGAGCACGTCCTGGAGGGACTCGGGGCATTGCCGCGTCGCAAATTTGCGACATGGCCTCCCGGAACCACTCTGCCTCGACGTCTATGTCGACAGGCCTGTCCGGTGCTTGCACCCAGGCCTGTACCGTCGCGGCTTCCAGGAGGAGCTCCCGGTCCATCTGCCTCAGCGCCCACCGCGGACCACAAGGGTTCTGTCGGACCGGCGCAATCGAGGTTTGGGCGGAGACGTCGAACCGGATGTACCGGTGGTCTGAAAACGTCTCCACCCCCTCCATAACGCGCCAGTCGACGACACGCGGCGACAGAGCGGGGCTGGCGAACGAGATGTCCACCACTGAGTCGCCCCGCATCCGCACACACGTGGGGACAGAACCCCGGTTTAGGACGACCAGGCCTGTCTCCAGAGCCCAGTCCTCCACCATCCGACCCCGCTGGTTTGTGAGCCGGGAACCCCAAGCCAAGTTCTTGGCATTGAAGTCCCCGCAAACGACCACGGGGAGGGAACCAAACCCAGCGACGACGGCTTTCAGCTCCATTAGGGAGATGTGGAGATCGCCGAGAGATCTGCTCGGGGACAGGTAGACGCCTACCACTGCAATGTCCCCGAACCGTGCTGCCACGCAACCTCGTCCCCTCGTGACGGCCTCGAGGGTCGGGGTACCGGCGGCGGCCGACGAAATTAGGGTCACCGAGCCGTCCAAGTCCCGCACCCAGTCTCCCCTGGGCAGGACATTGTACGGCTCGGAGACCACGGCGATATTGATCGACCACTGCGCCATGCTCTGGAGCAACAGATCCTGAGCGGGGGCGCAGTGGTTGATGTTCGCCTGGAGGAGACGTAATGGGGTCGTTATTGACAGTCCATTACAGTCTCCTCCCGAGCCCCCCGTGAGGGCCCTGCCGCGGCGGGTGCGACGGCGACAGCGGCGGCAGCCAAGGAAGCGGCTGCGGCGGTGAGTACGTCCGGGTGGATGGGCCTCCGTACCTTGCCCTTGGCCTTGGCGGGGGGGTCGCAGGACCTGCCCCCAGCCCGGTGGTCGGCCGGCTTGCCTGCCGCCGCACATGCGTAGCAGTGCGGCGTTGCACGGCATTCGACGGCCTTGTGACCAGCCTGACCGCACTGGTAGCAGCGGTCACTGCGGTCCACCTCCGCGGCGCAATGGGCCCCCACGTGGTGCCCCACGTGGCAGCGGTAACACCGCAGAGGTCTGGGCTCCAGCAGTTTTACCTGCGCGGAGACCCAGCCCACCAAGAGCCTACGGCCTTCAGCCGTGATGGCTTTGGCCGCCGACACGGGGCAGCTGACCGTAACGGCCCGCATGCCCGTGCTGTCAGCACGGATGGTGCCAGCCCGCACTTGATCGGCCTGGCATCCTCCCGCCCTGACGACGGCGGCCACCACCTCTTCCACCCTAACGGAGTCATCCAGGCCCATGATGCGCACGTCTATGCACTTTGTGGGCCTGGACACTCGGACCTCCTCGACGTCCAGGGACGCCCTGATCCTTGCGGCCAGGGCGTCCGCGGCAGAGCCGCTGTCCGCACCAGGGACCTCCAAAATTCGGGCCCCGGTTGCGGTGCGCCTCATTCGGAAGCCTTCAGAGGCTCCGAATTCGTCGAGGTGATCCACCACCGCCTGCTTCGCCTTAGCCATGACGGCGTTGTACGTCACGCCCTTCTTTTCCGCAGCTGGCTGTAGTGTAATCACTACAGCTGCGGAATTCGGGGCGCGAAGTCTGGCCGCCATGGCCCGCTTCCTGCGCTGCTGTCGCCGCTCGCGCTTCTTCGCCGCTCTGGCCACCTTGCCCGCCTTCTTGCTGGCGCCGACGACCGTCCATTCGGCGCCAGCCGAGGCTTCCTCAAGCAGGGGAGGTGGCAGGCGCGGCCTAGTCGCCGCCGCCGCAGGAGGACCTGCCAGTTTAGCGGCAGGCACTGCTCTGCTTTTCGGGGAAGGGATAAGCTTCCCCTGCCGCTGCTGCTGCTTGGCCGCTGGGACCGTCCTCGCTGGCTCCGACGCCACGGCTCCACGCCCAGTTTGCCCCGAGGGGCCCACCCTGGGCACAGCAGCCGGGGCCGCGGCGACGGCGGCGGCGTACGATGCCACCCTTTTCTGGCCGGAGGCCGCAAGCGGGGGGCGCAGCACAATGCCCTCCAGGACAGCAAACTGCCGCTGGACCCGCTCCTGGAACTGCTGCTGCTGTTCCAGTTGCTGCTGCCGGAAGGCGGCCAGCTCCTGCCGCAGCAGGGTCAGCAACTCGCTCTCCGCCTGGGGCAGGGGCTGGGACCGACTCTGCCCCTGCTTGCATCCCCCTTTTGGCGCCACCTCAGGGCGAGCACCCCGGACACCGGCCAGTTCTGCCTCGAGCCGCTCAATCCTCTTGTTCAGGGATTTTCTGAACGGCTCCAGGACGATCCCCAGTGCCTCGGTTATCGAGGTCATGGCCTGAGTGATGGATCGCCTCTTGGCGACCCTCTCCCTCTTCTTGGCCACGCCTGATATGGCAGCTGCCACGACCGCGGTGAACTGGTTCAGCGCCTCCTCCATGCCTTCTGGCTCGCTGCCAGAAGGCTCCGGCTCTGAGGGGCTGACCTGGGCACTGCTTGCCCCGGGGTGGCGCCCCTCCCTGGCGATCTTAAGGGACCGCTGGGTCGCCTCCTCGGCGGTGGGCTTTCTCCCTTTCCCCGTCATTCGGCCCGCACCTCGTCCAGCAGTGGATATTTTGCGGGCCGAAGCTCCGCGCCCATCGTCAGAGGACGTCCTCCGGCCATCCCCGGATATGGGGCGTTTGAGGAAAAGGGTCCTCTTCTTCCTGGAGGTGGCCTCATCCACCTCCATTCTCTCCGAGTTGAGCGAAGACGCGGCATCTGAGTCCGACGCCGTGTCTCCGCTCACCTCCCTGAGGCCGAAACGCCTGCCGGCCTCTGCAGGACCCACCGGCGCAGCGGACGTGCTGGGAACAGGTCCCAGGGACTCCACGCTGCCAGTGGATGAGCCACCCTGGCTCTTTGCGTCCACGAAGGACGGTAACAGGTCCTTTTGGGACCTGACGCGCTCTTTGCCCCCCCCAGAATACGAGGGGCAGCCCGAGCTCTGCTCGGGGAGGGATTCTCCACCTGCGGTGCAGGCGGTACCCTCCTGGGGTAATAAATTTTTGAGAGTCGCGTCCATGATGAGGTGCTGAACTCAGCTTTGCCTTTTTTGTGGGGTGGGGTCCCCAATAACCACGTTCGCCATCGTGGTCACGTCTGATAAGCAGACGCGTACCCGAGGCGAACCCACTCTCTCAAAACCACTGTCCAAAAACACCAACAGCTGTTGGTGCCGATGCTTCTGGACAATGCACCCTCCGTGGCGGTCCGTCTGGACTCCGCCTGTGTGTTCCTCTTGGTCTGGTCTCTCGCTTGAGGCCTTCCGGCATGAGTAGCTCTACCGGCATAGCCCTCAAGGTCATAAAGACACGCAAGCCCCACCACGACGACAACGTGGGAACACGGTCGGTGGGGCCCACTTTAGGGTTCATTTTTTTATGAATAACGTTTGAATTTTAGCCGCGTCGAGTATATATGGTAATATTTCTCACGATTAATGAATTGTACAAAGCGACTACCCAGTTCTACAGGGGAAGTTCAACCTTTCTTACGTTTTTTTGCGAGATATATGACGTAGGAGGAAATGTTTTGCTGCTTTTGTTGTTAAGTCCAAATAGTTTTTGTTTCGCATGCTTGTAAATGAGAATTTCCTTTGCCGTCGTTTTGTGTTCAGTTTTTAATATTTGTTTGTTTGTTTAATATTTGTTAAATATAAAAGGAACGTGAAAACTTCTTTTTATTTATCAATTTTAAGATCTACTAAAATAGAATAAACTTTCTTGTACATTTAAATAGTAACAATTTTACAAAAATTTAAGTCTATGGGTACACTGTCGATCTTATCACGATAGCGATCTACCTTAGAATAGACTATAAGAACTTAAACTAAAAAGACTAAAATAATGATAATATAAAAAACAGAAAAAGTGCATTTTTATTTCAAAGGAAATTTTAAAGTAGACCAGTTTAAGCTTTATTCAGCTAGTTTTTTGTTATACCACAAAACGAGAAGATTTTAAATGGATAAACACTATAGACAGTCAATTCTAATACTCAACATGTTTCGCCTTATAATTTATCAGAAAGACTAAAACATTGTTATTCTGTACTTCTTTGACATTTACAGAAACTTTATCAAAATTTCTGTACATCTACTCAAATGCAAATTTGTGTAAAAATACGAGAAATAAATACAAATCGAACGTGAAATCATTATTGTGCTTGTTAACAGAATAAGATTAGCTTTTTGTCTTATTTCTGAAATAAGACATTTTTTTATTTCTATTGAAATAAGACATAAGACTATTCATTTGCCGTTGGTTCAACATGTCTTCTTTGTTTGTTTTAAAATTTAATTGCTTCCCAGATTATGTTTTGTATAACTATTTTAGATGAGGTGAGGAAGTACTGAGAAAAAAAAATAGATTACAATAGTACATAAACAAATCGTTTCTATTTACGTACTTATCTACATAAAAATGTTAATTTAATTAGGTGCCTCATATTATAAACAAGCATAAAAATAGTAAATTATCCAATAAAAAATATTCTATGTGCTATTTCAGGACATGATCTTCCCATGTGATACGAGATATGTCTCAAAAAAGCAAAAAAAGCACATTTTAGAAAGAAAGAAAGAAAATACGTTCAATCGTACCTCACACATACATTACTTAAGTATGACAAAAATAACTTTGAAATCCGAGCAATGCCAAAAAGGCGCCTAACATAGCCTGCTATATTTAAAACCATAAATAACGCAGCGCTGGTATTCTGTTAAGGCCCGCGGTGATGTCATTTTCAACATTTAACTACATTTTTTTCAAATCATAATCAAATCTCAAATCTTTATTGCAATCCATAATGTACATGTCAGGTGATAGCGAATCGAAGACGACCTCAGGGCCTTCTGGCGTTACACCAAGAATAAACGTGTAACAAATAGCATCGCTAGCTGTATGCATTATAATGATAGGGTGGGCAATACGAGTAAAGACGTAGTTGATTTATTTGCGGGTTACTTCTCAGTATACAGCTCTAGTAAAATTGATAACTATAATCCCAATTTCCAGCCATCCAACAACTACATTGCAATTTTATATATAAAAAAGAGAAATTTTTATAAAGTTACATAATATTGATCTCTCAAAGAATGGAGGCTTTGACGGTATACCGGTTGTGTGCTACTGCCATGGTGACTCCCCTGCACATTATATTTGATAAATCTCTACAAGAAGGTTCATTTTCAAATTGATTGAAGTCACACTTATCTATAAATCTGGCGATAGGAGTGACGTCACTATCTACAGTCCATTTTGTATATTGAACTTGTTTGCTAAAATATTTGTAGGTTTGTGTATGAACAGATGTAAACTCACCTTAGGCACATATTAATTACACGACAACATGGATTTATCACTGAAAGATCAACGAATTCTAATTTGCTGTGCTGCTATACTACATATCTATGTAATTCATTTAACTGTAAACATCAGGTAGACTCAATATACATGGATTTTTCGAAGGCCTTCGATCGGGTTGATCATTTTATATTTATAGCAAAGATGCATCACGTCGGGATTCACAGGACTCTTTATAGATGGCTCTCGTCCTATCTGTTAAATCGTACACAACTAGTCGCACTAAGCGGGTATATCTCTATACCATTTGAAGCAACATCTGGAGTGCCCCAAACTTCGAATTTGGCTCCGTTGTTATTTTTGGTATTCTTGAATGATCTGCTAAATAATATTAAAAGCGAATGCCTAGCTTTTGCAGATGATATAAAAATTTACAGGTGTATCGCAATAAATCAATAATCAAGACTACGAGGTCCTTCAGTCAGATATTGAAACAATTGTTGAATGGTGTGATGAAAATTCGATGTCAGAGTCACCCCTGCCCCTGCTCGCGCCTCCTTGCCTGTCTACAAGAGTCGCCCTTTGGCAACTCTTGCTGGCCCGAGGCCTTTCGGAGCCGGGCGTTGTCGGCCCGAAGCTTGTCAAGCCCCCTGCGGATGGGGTCCACCACCTCCTGGAAAGAGGTCCTGGCCTGGGAGATAGCACTCCTCTTGGAGGACTTCTTTCTTTTTTTGGCCACGCTGTTCAAGGCGGATGCCGGGGATCGACTCCAGCCTCTCGAGCTCCTCATTGATAGCCGAGTCGCCTCCAGCGTCTGGCTCACTGCCAGATGGCCCCGAGGGGTCAGCCTCAGCGCTGGTAGCTCTGGGATGGCATCCCTCCGCGGCGAGACTTTCAGCTCGCTGGGCGGACTCTTAGATTTTTTTTTGACATAACTGTAATTACTCAAATGAATTGATAATAATTATTAAGTAATTATAATGCTTATTGCACGTTAATTAGGATTAATTAAAATTGCAATGTAAGTCAAAAGTACTGACTTTTGACTTACAAACCTTTTACAAGTCAGTACATAAGATAACAAAAACATTGTACACTTAGTTCGCAATAAATGTTTAGGCTTTGACTTTTTGTAATTTACATGATTACATGTAAAAATAATATAACAATAGACACAAATTATGTGTCTGTTATAGATATTTACGTAGTCGTACGTCGTTTATGTCGTATTATACAGTGTGTTTATTTTTGTCAACAAAGCTCATCTGATGAAGGATTTGAGACTCCACTAATTGATATGGCCATTATAGCTGAAATGATAATGATACTTTACATACTTAAGGTTCTATACTAAACGATTCGGAAAAATCTTCGTAACTCGATTCGGGCATTGCCCGGTTTTTTTAACTTTTCACACCTCGATTGTGTGTGAACAATACCAAACACTAGCCCACACATCTGATATTAATTCTGTGAACCAGACCAAAAATCTCACACCATGAAAATTTTAGAAACCCTCAAAAACTTCAATAACGAAAAGCGTCTATTTAAATGGCTAACAAAGTTATCCACATGGTGCACAAAAATATCATCCTATACGATCTATCTGATAATAAAAAAAAATGTGAGTAATACTTAAACAATGTACGAAATAGAATATATTTTATTTTGTCACAAGATACGGTCAAGTCGTGAATGAAGTAATATTAATCGACTTTTTAATAATTCTGTGTAAGGTTCAACTTCAATATTTCAAACATCGAAAAAAGTGAATTTAATATTCATTCAAAGACATTGGTTGGTTCCTATGGGAGTACTCAATCTATCAAGGGAATAGTTTTAAAAAGTCTTACAGCTTTTAGTGCAATTCAATAGTTTATTAGCTTTGTTTGTGTTGATGGTGCATCATTATTCAGTGAAATGTGGGGCTTTTCGAACCAAATCTTTATCTTTTTGTAAAAATTTGATCACTACTTTGGGATCATTTAGTGGATAATTTAAAAAAAAAATATTTATCGTTTGCCTGTAGGACAGAAAAGTACTTATGCATTATCGAAATGTCTTCTGAAATTTTCAATGTTCCTGCCTTTATGCCTCGCTATTTGGGTTAGGCACAACGATTTTACTTCAACACCTCTCCCCTGCCAATTTCATTCAGTTCCTTTTATTTCAAGTACATGACTCCGGTGCATAAATCAGCCTGATGTCCATATCATCCAATTCAGGCCTAAAGTTAGTAATCCTCAACTTATAACGCCTGTTTGCAGACGTGAAGCAGTCCCTTTGTACAATTTTTATCAGAATGTATCTTCTTTCTTTATTCGTGTGTACATAAATTATTAAATAAATAAATAAATAAATGACGCATATATCAGCACTACTTTACTCTACCATTTTGAAGGGAACCGAATGATCCAAGACACGCGCCACAACCAGTGGTTTTAAATTTAAAACTTATCAATTTGTGCGCCCTAGTGGTAGTGGAGCTAGACCAGCATTGAGTCAAGCATTTTTATCTTCAATATAATCCCCCAACTTATTATATGCTTTTATCATTAATTTTATAACTGTTTCTCAATTTACATAAAATGTCCTTTCCAAATATATAATACACTACACAGTTTTTATTAAATAAATACACAATATTTTACTAACTGAACTACGTAAATTAAGAGTTACAATTTGTTGAATTTCCGTACTGTTGAGTTTTATTGCAATTTTGTTACTGTTTTCTATATGGCATCGGTAGGTTTTTCAAATGAATAGAAAAATTTCTATGATATCTCATTTATACACTTTTTTTTATTTAAGTTTACTAATATAATATTTTTTTGGTTATATTCATTAATTTTTAAATAAACATGCATTGCAAATTATTTTCATGAATAATCGAAAGTATCAACCCCGTTTAAGCAGCGTACAATCAGGGTGAACCGTTTCATTTTTTTTATTCGGCCTCCTTTTAGTTGTGCCATCTTTCGATGGCCTAACTCGTTCAGAAAACACAAACTCTGCCAGGAAAGTCCATTTCACAGTTTTACACATAATGTATATATTTCCAAAAAAATTGTTTGCTTATAAAATACATAATTTTCGTTTTTTTAAGGTTCTAGTTGGAGCCATGTACTCAGCAGGAGTTATATCCAACCTCAAGACCGCTCAACTGGGTCTTAGATATTTGGCACTGCTACAGTTTACTGCATACTTGTGGCCTCAGCAAGCTACCGTTGAAGGTAAGTTTTTCAGTTTTATTATATCAAATAAATTCAAAGCCATACGTGCTGGTCCGGAGCGAGGAGGAGTGGCAGGCGGTCGCCTCCTTCTGCGAAGCAGTAATGCTAGCAAAGGAGGTGGCTGATCGCGTGAAGCAACGGTCCTTACGCTCCAACCGCCGCCGGGATTCCGATTCTGATTTCCGGCCACCGTAGGCGCGGGCTTGCGGACGGCGAGCAATAGGTGGCTCGCCGTCAGACCGTCCGGTAACCGTTCGGACCGAGCCCAAGTCGTCGACGGCGCGTACTTTTCCACGCGCGCCTCATGGAGATGTCAGCAAATCGTAAGGGCCTAGCAGGGTCAAAGCCTACTGGGGCCACGGTTAGTGTGAAAGCGAAACCCGGGGCCCTGGGACAAAGACAACGAAGGAACAGGAGTGGGTTTTTAGTCAGTAAAAGTCTAACACATTCTCCCGCTCTTCCCAAGAGCGGGATTCGTTATAAGATGGTTTCCCAGCCAATAAAAAAAGCCATTCTTGCTAAACATTCACTTTTCACAAAATTCGTTTTCTGAAAAATAACGAACTGGTGCCTGAAGACAGGTAACAAAACATTGTACAAAAAAATTAAAAGACTCGTGAATGATTAGGCAAAGTAAAGAAGAAATCAAACAATTGACGAATAATTTAATGAAACAAATATTAATAGTTAGTCAATCTAAAGTGCCTTTGTGGAATGACCAAAATATCTAGTTTAAGTATTTTCTCATATAATTATTTATAAAGGAACTGAAATCGGATGAACATATTTTATTTTGCCGCCATTTCCATTACATGCTAAATTTTGCAGTGAGCTTATGTCCATTCATTTTGCTACGGAGCTGAGATTTTAAGGATCATTACCACTGCATTAAATTCAATAATTGCATTTATTATGAAATTGAAATATGAATTGAAAAACAAAGTTATGCGATGGTTTTTTTAGTGATAAATCTACTTTCTCTAAAACCTATTTTATTGTTGTTGTTGTTGTGTGTTATAAACCCGTGCTTGACTGTAATCCCACCTGATGGTAACCAGTGAAGCAATAGTTGATGGAGAAACTTACTAGTTTATTGAAATAACCCCTGATTTTTTTCTGATGAAGTTATCTGACGTATTGTAGTAATTCTTCGATCTTAAACACAAAAACTAGAATAATCCACTTATAAACTAAGCAAAACTTTACTGGAAACATAACTAAAATATACCGCATTTCTAGACAATAAACAGGTGAAGATTTGGCTAGTGTTTTTATGCGTATCATATTGGCAAGCCTGAATTAACAAATTAATTTCTAATTTTTTGCTATAAAAATAGGATTATAACTTTCCTTATATTTAAATTTATGATGTCAAGAAAGTATTACAATTGACTTTAATCAGGAATCTTTATAAAATTTCAGACAATTCAATTGAATTGTAATAAAACTTTATTAATAATAGTCATTTCATTTCATAAAAGCAATATTTATTTAACATTTTTACATCCGAGTTGACCAACTTTAAATAGATGTATATTTTAGATGGCGCCATTTTTGACTACATAGTAGTGGGTGCAGGAACAGCCGGCAGTGTGATAGCAAACAGGCTGACTGAAGATGAGAATGTCAATGTCCTTCTTATTGAAGCTGGTGGAGATACCCCCATTGAAGGCACTGTAAGTAACTAGTGCATATTTAAAAATAATCTAATAGTAAATTGAAATGGAATACCATCATAAACATAGATAGATTCTATATTAAACAGGGAAATTACATAAGTAAATTTTCCAAAAAATAATATAAAACGTTCAATTGATGACAATCTATAATAACTTCTTCTTTAACAGGTACCAGGTTACACTATACTTCTAAAAAGGTCTCGGTTTGACTGGAACTATACCACGGAAAACGATGAATTTACAAAAAAATGTCATCAAAAGCCGTACTTTGAAATGAGTTTAGGCAAGATGTTAGGAGGTACCAGCAGCCTCAATTATATGCTCTACTCAAGAGGACATCCTACAGATTATGACAATTGGGCAGACATAACTAAGGATCCTACTTGGAAATGGCAGAATGTACTTCCATATTTTATTAAAAGTGAAAGAATCGAAGATGCAGATTTTATCAAGTCACCAGATATAGTCAATCATGGCATCAGTGGATTAGCAGGACTGACAAGAGATACTCATGATAACTTAAAGGATGTGCTTAAAAGCTTTAAAGAAATTGGCAATGATGTTATTAATGATCCAGGTAGTGTACTCGGATATTCGAGGGCATTCCTGTACATAACCACAGGCGGTCGACAGAGTAGTGCCTTTGCATTTTTGAGACCAGCTAAAGATCGTAAAAATCTCCATTTGCTGAAAAACACTTTAGTAACAAAAGTCAACTTCGATGAAAACAAGAATGCTGTAGGAGTGGAAGTTATTTTAGAAAATGGCAAAGCAATCAATATAAAAGCATCCAAAGAGGTCATCATTTCTGCTGGTGTCTTTAACTCAGCTAAACTGCTTTTACTATCAGGAATCGGTCCCAAAAAAGATTTAGAAAGCAGAAACATAGATGTTGTATCAGATCTTCCAGTAGGGAAAAATTTACAAGACCATACCGGAGTTGTTATACTTCACGCTATGGAAAAAAGTGACCCAGTACCCTTAAA
Organism: Mythimna vitellina; assembly: GCA_949316375.1. Lineage (NCBI taxonomy): Eukaryota > Metazoa > Arthropoda > Insecta > Lepidoptera > Noctuidae > Mythimna > Mythimna vitellina. The sequence continues at coordinate 19,748,895 of OX438702.1, read as the reverse complement.
TCCTCACATAATGCCAGGAGCTCCTACGATGGGATTTACAGCATTAGACAAAAGTCAAAATTATCCAGATTATGAAACTTTGACATTTTCAGCACATGCAAACTTGATTTTATACTATTGTGCCTTTGCCTATAGACTAAGTTATGATATATGTGACAATATTTATGTAGGAATGATGGGAAGAATGGGTCTGTTCAACGAGATTGTCAATTTACGTCCAAAATCTAGAGGTGAAGTTACTCTCAGGAGCACGAATCCAATGGATCCTCCAGTGATTACTTCTGGGTACTTGTCTGAAGAGGCTGACCTTGACGACTTGGTGAAATATGTAAAAGACTTTATCCCTGTCGTTAACACAACGTATTTCAGAAGTGTTGAAGCAGAAATGCTTGATCCCATGTCTGGAGGCTGCAGTGAATTTGAAAAAGGCAGTGATGAGTATTGGAAGTGCTATACTGCCTGCATGTTTTCTGGTCAGAGTAATTATGTTGGTACATGCGCAATGGGTAGTGTCGTCGACAGTAGACTGAGAGTCATTGGCGTACAGCGACTGAGAGTAGCTGATGCTAGTATCATGCCTGTTATCACAAGAGGAAACACTAATGCACCTGTAATTATGATTGGTGAAAAAGTTTCTGATTTTATCAAGGAAGACAACAAAAATCTTAATTAATTTTTTTAACTTTATCAACTGGTTAAGGTTCGACAAAGCAAAACGTGTACGTTATCTACGATATTATTAGAATGATTTTGCTAACAATAATAAAAACTTTTTTTATGTTTAAAAGCCTCATTTATTCAAATATCTGACGTCAGAATATTCTGATTCAGATTAACTTCTCGACCCAAATTTCACCTCCTCCTCTTCCTCTTACGTAGCAGCAGCGTCGGCGCAGGTCCTCACCAAACACGATTTTTCGAGAGAATCCTGTTCCACATTCAGCGGAAAGAAACGCCTAAGTGTATTCACTGTGTATATCGCTCAGAGGATAGGATGGAGCATACGGGGTGGAGGACCGAGCTTCACCGTGTCTTCGTGGAGGCAGACACTGAAGGCACCCGGGCCAGCTTCTCACACCAAAAAAACTGTACAGGGCTTGGTGCAGCGTCATCAGTCCTGACTACCTGTACCTTTTGGCTGCTAAAACCCAAACCACAAATGTATCATATAGAAAAGTGTTATAAATACTTAATGTTATTATTTCTTTATCTATTATTTAGCTAGGATCCTTACATACTCTTTCTGCTTTGCAATAGATTGTAAGATATTTACAGAATGTAATTTGCGTTTTGGCTCTAACCCATTTCATGGCGTTGCACCACCGGTACATAGTGGTCATCCCATCCATACATACAAAACGTCTTAGGAACACATTCATGCGTAAAGTTAAGTAGTGGATTACCCTTCCGAAGTCTGTTTCCTGATAGTTACAACCTGTGAATCCTTATGTCAAGAGTGAATATGTTACTTCTAGGCAAGCGTGCTCCATCGTCGATCACATCATCGCTTTCTATCATATTCGTAAGATAGTGATCAAGTGCGAGCTTATCAACATTAAAAAAAAAAAAACAAAGTTTATGAAATGTATATTTTGAGTTTCTTTTATTGAATGGAAAAAAAAAACATACGCTTTTAAATGAATTGCCTCCACCTTTTTTTATGTCCGTTAAAACTACTTCAGATTCCAAAACAACACATTATAAATACTCAGGTATTGTCATTGTGTTCTCACACAAATTAATGTGCAACATGCTCACACGGTAAAAAAATATTACATATAACTTTATAAATATGATAAAAAAAATATATCAGAATTATGACGTCAGTGATTATACAGCGTGTTTATTTTCACCAACCTGATGAAGGTTACAGGAATCTGCTGGATGAGAGACACAATAACTCCTCAATGTGGCGACACTTGCGAGAGACTTATGTGCAGCAGTTCTTATGACTGGAATGATGATGTCATTTTGAGTAAAAATTTATATTTTGCTTGTGTATCAACAATATCAAACACCATGCGAGACATGAGATATTATTGTTGTGAATAAAAATCATATTATGTCGCAAGTAAAACATAGCGTTATCCCAAGTCTTCCCGTGAGTGTCGTAAGAGGTGACTCAAGGCCTCATCGGAAAATGCTCGATGACCTCAGCAGAGCTTCCAAAAGAGTGAATCTTAAAAGGAACATTGACAAAACCCCGGTCAGGTGTAATACCCGTATATCACACACTCCTATCAAGACCGGAGACTTTATAATCGACGTTTTAAACAATAACGTTCACCTGGGATAAACGGTCCAGTTTGGTAGGATTAACTTCTAGAAAGAGGTCAATCGTCGAATCCAACTCGATTGGGTAGCGTTCGGGAAGCTGCGCAGCATTTTTTAGTTAACGTACCACAGTGTCTCAAGACAAAAGCCTATATATAACCAGTGCCTGTTGCCAGAGATGACATACGGCGCTCAAATGTGGTTACGCACAATAGGCCTCATCAGTACGCTTAAAGTCACCCAAAATGCAATAGAGACGGCTATACTCGGAATTCCTTTGCGTGAGTGGATCAGAAATAAAGATATCTGCAGGAGAACCAAGGTTACCGCCATAGCCTAAGAAATCACCAAACTAAGTGTCAGTGGACAAGGCACATTACTCGCAGAACAGATCCTCGATGGGGCCGAAAGGTTCTGGAGTGGCGAACACGTTCTGGAAGACAGCATTGGAAGGCCTCCCACAGGGTGGACCGACGACATGGTGAGGGTCGAAGAAATCCGATGAGTACAAGACGCATTGAATCATTTGGGGAAGGTCTATATCTACCAATGGACATCTTTCGGCTGAAATGAAGATGATAATAAAAAAATTGGAAATACTGTTTAAATTTTACTCGACTTTAATACTGAAAAGCGTTTGTTCAAATCGCAAATTCATGCTGTGTACAAAAATATTATCCATTACCATCTATTTAAAAATAAAACAATTAAAGTTGTGGGAAATGCATTTAAACAACTATGAAAGAGATGATATTTTATGTTAGTTTAAGACACGGTTAAGGTTTGAATAAAGTATTGTTAAGTGACTTCTCAATAATTCTGTGAAAAGTTCACCTTTAGTTAAATTCCATTATTGCAAACATCGAAACAGGTGAATTTAAGATTCAATCGACATCGGTTGATACTTTTGGACTACTAAATCTGTTAGAAGAATAGCCTAATAGATTGCAGTGTAATTCAATAATTTAATTTGTGTGTGATTATATAAATAAATAATAATATACGTTTCGTGATATGTGTTTATTGGTGCAAATTCAGTAAATTGTATGTGAGGCTTTTCGAATTTCATCTCGTAGATTTGGTTCGTTAATTTTAACATTTTTGATAAGCAGTTAAAAAAATGTATTGTAATTGTACTGTTAGTAGAAAAGTCTGCGTTTTCGAATTTTTTCTAAACTGTTAAATGACCTTTCTGCCGTCATACCACATTATTTAGAATCGGCGTTACGTATTCACGCTTTTCATTCTTTTCACTTCATGTAATATCTCACAAAAGCCACCCACCCACCTTATTTTGCAACCCATTCTTTTATAATTATAGTCCTCATGATCTTCCTGCCCTTGTCCCGTGTTATTTGGGGTCAGCGCAACACATTTTTTTCTTCCATTCTATCCTGTCAACCGTCATACTCGTACTATCACTAACTTCCTTTTCTTTCATATCACTGTTTACACCTTCCATCCATTTTTTCTTTGACCTCCCTCTTCCTCTCCACCTATCCACATGAGTACTCATAACTCTTTTATAATAATAGTAATAAAATAAAACAAAGGTTTTGATTATTATCTTGCTTAGTCATTTTCCTATATCATATTGATCACAGTTTTTAACTATTTCCTTGAAAAAAATATATTGTTATTGATAGGCTCATGTTTGACATACTTGTATGACATGTATCTCATCTCATGGTAAACGATGATGTCAAATGTGGCCGACGTTGGGATACGCTTGCCTAGGAGTAAACTTTTCTATCTTGATGTAAAATTTACCGAGTTTATCTGGAAACACAGATTCCCATGCGCATTTTTCTAGTATTAGAACTACAAAATACTTGTTTTTTTTTCTAAAGGACTAGTTGGTGCCATGTATTCAGCGGAAGCGATATCCAAAATCAAGACCATTCAGTTGGGTCTTAGATATCTGGCACTGATGCAGTTTACTGCATACTTGTGGCCCCATCAAGCTGTAGTTGAAGGTAATTTGGAGTGATATTTTATCTTAAGCATTATCTTTTATGACAAGTAAATCATTTTGGAGTTGTGCCGTTGTGGAATGATTGAAATAGTTGGATATGTTTTTTTCTATATGGTCGCTAGTAAAAGGTCAAAAAGCACACTTGAAAATATCGAGTGGCCTAATCTGATTATGTACTCATAAAACTTCGTTGCTCATAGTTTTTAAGTTCATAAGTGCGTTGATTTCAGTAATTGAATTTTAAAGTTCCAAAATTACTGAACTAATTTATTGACTTCCAGACCGATTCAATTAGACAAACCGTTATCCCGGCAATATGGCCTCACTTTGACAATTTTTTTTAGTAACTGACTCCCAAATCGACCAATACAATAGGACAAACCACTATCCCGGCAGTATGGCCCCACTTTGAGGAGTAGCTACAGAGGCACTTAGACGCAACGTCCTTATTTTCCGCCCGACATGAATGTTTCGGAAGATTCCTATGTCATTGTGCAGATCACATAAAGAACAGTGCAGAACACATAAAGAACAGGGTGGATCATTTCATTCGTGGTACGGAGCGATAGGGAATTAGGTAACACCTTCTGCAAAGCAGTAATGCAAGTAACGGGGAGGAGGTGGAGGTGGAGATAAGCTTCACTCGCCAACTCCTGTCGGAGACACCCTGGGTGTTGGGAGTTGCAGGAAAATTCCCGGTCACCAAAAGCGCGGGCTTACGGACAACGATCAATAGGTTGCTCGCCGTATGATAAATACCAAGCCCGGGTCGACGGCATGTGGCATAACACGTGCGCCTGTATGACATATCAGCAAGATTAAAATTTTATACATGCAATTTGCCCTTCCTGTATAGTTTTTTAAATTTTGACTGGCCTGTTTGGTCTAGTGCTTAGTGACCCTAACTACTATGCCGGAGGTCGTGGGTTCGATTCCCACCCACGGCAAATGTTTGTGCAATAAGCACGATCATTTGTTCTGTGTCTGGATGTAATTTATCTATAATATGTATGTATTTTTAGAAATATATAAGTATGTTTATCAGTAGTCTAATACTCATAACACAAGCTCTGCTTAGCTTGGGACTAGACAGTGTTGTGTTATAGTTGTGGGAATATTATTATTATTATTTATGTATATTTTAGATGGAGCCAGTTTTGACTATATAGTAGTGGGTGCAGGAACAGCTGGCAGTGTGATAGCAAATAGGCTGACCGAAAATGAGAATGTCAATGTCCTACTTATTGAAGCTGGTGGAGATGCTCCGGTTGAAGGTGTTGTAAGTAACTAATAATATTATTGATGTAAATAAAATCTAAAATTATGAATAATATTATAACAGCAAAGCAAAATTATATAAGACTTTGAAAATAGATATTGGGATCTTAATATGAATCTACAATAATATGTGATGCATAATTTACAGGTACCAGGGTGCACTTTATTCCTAAAAAGATCTCGGTTCGACTGGAATTATACCACGGAAGACGATGAGTTTACAAAAAAGTGTCATCAAAAGCCGTACTTTGAGACTAGTTTAGGAAAGATGTTAGGTGGTACCAGCACCCTCAACTATTTGCTCTACTCAAGAGGACATCCTACAGATTATGACAATTGGGCAAACATAACTAAGGACCCTACTTGGAAATGGAAGAACGTACTTACATATTTTATGAAAAGTGAAAAAATCGAAGACGCAGATTTTATCAAGTCACCAGATATAGTTAATCATGGCATCAATGGATTAGCAGGGCTTACAAAAGATCCTCATGAGTACTTGAATGACATTTTAAAAAGCTTTAACGAAATTGGCAATGGTATTATTAATGATCCAGGTAGTGCACTCGGATATTCTAGACCCTTAGTGTATATAGCCACAGGCGGTCGACAGAGTAGTGCTTTTGCATTTTTGAGACCAGCTAAAGACCGTAAAAATCTCCATTTGCTGAAAAACACTTTAGTAACAAAAGTCAACTTCGATGAAAACAAAAATGCTGTAGGAGTGGAAGCTATTTTAGAAAATGGCAAAACCATCAATATAAAAGCATCCAAAGAGGTCATCATTTCTGCTGGTGTCTTTAACTCGGCTAAATTACTTTTACTATCAGGAATCGGTCCTAAAACAGATTTAGAATGCAGAAACATTAATGTAGTGTCAGATCTTCCAGTAGGGAAGAATTTGCAAGACCACATCGGAGTTATTATACCACATGCTATGGAAAAAAGCGAGCCAGTACAATTAAATCCTAATTTTATGCTAGGTGCTTCAACAATAGGATTTACAGCATTAGACAAAAATCAAAATTATCCAGATTATGAAACGATGACATTTTCAGCACATGCAAACTTGATTTTATACTTTTGTGCTTTCAGTCATAGACTAAATTTTGATATATGTGATAATGTTTATGTATCGATGATGGGAAGAATGGGTTTGTTCAACGAAATTGTCAATTTACATCCAAAATCTAGAGGTGAAGTTACTCTGAGGAGCTCGAATCCAATGGATCCTCCAGTGATTACTTCTGGGTACTTATCTGAAGAGGCTGATCTTGACGACTTGGTGAAATATATAAAAGACTTTATTCCGGTTATTAACACAACGTATTTCAGAAGTGTTGAAGCAGAAATGATTGATCCTATGTCAGAAGGCTGCAGCGAATTTGAAAAAGGCAGCGATGAGTATTGGAAGTGCTATGTTACGTGTATGTTTACTGGTGCAAATAATTATGTAGGTACTTGCGCAATGGGTAGTGTCGTTGATAGTAGACTGAGAGTTATCGGTGTACAGCGGCTGAGAGTTGCTGATGCTAGCGTCATGCCTGTTATCACAAGAGGAAACACTAATGCACCTGTGATTATGATTGGTCTTAATTCTTAATTCTTTATTGTACACAAAATAAAAACATACATAGTACACGGAGATAATACAGTTTATGTACAAAGGCGAGCTTAACTCAACAATGAGTTTTCTTCCAGCAAACCTTTGAGTTACACAGTGAGAATACATTCGAGGGTAAGAACCAGTGCACAATATTGGTGAAAAAGTTTCTGATTTCATTAAGGATGATAGCAAAAATCTTTGTTAATTTTCATATTTCTATCAACTTTCGCTCTTTTGAAATCTTAACCAACTGTATGATATCTGCAATGTTATCAAAATGGTTTATAATATTGAAGACATTTTTTTTATCTTAACTTCTTTTATTTAAACATCTAACATCAGAATATCTTGATTCAGACGTTTACAGTGTTTATTTTTTCCTTCCCTTTACTTTTCTTTAGTATAAATAGTTAATCTCTGACTACGCACGCAACGCTCGCAATAACACAGAAAATAAACCTTGCAAAAAAAACCCCTCACATATATAAACTGGATAAAACACCGTATTCGTATTTACTATTCAACAAAGGGTTAACGTTTATTGCCTCTCGACCGTTGAATACACCGCAGAACCGGATTTATCCTGATATCTACGCCGTCACTAAACCAGTTCAAACTGCTTCATACCGGATAGGACCGGTAAACAGCTAGAAAATAGCGGAAATTATCGACAATATAAGACGGAGTTTAGTATTAACTTTGGTTCATGTATTTAGTGTGATGTTAGAAATGTTTAAAACAGTAATGATAAAGCTTGTTTTCTCAATACTTCTTTAATGTCACAAAGTGATTTGAAAAAAAAAACAGTCAGGTAGAAACGAGAATCGATCTTTCTCGGCGTATACTTCAATCATCAGGAACGGATAACTGATCTAACAAGGCAATCGACAAACCCTCAGGGACATCGTCGCGTTCTCGTGACGTAATATACAATGAATAAAAGATCGTGCTGTGTAAAGCGACCCTAGCCCTAAGCTCATCACGAATTACGTGTTGTATTGACGGGCTTGATGTATGGACAGGAAATTGAGCTAGCATGTTGGGGGTAATTTAATTGTTGTCTGAACATGCCATTTGGCTTGAATTTGTGTAGGTTAAATAAATACACGATCGTTTTATTAAAGGGTAAACGAAACGAAAATGGAGGACGAAAAATATTTTAATTGATTTATACTAAACGCTTTCTGATCGAGGTCGAACCAGCTGTAGATGAAGTCGAACTAAGAATGATCATAATGGAATGGTATCGACCGGTCCTGTATTCGTTTTAAGCGGAATCTCTCGGTCCTCACCAGGACATCAGTCTACCTTATAGAATAAGATTAAATAAAATTTGTTTGTTGAAAATTGTATACATACAAGAAATAAAGATGCATGCAAGATTAAGATTGATTGTTTGAGACTAATCATGTTTAGCCGTAAGTATCGGCTTACAAATATTTCTACAACAAAAAAAAAAAATTCACACTAAATATTTACCTAGAATTGTACTTACAAAATGTATAACTTAGAGACTTTATAAACTATAAGTAATTTTTATATTACCGGCAGACATAAGGAGTGAAACAAACACAAATAGATTTAGACGCAAATTAAAATTATATTATTTAGAAATGTTTTAAGTTTTAGTTTTAAGTACATTTAAGTATGTCTAGAGGCTCACCGACCCACAGTCAAACCATTGCAACTATTTTGTGGGGCTTATCTTATAAGTCACTTACCTTTTTGGAATAAAGATAAATAAATCAACATTCAAAATTAATCAAAATCTATAATGTCAAACAAGAATAATGTCAAAGTTACTTAGTACATGGTTAAATTAGAAGATTTATGTCAATGTTACAAACTACGTGTCAAAATTAAAAAAAATTATATCATAGGTGGTCAACCCACAACTGTGACCACATCACTTAGATTTTAGTTATTGATAAAAGTGATGATTTTTATTCACCCCCACAAAAAATGTCCTCAGTATATAGTTCTAGGACCCAACAAATCTCCCGACAGGCTCGCTTGCAAAACTAACCCTCTGTGTTCACAACAAAAATGTCTAAAGGCATCATCTGAAACGTCTGTCATTTCTGGATGCCGTCTCATTTCGCGGCTGAACGACTCTATTCCCTTTGATTCCCTTCATTATACTAAAGTGTACTCTGTAGTAATGGAAAACATTTACGTAATATATACTTTGATGACAGCTTTGAAATGTTTGTTTAGTAATTTTTCAGAAGTTTTTTTCTGTGTAGTGTTTACTATGCAAAAAGTATTTTTCAAAGACTTAATTCATATATATAAGCTGTTAAAAAAATAACTTTAAGAATTACGCGGAGACATTGTACTCCTCAACTTTTACTATGGGACCAAACCAGAAATCGCGAAAAAGAAATCAGCTGCTCCATACATTTTGACGAGCTATGCGAACATAAACGTAGGGAACAGCTGTTTTTATTTGTTTATAGAAGTACGATTACGAAAATTTTATGAATAGCTATTAGTATACCCTTTTTATCCCAGAAAATGCACGATTTACGTGAGATGGACTACATCGTCATCATCATCATTTCAGCCGAAAGACGTCCACTGTTGGACATAGGCCTCCCCCAAATGTCACCACAATGACCGGTCCTATGCGTCTCGCATCATCGGATTCCCGCGACCCCCACCAGGTCATCGGTCCACCTTGTGGGAGGCCTTCCAACGCTGTGTGTCCCGGTACGTGGTCGCCATTACAGAACCTTTCGTCCCCATCGACCATAATGGGGATGAGGGATGGACTACAAGGCTACAAAAATGAAAACGCAGGAGAACGCCATACAGTTATAAATAAAACAAAAATTCACTCCTAAGAATTTCTTTGTAAACAGACAAACAATCATTTTAGCTACAAAGTATCAAACAGTAAATAATATCTCTTCAGCTAAGAGACTATAAGCTTCAAGCGAAGAGTACACTTAAACGTCGTTCCGGAGCGAAAATTGGAAACTAGAAAATAATGTCACAATACCAGTTCTATTTCATTTCTAAACTGTTCTCTCAGAGTTTAGTTTCTATAAAGTGTACTGAGTTATTATTTACCAAAGGACTATGAGACGCTTGAACGGCTACTTCTTATTTTTTCGATGGAAAATCATTAAATAACGACTTATATTGCGTAGCATAATCAGCTTAATAATGTTACCTCTTTTTTTCCGTGGGAATATCATCCATTAACATCCCTTGCTCTTGGGCGGAGCACGAAGGTTTCTGGGTTCTGGGGCGGTATTCTTGGCACTCAGCCTTCGTACTCTCATCCCTACCTCAGTCACCTCTGGAGCATTGTCGTCATCGTCGCCATCGTTGTCCGCTTTAGACACCGCTGGTGGTGGAGCCATGGGCGGGGGACAGTGTTGCTCTCGCACAGGGAACAGACTGCTCACCACACCCTCCACAAGCTGGGGCCGGAAACTCTGCGTTAGCGAGGGAGAGACGCACCTTGTAGGAGTGTCCCCATGGTTCTCCGTTTACAGTTTCCAGCCACACATTGCGGGCCTCCAGTTTAACCCGCTTTATAATGTTCCCTCTGCTGAGACTCAGGCTTCCTCTCTAAGAGAGGGTATGCGCGGGAATCCAACACGCGGGCCCTGGGTGGATTGGTACATATCACATGTCTTAAAATTTTTGGTTCTAGGTCATGCCGTACCTTCACCATTTTGAGAGCAGTGGTGATGAAATAAATTACACAAAGTATTGTGCCTGACTGGGTTTTTGAACTCGCAACCTACAACTCATAACTCGGGATCAATACCACTGCGCTAGTACTGCTCTCGACGTTCGAACATCAAGCCATAGTAGTTTGTTACGAATAAATTCTACAGTTTAATTCTTAAAAGCGTTTTCATTATCTTCCGATCCCCACAATATTATTAGAAGCTCCCGGCGTGTCCTTGTTCTGTGTTTATTTACTTTAATTCAATACAAATCCTAAACAGAATGACCTCACTTTAGAGGGGATAAGTCCTTGCTTAAATATTGTCTTTCTTTGTACATAAAACCCTTTTAATGAGCCCCGACAAGGAGATTGGACAACTAGAGGCTTTTGATATCAAAGAGATTTTTATCTTGCTTTATTTCACTGTTAAATACTGAAAATCTCTGTGTAGTCTTTAACAAGGTTATGTCTTATTAAAGTTTGATGTTTTTTTGTTTGAAATTTTCACATTTATTATTATCAGTAGGCCTCAGGGTTCTGTATATCTCAGAACCCAGAGGCCCTGGGACTTTGGAAGGCGTACGAGCCGAAACCAACTCGCAGAGGCCATTTAGACACATTTAATGGAACTTGATATGTCCCTGTAAACGCTATGCTAGTGCACTCAAAGACAACCCCGGTTGGTGAGAAAATATTGCGATGTATGGAAAACAATGATACTGGACTGGTTACCAGGAATTATGTTAAAACTATGGCCAAGGGTACCTGGTACCAGAACAGTGTTATTAATATCCATCGATAAAAAGGCAGGGGGTGACATCAATAAAAATGGGCCCCTAAAAGCGGTCGCTACCACGATAGTTTTACCCAATTCTAATTACTGAAAACAATAATTAAGAGCGTCATTCCCGATGTACATTTTCATACAAATGTGATTATGACATTATTACATTTTTTTCTGTAGATATTTTGGAAATACAGATATCTTGTGGATATTATCTAAGTTTCTATTGAAATCAAATCTTATATTTGCATAAGACTAATCCAGTAAAGACCTCTGTAAATCTGGTATATTAATTGAACTTTGGTCCTTCATAATGTAATTACAACTTAAAAAAATAAAGAAAATGTAACAAAAAAACTTTAGTTACACTAGTCGATACCTCTTCCATACAAATTTTAAGGGGGTATAACTCCACAATTTGACATTGTACATCGAAAATAAAACATGATATGGTTTCATCTCATTATTAGTTTTGTCAGAAAAACAAAAAAAAAAATTGCCTTTACAAAGTTATGAGCCAACAAAGTTTCTGTTTTTTGATGATTTTAATGCAACTTTTAACTTAAAAAAGTAACAAAAATCGTAAAAAATCTCGAAAACGAAGAAGTTACCGACAAAGTTTTATTATTGAAGGGTTCTATATAATTAATTTGTATGCAGTGGTTTTTTCATAATACTCAATTTTTCAAAGCACGGCTCTCAGATTTAACGCAGCATCTAATGTTATTTTAGTTCGAAACTGTTTTTGTGAGCGTGCTAACAATACGTTGTGCATATAGACTAGCGTCTTACTGCTCATACTTGAAATTATCGCACTTTTTGGCCTCACCCATCAGCGAGTTCGAGCCCACTACTAGTTCAGCCTTAATCAAGATTCTGAATAAATTCAATTATTTTCCAAAAACTTTTAAGGTTCTCAAAAAAACACGTATTTTCTTGAATTAGTTTTGTAAAATATTCGAGTAAATGACAGAATTACCGAATACAAAAAGAGGTTTCAGGCATTATTTCTCTTTTTTCGAATTGCTTCTTTAACAAACATAGCGTTGCACGAAACAACAAGCTTTCAAATCATGCTCGCGTTGACGATAGACTAGTAGGGCCCTCTTAAATCAAAAAGTCAATATATGGCACTAAAAATTTGTTCAACTTACAAATTATATTAATTCTTACTTCCTTACTATATGCTAATGATTTGAAATATTACTTAATAAAGAGGAGTTTACATTTTTATACGCCAGCTGGTTTCATTCAATCGTGTACTATAATCATTTTGCGACATTTACCCATTATTTTTTGTGACATCCGATTCCTTTTACCAAAGCTTATCTTACAAAATCTGTCGACGAATAAGACACAATAAACAACAGACAAGAACAATGGAATCGTTTATCTTGTTTTAGTAATCTTCTCAGAAATAATACAATGTTTATTGAAATATAAGAACAGTAATATTTAGGTGGTTGTTGCTGGTGTTCATTGTTTGTATCGTCTTAAGAGATCGCACTTTTTTAATTAACCTTAATATTTAATGGAACAAATTTTTACTTGTTGCTCGATTTTTAGCCGACTTCAAAAAAAGAAGGAGTTTATCGAATCGGTTTTATTTAATTTTTATTCTTATTTTTATGTTTGTTACCACATAACTCCGTCGTTTATGGATCGTTTTGCAAATTTTTTTATAAGTGTAGCGCAACTAAACAGTGTGATATAAAAGATTTTACTACAGAGTGCTTATTTCACATGACAATTCCAATTAACCCAAACACTGCTAGTTTACATTGTTTTATTATTAAGTTCCTGTGTCTACCTTCAACCTTTCGGCTCCATCATCAGATCAGTTCGATAGTACCTTACAGCCAAAGTGCATCTTGCGCTTCGCCCAAGAGCGCGAGATGTCATTGGATGATTTTCCCACCTAAAAAAAGTGGGTCAAACAAATAATTTTCTAGTATTTTTTTTTAACTGTACACTTATTATCTCTACATTACCTCAAAACCATGGTCATCGAAAATAATTTACACAAGAAAAAAGTAAAAAAAAAATCGCCCTATTCCTTTTTTTTTGCAACAAAAGAATCGACCAACACACTGAACACCGAAAAAATGCACAAATACGGCGCCCAATAACCATAGCCTATTCTCACTGTGTAGTTCTTCATTTTAGCCACACTGGCTATCCCTGTCGGAGCCAGGCAGTAAAATAAATTGAAATTTTGCTATGCAGGTGTTTGGAAAGCACGTAATATACAGGGTGGCCTGCCCAACTTTTACGTTCGCCTTTTGTCCAAGCCAACAAAAGCTTGCTTGTAGTCTGTATCGATGTATCTGATGAAGGACGCTTTTGTTATTTTATTTGTTATAGTGTTTGGGGCTAGTTTTATAGTTAACAGACAGTTTGATCGGGATTTTGTTGGCGTTGATTGCTGATTTTACGATAAAAGGAGATTGGCCAAGTTACTATGACACTTGGTTGGTATGTTGGTGGTATCAAAAGATGCGCACTTTTGATACAGTATAGTAGTGAAAATTAGATACAAAAAAGGAGAAGTGTCATACTTTATAATAATAATAATTCATTTATTTTTGTGAAACATGGTGGTACAGATCTTATAATACAACAGGTACAAGGTTCTTCATCCGCCTTATATTCAGCATGAAATTTTAATTCAACTAAATTTTGTTTCCTTTTAAAAAACAACCATTTAACTTATACAAACAATCCTATTTATAATATGACAATTAGATAAATGACAATAAATTAAATTAAATAACAAAAACAAATTACATATGTTAAACCCAATAAAAAATTATATTAAATTAAATTACAAATGTCAAACAAAAAAAAATAATATGTCAAAAAAAAACAACAAAAAAAACAGGGTTAAATTCGAAATGATATATTGAGAGGTTTAAAAAAAAAAACAAATAGGGTGAGTGTTGAGGTTATGTTACATCTCTAAACAATTCGTTTTGAAACCCTGCCTCTGAGCCAAGGAATCATTTGACTCTCTAATTTGGCAGCTAGGCAGTGGGTCATCTCCCTAATGGAGCTGAAAGCCGTCGTCGCTGGGTTTGGTTCCCTCCCCGTGGTCGTTTGCGGGGACTTCAATGCCAAGAACTTGGCTTGGGGTTCCCGGTTCACGAACCAGCGGGGTCGGATGGTGGAGGACTGGGCTCTGGAGACAGGCCTGGTCGTCCTAAACCGGGGTTCTGTCCCCACGTGTGTGCGGATGCGGGGCGACTCAGTGGTGGACATCTCGTTTGCCAGCCCCGCTCTGTCGCCGCGTGTCTTCGACTGGCGCGTTATGGAGGGGGTGGAGACGTTCTCAGACCACCGGTACATCCGGTTTGACGTCTCCGCCCAAACCTCGACTGCGCCGGTCCGACAGAACCCTTGTGGTCCGCGGTGGGCGCTGAGGCAGATGGACCGGGAGCTCCTCCTGGAAGCCGCGACGGTACAGGCCTGGGTGCAAGCACCGGACAGGCCTGTCGACATAGACGTCGAGGCAGAGTGGTTCCGGGAGGCCATGTCGCAAATTTGCGACGCGGCAATGCCCCGAGTCCCTCCAGGACGTGCTCAGCGCCAGGTATACTGGTGGTCGCCGGAGATTGCGGCACTGCGCAACGCGTGCAATGCCACGCGACGCCGGTATGCCAGATACCGCAGGCGCCGCATCCGTCCACCGGATGCGGAGGCCAGAGAGGCGGAGCTGTACGAGGGATACAGAGCGGCAAAGCGCACCCTCCGAGCGGAGATAAGGCGGGCCAAACTTGAGGCCCGCAACGTGTGGCTGGGGACTTTGAATGGGGACCCATGGGGACGCCCGTACAAATTGGTACGGGACAAACTCCGCCCCTGGGCTCCCCCGCTGACGCAGAGTCTCCGGCCCCAGCTCGTGGAGGGTGTGGTGAGCACTCTTTTCCCCACGCGAGGGGAACACTCTCCCCCGCCCATGGCTCCGCCACCAGCGGTGTCCGACGCGGACCACGATGGCGACGACGACGACGACGCTCCAGAGGTGACCGAGGTAGAGATGAGAGTGGCGGTACGAAGGCTGAGTGCCAAGAATACCGCCCCAGGACCCGACGGCTTGCCTGGGAAGGCATGGGTCCTGGCCATGGAGGCTCTCGGGCCTCGACTAAGAGGGCTCTTCAGCGCATGCTTGGAGAGGGGCCAGTTTCCACTTCGCTGGAAGACGGGGAAACTGGTCCTCATCGCGAAGCCGGGGCGCCCTGCGGACTCTCCGTCCGCGTACCGGCCCATTGTGCTGCTCGACGAGGTGGGCAAGCTCTTTGAAAGAGTAATTGCAGACCGCCTCGTCGCACACCTAACACGGGTGGGGCCGGATCTGGCGGACGGCCAGTTCGGCTTTCGCAGAAGGCGCTCCACGGTGGACGCCATCATGTGCGTGCGAGCTCTCACGACGGGGGATGCAGTGGCCCAGGGCAGGTGTGTCGTGGCGGTGTCTTTGGACATCGCCAACGCCTTCAACTCCCTGCCTTGGAGTAGCATTGGGAGGGCACTCCGGTATCACCGGATGCCCGACTACCTCTGTCGTGTGGTCGAGGCGTACCTGTCAGACAGGTACATCACCTACCCTGGTCACCAGGGGGAGTGGGAACGTCGAGAGATGTCGTGCGGTGTTCCGCAGGGATCGGTACTAGGGCCGCCCTTGTGGAGCATCGGCTACGATTACGTGCTGCGCGGCGACCTCCCTGGCGGGGTCAGCGTGGTCTGCTACGCAGACGACACGCTGGTCCTGGCGCAGGGAGAGTCGTACCAGGCGGCGGTCGAACTAGCGACACGCGGGGTCGCGACAGTCGTTGGCAGGATCCAGGAGCTGGGACTCGAGGTGGCATTGCACAAGTCCGAGGCCATGTGCTTTCACGGCCCTCGGAACGCGCCACCACCGGGTTCCCAGCTAACGGTGGGAGGAGTCCACATCGGCGTCGGGTCAACGATGAAGTACCTGGGACTCGTTCTCGACAGCCGATGGGATTTCGACGAGCACTTCCGACGTCTGGCTCCCAAACTAAATCGGACTGGGGCTGCCCTCTCGCGGCTCCTGCCCAACCTTGGGGGTCCAGACGCCTCCTGCCGGAGGCTCTACGCGGGGATCGTTCGGTCCATGGCCCTTTATGGCGCGCCGGTGTGGGCGCCGGGGCTGCGGAAGCAGCCGGCGGCCCGGCTGAACGCGTGCCGAAGGGTCATGGCCATACGGATGGTACGAGGATACCGGACGATTTCCCGCGAAGCGGCGAGCCTCCTTGCTGGCCAGCGACCATGGGATCTGGAGGCAACAGTCCTTGCACTCATGCACGAACGGCGCATGGAGATGCAACGCCGGGGCGAAACTCCGCTGCCGCGACAAGTCGCAGCATGGCGGACAGAGCTCCGGCGAGTTCTCATGGAGAAATGGCTACAGCGACTGTCGCGACCCCGTGCTGGGCACGCCACAATTATGGCGGTAAGTCCCCTCTTTGAGGCGTGGTTGGAAAGACCTCACGGCGTCCTCACATTCCGCATGACGCAGGTTCTCACCGGACACGGTAAGTTCGGGAGGTTCCTGCACCGGATTCGTGCGGAAACGACGCCCGGGTGTCGCCACTGTGTGGCCCACCCGGAGGACACGGTAGAGCACACGGTGGAGGTGTGCCCCGCTTGGGCAGAGCAACGCCGTGTCCTCGTGGGGGCAATCGGCGGCGGTGATCTCTCGCGCCGGGCCTTGGTTCAGGCCATGCTCCGGAGCGAGGAGGAGTGGCAGGCGGTCGCCTCCTTCTGCGAAGCAGTAATGCTAGCTAAGGAGGCGGCCGATCGCGTGAGGCAACGGTCCTTACGCTCCAACCGCCGCCGGGATTCCGATCCCGATTTCCGGCCACCGTAGGCGCGGGCTTGTAGACGGCGAGCAATGGGTGGCTCGCCGTCTGACCGTCCGGTAACCGTCCGGACCGAGCCCAAGTCGTCGACGGCGCGTATTGTTCCACGCGCGCCTCAGGGAGATGTCAGCAAATCGTAGGGGCCCAGCAGGGTCGAAGCCTACTGGGGCCACGGGTAGTGTGAAAGCGAAACCCGGGGCCCTGGGACGAAGGCAACGAAGGAACAGGAGTGGGTTTTTAGTCAGTAAGAGTCTGACACTATCTCGCGCTCCGCCCAAGAGCGGGGATGTCATTAGGATGATTTTCCCACCCAATAAAAAAAAAAAAAAAAAAAGCTAGGCAGTGGGTGTGCTAATAATAAAGAACAGTTACACAGCGCAACATATTATTTTAAGTCTAGATCAAATCACCATGGACGTGAAAACTCGATTGTAACTGAGAAAGGAGTCGCTTCACCAAAATGGAAAAAAAATTGGTATTTATTGTATTAAATACTAATAAAAATAAAAATAGAAACCCCACAAATGAATTCAATGAATTTAAGTAAAAATCAATAAAAATAATAGTTATGAATTATACAATAACTCAAATGGCCTTACGCGTCAAAAAGTTAATCTTAACTGCCCAATCTCCTTTCAATATCCCCTAAGGGGCGGGGGGGGGGGTTATAACTAAAAAAATAATAAAGAGATTTAAAAAAAAAATATTTATTTAAAAAAAGGATGTTTCATGAGACTAATAATAGTTTACGTATTTTAAATTGGTTTCACATGTCATGAATATGTGTTATTTTTTAAGTTGGTTTTCATTTATTGACTTCTCCCGTTCAAGGGCAGGACGACAGGGCGTATCATACTTTTACCGAGTAAAACCACACCTATGTTCTTTCAGTTGCCCTTTATGTTCCAGGACCACGAGTACCGTTCAGAAGTCAGCACATGGCCCGAGTAGACTGAGCCCCTACGGTTTTGCTGACATCTCTTTGAGGCGCGCGTGTAACACTATGCGCCCTCGACGACTCAGGCTCGGTCCAAACGATTACTTATTGCAGGTCATCTGCAAGCCCACGCCTACGACGAGTGGCAGTCAGGGTCAGGATTTCGGCGGCTGGGACGCGTGAGGATATTCGTGTCTTCGCTAGCATTACTGTTTCGTTCAGAAAATATACAAGGAATGTAGAAGACGTTGTTTATTAACAAAAAACACCGGGCAAGCGCGAGTCGGACTCACGCAATGAGGGTTCCGTATGAGGTACGAAGATTTTTCCGAAACGCAAAAAAAGTTTTTGACAACAAATTTACAGTTTTCAGATTTTTCCTATACATGTGCTATGAGATCTTACTTCACGTCAAATTTCAAGATTCTAGGTCAACGAGAAGTACCCTATGAATTTTGATTTCCTTGAGAGTGCCAAAATATACGTTTTTTGCGACATAAACGGTCGTGTCTTATGTTTTCGTCAACGTACAAGTTTGATTTATTTACAGCTTCAAGGGACCGCAGACTTGAGTATATAGTTTTAATTTCAACTCGATACCTCAACGCGTTCTCGAGATAAAGGGTCTTGCCAGACAGACGGACAACAGAGTGATCCTACAAGGGTTCCGTGTTGTCCTTTTGAGGTACGGAACCCTAAAAATACTACATAGTAACATCAGTGAATACCTAACACTCTAAATTTACTTTCTCTTCGAAATGAAAAATAATTATAAGCGTTTAATGAAAAAAACTACAATTAGTCTTCAACCCCTATCCTTTGATTAGTTTGATGTCATCGACCCATGCTCTCAAATTCTTTTGTCAAACATCAAAGTAACTCTACACGTAGGGATGATCTATTCTGAATCAAGGATTATACATACATAAGCCAATTCAGGAATTAGAATGTACGAGTATTTATAGCCTTTGAATGAAAAAGGAGCACAAAGGCCTTTTGAGAATGCGCTGGTTTGTATGAAAGCTTCGTATCTTTGACGTGCATGAACGTAAAAAGGGAGTTTTCTTTAAGAAAGTTAAGAACTCTCATTGATAAATGTAAGTAGGTACTAGCTAGATCATAAAACTAGCTTTGCCCGTAAGTTTCTCATAAAAACTTAAGACACTCGTTTCACACCTTTAAGGCCTGTGCACACCACGTTTTATAATTAATTAAACCCCAAGGCGTTTGCTATCTCATTGTCTTTCTATTGTGTCTCTAATTACGGTATTCGAAAGGTTAAACGTGCGTCTACAGCGCGCTTTTATCGTATTAAAGGTCTACAGGCTGCGTCAAACTCGCGTGCGTATCGCGTCTGTATCGCTACAAACACGTGTCAACGGCGCGTTTAAAAAACATGGTGTGCACAGGCCATTAAAAGATGAATTTCCATAAACCGCTTCTTTGTGCTCACCTACGTCATAAAAAGAAGCCTTGTGCAAATTTTCATGATCCTAATCCTAGCAGTTTCGGCTGTGCATTGATAAGTCAGTCAGTCACTTTTCATACAACCCATTCTTTCTTTGGGTTCCCTATCCCTCTCCATCTATCCACATCTATATATATAAAAGGAGAAACTAACTGACTGACATATCAATGCACAGCCAAAACTACTGGAATTAGAAGCGTGAAATTTTGCCCAAGGCTTCCTTTCATAACGTAGGCGAGCACTACGGTTGGATTTTCCAAAATTCACCCCCTAAATGGAGGAAACGGAGGTTCAATGTTTGTATGGAAAACCCTACATTCATACGTGTGAAGCCTCGGGCAGAAGCTAGTGTAGGTATATATATAATATTAATAAATGTCAAGCTAGTACGTAATGGTCAATTTGATTAAATCGAGGTCAGGGAAAGACTTGAAATACATACATTTGGTTACCGAAAAATTGTTTACTCAATACATTTATTAAATAAGTTGAATTGATATGCTTAAGCGTTATTCAGACCAAACGTATTGTCGGCCGCTGACTGTGAATAAGCGTTACGCAGTTTATTTCTTTTCCATAAATATAAATATTAACTCCTTGTTCTCACCGAACCGACTATACGCTATTAAGTAGTGCATTGTCGCTGATTCTCGGTGGCCGATTATTGTACTACAAGTAACAACCCTACTCTTTTGATCACACAAGTAACGCATTCTACGCTATCGCGTATTGTCGGCTTCGTGAGTACTATATATTGCATACTGGAAATTGAGTTCACGTTCATACTGACGCTGACAGTGAGCATATTCACAGTCGGCCGCGGACAATACGTTTGGTGTGAACGATGCCGGAGTAACAGTGAGTTATAGAGTGAAGGACACAGGTGGGTTTTAACCAGTAGGAGTCTGAAACACCCTCACGCTCCACTCTAGAGTGGGAGAAGTCATTCAAAGGGTACCCACTACAAAGAAAATGGGGTCATACAACTCTGACAGAATATAGGCTCATAAAAGTTCCGACCATATGAAAGCGGTCCTCTTTTTTCTGTCTGTAATCTAGGAACTATCTCTCAGCTTTATACCTAATTATTACTTAAAGTACATCATAATAAATCAGTTTTGTATTTGTTTATTGCTGGTAACGAGCAATAAACAAATACAAAACTGATTCGGACACTCATCACTCAATCTAAATCAATCTCTGAAGGAGATTCTGAATCGACATATAAAATTACATAGCAATAAAAAACAGCAAAAATGTTTGCTTAAACCAATTTAAAGAAGCAAATATTATTTTAAGATTTAACAATATCCAATTCGTCGTCTCCCTCATGGTCACCACATTGAACTGAGGCAAACAATGCTATTACTTCAATGCTATCTGTTTCAAGGTATTGTGCCGTCTCATTTCTGCCACGTATCATTTATTTCTCTACAACTTATATTGTGAGAGCGAAGAGTTACTGAAGAAAGATATAATAACTTTTATAAATTTATTTTATCACTAGTGTTTCCTTCAGATTTGGTTTCGAGCCGTGCCTTTTTTTCGCGATTAAAAGTAACTGAAAGCCCTCCTCGGTAGTGTAATTAGTGACTTGAAATTTTTGTAATGGGTAATTACAAAAATTACAAGTCACTAATTTGTGAATTGTTTGAAAGAGTCACTATTGAACTGGAACGTAAAGGGCAACTAAAAGAATACGGTTAGGTTTTAAGAATGATGTTAACAAAGTAAGGGAGTGCAGGGCTCTGTTAGTCCGTGGCAACATGTTAGCTCATAGATTCGCACGCTGTATGGACCAAGTCAAGATCACGTTATTTAACCTTACCAAAAAGTCCTTGGACACTTTGCGTGTTCAATATACTAGCATCTTCCTTAAATTCCTTCCGTCGATGATGTTCGGGCTTCCTCGTTTCTGCAATGCCTCCGATATGTTCTCGCAGACTCGTATTGACGACTTTTATGCTGTCATTTGTAAAAAAGTTTGAGTCACTTATGAGGAGGGTGCGGGGAAGCCACGATAGCATCCTGAAAATCATAGCTGAGGATGTGCGTGCTCCTGTATTGAGACATTTCGTTCGTCTGATGATCAATTAGGGAGGGTGTCTCTCTGTTGGTTATTTGGACGGGGCGAAGTGTCTCAACACAGGACCATTTATGAGTCTCAGGGGCTGTTTTTACTGTTTCCTGTCCCTGTGGACATATAATTTAGAAATAATTATAGCCTTCGTGTGTTTATTTTTATTATTAACAATAGTCTTATGTATACTAACCGTTGCCGAAAAATAAGAATTTGAATTTAGTCAGTAAAGATCTGACACTCCCTCCCCTCCCTCATCAAGAGTGAGAGTTGTATTTGATGATTTCGATCCCAAGAATTATTTTAAGTGCTCCAAAGAGCTATGCTCTGAGTTTTCTTGCGTGATTGAATCAAAAATGAAGATTTTCGCAGTAGAACCAAGGTTACCGACATTGCCTGAAAACTCGTGCCTCAAGGAGATGTCAGCAAACCGTAGGGCCCTAGCAGGTTCGAAGCCTACTGGGGCCAAGGGTCTGCTTCTGAAAGGAAGACTCGGCCCTGGTATGAAAGGCATCGAAGAAACAGGAGTGGGCTTTTAGTCAGTAAACATCTGACATACCCTTCCGTTCCGCCCAAGAACGGGGAATGTCATTGGATAATTATGCCACCGGAAAAAAACGCCCAAAGACTCGGCATTGAAGAATACGACACAAGAAGGAGGAAAAAATTAATTCTTATTGAGATCCGAACAATATTCATCATCACGCTCGCGCGCCGAGTTTTGTGATATTTATAAAAAATTGACAAAGCCATTTTAACTCAAATGTTAAAATAGGAACTTTTGAAACACATGTTCTTCTATTAGAATAAGCTATTATTATAATGATAAAATTAAGTTAAATCAGTGCAAATGATCATTTTATCTACGCATAATTTCTTAATAATTTGAAATTGTTTTGTTTTAATTTTCTTAATTAGTAAACTAAATCAACGAATCTTTTTCTATAACTATTTTGTTAAGGATTTCAGTTACTGTTTTGTATTTTTTTTTTTTATTAATTCTATCAGTACTGTAGAAGTTGTCAAGCTTCGAAATTGACTCTGAAAGGCAAATTAAAAAACTCTCTTTACATATTTGAATATAGTTCACAAGCGTGCTATTAATTTAAATAAAATTCTGCATAACTATTTAGACAAGAATATTTCCCAATGTTATTGGTAAATCACATGTTTGTACAATAAATCATTAATGGATATAAACGGGCTTGAAAATCATGGTTTTGGGCCAAATAGCGCGTAATTCAGAGTGAACGCTCTTAATTAGGATAAATTAAAATTGCAATGCTTGTAAAAGGCTGCTAAGTCAAAAGTACTGACATGATACTATAACAACATTGTAAACACTTAATTCGCAATAAACGCTTTGACTTTGACTTTGACTTTGACTTTGAAGAAACCCAGATCCGGAACTCTTATGTATATTATCTGTAGACCATACAAAAGTTAGTTCAGTGCGGGAATCGAACCTGTGACACGGAGCGCAGCAACCAATCACTCCACCACTGCACCAACTGTACCATCTTGTGTTCTTTTCTTTTTAAGCGTTTATCCTCTTTTATCATTTTATACATGCAAAGTGACATTAAATCTTAAGGTGATCAGCAATTTATATTCTTGACTGTACCTAGCTACATCTCTCGAACACTGAGCGGCCAGCTGTGGCTTTCTAAGCGATCGTGATCAGTAGCTAAAATATCACATTTCTGAAACGTGTCGCTATTTTTCTTAACCGGGCTGTCGTCTCGGCAAGAGTTACGTTACGTTACGCTACGTGGTAAATAAATAAGTCACGCAGCTAAGATTATCCAACTGAAACTTTTTTTTTAAGGTTGGAAAGTCATTTAATGACGTCTCCCGTTTTAAGGCGGAAATGTCCGGTGAGGACCTGCGTCATGCAGAAGATGAGGACGCCGTAACACCTCTCCTGGCTGGAGTTTTACCGCCGTGATCAAGGCGTGCCCAATCCTACTTAAACTGCGGGATTCCGTGGCCCTGGAAGGCGTAAGGCAATTATTATTTATATATTTATTTATCCATTGCTTGCTATACTTACAGTATGCTTCAAGGCGTATAGCAAGCCAACAGACCAAAAAAAAAATTATGACCTAAAAAATTTTATACAATCATTTATCATTTCTTAACTGCTATAAAAAAGTATGTCAAATTTAGGTTCTTGAGCAATCAGGGCGTTCAGCAAATTGAGCGCCTGGGCTGTAGGGGCATATCGAGCCGTTAGAGTACTTGATGGAGGGGCAATTAAAGATACAAAGGCAGGTTTAAGTCAGTTAAAGTCTGACACTGGGATCTCACATCAGTCAGAACGGGAGAAGCTATATCATCATTGTCTTCCTCGAAAATAGCTAAGATTTTTATTGTTACCTACGGCAGCCGATTTATTTCGTTCTTAGAAATTTCGGGAAATTAATCTTATTAAAGTTTTCCACTTTTGACAAAACCACAAAAAAAAAATTAAATAATAATTAATTTGTTAACATAGGTAAAGAGATACAGGTCTTATTTTTAATAAACAGAGCGCTATGCTATGCCTGGAGGCGTACAAATATGGGGTAGAATTGTCGCTGAGAATTACAAATTATAATTTTCAAAGAAAAAAAACATGCATAATTTATAATATTAGGAAAAAATAAATTTTACAATTACATATTACTCTAATTATTAATTGAAAATTTATAAAGGTTAAAAATTTACTCCAGACATATTTTATTCTTACGCAAACCTTATATAAATTATAAATTAATTTTACACATGAAAACAATTATAAATACACAAAAAATAAAATAAAACGTAAAAGCTTCTGAAAAAAAATAATCAAATAATCAACTCACAATCTATCGCAATCCACATCATTCCCAATTTTATGCGTTCTCATTGCTCAATTGTAATTTCGATTAAAACTAAAACAAAATAAAAATTCTTTTTTTTATTAAACATTTTACCGCCACTATAAAACGTTCAAGTATTTTTTTAAATCACGCGACACGCAATTAGAATAACTTTATAACCTCAAAATGCCCTAACATGCTCCATTATGTACTAACTTATCGCCCTTGACCTTTCCAAGGACAATGTGTATAACTAAATATGAAGCTACTGTCCACTTAAGGCTTCGCGTCTGTAGCGTATAATGATACGCTTGGTGTACGTCTGCGTGAAGCTTACATACAAAACTATGACCTATAACTGTCCATGGACGCATAGTTTCATAGACACGACATGACGGCACGACGTTGCCGCATCGTCGGCATAGTTCCGTATACGTACCTAGAAAGCGTTTTGGGAACACGTTCACTATGCGTACAGCTAAGGAGTGAAATTCCTGGTCCAGCCAGGAATTTCTCTGTCTGTGTTTTTTTATGTTTCCTGAGCTTATAACCTAAGAGTCTTTAAGTCAACAGTGAATAGTTTTTTCATCATCACCATCAGTGAAAAGGTTACTTTTTGGTAAACGTGCTCCATTCTCGGTCACATTATCGCTTACCATCAGGTGTGACAGTGATCAAACGTGATTCCCTTGAGAGTGTCGAAATATACGTTTTTTTGCGACATACACGGCCGTATCTTTTTTCTTCGTTAACTCGAAAGTTTGATTTTTTCACAGCTTCAAGGGTCCGCTAACTTGAGTATATAGTTTTATTTGCATACCTCCACGCGTTCCGGATATAAACGGTCTTGACAGACAGACAGACGAGGTTTGAGATTTTTTTTTTAGGAGTTGCGGAGCGGGAGATAGTGTCAGACGTATCAAACCCTGGCCCCCAGTAGGCTTCGACCCTGCTGGGCCTGTATGGTTTGCTGACATCTCCCTGAGGCGCGCGTGGAACATTACGCGCCGTCGACGACTTGGGCTCGGTCCGGACCGGACGGTCGGACAGCGAGCTACCCATTGCTCGCCATCCGCAAACCCGCGCCTACGGTAGCCGGAAATTGGGATCGGGATCCCGGCGGCTGAGGCGTGAGGGCAGCGCCCACGCGTGTGCACGTGCGGCCGCCTCCTTTGCTAGTATTACTGCTTCGCAGAAGGAGGCGACCGCCTGAAAAAGGACACATACATTATGTAAATGACCATTGACACTATGCCCGATTCGAAATAGTAATACTAAAGTTACTAAACGGCCTTTTTATGAATGCTTACAACAGATAAATGTCCTAAGTCATCATTTAAAAAATGGCAACAATAAACAAAGCCAAAAAAAAAAACTTCATCAATATTCCAAAACATTAAAACCCAAAACATGTCTCTCATTGATAACCGCAACGAAAAGAAAATCCATCAGTGTTGTCAGCAAAGAAAAATATCACAACTTGTATAACTCAATTCGTGACTGGATGACATTAGGAGCCGGCGGTGTACCGCGGAGTAATAAATAAAACGAGTGCACCCGGGTGAAAGGAGCTAGCGAGGAGTGCGGGCTATATATGACGAATATTTTTATCTGTTAAAAGTCATAAGCTCTACGGATTATGAGGCTATGTAATATAGAAAATAACTTTAAATGAAAAACGATAATAATTTCAAAATTTTCTGCAATCTCAATCAATCCATGATTAATCAAATATAATGGACATACTTATCGGAGTTGTTCTTTAAAAAAGCCATGTTAAATAGTATGTGGTAACAGCCCTGACGTGCGAGTAGTAGGTCGCGGTTTAAACCCAGCCAAGCGCATTATTTTGTGTAATTTATTTCATCACCACTGCTCTCAAAACAGTGATTATTCTTATTCCCGAGTTTCTGTACTCCATTCGCGTTAAGGTTAGACATTTAAACAAAGCTTTTTTGCTGTCCGTTCAACCGATTTTAACTTCTATTCCGTAGTCATAAGGATGGCATGAAAAGCAAAAAAGTGGTTACAATACAAACTCTACTGCAACCACCATTTACCGTACCTTGGTGGTAAAATAAGTTTGTTTAAATGAGCAATCATAACGCGAATGGGGTATAATATGAATAAGATCCAAATATTTGGATTGTGAAAATGTATAGAAGTTCTCAAACATTAATACAAACACTACACCCGATTTGTATTTCAGCCGTCAACATTGATTTCCTACTGCGTTTCCTCGGAACCGGAGCAAAAGCGAACAGACTTCACAACTTCACCTCAGGGATTTGTTTAGTTTTCCCTTACACGCCAACGCACTTGAAGTGTTTCTAGCGGAGTTGGGCCGACAATAAACTTGGCCGACTAGTTCACGTTACACTGACCGACGATCGGCAGACTAGTTGCCGACAAAAAGCTCAGGTAGTCGGCTTTCATAACTTGATAATGTATTGTAAACAAAGATTGAGCCACAGGCGTGGAGCAGAGGCGTGGTGGTACTCTTCTTTAAGAAGGGCGATAATGCCCTGCTTAAGAATTACAGGCCCATCTCGCTTCTGAGTCATGTCTACAAGCTGTTTTCCAGAGTCATCACGAATCGTCTTGCACGCAGGTTTGACGACTTCCAGCCTCCCGAACAAGCTGGATTTCGAAAAGGCTTCAGCACCGTGGACCACATACATACGCTGCGGCAGGTTATACAGAAGACTGAGGAGTATAATCAGCCTCTCTGCTTAGCGTTTGTGGACTACGAGAAAGCCTTTGATTCGATTGAGACTTGGGCTGTACTGCAGTCTCTCCAACGGTGCCAAATTGACTATCGGTACATCGAAGTGCTGAAGTGTTTGTACAAAAACGCCACTATGTCAGTCCGACTACAAGACCACACTTCGAAACCTATCCTCTTGCAGCGGGGCGTGAGGCAGGGAGACGTAATTTCTCCGAAACTGTTCACGGCAGCAATGGAGGATGTCTTCAAGGTTCTGGAGTGGAGAGGGCTAGGCATTAATGTCTATGGCGAGTACATCACTCACCTTCGGTTTGCCGACGACATAGTAGTCATGGCTGAGACTACGGAGGAGCTCAGTACAATGCTTGGTGACCTCAGTAGAGCTTCCGAAAGAGTGGGACTTAAAATGAACATGGATAAAACCAAAGTTATGGTAAACAGCCATGTAGCTCCCACTCCTATCAAGATCGGGGACTCTACTCTCGAAGTTGTGGACGACTACGTTTACCTGGGACAGACGGTCCAGTTGGGAAGGTCTAACTTCGAGAAAGAGATCAATCGTCGAATCCGACTTGGCTGGGCAGCGTTCGGGAAGCTGCGCGGTATCTTCTCGTCCAATATACCACAGTGTCTCAAGACGAAAGTCTATGACCAGTGCGTGTTGCCAGTGATGACATATGGCTCTGAAACGTGGCCGCTTACAATGGGCCTTATCAGAAGACTCAAAGTCACCCAAAGGGCAATGGAAAGGGCTATGCTCGGAGTTTCCTTGCGTGATCGAATCAGGAATGAGGATATCCGCAGGAGAACCAAGGTCACCGACATAGCACGAAGAATCGCCAAACTTAAGTGGCAATGGGCAGGGCACATTGCTCGCAGAACGGATGGCCGTTGGGGACGAAAGGTTCTGGAATGGCGACCACGTACCGGAAGACGTAGCGTTGGAAGGCCTCCTACAAGGTGGGCCGATGACCTGGTAACGGTTGCGGGAGTACGATGGATGCGAGACGCACAGGACCGTTCATTGTGGCGGCACTTGGGGGAGGCCTATGTCCAGCAGTGGACGTCTTTCGGCTGAAATGATGATGATGATGATGAAACAAAGATTGTGTTGTTAATGTTAATGGCTGTTTTTTTTCAATCCACAACTATCACACAACACCGTCTAGTCCCAAGCTAAGCAGAGATTGACACACAAACATTTGTCCTGGGTGGAAATCGCACCCACGACCTCCGGCATAGCAGTCAGAGCCACTGATCGATAGACCAACAGGCCAGTCTAAAACCTTGTCACAAGGATAGATCTAGTCCCGAATTAGGACATGGGATTTAAATCCTCCCTTGTGATAATTTTAGATTTTCATGCGAACGTTTCACGTGAACATGAACGAATCAGCCCATTGTGTTCATATTATTGGGATACAGACCTCCTGTAGTTTCATTGCATAGCATAGCATATTCGGCCTTATAATGTTCCCACTGCTGGGATGCAGGCCTCCTCTCTAGGAGAGGGAACAGGCCGTAATCCACCACGCGGGCCCAGTGCAGGTTGGTGGATGTCACATGTCTTCGAATTTTTGGTTCTAGGACATGCCGGTTCCCTCACGATGTTTTCCTTCACCGTTTTAAGAGCAGTGGTAGTTTCATTGACTTTGTTATATATTAGGTCTTTAACTTTGAAATTGCCGTTTTTTAAGACTGGTTGCTTTGAAGTGTTATAGTATAGTTATATCTTTGGATTGACTTGGAACTATAAGTTCAAATAAACTTTATTTAATAAAGGTACGTTATTTTTTTTCCGAAATTAGGTATATATTGGATTCTTTGTGTTTTGTATTTTTTGTAATATCAGTTCGCATTCGCAGTTCTTATAACCATGAAAGATAATAAAAAAAAAACTGAAATGATGATGTTGATTATTATTATTATATAAATTACGTTTTCATACGCGGAGCCGCTAGCACTCGTGCTAGCGGCTCCCACAGATGTTATTCTGCCTGAAAACTACGAAGAAATCGATTGGAGCACTACCTACCAGCTCCAATTGTATTTTCAAACCTTACAGGTACTAACACAAATGTACACACAAAATTTTATCTAAATCGGTCAAGCCGTTTATGCAGAGTTGGGTGACAAACACACCTGCAAAAGAATTGTATTATAAAATCACTCACGCCTATCGGATTCACAGCCATCCCCATATGAGATGCTTTTTTTTTCAAAGCTCGAAATAGTGTTTATGTTTTGTATATTTTATAATAGGCCATAACTTTTAAACCAACAAAAAGGTCCCGATGAAACTTTACAGTAATACGGTCGGCAGATGCATAGCCTGGACTAATTTAGGCGTGGACGAAGGCATATTAGCGAGGTCTTTTTCTTTCATAAATTCGGAAACGAGACAGCGTCTGTCGCAACCCGATGTTCGACCACATCTTCACTTACATTAGATACAATAGTGGTCAAACGCGACCCTATCAATTGTAAAAAAGCCCTCGTTTTTGAAGAGCCCTCACTTGTGCGAGGTCTCTTTGTGTGCGAGGCCATGGGTG
The DNA here is from genome assembly GCA_949316375.1 of Mythimna vitellina. Classification (NCBI taxonomy): domain Eukaryota; kingdom Metazoa; phylum Arthropoda; class Insecta; order Lepidoptera; family Noctuidae; genus Mythimna; species Mythimna vitellina. The sequence goes on along the minus strand of OX438702.1, from coordinate 19,718,803 downwards.
AAGACCCACTTCGTCGGGTCATTTCTAGTTTCTAGTGAACATTCGTAATGTTAGAGAGATCTAAAGTTCATCGTTATGACACCGCCCCTTACTTGCAACACTGTTTTATTACAATTTATGTTGCAACGTAATAAAATTCTACCTTTTTGCAAGGAAGTATTATGAGTTACTGATTAATAGTTAAAACTTATACCGTCTACTTCCAGTGACTTGGGCTTTACGTGAAAGGTGAAAATTATCCAAAGAAAATCCTCCATTGATGGCCCCTTCACGAAACCCTACGACTGACTAAACCTCAGTTGAGCAAAGTAACGCCGTTATAGCTGGCCACGGGACCTTTAACAAGCACCTCTCTATCATAGGAGTTACAGACAGCTCAATCTGAAGAGCCTGCATAGAGGTGGACGAGACATCAGCTCATCTGCTTCTAAGCTGCTGCTACTGTTTGCTGGCTAAAGAGCCAGGTACTTCGGAAGCCCAGGTACCCGCCGTGTAGTAGCCAGTAACACGAAGGCGCTGCTGGCCTTCCTTGAGAGCTGGGATGGATCAAATAGCACGTATGTACCACCTATACGCAAAATATACGCTATAGTCGTGGAGTTCCAGACACCAGCCCGAAATACAAATACAAATAAAGACAGTAAGTGAGTCCGTTGTCCTTATCTCTTATATGGCCTATGTTACGTCTGCGTTACGTTTTGGTATAATATATTGAGGAAATTCCTGTGACCAAAGAAATTGTGTTTAAGGCCCAAAAAAGATTTTTGCGTGATATGTTTAAGCTTAAATCAACTGAAAGTTGTGTTCCTTATTTCAAAAATTTTTAACTCTAAACATTGTCCTCTATGTACATTTTTGAGACAGCAGTATTTATAAGATCTATCTTGCATTTGTTTGAAACATTGACATCTACGCGACACAATAAAGAGATATGCGCAAAACCACATAGTGCGGCTCTTTTAAAAAATAGTTTTTTAAGAATGGCACCTAGGATTTATAATAAGATCCAAAGACAAATGAAAAATATACACGATTTTAAAAAAGGCATTCCTGAAGTTATTAATTACATGACAAAGAATATTATACGCTGAACGAATACTTAACTGACACACCTTGACTACCACTTTTTTATATTTCCAATTCTTCCATGTACGCAGTATAAACGACGAGGCGAAACGCTTAGTCTTGACCGTAGAGGTGTCAACAAAGTAAGGGTATCCCTCGCCGTATATCGGGTTGTCCGATGGTAGAAAGGTTTTTTTTAGGTGTGAAATCATCCAATAGCACTGACTGGACAGGTCCGCTCGGCCCCCCTAGCCAAGTTACGACCGTTTCGTTTCGATTCTCTTTTTGTTGATCGCCTCGAGTCGGTCACGTCTCCGATTACTTTGTTCTGCCGTCACCTCAACGCTCAGTCATGTGGTCAGAACAAAGGTCAAGCTTTTAAAACCTATTTGCAAAATAAATATCATTTATCAACGACTTTTCTCGCTCTAGGATGAAGAGAAATATCGTGTCAGACTTTTACTTACTAAAGCCCACTCCTATGTTCCTTTTTTGGCTTGCTTCCCAGGACCCAGAGGCTTACGTTCGGACAAACCAATGATGGCAGAAAAGTGATAGAGAAATCACTGCGCACTCTCTCCAAAATGCATCCTGTGAAATACCGAAAATCTGGCTACCCTACGCATGTGCTCTAGGCATATTCAATTTCAGCTTATCTATTCTGTAAAATCTCACGTACTAAAAAAGCAATCTAAAGTACGGCATCGAAAAACTCCTCCGCATCACTGTCGACTGACACTTTGCATGACCCAAGGGCTGGGTTTTACTTCGGACAAAGGATAAACATTGCCATTCAGCGTGGCAATGCCGCTAGTCTTTTGGGTACATTACCAGTCGACAGCGATTCGGAGGAGTTTTTCGACGCCGTACTTTAGATTGCTTTTTTAGCACTTTAGGGCTCGGGCTTGCGGGCTTGGGTAGCTCGCCGTCCAACTGTCCTGTAACCGTCCGGACCGAACCCAAATCGTCGCCGGCGCGCAGTGTTCCACACGCGCGTCAAGGAGATGTCAGTAACCGTAGGGGCCCAACAGGGTTGAAGCTACCGGGGCCAAGAGTCTGATTCTGTAAGGAACCCTCGGCCCTGGTATAAAAGGTAACAATGGAACTCCCATGAAACGTGATACTTAGAAAGTTGTTTCACAGGTGATGTTTACTGTAACTGCAGTGCGTCTCTGGAACTCTCTCCCACATTCTCTTCGCGACAGCTCTTCTCTGGATGTCTTTAAGAGGAAAATTAAGGAGCACTTCCTTTCTCAATTAACATAATATTATTATTCGATTTGTCTTCAATCTTCGTAAGTATGACCATGTATCTGAGCAACGTTTAGTTTTAAAATGGCTGCCAATCCGACAGCATAGAGCGCTAAGAGCCTTTACTACCTTGTTTTTTTTTTCTAGATTAACCTTCTTCTCCTTCTTATTTGACTTCTCAAATTCAATTGTTTTGCTCTGGTCATAATAAAAATCTACGATCTATCAATAATCGTCTTCTACGATGTCCCCGCCGTCACCACAATGCCACCGCTGCGCCGTGATGTCCACCGCTCTGCGTTTATCCAGTCCTCCTTTTTTGTCCAGGTGATATCTCTTTGGAATGCGCTCCCGCTGAACATCAGGATGGCGTCCAGTCGGTTCACTTTTAAGGTGATGGCACGTGAGCACATTCGCAGGAAGTTGGTGTAATCCTCACAGCGTTGATTTGTTGAAATCGTTTTTCATAATTGCATTGTTATTTTGTATGTATTTATCTAAGTATATATTTATTATTGTATTACTCTATATTTCTTTACCATTAAGCTGCACCTACCATGTTTTTTTTCTGCACCAGCCTAAGGTCAACTGGTAGAAAATGCCTAAGGCATCAAGTCCGCCTTTGTACAGTGTTTATTACTAGTGCATAAAGTTCTATTAAATAAATATTAGTATATATTGCTATATATATATTAGACGTATTCATGTAGGTTTATGCTGTACACTGGATCCTACCCTCGAATGTGGTCTCTCTCTGTCACTCAAAGGTTTGCTGGGAGAAAACTCATTGTTGAGTTAAACTCGCCTTTGTACATAAATCATAAAATCAATGTATTAAGGTTAAGTTTTTTTTGTGTATACAATAAAGAATAAAATAATGATGTATTATGCTGCCGCTATAACAACAATACTAAAAAACAGAATCAAATTAATATTTAAGGGAGCTCCTATACAACAAACGTGTTTTTTTTGGCATTTTTTGCTATTATTTACAATACACAATTCTCAAATAATAGAAGCGGCATATTATGTAACCAGGATTTTTGTAATACAAACGATATTTTAAAGTGTGTCCTTGAAGTTTCTTACAAGGTCTTCTCTATATCTACGCTTTGGAATTAACTTCATCTTTCTGACTGACCGAATTCTTGACAATATGGGTTACATGTATACATGACGTTGACGTCAATTTAACTAATTTTATTAACATAAGCGTTTGGACAGGTTCCTGGACCTGTCAACTCAGTGTTGCGTTCTGGTGAACGTCATTTTAGAAAACCCTCATTCAAAACTGTCTGTAAATGATTTCAATGTGAGTTTTGAGTTAAACCGCCAAGTTTAATCCAAATTGGTCCGGTCGATAAACACACATTCAAACAACACAGACTTTGACTTTAAAGTGCTGTGTTGCAATGAAGTAAAATACTGTCATGTTTATTTATTTGTTAAATGCTTTGTGCACACAAAAGTACAGAGGCAGACTTAATGCCTTAGGCACTCTCTACCAGTCAAACCTTGAGTGATGCAGAGATAAATAGTGGTAGGTGCAATAAAAGTAAGAGAAAAGGTTAATACAAAAATAGATATACTAATAAAACATAAATATAAAACAATTATACAACACACATACCTACACTAACACCTGTACTAGCATCTGACGTTTTATAAGTGCCCATGTAGGCCTACGTGAAATAAAAACATTTGAATTTTGAATATAGTCAAAGAAGTGGCTCAAATCGACAATTGGGAAACTTTAACGCTGTGATAATTAGTATCCAAAGAGATTTAAAGATATACAATAGAGCGGCTATCAGAAAAAATGTCTTAGAAAAACTGTCATCCTATGCCTCAGTGACGCCATCTGGCTTTGAATAGCAAACACGCGAATTAAATTGGTCAAAATGTATAATGATTTAACTATCGCTCGGTAGGTGGCCAGGGGCCTTACCATGATAATGTTAAAATGTCAGTCGTACGAGCGAAAAAGAGTGATGGAGCTATACACCCTATATAGCTCCATCCCTCTAACAGTTCGGTTTAGGTCGTAAAATGGAACATGTTTTGAATTCGTGGTAGACCCCAGCGTGTGATAAAGGTAAGGTTAAGCTTTTCAGCAACAGATGGCGTTATCACTAAATCAGCAAATGTTTTAGAAATATTTATAATAATTATTGAATTCTAATTAATTACTGCGTAAATACCAAAAATATTTACGAAAATAAACCGAAGTTAGGTCCAGTCATTTTACCATAACAAGATTTGAAATAGCGTAATGCGCAGTTCGGCATATTTTCTCAGAAAATGGTTTTCTTTTAGTGCATAGAGCGGACACAAACACAACTTGACGTGTAGGGGTGTCATACTAGACTGAGCGACTTATGACCACTATGTAATAAGTATCGGATTACAATATTGTTCGCTATGTCCTGTCTATAGTATTAGTTGGCAACAGTCTGCCAACTTGCAAACAACTACTTGGAACTGTAATAAAACTATATTATATTTATTACTCAATCGTTTGAATTGTCAAGAAGTCAGTCAGTCAGAAAAGTGATGCTAGTTGCTCATTCCAAAGCGTAGATCTCATGGAGATAAATGTGCAAGAAACTCCGTGGACACTCTTTTTAAATCATGTTGTTACATTATTAATTCTTTACGCTATAATAATGCAAGAGAAAAATTGTGCGTCTTACCTCAACGACTGTAAATATATAGGGGTAATATATGACTAGAGCTAGCTTTCATCCGCCATTACTCTACATCGTCAGCTTTACCACAGATAATCACAAATACGTTTCGGTGTTGCCAGCACAATTAGTCGATTTCAATGAATAATTTAATGCAAAATAATTTTAGTAATATAAACAGAGTAAATAATCTGGTTACGTATAAAAACCTAACAGTATAAATTAATTATTGTAATTTTTAGATTTAAATTAAGATTAGTACATGAATTAAGTAGTTGGCTACACTTGATAAATTATCGCGGTTCAAACACCTCAGAATGAAGAAATTTGTTTCTTTAGATTGAGTCATTTTTAGTTTTAGTGTACAAAGGTGCCACTTTGAATTTTAATGTTGGTACATAAATTATAAGAATGTTTGAAGTAGAGTTTTTAACTAGACAGGTTATTGAACTGTACATTTTTAGTTTAACATAAAGGTATATATCAACTACACCGTATCATACCATGGCCGTGCTAGGAACGTATCAACCAAATAAAATCCTTGTATTATAAAGTGAGACGTTACGTGCCATGCATAGAGCGTATCGGCCACGGCAAAATTTGAACATTTATGTGTCGTGGCCAGATCTCAGAAATTGATCACTTCATGAAACGGCCAACTTTACCTCGCCAGATCGTTTTAAACCTTAAATTTTGATGATATGCCAATCCTCGTTTGGCTTACTTTCTTTCATAGAAATCCTACCTCAATGATATGGCCAAACGAGGATTGACATATAATCAAATGTTAACGTTTAAACGATCTGGCCGGTTTTAGTAGACCATATCATGAAGTGATCAATTCTAAGATCTAACCACGACATATGCTTGCCAAACCGGTACGCGTAGGCAGCGAAAGGGTGAGCTGCGGGTTACAAACGTAACGTATATTAACCGCTATGACACTTTCTTGTAGGAATTTGGTCCGACGGTATAGCCAGTATTCTTTGGGGTAAAGAAAATTGCGTTTATTTGTATCATAAAAATGGAATCACTTTGAAAAATAATCAATTGATTACACTTTTTCTTTAATTCTTTATTGTACACTGTAATAGCTTATAAAATAAGTGAATAACAAAGTTCATATACATAGGCGACCTTATGGCTTTTTTTAAATAATAATAATAGCTCCTATAGCAAAAGCGATTCACATTCATTCTTACGTTCATCTCTTAGTATATTATTTCTAGTAAATTTAAGCTAAGCTATAAGATTATGATTATTATTACTTTACAATATTACAAACTTCATGGCTCCATTAACAGCTCCAATCTCAATCCAGACATAAGTGATACTCACAGACAATTTTGATCCTATTACATCTAATGCACTGTACCGACCACAGAGCCCAGAGATGCCTTAGCGGCCACTACTGGAGGTGGCTGTGTCAAACTTTTCATACAAACCAAGTCAGTTGTACAGTCTCGATCTCTAATAATGTTTTATTGTATATAATCCTAGTATTTGAATACCACTGTTATACCCACAGACCGGATAAACGCCTCAGCGGCCACTGCTAGAGACGAAATTGTTAAACAAAGCGAGTCAGTTGTACAATTTCGAACTATAATAATCCAATTGCTTAACTTAAGCTCCACTGATGAACCCATAGACCAGGGAGACGCCTCAGTGGCCACTGCTAGAGACGGCAGTGTCTAACCATGCGAGTTAGTCGTAAAATCTCAAACTCTAATGATACCTCAATGTATACACAATTCTAGTACTTAAACGCAACAGCTAAACCCATAGACTAGGGAGACGCCTCAGCGACCACTGCTAGAGACGACAGTGTCAAACCTAGAGAGACAGTCGTACAATCTCGAACCATAATAATCCTTAATTGTATACAATCCTAGAATTTAAACGCCACTGATGAATCTATAGACCAGGGTCTAGCGATCACTCTTAAAGACAGCAGTGTCAAACACCTTTCCACACTTTGGTATGTACGCTGACACGCTTGATGGGTACTAAACGTGTCAGTGAGTGACAGGTTTACTCATAGAAATGCAGCCCTTTGACCATTTTGACAATGGCTGTGACAGCAGAAGTTTGTACTAACTGTGCGAACTCAAATGTTAGAGACTAGCTTTTGCCAGCAGGTACGCCTGCATGAAAGTAGAAAATATACTTAAATTTTATAGACTTATTAGAGTGCATGTGAACCAAATGTAACAAACAAGCAATAATTAACGGCAAACTTACGCAGTTTGGTCGATTTACAACGTATACAACATTTTTGCCTTAAAAGAAATGATTTATTAGATAAAACTGGTCTATTTATTATTGAAATTGACAAAGCTTGTTTTTAAAAACATATTATTTTTATAGATAGTGTCGTGTTTGCTCACATGTTGGTAAGCGATGACGTGGTCGGCGCTGGAGCATCTTGCCTATAACTTACATATTCACTGTTAAATGACTGAACGATCTGCAAGTTCCAGTTATCAGATTCCGTGGTCTATGTTATCTAAAACCGATTACTATTAACTCCAGTTAGTTAATTGAACGGTTATTCTCGGCCAGATAATATTGTATTAACAGTTTGCGATTTATTAGTTTTATCGAAGAGATATCTTGTTATTATTGTGTGGGTGTTGTGTTTTAATTGGTTACAAACTAGTTTTAGTTGGTCCAATATATTGTGATATTATCGAGTTTTTGGAAATAGGTTCTATAATTTTGTTGTGTATAAGTTTTGTAGCTCAATTACAAAACTATTGGATCACGATTAAATATAAGCATAAAGCATAATAGGCCTTTCAATTTTCCTACTGCTGGGACTCAGGCCTCCTCTCTAGGAGAGGGAATAGAATAGAATAGAATAAACTTTATTGTACACCAAAATAGTAACAAAAACTTTTACATTAACTTAAATCTATGGGTACAAAGGCGGTCTTATCGCTGACAGCGATATCTACCGAATGGGCCGTAATCCACCACGCGGGCCCAGTGTAGGTTGGTGAATGTCACATGTCTTCGATTTTTTGGTTCTAGAACGTGCCGGTTTCTTCGCGATGTTTCCTTTCAGCATACAAGACAACCGTACAACCTTCGATTGAATATAGTATCATTTAAATTTAGCTTTCTTTTTTATTAGCGTATATTATATACCACTGCTGGGCATAATCCTCTTCTTTCTCCTTCCAAACCTCTCTGTCTCTCTGTGTTGGTCTCACGAACATGATCAGATCGTCATATGGTGTCGCCCTCCCTCAGGCATCCAGTGAATGACGATCTTCGCATACCTATCCAGGTGCCCAAGCCTGCTATTTTTATAAATTCGTCATTCCAAACGATCCCATTGTCATTTTGTTAAAAGCTCGTAATCTCCTAATTCATAATGGTCGATCGTTGATCGGTCAATAGTATTGTGGTAGAATGGCAATATTTAGCTGTCTCTTCAATGGTAGGTCACTGATCAAAGGAACTGTCAAAATTTTAGCAGATTCCCGCATACATCAAACATTCATTTGTCATTATTTATGAGATTACTATTCTATGCCATTTCTTTCGATGGGGTGTCCATTGGAAAGTCATAATGATGTCATTATATTAGTAGATTACCAAACTTGTCAAAATCAACAATTATGAAATCAATGATAGACCATTCTGACACTATTGTAATAGCAGACTTGAGGCCCAGGTAATAAAACAGGTGTCCACACCCGACCAACTCCCACTTCAGCTTGGCTGTTTTTTCGTCGACATCCACTATTTTGATTGTGGAGCGCAGGACAGTACATGCCGCCACAACGACCGATCCTGTGCGTCTTGCATCCATTGATTCACTATCGTCACGAATTGGTGAGGGTCGGAGATCACCTGACAAGGGTCGGAAGTCACAAGGTAGGCCGAACTTCATCGCCTCACCTCTTAGGAGGCCTTAAATCACTGCGTCTTCCGGTACGCGATTACCACTCTGCAACCTTCGAGTATCTGTTCTGTGAGCAATGTCCTGCCCAATAATATGGATAGATTTAGAGATAATATAAATTAAATGACAACATAGCCCGGAGAATCCTTAAGTGGCAGTAGGCAGGGTACATTGCTCGCAGAACAAATGGTCAATAGGGACGAAAGATTCTGGAGTGCCGACGACGTACCTGAAGACGCAGCGTCTGAAGGCCGCCCTTAAGGTGGACCGATGTAGAAGCGAGACGCTCAGAGAACCGGTCTTTTTTTTTATCAATGATAGGCTGGCTTTTCACTATCTCACCTGATGGTAAACGATGATGTGGTCGACGATGGAGCACGCTTGCCTAGAAGTAACCTATTCACCCTTGACTTAAAGACCCCCAAGTTGTAGCTATCAGGAAACACAGTCTCCGGCAAGGAATTTCACTCCTTGGCTGTACGTATAATAAATGTATTCTCAAAACGTTTTGTGGGTATGGGTGGGATGTCCACCATGTATTATTATTGTTATTGCGACACTTGGGGGAGGTCTATGTCCAACAGTGGACGTTTTTCGGTTGAAACGATAATAATGATGATAGATTAAATATAGTCAAGGACTGGTTTATATCAATTAAAAAAAAAAAAAAGTCCAGTCACCCCTTTATTGAGAATTATTTTTTTCGCTTTTCCCCTAAAATACGTACAATATTCGTTTCTAACAAACTGGGGCAACATAAAATCCCTTAGATATTCAAAAAGATACATAGAGAAATCCCCGAAAACTCCACACGTTTGCATCGAGTGGTTGTATGATGGAGAGCCGATATCCGGACACGCTTCCTTTATACCCTCGTATGGTCAGCAAAACGAATAGTGGCAACAAAACTGTTTTGCAGCAGTTAAAACTGATTCGGAATACGTTTAACTGTTTTTTGAATGCATGGTAGGGTTGGAACAGAACACTTTTTTCAAAAATTACTTTAATTTCGAAAGTCGTGATTTCGATTTTGTACCTTCGTTATTTAACATCGTTTTCGAAATTTATTTTGCACTTTTCAGAAAAATAGCTTACAATATATTTATTTTGCAAATAAAATACAATTATTTTTTGGTTCCAATAAAGAAAAGAAAGAAAAAGAGTTTATTTACGACAAACATGGCACATAACTTAACATATATATATATATATATATATATATATAATATTATAACATATCTATACAAAAGAGTGAGTTATGCGACCCATCCGTGCAAAACGACCAATCCATTAAGTGAACAAAAAAAATAATTATATCACATTTATTTATTTTTTTAATTTATCTAGCTGTCCCAATAGACGTTGTCCTGCCTAAAAACTGATAATCGGATTGCAGCGCCACCTACCGGGTCTAATGGTATTTTCGAACCATTCAGGGACTCACTCAAATATACACACAAAATTTCATCTAAAACCGTCAAGCCATTTAAGAGAAGTTAGTTGACAAACATACGTACAGAAGAATTATATGTATAAAGACAAGGGCCTCATCAGAAGGCTGAAAGTCACCCAAAGGGTTAAGAAGAAAGCTGTATCCAGAGTTTCAAAATAAAATATCCGCAGGAGAACCAAGGTGACATAGCCCAAATGTGTGAATGTCTTTATGGAGTGTCTTGCACATTCTTCGCCATAGTGATCTGCCCTTTTTTATGCGCAATTAGCATCATTTTTGCTGCATGACTGACATCTTGACAATTCAAAAGTGCTTGTAAATGGTTTCTTCGAAATAAATGCTTTAATTCTTGAATTGTGTTTAATTAGGAAAGAAAAATTCCATTCTGGAAAAATTGCGAACCATCACAACGAATTTTTCCGGAAAAGGTTCTTTACATTTCTGCTCGTTCATTTGTGAAACGGACGAGTTTTAACATGCGTGTTTCTTATCGGCAACTCAAGTTGCTCGTATGATATCCAGAAAATAAAGTTTTAATTGGCGCTGTTTACTTTGGACCAACTTATATGGTAACAGCGACTTGTTTGACTTAAGACATGTTACAATGATTTCAATTTCGTATATTCCAGTTAAGACTGGTAAGCAAACGTTGTACATATATATGAACATAAGAAATTGGATAATTGTATTATTTTAAGGATTTTATAAAAAAACATCGCTTCTCTATTAGTCCTCTTGTATCTGAAAGGCTGCTTTTTCGATTTACGTGGTTTTAGCTTTAATCACACTAATATTATAAAGGCGATTTTTTTAATTTCTTCACTTTTTCATCATCATCATTTCAGCCGAAAGACCACTGTGTGTCGCCACAATGAACGGTCCTGTGCGTCTCGCATCCATCGGATTCCCACAACCTTCACCAGGTCATCGGTCCACATTGTAGGAGGCCTACGAACGCTGCGTCTTCCGATACGCGGTCGCCACTCCAGAACCTTTCAGCCCCAACGGCCATCTGTTCTGCGAGCAATGTGCCCTGCCCATTGCCACTTTAGTTTGGTGAAGACACTTTTAATCCCAGAAGTATTTTACTTTAGGATTATCATCTACTATCACGTGGGTGAAGCCGGTGGTAGCAGCTAAGCGGCAGATTACTCCTTAGATCATTCCTTTCTTTGACCTTCCAATCTAACTTTTAGTTAAAGACAAGTCAGACAGAAAACTAGAAGGAAAGATTTCCCTAACTTTATCCAACCCTAATTGAATGTGGTTCAACACAGTTCCAGATATTAATCAGTCTTGCTATACAACAACTTACCCGCAGAATTTTAAACCATAAATAGTAATAATTTTTGGAGGTAGGCGGAACAGAGTGTAAAGTCCCGCAAACCTCCGTTGAAAAGGGAGGATCCTCCGGCCAGACGGGTGTTATGTCTGGTGGGCAGCTGCCCGATAGATGATTTCGGGCTGTTCTATATGTTCTATTCGCGCGGAGAACTTTGATTGCGCGATGCAGGATTAGTTTTTATGTGACGCCATAGATGTCGCTACAAATTTATTCGAAAACAAACTCATGACATATTTATTGAGGACCAACGACAATAATCTTAATAAAATAATTATTTGATTATTATGATTAGGATTATTATGATCATTATTAATTAATCTTTGACTTAAATGATTTGGATTATTTGACATTATTATTTCGATATTTATTACTTGTTTCACAGCTGAAGTTATTGATCTATTTGAAAAAAATATTTAATTTTATTTTTGACATTGTTTTTTTTTATTTTGACTCGAATGATTTTAAAGTGGAATTTGGAATATTATTATTGTTATTATGGATTTCTTAGAAATTACTACTGAATGTTTTATTTTAATTTTACATTGAATTTATCCTATTTTGGCTTTAATTTGGAATTTGGATTATTATTTTGTGTGATTTTGTTGATCTTTTTATATATAATTGTTTTTGATTTTTTGGGACATGTGAAGTTTATTTTATTAATCATTCTATTTTTTATTATATAATAATTATTCACAATATTATTGTTTATTAGGATTTTGTAGGAATTTAGTGATAGTATGGCGGTTGACGGGATAGAATGGAAGAAAAAAACGTGTTGCGCCGACCCCAAATAAGACAAGGGCAGGAAGATGATGAGGATTTTGTAGTATAAAAATATATAAGTTGTAAGTTTTTTTTTCTTTTTTGACCATCACTGCAATTGTTTATTTTTTATATTTTATTTTCAACACAATGTTCCTTTTGTTATGAAATAAAATGACTTATGACTTAGTTACCGTGGCCCTGGAACACAAAGGGCAACTAAAGGAACACAAAAAATTAAGTGGGTTTCAGACAAAAAGTCTGACACTCTCTTTCTCGCACTTTCTAAAGCGGGAGAAGATATTTGCTAATTGCTGTTTCACCAGCATTTAAAAATTTGGATATTATCAAAGGAACCCATGAAATGAACTCTCTCCAGGGTCATTGTCTACTCGTGTTTAATGCGTCGTTCAAATCTGATGATCTATTTAGGTGTAATACATTAACAAACATACAAACATAAATATGTTAATATGGGTAGATAATAGATATTATTGATAGGACAAGCTGACCGATGATTATATCAGCAAAATAGGCGGGACCCACTAAGGACGTAGCTTGCCGTACGCACACGGGCACGTAAACACGGGTGGGCTTTAATAAGTTAAAGTTACGAGCCCGAGTGAAGCGAGAGAAGTTATTAATGATTTACGACCAAAAAAAAAATTGCCGTAGTTACAAAATGATAATCTAAATCAAATAAAACTGTAGGCAAATATGCCATTGAAATTTAATTTCAAAGTGACGTAAAACCCAGCGAGGCCCAAATTCCCGATCGAAGGTTTGCGGTTCCAAATCTAACCCAATCGAACTATTGTGGTGTACCCGGGCCTAAAACAGGGCCATTTAACTTAATTGGTAGAAGGGTTGAGCACACGAGCAATTTTTTGTTGAATTTGAGTTGGCTTTGATGATGAAAATTGCATCTGAAAAATTCCGATGATTGCATCGACAATTTGGAGTTGACTGTTGAGTTATTTTGAAACTGTACCATATTATAAAGGTGAAAATGTATATGTATCTATATGTATATTTGTTATTCCTTCATATCTCGTAACTTTGATTGGCCTGTTGGTCTAGTGGTTAGTGGCCCTGACTGCTATGCCGGAGGTCGTGGGTTCGGTTCCCACCCAGGACAAATGTTTGTGTGATGAGCACGATCATTTGTTCTGTGTCTGGGTGTAATTTATCTATAATATGTCTGTATTTAGAAATATATAAGTATGTTTATCAGTTGTTTAGTACTCATAACACAAGCTCTGCTTAGCTTGAGACTAGACGGTGTTGTGTGATAGTTGTGGAATATTATTATTATATTGAAATTCAGATGACATTTAGAACACGGGAACACCATAATCGACTTCGCGCTCGATCACTATCTCATCTGATGTCAAGCGATGATGTGGTTGACGATGAAGCACGCTTACCTAGAAGTAACCTACTAGAACTAGACTTAAGACCCCCAGGTTATAGCTATCAGGAAACACAGACACCAGCAGGACCTTCGAATACTAATACCAATACAAAAGATATATTATAATAATCATTAGAAGCACGGACTCGATGACGAAATTTCTACCACTGACAGAAAACTACACTATCACTAAATACTACAGCTCTCCTAGCCAAATTACAACCGTTTCGTTTCGATTCTCTTTTCGTCATCTCAATGCTTAGTCACGTGGTTAAAACAAAGGAATCGGAGACGTGGCCTACTCGAAGCGATCGACGAAAAGAGAATCAAAACGAAACGGTTGTAACTTAGCTAGGAGGGCAGGTTTTTTTTTCCAGAATTGTATCCGATATCTGCGAGATACTATGAGAGAAGCTACGAGAACAAAACCACAGGAAAAAGCCTGTCCTGTAATAATTTAGTAAGCATGGTTAAAAGCTGACTGTTCAAAGCCAGAACAGCATACTTAAGTATCGTTACTTGAGGAGGCTTTTAATAAAAAGATCTGAAGTCTTGATATAAGACCATAAACCGACATTTTTGCATAAAAATGTCTAGGATTACGCTTGAGGATAGTTTTGTTGGCTTATTAAACAATTTAAGGGGAAAGTGCCAGAGAAGCCCGCAAAATTCGAATTTTCTTAAGTGTTTTGCATTTTTCAGGCCAGTGTCAAGTTGTATGTTGAATAAAATATAATTGACCGGCTTAATACTTATTTAGTTACGGAATTATAATCATTAAGGCCCTTACACCCGAGCAGTAGCAAACAGTGACTTTCTGACACCTTTCCTCGGTAACGGTTGGGTTAATAGATTTGAAAAAAATATATGTTTATTATAAAAAATTAAATTTTATAAAAAATTAAAATTATATTTTTTATTACACAAATACACTTGTATATTTTTTTTAGTTTAAGTAATCGTTATATTTATATGTTATATTTTATTTACCATCATCCGTGTGTCACTGCGGGGTGCCAGCTGAAATTCAGCTTTGGGTGTCTGACGCCCAGTTGCTGTGTTGGCGACCCTTTCGGTTCGGGCACGCTCAGCGCAACTATATTGTAAATCTGTACTTTTTTTTTGTTTTTGTGTTGCTGTCTATTGTATTTGCCTGCATTGAATAAATACTATTCTATTCTATTTTATAGATTCTTATACTCTACAAAATTTTAATTACTTCAAATATTTAACGGACTTATTAGAAAAGGTCTTGTTATTATTTAAGTAAAGTCTCAATAAATAATATTCATAAACAGGAAAGTTATTAGTGTTTGTTTTTATCCCAAAATATCACACAGTTTATGGAAATCTTGTACAGGCTATTGATTATAAATTAATAAATGACGATCTAAATAGAAAAACCACTGCGCGTAGTATTTTCTAGTAACCAAGTGCTACTAGAAAATACTACACGCATAAAACACTTTTGTGAATGATTGATTTTATTATGAATTTAACAATTATGACAAATTTTCATAGACAGTTTAGGGATTTCGTTTTCTTTACTTTTGACTACAAAAATATGATCAGTAAAGGGTACGGAAAGAGTCCCATTTCTTTGTTTTAATTAAAAAATAGGATGTATAAACATATCAACATATTATGTTTTTTTTTCGTATGACTAACACTTTTGGGAAAAAATTGTTTTTTAACTAGATGATATTTTTTCGCTTGTTTTCTTTATTCTTTCCAAACGGCTTTGATCTTTAGAAATATATTTACACAAAAAAATTGCTGGATAAGTGTTCTTCAAAACGTACATAGCATATGTCATATCAATCAATATTTCAGAAAGAAAATAGTTATAAAGGGCGGGCGCAGGTGGCAGTACAGATGTTCAAGGGACTATAGGCCTTATAATCATGAATTGCCCTCTCAGTTCGTCTAGATGGCTATTTCTTTTAATGAACATAAAAACTGACACTGAACTGCAAAATGCAGGATACTCTGGAGAATTCACCGTTAGGTACCTAAATAAGTTGTCGGTCTACGCTGGGCTTTCTTGTGCAAAACTGACTTAGAATTTAAGTCATCTCATTAAGAACTAGACTGTGGTAGTAATGAAGACATTTTTATTCCGAAGAAATACTGTTTCAGTTAGAAGTTTTATTTGACGTAATTAATTTGACGTAAGACGCAGCGTTGGAAGGCTTCCGACAAAATAGACCGATGGCCTGGTGAGAGTCGCGGGAATACGAAGAATGCGAGACGCACAGGACCGTTTTTTGTGGTGACTCTTAGGGAAGACCTATATCCAATAGTGGACGCCTTTTGACTGAAATGATGATGATAATGATGAATATTCATTTGTTTCTCGCCTATTGCTCTAGTGTTTTCGCCAGCGCTCTGGGGTACCAAGCTTAGTGAATGAACATTAAACCATAACCATATTGACATATGCATTTTTTATTATTATTTTTTCCAAATTTTTCTTTTTCTCCTTCGCTTACATTTTGACAAGTTACGCGAACATAAACGTAGGAAACAGCTGATTTTTTTTCGCTATTTCAGGTTTGGACCCGTAAAAGTTGTTCATAATGAGGAGTAAAATGTCCCCTCGAAATTCTTAAAGTTAATTTTTTAACACCTTATATATTAACTGTAGTCTGCAAATCACTGTTATTATTATTTATCGTAAAGTTTTAAAGTTAGAACAGCAAAAAGTATCAACCATAAATGTGATCCGGAGTATTTAACAAAAAAAAAAACTTTTCAAAAATGGAATTTACTAAAAATCAGTTAGATTGTTTTGGGAGGGACAGCAAAAGAGTTGATTTATCATGTTGTCGTGCGAATCGCGTGATTTGTCACGATGATGGATTTTTATCATGATATCATGCGTTCTCGGTATCGTTGTAAAATGCCCGTGCAGTGCATGCCATAGTAACCACAATCGCATGCCTATAATTATTATTTTATTAAATATTTATTATTTCATCAATCACGTCGTATTTAGTAATAATTGTCTGGATGATATCGCATTGTTACTTTTAATTAGCTATTTTAACCGATTGTGAACCCAAGTTGGCCGCTACAAAAACAATCTGGCCAAATGGGGCTTCCTCGACCCGTCTCGAACACAGACACAGTGCCAATGTGAAACCACTGCACAGGACATGCATCACTTGCTGCCCGTCCTGCACAACCACTAGCACTTTTCAGAATTTATATGAGGTCAATAACAGAGCTGTACAGGTTGCCAGATTCTGGTAAAAAAAATAATAATTTGAGTCCATCGACTTTTTCAAATATTTTAGCTGAATTGCAACTTAATAAACCCAGTGTGCTAAGTAATTATTATTTTACATTAATCTCTTAAGTAAGCTTATAAGCTTAACAGTTAATAAACATACAAAGATTCAAAGCGAAGATTTAATGCATTTTATTTCAAATAAACCATTTACAGGCACTTTTGAAACGTCAAGAAGTTAGTAAGTCAGAAAAAAAAATCCTAATTGCACATCCCAAAGCGTAGATCTCTATGGAGAAGAATGTGCAAGAAACTCCATGGACACTTTGTTCAATCAAGTTATGTAATTACAAATATCTCTGTTACATGTTTCTTGTCACTATCATGTGAAAATAATGTAAATAAAGTAAAAACTAAATATAGATATTAAAAAAGCAACTAAAAAATAAATAAATACAAATACAAAAAAGCATTACAAATTTATCATTTTGCATCTCAGTATACAAAATACATACGTACATGCCTAGTTCGTTCGATTGTACTTAATGGGGTCCTCGACCTCCAAACCATTAAAACTTTATTTATTTTTACGGCGTCTATTTTGCCAACCGTACCCACATCAAGCGCACGCTAGCCCGGCCAAAAACCCCCGCCACATGTCGTACGGTCTCGGACCATAATAATCCTTAAATGTATACGATCCTGGTACTTGAATACCACTGCTAAATCCACAGAGCACGGAGACGCCTCAAAGGCCTCTGCTAGAGATTGCAGTGGCTAACGCAGCGAATCAGTCGTACAATTTCGAACCATACCAATCTTCCAATCTATATAATCCTAGTACTTATCGCCACTGCTATACCCACAGAGCGCGGAGGTGCCTCAACGGCCACTGCTAGAGACGGCAGTCAAACAAAACGAGTCAGTCACACAATCTCGAACTATAATAAATATTTCAATGTATACAATCCCAGTACTTAAACGCCACTACTGAACCCACAGGGACGCCTTAGTACCCACTGCTAGAGAACTAATTATTAAAACTATCCATACAATTCAAACGTGTTGATTGTCATCTTTTACTCATAGAAATGGATGACCCCTGACCATTCTGACTCAATCTCTAGTCATTGCCAGCATGGCAATTCCATACTCTACATTCGAACTCTTTTTTTAAGTTGGGAAATTATCAAATAAGTTCTCCCACTCCGAGTGGCCCCTCAATTACAAACACCATTATATGAAACTATTATTAGGTTAAATAACAATAGAAGAACTCCATTCTACCTTAAAATTCAAAACCCGTAAAGGGAACACGGTCTAACCAACTTAAAATCTCAAAAGTCGTTGAGGTTACCCCAAATTGGTCGATCTACACGGTTGGAAAATTCCCTATTTTGACCCTAAACTTTCGGGGTCAAAGGTTTATTACTACCAAATGTTATATAGTGGAGAAAAGGATGTATATTGTGGTGTTTTTAAACTTACAACCGTTTCTTTTTTTTAAAGTAGATTATCGTCATAATCATTTCAGCCGAATGACATCCACTGTTGGACATAGACCTCCCCCAAGTGACACCACATTAACCAGTCTGGTGCGTCTCGAGTGCATCGGATTCCCGCGACCTTTACCAGGTCATCGGTCCTCCTTGTGTAAGACCTTCCGACGTTGTGTCTTCCGGTACTCGGTCACTACTCCAAATCCTTTCAGCCTCGACTACCATCTGTTTTGGGACAAATGTACTTATAGATTATAGGATGAAGTAGGTAGTATGGAATGTGCTGTCCTAAGGAGGCTCACGTCGGCACAGTTTTAATGTATAAATGCTGCGTATAAACGAGGAACAGGAGACCCATGTTCCATGCAGAACGCTGTCATATTGTCCATCAACATATCCCGCGTCACGTGAATGCGTTGTAAAATGTTGGGGAACAAGTTGCAGTACACTGCAACGTTGCAACGACACATAGATTGACCGTTGCGCGTCATGTTGGGGGACATCATCATCATCTTCCTGCACTTGTCCCATCTTATTTGGGGTCGGCGCAACACGTTTTTTTCTTCCATTCTATCCCGTCAAAAGTCATACTATCACTAACTTCCTTTTCTTTCATATCACTGTTCACACAATCATTGCCCCCTAATGTATCTGAGGCTTAAAAATCTGCGAATTCGCACGATGGATCGCAAGAATTTGCGAATTGTTCACATCGCACATTGTATGATCACCTAAACTGTTCCTTTGTTGCTCGCAATGGCATCGCAGGAACCTGCATCGCATCGCATAGCCTATCTGTTTCGTATTAGAGGCCATTCTTCTATCATTAAGTTTCACTGCGAAGCTTTTGCACATATACAGGCGGAATGGTGGTTGAGTTTTAACTATATCATCACTCTTTTTGAATTAATGCCGCATGTATTCTTCTACCATCAGCCGTCATTATTATAAAATCAACACTTAACTTTCCTCCCAAATCTTCCTTATTTAAACTATATACCCTAGATAGGTATACAATACGCCCGGGTGTCATCATTGTGTGGACCGCCCGGAGGACACGGTGGAGCATACGGTGGAGGTGTGCCGCTTGGACGGAGCACCGTCGTGTCCTCGTGGAAGCAGCGACCTCTCACGTCGTGCCCTGGTTCGGCCTATGGTCCGAAGCAAGGAAGAATAGCAGGCGATGGCTTCCTTCTGTGAAGCAGTAATGCCAGCGAAGGCTCCTCCTTCGCTGGCATTACTGCTTCACAGAAGGCCGCACGCGTGAGGGAACGAATGTCCTCACGCCCCAGCCGCCGAGATTCTGACCCCGATTACCAGCCACGGTAGACGCGGGCTTGAGGACGTCGAGCAATGGGTAGCTTGCCCTCCAGCCGTCCGATAATTGATCGGACCAAGCCCAGTAGCAGCGCGTAGTATCCACGCGTTCCTTAAGAAGATGTCAGCAAATCGTAGGGACCCAGCAGGGCCGATGCCCGCTAGCTAGAGACGCGGAAAATTTCTGAAAAGGAAACCCGTAGTCCTAGAACGCAAAGGGCAACTGAAGGACACAGGTGTGGTTTTAGTCAGTAAAAGTCTGACACGTCCTCGCGTCCCGCTCCGCCCAGAGCGCGAGAAGTCGTTAGATGATTTGCACACTTAAAAAAAAAGATAAGTATAAAATATTTATTCCGTGCGGAAATCAAACCCGCTATACGCAGTACAATAGCCAATCACTCAACAACTGCACCAACAGTACCAGAAAGTGATTTTCAATAGTTTTGTATATGCTTATGTTCTTGTATTACCGTCCTTTTTCTATGACACTTGTTTTTTGTCAAGCGTTCATTCTATAAAGTCCGGTAGAGTTCAAAAATATTGGGTAGTGTCAAACAATTGGATTTGGTAATATCAAAACTTTGGTTAATGTATTGGAATGTCAAGTGAAAACCTTTGGGTGCCCACCTAATCTAATACGATGTCAAAAACTTTGGGATAGGGTTAAACTTTAGGTCAAATCAGAAACTTTTTGTTATTGATAAGCTCTCGCTTGACCAATATCTCACATGATGGAAAGTGACGATGTTGTCTACGATGGGCCATGCTTGCCTAGAAGTAACCTATCCAGTCTTGGCTTAAAGGCATGCAGGTTGAAGATGTCAGGAAACACAGACTAAGGTAGGAAGAACCTTTGGGTAATATTAAAATATAATCTATCTATACTTAGACAGAAAAGATTTGTATTTAGTCTGTGATGAAAAAACTCAAAAACTACTGAGATGAATTTTAAAAATTCTTTCACCGGTAGCATGCTACGTTACCGCCGAGTGACATAGGCTGTATATTTTTTACTGTAACGCAGTCGAAACCGCTAGCAAAGAGAGAAAGAGAGCTAGTATTACATAAAAATGACAACAACACGCCAACGCATTCAGTGAATGTTTGGCTGTCGCTTTTGGTATAGACCCGTTGTCGCCAGCAGCTTCGCCCGCGTGAAACTAGAAAACTATCTGTAGAGAACATTCTTCCGGGATACATAATAATTTCTTATCTACCCATGTGCAAAATTTTATCTAAATCCGGTCAGATGTTTGAGCGTGAAGGAACAACAAACATATACACACATACTTTTTTATATATACGACGACCTTTTCTCCTTCCAAAACTCAATGTCTAGGGCGTTCTCTGGCCAAGTTTTCCCCGCGAACATAATGAGATCATCACCACCCAACACCTTCGTTACGGTCGATGGCATCGACCTCCCTCAGGCATCTAGTGAGACACAATCCTTACCCATTATAAACTTTAAAATTTTAGTATGATAACTTTACTTTGAAGAAGACCCTAGTAATTTTCTTACAAGTGGTCCACTTAGAAAAAGCAAAAGCCCAGGACAAACTGTACTGGACACTTGGAAATCCTGCAGGCCAAAAATAGCTGTACTGGCTTGCCAGAACAAGAAAGAGAAAGACGAAGGATGTTTGTCGGGTAAGACGTGTAAATGAAGCTGGAATGGTCCTATTGGATGATGAAAAAATCAAAGGGAGGTGGAACGACTATTTTGAAAGACTGGTGG
Source organism: Mythimna vitellina (assembly GCA_949316375.1). NCBI lineage: Eukaryota > Metazoa > Arthropoda > Insecta > Lepidoptera > Noctuidae > Mythimna > Mythimna vitellina. The sequence goes on along the minus strand of OX438702.1, from coordinate 19,697,121 downwards.
ATCAGGAAAATCATTGGAGTGGGATTTTAGAGAGTAAACCAGTGAATGTAGGGTTAGTGAGGATGGTTAGTATGGATGAAGTCAGAATAGCAGTATAAGGAATGAAGAATGGTAAAGCCATCCAGATGAAATACCAGTTGAAGTTGAATGTTATTGCGGGTGGATGGACGGACGTGGTTAGCTTTGTTCTTCAATGAGTTGTTGCAGGAAGAAGCCATACCTGATAATTGGTGCAACAGTTCTTTGGAGCCCATCTTTAAAAACAAAGATGATGTGCTTGAGTGCAGCAATTATAGAGGAATAAAGCTAATGTCACATACTATGAAAGACTGGGAGAAAATTATTGAAAGGCGGTTGAGAGAAGAGACTGAAATTTCACAGTACCAATTCGGTTTTATGCCTGGTCGGGGTACAACGGATGCCATTTTTGCTATACGTCAGCTGTGCGAGAAATACAGAGGTGTGCATAAAAACTTAACCGTTTGTCTCGGTATGGTCATGTGAAACGCATGTTGCGTTTCATCCCTCCTCTTTACTAAAAGAGTTCTAAGTATACATGTAGATGGATGGAGAGGGAGAGGGAGGCCAAAGAAAAGATGGATGGATAGTGCGAGACTAATATGAAAGAAAAGGGAGTCAGTGATAGTATGACGGGTGACAGGACAGAATGAAAAAAAAAACGCGTTGCGCCGACCTATAGTAATATGGGATAAGGGCAGGAAGAAGAAGGTACCCTACAATTTTGACCCATAAATAACAAGTAAAGCTACATTACTAGATATGAGAAAGTCTGAATACATTTCTCAAAGCAAATTAGTTAAGGCCAGGACAAAGGCTGGCATTGTTGGTGCAGACGCCGACGGCATTCCAAATGTACGTGTAATAACTTACTATTTAGTTATGCCCAGCTATAAGTACGAGGGCGCACTGACCTGGACGGAATGTGCTGTTACTTAAGACACTATGTCAAAAAAGAAAGAAAAAATAATAATTTGTGGGAACTGCCACATTCGCGCAAAATGGTCGAACGCTCAGCATATACCGTGGCCACACGTATGGTGCGAAAAATCCACAGCGCTGATTTTCAGCGTGTACCGGGGACAGTGTCGTCATAAAGACGTCGGAATGGTATAGTGTGCTAACAGATTTAAGTAAATTGGATTTTGGAATATAAATGGAACAAAGAAAAACAAAATAAAAAGGAAAAATTAATTACAAAGTGCCAATATTACATCATCTCCGAAGCATAAACGCGACACAGGTGAAAGGAAAGAATACAGGTGAAAGGACTAGTTGGCGTGAGATACAATGTTGTTTTATTTTTTATCTTTTCTCGCGATTACGCAGAAAAAAACGAAAAAAAAATTGGGTAGACCATAGGAATAACGAAGATATAAAGAATAAAATTTTCGGCCGATCAATTTCGTACAATACGACACTTAAAGTTTTTTAAGGTCATTCAAGTTATACAGACGTATGTACAATCGGTACGCGAGGAGATATTTAAGTGTCTATCTACTTATTTCTTCGTTACATGTTCTGTGTGCTTAATAAACATATTTTCCTTCTTTTTTCCTAGAGGGCTTTGACAGATTTGCTAACATCTCTTAGAGATGCTCTTGGAAATCGACGCACCGTTGACCCATTCCTAGCTCTTATCTGACAGCGATCTAAGATAACCTGCTGATGAATTTGATCATATCTCATCGTCATCTTACGGCTTTGATCCCAAGTTGGGGCTGGCGTAACACGTTTTCGTCACAGACATTTCTCTGTCATACGCAGTAGTGACAAGTGGCCCGAATGAGACGAAACTACCGGTTTCGCGAGTGTTCGCTGCACACCGACGCATGCCGCCGCAGTCTGATCGCAGTGAATTTGTTTTATCTAATTATTCTTGTCTGAATCGGCTGTCTAACCTAAGTTGTGTACTGCGAATGAGGAATACTGTTCCACCGTAATACACTTCAAAATAGTACGAGGGTCAGAGTAAATCGGTTTCGCAACAACCAAAGTTTTAAGTGTACCTACGGTTTTTATATAACGTATGTATATTTTTTTTAAATAATTAAGTAATAGCTATGTAAACATGATTAAGGTTGTTGTTAATTTGTGGAATTAAATTGAATTGAATATATATAAAAATGAGTAGCTGTTCGTTAGTCTCACTAAAACTCGAGAACGGCGGAACTGATTTGGCTAATTCTGTCTTGAAATATTCGTAATATGGATCAAGACTTCCAGGGAAGGTATAAAAGGAGAGAAAAATTTAAAAATTCACCAAAAAAAATACAGTTCAAATACAACGTCATCTCTAATTAAAATGTCATTTAAAAAGTTAAAGTTTTACAATTTCTAGTAATTTCAGTAGATGGTGTTCTCCTTTCACAGTTCAGCTAAAATGTATCACAACATTCGTATACTAAACTAAGGCGGTAAGAAGTTTGTAGGGTCAGCTAGTAAATGAAAAAAAAATAAAAAAAATCAAGATTGATCGAGATGTCTGTCAAAGCTTTAAGAAAATAGACGTGTTAAAAACAAAAATGGCATCAGATCAAACAATGATTCAACAGAATCTTGGTCGGCTTGAAGTCTATAAAAGATGACATTTGCTGAAAAAAAAATAAACGATATGTTTCAAGTACAAAAAAGAAAGAATCCCAAAATCTAAAAAAGTAGAACGAAAATCAACAACAGTTTAGAACTATTGACGTGGATCCAGCCTAATCTGATTATAAGATCAAGCTGAAGATCTAATCCAATTGGTTGCTACCGGATCTATCCAGATAATTCAGGCTAAATCTAGTTCTATCTGGAATACAGATTATCTGTTACATAAACAATTAGATACAAGATAAATAGACCAACAAATTGTATTGCAATTCTATTAGAGAGGAAAAAAACTGGTCAGTTGTCTGTTGGACAAGCACTTTGGGTTCCGCTGGACATACCAAAGTAGTTTACATTAAATGTTTTTCTATTAATGAATTGTTAGTGGAAGACTTATCAGAAGTCATCCAAAGGGCAATGGAAAGGACTATGCTCGTTATTCTTTGAGTGATCAAATAAGGAATGAAGATATTCGTAGGAGAATCAAGGTTACCGACATAGCCCACATTAAATGTTTTTCTATTAATTAATTGTTAGTGGAAGACTTATCAGAAGGCTTAAAGTCACCCAAAGGGCAATGAAAAGGGTTATGTTCGGATTTTCTTTAAGTGATCAAATAAGGAATGAAGATATCCGCAAGAGAATCAAGGTTACCGACATAGCACGAAGAATCGCCAAACTTAAGTAGCAGTAGGCAGGGCACATTGCTCGCAGAACATATGGCCGTTGGGACTGAAAGGTCCGGTAGTGGTGACCGCGTACCGGAAGACGTAGCGTTGGAAGGCCTCCTACAAGGTGGACCGATGACCTAGTAAAGGGCCTATTACACTATGCGATATTCAGCACACGATATTCAGACTTCTTCTTATTCGTCTTAATTTTTGTTCTGAGTAAGACGGGTCTAACCCTTATTACACTACGCGACATCGACTAAGACTGTCTGAATATCGAGTAATGTAATATGCCCTTAAGGTTTGCGGGAATCCGATGAATGCAAGATGCACAGTACAGTTAATTGTGGTGACCGTTGATAGAAGATGCCTATGTCCAACAATGGACGTCTTTCGGCTGAAATTATGATGATGATAATGATAGTGGAAGACTACCAAAAATTATTTGTTTTCTAATGTTATTTAAATGAGAAAGATTTAAACAGCTTCTTTAATTCAAATTTCAACAAAGTTCTTGGCTACACGTGTACCTACATTACGTTGCACATTTCAAAATCATAAATCAAACAAAAACGCCAAGCCGTAACTAACAACCTGTTTTTGCCAGACGTCTACGGAACCCCAAAAACAATGAAATCTCAGGAACAGATGTGGCCTAAATCAAGTTTTCCCGGGGCTCACCTTGACTGAGGTAGTTCAACCCCTCTTAGACCATATTATGGCAATGTTACTTTTTTCCAGGTATATTCGACCATCCTGTAGGGAATTAAAAAGAGATGAGAAAATTTGCGTTGTTTTTTTTTTCTCCTATGAAGATAGTATGCAAAAGGTGATTGCTCAATTGAGGGAGCGGAAACTATTTGAGGAAATACCGTTGATAGGAGCTTTAGAAAAAAGAAACTGGGGTGTATCTACTAGAAATATATTATACTAAAGTAAAAAAATATATCTGGGGTATATACATTTGGCATAAATAATATCCTATGCACTATTCCAGGACATGAGTTAAAGATACCGGCACGAATCTTGAGTTGAATTGAGTCCGGCGAAAGAGTGAAGATCGCTTTGGGCATCATACACATCGGCGAGCACTGTACATGGATTGCACTCCCCGCCTGCGCGTCTCACTTCATACCACTAAAGAGACCCGATATTTCACTTCTGCGCAAGTGGAAGTCAGCGCTCAAGATCCGTGCCGGTATCTGTAACCGTGTTCCAAGATTCATCAAAACCTGTTCAGCCGTTCTAGACTAAAGAAGTAACAAACCCTCACAAGCTTTCAGCTTTATAATTTTAGTGTGAAGACTAATGGTCTTGTCAGCACCTTTCATTACAATTATTCGCGTTAAAACGTCTGTACGGATTTGGATAAAATTTAGCATATGGGTAGACCATATCCTAGAATGGCACAAGAATTCGAATCAAATCAAAAGCATTTATTTCAAGTAGACCATTTACTTTTGAATAGTCAAATGTCGGTCAGTCCAAAAAAAAGTGAAGCTAAATTGTACTTTCCGAAGCGTAGATCTCTATGGAGAATAATAATAATATAATAATATTCCAAAACTTTCACGCAACGCCATCCAGTCCCAAACTAAGCAGAGCTTGTGCTATGAGTACTAGACAACTGATAAACATACTTATATATTTCTAAATACATATTATAGACAAATTACACCCAAACACAGAATAAATAATCGTGCTCATCACACAAACATTTGTCCTGAGTGAGCCCTACTGACCACTAGACCAATAGGCCTGTCAAGAACGTGCAAAAAACTCCTTGGATACTCTTTTAAATCATTTTATGACTTACATATAATCTTGGTTACATATTTCTTGTTGGTTCTATTATGTGAGCGCAATGTAGATAGGTAATGAAAAAAGTCATTAAAAAAATATAAAATATTTCGATTCCTGTATGTAATTTATCCCTTGGGATAATTTTCCACTTTCACGTAGGTGAAACTCCGAGCAGAAGTTAGTAACAACATACAGATGCTTTAAAGTAGTGAAACATTTTTACTGTACGGAATCTACATACAAATAAAAATTAACAGTTAATCAAAAACTTGAAATTACGAGAGCATTACCCCTTTTCCATGTCCAAATACAATTTCGACTACCTTTACAATTACAAGGTGAAAAATTGGGGTCATGTGACGCCATACACGGATTTATTACACGAGGTCACACCATGTGCAGGGACGGATGAGGTCGTTACAGTTGAAGAAATAACTTGGGGGAAATACGCATTGATTTTCATATGTTTTCTTTTTGGGGAGAGGTTATATAGCCATGCGTGTTTAGGGGTGACAGTGTTCGGGAAATATGATCCGGGAACACGTCATCATAGTTTCTGCAATTTACTGGCTTTTTTCCTGGGCTTCACTAATGTGTCAAGATCCATGCATTTTTTTAGAATGGACATTATGTATCCATACGCAAAAGTGTCGCATAAAGAATGAAGATATCCTTAGGAGAACCAAGATCGCCGACATAGCCCGAAGAATCGTCAGACTAAAGTGGCAGTGGGCAGGGCACATTGCTGGTAGAACGGATGGTCGATGGGGCCGAAAGGTTCTAGAGTGACGACCGCGCACCGGAAAACGCAGCGTTGGAAGACCTCCTGTCGTCGGTCCCTCAAGGTGGACCGACGACCTGGTGAGAGTCACGGGAATGCGGTGGATGCGAGACGCACAGAATCGGTCGCTGTGGCGTCGCTTGGAGGAGGCCTATGTCCAACAGTGGACGTCTTTCGGCTGAAATGATGATGATGATGATGACGCACAAGTGTACACCTATGGGTAGTCCGAAAGGGAACCCCGGGGTTCTGGAACAAAAGGCAAAGAAGGGGAACATAGGTGTGGTTTTAGTTAACAAATGGCTGACACCCTCCTGCTTCGCCCTTGAACAAGAGAAGTCATTGGATGATTTACCACTTTAAAAAATACCCATACACACAAAATGTTTTGGAAAATCATTCCTTGTGCCTACAGGTAAAGAGTGGAATTCTCTGCAGTCTATTTATTGAACGCTACAACCTGAGGTACTTTAAGTCAAAAGAAATTGAGTTACTTTAGAGAGTTCATCAGATGATATAGTGATAAAACACGAGCCTATAAAAAAGTAACTCATGATATTCTGCAATTGGGTTTTATTTAAGTGCTTCTAGAGGTTCCCTTCTAAATAAAGAAACCGATTTCCTTTGCTATATTTACACTAATGTTATTTTTGTTAGTCTGTTACACATCGTATCAGCTAACCTAAACCTTATTACGTAAAAATAAGATTTAAGTTAGCTGGTACCGAAGTGCACTGGTTTTCGGTACACTGTGGCCTGAGAGGTTAAACGAGTGCCTGTGTGGGTAGACAATGTCCTGAAATAGAACAGAGGACACATGCAGTCACCTCTCGGTAATTCAAACCAGAGCTAATTCGAACCACTCTATAATTCAAAGTTATCATGAGTTCCCTAAAACATGTCTTTATATTATTTACCTATATTCTCAACATGGGCAGGGCACATTGTTCGCAGAACGGATGGCCGTTGGGGCCGAAATGTTCTGGAATGGCGACCACGTACCGGAAGACGTAGCGTTGGAAGGCCTCCTACAAGGTGGACAAATGACCTGGTAACGGTTGCGGTAGTCCGATGGATGCGAGACGCACAGGACCGTTCATTGTGACGACATTTGAGGGAAGACTATGTCCAGCAGCGGCCGTCTTTCGGCTGAAATGATGATGATGATATTCTCAACATCTTAGGCCGCGTTTATAGACATTGTTTACTGATCCTTCATCGCAGACAGTTTCACGAGCTAACTCGAAGCACATTCGTGCGCTTTCTGTACTTAATGCTCTTCTGACTCTAACACCGGAGTGTAACTTGTTTGCTGCAAAATGGATAGACGTGTGTCGAGAATGTCTAAGATTTTGTGAGAAGATGGATGAAAGATAAGTAAAGCATTGTTTTGTTTGAATTATATTTTTTTATTGTAAATTCTATGTTATTGTTGTTAAATGTTTTTTTAGTTTGTAAGTTTCCATTGTACAATGTCTTGGACTCCTCCGTAATGTTGTACTAGTTTACAAATACTAATACAATAAATAAAAAAAAAATAAAAAAAAAATAATGCACACATTATTAAGTATTTTTATTTTTTTTCGGTGGGAAAATCATCTTATGACATCCCCCGCTCTTGGGTGGAGCGAGAGATAGTGTCAGACTTTTACTGACTAAAAACCCACTTCTGTTCCTTCGTCGCCTTTCGTACCGGGGCCGAGTCTTCCTTTCAGAATCAGACCCTTGGCCCCAGTAGGCTTCGACCCTGCTGGGCCCCTACAGTTGCTAACATCTCCTTGAGGCGTGCGTGAAACAGTACGCGCCGTTGATGACTTGGGCTCGGTCCGGACGGTTACCGGACGGTCGGACCGCGAGCTACCCTAAGCTCGCCGTCCGCAAGCCCGCGCCTACTATGGCCGGAAATCGGTATCAGAATCCCGGCGGCGGTTGGGGCGTGAGAGCCGTTGCCTTACGCGATCGGCCGCCTCCTTTGTTAGCATTACTGCTTCGCAGAAGGAGACGACCGCCTGCCACTCCTCCTCGCTCCGGACCATGGGTACCAAGGCCCGGCGCGAGAGATCGCCGCCGCCGATTGCCCTCACGAGGACACGGCGTTGCTCTTCTCAAGCTGGGCACACCTCTACCGTGTGTTCCACTGTGACCTCCGGGCGGTCCACGCAATGGTATATATTGTTATTATTTTCAAATACATACTTAATTTACATTATGAAGGTATGTACTTACATGTATGTACCTACAACTTTTTGATTGTGAATTGGAACTTTCACATTTTTTGTCTCGAAAATTTCGAACCATTTTATATTTTAAACTCTCTATAATTCGTAATATTGTAAAAGTCCTTCGACTTATATACCGAGAGTTTCTCTTAGGATAATTTTCGACTTTCACACAGTAAAACCTTTGGTAGAAACTAGTGATGTGACTATACTACTTCAATTTCCATTTAATTTTTTAATTTAAAAATTATAGCATCTCACGATAGTCATCCACCTGTAAAACTAACGAGAAACGTGGATTGATAAACAAAGATTAGGTTAGGTCAGTTAGATAATATATATTATATAAAACATGATCGTAACATAAATATTGTGTTGGATACTGTCATGCATATCAAGTGGGTAACAACCCCCGCACAACTGCAAAGTAAGACAAAATACAAAAACATACAACTAAATTCTATGGAGATTCTTGCACGTTCTTTTCTATAGAGAAGCTTTGTAATATGCAATTAGCTTCATCCTTCTGACTAACCTACTTCTTGATAATTTACACTAATATTATAAAAAGGTAAATATGTTTTTATGTTCTTTTTGTTTGGCAGAGGTGATCTCTGAAAGTACTGCCCCCCCTAGCCAAGTTACGATCGTTTCGTTTGCGTCGAACGCCTCGCTTCAGATTCCGTTGTTCTGACGTCATCTCAACGCTCAGTCACGTGGTCAGAACAAAGGAATCGGAGGCGTGGGCTACTCGAGGCGTCCGGTCCGATTGCTAATATTTTTCACCGATAGAAAGCTGCTTTATTCCTGAGTGACATAGGCTATATGTTTTATGTATGTGTGTGAAGCCGCGAGCAAAAGCTAGTTCAATATAAATAAATAATAATACCTGCATTTAAATCTAGTTTCTGCCAGCGGTTTGCTTGCGTGAATGTAGTCAATATATATACATATGTCCCTCAGTGGCAAATTTGCATTTTACTGTTGAAAGATTTTTTTAAATCAGTACAACGCTTTTTGAGTTTATTTATCACAAGCAAAAATACAAATCTTTTCTCTTTATAATATTAGTAAAAGCTTCGTTTTTTAAAACTACGCGCTGACGCAAAAAAGGGCCTAAAATTAACCAGCCTAAAAATAAACTTACTTGTTTTTTGGAGATACTCTTTTATTAAGTTGTCAACGCTTCTCTAAGTTGCCTGAAGTTAATAGCACGACAAATAATCTACAGTTATACCACAGACTACGGAATGACAGCGCCGGCAGCGACTAGCTACGCCATTAATTCGTACCCGCGCAATATGCAGTTAGCACAAATGTCGGCTGTTGTTGTCATAGTCAAAATGATCACGGGGTTTCGTAAAGTCCTAGACGATGGTCTATGCTAGAGGAGCCTAGCACGAGCGGAGCACGAGCCGAGTTCAAATTCGTGTAGTGACAGACCCTCCTTATTAGTTAATGGTGACACTCACTGGCACACTTGGTTTGTATGGATAGTTTCGACACGGCGGCCACTGCTAGAGTTGACATCTCTAGCAGTGGCCGCTGAGACAAATCCGTGCTCTATGGATCCAGCAATGATGTTCAAATACTAAGGATTGTATACATTCAGGGATTAGTACGACGCACTTGGTTTGCACGAAATGTAGTGGCAATACCATCGCATACAGTAGTCACCGATGTATCTCCGTACTCTGTGAGCTAGCTGGTCATAAAACACCCGCGCTTACAAAAATGATATATCCCTTACGTCAAAAACCGATAAAGATCCCTGCGTCAGCCCTAAAAAAACCCAGAATATTTTGTAGAAAGTCTCATAGACCAAACGGTTAGTAATATTCCTTGCGTGCATAAAAATAAGAAAACTATTTCGTAGAATGCGTGTCTGTATTTTTTTTTCCCAAATATTACTCTAGTCTGGAATTTTCGATAAACGTAAAATATATATATATTTTTTTTTACTTTTTCTTAACTCTGGAATACGTTCGTGGATTATTAAGTGGATGTAAATTTCTGGATGCTGATTCTTGAAAAGAAAAATATTGACAATGAAAGGAACTTGTTACTGTGAACCTTGTTTGAAGATTGATGAAAAAATAAAGAACTGTATTTTTTTTAAACGGTGTTGGATTTACAATAGGTAGGTACCATTATTAATGTTTTTGGGTGGGCAATCATCAAATAACATCACTCGGTCTGGATGGAGCGAGAGGGACTGTCATGCTTTTGCTGACTAAAACTTACCTGTGTTCCTTCACTTGCTCTGTGTGGTCATTCTCCTAATAGTTCATTAAGGTGCGCGGGGTACATGACACGCTGTCGACTCAGGCTTGGTTCTTATCGGACGGCGAACTACACTTTGTTTACCGTCCGTCTAGCCAAGAATCGCTCTGCGTCTTTCGACACCTAAGGCGTGTTTTGCGGTAGCTGGGGCATAAGGATCACCTCTCTCTGACACTTTCCGCCACCTTCTCCGGTCGCATTACTGTTTCGTAGAAGGAGAGGTCTGCTTCCTATGTTATCTCGCTCCGTACTATGGCTTGGACTAGGGTCGGTTGCGGAAGAGATACGCTGATGTTTCACCCAACCTGAGTAGATCTCCACTGTATGCCCCATCGTGTCCTTGTGACACCCGGGCGTTTCTTCTCACTTAATTCCAGTGAAGACCTGCGTCAGGCGGAAAATAAGGAGCGCCGATACCATAGTATTACTTTTTAAGATCACTAGTAGGTATTCATGTTGATTACAATCGCCTATTTTCATACACACTCATGTCTAGCTGAACTCTGATATCCAGGTGCGAGGCCAAATTGCCTAAGAGGCCAAGACCGCTATCTTGCATTTTCATACAATTTTCTTAGACAATTTCATAAATGTTTACCAACAGCGCCCCCTGACACTAAAAAGCCTCAGTTACATTACGTAATCTTGGGGGACAAAACGTCCCACAACATGACGCGCAACGCTGACAAATTATCCAAAAACATATCTTGCGTCCCATGAATGCGTTGTAAAATGTTTGGGGGACACTGGGGGTCATGTAGATTGAGCGTTGCGCGTCATGTTGGGGGACATATTGCCCCAAATGTATCTGAAACTTTATTCCAAAGTCAAAATATCCTTGTGACACTCTATGTTAGTCTTTTAAATTTTTCATTGCGGAAATTACGCCAGATCAAATAAATCCTCATTTTTACCGCTCTAAAAATAAAATTAACAAAGATTTTATTATCAATCTATCGTTGCAAATAAACAGGATTTTGAATGTCTTCATAACTTTCTTTTGGACACCTGAATTTCTATTTCCATAGCTCCAGAAACAAAATTAAAAAAGATCTTATCCTATTAACCTTTGAAATCGCTGGAAATAGACCTCGGATTATTTCATAATTTTCATAATAGCCTTTGAGCAAACAGACCTTATACTTACCTAGCCTAACTTGATATGTATTACGAAACCAAATACATATTTTATTTTCTATCAAAGCGGTAATCTTCAGTAAAGGGCTTATTTCACAAATAGTCTTTTTGCTATATAATACTAAAAATAATAATAATAATATGCCCTATTTATTGATGTATATTAATAACTTTGTTTAGATAGAGGCGGAGGAGGGGCAGAGAGAGGGGAGAAGGAGTCTTTACAAAGTTCTTAGAAACCAGTCTTTTAAGCCTCCTGACAAATAACACAAAAAATATGCGGGTATTGAAGAATCTCTAAAAATAGTAATGAAAGAGCGGACGGGTTATTAAAATCATCGCTTGCCATCAGGTGAGATGGTGGTCAAACGCGAGCCTACCATTTATAAAAAAATTGAAATTATTGTTCAATCTTAGAGTAGTGAATTTTGTTTGTTTCATATCACAAAACATGTCGAGTGATAGTTAACATAAACTTGTAAATAATACTTATATTTCTCTAATATATTTCTTTTTTCAGGATATCGTCTTCCTCACAGATGGTGTAAAAAGTAGAGTATCCAAAGCTGTCTTATCTTGGGTGTGTTGAATTCCTCACCTAATCCAGGTTTCTATATAACTCCCTCACAATACTCGGGAGTTATTTACATAAATCCCTTACTGGCGGCCATAGGTTCAGGATTAAAACTTAGCCACCTTCGTTTTGTTCGGAATTCAGTATGCCGCCCGCAAATTAAAGATACGACTTTATCCCCTGACACTATGTGGTGCAAAAGTTTCTCATTCACCGGGGGTTGTCCTTGGGTCACGCGCGTTCAAGGATAATCATCGGTTGGTTCATTGGTCACGTTCCATTAAAAGTGGCTAAGGTGCCACTGCGAGTTGGTTTCGACTCCTCGTATGCTTTCCAAAGGTCCCGGACACCGGGAACCGCGGGCAAAAGCTAGCATAAAATAAAGTGATTTTTTCAATATTTTATTTCTAAACCTTTTCTGAGCACATTGAACTTGGAGATTACGTAAAATAGACGAAGTACGTTAAAAGGATTGACCTTATACAAATATCAACAACTGTCTCTATTATTTAAAAAAAAACCGGTCAAATGCGAGTCGGACTTGCGCACCGAAGGGTCTGTACAAACTTATCTATGCAATTAGGTACTAATGTAGCGACATCTATGTCGTCACATAAGAACTAATCCTGCATCGCGCAATTAAAGTTCTCCGCACGATTAGAACATATAGAACAGCCCGAAATCATCTATCGGGCAGTTGCCCACCAGACATAACACTCGTCTGGCCGGAGGATCCTCCCATGTCAACGGAGGTTTGCAGGACTTGACTCTCTGTTAGACACACCTCCAAGCTAAATAGACAAAAGTTCAATTCCCGAATCGAGTCTAGCAGATATTTCCGAATAGCAAAAAAAAAAAAATTTTTTTCGTAACCTAACTACAAAACTGATTTCAGACTTTTTCCTATATTTGTATTATGTGACCTTGCTTCATGCCAAATTTCAGAATTCTAGATCCATGGGAAGTACCCCATAGGTTTTGATTTCATACAAAGTGTCAAAATTTACGCCTAAACGGAGCATAAACCTTTTATTTTTAAATCGCATTGACTTAGATGTTTGATTATTTCACTGCTGCTTGGGGTAGTAAACTTGAGTATTTAATATCATTTTCAGCTTCATACCTTCTGAGAAAAAAGGTCTTGACAGTCAGACAACGAAGTAATCCTATAAGGGATTCCGTTTTTGCCAGCTTAGGTATTTATTTATTTATAACATCACCTATCACACAACGCTGTCTAGTCCCATGCTGAGCAGAGCTTGTGTTATGGGTACTAGACAACTGATAAACATACTTACATATTTCTAAATACATACATATATAGATATAATTACACCCAGATACAGAACAAATGATCGTGTCCACCACACAAACATTTATCCTGGGTGGGAATTGAACCCACGACCTCCAGCATAGTAGTCAGGGCCACTAACCACTAGACCAACGGGCCAGTCAAAGTATGGAACTCTAAAAACTGCAAAGTTTACTAAACATATTAAATTGTCCACATTCTTAAAATAATTCCTAAAACATTGAAACTCCATAAAGTTGCAAATAAATGTGAACACACAAAAGATTACCGTCCCACTTCAGGGATTAAATAAAAAGGAAAAAAATAAAAAGCGTACAGAAAAGCCAAAAAATTTAGTTCAGCCACGTGGATTTTTTAGTATCCAATCCGGCTCTGTTACTACGTAAATTTTGTACGTAGCGACCGAAACTTGCCATTTATCGTGGCACGTTGTGTACATGAATTTAGATTGGCTTTAGAAATGTATAAGTATACCTCGTTTAGCGTTGGTCGAGTGTCAATTAGTCGTTGGTTCCTCTAGTTGAGCTCTTTTTAGGGTTCCGTAGCCAAATGGCAAAAAACGGAACCCTTATGAATTCGTCATGTCTGTCTGTCTGTCCGTCCGTATGTTACAGCCTCTTTTTTTGGAAACTATAAGAACTATTCTGTTGAAATTTGGTAAGTAGATGTATTCTGTGAACCCCATTAAGATTTTAACACAAAAATAGAAAAATAAAACTATAAATTTTGGGGGTTCCCCATACTGAAACTCAAAATTTTTTTTCATCAAACCCATACGTGTGGGGTATCTATGAATAGGTCTTCAAAAATGATATTGATGTTACTAAAATTGGTTTGAACGAGATCTAGTAAGTAGTTTTTTTTTTAATGCATCATAAATCGTAAACCGCAATTCAACTTTCAAGTTTGTAAGGAACCCTCAGTGCGCGAGTCCGACTCGCACTTGCCCAGTTTTTTTTGTATTGCAATTTAGCTTCACTTTTTTTGCCTTACCGACTTTTTGACGATTCAAATAAAAAAAAATTGGTCTATTCGAAATAAACGTTTCTGATTTCTGATTCTAAATATTTTTTCAAATGTGACAAAACCAAAAAAAAAAACTAAAAGTCATATCTGTTATATCATCAAAAGGCAGGTCTGTTATTCTACTTCAAGAGGGACAGGTGTGAATTTATCAATTGTATCTGTATGAAACACAGAAGCAAAAATGTATAAATATATAACCCATTTGAGCAAATGAAGTTAGGCTTGCAAAACTATTGTCAAACACGAAGCATATTTATTTCTCTTAATTATCCTTAAAATGTGTTATGTGTAGCTGTAAATTTTTGTGGTGTTTAGTAAGTTTTACATAATCTATTAAAAATACATAAAAGAGAAAAAAATACGGATAAAAGACATATTTACATGTTTGTGAACGCGTCCAGGATACAAAAGTAATTTCTAGTGTGAAGCAAAGGTTTTTTTAAAAAAAAGAAAAAAAAAAGATGAACTCTAAAATGGCAAGAACAATTTGTTAATGACGTTATTAGCCAGACCTAAAATTTCTACAAACATTATATTTTTTATAAAAAAAGAAATCTTATTAATCATACCCTAAATCTTCAACGTGCCTACCACTTCAAGCATGTTTCAAGAATAATTGAATCCCATTATAATTTAAATTATAATTATACAATTTATAAGCAAATAATGGCGGAGTTCAAAATACTTTTCGCTTGGTGTGCCGTTCAGAAAGTAATAATATAATTGGACACTGGACTGACGTCTCTCTGAGGTGGTTTATTCCACCAACAAACAGTGTAATTATAAGGTTCTTTTTTATTTTTAAAATACGTACACTTTTTTTTTTCGGTGGGATAATCATCCAATGACATCCCGCGCTCTTGGGCGGAGCGAGAGGGTGATTCGGACTTTTACTGACTAAAAACCCACTCCTGTTCCATCGTTGCCTTTCATACCAGGGCCGACTTTTCCTTTCAGAAGCAGACCCTTGGCCCCAGTAGGCTTCGACCCTGCTGGGCCCCTACGGTTTGCTGACATATCGACGGTTACCGTAAGATTGGACGGCGAGCTACCCATTGCTCACCATCCGCAGGCCCGCAGGCCCGCACCTACGGTGGCCGGAAATCGAGATCGGGATACCGGCAGCTGGGGCGTGAGGGCCGCACCCTCGCGCGTGCACATGCGGCCTCCTCCTTTGCTAACACTGCTCTCTTCGGGGTCATTTTTTTTCAGTAGGTAACAATAAACTGGTCTGGTACTTAACCAGCGTAAATAGAAAACATGTTTGGCACAAATTGGACCAAAACAATTAAGAACTTTCACAATTAATTATTCTGTAAGTTATTATTAATTTTAGTTTGGAACAATCAAAATTAATAATGAAATGTTGTAACCCTTCCTTTTTATTTTAGCTGTGCCACCAAAAATCCTTTGCCGGGAAATATCAGAATAATTATCTTTATCTATTGATCTCTTCTGATTATTGTATGGTTACGCCGTGAAACCATATCTTCCATGAAATCAAGAATAGCATCAAATAATTAAAACGCTTTGCTGTGCGAAACTTCTAGAATGGAAGTACGTACACAGGCCTGGCAAGTTCTAGAAAAGTCCACCATAAAGTACCTACCAGAGGTGGTTGATAAGGGAATTTGTTCTTTCCGCGCTTAACAATAGAGTCAAAATTCGCATGAAAGGGGATTATGACATGTTTGTAATAAAAACAATTTATTGCCCCACGATGCGACTGTATTGTTATAGAATGGCCTTGAAACGTCTGTTTCTAGAATTTTGCGACTGCAATACAAGAGTTATACCTAAGTATGTGAAGTGATCTTACCTAACGACCTAAGCGATACTAAAACGGAACTCTAGTGTACATTGTGATTTGGATTGTCGTTGATTGGACAAATTTGTTATTGTTTGTGGTGAATAAAGTTCTCTGCTAGTAAACCGGCATTAAATTACTCACGTTCGTCGTATTCTTGTAGATAAAATAACAGCCCTACGAGTCGATTTTAAAGGTTAAGCAAAAATATTTGTATGGCTTACACATAGATGTTCCGGGTCTGGGTCATTTGACAAATCCTGCTCTTGGGCGGAGTGTAAGATAGTGTCAGACTTTTACTGACTAAAAACCCATTCCTGTTCCTTCGTTGCCTTCGTCCCCGGGTTTCGTTTTTGCACTACTCATGGCCTAGTGTGGGGTAAAGTTTTAAATACATATCAGCTCAATCGGTTAGGGATAATTGTTCCAAATTCCATTTTCATGATTTTTTTCTACAAACATACACACAAACATAGCAAGTGAAAGAAAAGCTTGTAAAAATATAACATTTCTCTTTGGTAAAAACAAAAATACCGGTGTTTCCTGATAGCTTTAACCTGGGGATTTTTAGATGTCGCTTTCCATCAGGTGACATAGAGGTCAAGCGTGAAACTATCTATAAATTAAAAAATCTGGGCAAGTGTGAGTCGTACTTACGCACTAGTTCAATTCCTGAATGAAGTCTCGAAGATTTTACTAATTCGCAAAAAAAATAAATTGTGACGTAACAACAAATTTACTGTTTTCAGATTTATTCCTATATCTGTATTATAAGACTTTGCTTTATGTCAAATTTCAAGATTATGGGTCAGTTACCTATGAATTTCGAAATATACGTTTTTTACGACTTAAACGACCGTATCTTTTTTTCCTTTAACTTAGAAGTTTGATTTTTTCACAGCTTCGAGGGAACGCAGTCCTGAGTATATGGTTTTAATTTCAACTCAATACCTCCACACGTTCCCGAGATAAAGGGTCTTGACAGGCAGACAGACAGACGGACGGACAACAAAGTGATTCTATATGGGTTCCATTTTTTCTCTTTGAGGTACGGAACCCTAAAAAGAACCTTGATACAAAAATTCCATTCAAAAAGTATCATTTTGACATAAAAAGGTATTAAAATATGGTTTTCTTTCAAGAAGCTATTATTAAAAAAATATATATCAAGTCTTTTGTTCCTAGATACATTTAATTTACCTCAGTCAATTACCAAGTCTAGCCGTGTAAAAATAGGCTTTGATGGGCGTTCACAAGTTACCTTTGACAAGATAAAAGGCATTTCAAGTTATTTCTTAGTAATGAAATAGTTCATCAAAGTATAAAACGTTTTAATGGTATTATTTGTAAAATAAATAAGTCGATGTACCTAAACAGTCACCGCCGTCTAGTCCCAAGCTAAGCAGAGCTTGTGTTATGAGTCCTAGACAACTAATAAACATACTTATATAATTCTAAATATGTACACAGGCCTGCAAAAGTGCTTGGATACCTTAATGCCTATTTTCCCTTGCACGTTAAAGTTCAAGTTTTCGAAATTTAAACTAGATGGCGTTGGCTTCTTCACAGCTAAGTGGCGTCCAAAGGCAATCTCACAAAATATAAACTTGACTTTTAGTTTGACAGAAAATAGACACATGCGTCGTCATTGTCATCAACAATTGATTGTAGTTCATAATTTCATCATTTAAATTAGAGTCAAGTTGGCCTAGCGGTTTAGCATGTGCAGATAGATGCGTAAATCAATGAGCCGTGAGTTCGAATCTCACGTAGTACTCACACTTTTTGTAAGTTGTGTATAATAAATATAAACAAACAAAAGAAATCGGTAGGAATATTATATCAAAGCTAACAAATGGATATTTATTTGTGATATAATATTCAAGTAGGTAGTTACTCAGCAAAATGAAAAAAATGAAGGTAAACAGGCTCATCTAACAAAAAGGCACTATTAAAAAAATAATATATTTTATTTCTTACAATTTCTTATTCAAATTTAACAATCACCATTTATTAATCACCGAATAAGATTATAATATTATATATAACTTTTTATTGAGGCCATAGCTTAAGTATTCGTTTCCAAAATTGGAAAGAGGATTGAAGCTTATGTAACCTTAACAACCAAACTTTTGAGGTACCAGATAATTTTATCAAAAAATCAAAAGGATTAAATGTAGGCTAAAAACTATAATATTGCACAACAATATATCAAGTGTTCATAACTTTTTTAAGTGGTTTTAGGGTATTAAGTTAAACACACATAACAAGGTCTCCAGTTAATACTGAGTAGATACTATTAATTCAGTATTATAATTATTTATCATCTTGACGCCACAAACATAACCGTCCTTGTTCATTGGACTTAAAAGTTTTTTCATCAGTAAAGATGACACTACTCTAATCAAAGTTTATGTGATCCATATAGCAAGGATTTCACAGCATGCCTCCGATAATGCATCTTATCACTAAGTATGAAGAGCACAACGAACAGTGTCAACGCTTGTATCAAAAAAAAAACAGCATAGTGGTTCGTCGACAGACGTCGATTTTCTTCGTACTCCCTTATCATGGTTTGACGCTGCAACATGTTTATTAGTTTTAAGTAGTCTGCCAGCTCTTTTATGGTGTTTCAAAGAACCCTCTTCTTCAAATCGTCATACCCATAGAACAACAGTTTTTCTCTGCAACAATAAAACAGAAATATATAATACCCAATAAAGATTATTATATAGGAGGCTTTTGTAATATAAAAGAAAAAAAAATCTACTTACGTTTACACCGGTCTTTCTGGCTATTTCTGACAAGTTTTTACCTTGATCATGCATAGCAATTATTTGAGCTCTTTTTACTAAATCCAACAATTCATATCTACTCATTTTGGTAGAATAAGTAGACCACCTGGTTAAAAATAAAATCCAACGAAAAGTGCTAGAACGAGATAATCGAAATTAACTTAGCGAACAATCAATTGAGCTATGTCATAACTCTGGTCTAAGTATTATTTATACTACCTACTAGTTATTATTTTTAAATCCATATTCAACCTACCCTCTCAAGTTTGAAAACTAACACATAGATAATCAAATATTTATAAATTGATATTCAATTTTAATATCTTCATCTCTATAAAAGAAACTATAAATTATTTCAATGTTTAAAGGAACAAAAAGAAAGTAAAAAAATAAGCATAAATTAAGTATTAATCATTTGAAACACAGCGACGCCATCTATTAACAGTAAAATGTAATATTGTCGATAGCAACATTTCAATCAGGTTTTACGCTAGATGGTGTCATTTCTCGCTTCACGCGATTTTGTTTCTGTACTACCCATGCACTTTTGCATGTGCCTTTACATATTATAGATAAATTACACCCATACACAGAATAAATGATCATGCTCATCACACAAACATTTGTCCTGGGTGGAAATCGAACCCACGACCTCCGGCATAGCCACTAACCACTAGACCAACAGGCCAGTCAGTCCACTGGGTTGTAGAGGTGTGATAGGCAGTCGCTTCATGTCAAATAGCTGTATTAGATTAGACTAGAAGCCGACCTAGTTAGGAAAAGGGTATGGAGATGATGAATAAATTCCATATTAGTACAACACTGGGTTACAAAAAAAGATTGCATGTATCGGAGATGAGAATGTTGAGATGGATGTGTAGTGTGACAAGAATCGATAAAGTGAGTAATGAGTATATTAGAGGAAGTTTAAAATTGGCACCAGAGACTGAAAAGTTGAAGGGGAATCGTTTGTCTTGGTATAGTCATGTAAAGAGGAGGGATGAAATGCATGTTACTAAAAGAGTTACGAGTATACATGTGGATGGGCGGACACAGAGAGGGAGGTCAAAGAAAAGATGGATGTGTGTCTACTCATATATCGTTCTGTTACATGATTATTTATTTATTTAATCATAGGAGAACCAACAGCCATAACAAAAGAATCATCATCATCATCTTCCTGCCCTTATCCCGTGTTATTTGGGGTCGGCGCAACACGTTTTCTTCTTCCACTCTGCCCTGTTACTCGTCATGCTATCACTAACTTCCTTTTCTTTCATATCACTCTTCACACAATCCATCCATTTTTTCTTTGGTCTCCCTCTCCCTCTCCATCCATCCGCATGTAAACTCATAACTCTTTTAGTAACATGCGTTTCATCCCTCCCTTCACATGACCATACCAAGACAAACGATTCTCTTTCAACTTTTCAGTCACTGGCGCCACTTTCAAACTTCCCCTAATATATTCATTTCTCACTTTATCCATTCTCGTCACACCACACGTGTGATGTGCTATTACAAAAGCTATAACAAGCTATAACAAAGCTATAACAAAAGAATAACAATAGTATAAGAGACATTGAGCCAATTATAGTTTCTCACGGGTAGAAACAGGTAAAGTAATAGAAAACTTACGATCATTAAATAAGCACGATAAAAAAGAACATAAGTAAAGATCCCTTAAGTAAAATTAGCACTATGCACTTTTGAAAAAGCCCGCATTCAGCTGAGTGCGTACCGAATAGGTTTTAATAGTAAACGGATCAAAAGAGAACTCTTTACAAAGAATATGAAAGTCCTTATACGCTCGCACCATTCATTAATTGCACAAGAGTTGCATCATTATTGTACCCTAATTTGGTTGTCTAGAATAATATAATATGTTTAGAGTAGTAGCTCTCCGAGCTCGGTCTGTAATAACTGTGTACCATTCCATTTTTCAATATAATATGTTCATAATATCGTAAAGCATCCAACTAGAGTTTCGATCAGTTCTTACCCAAGTGACCCTACCACACAACACACCAGACCCAGCACACATAGCTAGCACGGGCAAAGATGGATATGAAAAAAAGGAAATTAGTGATAGTATGACGGGTAGCAGGTATAATGGAAGAAAAAAACGTGATGCACTGACTCTAAATAAGATGGGACAAGGGCAGTAAGATGATGAATGGGTTACAAATAAGTGAAACCCTGAACTAAGAACTAAGCATCGTTATATCAGACACGTCGCAGAGGTTTTTAGAGAAAGTGATTCTACATTACAATGACACAACCATAAAATTATACGAGGCCACGGCAGACCACGAAGGAGATGGCGAGATGACCTGGAAGGTGAAGAATTGTTCTTCAAGAATTAGAAAGAAGAAACAAACAATCGTGACCTTTGGAAGAAATGGAGGGAAGCCTTTATGCGGCGGCGGGACATTACAGGTTATTAATAAATGATAATAATAAACGATTCAAGAGACAAAGCAATAGTCTCTAGATAGTGGGTGCCTGAAGATGGACGACGTCGCCGACCTAGGAAGAAATGGAGAGAGGAATTAATAGCTAGAAGCCGATGAAGCAAGGACTGAATTGAGTAGGCGTGAAAAAAAAATCCTGGAAGGATTTGTGGGAGGGTTTGGCCCAGCAGTTAGCCCGGCTAATAGATATTATAATATGTCCATACTAAACTACTACTTAGATGTGACTATTTATTTGTTATAGCAGACGACATTAACGTTCACAACCGACAAGATCCCAACAGGCTCGTACTAAGCAATATCCTAAGGTTAACCAAATATAATAAAATCAGCGTCACAATGTACGTGCTACAAACTGCTACTGTAGCGACATCTGTGTCGCCAAATAGGAACTAAAAGGCAAAAATCTTTTAACGCAGTGACGATGAAGCGGATGAACTTATACTACTGTCCGGAATCAACTATTGGGGTAATTGCCCGGACCAGACTCAACACCCGTCAGTTCAGAGGATCCCTTTCCCCCTGTTCCCTTTTCTGTACACCTATAAACTACTAATTCAACACATAGCTGCATAAATTCAAGACTGTATCTTATAAATCGCGGGCTACAATGTTCTAGCGTTCTAGCGGCGACCACAACGTCTTGTAAATAGTTTATTAAGCAGAGTATACACGTTGAACTCAGACTATCTGATGCCTGTGAACCGAAGTTGAGTGAAAGATTGGTTAGCTGGAACGTGCCTTATTTGAAAAACTTTGGTTTGAAATTTTGTTGAGAAGAGTTGATAATAATAATAATGTTTTAATAATAATAATGTTTATTTCTTAAAATAGGAACAATTGCACTGTATACATAGTAGAGTATTTGTTTATATTAACATTAGCACAATATTATTGACTCTATCCCTTAAACTAGGCCTAGCCTGTATCCTAAGAGATAGGGTTCAACCAAATAGATACAACATCTAAATAAGACATTTTATTGCAAGTAAAACAGTGTCGGTGTCACAAGCAAAAATTAAAATTACTGAAGTAGATGTGTGTGTGTGTATGTATGTGTGTATGTTGTGTTTGTGTATGTGGCTTTTAGCATAATAGCATAATCAGCCTTTCAATGTTCCCACTGCTGGGACTCAGGCCGTGCTGTGGCTTTTACAATTATTTATTTATGATGGTTGTGAGGAGAGGATTTTTCATTGTATACTAGAAAAGGAAGAAGAAAGAGGCTGTGACCCTGGAACTCAAAAAGGTAACTGACGAAATACTGGTTGGTTTTATTTTCAGTAAAAATTCTGATGCTTCCACTCGCTCCATCCAGGCCTTATTTGATGATATCTCAGTCCAAAAAAGGCTATTGCACTTAGTCACGTATTACTATGGACTAAGATTTGGGATGAAGTGTCGTGCTAATGAAAATGGAACTAATGTGTATTATTAGTTCCATGTGGGATGCGGATGCGAGAATAACTGCATTAGTCTTCCCGAAAATCGTGCCGTTGATATTTTTATTTTGAATTAGATATTCCTAGACTTCACACACCACGAATGCACAGAGCCGTTTTAACTTTGTGCCCCAGTTAAATATAGCCGCATCGGTAGACATGGCTCGTTCGCGTGGCTTGCAAGTCACACCGTTGCACGAGTTCAATCTCCTGTTCCTCTGCACTCTATTTGCTCTCAACACTGCCTTGGATTTTTTTTTTTTTTGAGGTAAGAAATCATGAAGTGGCTTCTTCTGCCCTAGACTGGAGTGCGAAGGCTTATAAGACTTTTACTGGCTAAAACTCATCCAAGTCCTTCAGTTTCAATTTTTTTTATTGATATAAACTAATGCTTGACAGCGATCCCACCTGATGGTAAGCAGTGATGCAATCTTTGATGGTGCACTAATTTAAGTTTGCGTTCTAGGACCATGGTAACTACAGGACAAGAGCTTTAGCCCTGTTGGGAGTTCTATACAGTTTCGCTGAGAAAAATGTGGCGTGCCCAGCGTTTAGTTGAGACAGTCGCTGTCTTCCATGAGATCCTATCGGAAAATACTGTGTTCGTGGATGAATGGAAGACGATCAGGTCAGCTTTGTAAACACATTTATTGTACGTACAGCTAAGGAGTGGAATTCCCTGCCGGAGTCTGTGTTTCCTGATAGCTACAACCTAGGGGACTTTAAGTCAAGAGTGAATAGGTTACTTCTAGGTAAACGTGCTCTATCGTCGACCTCATCATCGCTTTCCATCAGGTGAGATAGTGCTCAAACACGAGTGTGAAAGTGTGTGGATTTTCTGTATCTTCTTTAAGTAATGTAATATATAATGTAATATATATAATGTCCGTAAGTGAAACAAATGGACTTACGGGGATGCAACTCGACATACATTTTCACTGTTTTTCATAAAACCGCTCTTACACGATTATGACGTTAGTACACATTTTGTGTTACATATTTTGGAAACACAGTTTCTTGTGGATATTATGTAAGCTTCTATAGAAATCAATTTATAAATTTGTGTAAAACTAATCCAGTAAAGACCTCCGGAAATCTGCTATTTTGCATGTAATTTGACACTTCATAATTTACTCAAAAATAAAATAATGTCAATATTTTTTCAAAAACTTTTAAGGGTTTAAAAAAACACGTATTTCCTAGAAAAAGTTATGTAAAATATTCGAGTAAATTACGGAATCACCGAATGCTAACAGAGTTTTCAGGCGTTATCTCTCTTTTTTCGCGTGCATTTCCGTCAAACATCGCGTTAGATGAAGTAACAAGCTTTTAAACAATGTTCGATGTTGACGATAGGCGAGTGAAAAATAACCCTCTTAAATGGCTACTGCAAGAACTAAGACAAAGTACAACTTTAGTAGGAACTGTATGTGTGCAGTGTGCACTGCAGTTATAATCCTAAGCCAAAATATGAAACATTTCTTGAGCTAAACTGAGATTTATCTAGAATTTACTAGCTTTTGCTAGCTTCATAATATTTTCTGTGCTAACGCGAACAGATATTCTTTATTACCACTAAAATTGGCTATTATTATGGACTGGCTCTCACAGTTTGCGTGGAATGGGTAGCTACTTGTGCTACTTTGTCTAGTTTAGTACCTAAATCAAGAACGGTACTAGTGGTTTTAATCTAGTTTTAGGGTGCGTTTCTTATGGAGCTGAGCGGAGTAGAGAGGGGCGGACCGCGAATTGACCTATCACATAGTCCTTCACCGTTTTGAGAGCAGTGGTGATGAAATAAATTACACAAAGTAATGCTCCTGGTTGGGTTTGAACCCGCGACCTACAGCTCGTAATTCGAGGCCGTTACCACTCGGCCACCACTGCTCTTAACAACCAACCACAGTGCTCGAAATCTCTACTAATACTATAAGTGGAGCGCAGTGGTGCTGAGTGAACTTTCAAATAAAACCAATGTACACGCGGCCTCGAGTCAATGTACAAAACGGAATCGAGTGCCAAGCGGAGAGCACGAAGCGGAGGGTAGCTAACACTGACCACTTTTCATTGCTTTTCTCCGCTCCACTCCGCCCAGCTCCGCTTAAGTGAAAACACAACCTTAGTGTCATCACACTTAGGCGTATAGGCCTTTGAACATTTGACCGCTGCGCTCGGATAGAGCCCGGCTGACCTTTAAATGCATTTTCTTTGCGAAATATTGATTGATTTACATAATGCTATGTACATTCTGAAGAAAGCTTAACCAGATTTTTTTTTTGTGTAAACATATTTCTAAAGATCATAGCCATTTGAAAGGAGTAGGGAAAACAAACGAAAAAATATCATGTTGTTAATTTTTTTTTTTGACGGAAGTATTAGACTTACGAAAAAATCATATGTTGATAATGTTGTACATGAATCGATAATAAACATATATTTTTTTCAAACCTATTGACATAGCCGTTACCGAGGATCTAGTAGGCTTCAGAAAGTCACTACCATTTTTTTTCTATTCTTGATAGATTCGCACTTGACCGCTATCTTACCTGATGGAAAGCGACGATGCAGTCGACGATAGAACGCGCTTACCTAGAAGTAACCATTCACTCTTGACTTAAAGATTCCCGGCTTGTAGCCATCAGGACACACAGATTCCGGCAAGGAATTCCACTCCTTAGCTGTACGTACAATGAATGTGTTCCCAATACGTTTTGTGCGTATAGGTGGGATATCCACCATGTACCGGTTTTTTCACTGTTTTATAGCACTGCTCGAGTATTAGGCCCTTAACATTATAGAGGCGAATGATTGTATGTATATGCAAATTTGTTACTCTTTGACGCTCAAATGGTTGAATGGATTTGTATGTTTGAAACACTAGTAAACTATGTTCTAAAATAGCATATAGGATATTTTATACCGAGGGTATGTTCCATTACGAAGATTCCCGACTTGCACGGGGACGGAGCCACTGGCAGAAGCTAGATAAAAATACACTCTTGATAGATAATGTGCGTAATCAGGCTTAGACAAAAAGGGACCTAATTTAAAAAAGAGGTTTTTTAACATTGAACCTTATTTTTGAATCGAATGGTTTCAGATTCCAATACCCTCTTTTTGAATTAAATCCCTTTATGATTAAGCAGGTATTTATGTACTATACATATATTATTTACATTCTACACAGTAATCTGCTGACCCGATTCCTATTAAGCGAATTAATTACTTTTTAATTAAAAACGTTATTTGGGTTGATTAGAATAACGATTTTATCTTTAAAATAAAAAAGGAGGTACAGAAGGATTTTTTGTTTAAATAATCAAAACGCCGACAAAAATTTTCACCATGGTACATGTTTGTGCGTTGATGCCTAAGACACGATGTACGTAATATACTAGCTTCTGCAGCGGTTTCACCCGCGTGAAAATAGGTTTCTCTTTCCGCGTAAAACTACTAAACATGATCCAAAACTTGACCCCGGTTTGATTATTTCTGCGCCCCTCCAGGAACGGCGTTGTGTGCTCGGACACCGCTGGCACTACGCTAGTAATGCTACTGCAATTTACTAAAATAAAACAATTGTTAATCCCCTAGTAATAATTGTCGCAACTCCATACATTCCAATACATAAAATAGCACCGCAGTCGGCTCCACTCAATACAAATCTAATAATAGCCCTGAATGTCTTTATCATGTGACATCACGCTACGGTCATATTTGCCAATATTTATAGACAGAGCTGTCTAAGGCCACGGCCAGAGTGAGAAGCTTACGCGGGTCCTGAAGCAGACGTGAAATATTAAAGTCAAGAAATCGCCATTTGCGAGCTTCGTTGTTGTAGGCTGTTGGTCCTAACCATTTGTAAATCTGAAACAGTCGCTACGGGTAGTTTGGGGTTTTTTTTTTCGGTATTAAAATCATCTTATGACATCCCCCGCTCTTGGGCGGAGCGGGAAATAGTGTCAGACTTTTACTGATTTAAAACCCACTTCTGTTCCTTCGTTGCCTTACGTACCAGGGCCGAATATTCCTTTTTGAATCAGAACCTTGGCCCCAGTAAGATTCGACCCTGCTAGGCTCCTATAGTTGCTGACATCTCCTCGAGGCGCGCGTAGAACAGTAAGCGTCCTCGACGACTTGGGCTCGGTCCGGACGGTTACCGGACGGTCGGACGGCGAGCTACGGGTGGTCTGAGGTCAGAAAATCTATCACCAGACTGTGCCGAGTTCCCCTAGAGACAAGATTATTGTCGTTCCATATAAAGTATTAATTGATATTCAGCTGCATCCCTTTAGATTGGAAACCAATCAACCAAGATGATACCAAGATGTAGTTGGAGATAGTCGAACTAGATTTAATGCGTCTAAACTAAATTGAATACAGCATACAATGCGCCTTGCAGCAGCGACCCTGCTTGCTAGCGATCGTCTACTGTTTTACTATGAAGAAAAACATGTACCAGAAGTTGGAGTACCTAGGGTAGAAATAGAGACACCCTGTCTTCAAGCCATTAAGTCATTATCTAACAAAATTACATTTTGAGTAAATACAGCGTTGAACTGAATAGAAATCAAAGCAATTTAAAAGTAATTTTATTTTTTTATCTCGGAATCTATTGATAGTAGAAAAATACTGCTTAGACAGATTGATTCCAGCCATGAGCATAAAAACTGTTGTTGGAACACATTCATTGTGCGTACAGCTAAGGAGTAGAATTCCCTGCAAGTGTCTATCTTTCCTGTTATTTACAAACTATAGTGATCTTTGAGTCAAGAGTGAATAAGTTATTTTTATTCCATCGCAGATCACATCATCGCTTAGTATCAGGTGAGATAGAAGTCAAACGCAAGCCTATTAATAATAACAAAAAGATACAGAATTTCTGGCTGATTACCATGGCATTTAAGAGAGCCGTCCCCACTCGCCTATCGTCAACGTCAAGCATAGTTTAAAAGCTTTTTGCTTCATCTAACGCTATCCAACGCGATGTTTGATGAAGAGGCAAGGCGAAAAAAGAGATAACGGTTTAATGCTCTGGCCTTCGGTAATTCCGTAATTTACTCGAATATTTCACAAAACTCTAATTCTTTTTCAAATATCTGTTATTTATTTATTTTGCACACCTAACCCAGTGTTGTCTTTTTTAACCCAATAGTTGACTGGTAGAGAATGCCTTGTGGCATTAAGTCCGCCTTTGTACCACCACTGTACATGAAGATTAAATAAATAAAACTTGTTCCAGGAAATATGTTTTTTTTAATCCACCACACCTCTACCGTATGCTCCACAGTATCCTCCGGGCGGTCCAAAGAATGTTGACATACGGGCATTTCTTCCGCAGGAACCTCCCGAACTTACCATGTCCGGTGAGGATCTGCGTCATGGCGAAACTGAGGATGCCGTGACGACTTTCCAGTCAATCTTACAGCCCTATGGCTGTAATAATAATAATGATAATTTTTTATGGCGTACCCAGCCTGCTACAGCTACACCAGCTTGCAATGTACTTGGCCACCTAATCGCGTCCGCTCCCGCTCAAGCCTCTGTGCTTTCTCTCTGACCACGGTCTAAACCGTTTACAACACAGTCTATTTGAAGTCGCAGTCGATACTTAAATCAGTTTTGTTTGTCGATTTCAATGAAGCGATAATTTTGTCATGAGTATTGATGAAACAAATTTGTTTAAGTGTTTTTGATAATTGAAGGTCTTTTTGAAGGTCAGGGTAGCTATGGCCTTGGAATGCAAAAGGCAACTGGTAGGTTTTAGTCAGTAAGTCTGATACACCCTTTCGCTACACACAGAGCGGAAGAGAGACATTAGCAGCGCACTAGCATCTGACGTTTTATAAATGCCCAGGTGAAATAAAAATATTTTGATTTGCTTTGACAATCCAAAAAAATAATCACCTCATTACTATTTTCTTAGGTACTACAATAGGGAATATGCATGTAATTAAGGATATTTTTTTTTTAATTAACTTTATTAGTTCAGAATTAAGGTACCGTCAATATTTTAGATTTTAATTTTGATTCGAGCGAAAATTGAATGTTTAAAACGTTGCAAAGTAACTGTGGAAAATTCAAATTATTGGAACATGATGCTATTGATCAGATCAAATATGTCAAATCACGTCAAAATCTATGACAACAAACGTCATATCACCGAGTGCGATTAGTTCTAGTGTAATTTACCAAGTGGAGAGGATTTGGTAGTTTGTTTACATAGACTTTGACGTAACACCAAGCGCGCCAAAATGGCGTGCGTTTACACTGCCCGTGTCGATTGGTCATATTTTTTTAAGAGTAAGTAAAAGTATTTAAACTTTTAATTTTTTTTTTTTACTAAGCAATAGAGTTTATTAACACAGTAATATAATTCTACATTTATATATATACAAAATTATATACAAAAACACTTAACTAATTAAAACTATGTATATACATTAACGGCTACTCCTAACTAAAATGTGGTGTCATAAAACTCCTCCGCATCGCTGTCGACTGGAAGTGTGCCCAAAAGGCTGGCGGCATTGCCACGTTGTATGGCAATGCTTAATCTCTGACCAAGGTAAAAGCCAGCCCTTGGGTCACGCGAAGTGTCAACTAAGCGTTTGGATAGTTCTTTAAAAAGGGTATGAGCACTCGGACCCCACGGCCCTTTAATTACTTTTTTGACATTGTATATTTTGTTACTATTCAATAACGATGTGAACTATCGAAAAAAACTATAAAAAATACTGGCATAAATATTTCCTATTGATAAACATCAAAATAACAACAGTAAACAGAAATTACATCAATGTTAATTTATCAGGAAACAATAGCAGGGCTTATGTAGGTTATAGCCTAGTTAAGCACCTCCTATGGAGGTGTTGCTAAAATAATTGGCTCAGCCTAAAAGCGGGCGCGCCTTTGTTGATCAACAGGTCTTAAGGCCAGGTTCTACTTGTTTTGAACTTTTTTAAACCTCTGGTATTCCACAAATAAAAAAAAATTAATAAAATTCCAGACCATATGACCAACCATCATCATCATCATCTTCCTGCCCTTGTCCCATCTTATTTGGGGTCGGCGCAACACGTTTTTTTCTTCCATTATATCCGTCAACCGTTATACTATCATACCATATGACCAACCGCCGGGCAAAAATCAAAACATGATAAAGATTAGTTCGCTTGATAAAAAAAATCGCGAATCTGACCCTAACTTACAATTTCAAACGTGAAAGTCTAAGAGATTACGTCACGGAAAAAATTGAAAGTTACAAAAAATAATGAATCTTGTTTTTTAAAAGGGTCTCGCAAAAACAAAAATCTTGAATAGTTATTGTTTTTTTTTTTATATATATAAAAAAATAAAACCCCTGTTACGGGGCCGCAAAAATGACTTAGTCGCTGGCGGAGTTCATACGAAATACTCAGTAACTACAACCGGCCCTTAATATAAGGTTCTTTCATCAACTAATTAATGTTGGGTTAGGTAGGTGACAAGCGTTATACAGGTTTGCTTTTTATTAATGACAGGCTCGCGCTTCACCAGTGGGTATCTCTCATGATGGAATACGACGAGTCGACGGAGCACGCTTGCCTAGAAGTAACCTATTCACTCTTGAATAAAGACGTCTAGGTTATTGCTATCAGGAAACACAAACTCCAGCAGGGAATTCCACTTCTTAGCTGTACGCATAATGAATATGTTCCATCGTCTGTGTGTGATGTCCACCATGGCGCCACCGATGGCGGAACGCCCTACGTGTAGTGACGGAACGGACTTTAATTTTCCAATTAAATTGCACACTCGCAGAAATAAAAACGATAAAATGATAGAAGACCGGTGTAGAAGTTTGATTTTTTCACAGCTTCTAGGGACCTCAGACCTGAATATATGGTTTTAATTTCAACTCGATACCTCCACGTGTTTCTGAGATAAAGGGTCTTGATAGACATACAGACGGACAAAGAGATACTATAAGGTTCCGTTTTTTTCCTTTTGAGGTACGTAACTGTATTTTTCTTTTCATAATTGGAAGAAAATTATAATGTACCCTCTTCTAAAAATTGGTTCAGACAAGTCCCCTAGGAAAGCTCATAGCCAATTTTGTTTTGACAGAAAACAATTTTCCCGAGTTTTATGCCCACTCGGCCTATTTTTTAACCCAGAGGCATTTGAAGCAATGATAAATTTGATATTCGTAGGCTTGACATACCTACGTACAAATATTATTTATCTACATATATAAAAAGAGAAACTGTCTGACTGATATATCAACGCGCAGCCGAAATGACTGGTACTAGAAGCGTAAAATTTTGCACAAGGTTTCCTTATATGACGTAAACGAGCACTAAGAGAGGATTTTCCAAAATTTATCTCCTATGGGGATAACACGGTAATTCAAAGTATCACGCGGGCGAAGCCGCTGGTAGAAACTAGTATATATCTACACTAATATTAAAAAGAGGAAAGCTTTGTTTGTTTGTTTGTAATGAATAGGCTCAAAAACTACTAGACCGATTTTCAAAATTCTTTCACCATTCAAAAGCTACATTATCCACAAATAACATAGGCTATATTTTATTTTGGAAAAAAATAGGGTTCCGTAAGATATCTGAGTTTTTCGGACACAAGGTGTAAAAAGTCAACCAGAAAAGTTACTTATTTTGCGAACGCTGCCTAAACTATAAAAGATAGAACCATAAAATGTTCTAATTAATTGTAGATCTTATAAATATCCACCAAAGTTTGTTAGGAGAAACCTACTTTCACGCGGGCGAAGCCGCTGGCAGAAACTAGTATATATATAAAAGAGGAAAATGACTGACTGACATATCAACGCACAGCCGAAACTACTGACATTAGGAGCATGAAATTTTGCACAAGCTTTCTTTTTATGACGTAGGTGAGCACTAAGAAAGGATTTTCCAAAATTCAAACCCTAAACGGATGAAGCGGGGGTCCAAAGTTTCTATGGAGAAACCTACATTCAAGCGAGTGAAACCGCGGGCAGAAGCTAGTGTTACATAATTCTATGATCAATAAGGAAAGTGCTATTATTGAAATTTTCTTTGTAAATACAATTAATTAGTGTAGGATGATAATATAATTAATTTACCTATTAGTCTATACATAAAAGGCTACATTGTGATAATAAGATTATGTTACATCATTCAGATAAAATTAAGGTCAAAGGAAAAAAAATACAAAACTATTTCCAAGTAAATCTCGATAATTTTGTATAATTAGATTAATACGGACTTACCTCAGTTGTATTCATCTTATATTTTTACCTTAAATTGTATGTTTAATATCAATAATTTTTCTTAAGAAAATAATAAATAATAATAATTCTATTTCAAATATCTGTTATTTACTTATTGTGTACACCTACCACAGTGTTGTTTTTTTTTAACCCAATGGTTGACTGGTAGAGAATGCCTTGTGGTGTTATGTCCGCCTATATACCACCACTGTACATGAAGTTTAAATAAATAAATAAAAAATATTTATGTGTACATAAATTATTTAGATGTTCACTAGTTACGAGTATATAAAACCTAACTTTGTACATCATCATCATCATCATCATTTCAGCCGAAAGACGTCCACTGTTGGACATAGGCCTCCCCCAAATGCCGCCACAATGACCGGTCCTGTGCGTCTCGCATCCATCGGATTCCCGCGACCCTCACCAGGTCATCGGTCCACCTTGTGGGAGGCCTTCCAACGCTGCGTCTTCCGGTACGCGGTCACCATTCCAGAACCTTTCGTCCCCATCGACCATCTGCTCTGTGAGCAATGTGCCCTGCCCACTACCACTTAAGTTTGGCGATTCTTCGGGCTAACTTTGTACATAATTATGTAAATACAAAAACAAATACACTGAAACTGTTATTTGGGCACGCCGGAAAAACGCCTGCCCAGAATACTGGTAGCATGGCCACTTTGAATGGCAATACTAATTCTTTGGGCAAACTACGTAGTGTCAATCAGTTGGCGAAAAATATTATATTTGTAATTTAAATTTCAATTTAATTGGTTTTAGTTCAAGTGACATAAACAAATTGAAACGGAACTCTTGCTTGGAATTTTGTTGGCCATATTTAATTCCGGTATAAAAAAATAATAACCTAGTAATTATTTTGTGTGTTTTTTTTTTAAGTTGGGAAATCATCCAATGACATCTTCTGCCCTTTCGTGTCAAACTTTTACTGACTAAAACCCACTCCTGTTTCTTCTTTGCCCTCGTTCCAGGGCCCCGGGGTTCTCTTTCGCATCACCCAGTAGGCTTCGACCCTGCTGGGCCCCTACGGTTGCTGACATCTTGAGGCGCGCGTGGAACACTACGCGGCGTCGACGACTTGGGCTCGGACGGCAAGCTACCCAATGCTTGCCGTCCACAAGCCCGCGCTTACGGTGGCCGGAAATCGGGATCGGATTCCCGGTGGCTAGGGCGTGAGGGCCATTGCCTTAATAATTTTGTGATGTAACTACAAATTTACAGTTTTCAGACCTTTTTCTTTACTTATGCTATGAGACCTTGCTTCTTGCCAAATTTCAGGATTCTAGGTCAACGGGAAGTACCTTATAGTTTTTCATTTCCTTGCAAGCGTCAAAATATGCGCCATAAACAGAGCGTAAACGGTCTTTATCTTTAGATTGTATTGACTTAGAAGTTTATTTTTTAATTCTAATCAGGAGTAAAACCTGAGTATTAGATATTAATTTCAGCTTAATAAAAATCGGAACCCGGGGCCCTGGGACGACGGAACCCGGGGCCCTGGGACGAAGGCAACGAAGGAACAGGAGTGGGTTTTTAGTCAGTAAGAGTCTGACACTATCTCCCGCTCTGCCCAAGAGCGGGGATGTCATTAGGATGATTTTCCCATCCAATAAAATAAAAATATTTTATTTCAGACAAAAACAGTTTATAAAAGTAACAAGAAATTAACTTATAACTAATGTTAGTAATATTCCAAAACTGAACTATAAATTTTAGAAACACTAAAATAATATTTACCTACCTAATAATACCTTCACGCGTTCATGAGGATATTGACCGATGGACATGAAACTGATCCTATATGGGTTCCGTTTTTGCCGACTGAGGTACGAAACCCAAAAAAAAAAACTAATTAACTTAGTTTGTAAAAACTTACCGTTTTGGACAATCACAATATGTGAATCTGAAACAAAAAGAAAAATGACGTCAATTTTATTTATAATATTAAAGAGCCATGACAACTAGTTAATTCTATTAAACTAAACTTAATAGAAGGCTATTTCATCATGGAAGAAAAGCCATTAAATCAAAAGAAAATATATCCAATAGTGCGAGCGGAGTTCCCTCCAGATTACACAGAAAATAACTGAAAATTCCACGAACGCAATTTTGAGTTTTCTACTAAGTTATAAAGCTCAATGAATGGGATGCGTCTCATATCATATAAAGTTATTTGATATATTTTCATTTTAATAATATTCACAAAATATTACTAAACGTGAGATATTCCATCAGTTGATATAAATTCTTTACATATAAAATTTATGTACTGTAAAACTTATTTCGTATATCATTATTGGATATAAAGTTTATTTCATCGAAAATCATCAGGTCTATTGTTTAAAATATATATTTGTTGCAACTGTATCGTTTAACACAGTGTTAGTATTACAAAATGGCGCAGCGTATTAAAAAACGTTACTGTAGTAATGTAATAATGTGGCTGCGGAGCCTCGCGGCTGTATTAGGTCAGTTTAGAATAGTGGTCATTAGAACACGATGGCGAGCAAACGAAATGATCATGTGGGTTATATAGGTATTAAAGCGTGAAGGCGAGCGAGCGAAGCGCGCGTGCCGCGGCAGCGGCCGCCGAGCGCCAGATCTCCTTTTATTGTTAGTGAATCATTTGGGTTAGGTTAAGTTAAAAATTGCCTGGATTAGGTCAAGTAAGAATAGTAACCATTAGAACGCGATGGCGAGCGAACGAAGCGATCATGTGGATAAGGTTAGGTTAGGACCGTGACCATTTAAGATCCCCTTCTAATATTAGTGAATCATTTAGATTAGGTTAAGTTAAAAAAAGGCCATGATTTATAAAAACCTTTCGTTCTTACATATTAGATTAAATAAGGTTTATGTCTTTTGAGTGGCATATCTAAAGATATTATGATCCATGTATGTTATGTTTATAAAAAATAGTTATTTGAAAATTATATCAATCGTTTGTTATATTAACTGATCGTTATATCAAATAAAATTAAAGATACAGTGGTTATATTTTGTAAATATTATCGATTTTGTAATGTTACCATAAATTACTGACCCCAATGAATGTTGGGCACGCCACAATTATGGCGGTAAGTCCCCTCTTTGAGGCGTGGTTGGAAAGACCTCATGGCGTCCTCACATTCCGCATGACGCAGGTCCTCACCGGACACGGTAAGTTCGGGAGGTTCCTGCACCGGATTCGTGCGGAAACGACGCCCGGGTGTCGCCACTGTGTGGCCCACCCGGAGGACACGGTGGAGCACACGGTGGAGGTGTGCCCCGCTTGGGCAGAGCAACGCCGTGACCTCGTGAGGGCAATCGGCGGCGGTGATCTCTCGCGCCGGGCCTTGGTTCAGGCCATGCTCCGGAGCGAGGAGGAGTGGCAGGCGGTCGCCTCTTTCTGCGAAGCAGTAATGCTAGCTAAGGAGGCGGCCGACCGCGTGAGGCAACGGTCCTTACGCTCCAACCGCCGCCGGGATTCCGATCCCGATTTCCGGCCACCGTAGGCGCGGGCTTGCAGACGGCGAGCAATGGGTGGCTCGCCGTCTGACCGTCCGGTAACCGTCCGGACCAAGCTCAAGTCGTCGACGGCGCGTTTTGTTCCACGCGCGCCTCAAGGAGATGTCAGCAAATCGTAGGGGCCCAGCAGGGTCGAAGCCTACTGGGGCCACGGGTAGTGTGAAAGCGGAACCCGGGGCCCTGGGACGAAGGCAACGAAGGAACAGGAGTGGGTTTTTAGTCAGTAAGAGTCTGACACTATCTCCCGCTCCGCCCAAGAGCGGGGATGTCATTAGGATGATTTTCCGACCCAATAAAAAAAAAAAAAATAAAAAAAAATAAAAAAAAAAAACCCCAATGAATGTGGTATACGAGTATATGTTTCAAGGATAATAAAAAAAAAAACCTGACTTCAAAAGAGTTCAATGAAATGAATGCATGATGATGATTTGAATGGGTGATGCGAGAGAGATCCCCGGGGCCCTGGAAAAAAATGGCAGAGAAGGAACAGGAGTAGGTTTTTAGTCAGTAAAAGTCTGACACTATCATGTGATGATGTCATTAGATGATTTTCCCACCCGAAAAAAAAAGGATTCAATGAAAACAAAGATCATTTCCGAACTTCAATTCCAAATATCGCTCTCTATCTATTAAACAATGGTTATGGAATGCAATGCAATGCAATGGAAATTGGTTTAATGATTTCCATTTATCACACACACAGTTTTGTATTATACATCTTATATTTGTATTATTTTGTATTATACAAACATTCGGTTATTCATTCTCACTTTCACCAACCCATAACTTATTAGCGGCGGAACAATTTTGATAAAACATATTTTCGCTAGAAAACCTGCTCTCAAATAAAAGAAAACATATCCAAATCGTGCCACAGAGAGTCAGGCACACATACATAGTCAATTTTGCGTCACGGGGTTAAAATAAAATACAATCAGAGTATCAACTTCGTACATACTCGTAATATCGTCGGGGATAGTGCAAATCCGCGAAACTAGCATTGGATAATTCCGCGTATTTGACAAATGTAGCCAATTAAAGTTTTCGCGGGCAAATCCCGCAAAATCTTATAGGCTGCCGCCACCTTGACACGAGTTTATTTTTATGTAAATAATTAAAGCCCTACGACAATTACGCGGATATGCTTTGACCATAAACTTATAACATTGGAACTTAAGAGGAAGGTACGCGGTTTTGAATTTAAACAAATATTATTATTTTAACAACAATATTATTTAATGTTGAAAATAAAACTATTGCCTCTTACAAAAGTAAGATAAAATTAATGTAACAAAACCAACATAAAATTTTTCTCTAAAATCTCTTTGAATTATACTCTTATAAACTAAATTACTCTTAAAAACATCTCTTTGAATTATTCTTATAAACATTGATAGTACTAAGGTGTCAACACTAGTTTAATTAAATCTTATATTTATTCAGACGATGATCACTTCATCTTATCACTGCTGACTTACAAGCTGTGAAATTGTGTCCATTTTTGCAAGCTAGTGCACTGTATTTTAAAACAAAGCTCATGGTTCATAATTTCACAATTTACAATCTGGGCACTAATAATGTAAAGTGTTATTGGTTTGATGAGACCACTACTGATTTTAAAAGCATCAACTTACACTTCTTTTTATATTGATTATTTAAAGAAAATTATAGAAGACTGCCCAAAAGATGTCGTTATTTTTAGTGATGGATGCACATAACAAAATAGAAATGTTGTGGTTTCTAACGCTCTCCTGCTACTGGCGCTGGAAAAAATGATTGTAATTACACAAAAATTTCTAGAAAAGGGTCATACTCAGAAAGAGGTTGATTCTGTTCACTCTATAATTGAACGAACATTAAAAAATCGTGAAATATTTTTGCCTAGTCAATACTCTTCGATTACCAAAGAAGCTAGACTAAATCCATCTCCATATGAGGTAGCAACAGTGGACCACACATTTTTTAAAGATTACAGTATTAAAAATAACTTTATTTATGATACAATTCGCCCTGGGAGAGGGATTGGTGCAAAATGTATGGTTGATATCAGAGTACTAAAATACAATCCCAATGGTAGAATTGAATACAAACTTAACTACGATGACGAGTTTCAACTATTACCACAAAGGCCAAAAAGAAATGAGTTTTTCATTCATTCCACCACAGCTCTTTACTGATAGATTGCCAATATCCAAATCAAAGTACGAACATTATCAACAATTAAACCAAATTGTTCATTTATAAGATGTGAACGAATTAGGTATTTCTGTATGGCAGGTTGTCATAGAATTCATGGCAATCTGAAGGTATAACACTTTTTAATTGTTATCCCTTTTCTAGAAATTTTTGTGTAATTACAATCATTTTTTCCATCGCCAGTAGCAGGAGAGCGTTAGAAACCACAACATTTCTATTTTGTGATATGCATCCATCACTAAAAATAACGACATCTTTTGGGCAGTCTTCTATAATTTTCTTTAAATAATCAATGTAAAAAGAAGTGTAAGTTGATGCTTTTAAAATCAGTAGTGGTCTCATCAAACCAATAACACTTTACATTATTAGTGCCCAGATTGTAAATTGTGAAATTATGAACCATGAGCTTTGTTTTAAAATACAGTGCACTAGCTTGCAAAAATGGACACAATTTCACAGCTTGTAAGTCAGCAGTGATAAAATGAAGTGATCATCGTCTGAATAAATATAAGATTTAATTAAACTAGTGTTGACACCTTGTTACTATCAATGTTTATAAGAATAATTCAAAGAGATGTTTTTTAAGAGTAATTTAGTATATAAGAGTATAATTCAAAGAGATTTTAGAGAAAAAGTTTATGTTGGTTTTGTTACATTAATTTTATCTTACTTTTGTAAGAGGCAATAGTTTTATTTTCAACATTAAATAATATTGTTGTTAAAATAATAATATTTGTTTAAATTCAAAACCGCGTACCTTCCTCTTAAGTTCCAATGTTATAAGTTTATGGTCAAAGCATATCCGCGTAATTGTCGTAGGGCTTTAATTATTTACATAAATTGATATATTTTTCTAACAAGAGATAGAACACATTAATAATTACTTTCTATGTAAAAATTAGCTTAAAATTCATTGAATTAATAAAGTTATTAAGTTTTAACCTTCCCCTGTAAAATTGGATCTATTGCAGATACGCGGCCTTTACGTATGGTAGATTCGCGGATTTACACTATCTCCGACGATATGTAACCCTTCATAATCTATATATATGACGGCGTTTACGTCAAACGTCAGGTTGAAGACTCTCAATGTCAACCTAGCGAAGCGTCATTGTCGATGGTAGTGCGGGCGGCCATCTTGGGCACTTTTTGAACGAGAGCCGACCGTGCACCACGTTTGTGACGAATCGCTCTGAATCTTCGATATCTTGCGATTTCAAAAATTATTTAAGTTTATTACGTGTAGTAGTCATCGTTAATTATCTAATTATATTGTGATTCCTGTGAGAACTGATTAAAATACGTGGATTTTGATTTGAAGCTATATTTTATTCCAGCGAGCATCCAAATGACAGGATGATTTCCCACCTTAAAAAAAAAAGGTCATCCTGCCCCTTCATATATATAAAGAGAAACTGACTGACACACACATCAATACGCACAATTGACACACACATCAATACGCACATATCAACGCACTACCGAAACTACTTAGACAAGGAAAATGAAAATTTGCACAAGGCTTTCTTTTATGATGTATGTAGGTGCATTAAGAATTTTTTCGTTTGTAAACAAAATCTCATTCTGTGTACCAATGTTCTTGAAAGTTAGCACAAATAATACCCTAAATAAATAATAAATGTTGTCACTGTTTATTTTCAGAACTATACCCAATAGAATATGTTAGCATAAGCAGACTTTCAATGTTTCCACTGCTGGGACTCAGGCCTCCTCTCTAGTAGAGGGAATGGGCAGTAATCCACCACGCGGGCCCAGTGCAGGTTCCTGAATGTCACATGTCTTCGAATTTTTGTTTCTAAGAAATGCCGGTTTCCTCACGATGTTTTCCTTAACCGTTTTGAGAGCAGTGGTGATGAAATAAATTACACAAAGTAATGCGCCTGGCTGGATTTGAACCCGCGAACTTCAGCTGGTAACTCGGGGCCGTTACCACTAGGCCTACCATAGAATATGTTGCGAGGTTTTAAAGATTGTTCGGAAGATTCTTATTTCTTATGTTAATAAACTTGAAACTTGGCACAAATTCTAATTAAAATGAATAATAAAGACTGTCATAATTAGTTTTTCAAAACTACCTTATGTTAAATTTTTTATGAAAACTTTATCAAGAACGAAGTCGCTAGTAATGTGCTAGGTCATATCAAATGGCGTTTAGTCCAAACTATATTACTCATTTTTCATTAGAAATTATAATTTAAACACAGGGACTGTTGACAGGGATTATTTTTGGATTATGACTGCATCTATTTCCATACGCAAATAGGCGTCGACCGTCCAATTTAATGTGTCATCATGTCGCAGTGTTGAAATATGAAAATTAAGGAATTACTTCATTTGTTTCAACACACCGTATTTTTAACAGAAGATTAAGTATTTTAATAGCAATGAGATTTGACTGTGCTTTGGATGACAGATTTGAAAGATTTCGGTATTTTCAAATTTATTTCACGGCACACGGTTTGCGCATTGGTTGAGTGATTGGCTGCTACACTGCTTATCGCAGATTCGATTCCCGCATAGAACAAATATTTGAATGGCCTACAGACAGTTCCGGTTCTGCGTGTCTTGTGTATGGGCGTTATAGGACTAAGGAAGCAGAGAGTTTCTGAAAAGGAAATCAGTGGTCTTAGAACGCAAAGGGTAACTATAGGACACAGGTACTGCCGACAAACTGCTATGCAGTTTGGCAGATGTTATAAATGATTCTTGATATAACAAATATGTAAAATAATTTAAAAAAGGTGTGGTTTTAACCAGCAAATTCGGCTCGCCCTCACTCTAGAGCGAGAGAACTCATTGGATAAATTTCCACCTCAAAAAAACCTATGGTACAGGAGCAATGCCTAATATAAATAGTGTATCTGATTACTTACTAGCATTATTCAAAACATTTAAATTTTAATAAAAATCCTCATATACCACTAGCTTCTGCCTGCGGATTCACCCGCGTGAAAATAGGTTTCTCCATACAAACTTCCAACCCATGTTTTACCCCCATAAGGGTGGAGTTTCGTGAAATCCGTTCTTAGCGGATGTCTACACCCTATTAGGAAACTACCTGCCAAATTTTAAGTTTGTAGGTGTTATAGTTTCTGAGATTTCCTA
Source organism: Mythimna vitellina (assembly GCA_949316375.1). Classification (NCBI taxonomy): domain Eukaryota; kingdom Metazoa; phylum Arthropoda; class Insecta; order Lepidoptera; family Noctuidae; genus Mythimna; species Mythimna vitellina. The sequence continues at coordinate 19,656,081 of OX438702.1, read as the reverse complement.
ATTAACCAGTGAGTGGTATATCGCTTTTATATATATATATATAGATTAGCATCATCATCATCATCATCTTTTCAGCCGAAAGACGTCCACTGCTGGACATAGGCCTCCCCCAAGTGTCGCTACAATATACGGTCCTGTGCGTCTCGCGTCCATCGGACTCCCGCAACCGTTACCAAGTCATCGGTCCACCTTGTAGGAGGCCTTCCAACGCTACGTCTTCCGGTACGTGGTCGCCACTTCAGAACCTTTCGGCCCCAATGGCCATCTGTTCTACGAGCAATATGCCCTGCCCATTGCTACTTAAATTTGGAGATGGTTAGTTTGTAGGACTAAATAATAACAAGGAATTTTGTAGACATTTTTCCTTCTGTGTTGACTGGTTGCCACTCCAGAACCTTTCGGCCCCAAAGGCCATCTGTTCTACGAGTAATGTGCCCTGCCCATCGCCACTTAAGTTTGACGATTCTTCGTGCTATGTCGGCAACCTTCGTTCTCCTGCGAATATCTTCATTTATGATTCGATCACGCAAGGAAACTCCGAGAATAGTCCTTTCCATTGCCCTTCGGGTGACTTTAAGCCTTCTGATGAGGCCCATTGTGAGACATATTATGAAATGTTTTATGTTTTTTTTTTTTAAATTGATATAAACCAGTGCTTGACTGCGATCACACCTGATGGTAACCGGAGATGCAATAATTGATGGTCAGGCGCACTATTTTATTAAGAGCCTATTCACTCTAGCCTTGAAGACACCTAAATTATAGTTGAACGGGAAGACCGCAGCAGGCAAATTGTTCCAGTCCTTCGATGTACGTGGTATAAACGACGAAGCGAAACGCTTAGTCCAGACCGTTTGTCTTCTGTCATGAAATCTGATAAAAAATGAAGTCTTAATTTAATGTTCCATTAAAAATTTGACCTACAAACTAAGTTCGCATTTCCGTCGGGTCACATTTCATTTTATTTCGTTGGATAAACATGCACATGCGAGCAAGAAAAGTGACGCGCTTAATATTATTTTTAAATTCAAAACCACTGGCTGTAAAGACACGCTACATTGAAAGCGAGAATACGCAAAATGCTTCTTTTTTAGGGTTTCATACCCAAAAGTAAAATGGCGCCCTATTACTAAGACTCCGCTGTTCGTCAGTCTGTTACCAGGCTGTAACTCGTGAATCGTGATAGTTAAACGGTTGAAATCACAGATGATATATTTCTGTTGCCGCTGTTACAACAAATATTAAGAAACAGAATAAAATAAATATTTAAGAGGGCTCCCATACAACAAACAAGAATTTTGGTTGTTTTTAGGGTTCCGTACCTCAAAAGGAAAAACGGAACCCTTATAGGATCACTTTGTTGTCCGTCCGTCTGTCTGTCTGTCAAGACCTTTTATCTCAGGAACGTGTGGAGGTATAAGGCACACAGGCTTTTTCATCCTTTTCTGCATACCTCTAAAACTGCAGTTAAAACAGAAGGAAAAATAACTAACTAACCTAACCTAACCTTTAACATTAAAATAAGGTAATCCTTTCGCTCTGTCTTCTCACAGATCCATAAACTATCAAACAATATCGTCTTCCATTCATCAGCCAACTACTGCAATCCAGGGTTGGTCTCCATGAGGGCGTGTTATACAGTGTACAAAAAAAAATCTTTCTATCTGTCTAGATATCTAGTAATAATTTATTCTAATATGTATTCTAGTCAATAACAGTAAATAGTACCTACTTAAAGAACAATCATCGTTTGACCAGAATTACCCATTACATTTGAAATCAAGCAACTAATCAAATTTTCATGATTCCTCTATAGAACTCAACTTCAACTAAATTTATTTCAAGCTTTGACATCTATCGCCTTCATATTTTTTTCAAAATATTATTATTTAGCAAATTATAAACGCCTTAAAAAAAAACTTTATTCATTAATACCAGTTAAAATGTGGCGTCGATGGGCGAAAAACGCCAAAAGTTTGTAAGTGCGAGTGTGTATGCTTGTTACTTCTACATGCTTGAACAGCTGAAGGGATCTAGATGAAATTTTGCACACGGACAAACCATGTCTTGACATAGGATACTTTTTATTCCGGGAGTATTTGCCCTTGGGACAACTTTCTACTTTAACGCGGGCGAAGTCGCTAACAGCAGCTAGTGGTATAACATAAAATAAAGTGCACAAATCGCTATTACCATTTCATTCGCTCGCCGCTATCAAGCTCACAGAACCCCTACTTGTAAAGCGGCGCATTTACATCAGGCAGGGGATTAATAAAATATGATGGTGAGAAGTCTGTTCTCTCTCAAGATAAATTGTTTTCCTCACAAATACAATTTAGCTTGTTCACCCTAACACTCCCCTTGGGTTGCTTACTATGAACACGTTTTGATTCTATTTATTATTTACTTTGTAAGTGTGTAATCTACACTAATAGGTTTGTTCGAATTAAGAATAATGGTTTTTGTTTAAAAAGATAGTGATAGTGAATAAAAATGGTGGGAATTGGTATGTTACTACACTTACTAAAACATACCAATCACTACCCTATACGATACTTCTGCTCTATTTTTTTACAGATATTAAAAAAAAACATTTATTTTAATTATTGATAAGCTCGCGTTTGGTGTAATCCATAATATAATTTTAGCAAATGTTACTTTACTTAAGTGAAACTACTTTGGTCATGAATAAACATTACATTGATACAGATCACGACTCTCTTACACAAAAGTTAGTTAAAAACTGAACGAAAAATGTCTCTACATTTGTGAGGAACACTGGTTGCGGTGGCGCAGCACGAGTCCTTCAACACCGTCACCGCCGCGACCACCATGCCGGTCCGTGACGTCACCCAGCACTCCAACGACAGCACAGCACAGCCATCGCCAACAAGAACATGCTTGCCTAGAAGTAACATCACTCTTGACTTAAAGACCTCTTGTTTGTAGCTATCAAGAAACAAGGACTCGGGCAGGGAATTCCACTCTTTAGCTGTATGTGTACGCACAATAAATGTGTTCTCAAAATGACTTGTACGTCATGTATCGGTGGTGCAATGCCGTATGTCTAGTGGTCCAATGATGGAACGGACTTGGCGGACTTAAACAGTTACTTTTACATTTATATTCACTATAAAACCTTTAATAGATTATTTTACTTAACTTATCCTAACCTAAGGTTCTTACATCTGGTGTCTCACTGAATTCCAGAAGTCTCACTTTAGGGTTTGCCAGAGAGTTATGCAGCTCATACGCAGCATTATGGGTGTAAAAAAAAAAACAAAACGAATACAGAATAACACGCTGTGCTTCAAAACGGATATAATAAACGTGGGCATAAAGGTTGCCAGGTTCAAATGGGATTGGGTGGGTCAGATCAGCCGCATGTACAATTGTACAGTGATAGCTGGCAAGTGTCGCCACGCAGTGGACCTCTGCAGAGGGAAAGTGCCGTCGAAGCCGAGCCAAGAATTGGAAAAGTGAAGTGAAAAAGGTGGTAAGATTATCTAGACGCTTACCATGAGGACGGGTTCGAGACGGCGCGGGAGAAGAATGTCTGGAAGGACTTGGGGAGCCCTTTACCCAGTAGTGGGACAATAACGGCTAGGGAAGAACGGCTATTCTTAACTTTGACCATTATAATTAAAATATTTATATCAATTGATTTAGATTTTATAAGTATTTACATGGATAAAACACTTAAAAACTATGTATTGTATAATAAACAGGGGTTTTTATTTTTGTTTAGTGTTAAATATATTATTTTTATTATATGCGAAACCTGAATATAGTTTATTCAGAATCGGTAACTAAATCGATTCCAATATTTTTTACATCATGTTATATTTTTCCCAAAAATATATAAAAAAGGTCATAAGTTGGACACCATCGACAATAAGAACAACACTCGTCACGGCACGTCATAGTGGGCATTAGGAGCCAGCACAGAGCTGGGATCAAGAGCAAAACAAGCCCTCAGTCGCCCGGATTGCCCGGTGACCACGTATTTGTGCAGACAATTAGGTAACATAACAAGCTTATAACTTTGTGATTTTTAATGGTACCATGAAAAACTCTTTACATAAAAATACTAGACACGTGTTTCGGGTCTCGCATATAGTAAAACTAATGTTGTATATGTAATCTAAAGTTAGGTATAGTGTCGAAAAACTCCTCCGCATAGTGTACCGAAAAGACTGGCAGCATTGCCACGCTGTATGGCAACTGATTAACAAACATTTCGGCTAACTCTACTTGACATCTCACACAAAATTTTTAGTCTCGAAAGCAAAATGACTTCAATATTATACAAAAAAACCATTTTATTTCTAAGGAAAATCTCCGAACCATAATAAGTTACAAACAGGGTTTAAATACTAAATCCTATTAACTTATCTCGTAACTTATCCCAAGATTAAGTTAAGAAATTGTGTACCAGGAACATAATACGATCATTAAACTAAATCAAAGAGAATAATTAACGTTTAATGAGTTTATTCCGAAAACCATCAAATTAATCTTCTAACTTAATCAACTTGCTCAAGAATACGAATAAATAATGATATCTGATTCATCACTGTCCTGTCGTTACAGCGATGCCAGCGTGGTGGACCATCTGCGTTGATAAGCTCTCTTCTTATAAACAGAAGCATGGGGTATTATAACTGGGGCCGGACAATGTACCTACGATGCGTTTCCACTGAACTTTTTTTAATATATTTTATAAACCAGCCCCCTTAGCCAAGTTTAACCACGTGACCGAGCGTTGAGATGACGTCAGAACAAAGGAATCGGAGGCGTGGCCTAATCGAGACGTTCGACGCAAACGAAACGATCGCAACTTGGTTAGGGAAGCAGTACTTGACAGCGATCCCACCTGATGGTAAGCAATAATGCAATCGTTGATGGTGAATCGCTTTAGTTTATTAAGAGCCCATTCACTCTAACCTAAAGAACCTAAATACACCTAAATTATAATGAGTCGGGAAGACAACAGCAAGCAAATTGTTCCAAACCTACGATGGCGAGGCGAAACGCTTAGTCCCGACCGTAGAGGTATTAATAAAGTAACAGTGAACAGTGGCCGTACTTCAGGTTGTTCGATGGTAGAAAGGTGATGGCGGAATCGATCGTATTTATAAGTTTTTTTTTTTTTTGTAGTACGTTTATGAAACTGTTTATGTTTGGTGTTGAATTCCGTTCCGTTTGACTTAAAAATACTATTCGGCATATTTTTTTTTAAGCTCTACGCACGTTAAAATTGAACAAAACTGTGAGATTGCTTGAAAGAGATATCGTGGTCTCAGAATGCAAGGCGCGGGCTTGCGGACGGCGAGCAATGGGTAGCCCGCCGTCCGACCGCCCGGTAACTGTCCGGACCGATCCCAAGTCGTCGACGGCGTGTATTGTTCCACGCGCGCCTCAGGGAGATGTTAACTAATCGTAAGGGCCCAGCAGGGTCGAAGCCTACTGGGGCCATGGGTAGTGTGAAAAGGAAACCCGGGGCCCTAGGACGAAGGCAACGAAGGAACAGGAGTGGGTTTTTAGTCAGTAAAAGTATGGCACTATCTCCCGCTCCGCCCAAGAGCGAGATTTGTCATTAGAAAGAACGCAAAAAGCAACAAGTAATCAGTAAAAGTAGTACTAAGTAGTAATACTTCCTCTCGCTCTGGATTGAGATAGAGGGAGAAGTTATTTAATAAATACTGACTAAAAATAAAATGGGGCTCTTATGACGTCTTAAAATCATCATGTTTCTCGATGTTACAGACAGATGAAGCTATACAGAATGAATAGCACTACTCCTTTCTCACAAAGGAATCATATTTTTTTAATTTATTTTTAACAATTTTACTGATTGTGCTTATAAAAACTAGTTTACAAAATCGTTACTTATCAAAAAATTATACACTTATACGTCTTACGATGATACAGATTTGTTGACTAAGCACAGTATTCGTCATATTCGTCATGAATTTAAAATAACATTGGTCATAAGTTATTTATTTTATGTTTAATGAATTTTAGTTATATTTATTAATATATAAGCACTTTAATAAGTTACCTGAGATACAGGTTTTATACCTAGTTCAGGTAGAATACAATTTTGTAACTTTACCTCTAGATTAAGACCTTAATGTATAAATATTTATGTAAATCAAACAATTCAATAAACATATTATTATTATATTGTTATTGGCACTTTGTAGTATGGCCTGGTAATAGCTCGTAAACGACTTGCAACATGTTACAGACTGGTTATTGTATTTAAACATTAATTGCGACACGCTGTCTTGAGTAGCGCCAACACTGTTAGGCTTGGAGCTCTGCCCACCCGCTTAAGATGATGATATGGCGTGACAATATGTCTGACATATTCTAGGGTATGGTTAAAGCTATTAATTGAATGTCATAGACAGATCACGGAACTGGCAATTTCATGAAGCAGTCGGCTGTTTCGTGAAATATGTTTTATGTGTCCTTCTAATAGATGTTTTTTTATCGATTTAGTTAAGCTATTTCATTATACGGCTAGTACGAACCAAATTAAAATTTCATAAAGTATTCGACCACTTCATGAAATGATGAATTTTTTGATCTGGTTATAACCTAATCTAGATTGCAAAATATGCATTTACATTTTTCTAAGAAAGTGTATTTTGATTTGTCTAACAAAAATAAAAATTAATATCTAGTTTAAATTAATTGAATTAATTAAAATTTATTTGATGCTACTCGTATATTAATGTTTAATGTGGAGCTTTCCTTGCTTCATAAAGTACATTCCATATTTTCGCTTTATGTCGTTTTTCTGCTTTCATATAGAAAATTAAAATAACCGCTAAACAGAAAACTCCGTAAAACAAAATCATGACTAACTCATAATACTTCTTATGTACTTAAATACAATTCAAAGCTTAGTAAAAAAAAATGGATAAATTACACATCCGACCATCTCATTCCGTGAGCATGGAATACACAATTAATCCAAGATTTTCAACATTACAACACTTTATACTTCAAATTATAATGTTAATAACGCGCAGTTTATTTTAGCCTGACGTGTAATTCGTTAAATTGTGAAGGAATTTAATATAAATAATTATGATTGTGTGTGTGTCTGTTTTGTGTGTACACCGACTGTGTATTTTTGCACCACGACGGTATTACAAGTGTAGATGTATTTTTTTTAGATGTTTGTAAAAACATCGCAAGTAGACAGTTTAATAATATTTAATAGTAAGCTACATAATTTGGATCCCTATACGTCATAGTTATATATTTGTATTATTTTATTTTTAATGTGCTATACATAATTTGTATCTAATGTAATCAGTGTAATTGACTTTTTATCGTTCACCAGAACGATTATATTATAAATTACACTAATATTATAAGGGTGTTTGTGCAATTAATTTCATCACCACTGCTCTCAAAACGGTGAAGGAAAACATCGTGAGGAAACTGGCATGTCCTAGAACCTAAAGTTCGAAGACATGTGACATCCACCAACCCGCACTCTGCGTGGTGGATTATGGCCCATTCCCTCTCATAGAGAAAAAGCCTGAGTCCCAGCCGTGGGAACATTATAAGGCCGACTATGCTATGCTATGCTAACGGTCAATCCCCACTTAACAGTTCCGTGTCTGAGATGGGGCATCCGAGTCCCTCAGACGTTGTCTGTTCACACACGTCACTGATGTGACAGTGCCCTGGACAGGCCGACGCCATCCCTTACTTCATTCTGTTTCCATGTCCGAGTATAGGTAGCCTAAATGTAGTGTGCCTAAAATTTTGACATATCTTCGCAGTTTAATTTTCGTCCGATCTCATTCCATATTTGGTTTCTATACTTACAATCCATATATTTCGGGTTAGACAAGTCGTGCAATACGCTATATAAGTGTACAGTCTTTATTAATAACTCATCATTCATTTTTACCATCAATAAAGTTGACAAACTGCAAGGAAAAATTATCAAACAAGGACACGCCACGGAGTGGAATCGGAACGCATACACACGTCACGGCGTCGGCCCTGACACTGACGCTCCGTTGCCGGCACGGGCACGGACATGTGTGATCGTGTTCGTAGAAAATGAACGTATATTTTTTTTACTTCTGACAAAACACGTTCCTGTCCCGTCCCTGACACGACACTGATGTGTAGGGACAGACCCAACGACCTTACAGCAACTAGACGCCTCATGCTTGAACTAGCGCACCGAAATCATTCTGTCAACTAGCCGAGGTACGGGGAGCAGGGTACTACGTTCTGATTGGTTCGATTGGTACAGGAGAGCTGAGTACTACGTTCTGATTAGTCGAGATATCAGATGAATAATCATATCGTGAGCAATGGGTGGCTCGCCGTCCGATCGTCCGGTAACCGTCCGGACCGGGCCCAAGTCGTCGACGGCGCGTACTGTTCCACGCGCGCCTCAAGGAGATGTCAACAAACCGTAGGGGCCCAGCAGGGTCGGAGCCTACTGGGGCCAAGGGTTTGTTTCTGAAAGGAAAACTCGGTCCTTGGACCAAGAAGGAACATGAGTGTGTTTTTAATCAGTAAAAGTCTGACACGTCCTCTCGCTCCGCCCAAGAGCGGGGAATGTCATTGGATGATTTTCCAACCATGAAAAAAAAAGATGTATAATCATATGTGTTGACAGACATGCTTCACCTATTATTAGACGTCTAGTGGCTGTAAGGTCGTTGAACAGACCTTAATGCACCTGGCTAGATTTGAACCTGCGACCTACAAACTCGTAAGTCCGTTACCAATCTTCCACCACTGCTCACTTATGTTATGTTATTCAAATACCTAACTGCACTAGTTATTTTCCTCCTTACGATCCTGTGCCTTTCTAAACCACTCTCCCCTATTTCTGTCTCCGGTCCGGGCATCCAATCCCTTCTCAAAAACCCCCTTGTATATTCAAAGTAACTTTAGGGATGCCTCACAGCTCGACCCGCACTTATCCTTGAAAGGGTACCTTTATACCTACAGCATAAATTATTTCATAGAGATGCTGCAGTCGGTTTAAAAAAACGGTTTTTTCTTGAAATTACTAATCTATTTTTGTTCTCGTTGCTTTTTCTCGTCGGAATATTATTTTTGCACTTTTTTGTTGGGATTTTAGGGTGTGGTGAAGTACAGTTCTGATTATTACTAAAGAAATTATGAAAAAAAAAAAGGATTTTTTTAGTGAAACTAGCGATCTACCTCAGCTTCGCATGGGTGTCACAAATCTTTGAAATCCTCGGTCTTTCTCTACTATAATATGCATGTTATAGGTAGACCTAAACTTTCCACGAGAATCATTCTTTCTATTGGTAAAAACTGCTTGAAAGTTCATCCAGTAGTTTCTGAGTTATTTGTGAACAGACAGACAGACGCTTTAGGGAACTGTTTTATAATATATATCACAGTAAGCACACTATAAATCTCACACTAATATCATAAAATTGAAAGTTTGAGAGACACACATAGTGTGCGCTGAACGGATATCGATGAAACTTAATAATACTGGAAATATGAAATAACGTAAGAGACATTTATCTAAAATGGAAAAATGTACCTTACGATGATTGATATAAGGGTATTTTACGCAAAACGTAAAACATCTCTTACGTTAATTTATACTTCTGGTATCGATAGTATACTTTTTTTTCCGTGAGTATATTCCCTTGGGATACTTTTCTACTATGGTGTAGCTGAATCCGCTGTTAGCAGCTCATATACAACATTAGTTTTAGTATATGCTAAACCCGAAACACGCGTCTAGTATTTTTATGTAAAGAATCTATGTACAAAATTTCATAACTGTACCATGAATAATCATAAAGTTATAAGCTTCTTATTATACCTAGTCCGCACAAATACATGGTCACCGGGCTTTCCGAGCGACTAAGGGGTGGTTTTGCTCTGGTGCCCAGTTGTGCGCTGGCGCCTAACGCCAACTTTTACCTGCCGTGACCTGTGTTGTACTTAGTGTCGTTGGTGGCGAACTTGTGACCTTTTTTAGATATTTTTAGGAAAAATATAACATGGTGTAAATATTGTTGGAATCGTGTACTGATTTTTATATTCAGGTAACGCATATACTAAAAATAATGTTGTATATATAAAGGAGTTAATTAATTCTTCACATCAGAAAGTCAAAAAAATTCAAAATGAAACAGTCGCAACTAACATTTCACAAAGTATATATTCCTGTTTTCAGCGTTTTACCTTGATAAAGTCTCATTGTGTCAGCATTCTAATGAAATGTGGTAATGACAGAGAACGCGGAAGACGTTTCGAGTGCTTAGTAATTTAGATCGAGAGGAGCATAGAACTCAGTATCGCCTGCCTGGCAGAGCTACCTAGTGACTATATTATTTGGTGTATATGTGAGAAAGAGAAGGCTATAATACTGTTGTCTCAGCGCACACGCAGCGCTTGTGGACTCTTCTCGTCAGTCTTACTATGATTTTAGCAGTGGGCAGACGTGTTAAAAGTGTGGGTTTTATTTATTTATTGGCCTATCAACAATTGTTACACATTGCATTCAAAACGTACTTGCCCTTATACAAACTAAGTGTATAATATATTACGATAGACACAGCATGCATGAACAATATTACAACAGAAAGATTTTACAAATTATATTAGTACAGATACAAAACTTTCGAGTTACTTTGTTACAGATGTTGGCTGGTAGTTAGTCGTTTTAGGTGGATTTTGCGCTTAAATTTATGGATAGATGTGCCAAAAATATCCAAACTTACATCGCAATTATTAAGAAGCCTACAAAGTCTTGGGATTAGGGAGTTAGACCCTGAAATAGTATTTCGGAATGAGGGACGTAGTAATTTGATAGGATGGCGCAGATAATTGTGAGGTAGGTTTTATTTTAGCGGAGTCGATAATCTACCATTTGACCAATATCTGATCTGATGGTGAGCGATGATGTGGTCGATAAAGGAGCGCGTTTGCCTAGAAGTAACTTAATCACTCTTGACTTAAAGACGCCTAGGTTGTAGCTATAAGGAAACACAGACTTCGACAGGGAATTCAATTTTTGAGACAAACTGTGACACTCATTGTAACGTATGGTTTCTATGGAAAGTTTTACCAATGTCGTTTGCCGACTGAACGGAATAATACAAAGAATACTTTTTATCCTAGAAATATGTTTCCTTGTTGTACTTTCACACGAGCAAAGCTGCTGGCAACAGTTATTTTAACAGTAGTAAGAACGGTATAGAAAGAGTCCGGAGCTAAAAAAAAAAATAATTAATTATCACAATAATCCCTGGCACTTGAGAGATGATTGCGCCCGTTCCCGAACATGACTCATGCGCTATTCAGCTCAACCATTTTGAATGGAACCGTAGGATCCAGCACATGCTCCGCAATCAGCAAAATATTCGAGTTAGCATAACACTCCCAACTGCTAAGGCAGACTTTTTAGTCAGTTAAAGTCTGACATGTTCTCTCGCTCCTCCCAAGAACGAGGAATTTCATTGGATGATTTTTCCACCTACAAAAAAAAGCCGCTACAGCACATTCAAGGCAAAAGCATATCCAGTAAATGATCATATACGGTAGAAAGTACTCGCAAATGTGTTCGCACTCTGTGGAGTGAACCAAGTATTGTGTTACCGGCACGTTGCTTCTTTAATATGTAAGTCGACGACGTCATAATAGATGCAACAAACATTTCCACCTACGTCAGTTGTAAGAGGATTATTTTCAAAGAAATTAAATCAGGAACTATTTATTTATTTATTTTAAAAAGTTACTAAAAGTTTTTTTTAAAAGTTACTAGATTAGACTGACGCACACGTGGGCAACGCGGCGTCGCCTGAGTTGTACGTAAAGTTGAGTCGCATGGCGTGGGTCTAATGTAGCTCTACTGCCCCCCTAGCCAAGTTACAACCGTATCGTTCCGATTCTCTTTTCGTTGATCGCCTCGAGTCGGCCACGCCTATGATTATTTTGTTCTGACGTCGTCTCAACGCTCAGTCACGTGGTCAGAACAACAAAAACAGACAAGAGAATAGAAACGAAACAGTTGTAACTTGGCTAGGGGCTGATCTAATTGACATATAAAATGTATGGAGATCGATGCACCCAGATTAGCAGACGTGGCCCACGTGGGCTCAATGTAGACTTTTAATGTTTTGTTTTGGTATGACTGCCTCGTGGTGGTTTTAACAAGCGCTATACTGCTGGGTATGAAATTCCAGGATCCGATTCTCAAGCTAGGTGTTCTCGACATCCTCACGTCCCAATCGCCGTTGCAAGAGACGCCCCGAGCATCGGGAGACACAGAGATACCATTCCTGGTTACTGTACGTGTGCTAACGGGACCCTATTGCCAAAACTCCGCTGTCCGTCCGTCCGTCGGTCAACAGGCTATATATCGTAAACCTTAAGAGGTAGAGAGTTGAAATTTTTACAGAGTATGTAATTCTATTGCCGCTACAACCATAAACAATAAAATTAAAGGGGGTTCTCAAACTAGAAACTTTATTTTGTCAGCGTTTTTTGCTTCATTTTAATATTGTATTAAGGAACTCTTCGTGTACAAGTCCGACTCGCACTTAGAAAGTTTTTGTGTTGACGTTTACATTTTAAAATAATTTATTTCTTCATAAACGTGTTATCTGTACAATCAATATGACGCAACATCTTTCTATCAAATCAAAACCGCTTACGCAGTTTTTACTCTAAAACATGCAAAAAGCTTCATCCACATGCTTCAAACTTAGTCTTAATCGATGATTAATAACGTTCCCGTTTAACACACAGTTGATTAATGAATCACTCTTCAACTTCGAAACTAGAAAGTTAGCGAAATCACTTAAAAACATAATCTAACTGCTACCAACGCGTTGGTGGTTTTCCAAATAGTTGGAACTTGTGGTGTGCCGTAACCGTAGCAAACCCTTGCTCAGTACCTGGTATGTTGGTTCATTTATAGAAGCGTGTATGAACATTTAACTGTTATAAATTAATTGTATGAGCTTGGCGCCAATTGTGGAGAATTCGTTAATCTTTGAGATAGCTACACGAGTTATTTTGACATTGAAATTTTTGTTTGTTTGTTATAAATTAGTGCTTGACTGCGATCCCACCTGATGGTAAGCAGTGATGCAATCGATGATGGTGAGGCGCACTAGTTTATAGAGCCTATTCACTCTAGCCTTGAAGACACCTGAATTATAATCGGATGGGAAGAGCGCAGCAGGTAAATTGTTCCAGTCCTTCGATGTACGCGGTATAAACGACGAGGCGAAACTCTTAGTCCGGACCGTAGAGGTTTTAACAATGTAAGGGTGGATACTCATCGTACGTCGTGTTGCCCGATGGTAGAAATGAGATGGCGGAATCAAGTCATGCAATTCACGTGCACAATCTCCAAAATGCAACCTGTAAAACACCGAAAGGCTAGCTACCCTACGCCTGTGCTCAAGGCTTTGTAGATTGGACTTAACCAAATCGGGATCACCAATAAGTCTCTTCGCTCGTGTTTTCTCCGAGTCCAAAGCTGCTAGGTGGCATTTTACAACACTAGCCCATATATGGGGCAGTTATGTGCTGAATTATAATAATAATATTAATATGATAATAATAATAGTAGTTTTTGTGGGATAAGTTACTAACAAAGTCGTAGGATATAGCTAACATTTTATAACAAAGTCCGAGGCGGGGATGTCCATAACTATCAAACCAAATTGTTTTAAACACTAGGTACTAATATTTTATGAAGGTTAATTGAAAGTAGTTCAAAAGCATAATACTGTGGCCATAGCGAAAAAGTATCTAAGTCCAAAAATTTAAATTTGCAGTAGACGCAAAAAACACTCCGCGCGCTTCAAATTCGTGTTTGACCTCGTGTGTCATTAAAATTGCTACCTAATGTAATACATATTGTGATATTTTTATAGGTAAACGATTTATGCTCTTTATTTTTGTATTTTTTTTTATATGTAAATTTAAGAGTTTATACCACAGTGTCTCAAGACGAAAGTGCGTGTTGACATATGGTACTGAAACAAGGTCGCTTACAATGGGCCTCATCAGAAGGCTTACAGTTACCCAAAGGGCAATGGAAAGGGTTATGCTCAGAGTTTCCTTGCGTGATTGCATAAAAAATGAAGATATCCGCAGGAGAACCAAGGTCGCCGACATAGCCCGAAGAATCACCAAACTAAAGTGGCTGTGGGCAGGACACATTGCTCGTAGAATGAATGGTCGATGAGGCCCAAAGGTTCTAGAGTGGCGACCGTGCACCGGAAAATGCAGCGTTAGAAGGCCTCCCACAAGGTGGACCGACGACCTGGTGAGAGTCGCGGGAGTGCGATGGATGCGAGACGCACAGGATCGGTCGTTGTGGTGTCGCTTGGGGGACGCCTATGTCCAACAGTGGACTTCTTTCGGCTGAAATGATGAAGAGTTTTTAAGATAATGACTTATACCAACCACAAAATGAATTCCTTGAGGGTATAAAATAAGTTAGACATATTCTCCCATAAGTTAAATATTAATTCATACAAGTGAAAAGGGATACGATACGCATTTGGAATTATTTTATAATAACCAATTACCTACACTTACCTTACATATTTTTTTCCCTTTATTTTGGTGAAAACGGATATAAGTCTAATAATATCATTGCTAACTAAACCATTTTAAGGACTAATTGTTATTGTATCAATTAACATCAACCAGATTAAAATTTATGTTAATTTAAATTAAAAAATACAAAACAATATTTATATTTTTCCGTTTAAAAGGATATAAATGGACGTGAAACCAACTTTTGTAGTTTTTTTTTTATGTCTGTTGAACCCTTTTACACTAAATAAAATCCTTATTTTTAGAGATAGTTTAGATCCGTTTTCACCAAACGATAGAGCAAACAAGTTTTCGACAAAATCGGACTTATACCCCTTTTTACTAGGGCCACAGATTATAGTTGTTTAAAATCGAGGCAGTATTTCACTCAAAAGTGGACTTAACTTGTATTATTTAACAAGTACTGTATTTTAGGTACTCAAACCAAATTAGAGGCCCACAAACTCTTAACGCAATCTTTTTGACGACCTAAACTGAACTGTGAAAGGAATGGAGCTATATAGGGTGTATAGCTCCATCCCTTTTTCTCAATCGCCCGTTAGATATTTTAACACGTTATGGCCAAGGCCCCAAAATAATTCAAATAGATACTATAATAAAAAAAATATGCTTAAAAAATACGCATATGTATGTATATTTTCTTACTAGGATTACACTAGGATTCCTAGTGTCATGAGATCTAGTCTAGTTTCATCTAAAAGCACGTTGATAACAATACATAAAAAATTACAAAAACGTGCAATTTGGATTCTGCATACCGAGCGTTCCGTACAAGGTAGTAGGTAGTTCGTCCATCTCGGGAATCGAATCTGGAAGATTGATCTCGATGTTTCCCTCCAAAGCCAGTCCTCAGAAGTAATTGTACTGCTACATTAACAAAAATAATTAGGTTACATTAATGGAGTTCTTAAACTATGAAATCAACGAACATTGCTTGAAACAAGAACATAAATTGGACTGAGGCTTAGCTATGTCGTTAAAAAATTGATGTACTCACTCACACCGAAATAGTTCGCGGTCAGTTTACCTACCGCAAATAATTCTATACTTCTACAATTATATTTTTTCTAATGGTTATTGTTTATGATAAATTAAACAAAGGGTTTTTTTTATAAAAAAAATAGGTTTTTTACTTGGACTTTTTTAACAATTCAATAATTAAGTTTTTTAGTGTAATGAACAATGGCAAGATGGCGTCACGCGAACGAATATATGAAATATTGATTGAATGAACAATATCAATGAGCTTGAGCGAATGTGTCGTAGACAGTTATTGTACTTTTTCCTTTACTTGTGCTATTAGGCTTTGCTTCCTTCCAAATTTTATGACACCAGGTCATCGAAAAATACTTGTAGGTTTTGATTTCCTCACGGATAAACCCATTGTTGGAGACACTGGCTCCTGTAACACAGGCACTATGCCTAGCGCAGGAGTCGGAGCATCACTATTTTTGTAAAACGTTAATTTATATCAATAAAGAATTTATTATTATTATAAAAAAAGTAATTAATAATAATAATTTGGAAACACATTCATTGTACGTACAGCTAAGGAGTGGAATTCCTTGCCGGAATCTGTGTTTCCTGATGGCTACAACTTAAAGATTAAGTACTTCTAGGTAAGCGCCTTCTATCGTCGTTCGCATCGTCGCTTTCCATCAGGTGAGATAGCGGTCAAGCGCGAATCTATCAAGAATTAAAAAAAAATGGATTACTACGGATGAAAACCCTAAATTTAAAAAAATATATTTTCTGGGAAATTTCTCTGGGAGACAGTGTCAAACACTTCTGCGATTTCGAAGAAAACGCTATAAATAATAAAACAGTCATAAATTTGAACATGTTATATGTAGGAAAGTATATTTACTTAGTACTGATTGGAGCTACAACTTTATAGAAACAGTATATCCATAGAGCACGGAAGAGTCGCACGAGCCAGCACTGTCCAAACTTTCCATACTAACTGAGCATGTTAGTAGTGTCAACGTTTAGGTATTTATTGAAATTGACAACTTATGATAATTCTGACTATGAACCGTGACAATTGGTGACCAACGTCCCATTCTCGAGGGCAATACGCACACTAAACCTGGTGGCTAATAGAATTGATATATTCTCATGTTCACTGAGCGAGTTCGCAAAAGTTGCATTACATTTTTTATGTTATAATGAAAATATATAATAATAAATAATTTATTGAATTAAATAATTGTATACTGATAATTAATTGCCTTATATTGTATTTTAATTGTATGTTATATTAATTTTTAAGTTTTATTATATTGACTAATTTATTTTATTTTTGAAAATGTTATGAATTGAATCAAATTGACATGACAACATTATTGTAATTTATATTTTTGACTACACCATAGCATTGGATTGGCCTGTAATGATAACGGTATGTATAAAAATTATGACTACGACAACCAAAACGTGTGTTTTTGGGTTGAAATAAACTGAACTATTTCATCATCATCATCATTTCAGCCGAAAGACGTCCACTGTTGGACACTGTTTGTGCGTCTCGCATCCATCGGATTCCCGAAACCCTTATCAGGTCATCGATCTACCTTGTAGGAGGCCTTCCAACGCTACGTCTTCCGGTAAGTGAACGCCATTCCAGAAGCTTTAGGCCCCTAAGGCCATCCGTTCTGCAAGTAATGTGCCCTGCCCATTGCCACTTAAGTTTGGCGATTCTTCGTGCTATGTCTGTAACCTAGGTTCTCCTGCGGATATCCTCATTCCTGATTCGATCATGCAAGGAAACTCCGAGCATAGCCCTTTGGGTGACTTTAAGTATTCTGATGAGGCCCATTGTAAGCGACTATGTTTCGGAGCCTTATTCATCACTGGCAACACTCACAGAACTATTTATGTACTTATATTCTTGTATTCCCGTACACAATTCTTCCCTAAATCTATCTCCGTATGTTCAGATCATCACGCATCGTGCATCAGCACGGTTGGTGCAGTGCCCTCTAAATACAATAAAATATAATTTACGATAAAATAAACTTCGAGATTACCTAACTACTTAGTGTTTTGTGTCTGACTCTTATACTTATAAATTTTATTTGAATTTCAATTATATAAACGCTAATTTTATAGGTAAGAACCTAATATTTTTGTTAAGTTTAAAAAAAAAATTATAATCAATTATAAGATCACATAAATGATACAACCCCGCTTGAAAACTCAGTATCACTGTTTATTTGTTTTATTAGTGTAGGACAAGGTTTGCGTTAAACTTTTTTTTGGAGAATCTGCCGAAAATTATGAAGCGATTAAGTTCGCCGATAATTATTTTTACTGCTATCATTTTATAGGCATGTGAATAAATAAATATTATTAATTCATTTCAACTTTGTTCGCAGCCAGTGCAATGATTCTATGCTCTATGAAAACATTCAAATCACAGGTTTCATATCTCAAACAATATTGGAAGTTGTAGAACTACTAAGTTTATAATTGATATTTGCTTTCTGCAATATCAGAGGTTGATTTTGAGTGATATTAATAGGGGTATATTGTGCCTATATTAAGATGGAACCGTAGAAATTGAACGTGGTCGTGAATACATGTAAACTCCGTAAAATATCCTACTGGAGCCACAGGTAGTGTGAAAGCGAAGCTCGGGGCCCCGGGATGAAGGCAGAGAAGGAACAGGAGTGGGTTTTTAGTCAGTAAAAGTCTGACACTATCTCCCGCTCCGCCTAAGAGCGGGATTTTTCATTAGATGATTTTCCCACCTAAAAAAACAAAAAAAAATGTTCTTTAGTCGCTTTTTGCGTTCTAGGTCCACGAGTATCCCTTTCATACTCTTCCCCATGGCCCCAGCAGGTATCGGTCCTACTGAGCCCCTAGGGTATGCTGGCATCGCTTTGAGGCGCGCGTGAATCAATACGCGCCGTCGACGACTCAGGCTTGGTCCTAATAGGACGAACAGACGGCGAGTTACCTATTGCTCGTTGTCTGAAAGCCCGCGCCTGCAGTGGCACATCTGACAGTATGTAATAATCAAAGAACGAGAGATTTTCTGTCATGTTAATGTTCAAAGAATTATGATCCAAACCCACAGGTTTAATTAGATCATTAATGTTAAGTATATGCTTGGAACCCCTAGATAATTATTTTTCATTGAACGAAATAAACACGACATTCTCCAGACACTACCACACTAGTATACCTCCATCACAAAATAAAAAATGATTAAAATACTTTACACTGAGTTTCGTCGCTTAATAATTCACGTTGCTCAAATTTATGGATACTCCGAGAGAGTTCGAATGTTTTGGCTCACTCCCAAAGACCCGGCCTGGTTAACTAGGTTTTAGGATTTTCAAATTATTCATCATTGATTCTTGTTTAAATTGCTAAGGGACTTCCTTCGCGGAGTGCTGTACTTAATGTCTTAAGGGAAATTCTTGGCAGGTAATTTGTTGAAGGCATTTCGTAATTTCGCGGTCTATATGTATTTTCTTGAATCGTGTGTGTGTGGATTTTGTATCTTGTTTTTTTTTTTGAAGAACGGGCTTTTGTAAAATACAATTTATTTAATTATTTTACTTCATAGTAGACTTAAAAACCATTGATATAAAGAGTATAATATTACCAAATTGCTAATTACAACCCTCCACACTTAGATAACCAAACTGGGCAAGTGCGAGTCGGACTCGCGCAATGAGGGTTCCGTAAAAACTTACCTATGAAAAAAATTCAATTCCTGAATTGAGCAAAGATTTTAAGCATTGAATCGCAAAGAAAAGTTTTTTTTTGGGACGTACCAAACAACAAATTTACAATTTTCAGATTTTTTCCTATACTTGTTTTCATGCCAAATTTCAGGATTCTAGGTCAACAGGAAGTACCATATGAATTTTGATTCCCTTAAGAGTGTCGAAATACGCGTTTTTTACGACATAAACGGCCGTATCTTTAGTTTTTTGTTAACATAGAAGTTAGATTTTATCATTTCACAGCTTTAAGGGACCGCAGACTTTAGTATATGGTTTTAATTTCAACTCGGTACCCCCGCTCTCGAACGGAGCGAGAGGTTGTGTCAGACTTTTACTGACTAAAAACCCACTCCGTTTCCTTCGTTGCCTTTCACACCAGGGCCGAGTCATCCTTTCAAAAGCAGACCCTTGGCCCCGGTAGGCTTTGACCCTGCTGGGCCCTACGGTTTGCTAACATCTCCTTGAGGCGGCCGTGGAACAGTACGTGCCGTCGATGACTTTGGGCTCGGTCCGGACGGTTACCGGACGATCAGACGGCGAGCTACCCATTGCTCGCCGTCCGCTAGCTCGATCTACTAAAGATATCACACTAATATCATAAAGGCGAAAGTTTGTGAGTGTGGGTGTGTATGTTTGTTACTTCTTTACGTTCGAACGCCTGAACGGATTTCGATGAAACTTGATACACAGGTAGACCATATTTTGAATAGCACACAGGATACTTTTTATCCCGCGAGTATGTTCCTCTGGAATAATTTTCTACTATTTAGCAGGTGAAGCCGACGGCAGCAGCTAGTTCCTTCATATTTATGAATATCTATTGCATACAGAATAACTTAGCACTTTTTTTAATGCTACTTATTATTTGATATAAACTCGTATTTTACTGCAATCTCAACTGATGGTAAGCAGTGATGCAATTGTTAGCCGCACTAGTTTATTAAGAGCCTATTCACTCTAGCTTTGAAGACACCTAAAATATAATCGAATGGGAAAATTCTAGCAGGCATATTGTTCCGTCCCTCGATGTACGCGGTATATCGAGGCTAAACACTTAGTCCGCACCGTAGAGGTTTTAACAATGTAAGGGTGGATACTCGCTGTACGTCGGGTTGTCCGATGGTAGAAATGAGATGACGGAATCAAGTCATGCATTTCCCGCACACTCTCCAAAATGCAACCTGTAAAACACCGAAAGGCTGGCTACCCTACTCCTGAGCTCAAGGCTTTGAAGATTGGACTTAACCAAATCTGGACTTAACCAAATCACCAATAAGTCTCTTCGCTCGCTTTTTCACCGAGTCCAAAGCTGCTAGGTGGCATTTTGCAGCACCAGCCCATATATGGGGCACATAACTGTCCCATATATTGGCAAAACTATTATTTTTACGTATTATATACTATCCTCACTGAAATATCGAGCTATTTCATTTATTCTATCTTCATTTCCATATACATCGTGGAAAACGGATCTGTGTAGTAACTGTTTAAAGGTATTTTAATAAAAAAAAAACTTCTCGCTCTTTTTACGAGTCAAAGCATTTTCTTTCTTGATAGAAAAACAAACAAGCCCAAACAAGTTTTCCTTATAATAACATACAAATAAAAAACATAAAAGGATCTCTGTATAAAGTACCGATGCGTCGTTACAGAGTCGTCACACAGAGCAGACATTATAATCTTTTACATACGAAATTGTATCAACTAAACGTATTTTTTTCTTTCTCATCCGAACGTACGCACGACGCCTATCAAGTTAAAAATGTCCAGTATAATTTGACCTCTTAATGACAAGAAAGACTATGCCAATGCGAGGTCAGCTAAGACTAGAAATTTATGTATATGTTGGAAGAATGTTCTTTTTATGTGTCCTTTCTCATTATTTTTCAATTCGATTCGTGAGAGAACGACAAACGTTGGGTATCAATGTTGACTCGTAAAATTTGATAGATTCCAGTCAACGAGCGACTTTTTGAGCCAAAAGTGACAGTTTAGCCTACGATCGTGGATGGAATAATGTTCGAGGCGATCACTCTTAAGAGCTTTTAGGTCTTCGAATATGTAATGACATATATCGACTGGCTTGTTGGTCTAGTGGTTAGTGGCCCTGACTGCTATGCTGGAGGTCGTGGGTTCGATT
Source organism: Mythimna vitellina (assembly GCA_949316375.1). Taxonomy (NCBI): domain Eukaryota; kingdom Metazoa; phylum Arthropoda; class Insecta; order Lepidoptera; family Noctuidae; genus Mythimna; species Mythimna vitellina. Next base: position 19,634,574 of record OX438702.1, on the reverse strand, counting down.
CCCACCCAAGACGAATGTTTGTGTGATGAGCACGATCATTTATATAATATATATATATATTTCACAACTATCACACAACGCCGTCTAGTCTCAAGCTAAGCAGAGCTTGTGTTATGAGTACTAGACAACTGATAAATATACTTATATATTTCTAAATTTATACATATTATAGATAAATTACACCCAGACACAGAACAAATGATCGTGCTCATCACACAAACATTTGTCCTGGGTGGGAATCGAACCCACGACCTCCGGCATAGCAGTCAGGGCCACTAACCACTAGACCAACAGGTCAGTCAAATTTGTTTTGTGTATGGGTGTAATTTATATATATATGTATGTGTTTAGATATATGTTTGTATGTTTATCAGTTGTCTAGTACTCAAAACACAAGCTCTGCTTAGCTTGGGACTAGACGGCGTTGTGTGATAGTTGTGGAATATTATATATTTTAGTATTTTCTTCACGAAAATTTAGGTTATGAATATTAGAGGTGTCTGACAGATTGAAGTGAATTATATTAAAAAATCGATCAAGGACGTATTAGTGTGATGGAGATATTAATATTAATAAGGTATTATCATAATTAAAGTAGTGCATTGCTCGCGACTTCGTCCGCCTGAATTTTGTTTTTTTTAAGGTTTTTGTACCTAAGTCGGCAAAAATTGAACCTTTATAAGATTACTTTGTCAAATTCACATAATGTGAATGTTCAAAACAGTAACAGTTTACAAACTGTTATACTTAGTTTTTTTAGGGTTACGTTCTTCAGTTGGCAAAACCAGAACCCCTATAGGATAAAAAAAAAAAAAAAAAAAAAAAAACCCCTATAGGATGATTAATTCCGAAAAGATCTCATATATTTATGTTACTTTCACATTAAACAGCTAAAGTAATGGCAGAAAAAAAATTATATTGCATTTGTGTAGTTTTTATAGGATGCATTTGGAGAGTGTGTACATGAATTGATTCCGTCATCATCTTTCTACTATCGGACAACCCGACGTACGGCGAGTATCTACCCTTATGTTGTAGACACCTCTACGGTCCGGACTGAGCGTTTCGCCGCACCGTTTATACCGCGTACGTCGTTGGGCTGGTACACTTTGACTGCAGCGGCCTTCCCGACCGATCATCACTTTAGGTGTCCTCAAAGGCTTTATATAGGCTCTTAAAAAACTAGTGCGCTTCACCATCAACTCATTGTTGAGTTAAGCGCGCCTTTCTTTGTACATGAATTGTCAAATCACTGTGTTTAATAATAAGTTTTGTATACAATAAAGAATTAAGAACGATTGCATCACTGCTTGCCGTCAGGTGAGATCGCAGTCAAGCATTAGCATAGCATAGTCGGCCTTATAATGTTCCCACTGTTGGGACTCAGGCCTCCTCTCTAGGAGAGGGAATATGCAATAATCCACCACGCGGGCCCAGTGCGGGTTGATGGATGTCACATGTCTTTGAATTTATGATTCTATGACATGCCGGTTTCCTCACGATGTTTTCCTTCACCGTTTTGAGAGCGGTGGTGATGAAATAAATTACACAAAGTAGCTGGCTGCTAGCCTGGCTGGGTTTGAACCCGTAACTTACAACTTGTAAGTCGGGGCCGTTACCACTCGGCCACCACTGCTCCAAGACTGCGCCAATCAAGCATTAGTTTATATCAAATGAAAAAAAGGTTACCAAGTTTGACACCGACAAAGTCGCAGGCAAAAGCTAGTTAGAAATAATACGAGTAAAAATGTATCAATTCCGGCCCCGCGACCGACCCTAACGTGAGAATCTAACATGTGCGAACTATTATTACCAAAAATTCTATGGCACGTATCAACCATTGGTATCAAATATTAGGTTGATGGTATCGGTGTATTATATGCCTAACAACTAATTATGGTAATGTATTAATTGGGTGCAGGACAAGGTAAGTGGATGGTTACTATATATTACACACATATTATGTGTACGTATATAAATTGTAGATATTTGATATATACACTTGAATGATAAGCCTTTGGAGAAGGATCAAGATTATTAGTCTGATTTAGATATTATTTGCGCCACCTTTTCCTCTGGCTTCGCTCCTATGTATATGGCCTCCTGTGTATATGGCCTGGCCTGTTGGTCTAGTGGTTAGTGGCCCTGACTGCTATGCCGGAGGTCGTGGGTTCGATTCCCACCCAAGAGATGTCTTTGTGATGAACACGATCATTATTATGATTTAAAAATATTTAAGTATGTTTATCAGTTGTCTAGTACTCATACCACAGGCTCTGCTTAGTTTGGGAGGGGCGTAGTGTGAAATTTGTGGAATATTATATTATATTAATAACAGTTAAATATCTCACAGGGATATTGAAATTTGTTAGTGTGAAAGACCTTTTTCAGATTCAGATTTCTGTGAGTGCAAATTTTCGTATCCCATTCCCTCTCCTAGAGAGGAGGCCTGAGTCCCAACAATGGGAACATTATAAGACCGACTATGCTATGCTAAATTTTCGTAATTCGGTTATTGTTTCCACAGATTAGGTACCTTTTCAATCATACAAATAACTAGCTTCTACCGGCCATTTCATCCCCATGAAGGTCGAAAATTATGCCCATGGAACATACTTGTCGGAATAAAGAATAGTATCCTATGTAGAACAGGTCTTCCCATGTGATAAGTTTCGTTCAAATCTGCCCCCCTAGCCAAGTTACGATCGTTTCGTTTGCGTCGAACGCCTCGAGTAGGCCACTCCCCCGATTCCGTGGCCTTCTCACTGTTCTTCCATTAAGACGGGAAAAGTAAAATATAAAAACATAGACACAGCTAATTGCAAAAAAATAAAATGTTAAAAATACGAATGTTATGTACCTACAGATCTGGTAAAAGCTTCAAAAATAATTTCACATTTCACAACATAATCAGAACTACAGAAATATTTTAAAAGTCTACTTTAGCAGAGCCCAAATAACAACGTGTTACCGTTCACAAAGAAAAAGTTTAGAAAATAATTCATGGCCAAATAACTACCAAAGGCTGTAACAAAAGCTACTAAATGAATCGTTTACAAAAAATACTTTCCAAAACTCTTTACTACTTACTTTAATGATTTCGTTTAAACTCATCCAAGTCTTTGAGCCGAAAACCGTTACCAAAAAAATATTTTTACAGTCCAATCTGACTCTCTTGAGTCCAAATCACTTTGGTCCAAATCACTGGGGAGTGATCACTTTGACGAAAAAAAAAAATCCAAAAATATAATTGCGAAAGTCCTTATTTACATAATAAATCGTCATAGGATCCACAAAGGGTGGCTTGTCAAAAAATTTGGGAACAATTTGAACATCAAAGTGTTTGAGAATGGTGACAAAACCTGAAGACGTGCGTTTAACCGGAGCCCGTGCACGGCAAATTTGCCATTACGGTGTTTGTGTAAATGGTGACTTTGTGATGTGGTCCAATTTGTGAAATGTAGAGGTCTGGACCCCATTATGGTCCAAATTACATGAGTATAGACTGAAAGTAACACATTCTTAGTAGAGCGTGAGGCTTCTAAAGTAAAACAAAATTTAAGCATGATCAGCCTTACAATGATCTCACTGCTGGGTCTCAGGCAAGGGCGCCGACTCCATGGGTGCTCGGAGGCTCGAGAACCCATGAGAAATAAACATTGGGTACCGAGCACCCCTGAGAATAGACATCAAGAAACAGATCAGTAATCGCCTTTTAGGTTACGTATAAATTATAACATTTCTTAATAATAAAAACTAATTTCATTTTTATATAATGGTTTCATTTTATATTTCTATCAAACATAATTAGTAATTAAGTACGCAGTATATCGATAGGACATTTATTTGTTTGACGGTCGTTCAGTGTGTATTTCACTTCTCACACTTCGCCACTTTTTCGAGTCATCAAATGAGCATGAGCACCCATGAGGTTTTCTAAAAGCCGGTGCTCCTGATCTCAGGTTTCCACTCTAGAAAAGGGAATGGGCCGTAATCCACCACGCAAGCCGCGTACAGGTTAGTGGTGACAAACGTCATAGATTTTGTTTTTATTCTAGGACATGTCGGTTTCCTCACAATATTTTCCTTCACAGTTTTGGGAGCAGTGATGATGGAATAAATTATACAAAGTACCTGCCTGAGTTTGAACCCACGATGTACCACGACTCATAAGTCAGGGGCTGTTACCCACTACTAAAAGTAAATTAAAAGAAACAAACAACTTGTCAAAAGAAAACATTAGGTAAGTATATAGTCATCTACTTTGCCCATTTGTCATCCCTGTATCAAGTACACTTACAAGCTTCACAGAAAATAACATCTATCATTTTTCAGCTCATAACTTACCCCACATAGAAAATCCCTTTTATTAGTACAGAGGACATCGAAAGGCCCAGCGTTCGGTGTTCTCATTCGAAAAAATACCACCGATTTATACAAAATCCTCTCCTTAATAAAGTATGGGATATAAATTGACCTCTCCAGTGCTTAGCATTTATTTTTTTCTCTGGTAACATTCACGTAAAAAAATAAATTGGCCCAAAGGTATTTCGGGTTCGCCAACATTTTGTAGCTCAGGTAACGGCTGAAAAACTTAATTTTCCTTTATGACCACTCAATGGGATCTACATTTATGCTCTTTTATGTTATAAAGTAATGTTGGTTTTATGTTTTATTATGATGTACGTAAGAGATTGTTTTTGGATATCAAAAGATGTTTGGAGAAAAATTTATGGGTCTGTAATGTGTGTTTATCCAGCTCTGTAATCATAACAATAAGTATTGTAACCTTTTGAACTTCGCTTTGAGTTGAAATCCTTTATAGAAGACTAAGTAACGTCTCTGTTTTTTTTTTTTTTTTTGATATGAAAATATTTATAGGTACTCTGATTTTTTTTTAATTATTTACTTTTCACTGTAGCAGACCGGTAACTTAGTTCTTTTCCCGTATGCGAATTTTCGTTTAAATCCGTTCAGCCATTTGAGTGTCAAGGAATAACAAATATTGTGTATGTTTATTATTTTATATTCGTCTTTATGATAAGTATTTTTTAGTTTTTTATAGTTTTGTGAATGGATGAATGGAACAAGCCGAAGCTGCGGTGGTGAGCGAAAGCCGTCTGCGACAATTAGCACGCGAGGGGCCGCCGGAGACCCGCAGCGCCGGAGCCGTGACAGAAACCCTGCCTGCTGCATGTTGCATGCTCGCTTGAATGTTGCATGCTGCATGCCGCATGCTTGCTTGCATGCCGCATGCTTGCTTGCATGCTGCATGCTTGCTTGCATGCTGCATTATTGCATTATATTGGGAGAGGAAGGCCAAAGAAAAGATGTATGGATTATGTGAGAAGTTATATAAAAGAAAAGGGAGTTAGTGATAGCGTGACGAGTGACAGGACAGAATGGCAGAAATAAACGTGTTGCACCGACACCAAATAAAACGGGACAAGGGCAGGAAGATGATGGTTACCACTGGCGTGGTATTATTATAAATTTATTATTATTTGTAAAGTCCTATTAATGTGTATAAATAGAAACAGAGTTCTAATCAATTATGCTCTGTATTAAAATATCTTCTTCATTCGTAAACAGTCGTAGTATAAACGAAAATGAATTATTTAGTAACGAACCTCCCACTTATTCAACATAGGCGTAGGTTTATTTTGAAATCATTTGTGGGTGAAATTAAATAACATTACATCTCTTGTTCTAAGGGACGAAGCAGAGGTGTATTCATTCTATCGACGACATCGATTAACGTAATTTCAAAATGTAATCAATTGATTATTTGATAATTCAATAATAATATTCCACAACTATCACACAACGCCGTCTAGTCCCAAGCTAAGCAGAGCTTGTATTATGAGTAGTAGATAATTGATAAACATACTTATATATTTTTAAATGTATAAATGTTATAGATAAATCACACTCAAACATTTGTCCTGGGAGGGAATCGAACCGAACAGGCTGGCTGACAGCCAACAGGCCAGTCAAAGTCAATTTCTACACGATTGTTCGTGAGAGTTACCGCGGGCCTGGAACGCATAGGGTAACTGAAGGAACACAGAGGTGTTTTAGTCAGTAAATATTTGACACACCCTATTGTTCTACCCAAAGCGAGAGAAGGTATTTGAGGATTTTACACACACATGGACACGTAGCTTCATAGACGCGTATTGGTCATTATACACTTGGTATACGTGGTGCCGTTGTATCACGTCCACTATTGAACATAGACCTTCCTCAAGTGCCGCCACAATGAACGGTCCTGTGCGTCTCAAATCCATAGGATTCCCGCGACGCTCACCAGGTCATCGGTCCAACTTGTGGGAGAGCTTCCGACGCTGCGTCTTCCGATGCGCGGTCGCTACGCCAAAAATATTCGGACCCATCGAACATCTTTTCTGCGAGCAATGTTCTCTGCCGACTGTCACTTAAGTTCGGTGAATCTTCGGCCACCGTATCTATGCCTAGAGTCTATTTATTCCTGGCAGAGATGGCCCAGCTGTTACGACCCTGACTAAAAACTTTGCGAGTCATACGTCGCGGCTTCAAACCCAGGCAGAAGCTTAAGTTTGTATAATTTATTTCATCACCACTGCTCTCTAAAGAGTACAGGAAAACCTTTTGAGGATTTCAGCATGTCTTAGAACCATATTTCGAAGATACCCATTAAACTGCACTGGGTTTGCGTGGTGGATTACGGTCCATCGCCTCTCCTAGAGAGGAGGTCTGAGTCCCAGCATTGGGAATTTTATAAGGCTGACTATGCTATGCTATATTAACACTAAAAATATTTTTCAAAATAATTTTTTAACCCGTTCTCTGCCAAGCCTGTTCGCCAGCAATTGGGATGTGTCAATACGATCCGTTAGGCTTACTCGAGCGTCAGGCGGAGGGTTGAACGATTAAACCTTTTAATCTAAGGGCCGTTGCGACCGCCATATTGTAAATTATGTTGCAGAAGTGTAATAATGTAAACCTATTTTTTTTTAATTATAGTTAGGCTCATCTTTGATAAATGATATTTATTTTCCAAATAAGTTTTGAAAAATTCTGTAACGCGTCAATTTTTTCACTAAATGACGTGACACATTTTAACTTGATGAGGCCGCTGTTTCCTAGCTATCCTGAGAAGAAACATCAAAACAAACTCAGAGGTCAAAGTTTATTTTAAAGCTCAAGCTAGATCGACGCACACGTGTAACACACCTGCCAAGTTACGATCATTTCGTTTGCGTCGAACGCCTCGAGTAGGCCACGCCTCCGATACCTTTGTTCAGACCACGTGACTGAGCGTTAAGATGAGTATTACTTGTGAGATACATTTTGTTTTCATGCAATTGCCAAGTTAATCTATATACTTAAAACACAAAAGATTTGTAATATAGACATGGTCACTGTAAGATGTTGCAAAAGGTCCCTCAAGTAGGGGCCGAATAAATTAACCGACTTGGTATTACATGGATCTCACAACTTTTTACGGTAGAAGAACTGAGTTGCGAACCTTGGTTTTTTTACAAGTTCTGTTTTTGATGGCACAGGTAACAGTTAAGGTAGACATACATTAGGCCCATGTCGGCCACGTACGCCGAACTGAGCGCATCGGTCTCCATACATTATAAATGGCCACTAGATTAGTAGAGCTACATTAGAGGCTATGGTCAACCATCAAGATGACTTATCAATTTTTTTTGTATTTTTCAATTTAGATCAATTTCCTTTGAAAAACTCATCGGAAGAGCTTTAAAATTTAAAAAATGTCTTCGATGTAGGATTTGGTACACGTGGATTCCTGGAGGAGTGCTGGCGTGATGCTGCGTAAGCGAGCCTACGTGACCCACCACCACACCGCGCCGCTCCTTTGATGACCACCACTCCACTGCACACATGATGTTAGAAAGTAGCAGATTCTGAACTAATTGACCTCCATTGGTGTAATTGCTGCAAGACGTTCTGATGTGAGAATAAATCAATTAGACCCACTCCACGCGACTACGTAGGTACAACTCAAGCGCCACCCACGTGTGCGTTGGTCTAATGTAGTTCCCACTTTAACCTTCTGCTGTATCTCTATTGTGACTATTTGAGGGATTACGTTTTTATATACGAGTTACGGAAAAAGGCAATTATGTATGTTTTTGCGTGCAGTTGATCGCGGCAGTCGAGACCATTCCGCCCCGGCTTAATAATCCCTACTGATAGGGATAAGTTATTAGGTTTTGTTTATACAGTTTTTAGGAGAACGCCCTGTGCCCTAGAATCGGTACAATGGTATAAAATATGAATCACCCTAACATTCTCCTACTTTGTTAAGATTTTTTCCACAACTTTTCACACTACACCATCTAGTCCCAAACTAAGCAGAGCTTGTGATATGAGCGCTAGTCACCTATAAACTTAAGTAAGTTTATAGGTGGTATATATTTCTCAATACATATATATAATAGATAAATTACACCCAGAAACAGAACAAATCAATATGCTCATCACACAATCATGTTACTTGGGTGGGAATCGAACCCACGACCTCTGGCATAGAAGTCAGGGCTACTAACCATTAGACTAATAGGCCAGTCAAAGATGGATGTTCAAAGTCAAAATGGATCTCTTTCATAATAAGCATGACCCAAAGGACAGGTTGTTACAGGTCCGGATTATTTGAGAAAGTTACTAAGGCCGGGGAACGTAAAGGGTTTAGAGCAGAGAAGCACAGACTTATTGAGACTATGGCCCACTTGGGCAATGATAAACTAATGGCGGGCCACCAGAAAAAATTAAAAACAAAAATAGCCAAAACTTTTAATTTAAAAAATAATAAAAGGTGTTAAAAAATTAACTTTAAGAATTTTGGGGGGACATTGTACTCCTTATTATGAACAACTTTTACTATGGGACCAAACCTGAAATCGCGAAAAAAAATCACCTGCTCCCTACGTTTATGTTCGCATAACTCATCAAAATGTATGGAGCAGCTGATTTCTTTTTTCGATATTTCAGGTTTGGTCCCATAGTAAAAGTTGTTCATAATAAGGAGTACAATGTCCCCCCCCCAAATTCTTAAAATTAATGTTTTTAACACCTTATATATTAATTTGAAGCGTGGCACTGCATTGTGCTAACAATCTTTTTTATATTTTTAAGCTCTTCTACATAACGTTGCAACTTTACCCAGTGTCTCGCAAATGTACCATATTTTACAACGCATTCATGTGACGCGGGACATTTTGGACAAATGGACAGTTCCTATCTGGTGACATAGACCACGTTTCAAGCGTAATTAAAGGCATACGATGGATTTTAAGCCAGTAAATATCCTGTCATTTCTTCTCACGAGTTTGCAACCGACTCGGGATTTGCCTGAGCCGCAGGCGAGGGTGTTATGGAGCCGAGTGGTGCAGTGGCAAACTTTCTCCACGTTTACCAAACGTCGTTCGTCGGGTTGACCGGCGACTCGTGGGAGTCACAGTGCCTAGCCTGATACAATAAATATAATCAATTGTGGTAGGGCGAACTCGCGAACTTTTAGGCACTAGTGCGGAAAACAGTCATTTGTGTGTCAAGCGGGTTTTCGAATAAGTGTATTGAAAAGAAATTATCGTTGAGGTGATGTTCAGTAGATCCTACCTACCCCACGAGAAAAAGGAGTGAATCTATGTACATATACATGTATTCGTACACATCCATATACATAGGCAGCACAAATTGCATTAACGTACAATGGCTGCCTCAAAGCGTCTCATGAAATTTAGATGACTCGTTAGGTTTCAATGCGGATCACAGGTATACCTCTAGGACAGGTACAGTGCTACAGGTATACCTGACGGCGAATGATGTTCTACATAATCTTCATTTATACGTAATATCACTTGAAACAGCATTGTAAAGCACAATGATCACTGTAGTATGTATAGATACATATACTTTCATCATTTACTTTTCAGCCCCCACTATTGTATCTTCAAAGAATTATTGCGGCACTAGATCCCAAAGGACAACTGAAAAAACACAGGTGGGTTTCAGTCAGTAAAATTTTGAGACTTCTTCCCGCTTCAACCAGAGCGTTAGAAGTTATTTAAACAAAAAAAAATGTTTATTTTTACTTAACACACAACTTATTAAAACCAAATAATGTAATAATAATACTAAAACAATTATTAAAAAAAATTGCAAATCGGTCCATAAACGACGGAGTTCTGACGTAACAAATAAAAAATAAATAAAAAACACAGCCGAATTGATAACCTCCTCTTTTTTTTAAGTCGGTTAAAAAGGCACATAATCCAGCATAATTATGCTGTGATATTTAAAACGATAAATAACATAGCGTGTTATCCTGGAATGAATGCTACGGGCGCAATTATAGAACATGTAATAGAAAGAAATAATAAGAGAAGACAAAATATGTGTTTGAAATAGACTAATCACATAAAGGTGTGAGTTCAATTGTCTATGTGTAAATCTATATATATAAAAGGAGAATCTGACTGACTAACATATCAAGCACGGCCGAAACTATTGGGACTAGGAGTGTGAAATTTTGCACAAGGTTTCCTTTTATGACGAAGGCGAGCACTAAGAGAATATTTCTCAAAATTCACTCCCTAAGGGGATGAAATAGGGGTCCAAAGTTTGTATGGAGACACTAATTTCACGCGGGTGAAGCCGCTGGCAGATGCTAGTGTCAAATAAATATTAAAAAATCGAGTATAATTGATGATACCTAAAGAAAAGGCCTCATTTTTTTTTAAAAATGTTATAGACAGCTCTAGCTTTTATTATCTCAAAGATAGTTCATCATCATCATAATCATCATCATTTAAGCCGAAAGACGTCCACTGTTGGGCACAGGCCTCCTCCAAGTGTCGCCACGACCGGTCCTGCTGTGCGTTTCGTATCCATCGGATTCCCGCGACCCTTGATACATCCATGTTGTGGGAGGCCTTCCAATACTGCGTCTTCCGGTACGTAGTTGCCACTCCAGAACCAGATAAGTGTAAGTGAGTTTACGGTTGATTAATCCATTTTAAGTGTTTTCAAATAAATCGCATAAGCGGAATAATTGTGTCACACGCAATCAATAGTGATGCCTTTCAGTTTGTCAATTCTACAACATTCGTTATTAATGTTGTCGAGCAGAAAATCAAAAATAACGAGACAGTGCATTTGCTATTACTTAAACCATTTTATTCGCAACTAGCTTTTGCCCGCGACTTCGTCCGCGTAGAAGTCGAAAATGGTTTAATTAGATTTTTCGAGATACTTCGTCCTGTGTGATAGTCCATTGAATTGTATGGCGAGCGATATTAAATCTTAAGATAAAATATTATAGTATCTTAGCCGTGTGCAGCGCCCCTTAGTGAACTACACTGCGGGTGACGTAACCTACGACAAACTTATTATTTGCGGTTGGTACAGTAATCGGGTCTAGGGATCGAACCGCAAAATTAAGTTTTATTTTCTATGTATTTACTTTTCCAGGATAAAAAGTACCCACCAGGTGCAGGGCACTAGCCCAGGATATTAAAGAATAATTATACCTACCAAGTTTCATCATAATCGAACCCTGTAGTTTTTGCGTGATGCCTGAACAAACAGACAGACAGTCAGACCAAAATTTTTTCAATCACATTTTTGGGTTCGGTGTCGGTCTAGTAACACCGTGCCATTTATTTTTTTTTATATTTTCAATGTACAGAATTTTCACTTCTACAGATTTATTATAAGTATAGATAGGAACCGTGAATGTTGCGTCACTCTACGTTCTAAAATGAACTAATCCAAAATAATTCAATTGAATGACACTAAATTATTCATCTCATCTTGATCCTTACATTACTCTCTACCCTTTCATTATAGGTAACAAAACCAATCCTATACAGACCTCCCGAATCATAAATCACTCAGAAAATTAACAAAACAAAGAGACAGACCACCTTTTCTTTTCGACCAATAGAATAACCAGGAATGACCGAGCAGATCCAGAGAGAAAGTCTGTAGTGTAATGTAATTTGTAATCTTCAGCAGCCATTGTTCCCACAGTCCCAACATTACGAATTCACAAGGAGCGAGGTCAGTACCGAATGATTACGTCCCTGTTTAGGGTACAGAATAAATAAAAACATATTTTTTCGCCCTTTGAAGCAGTTTAATGTTGACATACGTATCCATGTTGCTGGTAGCGCCTGCGGTGGGTCGCATTTTATGTGCGGATTTGTTTTTATTATTTTTTAGGTCTAATAAAATGCCACGGTTGGGATTTTTTGACAGGAGACGGGTAGCCCTGCAGCTTCGAGAAAAACAATTTGGAGCTTATCAACATGTTCAGATTCAAACGCTGCTGGACATATGTACCTTTAATTACACGTGTTTTAACTTGATTCTGGGTTACTGGATTTAGCTTTTTTATAGCCGGATGTTGTAATTTGCACAATATAAAGGCGAAAGTTGGAGATCGATTCATGCAGGATCCCTAATAACGGTAGGAGGGGTTCAAATCGGTGACGGGTCGACGATGAAGTACCTGGGACTGGTCCTCGAAAGCCGATGGAATTACGAGGAGCACTCGGTAGTGCACCGTGTAATTCCACCGGTTTTCGGCGGACGTCGGTACGTCCGGTTCTCAAACTGGAGCGCGTCGAGGTTGTCTTCAAGCGTTTCCTTCCAATCTAGGGAGTCCAAACGCATCCTGCCGCAGGCTCTACGCGGAGGACGTGCAGTCAATGGCCCTTTACGAAGCGCCGGCGTGAACATTGTCGCTGCGGAAGTGAGTGGCAGCTAAGGTCAACGCATCCCAGAGGGTCATCGTCATCCGGATAGTGCTTTGCCGACCTGCGGTCGTAGGATCTGGAGGCAACAGTCTTTGCACGCATGCACGATTGGCGTATGGAGATGCTATACAAGGGTGAAACTCCACTGCCATGACAAGTCGCGGCATGGCAGACAGAGTTCCAGCGGGATTTCATAGCATCATGATGACAGCAACTGTCGCAATCCAGCGCAGAGCCACCATAATCATGGTAGTAAGTCTTCTGTGAAGAACACAGACATGGTTTGTCTGTAAAAGTGTGACACACCTTCTCGCTCCATCCTAGAGCGCGAGATGTCATTGAATGTTTTCCCACCTCAAAATAAAATAAAATAATAATCATCATCATCACATCATCATTTCAGCCGAAAGACGTCCACTGTTGGACATAGGCACCGCATTCCCGCGACCATCAAAATAATACTTAATTTGATTTAAAATATTTATTCATTTATTTTATTTTGTATAGCATTATATACTTATTTGGCTTTGATATATTTACGAAGAGTATTTACTGATGAGACTAAAACAAAACTCGTCAAAGAAAATCTCAGGAATACAGAACAAAACTAACAAATGTACCAAACTTTCTGAAATGTCTCTTTGCTAAAGCCGAAACTAAGTTAGTGCTAAGAAAACGTTGGAAATCCTGAGGACTTATCATCTGCATTCAGTGCTTTTGTTACTTCATTGTCTGGGTTGTCGCGATGAGATGATATACGGGGTAGCAGAAATAATACTTTAATAGAGGAATCCTTGTCTTTGAATTAGTTTGCATGAGACAAGTTTCTAGGATTACCATTAAGCACGAAAAATTAAAATTATAGTAAGTGTACGTAGAAAATAAGGACTACTTCAGTATTTTATATATTTATCTAGCTTCTGCTAGCGGTTTCACCCTTGTAATTGTCGAGCCCAAGTCGTCGACGGCCTGCTGTTGCACGCGCGGCTCATGGAGATGTCAGCAACTGTAGGGGCCCAGTAGGGTCGAAACCTACTGGGGCCACGGGTAGTGTTTGGAAGTAGGCGGAACAGAGAGTAAAGTCCCGCAAACCTCCGTTGAAAAGGGAGGATCCTCCGACCAGACGGGTGTTATGTCTGGTGGGCTACAACTGCCCGATAGATGATTTCGGGCCGTTCTATGTGTTCTAATCGCGCGGAGAACTTTGATTGCGCGATTCAGGATTTTCTTATGTGACGCGATAGATGTCGCTACATCACTCCCCTCCGGAGATCGGAGATCGATGGTTCTTGATGCTTCTTGATGCGTGCCAGGCCAGTGGTAGGTTGGTTCCAGTGAGTCGGAACCGAATGCCGCATAGTTCTCGGTGAGTCGGAACTGTCTGCGGTGATGCCCCAGTGAGTCGGGGTGGTGCTGTCCCAGTGAGTCGGGATGATGCTGCAGGCTCCAGTGAGTCGGAGCGGTGCTGTGCGACGTAGTGGCTTGACTGCTTGCGTCGACCAGGAGAGGTTCTTCGTTGCTCTTCATGTGACTGGCCGAAGGTGCAGTGTGCTTCGCCAAGGTCGCTGATGAGGCTGAGGGTGATGACCAGGTATGACCAGGTAGGCATGCTGGTGGTCAGGATACCCTTTATAGCCGTGGGTGCTGGCTGTATGGCTCGCTGCTCGAAAGCTTGAGGAAGTGATGATGACGTCACGAGGTATTAGCTGCACGAAGGCTGCGCTGACGTTCTTTGTCGAGGGTCACCAGTTTGGAGGTATGCGGAACAGAGAGTAAAGTCCCGCAAACCTCCGTTGAAAAGGGAGGATCCTCCGACCAGACGGGATGTTATGTCTGGTGGGCTGCAACTGCCCGATAGATGATTTCGGGCCGTTCTATGTGTTCTAACCGCGCGGAGAACTTTGATTGCGCGATTCAGGATTTTCTTATGTGACGCGATAGATGTCGCTACAAGTGTGAAAGCGAAGCCCGGGGCCCCGGGATGAAGGCAAAGAAGGAACAGGAGTGGGTTTTTAGTCAGTAAAATTCTGACACTATCTCCCGCTTCGCCCAAGAGCGGGATATGTCATAAGATGATTTTCCCACCTAAAAAAAACCCTTGTAAAAGTAGGTTTTTCCATACAAACTTCCAAACCCCGTTTTATCCCCTTAGGGGTAGAGTTTCGTAAAATCCGTTCTTAGCGGATGTCTACACCCTCTAAGGAACCTACCTACCAAATTTGAAGTTTGTAGGTGTTATAGTTTCGGAGATTTCGTGATCAATCAGTGAGTGAGTTCGTTCTATAAGTGCCCATGTAGGCTTGTGTGAAATAAAAAACTTTTGACTTTAATTTTTAGTGGTATTTCACTTTTATATATATATATAGAAGATTACCGACATACATAAATATATTGTTTGTACAAAAATTGTATGTTCACACAATACATACAATGTAAATACACAATATATGTATGAATATAACGAAGAAAAAGAAATAAGAAGAACGAACGACCAAGATGACGAAATTCTTTTGATCTATCCTAAGGTTGTCTAGTAGATAAGACCGCTACTGTACTTTAGATTCAAATTTGTGTATAAATTGTATTGCTTTTTTGGTATACAATAAATGTTAATCGATTGTCCTTTAGAAACCGCGAGACTCCCAAACAAACAGAAAAGAGATATGTATATAAACCAATATAATAATGAAGCGGTAAAAATACAAGTTTATTTACCTACACTACGCCTAGTTTTGGACCAGTTGCTAATTTTTAAGGCTATTATTAGTTTTATTTTTTTAACTGACTTCTAAAAAAGGAGGAGGTTCTCAATTCGGATGTTTGTATTTTTTTTTTTTATGTTTGTTCGCGCATAACTCCGTCGCTTGCCAACCGATTTGAAAAATTATTTTTTTGTTAGAAAGGGTATACTTCCCAAATGGTCCCATAGTCACTAAGTCAGGATCTGATGATGGAATCTTGGCGAAATCGAGGGAACTCCTTAAATATTATAGGCAACTGCATAGTGATTTTGGTATTTTCATTGAGAACTTAAGCAGGAACTGATGAAGAAGATCAGAAATAGTCAACGGAGCTTAGTACTCGCATAGATATCACAATGAAGATGGTTAAGCGACTATGATAATAGAAATAAATTAATGCTTCTGAATAGTTCCGGTGAAAATAGTATCATCAAATTGATCTGATGATGATGATGGAGCCAGAAAGTAGGCACTGGAACTCCGTCATTAATCAATGTAACCTAGCCGTGTTTGGGCTTATTAGAATTGTCATGAAATGCACTTTGGCTATAAGGTACTATCGAACTTATCTGATGATGGAGCCGGAAGGTGGAAGGTAGACACAGGAATTTCATAATAAAACAATGTAACCTAGTAGTGTTTAGATTAATTGGAATTGTCATGAGAAATAGGCACTCTGTTTATAAGTGTATCCCAACTAAAAAGTGTGAAATAAAAAACTTTTTACAAAAAAAAGATAACCGACTTCACTAAAAAAAACACTAAAAGGATCAAAATAACTTTAATTTCGGAAGTCGGTGTTAAATAATATACAAATAATACCGAGAAACACCGACTTCCGAAATTAAAGTTATTTTGATCCTTTTAGTGTTTTTTTTAGTGAAGTCGGTTATCTTTTTTTTGTAAAAAGTTTTTTTTTCAAGCTGATGCAATAATTTGTAAAACTGTGTGCGCTAAATAAATTATTTTTATATTTATATTTTAGTTAATAATAATAATAATAAATAATAATTTATTTAAGTACTTTTACAAAGAAATACATAAACCAAATTTATAAATTCCTAGTAGTACTAATTTCTAAAAAGATTGGCTTAATTAACTAATTATATAAAATCTAGTTTTATTTACACATGTTTATATTGACAGTTAAAGGACATCTCCGTGCCATCTTTTTAAATATTATCTATCTATATACATAAAAGGAGAAACTGACTGACATATCAATGCACAGCCGAAACTACAGGGCCTAGGAGCTTGAAATTTTAAACATATTTTTCTTTTATCTACGTCATAAATACGAGCATATCTACGTGATACTAAGAGAGGATTTTCTAAAATTCGCCCTCCAAGTGGAGAAACGAGGGTCCAAAGTTTGTAAGGAGAAAACTACCATGACGCGGGTGAAGCCACTGGCAAAAACTAGTCTTAAATAAAAGAGTACTTTAGAACACGCAGTACTATCATTGCACTATTACATTTTTAAATTCATCAAACTCATACATACTGCCCTTCAAGACACTGTGAAACAAGCCGCGTCACACATTACTATGCATTTATGTAATACACGGCCATCTTTCAAATTTATGAATCGTATATTTTGTTCAGTCCGCTGAAGCGTTGCCAGGAATACGTTGTTAACTTTGCGACCTATACATCTTGGAGTTTTTAGTATGCAATGCGTGCACGTTGCCAACCCCTGCCTTTCAACATTGAAATATGATGTCGTTTTGAAGGAATTGCTAGAAGTTTCTGAGACCATATTTGTGGAGTGTCCTACTTTATGTTAATAAAAATATCCTTTGCTAATGCGTTATGCAGGAGAAATGCTTCTTGAAGGAATTATTAGTTCAGTGATTTTCACGGTAGTTATTATTAATATTATTTTTATTCTTGATAGGTTCGCGCTTGACCGCTATCTCACCTGATGGAAAGCGATGATGCGGTCGACGATGGAACGCGCTTACCGAGAAGTAACTTATTCACTCTTGACTTAAAGATTCCCGGGTTGTAGCTATCAGAAAACACAGATTCCGACAAGGAATTCCACTCCTTAGCTGTACGCACAATGAATGTGTTCACAAAACGTTTTATGCGTATAGGTGGGATGTCCACCATGTACAGTTATGTTTTTTGAGGTGGGAGAAATTATCATTATAACTCCTCCCGCTGTGTGGCGTGAGAAGGGATATTAGACTACCGACTGACTAAAACACACCCAAATATTTCTTAGGTAGCCCTTTGTATTCCTTGAAACGCAAAAAAACTTCGAATGTCTGATTCACGATCCTTAGCATTTAAATCATCATCCTTTTCCAAATTAATTTAACTCGTCGAATTGAGGCTCCAAAGTCTTGAGCATCGACGCCGAGTGGCTCTGTCGGTTTTCTACAGGTAGCATTTCGGGAAGTAGAATTGCATAGCACGACGCAGCCATACTTTTCTCGCCTGTATCACTACATGAAGGTTGAGGAAGTCGTGGAGTATTTGAAGGTGAAGATCAACTGGACTCTGACGGTCGTCGTAAGATTGGAAGCGCGCCACGACTTCAACTTCAAGTCGTTCGTGGCTCCTAAAAGAGGACTTCTTGCCGAAAGGTGTCGTATACTGACGTTTCCGAGTACGGTTATGAGATACCACGCAGCGCAACACGACGCCGACTACATTACGTGTTTAATTATAGTTAAATAAGTTTTTTTTTTATAATATGTATTAGTTTATTATTGTTTAAGATTATTTTATGTATTTTGTCTATGGGCCTCTGATTCCTGAAAATAATAATAATTATTATTTTTTATTATAGCCTGATTCCGCCAAGCCCGTTCCATGCTCGGACCACTAGACGTACGGCGATACGCCACCGGACACACACAAGGTACAAGGTGGACTTCCCACCCATACGCACAAAACGTGTTGGGAACACCTTTACTATACGTACAGCTAAGGAGTGGAAATCCCTGCTGGAGTCTGTATTTCCTGATAGCTACAATCTACGGATCTTTAAGTCAAGAGTAAATAGGTTACTTCTAGTCAAGTGTGCTTCAAAGTAGAACACAGAGTCGCTTTCCATCAAAAAAAAAACCTACGTGTCTGCTTCTTTCATGCTATTCCATGCTTCGTCTTTATTAGTCCTCTTCCAGTTGCCACATGTCATTCCATCCAGCCTTCTTTTATTTGTTCTTTCCATACAATTATATTCCAAATTCAAACTCAAAACTGGTGAAGGAAAACCAAAAAAAAATGGTGAAGGAGCATTATCTATCACTTTAGTTTTTTCTTCTCCTTTCTAAATTGTAATTATTTTTGATATTTATTCGGTTTTTTATTTTATTTATGTATTATATTTTTAAGTATTATTATTTTGTAATATAAAATTTTTGCATTATTCTCTATGTTGTTGTACACTGACAGCCCGAAATCTTTTCCTTTCGTTCAGTCCATCCAAATGTTGTCTGGTAGAAATTGCCCTGTGCAATAAGACCGCTTATTGTACACTTACTACATATATATGTTTGTCCTGTATCATGTTAAGGTGTGCAATAAAGTTATATAATAATTTTCCTAACCACTATTCTCCCATTACTCCGCATTACATACCCATAACCATTCCACACAACTTCCTCAGGTGGAACAAATACTGAGAAAATAAAAAATAAAAAATGTCCCCTTTGGAAGCCCTTCTAAAGCCACGTATAATGAACCATAGAAATCTCCATAAAATGGAGGATGTGTTTTTCCCCTTCTCTTAAAGTCACATTGCTTCAATGTTCACGAGACAAAATGACATGAATGTTGAGCAGTCATAACCCATGAATGTTTTATTATTATAAACCCCTCACGCCATAGAGTAACTGGAAAATTGATATAGAAGACATTTGAGCAAGTGTTTTAAGTCGTCCGCTGCTAGATATTGACTTCCCCAAGAGTCACAACAACAAATGGTCCTGTGCGTCTCGTATTGGCCATTTTCAATCAGCCGTGGGAATGCAGCAAGCGTTAGGGCACCCTTGCCACAGGAGACATCAGGAGTAGGTTATTTGAGTAGGCTTATTTTTTTTGGTTTTTTTTTAATTTCATTAGTTAATTTTATTTTGAAACATTGATTTAGTGTTTATTGATGATTTTAATGAGTAAAATTCCGTAAATAAATACGAATTAATACATAGACAAGAGCAGCATAATAAGAGCAGTGGTGGACGTACGAGTTGTAGGTCGCGAGTTCGAACCCAGTCAGGCACATTCCTTTGTGTAATTTATTTCATCACCACTGCTCTCAAAATGGTAAAGGAAAACATCGTGAGGAAACCAGCATGTCCTAGAACCAAAAATTCGAAGACATGTGACATTCAGCAACCCGCACTGGGCCCTGGTGGTGGATTACGGCCCATTCCCTCGCCTAGAGAGCAGGCCTGAGTCCCAGTAGTGGAAACATTAAATGGTGGTAATGGTGGTTTAAGTGAAAGCACGAGAACACTTTCGCAAGAAGTTGGTAGATTCATCACACTCTTGATTTGTTGTATTCGTTTTTCTCTCAATATCATTCTTTATTTGTATGTATGTATCTAAGTATATATTTATTATTGTTCTTATATCCTCTCTGTCAGTCTTCTTTTAAGCTGCACCTGCCATGTTATATCTCTGCGCCACCCTAAGGTCGACTGGTAGAAAATGCCTAAGGCATTAAGTCCGCCTTTGTACAATGTTTCATTAGTGCATAAAGTTTTAAATAAATAAATGGCTGATTATGCATATAATATTTATATATTTAACGTTATTGTTGACTCTCTACACGTGTTGATTTTTACTTTAAATGCAGTCATCATTTCAGCCGATAGACGTCCACTGCTGGGCATAGGCCTCCCCCAAATGTCGCCACAAAGAACGGTCTTGTGCGTCTCGCATCCATCGGGTTCCCACAACCTTCACCAGGTCATCGGTCCACCTTGTAGGGGGCCTTCCAACACTGCGTCTTCCGGTACGCGGTCGCCACTCCAGAACCTTTCGGCCCCAACGGCCATCCGTTCTGCGAGCAATGTGCCCTGCCCATTGCCACTTAAATTTGGCGATTCTTCGTGCTATGTCGGCAACCTTGGTTCTCCTGCGGAAAATGCAGTGAATAATTGTAATAAAAAAACTTAATCATTTTGGATTCTATGCAAAAGGCAGATTACGAAACCACGCTGAAGTCATCGTCTCAACTTATGGCTATAACCGCTTTTCTCCACAAAATACAAAGATTTAGTTTCCATTCCATTCACTTTACATAATCCGCATACTCTGTCCATTCTGCATACCTAATCTTTGTCAGGAACCTTTTTTCCTTACCATGTTTTACTAAAGACAGGTCTTTGGACCCTCGGGAAGCGCTCCTCTTAATTTTACTTCTAGGATTAATGACGCTTATTTTAAACGGGATTCGTTCCTCTGGAGCTATTCCAGTGATAATGAGGTTTAAGACTTTAAATACTTTTGTATTAAATACTATTTTAAGGCTTGAAAGCTACTGGGAGTTCATTTGAAGCTCTCTCCAGCTTAATCAGCAAGTTTTATTTTAAGACGGGATTTTTCTGGTCGTCTATATAAGTAAGTATCTTTTTTTTGTCTTAGCCTAGTTGTTGTAGTGTTTCCGACTGCTAGGCGAAGCTATCCCCTTCCCGTCCAAACCTCTCTATATCCCCTATCCTTTCGCTATCCCCTTACCTTCCAAACCTCTTCTCTTACAGGTTGCATTTTGGAAAGTGTGCGCGGGGATTGCATGACTTGATTCCGCTATCTCATTTCTACCATCGGACAACCCGACGTACGGTGAGTATCCACCCTTACGTTATTGAAACCTCTACGGTCCGGACTAAGCGATTCGCCTCGTCTTTTATACCGCGTACATCGAAGGACTGGAACAATTTGCCTGCAGAGGTCTTCACCCTCCGATTATTATTTGGGTGTCTTCAAGGCTCTTAATTAACTAGTGCGCCTAACCATCAACGACTGCATCACTACTTAACATCAGATGGGATCGCAGTCAAGCACTAGTTTATATCAAATAAAAAAAATTAACTCTTTGCCTTGCGCGAACTTTGGCTTAAATTTACCACCAAACGTGATCATTATCACAACACCTTCCCCGTAGTCGAACTCGACGTCCTCCTTATACGTAAAGGGAATCGTTCGTCTTGGTACAGTCATGTGAAGGGGAGGGATGAAACGCATGTTACTAAATAAGTTATGTTACAAAGAGGGAGAAGATGGCTAAAGAAAAGATGGATTAATTGTGTGAGGTCTGATGTGAAATAAAAGGAAATAATAGCGAGACGATTGACTGGATGAAATGGAAGAAAAAACATGTTGCGCCGATTTCAATTAACGTGGAACTAGAGCAGGAAAGTGAGACTTGTTCATCTATATTTTACATACCTACATATAAAAAAAAATATGAATAAAAAGCTGTTTCTAAAATGTATAAAGACGGGAATGTTAAAATCTGTAGAGATTTAAAATTAAGAAGACAGCTAGCTATCTGTTGTTTTAAGACCACACATTGTCCTTATACATCGCTTTTGCACTCTACCACTCGTTCAGTTTGTTTCCAAAACCGTTCGTGTATTTGAACGATACAATTTAGTTTGTCGATATTCGTTCTAGAGCGAACGGGTAGACGATACTAGTGCAGGAAAAATGCATTTACAGTCCACAGAGATTTCGTTTCGGTTTCGATATCCCAGATAATCTTAATAAAAAGGATATCTATTGAAACTGTTTGTTTTGAGATGGAGTTTTGAGCTGTATCGATAGAACACTTGTAGTGTGTATACAGCTCAAAACTTGCTCGATAATTGTCATTAACTGTACCGTACCAGTTGATAAGAAGGCTCGTCGCTTTCCATTAGGTGAGATAGCGGTCAAGCGCGAACCTATAAAGAATAAAAAAAAAACGACATGGAATATCTTTTTAATACCGCTTTAAGGCACGCAAGTACCGGTTTTCCGCACTCGTGCGGAAAAGTGCGCCAGCTCACCCCCGTTACAATTTACTATATTTATCGCAGTCAAGCACTGGTTTATAACAATTAAAAAAAAAAAAAAAAAGCTGGGCGGTAAGCGACCCCCACGAGCCACCGGTCAAATCCCTTTTATTTATTGGTTCGCAAGTGTATTGAAAAACGAAGTTTGATACACGTGGAAATTTATCACTGCAGCACTTTACTTCTAGGCGAGCGTGCTCCATCATCGACCACATCGTCGCTTTCCATCTCATTTCATCTCATCTCATTTCATCTCATTCCATCAAAAAAACTGGGCAAGTGCGAGTCGTACTCGCGCGCTTAGGGCTCCGTGCAAACATACCCATGAAAACAGTTCTATTCCCGAATTCATCATCATCATCTTCCTGCCCTTGTTCCGTGTTATTTGGGGTCGGTGCAACACGTTTTTTTCTTCCACTTTGCCCTGTCACTCTTCATGCTATCACTAACTTCCTTTTCTTTCATATCGCTCTTCTATTCCCGAATTACGTACTACAAATTTACAGTTTTCAGATTTTTTCCTATACTTGTGGTATGAGACCTTGGTTCATGCCAAATTACAGAATTCTGCGTCTACGGAAAGTACCCTATGAACTTTTATTCCTTTGAGAGTATCGAAATTTTTTTTTGCGACTTAATTGGCCGTATCTTTTATATTCGTTAACTTAGAAGTTTGATTTTTTTTCACAGTTTCAGGGGACCGCAGACTTAAGTATATGGTATAATTGTAATTTCAACTCGAGACCTCCACGCGTTCCCCAGATAAAAGGTCTTGACAGACAGACACCAAAGTGATCCTATAAGAGTCCAATTTTTTTTCCTTTTGAGGTGCGGGATCTTAAAAACATTCTACTAGCAACAAGTATCCTTTACAAGAGACCGCAGAACTAATAAATGAATTTAGTTAATAGCCGCTTCTCTCAGTTTTCTTTAATTACAACTTGGTAAGCAAGATAGCGAAGCACTCAACATTTATCCGTTTTAAATGTTCTCGCATTTAAATTCTTTTGCTACGAACCGAGACACTGAAGGTGTTTAGTTTAATTAATGGCATCGGTAGCGTACTTCTATCTTTAAACAAAAACAAACAAATACTACTCAGAGTTTTTTTTTATGTAGGAAATCATCAGACTTTTTTTATTGATGAAACCAGTGCTTGACTGCGATCCCACCAGGGCCTCAAGTCTGCTATTACAATAGTGTCAGAATGGTCTATCATTGACATCATAATTGTTGATTTTGACCTAGTTTGGTAATCTACTAATATAATGGCGTCATTATGACTTTAAAATGGTCAACCACTGACACTCCATTGAAAAAAATGGCATTGAATGGTAATCTCGTACATAATGACAGATGAATATTTGACGTATGCGGATAACTGCCAAGATTTTGGCAGTTTCTTTGACCTACCATTAGAACGTCATTGTACAACCATTATTTTTAATTTGTTTCGAGACAGCTCGATATCGTCGTTCTACCACAAGATCATTGACCGATCAATGATCGACCATTATGAACTATCAGATTACGAACTTTTAGCAAAATGACAATGGGATCGTGTTGGAATGACTAATTTATAAAAATAGCAGACTTGGGCCCCAGATGGTCTGATGGTGATGCAATTATTGATGGTAAAGCTCAATAGTTTATTAAGAGCTTATTCACTCTAGCCTTGAAGACACCTAAATTATAGTTGGACGGGAAGACCGCCGCAAGCAAATTGTTCCAGTCCTTCGATGTACGCGGTATAAACGACAAAGCGAAACGCTAGTCCAGACCGTTGAAGTTTCAACAACGTAAGGGTGGATACTCGCCATACGTCGGGTGGTCCGCTTTAGCATCGAGCGATAGGGAATGTAAGGCTTTTAAGTAAGAACTACATAGGGCACACGTGGGCCACGCTCGCCGATCTGGACGCATCTGTCTCCATACATTTTATATGATAACTAGACTTGTAGAGCTACGTTAGATCCACGCCACGCGACGCGACTCTACGTACAAACAGGCGTGGCCCACGTGTGCGTTGATCTGACGTAGTTCTCGCTTTACTAACTAAAACCCGCTGTTCTTTCAGTTGTCCCTTACGTACCAGGGCCACGGTAACCCTTTCGAACATCCTCCATTACCATGGGATCAACTCTGAATCAATCAATCAATTGCCTGGCCTTTACTCAACTAATTTGGGTCGACTTCCTGGCAAACCGGCAGCATCTCGTTTATTATAAACTAATAATAGACAGTTTCATGTTTGTGAGTGTGTGTGTTTATGTAAAACACACACATGTTTGTTATCTACTTCTTCACAACTAAACAGATTTCCATGAAACTTGGTACACGGGACACGCATCAGAAATGAAGATATCCGCAGGAGGACCAAGGTTGACGATATAACCCGAAGAATCGCCAAACTTAAGTTGTAGTTGGCAGGGCACATTGCTCGACGATCAGATGGTCGAGTCGTAATCGCGTACTGGAAGTCGCAGCGTTTAAAGGAATCCTACAAGGTGGTATGAGGACCTGGTGAGGGTTGCGTGAATCCGATGGATACGAGACGTACAGAACCATTCATTGTGGCAATATTTGGGGGAGACCTATCTCCAGCAGTGGACGTCTTTCGGCTTAAATGATGATGATGATGATGAAGATGGAACATAGATAAACCATGTTCTGGAATAGCATATAAGATATACTTTTATTCCGGGAGAATCTTCCCTTGGAAACAACCAGGATCAAATCTGTAATAGCATTATAAAATGAAAAAAAAAAAACTGGGCAAAAAAAACTGCAAGTCGGACTCGCGCACTAAGGGATCCATACAAACTTACATACGTAAATAATTCAACTCTCGAATGGAGTCTTGAAGATTTTTCCTATATCTGTGCTATAAGAGCTTTATGCCAAATTTCAAGGTTCTGGGTCAAAGGGAAGTACCCTATGAATTTTGATTCCTTTGAGAGTGTCGAAATATACGTTTTTTGCGTCATAGCCGGCCGTATCTACTTTTTCGTTAACTTAGAAGTTTGATTTATTCACAGCTTCAAGGGACCGCAGACTTAAGTATATGATTTTAATTTTAACTTGATACATTCACGCGTTCCCGAGATAAAAGGTCTTGACAGACAGACTGACGGACGGACAACAAAGTGATCCTATAAGGGTTCCGTTTTTTTTCTTTCGAGGTACAGATCCCTAAAAGTAGCTCTTCCTGGAAAAACAGTTGTTTCTGAAAATCGTCTGTTCCCATGGCTTAGGGACAAATGGTTTATTTTCGAGATTTCCGCGTTGGTCCCTTAATAAAAGTTGTTCATAGGCTTTCTGTCCCTGAAATAATGAGGTACGAGCCAAAAAGATCATAATCCTATGGATTAGGCCCCCCATTTATCCTTGTTGCCTATCTTATTTCTTTAGTAACTGGCCGCTTTTGATGGTGTTTGGCCTTGGAAGCTTGTATGTTTGTCCTTTTCTCTTATCTATTACCATAAGACATCAATGTACTCGTAATAAGACTTTACCATTGAAATTTGTTGTTTTATAAAACTTTCACTTTCATTTGTTTTTAGTTCAAATAAAACTATTGTTTTTGTTTTAGTTTTTAATTATTAGTTATTCATTTCTTTCTCTGGGTTCTGTTTTTATAACTATCACGCTTATATTAAATTTGTAACTGTGTCTGTCTATTTTGTTACTCCTTCAAGCTGAGACTGGATTGGGATGTTTGGGATTCTAGTAGACCATGTTCTGAAATAGCACTGTATAAGATATTTCCCTTCAAAAATCACTTTTCTTTAAGTGTTAATTCCAGTTCAAGTTTTAATTCCAGTACACAATTTCATTTGCAATGTATTAGCATATTCAGCATAATCAGCGTTTTAATGTTCTCACTGATGGGACTCAAGCCTTCTCTCTCTAGGAGAGGGAATGGGCTGTAATCCACCAGTGCAGGTGAATGTGACATGTGTTCGATTTTTTGATTTTCTCACGATGTTTTCCTTCACCGTTTTGAGAGCAGTGGTAATGAAAGAAATTACACAAAGTAATACAACTGGGTGTGTTTAAACCCGCGACCTACAATTTGTAAGTCGGAGCCGTTACCAGTCGGCCATCACTGCTCTCCAATGTATTATTCACATTCAATTCGATTTACGAGTATAAACTGCACTGCACGTTACATCGGAAGCAAATGAAATTAAGTTAAAAAACGTTGAACTCTAATTCCTTTGTATTCTGTAGCTCCAGGATTTCTTGAAAACTTCTAGAAGTGGATTCAGTAAGGCGTGTTTACATAATGAGTGCTTCCTTTGAGAACTTTCCGGAGATCCAAATAAAAATATTTGTATAGCAAGACTTGCAAAACTTCAAAACTTCGATGTTAGCACAGTTTTTTGTTTTTTTTTTCCTGCTAAGTACTACGACGTCTGCTGCTTTGGAAAAGTGAGAAAGTAGGCATGTTCTTTATTACTTGAGGCATGGTGTTATTTGAAACTAGCTTTTGCTGGAGGTTTTTGAAAATCAATTCATAGGACATGAAAATGTCGAGTATGCGTTTGCAACGCGTTGCCATCCCAACACGCGCACGCACCTTTCCTCCAACGCCCGCGCACTCCACGCTCACCATTCCTCCACCACCAAACTTATGTGTCATACACATGAATTTAAATTACGTGATACAAAGTTGAAACCTCAGACTAACCCTAACATAGGCAACATGTATTGGCTTGTTTTGTTTATAAATGTAACAAAAGCATGTCATACAAACGTCGTATCATGTTCTAGGCAGTACACCTATATATATAGTACAAGCATATTCAAAACATCTGCAGACGGGACGATAAAGACGATCATCCACTGCTAGCTAAGATGAGCAGGAAATCGACAGCTCGCCATGGCATTGGCAGCGACTATAGTCGTTTCATTTTCATCGAAAAGAGAATCGAAACAAAACGGTTGTAACTTAGCTAGGGCTGTGCTCTATGGGTTCAAGTAGTGTTCAAGTACTAGGATTGTACACGTTGAAGGATGATTATGGTTCGAGACTGTATGACTGATTCACTTTGCTTTGTTAATCCCATTTCTAACAGAGGCCACTGAAGCGTCTACGTGGTCTGTGATGGTCACGAAGAGGTTAGTCACGTGAGCTGTGCAGCCATTTTTTTTTACAAATACTCAACTGTACGCAGCGCGACCGTGGCGAGAAGTGGACTAACCTATTTTTTTTTCTTAAGGCCTGTAATCATCAATTTACTTCTGCCGTTCTTTGGTGAGGAGGATGAGGTTAGATTTCTATTTGTTTATTAAATATCAACACCCGCAACGAACAAAGTTGTAACATTAATTCAGACATTTTTTAAATGAACCCAAAAGTGATAGCGCCATGTTTGAATTTTGTTTGGATTGTAATCCGAGATACTGCCTTGTTCGATGCGGGTGTCGATATACCACATAATCTGGACAGGATAAACATTTGCAAAAATTAAGTGCACAATGGGCGGTCTTATCGCACGGGGCAGTCTCTTACAGCCTTAGGATTGACTGAACGAAAGGAGAGAGTTCTGACTTTTACTGAATAAAACCCACCTATTTTCCTTTATTTGCCCTTTGTGTTCTAAGGCCACAGTAAATCTTTCAAACGTTCCCGTAGCAATAAATTTTCATACACAGCGAAGCTATATACACATGCGTAGCTTAGCATTGGACTGTAGTGGAGATTTACCTTAACAACCTGTATGCATATTTCCATACACAGGAGAGGACAAAAAGGTGGTCTGAGCATGGAAAATACCTGGAATATTGATGATGACAAAATCCCAAAAACTGACAAAAAAAATGTCTGATGAAAGCGACATATAGCTTATTGATCAGATGCATTATCGAATTTTTTACTAGTCAAATCTGTCCTGCCAAGAACAAAGTCAAAGTCAAAATTAGTAATTTATTTCAAATAGACCACAGGCACTTTTGAATAGTCAAATGTAAACTTTAACCAGAAATGAATCTTGTAGCAATGCGCAACCACGTAATCCGGAATCAGATTATCAAATTACACATTTTCACTTCTTATGTTTAGGCAATGATTGGGTAAAGTAAAAGCACAAGTAAAACCTCTGAAGTGAGAAAATAATATGTGATACACAAGGATGCCATTCGCAAAACCGCTCGAAAATTTGATGGTTTTGTATTTTTTTAAAGTCTAGCCTATTTAGTTTGTTGTTGCAGAAAAACAATGATTAATAAAAAGATCGTTAAACCTACCTTTAAAGGAGGATGTATGGCCACCGTCCCGACCCTCCAACAAACATAGAGCGGGGATGTCATTAGGATGATTTTCCCACCCAATAAAAAAAAAAAAAAAAAAAGATACCTACATGTCAGTTTTTTAATTCCTATCCACAAAAGTCAAAACAGCTGATTTTGTTGTTCAAAATATATGGAGTATTTTTTTAAATAAAAAAAACTTGTAGAAATTAATGTATCTATTTTATCATACAAAGACCTATCATCTAATATAATATGATCAAGCATTTGTGCTGGTGTATTAAAATTAATGTGTCTCTGTAACCCCATATACCATAAAATGGATAATATGCGCACAACTTAGGTTGGGTTAGGCTAGTTACTTTTGAGGTATGTTGCCATAATAATAAAAAAAGAAACTTTATTCAACTAGACGTTTGAATAACACAACAACAGATTTGAAACAGGTGTCATTATTGCGGACAGTTTTACGCAATGCCCTTTGTAAAATATTTTTGTTAAATCGTACAGGGCTCGCCGAGCTGCATTCAAAAATATATGACAGTACTATGTTTTGAGTACATTTAAGGCCTAAAACACTTTGGTTAGGTTAGGTTAAAATATGATACCTTATAAAACCTCATACTTTTGAGATTTGTCGCCATAATAAAAAAAACTGGGCAAGTGCAAGTCGGACTCGCGCACTGAGGGTTCCGTAAAAACTTGAAAGGTAAATTGCGGTTTACGATTTATGACGTATTAAAAAAAACTACTTACTAGATCTCGTTCAAACCAATTTTCGGTGGAAGTTTGCATTAATGTACATTATATGGGTTCCGTTTTTTGCCATTTGGCTACAGAACCCTAAAAACTCTATTCAACGAAGAAGAGCTAGAAGCTTCTATCTAATGACACCTATATATATACATATACATATAATATATATACATATATTCCTGCTTCAAATCTGTTGGTGGGTGGAGACACTTTTAAGCAAGGCCCTTTGACCTTTTCATTTTTGTATGAATACTAGTTTCTGCCAGCGGCTTCACCTGCGGGAAAGTAGGTTTCTCTATACAAACTTTAGACCACCGTTTCATCTACATAGGGGGTGAATTTTGGAAAATCCCCTCTTAGTGGTCGTCCAAATCATAAAAGGAAACCTTGGACAAAATTTCACGCTCCAAATCCCAGTAGTTTCGGCTGTACGTTGATATGTCAGTCAGTTTCTCCTTTTATATATATAAATAGATATAGAAGATAGATAGAGTAAATGTAATAAGAATATTACTCTATTTGATTTAAAAAAAAAAGAATATACAGTTCTTGTACGCCCAATAAAAAAACAATGAGATTAAAAAAAAGAAAGTCAATTAAATAAAAACTTACTCAAAAAAGTACATTTTAGACGTATTTCAACTTTACGATGTAAAAATTAATTTAGTACTCCGTTCTCTTTCATGCTATAAAAAGAAACGTTCAGATTAAAAATAAATATTAGGTCAGTCAATCAAATACAAGAACTTACAAGAAAAATTAAATCTAAGTAGAAATTGAAGGCGAAGTCAGTGTGGCTTGAAATGTACAAATTACAGAAGAACAAAAAAGAGACAAGGTAGATCTTTTTATTTTGCCACCAGGGGATTAAAGAAAGCCTCCAAATGGATGGTTTCGCACTGGGCTGGGAATACGCTACGATTCTCGAGCGTTTTTTTTTTAGAAATTTAAATACATAATTTAATGGCTTACAAAGAGGAAGAGGGAGGCCAAAGAAAAGATGGATGGATTGTGTGAACAGTGATATGAAAGAAAAGGAAGTTAGTGATGGCATGACGATTGACAGGATAGAATGGAAGAAAAAAACGTGTTGCGTCGACCCCAAATAAGATAAGACAAGGGCAGGAAGATGATGATGAATTACTTACAAATTATGCTTTCAGTAATTAAGGGGGTCCTTTTTCACTCGCCTATCGTCAACACCGAGCATGGTTTAAAAGCTTGTTACTTCATCTAACGTAATTCAACGCGATGTTTGGCAAAAAGGCAACGCCAGAAACTTTGTTAGCATTCGGTAATTCCGTGATTTACTCGAATATTTTACAAAACTTGTTCCAGGAAATACGTGTTTCTTTTTAACCCTTAAAAGTTTTTGAACAAAGTTGTCGTCATTCAGAAACTTAATTAAATTTGCAAGGCTTCTATTGTTATACTTTTTGAGTAAATTATGAAGTGTAAATGTAAATGTGTGTGTATGTGTTTCATGCAAAATAGCAGATTTTTAGAGGTCTTTACTGGATTAGTTTTATATAAATTTTCAAATTAATTTCAATAAAAGCCTAGATAATATTCACAAGATACTGTGTTTCAAAAATATCTAATGAAATATGTAACGTCATAATCACGTAAGAGCGGTTGTATAAAAAACAGTGAAAATGAAACAAAATTGTTTGTATTATATATTTTTTAATGTGGTAATTCATCCAATGACTTCTCCTGTTCTAAGGCGGCCCGGGAGGGTGTGTCAGACTTTTACTGACTGCTATTATATGTTTGAAAAATGAAATCTCTTACACTGTATATTTTTCGAGCATGCTTTAAATGAAGTCGTTAAATTATCCCTGAGTGTCATGGGTTTTTTTTTATCTTGAAGAATGAATGGTTCCCGTGGGATATGCAGCAACAGAGTGAAACCAATGGATAAATGTACATGAATGGAAAGTCAACATTTATTTTATTTATTTTTTTAAGGTGATGGCTCGTGAATACATTCGTAAGAAGTTGGTGTAATCATCGCAGCGATGATTTGTTGGATACGTCTTTCATAATAACTTTGTTAATTTGTATGTATGTATCTAAGTATATATTTATTATTGTTTTTTGTTTTCTTAATCTAGTTTTTCATTATGTTGCACCTACCATGTTACATTTCTGCACCACCCTAAGGTCGACTGGTAGAAAATGCCTACGGCATTAAGTCCGCCTTTGTACAGTGTTTCTTACTAGTGCATAAAGTTTTAATAAATAAATAAATAAATTTATGCCACATGCTGCAAAAAAAGTGTTATAAAATAATAGCTTGGTTTCTTCATACAAAATTCCAACCCCCGTTTTACCCCCTTAGGGATAGAGTTTCGTAAAATCCGTATTCAGCGGATGTCTACACCCTATAAGGAACCTACCTGCCAAATTTTAAGTTTGTCAGTGTTATAGTTTCTGAGATTTCGTGATTAATCAGTGAGTGGTATTTCGCTTTTATACAAGATTTTTTTATAAACGCATCTTGAAGGTGTTCGCAGAAAACCTAGATGGACCTACAATTGGTAGGTTTATCAAGCTGTACGTATTGCATGGAGCTTGATTAACTTTTCTAATTTTCAAATAGTTTATGAGCACCTGTTTATTTTTGTGATAACCTACTAACACATACTTAATTAAATTTGTTAAATTTGTTAATTAATACACCATGCGTCTTGATGTCTGATAATAAACAATGTTTTTTATAAAAACAACCAAATTGCCCAAAATTCAAACGCATTTTGACTCCAGTAAACTCAGCTGCAGTCAACCCACGAAATCACGAAATGACTCATAAAATATTCAGTTAGGTCTAGTAAAACTGTATTTTTAATGTCCATGTCACGTTGTTCGAAAGTAATAAAAACTAAAACTACTAACAACTACCGTAAAACTTCGTCACGCGATTTTCGAGTCATAAACAGTAACAATGCAGTGCACTTAAAGCTCAATTTCATGCTTTTATTTTTGTAGAATCCTTTCCTTGTTCCTTGGAAGCCTGCAAGCCAGTCTTTGGTGTCGTAAAAGGCGAAGATTTTTTATTTAGAACCATGGGTGTTTCTTTAGTAGTAATTTCGTGTACTCAGCCTATTTTATTTTGTTCCATGAAGGGCAGTGAACTGTCTTAAGTTGACCGTACTACCAACTGTTTTCTGCGGTTATTTTTCATCAGGCTCAATAAAATAAAAAATGGGTAGCAATAAAATATCAAAAATAGTCACTAAATTATACCTTTCATGTAATTCTTCATACATTTTTAATTTAAAGACGCTTATCTACTAAAATATATGGAGAACATATCTACAGGGTGTCTTGTGGTGGTGGTGACGATGATGATGATGATGAAGATGAAAAAAAATGTTGTTTTTTACTAAAAATATCATCGGACTTGGTTAGAATAACGATTTTAAAAAGCATAGATTTTTTTTTAAATTAGGGCAAACCCGACGATAAATTCTACCACTGGGGGTCCAGAATCATGTACTGGATCCATTGTATTCTTTTGTGCGTCATTA
Source organism: Mythimna vitellina (assembly GCA_949316375.1). NCBI lineage: Eukaryota > Metazoa > Arthropoda > Insecta > Lepidoptera > Noctuidae > Mythimna > Mythimna vitellina. The sequence goes on along the minus strand of OX438702.1, from coordinate 19,601,500 downwards.
TTAATTACAGTGTATATTTTTCGTCTAATTGGCTCTACGTTTTGTATTTTTCCCAATAACGTTACCGTATTGGGGTCAGCGGTACCATTTTACACAATTACTGACTTGTGGAGGTCAGACAAACAGATTCTCCATGTAAATTTAGCTTGTTTTTGTTATTGGATTTAAACTATGATATTAATGTGATGGCAAATAATGTGGAATGTAATTTTATTTATTTACCTGGCAAGTTACTGTACCAGCATGTCTATGTAAATTGTTTTTTTATTTTTTTATTTTTAGTATTGTGGTTTTTGAATGTAGTGTTACTTATTATATAATATAATATATATATATTCCACAACTATCACACAACGCCGTTTAGTCTCAAGCTAAGCAGAGCTTGTGATATGAGTACTAGACAACTGATAAACATACATATATATTTCTAAATGCATACATATTATGGATAAATTACACCCAGACACAGAATAAATGATCGTGCTCATCACACAACCATTTCAACTGGGTGGGAATCGAACCCACGACCTCCAGCATAGCAGTCAGGGCCACTAACCACTAGACTAACAGGCCAGCCAAGTTATATATTGTTAAATTTTCAATCATTCGACACAAATGTAAATTTGTTGATGAAATCTAAAAATAAATAAATTACTGGTAACCGACCTCAGCATAGTTGGAAAAAGGCCTGTCGGACAGATAGACAACCGCGTCGTTTTAATAACCCAGTGCGTTAAAAGGAAAATCCGCGTCGCGAAACATATCCAAAAATACTCGCGATTATTTCTTGGTCACTTAACTGAATATCAAATGCTTTGTTACAGATTCTTAGCCGAAATTCAAATTCATGCGGCGTCGAGCCAACGACGAATTTAATATTTCAGGGTACTACTGAAATATGTCTGGCTTTTACTCCAATCGAATTATATTTACGAGTGTAGAAATCTTATTTATATTTAAAAGGTTTTAGGGATGTGCTTATAGAATTTTATTAGGTTTTATCGTTTATTACAATATTGACTGTGTCTACTTTGATTTTGGATTGCGTTTACTTTTATTAAGGTATTTGTAACAATTTGTAACAAAAGATTAAAGTGAATAGGCTCTTAATAAACTCGTGCGATTTACCATTAACGATTGCACCACTGATTACCACCAGGTGAGATCGTAGTCAAGCACTAGTTTATATCATTAAAAAAAATACACTCCATATATTAACAGTTTAAACCAACACGTATATAAGAGCATATAAGAGACTATTATAAATTTAACATTTTTGAGCTTTTGGTGTGATTATTATTATTATTTAGATTATTGTGACTTTAATGTATTGAATTTATTGTATTTTAATTTATTGAGTTTTAATTTATTGATTTATTTATATTGGATTTTATTTATTGGATTTTTATTGTATCTTTTGGATTATCTCTCATACTTGTGGGTTTTTACCTGAATTTTTTTTTTATAGCAATTGTTAAGGCATCTCATGCATGAGGTTGCAGGTTTGAAACCGGGTAAGTACTAATGTGAATTTTTTAATTCATATGTACTTTCCCAAGTTTATCTAGGACATTATTAACATCCTCAGAAAGCATGTAAAGCCGTTGGTCTCGATTGTCATCCGTAGATCTTTAACAGTCCTTATAGGTTGCGAACAGCGAGCAATGGGTAGCTCACTGTCTGACCGTCCGGTCATGCGGTTCCATGCGCGCCTCAGGGAGAATGATGTCAGCAAATCGTAAGGGCCTATCAGGGTTGAAGCCTACTGCCACGAGTAGTATGAAAGTGAAACCCGGGGCCCTGGGACGAAGGCAAAGAAGAAACAGGTTTTTAGTCAGTAAAAGTCTGACACTAACTCACGCTCCCCCCAAGAGCGAGATTTGTCATTAGATGATTTTCCCGCCCAATAATAAAAAAAGAGAAACCTATAAATAAAAAAAATAACAACTATACAAAATGGCGTAAAATTGTTACACTAACTGCGGCGATGGGTCTCACATACCTCATTCAATTTTGTGTACTTGTAACTTCCACTGCGGCAGTCGCACGACTTACATGTTACCTGCGATGAATAGAACAACTCAACAGCTTCAGCTAATGAGAAGAACGGCAACGTCACATGCATAGAAACCGAACTAGAAGCGATATAAAATGTGACGGGTCTCACAGACCCAACCCTCATGACGTCGAGTTAAAAACGTGTATACAAACGTACATTCGATCCACATGATGCATCTGCATCAGCATCCGCATGTGGATTGAATGTCAGTGTATTGAACAATGACACCGCCTGATTAGTTGCTACATATTGTACGGTACCACCCGTGCAGACGGCAGGTTCCTTGTGGGACACTGCTATACGAGACCGCGACAAAGCCTGGGGGAGGCCTATGTGTCAGGATGATGTCAGGGATACGCTGATGGACGAAGACGTTGAAGTACAAAAGATATTTGGTTTAGAAAAATAAAAAGAAGAAATAAAAACATTTATTTGAGACTCGCATAGGACAAACAACAATAAATTAAAAAGGACAATATTAAAGGATTAAAAATAAAAGACCTGTGCGAGGCCAAAAAGGCTCCTATCTCAGCATATGCTGCGATATTTAACAAAAAAGAGTAAAATAACGTAGCGCTGGTATTCTGAAAGGGCCTTTTGATGCCACGGATACACTCACGGAACACAGAGACGGATAAGATATTAAATAAAATAAACATCATCATCATCATCATCATTTCAGCCGACAGACGTCCACTGTTGGACATAGGCCTCCCCCAAGCGACGCCACAACGACCGATCCAGTGCGTCGCGCATCCACCGCACTCCCGCGACTCTCACTAGGTCATCGGTCCACCTTGTTACTAAACATATAACAATTATAATAAACTTCAATTTAGTTTAAATTAAATAACAATAGATTTAAGATTATGATATTCAATTGGTTAAAGTCAATGAACTACACTGATGTAGAAAATCTAATAAAAACATAATTCATTTTGAACAGCACTAGTATACACACATGCTCACTCACAACAGACACCATAAGCATACGTACACACTTACATATACGCGCCCACGTATATATAAACACAATCACTTGAACAAACAAGAAAAACAGACACACCATTACACACACTTTCACACCATCATACACAAAACTCAGACACACACTCATGTTTATCTACTATAAATTAAAAAAAAAAAATGTTTTTCTTTTTTTTATTTATTTTCAACACTATCTGACGTAAGATTAATGTCACTTTATTGTACGGAAGACACTAACACCTTTTTTTTTTTAGGTGGGAAAATCATCTAATGACAAATCCCGCCATTGGGCGAAGCGGGAGATAGTGTCAGACTTTTACTGACTAAAAACCCACTCCTGTTCCTTCTTTGCCTTCATTCCGGGGCCCCGGGCTTCGCTTTCACACTACCTGTGGCCCCAGTAGGCTTCGACCCTGCTGGGCCCCTACAGTTGCTGACATATCCATGAGGCGCGCGTGAAGACACTAACACCTGCAACACAGTTTCTACTAACGCAGGTGTTAGGGAATCCTATAATTCAAATTGTAAATTATGCCAATAAAGATTACAAAAGTACCATTGAACCATCCATCGACGCCCAATGCTCCGATTACATTTATCTATGGCACATTCGTTTAGTTGAACACATTAATATTTTATTTAAGACCAAAGTTTGTGAGTATGTTTGTTTGTTATTTCTTCACGCGCGGAAGACTGAATGGATTTGTATGAAATTTGGCACAAGGGTAGACCTTGTCCTCGTTATAGAACATGGGAGGTTTTTTTGAGGGTTGTTGGTCTAGGGACCCTGACTGCTACGCCGGGAGTCGTGAGTTCGATTCCCACCCAGGACCAATGTTTGTGTGATGAGCACGATCATTTGTTCTGTTTCTGGGTGTAATAATTTATATATAATATGTATGTATTTAGAAATATATAAGTAAGTTTATCAGTTCTCTAGTACTCAAAACACAAGCTCTGTTTAGTTTGGGACTAGATGACGTTGTGTGAAAGTTGTGGAATATTATATGTATGTATTCACACAATTATACTCATTTTATCTCGGAATTGTATCCTTGGTATAATTTTCAGCTTTCAGGTGGGCGGAGAAAATGGCAGAAGTCAGTAGGTACACATGAATAGGTACAAACTTTAGCCTTCATACATAAGAAAATTATATTACTAGGCCAGAGTTGCGACACAATTGGCCAACACAAGTGTAATTTATATACAAAATATTATGTTAACTCACGTACAGTAAAAACGACGAACACCAGACATTTCACTCTACCCAAAGGAACTAAAAACGCAGAAATACAAAATTAATTTATTCTCTGAAACATTTTCCCTCAAAAAGAAATTATAACCCACATCCCTGTTTTACATTTTAGTGCTATATCGCTCACTGTACTTTAAAACTATGCAAAGAAGAAAAAGTTGAATTTAAAGTGTAAACTTTATGATGCCATTCTTGTAACACATTTGCATGAAATTGTTAGTGTAGCTGTAGACAGTTCTCATATCATAGTCATAGACATAGTCGGCCTTATAATGTTCCCACTGTTGGGACTCAGGCCTCCTCTCTAGGAGAGGGAATGGGCCATAATCCACCACGCGGGCCCAGTGCGGGTTGGTGGATGTCACATGTCTTCGAATTTTTGGTTCTAGGACATGCCGGTTTCCTCACGATGTTTTCCTTCACCGTTTTGAGAGCAGTGGTGATGAAATAAATTACACAAAGTAACGCACCTGGCTGGGTTTGAACCCGCGACCTACAACTCGTAAGTCGGGGCCGTTACCACTCGGCCACCACTGCTCTACTCGAAAGTCGGTCGGTCGTAAGTCTGATATAACATGGTTCATTGGGGTTATAGTTCGTTTGGGGTCGAAACGCTTGGGTCATGGGGTCCGAGTGCGCGTCTCCTTTTCAAGGAAATTTCACGCTGTCTGATCGACACTTTGCGTGACCAGAGCGCTGGCTCATTCTTTGCCCAAAGAATTAGCATTGCCATTCAACGTGGCAATGCTGCCAGCCTTCTGGGCACGTTTCCGGATGACAGCGATGTGGAGGAGTACTTCGACGCCTGAGTGTAATAGGTGTTTTTGTATTATATGTACATAGTTAGGTTTAGTATAATAGTATTTATAGTTTTTATGTACATAGTTTGGTTTTAGTATAAATAGTTTAGTTAATATTTAATTTTTATGATAGATTTATATTGAAAACTTTAATAATAATAAACATGGTTCATTTAAAATAATGTCAATTGTACCGATAGTCGTGACGGCCAATGGCGATCGTACTTTTGAATCACAGCCTACTAGGCCAACTCGTAGTTGTAGACGTAAGATTAATTATAAGGTTTAGATTGTAATTGTATCAGACACCATGCATTCTAATATCTAGGTTAATATTTAAAAGAAACTTGATAAATGGTATGCGCAAAATGTGTCTATAGAATATTAGTTAATAGGTACTATGGGGGTGTAGAATGCGTAGTGTGCGATCAATCGAGTAGATAAATGTGATACATTATTTTTTGTAGTAATGCAATATAATATTCAAAGAGCCATAGCCAACATCCGAGGAAGCTCTCGCTGAATAGTTGGCCAATACGTTTTGATATTACGTAAGTATTAAAAAAGAAAAAAAGTTTTGAAGCAATCTCAATCGCAATTGGTGATCCCGATTTGGTTAAGTCTAATCTTCAAGGCTTTGAGCACAGGCATAGTGTAGCCAGCCTTTCGGTGTTTTACAAGTTGCATTTTGAGAGTGTGCGCGGGAATTGCATGACTTGATTCCGCCATCTCATTTCCACCATCGGACAACCCGACGTACGGCGACTATCCACCCTTACGTTGTTGAAACCTCTACGGTCCGCTCTAAGCGTTTTGCCTCGTCGTTTATACCGCGAACATCAAAGGACTGGAACAATTTGCCTGCTATGGTCTTCCCTTCAGATTATAATTTGGGTGTCTTCAAGGCTAGAGTGAATAGGCTCTTAATAAACTAATGCGCACTGCTCTCAAAACAGTGAAGGAAAACATCGTGAGGAAACCGGCATGTCCTAGAACCAAAAATTCGAAGACATGTGACATCCACCAACCTGCACTGGGCCCGCGTGGTGGATTACGGCCCGTTCCCTCTCCTAGAGAGGAGGCCTGAGTCCCAACAGTGGGAACATTATAAGGCCGACTATGCTATGCTAAACTAGTGCGTCTCACCATCAACGATTGCATCACTGCTTACCATCAGGTGGGGTCGCAGTCAAGCACTAGACTATATAAAATAAAATAAAAACTGGAACGCGACACAGTCGAGTACCTTTGCAATATTTATGTCAGTAAATTCTAGTTCTACCTGTAACCTAGAGAATCTAGTTTGGCTACAATAAAGTTTACGTCGCAACGCTGGCAACATATTTCGATGAAAGTGTAACGCAAGGGAAGCTAGTTCTGCAATACTAAATAGGAGCGGTGAACGACGGGGAAGACAGAAAGTCAAGTCTGACTGTTAAAGTGGATTTATTTATTTAGTTTGATAGTAGAACGGCCCAATTTTATTCTCGCTTATATCTCATCTGACATAGGGCAGAATTCACCAATAAAACTAATCGCGTTTTAACGTTTTGTGTAGAAATACAACAAAAGAAAAAATACAGACAAGTGACACTAGTGACAGCGGCTAAACGTGATTAGTTTTTTTGGTGAATTCCGCCCTTACTTAACTTACCATATCATTTCATAACTGTTTAATTAATCTGTAATGTTTCAATATATTTTCAATATGCTTACTACAAAATCGGTTTAGTTATTTCGGAGATTATCTGGAACAAACTAACAGACCGACAGAAAGAAAAAAAAAATTAAATTGCCTTGTTTTTGTATAGGAATTGAGCATTTAGCAAAAAAATCGTTATTTTGCTGTACAAACAGACACTTCAATTTACATTGTTTTTGTAAAATCAACTGAAATGAATAGGTAAATTAATGACAAAAACGAAATAAAAATGTTAATGAATGAATAATCCTTAATTCGATTATTTAATTGCTTAATATATGACAAGAGTAAATTTATTAACAAAGAATGTTATTAACAAAGAATGGTATATTGTAATTGTTACATTATGGTAATAAAAAAATGAATGGTTATTATTTAATCCAAATAATGGAATGTTAGTTTAAATGTGTAATCAAATTTATAATAATGGATTTTGACTATCGCAATACCGCGGTCTTGGAACGCAAAGTACAACTAAAGGAACACAAGTAGGTGTTAGTCGATAAAAGCCTGACACTCCCTCTCGCTGATCCTATTACGTAAACTGAGTTTGAGACATCGTGGAAATAATAGAGTAGTACAGGTTGACAAATACTGGTCAGAAAAAAATCTAGCTTGAGAACATCGGCACGAAAAGAAGAAGAATTACGTAAATTCTGATGAAAACTTCTACCAGATAATACTTCCACCATTTCTTAGATGAAAAGTACTCACGAAAACCGGGAGATGTCAGCAAATCGTAGGGACCCAGCAGGTTCGAATCCTACTGGGGCCACGGGTAGTGTGAAAGCGACACCCGGGGCCCTGGGACGAGGGCAAAGAGGGAACAGGAGTGGGTTTTAAAATCAGACACTATCTCCCGCTCCGCCCAAGAGCGAGATTTGTCATAAGATGATTTTCCCACGCAATAAAAAAAAAAAACCAACCGTAAGTGTACCGTACCTTCTCGAAAAAGATGCACCGGAGCAAAATAACTTAAAAAAACTTGTGTTTTACATAACTGGTTTGGCAATCAATTATGATGGTTTATCTATAATAATAATTTATATCATGACTACTACTTAATCCATCATCAAACATCATTTTTCAATCCGACAACATTGCTAAAATGAACTTTTTTGGCGCACGTGTGAAGCAGACACAAAGTTATTATTATTTTTATTGACTGTCACTTTTTATATCATTTACGTTTTGTGATCCTGGGGATTGTCGGCAAATAAATTCCTTTTCTTTCGGCATCTTTTCTTTTTCAATATGAATAAATAATAAATCAACTTAAGGCATCGTTCAATAAAAGGAAGTACATCGCGATAAATACCGATATCTTTTACATCTCATCTCCGCCTTGTAAGTGGAATCATCTGATTGTACGCTCTCAAAGTGACTTGTCTCTACAATGACCCTTATATACAAGTGGTCGTACTTGTCGCACGGAAAAAATCGCTTAGCCAGCACTCTGTCACCCCTGAAAACTGATCGGATACTCGTCTACAGAATGTTCACTTTGGAGTATGCAATTTTATGGGGTTTATTTTGCATCTCTTGGAGACTTAGCGGACACGTTGAGCGTTGGTATAATATCGATGAACGTCTTACAAAATAGATGGATATTCTTTGTTGTACGGATAAAATTTCTATAGATAAGTTAGTAAGCTTTTGCCAGCGCTTCACCCGCATAAGAGTCGGTTTCTCCATACAAACTTTGGACCCCCATTTCATATCTTTAGGTAATTAATTTTGGAAAATCCTCTCTTAGTGCTTGCCTATGTTATAAAAGGAAACCTCATGCAAAATTTCACACTCCTAGTTTCTGTAATTTCGGCTGTGCGTTGATTTTTCAGTCAGTCAGTTTCTTCTTTTTGGTGAAAAAACTGGTAGTTTAGTCAGGGTCTTAAATTTTTGGTGAAAACATGAATGAATTAATTTTAAAATTAAAAATTTCATCGATTTTGATTAGAATAACGATATAATCTACCCCAATGACTTTTTAATTTATTTTTTCTTTTTACTAAAAATATCATCGGGGTTGGTCAGAATAACGATTTTACCCAGTTTAAATATAAAAAAAGTATAGATTATTTATTTATTTTTTTGCAAATCGAATTTATTACAATTGCTCTAACATTCTAATACTAATTTTATAAGAAACACAAAAACTAATAAATATTAACAACGTAATAGGAATATATACAAACTAAAAAAATAATTATTATAAATAATTATTTATTTTAAATTAGCAAAAAGCCGCCGAAAAATTCCACCACTGGGGGGTCCAAAATCATGTACTGAATCCGTGGTATTCGTTTGTGCGCCGATGTCCAAGACACCGTGTATATGTATATAGAAGAACATCACATGACGCTTGAATTCTGCGAAGTGTTAAACTGAGGTACCTATCAGAAGATTATTCACACTTCGTCATCATCATTATTTCAGCCTAGAGACATAGGCCTTCTCGAAAATGTCGCCACAACGAACGGTCCTGTGCGTCACGTATCTATCGCGACTCTCACCAGGTCACCAGTTCACCTTGTGGGTTTTGTCTTGCAGTATATGGAATTTTCAATATTATGAACATAATACAAGCCAACAAAATTTAATAATTATGGGTTTTATTTTAAGGCAAAATATGGGTATATTTTAAGGGTGGTTGTAATATTTTATATTAAGAGATTAACCATTTTGATCGAAGTTTATTATAAAGAAACGAATTCTGAATTTATCCGGTTACCCACACATTTTTTTTGTGGGAAATCATCAAATGACTTCTCTCGCTCAAGGGTAGAGCAAGGAGGCGTGTTAGACCTTTACTAAACCCACCTGCGTTCTTCATTTGCCCTTTGCTTACTAGGGCCACGGTGACTCTTCCAGACGCTTCGACGCGAAATAATTAAAATTATTTATGAAAATTAATGCTCCCGCTCTTGACGGAGCGAGGGGGAGTGTTAAATTTTTGCGGATAAAACCCATTTTCTTTTAGTTGCTCTTTGCAAGGGCTTCGGTAACTCTTTCGAGTAATTCCCGCTAAATTTCAGCCCTGGACAGATCGCAAAGATCTACCAGATTCTAAGATCATGGTGGCTGACTCGAGCAGAGCGCAGGTTTTCTTCAAAAGACTTAGATTTTTCTGTCAAAAAAACCGTCTTCAGTAATATTTGAGTACATCTAGAGAAAACTGGGCATTCACCAATGCCTTGCTATCTAATTAAAACTTTTGTATTTGTTGTTAAAGATGATGAAAGTGAAAAAAAAGTAAAAACCACTACTGAAGTGCCAGTCGGACTCGCGAATCGAGGGTTTCGTACAAATTTACATACATATATGTATAATAATTGGATTCTAGAATCGAGTCTCGATAATTTTCCCGAATTACAATAAAGTCATTGTTTTGTGACGTAACTACTACAGTTTTTGTGTTTTTCCTTTACATGTGCTATGAGACCTTACTTCTCACCAAATTTCGGGATTCTAGGTCAACGGGAAGCACTCATTTTGAAGTAGTAGGTTAAGTTCTGAGGTACTGGGTTTTGATTTCCTTGCGAATGTCAAAATAGACGCTATAAACCAAATATGTCTAAAATAAAAAGATTTCTTTTTTAAAAGCAAAGCAATAACGCCCTTATGTTTACATTGCGATGATTTAGAAGTTTGATTTTCTTTTCATTGTCACTGCTTCAAGAAAGAGCATAGAAGACTAGGTATTTGACGTGTAAAAGTGTTTTAAAACCTACATACAAAAAAAATATTATTTGATATTAATTTCAGCTAGTTATGGGCGTAGACGTAGCTATAAGTAGTCGCCTCCTTCTGCGAAGCAGTAATGCTAGCAAGGAGGCAGCCGCACGCGCGAGAGAACGGCCCTTACGCCCCAGCCGCCGGGATCCCGATCGCGATTTTCAGCCACCGTAGACGCTGGCTTGTGGATGGGTAGCTCGCCGTCTGACCGTCCGGCAACCGTCCGGACCGAGCCCAAGTTGTCGACGGCACGTATTGCACCACGCGCGCCTCAAGGAGATGTCAGCAAAACCGTAGGGGCCCAGCAGGGTCGAAACCTACTGGGGCCATGGGTGATGCAAAAGAGAACCCCGGGGTCCTGGAACAAATGCAAAAAAGGAACAGGAGCGGGTTTTTAGTCAGTATAAGTCTGACACTATGGAGATGTCATTAGATGATTTTCCCACCGAAAAAAAGCTAAATACCTCCATGTGTTCCTAAGAAAAAAAGGTCTTAACAAACGGGCAATAAAATGGGTTCGGTTTTATCCGACTGAGGTACGGAACGCTAAAAATGAAAGTAAAGTAATCTTTGTTACTAAGACATTCGGACTTACTACAGGAGAAAACTTTGAAAAGGCGCCTGAACTTTGGAGATAAGACCAGGGAGTGTGAGAATTTTACAGTCCTACAACTACAGTACCCCAGTATCACCATCAGCATTTGGAACCTGTTGACCTTATGAAAGACTGCCCTTGAACCCTAGCTTACGTCTCTAAATGGTACGATGACTTATTTCCACAAGCATAAGGATGCGTTCCCACTGAGGCGGAGCTAGGCAGAGTTGCAGACGGAGAATTGACCAAACATAGTGCTCTAAATCTTCACTCCGCATCGGTGGAAACAGTGTAAGGGAAGCGGAGTGGAGCTGAGAAACTTTCAAATAAAACGAATAAACACGCGACCCCAAGTCAGGATGGAGCCAAATAGGCTGTAGTGTAAGAATCAAAACATTGATTTCTAATAAACCATTTACAGGCACATTTGAATTTTCAGGAAATCAGCCATTCAAAGAAATGATGCTATTTGCACATTCCATAATGTAGACCTCTATGGAGAAGAATGTGCAAGAAACTCCATGGACGGTTTTTTTTCCGGTGGGAAAATCATCTTATGACATCCCCCGCTCTTGGGCGGGCGGAAGATAGTGTCAGACTTTTACTGACTAAAAACCCACTCCTGTTCCCTCGTTGCCTTTCGTACCGGGGCCGAGTGTTCCTTTCAGAATCAGACCATTGGCCCAAGTACGTCCATGCCCATGGACGGATAGAGTCCCATTTTTTTTGTACTAATCAAAAAATAGGGGTGTATAGAGTTGAACTCCGCCCCGCTCCGTATCTATGGAAAAACTTGCTTGCCATTTTTCACTGTTCTTCTCCACTCCGTCCAATTTCGCTTCAGTGGAAACGCCACCTAACCAAGAAAGACAGATGGCTCTTATGACAAGCTATTTTCAGCGTCACCTGATCTTCTGACCTTACCTTCCAGACGAGAATCACATCGTGTAAGGAATGACAAATACGCGTGCCTCGCAGAATATTATATGTAAATGTAAACATATATTTATTTACACCTCAATCTAGTAGGGAGGAACATGAACAATTCGTGTAACGTATCTCCCTATTGCCGTATTGACGTAACGCAATTTGTTGACACAGGAAACTTTTCTTTTTTTGCTTTTTTTGCGTTTTTTTTTACTTAGGTATTTTTTGAGGTAGGAAATCATCCAATGAGTTATTTTGCTCTACGGAGGACTGAGACGGCTCGTGAGACTTGATCATAGCATAGTCGGCCTTATAATGTTCCCACTGTTGGGACTCAGGCCTCCTCTCTAGGAGAGGAAATGGGCCGTAATCCACCACGCGGGCCCAAAGCGGGTTGGTGGATGTCACATGTCTTCGAATTTTTGTTTCTAGGACATGCCGGTTTCCTCACGATCTTTTCCTTCACCGTTTTGAGAGCAGTGGTGATGAAATAAATTACACAAAGTAATGCGCCTGGCTGGGTTTGAACCCGCGACCTACAAATTGTAAGTCGGGGCCGTTACCACTCGGGACTTGAACATGTTGCTGACTAAAACCATACCTGTGTCCTTCAATTGCCCTTTATTTATTTATTCTTTATGCAGCTAAAGGTAAAAAGATGGACTTAATAACTTAGGCATTCTCTACCAGTCAATCTAGGGTGGTGGAGAGATATATGGCAGATACATAAAAAAGTACATATTTTTTTCCCTTTTGCGTTCTAGATCCACGGGTTTCCTTTTAAATATTTTCCTCCGGTTTTTCTGATATCTCTTTGAGCCACGCGTGTAACACTACGCACCGTCAACGAGTCGGGCTCCGGACCACCACATCATATCCATTGTTCGTCGTCCGGTAGCTGGGGATCGCCCTGCGATTCTCAACGACCTGGACGTCTCCTGTGGCGGCTGGGACATGAGAAGATTCATTTCCTTACGCGTGCGGCCAACTCCTTCGCTAGAATTACTGCTACACAGGAGTTTTTACTTAAGTTAGAGCCTTGAGTCGATTATTAAAGTATTTCGGTTGGTACCTTCTTCGTTCTGTTCTAGTTTTTCCAGTTACCTTGTTTATTTCAGCATCCTGAAATTCTTGTTTCATACTTTTTCAGCGTTGTTTTTTTTTGTCGTAGTCGGGTTTTAGATTTTATTAATACAAAGTATAGCCTTGGGATAATTTTTTACTATCACGCATGTGAAGCCGATGGAAGTAGATGGTATTATATGATCCTGGATACAGTTTATCTGCATTAGCCCATAGCAAGTAGGTGGACTCTACGAAAATTTCAGTTCATGATATGGTAAAACTGGCCAGATCGTTTTAAACGTTAAAGTTTGATGATATGTCAATCCTCGTTTGGCCTACTTTCTTTAGACTTTTTATTTTCATAGAAATTATATGACTACATCAATGATATGGCCAAATCAGGAATGACATATCATCAAATGTCAACGTTTAAACGATTTGGCCAGTTTTAGTTGGCCATATCATGAAGTGATCAATTCTAAGATCAGTGGGGTTACCATGACGTTCAAAGTAAGATTGTTTCATTCTTATTTCAGTGTGGGTAACAGACAGAGCTATACAGGTTGTCTAGCGCCATCTCTTACCCAAACTGGAAATAAGAATGAAACAATCTTACTTTAAACGTCATGGTACAGGTCCTGGTCACGAAAATCCGTTACATTTTTCTCTAAAATCAAAACGCTTCCACACCATATTTTCGGCATAGAGGTTATTTTTTTATCATGAAGCCTGTTGAAATTCCAGCTACCTCTCGTAAACATTTTAATATTCCGGACGCATCATTGGGCATTCTGATTTCAGCCTCATAAACGTTGGACCTTTTGTACTCCTGGATCCATTAGACAGGTACGCACAACGTTTTTTTTTTATAAAAACATATTTTATGTTCTTATATATGACATACGCTCTTGTTTGACTATTATTTCACCTGATGATAAACGATGATGTGATCGACGATGAGGTACTCTTGCCAAGGAATAATCTATTCTTTATTGTGACTGGCCTGTTGGTCTAGTGGTTAGTGACCCTGACTGCTATACCAAAGACTGTGGTTACGATTCCCACCCAAAACAAATGTTTGCGTGACGAGCACGATAATTTTTTCTGTGTCTGGGTTTTTTCTAGGTATGATAATCATCTTATGACAAATACTGTACTTGGGCGAAGCGGGAGATAGTGTCAGACTTTTACTGACTAAAAACCCACTCCTGTTCCTTCTTTACCTTCGTCTCAGGGCCCCGGGTTTCACTTTCACACTACCCAGTAGGCTTCGACCCTGCTGGGCCTCTACAATTGCTGACATCTCCTTTATGTGTCTGGGGATAATTTATCTATAATATGGGTGTAATGAGAAATATATAAGTATATTTATCAGTTGTCTAGTACACATAACACGAGCTTTGCTTAGCTTGAGACTAGACGACGTTGTGTGATAGTTGTGGAATATTATTATTATTATATTATTAATGGTGGCCCAGTGAGAACGGCCAGGTCTTACGAGCAGGTGTTTAGTTCCATCACCATTGCTCTCAAAACGACGAAGGAAAACATCGTGAGGAAACCGGGATGTCCTAGAACCAAACCTTCTTAGACATGTGACATCAACCAATCCACACTGGACCCGTGTTTTGTATTTCTTTGTAAAAGTACTTATTATAATTTATTACATCTTTCTTTAAATTAAATCATTAAAATCAAAAAAAAAAATTACTGGTTCATGGAAGAATGTAAGTCCAATCAGACGAAAGAAGCTCCAATTTATATGACAATAGTGTTAAAAGACGACACGCCTATATCTCAGCAACCACGGAAGATATCATACAAGGAAACAAACCAACAAGTTACGCAGCATCAGCAGTTTTATTCATTTTCTTAACTCTACAATAATGTTACTTACGAAATCAGAAACCTAAAATCTTGCTATTCCATTTTTAATATAATCCACCAAACCACTTGGTAAATTTATTTTCCCGGACGTGTACTTACACTTAGTGACAAAAAAATTGCGCGACTCACTTAACTCGTCGCATGAAAATATAAACTCCATGAATACGTAACGAAGAATTTCTTCTCCCTCTTTCGGCTCGGAAACATTTATTTTACCCCCAGAAATAGGTCAGGTACGGCTGATGTAAAATTATTCGCTTCCTGTAAAGCGAAAGTGTTGTACTTAGCAATTTATTTGGCTATATCTTTGTTCTTTTGGTCTTTAGTCCTCGATGTAAAGCCGTGGTTTTTTTTTTTCAGGTGGAAAATCGTCTGATGACATCTCGCGCCCTTAGGAGGAGCGGCAGGGCGTGTCAGACTTTTACTGACTAAAACCCACTCACTCGTTTGTTCCTTCGTTGCCTTTCATACCAGGGAAGAGTCTTCTTTTCAGAAGCAGACGCTTGGCCCCAGTAGGCTTCGACCCTGCTGGCCCCTATGGTTTGCTGATATCTCCTTGAGCCGCGCGTGGAACAGTAAGCGCCGTTGACTACTTGGGCTCGGTCCGGACGGTTACCGGACGACCGGACGGCGTGCTACCCATTGCTCTCCATCTGCAAGCCTGCGCTTACGGTGGGTGGAAATCTGGATCGGGATCCCGGTGGCTAGGGTGTGAGGGTCGTTCCCTCGCACGTGCGGCCGCCTCCTTTGCTGACGTTAATGCTTCGCAGAAGGAGGCGACTGCCTGCCACTCCTCCTCGCTCCGGACCATGGCCTGTACCAAAGCCCAGCGCGAGAGGTCATGTAAAGTCGTGGTAAAAATAAGTTCGTCACAGAAATAGTCCTTAAGACTACCTATGTCTGGATGCTTTTAGGACGAATCTGCTTTATTGACATTGAAATGCTTTTTAAAATAGAGGAACAGATAGACGGAAACAGATTTGATTAATATGTCTTACTTTATGATATAGTAGCTTTTGCCCGCAGCTTCGCCTGCGTACATAAAATATGCCTATGTCACTCAGGAATAAACCAGTCTTAAATAGGTGAAAAAAATTTAGCAATCGGACCAGTACTTTCAGAGATTACATAATACAGTAAAAAAAAAGAATCTTTACCTCTTTATAATATTAGTGTAGATCATTCAAATCTGTTCAATAAGTCATATTGAGACCACTTTATGATTCATTATAATTTGTTACGGCCTGTCTACTTAAAAGGTGTTTTTTTTAAGGCGGGAAACTATCCCAGAAGTCATGCTTCTCGCGCTCTAAGGTGAAGTAAAAGGGCTTGTCAGACTTTTACTAACTAAAACCCACTCATATATTCCTTCTTTGCCTTGCTTTTCAGGAACCCGGGGTCCTGGAACGCAAGGATCCCGTTCGGCAAACCCATGGACTGAAAAGGTTTGAATTCAAAAGGCATGTTAATGCTAAATGTATGGCAATGACATAATAATGTATGGCATCAGCAATTACTGAGTTGGCGACCCTTTCAGTTTGGGCACGCTCAGTGCAACTGTATTGTAAATCTGTACTTTTTTTTGTGTTGTTGCTTGCATCAAATAAATACTATTCTATTCTATTCTACATTACCTGTCACGTCACTTGTCACTTGAATTCTCCGTAGGTTAGTCATAACCATATATTTTGTACTTAGCGTTTGACAAGAAGGCTTACAGAAAAATCATTTGTCTAAGACCACTGTGCAGTAGCTTCAAAGGTTCATCATTCATCATCATCATTTCAGCCGAAAGACGTCTACTGCTGGACATAGGCCTCCCCCAACAGGAGGGTTTGCCATAATCGCCACGCTTGGCAGACGGGTTGGCGATCGCAGTTTGGTTGTTGTAATGCACAAAGGATGCTACTGCCCATTCTCTGGTGCGTCCCTTAGTCGCCTCTTACGACACCCACGGGAAGAGATGGGATGGTGTTATTCTTTACGTCCGGACACCATACGGAGCTTCAAAGGTTATCATGTCATAACTTAATAAATTAAAAAATTTAAAAACTGGCGAAGGTTAAACTGTCTCAACTGTACACTGCGTTGCAAAGAAATATGTTTGGTCATTGCCTTTTGTTACGAGTGTGGTGTAAAGTTAAAAATAAAGTCTGTAAAATGTGTCCCGACTTGCTCCGGGCATTAGCACAATATATGTCGGGACCTTACCCACCTCGTGCCGGTACAAACTTGCCCAGTAACAAAGTACAGTTAATAAGGGACATTGAATTTTAGAAAAACTACAACTGTTTTAAAATTGGTACTTGTTTTTTTAGAACCAGTCCTAAAATTCCTGTTAATTTGTATACTATCTATGACTTTCTGCTAGCTGCAGCGCCCTTAAGAAACTAGGAAATTATTCCAGGATAGCATACTCCCATATACCTGGCCCTGACTGCTATGCCGGAGGTCGTGGGCTCGATTCTAACCCAAGACAAATGTTTGTGTGTTGAGCACGATCATTTGTTCTGTGTCTGAGTGTAATATATCTATAATATGTATGTATTTAGAAATATGTAAGTATTTTCATTAGTTATCTAGTACTTGTAGGACAAACTCTGCTTAGTTTGGGACTAGATGGTGTTGTGTGATAGTTGAGAAATATAAAAAAAAATCTTGTTAGATAAGCTTCTGCCAGCGGCTTCGCTCGCACGAAAATACCTATAGGAGTATAGGCTCATATCATTCAGTGATAAAGCAGCTATGTAACAGTAAAAAATAAATTAAAGTCAGTTTAGTAGTTTTTGTGTTTATTTATTGCAAACAAAAATAAATATCACAACGGTAAGTGAATTCAAAACCCAACACTCCACCGTTTTTTTTTTTTGTTTTGTGGTAAATTATCCAGTGATTTCTTTTATTTCTTTCTCTCCCTCTGGGTGGAGCTTGAGGGTTTATCAGACTTTTTCTGACTAAAACCACACTTGTATCCATTAATTACCCTTTGCGTTCGAAGATAACGAATTTTCGTTACAGAAAATCCCCGTGGCCATATCGGGTATCGGCTCTGCTGGGACCTTACGGTTTGCTGACATATCTTTTTGGAGTGCGTGGAACACTACGCGCTATCGACGATTTGGGCTCAGTCCGAACGATTACCAAACGGACTTCGAGCTACCCATTGCTCGTCGTCCTCAACCTCTTCGCCGATGAACTGAGCGGATACCACATTATTTTTATCAGAAATTTAAAGTTCTTTCTCACTGTATTTACGAAGACTATTTCATAAACATACACATATATTTATACTGAACGGAATGCTATGTGATGCTTTTACTCTAATTGGAACTTTAATTGAACCGTCTGGTTCACAGGACGGAATTTATGCTATGAACATATTATTTATGTAGTATGTTTATATATAAAAATTCAAGTATACCATTACTTTTATTATCAATCTTTCAACTTTTTTAGGGTTTCGTAGCTCAAAAAGAAAAAACGTAACCCTTACAGGATCACTTTGCTGTCCGCCCGTCTGTCTATCTAGACCCTTTATCTCAGGAATTCGTGGAGGTATCGAGTTGAAATTTATGCCATATACTCAAGTCTGCGTTCCCTTAATGTTGTGTAAAAATCAAACATCTGAGTTAACGAAAAAAAAAAGATACGGCCGTTTATGTTGCCAAAAACGTATAGTGTCGAAAGACACTCTCAAGGGAATCAAAATTCATAGGGTATTTCCGATTGACCTATAATCCTAAAATTTGGTATGAAGCAAGGTATCGTAACACAAGTATAGGAAAAAAATCTTAAAACTGTTATTTTTTTGCGATTCGAAAAAATCTCCGTAACTCAATTAGGGAATTAAACCGTTTTCATAGGTAAGTTTAAACGGAACCCTCAGTGCGCGAGTCCGACTCGCTCTTGCACGGTTTTTTTTACTTGAAACTGT
This sequence comes from Mythimna vitellina, assembly GCA_949316375.1. NCBI lineage: Eukaryota > Metazoa > Arthropoda > Insecta > Lepidoptera > Noctuidae > Mythimna > Mythimna vitellina. The sequence goes on along the minus strand of OX438702.1, from coordinate 19,582,551 downwards.
TTTTACTATTTGATTACAGATAAATATAAACTAGCAGCTAGTTAGCTCTCGCCATGCAAGGCAGAGCGCACTCCCGACATGCAGGGCGTCTCCTGTCGCGGCGGCTGAGACATGACGATGTACATCCCCTCACTCTTGCAACTGTCTCCTTCTCTAGCATCACTGCTTCGCAGAAGGAGGCGACCGCCTCCCATTTCCTCTCACTCCGGACCATGGTTTGAATCTGGGGCTGGCGCGAGAGGTCGCCGCATTGCTCTGCCCAAGCGAGACAGACCTCCACCGTATCCTCCACCGTGTCCTGCGGGTGGCCCACACTATAAATCTTAATCATCTTGCCACCTCTATCTGTGTCGTCCTCGATGGCGCTATTTATATTGGTTATATAAAAACAAATATTTTCTGTTCTTAAAATGAATGCAGAATGCTAAATTAATACTAATTTTTCTTTTATTATTTAATTAAATTGTCCAGTCCAATGTAATTTTAAAATAAGCTAATTATATTAAAAAAAACTATTGCAATGTTCATGATTTTTAATTGTTTATTTTATTTAATTTTGCATTAGATTTAGTAATGATGTTTTAATAATTACATAATTTAATTTTTATTTTATTTAAATTTAGACATTTTATGTGTAATTTGATTGGTATCTATGTAAAGTTTATTTGTATTTGTTTATGTACATTTTGTTATTAACATAATTTTAAATGCCTAGTTTCTAACACAAAATATGGTTCTTGTATCTGAAGCAAATAAATAAATAAATTAAATATATATGTATTTATTATAGGAACAACGAGCGTTACTAAATACCTTCAAGAAATAAAAATTTGTACACCTAACCAACCACAGCTTATGAAAAAATCAAAACATTAAGCCTTGTCTTATCAAGGAGCAAAAAAGCCTTCTCGAGAAAAAAAGCACCCAGTATTAATCATCACATAAGCTAAAACAATCATATTGCATTCCACTACCCACCAAAATACATCCGAATCCGTTCCTCCATTTTGACCTTACCAATAAACCAAGTCTGTATATTTGAAATTTACTTTTACACTCAAAACTTATCGCCTCAGCTCAGTATAAAAGCTGGACCTACTTAAAATAAAGTATATAAGTGTTTGAACGAAAATAAAGTCTGCTTTTTACGATAAGGCTATGAAAACCGACTTCCAAGATGGCGATAACGGTCACGAGAGGTTTATCGACGTGAAGCCGATATAGAATTAAGTCATTATGGTCAGCCGCTAATGACCTATGGCTGATGTGGAAAACCCTTGCCCAAGGACATAATTAAAAATGTTTGCGCTGGGTTTTTTGGATTTGATAAGATATTATTAGAGTGGGTTTTAAATTAAACGAGGTTGTTGAAACGTTTATGTAATATACTCGTATTTGAAGTTAATTTCAAGTATATACTTCCTTATCTCTGTAGTCTATATGTATAAAAATAAATCCCTTTCTCCTTTGGTCACGTCTTCACGCGTGAACGGCTTTTTTTATGGGAAAATCATCCAATAATCCGCGCTCTTGGGCGGAGCGGGAGAGTGTGTCAGACTTTTACTAACTTAAAACTCATTCCTGTTCCTTCGTTTTCTTTCATAACAGGGCCGAGTCTTCCTTTCAGTAGCCGACACTTGGCCCCATCTCTTTGAGGCGCGCGTGGGCCGTTGACGACTTGAGCTTGGTACGGGCGGTTACCGCACAATCGGACGGCGAGCTACCCATTGCTTGCCGTTCGCAAGCCCGCACCTACGGTGGCCGGAAATCGGGATCGAGATCCCGGCGGACGCGTGAATGGCTGGACATATTTCGCTTATTCTTATTTTGTAGAGTATTATTATTAGAAGGATTTTTTCTTTCATAAGATGAAAGAAAAAATTAAGATAGTTGCGCAGAAAATTGCTCCAGGTCAATACCATATAGGAAATTACTACCCGAACCGGAAATCAAGCCCAGAACCGTACTCAGCAGTGGCACTTAACTACGAGACACTCAGTATTTATCTACGAAGTATAAGAGTGAATAGGCTACTTCTAGGCAAGCGTACTCTATCGTAGACCAGATTATCGTTTACTGATTATTGTGATAGTTTTTTTTTTCGGTGGGAAAATCATCTTATGACATCTCCCGCTCTTGGGCGGAGCGGGACATAGTGTCAGACTTTTACTGACTAAAAACCCCATTCCTGTTCCTTCGTTGCTTTTCGTACCGGAGCTGAGTCTTCCTTTCAGAATCAGACCCTTGGCCCCAGTTAGGCTTCGACCCTGCTGGGCCCCTACATTTGCTGACATCTCCTTGAGGCGCGCGTGAGACAGTACGCGCCGTCGACGACTTGGGCTCGGCCCAAACGGTTACCGGACGGTCGGACGGCGAGCTACCCAATGCTCGACCGTCTGCAAGCCTGCGCCTGCCATGGCCGGAAATCAGGATCGGAATCCCGGCGGCGGTTGAGGCGTGAGGATCGTTGCCTTACGCGATCGGCCGCTTCCTTTGCTAGCATTATTGTGATAGTGGGCAAACGCGAAACTAAATAATATACCCAAAAAAATCGAACCATTGTAGGCACAAAAGCATTAAATAAGTAAAACCATTCGCTCATTTTTCATCCGGTCCTCCGTGCATTTAGCAGATTATGAAATAAAAATAAGTAATTTAATATGAAGCCCGTAAAACATTACATAAGAGGGAATATTTAATAAATTCCACGCACGCATGTCAAATTTTCAAGAGACCCCGCTTTCAGATAACGCGTCCCTGATTATAAAGCATATGTAATTGTGTAAAAGTAATCTGTACTCTTCTCTTGTGCTTGAAATTGGTATATTTTTTAAGTTTATCACCCCTTTTGACTTGCTAACATAAGAGCGGCCAAACCGAGAGACATTTTCATACAACTGCTCTTACGTGATTATGATGTTACAGACACACATCTTTCTCTAGATTTTTTGAAAACATAAATATCTTGTGGATATTACCTAGGCTTGTATTGAAATTAAAACATAAATTTCTGTAAAACTAATCAGACTTTTACTGACTAAAAACCCACTCCTGTTTCTTCTTTGCCTTCGTCCCCGGGCCCCGGGTTTCACTTTCATAGTACCCGTGGCCCACACGGCGTTGCTCTGCCCAAGCAGGGCACACCTCCACCGTGTGCCCCACCGTGTCCTCCGGGCGGTCCAAACAATGGCGACACCCGGGCGACACTTCCACATGAATCCGGTGCAGGAACTTCCCGAACTTACCATGTTCGGTGAGAACCTGCGTCATGCGAAAGGTGAGGACGCCGTAAGGTCTTTCCAACCACGCCTCAAAGAGGAGTCTTACCGCCATAATTGTGGCGTGCCTTTGAATATTTGATATTTTTTGTGAACTTTGGCCCTTCATAATGTACTCATAAAGTAAAATATACATTTATAGAAAACTTGTACATTCAATCGAGATTCTGTATGACAATGGTTTTGCCAAAAACTTATAAGATTTTTAAAACACGTATTTTCTCAAACAAGTTTTGAGAAATATTCGAGTAAATGACGGCATTACCGAATACCAACAGAGCGATAAACCGTTATCTCTCTTTTTTCGCGTAGTCTCTTTATCTAACATTGCGTTGATTCAAAGATTCAAGTAAGTTGAATGATACAACAAGCTTTTCAACCATGTTCCCGTTGACGATAGACAGATCCATAAGCGCCCACTTTAGTAGTCATAGTTTATTTTTTATTTATAGTTATTCATTTATTTTTATATAATAGCATGACGAGTGACAGGGCAGAGTGGAAGAAAAAAACGTGTTGCGCCGACCCCAAATAACACGGGACAAGGACAGGAAGATGATGATGAGTTATTCATTTATTTTACAGAGGTCTTTAAAAAGAATACATTGGGCATCACGAAATTCATCCACATCACTGACAATAGAAAAAGTACCTAGAACATTGGTAGTATTGCCACGTTGAATACCAATGCTGATTTTTTAGCTATACAAAAACCTAACCCTCTGGTCACGTGCACAGTTGACTAGCTATTTACTGAGTTAGGTACATTAATAAGTTCTGTGCAAAGACAAATTCCGTTGTTTATTGATTACATGCAAATATTTAGTCAATACAGTTTGCTCAGGGCGTAAAATTACTCGTGAACAAAGTCTCACAGTGGGCACAACTCTTCATAATGTTCGCACAACTTGATAAATTGTAAGCAATAAATGTTTTTACTCGCAGAACGGATGGTCGATGGGGACGAAGGGTTCTGGAATGGGAACCACGTAGGGGAAGACGCAGCGTTGGCAGGCCTCCCACAAGGTGGACCGATAACCTGGTAAGGGTCGCAGGAATCCGATGGATAGAGACGCATAGACCGGCCGTTATGTTGACGCTTGTTAAGGCCTATATCCAACAATGGACGTCTTTCGGCTGAAATGTGGATGTAGGTGATGAATTATCTTTCTTTTTACTTATGAAAGGGTTACTTATCGAGGGTCTCCTCTCGCTCCACCCTAAAGTGAGATTTGATGATATCCCACCTCAAAAAAAAAGCTGTTCATATTCATCAGAACTTTTACTCTTTTCTGAATAGCATCATTATTTACAGTTTAAGTGTCTGTAACATATTTACGAAGGGAGAAACGACACAAAGCCAAACTTTTTCGTACACTCGACATCCCATAATATATGGCCCGGTATTGAACCTTTACTTAATGAAACAAGTTACAAAATTGCTACGTATATTACAAAAGTAATTTCTTCGTAAACAACGTTGTCAACGCCAATCACAGGCAATTTCACAAAACAGGAGCTCTAAGTATTGACAAACAACAAATAAGGAAATAACATGTTCTGTCAACTTTACATTATTTTGGCCTTGTTACACCCCATTAACGGTCCATAAGACCCACCTGTTTAGGGATAATACCCCATATTATAGGGTTCTTTCCAATAAATCAACGACAGCCTGCATTGTCAACCTCTCTATCACGCAAAACTTACTAATAGTACTCGTAGTTACGGGCTTTTATGTGTTTTTCATGGGGTATTAAAGGTCACACCATAAAAAATAAGTACCCATAACTTCGCACTCTGAAGGTCACGCATTTTAAGGTCAACTTAGATAAGAAATATTACATTAAAGGCGAGAAAACGCGCGGCAAATAAAATCATATTTAAGCTGTCGTAAACTTAATAAATTGTAAATCTTGAGCTGTAACTCAAAAAGCATATAGTATATGCTTTTTTGATAAGAGTTATTATATTACTAGCTTTTGCTCGCGACTTCGTCCGCGTAGAAGTCGAAAATGGTTTTATTAGGTTTTTTGAGATACGAAAATATGAATTATTAATTTATTATCTTTGTCGTGTGTGATAGTCCTTTGAATTGTATGGCGAGCGATATTGTATCATAAGATAAAATATTATAGTATCTTAGCCGTGTGCAGCGCCCCTTAGTGAACTCCACTGCGGGTGACGTAACCTAAGACGAACTTATTATTTGCGGTTGGTACAGTATTCGGGTCTAGGGATCGAACCGCAAGATTTAGTTTTTTTTATTGTATATACTTTTCCAGGATAAAAAGTACCCAGTGTGGTGCCCAGGATATTAAAGAACAATTAAACCAAGTTTCATCGTAATCGAACCCTGTAGTTTTTGCGTGATGCCTGAACAAACAGACAGATAAAAATTTTTTAATCACATTTTTGGGTACGGTGTTGTTCTATTAAAACCCCCTTCCATATATATTTTTTTGATATTTTCAATGCACAGAATTTTTATTTCTACAGATTTATTATAAGTATAGATAATTTTTTTGTTGAAGTTCATTCAACTAGTAAGTTTAGATTTTCTTTCTATAGAGAAAAAGTAACATGACATCACGCTTGATTTTCTCGGACGCCATGGAAGAGGTTCTGTGATATATTAGTATACCAACATTTTGCCAGACACTTTTAAGTCCCATTTAATAGTGGGCAAGGTGCCAATCAATCTGATGCAAGTCCAGACTCAAACAATCATTGGGCTGCGAAATTATTCGAAAGAATTACCGTGGCCCTAGACACTGTCGTAAGTAACACAGTGCCAGCGGTGGCCGGGCACAGGGCGCAGACTCTAGAGGGGCACAAACCCTACAGGGGCAGAAATAATTAAACAAGTGCCATTTTTTGTATTATGCTTGGTATTTACATACATATAATAATTACTAGCTGACCCGGCGAACTTCGTACCGCCTAACAGTCAATGAATGTATTATATCTTTCAATATAGTCAACCGATTGCGATGAAACAAAGCCTAAGTAATATATCAAGTTACACACAATTTTATTGTATAAAAGTTATCTACATCGATTTCGTATATTTTACGTGAAGCGCGCGCAACTAAAAACTTCTACAGATTTTATTATATGTACTAGCTGTTGCCCGCGACTTGGTCCGCGTTAAGTTCGTAAAACTGTACAATCACTCTGTGCTTGCAATTCATTCCGAAAGCATCGCAATAATTTATTGTACTTTAACATAAAACGGTTAAAGGTAAAAATATCCAAATTATGAACCTCCTCCTTTTTTAGAAGTCGGTTAAACACGCAAATTACCTTCAGGAAACATGTTATATACTCGTCCAGATCCAGATGTATGACCGTCAATGAATAGAAAGAGCATGTATGGGTCGTAGCAGTGGTCATTTCTGCCTACCTACATGGGCAATTATGTATGTTTCTGGTTTATGTTCTGGTAAAACATCATTGCATGATTTTAACCCCTCGCCACAGTGAGCACGCCACAATCAAATCGCAGCGGTAATGCCTGTCTTTGAGAAGTGTCTACAGAGGCGTCACGGCATCCTCTCTTTGTGCAGGACTCACCGGTTGTGGGTATTTCGGAAGGTATCTGTGTCGAATTCAGCGGGAAGAAACACTCGGGTCTCACCATTCTGCGAAACGCCCGGAGAATACGATGGAGCATACGGTGGAAGCCAGTCCTGCTTGGTCGGAGCGCCGGCGCCGCCTTGTCCTTATGGGGACGATCGGTGGAGAAAATGACAATCAGTAGCCTCCTTCAGTGAAGCACTACGATCAAAGAAGGTGGCTGAAACTATGAGGGATAGGACATCCTGACTCCTCAGCGGTCGCTGCAAGGGACGCTCCGGGTGTTGGAAGCCGCAAGGCGTTTCCCAGCCATCGCAAACACGGGATTGCGGTGGTGCTATCCAGCCGTCTGGTCAAAGCAGTCCTGAATCGACGGCGCGTAGTATTCTACGCGCGACTCAAAAAGATTTCAGCAAATGGATAGGGCCCTCTAGGGCCGATGTCTGCTAGGGCTGCAAGATTGATCGAAAGAGTTATCTCCCATAACAATTTTCGCCTCAATAACTTTTCACTGAAGAGTTTAAGCAGTTAGACAGCTTTGGTAGAGATAAACGAAGGAGCATAATCGGGACACCGACCTTCAGCTGGATAACGTGCACTGATAGTGAAAAGCCTTAAGTGAATCCAAAAACTACCATCATCATCCGGCAGGCATTAAGTCCGCCGCTGTACATTTGTGCATAAAGGATTAAATAAATAAATAAATAAATCATCAACTATCTTCTTCCACGAAAGTACTTATGAAGAATTGGCGAGAGCATGCTTGCATTGATTGTTGCAGTTTGATCATTTTAGGCGTTAGAATTACTTGTTCATTTACCTAGGATATTTTTGTGTGTATTTAATTGACATCCCCGTATATAAGACAAATGTTTTTTCCATAGTAGGAACTACCTTATGAAGAGTCTCCAACTTATGAATGAAACTACGGCGAAACCTTGTGCGCGTGTATTCCCGTTCAATCGAACTCGCATATTGATGGCCAAACCGAGAAATTACTGACGCCGATTGCCTCTATGAGAACACGGCGGTTCACTCAAAATGGATAGATCTCCACCGTATGCTACACCGAGTCCTCCAGGTGATTCACAAAATGGTAATATCAGGGTACTTTCAACCGAACCCAGAACAGAAACCGTTCGAAACACCCACAACAGTCCTGAGCTTATCTATAAAACAATGAAATTATGGTTAACAAATGTAGCAGCCGATAAGTGTTATCCCTGAGACTGGCCTCCCTTAGAGGGTTGTTCCAGTGTTGGTCACCACTCATTGCAAAGAGGTAACGTCTAGGTATCGACGTAAGGCTGTAAGGAATCTGAGATACATCATACGTTGTCGAACTGTGGTCAGAAAAACACATTCGATCCCGTTTTATATGAAGCGGTGACTGCAAATAATAAAACACACCATTATTAATCCGCAAGGTGCCATCATGTCGGAGGACACAGTGGAGATGTGCCCTGCAAAGGCGGAGCACCGCCGTGTCCTCGTGAAGGCAATCGGCGTCAGTGACCTCTCGCGCCGGGCTCTGATCCAGAGCGAGGAGTAGTGGCAGGCGGTCGCCTCCTTCTGCAAAGCCGTAATGCTAGCAAAAGCGGAGGCCGCACGCATTAGGGAACGAACGGCCTCACGCCGAGCCAAGATTCCGACCCCGACTACCAATCACGGTAGACGCGGGCTTCCGGACGTCGAGCAATGGGTAGCTAGCGGTCCTGTAGTTGACAGGATCGAGCCCAATCCTCAACAGCGCGTAGTGATAGACACAGGTGTAGTTTTAGTCGGTAAAAGATTGACACGTCCTCCCGCTCCAACCAGAGCGGGAGAAGTCATTGGATGATTTCCACCCTTAAAAAAAGAAAAAAAGGTGCCATCATCATCATTATTATTTCAGCCGAAAGATGTCCACTGCTGGACATAGACCTCCCCAAGTGTCGCTATAATAACCGGTCCTGTGAGTCTCTCATCCATCGGATACCCGCGACCCTTACCAGGTCATCGGTCCACCTGGGGACCATCCAACGCAAGGTACCCTGTAACACCTTCCGAAAATGTGGCCGTGTTATTTTAAAGTGAATAATTAAATACATATAGCTATTTACTTTTATCGTCTTTGGATGGTATCCCTTGAATAATCACGGTCAATTAGCTTGTTACTATAATGCGAAAAATATAATAAAAATAAGCTGTAGGATTGTTAAAAATGCCTCCGTCTAACACCAGTTTAACCATAACTGTAATCGTGGGCGATGGCCATTCTTCTGCCACTCAGAAAATTACGTAAAATACGCAATGCCATCTATTAAATTTAATATGAAGTTCAACCGTCATTGTCATCATTATTTCTACTTTGAGTCTTTAGATGGCGTTGCGAGTATCTGAATTGCTTATGGTGTCATATTTTACTTCTCGAAAACTTTGATTTCATACCGTTTGTCTTTCATATGCTTTGTTTCATTGCGATGAAACAAAGCCTAAGTAAGATAATTATCAAGTTCCACACAATTTAAATGTATAAAAGTTATCTACATCGATTCTAAAATTAATAATACGCACTTCAATAAAAATTTCTACAGATATATTATATACGTAGATTTATAAAAAAAAATTGTAAACATGAAAAAATATATAAAAATATCTTATTCACGATGACAACGATAAAATAGAACAAAAATTTCACCTAAGAGAGCTGTACGGGATTTGAACCACCTTCACATTACACTAAAGTCTAGATGCGAATCCACTGCGCTGCGGTCTTCGATGAATAAATTATAAAATAGACGTTCTTATATAAACGTCATAATTGACTGGTTGGCTCCCTAACGATGATAGCGTGATGATTTTCGTTTTAGAAGTTAAATTTGCAGCTAAATGGAATAATGTAACATTATAGTACGTGATTTTATTCGTCGCTTTGATTTTATTATGTGTTTTGATTAATTTGTACAAAATATTTAGAAGATGTCGAATAGAAATGTCAATTTTATTTTGAAAAAATGGTAAAAGTAATTTTAATACAAAAAAAATAAGACAAAATAATGACAAAATTTTTAACTGTAGTTGGGAATTGAACTCGCGGCAAATGTCGTTCAATACCTACATTTTGGATTATTGCTCACCCCCCATAGCAAATAGCGTGATAGTTTATATCGCCTATCAGTTGCCCTGACCTATAAGGATTGTGTATGCAAAATTTGAACAGGATCGGTTCAGTAGTTTTTGCGCCAATTAATACCATCCCAAAAGAATTTTACTGTTTTATTATATGTATAGAAGAAGATAAGGTTGTAGAAGCGCCCTACCAAGAATGCCAACAATATAGTGAGTGCCGAGAATCCACAGCACACCGTGTTGCAACTGAACACAAGTAGTTTTTATTTTCAATAATAGTCTAATACTTTTTCTCGGTCCACTTAGAACAGGAGAAGTTATTTGACGACTTCCTCCCAAAAAAATCACAAACAATCATAGAATGTTCCAAATATTCTAAAGATAGAACATTTGTGTGTGAAAAACATTTGATTTAATATTAATATATTAAACGTCAACACAGACATAAAACGCAGCATTACAGATAAAAAACACGATATCTGCAAAAAACGTATTCATCATGGACCCACATTTTGCGATCCCGACAAAAAGTCGGAATGGAATCATTCGTACAAAATTCCAGGATTCCTTTATTCGTATGACATATCTTTAAATCTTTCTTTTTGTAAATAAAAGACAAAGGGTTTATATTCAGGGCCGCTTTATAATAGAATAAAGAGTTAGGGATCTTGTAGCCATGGTGACAGGCACAGATTTATGCTTCAAAAACCCGTCAAGTGTGAGTGGGACTCGTGCACGAAGAGTTCCGTAACGTCCGTAGCAAAAACGAGCAAAAAAGTCACGTTTGTTGTATGGGAGCCCCCTTTAATATTAATTTTATTCTGTTTTAGTATTTTTTTTTGTTATAGCGGCAACAGAACTACTACTTGAAGTTCTCTCAATCTTAGTTCGGTCTTCGTCATAATTGCTATATTTTAAGTTCTCTTAATTAGAATGATTTCTTATTTATCATAGTATTTATTAGTTTATTATATTAGCATATATACGTATTTTATTATTATAAGCCACTTAATTTAACGATACTACATTCTCTTTTGAAAAATATCTGTTATTTATTTATTGTGCACACCTACCACAGTGTTGTCTTTTTAACCCAATGGTTGACTGGTAGAGAATGCTTTGTGGCATTAAGTCCACCTATGTTCCACCACTGTACATGAAGTTTAAATAAATAAATATATAAACAGAAATACATCATATGTGAAAATTTCAACTGTCTAACTATGACGGTTCATGAGATAACAGGACAGGGCAGACTGATGTACAGTAAAGTCTTAGTAATAGGGTCTCGTTTTACTCTTCTACGAAACCCTAAAAATGATATGAAGGATTTGCAGGACAGCACACGTTGTGGCAATTCATCAAATACACGATGAAGCCTTGGCCCGGTTACGAAACTGCTCGTTTTAGAATCCCTGTTCAAAATGGCCTTGTCATATTTAGGAAACGATTTTTTTATCGACCTTTTATCCCACACAGTTTTTGTCAGCATGCAAAAAGTACCTAATGCCTTTCAACATGCAAGCTTTATTGAATAACTAGTTGCTGCCTGCGGATTCGTCTGCGTGCAAGTAGAGAATTGTTCCAAGGAAAAATACTGGGATATTTGTTTTAATTGGTATAAACCAGTGCTTGACTGCGATCCCACCTAATGGTAAGCAGTGATGCAATCATTGATGGTGAGGCGCACTAGTTTATTAAAAGCCTATTCACTCTAGCCTTGAAGACACCTAAATTATAGTTGGACGGGAAGTCCGCAGCAGGCAAATTGTTACAGTCCTTCGATGTACGCGGTATAAACGATGAAGCGAAACGCTTAGTCCGGACCGTTGAAGTTTCAACAATGTAAGGGTGAATAAATCTATATATATATATAAATCAATGCCACTTTTCGTTGTAATTTTATAACTCAAGAACGGGCTTAGCGTGATATCGGGTTCCGAGTAGCTTACTTTTGCTTTTTATTTCCTTTCACATCTATTTCATTCATCATCCAATGTATTTACAGGATACACTCAGCTTATGAGATTATTTCTTTTATCTATGAAATAGTAAGCCTTACACGGATTTACCGTCATTTCGCCGACGTAAACCGTAGGGACACCAGATTTTCCAAATATAAATATACAAATGGCCGCTGTTACTATGCCCGTGAGAGATGTTTTTCTTAGAGGAACGAGGAGGCGGGAATCAATATCCCGAGCCCGTCCCTTCAGTTGCAGACAAGCGATAGCAATAAACGTCGAGTTTGTTCCACTACTTCCTTTTCAATCTGATCAAGAGTAAACTGAGGCCGTCTTTTTCTAAGGTGGGAAATCATCTAATGTCTTCTCCCGGTCTAGGACGGTTTCAGTTGTCTTTTGAGTTCCAGTTCCAGTATAATTATCATACTTTTCCCCATGGCCCTAGCAGGCATCGGCCCTACTGGGCCCTTACGGTTTACTGACATCTCTTTGAGGCGCGCGTGGAACACTACGCACCGTTCACGACTCGATGGATAAGCAGACGACGAGCTACCCATTGCTCGTCGTCCGCAAACCCTAACTTACGGTGGCCAGAGATCGTTCTGCGATTCCCGACGCCATACCGAGGCCGTACCTCTACATTTATAGTAAAAAAAGTTAAAGCCTAAAAGGAAAATCTGATCATAAATCTTAATTTTCTTCGAAAGAGACTCAAGGCGATAATATAAAAACATAAGTATGACTGACCCAGTCCCTAACGGAAACCCACTTCAGACCCGGAAAAAGGGTCTTAGTCAGCGAAATTAATGCCATCATTAAAGCGAAATCTAACAGAATTTACTCTTCATTATAATTTTTACGACTCCAAGCAATTATACGTGCTGGTATCTTTTATTTGGATTAATTTCCATATCTTGGTTTGTAATTGCTCCCCAACTCATCATGGCCCCTAGAGGGTGGGAGAGGTATCTGAAGTCATACCGTGTGAGCTTTTTCAAAGTTAAACCCGGATTTTGGGGGTCTATCCCACCCCAGAGATTCGTGGGGAGGCCCAAGATTGTAATTATAATGAACATAAATTATTCGAGTGGAAAAAATCCCCAAAAATACGTGTGTTGATGAGATTTTAAAAATTGTTTCGTTTTTCCGTGTTTGTTTGTGTTTTTATTAACATTAAATGTGGGTCTAATTATTTTTTTTATCCAGGTACACGACTGACCTGTTGGTCTAGTAGTTAGTGGCCCTGACTGCTGTGCGGGAGGTCGTGGATTCGATTTCCACCTAGGACAAATTTATGTGTGATGAGCACGATCATTTGTTCTGTGTCTGGGTGTCATTTATCTACTCGTATAACTAGCTTCTGGCAGCGGTTTCGCGTGACAGTAGGTTACTTCATACAAACTTTGGACACCCGGTTCACCCCTTTGGGAGGTGAATTTTGAAAAACCCTCTCTTAATGCTCGCCTACGTCAAAAATTCTAAATTTACTGCCTCATTCACACCCTGTAATTTCGGCTGTGAGTTGATATGTCAGTCAGTCAGTTTCTCTTTTTTATATATATAGATATAGATATGTCCGTATTTAGAAATATATAGGTATGTTTACTTGTCTAGTACTCATAGCACAAGCACAAGCTCAACTACGCCCAGCCTACTGGGGCCATGGGTAGTGTGAAAACGAAACCCGGGGCCCTGGGAAGAAGGCAACGAAGGAACATGGGTTTTTAGTCAGTAAAAGTCTGACACTATCTCCCGCTCCGCCCAAGAGCGGGATATGTCATTAGATGATTTTCCCACCTAAAAACTAAAAAAAAGCTCTGCTTAGTTTGGGTCTAGACGGCGTTGTTGTTGTGAAAGTTGTGGAATATTATTATTATATAATTGGGGAAAGCCTTGATATTTGGTTTCACATGACAGAGTTTCACACAACTACTGTAGTCGTGTGAAACTATTTTTTAATAACAAGCACTAGTTTATATTTATAAACTAGTGCTTGACTGCGATCCCATCTGATGGTAAGCAGTGATGCAATCGTTTATGGTGAAATTTTCACAACCATTTCCCATATACTTCTGTATCGTCTAAGAAATTGTCTGATACTTGTTAAAACACTCCAAGTGCGAGTTAGACTCGCGCACCGACGGTTCTGTACAAAGGTCTTGAAGATTTTTCCGAATTGCAAAAAAGTATATTTTTTTGAGGTTACTGTAAATTTACAGTTTTCAGACTCTTTCCTATATTGTGCTATGAGACCTTGCTTCATGCAAAATTTCAGGATTCTAGGTCAACGGCAAGTACCCTATAGGTTTTGATTTTCAAGCGAGTGTCAAAAAGTACTTCTAAACGGAGCATTAAACACCCTTGTCTTTAGATTGCGTTGACTCAGAAGTTCGATTTTTTAACTGCTACTTGGTATAGGAGACCTAAGTATATGATATTAATTTCAGCTTCTTACCTGCACGCATTCCTGAAAAAGGGTCTTGACAGACGGACAGACGGATAGGCGGACAGGTAGATAGACGGATAGACAGACAGACGCATAACAAAGTGATCCTGTAAGGGTTCCGTTTTTGCCGACTTAATACGGAGCCCTAATAACCAAATATACTGGTCAAAGATTCTCAGTTCCATGTTGAAGTAATTAAATAAAATTGTAAATTATTCACCATTTGTTTTATCGCAAGTTTTAACGTCTGCAGACGGAGACGAGTCGTTTTATGATTGTTTATTTAGTCATTTAATGTTGTCGTAAGTAGATTCAAATCTTAATTTTATATTTTATTACTTTTGTAGTTTAAACAGTAGTTTAAAATTTTATGGCTTTTTTGGCGTTGTTTAAATCCATACCAATCACACTAATAAAGTAAAAAGTTTTCTAGTTTTGTGTGCATGTTGGTTAGTTCTTCACACTCGAACGGCTGAACGGACTTCGATGAAACTTTGTACAAGAGTATACCATAACCGAGAATAACACATAGGATACTTTTTATTCCAAGAGTATGTTCCCTTGGGATAATTTTCAACAAATACGCGGGCTAAAACGTTGGCAGCAACTTGTATTATAAATGTGATGAAAGTAACTCTGTCTGTCTGATACGCTTTCATGGTTAAACTACTGAACCGATTTTGATGAAATTTTGTACAGAGTAAGCTTGAACCCCAAGGAAGGACAAAGGCTACTTTTTATGTGGCTTCGACTTATAGCGTCACACGGACAATGTCGCAAACAAAAGCTAGTTAGGTGTAATTTTTCTGTCTTGAAAATTATGTTACGCAAATTTCTACGTACGCGAAATAACGCAGCAGATTTTGATGCGGATTTAACTTATATGAAGAGCGATAAATGAGAAAGGTTCTACATATAATTTGCACCCGTTGGAAGCCGGGGCAAGTAATAAACATTTTGGGCTATGAGACTAGGGGTTAGTAGTTGTATAAACCAATTTAAAAAAAAAGTATAAAACAATTTTGTTTTCTGCTTCTGACAATTTTTTCAGAATCTCCTTTTCTTCTTTTCGTGTCGATAATTTTTTTTTCTAACCACTATTTGGAAACCGTAGGTACAGCTCTGTTATTAGCTACGTAT
The DNA here is from genome assembly GCA_949316375.1 of Mythimna vitellina. Taxonomy (NCBI): domain Eukaryota; kingdom Metazoa; phylum Arthropoda; class Insecta; order Lepidoptera; family Noctuidae; genus Mythimna; species Mythimna vitellina. The sequence goes on along the minus strand of OX438702.1, from coordinate 19,567,033 downwards.
AAATCCTGAAAAGTGCAAGTGGTCATGAAGGACAGGCCGTATAGCTGGTGAAGCATATCCTGGGAAGATCTCAAACACAGTGCCAGTGTGGAGCCGTCCACACTGGCACTGTGTTTGAGATGGGTCGAGACAGAGCCCAATTTGGCCAGATTATATTTGCAAAGGCCAACCTAGGTCCGCCGTCGGTTAAGCATTTGACCAGATTATTTTTACAGCGGACAACCTAGGCCCGCAGTCGGTTAAAAGATTTTGAGATTAGCCACAGTAGTCCGTGTCTAGGGGGAGATGTTCTGATGGGGAGTTTTTTTTTGTGTAAGGTAATCACTTCTCTCGCACTTGGGTGGAGCGAGAGGGTGTATCGGACTTTTAGTGACTAAAACCCATTCCTATTTTCCTTCTTTACTTTGCGTTTAAGGACCTTGGATTTTCCTTTCGGAAGCCATCACATGGCCTAACCTATAAATTAAGTCTGGATTTACAATTTACTTTTACACCCAAACTTATCAAATCAGCTCAGTATAAAAGCTAGACCTACTTAAAATAAGTTTGAAAGAAAATAAAATTTGCTTTTTACGATAAAGCTATGAAAACCACAGGGCTAGAGCAGTGGTTGCCGAGTCGAAACGGCCCTGACTTACGAGTTGTAGGTCCTGGGTTCAACACCAACCAGGCGCATTACTTTGTATAATTTATTTCATCACCACTGCTCTCAAAACAGTGAAGGAAAACATCTTGAGGAAACCAGCATGTCCCAGAACCAAAAATTCGAAGACATGTGAAATTCACCAGTCCGCACAGGGCCCGGGTGGTGGATTACGGCCCATTCTCTCTCCTTTAGAGGAAGCCTGAGTCCCAGCAGTGCGAACATTATAAGGCCGACTATACTATGCTATGCTATGTATTCATTTACACTGTGTTTAAACAAATAAACTTTTACTTAATTTACGAATTTTTATTCTATTTTTACCTATACACAGAGTAATTCTGTCTATTAGTGGAGCATCCAAATACCTATTTTAAATTTATATAAACTAGTGCTTGACTGCGATCCAAACTGATAGTAAGCAGTGATGCAATCGTTGACGGACAAGGCCGACTATGCTATGCTATGAAAACCCGAGGAAGGATTTTCTTACGGAAGTCAACCCTCGGCTCCTGATTAAATGTGGTGGGGTGTTTCTGCTTCCTTCATCACCTCTTAAATATAGCAGTATTTTGATGCAGTATGTTGAAACTTCAACGGTCCGGACTAAGCGTTTCGCTTCGTCGTTTATACCGCGTACATCGAAGGACTGGAACAATTTTCCTGCTGCGGTCTTCCCGTCCAACTATAAATTAGGCGTCTTCAAGGCTAGAGTGAATAGGCTCTTAATAAACTAGTGCGCCTGACCATCAATGATTGCATCTCCGCTTACCATCAGGTGGGATCGCAGTCAAGCACTGGTTTATACCAATTAAAAAAAGAAAAAACATCTTGAGGAAACCAGCATGTTCTAGAACCAAAAAGTCGAAGACATGTGACATCGACCAATCCGCACTGGGCCCGCATGGTGGATTACGGCCCATTCCCTCTCCAACAGAGGAAGCCTGAGTCCCAGCAATGGGAACATTATAACGCCGACTATAGTATGCTATGAATACCAAGAAACCACCCCTCGGCTCCCGATTAAATGTAGAAGAATGGGGTGTTTCTGCTTCCTTCATCACCTCTTAAATATAGCAGCATTTTGATGCGGATTTAACTTATATCAAGAGCGATAAACGAGAAAGGTTTCTACATATAATTTGCACCCGTTGGAAGCCGGGGCAAGTAATAAACATTTTGGGCTATGAGACTACGGGTTAGTAGTTGTTTCTTTGTTGTTTCAAAACTTCTAAATTAATTTGACAAAGAGGTGAAGTAGTTTGTTGTTTGTTCTTACCAATAATACTTAGGTATCTGGCAGTTTATCCTCAAGTTCTTCGGGCATAGCACCCGGAACGAGGCCTCAATAGAACTATTGGTGGTGTAAGGGAAATTCGAGGGCGAAAAATCATGTTCACGCTCTCCAACACAGTAGGTGGACCTCATCAAATGTGTGACACACTGCAGCATTAATAACATCTCCCAAGCCGCCAGACACAAAGTCAAAGTAAAAGTCAAGTCAAGTTTTTTATTTTTCATAGGCCTAAATGGGCACTTATAAAACGTCAGAAGCTAGTGCACGGTTCCAAATTGGTCGTTTCCTATGGAGAAGAACCGGCAAGAAACTCCATGGTTACTCTTTTAAAAAAAATTGTTGTTACAATATTTCCATATTACAGCATAAGTAGATATTATGTAAGGACAGTGTAGAGTGGACAATATTGTACTAAAAAGTACAATAAAAATAATCATAATAAAAAGTAACCTAAGAATTCGCGGAGTCTACAGTGTTCTCACATTCATATTATAAAAAAGAGGCTATATAAATAACAGCACATTGCTGCATGGCGTTAGTGTGATGTTACTCGAGATGATAACGTAGGTTGACCTAACTAAAGGGCTGGTTTGGTTAATAACCGACGAAAAAACCGACGAACGGCGAGTATCCATCCTTACGTTGTTGAAACTTCAACGGTCCGGACTAAGCGTTTCGCTTCGTCGTTTATACCGCGTACATCGAAGGACTGGAACAATTTGCCTGCTGCGGTCTTCCCGTCCAACTATAATATAGGTGTCTTCAAGGCTAGAGTGAATAGGCTCTTCATAAACTAGTGCGCCTGACCATCAATGATTGCATCTCCGCTTACCATCAGGTGGGATTGCAGTCAAGCACTGGTTTATATCAATTAAAAAAAAATAATAATAATAATAATATAATATAATAAGAGATGAAGAGAGAGAATGAGAAAATCGATGTTAATCTACTAACACGGCATTCTAAAACCAATTTAACTTACTTAAACTTGATCAAAAGATATGAAAAGCAATTGTAATAAATTAATACTGTACTACCCACTTTCTTAGTATTTCTTTCAGTATTTACAAGTTTTTGTCAGTGAGTTCGCCTGTTAAAGGTGGATATGATTTATTTACTACGATGTCTCAAAAATGATGTTTTTTAGGGTTTCGTGCCTCAAAACGAAAAAACGGAACCCTTATAAGATCATTTTGTTGTCTGTCTGTCTGTTTGTCTGTCAAGACACTTTATCTCGAGAACGCGTGGAGGTATCGAGTTGAAATTAAAACCATATATTCAGGTCTGCAGTTCCTTGAAGCTGTGAAAGAATCAAACTTCTGAGTTAACGAAAAGATACGGCCGAAAAAATCTGAAAAATGCAAATTTGTAGTTACGTCACAAAAAAAAACTTTTGATTTGAAAACCGAATGCTACCTTTACATTAATTAAAATTGTGATAGAATTGTTACGCAAGAGCGGTAGTTATGGTCTGCCCGTATTCTAAATTTCATCCAAATCTGTTCAGCTGTTGAGGCGTGCTTAATTGACAAACATTCAAACATCACATTTTGCCATTTTTATTATTAGTTGATATTTTATTGTTGTACAATCGAGTCAGTTTCTGTGACAGTAAATAGTCTGCTCTTGTCAATAGAAGATAAATTATTCGCTGTCAAATACAATTACTGAAATAGATCGTTTTGTTCATAGAACAAAATACATTAACAGTGTTGAGTAAGAAAAAATAAATGTCAAAATTGTTTACTAGTCGAGTATTTTACTTTGAAACAAATTGGGAACTGGCTTTGTATTTAGTATTTAGTCATAACGGCATTGTATTTCCTGCTCACCAACATAGCCCGAAGAATTGCTATGCTTAAGTGGCAGTGGGCAGGGTATATTGCTCGCAGAACAGGTGGTCGATGATATTAAAATGTTTTATAGTGGCGACCGTCTATCAACACATACAGCGTTGTTAAGCCTCTCACAAGGCGTGGGCTTGCGTACGGCGAGCAGTGGGTGGCTCGCCGTTCGACCGTCCGGACCGAGTCCAAGTCGTCGACGGCCTGTACTGTTCCATGCGCGCCTCAAGGAGATTTTAGCAACTTTAGGAGCCCAGCAAGGTCGAAGCCTACTGGGGCGAAGGGTCTGATTCTAAAAGGAAGACTCGGCCCTGGTACGAAAGGCGACGAAAGAACAGGAGTGGGTTTTTAGTCAGTAAAAGTCTGACACTATCTCCCGCCCCACCCAAGAGCGGAGGAGGTCATAAGATGATGTTCCCACCGGAAAAAAAAGACCTCCCACAAGGTGGAACGATGACCTCGTGAGGGTCGCGGAAATTCGATAGCTGTAAAACACACAGGACGGGTCTTTGAGGCGAAGCTTGGGGGGAGGCCTATATCATCTTTCGGCGCAAATAATGATGTTGATGATGATTTTCTGCTTACCTGAATAAACAATAATGAGCTATTTCCGTTGTTATATTTATTTTTGAAAAGTTTTGTTTTTATCGATTAAAAACGGAATTGAAACGTAAAATGTGAAAGTAAAAACCGGCCAAGAGCGTGTCGAGCCACGCTCAGTGTAGGGTTCCGTAGTTTCCCATCCGTTACAATAAGTGTCCCTACTTAAGAATTAATATACTACAGACAAAGAGCAAGAACAAATACCACCAATGCCAAAGAGAGACCAACCGAACAATTCGACAATAAAATAGTTAAACTAGAAGTACAAATTTGAACATAGCAACAGTTTTTGAGGTGGGAAATTATTAACTGCTAAACAATCAGAACCAAAATTATATCCGTGATGAAGTGGCGACTTAGATTATTTCCTCAGGAATTGGCGAGAAGTGGCCCAGAGTCGGGAACGAGAGTCGGGAGTGGAAGAATTGGAGGGAAACCTATGTTCTGCAGCGGAACGGTAAAGGCTAGATATAATATCAATTCGCTATTACATTTTCTAACTCGGCTGTAAAGAATAGTAACGTAATATATAACAACTTTTGTTAGTGAAAAATGAGACTAACAGGTTTAGGTACAATATGCCACTTTAGTTAACGTCCTTCATGGCAGTTTGCTTTCGTTTTCCTTTCTCTAGATATCAGATAAAGCTAAAATTTTGTGACATAAATATTACAAAGGCACTCGACTGTTTCGCATTAGTAGAGTTTTTTTTTTAGGTGGGAAATCACCATATAACTTCGTCCATTCTGGATGGGGCGACAGGAAGTGTCAGACTTTTATTGACTAAAACTTATCTTTTTTAAAGGTGGGAAATCATCTAATGACATCTCCTACCCTTGGGCTGAGCGAGAGTGCGTGTCAGACTTCTACAAGCTTCTAGGCTTCTACCCCGCTGGGCCCCTACGATTTGCTGACATCTCCTTGAGGCGCGCGTGGAACACTACGCGCCGTCGATGACTTGGGCTTGGTCTGGACGGTTACCGGACGATCGGACGGCGAGCCACCCATTACTCGCCGTCCGCAAGCCTGCGCCTACGGTGGCTGGAAATCGGGATCGCAATCCCTGTGGCTGGGACGTGAGGGGCGTTCCCTCGCGCGTATGGCCGCCTCCTTTTCTAACATTACTGCTATGGTGGCCGGAAATGGGATCGGAATCCCAGCAGCGGTTGAGGCGTGAGGACCTTTGCCTCACGCGATTGACCACCGCCTTTGCTAGCATTATTGCTTCGCAGAAGGAGGCGACCGCCTGCCACCCCTCCTCGCTCCGGACCATGGCCTGTACCAAGGCCCAGCGAGAGATCGTTGCTGCTGATCGCCCGCACGAGGGCGCGACGGTGCTCTGCCCAGGCAGGGCACACCTCTACCGTATGCTCCACCGTGACCTCCGGATGTTCCACACAATGTTGACACCCGGGCATTTCTTCCGCACGAATCTGGTGGAATCTCCCGAACTTGCCATGTCCGGTGAGGACCTGCATCATGCGGAAGGTAAGGACGCCGTGAGGTCTTTCCAGCCACTCCTCAAAGAGGGGACTTCCCGCCATAATTGTGGCGTGTCCAGGACTAAACTCATCTATATTTCTAATTACTCTTTGCGTTCCGGGCTGCGGTAACTCATTAAAAAAATACCGCTATCAATGTCAAGTTAAGAGCAACATAAAACATCGTCAATAGTGACAACAACCACAATTGCAAATGTAATAATTCTACATATTCTATACATATGGTTTTGTACTAAATCCACTTTACAGTCCCAAAGTCACTTCATTAAGATAATAGCCCAAGTTCTTTTGTTTATTGATATGCCTTACTTAATGTCCTATTATTGTTCTCCACTTGCTTAAACGCCTCGAGCAAGGCAAGCCTTAAGTGGAGGCCCTTATAACTCCTAAAACCATATTTCATTTACCCGAGTTTACCGTTGCAGGAACCCTACTGAATATGTAATTTGCGGGTACTATGTTATTTGAGAGAAGCGATCTGCGGAGCGATTTGAGTAAGATACGGTTTTTTTTTTATTTTTGGGTTGTTTCAATTGCAAAATTAAATATCTTATTTATTAATTCATATACACACAAACATTTAAAAGAGAAAAAGACAAATACAAAATAAAAGAAATACAAAGGTGCCGTTTATTATAAAATAAATTTCTTTTAGCAAATCTGTGACAAAGGCCAACTACGAGCTCTTTACGCGATCCATTTGACGACCTAAACCGAACTGTTAAAAGAATGAAGCTATATAGGGTGTATATTTCCATTCCTTTTACTTGCTCGCACGCCTGGCGTATAAGGCCCCAGGAGAGTTGAATGAGACGTTTATAAATAGATTAAGAAACTTGGAATAGATTTTAATAATATTAAAACAATTCAGATCAAAGTAATGTAATAGACGTTTAAACAGATATTTAAATTCAGAGGACAATCATTCTCTTATTTAGAAAAGTTTAAAGTTCAACGTCTTTGAATATTTGTTATTTTTTTTTTATTTTTCTATCTTAGACATGAGAGTTAGTGATAACGTGATGGGTGACAGGACAGAATGGATCATGGGGCAAGTGCAGGAAGATGATGATTTCTAAGACACCACAGAATCAGTCACATTTTGATACTTTCAATTCAACCTAATACTTGGCAAGAGATCGCCCAAAACACAGAGAGGTTTGGAAAGAAAAGGGGACGCCTTTGCTCAAAAGTGAAACGCAATGTAAGTTAGCTAGTTAGTTAGTGGTAGTTAGTTAGTTGTAAAAAGAATACGAAAAAAAAATATTTGCGCGCTCCATCGTTGACCGCATCGTCGCTTTCCATCAGGTGAGATAGCGGTCAAGCGCGAACCTATCAAGATAATGATAATAGATGTTCTTTATAAGAGACCATAATAAAAACTTTAACCCACACTAGGAATTACTCTTTTATTGTGAGTGCGTTTATAAACATTAAAACTCACTTAAACTGTTGTGTGTCATGAGTTATGTCCCGCACGGTACAAATATTTTTATAGCCTACAGACAGTTGTTACGTTTTTAGGCGAACACACCAGAAAGTTGTTCCTTTCCAGGTGAACAAGTCAGATAATTGTTCTATTTTTAGGTGAACACACCAGATAGTTGTTTCGTTTCTAGGTGAACACACCAGATAGTTGTTCCGATTTTAGGTGAACACACCAGATAGTTGTTCCGTTTTTAGGTGAACACACCAGATAGTTGTTCCATTTTAGATGAACACACTAGATAGTTGTTCCAATAATAGGTAAACACACTAGATAGTTGTTCCGTTTTTAGGTGAACACACCAGATAGTTGTTCTATTTTTAGGTAAATACACCTAAAAATGGAACAACTATCTGTAGGCTATAAAAATATTTGTTCTATGCGAGACTTAAACTCATGACACGCAGCGCAACAGCCAATTGCTCACTCACTGCGCTAACAAGTATGTGACGCACCCATATCATATAACACGCCACAAATTGGCGCGCTGGATAAAAAAAACGTAATGTCATTACAATCATGACATTATTTTGAGCTAAACCTTGGTCGCCGCTTTGTAGAACGTATCGCTATCACAATCTGGTTGAACGTAAGGTAACCGCATTACATTACAGCAACGTTTCACGATCCGACGCGCCAACTTGTATTACGGCGTGTCATACAATATGGCTGAGACTTAAGAATTTAAACTAAGCAAAAGGAGTGTGTAAGGATCATAGCTGGTGGAGTTCTCTAGTTCCCTGGCCTACAATTATGCCTGGTATTACAATTGAATGAATGGTCGGTTCTTCGGGTTAATTATATTAAGGTTCAATAAAGGCCCCATTTTCCCTAACTACTATCGATTCTGGGATAGCAATTGATTGTATTCAGCTCATTAGTCACTTGATGAAGGTTCTAAAGAACGCTTCTTTCTAATGGACGTTGATTTACTGGATTTCTTTGTTTCACACGTTCTCTTTGAAAGATGGGCGAAACTATTTCTTTCTATTATTAATAAATTGAGGCAACATTTCACTTACCTATTCTTTGAGGTCACGAAACAACGATTTAGTTGGTAAATTTAAAGTTAAAAATTCTTAAAATGACAGCCAAATTGTCGACTCAACTTTGTCCTCAAAAGTATAATAACCAACGAAGTTATGGTTCAACCAATAATTTGTCGGATTTAATTTTTTTTCCATCCTATTTTTGTAAATGCCTGCTTTTATTCGAATTTATCGCTTTCCTCTTTTACAATAAAATAACCGTTACGAAACGTACATTTACAAATCAGTTTAATTGGAAAAATTGCATTGAAAACCTTAATATTATACCAGTAAATTCTTTCTGCGAACAAATGCTTTCCGCATTCCTTCAATGTCGAATTATTCCGTTGATTACAATCTAAATCGCTCTTCCTACGTTACTTTAGCATTCACGGAGTTTCAGCTTTCACTAAATCTAGTAAATTTCACGAAGGGTTTTGATTCTCCACGCTTTCAATAGAAAATGTATTCGTGGGCCGCATTGCTGGATTTAAGGGTCGTTCCGGCATTCAAAGATGGATGACGTTGATTTCTGTGGTCAACTATATAAATAAACAAACATGGTGTTTGGGGTTTTACCTATGTATTTTTCATGAAAATTGCGGTGTAAATATTTGATATTTAGGGCGTGAACAAGCGAAGGTTTAATCATAGTGGGAGATTGGTTGTGATAAAGATTTAATGGCCTGGCTAACTGTGCCCGTGGCCCCCGTGGGGAAGCCGGAAAACACAAGACCATTACTTGTACGTACTTTAGGTTAGGCTTAGGTTTTTTTTTCGGTTTGAAAATCATCTTATGACATCCCTCGCTCCTGGGCGGGGCGGGAGATAGTGTCAGACTTTTACTGACTAAAAACCCACTCCTGTTCCTTCGTTGCCTTTCGTACCAGGGCCGAGTTTTCCTTTCAGAATCAGACCCTTGGCCCCAGTAGGCTTCGACCCTGCTGGGCCCCTACAGTTGCTGACATCTCCTTGAGGCGTGCAAGGAAAAGTACGCGCCGTCGACAACTTGGGCTCGGTTCGGACGGTTACCGGACGGTCGGACGGCGAGCCACCCATTGCTCGCCGTCCACCAGCCCGCGCCTACAGTGACCGGAAATCGGGATCGGAGTCCCGGCGGCAGTTGGGGCGTGAGGACCGTTGCCTCACGCGATCGGCCGCCTCCTTTGCTAGCATTACTGCTTCGCAGATGGAGGCGACCGCCTGCCACTCCTCCTCGCCCCGGACCATGGCCTGTACCAAGGCCCGGCGCGAGAGGTCGCCGCCGAGGTTAGGCTTAGGTTAACGATACCTCCTACGCTTAAGGTCGTGAAGCAAAAAGTGCATTTTTTTCAGAAGAGCATTTTTATCTTCATCTACACTAATACTATAAAGAGGTAAAGTTTGTTTTTTTTTGTTTGTAGGAGGGTAATCTCCAGAGATTACCCTCCTACAAACGGACCGTAATCCACCACGCGGGTCCAGACCCGCGTGGTGGATTACGGTCCGTTCCCTCTCCTAGAGAGGAGGCCTGAGTCCCAACAGTGGGAACATTACAAGGCCGACTATGCTATGCTATGCTAATCTCTGAAAGTACTGGTCCGATTGCTAAAATTTTTTCACCAATATTTCTCCTTTATTCTTGAGTGACATTATAAGCTTTATTTTATGGACACGGGCGAAGCTGCGGGCAAAAGTCAGTAATTAATATTTATATAAGTAATTGATACACTTTTAACCGATATTTTTCTTTATATAATCAATTTGCCCCGACTGAGAGCAGGGTGGCCGAGTGGTAACGGCCCCGACTTACGTGTTGTAGGTTGCGGGTTCAAACCTAGCCAGGCGCATTACTTTGCGTAATTATTTCAGCACCACTGCACTCAAAACGGTGAAGGAAAACATCGTGAGGAAACCGGCATGTCCTGGAAACAAAAATTCGAAGACATGTGACATCCACCAACCCGCACTGGGCCCGCGTGGTGGATTATAGCCTATTCCCTTTCCTAGAGAGAAGGCCTGAGTCCCAACAGTGGGAACATTATAAGGCCGACTATGCTATGCTATGCTAATCAATTTGCTTCTGCCTGTGGCTTTGTTTGCTTGGAAGTAGGTTTCTCCACACAAACTTTAAGGCCCCGTTTATCTTCTTGGGGGCTGAATTTTGAAAAATCTTAGTACTTGCCTACGTCATTAAAGGAAACCTCGGGCAAAATTTCACGCACCTAGTCCCATTAGCTTCGGCTGTACATTGATATGTCAGTCAGTCAGTTTCTACAATCAGTTTAAAATAACAGTACCTTACGGCGCCCTAGCCGCCGTAATTCCAACCCCGACTACCAGCCACGATAGACGCGAGCTTGCGGACGTCGAGCAATGAATAGCTCGCCGTCCGGCTGTTCGGTAATTAACCGGACCGAGCCCAGTCGTCAACAGCGCGTAGTGATCCACGCGCTCCTCAAAAAGATGTCAGCAAACCGTAGGGGCCCAGCAGGGCCGATGCCCGCTAGCTAGGACCGCGGAAAATTTCTGAAAAGGAAACCCGTAGTCCTAGAACGCAAAGGGAAGGAACACACCAGAAGGACACAGGTGTGATTTTAGTCAGTAAAAGTCTGATACGCCCTCCCGTTCCACCCAGAGCGCGAGGAGTCATTTGACTGAATTAACACCTTAAAAAAAGACCCTACAAATTAAAAAAAAAATGAGAGAGCTTAAGGTGAAGGAAGGTCTACCTTATAGACGGATTTGAGCATAAGAGATTAACTAGCTACAGAAAATTACTCAAGAGACCATACTTCTCAGATTAAAAGTATCTTATGTCCATACCAGGATCTAGTTTACTCGTGTGCAAAATTCCATTCAAATCCGTTCAGCCGTTTGAGCGTAAAGAAGTAACAAACATACACACACCCTTAAAAACTCTCGTCTTTATAATATTTTTTAGTGTGATGAACACAAATTTTAATAAGATTTTCTTAACAACTTTTGACGTTTTGTCACCTGAAAATTATTCTTATGAAACCTAGTTAGTTCCGCACAAATTATCCAAAAACATTATCATGATTAGTTGTCCAGTTATTCAAATTTTAGCCAAAGTGTACAGCCTAGTGTTTGGGCCCAGGATTATGTCCGAAACGCCTTAAGCTCTAGTCTAGAGTGACGTTTCTGTCCGAGTTCCCGTGACACTGTAATCTGTCTGGTGTCTGTCTACCATCTGCTTGGCTTAAGTTGTATGACCGACTAGGTTTTAAGTAAAAGTGTTTAGTATTCTGGAAATAAGAACAGTGTACCTTTGTATTAGGATTAGTCGTGTCAGGGGATTTAAAACAAATGAATGGCTACAAAAACTTTTTGGAAGTCGGAAAAAAATATTGGACTAGTGGAATTAGTAGGTAATTAGTTTTCTGTAACTTGAGAACTTAACTAATTTAAATAAAAGTTCTTTTGATTAAGAAAAGAACCTCAAATTTTAATTTAAAAATAAAGGTAAGTTAATCCCTCAAAATTTCATACAACAAAGTAATGTATTTGAAATAAATAACGTTTTTTATCACTGCACTGCTCTCAAAACGGTGAAGGAAAACATCGTGAGGAAACCGGCATGTCCTAGAACCAAAAATTCGAAGACATGTGACATCCACCAACCCGCACTGGGCCCGCGTGGTGGATTACGGCGCGTTCCCTCTCCTAGAGAGGAGGCCTGAGTCCCAACAGTGGGAACATTATAAGACCGACTATGCTATGCTATGCTAACGTTTTTTAAGTATTGGTTGAACACATCGGACACCACAAAGTAAAGGGAGAAGACAACAATTTAAACATGAATTATTCTTACCACGCAGACTTTAATTTTCTAGATGAAGAGAACTCCAACACTAATACAATTACTAAGTATTCTGTGGCTAAAACTTAAGTTAGGATAGTTGAAATGAAAGCACAAAGCGATGAAAAAAAAAAGGGTTAATATTGCGATCGCTAGCATCGAGCTAACAGAAGAAAGTGAGCTGCCAAAGGATTGACCCATTCGTCTGTTTTGTCTTCATCCTGTAGACTATCTGGCGTGCTGCCATGATCATCTTGGATGATAGGAATCGGGAAAACTATCGAGAAAAGTCTATATTGTTTTCCCTTTTTATATTATTTTTTGTTTGATGACCAATGTCTTTTTTGTCTAGCCTTCCTCATTTCATAGTTGCTGTATTTTGTTTTTTTACTTCATATACAAAGTGTCAAGACCAACTTTCGCGTTAAAAGGAAGCCGTTGTGATAGATGTAAGTTATATAAAAAAAATACTAGGCAAGTGCGAGTCGGATTTGTGCACTGAGGGCTCCGTACCAACTTACCTATGTAAATAGTTCAATTCCCGAATGGAGTCTCGAAGATTTTTCCGAATCGATAAAAAGATTTTTTTTGTGACGTAACAAGAAAACTTTTTCAGATTTATTTCTATACCTGTGATATAAAACCTTGCTTTATACCAAATTTCAGGATTCTGGGTTAACGAAAAGTATCCTATGAATTATGATTCCCTTGAGAGTGTCGAAAGATACGTTGTATGCGATAGAGGCCGAATCTATTTTTTTCGTTTACTTAGTAGTTTAATTATTTACAGATTCTAAGGACCACAAGACCTGAGTATATTTGTTTTTAATTTCAAATCGATACCTCTACGAGTTCCCGAGATATATGGCCTTGACAGACAGACAGACCGACAACAAAGTGATCCTATACGGGTTTCGTTTTTTTCATTTTGAGGTTAAGAACTCTAAAAATACCAAAAGTTTATCAATGTCCATATTTTTTTTATTTTTAATGAGGCATAGTTTTTCTCAGCCCGGTCATAGTCCGTATCGAATGACGACCACCTCATTACTCACCGTCCGCAAAACCGCAAAAATTATTTAAATCAATCAAGTAATTTTTGAGTTTTAACGAGACTAACGCACAGCAATTGATTTTTTTAGATAAGGTTATATATACTTGTTTCTACCAGTGGCTTCGCCTGCGTGAATGTACTCGTAGATTTCTCCTTTAGTGGGTGAATTTCAGCATAACCTCTCGTCGTGGTCACCTTCATCATAAATGGAAATTTTGTGCAAAAGCTTATGTTCCTAGTCGCAATAATTTTGGATGTGCGTTGATATGTCAGTCAGTTTCTCCTTTTATATATAAATAGATAAAGATGGATCTAAAACCACTACTATTCCATCAGGTCAACACATACACATCGATACCAAAAGTATGAATTAACGTAAGGGACATTTTTACGTTACGCGTAAAATAACCTTACATCAATCATCGTAAGGTACATTTTTACATGTTAGGTAAATGTCCCTTACGTTATTACATATTAACAGTATCGAAATGTAGATCAGCAGGTCACAATTAAAATTGAATATATTATTTCAATTTAGTTGCCTTTAATATTTCTACAAAGATTTTACTTATGCTTTGTGTTATTATCAAGCTCACATTAAAACTAGAAATTCTGAAATTCATTGTAATTATCTGTGTATCAAAAACATGCCTGAAGGTTTGGGTTGCCCACAGCTGTATTTAATTTCTGTTAAAACAACATTTGTTTTACTTTTCAGTAGTAACCTTAGTTTCATTTACAGTAATCATATTTAGGAGAATTGTTTTTAATTTTTCACGCTTTGTTTTTTTTTATTGGGTGGGAAAATCATCTTATGACATCCCCGCTCTTGGGCGGAACAGGAGATAGTGTCAGACTTTTACTGACTAAAAACCCACTCCTGTTCCTTCGTTGCCTTCGTCCCAGGCCCCAGTAGGCTTCGACCCTGCTGGGCCCCTACGATTTGCTGACATCTCCTTGAGGCGCGCGTGGAACAGTATGCGCCGTCGACGAATTGGGCTCGGTCCGGACGGTTACCGGACGGTCGGACGGCGAGCCACCCATTGCTCGCCGTCTGCAAGAGATCTTATTTGTTTGAGACAAAAAACAAAACATACATTACAGAAACGGTAAAGAGTGGTTTTATCATAGAACTAAAAATGTATAAACTACACCATTGTCCACGAAATTACATATGAAATAGGATAACGGAAACGTGTCAAACCAAAATAAAATATATATTTTTTTTTATTGATATAAACCAGTGCTTGACTGCGATCCCACCTGATGGTAAGCAGAGATACAATCATTGATGGTGAGGCGCACTAGTTTATTAAGAACCTATTCTCTCTAGCCTTGAAGACACCTAAATTATAGTTGGACGGGAAGACCGCAGCAGGCAGATTGTTCCAGTTCTTCGATGTACGCGGTATAAACGATGAAGCGAAACGCTTAGTCAGGACCGTTGAAGTTTCAACAACGTAAGGGTGGATACTCGCCGTACGTCGGATTGTCCGATGGTAGAAAGGAGATGGCGGAATCAAGTCATGCAATTCCCGCGCACACTCTCCAAAATGTAACCTGTAAAATACAGATAGGCTGGCTACCCTGCGCCTGTGCTCGAGGCTTTGTAGATAGGACTTAACCAAATCTGAATCCCCAATTAGCCTCTTCGCACGCCTTAAAACTAATACTAGCTGACTACCGCGGATTCACCTGCGTGGGTTCTTATTGACTATAGCGTATTTTATAGCTATACTAGTTGTCCCCCGCGGTTTCACCCGCGTCTTTGGTTATTGCGCCGCTCATATTAGTTGCACTGGAAATTAATAATAAATTCACGATCAGAGTAAAATTAACGTAATAGATGCACAGAAAAATTAAAGAAAGCCGTTTTTTTTTTTTTTTTTAATTGATATAAACCAGTGCTTGACTGCGATCCCACCTGATGGTAAGCGGAGATGCAATCATTGATGGTCAGGCGCACTAGTTTATTAAGAGCCTATTCACTCTAGCCTTGAAGACACCTATATTATAGTTGGAGGAGTTTAACCACAAACACCGCGACACGAGAATTTTATATATTAGATAGCTTTCCTCGATAAATGAGCTATGTAGCTTTGAAATAATGTTTCACTTTGAACCTATTTATAGAAATTAGCGCGTTTAAAATAAACCCTACAGACACACTCTTTATAATATTAAATCTATATATATAAAAGAAAGTCGTGTTAGTTACACTATTTATAACTCAAGAACGGCTGAATCGATTTGGCTGAAATTTGGTGGGGAGGTAGCTTAGAACCAGGAGACGGACATAGGATACTTTTTATCGAGTAGGGTAGAGCAGGGTAGGGTAGGGTAGAGTAGATTGGGGTAGAGTAGGGTAGAGTAGAATATCGCAGTCAGTTGACGGGAGCGAAGCCGCGTGCAAAAGCTAGTAGAGATATAAAGACACGATAGAGTTTTTGAGCACAAACGAATGAAACTGATTTAGAGAATGTTTACTCAGCGTTTCAGTATTCCTAGAATACGCTAACCTAAAACTGTTCGCCATTTTAATTTCAATCTTGTTTGATAGTTTTTTCAAGGACCTAAAAAAGCTTCAACTTTTTTCTCATTCAAGACGGAGTCCTTCTTAATAAATCGTATCATCATTTCGCCTTATTCTCGATTTATTTATGGTGTGGTGGTTTTTTAATTATAATCTAATAAAAATTTCTTACATTCATACGGAGTCTGCAATTTCCCGGTGACATATACACAAACCTTCTTCTTTTATTCACTCTTTTTAGGGTTCCGTTGCGTTAGGCAACGGTCCTTACGCTTCGACCGCCGCCGGGATTCCGAACCCGATTTCTGGCCACTGTAGGCGCGGGCTAACGGACGGCGAGCAATGGGTAGCCCGCCGACCGACCGTCTGGTAACCGTCCAGACCGAGCCCAAGTCTTCGACGGCGCGTATTGTTCCACGCGCGCCTCAGGGAGATGTCAGCAAATCGTAGGGGCCCAGCTAGGTTGAAGCCTACTGGGGCCATGGGTAGTGTGAAAACGAAATCCGGAGCCCTGGGACGAAGGCAACGAAGGAACAGGAGTGGGTTTTTAGTCAGTAAAAGTCTGACACTATCTCCCGGTCCGCCCAAGAGCGAGATTTGTCATAAGATGATTTTCCCATCCAATATAAAAAAACCTCTAAAGGAAAAACGGAACCCTTATAGAGTCACTTTGTTGTCCGTCTGTCTGTCTGTCAGTCAAGACCCTTTATCTCGGGAACGCATGGAGGTATCGAGATGAAATTAAAACTATATTTTCAAGTCTGCAGTCCCAAATGAATTTCTAAGTTAAAGAATAAAAATGATATGTTGAGGACGAAAAGGCTTGGGATTGACCTGCTCCAGTACGCACTACAACTGTTGTCTTATTTTTCTCTTTTGTTTTTATTTTCAATTGTGCTCTTTATTATTATTATTATTTTACAATTTGATATTGTAGATTATTTTTATTTTGCAATTTGACTTTATTTATTTTTATTTTTGACATCAATATTTACTTTATTAAGTAAATTACATTTTGTAAATTATATATTTACTTTTATTATTGTGAACGTGAGAACAATGTTGATTGCCTTTTTTTTTTCCTTTTCCGTAATTTTAACGTATGTCTGGCAATTTGAGTATATTCTGCGGCCTACCCAAATGTCCTTTCTTTGGTATTGTTCGTCAAGTCGTTGAGCTCCTTAGTAGTCCTGGGTTGAGCTTTGCGAATACTGACAAATGCTTGCACTGACTGGACAGGTCCACTCAAATTTGTATGGTTCTTTCTTCAAAAGACCATCTCAGACAAATCTGCACTGTTCTCATGTGATTTGACCATTACATATTAACTGTATGGACTTTAAAAGAGACTTTGACCCCTGAGTTTGTTTCGGTGTTTCTTCTCAGGGTAGTCAGCTAGGAAACACCGGCCTCATCTAGTTTAAAATGGCAAAAAAAAGTTGACGTGTAAAAGTGTTTTTTTAAACCTACTTACAAAATAAATATCATTTATCATTTATCGATACGACCGTATGTGTCGCAAAAAACGTGTATTTCGACACTCTCAAGGAATCAAAATTCATAGGTTACTTCCCGATGACCCAGAATCCTGACATTTAGCACAAAGCAAGGTCTTATAGCACAGATATGGGAATAAATCTAAAAACAGTAAAAATTTTGTTACGTCACAAAAACAATATTTTTTTGCGATTAAAAAAAAATCTCCGAGACTCCATTCAAGAATTGAGCTATTAGCTTACATAGGTAAGTTTGTACGGAACCTTCAGTGCGCGAGTGCGACTTGCACTTGCCCAGTTTTTTAATAGAGAAAATCGCATTAAAACCCATTACTTGGTTTATCGGATAAACATACAGAGATCAATCTTACATAGCAAAGTCACATATTTTAAACGTCACCTTACTCTAAGGATCCCACCATATAGGTGTAATTCTGGGTGTATTCACAAATATTAAAACTCACATACACAAGTCACCTAGATCCGGAACAATTATCTATAGGACATGTATACAAATATTAAATTAGTGATAGCATGACGAGTGACAGGGCAGAGTGGAAGAAAAAAACGTGTTGCGCCGACCTCAAATAACACGGGACAAGGGCAGGAAGATGATGATACAAATATTTTATCAGTGCGGTAAACAGCCGATATTATAAGTGAACCCTGCTTAAAAATACATTTTTCTGACTGAAAGTCCTAGCACCTGAGTTATCGAAGCCATTTGAAGCCGACAAAGATCCATAAACTAACTCAAGCCTTTAAAGATCCGACATTCCTTCAAAGATAACAAAAACTTCAATGTCCTTAAGATAGGGCTTTAAATCTACGACTCAGGTAGACCTTAGGCAAGGGATAAGTACCTACCAACCTTTACGTTCCCTTTAGACGAACAACTGAGTGTAATTTTCAAAGAGCAAAAGGGTATTGAGGATGGGACTGTGAAATTCAGAGCATTCGTATTACGTTTCGCGTAGACGTAAAATTAAGTAATAGTAAATTTATTGGAAGTGGAAATAAAAGATAAATGTTATTGTTACCTACAGATATCACCAGAGGAATAAGGTAGAGTTATTCATGTACTTGCATCGAAATGTTGATATTAATATGGATGTTACCGGGATTTCTAAAAATCCCGAGTGGTCGACAATATAACAAATAAAAAATAATAAAAACCTCAGAGATAGATAAGACAAATAAAACAAAGATAATTAACATACAATTTTTATTAGTATTTTTCATTGAGGTGAGGTGAGGTTAACAAATTTATACACTTCCTCCACCTCGTCATTATGCAGGAAGAATTTTTTTTCTTCAATATCTCTGATAATGGCATAAAAAAATCTGCTCTTTTAAATTAATCTCGGATTCGAGGCATATCCACTTTATTCTAATACATGAATCTTAAGTAGAATCTTAACAGGGTCTACAATAATTTTGTTTTGTATTTTATTTGGAGACAATAAATAATAATTATTATTATTCTTTCGGTGTATGAAATCAGTATAAGTACTTAAATAACTCTACCTAATTCCGACCTCTGGATATAACACTAACATTGTATAGACGAAAGTTTGTGAGTATGTTTGTTACTTCTTCACACTCGAACGGCTGACTGCATCTGAACGAAATACGGGTAGATAATGTTCCGGAAAAGCACATATGATACTTCTTTATCCTGAGATTATGTTCCCATGGGACAGTTTCCTACTTTATTTATTTATTTATTAAAACTTCATGTGTATAAGTTTTAGTAAGTATAACATTACAAAACAAGGTTTTTATGACAAAAAAATTACGGCTTAGATGTCTTAGGTATTGGAAAGAAGTGGTCTAGAGTCGATAACAATGGAAGAAATGGAGAGAGACCTTTTCCCAGCAGTAGGACAGTATAAACTAGATAGATATAATAATTATAATCTGGATCATCTTGCTGCCCTTGTCTCGTGTTATTTGGTTTATATACGACACAACACGCAACAAGCACCACGTTTTTTTTTCTTCCATTCTGTCCTGTCACCCGTCATAGTTTCACTGACTCCCTTTTCTTTCATATCACTCTTCACACAATACATCCATCTTTTCTTTCTGCTCCTGCATCCTTTCTCCTGCTCTCCAATCATCTACATGTATACTCATAACTATTTTAGTAACAGGCGTTTCATCACTTCTCTTCACAAGAACATACCAAGACAAACGATTCCGTTTCAAATTTTCAGTCACTAGTGCTACTTTTAAACATCTTCTAAGGGCTATATTTCACCGGGACACCATGGTGGCGCGACCAATCACCGCTACCAACAAAATGTATACAACTCTATAGAGAGTTACTCACCTGGTGTCCGTTTGCTTGCGCAACCAATTCGGTGGCGCGGCCAGCTCGGATGCCAGTCCGGTCGCCAGTGACGCCCTCACCAAAGAGAGTCGCGGCGCCATGGTGTCCCAGTGAAATATAGCCCCAATATATTCATTTCTCACTTTATCTATTCTCGTCACACCACACGTCTATCTCAACATTCTCATCTCCACTACATGCCTTAAATTTTTATCCGTCTTTTTCATAGTCCAACTTTCTGTTCCATACAGTAAGACAGGTCTTATCACGGATTTGTACATTTTACCTTTCAAATTCAACGCTCAAATTCTTCAGAATATTATTATTTACATTTAAAATGCTTTCTGGCACATCGTGCTTGAGCGCTCCAAAGAAACAATTGAAAAGCGTCTCAGATTTCACCTTTGACTTACGCCAACATTTCACATTGCCAGACAATTAATTAATTAAAATAATAATTTGATTTACTGGTGAAAACAGCGCTTTGTAGAATAAAGTGCAAAAACGTGTTTCAGAATCGTGGCAACTGTCTCAAAGATTGCAATAAGACAGACAAATGCTGTGTTCTGTTTTGTACAAACTTGCAGCATTGAGTTTGGAGTGCTCACTGTGGGAAAAGATGGAATTGTAAATTGCAACGGAGAAAAGTTCTGTATATTTTTTTCTGTATGTAATGTAGAAACGATAATTAAAGGTACCGATGTATATTATCAGAGGATACTGAATAATTTATTAGATAATAATTAAGAACACAGTTTCTGGTTTTCATAATCATCATGATTTCAGCCTAAAGACGTCCGCTGTTGGACACCAGCCTCCCCTAAGTGTCTCCACAGTGAACGGACCTGTACTCGTTCTGTTCTCGCATCCATCGGATTCCTGTGACCCTCACCAAGTTAATAGATCCACGTAGTTCTGGTTATACGGTAAGGTAAAACGTTCATTAATATGTTCATTATGTGAAGAGCTAAGGAGAAAAAATTACCTGCTTGGAGTTTGAATCAAGAGTATCTACTTTTGGGCAAGCGTGTTGTTGACCACAAGACTACTTAACATCAGGTAAGATTTTTTTTATTTTTTTTAGTTGGGAAAATCATCTAATGACAAATTCCGCTCTTGGGCGGAGCGGGAGATAGTGTCAGACTTTTACTGACTAAAAACCCACTCCTGTTCCTTCTTGGCTTTCATGCCGAGGTGAGATACTGGTCGAACGCTAGCCTATCGCACTAATATTATCATGGCAGTTGTTAGTATGTACAGTTAGGAGTCAAAAGTGCAGTTGCATTTTTGACCGTTCTACTAATGGTAAAGTGTCTCAATTTTATTTGTGGTAGAAGTTCAAAGTTCCGCTACTAGAGACTATTCAATACTTTACATTTTATGAATAGAATAGAACAGAAATAATTTTATTTGGGACAGATACAGCACAACGGTTATAAATTCAAAGGAAAAAATAGAACAAAAGTACAAAGTGCGACGAAAGTGTGACCACCTCAGCATTTGCTAAGCGTCAGACACCCAGCGCTGGTTTTAAGTTGGCACTCTCCATTGTGGCACCGACTAGGGTAAACATATATATAATACTCGTATGTAATTGAAATAAATATTGATGTTGTGTACCTTGTTACGCGCCAGCCCTATATCTATATCGCTGACGGTGCATCGACGGTGGAAGTTTACCTTCGCGACACAAATACATAGAATTGTGCAAGCTGACGGAAACGCTGACGATGCGGCACGTGTAAGCGACGCGCGGCGCGGTGGCCTACGTGACGTTGGAACTCGTTCATTCCGATTCCCACTTCGAATCTGTATACTAGGTTTATTATAATTGTAAGAAAGTTTTGTAATACTTTTATTAATTAAATAATTATAAGAAATTTCGGTTTTTTTTGAGTCCTCCGACAGCGTTCGACATAATTGGCGCAGTCGGTAGGATACTCGCGGGCCGGTTCGCGAGATAAATTTCGAATTATAGAAATTAGGTGAGCCGCCCGGGTGGCCTTAGGCACCTCTGACGAGTATCCCGAACCGTCGAAGAGCTGCGGAGATCCAGACATTGATACTGCTCAGGAGAAGCCGGAATGTACAAGTAAGTGCACAAGAATCTTTCTGGTGTCGCTTTCCTTACCCTTAACCCTTAATATATTTCAAGATTTTTCACCCTAGGAGTTTAGGGACCCGTGAGGCTGTTTCTTATAGACAGTTGAGACGGGAAGATTTAGTAGATAGTAATAGAGATATAGACAGCACTATGGCACATGACCCCGATGCTATTTGGAAGGCCCTCCGCCTGGTCCCAGAATTTGATGGGAACCCCCATATCTTAACTAGATTTATTAGGATTTGCGATAAGTTAGTGAATGCGTATGTACGCGAGGGTCCCGAACATGAGTTAAATAATTTGTCTTTGATTAGTGGTATACTAAATAGAATAACGGGCCCCGCTGCGCGAACTGTCAATTCCAACGGTATCCCCGAGAACTGGAATGGCATCAGAAGTGTGTTAATAAATAATTTCGCGGATCGTAGGGATGAAACCACCCTCTATAATGACCTCTCGTTGCAGACACAGGGAAATGATACGCCCCAAGAACTTTATGATAGATGCCAAACATTATTTAGCACCATCATGACATATATTACACTTCATGAAACAGTGCCTACAACTATTAATGCTAAACGCGATTTGTATAAGAAGCTGACAATGCAGGCTTTTGTGCGCGGGCTCAAAGAACCCTTAGGTTCACGCATACGATGCATGCGGCCAGATTCTATTGAAACAGCATTACAATTCGTACAGGAGGAGCTAAACGTGCTGTATCTGCAACAGAGAAATGATAGTTTGCCTAAACTCACTAACACTCATCCCAAGTCTGTGACACAGCCTAACCCATCACCCATGCATGCAGGCTTCCCCGCTTTACGCAATACTAATGCTATGCCCTTACCTAAACCGGTCACGCCCGCTTATGCACAACCACGTATGATGCAGTTGCCGCAACCAACTCAATTTAGATTTAACGCCGGTTTTAATGCCCCCTATAATCAACCCCGTATGCCTTCGCATACGCTACGAACATTTGGCGCTCCACCCCCAAACTACAATCCGCACAATAACGCATTTAGAATGGCTCCAAGATCCCCACCACAAAATCTAGGGCCCAAGCCCATGAGTGGTGTGAGCAACTTTGTTGCCAAGCCACTACCTCCCACTCGTAATAATTGTGATTGGTCTAGGCAAGGCAATCCACCACCCATGAACTACTTCAAAGCGCGCGATGTAAATGTTAACGAATGTCTAAGTTACGAAGATTTCTATTATCCCGAATATTACGTGTACGAGCAGGAGCCTAATTACTATGAAAACAATTATCCTATGGACTACTACGGCAATTATCCTTGTGTGTACGATAGCGTCCCGCAGACGCAGACTGAGGTGACGACTGACATGACAAATGACGGCAACGCTCAGGTAGATGAACAGCCCCAGCCTTCCACCAGCAAGGAGGATTTTCAGGGAGTCACGAAATCAAAAAAATCAAAATAGAATTGAACCTTCAAACACAGCGACAATTGCCATACGTTCATATTACTAACCCTAACTTAAATTTATTAATAGACACCGGCGCTAACCAGTCCTTCATAAGCCCGGATGCTGTGGAGAAATACTTTTCACATTTACCATTGAATTATGATCCATTCGAGGTTACCAACGTACATGCGACGAGTAGGCATAACCACTCCATAAATATACCATGTTTCCCCGAATTCAACGATTTAGAGCCCATAAAACTATTCGTATATAAATTCCATAATCATTTTGATGGTCTCATAGGATTCGATCTACTTGCAAAGTGGCATGCGAAATTGGACCTTAAAGATTTGACGTTGACCACGAAATCCGCGGTAAATCATATTAACATATACAACTCCAGCAATTTAAATTTGTATGAAAATATCATCCCGGCTCAAAGCAGTAAACTACTTAGATTACCAATTAACGCACAAGACGGAGAAGTTTTGGTTGACGAACAGATTATCTGTAACTGTACTATTCATGAATGCTTAACAACCGTTGTAAGTAACCGTGGCATAGTAGAAGTTGAGAACCCTACCCCTAACGATATAATATTCTCGCTAGACCATCCGGCGCAAGCATCATTGTTTAATATCGAGTGTACGCATACGGAACAATCGTCACCCCGCGTAAAAGAAATTATATCAAAATTGCGTACCAGTCACTTAAATTTGGAAGAGAAGGCAAATTTAGAATCATTGTGCGCTAAATACGCTGACATCTTTTATATCGAAGGAGAACCGCTAACTTTCACCAATAAAATAAAGCACTGCATTAGAACTACCGACGAAAACCCTGTATATACTAAAAGTTACAGGTATCCATTTATTCATAGGGAAGAAGTCACTAGCCAAATATCAAAAATGTTAGAACAGGGTATAATTAGGCCATCGGAGTCAGCATGGAGCTCACCAATTTGGGTAGTACCAAAGAAGGTTGATGCTTCAGGAAAGCAAAAGTGGCGCGTCGTCATCGACTTTCGGAAACTGAACGAAAAGACGATCGACGACAAGTACCCAATACCAAATATCAATGATGTACTTGATAAATTAGGGAAATGCCAATATTTTACAACCCTTGACTTAACATCCGGCTTTTATCAGGTTGAAATGCACCCCAGCGACATCCCCAAGACCGCCTTCAATGTAGAACATGGGCATTTTGAATTTTTACGAATGCCCATGGGACTTAAGAATGCGCCCTCAACGTTCCAACGCGTAATGGACAATGTCCTCAGAGGGCTCCAGAATGTTATCTGTCTCGTCTATTTAGACGATATTATAGTATTCAGTACATCTTTACAGGAGCATATGGTTAACTTAGAAAAGGTCTTTCAGAGGTTGAGTGAATCCAATTTCAAAATACAGTTAGACAAATCGGAATTTTTAAAATTGGAAACCGCCTATCTCGGTCATGTAATAAGCAATGAAGGCATCAAACCTAACCCCGACAAGATAGCAGCCGTAAAGAAGTATCCCTTACCAAAAACCCCTAAACAGATAAAACAATTTCTAGGACTTTTAGGATATTACAGGAAGTTCATCCCAGACTTCGCCCGGATTACTAAACCCCTAACACAGTGCCTAAAGAAAGGAAAGAAAATTACATTTGACCCCGACTACATTAACAGTTTCGAAAAATGCAAGACATTACTGACTAATGACCCCATCTTAAGATACCCTGACTTCACGAAAGAATTCATACTTACCACTGACGCCTCTAACTATGCAATAGGTGCGGTGCTGTCACAAGGACCCATAGGATCAGATAGACCCGTATCGTACGCTTCACGTACACTCAACGAGAGCGAAATTAATTATAGCACGATAGAGAAGGAATTGCTGGCTATTGTCTGGGCCACCAAGTACTTCCGACCATACCTTTTTGGACGCAAATTTAAAATCGTAACGGATCATAAACCACTCCAGTGGGTTATGAACATTAAAGAGCCGAACTCGAGGTTAACTCGATGGCGGCTAAAGTTAAGTGAATACGACTTTACAGTCATTTACAAAAAAGGCAAAAATAACACCAACGCCGATGCCTTATCCCGTATCGAGTTAAACAACGAAGAGACAAGCTCAATGATTGCCAATCCGACAGATAAACCTCCAACCTTAAGTAACTCAAACACTCTCACTGCCCACACTGACAATGAACACCCTATACTTGAGATACCTATCGTTGACGATCCGCTCAACAAATTCCATCGACAATTATGTTTGACCATAGTAGGGGATATAAAAAGAAGACCGACAGTGACAAAACCCTTCGACACACATACCCGAACATCGGTGCAACTATCTGAGTCTAACTTAGAGGAGGATCTAGTCAATGCAATAAAGGAGTATGTAAACCCTAAAATTAAAACAGCTCTCTTTATAAACCCGCCTTTGGCCATGTACAAAATTGTCCCCATCTTACAAGAGAAATTCAAGAGTTCAGCCATGAATCTGGTAATAGCTAAGACAGAAATTGAAAATGTCAAGGAATATCTTAGGCAGCAGGATATTATCCGTCACTATCACGATGGTAAAACTAACCATCGCGGTATTAATGAATGTTACCTGACCTTATCACGTAGGTACTTTTGGCCAAAAATGAAGGAGCATATCTCCAAATTTATCAATGATTGTACTATATGTGGCCAGGCCAAATATGACAGGAACCCTGTCAAGCCTAGGTTTAATATAGTTCCACCAGCCACAAAACCGTTCGAAATCGTTCATATGGATTTATTTACAGCACAAAATGAAAAATATGTTACTCTTATAGATGTATTTTCTAAGTATGGGCAGGCGTATAACCTAAGAGATGGTACTGCACTTAGCGTTATACAGGCTTTACTAACATTTAGCACTCATCATGGCTTGCCACTCACCATCATTACTGATCGGGGTACAGAATTTTCAAACCAGATGTTTTCAGAGTTCTGCAAGACACACAAAATAACTCATCATACCACATTAGCTCACGCACCGAACGACAACGGCAACATCGAAAGATTTCATCTGACCTTGTTAGAACATTTGCGCATCCTAAAACTACAGCATCGAGACGAGTCTGTCATTAATCTAATGCCATATGCTTTGATAGGGTATAATAGCTCAGTCCATAGTTTCACGAAGTGTAGGCCATACGATATCATTTTAGGACACACAGATCCAAGAGATCCACTAGATATGGATTTAACAGAACATCTGCTACAACAGTACACACATTCACATAGGGAACAAATGAAAAAGGTCTATGAATTAATCAATGAATCATCTCTCTCTAATAGAACTGCAATAATAGACAATAGGAACAAAAGTCGTGAATCAGAAGTAGATTATCAGCCACAGCAGCAAATATTCATCAAAAACCCAAGTGCTAGCCGTCAAAAGCTCGCACCAAGATACACTCAGGATACAGTTTTAGCAGATCTTCCAATTCACATATATACTTCCAAGAAACGTGGTCCAATAGCAAAATCGAGACTCAAACGAATCCCTAAAAGTGCCACATTGTTACAGGATTCCACTACTGATGTTGGTCCTCCACCTGATACAGGCGGAAGAGATAAAACTTGAAGGACTCAACGATGGACCGGGAATCTTACCTTTTAAATTAGGACCCATGAGACTTACGACCCACTATCATACATTTCTACAATACATTGAACTTAAAGATATAAATGATAAAATTAGCTCCGTACGAATACAACTAGTTGAAATCAAAGAAATTCTAGATAACTATACTTACGCCTTATATGAGTTACAGATTGATCATTTAACAAGTAAACTAGATAAAGCTTCACTTCAACTATACAGCTTAGGGCCTAGTCGTCCCAAAAGAGGTCTTATAGACGGTTTAGGTTCCGTAGTAAAAAGTATAACCGGAAATCTCGACTATACTGATGCTACGAGATACAATGATGCTATTAAAATTCTCAAGGATAATCAGGATAAAATAATTTCTGAACAAAACCATCATATCAGTCTTAGCAAAGATTGGATGGGCCATCATACCGAAATTATAACCAAAATTGTTGAAAATCAGTCGCAAATTAACAATACACTACATGATTTACTAGATAAACAAAAGTATGCGCAGCACAGTCTCTTAAAATTCGCGAAGTTCGCGCAAATCTTAGGTATAGTTAGCGATAACGTAGATAAGTTACTAGATGAGTTACATAGAATTGAAGATGCAATAGCCTTCAGCCGTGCCGCAAGCACGCACCATTCTATGATAACGTTAGAGATAATGACTAGTATGTTAGGAAAACTTAGTAGTATCTATGATAAGGATCAGCTGTTAGATATAGAGATTAGGGAATATTATGACGTCATAAAACCAGGATCATTCTATAATGGTCAACACATCGTACTAGTATTCCAATTTCCCATCCTATCTCCTCTCAAATATATTCTGTATAGATTAGCTATAGTACCGAACGTAAGTAAGCAGGTAGTAATTCCCCCTTACCCATTCATAGCTATCACTAGAAATTTTCACGTGTACATAGAGGCTGAATGCCCGAAGTTAACCGAGCAGTATCTCTGCGAAGAAAAACTCAATCATCAGTTAAGATCGCAACCAGATTGCATACAACGTATAATAGACGGCAAAACGATGGACGATTCCTGTACGAAGACAACCGTTTCCCTTTCAAGAGAAGCCATGGAGAAGCTGGATGACCGCCACTACGTAGTCGTCTTCCCACAACCAACGAAACTGCAACTCACCTGCGAACGAGATGAATACAACACTTTGAACGGCAGCTTCCTGGTTACCATCCCGCATAACTGCCTGCTGAGAACACATGAATTCACCATAGTTAACATCAATGATCGAGTGAACGGCCAGCCAGTGAAGATCACTGAAATTACTACAAAAATGCATGAAGATCATGAACCTCAACCTCCGCTTAAGATAAACTCTATCAACCTAAGAAATCTGCATAACCTACAAGATGAGATCAATCTTCAAACACCTGTTCAACTGGAGAGTCTGGAGTCATCATCATCATTCTACCATACAACCATACCTTTCTACATAATGTTATCTGGTGCACTTGTACTAACCATCATAGTACTGTGTTACCGTTACAACGCCTGGAAACTCAAGCCACCAACAGAGCAATCACCCAATACTGCTGCTGCAAATCGAGATCATCCTTATGAAGAACCAGAAACATCGCGACGCCAGAGAGAAACTCAGATGCCAGCAACATTTTCACTAAACGTCCTAAAATAGTTGCTGAGCTACGGGGGGAGGTGTTACGCGCCAGCCCTATATCTATATCGCTGACGGTGCATCGACGGTGGAAGTTTACCTTCGCGACACAAATACATAGAATTGTGCAAGCTGACGGAAACGCTGACGATGCGGCACGTGTAAGCGACGCGCGGCGCGGTGGCCTACGTGACGTTGGAACTCGTTCATTCCGATTCCCACTTCGAATCTGTATACTAGGTTTATTATAATTGTAAGAAAGTTTTGTAATACTTTTATTAATTAAATAATTATAAGAAATTTCGGTTTTTTTTGAGTCCTCCGACAGCGTTCGACATAATTACCTACTAGTGTATAATTAAAAACAAATAAAAACTATTGAGACACTTAAGCATTGATATAGTGCAACTGCACTTTTGACCCCCATAGTACGTATGTGTGCATGTTTTTTACTACTTCACGCTCAAATATCTATCTGTACGGATTTTAATAAAATTTGGTACAGTCGGGTAAAACATGTCCTAGAATATCCCCACACAATACATACACAACACATCACATACAATAGTTTTTACTAGACAATTTTCTTTCACCCTGCCAAAGCCGCTCGCAGTGGCGAGTTAATAATAAAAACGAAAACATAATTTGATTCATAAATGTATATCTATCTACTCTTTAAAGAAAAGAGCATCAATTTAAGAATCGTCATCAATCACAAAAAGACGTATCTTAGATTAATAGCAAGAAGAAACTACGCAGTCATCTACAAAATTGTCCTTTTAAAACTTGACAAAACTTCCTTTGAAAGTTGATTAAGTACCATAATCTTGGCAGGATTAACGTAATCTAATTTACCTTTCTCTTTAGGACAGAAACAAATCGCAATTATTTAGAAAACACTGAGAAAAGATATTATGTCCATAAGAAAGTTGTTTTTTTTTTTTAGTACAGTTTAAATAGTCTTTACAGGTTTTTAGACACTAGAAAGTCTGACCATCAGTCCATCCAAGGAGTATCGTCTTGCCTTGTGGGCTTGCGTACGACGAGCAATGGGTAGCTCACCGTCCGGCCGTAGTAGCGTTCCTCAGCTGCCTCAAAGAGATGTCAGTAAAACCGTTGGGACTCAGCAGGACCGAAGGTACTAAACCCAGGGTCCTGTGACGCAAGGCAAAGAAGTAACATAGGTGTGGTTTTATTTAGTAAAAGTCTGACACTCCCTTACGCTTTACCCTAGAGCGTATCGTTAGATGATTTCCCACCTTTAAAAAAATGTTGTTGCCCAGCAACTGGGTTGTGGAGGTCTGATAGACAGTCGCTTCATGTAAAACACGTGTATGTAGTAGTAGTAACCGGATCTGGTTAAACGGGAAAACCGGACCCAAAGCGCGTATTTATATTCTGTACATGGCCAAAACGGAAGGCTGTGAAACTAGTGGCGTATAGATTAGAAATCACTTTTTAATCAAGGTCCACCTCCACCGTGTCCTCCGGGCGGTCCACACAGTGGTGACACCCGGGCGTTTCTTCCGAACGAATCCGGTGCAGGAACCTCCCGAACTTACCATGTCCGGTGAGGACCTGCGTCATGCGGAAGGTAAGAACGCCGTGAGGTCTTTACAACCACTTCTCAAAGAGGGGACTTAGCGCCATAATTGTGGCCATGCCGAACTTCATAATTTTTTTAAATTTATTTCTCTCATACATTTTCAAAAATCGTTTAATATATTTTTAGCTCGCCAAACTTTATAATTTGGCGAGACACGCTCGTTATAAAACAGTAAAAATATGAGTGGCTTTGCTGTTTCACGATGTGTACAATATATCATATAAACTTTATGTACATATATATATATATTTTTACATTTTGTTTTTCTCTTTGAGGAATCTATTTGTCAACAACGGCAGATCTAAATCCGCTTAGCCGTTTAAGCGTGAGGGAGTTACAAACATGCACACATACACACAAACTTTCGCCTGTTTAACATGTGTGATGTTATTATCAGTGCCCAATATCTCCTAGTTCTTTGAGTCAGACATGTTCATTAGTAAACATATCAGTTATTTCATCAATGAGAAAATGCGAGGCAAATATTAATGTCTGACGATCAAACATGCTATTAGTCTGTGAGGAACGTGGTCTAGAATAGCAACAAAAATAATGAGTGAAACAATACCTACAATTGAGATAATAATAATCTATATATAAACTCAAGCATGTTATCCTGGATGTAGGCAAAAACACCAACATGTTATAATATGATATTTATGCCTATTTATTTTTAATATATTTTGTTTATTTGTTGGAACGAAAGGAAAGTCACTTTTTATGCATTGTTTTGAAGGTCTTTTTTTTAGGTGGGAAAATCATCCAGTGACAAATCCCGCTCTTGGGCGAAGCGGGAGATAGTGTCAGACTTTTACTGACTAAAAACCCACTCCTGTTCCTTCTTTGCCTTCGTCCCAGGGCTCAGGGCCTCGCTTTCACACTACCCGTGGCTTCACACTACCCGTGGCTGTGTGTGCGTGTACCTGTATATGTATTAACTTTTACTATGCTAAAAATAGAAATATATTTTGTTTATTTGTTAGAAAGAAAGGAAATTCACATTTTTTTATGGATTGTTTTAAAGGTCTAATACTATCTTCGCCTTTTTAATGAAGCCGGTGTGGGGCACATCGGTTGGATGGTTTCAAAGTATATAACAACGAAAAGTAGAAAAAAAATGTGTTAGGATAACAGTCAAATACTGTTACCTAGACGAAACCCGGGACCCTGGGACGAAGGCAACGAAGGAACAGGAGTGAGTTTTTAGTCAGTAAAAGTCTGACACGCCGTCTCGCTCCGCCTAAGAGTGGGATTTGTCATTAGATGATTTTCCAACCTAAAAAGAAAACCTAGTCAAGGCTGGTTCTTATTAAAATACGAAACGTTTTACTTTCCTATATGTAAGACCTAGAACTATTAAAATATTGTCCATCAGTTTATTTTTTGTCTTTTATATATAATAGCTATCTATATATATATAAATGAATAGCTGTTCCTTTGTCTCGTTAAAACTCGAGAACGGCTATACTGATTTGCTAATTTTGGGCTTGAATTATTCGTCTGGTACCCTGATTATTCGTGATAGTCCAGGGAAGGTTCCAGGTTAAAAAATCCGAATACAACGCCATCTCTAATTAAAATGTCATTACAAAATGAATTATGCTGTTCTAGTAATGCCAGTAGATGGCGTTATCCTAACTATTATGCGGTATAAAATTCGCCGGGTCAGCTAGTATAATATAATTTTATATCTATGTATAGTCTAATATATATTTTTAACGAAAAATTTAACACATCATAATTTGTAGTACACCGCAGACTACTCCCTTTTTATGTTAAGTTCTTACAGTCGCCATTGTACCCATAGATTAAGTTAGTTTAAAAGTTTTGTTACTATTTTGGTGTACAATATAGTGTTATTATATTCTATTCTATTGTTTTTAATATGGTCACGAAAAACCTAAACTAACCTAAAAGGTGTTGGTTGATGTATTTCGACATTCTCAAGGAAATCAAAATTCATAGGGTACTCCCCGTTGACCTAGAAAACTGAAATTTGGCATGAAGCAAGGTCTCATAGCACAAGTAAAGAAAAAAATCTGAAAACTGTAAATTTTAAGTAACATCACATTAAAAAACTTTTTGCGATTCGGAAAAAACTTCGTAGCTCAATTCCGAAATCGAACTGTTTTCACAAGTAAATTTGTACGGAACCCTTAGTGAGCCGAGTCCGATTAGCAATGGCCCAGTTTTTTATCTATATAAGGTGTTAAAAAATTTACTTTAAGAATTTCGAGGGGACATTGTACTCCTCATTATGAACAACTTTTCAATCTGATTTTCTTTTCGCGATTTCAGGTTTGGTCCCATAGTAAAAGTTGTTCATAATGAGGAGTACAATGTCCCCTCGAAACTCTTAAAGTTAATATTTTAATTTAACACCTTATATGTATATAAGGAGAAATAGACTGACATATCAGTGCACAATCGTAACTACTGGGACTTGGAACATTAAATTTTTTGCACGAGACTTCTTTTTATGATATAAACTATCACTTAGAAGGAGTTTTTAGAAATTCAACCTCGAAGGGGGTGAAAACGTTCGAACATGCAAAATCACATTCCATGTGCATATTTGAAAGTTAGTACAAATAGTGACATGAAATGGTCGGTCAAATCATGAATTCTAATATCTGGCCACGACATATACATTTCAAATAAGATCCCTTCCAATCACCCTTCACATTTGCTTTGAAAATAACTTTTTGGTAGCATTTGATTCTTCCAAAAACAAAAACATAATTCTAAAAAACAACACATAACAAGTAAGCTACTACCCAAAGGACACAGCGCACATTAAAGCCGTCCTTGGCCGAAATATGGTAAACGCCAACATTTAGTGTGATACAAAAAGTAAAAAGGATAACATGGCTACAAAAGTTTTGTCTGTGCCATAATTTCGTGTCCTCGGCAAAGGACGGATCTGCATAAAGACTATATAGTAAAAAAGGGCACATATGGCTGAAGTTATGTTCTATATGAAGGCCAGTAATCTGAGTGTGGGATAAGTTAGGAGAAACTTGCTGTGTTAGATATATTGTTTCTTGTTTCTGTGTAAGACAATCAATGGATAATGCGTCAAGATTTGGAAAATATCCTGAATGCAATGCTATGTTAAGAAGCCGATGCGCCCGTTATATTTTTTTTTTATATTTTCTAAACTCACATTATCCATTATTACCATGAGTGTTTTTTTTGTATTTGGCATATCAATTTCAATTTATAAAATACCTACGTTTCAAAACATAAAAAAAAAAATGTATACATAAAATAAAAAATATGATAAAATAAAATATCTGCATTTAATTTTTTATAAAATATCTATATTTTTGATGTTTTTATATATCATTTTTATCATCATTCTGTCACATTTTTGTAATGTTATTTTATCGCAAAGGTCAGTCTAGATGCCTAGTATATGAAGTAAAAAAAAACTATCCAATAACTAAGGCTTGTTGAAGCACAAAGAAGACTTTGGTCATCAAACTAAAAAAAATGATAAAAAGAGAAAAAATAAGCAGTACCTTTGTAAATTTTGTTTTTAATACTGTATCTTCTTCCAATTTAATGTGGCCACAAAAATTATGGAATAAATAAATTAAAATATAGACTTTTCACAATAGCGTTCATTCTCGAATCCTATCAGCCAATATGACCATGGCAGCACGCCAGATAGTCTACAGGATGAAGACAACAGACGAATGGGTCAATCTTTTGGCAGCTCACTTTCTTTTGTTAGCTCGATGTCGCTATTTCAATATTAACCTGTTTTTCTTCATCATTTACTGTTATCATTTCAGCGATCCTGACTAAAGTTTTAGCCACAGAATGCTTAGTAATTGTATTAGTGTTGGAGTTCTCTTCATCTAGAAAATTAAAGTCTGCGTGGTGAGAATAATTATTGTTTAAATTGTTTGTTTCTTTTGCCCTTTACTTTGTGGTGTCCGATGTATTCAACTGACACTTTAAAAACGTTATTTATCTCCGATACCTTACTTTGTTGTATGAAATTTTGAGGGATTAACTTACCTTTGTTTTAAATTATAGCCTTGAGGTTCTTTTCTTAATCAAAAGAACTTTTATTTAAATTAGTAAAGTTATAAAGTTACAGAAAACTAATTACCTACTAATTCAGC
This sequence comes from Mythimna vitellina, assembly GCA_949316375.1. NCBI lineage: Eukaryota > Metazoa > Arthropoda > Insecta > Lepidoptera > Noctuidae > Mythimna > Mythimna vitellina. Next base: position 19,532,868 of record OX438702.1, on the reverse strand, counting down.
TAATCCAATATTTTTTTTCGACTTCCAAAAAGTTTTTGTAGCTATTCATTTGTTTTAAATCCCCTGACAAGACTAATCCTAATACAAAGGTACACTGTTCTTAGTTCCAGAATACTAAACACTGTAACTTAAAACCTACTCAGTCATACAACACACCAGTCAGATTACAGTGTCATAGGAACTCGGACACAAACGTCACTGTACACTAGAGCTTAAAGCTTTTCCAAACACTAGGCTGCACACTTTGGCCAAAATTTGAATAACTGGAAAACTATTCATGTTAATGTTTTTGGAGATTATGAGCAGATTAAGTTTCATAAGAATATTTTTTTACATAAAATCTTCTTATTGTTTATCACACTTATAGACGAGAGTTTTTAAGTATGTATATGTATGAAGTGGTAACAGCGATCATTAATATATTTATATTTGGTAAATCTAGTGTCACTTAGGTTTCATCATTCATCATCATCATTTCAGCCGAAAGACGTCCACTGTTGGACATAGGCCTCCCCCAACGACTGATCCTGTGCGTCTCGCATCCACCGCTCTCCCGCGACTCTCACCAGGTCGTCGGTCCACCTTGTGGGAGGCCTTCCAACACTGCGTTTTCCGGTGCGCGGTCGCCACTCTAGAACCTATTGGCCCCATCGACCATCCGTTCTACGAGCAATGTGCCTTGCCCACTGCCACTTTAGTTTGGCGATTCTTCGGGCTATGTCGGCGACCTTGGTTCTCCTGCGGATATCTTCATTCTTTATATCACTTAGGTTTAAGTCGGCGAAATGACGGTAAATCCGTGTAAGGCTTACTATTTCGTAGAAAAAAAGAAATAATCTCATAAGCTGAGTGTATCCTGTAAATACATTGGATAATAAATGAAATAGACGTGAAAGGAAATATAAAACAAAAGTAAGCTACTCGGAACCCGTTATCACATCACACTAATATTATAAAGCGAAAGTTAGTGAGTGTATGTGGGTTTGTTACTCCTTCACGCTCAAAGGATTGAAGGGATTTGGATGAAATTTGGCACACGAGTAAACCATGTCTTGGAATTGGACATAAGATACTTTTATTCCAGAAAGTCTGGGTCCCTTAAGATATTTTCTACTTTCACGCTAGAAAAGCAGCTGGTAAATACTGGTTAATCCCATATTTATTTATTTAAACTTCATTTACAGTAGGGGTATATAGTAGTGGGCTTAATGCAACAAGGCATTCTCAACCAGCCAACCTTTGGATTAAAAAGACAACACTGTGGTATGCTTGCACAATAAACAAATAACAGATACTTCAAATAGAAAAAAATTAAATAAAAAATAAGTTATTTATAATAATAAAATACATATATATACTAAAATTATGAACTAATAAATACTATGAAAAATATCAAATCATAAAGAGAACTTAATAATAATTCTGACGAAACAAACTAAAGTTGAGTGGACTTCAAGTAGTGGTTCCGAATTTTACGCTTAAAGGAAAATTTACTTTCAGCTACTTTTATGTAAGGGGAAGCACATTCCAGAGTTTTATGGTGGAAACAGCTTATGAATTAGACATAAAGCCAGTACGGTGAGATGGAATATGAAGGAGCATGTTTTTGCCATATGCTGAAATTCGTCTACATTACCTTCCTCCTCCTTTAGCTTTGTTAATGCCATTCGTATATAGATATATCCTTGTTTCCACCATCATATTAAAAATAATGTCAAGCAAATCGCTAGCACTACGTGACTGCAGGATTTTTCGAAAGAGTTACCAAGGTTCTGGACAACAAAAAGGTGATTCTTTGAAACAGAGAGAGAACGTCTCATTCATCTGGCCTAGTATTCTCTCTACAATTTGATATTTTTAATTACATATTAGTTTTCCCCAATCACTAAATGGATCAGAGGCAGTCATTTACGCCCAGTGGCTTACGACACAAAATAGATAGGCACGAAAACTAGGCCAGATGAATGAGACACTCTCTCGGTTTCAAAGAATCACCCAAAAGGCAATCGAAGGAACACAGGAGAATTTTAGTAAGTTAAAGTCCAATACTCCTCGACTCACCTAAAGCGAGAGGAGTGATTAAATAATAATAATATTCCACAACTTTCACACAACGCCATCTAGTCCCAAACTAAGCAGAGCTTGTGGTATGAGTACTAGACAACTTATATATTTCTAAATATATACGTATTATAGATAAATTACACCCAGACACAGAACAAATGATCGTGCTCATCAGACAAACATTTGTCCTGGGTGGGAATCGAACCCACGACCTCCGGCATAGCAGTCAGGGCCACTGACAACTAGACCAACAGGCCAGTCGAATGACTGATTTGAAATGATTTCCCACTGAAGAAAAAAGGCAGGATACTGTAATTAACTAAGAGATCAGGACTAAGGACAAAACATCAACTATCCTCTTATCTATTAAGAGGCTACATACTCCAATTAAGATAATGATCTCTTAAGACTATTTTATAGCTGGACGATTTTCTTTTTGGTGAGACAACAGACATAACAACAATTATATATTAGGCTTATGTATAATATACTTAATTATATATTAGAAATACATTACATTTTCGATTTGAGAGCAGTGGTGGCCGAGTGGCAACGCCCCCGGCTTACGGGTTGTAGGTCGCGGGTTCAAACCCAGCCAGGCGCATTACTTTGTGTAATTTATTTCATCACCATTGCTCTCAAAACGGTGAAGGAAAACATCGTGAGGCAACCGGCATGGCCTAGAACCAAAAATTCGAAGACATGTGACATTCACCAACCCGCACTGGGCCCGCGTGGTGGATTATGGCCCATTCCTTCTCTTAGAGAGGAGGCCTGAGTCCCAGCAGTGGGAACATTAAAAGGCTGATTATGCTATGCTATACGTTATGACTCGGCCATCACTGCTTCTAAATGAATACATGCAAAATAATAAATAAATACAAGTTCTGGCATATTTAGACGCATATCGTTGCGTAGATACCAATTTTTTATGAAGATATGTTAACCTTTTAAGTATTTTGTATCTAAATATGCACAAACGATTTAAATTACGAATAATGAAGAAATAAAGAATGTGTATCTAAATAGATACTAGACGTCTTTCTCAATGATAAGTAATTTCTTTGTATGCGTCCAAAAAATGCACAATACTTGACCTGTAGTATAGAAAATGAACCAAAGTTCAAAGGTAAAGCCAAAGTCATCAACGGCGTGTGAAGATTTACCACACGTGCTTCAAAGACATGTCAGCAAAACCGTAGGGGCCCAGCAAGGCCGATGCCCGCTAGGGCCGCGGGAAATTCCTGAAAAGGAAACCCGTGGTCCTAGTACACAAGTCTGATACACTCTCTTGCTCCACCCAAGAGCGCAAGAAGTCATTAGATGATCTTCCACCTCAAAACAAAAAGGCTTCTGATATTGAAGTTCAACACCAGCCCCCCTAGCCAAGTTACAACCGTTTCGTTCGCGCCGAACGCCTTAAGTAGGTCACGCCTCCGATTTCTGACCACGTTGAGATGACGTCAGAACAAAGAAATCGGAGACGTGGCTTACTCTAGGCGTTCGGCGCGAACGATACGATTGTAACTTGGCTAGAGGGGCAGAAGCTTTTCCGTAAATACATAGCTCCGATGATAGCATTTTAAACCCCGATGCCGCCCAGAAAGTCGATATCTGTTACACCGACTTTCTGGGCGGCAATAATTGAAAACGTAGGTAAAACCACGGGGTTTACCTAGGAGTTAATAAACCCTAGAGTAATTTTGTATATTTTAAGATACAAAGTTCGTAATAACATATTTTGTATAATTGTGTTTTTGTATCTAAAAAGCTACAACCTGAAAACTCAGTAAATTTGTTGCTGAAATATTTTTTTTGCTTTTAATTTTGTATATAGCATTTAAAAAAACAATTTTGACTTGTTTTCTTTTTGTTTGACCATCCAATACCTGCTTGCTCCACAAAGGGTTAATATACAACAAAATTACAATGAAGAAAGTATATAGGTATTTTATAAATCACCTACCATTAAAGTTACCATTATCATTACAGTTCAAAAAGCATGTTTTTTCAATAGTTTTTGGGTTAATCACAAACAGACACACAGACACGGTCGGGAGGATTTAGTTTTTGGACACAGAATACAGTCACTAGATTACAAACACAGTCACAATGCGGATGTAATATATTCTAATATATTTGCAGTATTTGGCAACAAATGTACCGAGTCAGCCTTTTCGGCAAGCTTCGCTGAGGTAGTCAATAGTATTATACAATAAAATTCTCAGTTCTATTTTACCGAGAGTTGTGTGGATACTTGGGATATAAAAATACGACAATTTTACAACACAGCATCTAGCATAGCATAGCATAGTCGGCCTTATAATGTTCCCACTATTGGGACTCAGGCCTCCTCTCTAGGAGAGGGGATGGGCCGTAATCCACCACGCGAGCCCAGTGCGGGTTGGTAGGTGTCACATGTCTTCGAATTTTTGGTTCTAGGACATGCCGGTTTCCTCACGATGTTTTCCTTCACCGTTTTAAGAGCAGTGGTGATGAAATAAATTACACAAAGTAATGAATGCACCTGGCTGGGTTTGAACCCGCGACCTACAACTCGTAAGTCGAGGCAGTTAGCACTCGGCCACCACTGCTCAACACAACATCTACTAAGAATCAAATTGCGAGAGACTATTTTGTCTCTGAACTTGATCCCACCAAAACGCCAGTTATGTGATTGACTATGTGGGATTTTAGTAGCGCATGTTAAATGGCAATAATTTAAGTGGCAGTGGGCAGGGCACATTGCTCGCAGAACAGATGGTCGATGGGGCGAAAGGTTCTGGAATGGCGACCACGTACCGCTTCCGGTACGCTGCGTCTTCACGCAGCGTTGGAAGGCCTCCCACAAGGTGGACCGATGACCTGGTGAGGATCGCGGGAATCCAATAGATGCGAGACGCACAGAACCGGTCATTGGGGCGACATTTGGGGGAGGCCTATGTCTAACAGTGGACGTCTTTCGGCTGAAAGGATGAATGATGGTGATGATGTTAAATGGAATTTGATAACCTGTGTGATGGTTTGTTTTTCGTTTTTTTTTTTTTGTTTGCAGGAGGTAATCTCTGAAAGTACTAGTCCGATTGCTAAAATTTGTTCACCGATAAAAAGCTGCTTTATATACGCAGATAAATATTTCATGTACGTGGGCGTAGTTGTGGACTGTGTAAATTTAAATGTAATAAACTTCACTAGCACCTAAAGGAATCTTCTTCTTAGCGTGTCGATGGCAAAAGTAGCTTTTTTTTTCAAATTTGATTTCCTTGCAAGGCCGAATAGTCGGTCACGATAATGTCGTCCGTTGACGGTGTTATTAGGTCCCTGAGTTACGTGACGAAAGATGGTGGGACATGGTCTGCGGAGAGACACCGCACAAACACTGAAGATCTAAACTGTGTGAGAACCTAAAGGAATGATAAGATAATAACTATAATTGAAGTTGAATGTAACCGGTATAACCGAAGGGATCAATGCTGTTCGGCAACACAATTTTTCAAAACTTGTACTTCTACATTTTGAAAATTTAACGGGCCAAAAATCGAGCCTTGCAGCACTCCCGACAAAATACAAAAAACTACGCATATTTTGAATCTAGCAATATTCATAGTAGGATCGCTAGTCTCGCTTGCCACAGCACGCTTCTTGTGAAAAACTTTAGCCTGAGGCCCGCAACCACAGCTGTGCGCTACTTTTGTTTGAAATACGATACAACACCGCTATCTTTACTTAAAAAAAAACGCAAGGATATTATCTGTTGCTGTCCATTTTTATTATAATCGACTTAACGGATAAAGACTTAAAAATTTCTTTTATGACAGAATGAATTTGTTTAGTTGTAGAAATAAATTATTTATCTTTGTGGAAAGCTGTGGCTTTGTTTCTACAAAAAGGAGCAACAAAATTATAAAACGTATTTTTGATGACAAAAGTTTATTGTAAAAACATTTGAAAGAAAAATCTGATGAACACTCTTATTTTTAACGTTAAAAAACTGGGCAAGTGCGATTCTGACTCGCGCACTGAGGATTCCGTACAAACTTACCTATATAAATAATTCAGTTCCCGAATAGGATCTCGAAGATTTTTCCGAATCGAAAATATATTTTTTTTTTGTTACGTAACAACTTTAGTGTTTTCAGATTTATTCCTATACCTGTGCTATAAGACCTTGCTTTATGCCAAATATCAGGATTCTGGGTCAATGGAGTACCCTATGAATTTTGATTCCTTTGATAGTGTTGAAATACGTTTTTGCGACATAAACGGCCGTATTTTTTTTTTCGTTAACTTTGAAGTTTAATTTGGCACAGCTTCAAGGAACCGTAGAACTGAGTATATGGTTTTAATTTTAACTCGATACTTCCACGCGTTCCCAAGATAAAGGGTCAACAAACCATAAGTGTTTCGTTTTTCTTTTTGACGTACGGAACCCTAAAAACAAGAATTTTGATCAGAAAAAAAGGCTGCTCAGTTTATGACACATAAATTATATGTCACAAACTAACGAGCTGGAAAAGAAACACATTAATTTTTGTTTCTGATTTATCTCATAGTCTTAGTGCTAGACACTTCAGTACCCATCATTTGAGAAAAGATTTATTAGGTATCTATCCTAGCGTTGCTCTTATTTAATTAAAATCTGAAAAGTGCTTAAAATAAAATAAAAAAATAGTGGTACTTACTAGTGATAATAAATTTCAACATTAGTTCCATTATTCACAGATTCTTTTAAAATAGAACTAGTGATTTAAATTACCTCAGTAGTTCCATCATGGAACTGTTAATGGTACTAGTGACAAGGACCCGTCCAAAAAGGTTACTGATTCGTACGTATTTCACAACTTTTAAAAATGAAATAAGTCTTAAAATAGATAATAGACAACCAAAAATGTTAATGATATGCCAAAAAAACTATGTGAAATAACGTAAAAAAAACTGGGCAAGTGCGAGTCGGACTCGAGCTCTGAGGGTTCCGTACTAACTCTCCTATGAAAATAGTTCAATTTTGTTGAATGTTCAAAGTTTTTTTGTGACGTAACAACAAAATTACTGTTTTCAAATTTATTCCTATACTACGGCTCTCAAAACGGGGAAGGAAAACATCATCATCATCATCATCATATCAGCCGAAAGACGTCCACTGCTGGACATAAGCCCCCCTAAGTGCCGCCACAATGAACGGTCCTGTGCGTCTCGCATCCATCGGACTCCCGCAACCGTTACCAGGTCATCGGTCCACCTTGTAGGAGGCCTTCCAACACTACTTCTTCTAGTACGTAGTCGCCATTCCAGAACCTTTCAGCCCTAACGGCTATCCGTTCTGCAAGCAATGTGCCCTGCCCATTGCCACTTAAGTTTGGCGATTCTTCGTGCTATGTCGGTGACCTTGGTTCTCCTGCAGGAAAACATCGTGAGGCATCAAAAATTCGAAGACATCTTACATCCACCAATACACACTGGGCCCGATCTCCTAGTGAGGAGGCCTAAAACCCAGCAGTGTGAACATTTTAAGGCTGATTATACTACTATATTATATTAATGATGTACTTGATGTAATTAATCTCTCCTATGGCTATGTATTAATTACAATAATAAATTAAATGTGACTCCTGTAGGAATGACCGAAAAAGTCACTAAAAGATTTGATAACGCAAAGTGGGCAAATGTAGGAACATATGTGGTTTATGCGGGCTTGCGGACGGCGAGCAATGGGTAGCCCGCCGTCCGACCGTCCGGTAACCGTCCGGACCGAGCCCAAGTTGTCGACGGCGCGTATTGTTCCACGCGCGCCTCAGAGAGATGTCAGCAAATCGTAGGGGCCCAGCAGAGTCGAAGTCTACTGGGGCCATGGGTAGTATGAAAACGAAACCCGGGGCCCTGGGACGAAGGCAACCAAGGAACAGGAGTGGGTTTTTAGTCAGTAAAAGTCTGACACTATCTCCCGCTCCGCCCAAGAGCGAGATTTGTCATATGATGATTTTCCCAACCAATAAAAATAAAAAGGTGGTTTATAGTCAGTAAAAGTGTTACTTGCCCTTTCGCTCTTCCTTAAAGCGAGAGAAGTAATTTGACAATTTGACCCACGTTAAAAAAAGTAAAAAAAACGTGACTTATCTATCGGTATACACCTAACCGATCCACCAAATGTAAAATTTGGGTAGGTAAGTAAGAAGTACAGCACGCCTCGTGTAACAATACTTAAAAACTCCTTTCCTATTCCACAAAAATACAATTAAAAATTCCAAAAATAATAATGGTTCTGAATAATTAATCTCAGGTACAGTCCGCAAAGTAAACCACTTTACAAAATAAACGCCTACACGCCTCAATTTTAAGTTGTTGACCATAGAAAAGTTGAAAACAATTTCGAATTCAGCTCAAGAACAAAATTCTGAAATTTTCCATAACGAATCAAATACTAAAATTCTATCCGGTTTGTTAAAATATTTACGTTTGAGAATATTATAGTTTTTTATTCGTAACGCAAAAAAATGTCTATTTTTTGCCTTTGGATAAAAATACGAGTAATATTTTCTTTCATCATCATCATCATCATTTCAGCCCAAAGAGATTTAAAGAGATACAATAGAGCGGCTATCAGAAAAAATGTCTTAGAAAAACTGTCATCCTATGGTTCAGTGACGCCATCTGGCTTGGAATAGCAAACAAGCGAATTAAATTTGTCAAAATTTATAATGATTTAACTATCGCTCGATAGGTGGCCAGGGGCCTTACCATGATAATGTTAAAATGATAGTCGTACGAGCGAAAGAGAGTGATAGAGCTATACACCCTATATAGCTCCATCCTTTTAACAGACCGATTGAGTTCGAAAAATTTATCACGTTATAAGTCGTGGTAGAGCCTCGGTGTGTGATAATGGAAAGGTTAAGCTTTTCAGCAATAGATGGCGTTAACACAAAATCCGAAAATGTTCTGGAACTATTTATAAAAATTATTGAATTCTAATTAAATGTTTCGTAAATACCAAAAATATTTACGAAAATAAACCGAAGTTAGTTCCAGTCATTTTACCATAGCAAGATTTACAATAGTGTAATGCGTAGTTCGGCATATTTTCACAGAAAATGATTTTCTTTTAGTGCATAGAACGGATACAAACACGACTTGACGTGTAGGTGTGTCATACTAGACTGATTGACTTATGACCAACGTGGAATAAGTATCGGATCACGATTTTGTTCGCTATGTCCGGTCTATTGGTAGTATATATTGAATGTCTTTGTTTCAGCCGAAAGACGTCCACTGTTGGACAAAGGCCTCCCCTAAATGTCGCCACAATGACCGGTCCTGTTCGTCTCGCATCCATAGGATTCCCGCGACACTCACCAGGTCATCGGTCCACGTTGTGGGAGGCCTTCCAACGCTGCGTCTTCCAGTACGTGGTCGCTATTCCAGAATCTTTCGTCCCCATCAACCATCTGTTCTGCGAGCAATGTGCCCTGCCCACTGCCACGGGCTATGTCCGTAGCCTTGGTTCTCCTGCGGATATCCTTATTTCTGACGCGATCACATATGACATATTTTCTTTAATGATAAATAATCATTTATTATTCTTTTATTACCAATCAAAGGGCCGTGTGCTCATGTAATTACTTCTGAAGGACTAAAAACTGCAGGAAACTGGAGCTATATTTCGGGTTTAGTATTTTTAAACCATCCAAAGACCCACTCAAATATACACCCAAAATTAAGTTCAAAGTCAAGACAATACAATTAAGGTCAAGCCGTTTAGGAGGAGTTAGGTGACAAACACACGTACATAAAGTATATATAAAGATAATTGTTTTTCTATGAAAATGCACTGTCGCATATATATGAGGCGAGCCCTTATACATATAAAAATTGACCACAGCAATTTTATAATGTTTCCGCTTTATGACTTTAGTTGCTAACCGTACTTGGCAACCGTTAAGCGTGCCGACGCAAACGCCTCAGCTATGCGTTGTACTTTTAATACATATTTTTTCAAAGACGAAGGAACTGCGGAGAGCAATCTAAATATTTTTAGTGGCAACCGCGGTTTTTAATATAATTTTGGCAAACGTTTTAATAACGAATTTTAATTACGGTGGGAGAGTAAACATTAAAAATAACAGTAAAAGTGGAAATAGATTTTTTTTTTTGATCATTTTCCATCAAAAGAAAAAGGATCTGTCTGATGGCCTATTTTTAGCGTTCCGTACCCAAAGGGTAAAATGGAACCCGGGGAAGATTGAACTGTCAGTCTGTTTATCACCAGGCTATATCTCATGAACCGTGATAACTAGACAATTAAAATTTTAAGAGATGATGTATTCCTGTTGGCGCTATATAAAAAAAAAACTAAAATCAGAATAAAATAAATATTTTAAAGGCGCTCCCATACAACAAACATGATTTTTTTGACGTTTTTTGCACGATATTAATAACCGAAATAGGTATAGGCTTGGAATATTAACAGAATATTTAGTTGTATATTCACTTTAAAAATAAATAGTTAAGTTTAAAAAAAAATATTTAAGTGAGTTTCCCATACAACAAACGTACTGTAAAACGGGGTGAATAGAAACGCAGGGGTGAAAAGAAACATAACTTTAATGGGGATTGTCAAGTTATTGAAAAATTGTTATACTGCAAACAATTTTTTGAGTACTCAAAATTATAGAAATGGTATATTAAAACACTTTACTTCATTGAAACTAAAAATATGATCATATATGAAAGTAAAAGTCCGTGATAAGACCTGTCATACTCTATGGATCAGAATGTTGGGCTGTGAAAAAGACGGATGAAAAAGATTGCATGTAGCGGAAATGTGACGAGAATGGATAAAGTGAGAAATGAGCATATTAGAGGAAGTTTGAAAGTGGCGCCAGTGACTGAAAAGTTGAAGGGGAATCGTTTGTCTTGGTATGGTCATGTAAAGAGGAAAGATGAATCGCATGTTACTAAAAGAGTTATAAGTATACATGTAGATGGGTGGAGGGGGAGAAGGAGGCCAAAGAAAAGATGGATGGATTGTGTGAACAGTGATATGAAAGAAAAGGAAGTTAGTGATAGCATGACGGTTGACAGGATAGAATGGAATAAAAAAAACATGTTGCGCTGACCCCAAATAAGATGGGACAAAGGCAGGAAGATGATGATGATATGAAAGTAAAAATTCTAATCAAAGTTTTGTTTCAATTCACCCCTGCGCTTCTATTCACCCCGTTTGACCGTTATATTTTTTGCCTGTATATAGTGTCTAATGTTATATAGATAATGGAACGGATCCCTTCGTGCGCGATTCCGACTGGAACTTGTTTTATTTACCCTCGCATTAGCACCACCCATTATTTACCAAATAAAACCCTAAAATATTGGGCTCTAAATCACTCAGCTAAACAAAAAGTCACTCATTTACCAATAATTGTATCCCTTTTTCTTTAAGAAAGGCCCTATTAATAGAGTTTCTTAAGGCCTATATTTTTGATGCCCTCGACACTTTGGTATGGCTCGTAAACTATAGTGAATGTTCTCTATCGTTACTTGGAAAGTGTTCTACGAACCATTTTATAGGTTTCTTTGTGGTCAATTTAAATTCTGCAGTAAAAACGTCTCAAGGTTACTTCTCAACACCTCTTAAAGATTTTTGGAATTTATTGTCAGTCTTATGTATTATAAAGGTGAAATTTTAATATTAATATTATAATAAAATATATATTTTTTTTAATTGATATAAACCAGTGCTTGACTGCGATCCCACCGGATGGTAAGCGGAGATGCAATCATTGATGGTCAGGCGCACTAGTCTAATTATTTATTATAAATACATGTGTGTATGTTTTTTTATTGGGTGGGATAATCACCTTAAGACAAATCCCGCTCTTGGGCGGAGCGGGAAAAAGTGGCAGACTTTTACTGACTAAAAACCCACTCCTGTTCCTTCTTTGCCTTCGTCCCAGGCAGGAGCTTCGACCCTGCTGGGCCCCTACGATTTGCTGACATCTTCTTGAGGCGAGCGTGGAACAGTACGCGCCGTCGACGACTTGAGCTAGGTCCGGACGGTTACCGGTCGGTCGGACGGCGAGCCCCCCATTGCTCGCCGTCCGCAAGCCCGCGCCTACGGTGACATGTGTGTATTTTTGTAACTCTTTCACGCAAAAAGCACAGAATGGATTTCGATGGAACTTGATGCACGGGTAGACCATGTGTTTGTGTTCTGTGTTCAACAAAACCAACAGCTTCTGTGTACAGCATTTAACAGGTAAGGATAACAACTGGCCTAAGTCTTACACAGTCGCCAATCACAGGTCAACCAGAAAACAGTACTCCTGGACACGGCCCGAATCTCTGGAGCCCTGACCACCGGTAGCTTGAACCCTATTCCCGATGCCGGTGGGCTACTATTGTTTATATTTTTAAATATTTTTTTTTTAATATTTAGTAATATAAATAGTATGCAAATAAGATAAATAAATGGAATAATAATCTACACTAATATAAATAAAGAGGTAAAGTTTTTTTTTTTTTTTTTGTTTGCAGGAGATACTCTCTGAAAGTACTGGTCCGACTGCTAAAATTCTTTCACCGATATAAAGCTGCTTTATTCCCGAGTGACATAGGCTATATTTTATGTACGCGGGCGAAGCTGTGGGTAAAAGCTAGTATTATATATTATTAATATTCAATACATGAAATATTTAATAAAAACCTAAACAGATGCAAATTATGAAAAAATCGAAATTGCTAATCGACTTTAGTTACAGTCCGTATGCTCCTAAACCATTCCCACCCCCGACATACTGTAAAATACTTACCTAGTCTTCGTCGACGCGCGTACTGTTCCACGCGCGCCTCAAGGAGATGTCAGCAAATCGTAGGGGCCCAGCAGGGTCGCCTACTGGGGCCACGGGTAGTGTGAAAGCGAAACCCGGGGCCCTGGGACGAAGGCAAAGAAGGAACAGGATTGGGTTTATAGTCAGTAAAAGTCTGACACTATCTCCCGCTCCGCCCAAGAGCGGGATTTGTCATAAGATGATTTTCCCACCCAATAAAAAAAAACCTAGTCTATTCTCACCACAACAAACTACAATTTTAAACAAATTAACATTGACCCTCAACGTTTTGTAATCCACATATTGTATCAAATTAGCGAGGGTATTTCAACACTCATTTGGAGTTGTGAGGGTCTATTGTGAGGGCAGTGAAGAGGAGATTTACTTAGGCTATTTGCGAAGTCCGAAGGTTCACGTATTTTTATCATATTGTTTTAAGTATATAACGTAATACGTTAAGTTACTACGCGTTGCAAAACGTACCTTGAAAGAGTAAAAATAGAATGTGTTTCATTCTATTTTTACTCTTCAATATACACACAACACCGATACAAATACAACCGATACAAATACAACCGTAGATACATCAATATCTACGGTTGTATTTGTATCTTTAATTCTTTGTCGTACGAGTACATGTCAATTTGCCTGCTGCGGTCTTCCCGTCCAACTATAATTTAGGTGTCTTCAAGGCTAGAGTGAATAGGCTCTTAATAAACTTGTGCGCCTGACCATCAATGATTGCATCTCCGCTTACCATCAGGTGGGATCGCAGTCTAGCACTGGTTTATAACAATTAAAAAAAAAAAAGAGTACATTAAAACAAGTTATAATATACAGTGACTAGCTTCTACCAGCGGCTTCTCCTGCGTGAATTTAGGATTCTCCATATAAATTTTGAACCTCCATTAGGGGGTGAATTTTGAGAAATCCTCTCTTAGGGTTTGTCTACGTCATAAAAGGAAACCAAGTGCAAAATTTCACACTCTTAGTCACGTAATAAGTAGGTAAGTTAGACAAGTAGTTTCAGCTGTGCGTTGATATGTCAGTCAGTCAGTCAGTTTCTTCTTTTACTTATACACCACTAATTTTACTTTTCTCACCTAAAACGGTAAGTTCAGAAAGTTCCTGCACCGGATTCATGTGGAAGCGATGCCCGGGTGTCGCCACTGTGTGGACCGCCCGGAGGACACGGTGGAGCACACGGTGAAGGTGTGCCCCGCTTGGGCAAAGCAACGCCGTGAACTCGCGGGGGCGATCGGCGGTGGCGATCTCTCGCGCCGGGCCTCGGTAGAAGCCATGGTCTGGAACGAGGAAGAGTGACAGGCGGTCGCCTCTTTCTGCGAAGCAGTAATACTTGCAAAGGAGGCGGCCGATCGCGTGAGGCAACGGTCCTCACGCCCCAACCGCTGCCGGGATTCCGATCCCGATTTCCGGCCACCGTAGGCGTTGCGGACGGCGAGCAATGAGTAGCCCGCCGTCCGGTAACCGTCCGGACCGAGCCCAAGTCGACGACGGTCCGTATTGACCCACGCGCTTCTCAGGGAGATGTCAGCAAATCGTAGGGGCCCAACAGGATCGAAGACTACTGGGGTCATGGGTAGTGTAAAAACTAAACCCGGGGCCCTAGGACGAAGGTAACGAAGGAACAGGAGTGAGTTTTTAGTCAGTAAAAGTCTAACACTATCTCCCGCTCCGCCCAAGAGCGCGATTTGTCATTAAATGATTTTCACACCAAAAAAAAATCACTAATTTTACTTAGTACAATGCTTAAGGGTTATTAGAAAAGGTCTGGTTATTATTTAAATAAAGTCTTAAATGTCACTCAATTTATGGAAATATTTTCTGTACAATAGTCTGTACTATTGATTACGAATAAAAAAAGTATTTTCTAGTAACGATTGTTATGAATAATTGACTCAATTATGAATTTACCAATTATGACAACTTATTGTGGACAATTTCGGGATTTTGTTTTTTTACTTTTGACTACGCAATATGATCAGTAACGGGTACGGATAGAGCCCCATTTTTTTTTGTACTAATTATGAAATAGCTGTGTGTATAGATATTACAGACGACTAGATAACTTCATCTTTCTGACTGATTCCTTTGTGTCTTTGTTCAGAGTTTTAAATAATACAATAATAAACCCTTATTTTTCAGAACTAGCTTCCACCCGTCACGTCAAATTCATTACAGAATAATTCAAGATACCGATCCACACTCAATCTTAGAACAAATAGTCACATCGATCTCAATCCCATATGGCAACAGAAACAATCGCTAACAAACGCCAAGCATTGATGGAAACCAGAGACGCTTCATCACGCGATTAAATACTCTTCCGTAGCGCACTTAGTGGGTACCGCGAAGTACGAATTTTCTCAAAAATAAACTTTACACAAAGCTTAGAGTGATTATCTTAAGAACCTCTCAGTTGCAGGCTTTGTAAAGAAACTCGTATTATAAGTGAAATCTGCTAATGGTACCGGCCCCTTTACGAGTTTGGCCACGAAACGTGCTTTAATAAGTTTTGGGTACAGTCAACAGCTCAACTTTTTATCTAAGAGTATGTTCAAATTGCGGGTGAGTGTCCTGGAGACCTGAAATACAAGGTTGCCCTAGTTTAGGCTCCAGTCCACCCCTATGTTCAACTAAAATTTATTAAGTGTAAAAAACTGTAATACTTTGTGGTGAAAAATAAACAAATTTAATTAATAAATAATATAATAATAAAAATAAAAAATAATAATAACAAAATAAAAAAAAAAGTAAAGAAAAAAGAAAATAGAAAAGTGTTTTTTTTAAAATTATTATTAACTTTATGATGAACCTGTAAAGATTTATATACTTTATGAAAGTTGTCTACTAAAACCTACCATGTGCAAACCAGACTTTCGCTCTAAGGTTGTAGTGTCAGCAGAAATATCATGTACTAATTTTTGCCGGTAGCTTTGCCCGCGTACATAAAATATAGCCTATGTCACTCAGAAATAAAGCAGCTTTCTATCGGTGAACACATTTGAGCAATCGAATCAGTACTTTCAGAGATTACCTCCTAGAAACAAAAAACAAACTTTACCTCTTTATAATATTAGTGTAGATTTTTAGAACAACTTCGACTTTAAAATTCATTTCAGTCGAAAGAGGGCCACTTTTGGACATTAGCCTCCATTAAGTGTCGCCACAACGAGCGGTCCTGTGCTTCTCACATCCATCGGATTCCTGGGACTATCACCAGGTCATCGGTCCACCTTGTGGAAGGCCTTCCGACACTATATCTTCCAGCACGCGGTCGCCACTTCAAAACCTGAACGCCGTGTCTATAAACTTAAAATAAAAAATAAGCATTTTTTTTTATTGGGTAGGAAAATCATCTTATGACAAGTCCCGCTCTTGGGCGGAACGGGAAATAGTGTCAGACTTTTACTGACTAAAAACCCACTCCTGTTCCTTCGTTGCCTTCGTCCCAGGGCCCCGGGTTTCGCTTTCACACTACCCGTGGCCCCAGTAGGCTTCGACCCTGCTGGGCCCCTACGATTTGCTGACATCTCCTTGAGGCGCGCGTGGAACAGTACGTGCCGTCGACGACTTGGGCTCGGTCCGGACGGTAACCGGACGGTCGAACGGCGAGCCACCCATTGCTAGCATTCCTAAGGTTACTTTCGATATTATGTCTTAGCTCTGTGATTTAATTTTACTAAACAATACAATTAATACAATTTAAAACATTCTTAATGACAAAAAAATCTTTTGAAAACAAAATCAAAAGGTCAATTCCCGTATTTTGAAGAACGTTCGCAATCAAATTTTTGTCTGTCATCTGTCAATAAACCCTAATTCCCTAACATTGTTGACACGGATGATCGTTAACGCCTTCATTCACTTTTTACAATTAATATATCACTTTTGACGTCGACCGTACACTGTGGGTTTGCCCGTGATTTTAAACGATCTATCATCGAATAATGGCGGTATTACAATGTTTGGGTTGGATTAGTGCTCTGGCTTAGTTTCTTCCTTTGTCGGTCGATGGTTCGATTCCAGTACAGTTTTTTAATACCAATATTCTGTTCAAAAACTAATATATTGTACATGATATGTATACTCTAAGCTTTTTTTTAGGTGGAAAATCATTCAATGACATCTCCCGCCCTTGGGCGGAGCATGTCAGACTTTTACCGAATAAAACCCACTCCTATGTTCCTTCGTTGCCTTTCATTCCAGATTGTTTTGGGCTTTGTCGGTAATCTTGGTTCTCCTGCATCTTCATATAATATTAGTGTGATATGAATTCATGCAGACTGAGCGTTGGAAGACCTGGTGAGGGTCGTGGGAATAAGATGAATGCGAGACGCACAGGATCGGTCATTATGGCGACACTTCAGGGAGGCCTATTTCCAAGAGGGGACGTCTTTCGGCTGAAATAATGATAATGATGGTGACGACGTCTTCCAGTGGCCGCCACTCCAGAACTTTTCGTCTCCATCGACCATCTGTTTTGCGCGAGTAATGTGCCCTGCCTACTGCCAGTTGTTTGGCGATTTTTTGGGCTATGTCGGTAAACTTGATTCTCCTGTCTATCTTCATATAATATTAGTGTGATATGAATTCACGCCGACGCAGCGTAGGTAGGCCTCCCACAAGGTAGACCAATGACCTGGTGAGGATCGCAGGAATCCGATGGATGCGAGACGCACAGGACCGGCCGTTGTTGTGACACTTGGGGAAATGATGATGTTGGTGATAATGATAAATTCATACCTTTTATATAGTGGTAAGCATAACTTTTGGTTCATATACATTAATTCAGTAACCCCCAATTGAACGCCGACGTTCGCTCTCTCATTGTCTTTCTATTGTGTCTCTAATTACGGTATTCAAAAGTTTAAGAAGTATTAAATATTTCTAGGCCATTTAAAGGTAGGTACTAGCTGTTTATTCCCATTTTCTCTTAGCTTTACCTTATAGGTACCATTATTTGAAGTCGGCTCTCTTTGATATTCTTCGCCAAACTGAACGTCGAAACTTACAAGATTATTAATTTCAGGTCTTATTTTACCAGGAACATCCAGGTTTAGTCTTTCACGTTTCACTATTTAGTTTGATTCAGCTACTGTACTATTTTTCTTAAACTAGTTACTTACAGTATTATTTGTCCATACTCCTCTGCGATCCAGAAATCTGGAAAAAAGAAAAATAGTTTATTATAAGGGGAACCTTTTCTCGTTTATTGTCCTGCTGCACCCACGATTGTGTGCGAGTGTGCGTCGGAATTGCATAACCTAATTCCGCCTAGCCCGTTCCATCATCGGACCACCATGCGTACGGTAACGCGCCACCGGTACATGGTGGACATTCCACCTATACGCACAAAACGTTTTGGGAACACATTCATTGTGCGTACAGCTAAGGAGTGGAATTCCTTGCCGGAATCTGTGTTTCCTGATGGCTACAACCCGGAAATCTTTAAGTCAAGAATGAATAGGTTGCTTCTGGGTAGGCGAGTTCCATCGTCGACCGCATCGTCACTATCCATCAGGTGAGATGGCGGTCAAGATCGAACCTATCGAGAATAAAAAAAAAAAAAACGATACAAGATTAATTCCTAGTGTGGGGCAATATTATTAAAAGAAAATACGGTGAATATGCATGAAAAAATATTCATAATCTAACCAACGCACGCAGCAAAGACAATCTCTACAGATGGGGGTTCTCGATCAGTACCGATCTTCAGAGTTTTTGCGATGTCTCCCCGCAGACCATGTCCCACCTTCTATCTTGTATTACATGCCCTGTTACTTGTTCACGTAGGGATCTAATGACAGCTTCAACAGGCGGCATTGTCGTAGTAGAATACTGAGTCGGGCAAGGAACTCAATTTGAAAAAAAATAATTAAAAACTAATTTTTTATCGACACGCTAAGAAAAAGAAAATAACTCCATGAGTATTTTTTTTCATTTTAATAGACAGAAACAGCATCTGAAATATGACCTACCATTTCCGTCACACCCTGTATGTGTAGAATTGACGATCAAATAAAATTGAATAATAGACAGCCTCCATTACCAGCCCGAATAAAATACTCATTCGTCCTTTCAAAGAAATACAGCCAAAGTTATCGATCTTGTGCCCGACAGCTTTAGATTTACTACCGTAAGCAATTCTTCTACACATGCAATAATTTATACAATTTCCTTGGAAGGAAATCAGTAGTATGCCCTCAAGGAAATAAAATGGCGAACTCATTCCCTTGGATGTAAAGAAACAGATACATGCATGATATATGCCGGAAGTTGTAACAGATATGACACAAATCTTTGAGGTGTATGTACGTATCCTTTGAGACTTTAGTTTGTATATACGTGAACTCACGCTTTTTTTCCCAAGTGAGTATGTATAAACTATAGAGCGCTACCTGCTACAATCCTTACTTACTATTTTTGCTTCGCTTACGGTTGCAAGTATTACGCACTTAGCCTTAACGTATGTATGAATTGAAATGACACGCAAGTTTTTTGCAAAATAGTGCTCGTTTTCTTAAATCACCCGCTGATAATTAGGTATATCGTCTATCTGAAAATTCAGGTTATAGCCGCCTAAAGATAGATTACACAATTGAAGAACTACGCTGCCGCCGTATTTTTTTTTATTTTTTTAAAATACATGTTTGATATTTTTTTTAAGGTGGAAAAATCATCAAATGATAAATCCCGCTCTTTAACAATTTTTTTCTGATTCCGAATATGTATTGAACTTAATTTCGAAAAAAAATGAGAGTTGGCCCTTTTTAATTACGTTTACCTGTAAGTATGGAACTACGAGTATAAACCTACGAGTTTAGATCTGCGAGTATAGACCTACGATAACAAACCTACGAATTTAATTCTACGAGTATAGACCTATTATTATAGAACTACGTGTATAGACCTACCAATATAAACCTACGAGTGTAGACCTACGATAACAAACATACGAATTTTATTCTACGAGTATAGAAATATGAGTATAGACATATAAATGTAGACCTATTAATATAGAACTACGTGTATAGACCTACGAATATAAACCTACGAGTTTAGACCTGCGAGTATAGACCTACGATAACAAACCTACGAATTTTATTCTACGAGTATAGAAATATGAGTATAGACATACGAGTATAGACCTATGAATATAGAACTATGAGTACATATCTACGAGTATAGACTTAAGACTTACAAGTATAGACTAACGCGTATAGACCTATGAGTATGAAACTACGAGTACACACCTACGGGTATAAACCTACGAATACAGAACTAAAAGTATAGACGTATAATAGCAGACCTACGAATATAGAGTACCTTAAGTTTTTCGCAGTGTTTTTTTTTTAAATTGATATAAACCAGTGCTTGACTGCGATCCCACCTGATGGTAAGTAGAGATGCAATCATTGTTTAGGTTATTTATATTTACTTTAAATGTTCCTCTAACCAACACCCTAGAGTGTTGTGTTCTTACCAGCTTAAAAGTATTTCCAACTTATAAAATAAAATTATTTCATCATATAATCCCTCTCACAAAGAGCTTTATTCTTTGTAGAATAAAAATAAAACTATTTGATACTCCATAGAAAATGTTTCCCCGCTAATCTCATGGCCCGAAGCGGCAAAACTACCACTTCGGGAATCCAGACTTAAATTATAAATCCTATGCACCTTGAAAAGCACATTCCAGATTTTTCGAGCCCGTGTAGGTATGTATACGGCTCAAATTTTCTCCGACAAAGTGAATAGAATTCTTTATGAGCCAACAGAATTTCAGTACTGACCCACTAACCACAAAAAAACGTAGTTCGTAAGTTTGTGTTTGTCATTTTATGTTGTTTGCTTAGCTTTTTTGGAGATTAAACTCGACTACCTCTAACCGTGGTTTTAGACGAATTTTTTCGGCTTTCTAGGTACCTCACGCTCTGGAAAAAAACACGAAAGCGGGCCCTAGAGTTTGACGACAAAATCGTGATTTTGTTGATCTTTTAGAGGTATGTGGAAAAGAATGTAAAGGGGACCACATACCTCCGTTAAAAAGGGAGGATCCTCCGACCAGACGCGTATTGTTTCTGCGCCGTGCAACTGCCCGATTGTTGAATTTGCGCTGTTATCCATGTTTTAATCGTGCGAAGAACTCTAACCGCGATGTAGAATTTTGAATTTTACTTCCTTTCTGGCGCCATAGATGTCGCTTCAGTCTAAATTGGTAAATGGTCTATTTAGTAATATCGGTCAATAAAATTTGGCAATTTGAATATTTTCTGCGGTAAACCCAAATGTCTTTTCCTTGGTATTATTCGTCAAGTCGATAAGCTCCTTAGTAGTCCTGAGTTGAGCTTTGCGAATATTGGCAAACGCTTGCACTAACCGGACAGGCCCACTCAAGTCTGTACGGTTCTTCTTTAAAAGACCATCTCAGACAAATCTGCATGGTTCTCATGTGATTTGACCATTACATATTTACTGTATGGACTTTAAAAGAGACTTTGACCCCAGAGTTTGTTTCGGTGTTTTTTCTCAGAGTAGGAAACACCGGCCTTATCTGGTTAAAAGTGCCAAAAAAAAATTGACATATGAAAGTGTTTTTTTAAACCTATTTGTAAAATAAATATAATTTATAATCAACATATGCAGAGATGTAATTGTAATATGGAAGTATTGTCACAATATTTTTTAAAGAGCAATATTATTGTGAAGTTTCTAACCGGTATTTCTCCATAGGATACGATCGATTGGTACCGTGCACTTCTGACGTGCCATAAGGGCCCATGTAGGCTTCTTGTCGTAAAATATATTTTTTTTTTTTGTTTCACTTATAAATTACATTAAAATTATATTCGTCATAGTCCATTCTACAATTGTTTTGAATGTTATGGGAATGTCTTGTTTGTTTATACTTTGTGCACTTTTTATTTTTGTGACAATCTATGGGTATTTTGCCTGAAAACTAAAAGATTTATTACAGCCGATTTTATAAAATTATATCGTTAAAATAAACAGACTTCCCCACCATAATAAAGCTGCAACACAAAACAGTCGGTCACTTCCTTAATCCAGTATTATAATTAAAAACTGAATAATTTCCACCAAGTTTGCTTGTAATTAAGGCGCGACGAAACAGCCGCATTAATACTAAATGAGGTTTACATTCGTCGCCGGTACAAACGGGAATATGCGTTTAATTAGAATACAAACACTGCACTGAATTACGCAAGCAGTTAATGGGATTGCGTTGCTCATGTTTCTCATATACACGCTGATCTGATGAAAGAAAAATACTGAATATGCATCCGAGTAAATGAAAACCCTTTGAAAATATGGAATGATTAGTTAATCTAATGAAACGTCAACAGATGCACGTCAGACGTCCGTTGCATGTAAATGTTTAAAGTATAATGATTGTCGGCCGACGCAAAGTGGAATGTCGGATGCTACGACATTGTAGCATCCGTAGCAGATTAACTACGGCGTAGCAAATTTACTACGGCGTAGCAGCTAATAATTTGATGGTGCAACCATTTTTGCTCTAAGAGAAAATAATTTTAGATGCGGATTAGAGTAGCCGGTTAATGACAGAAGATTTTGCAAATCAATTTTGCTCTCTGATTGGAAACTCAATATTCATAAGGCAAAACATAAACTCTAAGCATTTATTTGAATAAACCATTAAAAATAAAAATAAAGACTAAGCTATTTTCATTGTCATAAGCGTAGATCTCTTTTTTTTAGGTGGTAAATCTTCCAATGACTTCTCCCGCTCTAGGGAATGGAAGATGGAAGGGAGTGTCAAACTTTTACTGACTAAAAACTCACTCCTATGTTCCTTCGTTGCTTTGCGTCCCGTAGGACCCAGGAGTTCCCTTTTGGACAACCTATGGCCCCAGTAGACTTCGGGCCTGCTGGGCCCCTATGTTTTGCTAACATCTCTTTGAAGGCCGCATGGGACACTACGCGCCCTCGACGACACAGGCTCGGTCCGGTCGGTTACCGGAAGGCCGGACGGTGAGCAACTCATTGCTCGTTGTCCGTAAGCCCACGCCTACGATGGGCGGAAATTGAGATCGGGGTCCCGGCCGCTGGGGCTGCCCCCTTCGATGCTATCTGCTTCGCAGCCTTCTGCGAAGCAGATAGCATCGAAGGGGGCGGCCCTTCACAGGCGGTCACCTCCTTAGGTGACCGCCTGTGATTCCGCCTCGCTCCGAAACATGGCCTGAACCAGGGCCTGGTGCAAGAAGTCGTTGCCTCTGATCACTCCCTCGAGGCACACCTCCACCGTATACTCCACCGTGTCCACAGGACAGACTACACAATGGTGACACCTGGAAGTTGTGGGAACCGGTAAAGAGTAAATTTCCCTGCCAGAGCCTGTGTTTACTGATAGCAACAGTCTTTAAGTCTAGAGTTAATAGGGTTATCTAAGGAAGCGAGCTACATCACCGACCACATCATCGATTACCATCAGGTGAGAAAAAACCATTTCAATACAGTTGTAAACAAAAATACATACAAAAATAATGTTAGCCGACTGAATAACTATTACAAATTACGGGCAAAAGTAAAAGAAAATAATATGATACTGTCGTAAATAACAATAAAATAAAAGTACTTGGAGGTATAAAGTATTTAATGGACCGTGACTTTTCGCCAGGGCCGTACTCAGGACGAGTCATGGAGAACATTTTTTTGTTGAATTAAAAGCAGGACGCACAGGATCGTTCGTTGTGGCGACACCTGGGGGAAGCCTATGTCCAACAACGGACGTTTTTTCAGCTGAAATGATGATGATTGCGAGTTAAAGTATCAAGATCGGACGCCAGTCGATCCTTGCAATTTTGTTACAGAATCAGTAGAATCCTGTATAAAACTTAACTTCAGGTTTTTAGAAAGACATCCACCGTAGTCGTGGGCTTACGGACGGCGAGCAATGGGTAGATCGCCGTCCGGCCGTCCGGTAACCGTCCAGATCGAGCCCGAGTTGTCGACGTCGCGTAGTTTTCGACGCGCACCTCAATGAGGTGATAACAAAACCGTAGGGGCCCAGCAGGATCAAAGCCTACTGGGGCCATGTTTTTATCATTTATCTTTAGACTTGATGTTTGCAATAATTATACTGCATATGCTAAGTAATGATTAAGGTTTGACTTGTAACTCGAGATTGAACTCGACCACACAACAGACGCGTAGACGGTTCAATTTGGTCACCAATTTGGTCACTCGATCCATTAACCGTTGGGAGTTACGACAGTTCTACAAAGTGGACATAAACCCTGGCATACAGGGCTTTGTGTTAACTAGCAAGTCAAGAAACATTCAAATACACACTTCCAATCGACAGCGATACGTTAGGAGTTTATTGTCTTTCGTCGTTTAGCAGTCGCACTTTCGACTGCGACACCAACGAAGCAGACATTTATATAATAGGTTATTACATACGCAAGACTGACTGAGCCTCAGTTGCGAAAAGTGACCGCCGTAACTACTGACCACGGGACCTTTAATAAGCACCTCTCTGTCATAGGAGTTATAGACAGCCCTCTGTGCAGAGCCTGCATAGAGGAGGACGAGACAGCAGCAAATCTACTTCTAAGCTGCCCAGTTGTCGCTGGATACAGGGCAAAATACTTCGGTAACCAGGTAACCTCCGCGAAATGGTTAATAACACCAAGGTGCTGCTTGCCTTCCTGGAGGAGCTGAGGTGAATCGAACGACATTGGTTCCACCCGTACGCAAAATACGCGCTTAGTCGTGGAGTTGCGGACACCAGCCCGAAATACAAATACAAATACAAAAAATACATACGCAAGAACATCGTTTTCATAAATACACGTACACCTTTCTTTTCTTGGTCAGTAATTATTAATTATGTTAATCTCAAAGGCTACCCACACAACACGTTTATTTTTATTCTGAGCCAACTTTCTAATGTAAATTAATGTTAATTATTAAATCACGGCCTGCTTAGTCCCTAATGCCCACTTTTGATTAAACCCTAATGAGGCACGTTCAGATTACCTTAGGTTTTGTAAAACCTACAAACTCAGTGACAAAGTCAGGTACTAAAAGTTATTAATTTTGCATAGAGGTACCTTTTATGACGTAGGCGAGTACTAAGAGAGGTTTTTCCAAAATTCTCCCTCGAGAGGATTTTTTATTTTTATTTTTTATTTAACGATTTATGTAAACACACAAAATAAAAGATTAGAAGAAGGAAAGAGAAAAATAGGTACAGAGGTTTTTTTTATTGGGTGGGAAAATCACCTTATGACAAATCACGCTCTTGGGCGGAGCGGGAGATAGGGTCAGACTTTTACTGAATAAAAACCCACTCCTGTTCCTTCTTTGCCTTCGTCCCAGAGCCCCAGGTTTCGCTTTCACACTACCCGTGGCCCCAGTAGTCGACCCTGCTGGGCCCCTACGATCCTACTGGATAAGTACAGAGGTGATTCTTATTTCTAAAGAAATCTCTTCCAGTACATCTGCGAAAGAGAAAGTTGGAAAAAAATAGATATGTAGACATCGTGTGTAATAATAATAGGAAAAAAAAGTACATACAAAATAGTTATCAATAAAATAATATGACAAACAAAAAAAGTTATACTATTAAAATTATAAACATACACTTAATAAAATAAATATCACAAATATACATACTAAATAATATAATGAAACAACAGCATAGCATAGTTAGTATGGAGAAAACAGCCGGCGGCTGAATCTAGTTTTAATTATGTATTGAAAATAGAAAAATAAAACGTGTTGAAGCGACCACAAGCAATACAGGAATATAATAGTGATCCCACACCAACATTTATAAATTTCTCAAAAGAAGTCAGTAATGAGAAATATAATTTAAAAAAAACAAGCTTTGAACATCAAACGTTCTTAGAACATGACTTGAATGAGGAGGTAATTTGAGTTCCTAATTAGCTTCATTAATGCCAAAATAATGTAAGAAATTATGAAATAACAGATTATTAAAAGCTTCCTAGATCATCTTTGATCCAGATTTTTTTTATGTTTTTTATGATCTCTGTACATTTTTTTTAAATATAGCATATATAGAAAATGGTAAATGATCTAATGACTTCTCTCGCTCTAGTGCAGGACGGGAGGGAGTGTAAGGCTTTTACTGATTAAAACCACTCCCGATTTCCGGCCACCGTAGGCGCGGGCTTGCGGACGGCGAGCAATGGGTGGCTCGCCGTCCAACCGTCCGGTAACCGTCCGGACCGAGCCCTAGTCGACGACGGCGCGTATTGTTCCACGCGCGCCTAAACCGTAGGGGCCCAGCAGGGTCGAAGCCTACTGGGGCCAAGGGTAGTGTGAAAGTGAAACCCGGGGCCCTAGGACGAAAGTAAAAAAGGAACAGGAGTGGGTTTAAAAAAAAGTTACTCCCACCCAAAAAAAAATGTTCCTTCTTCGCCCTTTGAGTTCCAGGACTGCGGGCTTCTCTTTCAGAAGCCAACCCATGGCCTCAGTAGGCTTTGGCCCTGTTAGGCCCCTAAGGTTTTACTGACATTTCTTTGAGGCGCGTGTGGAACACATCGCGCCGTCAACAGCTCGGGCTCGGTCCGAACCGTTACGGAGCGACCGGACGACAAGCTACCCATTGCTCATCATCCGCAAGCCCACAGTGAGTATGTGTGTGTGTATGTTTGTTACCCCTTTACGCTGTTCAAATTTTGTACACGAGTATATAATGTCCTGGAATGTTTTATACTTTTCATCCCGGGAGTATATTTCCTTCGAACATTTTTCTAATTTCACAAGGACCATATTTCAGTGTTAAATTCAGTGATATGAAAGTAAAGGAAGTTAGTGATAGTATGACGGTTGACAGGATAGAACGGAAGAAAAAAACGTGTTGCGCCGACCCCAAATAAGATGGGACAAGGGCAGGAAGATGATGATGATCTTCCTATATTATTCATACTATCACTAACTTCCTTTTCTTTCATATCACTGTTCACACAATCCATCCATCTTTTCTTTGGCCTTCCTCTCCCTCTCCACCCATCCACATGTATACTCATAACTCTTTTAGTAACATGTGTTTCATCTCTCCTGTTTACATCTTCCTCTTTACAAGGGCAGGAAGATGATGATATTTATAAAATTCAAAATGCAGTATTTGAAACCACCGCTGCACGTAACATCAGTATGCATCTCCACCGACTTATGATTAGGTAGTTTGAACCAAAGTTGTATGATTCAGCTTGCTTTGCGCTACGTAATCACTATTTACGCAAACGAATTCTGATCGAAATTTTGTGAAATTTATATGAAACTAGCTATTGCCCGCGGCTTCGCCTGCGTACATAAAATATAGCCTAAATATAGACTAAGTCTGACACGCCCTTCCACGCCGCCGTAGAGCGTGAGAAGTCATTGGATGAACTTCACCCCTTAAAGAGATTAAACGAGAGTTCAAAATGTGTATGGAGAAACCAACCTTCACGAGGGCGAAGTCGCTGGCAGAAGCTATTATTGATATAAGTTACTCTTGCCAAATTTAAATCAAGAAAAAAAATAATAATTAAAAACTTCATAATACGGAAGATGTTCTTAATTCGAATGATTTTTTTTTATTAAAAACTAGTTTTGGCCCTGCGGCTTTACCTGCGTACATAAAATATAGCCTATGTTAGTCAAGAATAAAGCAGCTTTCTATCGGTGTAAAATTTTTAGCAATCGGACCAGTACTTCCAGAGATTACCTACTACAAACAAAAAAAACAAACTTTACTCTTTATAATAATAGTGTAGATAGACTAGCAGCTGCCGGTGGCTTTGCCCGCGTGTTAGTATCTACTAACATTTAATTATCTAATTATAAGATAAGATAATATTAGTCTTTATGTGCCTTAAACATGGTATAATGGGTTTCAAGTCTGTCTTGCATAAGGCATTATCCCAAGATTAGAAAGGGTTTTGTCTTTTTCACTTAACTAAAGTAAGCGAAAAGCACAAAATTATCATAACTTAAAACTTAAAATTTGTAATTGTTTAAGGATTTAATAATTTGTATCCATTTGAATACTTGTTTGGCGAAATCTTCTTCTGTTTAATGCATGTCGTGGCAGTCTATAATTAAGGCTACACTACAAAATGTAACAATGACCTTGAATCCTTACATGTATAATGGTATATGCTTTGTTGGTTGTCCTTAAATAAATAAATAATTATTATCCCAAGTGAATATATCTACTCACGGAATCTTCTTCTACTTGATTCAATGGTTTCCTTTCCCTCAAATTATTTGGGCCCAGAAGTTTGCCACGTATACGGCATCGTCAATTGCCTTTTTTAGATCCTCCAAAATGCAGGTATAGGAACACTTTGGGCACTCTAATAAGTGGGCCATTATCTGGTTAGGGCACAGCCCTTGCACTGGATGTCAAAAGGGTATTCAAGAATAAGGGTATTTAGTATCAAACAACTCTTCCTCCCTCTCAGTGTGGAGCGAGAGCGAGTGTCAAAATTTACTGACAAAACGTTTTTGGGAACACATTCATTATGCTTACAGCTAAGGAGTGGAATTCCCTGCTTCAATCTGTGTTTCCTGATAGCTACATACTGAGGAACTTTAAGTCAAGAGTGAATAGGTTTTTACAAGCTTCCCGATGTTTATCTGTAATCAAATCTTGCAAATTAAATTTGATCAACTTCCTGGTTACCGATTAAACTGAAATTTTGCATGCATGTTTAAATCAGATGACAATGGAAAATTGTTATAACATGGAGCTGATCTGATGATGGAACTGAAAGGTGACCATAGAAAATCAGATAACTCTATCGTGTTTGAGCTTTTTGGATTGGTCTTGATAAGTATTAATTTATCATCATCATCATCTTTCTGCCCTTGTCCCGTGTTATTTGGGGTCGGCGCAACACGTTTTTTTTCTTTCCACTCTGCCCGGTCACTCGTCATGCTATCACTAACTTACTTTTCTTTCATATCACTCTTCACACAATCCATCCATCTTTTTTTTGGTCTCCCTCTCCCTCTCCATCCATCCACATGTAAACTCATAACTCTTTTAGTAACATGCGTCTCATCCCTCCTCTTCACATGACCATACCAAGACAAACGATTCCCTTTCAACTTTTCAGTCACTGGCGCCACTTTAAAACTTCCCCTAATATATTCATTTCTCACTTTATCCATTCTCGTCACACCACACATCCATCTTAACATTCTCATCTCCGCTACATACAATCTTTTTTCATCCAACTTTTTCACATTCTGATCCATACAGTATGACAGGCCTTATCACGGACTTGTAGATTTTACCCTTCAACTTGAGGGGCATCCGTAGGTCACAAGTTGTTCCTGTAACCTGTCGCCATGTTTTGTGATAAGTATTATTAATTATTAGTAGAAAAAAATATTTTCATTGAAAACGTGTGTCTAGTTAATCGCACTCCAACGTCGACCACATTGTCGTTTTCCATCAGGTTAGATAGTGGTCAAGCACTAGCCTATCATCAATAAAAAAACCACCCATGCTCTTTCAGTTGCCTTTTGTGTTCCAAGACCACGATAACTCTCTCTAACTAACCCGTTCTTTTAGTACTGCCCTGGTATTTCTTCAACTAAAATTACAAAAGATATTGAAATTCCAGTGCGTCGTATTGCTTTTATTATAGATCAGCTGCACAGTTATATTTCAAGAGATGCACTAGCATACCATTAAGGTTCTTGCTCCCATTTTTTTCCATAAAACAGTGACTCTCTGAAGCTTATACC
Organism: Mythimna vitellina; assembly: GCA_949316375.1. Taxonomy (NCBI): domain Eukaryota; kingdom Metazoa; phylum Arthropoda; class Insecta; order Lepidoptera; family Noctuidae; genus Mythimna; species Mythimna vitellina. The sequence goes on along the minus strand of OX438702.1, from coordinate 19,503,196 downwards.
TCGGTAACGGCTGGGTTAATTGGCGAAAAAAAAAGAAGAAAAGGAGAAAAAGAAAGCATAAAATATGGTTGGTGGAAGAAATTAAATTACGTAGAACCAGCATAGTGTTAGAGAGAAAGGAAATGGTTTTTAACTAAATTTTTAAAAGAAACTAGTGACTGGGCTTGCCTAATTGGTAAAGGCAACGCGTTCCACAAACGCACCGCCTGGAAGATGTGGGTAGGAAAGTGTGGTTTGGTAACCAATGTGCAAAGCGCATCGACTACTCGCGCTTGGTCCGGACGGTTACCGGACGGCTAGACGGCAAGCTACCCGTAACTCATCGTCCCCAAATCCTTGACAGGATGAAGACTGATGAAAGTTGAAAGATGAACCAGTTGTTTTACAAGAGGAAAATTCAATTTCAAATTTATCGAAGAAAAACCCGTGATTTACCTGTCCCCAATCTCTCTTTAATGTCACTTACGGAAGTCACTTTCCTTAGAATTTCAAATGATTTCCAACACTACAAGAAATAACCCTCTCGCTACGAAGAAATTGCGCAAAACATAATAAGAAGAAACAGAAAATCTTTCGCTGTGAACAATTTTCTACCTTTCTCAGTAAATATAAAGGTCTATTGAGCTCCAGTGTTCCGGAATGTGAATCTGATCCCATAATAGATCTATTGTTTTTTAAGTGTCTGTTCAATTAGGAGAATCATTTCCTAAAGGACTTTGCCGTTAATTGGTGGTATAATAAAATTGATAGCTAAACCCATTGTGTTTGTCTAAGCATTGAGTTGAGAGGAATGCCGGTGAGTAAAAGTGAAATGATTATTGATTTTAAGTGAAATGTGCGTTGAATTTATTTCTATGAATGCTCAAGGCTAAAGGATATAATCCTTTAAGTTTAACTAGTGGATACCCGTCGTGTGCTCATATGCTAAAAAAAAACTGGGCAAGTGCGAGTCGGACTCGCGCACTCCGTACAAATTGTAGTAAGGTAAATTACGGTTTACGATTTATGACGTATTAAAATAAAACTACTTACTAGATCTCGTTCAAACCAATATTCGGTAAAAGTTTGCAAGGTAATGTACATCATATATTTTCTTTGGTTTTATCATTCTCTTATTTTAGAAGTTACAGGGGGAGGACACATTTTAACACTTTGAAAGTGTGTCTCGCGCAAACTATTCAGTTTAGAAAAAAATGATATCAGAAACCTCAATATCATTTTTGAAGACCTATCCATAGATACCCCACACGTATGAGTTTGGTGAAAAAAAAAATTGAGTTTCTGTTCTAAGTATGGGGAACCCCTAAAATTTTTTGTTTTTATTTTCTTCTTTTGTGTGAAAATCTTAATGCGGTTCACAGAATACATCTAGTTATCAAGTTATAACAGTATAGTTCTTGTAGTTTCGGAAAAAAGTGGCTGTGACCTGCGGTCGGACCGACAGACAGACAGACATGATGAATCTATAAGGGTTCCGTTTTTTGCCATTTGGCTACGGAACCCTAAAAAAATATTTTCTTTATTCTACCGTTTTTTTTTTGTGTTTTGTGTATATTTTGTTTTGTTGTCGGAATCTTTTTTTCCTGGTAGTTACAACCTGGGGGTCTTTAAGGCTTGTAGTCCTTTGAACATCTGGCCGTAGTTATATGCACACGTAGGTACTCTAACTGCCGCCTACGCCCAAATCGGGCCCCGCTAACCTTTCAAATGGGCGCACGATAATAATAATAATATTAACTCTTTATTTCAGGCTACTACGGCTCATAGACACTATACACAAATAACAATCTTAAAAATAATAAACTAGTAAATAAGAATAACATTATATTTATTTATTATTAAAACTACGTTAGGTCGGCGACGTATTGCGCTGAGTCGTGGTGTCATGTAGCCTTCCGCGGAAGCGGCGATACACGACACCCGACGGGTGTCAAAATTCTCCCTTCATGAAAGTCTCCAGATGTTGAGTCGGTACCCGTACAGCAGAAGATTTGAACTTGATCTTGTGATGCGACTCCAACCTTTCAACTCTCAGGATGAACTAGGTCTTCACCTTTATGTACTCCACGACATCCTCTACGCTATAAATAATGGTATTCTTATTAATATAAATAAAACTCAATGTACGTATTTGTGTAGTTTATTTTAGATCTGATCTGTTTTTTTAACTAATATTTTTATTGTGCATTTGTTTTGGTTATCCTCTTAAATAATATTTCTTAGAAATATATTTTACGTTTGCTGTAAGAAAACCCAATTGTGGGTTAAGCTTGCCTTTGTACATCAGCTGTCCAATTTTTTTTAATAATTTATTATTTTATGTACAATAAAGAATATATATAAGAAATGTATGCTGATATCGTCTCCGTATAACAAGCTCCACTCATTTGTCATAACACTCATAACGTTCCATTTCTACACTAATGTTGTTTTAAAAATAGTGACTTTAAATTCATTAGTTATTTCTTAGAGTTCGAAAGTACTCAGGAATATAAAGAAGATTATCAACAGGAACAACAGTAAAATAAAATAAAAAATCTTCAATTTCTTACACTTTGTTGAGTTGTATGTACTTAAAAGGAGTACTATTCGTTTAGTCTCAAAGTTTTTCATATTTACGAGTGCCGAACTTAGATTTTCTGTAATAATACGACTAATTGAAACATCACCTTGTTTAATAATGACTAGGCGACTCACGCGGTTTTACTCGTGTCTTTGATTATTGCTCCGCTCTTGTTGATCGCAGCGTTATATTATATATTATAATATCGTGATAGTCTTTCTAGATTAATGGGTTTTCCACATACTAAACCGTAGGCGCGGGCTTGCGGACGCCAAGCAATGGGTAGCTAGCCGTCGGATCGTCCGGTAACGCGCACCTCAAGGAGATGTCAGAAAACCTTAGGAGCCCAGCAGGGTCGAAGCCTACCCCAAGTAGGCTTTGCTTCTGAAAGGAAGACTCGGCCCTGGTATGAAAATCACGAAGGAACAGGAGTGGGTTTTTAGTCAGTAAAAGTCTAACACACCCTTGCGCTCCGCCCAAGTGTGGGGGATGTCATTGGATGATTTTGCCACCGAAAAAAGAAAAAGAAAACCACATACTAAAAGAATTAAGTCAATCAATTCGAGTCAGTAATTTCTGATATTAGGGCGTTCAAACAAACAGACGAACAAACTCTTCAGTTTTTTAATATTATAAGTATAGATTTCACCTGTCACCTTGATTTGAAACCTAACCTAACACAAAAACTAGTATTAGGTCAGTTGACAAAGCTATTCTTCTAATAAATTATGTAAGTCAACATTACTCCGTTTCATTTAACTCCAGAACCACTTCAATTACGTGATTTCAGTTCCCCTCAATGTCAACTTATTAAGTCCTTTTCCACTCGACTATCGTCAACATCGAGCATGGTTTAAAAGCTTGTTGCTTCATCTAACGCAATCCAATGCGATGTTTCATGAAAAGGCAATGCAAAAAAAGAGAGATAACGCCTGAAAACTCTGTTAGCGTTCGTTAATTCCGTTATTTACTCGAATATTTCACAAAACTTGTTCCAGGAAAAACGTGTTTTTTTTAAACCCTTAAAAGTTTTTCGGAAAAATTGTCGTCATTCCGAATCTCGATTAAATGTGCAAGGCTTCTGTTGATGTAAGTTTTTATATTTTTAATATATGACTACATTAGCATAGCATAGCATAGTCGGCCTTATAATGTTCCCACTGCTGGGACTCAGGCCTCCTCTCTAGGAGAGGGAATGGGCCGTAATCCACCATGCGGGGCCAGTGCGGGTTGGTGGATGTCACATGTCTTTGAATTTTCGGTTCTAGGACATGCCGGTTTCCTCACGATGTTTTCCTTCACCGTTTTGAGAGCAGTGGTGATGAAATAAATTACACAAAGTAATGCGCCTGGCTGGGTTTGAATCCGCGACCTACAATTCGTAAGTCGGGGGCGTTACCACTCGGTCACCACTGTCTCTACTGACTACATTATGGAGGGCGAAAGTTCACGTAAAATAGCATATTTTCAGAGGTTTTTACTAGATTATTTTTACACTAATTTATGTTTTGATTTCTATAGAAGCCTAGATAATATCCACAAGATAGCTGTGTATCCAAAATATCTAGAGAAAGATGGGTAATAACAGCATAATCCCGTAAGAGCGGTTGTATGAAAATGTACCTCGAAAAAGACGCTCTTAAGGACATTTTTCCTTTGAATTGGAACTAGCTTCTGTGTCCTCACATTACCAATGATATGCTTCTACAGTTATGCTCAGACCTTAAGCAAGACTAACAGCATGTGGTCAAATTTAATCAGCCTAATAATGTTCCCACTGCTGGGACTCAGACCTCTTCTCTATGACAGGGAATAAACAATACACATTAGGCTGTAATGCACCACGCGCCGCAAAGGGCAAACGGACACAGTAGTGGTTTTAGTCAATAAAAATCTGAAATGCCCTCACGCTTCACACTAGAACTGGATAAGTCATTGTATGATTGCCCTCCTCAATAAAAAAAACAGCCGAAAGACTGCTGGATATAAACTTTCAAAAGTGTCGCCAAAAAACGATCTTGTGCACTTCACATCCATTGGATCATCGGACCCAACTACCTATAACAGGTTAAAAATAAAAAACCATAGGTTAGCTCAGTGGCAGAGATCATCATCATCACCATCTATCATCTTCCTGCCCTTAGCATAATAAGCGCGGGTTGGTGAATGTTATATGTCTTCGAATTTGACTGGCCTGTTGGTCTAGTGGTTAGTGGCCCTGACTGCTAAGCCGGAGGTCGTGGGTTCGATTCCCACCCAGGACAAATGTTTGTGTGATGAGCACGATCACTTGTTCTGTGTCTGGGTGTAATTCATCTATAATAAGTATGTTTATCAGTTGTCTAGTACTCATAACACAAGCTCTGCTTAGCTTGGGACTAGACGATGTTGTGTGATAGTTGTGGAATAAAAAAATTAAAAAAATTGTTTGGTTCTAGGACACGCCGGCTTCCTCACGATGTTTTCCTTCACCGTTTTGAAAGCAGTGGTGATGAAATAAATTACACAAATAAATGCGCCCGATTGGGTTTAAACGCGCAACCTACAACTCGTAAGTTGGGGCCGTTGCTACTCGGGCACCACTGCTCTCGTCCTGCCCTTATCCCGTTTTATTTGGAGCTACAATCAGTCATTCTGTCCTATCACCTGTCGTGATAGGACAAAATGATGAATGTGAAATGACAGTGGAGAACTCCCTTTTCTTTCATATCACTTCTCACATTATCAATCCATCTTTCTTTCAACCTCTTATAAAAAAAAATCCGCTACATTTTAGTCCAAAAACCTCGCTGAATAACAAAGGTTCAAAAGTCGATACCCTTAGAGACCCGTATCTTGTCACAACACTTTTCTTATAAAGCCTAAAGTACCCTTTTAAAGGATATTTGCTCTTGACATGAAACATTAAATAATAATGTAGGTATCGAGAGCTGAAAGAGATATTTCATTTATTATTTATGCGTTTCTTGAAGACGTCTCTGCGAAGGACCTGTTGTACTGACTTTTATTATAAGGGTAAATATAGATACACTTTGATCACAGAATTTCTTTCTTTTTACGTCATCATCATAACAAACGAAAATCCTTTTTCAAATGAGTTTAATCAAAAATCTAACTGGCCACTAACCAAAAAAGAATGGGCAAGTCCGACTAGTAAGTCGGACTCGCGCACTGAGGAGTTCGATTCCCGAATTAAGTTACGAAGATTTTTCCGAATCGCAAAAAAGTTTTTTTTATTGTTTAAGTTAGTTACTAAAAATTTACAGTGTTCAGATTTTTTCCTATACTTGTGCTATGTAACCTTGCGTCATGCAAAATTACAAGATTCTAGGTCAATGGGAAGTACCATATGAATTTCGATTATCTTGAGATTGTCGAAATATACGTTTTTTGCGACATAAACGGCCGTATCTTTTTTGTCCGTTAACTCAGAAGGGCCTTGACAGACAGACAGACAGACGGACGGATTACGGACAACAAAGTGATCCTATAAGGGTTCCGTTTTTTCCTTTTGAGGTACGGAACCCTAAAAATAATAAAATGTGGTTACTGCTGTGTGTCTAAAAAAGTTAGTTAAAGAGCGGACGCGTTACAGAAAGTTAAAACTATAGTTCAATTTAGTAGTGAATTTCGTTCATTTCAAATTTGAAAAAAAAAAGACACCAAGTGATACTTAACATTGACTTGAGAGTAAATAATGCTTATTTTTCTCTAATATGTATATAATTTGATTCAGTATATTGTTTATTTCATAGAAGGTGTAAAAAGTAGAGTATCCAACACGGGAATAAATCTGTCTTTGTCTTGGGTGGCTTAAATTCCTCACTTCACTCAGATTTCTATATTAACTCCCTCGCAGTGCTCGGGAGTCAATTATATAAATCCCTCACTGCATTCAAAATGGGAGGAAAACCTAACAACCATCGTTCTCATCTGTAACACCTTCATGCAACACCTTTTATATTTACCTGTATTATACAAATAAACGTACTGATTGATTGATTACATAACAACAACTGACAGCAGTCTCAAATGTCATTCTGAATTCAACATGCCGCCCGCGATTTTAAGACACTGCTTTATCCCCTAGTCACTTAATCTACTATTTTGACATTTACCATTACTAAAACAATGTCTCTTTGTCTAGGTTATGATTGTCAGTAACTAGATATTATTTCAGGGCATCAGCTATTTCTATAAAATGTCATGGTGAAATAAAATAACAGTGAGCCCGATACTGGGTAATTATAGATAATAATTCTATTCTATCACAGTAATACCTGTGTAATCTTATTTTTGACGTAAATTAGACGTTATTCGTTTACGAAAATAATTGATGTCATAATTCATTCAGAAGGTGACCGTACAAATAAAAATGGATTTATTTTATGTAACGACAGAACACCGACATTCTTTATGATATTCTTTTTTTTGAGGTGGGAATCCATCAAGTGACTTCTCTCTCTTGTTCCGCGCGCGCCTCAAGGAGATGTCAGCAACCATAGGGGCCCAGTAGGGTCGAATCCTACTGGGGCCAGGTTTGATTCTGAAATACTCGGCCCTGGTATGAAAGGCAACAAAGGAACAGGAGAGGGTTTTTAGTCATTAAAAGTCTGACACTATATCCAGCTTCGCCCAAAAGCGAGGAATTTCATTGGATGATTTTCCCATATAAAAAAAAACTTGATTGCCTTACTGCTTTTTTTTATGGCAACTAACGGAACACAGGCGCGTTTTAGTTAGCAAAAATCTGATACTCCTACCTACCTCCTAGGAGGAGGAGTAATATGACGATATGAACCTTTAGAAAACAGATCTATATACTGCTTACCATCAAGTGGGATAGCAGTCAAGCACTAGTTTATATCATTTAAAAAAAACCGGCTGCGAGTCGGACTTTAGTGTATGGGAGCCCCACTTTTATATTTATTTTGTTCTATTTTTAGTATTTGTCCTTATAGCAGCAAGTTTTGTCTGTGAAAATTTCAACTGTCAATTATGATTCATGAGATACAGCCTGGTGACAGACGGATAGATAGACCGACGGATGGACAGCGGAGTCTTAATAAAAGGGTCCTTTTACTCTTTAGGTACGAAACCCTAAACAAACGGCTTAGTTGTCAAGGACTTAGAAACATACACACACAAATACAAACTTTCGCCCAAATACTAGATTAATAATGTATTTTCTATTATATTTCAACCTTTTTAATAACGAAGCTAACAACAGAAGTTGAACCTTTGACACGAATTCCAAGCTAATTTGTCGCTCAGAGAAAAAAAAACATTATTTAAAGCCGCTGTCGTTGTGTACCGACGCTTACTCAATACATTATTACTTTCTCCTAAAGCCCGTTTTTGACAAATGAGGTGTTACTCGAATCGTGAGAGCCACGAGTTTCAAAGATAAATATTTTATATTATAAATCATAAATATAATGTGAGAAGATTGACACGTCAATTATACTCCTTCAATAGGTTTCGATGGAACGATTGATTTTGAATTATAATAAAGTCTTTATCGTTATAAATGTGGTATTTTGTCGTTATTGTGTTTTTTTTTTATTTATTATTTCTGTTTTCTTATGTAATATAATTTCTTGGTATTGTAAATGTGCTGCGTCTCACAGAACTTGGCATTTGTCTAACCTGCTGCTATTTAGTTTTGGGCCACCAAGATACAAGCTATGCCTAGTTTGGGGCTCACATAGCATAGCATAGTCGGCCTTATAATGTTCCCACTGCTGGGACTCAGGCCTCCTCTGTAGTAGAGGGAATGGGCCGTAATCCACCATGCGGGCTCAGTGCAGGTTGGTGAATGTCACATGTCTTCGAATTTTTGGTTCTAGGACATGCCAGTTTCCTCACGATGTTTTTTCAAGTTTTCCTTTACCCTTTTAAGAGCACTGGTGATAATATAAATTACACAAAGTAATGCGCCTGGCTGGGTTTGAACCCACGACCCACAGGTTGTAACTCGTTAGTTGGGGGGCCCACGGCTACTTCTAAGTGTTCTCGGTTCGTCTCCCTCTCAATGTTATATCTCTTATTTTCTTTTGTCAAAAATAAATTATTATTATTATTGGAAGCGGGGTGGGCATTGACTTATTGGGGAAAAAAGTGGGCAGATTGAGCTAGTATTATTACTACTACCACTATTACTCTATGGGTATTTTTTTGTGAGGTAGGAAATCATCTAATGACTTTTTTCGCTCTAGGGTTGCGTGAGAGAGCGTGTCAGACTTTTACCGACTAAAACCAACCTTGTATACATAATTGCGCTTTGCGTTCTAGGACCACAGGATTCCTTTTCAAAAAGCGGGCAGCGGCCTTCCTTGGTCCGGTTCGATCCTTACCGGACGGCCGGACGGCGAACTGCCCATTACTCGTCGTCCACAAGCCCGTGTCTACTGTGGCCGTGGATCGTGCTACGACTCCCGAAATTTCCCGGGGTAAACTTAGTCTGTCAGGGCTAGGTAAACGTTTGAAAGAGTTACTGTAGCCCTGAAATACAACGAGAAACTGAAGGACGCAGGTGGGTTTTAGTCACTAAAAGTCTGACACACCCTCACACTCCACCTTAGAATGGGAGAAGTCATTTGAGAAATTCCTATCTAAATAAAAAACAAAAAAGAAACGGCGGAAACCCAAATGAATTCGCCGGTAATACACGAATTTGAAGACAAACTATAAATTCACAGACTCAAGACAGTCAGACCCAGGCCCCGCCTAGTCAAGTTACAACCGTTTCGATTTTCTTGCGTCGAAAGCCTCGAGTAGGCCACGCCTCCGATTTCTTTGTTCTGACCACGTGACTGAGTATTGAGATGACGTCAGAACAAATAAATTGGAGGCGTGGCCTACTCGAGGCGTTTGACGCAAGAAAATCGAAACGAAACGGTCATAACTTGACTAGGGGGGCAGAACAACTATCAGCAGTCCATTCAAATATTTGTTCAGTACAGGAATCAATCTCGCGACACGTTGCGCAACACTCAACCACCGCGCCAACCCTTTTTTTTTCGGTGCGAAAATCATCCAATGTCATCCCCTGCTCTTGGGTGGAGCGTGAAATAGTGTCAGACTTTTACTGACTAAAAACCCACTCCTATTCCTTCGTTGCCTTTTATACCAGTGCCGAGACTTCCTTTCAGAATTACACCCTTGGCCCCAGTAGGCTTCGACCCTGCTGGGCCCCTACGGTTACTGACATCTCCTTGAAGCGCGTGTGGAACACCACGCACCCTCGACTACTTGGGCTCAGTCCGGGCGGTTACCAGACACCGCGCCAACCCTACCATGAAATAACAAAGAAATTACCCTGTGAAAAAAGAAATAATCTATTTTATGTGGATAGCGTGGCCCCTATGAATATGATTACCGACTTTTGAATATTAAACTAGAATAACTGTTATTTGCAGGGAAAATAGTTTTGTTTATACTAAGGAAAACGGATTCAATGTTAATTTATTGTCGTTTTTTTGTTCACACGCAACGCTATTGTAGCGGAGGCCTTTGTCCTCTGATTCGTATAAACTATGAAAACTTAGACGATTATTGTTTAGAGCAATAATAATGTATCATAATGGTTTTAGGTTAGTCGGTAATATTAGTTTGAAGGGCGTATTACATGAGTTAATATAGATTTATTGATCATCAAAATTAACAGCGGTATAGTTTACAGTTTTACAGAATTGGTAGAGTGATAATACTTTGGGAAAATGCCTTTTGACTCGCATGGGTTGTGCGAAAGTGTACGCGGCCCTGCAACGAAGGCAAAGACGGAACAGGAGTGGGTTTTAGTCAGTAAAAGTCTGACACGTCTGCTTCGTAGGGGCCCAGCAGGGTCGAAGCCTACTGGGGCCACGGGTAGTGTGAAAGCGGAACCCGGGGCCCTGGGACGAATGCAACGAAGGAACAGGAGTGGGTTTTTAGTCAGTAAGAGTCTGACACTATCTCCCGCTCCGCCCAAGAGCGGGGATGTCATTAAGATGATTTTCCCACCCAATAAAAAAAAAAAAAACACGTCTGCTTGCTCCACCCGAAAGCGAGAGAAGTCGTTAGATGATTTCCAACCTAAAAAAAAAAATCTCTTTTGTTGGGTGGATTGCAATCAATGACGAGTAAACTAAATAAATATCAAAATACGGCAGGATGTATCTCGTGTGTTACTTAGGTATTTTTTTTGTGTAGCCTCGTGTTTGACCTCAATCTCACCTCATGGTTAGCGATGATATGGCCGTCGATGGATCACGCTAGCCTAAAAATAATTTATTTATTTAAAGTTCATGTACAGCAGTGGTAGATAGGCAGACTTAATGCAACAAGGCATTCTCTACCAGTCAACCTTTGCGTTAAAAAGACAACACTGTGGTAGGCTTGCACAATAAACAATTAACAGATAATACAAACAGAAAAAATAAAATAAAAAATAAGTTATTTATAATAATAAAATACATGGATATACTAAAATTATATGGTAATAAATACTATGAAAAATATCAAATCATTAAGAGAACTTAATAATAATTCTGACAAAGACCAAACTAAAGTTGCTAAACTTACGCTTAAAGGAAAACTTACTTTAAGCTTTTTTGATGTCAAGGAGAAGCACATAATAATGATAATAATATCTCAATAATATATAATAATAATATAATTTATCTGAATAATCTATTCAGTCTTGACTTAAAGACCCCTAGGTTGTAGCTATCAGAAAACACATTCAGCTGGGAATTTCTCGTTAGATACTCACTTAAAACTTCTGTTTACTGTTTACTTGTTTGATTATGTCTGAAATTGAGATCTTTATGTACCATACACTCAGAAATAAACAAATAATATTAATTTATTATATAATATATGTATGTACATTTTAATTATATGTATACTTTTTTTATCTTGTTTTTCGTGTAAAATTTTCTTTTTATGCACCTACCATATTGTCTCTTCACCACCCTAGGTTGACTGGTAGAGAATGCCTAAGGCATTAAGTCCGCCTTTGTACTTTATGTTGCATGAAGTTTAAATAAGTTAATATAAGTTAGTTTAGTTCTCTTAATAATTTAATATTTTTCATAGTATTTATTAGTTTATAATTTTAGCATATACTACTCTGTCAAGAAAGTACCGGGAAAAGATCAATAATACACCAAATGTCTGTTATTCATTCAAATTTATTTTATCACCTTCAAAGTATGCTCCTTTAGAAATGATACACTTGCGCCAACGAATAATCCATTCATCAAAACATTTTTTAAACGCTGCTTCCGGAATTGAGTTCAGTTCTCGCCGCGAATTCTCCTTTATGTCTTCTATCGATTGAAAACGGGTGCCACGAAGTGGTAATTTGAGTTAAAGAAAAAGAAAAAAATCAGCAGGAGCCATATCTGGTGAATATGGTGGTTGCTGGATGGTATTTGTTGAGTGTTTGGTCAAAAATTCGTTCACAATGATAGCCTTGTGCGAAGCCGCATTGTCGTGGTGCAAAATCCAAGAATTTTCTTTCCACAAATCTGGCCTTTTTCGTCGAATTCGCTCTCTTAAACGCCGCATAACGCTCAAATAATATTCTTTATTTACCGTTAGACCTTCCGGTAAGAATTCAGAGTGCACAACACCGCGATAGTCAAAGAAAACAGTCAACATGACTTTGACTTTTGATCGACTTTGGCGTGGTTTTTTCGGTTTCGGTTCAGTTGCAAGGCGCCACTCCGAAGCTTGTTGACTAGTTTGCATGTCAAACTCGTAAACCCACGTCTCGTCACCAGTAACAATGCGTTTCGTGAATGTTGGGTCCGAACTGACTCGTTCTAGCATGTCCTCAGCGACTTTCATGCGATTGAGTTTTTGGAGAAAATTCAGATCTTTTGGGACTAGCCGAGCAGCAACATGTTTCATACCCAAATGATTAGTTAAAATGGTACGGATCGACTCGTAAGATACAGAAAGTTCGGCGGCTATCTCACTCAGAGTTGAATGGGGATTTTCAGTCACTATTTTCTTCACTTTTGCGATGTTAACTTCAGTTGCAGACGTTGACGGCCTACCAGAGCGAGGCAAATCTTTCATCACATCTCGACCGCTTTTGAACGCTTTGAACCACTCATAAGCACGAGTTTTTGATAAAGTCGATTCACCGTAAGCCTTCTGTAATATTTTCAGTGACTCCGAACACGAAATTCCATTGGCGATGCAAAATTTAAGACAAACTCTTTGTTCGATATTTTTGTCCATTATGAAATTCACAATACACACTATATATGATATTACTAAAACCAGCACTGTATTTAATATAAATAACAGATGCAACTCAAACTCCGCGCCAAAATGGAAAACAGTTGTGCCAATCTAACAACTACAAAAAAACAAAAATTTGAATTTGGAACCATAAACAAATCATCCATTCCCGATACTTTTTTGACTGAATGTATATGTATTTTATTATTATAAATAATTTATTTTTATTTTATTTTTTTCTTTTTGAATTATCTGTTATTTGTTTATTGTGCAAGCCTACCACAGTGTTGTCTTTTTAACCCAAAGGTTGACTGGTAGAGAATGCCTTGTTGCATTAAGTCCGCCTATGTATCACTACTGTACATGAAGTTTAAATAAATATAAAATAAACGATTCTATTCTATTCTATAAATAAATAAATACAGTTCATTTTTTAACCCATGGTCGTTTGTGGCGGTGATCTCTCGCGCCGGGCCTTGGTTCAGGCCATGCTCCGGAGCGAGGAGGAGTGGCAGGCGGTCGCCTCCTTCTGCGAAGCAGTAATGCTAGCTAAGGAGGCGGCCGATCGCGTGAGGCAACGGTCCTTACGCTCCAACCGCCGCCGGGATTCCAATCCTGATTTCCGGCCACCGTAGGCGCGGGCTTGCAGACGCCGAGCAATGGGTGGCTCGCCGTCTGACCGTCCGGTAACCGTCCGGACCGAGCCCAAGTCGTCGACGGCGCGTTTTGTTCCACGCGCGCCTCAAGGAGATGTCAGCAAATCGTAGGGGCCCAGCAGGGTCGAAGCCTACTGGGGCCACGGGTAGTGTGAAAGCGGAACCCGGGGCCCTGGGACGAAGGCAACGAAGGAACAGGAGTGGGTTTTTAGTCAGTAAGAGTCTGACACTATCTCCCGCCCAAGAGCGGGGATGTCATTAGGATGATTTTCCCACCCAATAAAAAAAAAAAAAACCCATGGTCGTTTAAATTCCAAATATCGTCGTACATAATATTAGCAGTTTGCACGCTCGCAAACACTACATCAACGCCGTTCCGCTAGTACCCGCTTTTATGACTTCCGCTTATAATAAATTACTTATGTGGGGATATTGTTTTTATACACACACACACACACACACTTACAAAGAGGGACAGGAACACAATGGTGTACAGAGACCGAGTTTCTAACACACTGTCAAAAATTTGATAGCATAGCATCATAGTCGGCCTTATAATGTTCCCACTGTTGGGACTCGATCGAGGCCTCCTCTCTAGGAGAGGGAATGGGCAATAACCCACTATGCGGGCCCAGTGCGGATTGGTGGAAGTCACATGTCTTTGAATTTTTGGTTCTAGGACATGCCAGTTTCCCCACGATGTTTTCCTTCACCGTTTTGAGAGTAGTGGTGATGAAATAAATTACACAAAGTAATGCGCCTGACTGCGTTTGAACTCGCAACCTACAACTTGTAAGTCGGGGCCGTTATCACTCGGCCACCACTGCTCAAAAATTTGATATTCAGGACAATATAGCTTCTCCCAGTGGCTTTGCCGGCGTAAAAGTTGAAAATCAGCAACGTACTCCCGGGATGAAAAGTACTATATGTATTATACCAAGAAATGTTCTAATTGAGTGCTAAATTACATTCAAATCCGTTCAGCCTTTTGAACGTGAAGGAGTAACAAACATACGCGCATACATATTCGGCACGCCATAATTTATTTATTTATTTGAACTTCATGCAACATAAAGGTACAAAGGCGGACGTAATGCTTTGGGCATTCTCCACCAGTCAACCAAGGGTGGTGAAGAGAAAACATGGCAGGTGCAGAAAAAAAAGAAAAATTATTAAGAAAACAAGGTAAGTCCTTTCGCATGACGCAAGTGCTCACCGAACATGGTAAGTTCGGGAGGTACCTGCACCTCATTCGTGTGGAAGAAACGCCCGGGTGTCACCATTACGCGGACCGCGTCCGGAGGACACGGTGGAGCATACGGTGGAGGTGTACCCCGTTTGAGTGGAGCACCAAACACGGGTCCAAGCGCACACATACAAACACATTAATTTTTGCGCACCTTTATATTAAAAAAAAACGTTAATGTAAAATATTAGTTAGAATAGTAATTCCTTGTGGCAGTTACACCCATGTTTCATTCCATAAAACACGTGCCTTTAATAAGGATAAAAAAATTGACATTCCATCAGTGAAATAAAATCCTTTTTGGAAACCGAAATTCCAGCCAAAATCGTTTTTGTTTCCGAAACCAAACCGGTTCGGTCTCTAATAATTATCATTAAAATAGACTTTTATTCTGTCTAGGCCACACAACCAAAAACCGCCATAATTATGCTCTATATGACTCTTTTACAAAGTATGTCTAAATGATATCCCTAAAATACCTTTCCCTCCCTTTTCCATTAAGATAACACAACAAAAATTTACCTTTTGCGTTAGGTGAAACTCATTAACGCTTAGGAAAGTAGGTACAACTATGCTATGAGGGAAGTTCTCGCCTTTAATAGCCCCAGGTCACGACAAACGAGCTATTATTGCCCTTGTTTATATTATTATGGAAATCATGTTATAGTATTTTCTGTAATTGTAACGAAATTCAATTGGCGTAGTGGATCTTATTATTTTATGGCTTGTTTCAATTTGAAGGCAATCACGATTATTATAGAGGGAGTTTGTTTGCGTTTGTGGTGCCTATTGTTCGTTCGTTCGTTGGTAGTTGCGTTAATTTATGTTCACGTTAGTTTTGAACCTGGTTTACCTTTACGTATCAATGGACGCAGCGTTGTAAGGCCTCCCACAAGGTGGACCGATGACCTGGTGAGGGTCGCGGGAATCCGATGGATGCGAGACGCACAGGACCGGTCATTGTGGCGAGATTTGGGGGAGGCCTATGTCCAACAGTGGACGTCTTTCGGCTGAAATGATGATGATGATGATCAATGGCCTCCAAAAGGTAGACCGATGACCTGGTGAGCAGTGGCGTAGCTAGCACCGAAAGGGACCCCGAATCAATTATTTTTTAATACTTTTCAGGGTTCCGTACCTCTAGAGGAAAAAACTGAACCCTTACAGGATTATTTTGTTGTCCGTCCGTCTGTTTGTCGTTCTTTCTGTCAAGACCCTTTATCTAGGGAATGCGTGGAGGTATCGAGTTGAAATTAAAACCATATACTAATGTCTGCGGTTTCTTGAAGCTGTGAAAAAAATAAAACATCTGAGTTAGCGGAAAAAAAAGATACGGCCGTTTATGTCACAAAAAACGTGTATTTCGACACTTTCAAGGAAATCAAAATTCATAGGGTACTTTCCGTTGACCGAATCCTGAAATTTGGCATGAAGCAAGTTCTCATAACACAAATATAGGAAACAATCTGAAAACTGTACATTTGTAGTTAGGTCTCAAAAAAAAGAGTTTTATTGCGATTCGGAAAAATCTTCTGAACTCAATTGGGAATCGAACTGTTTTCATAGGTAAGTTTGTACGGAACCCTCAGTGTTCGAGTCCAACTCGCACTTAACAAGTTTGTTCAAGATTGGATAACTGAAAAAGTTGTCAAGTTCCGATTCAAAATGAGCATAAAATTGGAACATTACCAAATAAAGTCATTAGTTACTAATTAACTACAAGCCTCTTATCAAGAAAAGAATTTACATATATAAGAGAACATACACATCGGTTGAATAGTTTCAAAGTATATAATGGGCATTGACAAACAATTTTTGTACTTAGTATATAAAAGATAAATTAAATTTTGTGAGTTGTTTTATTTATTTACAATAACCTTCCACAAGATTTTCAGGTAAAAAAAAAATATCTGCCTCTCCTTACAAAATTACAAACTTGATTGGACAGTTTGTATGAAGAGTCCAATTTTTATTGCCTGAAATATATCTTCTGGAAGGTTGTTCAGTTTCGTCTACTGAACAAGAGAATTTAATTAGCTAAGTACACTTCACATGTCACTATAGAAAACGGAAGACCATTTCTCACAAGTCTAACTCTCCAAAACACAATCGCGTGCCGACACACTGCTCAAAAGGTCCCTTTAATATTGATTGCTCGCCTCAAGGTGCCTGCATATATAAAATTCGTTCATTCCACTTAATGGAATACGTTTGTAGGGTTACCAACGAACTGCTATGTGTTTAAGATCGTTTTTATTACGTTGTGATGATCTTGAGTGACATAGAATGTAATGATGACATAAACCGTGTATAACCAGATGTGTAACATAAACGAGGCGTAAGGTGTGTGTAAGGATCGTGTAGGTCGTGGCCTTCTGTAGTCTCTGCCGACACCATTGGGAAAAAAAACGTGTTTTGTATATAATTATGTGTAATTAAGTTAAGCTCGCACCTTCCATCACACTCGGGAATGGGTAACCCGCCGTCCGGAAGTCCGGTAATTAATTTATAAAAAATAAATAAAAAATATTTATGTTTATGGGTAGCCCGTCGTCCGGAAGTCCGGTAATTTTTACATTAAAAAACAAAATTAAAAAAAATGTTTTTATTTATTAGGCTCACCAACAATTGATAATATATAATTATTACAAAACTTCACTTAAATCTATAGTCTAGTGTCAAAATTTATTACAGGTAAGCACCGCGATATGCTAAAAAGTACAAAATGATTTATTTTATTTAACAATTTATGTACACACAATAATAAAAGAAAAAAAGAAGGAAACAGAAGAATAGTACAAAGGTAGTTTATGTGTCCAACTCGAAGGCAAAATTAGACATTTTAAATGTGATACAATTAATATCTTTACTTAATTTATTATTTAACTTATCTATATAGATAGCGTAAAGATGGACAAAAAAAAACAAGTTAGGTGAGGACCGAATCCCGAGTCATCAACTGCGCGTAGTGTTCCATGCGCGCCTCAACAAGATATCAGCAATACCGTAAGGCTGCAGTACCGACGCCGCGGTAAATCTTCCGAACAATCCGTAGTCCCTCTGCTGGAATGCACGTGTCCTCTCTGTGAGTGTGAGTGCCAGTGTTTCTTCAGTTTATCTTTATCCTGTATTATGGTAACACAAGCAACACAATTATGAACCACAACTTTTATTGACTAAATCCACACCTGTGTCCTTCAGCTGCCCTATCTTCATTTGTTTTGGGACCGCGGGTTACCTGTTCAGAAATTCCCCACGGTCCTATTGGGCATCCACTTGCTGGCCCCTACGTTTTTCCTGACATTACTTTTTCAAGCGGGCGTGGAGTAACCGGGTGACGAGCTATCCATTGCTCGTCATCTGTAAGCCAGCACCTTCGGTGACCAGTAGTTGGCGGCGGATGGGGTTTCCCCACACCCCAGTCGCTGCCGAAAATCCGTTCCCTCAGCCGTGCGGCCGCCTCCTTCACTAGCATTACTGCCCTCTAGCTCCGGACCATGATCTGAACCAGGGCCCGGCGCGAGAGGTCGCCACCGCTGATCGCCTCCACGAGTACACGGCGGTGCTTCGCCCAAGAGGTCACACCTCCACCGTATGCTTCACCGTGCTATCTAGGCGGTCTGCACGGTGGTGATACACGAGTCTTTCTTTCATATGAATCCGGGGCAGGAATCTCCTGAACTTACCATGTCTGATGAGGACCTCAGTCAGTCAGAGTTATGTGGAAGTTAAAAACGTTAAAAAGCCTCCCACCAATCTTCAAAGAGGGGACTTACTGCTACGATTTGGCGTGCCCAGTTAGAACAATAGCTACTTTTCGATCACTATTCAGATTTTTGCTTTGGGTCAAGTCAAAGTCAAAGATTTTTATTTCACATAGGCCTACATGGGCACTTATAAAACGTCAGAAGCTAGTGCACGGTTCCAAATTGGTCGTTTCCTATGGAGAAGAACCGGCAAGAAACTCCATGGTTACTCTTTTAAAAAAGAATTTGTTGATACAATACCTTCTGTTTACAATATATTGAATTTATTATGTAAGGACAGTGTAGACTGGTCAATAAAGTACAATAAAAATAATCATAATAAAAAGAAACCTAAGAACTCGCGGAGTCTACAGTGTTCTCACATTCACATTTCAAAAAAGAGGCTATACAAACAAAAGCAAGCAAAATAAATAATTACAATTATTAATAAACAATATGTCAACAATATAAATAATAATAAATAAATAAAAAATAAAAAATATTGCAAAAGCAATGTATATATTACAACAAATGTGGAGCAGTCAATAGATAAATTTACAAAATATTATGAGCTACCAGGGGGCCACATGTGCAGAAGCAGTCATTGCCAAACAAGCGTGTCTTCGACATAGTCTTTAACCTTATAATACGCTTTTTTAGTTAGGACACGCTTAATATGGGTTTTGAACTTTCCTTCGCTAAGTTCAGTCACCACTTTTGGCAGCTTATTATAAAAGCGTATGCTGTCTACTAAAAATGACTTGCTGGTCTTAACTAATCTCCATTTGGGTAACATAATTTCGTGTTTACTACGCGTATTTATGTTATGATAATCGCTTCTAATTTTGAAGAGTCCTAGGTTTTTACGAACATACATAATACTTTCTAAGATATAAAGAGAAGGCAAAGTCAGTATATCGATTTCTTCGAATTTATTTCTAAGGGACTCGCGAGGACCCATTTTATAAATAGCCCGGATTGCTCTCTTTTGCAATATGAAAATTGACTGTGCATCAGCTGCAGATCCCCACAGTAAAATGCCATAAGACATAATACTGTGGAAATAAGCATAATAAACTAACTTAGCTGTGGCTACATCGGTCAGTTGCCTTATTTTTCTTACTGCATATGCGGCCGAGCTCAGTCTACCTGAAAGAGCTCTAATATGAGCGCCCCACTGCAGTTTAAAATCGATGGTTAAACCTAAGAATGTTGTTTCCGTAATACCATCAAGTTTGTTGCCGTCAAGAGTTAGATTGACGCCAACTTGAGGGACATTCGGTAATGAGAACTTTATACATTTAGTTTTATTCGCATTTAATAAGAGATTATTAGCAGCGAACCATTTCGAAAGAACAGCCAGACTATCATTGACATGCAAGACATCCGCATCTTTCCTATCTACTTTAAAAATAAGGGAAGTGTCATCAGCAAATATAATTATATTTGATAAATTAGCCATCATGTAAGGAAGGTCATTAATATAAACCAGGAAAAGGAAAGTCCATATCCATGTCAGTGGTCATATTCCAAGTCAGTTTAAAGGACTTCCTCTCGGTCAAAATATCTTCGATTAACGTCAATAAATAAGAGGCTATAACTGTCAATTTGATGCCAATGTGAAATGGAAACGAGTCGAAAGATATTACTTGGAATATAAGGTTTATGTTAGTCTTTTCGTCATTAGTTCGAAATTTTTAAGATTGACGACATGATTTTTCAGAAGTAGTGAGACAGAAAGAGCAGGACATTCTTTCTGGTACAATAAAACTTTGTTAAGGCTAACACGTTAGGTTAATAGGTTACTCCAAAAAAGGTCTAAAATGTAATTAGCTTGTAGCGACATCTATGACACCAAATAGAAACTAAGAAGTTCGAACTCCTCCATCGAACAATTAGAGTTCTCAGCACGATTTGAACATATACAAAAGCTCGAAATCATCTGAGGGGCAGTTGCCGGATCAGACATAACACCCGTCTGGTCTGAGGATTCTTCGTTTTCAATAGAGGTATGTATGACTTTACACTATGTTCCGCATACCTCTAAAAGCTGTAAGCCTCAGATAAGCTTGGGGACAAAAGGTGTCCATGACGCGGCAACGTTGCCCGTAGGGAAAAAGTTGCTGGAATATCCTGCAACTTTTCCCTAACATTTCACAACGCAGTCATGTGACGCAGGACATTTCGTCCCCTAGTTTATCTGAGGCTTTATCATCACACTTGGCAGCAAGACTAGTGATCACGGTATCGTATTAGAGACATTTAAAACCCGTCCAAAACACCTATAATCGGATTTCACGCAGCCCACAAACATATGGCCATCAAAATGTTTACCAGTAACCACACGAAAAAAATTCCAAAATACTTCCTATTTCCTACAAACCCCTGTAATAAAATTATAATTCGCTCCAATAACTCTGTCCTTCCAAATTACAATATTTTGTCCATTACCCGAATTCGATTTGGCAACCCTACGTCTGCGCCATTTAAGCCTACCCTACCTGCTGCTAAATGGTCCATGGCTGAGAAAATACTGCATTGGGAAAGCCTGGCCTTTACTTACGGCTTGTTTTTTTAGACCTTGTTGACAGGTATTCCTTACCTTTAACGTTGAGTAGTTACAGTGAGTAATAGTCTAGGTTCTCGGACTCTGGACTTTAGACCTATTCACGAACATTTATAGACCCCGAAATAGCATTGATGTATTACTCTCAGTTGGGAATAAAAGGTCTTTTTTGGACAAAGAATGAGTGGGTTTAAGTGTACACGTGTGGTTCGTGTGAAGGTCAAATGTCAAGGAAAAGCTGTTTTCAGACTTCCTGAAAACACACGATTCGTCATCATAATGAATAATAAAAATCTACAACTTTCACACAACGCCATGTAGTCCCAAAAGCTTGTGGTATGAGTACTAAACAACTGATAAACAATACTTATATATTTCTAAATACATACATATTATAGATAAATTACACCCAGACATAGAACGTGATCGTGCTCATCACACAAACATTTGTCCTGGGTGGGAATCAAACCCACGACCTCCGGCATAGCAGTCAGGGTCACTAACCACTAGACCAACAGGCCAGTCAAGTTTCTTATTATTATTTTCTTTTTTTATGCACCTACCATATTTTCTCTTCACTACCCTAGGTTGACTGGTAGAGGCATTAAGTCCGCCTTTGTACCTTTATGTTGCATAAAATATTAATAAATAAATAAACTATCTGAAATAAGTATTCTTCTTACCTATTACGCCATGGAAGGTATTTCCTTTGCCATAAAGCGACAATGTCGAAAGTTGACATTTTAAAAGCATGTTACAACACTTACTTTTTTATTACTGGTATTATTGAATTGACGATAGAGCACGCTTGCCTAGGAGTAACCTGTTCACACTTAACTTGTAAAGCTCCAAGAATGAAGTTATGCAATTCCATTGCAATTGCATTGACTTGAAAGGCGATAAGTTAGGGACGAGATCTGCGATGATTCGATCATTTTCCTATGCTCTTCATATACAATTTGTAAAGTTGTGTAATTGGCTGTTAGAATTACAATGAGTGATAAGTAAACTCATAATAATGTTTTAGTTTAAGCAATACTAAAAACAAAAACATAACTTATGACAACGTCATTTCAAATAGGTGTGTGTAAAATATAAAGTAGACATAAAAATAAACTAATGGGAATGACTATGGAATGAAATGAAGCCAATGACGATATGTAAATACTGACAAACCTATATATTAGTGAAGTCAATAATACAGAAACCAGCTTGACAACGAGACGAAGCTTTGTGTGACGTGTACGCCTTGACCTAATCAATCATGACGTTCGCAGTGTGTCCGGATATTAAAGAAGTGATCAAGACCCCAAGAGCTCTATACTGGCTGGAGGCTTTAATTTTTATTAAGGGACCCAAACTAGCCTGTGGGGACCCACAGGCTAGTTTGGTTAAGCAGTCGACAACCCATAGGTTGACCTGCGAGAGGCCACACAAAAAGCCCATGAACTCTCTTAATCTTTGGACTTCGTGCGAACAACAGCGCCTAGGAACTATCTCTCGGCTCGTTGTGATTGGAGTACCTAAAGACTACATGAAAATAAATCATTTGCGTGGTCTGGAATAGTATGGTTGCAATAACCTATGCAATCATTTAGGAGCAGTGATGCCCCAGTGGTAACGGCGGGGCCGTTACCTTAGCTAAATGGACGGGGCCCACTAGGGCCAATCATCGAAAGAATAACCGTTGTCCTAGAACGCGAAGGCAATTTAATCTGTAAAAGTCTGGAGCGAGAGGAATTATTTCATAATTACTTACCATTCTACTGACTTACAAGTTGTAGGTCGCTGGATCATTTTCATCACCACTGCTCTCGAAACGGTGAAGGAAAACATGGTAAAGAAACGGGTATGTCGTAGAATCAAAATTTTGAAGACATGTGACATCCATCAATCCGCACTGAGACCATTCCCTCTCTTAGATAGGAGGCCTACGTCCCAGCAGTGGGGAAATTATAAGGCTGATAATGCTTATGCTTACTTACAGAAGAGATTTCCACTGTGACCAGCATTCTATACCGACATATTAATATAATAACACTACAGAGTATGTGGAGTACAGGCGCTAACGTACGACTTGTAAATGGTGTGATAATATGATCAGATAAGTTCGTCGCCCCCACAAACCTTACATAATTAAATGGCAAAACCCCGAGTTAACAAGGAAATTCGCTAATGAGCACGCATCGCTAACTAAGTCACTAACTAGTTACTTTACGTGCTTACGATTCAATCCACTTCGCACTTTTAACGGCTGCGTTGTGGATACACACGGCCGTGAGAGATGGGCAACTTGAAGGTGAGGAAATGAAGCTAACTCATGGAATAAGGCAGTCATTATCACACTAATATTATAAAGACGAAAGTTTGTTAGTGTGTCTGTTTGTTACTTCTTCACGCTCAAACGGCTGAACGGATTTTGATAAAATTTGGCACTTGGGTAGACCATGTCCTGGAATAGCACATAGGATACTTTTTATCTAGGGAATACTCCCGAAATATTAATGATAATAGGAAATTATTCCCTTAGGTTAATTTCATATTATCACGCAAGCAAAGCCGCCGGCAGCAGTTAGTCTCACTAATTTTGGAAAAAGTTTGAGAGTGTGTATATTTGTTACTTCTTCATGCTCAAACGGCTGAACGGATTTGGATGAATTTTGGCACAGAAGTTGACCATATCTTGAAATAGTACATCATCTCCATAGCTTTGTAACTATGTTCCTTTGTGATAGTTAATTTTCTACTATCAAACGGGCGAAGCCACTGGTAGAAACTAGTAATTCATAAAGGTGGCGGTACATAAGCCGTAAGGGCCCAGCAGGGTCGAAGCCTACTGGGAGAATGGGTGATGTGAAAGAGAACCACGGGGCCCTGGAACGAAGGCAAAGAAGGAACAGGAGTGGTTTTAATCAGTAAAAGTCTGACACGCCTTCTCGCTCCGCCCAAGGGCGTGAGATGTCATTATGTGATTTACCGTCTAAAAAAAAACGTGGAGGTACTAATTTCATACGCACAGCGGTAAGTTATCTAAAAATCTAAGTAATACTGAAAGAACCGCAGACTACCCCCTGTATTATTTTAATTTCTCACGATCTATACCAAGGTTGTCTGGTAGATTATCGCTGTCAGAGATAATACCGCTATTGTATTATATTGTGAATTAAGTATTATTTATAAGGTGTTTTATTTTTTTTATTTTTAGGGTTCCGTACTTCAAAAGGAAAAAAACGGAACCCATATTACTTTGTTGTCTGTCCGTCTATCTGTCTGTCAAGAGCCTTTATATCTGGAACGCGTGAAGGTATCGAGTTTAAATTAAAACCTTATAATCAGGTCTGCGGTTCCTTGAAGCTGTGAAAACGTCAAACTAATGAAAAAAAAGATACAGTCGTTTATGTCGCAAAAACGTGTATTTCGACCCTCTCAAAGAAACAAAATTCACAGGGTACTTCCCATTGACCTAGAATCCCGAAATTTGGCATGAAGCAAGGTCTCATAGTACAAGTATTAAAAAAAAATCTGAAAACTGTAAATTGTAGTTACGTCACAAAAAAAAATTGAGATTCGGAAAAATCTTCGTCACTCGTTTCGGGAATTGTACTGTTTTTATAGTTAAGTTTCTACGGAACTTTCAATGTGCGAGTCCGACTCGCACTTGTCCAGATTTTTTATTTGATATAAACTAGTGCTTGACTGCGATCCCACCTGATGGTAAGTAGTGATGCAATCGTTGATGGTGTGGTGCACTAGTTTATTAAGAGCCTATTCACTCTAGCCTTGAAGACACCTAAATTATAATCGGACGGGAAGACCTCAGCATGCAAGGTGTTCCAGTCACTCGATGTTCTTTTAAAGTGACACGGTGGAGCATACGGTAGAGGTGTGCCCCGCCTGTGCAGAGCACCGCCGTGTCCTCGTGGGGGCGATCGGCGGCAGTGATCTCTCCGCCGGGTATAGGTTGGTTTAGGCCATGGTCCGAAGTGTGGAGGAGTGGCAGGCGGACGCCGCCTTCTGCGAAGCAGTAATGCTAGCACAGAAGGCGGCCGATCGCGTGAGGTAACGGTCCTCACGCCCTAACCGCCGCCGGGATTCCGATCCCGATTTCCAGCCACCATAGGCGCGGGCTTGCGGACGGCGAGAAATGGGTGACTCGCCGTCCGACCGTCGTAGGGGCCCAGCAGGGTCGAAGCCTACTGGGGCCACAGGTAGTGCGAAAGCGAAGCTTGGGGCCACGAGATGAAGGCAAAGAAGGAACAGGAGTGGGTTTTTTGTCAGTAAAAGTCTGACACTATCTCTCGCTCCGCCCAAGAGTGGAATTTGTCATTAGATGATTTTCCCACCTAAAAAAAATGTTAATATAATTTACCAAGCACTGACATTCATTTTGCCACAATACATTTTATAACCCGACACACCATTAAATATATCATTTTTATTAGATCCTTTCATTCCCACCATTTTTTTTCCACCTAGGTTATAGGCTCGAGGGTCCTTGAGACAATGTGTCCCGACTAACTAAAATATTAAAGTGCCCTGCCGCATTGCGGGGCCAAGCCAAGGACAAGAATCGGACATTGTACATGTTGTGCAAATAACGAGGTCAGAGTGTTAATGTGTACGTAAGGAACCCTTAGATTGACGATGCAGCTTTATTGATAAAAAAAGGTAAACAAGATGTATTTTGCGATTTGCGACCTTTGTGCCGGTGATTATAGTTCAATTTAGATTGAATGGTTTTGTTTTCTATTTTCATATGTTTTGGATATTCTAAAATCCTTGTCAATATCGTTTCTTATTATATTCGATTTGTTTCTAAGTATTATAGGTTTTTTTACGAGCCACCCATTGCTCGCCGTCCGCAAGCTCGCTTCTACGGTAGCCGGAAATCGGGAGGTTTTTTTATGGTGGGAAATCATTCAATGACTTCTCGCGCTCTAGGGTGAAGCGAAAAAGCGTGTCAGACTTTTACTGACTAAAACCACACCTGTCCGTGTATCAGATTTCTTTTGCCTTCTAGAACCATGTTTTTTTTTCAGGAAATCCCTGTGGTCTTAGTAGGTATCGGCCCTGTTAGGCCCTTAAACTTTTGCTGACATCTTCAGACAGACTCAGGTTCGGTCCGTATCGGATGGCCGGACGGCGAACTACCCATTCCTCGTCGTATGAGTAATCGTTACAGCTTAGCTTACTACTCTAGCTAGTACTCCACAAGAAACAATAACTTATCCACAAAAGCCCCCCACAATATTACAAACACATAACTTTTCATCTCTACAGTCAGTTACAAGCCCATCTTGTGTATACAGACAATACAGGATTTTTCTCTCCATGCAAGTTCCGTATACCACGCAAAAGTCACTTGAGATAAGCCAAAATCGACATTGTTGCTTAGAATTTAAGATTGAAGTGACATGCATTATAAAAATTGTATGGAAATAAATAAAATTCTTTCGGCGGACGAAAACTTAAATGCGATTCAGAATTGGCTGTTCTCTTCGATTTTCGACCATCCATTGTTGTATACGCGATTGTGTCGTATGAAAGGTGTTTTGTTTGGCATTGAGGAGTTGTTCCTCTTTTATTCATGTATATGAAGGCTGAAATTTTCCCATGAGGCTGTCATCTACTGCGGGATTGTTTGAAAGAATCAACGTGGCAATGGAACACAAAGCACTAGCACTAGCTTCTGACGTTTTATAAGTGCCCATGTAGGCCTATGTGAAATAAAAAACCTTTGACTTTGACTTTGAAAGGATAACTGAAGGAACACAGATGGGGTTTATTCAGTAAAAGTTTGACACTGCCTCTCGCTCCTCCTAGAGCGGGAGCAGTTATTTGATGATTTCCTCCATGAAAAATGTACACTAGGAATTATTTCTGTATCGTGGATACGTTTACTTTATAAAACATACATACAGAAGATACCCTGACCTGGCACAAAAAAAAGAAAGAAAGAAACACACAGGACAATAAACAATAAAATAAAAAAACAACACCCCTCGAGCGTCGATTGTACATACGTCTGTACAACTTGAGTGACCTTGAAAAACGCTTAATTGTCGTTTTCTACACACGGGTATACGAAATTTATTTGGCAGAAAATGTTGGTCTCTATATCTTCGTTTTTCCTAGAAAAATCCAGAAAAAGTTTCTTTTTCGTTTGGTGATTTTACGTAAAAACGCGCAGTTACCTAATAATCGCATCGCGTGAGGGGAAGATTTAAAAAAAGACCTGTGCGAGGCCAAAAAGGCTCCTATCTTGGCATCTACTTGTAGTTCATACATATATTTGTTCGTTCCGTGCAGGAATCGCACATGCGACACGCAATGCATCAGCCAATTGCACCTGTTGTAAAACACAGGTATTCAAGCGCATCCGGCTTGACTGGAAGCCGACCCCAAGCTATTTGGTGTGCTAGTGGACGTAGTGCGGTGTTCCACAGGGATCGGTACTAGGACCGCACTTGTAGAAAATCAGGTACGACTACGTGCTGCGCGGCGACCTCTCTGACGGTGTCAGCGTGGTCTGTTACGCAAAAACACGCTGATCACTGAGCTATTTGGGAAAAGGCAGGTGGATTAAAGATAAAATTTAGAGCCAAAAACCCGCCATTTTCATTTTTCTATAATTTTGATGTAAGTACCTAGTGTCTATCACAGCTTAGACAAATCTAACTACACCTCTCAAGCTAAAATGCAACAAGAATTTTAGGCTCCAGTACGTGCCAAAGAAATATGCATACATACGTACGTATATGATGATGACTATGCCAGAAAAACATAGTCAACATTCTGGCATAGTTGGGTAAAAACTACCCATATCAAAGGACCTTTTCTACTTTTTTAACAGTTACATCAATAATTAAAATGAACTTTTCATTATTGTTCGGGAGTTGCTAAAGCCTATTTAGATCTACAGCATTCAGCAGCTCAATGTTGAAGAGACAGATCGCAGGGTAAAATGGAAATTAAAAAAAAATCTTGACTGTTTTGTTTTTAATAAAAACTAACTGTACGTTCAAAGCTCACTAAACCCACTAAAAGCCCATGAAGTTACCTGATTGAATGGCCGGTTGAATGAACGAACGAATAGTAAAAAATGAATGTAACCCAAACCTTCGTATTCGGTACTTTGGCGCCGGAATCGAATCTTTTACCCATGGGACGCAATCATTGATTTTACCGGAGTTTGAGCCAAAACGAACAAAATTGTAGTTTCGAAATAATCTACTGGTTTTGGTTGTATTTGTATTGTAATGAGAAACGGGATTAAAAGGAATAATCTGATACCAATTCTGCCAACGGGTATCGTGTTTTCCAGTTACTGGGTCTTAGAGCTCAGATGAACGCAGTCATTCCATCATACTAATATTACAAAGACGAAAGTTTGTGAGTGTGTGCGTATGTTTGTTACTTCTTCATGCTCAAATCATCATCATTATTTCAGCCGAAAGTCGTTCACTGTGGGACATAAGCCACAACGAACTGTGCGTTTCGCATCCATCGCATACCCGCGTGTCTCACCAGGTCATCAGTCCACTTTATGGTAGGCCTTCCAACGCTGCGTCTTACGGTGCGCGGTTGCCACTCCAGAACCATTCGCCACATCGACCATTCCTTTAAGTGAGATTAAAACAAATGAACATGACATGATGTTAGAAAGTGAAGAACCAAGGTTACCGACATAACCCGAAGAATCGCCAAGGGCAGGATTTAAGCCTTCTAATGAGGCCAATTGTGAGTGACCACATTTCGGAGCCATATGTCATCACTGGCAACACGCACTGGTCATAGACTTTCGTCTTGAGACACTGTGGTATGTTGGACGAGAAGCTACCGCGCAGCTTCCCGAAACCCGCCCAGCCGAGTCGGATTCGACGCATTTCTCTAAATTAGATCTACCTAACTGAACTGACAAGGTGAACCGATGACCTGGTAAGGGTTGCGGGAATCCGATGGATGCGAGACGCACGGGACCGTTTATTGTGGCGACACTTTGGAGAGGCCTATGTCCAACAGTGGACGTCTTTCGGCTGAGATGATGATTGTGATGATAATAATTCACAACTATCACACAACGCCGTCTAGTCCGAAGCTAAGCAAAGCTTGTGTTATGAGTACTAGACAACTAAATTACACCCAGACACAGAACCAATGATCGTGCTCATCACACAAACATTTGTCCTGGGTGGGAGTCGAACCCACGACCTCCGGCATAGCAGCCAGTCAAAAAGTCAGTCAGGTACGTTCAACACATTGTTAATAACATTACCTCCTTTGAAATTGCATCCAGTGCAATTCTCTACTTCAATGCTAACTGATTTCACTTAGAAACACATTCTGGTCTGTATTTCTAACCTAAGACAAGAGTAGGTAATACACAAGCGTGCTCTATCGTCGACCGCATAATTGCTATCGCTATTGCTATAATGTGGGGTCAAACGTCACCCTATCTACAAAATAAACAATGATGTTACACATTTCTCAAAAGGAAGGCAAAGGTGGACCAAACCCATTTATTATTATGGCAGTTTTATTTTATTCTTGTGTCCTTATAAATCTTTTTGTGCCTGCTAAAAATTCTCTCCACCCAATCTGACGCAGGTCCTCACCGGACTTGGTAAATTCGGGAGGTTCCTGCATCGGATTCAGGCGGAATAAACGCCTGGGTGTCACCATTTTATGAACCGCTCGGAGGACACGGTGGAGTATATATTGGAAGTGTGCCCCGCTTGGACGGAGCACCGAGGTTTCCTCGACAGCGCGCAACGTTCCACGTGCTCCTCAAAGAAATGTCATCAAACCATAGGGGCCTCGCAAGGCCGCTAGGGCCGCAGGGATTTTCTGAAAAAGAAACCCCTTGGTTTTAGAACGCAAAGGGTAACTGAAGGACACAGGTGTGGTTTTAGTTTCAGATTTCCCACCTAAAAAAAAACCCAATCTGCGGAATTGTTCGAAAGAACAGTGATAACACAGGTGGGATTTTACTCAGTGAAAGTCTGACCCTTCCTCTCGCTCTACTCAGAGCGAAAGGAACTATTTGACGATTCCTCACATAAAAAAAAATGGGGGAACCCAAATAACAGTATGCTAGATTTAAGGGCGTCATGCTTAACAGCAGGGCTTTCGACAAATAAACCCACGAAGTTAATGCCTTAGAAAAAACACTCATTTCTTATTTACAATCTGACAGCCAATAAACAATTCTGAAGCAACAAAAGTGCGCTCTATTTGCCGTAAAGTATCGGAGCGTACTTTATTTTATAACCACGTATATTTGTGAGAACCCTACGGGAAAATTCGATCGTGGTGGTTTTTTTCGCGAGATTACTTCGAGCTCATTCGAGTTCGCTGTAGTGATGGGCAACGTGGCTTGTGTTAGTCGATTTTCTTTTTGAAAGTCGACTATGATTTTTGAAAGGGAGGGAGAAATTTAGGTCAGTGCAGCCTAAGTATGACTGTTCTTTTTATTATTGTCCTATATGATCCGTGTCTATTGCATGTTTGATTTAGGTAAGTAACGTGGATAAAAAATAAAAACGCAACGCGTCAACCTGTCACGAAACTGCAATTTTTAATTTTGATAGCATGAAGTCGATTTCTTGACGGCATTTTTGCAATATATCTTAATAACATTGCTAACTCAATTTATAGACAAAATAAAAATATAAAAAGCGAATATAATTATGTTTGTCTCGAATAATACATTAATACTACATTGCTTAATCGTAATATCAAAGCAGCGAGGAGTATAAAGATATTTATTGTACCTTAAGGCTGATTTTTAGAGTTCCGTACCTCAAAAGGTAAAAAACGTAACCCTTGTAGGATCACTACGTTGTCCGTCTCAGGAACGCATTAAGGTATCGAGTTGAAATTAAAATCAAATAATCAGGTCTGCGGTCCCTTGAAGTTGTGAAAAAATCAAACTTCTGAGTCAATGGGAAAAAAAGATACGGCCGTTTATGTCGCAAAAAACGTATATATCGCACTCTCAAGGGAATCAAAATTCATAGGGTACTTTCCGTTGATCCATCGTTGGCATAAAGCAAGATCTTATAGTGTAGTTGTAGTTTGAAGATACGTCACAAGATTTTTTTTTTGCGATCCAAAAAAATCTACGTAACTCAATTCGGAAATTAAACAGTTTTCACAGGTAAGTTTGTACCGAACCTTCAATACGCAAGTCCGACTCGCACTTGCCCGATTTTCTTCCCGACGAAGGCGCTGGCCTACTAAAATATTTTCTTTATAATTTTCCTTCTTCTTTCGTGTCGATCATTTTTTCAAAGATAAATTACCCCATCACTAGTAGGATCGCCATTGGTGTCAAACTTCCACTTTTTCCAGCGAACGGCACATTTTTTGCGGCAGCCTATTAATGTCGTATTGGGAGAAAAAATGCCAATATCGGAACGGACATTAATAAATGTGACTTGTAAAATGAGATAAACTAGTCCACTTTTTTTATGATAACGTTCGATCATTAGCATAGTCGGCCTTATAATGTTCCCACTGCTGGGACTCAGGCCTCCTCTCTAGGAGAGGGAATGGGCCGTAATCCACCACGCGGGCCCAGTGCGGATTGGTGGATGTCACATGTCTTCGAATTTTTGGTTCTAGGACATGCCGGTTTCCTCACGATGTTTTCCTTCACCGTTTTGAGAGCAGTGGTGATGAAATAAATTACACAAAGTAATGCGCCTGGCTGGGTTTGAACCCATGACCTACAACTCGTAAGTCGGGGCCGTTACCACTCGGCCACCACTGCTCTTCATCATCATTAACTTAACTGTAGTTTAATAAAAATAAATCAGTTCGTTAGGTTTTTGACGTAGGGTAGGTATGTAAGATTTATGAAGTAATGTTTTTATTAGATGACAGCCTTCGAGCGCCATTTTCTCTATCGAATTATGTCTCTGGAAGATTTTGTCGAAATTAACTTCCAGACTTAGTTCATTTTGTTCTGTATTTATTAAGGACTTGTAATAATTTACAGATTTTTTTTTTGAGTGGGATATCAACCAATGACTTCTCCCGCTCTAGGGCGGAACGAGACTTTTACTAACTAAAACCCACTACTATTTTGTTTCTTTGCCTTCGTTCCGGGGCCCCGGGGTTCTTGAACCATTTACAGGCTATGCGAGCTCCATCATATCCTTAGCTAATAAAAAACACTTTTGAAGACTGAACTATAAATCTATACTTATAATAAATCTGTAGAAGTGAAAATTCTGTATATTGAAAATATCAAAAAAAATAAAAATGGCAAGGGGTGTTACTAGACCGACACCGAACTCAAAAATGTGATTAAAAAAATTTTTGTCTGTCTGTCTATCTGTTTGTTCAGGCATCACACAAAAACTACCGGTTCGATTACTATGAAACTTGGTATAATTATTCTTTAATATACTGGGCACCACACAGGGTACTTTTTATCCCGAAAAAGTACATACAATGAAAAACAAACTTAATTTTGCGGTTCGATCCCTAGACCCGATTACTGTACCCACCGAAATTAATAAGTTTGTCGTAAGTTACGTTACCCGCAGTGGAGTTCACTAAGGGGCGCTGCATACGGCTAAGTTACTATAATATTTTATCTTAAGATACAATATCGCTCGCCATACAATTCAATGAACTATCACACACGACGATGATAATAAATAATATTTCATATTTTCGTATCTCAAAAAACCTAATAAAACTATTTTTGACTTCTACGCGGACGAAGTCGCGGGCAAAAGCTAGTTTGCAAATAAAAGCTTTGATATTAGCAGAGTAACCTATGATACCCTGACATTTACCTAAATGTGTGTATGCATTTAGTTTTAATCTTTTGCACGAAAGTTACCTTTAGTTACCACGAAAGAATTTTAAAATATTTGTATTGCCAAGTTACTTTTTTATAAACACTCATGACAGTAACATATTTTCTCTTATTTATTTTCATATTTACGAACCTTCATCCTTTTATTCTAACAGTGTGAAGTATGATAATATATTTATATGTTATGTACCCATATTTGCAAAGATTTGAAGTTGAATGTTCATAGTTTGATTCATTTCATTCTTTCCTTCATAGTTTTGAAAAAAAATAAACAGTAAATTAAAACAAAATATAATAATAATATATTATTCCACAACTATCACACAACGCAGTCTAGTAGCAAGCTAAGCAGAGCTTGTGTTATGGGTACTAGACAGCTGATAAACATAGTTATATATTTCAAATTACATACACATATAGATAAATTACACCCGGACACAGAAAAAATGATCGTGCTCATCAAACAAACATTTGTCCTGGGTGGGAATCGAACACACGACCTCCGGCTTAGCAGTCAGGGCCACTAACCACTAGACCAACAGGCAAGTCAAACATGAATGCAGATTGCAAGAGCAAAAGGCTGAACCGATTATATTTTCTTGTAATTAATTTAGCCGTTTGTAAAAGCATGCCACAGTAGGTACCTACTCATCCTCGACCATGCAATCTAAAGTAACTTTTAGGTCATAAATTTTACAAAGCGTAATTTAAATAACTGGAAACTGAACACAGCCACTGTAAATGTTTTTCATAATTAAAAGTAAAAGGGTTATTTTTATATATAATATAAACTAGTGCTTAACTGCGATCCCGCCTGATAATAATAATAAATTAATAATAATAATAAATTTTGTTTATTTTCCACCACAAAGTATTATTTTTTATTCATCATCATCATCATCATTTCAGCCGATAGACGTCCACTGCTGGACATAGGCCTCCCCCAAATGACGCCACAAAGAACGGTCCTGTGCATCTCGCATCCATCGGATTCCCGCAACCTTCACCAGGTCATCGGTCCACCTTGTAGGAGGCCTTCCAACACTGCGTCTTCCGATACGCGGTCGCCACTCCAGAACCTTTCGGCCCCAACGGCCATCCGTTCTGCGAGCAATGTGCGATTATTTTTTATTGCATTTAACAAATAAACAAGCAAGCAGCAGTAGGTAAGCAGTGATGCTATTATTGATGGTGAGACGCAGTGCCTATTCACTCTAGCCTTGAAGACTCCTAAACATAAATTATAATCGGACGGGAAGGTAAGGCAGGCAAATTGTTCCAGTCCTTCGATGGACGCGGTATAAACGATGAGGCGAAAGGTTTTAGTTATTCAATTATACCTTGTTTTTACGTAAAACTAACTTCTACCAGCGGCTTTGCCCTGTGGGATTAGCACTTTTCCTAATTATAAATTAGTAGTGGCTGCCAGCGGCTTCGGCCGCGTGAAAGTAAAAAATTGTCCCGGGCAAACATACTCCCAAGAAAAAAGTATCCTGTGTGATAGTCTAGGACATGGTTTATACGTGTGCTAAGTTTCGTAATCCGTGAAGCCGTTCGAGCGTGAAGTAGTCATGAACAAACATACACACACTCACAAACTTTCACCGTTATAATATTAGTTTTATGGCCTTTACCGGGTGTCTTTGACATCGACGCACAAACGAATACCATGAATCGAGTAAATTATTCTGGACCCCCCAGTGGTGGAATTTTTCGTGGGCTTTTTCCTAATTTAAAAATAAATCTTTATGTTTTTTAAATTAAACTGTATTAAATCGTTGTTGTAAAGTTTTTTCTAAACACCATCAGCCGTTTGAGTGTGAAGGAGTCACAAATACATACACATATACATATATACGGAAAACGCAGCGTTGGAAGGCCTCCCACAAGGTGGACCGATGACCTGGTGAGGGTCGCGGGAATTCGATGAATGCGAGATACACAGGACCGGTCATTGTGGCGGCATTTGGGGGAGGCCTATGTCCAACAGTGGACGTCTTTCGGCTGAAATGATATTGATGATACATATATACCTATATGCAAACTCTCGCCTTTATATAAATGTCTAGCTTTTATTTGACTTGACTGGCCTTTTGTTCTAGTGGTTAGTGGCCCTGACTGCTATGCCAGAGGTCGTGGGTTCGATTCCCACCCAGGATAAATGTTTGTGTGATGAGCACGATCATTTGTTTTGTGTCTGGGTGTAACTTATCTATAAAATGTATGTATTTAGAAATATTTTAGTACGTTTATCAGTTGTCTGCTACTACACAAGCTCTGCTTAGCCTGGGACTAGACGGCGTTGTGTGAATATTATGTTATGTTATGTTATTTCACGTCTTTGCTTCTCTAAAAACATTTTTTATTTGCATTACCTTCAAGATATAATCTGTACCTACTTAGAATAGAATAGAATAAACTTTATTGTACACCAAAATAGTAACAAAAACTTTTACATTAACTTAAATCTATGGGTACAAAGGCGGTCTTATCGCTGACAGCGATATCTACCAGACAACCTAAACCTTAGACTTTCTTCCCAATCATTGTGTTATATAAAATTGATCCTTATTGAAAACCATTTGAAAAATATGATGAATGGCAGGCAGGCCCGGGGGCTAGTTGTTACGTATTGTGTGTGACGTTTAACATGGGTCAGAATGGGGACGAAAAAATGGAGGCTCCTAAAGGTTTACAAAAGGTCAAGTTTAGGCATTTTGGAGTTACTGGATATTGATACTAACACGCATATTAGAGGAATAATAAGATTATCAGGTGGGATCGCAGTCAAGCACTAGTTTATATCAATTAAAAAATATAAGTTTTAGAGAACGGTGGTGGCCGAAATTTTTTTACTTCTGGTGGGAAAAACATCAACAACACACAACCGCTTTTAGGTGGAGTGGGAGATAGAGAGAGAGATTTTAGACTGACTAAAAACCCACACTTGTTCCTTCTTTGCCACTTTTCCAGGGCCCCGGAGATCTCTTTCGTATCACCCATGCCCCAGTAGACTTCGACCCTGCTGGTCCCCTACGGTTGCTGACATCTCCTTAAGGCGCCCGTGGAACAGTACGCGCCATCGACAATTAGGGCCCGGTCCGGACGGTTAACGGACGATTGGACGACGAGACATCCATTGCTCGCCGTCCGCAAGCCCGCGCCTATGGTGGCCGGTGGCTCCTCGCTCCGGACCATGGTCTGTACCAAGGCCGTGAGAGCCGTGAGAGATCGCTGCCGCCGCCGATCGCCCCTACGAGGACACGGCGGTGCTCTGCCCAAACGTGGCACACCTCTACCGTATGCTCCATCGTGTCTATCGAGCGGTCCATACAATAGTGGCACTCAGGCGTTTCTTCCGCACGAATCTGGTGCAGGAACCTCCCGAACTTACCATGTCCGGTGAGGACCTGAGTCATGCGGAAGGTAAGGACTCCTCGAGGTCTTTCCAGCCAATCCTTAAAGAGGGGACTTATCGCCATAATTATGGCGTGCCCAGCACTGGGTTGCGACAGTCGCTGTTGCCATTCCACCATGAGATCCCGCTGGAAGTCTTTCTGCCATGCCGCGACTTGGCCCGGCAGCGGAGTTTCAGTGTTGGCCCAGTTGTAACAGCCCTGACTTACGAGTCGTCGATTCAAACTCAGCTAGCCATATTGTTGTGGGTTAAAATTTATAATAGGTTACAAACAACCATCCAAGATTTTCCTTTTCCAAAGTTTAAGAAAGTGCTTAAAAAGCTACTTCTTAATGGTTTCAGCAATAATTTATAAGTAACAATTTTCACAAAAAGTAGGTTCATATAGTTTGTGTGTAATTGTTTAATATGATAAAATATATGACTTATTTATTAAGTGGCGCCAGTGACTGAAAATTTGAAGGCGAATCGTTTGTCTTGGTATGGTCATGTAAAGAGGAGAGATGAAACACATATTTCGCAAATGCTGACCTTAATAAGGGTAGCTTAAACTAATAGAACAAAAAAAAAAATATATTAGAAAAGACAGCATTTATGTGGCTTTTATAACCACAAAGGTCACAACTCCTAGCGGCGATCACCACATATACCAACAAAAGCCACCGAGAAAAAATAAACCGTCAGTTACCCAAATAAAAAAAGCATTTACACCATCGTAATATTCATAATCACTGTGGTCAAGGCTACGTGTTTGTGAAGCTAATTACAATAATCTTAAGCAAGAACTGTCGCGTGCCAAACTTATATTGTAAGGAAACCAAGGTCTAAATGTGACCCTATTTGGTCCACGTTAGTTATGATACGAATCTGTAGCCTCATTCTGAAGTAGAATTTTGTTATTGACAAGGTAAAATGTAAACAGTAAAATTATGGTGTTACGTTAGTGACTTATGGCGAGTTTCTGAAGTGAGTATGTAGAATTAGGAACGTCTTGAACCCTACTTAAATGACTTGACAGGGTTTCAGTCTAAAATAGAGTTTGAGAAATACTTAACTTCAATTGTTTAAGAGTGCCCATCCCGACCCGTGTATCGTTGACCTGAGCATGGTTTAAAAGCTTGTTAGTTCATCCAAAGCAATGTTTGATAAAGATATAACGCGAAATAAGAGAAGTGACATCTGATCGCTCGGTTGGCTTTCGGTAATTTCGGGTTTCATTCGAATATTTCATAAAATTGTTTCACGAAATACTTACAGTTTTTTTTTTTATTAAAAAAAAATGTTGTATTTAGTGTATGGTTTTTACTATTTTTTGATTTTTATTTACTGGAATTATAGTTAGTTAAGTTTTTTAAATTTTAAATAGCAGATTTTCAGACGTATATACTGAATAAGATTTATGAAAATTTATGATTCGATTTCAATAGAAATCTAAATAATATACACAAGATATCCGTGTTTCATTAAATCTAGAAAAAGATGTGTAATAACGCCTTAATCACGTAAGAGCGGTTGTATGAAAATGTATTTCGGTTTGGACGCTCTTAATACGTACAGTACAGTACCTATGAATAGAGTGACAGATGATATCGATGTCTGTCATCAGCAGAAATTGGTGATATGTGACGCTCATCTGTGACCGGCCCTAACGAGCGACGTCACGTCACACAGCTAGTGGTTGAATACTATTTTAAGTTTGGTTTGGAGTTGTGGGGTTTCCAAAAGAGAAAATTCTTGACTCAAACTTTGGGTGTCGTAATGGCGATTTTACTGCTATTAAATGCCATGAGAGCAGTACTGCCGTGCTTGTGATATATACAGTAAGTATCATAGAGACACTTTCGAGAAAAAGGCGATCAAAGTTTTTTTTTTTACTTTTGACGTTTCTCCCGAAGTATAAATTAAACCTAAGTTTTCTAAACTGTTTTAGATAAACCTGTGTTAGGTTAATAATTTGTATATTTTTATTTTTATGTAGTAATAATATTTAAATTGTAAAGCTTGAAAAAATATGTATGTTAAGGAATGATCAATTAAAAAATAACGTTTTTATAGTAATTGGTACAGTAAGTGTGTGACTTACTGTAACAATCTTTAGTTTGAGGTACATACTGCAACAATGATTATGAAATGAGGTAAATGTTTAAATAGAATAACAAAAATTGCACAATTTGCCTAATGTTACTTAATCACTTACTGTAATTATAGATAGGAGCAATATGTAAACTTTTGGCATCTACCATGAATCATAATTAATTTATCTTCCTCGATATTATTGGTAGATAATTCAAAACAAAAGAGATCTAATAAAATTATAGTTTAGTAGAAAAAGTACACAACTTTATTAAAACAATAAAATTATTTTGTATTTTTTTAATCCTTTAGATTCATAATAAAAACTAAATTTAAAAAATTACAATTCATGTTTGTGCGACGGGCTTCGTACAAGAAACAATCATAAACCAAATAAACTAAGCACTGTTTCTAAAAAATAAAACCTTTACAGTATTTTTTTCTCGCCATTGACATCAATGCCTAGCCCTCTCCATTCCAGAACCTTGAAGACATCCTCCATTTCGGAGAAATTACTTCTTCTTGCCTCACACCCCTCTGCTAGAGGACAGTCTTGCCTTCAAGGTCTAATCCTAAAGTCGGACTGACATGGTGGCGTTTTTGTATAAATACTTCAGCACTACGATGTACCGATTGTCAATCTGGCACCGTTGGAGAGACTGCAGTACTGTATCGATCGAATCAAAGGCTTTCTCGTATTCCACAAACGCTAAGCAGAGAGGCTGATTATACTCCTCAGCCTTCTGTATGATTAATCTGCGCAGCATATGTATGTGGTCCATGGTGCTGAAGCCTTTTCTAAATGTTTGGGAGGCTGGAAGTCGTTGAACCTACGTGCGAGACGGTTCGTGATAACAATGGAAACCAGCTTGTAAACATGGCTCAGAAATGAGATGAGTCTTTAATTCTTAAGCAGGGTTTTGTCGCCTTTCTTAAAAAAGAGTACCACTACACCTCTGCTTTATGCCTGTAGTGTTTTTCTCTCGAGTATGACGGAACCAAACAACTTCTGAAGGGCTTGAAGGATTGGTATCCCACCCGTCTTCAGGAGTTCGGCCGTAATTCCATCCTCACCCGGTGCCTTGTTGCTTTTAAGTTGCTTCAGAGCCATCGTAATCTCGTACAGGCTGACGTCCGGGATATTTTCGGTACAGTGTCGAGTCAATGTAGCTCTTGAGTCGTTTGCTAGATTTGCAGCGGGTTTGGAGATTGACGTGTACAAACTGTCCATAAAATGCCTCCACCATCTCTCCCAGAACCTCCGACTTGGCGGATATGACTCTGTCATCGTCGGTCTTTAGTTTCGTGAGCTGGCTCTGCCCAATAGACAGATCTCGTGCAAATAAGCAATTATGCGTATTAAGCAATTATGCGATTAAATTATGGTATAAACCGCCCAATAGCATCTGGTCGCGTTTCAGAGACTTCGTGATCCGTCTAATGAGCTGCCAGTATCTGCACGTATCGTTTGAAGACTGCAGAAAAATCTCACGCCTCTTCTTCATGAGCTCGAGAGTTTGATCAGAGAGCCTCATATTTTTATTTGTACGGTGTGTCTTGAAAAACTTAGACTCGACCATATGGACAGTACCTAACCCATCGTTTTTTTTTTATTCTCCGACGCACGTCAGTCTCTGTTTTTGCATGGTCCGTGACTGCTAAATTAACGTACTTGCCCCACCCCGCACTACCCATTTGGACCCTAAACGCCTTAGAATTTTTGCAGTAAGTAACGTGTTTTTTCTAATTTGTTCCAGGCAAGTCTACACATAAGATGAAATATTCCTAAACATAATTACAGTAGTGAATCTTGCTGTTATTACGTCAACACATATATATTTTTTTTTAATTCGCTGACTTATCTTATACACAGTAAAGTAAATAAAAAAAAAAAGTAAGTTCTACTTACTGTACTTATGCCAAGATAATACAATAATACGTTGAAAAATGTTTAAGCATTAATATAGTATATACTCTTACTGTAGATATGTTAAGGTTTATTAGACTAATGTTTTGTTTCCAATTCTTAATATAATTATAGCAAGTGGTACTTACTGCTAATATGTTTCAGGGATACTTGATGAAAAACACTCCTAACTTAAAAATAATAATAGCAAAATGACTTACTGTAGCAATACCTAGAAAATGGTTTTAACTTTATGAAAAAATCAACCGTATGTGCCCTTACTGCAATCATAATAAGTATGCCTTGGCGCAAAACGTGCCTTACTGTAATTATGCTTAAGCTTATTTCATTAACAATACCACATTTTCAAATTTTAAATATACAGAAATGTAGATCTCAATCTCTACATTCCAAACATATACTTAACTCAATATTGACCAAAATGTGACTTACTGTAATTATCATAAGCGCGGCAGAGTAGTGGCCGAGTGGTAACAGCCCCGACTTACGAGTTGTAGGTCGCGGGTTCAAACCCAGCTAGGCGCATTACTTAGTGTAATTTATTTCATCACCACTACTTTCAAAACGGTGAAGGAAAACATTCTAAGGAAACCGGCATGTCCTAGAACCAAAAATTAGAGGACATGTGACATCCACCAAGCCGCACTGGGCTTGCGTGGTGGATTACGGTCCATTCCCTCTTCTAGAGAGGAGGCCTGAGTCCCAACAGTGGGAACATTATAAGGCCGACTATGCTATGCTAGACAGTAAAAGTCAAACACGCCCTTCCATTCTACCTACAGTGGAAGAAGATAACAAGTGATTTCACACAGAGCAAGAAACAAAAACATTCATTTTAATTGAGAGTTTCTCTGGTTTTTGGGCAAACTGTTTATCTCTACATAATATATAATTGCTTATATCTGAGTTTTTCTCTTTATTAACATAAACATAGCATAATCAGCCTTTCAATGGTTCCACTGTTGGCACCCAGGCCTCCTCTCTCGGAGAGGAAAAGTGCTATAATCCACCACGCGGGCTCAATGTGGGTTGGTGAATGTCACATGTATTCGAATTTTTGGTTCTAGGACATGCCGGTTTCCTCACGATGTTTTCCTTCACCGTTTTGAGAGCAGTGGTGATGAAATAAATTACATAAAGTAATGCGCCTGGCTGGGTTTGAACCTGAGACCTACAACTCGTAAGACGGGACCGTTACCACTCGGCCACCACTGCTCGAGAGCAATGATGATGAATTAAACAGCACAAAGTAAACTGCTAACCTGTTCACGAAAATACAGCCTAAGGTCGATACCACGAGGGCACTACTGCTCTCAAAAAAAAAAATCTAATACTCAGTAATCTAATATATGAGACTGCCATTGTGGGGACTATTAGATACAAATCTATGGGTATAGATTTAAGTATCTATAAAATTGTTATCTGTTAAATTTTGATGTACTATATGTTTTATTTTATTTTATATAAAAATCACAGTGTCATTGATGCAAATTAAAAATATTTTGCTTGACTGATTATGCTACTATGCTGCATCACTTATAAAACACCAGAAGCATGGTCCGAATTAGTAGTTGTCTACGGAGAAGTAGTCAAAAAGTCGGTCAGTTAGAAAAATAAAACTACTGTTACCACGTCTGCCAAAAAGTAGTGAACACAGCATTAAAGAAACATCCAAGATCACATTAACAGTGGTTGTCACATAAGTAAGTCGGATGTAATCCGCCATCCAACTCCAGCCGTCTCCAAACCGTTTGGGGATTACTCCAACGAGAATTCTGGTTGTACACAATTCAGAGGTTTCAGACATTAATCCTTTTGTGTGATGCCATTGTTTTGAGGTGACATCTGGATAATTACACTGCGTTATGAGACAAAGGGAATTTTTATCCCTTTCCTCTTGCTTTTATTCTGAAGGTTGTGGTGGTCGTAATCTTAGGATTAAGTCTTTTCAATTTTCATGTTTATCGTATTATTAATCATCGTCGTCGCGAGTGTTATTTTTAACTGCAGGTGTTATTAATATAATGTAATAATAATATTCACACAACTATCACACAACGCCGTCTAGTCCCAAGCTAAGCAGAGCTTGTGTTATGAGTACTAGACAACTGATAAACATACTTAAATATTTCTAAATACATATATACCTAAATTACACTCAGAAACAGAAGAATTATTGTGCTCATCACACAAACATTTGTCCTGGGTGAGAATCGAACCCACGACCTCCGGCATAGCAGTCAAGGCACAACCAACAGGCCTGTGTGTCTGTTTAGTAACGTAGCGGAATTCCCTGCCGGAGTCTGTGATTTCCGATAGCTACAACCTTGGGCCTTTAAGTCAAGAGTGTATAGATTATTTCTAGGTAAACGCAGGAGTGCGTCGACCTTATTATCGCTTACCTTCAGGTCAGATAGTGGCAAGACAATTAAAAAATATTATTATGTTTCCTAGCGATGATTTTAGACGTGTTTTATCGAAATCGGTTAAGCTATTTACAAGTTGTGGGTTATAAATGTGGGAATGAATAACCGAATGTATGCAAATATGGTCAGGTGGGGTTTAAAATGAAAGGACATTTTTTTTTTGTTGATGGGAAAATCATCCAAAGAATCTCACGCTCTTAGGCGGTGCGGGAGACTTTTACTGAATAAAAACCCACTCCTGTTTCTTCTTTGCTAAGGTCCGGAGCGAGAGATCGCTGGAGCCGATCGCCCCCACGAGAACACGGCGGTGCTCTGCCCAAACGGGGCACACCTCTACCGTATGGTAGACCGTGTCCTACGGGCGGTCCACACAGTGGTGGCACCCGAGTGTCACTTCTGCACGAATCCGGTGCAGGAACCTCCCGAACTGTCCATGTCCGGTGAGAAACTGCATCTTGTGAAAGGTAAGGACGCCGTGAGGTCTTTCCAGCCACTCCTAAATGATAGGATATAAAATGTACATTATGAAACTGTGTTAAATGAAATTTGGTTACATTTTTTAAAATTTATGGGGGGGGGGAGGAGTTAAAAGGGTATGATTCGTAATTTACATTTAAAATTTGAGTTCATATCGCGCCTATACTGGTGGATACTCTTCAGCGGACAGACGTGTGTGCAAAAAGGAGAAGGAAACCTTCACCCAGCAGTGGAACATAATAGGCTAACTACTACTACTGCCTGTAGTCTTGAAATGATATGTAGTGGTGTTTAGTAACCCTCTAGAGAAAGTTCCACGTTTTAGGGGGCAACATCAATTTTTTAACCAGGG
The DNA here is from genome assembly GCA_949316375.1 of Mythimna vitellina. Taxonomy (NCBI): domain Eukaryota; kingdom Metazoa; phylum Arthropoda; class Insecta; order Lepidoptera; family Noctuidae; genus Mythimna; species Mythimna vitellina. The sequence continues at coordinate 19,459,674 of OX438702.1, read as the reverse complement.
TCTATTCAATACTTTATAAGTCTGAACAACTTGCCTGCTGCGGTCTTCCCGTCCAGTTATAATTTAGGTATCTTCAAGGCTAGAGTGAAAAGGCTCTTAATAAACTAGTGCGCATCACCATCAAACTATTGTATCACTGCTTACTATCAGGTGCAGTCAAGCAGTAGTTTTTAACAATAAAAAAAGTCTGTATAGCGCTTATTTTATAAACAACATGATGCAAAATTGTTTGAAATAGTTACCGCGGCCCTAGAACACAGACGGCAACTGAAGAAACATAAGTGAGTATTATAGTCAGCAACACCCCCTCTAGTTTCACTCCGGAGTGGTAGAAGTCGATGGATATGACCTACCTCAAAAAAATCTATTTGTTCTATTTAATTAACGGGAGATTTTTTAGAATATTTTTTGCATAAATCGTTTTGTTGATTAATGTCTAAGGCCCCTCACCCACGGCGACTTTTTGTAGAGATTCTGTCGCGCGTTCGCAGCATACAGTCACGACGCGGTCGCTATCTGTTTGCCCTCGCCCACACCACGATTCTCAGTCGCGTTGAAAACGCGATCCAGTAACGGCACAAAAATAAAATATTTTGTATGTAGAATAGTTCACGCGCCACTCTCCCTCCATTCTCTTCCCGATATCATCCGATACGGTCTCGCGTTTGTATTGATACAGTTGCGATGCTGTAGCGCGTTAGTAGCGTGTTGGCATAGCTTCTGAAGTGCGTTGCAAATGCAACTAACGCGCGTCAGTAGCTATACTCGCTAGAGGTGTACCCGCCTGGACAGAGCACCGCCGTGTCCTCGTGGGGGCGATCGGCGGCAGCGATCTCTCGCGCCGGGCCTTGATACAGGCCATAGTCTGGAGCGAGGAGGAGTGGCAGGCATTCGCCTCCTTCTGCGAAGCAGTAATGCTAGCAAAGGAGGCGGCGGATCACGTGAAGCAAAGGTCCTCACGCCCCAATCGCCGCTGGGATTCCGATCCCGATTTCCGGCCACAGAACGCGCGGGCTTGCGGACGGCGAGCAATGGGTGGCTCGCCATCCGATCGTCCGGTAACCGTCCGGACCGGGCCCAAGTCGTCGACGGCGCGTACTGTTCCACGCGTGCCTCAAATAGATGTCAGCAACCGTAGGGGCCCAGCAGGGTCTAAGCCTACCGGGGCCATGGGTGATGCGAAAGAGATTCCCGGGGCACTGGAAAAAAATGGCAAAATAGGAACAGGAGTGGATTTTTAGTCAGTAAAATCTGACACTATCCCCCGCTCCGCCCAAGAGCGGGGATGACATTAAATGATTTCCCAACCGAAAAAAAAAATAGTAGCTATACTCGCGCGTTTCCGAAACGCGTGATATTGCAACAAAAAGTCGCCGTGGGCGAGGGGCCTAATACGTGCAAAGTTTTTTTTTGTGATAAATAACGTTATTACATTAACACAATAACAAAAACCGTATTTCGTATTGTACTCGAACATCTACTGAAAAGTTCGAGTGAAAACTAGAAACCTACGTGCAAAGATTTTCCAGCAGAGGTAGCTCGTCAGTGCCTCGTCAGTCACCTGTGAAAGCTTTGAATGCATCTGAAGTTGAGAAGCTGACTGTACCACCCCCTCAAGAAGGGGTGACTCGTTATCAAAATGCGCTCGACGATTGCAGATGGGGCGACGAAATTTATAGTATCGCCCTCTTGCCAACATTTGAAATAAAACATGGAAGTTTTTCCTCGCAAATGTTTGTTTGAAAATTCTACAGTATAGGAAGTACGCAACATAAATTATGTATATAACTACCTCGTCTCAATTCCCCGGTGAACAGATCGAGGTGTGTGGGCGGACGTATAGTTTATTTCGTGTTCTATACTTATAGACATTTCTAGGAAGAAAATCGTAAAATACAAGAAAACTTTAACAGAATAAACAGTAAAGTCTAGTGCTCTCAAATCTATACAGTTTAAAAATATAGAAAAGTAAAATAAAAATACATCAGTGGCCCTCTACGGCGTAGCCACAAGAGTGCTACGCCGTAGCTTGCACGTAGCCAGTAAATCTTTACCACGGCATTCGTCGGACTGTGGGTAAATAACTCCCTATTATATACTTGTGTTGCTCTCCGACATTGTCTGAGAAAATATTTCTTTTAGAAATAGCAATTGAAAGTGGAGTGGAAAAATAAATATTACGTTGGACATGAAGCTCGCACTTGTTTTATTTTTACTTATAAATCATAAGTTTGTTCGAAAGAACAGTTAAAGTAAAATATATTAAACTATCTATCATCATCATCATTTAAACCGAAAGACGTCTACACTGTATATAGGTCTCCCTTAAGTGTCGCCACAACGATCGGTCCTGTGCATCTCGCATCTGTCGGATTCTCGCGACTCTCACAGGTCATCGGATCACCTTGTGGAATTGGCTTTCTAACACTGCGTCTTACGGCAACTATTTATGACTGAATAAGGCCAACTTGATTATGTTTGTAAAAGGTACTATTTAATTAATCAGTAGTGTGAAAAGAATAGCGCTCACTATATATGTATACCTGTATAGCTCTGTCTCTCTCTCGCAGTCAAATTATAATGATTTTTAGATAGCTTTTCCCGCTCTAGAGTGGAGTAATTGGCTTGTCAAACTTTTTCTGACTAAAACCCACCTGTGTCATTCAGTTGCCCTTTGCTGGCGGGCCCAAGCGGGCAGCCCTGCTGGGCCCCCACGGTCTGCCGACATTTCTCTGAGGCGCATGTGGAACACTTAGTGCCGTCGACGATTCTGGTTCGATTCTTACCAGACGGGCGGACAGTGAGCTACCCATTGCATACACGTTTTTTGCGATATAAACGGCCGTATCTTTTTGGACCTCAGACCTGAGTAGACCTGACCTGAGAGGTTTTAATTTCAACTCGATACCTCCACGCGTTCCTGAGATAAAGGGTCTTGACAGAGAGACAGACAGACAGATGGACGGACAACAAAGTGATCCTATAAGGGTTCCATTTTTTCTTTTTGAGGTACGAAACCCTAAAAACACAAAAAAAAAAAGCAGAAAATATTATAGTGCATTAATGTGTACCCAAACACAGGTTCACTCTCTGTCTCTTTACTCTCATAGTCTGATAGGACGCACTTCGACACGACCGGAGTGCAATCAGGCGCGGGATTAACGGCTGTATGTGCTTTCTGAAGAACGGGGTGTACCAACACCAACTTCTAAACTTCAGGTATAAGCATAGCATAATCAGCCTTTTAATGTTCCCACTGCTGAGACTCAGGCCTCCTCTCGAGGAGAAGGAATGGGCTGTAATCTACCACGCCGGCCCAGTTCGGATTGGTGAATGTCACATGTCTTTGAATTTTTGGTTCTAGGATATGCCGGTTTCCTCACGATGTTTTTCTTCACCGTTTTGAGAGCGTGATGAAATAAATTACACAAAGTAATGCGCCAGGCTGGGTTTGAACCCGCGACCTACAGCTCGTAATTTGGGGCCGTTACCACTCGGCCGCCACTGCTCTTTGGGCTGCTACAAAGTAATTCTTAATAGAAAAACCCAATAGCACATTTTGACCGACCTGGAAATCATGCCCAGGATACCACTCTCAAGAGTCATGTACAGCATACCTTCGAAATATTTATTACAAAAAGCATAAAAGTCATACAAAATTATCTCACTAATATTGAAAAAGCCAAACTTCCGGACGGCTGAACGAATTTTAATGAAATAACGCAGACGGGTAAACTATGTGCTGGAATAGCACTTTATATCCCGGTAAGTTCCCCTTGTGTCAATTTTCTTTTACGCAGGCGAAGCCTCTAGCAGCAGCTAGTTTTACAATAATATCAAGTTATTAAAAAGTTTCGTTGAAGTTATTTTCAATAACTAAATAAGTATTCGTTTGAGTATGCAATGAATAAAATATTATATAATGAAATGTAGTTCAAATATTACGTATTTATTGAAATCTTTTGTACAAAGAAATAAATGAAAAATAAAAATCTAGCAACAAGTTACATCGTTGGTATAGTTGACGTGTATGTTCGTCCTCGATTCGGTCCTCAGGTCAGGCAATGTAACCCTGAGTCTAGATTTGAGTTCTGGTTTCAAAAAGCTCCCCAGCCGTATACAAGAGTTATCGAAAAGTGGATTGGGATTGTAAAAGAAGAAACTGACTGACTGACATATCAACGCACAGCCAAAACTACTGGGACTATGAGCGTGAAATTTTACACAAGCTTTCCTTTTATGACGTAGGTGAGCACTAAAAAAGCATTTTTTGAAATTCAGCCCCTAAGGGAATGAAACGGGGGCTCAAAGTTTGTATGAAGAAACCTTTCACGCGGCCGAAACCGCGGGCAGAAGCTAGTCTATATATATAAAAGGAGAAACTGACTGACTGACATATCAACGCTCAGCCGAAACTACTGGGACTAGGAGCGTGAAATTTTGCACAAAGGTTCCTTTTATGACGTAAGCGAGCACTAAGAAAGGATTTTTCAAAATCCAGCCCCTAAAGAAATGAAACGGGGGTCTAAAGTTTGTATGGAGAAAACTATGTGACGCGGGAAAGGTTTAAGCTAGCTTTTAAGGCAGAAGCTAGTCCACACTAATATTATCAAGAGGAAAAATTTGTTTTTTTTTTGTTTGTAGGAGGTAATCTCTGAAAATACTAGTCCGTTCGCGAAAATTTTCACACCGATAGAAAGCTGCTTTACTCCTGAGTGAAATAGGCTATTTTATGTACGCAGGCAAAGCTGCGGGCAAAAGCTAGTAGATTATATTATGATTATGATTTCCCACCCAAAATAAAAAGGCATCAGTGTACTAGCCCTTTGGGGTATACAGTAGGCCTGTTAAAAACAAACTACAGAGCACGTCTTCGACACAATTCAACAAAATTTAATGAGACATAGGTTATAACATAGCTTAGCATAAGATTTAATAATAGTAATAATAATAAACGAATAATAATAATATGCCAAAACTATCACACAACGCCATCTAGTCCCAAACTAAGCAGAGCTTGTGCTATGAGTACTAGACAACTGATAAACATACTTATATATTTCTAAATACATACATATTATAGATAAATTATATCCAGATACAGAACAAATTATCGTGCTCATCACACAAACAATTGTCCTGGGTGGGAATCGAACCCACGACCTTCGGCGGCATAGCAGTTGGAGCCACTAACCACTAGACCAACAGGCCAGTCAAATTTGTTTTTATAATGTGTATTAGTTTATTATTGTTTAAGATTTATGTATTTTTTCTATGAGCCATCGATGCCTAAAAATAAAATGGCTATGGTTATAATCAGCCTTATAACATTCTCACTGATGATTGATTGAAATGAGTAACTTAAGGTACTTTTTATTTAAGAGGGAGACACATCTCTGAAACGTATAAACAGACATTGTCTCTAATGTTCTTACACTCCACACGAACAAAGTCGCGGGTAACAGCTAGTAAATTACAGATAGTAATTAGCTTTTATAGAATAGAAAAACTTTTATTCGGTACAGACACAGCACAACAGTTATAAACACAAAGTAAAAAAGAACAAAAGTACATAGTGGGCCGAGCGTGCCCGCACGGAAAGTGTGTGCACTTCAGCATTTGCTGGGCGTCAGACACCCAGCGCTGGTTTTCAATTGGTACCCTGCAGTGATGCACGGACGAGGGTATGAATTGCGCAGCTAACGTAAGACCTCCACGTAGAATTTGACTGGCCTGTTGGTCTAGTGGTTAGTGGTCCTGACTGCTATGCCAGAGGTCGTGGGTTCGATTCCCATCCAGGACATATGTTTGTGTGATGAGCACAATCATTTGTTGTGACTGGGTGTAATTTATCTATAATATGTATGTATTTAGAAATATTTAAGTATTTTTATCTGTCTAGTACTCATAACACAAGCTCTGTTTACCTTGAGACTGGATGGCGTTGTGTGAATATTATACTAGCTGACCCGGCAAACGTTGTTTTGCTATGTATATAATTTTTTTTTTACCTAAAATTGAAAAAAAAAATATTTAGGGGTGGATTACCCTTAACATTTAGGGGGATAAAAATAGATGTTGTCCGATTCTCAGACCTACCCAATATGCACACAAAATTTTATGAGAATCGGGAAAGCCGTTTCGGAGGAGTTTAACCATAAACACCGCGACACGAGAATTTTATATATTAGAAAGATATTACAAAAAAAAATAAAAATGAGGTGTCCGATTTTACCAGGGATCGGAACCCTTCGTCCCCTCTTCGTTCGGTCGTAAATACCCTCCTATTTAAAAAACATTAATACCCTGGATGTATCAACAACACTCTTTTGATCGCTTACAGCTTAAAGCGGCTTAGTCGCTTAAGCTGAAGCGCTTAATATAAAACGTTCCGCTTTCAAAGAAATTCAGCACAAAAACCGCAAACAGTTAATAGCTTTTGATGTAAAAATTAATTAATATTATGTTCTAAAAACTGTCTGTTTCTGCGGGAGATTATGGAACAAAACTAGGGCACTGGTTCTTATCAGGTAGTGCAACTCTATATATATATATGTCGTGGCCATATCTTAGAATTGATCACTTCATGATATACCCAACTAAAACAGGCCAGATCGTTTAAAGGTTAGCATTTGATTATATGTCAATCCTCGTTTGGCCATATCATTGACGTAGGATTTCAATGATAAGAAAAGGTCTTAAAAAGTAAGCGAAAATTGTCGATCGAATTTTCTTTGGAAAAATAACGTGCATTCAAACGCCATGATCTAAGCACTTCGACCCCAAACGGCTCAAAACTGTAATTGCCGGTAGGTATTTGCGCCGCTTGAGAATCTCGGCAGCCGCAGTGGCAGTGCTGACACAGCCCGCCGTACTACAAAGTGACATAAAGCGAGCTACCTCAATTCATTTAATCAAAGTGAAATGACAGGTCACCTCGAGCTCACTCCACCTTACTTTTGACGTTGAGATGTTTACAGAATTGGCTGCTTGACTTAGAGTCAGGTAACCCACAGCCCTGCGTTCAAATTTGAGCTTAGAGTTAACTCTAATGACGTCATTAGAGTAGATACTCTAGTCTCGCATTTTTGAGCGCGAACGAAGAGTCAACTGTCAATGTTAAGCAATTGTCATTTATGGCCACTTACACCAACCTATCCTGCTCGGAGTTAGAGTTAATTAGGTTAACTCTAGGGTTATTCGAGTTATAAAAGATCGATCCTGGGTTGCAACTCGAAACATTTTTGAACGGTTGGAGTAGCGACTCTACCCTATTCTGATTATTTTTGAACGCAGGGCGAGTCCGTCCGGTTAGGATTGAGCCCAAACCGTCAAAGGCGCGTAGTGTTCGACGCGCGCCTCAAAGGGATGGCAACAAACCGTAAGGCAGTGTAGAGCGTAGTTAACTACTATTTTGTAATCAGATTACAAATTAACTACAAGTAGTTTGACTACAAGATTACAAGTAACTTAACTACAATAATCAAACTACATAAAGTAGTTGCTGATTCGATTGCTGTAATCTAGTAGTTATAATAACTGATTATTACAGTACTAAAAACTTATATTTTGCAATTAAATAAACATGTATGTATTAGAATTATTGATTTATCAAAACTGAATCTGGCTCTAAAATATAGAAGAAAAAAATGGAATCTAACTGTATAAAAAATTCACGTATGTTTACTTTCATGAACAATTAATTTAATGCAAGTCATAGATGATTATGTACCTATATTTATTATTTATTATTATTGCGTTGATTCAGAAGTAATAAAAAAATAAACTTTTAAATGTGTAGTTATAAAAAGTAGTCTCGTAATCGTGATTACAACTACAATTTGTAGTTAGTAATCAAAATGTTTAACTGCTTTTTATGTAATTTGTAGTTGTGATTACTAACTAAAATATGTAGTCGTAGTTATTAATCAGTTATAACTACGTAATTTCCCAACACTGCCGTAGGGACCCATTAGGGCCAATATCCGCTAGGGGCACAGGATTTTATTTGAAATAATTACCGTGGCCCTGGAACTTAAAGGGTAATTGAAGGACACATATGAGTCAATAAAAGTCTGATACGACCTCTCGCTCCACCTTAGAGCGCGAGAAGTCATTTGATGATTTCCCACCTCAAAAAAAGGGCCAGATTCTAGTATGCATTGTGTGGCATTTATGCTGAACTAGACCTATTTTGGTGCAGCCTTGAGGCACACAGCTATATTTTTTGGTACTGTTTGTTTTTTATATATATTTTTTTGTTTTTCGTGTTACCTAATATTATGTTTGTGCCTTGTGCTGTACCAAATATATTCTTTTTTTCTTTCTTTAGTAGGTTTATAGGATAGGCAGATATAGATAGTAGTAATCCAATATGAACCAACCTTTTTTTTTTTTTTGTTGCCGTGGTGGAAAAACCTCATGGATGTCCTTCGCCTGGGGCAGGCGAAGGGGTCTGTCAGACTCTTACTGACTAAAAACCACCCCGGTGTTCCCTCCCACACTTAGACCGGGGATCGTAGGAGCTGATACGCCATCCATGATCCCCAGCTAGTGCCGGCCCGCATATGCGGGCCACCTTTGGCCCGCAGGGATGTGTCCTCCCCCGCGACATCAAATAGCGGCACGCGTGGAACACTACGCGCCGCCGCCTCGGGTCTTGCTGAATGGGGGACGGCGGACAACCCCGAGTCCACCGTCCATCCGGACCTCTTTATGGAGGTTGGAAGAGGGCGTTATCTGCCCTCCGCCGACGCCCGGTTCGCCTGCTGCGGCACGGGAGAGTAGCCACGGCTTCCCTCTCCCTCTCCGCAGCCTCCTTCTGCGAAATGACGGCTTCACAGAAGGAGATCACCGCATCCCACGACTCAGCGCTCCCGACCATAGAACGAGCGACGGCCGGCAGCGACAGGTCGGGACCCACTTCAGATACGAGGGCACGGCGCTGCTCCTCCCATGCGGCACACTCTGCCAGTGTGTGCTGCGCCGTGTCCTCCCGACAGTCGGTGCAGTGATGGCGAGCGTAATATGAACCAACCTAACCCAACTCAGTGTACACATCGTCGGAAATGAACCGATATCGCCATCTCTATCCAACACAAGTAAGTGACGCCCTTCCTTCCTTCACTTCGCCCGTCCCAAAACGGAAAATCGACGTTTAAATACAGTCAGTTCGCCTTCATAAATAATGGAGTAACTGGCAATTTTTCATAACATTATTTTTAACGGAGGGCCAAACTTAAGGGTGATTTTCCACCGGAAATGTGCGAGGCTCACACATTTCTCGCTTATGGCCCTTAAAGATACCTCGGCCGCATCTCTCGTTTGTTCGTCGCCTTTTTACAGAGCTGAGCTAAGCCTGATTAGGAACCACCGTAGGCGCGGGCTTGTGGATGGCGAACAATGGGTAGCTCGCCGTTTGACCGTCCGGTAACCGTCCGAACCGAGCCCAAGTCGTCGATCGCGCGTACTGTTCCACGCGCGCCTCAAGGAGATGTCAGCAACTGTAGGGGCCCAGCAGGGTCGAAGCCTACTGGGGCCAAGGGTCTGATTCTGAAAGGAAGACTCGGTCCTGGTACGAAAAGCAACAAAGGAACAGCAGTGGGTTTTTAGTCAGTAATAGTCTGACACTATCTCGGGCTCCGCCCAATAGCGAGGAATGTGATGATGATTTTCCTACCGAAAAAAAAAACAAAGCCTGATTAGGACAATGAAGTAATCTCTTTAGTGGAGTTTTTCCTCGCAGACCACCTCGTTACCTCACACATCTTTGGTAGAAAAGCACCCTAAAATCGGCATCTGTTATTGAACCAGGAAGCTTTGCAGCTACCTTGTTCTGTTTACCTACCTAATCGAATGTATTTGGCTGACTTCACAAACAAGAAACATTGTTACGTCACCTGGCATCGCCTGGCTCTGGCTGCCAGCCAGTTCCAAAGAAAGCTGTTCAGAATGTACCCTTTATGATTGTTCTGCTTGAGTGGAATGTCACGTAATGTCCATTTTATTCATTGTAGTGTATGCCGACGATAAAGCGCTTCTTGAGACTGTCTGGAATGTTCAACTGTAGACAGACTTTAACTAAAAGCGAGTTATTGGTTGATAGACTACCTACTTGTATTATGTATTGTTATATTTTTCTTTTCTTTAAATTTTTGCTATTGTTTATTTTTTTAGCAATTGGAATGCTATCGTCTTCTCCCTCGAGAAGGTGTGCGTTAATACCTTTTTTAAGGTGAGACATCTTCCAATGACTTCTTTCGCTCTAGGGTGAACCGGGAGGATGTGTCAGACTTTTACTGACTAAAACCCACTCCTATGTTCTTACTTTGCTTTCGTTCCAGAGCCCCGGGGTTCTTTTTCGCATCACCCATGGCCCCAGTATGTTTCGAACCTGCTGAGTCCCTACGGTTTGCTGACACATTCTTGAGGCGCGCGTGGAACACTACCCGCCGTCGACGACTTGGGCTCGGTCGGTCGGACGGCGAGCTACCCATTGCGGCAGACCAAGGCGCATTTGGAGAGATGAACTTGATAAATAACAGAGGGACTGGCCCACAATGGCCGAAGACAGACTTATGTGGAAAAGGGAAAGGGAGGCCTTTGCTCAGCAGTGGGACATAAATGGCCTATTTTTTTTTTTAATTGAAAACGAGACAGCGACTGTCGAAACCTGTTCGTCAACATTATCGCTTACCACCAGATGAAATAGTGGTCAAACGCGAGCCTATCAATTATAAAAAACCCTCTTTCTTAAAGAGCCCTAGCTTGTTCGAGGCCCCTTTGGGTGCGCGGCTGTGGGCTTGGGCACACTTCAACCACGTATAGTGTAAAACGGTCAACTTGGTACCCAAAAGCACAATAAAAATAGTAATCTATGATAGTCAGTAAGAGATTCTATTCTACCTTTATTTTAGGCTTGAGGACGGCGAGCAATGGGTAGTTCGCCGTCCGAACCGTCCGGTAACCGTCCGGACCGAACCCAAGTCCCCAGCAGGGTCGAAAGCCTACTGGGGCCAAGGGTCTACTTATGAAAGGAAGACTCAGCCCTGGTACGAAAGACAACGAAGGAACAGGAGTGGGTGTTTAGTCAGTAAAAGTCTGACATGCCCTCTCGCTCCGCCCAAGAGCGCGGAATGTTATTTGACTTTCCCTCCAACAAAAAAAAACCTATATATTCGAATACTGTTACGAAAAGCTAGTTTCAATTAAAAATAATGTGATTCAAAAGTCTGTCGACTATCACAGTGTAACAAACCCCAGTAGAGCAAGCAACACATGTAATGAGAAACAAATGACTGCACGTCGTCGCGCCGCTTTTTTGCTCCAACTTTTTTTTTGCTCTGTGGTCACTAAATGATCGTGAAAAAAACTAAAGTACTGAATATACACTACTTTTTCTAAAGGTAGAAAAGGCTTTGGAAACTTTTAATGAGCAGTGTGTATGTCACTGTTTTCAAAGTAGGTAAGAGCAACTAAAAGTTTGCGTAGAATATTTTTTCTTGTTTTTTTTTTCGTAGGACTTTACTTTTCCTGTGGGTGTCGGCTTAGGCGAATGAGGGATTATTTTTGTAAGTTGGGTGAAAATACCGATACTGACAAAAAGTGTGGGGAGTCTGGCAGCAATTTTGTTATCATTTCCTTGGTTATTTGGTATTTATCGTCTTTGCTTAGGCCTTAGAATTCGCTATCGGACATAGCTGTGATTTCGGCTATCTTAATATTTTTATCTAATGCATGCTAAGTGCATTACTGTGACGCAGAACGATGTTACCAATTCCTTTTCCCCTCTCTTTGAACCCTGGCCTGAACTAGACCCAGACATGAGAGTTCGCCTCCGTTGATCGCTTCTAATCTCTTATCGATCGCTCAAGAGTGACTAACTTCTACCGCTCGCTCTACCTTCCTCCAAGCGATACGCTCAATGATGACACCCAGGCGTTGTTAGAAACCTCCCGAAACACCCATGACCGGTGAAAACCTGCATCAGTTGGAAATTGAAGACACTGTAGAACCTTTCTAGCCACTACTCCAATAAGAAACTTACTACCGCGATTGTGCCCAATGAAAACGGACTAGTTTTGAAACTAACCAATAGCCCCCTCCTGTTCCAAACACTTCAATCTGTTACGACCATAATGAAGACTTGTACAGCTCCATATCTCTCTTACACCGGAATGATGACAATAAGACTAAAAAAAATAAAGATTCACATGAATACAAGTCATGTGCTCTAATCTCACCAAGAATGCTCAAAACATGACTAACCTACAAGAACGCAATAGTTTTTGAGGTGGCCGCGGTCTCAAATTACACGGACCCACACCGGAGGTGAGAAAGTTAGCTGTTTGCCCGAACTTTTACAAACAAAGCGGCCTAATTCATTATACGGACGATCAAAAGCAGGGGTACATGCCCTTAGTTTAAATAGTTTCCCCCCAAACTAAGGGTTGGTTTGAACTAACAAAAAATTAGATTAAAATGTTTTACTTGAGCTATTTTCGGCGTAATTATAATTAAGAGGGTGGCTGAAGGTGGTGAGCCCAGAAGGGGACGTGTCTCTGGCCGCTGTATGGTGTGGCCTGGAGGTAACAGACTTGTGGAATCTGTTGCCTGAACAGTGAAAGACCTGACGGCAGCGCTTCGTGTTTTGCTCGCCTTTCTAGTGGAATCGCGGCCATATGTGGCCGCAGTGGTTGACAGAGACCGCATAAGTTCATGCATTCATTTCATATACAGCAGGGAAACGTGAAAAAAAGTTTGAAATCAGTAAAACAATCACTCTGTTCACGATGATGTGCTCGCGCCGCTTTGAAGCGGCCATGGGGGGTCATATCGTTAGACTGCGAGGCCGTGTGAGAGGAACTCTCGCGATGACACTCCGCGAGTGCATTGTGCTAATAAACTAATAAGCTAAAGTGATGTATTATCGTCGCACATTGCATTAAATACACTCATGAATGTTTCAGGGCTGTATGAATTGGTGTGAGAAATATTCTCCTTCCTGTCTGGTTAGTTTCGGCGGTGTCCCGACGATGCTTAAAGGGGATCAAACCTAGGCCTATCCAGCATTCGCTTTCACCACTACTTACGAACCAAAGGGCCTATTCCCCCCTCCCCTTCACCCTCTACAACCTGACATCCTTTTATTTTACGAAAACCCCTTAGTATGAACGCAACTCACGTTCACACATCACATACCAATATTATTTTAGAATCGTTTGCCAAAACGCGTTTTGAATGCCTAGCACAGTTTACCTGCTGGACTAGTATTTTCAGTGGCCTTGTAAAACGGAGGAGGAATACATTGTAAGGAAATCGGTATGTCTTATAAAAATTTAAAGAGATGTGAGATCCACCCCAGGTCCCACGTGTTGGATTACACGGCCGACGCCCTCTCTAGAGAGTACTGTTTTACCTCCCAGCAGTGGGAACGTAACAGACTGATCATACGTTTCTTTGAACAACAGTAGGTATAAAACAGTAAAAGAGAGCAAGAGAGAGAGAGAGAGAGAGCGGTGGTGGCCGAGTGGTAATAGCCCCGACTTACGAGTTGTAGGTCACGGGTTCAAACCCAACCAGGCGCATTACTTTGTGTAATTTATTTCATCACCACTACTCTCAAAACGGTGAAGGAAAACATCGTGAGGAAACCGACATGTCCAAGAACCAAAAATTCGAAGACATGTGACATCCACCAACCCGCACTGGGCCCGCGTGGTGGATTATGGCCCATTCCCTCTCCTAGAGAGGAGGCCTAAATCCCAACAGTGGGAACATTATAAGGCCGACTATGCTATGCTAGACAGTAAAGGTCTGACACGTCCTTCCATTCCACCTACAGTGGAAGAAGATAACAAGTGATTTCACACAGAGCAATAAACAAATAAATTCGTTTTGTTTGGGAGTTTCTCTGGATTTTGGGCAAATTGCTAATCTCTTCATAATATATAATTGCTTATATCTAAGTTTTTCTCCTTGTAGCAAGCCTTCCAAAGCTACGTCTTCCAGTACGTGGTCGCCATTCCAGAACCTTTCGGCCCCAACGGCCATCCGTTCTGCGAGCAATATGCCCTGCCCATACAAGGTGGACCGATGATCTGGTAACGGTTGCCGGAGTACGATGGATGCGAGACGCAAAGGACCGTTCATTGTGGCGGCACTTGGGGGAGGCCTATGTCCAGCAGTGGACGTCTTTCGTCTGAAATGATGATGATGATGATGATGAAGTTTTTCTCTTTATTGATCTGAAAATATTTTACATAGGTTTCAAGAGTGTCGATCATTTGTGGACCTCAAATGTACTCGATTTTTCAGTACTGAAAGATAGAAAGAAAGAAAAAAGAATTTATTTGGTACAGCACAAGGCACGAACACAATATTAGGTAACACGAAACACAAAAATAAAATTAAAATAAATATATATAAAAAAACAAACAGCAGCAAAAAAAAACATAGTTGTGTGCCTCACGGCTGCACCAAAATAGGTCCATTTCAGCATAAATGCCAGGCAACTACAGGTACTAATTGGTACGCTGATTTTCAACTGAACCTGTGGTTGTGACGCAACGGACGCAAAACAGTTTTGGATTTTAATATATATGTATCGGTGATGTATACTTAAATAATATAAACCATTAAATAGTATTGTGTTAATTATAATAAATATGTGTAAGATGGTGTTTGTTTATAGTGTGTACTGGGACATGACGCTTTCCTGACTATGTTTACCTTCACCGTTTTGAGAGCAATGGTGATGAAATAAATTACATAAAGTAATGCGCCTGGCTGGGTTTGAACCTGCGACCTACAACTCGTAAGTCGGGGCCGTTACCACTCGGCCACCACTGCTCTCTCTATTGATCTCGTCGCTGTTCTCTTTATTGATCTGAAAATATTTTCCATAGGTTTCAAGAGTGACGATCATTGGTGGATCTCACATGTACTCGATTTTTCAGTACTGGGACATTATGCTTTCCTCACGATGTTACCGTTTCCGTGTTCTTACCGTTTTGAGAGCAATGATGATGAATTAAACAGCACAAAGTAAAGTGCTAACCTGTTCACGAACATACAGCCTAAGGTATATGATACGATACCGCGAGAGCACCACTGCTCTCAAAAAAAATTCATCTAATACTCAGTAATCTATATATACAAAAGGAGAAACTGACTGACTGACATATCAACGCACACCCGAAATTACTGAGACTAGGAGGGCGAAATTTTGTACAAGGATTCCTTTTATGACGTAGGCGAGCAATAAGAGAGGCTTTTATAAAATTCACCTCCTAAAGAGATAAAACAGGGTCCAAAGTTTGAATAGAGAAACCTATTTTCAAGCGAGCGAAGCCGCTGGCAGAAGCGAGTCTAATATGTGAGACCGCCATTGTGGGTAATATTAGATACGAATCTATATGTATAGATTTAAGTATATGTAAAATTGTTACTATTTTGATGTACAATAAGTTTATTTTATTCTATATAAAAAACACAGTGTTTGTTATCAAACTCCTTCGAGACGACTTGACCGATTTTTGTGACTTTTTTATGGCAGATCAACGTTTGTCGAGTCATTTAGCACTCAGTAAAATATATTATTAGACCATCACAATTTATTTTTGAAACATTGTCAAAGTTAAACCAATTTTGATTACGAATGTAGGTATTATTTAATTCTTTATGAAAACAATGGTTGCTGACATAGCACGTAGAATCGCCAAATTTAAGTGGCAATGGGCAGGGCACATTGTTCGCAGAACAGATGGCCATTGGGGCCGAAATGTTCTGGAGTGGCGACCGCGTACCGGAAGACGCAGCGTTGGAAGGCCTCCTAGAAGTAGGACCCGGACCGATGACCTGGTAAGGGTTGTGGAAATCAGATGGATATGAGACGCACAAGACCGTTCATTGTGGCGACGCTTGGGAGAGGCCTATGTCCAACAGTGGACGTCTTTCGCACAGGCATTTTCTACCAATCAACCTTTTACATAATACTGCTCGATTCTTTAAAAGTATATCCGTGATGATATTTTTATCCATATCCATACATCGAAGAAAAATCAGACTTTTACAAAAAACTTCCCACGCATGGATCTTTATATATCTTTATACACGATAGGGAACAGAAATTCATTCATAATTCAATACAAAACGGAGAAGAATAAGCCGAATCTTTGGGACGACATCAATCCGGAATTAAACATGAATTCATGTAATATTTCTTTTATGTCGTTAAGTATAAATAAGATGATACATTTATTGTCTTACGAGAGTAGGTGTATTGATATTCCCCGCTTGGGCAAAGCAACGCCGTGTTCTCAAGGGGCAATCGGTGGCGGCGATCTCTCGCGCTGGGCCTTGGTATAGGCCATGGTCCGGAGCGAGGAGGAGTGGCAGGCGGTCCCCTCCTTCTGCGAAGCAGTACTGCAAGCAAAGGAAGCGGCCGATCGCGTGAAGCAACCGTCCTCACGCCCTAACCGCCGCCGGGACTCCGATCCTGATTTCCGGCCACCGTAGGCGCGGGCTTGCGGACGGCGAGCAATGGGTGGCTCGCCGTCCGACCGTCCGGTAACCGTCTGGACCGAGCCCAAGTTGTCAACGGCGCGTATTGTTCCACGCGCGCCTCAAGGAGATGTCAGCAACTGTAGGGGCCCAGCAGGGTCGAAGCCTACTGGGGCCAAGGGTCTGATTCTGAAAGGAAGACTCGGCCCTGGTACGAAAAGCAACGAAGGAACAGGAGTGGGTTTTTAGTCAGTAAAAGTCTGACATTATCTCCCGCCCCGCCCAAGAGCGGAGGATGTCATAAGATGATTTTCCCACCGGAAAAAAAAAATCAAAAAAAAGCCTGATTAGGACAATGAAGTAATCCCTTTAGTGGAGTTTTTCCTCGCACACCACCTCGTTACCTCACACATCTTCGGTAGAAAAGCACCCTAAAATCGGCGTCTGTTATTGAACCAGGAAGCTTTGCAGCTACCACTTGTCAACATGTCATAAGTTGCGAGTGACGTCTCACGCAATTCATTTTGTCTGTTTCTAGTTCATATGCTTTGAAACACTCACAACTATAATACAATATTCGTAAAAACGTTTTTAACTGCTCCTGATTTTTTTTCTGTATTTACAGAAATTGTTTAGAGAAATAGGAGATGGCTTTGTATCTTAAATGTCTATAGAAAGGCAATGACTTTGTTTTCGTAAATGTCTAAAAGCGGCGTTGACTATCAAGTAGGCTGATATTTATTTGACTATTTTTTTATTAGCCTATACTTAGCCTTTCGTTCTGCTAGGCAAAGGACTTTACAATTTTTTTCCTGGTATTTTTTTTCTCGAGCAACTTCTTCCCAGCCCCCCTAGCCAAGTTACAATCGTTTCGTTTGCGTCGAACGACTCGAGTAGGCCACTCCTCCGATTCCTTTGTTCTGACGTCATCCCAAAGCTCAGTCATGTGGTCAGAACAAAGGAATCGGAGGCGTGGCCTACTCGAGGCGTTCGACGCAAACGAAACGATACGAGCTTGGCTAGGGGGACAGGTCAGTCTCGGCGGTGTCCTCTATCCTCAAATACCCACTTAGTGGAGCTCTTGCCCAGCAGCCAATGTCCACGCGGCTAGCGTGACCCATCTAATTTCCTTTTATCTTGGAAACATTTTTTCTTACGTCTATGGTCCCCGTGACATGTCATCATGATCTCGATGAAATGTTCGCAGTAAAATAACAAAAGAAAAACAGAACAACTCTTGTCAATCGTCCAAGCAATTGGCCCTTGATCTCACGGACGTGTCCAAAGACTTTTTCGATAATGTTCCATCTCAAATTATTATCTTTTGTCCGTTTGAAATATCGGCCAAGATTTCGCCCCCGTCCCCCCTTTGTCCAGTCTAGACGCGGGTGGAAAGGGTGAGGAGGGTTATTGCTTATTTCTTCTTTTGACGACAGTTATGAGTCCACTTATTGTGTTTGATGTAACGATTGGGGCTATCGGAGGGTATAGTCGATCGGATACGTAAGTAGAGTGTGTAACTGTTGTTCGCGCATTCAGTTGTAAGAGTATTGACATGTGTTAAATACGTTTTTTCTTTTTCACACTGTAAGTGCGAGGCCAAACGAATTTAATTATGTGAATGGCATTTTTTGAGCCGCATAATTTACGCTTTTTTAGTGGGAAATTATCTAATGACTTCTCGCGCTGTAAGGCGGAGTGGGAAGATGAGTCAGACTTTTACGGTCTAAAACCACACCTATGTTCCTTCAGTTGCCCTTTGCGCCTCAGAACCACGCGTAATTTACGCTGCGTTTACCTTTTCATACCAAACCCGTATAATAGTCACACGACGACAAAAAATGAGTTGAATATTTCAGTAGAATATCAATTACGCGACTCACAAAATAACGATCGCTTGGCCTTAATCGCATATTCTTAAATTAAACATGACTTTAAAAACAAACGCACAAATCAAAAGAAACACCTCCAACAAATAAATATCACAAACAAAGGTACCTACGTTATTAAAAGAAAACTCAAATAAAGAGATTTTATTGCTAACCTACTCATAAAGTTCTTCACGAAGTTCTATCTTGATAAAAAAAACAATTGCTACTTACCCGTACCTCGGGTTCGTCAAATTAAATTGGAAGACAGTTTCCTAGCGATCGATTTACGAGTATCCGTCTCAAAGTAGTTAATTAAACGAAGATTGATTTTCTAAGGAGTTTATTGGGCCGTGTTTGCGACGCGCCGATTAGCCGAGTCATTTACTAAACGGATTTAGAATAAAGAATCGATTGGGAGAAAAAAGTGATTTAAACTTTTCTCGAAAGTTCGAGCAGTTAATTGATTTGAATCGATTTTTAATCGAGAACATTCCTTTGTCATTATTAATTTTTAATTATTCCATAAGTGATGACATAAGGTACTGAAACATGGTCGCTTACAATGGGCCTCATCAGAAGGCTTACAGTCACCCAAAGGGCAATGGAAAGGGAGTTTCCTTACGTGATCGCATAAAGAATGAAGATATCCACAGGAGAATCAAGGTCGCCGACATAGCCAGAAGAATCTTCAAACTAAAGTGGCAGTGGGCAGGGAATATCGCTCGTAGAACGGATGGTCGATGGGGCCGAAAGGTTCTAGAGTGGCGACCGCGCACCGGAAAACGCAGCATTGGTAGGCCTCCTACAAGGTGGACCGATAACCTGGTGAAGATTGCGGGAATCCGATGGATGCGAGACGCACAGGTCCGTTCATTGTGGCGACATTTGGGGGAGGCCTATGTCCAGCAGTGGACGTCTATCGGCTGAAATGAGGATTATGATATCATCAAACAACCCAACGAACGGCGAGTGTCCACGATTACATTGTTGACATCTCCGCGGTCCGGACTAAGCGTTACGCCTCGTCATTTGTATCGCGTACTTCGAAGGACTGAAACAATTTTCCTTTTGTCGTCTTTCCGTCAGAGTAGAATTTTGGTGTCTTCAAAACTAGAGTGACTAAGCTCTTAATAAACTAGTGTGCTTTATCATCAACAATTGCATCACAGCTTATCATCAGGTCGTTCTCATTCAACACCAGAATATATCAATAAAAAAAACCTATTTATTTTCTGTGCAGGATGAAGGCAACAAGTATATACCGCAAGACTTATATACGAGACGAGGAAGTACCTAAAATGCTGAATCTACGTAATTATACATACGCTGATGCCATGCCGGAAGACATAGCGTTGGAAGGCCTCCTGCAAGGTGGACAGATGACCTGGTAACGGTTGCGGGAGTACGATGGCTGCGAGACGCACAGGACCGTTCATTGTGGCGACACTTGGGGGAGGCCTATGTCCAGCAGTGGACGTCTTTCGGCTGAAATGATGATGATGATGATGCCATACCTATACGGATATATCCGTAAATAGAAAAACGTATGATGGCCACATACTTTGACCGTGTAACCAATTTCAGCATTAAATGGGTTAAGAAAAAAAATTGTCAAAAATACCGAAAGTAAAATCACGAAAGTCGATTACAGATTCATCTAAAATTGAATCGACTAAATTCGCGTGGACTCGATTGACAGTCGCGTCATCCCTTTTGTAAAGAAAGTTAATTTAATACGTAGTTTGGTTCGTAAGATAAGAGAATGGAAGCAGTGACTGATTACTTATAATATTATGGCTTATAAAATTCAAACCCTTATCGCAGCGGCCATACTGTTTTCGTTAAAATTAGACGAGACTTCGTTTCCTTGTATACTGGATCGTGATGTAATTTTGTAACGATATAATGCCGTGATGGTGGTAGATGCTTCTTGAGAAGATGAGAAAATCATCCTTGAAAATCATGATATTTTTCCATGAATGTCACTTATTTTTTTTTTTCTTACAATATTTTACGAGATGCCATCAACCAAAAATCATTTAAGATGGTAATCAAACCGTCAATAATTTGTCCTCTTGTATAAGTAGGTACAAATGGGAAGGGATGGTGGCGATTTTTTAGGACTGTTTTTATTTTATAGACACGTAATAACATAAATATATACTAAAAAAAAATTTCTTTATTGATCTTATATACATATAAAAATGAATCCATTTGTCACGTCATCACGAATAAACGGCTGGACCAAGTTTGCTAATTCTTTTTTGTCAGCAGCCAACAACTCAACTACTGCGCTAATCGTGTCATCAAATTCTAACCGGCCGGTATAATAACAAATCATAAGAAAGAATTAAAATAATAAAATAGAAGATTAAAAAAAAATATTGGTATGAGGGTCATACAATTTTTTTTTTGTCTCTACCTGACATATGGTGAGTGTCCACGCTTACATTGTTGATACCTGCCCCCCTAGCCAAGTTACAATCGTTTCGTTTGCGTCGAACGCCTCGAGTAGGCCACGCCTCCGATTCCTTTGTTCTGAGCACGTGACTGAGCGTTGAGATGACGTCAGAATAAAGGAATCGGAGGCATGGCCTACTCGAGGCGTTCGACGCAAACGAAACGATCGTAACTTGGCTAGGGGAGGTGTAGGGTCTGGACTTAACGTTTCACCTCGTTCGCTTATACCGCGTACATCAAAGACTGTAACAATTCGCCTACTGCTGTCTTTCCATCCGATTATAATTTTATTGTCTTCAAGGCTAGAGTGAATAGGCTCTTAAACCAGAGCGCTTCACCATCAACGATTGCATCACTGCTTACCATCAGGTGGGGTCGTAGTCAAACAATAATTGATATCAATAAAAAAAATGACCATGGTACGGAACCCTTCGATTGCGACTCGCACTTGTACTAATTTGTCCCTTCAATCGTGCTAACGGCTTACTAAATTAATTATTAATTAAATGTAGAACTGAGAATTTCACTGTCAAGTTTTAATTAAGATTAAGTAACTAAGTCTGATGAGTTGATGTGTTTTATTTATTAAATTGTTATTTAATGAGTACATTTAGCGTAATTTCATGATTAATTTCAGCATTCAAAATATTTCTTGTGTGAAGATCTACTTGTCTTAGTTACCTACATGTATGAGATTTAAATTGTAGAGCGAGCATATAATGTTTGATCAAAACAGCTTCATAGGTATCTTGCAAACATATGTAATGAGATTGTATTACACTTGAAAAACATGATTTATTAACGAATTACGTGATGATGACGTCACTAAGGCTTTTTTAAGGTGGGAAATCATCCAATGCCTTCTCTCGCTCTGGGGCGGAGCGAGAGGACGTGTCAGGCGTTTACTGACTAAAACCACACTTTTGTTCCTTCTTTGTCTTGTGTTCCAGGCACCCGAGTTTTCCTCTCAGAAGTGAACCCATGGCCCTCAGTAGGCTTCTACGGCTAGGTCTGTCAGTAAAAGTCTGACACGCCCTCCCACGCTGCCCTAGAGCGGGAGAAGTCATTGGATGAAATTCACCCCTTAAAGGTATGAATGGAGAGTTCAAAATTTGTATGGAGAAATCAACCTCCACGAGGGCGAAGTCGCTGGCAGAAGCCAGTATTGATATAACTTACTCTTCCCAAATTTAAATCAAGCAAAACAAATTAAAAACCATTTTTCTTTTTGACCGACTTCATAATACGTAAGAGGTTCAATTCGAATGAATGTTTTTTTTTTTATTGAAGACTAGCTTTGGCCCGCAGCTTCGCCTGCGTACATAAAATATAGCCTATGTCACTCAAGAATAAAGCCGCTTTCTATCGGTGAAAAAAAATTTCGCAATCGGACAATTATTTTCAGAGATTACCTCCTGTAAACAATAAAAATAAAATTCAAAATTAAAAAACCCCCGACACAAAAAGAAAGTAAAAAATTACTCTTTCAGCCTTCTAACTTCATTAAAAGAATCACTGAGTCGAGGGACCGCAATTTGCAGAAGTACCTAATAGTTAATACCTAATAGTTTCAATGAATATGAACGAATGAATGAATATGAACTTAGATATTTTGTAATTATATCAATCTACAGCTTATCTGGCGACCGCGTACCGAAAGACGCAGTGTTGGAAGGCCCCCTACGAGGTGATCCGATGACCTGGTGAAGGTTGCGGGAATCCGATGGATGCAAGACGCACAGGACCGTTCTTTGTGGCGACATTTGGGGGAGGCCTATGTCCAGCAGTGGACGTCTGTTGGCTGAAATGATGATGATGATAGCCTGTCTAGGTTCCTTACTTACCGGTCCCCCGACTCAGTGATGCTCACCTTTGTCACCCCTCTTTTCCGTTGGGAGTTAATAAAAACAATAAAACAAATTTTACCTCCTTATAATATTAGTGTAGATTTATTTTAAATTGCAGGCAGACCTCTACAAAGTAGAAAAAACCGTCTCCATTGATGGAGCATCTCCAGTTTTCAATAACAAAGACAACGAAAAAAAAAACCGTACAAGAAAAGAAAAAAAAAACGTTTGTCGTTTTGTTTTTAATTCACAGCAAACAGTCCTAACGCCGCTCGCGAGTAAAACGGGAAACGATAAATAAAAAATCCGGTATAGTTTCGATAGAGATCGGCACGGTTTACCGGTTTTCATAGCGAATCGGAAAAGTTTGTTTTCACTTGTTTTTTTTTTGGGTGCGCCTCTAGGGTGTTATCAAACACAATATTTTCGGATTTGGAGGGTAGTCGTAAGCAAACTAATGTTATGCTAGTTCCTAGACCGCTTAGTATGAACGTCACGTTTTGCCAATTTTTTACTTCAGAAGCAGAGGACAGCCTCATTTTTATTCAGTTTTATCTCGTTTGGAGCTATCAGTTTTATTTAAATGAAACTACGTATAGTGAAAAAGTGATTCATTTTCCGATATATTTTTTATTCTTGATAGGTTCGCGCTTGACCGCTATCTCACCTGATGGTAAGCGACGATGCGGTCGATGATTGAGCGCGCTTACCTAGAAGTAACCTATTCACTCTTGACTTAAAGATTCCCGGGTTGTAGTCATCAGGAAACACAGCTTCCGGCAAGGAATTCCACTCCTTAGCTGTACGCACAATGAATGTGTTCCTAAAACGTTTTGTGCGTATAGGTGAGATATCAACCACGTACCGGTGGCGCATTGCCGTACGCCTGGTGGTCCGATGATGGAACGGGCTAGGCGGAAATGCGGATATGGAAATATCCTCAAAAGATAACATGCTTTTTTGGATACTAGCTATTAATGTATCCTTGGGCTTTCATATAAGATGATGCCACGGTTGGCGCAGTAATTGAGAGATCGATTCCCGTACGGAACAAATATATTTTTTTATTTTTTTCCACAACTATTCCGACGCCGCGCCGTCTAGTCCCAAGCTAAGCAGGGCTTGTGTTATGAGTACAAGACAACTGATAAACATACTTATATTATTGTAAATACATGCTTATTATAGATAAATTACACCCAGACACAGAACAAATGATCGTGCTCATCACACAATCATTTGTCCCAAGTGGGAAACGAACCCACGACCTCCGCCATAGCAGTCAGGGCCACTAACCACTAGACCAACAGGCCAGTCATTTATATGGATCGTAGATAGTTGTTCCGGTTCTGGGTGTATTGTGTATATGAGTTTACACATAAACGCACCCACAATAAAGAAGTAATTCCTAGTATGAAGCAAAGATTAAAAAAATAATCTTTTCAAGTCTATAGGAGAGTCAACGCTACGTACAGTTAGCATCAAAAGTGTTCAATCAATGTAAAAAAATGCACTAATATAATATCAAGAAAAGACAAATATTAAATAAACTATTAGTTAATATATTGTTACGCCGTGAAACTTGAATACGCCATATATTCGTTGAAATCAAGAGTAAGATCAAATAATTAAAACGCATTGCTTCACGAACCTTCTAGAATAGAAGTACGTATCCAAGTCTGGAAAGATCTAGAAAAGTTCGACATAAAGTACCTACCACTATTATTATTAAATAAGGTTTAATAGATAGGTACGTAGGTAGATAAGGGAATTCGTACCTTCCGTAATTAATAATAGAGTCGAAATTAGCGTGAAAGGAGGGAGGTACATGTTTGTAATAAAAATAATTTATTACCCCCGCGATTCGACGACTACCTTCTGGAAACGTCGGCATCTAGAATGTTCCTCGCTTCGCATATAAATACGAGCCCCCGACCGAAAGCGAGTTTGCTTGTTTTCGACTGCGAAACGAGTCCGATACCTAAGTGTGTGAAGTGATCTTACGTAAAGACCTGAGTGATACTTAACTGAACTCTAGTGTACATTTTGATTTGGTTATTCGTTGATTGGACAAATTTGTTATTGTTTGTGGTAAATAAAGTTCTCTGGTAGTAAATCGACATTTAGTTACTCACGTTCATAACAATATTAAATGACTAAAAATCTAGAAAAATCACTGATGCTTGTAGCTGTATCAACCGCAGACATTCAATACCAGACGTACCTATGATATGCGGTGTGCCCCTAACCTTGAAACGTATTAATAGAACAGACCTACTAACCTGATTCTTTACTACTTATTTGCACTAGATTTAACGACGCAATCAGCGTTGAAACATTTTTCAGATATTTGTATTTGTGAAATGTAAGGCATAATTGGCTTTGTAATGTTGTCATTGCTGGAACTCAGACCTCCTCTCCAATAAATTCACCATGTTGGTCCAGTGCGAATCGGTGGAAGTCGCACGTCATAGAATTTTTGGTTGTAGGACATGCCGGTTTTCTCACAATATTTTCCTTCACCGTTTTGAGAGCAGTGGTGATGAAATAAATGACACAAAGTTATGCGCCTGGCTGGGTTTAAAACTTCGACCTACATACAACTCGTAAGTCGGGGCCGTAGTGAGCTGCCAATGCCTTTCGCCTATCTCACGGCAACTGCCCAGAGTGCAGATTGCAGAGTACATGTTACGCATGCTCTGGAGGCAGAAACACCCGACTCCTCTACACTTCATCAGCCTGGCTGAACATCTCCTCCCTGGACGCGAACTGCAGTGGCCAATCTGGAAATCGCTTAACCGACTGCGGCATAGCATAGCATAGCATAATCAGCCTTTTAATGTTCCCTCTGCTGGGACTCCGGCCTCCTCTATAGGAGAGGGAATGGGCTTTAATCCACCACGCGGGCCCAATGCGGGTTGGTGAACCCGACTGCGGGCCCAGGTTGAATATGAGAAAACCGACATGACCTGTGCACACACAACTTCAATCTGCTTAGCCATTTTCTGATGGGTCGACTTCCAGTCTAACTGGATCCAGCTGAATATCAGTATTTTACATGGAGCGACTGTCTAAAGGTAATGGATACTCATCCATCCATAGGCTGCGAGATTGTCACCACAGCCCTGCCACGCAAAGGTCAACTGAAGCAACAAAGGTGGGTAGTAATCAGTCAAATTCTGCCAGTCTCGAAAGGTTCTAGAGTGACAACCACGTCCCGAAAGACACAGGAAGGCCTTCCACCTTCCACAAGATGAAGCGGTGACCTTGTAAGAGTCACAGATTTCCGATGGATGCGAAACGCACAAGAGCGATCATTATGGTCATCCTTGGGGAGGGCCTATGTCGACGCCAACAGTGAAAGTTTTTCTCCTGAAATGATGATGATGATGATGATAATGTCTTCCTCTCCTTCCATCTAGTGCAAGAGGAGTTATTCGGTGTTTACCCACCATGTAAATGATACGCTGCTGATACGTTCCCATGAGTTGACGTACCAGTCTATGTCTGAGTATGGTTTCCGCACTCAGTTCTATGTGGACCATTGTACGTAGGCCATGGCGGCCATAACCTTAGGTGGGCCTATTCCAACCAACCCACCTCGCTCCAAAAACAGATTAGGCCTCTCAGGTTTTTCAGGGCATCAATAAGGGAGTTCGGGGATCCTAAGGTTCTTGTTCGTACTTCAGTGACACCTGTGCAGTTTAGGAGCTCGAGCAACATACCCATCACATCATGTCATCATCATCATGTTTGTTTGATGAGCACAATCATTTGTTCTGTGTCTAGATGTAATTTATCTATAATATGTATGTATTTAGAAATATTTAAGTATGTTTGTCAGTAGTCTAGTACTCATAACACAAGCTCTGCTTAGCTTAGGACTAGACGGCGTTGTGTGATAGTTGTATGAATATCACACAACGCCGATATTATATTACGGAATGATTCGGTGTAATGGGCAGAATCTTTAATGCTTAATATATTCGTATTGTAATAACAACAAAACGTATTTGTTCAATAATGCAATGTAGCGATTAATTCTGAATGATTTCAATTACAATTCGGGAAAATAAATTTAAATAAACGTCATGAATATTTGTGATTCTACTCGTACACATTAAATATGGATGCGTGTTATTTTCCATGTTTAAAAATAAATAAATAATATATAATGTAATTATACTTAATCATTACTATTTTGTACTGAACATTATTATCAGAACAAATTAATAATGTTATTATTATGTGATAACTGGAAGACGTAGCGTTGCAATGGATCACCACATGGTTATCCGATGACCTGGTGAGGGTCGCAGCTATCGATGGATGCGAAATATATAACACAATAATACATACATATATTTTAATTCCAATGTATTCTACTGTATTTTTAATTTTACTGTATGTGTGAGGTACGAATAAACGTTTTTTCTTTTTTTCTTTCTTTCTTTCTGTCTATAAGACCGGTATTTGTGGCGATGCTTGGGCGCTTGGTTTGATATGATATTAGGTTTATGAGACAAGTCTTACAATGTAAACACAAAAGTGCATTCAAAAATCTAGCTTCTTTGCTCGAATTCCGAGGTTGATCGCTATTTTTTCTTTATGTGCTTTTTTATTATTTTTATTGGGTGGGAAAAATCATCTTATGACAAATCTCGCTCTTGGGCAGGGCGAGAGATAGTGTCAGACTTTTACTGACTAAAAGCCCACTTCTGTTCCTTCTTTGCCTCCGTCCGAGGGCCCCGGACGGGTTTCGCTTTTATACTACCCGTGGCCCCAGTAGGCTTCAACCCTGCTGGGCCCCTACGATTTGCTGACATCTCCTTGAGGCGCGCGTGGAACTGTGCGCGCGTCGACGACTTGGGCTCGGTCTCTCCATACAATCTTTAGACCTCCGTTTCATCCCGTTAGGGGTTGAATTTCAGAAAATCCTTTCTTCGTGCTCGCTTACGTCTTAAAAGGAAGCCTTGTGCAAAATTTCACGCTCTTAGTCCCAGTAGTTTTGGCTGTCAGTTTCTCCTTTTATATATATAGACTAGCTGTTGCCCGCGACTTCGTCCGCGTTAAGTTCGTAAAACTGTACAATCACTCTGTGCTTGCAATTCATTCCGAAAGCATCGTAATAATTTATTGTACTTTAACATAATACGGTTAAAGGTAAAAATATCCAAATTAAGAACCTCCTCCTTTTTTAGAAGTCGGTTAAACACGCAAATTACCTTCAGGAAACATGTTATATACTCGTCCAGATCTAGATGTATGACCGTCAATGAATAGAAAGAGCATGTATGGGTCGTAGCAGTGGTCATTTCTGCCTACCCCAAGGGAAAAGGCATATGTATGCATGGGCGATTATGTATGTTTCTGGTTTATGTTCTGGTAAAACATCATTGCATGATTTTAACCCCTCGCCACAGTGAGCACGCCACAATCAAATCGCAGCGGTAATGCCTGTCTTTGAGAAGTGTCTACAGAGGCGTCACGGCATCCTCTCTTTGTGCAGGACTCACCGGTTGTGGGTATTTCGGAAGGTATCTGTGTCGAATTCAGCGGGAAGAAACACTCGGGTCTCACCATTCTGCGAAACGCCCGGAGAATACGATGGAGCATACGGTGGAAGTCAGTCCCGCTTGGTCGGAGCGCCGGCGCCGCCTTGTCATGTTGATCAAAGAAGGTGGCTGAAACTATGAGGGATAGGACATCCTGACTCCTCAGCGGTCGCTGCAAGGGACGCTCCGGGTGTTGAAAGCCGCAAGGCAATTCCCAGCTATCGCAAACACGGGATTGCGGTGGTGCTGTCCAGCCGTCTTGTCAAAGCAGTCCTGAATCGACGGCGCGTAGTATTCTACGCGCGACTCAAAAAGATTTCAGCAAATGGATAGGGCCCTCTAGGGCCAATGTCTGCTAGGGCTGCAAGATTGATCGAAAGAGTTATCTCCCATAACAATTTTCCCCTCAATAACTTTTCACTGAAGAGTTTAAGCAGTTAGACAGCTTTGGTAGAGATAAACGAAGGAGCATAATCGGGACACCGACCTTCAGCTGGATAACGTGCACTGATAGTGAAAAGCCTTAAGTGAATCCAAAAACTATCATCATCATCCGGCAGGCATTAAGTCCGCCGCTGTACATTTGTGCATAAAGGATTAAATAAATAAATCATCAACTATCTTCTTCCATAACAGTACTTATGAAGAATTGGCGAGAGCATGCTTGCATTGATTGTTGCAGTTTGATCATTTTAGGCGTTAGAATTACTTGTTCATTTACCTAGGATATTTTGGTGTGTATTTAATTGACATCCCCGTATATAAGACAAATGTTTTTTCCATAGTAGGAACTACCTTATGAAGAGTCTCCAACTTATGAATGAAACTACGGCGAAACCTTGTGCGCGTGTATCCCCGTTCAATCGAACTCGCATATTGATGGCCAAACCGAGAAATTACTGACGCCGATTGCCTCTATGAGCACACGGCGGTTCACTCAAGATGGATAGACCTCCACCGCATGCTACACCGAGTCCTCCAGGTGATTCACAAAATGGTAATATCAGGGTACTTTCAACCGAACCCAGAACAGAAACCGTTCGAAACACCCACAACAGTCCTGAGCTTATCCATAAAACAATGAAATTACGGTTAACAAATGTAGCAGCCGATAAGTGTTATCCCTAAAACTGGCCTCCCTTAGAGGGTTGTTCCAGTGTTGGTCACCACTCATTGCAAAGAGGTAACGTCCAGATATCGACGTAAGGCTGTAAGGAATCTGAGATACATCATACGTTGTCGAACTGTGGTCAGAAAAACACATTCGACCCCGTTTTATATGAAGCGGTGACTGCAAATAATAAAACACACCATTATTAATCCGCAAGATGCCATCATGCCGGAGGACACAGTGGAGATGTGCCCTGCAAAGGCGGAGCACCGCCGTGTCCTCGTGAAGGCAATCGGCGTCAGTGACCTCTCGCGCCGGGCTCTGATCCAGAGCGAGGAGTAGTGGCAGGCGGTCGCCTCCTTCTGCAAAGCCGTAATGCTAGCGAAGGCGGAGGCCGCACGCGTTAGGGAACGAACGGCCTCACGCCGAGCCGAGATTCCGACCCCGACTACCAATCACGGTAGACGCGGGCTTCCGGACGTCGAGCAATGGGTAGCTAGCCGTCCTGTAGTTGACAGGATCGAGCCCAATCCTCAACAGTGCGTAGTGATAGACACAGGTGTAGTTTTAGTCGGTAAAAGATTGACACGTCCTCCCGCTCCAACCAGAGCGGGAGAATTCACTGAATGATTTCCACCCTTAAAAAAAGAAAAAAAAGGTGCCATCATCATCATTATTATTTCAGCCGAAAGATGTCCACTGCTGGACATAGACCTCCCCAAGTGTCGCTATGATAACCGGTCCTGTGAGTCTCTCAGCCATCGGATACCCGCGACCCTTACCAGGTCATCGGTCCACCTGGGGACCATCCAACGCAAGGTACCCTGTAACCCCTTCCGAAAATGTGGCCGTCTTATTTTAAAGTGAATAATTAAATACATATAGCTATTTGCTGATGCCCTTGAATAATCACGGTCAATTAGCTTGTTACTATAATGCGAAAAATATAATAAAAATAAGCTGTAGGATTGTTAAAAATGCCTCCGTCTAACACCAGTTTAACCATAACTGTAATCGTGGGCGATGGCCATTCTTCTGCCACTCAGAAAATTACGTAAAATACGCAATGCCATCTATCAAATTTAATATGAAGTTCAACCGTCATTGTCATCATTATTTCTACTTTGAGTCTTTAGATGGCGTTGCGAGTTGCGTGTGGTGTCATATTTTACTTCTCGAAAACTTTGATTTCATACCGTTTGTCTTTCATATGCTTTGTTTCATTGCGATGGAACAAAGCCTAAGTAAGATAATTATCAGCTTCCACACAATTTAAATGTATAAAAGTTATCTACATCGATTTCTAAAATTAATAATATGCACTTCACTAAAAATTTCTACAGATATATTATATACGTAGATTTATAAAAAAAAAAATTGTAAGCATGCAAAAATATATAAAAAAATCTTATTCACGATGACAAAATAGAACAAAAATTTCTCCTAAGAGAGCCGTACGGGATTTGAACCACCTTCACATTACATTAAAGTCTAAATGCGAAACCACTGCGCTGCGGTCTTCGATGAATAAGTTATAAAATAGACGTTCTTATATAAACGTCATAATTGACTGGTTGGCTCCCTAACGATGATAGCGTGATGATTTTCGTTTTAGAAGTTAAATTTGCAGCTAAATGGAATAATGTAACATTATAGTACGTGATTTTATTCGTCGCTTTATTTTTATTATGTGTTTTGATTAGTTTGTACAAAATATTTAGAAGATATCGAATAGAAATGTCAATTTTATTTTGAAAAAATGGTAAAAGTTATTTTAATACAAAAAAATAAGACAAAATAATGACAAATTTTTTAACTGTAGTTGGGAATTGAACTCGCGGCAAATGTCGTTCAATACCTACATTTTGGATTATTGCTCACCCCCCATAGCAAATAGCGTGATAGTTTATAGCCTATCAGTTGCCCTGACCTATAAGGATTGCGTATGCAAAATTTGAACAGGATCGGTTCAGTAGTTTTTGCGCCAATTAATACCATCACAAAAGAATTTTACTGTTTTATTATATGTATAGATAAATTTCTCTCAGACACAAAACCAATGAGCCTACGGCCTCCGGCATAGCAGTCAGGGCTACTCACCACTAGACTGACAGGCCATTCAAGTAATTAAGCGCCGACTAAGCAATACTGGCTGTCGGTCTTCGACCCCATAATACTACTCCAGGTAGTCAGCAACAAGTCAGTTTTCTCACAACTCAAAGTAAAAGTTAAAAAAAAGGTTTCTTTTCCCTTAGGTCTAGTGATGCCTCGTTTACCGTCAAACAAGTCCCAAGACGCTCTTAAGGTCATGTCCGTTCAACTGTCAAGCAAAATCGCTCGTGTGAAGGATACTTCGAAACTTTTCTGTCTTGAGAATTAAGACATTACAGGAACTGTGTCAGTCAGTGGATCAAATAATATCATTTGGAATGTCAAGGGTCAGACTTTTTTACTTTGACGGATTCATCGATATTATTCGAGTCTATTTCTGGAAGTCATATTCCGCTTTGTTGGATATTTTCAGACGGTGTCGCATTTCTTATTGATAAGTTAGTGAATTATGTAAAATGGCTGTCTCTTTTTCATATTTATATCTTATATTGGATTTTGTTACCTGGATAGTCTAATTGAATAATCTATCTGTGAGATTAAAGTTCAGAAAATTACCTAGCGTTATTGATTTATACCCAAAATCTAATAAACTAGTAAACCCTCAGCTCATAAACTAGTGCGATTCACCATCAGCGATCGTAACACTGTTTATCATCAGTCCCCCTAGCCAAGTTACGATCGTTTCGTTTGCGTCGAACGCCTCGAGTAGGCCACCCTTCCAAATCCTTTGTTCTGACCACGTGACTGAGCGTTGAGATGACGTCAGAACAAAGTAATCGGAGGCGTGGCCTACTCGAGGCGTTCGACGCAAACGAAACGATCGTAACTTGGCTAGGGGGGCAGGTGGGATCGCAGTCAAGCACTAGTTTATATGATAAAAAACCTCAAAACATCTACTTTTTTAGGCGTCTAATGTTAAAGCCACCTTTGGACGTTTGTGTTGCATAAAGTTTTAATAAATATTTTCAAACTAGCTGATTCGGCGAACTTCATACCGCCTAATAGGAAGGGTAACGCCATCTACTGGCATTACCAGAACAGCATAATTCATTTTAATTAGAGATTCCGTTGAATTTGGATTTTTTATCGTGATTTTTTGTCACCGTTTAAACCTTCCCTGGACTATCCCGAATATTTCAAGACTAAAATTAGCCAAATCGGTCCAACCATTCTCAAGTTTGACAACGGACAGCTATTCATATATACTAGCTGACCCGGTGAACTTCGTACCGCCTAATAGTAAGGATAACGCCATCTACTGGCATCACCAGAACAGCATAATTCATTTTATAGTGACATTTTAATTAGAGATTGCGTTGTTTTCTGTTATTTTTTCCATTTTTATTATTTGTATTTTTGTATTGACTTGGTCTTTTGAACGTAGATCTCTTGGACCTCAAAATACCCAAAAAATCTGTCAAATACATATCTAGTTTTCGGTCAAGTCTTTGCACCTCTGTAAGGGACGAATTCACAAAGCCTAAAACTATAATAATAATTTATTTAACCATTGTTACTGGTACAAAAGTTGCCTTAAATTAAAATAATCGTAAATTAATGAAGGTGTGACTATTGGCGAGCTCGAATTGTACAGTTCATAAGGTGGTCCCAAAACTATATAATAATAATATTTCTTTTATTTTTAAGACTGCATGGGTCCAATGGTTAGTAAAAACCTTAATCAACTAACAACACACACAACACACAACAACAACAACTTTAATAACTATATATGTCTTTTGTTTGTGTATGTTTTAGTAAGCAAATCGTTGAGGCGCCTTCTCAATAAATAAATAAACAAATATAATATTCTTACACGAAAAGCGGAAGAAAAAACAAAAAACTTATCTCATTGTTCAACAAAAAAAAAATCGATTATACCACTCGTAACCTGATCATTAACAACACAATATCGAGTCGTTCCACACGAGGTGCTAAATTTCGGAACTTCCGAAACTTTAGATACAAAACCATTTTCGTATGTTGCCAATAATATTGACTGGTAATGTTTGAATCGCGTGACGATATCGCCCCGGATTTATTCACGAAGTTCGTCTTACTTGGAAAGTTTTCACCTTGTGTGTTTGGGGCTCATGGATATATTTTGCTATCTGGTCTTTGTTAACTTGATTGCTTGAAGCTATTGTTTTTTTTTTTTTTTGTTGGTAGAAGTTATTATTGAATAATTATAGGCTAAAAGAATTTTATTGAAATTGGGTTGCAGAGCCGATGTTAGACGATGAATATCACTGTCTAACATGTTATTTAGGAAATACTGCTTAATGTGTATGTATTTTTAGCGACATCTATGGCGTCACAAAAAAACTAATCCTGCATCTCGCTATCAAATGTCTCGGCGCGATTGGAACATATAGAACAGCCCGAAATCATCTACCGGGCAATTGCCCACCAGATATATCACCCGTCTGGTCGGAGGATCCTCCCTTTTCAACGGAGGTTTGTGGGACTTTACTCTCTGTTCTGCACACCTCCAGATATTCAATTTCATGTATTGAGGCCAGCTCAAGAATGGATTTTCTTTCAGAAAACTTCAAATCACATTGTACATATCACACTCATGATCATCACATCATTACTTCAGCTGAATGAAGGCCACACAGTGACCCACATACGAGCAGAATCGAAGAAATGGATTCTGATCAAAATTTTTCGTTCATGATTCGCAAATAAATTTAATTTTAAAAACTTGTTTTGCTCACCCTACTCAACTCCTCCGATTTGACAGCTATGACGTCACAACATGGCGCAAAATCGATCCTATTCTTATTTCACCGTAGGCGCGGGCTTGCAGACGGTGAGCAATGGGTGGCTCGCCGTCCGACCGTCCGGTAACCGTCCGGACCGAGCCCAAGTCGTCGAAGGCGCGCCTCATGAAGATGTCAGCAAATCGTAGGGACCCAACAGGGTCGAAGCCTAATTGGGCCACGGGTAGTGTGAAAGCGAAACCCGGGGCCCTGAGACGAAGGCAACGAAGGAACAGGAGTGGGTTTTTAGTCAGTAAAAGTCTGACACTATCTCCCGTTCCGCCCAAGAGCGGGGGATGTCATAAAAAAATCCTTTTCTTATTTAGAACGCATTCTAGTACGTAAAATATAGATAAATTTGTATCTTGATACAGTAGTTCACGGCATTGTCCATTAATAGCCTAATTAGACAATCAATGTTGAATTGCTTATAGTAATAATCGAGTCACGCATCACTGATTTCGAATCATGTAAATGGTAATGTATTATGTTAATACCATAGATAATTGTAGCTCTATTCATACAACATTCTCGTATATTAATAGACATGTAATTATTATGATTGTTTTCCCGTAATAAAAACATAAATTCAAATATACTCAACGTATAGGCAAGAATGTAAGTGAATACCTTCTGTCAGCTGTTTCTGTCTACGTGAAATAATAAATTATATAGCCTACTACTGGTCACGGTTGACGTCGCTCTACCCGAAAGCTTTTTTTTTATGCTTGATAGGTTCGCGCTTGACTGCCATCTCACCTGATGGAAAGCGACGATGCGGTCGACGATGGAACGCGCTTACCTAGAAGTAACCTATTCGCACTTGACTTAAAGATTTCCGGGTTGTAGCTATCAGGAAACACACCTTCCAGCAAGGAATTCCACTCCTTAGCTGTACGCACAATGAATGTGTTCCCAAAACGTTTTGTGCGTACAGGTGGAATGTCCACCATGTAACGGTGGCGCATTGCCGTACGCCTGGTGGTCCGATGATGGAACGGGCTAGGCGGAATTAGGTTATGCAATTCCGACGCACACTCCCCGAAATGCAACCGGTAGAAAACCGACAGGCTAGCAACTCGGCGCCGATGCTCAAGCTTGCTTTTCATCAGACAAAAAATTGAGAACCTGATTGCAGCGCCACCTACCGGATTCAGTTTTATTTTCAAACTATCCAGAGACCCAGATATACACACAAAATTTCAGCCAAATCGGTCTAGCCGTTTAGGAGGAGTTAGGTGACAAATACATGTACTGAAAGATTATATACAGGGTGTCTTTGACATCGACGCACAAACGAATACCATGGATAAATTATATGATTCTGGACCCCCCAGTGGTGGAATTTTTCTTCGGTTTTTTCCTATACTAACTGTATAAAATCATTATTCTAACATTTTTGAATGAATTACTTTTAAAATTAAAAATGTAATCGGGGCTGATTAGAACAACGATTTTATTCCCGATGACTTCTAATTATTATTATTTTTACTAAATATATCATCTTGGTTGAATAACGATTTCACACAGTTTAACTTTTTGAAAGTACAGATTTTTTTTAATTAGGATAAAGTCAACGATAAAGTCCACCACTGGGGGATCCAGAATCATGTACTGGATCCGTATTATTCGTTTGTGCGTCGATGTTAAAGACCCCGTGTATAAATGGAATAGTGGAGCAGCATATTAGTAAAAGAATTTTCAGAATCGTTTCAGTAGTCCGAGATTACCCCCTAAATACAAACTTACTTTTACCTCGTTATAATTAGTAAGTTACAATCATGATTCAAGTACTGAAGATATGTCCTCAAGAGAAGCAACATATACAAAAAATAATTGAAAAAATCTTTTTTTTTATTTCAAATACTTTTTTTCTTTACAAAAAAAAAGTGATGCGTTATTTTTCTTAGAAAACATTTGGCAACCCTAGTTGTATATAACACCACGCGATGTATATAACCCTCTTTGTATATTGTACCTTCGTGTGCTAAGTACCTATAGTTTAATATTTTTTATAGTTTCTTTTATACTTATACGTTTAGTTTATTATTTTGTAAGATTATTTGTATGTATTTTATCTATGGGCCTTAGTTGCCTGATAATAAATGATTATTATTATTATTAAGTTTCCAGAAAAGGTAGGCAGAGGCGGCAGATACGTATTACGCACACGTTTTGGCTATTAGTAGGTCGAAGCCTATTGGGACCAAGTTTCTGAAAGGAAGACTCGGCCCTGGTATGAAAGGCGACAAAGGAACAGGAGTGGGTTTTAGTCAGTAAAAATCTGACACGCCCTCCCGCCCCGCCCAAGGGAGGGAGATCATAGGATGATTGCGTTGCGTATGACGGCGTCACATAAGAACAAATCCTGCATCGCGCAATCAAAGTTCTCCGCGCGATTAGAACATATAGAACAGCCCGAAATCATCTACCGGGCAGTTGCCCAGCAGACCTAACACCCGTCTGGCCGGAGGATCCTCCCTTTTCAACGGAGTTTTGCGGGACTTTACACTCCATTCCACATACCTCCAAACCCACTTTAAAAAAAATCCCTATACAACATGTAACATCATACGCGCACATCCTAAAGATAGTATCTTCAGAATCGCCTACTGAATCGATATCAGCTATTTTTAAAATAGATAAATATATTATACATACTAAAAATAGCCAAGAATTATTTAGGCATAAAAATAACTACATATTTCGATAAATTCTTTATAAATCTTTGCTTTGATTGCGTCACTAGCGTGTTTGTGTGTGCGTGCGTAGATACTGATTCGCTACCAGTGTAGTGCGTCGATTCCCATATGTTTTGCCTACTATTACGATAACTGTGGAAGGCACGGTTGAGCAGTGGTTGAACAGTTAGCTGTTGTGTTACGTGTCGCGAGTTCGATCCCCGCACGGAACAAATATTTATATGCTAAATGTTCCTAGACTATTTTTTTTTTTAATAATAATTGTATAAGGTTTTAATTGTTTTCTGTATTTTTTGTTTTGTATTTAATATTGTAATGATTGTTAAATTGTAATTCTAAATTTAAGTGCATATTTTGTTAATTTTTATCACTACAAAATTGCAAATGTTATGTACTCCGTTATTATTACATACATCAGACCGCCACCATGAAATCGATTCTTTTTGTTTTTTAATGTTAAATGTATTGTAATGTGGCAGTACTCAATAAAAAAAAAAAAGAATAGGTGTTTTGTATATGTAAGTTTACATGTTTGTGAACGCTACCACGATAACTACAGGAATCATTCCTAGTGTGTGGCAACGTATTTTAAAGGTTCCGTACCTCTAAAGGAAAAAACGGAACCCTTATAGGATCACTTTGTTGTCCATCTGTCTGTTTGTCTATCAAGACCCTTTATTTCGGAAACGCGTAAAGGTATCCAGTTGAAATTTAAACCATATACTCAAGTCTGCAGTTCCATGAAGCCGTGATACAATCAAGCTTCTGAGTTAACGAAAAAAAAAGATGCGGCCGTTTATGTCGCAAAAAACGTATATTTCGACACTCTCAAAGGAATCAAAATTCATAGGGTACTTCCCGTTGCCCTTAAATCCTGAAATTTGACATGAAGCAAGGTCTCATAGCGCAAGTACGGAATAAATCTGAAATAAATTTGTTGTTACGTCATAAAAAATAACTTCTTTTGCTATTCGGAAAAATCTTCGTTACTCAGTTCGGGAATTAAACTGTTTTCATAGGTAAGTTTGTACGGAACCTTCAGTGGGCGAGTCCGACTCGCACTTACCCGGTTTTTTAACACTACTTAAATGCATTTAAGTAAAATTTCAGTACTTGAATTATGATTGTAACTTAATATTCTAATTGGGTTTCTTTTTATTGAGTGGGAAAATCATCTTATGACAAATCCCGCTCTTGGGCGGAGCGAGAGAAAGTGTCAGACTTTTACTGACTAAAAACCCACTCCTGTTCCTTCTTTGCCTTCGTCCCAGGTTTCATTTTCACACTACCCGTGGCAATATTCTAATTGGGATGCATTTTTCCAGTTAAATGTTCTAGATACGTAGCTATTCTACAATTAACAAAGATTGGTGAAACTGCGGTTAGCTTTCAGAACTATTTCTAACTAGATAAGCACATAAAATAAGATGAGCAAAGCTTACAAATACTAACTTAGAAATGATTAAGTTGCGCAAATGTGCGAAACACGGACTTGTAGTTACTAAGATTACTTGCTGCCGTAGTTACTGTTACGAGTACATTTACGAAAGTTAATTTCAGGCTAACAACAGGAAATATATAGAACCTGCGGTCTTCCCGTCCAACTATAATTTAGGTGTCATAGTCATAGTCATAGTCATAGCAATTATATACATAGTCATAGTAATAATATAACATATTGGTAAGGGATTCTTACAAGTCATATACAGAATGTTAAATTATACGTAGTCACCAAATGATTACATAACAATGCCAAATAATAAAAAATGTCAAACAAATAAAAGAAAATACAAGAAAAACAAATAAATCGAAGTCAAATCACAAATTAAAATAATACAAAAAAAAATCTTATTAAAAGTCACAATAATTTTCAGTCCAATAATAATATTAATATTCGCGTCAAAGTTAATTTAAATTAAATTATTATTTGTCTTCAAGGCTAGAGTGAATAGGCTCTTAATAAACTGCGCCTCACCATTAAAGATTGCATCTCTGCTTACCATCAGGTGGGATCGCAAACAAGCATTGGTTTATATCAATTAAAAAAAAGAACCTTCAAGCTACCAACCCGATGGGGTTGATTTGGCAAAAGTGACGAATGTCCCACCTGTACACAAAATGTTTTGGGAACACATTCATTGTGCGTACAGCTAAGGAGTGGAATGAATTTCCTGCAGGAGTTTGGGTTTCCAGGGGCCTTGTTAAATCATCATCGACCATCAGACGTGCGAACGAGAAATGGGGATAGAGCTATACACCCTATAGCTCCATCCCTCTAATAATTCAGTTTAGGTCGTAAAATAGATCGCGTTAAGAGGTCGGGCTTCTGGCAGCTACAACCTGGAGCTTTTTTAGTCAAGAATATCTGAATCTTCAAGTGATGATTCTCAAGTTCTATAAGTGCTGTAGGCGCGGGCTTGCAGACGGCGAGCAATGGTAGCTCGCCGTCCGACCGTCCGGTAATCGTTCGGACCGAAACCAAGTTGTCTACGGCGCGTAGTTTTCCACGCGCGCCTCAAGGAGATTTCAGAAATCATCAAGTAACTTCAATTTCTATTAGGCGTACGGCGATGCGCCACCGGTACATAGTGGACATCCCACCTATACGCACAAAACGTTTTGGGAACACATTCACTGTGCGTACTTCTAAGGAGTGAAATCCCTTTGCCGGAATCTGTGTTTCCTGATGGCTACAACCCGGGAATATTTAAGTCAAGAGTGAATAGGTTGCTTTTAGGTAAGCGCGTTCTATCGTCGACCGCATCTTCGCTTTCCATCAGGTGAGATAGCGGTCAAGCGCGAACCTATCAAGAATTTAAAAAAAATTCAGTGCCTCGCTAACTCTTTTGAATATACGTGTAATAATTTTTTTTATTGTAGTCGGACTTTGGCGAAAATCTAGATTAAGTATTACTGTTTCTATTTTTCTTTATTTCTTAAACATTGCCCCCACACTAGGTAATACTCCTGTATCATAGATATACACAAGACACGGAACTCCTATCTGTAGACCTTAAAAATATTTCCGTGTGAGAATCGAACCCGCAACCCACAGCGCAGCAGCCAATCG
Source organism: Mythimna vitellina (assembly GCA_949316375.1). Lineage (NCBI taxonomy): Eukaryota > Metazoa > Arthropoda > Insecta > Lepidoptera > Noctuidae > Mythimna > Mythimna vitellina. The sequence continues at coordinate 19,419,678 of OX438702.1, read as the reverse complement.
CTAAACCACTGCGCCAGCCGTGACATTGAATAACACACGAATGTTCATAACAGCAGAATAACTTAAGTTTGTATTAAAATGATTCGTATTCATTTACACCATTATGAGTAAAATGTGTTGACAGTTTTCACACAAAGCTTTTTTATTTTATTTAGCCTATACATTCCCACTGTTGGGCAAAGGCCTCTCCCAACTTCTTTCCGGTATTCTTCTCTTGAGCCACCTCAAACCAAAGTTTGCGGTAGGTGTCTACTTCGTCCCGCTACCTCCTCATAGGTCGACCTCGGCGGCGACCACAAAGATATTATACGATTAAAGTTTGCAACTGGGTTTTTAAAAAAAAACACTTTTACACATATGTTTTCGTCTACTCTAAGAAAAAACACCGAAACAAACTCAGAGGTCAAAGTCTCTTTTAAATTCGATACAGTAAACATGTAATGGTAAATCATATGAGAACCATGCAGATAAGTGTCTCATATAGTCTTTAGAGGAAAGAAAAGAACCACACAGATTTGAGTGGACCTGTCCAGTCAGTGCAAGCGTTTGTCAGTAATTTTGTAGCTCAACTCAGGACTATTAAGGAGCTCAAATACTTGACGAACAATACCAAAGAAAGCTCATGGACTGGCCTGTTGGTCTAGAAATTAGTGGTCCTGACTGCTATGCCAGAGGTCGTGGGTTCGATTCTCACCTAAGACACTTATTTGTGTGATGAGCACAGTTATTTTTTCTGTGTCTGGGTGTAATTTATCTATGACATGTATGACAGTGACTGAAAAGTTGAAAGGGAATCGTTTGTCTTGGTATGGTCATGTGAAGAGGAGGGATGAAACGCATGTTACTAAAAGAGTTATGAGTTTACATGTGGATGGATGGAGAGAGAGAGGGAGACCAAAGAAAAGATGGATGGATTGTGTGAAGAGTGACATGAAAGAAAAGGAAGTTAGTGATAGCATGACGAGTGACAGGGCAGAGTGGAAGAAAAAAACGTGTTGCGCCGACCCCAAATAACACGGGACAAGGGCAGAAAGATGATGATGATGATATTTAGAAATATATAAGTATGTTTATCAGTTGTCTAGTACACTAGCCAAGTGTAAAAGTTGTTGAATTGTATTATTTTTAAAGGAACATAGCTTCGATCAACTTAATACAAACGTTATAATATTCTCATTTACAAAATAGCGACCAAAGAATTCAAAGGTAAAATAATGATTGTTAGGTATATATCTGCATACTGTAGCGTTGCATGCTAATTACCATAGTGTCGTGAGGTCACGCAACAGTTACAAAAATAAAGTTATGCCAGCCAACGTTTTTTCAGGGTTCCCTACCAACAAAATCTTTTTTTTAAGTTGGGTAATTTATTTATTTAAACTTCATGTACAGTAGTGGTACATAGGCGGACTTAATGCAACAAGGCATTCTCTACCAGTCAACCTTTGGGTTAAAAAGACAACACTGTGGTAGGCTTGCACGATAAACAAATAGCAGATAATTCAAAAAGAAAAAAATAAAACAAAAATAAATTATTTATAATAATAAAATACATATATATGCTAAAATTATAAACTAATAAATACTATGAAAAATATCAAATTATTAAGAGAACTTAATGATAATTCTGACGAAGACAAAACTAAAGTTGAGAAGACTTCAAGTAGTGGTTCCGAATTTTACGCTTAAAGGAAAACTTACTTTCAGCTTTTTTGATGTCAAGGGGAAGCACATTCCAGAGTTTTATGGTGGAAACAGACAATCAGAATCATCCAATGACTTCTCCCGTTCTTTTCGTGTCAGACTTTTACTGACTAAAACCACACCTATGTTTATTCTTTGCCTTTGCCTTTCAGGACCACGGGATTCGCTGTTGGAAGTCAACCCATGGTTCCAGTAGGCTTTGGTCCTACCGTTTTAATTTGCCTGTCTTTTTGTCATTCAGTCTGTCTCTTACAGATCTATTCCTAACCTACAATCGTCTTAAAACTTCGTCTAATTTCAAAATATTTTATTTTATTTGTGTGTTCGTTTGACCTAATTAAAGGCAACAAATATTTTTACATTTTTACAGAATTTGTATTACTATGAAGTCTATATCACGCCAAATAGAAAAAACCATAAGCACATTATATTTTTGTTTCTTCATTTGGTTAAATATCACACTTTTACACATCAATCTTTTTATGTTAGTTTAAATTTAATATTACGGAACCCTTCGTGCACGAACCTGAATCACACTTGACCGGCCGTTTTACTAGCAGTGGTTCTAAATTGATAAATAATTTATTTATGGCCCTAATTTATTTATTTTACGCTTTATATTTTGATAAACGTAAACTACTACGTATTATTAGTGTATGTGGTGAATGAACTAAATATGTTTTTAATTTCTAAGTGAATTGAGTTCTCATAATTATCTATCTATATATATATAAAAGGGGAAACTGACTGTCTGAAATTTCAACGCACAGCCGACTGTAGCCACTGTAGGCGCGGGCTTGCGGACGGCGAGCAATGGGTAGCTCGCCGTACGGAACCGTCTGGACCGAGCCCAAGTCGTCGACGGCGCGTAATGTTCCACGCGCGCCTCAGGGAGATGTCAGCAAATCGTAGGGGCCATTAGGGTCGAAGCCTACTGGGGCCATGGGTAGTGTGAAAGCGAAACCCGGGGCCCTGGGAAGAAGGCAACGAAGGAACAGGAGTGGGTTTTTAGTTATTAAAAGTCTGACACTATCTCCCGCCCCGCCCAAGAGCGGGGGATGTCATAAGATGATTTCCACACCGAAAAAAAAAAACGCACAGCCGAAACTACTAGGATTAGGAGCTTCAAATTTTGCATAAGGTTTCCTTTTATGACGCAGGTGAGCACTAAGAAAGGATTTTCCAAATATCACTACCTAAAGGTATGAAGCGGGGGTCCAAAGTTTGTTTGGAGAAACCTACATTCACGCGAGTGAAGCCGCGGGCAGAAGCTCGTCTGACATATGATCATCATCATGTTTTAATTTGTAGATTTTATAAAGAGTTGGTGGGATAACCTGGACGCGTACCGCAAGAGCTGGCTTGAGACGGTGCGGGAGAAAAAATTCTGAAAGGACTTGAGGGAGGTTTATGCCAAGCTGCGGGACAGTAAGGGCTAGGAAAAAAGCATGTCTCTCCTGATGCAGACGAAATGCAGGATTATTTATAAAGTCACTGTCTATCTGATCTCTGTGACATCATTACTGGGTAACACGGTAATCCTTGGCAATACTAATTAGTAACCTATGATTTAGTACTTTATTTTCTCGTAGAGAAAACACATTGTTAAATAAATCAGTAGTCAGACGAATAATTTCTTTGAAAACGTTTTTTACTTTCCTTCAACGTAAAGAAAACGCATTATTTTGATTTTAATTTTAATTGTTGATTCTAATTTTAATTATGTTTTGAATTTTATTTTAATTGTCATTATTTTTAGTTATAAAAAGGATCAAGGTTATGCTTTTTTTATTATTGAGTAAATCGCAGGCATTGAACGTGCACATACTGTGTTGTCAAACAAATAATTCCTTTGAAAAAGTTTTTTTCTTTCATTCAAAGTAAGTTAAGTGCATTATTGAGTAAATCTCATCATTTTCAACAATCATTTTTGACAGACCTGTTGGTTTAGTGGTCAGTGGCCCTGAATGCTATGCTGGAGGTCGTTGGTTCGATTCTCAACGAGTACGAATGTTTGTGTGATGAGCACGATCATTTGTTCTGTGTCTGGGTGTAATTTATCTATAATATGTATGTATTTAGAAATATATAAGTATGTTTATCAGTTATCTAGTACTCATAGCACAAGGTCTGCTTAGTTTGGGACTAGACGGCGATGTGTGATAGTTGTGGAATATTATTATTATTAATCCACATACTGCGTTATCCGACAAATAATTTCTTTGAAAATATTTTCTTCTTTCGTTCAACGTAATTCAATAGCGGCTAAGATCAATTTATATAGTGGCTATTAAACTGACCTCGAGTCAGTACATAGGAAGTGGGTCATTAAACTTGGGTCGCTTCGACAGTTTACCTCACTCTTGCAGCCGGCGCTAACTAGAAAGGTTTGGAAACTATGCTTGCCTTTATTATTGAATAAAGGAATTGAAATAATTATAACACTCGTTGTACCACAGAATCATAGAGAATATATTTGAAAAAAAAAACACCACAGAGAATACAAGTAACATTTGAAGGTTGAACAATTATGGAAAGGTGGAGGATTAAAATATTAGTTCAACAGATTGTAAGTCATTTTTAAAAGCACCGTGTTTGGTATTTAGGCATTTATGTAACGTAGATATTAATTTATCTATATATATAAAAGGAGAAACTAACTGACTGACATATCAACGCACAGCCGAAACTATTGGGACTAGGAGCGTAAAATTTTGCACAAGGTTTCCTTTTATGACGTAGGCGAGCACTAAGAGGGGATTTTCCAAAATTCACCCCCTATGGGGATGAAATGGGGTCCAAAGTTTATATGGAGAAACGTAATTTAAAGTGGGTGAAGCCGCTGGTAGAAGCTAATGTAGACATACTATTATAAAAATCTTCTTTCTTCTTCCTGACCTTATCTCATATTACTTGGGGTCGGCGCAACACGTTTTTTTCTTTCATATCATTCCTCACACAACTCATCCATCTTTTCTTGGGCCCCCCCTGTCCCTCCATCTACATGTATACTCAGAACTCTTTCAATAACATGCGTTTCATCCCTCCTCTTCACATGACTATACCAAGACAAACGATTCCCTTTCAACTTTTCATTCACTAGCGCCACTTTCAAACTTTCTCCAACATAAATTAATCATTTAAATAATTATAATTTTATGTTATTATTTATTATTCTTATTTTGTTTTTTATGGTGCACAAGAAAATGTATTTATATATATCTCAAGACATTTACAGCCTATAAAAAGTCGTCAAATACCGACAAAATGCAATATTACTCATCCGCCATAGCAAATAGCGTGATAATTTAAAGCCTATGTCTTCCTCAAACTCTAATAAGTAAGTAAAATAAATAATTTCGATGCTTTCGGAATGAATTGCAAGCACAGAATTTTTGTACAGTTTTATGAACTTGTCGCGGGCAACAACTAGTATATATATAAAGAGACTGACTGACTGATAAATCAAGGTATACCTTTAACTACTGGGACTAGGAATGTGAAATTTTGGACAAGGTTTCCATTTATGATATAAGCGAGCACTAAGAGAGTATTTTCCAAAATTCACCCTCTAAATAGGATAAAACGGGGGTCCAAAGTCTGTATGGAGAAACCGATTTTCACTTGATATATTTTTTATTCAATTCAAAATTCACCTAAACAGTACATAGGGACTTTCAACAGCAGAAGTTATGTTCATAACTTCGTTAAAATGTAATAAGGAAAAAATTAAATTTTTGTTGTAAACGCGAGCCTCTTAATAATAAAAAAAGTAATAAATAAATTCGGAAACACGGACGAAGCTGCTGACTGAAACTAGTAGTCTCTATAAAAAATATACTTTTCGTATTTTTACTAAGAACTCATTCAGATAAGCTCCTGGCTGAAACTATTATGTCTATAAAAATATACTTTTCATCGCTAAACGCATCGCTTAAGAACGATATACCATTTTTTTTTTTAATTTTTCGACAATGACTTTGGTATTCAGGGAAAGAATAGTTTCTCTATTAAAAAAATACTTTTCATCTATAAGCGCTTTTAAACGGCAGGTTCGATATGCATAAATTTGGTATTCAAGGAAAAAATAAATCAGTAAGATGTCCGAAATACTACAAAAGGAAAACTGAACGTAAATTTTCGACCAACACTATGTCGGGGCAACTCGTTTTTTTAATGTTTCATCTTCACAAATAAGTATTTTTTCAGTTCCTGGCTTCGAAAGTTTTTAATAAAGTGTCATTATTAAAGTCGAACAATTTTAAAACACGGAGAAAAAATCACACCAAACCTAATATTTTACATAACTATCTAAAAAAATTAGTTCAATCATTTCTACTCTAAAGTTAATTGAATCTTATTTTTCTAAAACCTATTTATTTTCAACCCTATAATATATCAAATCCTTATCCACTCACCTTAATTCCAAAAATCACTAAATCAACCACACTAACACTAAAAAACTATCTTCAAAAACACCAAGTAATTTCACTCACTCATAAAAAAAAAATCACCTCATAAAAAAAAGTTTACAGCCCTTAAAAAAAAATTAACAACCACACTTTAGAAATTAATTTTAATTTTACAACACGCACAGCACTATTAGAAGTTTAAAATGTATTTTTTTATATTTAATTCTCCGAGCTATATTTTCTCGTGAAAACGAAGGGCGGAGGGACACGACCACCCCTTACCTCGGTTAGTAAGCGACTGAATATAGCCTCTGCTAAATATACGTTTGTAGTAGCGTATCGCGTCGCGAAATATGCCTGCATAAGTAAATAGTGGACTACTATATATACGTATGATCATGAATAGTGGCTGACTAGTTCAGATATAAGTATAACACACTACTTAATGTCTGTTAGCCCTTGGGAAGTAAGCAGTGCTGTTTTATGGGGCAGATATTTTGACATCGGCAGTTTTATTTATTTGTAAATAATACAACTTAAGGGGACACCACGGCGATCAGTTAAGCCACCATGGTGTCCGTAAACTACCAAACTAGACACCATCGAGACACCATACGGCACGCGTCCGAGCTGGTCGCGCCGCCAAATTGGTGGCGCAACTACACAGACACCAGGTAAGTTATAACTCTCTATAGAGCTGTATATATTTTGTTGGTAGCGTCGACTAGTCGCGCCGCCATGGTGTCCCGGTGAAGTTGTATAGCCCTAAGAAATATAAATATTAACCTACTATCAAAGTACTAAACCTAACTATTTATAGAATAGCTTCTGCCTGCGGCTTCGCTCGAGTGAAATTAGATGTCTCCATATAAATTTTGGACCCCCGTTTCATCCCTTTGGGGGTTTATTTTTGGAAATCCTTAAATAAAAACCAACATTTCACGCTCCTAGTCGACACGCAGCGCACCAGCTAATCGCTCAACCACAAATACGATCTACCCGTGTGCAAAATTTCATTAAAGCCCGTTCAGCAATTTGAGCGTAAAGGAGTAACAAACGTACACATATACATAAAAACTTTCACTTTTATAATCTTAGTGGGATTTTTATATATACGTATGTATAATATAATATGCATATACTGCATACTTTTTTATGTTTATCCATCAATTACTGTAAACGGGCCTGCTAATGACGGCTGAAATTAATGCTCTAATTAACACCCTCGAGCTAATTAGTTGTGATCAGAGTCACAGCACACTGTTATAAACAAATAGAAATAAGTGCGCGAAATAATCAGATTTTTTTTTCACAGCTTTCACATAGTATAGATTTCTATCCATTGAGAGTTTGCAGTTAAGAGGGCACTTCCCGACCCATCTATCATCAACTTGAGCATTAAAAATTAAAAAGCTTGTTTGTTTATACAACGCAATATTGGATAACGAGCCAACGCGAAAAAAGAGATAATACCTGCCCTCCTAGCCAAGTTACAACCCTTTCGTTTCGATTCTCTTTTCGTCGTTCGCCTCTTTGTTCTGACGTCATCTCAACGCTCAGTCACGTGGTCTGAATAAAGGAATAGGAGGCGTGGCCTACTCGAGCCGATTAACGAAAAGAGACTTGAAACGAAACGGTTGTAACTTGGCTAGGGGGCTTGAATACTCTGTTGTCATTCGGTAATTCCGTCATTCACTCGAATATTTCGCAAAACTCGTTCGACGTGTTTTTTTAAAACCTTAAAAGTTTTTGGAAAGAAATTTCATTGTTTAAAATCTCGATTAAATGTGCAAGGTTTCTATAGGTATATTTTTATGTTTAAGTATTCTTTTTTAATTTATGAACACATTATGAAGGTTCACGCAAAATAGATTTTCCAGAGTTCTTGGGTCTTTTCTGTTTTGGTTTTAAACAAATTTATGATTGAATTGCAATAGAAACCTAGATTATCATCATCATCATTTCAGCCGAAAGACGTCCACTATTGGACATAGGCCTCCCCCAAGCGTCTCCACAACGACCAATCCTGTGCGTCTCGCATCCACCGCATTCCCGCGACTCTCACCAGGTCGTCGGTCCACCTTATGGGAGGCCTTCCAACGCTGCGTTTTACCTAGATAATATCCACAAGATATCTCTGTTTTGATGGATAGACTGATGATCTGACGTCTGATTACCTATAATGACTGACAAACATCTACGAATTACAATAACCGCAGCACAATTCTACCAATACTTATAAATATGCAAGTCTGTATGCCAGTTAATCAATCATCCCTCAAAGACTGTACGGATTTAGATGAAATGGGTAGATCACGTCCGGGATTACCACGTCTGATACTTTTTATGCCGGTAATCCGTTTCTTTGAGAATTTCATGCAGGCAAAACCGCGGCGCTGGCATAACGTCTCAATAGTTATTTGTACTAAATATGGCTGATTTGTTTGCGATCCCTTAAAGCTTGATAGATTAAAATATAGTTTCAATAATTCACATTTATAATATTACTAGCTTCTGCCCGCTGCAGCTTCTGAATGCTGGTTGTATTCAGTGTGAAGACGGATAAGAACCCTAAATGTCCATTCTTGGAGTTCAAACGAGCGTAAAGGAGTAACAAACGTACACATATACATAAAAACTTTCACTTTTATAATCTTAGTGGGATTTTTATATATACGTATGTATAATATAATATGCATATACTGCATACTTTTTATGTTTATCCATCAATTACTGTAAACGGGCCTGCTAATGACGGCTGAAATTAATGCTCTAATTAACACCCTCGAGCTAATTAGTTGTGATCAGAGTCACAGCACACAGTTATAAACAAATAGAAATAAGTGAGCGAAATAATCAGATTTTTTTTTTCACAGCATTCACATAGGATAGATTTCTATCCATTGAGAGTTTGCAGTTAAGAGGGCACTTCCCGACCCGCCTATCAAACTTAGCATTATAAATTAAAATGCTTGTTTGTTTATACAACGCAATATTGGATAACGAGCCAACGCGAAAAAAGAGATAATACCTGCCCTCCTAGCCAAGTTACAACCGTTTCGTTTCGATTCTCTTTTCGTCGATCGCCTCTTTGTTCTGACGTCATAGAGGAATAAAGGAATAGGAGGCGTGGCCTACTCGAGCCGATTAACGAAAAGAGACTTGAAACGAAACGGTTGTAACTTGGCTAGGGGGCTTGAATACTCTGTTGTCATTCGGTAATTCCGTCATTCACTCGAATATTTCACAAAACTCGTTAGACGTGTTTTTTTAAAACCATAAAAGTTTTTGGAAAGAAATTTCATTGTTTAAAATCTCGATTAAATGTGCAAGGTTTCTATAGTTATATTTTTATGTTTTTTTTTTTATTTATGACTGCATTATGAAGGTTCACGCAAAATAGATTTTCCAGAGTTCTTAGGTCTTCTCTGGGTTAGTTATAAACAAATTTATGATTTAATTGCAACAGAAACCTAGATAATCATCATCATCATTTCAGCCAAAAGACGTCCACTGTTGGACATAGGCCTCCCCCAACCGTCCACAACGACCGATCCTGTGCATCTCGCACCCACCGCACTCCCGCGACTCTCATCAGGTCGTCGGTCCACCTTGTGGGAGGCCTTCTAACACTGCGTTTGACCTAGATAATATCCACAATATATCTCTGTTTTGATGGATACACTGATGATCTGGCGTCTGATTACCTATAATGACTGACAAACATCTACGAATTACAATAACCGCAGCACAATTCTACCAATACTTATAAATATGCAAGTCTGTATGCCAGTTAATCAATCATCCCTCAAAGACTGTACGGATTTAAATGAAATGGGTAGATCACGTCCTGGATTACCACGTCTGATACTTTTTATGCCGGTAATCCGTTTCTTTGAGAATTTCATGCAGGCAAAACCGCGGCGCTGGCATAACGTCTCAATAGTTATTTGTACTAAATATGGCTGATTTGTTTGCGATCCCTTAAAGCTTGATAGATTAAAATATAGTTTCAATAATTCACATTTATAATATTACTAGCTTCTGCCCGCTGCAGCTTCTGAATGCTGGTTGTATTCTGTGTGTAGACGGATAAGAACCCTCCCACCCCCCCCCCCCCCTCGCCTATGTCCATTCTTGGAGTTCAAACTTGCTCTATACCAAATTTCATCAAAATCTGTTCAGTAGTTTAACCGTGAAAGTGTAAGAAACAAACAGACAGAGTTACTTGTACGTTTATAATATTAGTATGGACTAGCCAGAGCCGATGACAGCGGCTAGTGATAGTGGAAAATTATCCCAAGGGAATATACTCTTAGAATAAAAAAATAATATTTGTGCTATTCCAGGACTTGGTCTACCTGTGTACCAAATTTCATCAAAATTAATTCAGCCGTTCAAGCGTGAAGAAGTAATAAACATACACAAATAATCGCCTTCATAATATTGAAAATATAATACCAAAACGAAAAAAAAAATCCAATAAAGTATGAAAAGAAAATTCGAATGCAACAAAAAAGAATTTTTCTTCCCATATTTCAGAGCGCGACGGGGGAAAAATTAAAAATTCCACAGTTTCCATCCGAGGCGGCCTAACCTCCAACTTTTGATACGCTTACAACTCCTTAATGTGTTTGCAAGAAAAAATGAATTTTAAAGGAAACCTAAATAATCTGCTGAAAAAATATAATAACCAGCTAAGGAGTGGAATTCCTTGACAGATTCTGTTTCCTAATAGCTATAGTCTAGGGATCTTTAAGTTAAGAGTGAATAGTTAGTAACCTATCCATGCTGATAACATATATGTATACGTACAACGTGGCGCTAACAATAAGACAATAAATTAGAACACTCCTAGTACTATAAATCCATAGGCATAGTATTAAACTACCAAAAAAATATAAAGAATGTTTTTTTTTTTTCAAATAAACTAAGTAGCATAAAATCGTATGCAAAATAGAACACCATTTATAATATCGGTACACTAACCTGTCACAACAGCGGCGTGTCATGTAGTGACGTACTTAATCTTTTGGTGCCATTATTATGAATGCTCATCATCATCATCATTTCAACCGAAAGACGTCCACTGTTGGACATAGGCCTCCCCCAAATGCCGCCACAATGACCGGTCCTGTGCGTCTCGCATCCATCAGATTCCCGCGACCCTCACCAGGTCATCAGTCCACCTTGTGGGAGGCCTTCCAACGCTGCGTCTTCCGGTACGCGGTCGCCATTCCAGAACCTTTCGTCCCCATCGACCATATGAATGAATATATGAATACTCAATAAAAACAATTACACCAAATCACAGATTTTTTTATTACTAAATTAATTAATCTTAATCACTATTCCATCAATTAAAACTCACTATCACTCACTTATTACCGATACTGAATAATGTCGACTTGCCCTTCGCAGGCTAGACGTAGGCTTGCGTTAAAAGAAATTTAAAATTCTATCGTCAAATGTCACTCTTGCACGTAGCACTACCCGATTACGGGATTAAGGTTCGATTTTCCCATACCTCTCTCGGTATTTTCGTATAGTGATAGTGGCGTTTTTGTGGCACTCCCCATAAATTAAAATCATGTTGGAGTACTCCGAAGCTGTGTAATTGTAACAAGGCATGATAATTTGCAAGTAAAACGTAATTACAATGCAATACTTTTCAAAATAGTAACTTTGATATGTAATTTGTCACTTTAACTTCTAATATATCTAATATTCACACAACTATCACACAACGCCGTCTAGTCCCAAGCTAAGCAGAACTTGTGTTATGAGTACTAGACAACTGATAAACATACTTAAATATTTCTAAATACATACATATTATCTATATACATATAATAAAACAGTAAAATTCTTTTGTGATGGTATTAATTGGCGCAAAAACTACTGAACCGATCCTGTTCAAATTTTGCATACATAATCCTTATAGGTCGGGGCAACTGACAGGCTATAAACTATCACGCTATTTGCTATGTGGGGTGAGCAATAATCCAAAATGTAGGTATTGAACGACATTTGCCGCGAGTTCAATTCCCAGCTACAGTTAAAAAGTTTTGACATTATTTTGTCTTATTTTTTTGTATTAAAATAGCTTTTACCATTTTTTCAAAATAAAATTGACATTTCTATTCGATATCTTCTAAATATTTTGTAAAAACTAATTAAAACACATAATAAAATCAAAGCGACGAGTAAAATCACGTACTATAATGTTACATTATTCCATTTAGCTGCAAATTTAACTTCTAAAACGAAAATCATCACGCTATCATCGTTAGGGAGCCAACCAGTCAATTATGACGTTTATATAAGAACGTCTATTTTATAGTTTATTCATCGAAGACCGCAGCACAGTGGTTTCGTAACTAGATTTTCATGTAATGTGAAGGTGGTTCAAATCCCATACGGCTCTCTTAGGAGAAATGTTTGTTCTATTTTGTCATCGTGAATAAGATTTTTTTATATATTTTTGCATGCTAACAATTTTTTTTTTATAAATCTACGTATGTAATATATTTGTAGAAATTTTTAGTTAAGTGCGTATTATTAATTTTAGAAATCGATGTAGATAACTTTTATACATTTAAATTGTGTGGAACTTGATAATTATTTTACTTAGGCTTTGTTTCATCGCAATGAAACAAAGCATATGAAAGACAAACGGTATGAAATCAAAGTTTTCGAGAAGTAAAATATGACACCATAAGCAATTCAGATACTCGCAACGCCATCTAAAGACTCAAAGTAGAAATAATGATGACAATGACGGTTGAACTTCATATTAAATTTGATAGATGGCATTGCGTATTTTACGTAATTTTCTGAGTGGCAGAAGAATGGCCATCGCCCACGTTTACAGTTATGGTTAAACTGGTGTAAGACGGAGGCATTTTTAACAATTCTACTGCTTATTTTTATTATTTTTTTCCCATTATTGTAGCAAGCTAATTGACCGAGATTATTCAAGGGATATCATCCAAAGACGATAAAAGTAAATACCTATATGTATTTAATTATTCACTTTAAAATAACACGACCACATTTTCGGAAGGGGTTACAGGGTACCTTGCGTTGGATGGTCCCTAGGTGGACCGATTACCTGGTGAGGGTCGCTGGAATCCGATGGATGAGAGACTCACAGGAGCGGTCATTATAGCGACACTTGGGGAGGTTTATGTCCAGCAGTGGACGTCTTTCGGCTGAAATAATAATGATGAAGATGGCACCTATTTTTCTTTTTTTAAGGGTGGAAATCATCCAATGACTTCTCTCGCTCTGGTTGAAGCGGTAGGACGTGTCAATCTTTTACTGACTAAAACTACACCTGTGTCTATCACTACGCGCTGTTGAGGATTGGGCTCGATCCGGTCAACTACAGGACGGCTAGCTACCCATTGCTCGACGTCCGGAAGCCCGCGTCTACCGTGATCGGTAGTCGGGGTCGGAATCTCGGCTCAGCGTGAGGCCGTTCGTTCCCTAACGCGTGCGGCCTCCGCCTTCGCTAGCATTAAGGCTTTGCAAAAGGAGGCGAACGCCTGCCATTACTCCTCGCTCTGGATCAGAGCCCGGCGCGAGAGGTCATTGACGCCGATTACCTCCACGAGGACACGGCGGTGCTCCGCCCTTGCAGGGCACATCTCCACTGTGTCCTCCGGCATGATGGCACCTTGCGGATTAATAATGGTATGTTTTATTATTTGCAGTCACTGCTTCATATAAAACGGGATCGAATGTGTTTTTCTGATCACAGTTCGACAACGTATAATGTATCTCAGATTCCTTGCAGCCTTACGTCGATATCTGGACGTTACCTCTTTGCAATGAGTGGTGACCAACACTGGAACAATCCTCTAAGGGAGGCCAGTCTCAGGGATAACACTTATCGGCTGCTACATTTGCTAACCGTAATTTCATTGTTTTATGGATAAGCTCAGGACTGTTGTGGGTGTTTCGAACGGTTTCTGTTCTGGGTTCGGTTGAAAGTTCCCTGATATTACCATTTTGTGAATCGCCTGGAGGACTCGGTGTAGCATGCGGTGGAGGTCTATCCATCTTGAGTGAACTGCCGCGTCCTCATAGAGGCAATCGGTGTCAGTAATTTCTCGGTTTGGCCATCAATATGCGAGTTCGATTGAACGGGGATACACGCGCACAAGGTTTCGCCGTATTTCATTCATAAGTTGGAGACTCTTCATAAGGTAGTTCCCACTATGGAAAAAACATTTGTCTTATATACGGGGATATCAATTAAATACACACCAAAATATCCTAGGTAAATGAACAAGTAATTCTAACGCTTAAAATGATCAAACTGCAATAATCAATGCAAGCATGCTCTCGCATATTCTTCACTGTTGTGGAAGAAGATAGTTGATGATTTATTTATTTAATCCTTTATGCACAAATGTACAGCGGCGGACTTAATGCCTGCCGGATGATGATGGTAGTTTTGGGATTCACTAAAGGCTTTTCACTATCAGTGTACGTTATCCAGCTGAAGGTGGGTGTCCCGATTATGCTCCTTCGTTTACCTCTATCAAAGCTGTCTAACTGCTTAAACTCTTTAGTGAAAAGTTATTGAGGCGAAAATTGTTATGGAAGATAACTCTTTCGATCAATCTTACAGCCCTAGCAGACATCGGCCCTAGAGGGCCCTATCCATTTGCTGAAATCTCTTTGAGTCGCGCGTAGAATACTACGCGCCGTCGATTCAGGACTGCTTTGACCAGACGGCCGGACAGCACCACCGCAATCCCGTGTTTGCAATGGCTGGGAATTGCCTTGCGGCTTTCAACACCCGGAGCGTCCCTTGCAGCGACCGCTGAGGAGTCATGATGTCCTATCCCTCATAGTTTCAGCCACCTTCTTTGATCGTAGTGCTTCACTGAAGGAGGCTACTGGTTGTCATTTTCTCCACCAATCGCCCCCATAAGGACAAGGCGGCGCCGGCTCTCCGACCAAGCGGGACTGATTTCCACCGTATGCTCCATCGTATTCTCCGGGCGATTCGCACAATGGTGAGACCCGAGTGTTTCTTCCCGCTGAATTCGACACAGATACCTTCCGAAACACCCACAACCGGTGAGTCCTGCACAAAAAGAGGATGCCGTGACGCCTCTGTAGACACTTCTCAAAGACAGGCTTTACCGCTGCGATTTGATTGTGGCGTGCTCACTGTGGCGAGGGGTTAAAATCATACAATGTTGTTTTACCAGAACATAAACCAGAAACATACATATGCCCATGCATACATATGCCTTTTCCCTTGGGGTAGGCAGAAATGACAACTGCTACGACCCATACATGCTCTTTCTATTCAGTGACGGTCATACATCTGGATCTGGACGAGTACATAACATGATTCCTGAAGGTAATTTGCGTTTTCAACCGACTTCTAAAAAAGGATGAGGTTCTCAATTCGGATATTTTTACCTTTAACCGTTTTATGTTAAAGTACAATAAATCATTGCGATGTTTTCGGAATGAATTGCAAGTACAGAGTGATTGTACAGTTTTACGAATTTAACGCGGACGAAGTCGCGGGCAACAGCTAGTATAAAAATAAAACCCAGACACAGAAGAAATGATTGTGCTTGTCAAACAATCATTTGTCCTGGGTGGGAATCGAACCCACGACCTCCGGCATAGCAGTCAGGGCCACTAACCTCTAGACCAACAGGCCAGTTATTTTAACAGTTTTTCAACTTGATTAATCTATTACATATAATAAAACAGTAAAATTCTTTTGTGATGGTATTAGTTGGCGCAAAAACTACTGAACCGATCCTGTTCAAATTTTGCATACACAATCCTTATAGGTCAGGGCAACTGATAGGCTATAAACTATCACGCTATTTGCTATGTGGGGTGAGCAATAATCCAAAATGTAGGTATTGAACGACATTTGCCGCGAGTTCAAATCCCAGCTACAGTTAAAAATTTTGACATTATTTTGTCTTATTTTTTTGTATTAAAATAACTTTTACCATTTTTTCAAAATAAAATTGACATTTCTATTCGATATCTTCTAAATATTTTTTAAAAACTAATCAAAACACATAATAAAATCAAAGCGACGAGTAAAATCACGTACTATAATGTTACATTATTCCATTTAGCTGCAAATTTAACTTCTAAAACGAAAATCATCACGCTATCATCGTTAGGGAGCCAACCAGTCAATTATGACGTTTATATAAGAACGTCTATTTTATAGTTTATTCATCGAAGACCGCAGCACAGTGGTTTCGTAACTAGACTTTCATGTAATGTGAAGGTAGTTCAAATCCCATACGGCTCTCTTAGGAGAAATTTTTGTTCTATTTTGTCATCGTGAATAAGATTTTTTTATATTTTTGCATGCTTACAATTTTTTTTTTATAAATCTACGTATATAATATATCTGTAGAAATTTTTAGTGAAATGCGTATTATTAATTTTAGAAATCGATGTAGATAACTTTTATACATTTAAATTGTTGGAATTGGAACTTGATAATTGTCTTACTTAGGCTTTGTTTCATCGCAATGAAACAAAGCATATGAAAGACAAACGGTACGAAATCAAAGTTTTCGAGAAGTAAAATATGACACCATAAGCAATTCAGATACTCGCAACGCCATCTAAAGACTCAAAGTAGAAATAATGATGACAATGACGGTTGAACTTCATATTAAATTTGATAGATGGCATTGCGTATTTTACGTAATTTTCTGAGTGGCAGAAGAATGGCCATCGCCCACGTTTACAGTTATGGTTAAACTGGTGTAAGACGAAGGCATTTTTAACAATCCTACTGCTTATTTTTATTATTTTTTTCCCATTATTGTAGCAAGCTAATTGACTGTGATTATTCAAGGGATACCATCCAAAGACGATAAAAGTAAATACCTATATGTATTTAATTATTCACTTTAAAATAACACGGCCACATTTTCGGAAGGGGTTACAGGGTACCTTGCGTTGGATGGTCCCCAGGTGGACCGATGACCTGGTGAGGGTCGCGGGAATCCGATGGATGAGAGGCTCACAGGACCGGTCATTATAGCGACACTTGAGGAGGTTTATGTCCAGCAGTGGACGTCTTTCGGCTGAAATAATAATGATGATGATGGCACCTTTTTTCTTTTTTTAAGGGTGGAAATCATCCAATGATTTCTCCCGCTCTGGTTGGAGCGGGAGGACGTGTCAATCTTTTACTGACTTTTTTTTTCCGGTGGGAAAATCATCTTATGACATCCCCCGATCTTGGGCGGGGCGGGAGATAGTGTCAGAATCTTTTACTGACTAAAACTACACCTGTGTCTATCACTACGCGCTGTTGAGGATTGGGCTCGATCCGGTCAACTTCAGGACGGCTAGCTACCTATTGCTCGACGTCCGGAAGCCCGCGTCTACCGTGATTGGTAGTCGGGGTCGGAATCTCGGCTCGGCGTGAGGCCGTTCGTTCCCTAACGCGTGCGGCCTCCGCCTTCGCTAGCATTAAGGCTTTGCAGAAGGAGGCGAACGCCTGCCATTACTCCTCGCTCTGGATCAGAGCCCGGCGCGAGAGGTCACTGACGCCGATTACCTCCACGAGGACACGGCGGTGCTCCGCCCTTGCAGGGCACATCTCCACTGTGTCCTCCGGCATGATGGCACCTTGCGGATTAATAATGGTGTGTTTTATTATTTACAGTCACTGCTTCATATAAAACGGGATCGAATGTGTTTTTCTGATCACAGTTCGACAACGTATAATGTATCTCAGATTCCTTGCTGCCTTACGTCGATATCTGGACGTTACCTCTTTGCAATGAGTGGTGACCAACACTGGAACAACCCTCTAAGGGAGGCCAGTCTCCGGGATAACACTTATCGGCTGCTACATTTGTTAACCGTAATTTCATTGTTTTATGGATAAGCTCAGGACTGTTGTGGGTGTTTCGAACGGTTTCTGTTCTGGGTTCGGTTGAAAGTACCCTGATATTACCATTTTGTGAATCGCCTGGAGGACTCGGTGTAGCATGCGGTGGAGGTCTATCCATCTTGAGTGAACTGCCGTGTCCTCATAGAGGCAATCGGTGTCAGTAATTTCTCAGTTTGGCCATCAATATGCGAGTTCGATTGAACGGGGATACACGCGCACAAGTTTTCGCCGTAGTTCATTCATAAGTTGGAGACTCTTAGGTAGTTCCCACTATGGTAAAATCATTTGTCTTATATACGGGGATATCAATTAAATACACACCAAAATATCCTAGGTAAATGAACAAGTAATTCTAACGCTTAAAATGATCAAACTGCAATAATCAATGCAAGCATGCTCTCGCAAATTCTTCATAAGTACTGTTGTGGAAGAAGATAGTTGATGATTTATTTATTTATTTATTTAATCCTTTATGCACAAATGTACAGCGGCGGACTTAATGCCTGCCGGATGATGATGGTAGTTTTGGGATTCACTTAAGGCTTTTCACTATCAGTGCACGTTATCCAGCTGAAGGTCGGTGTCCCGATTATGCTCCTTCGTTTACCTCTATCAAAGCTGTCTAACTGCTTAAACTCTTCAGTGAAAAGTTATTGAGGAGAAAATTGTTATGGGAAATAACTCTTTCGATCAATCTTGCAGCCCTTGCAGTCATCGGCCCTAGAGGGCCCTATCCATTTGCTGAAATCTCTTTGAGTCGCGCGTAGAATACTACGCGCCGTCGATTCAGGACTGCTTTGACCAGACGGCCGGACAGCACCACCGCAATCCCGTGTTTTCAATGGCTGGGAATTGCCTTGCGGCTTCCAACACCCGGAGCGTCCCTTGCAGCGACCGCTAAGGAGTCAGGATGTCCTATCCCTCACCTTCTTTGGTCGTAGTGCGTCACTGAAGGAGGCTACTGGTTGTCATTTTCTCCACCAATCGCCCCCATAAGGACAAGGCGGCGCCGGCTCTCCGACCAAGCGGGACTGACTTCCACCGTATGCTCCATCGTATTCTCCGGGTAATTCGCACAATGGTGAGACCCGAGTGTTTCTTCCCGCTGAATTCGACACAGATACCTTCCGAAACACCCACAACCGGTGAGTCCTGCACAAAAAGAGGATGCCGTGACGCCTCTGTAGACACTTCTCAAAGACAGGCATTACCGCTGCGATTTGATTGTGGCGTGCTCACTGTGGCGAGGGGTTAAAATCATACAATGTTGTTTTACCAGAACATAAACCAGAAACATACATAAACTAATGACTTTTCCCTTGGGGTAGGCAGAAATGCCAACTGCTACGACCCATACTCTTTCTATTCATTGACGTTCATACATCTGGATCTGGACGAGTACATAACATGTTTCCTGAAGGTAATTTGTGTTTTTAACCGACTTCTAAAAAAGGAGGAGGTTCTCAATTCGGATATTTTTACCTTTAACCGTTTTATGTTAAAGTACAATAAATTATTGCGATGCTTTCGGAATGAATTGCAAGCACAGAGTGATTGTACAGTTTTACGAACTTAACGCAGACGAAGTCGCGGGCAACAGCTAGTCATTAATAATTGTTTTATGGCTTTAATGTTTTATGTTTATGGCACCGAATATGATTTTTTTCTTAGTTGCCAAAGACGTTTTTTTTTTTGTAATGTGGACTACATTATACACCACGTAGAAAACGCTGAAAATTAAAAATAATGTCCTGTGACTACTGGATATTTTCGAATAATTTTTGGTATGCAGATTGGGAACATCATGAGGTATAATATGCAGCTTAATTTAATGTCGTATTAACGGCGCCACCCAGTATATAAAAGGAGAAACTGATTGACTGACATATTAACGCATAGCTGAAACTACTGGGACTAGGAGAGTGAAATTTTGCACAAGGTTTCCTTTTAGAGAGGATTTCCCAAAATTCACCCCCTAAAGGGGTGAAACAAGGGTCCAAAAATTGTATGCAGAAAACTCCTTCCAAGCGGGCAAAACCGCAGCCAAAAGCTAGTGAATAATAATAACAAAAGCCGGAGTTTCACCTTTTTATACGGGTGAAGGAGACGATTTTGTGGTAATGGCATGCGTGACCTGAAATGGTTCCAGCGATCATCAAAAATAATATTTACTCAGATATATTTATTAGGTTATTCTGGTAGATACTGCTATTGACTATAAGACCGCCAACAATGTGCCCGTAGATGTAAGTTTGTGTCTAGAATGTGTTACTGGTGGACTTATACGCACAAAGCGTTTTGAGACCACATTTAATATGCGTACAGCCAAGGAGTGGAATTCCTTGCCGGAGTCTGTGTTTCCTGATTGTTGAACTTAGGGGTCTTCAAGTCAAGAGTGAATAGGTTACTTCTAGGCAAGCGTGCTCCATCGTCGACCACATCATCGCTTACCATCAGGTGAGATGGTGGTCAAACGCAAGCCTATCATTAATAAAAAATAAAAAACTATTTTGGTTTACAATAAAGTTTATTATATTCTATTTTATACGTAATGAGTACTATTTGTCTGGCGAAAGAAGTGATCAATACGTATATCAGTGATAAGTTACTAAACTAAACCTTTTTTTTTAAAGAAAGAAAATGAATTTATTTGGTGCCACACAGGCCAAACGATTGTTTGATATACACAAAATCTAAAAAAAGGGGTAAAAAACACAACTGTGTGCGGTGAGGCTGCATCAAAATACCTATTTTGGTCAGACACCTGTCTAACTGACCACATGTCACTATGACTGTTCACCTGTCTGTGTGGATGGATGGAGAGGGAGAGGGAGACCAAAGAAAAGATGGATGGATTGTGTGAAGAGTGATATGAAAGAAAAGGAAGTTAGTGATAGCATGACGAGTGACAGGGCAGAGTGGAAGAAAAAAACGTGTTGCGCCGACCCCAAATAACACGGGACAAGGGCAGGAAGATGATGATGATGACCTGTCTAACGCTGGTTTTGAACTGAACCCGAGGTTGTAACGCAACAGACGTAAAATAGTTTTGTAGTGTAATATATAACAGTTGTGCGTACTTAAGTAATATAATCCTTCAAAATAGAATTTTGTTATCTAGAGAAATGTCTTAAGTTAGACTTCATATATATATGAACAAGAAAAAACCAGTTATTGCGAACCCTTGGTACGTGAGTCCGCTTCGTACTTGACCGGTTTTTCCTAACAGACTTTTTTAGGGTTCCGTAGCCAAATGGCAAAAAACGCAACCCTTATGGATTCGTCATGTCTGTCTGTCCGTCCATACATCACAGCCACTTTTTTCCGAAACTATTCTTATAGTTTCGGAAAAAAGTGGCTGTGATGTAAGTTTCAACAGTATAGTTCTTACTATACTGTTGAAACTTAGTAATTAGATGTATTGTGTGAACCGCATTAGGATTTTCACACAAAAATAGAAAAAAAACAACAAATTTTGGGGGTTCCCCATACTTAGAACTGAAACTCAAAAATTATTTTCATTAAACCCATACGTGTAGGATATCCGTGGACAGGTCTTTAAAAATGATATTTCAGGTTTCAAATACCATTTTTTTCTAAACTGAATAGTTTGCGCGAGAGACACTTCCAAAGTGGTAAAATGTGTAACTGCTAAAATAAAAGAATGATAAAACTATAAAAAAAATATAGATATAATATACATTCACTTCCAACAAAAATTGGTTTGAACGAGATCTAGTAAGTAGTTTTTTTTTTTTAGTACGTCATAAATCGTAAACTGCATTTTACCTTTCAAGTTTGTACGGAACCCTCAGTGCACGAGTCCGACTCGCACTTGCCCAGTTTTTTTAATGGTATATACTAATGCTTAACTGCGATCCCATTTGACGGTAAGCAGTAATGCAATCGTTGATGGTGAATTGCACTAGTTTATTAATAGCCTTGAAGACACCTGAATTATAATTGGCCGGGAAAACCGCAGCAGGCAAATTGTTCCAGTCCTTCGATGTACACGATATAAGCGACGAGGCGAAACGCTTAGTCTGGACCGTAGAGATGTTAACAACTGTCTCATGCTATAAAGGTGGAATCAAATCATGTAATTTCCTCCCACACTCTTCAAAATCCATCCTGTAAAATACTGAAAGCCTGGCTACCCTACGCCTGTGCTCTAAGCTTTGTAGATTGGACTTAACCCAACATGAATCACCAATTAGCCCCTTCGCATGCCTTTCCACTAAGTCTAAAGCTGCTAGATAGCATTTAGCAGCACCAACATATACCTATGTGGCAGCAATACTCCA
Source organism: Mythimna vitellina (assembly GCA_949316375.1). NCBI lineage: Eukaryota > Metazoa > Arthropoda > Insecta > Lepidoptera > Noctuidae > Mythimna > Mythimna vitellina. The sequence continues at coordinate 19,397,335 of OX438702.1, read as the reverse complement.
CACACGATCGGACCTGTGATTTGCATAATATTAGTGTGAAGTATTTTTGATGATGACCTTTGCAAGAACGTCGAGTTTCCTAGCAGCTTTGGACTCAATGAACCGTCCAAAGTTAAGGTTTGAGGAAATTTCAACTCCCAAGAGCTGAAGGCGGTCGGTGTGTCGATTTTGGTTAGCGGCCAAAATCAACGCAGTGGGTGTACCAACATACAAAAATCAATGTAGCACCCACTACATTAATTTAGCTACGCGCTGTGCTACGGCGTAGCTCGCACTTGACTACGAACTTTACAGCCACGCGCATCTGTAGCGCGATGTTGGCATTTGATTTTGGTCAGCGGCTAAAATCAGTGGGTGTATTTACATACAAAAATCAATGTAGCACCGGCTACGCTATGCGCTCTGCTACGGCGTAGCTCGTACTTTGCTACGAAGTTCATAGCCACGCGCATTTGTAGCTCGTTGTTAGCATTCGACTTTGGTCAGCGCAGCAACTAAAATCAATGCAGTTGATGAACAGTCAGGAGTCAAAAGTGCAGTTCCACCTTACCAATGCTAAAATGTCTAAAATTTCTTTATAGAAGAGGGTCAACGGTTCATGACTGATTTTATTGGTAGCATAGAATCTGAAGTATTGAATGAAATAGTTGTGGACTATTGAACTTCTACTATAAAGAAATTTTAGACATTTTAGCATTGGTAGAGTGCAACTGCACTTTTGATCCCTGACTGTACATACAAAAATCAATGTAGCTACGCTACGCGCTGTGCTACGTCGTAGCTCGTAGTTTGCTATGAACTTCACAGTCACGCGTATCTGTAGCGCGTTGTTGGCATTTGATTTTGGTCAGCGCAGCGGCTACAAATTAACGCAGTAAATATACATACATACAAAAATCAATGTAGCTACACTACGCGCTGTGCTACGGGGTAGCTCGCACTTTGCTACGAACTTCACAGTCACGCACATCGGTAGCACATTGTTGGCATTCGATTTTGATCAGCGCAGTGGTTAAAATCAACGCAAAAAAAATACATACATACAAAATCAATGTAGCTACGCTACGCACTAAGCTACGCCGTAGCTCGTAGTCTGCTACGAACTTCACAGCGTGGCTGTGAAGTTCGTTCGTCTGTAGTGCGTTGTTGCCGTGAGTGAGTGAAGATAAAAATTCACTTTATGGTAGGTACAGACTAAATCCTATCACGCTCAAATAGCTGAACGGATTCAAATGAAATTAGGCACAATCTCTTAAAAGCTTGTTGTTTTATCAAACGCAACCCAACGCTATATTTGGTGAAGAGGCAATGTAAAAAAAGATAGATAACGCCTAAAAACTCTGTTGGCATTCGTTAAATCTGTGATTTACTCGAATATTTCTCAAAACTTGTTAAAGGAAATAAACCCTTAAAAGTTTTCCAGAAAAATTGTCGTCATTCAGAATCTCGATTAAATGGGCAAGGCTTCTATTGATATACTTTTATATTTTTAATATATGATTGAGTACGTTATGAAGAGCCAAAGTTCACGTAAAATAGCAAATTTTCAGAGACCTTTACTAGATTTGTTTTACACAAATTTATGTTTTGATTTCGATAAAATATCCACAAGATATATAGAATATAGATAATATCCACAAAACAGTTGTATATCCAAAATATCTAGAGAAAGATGTGTAATAACATCATAATCACTTAAGAGCGGTTGTATGAAAATGTACCTCGAAAAGGACGCTCTGAAGTCAGTTTACTGCGTGTCCGTGTTTCAAAAGATTATTGTATCGATTTGGAAGGACAAAAATATACGTATTATCGTGAGTTTCACAATTGGAAAAGAGAAACGTCTGTGAATAAATATTATTAATTGGGCTCCGCAGCATACAGTTCCCAGCTTCCCATTCACCCATATCCCAATGATATTTTTAATTTGTTTCCCTCGCCCCAGCAGAGTTCGCTGCGTGAAACTCTTCAGTAACGAAATCGAAATGAATTTAATTTGGAAAACGTTTACGGATACATTATCTCGAAATAAATAATGGGTTTGGTTGTAAATAAATAAATGATGTTCGATTAGAGGTCAAGCTGCGTTCGCAATGACCAGCTTGGAAAAAAATATTTTAGTTTATGCTAGTTATTTACATGGATATGAGACATCTTTATGACCCCTTAATCCTAAAATACTGATACAGAACAAGACATATTCACACAACAATTATCATTTGCAAACACAACACAAAACAACATCACAGACACACGCACACATCACTCAACATGAGGCATCTTCTTTACCCCTTAATTCTAAAGCACTGATACAAAACAACACACATTCACACAATACATACTATTTGCACACACAAAACACTTTCACAACACAAACACAACAACACAGACACACAGAACACACACTCCTTATACAGAACACACACACCTTGCACACGCCTTAAACATTCACTTGTAACAGAACATCGAACCTTCGCTGTTTTTGCTCTCTGGCAATATGAACGAAATCGTCATCGACGTCATATACAGAGCTAATTGATGTGCCCTGTGCAAGAGGGATGGCGGTATTCATCCCATTGCCGTGGGAACTACGCACCATCGTATGGCAGCCAAGATTTGTTGCTATTTTTTTAGTGAGGTTTTTGATTCGGAAAAATTTCATCCCCTGCCGCTTGGTTACGGCTCCAAAGGGGACTGTGAGGCTGCCGTACACGCGTTGTCGACCTACCTAAATTCTGGCAAAGGAGAGGCTATCCTTAAAGTTGATATCAAAAATGCATTTAATTCTGTTAATAGGGACACCTAGCTGGAAGAAACTAAAAAAGAAATACCTTAAATCTTTAGTTTTCTTTGGCAATGTTATAGACATCCATCTAAATTACTATATCGGGACAACCTTTTGGAATCTGCTGTTGGCTGTCAGCACGGTGACCCACTCGGGCCAGTGATCTTTTAGCTTAGCTATACACCCAATCATTTGAAAACTAAATTCCAAATTTAACGTGTGGTACCTTGATGATGGAACCCTAGGAGGCGATGTAGACACACCTTTTTAATGATTTTGCTGCAACTGTTTTCTATAGGACTAGATCACAGCTTTTCTAAATGTGAATTATTCCTATCTGACAATACTGACAGACTTCTGACTCTTCCAAAATTCAATGCAATAAATAGCCTCTGCAATCAAAATTATCGATAAAAGTTCTCTTGGTGACCTTGGGTCCCCAACCTTTGATATTTTTCCGAAACATCATCGAAAATTTGTATTTTTTCGTCCACAAAACTGGGAAAATAATTCTTCCCAGTTTTGTGGAGATGTTTCGGAAAGATTGCTCCAAATTAACATTCATTCGGCCATTACCCTAATTCGTTATTGTTGTTTCGGCCCTAAATTAATATATTTCCTTCGTTCTTCCCACTTATGGAAGCACCCTCAACTTTTGGAAAAAATGGACCAAATTATCCGGCATACCCTTACATTAATTTTAAATGTGACCTTGGACGATCGAGCTTGGGCTCAAGTTACTCTTCCTATCCGTATGGGAGGCCTCGGCGTCCGCAAAACTACCAGTATTAGTTTACCGGTCATTCATATCTTCGGTCCACGGCACTGATAAATTAATCAGGAACATTCTAACTTCAACACTGATTCCTTTTGATGTGCCGTACTTCATCGAGGCTATGAATGCCGGGAGACTCGCCATGCCGATGCCGCAAGTCTTTTGAGCACACTTCCAATCAACAGCTATGCCGAGGAATTTTTTGACGCCATATTTTAGGCAGGATTTATTGTGTATATGTAATTTTAAATAGTTAAGTGTTTTTATTTTTCTTGTTCTTATCTATGTTTAAAATAAATTAAATATCTGCTTTCAGTATCTACAATATTTGAATATTTTATATTATTTTAATACGGCAACATGGCCATAATCATACGGTGCGTACTAACTATTTCCATGCATCAGTTCCATGCCATGTTCAAGTTCTAAAAATAGCAAATGCTCGATGTTCTATTACAAGTAAATGTTCGATGTTCTGTTACAAGTAAATGCTCGAAGTACTGTTACAAGTAAATGCTCTAGTGATCTAGTATATTTATTTTATTTTTATTTTATTTTATTTTAATAAGTACAGTGACAGACTACAGACTAAGACAATTTACACAGTTAATACAAAATACAGTACATAATATACTCACCATTATGGTTTAAGAACTGCTCGCATGATAGTAAATTATCCCGAGGGAACATAATCCAATCCCAAGGGAAAATAAAAATTATCATATGTGCTATGCGCCTGGCTGGGTTTGAATCCGCGACCTACAACTCGTAAGTCGGAGCCGTTACCACTCGGCCACCACAGTTCTCGAAACGGTGAAGGAAAACAACGAAACCGGCATGTCCTAGAAACAAAAAATTCGAAGAGATGTGACATTCACCAACCCGCACTAGGCTAAGAGTCGGCCCTGGTACGAAAGGCAACGAAGTAACAGGAGTGGGTTTTTAGTCAGTAGAAGTCTGACACTATCACTATCACAAAGAAAAAAAAAACCCGCACTGGGCCCGCGTGGTGGATTACGGCCCATTCCCTCTCCTAGAGGGGAGGCCTGAGTAGCAGTACGAACATTAAAAGGCTGATTAAGCTTATGCTTAAATGTACTATTCCAGGACATGAGCATCCATGTACCACTGTTTAGAGAGCATTGGTGATGAAATAAATTACACAAAGTAATGCGCCTGGCTATTTGAACCTGCGACATGCAACTCGTAAATCAGGGCGACTACTGGGTACTGCTGCTCGCTTTGTAGTTCGGAACGTGTCAAATCCTACTTTCATGCCATATCTCACAAGTTTTAGGCTAAAACACGGTTTGAAATATAATAATAATATTCCACAACTATCACACAACGCCATCTAGTCCCAAACTAAGCAGAGCTTGTGCTATGAATACTAGACAACTGATAAACATACTTATATATTTCAACACTTTGGCCTTGGGTGGGAATCGAACCCACAACCTTCAGCATAACAATCAAGGCCGCAAACCACTAGACCATCAGGCCAGGCAACATCATCATCACTTCATCCGAAAGACGTCCACTGCTGGACATAGAACTCCCCCAAGTGTTACCACAACGAACGGTCGTGTGTCTCGCATCCATCGCAATCTCACGACTCTCACCAGGTCATCGGTCCACTTTGTGGGAGGTATTTTAAAGCTGCGTCTTCTGGGACGCGATCGCCACTCCAGAACCTTTTAACCATCCGTTCTACAATGTGCCCTGCCTACTATCACTTCAGTTAGAAGAATAACTAGGCAACATCCTCAAACTAAAATTCAGAAACTGGAATAAACTACTACTACACTACACTACAACACACACACACTCTACACAAACTACCCTAATCCCCTACCCCTACCCTACCCTACCCTAGTCCCTATCTTTTCTTCTCTCTTCTCTACTACTACTACTTAATAGATTTTCCCGTAACAGTCAATGTAAAACAATAAAAATACAAATCGCTATCTTAACATGCATAACTAGTTTGTGCCAGCAAGCCAGCAGCTTCGCACGCGTGAAAGTAGGTTTCACCTTACGAACATTGGAACCCGTTCCATACCCTTAGGGGGTGAATTTTGAAAAATCCTCTCTTAGTGCTTGCTTACGTCATAAAAGGAAACCTTGTGCAAAATTCCACGCTCCTAGTCCCAGTAGTTTCGGCTGTGCGCTGATATGTCAGTCAGTTTCTCCTTTTATATATGTCGTGGCCAGATCTTAGAATTGATCACTTCATGATATGGCCAACTAAAACTGGCCAGATCGTATAAACGTTAACATTTCTTGATCATCGTTAACATTTCAACATCATTCTCGTTTGGCCATATCATTGATGTAGGATTTCATTCATAACAAAAGGTCTAGGTCAGAAAATAGGCCAAACGAAGATTGAAATATCATTATACTTTAACGTTTAAAACGATCTGGCCAGTTTTACTTGGCCATATCATGAAGTGATCAATTTCTAAGATCTGGCCACAACGTATAATTACATCCAGACAGAGAATAAATGATCGCGCACATCACACAAACATTTGTCTTGGGTGGGAATTGAACCCATAACCTACCATAAGGTATAGTAGTCAGGGCCACTAACCACTAGACCAACAGGCCTATCAACATACGTAAACTAAAATTCGGAAACCAGGATAACTTAATATAATTTTTTTCAAATGACATAAATCAGTGCTTGACTGCGATCCCACCTGAAGGCAAGCAGTGATGGAATCGTTGATGGTGAATGGCACTAGTTTATTAAGAGCCTATTCACTAACTAGATTCAATGCAATTCCAGATTTTCCCGTAAAAGTCAATGTAAAACAATATGAATATAGGTCGCCATCTTAATGTACATAATAACACAGTCAAGAACACTTGCTACAATTAAACTTTTCACATTGGACTACAGGTCAGCATGGACCGTTTAATGAACAAACTTCAGGAATCTTGTACGTTGGCGTCGGCTCAAGTCGAGAGCTCCTATTACGTTTCACTGAAGCCCTTAGTCATTGCAAATACTACTTTGCTTTTACTGTTGTTTACCGACAACAATCCGAAGATGTGGCAGTCGCAGAGCGATCCCCGGCCACCGAAGGGGTTGAGGACGACGAGCAATGGGTAGCTTATCATCCATCCGTCCGATAAGAACCAAGCCCGAGTCGTAGATAGCGTGAAGTATTCCAGGAGAGTCTCAAAAAAAAATTAAATTACTCAATGGAGTAATTTAATTTTTTATCCTCCCTGGGAATGCCCAGGGAGGATTCTTTGTCACCTGATAGAAAACGAAGATGTGGTCGCGATAGATCACGCTTGCAGAAGTAACCTATTCACACTTGACTTAAATATCCCCAAGTTGCAGCTATCAAGAAAAACAGACTCCGGCAGGGAATTCCATTCTTTAACTGTACGCACAATGAATATGTTCCCAAAACCGTTTTGTGCGTATGGGTCGAATGTGTACTGGTGGCGCATCACCGTACTTCTGGTAGTCCGATGATGGAACAGACTTGACGGAATCAGGTTATGCAATTCCAATGATCTGAAAAATTGTTACCTGATATTGTTGCTTCATCATCAAATTTGCCGGCAATTCTTCTTCTTCTTCTTTTCGTGTCGATGTACTGTAACTAAATTTTTTTTGACCAGTATTTGGCAACCTCTACGGCTCTGTTATTGGCCTCGTATAGATCCTGAAAACTGCAGGTGGTTGTGCAGGATGGACAGCATAGCAAATGACGCATGTCCTGTGCAGCGGCTCCACACTGGCACTGTGTTAGAGATGGGTCGAGGAAGCCCCATTTGGTCAAATTGTTTTTACAGCAGCCAACCTGGGTCCGCAGTCGGTTAAGAGATTTCCAGATTGGCCACTGCCGGCAATATAACAATGCACTCAGAGTACTGTTGGGGCTGCCGTGGCGTTGCAGCACGTCAAGGATGTTTACTGAGGCGCGGGTTGATGGCTTTGCCGCTATAATCAGGAAGAGATGTGCTTGCCTACTCGCTCGCGTTCGTGACAGCACCAACACTATGAGTGTTTTTGCAGATAGGTGGGAGTCCCCCATGCAGCAAAGATGGGTGCGGCTTCATGTCAATATATAGTTATGTTATTTGTGTTGTTAATGCTTACTAATATTAGTTTTTAAGATAATTGTTAGTAACAAAATATGGACCTCGTCCGAAATAAATGTTTTATTATTATTATTACACTGTATGCGAACAAAACATTCTCATTTGCAAGTAGGTTTTAAACCACAAATACATTAGGGGACATAAAGTTCCCTAAAATGACACGCAACGCTCAGTCTACATGACGCTTCAACATGGCCCAGTGTTGCGCAACTTGCTACCCAACATTTTATAAGGCATTCACGTGTCGCGGGGTATGAGGTCGGATAATTTAACAACGTTGTACGTAATGTTGGGGGTCATTCTGCCCTTATGTTTTTCTATTTTCGGTGGGAATATCATCCAATGACATCCCCCGCACTTGGGCGGAGCTTTAACTGACTAAAAACCCACTCCTGTTCCTTTTTTGCCTTTCATACCAGGGCCGAGTCTTACCTTCAGAAGCAGACCCTTGGCCCCAGTAGGCATCGACTCTAGTAGGCCCCTACGGTTTGCTGACATCTTCTTGAGGCGCGCGTGGAACAGTACGCGCTGTCGACGACTTGGGTTCCATCCTTCCTCGAGTCCCAATCCCACTTCAAACATACAATAACAAACTCAAATAATAAAGAACCTGATCTGATTACAAAAGTGACCTGCGTTAGAAAACGCTTTCTGCTTCTAAGCTAGTCTGATTACAAGAGGTTTAGGTATTCCCCTATTTGTATGGGAGCGACACTCGACAGCACCACCCTATTGTCACAGAGAGTTTTTTCAACATGCATGAGTATATTTCCAGTCTCTATGGTCATCTCAACACGTATTCGGCGCCATCAAGTTACACAAACTCATTTGGGCATCGCTATTCGGATTGGGAGAGGCCCTGAGTGAACCTATTTCACACATTCGACATGGAATACGCTTGATTTCACTAATATTAATCGATTAATGAATCGGATAAGGATCTGAAGAGTTTGTGGCTAAAATAATAACAGACGCAATAATAACTTCCATAGTTAACCAATCCAGGGTTTTTTTTTAGGTGGCAAAATCATCTTTTGACAAATCGCGTTCTCGGGCGGAACGGGAGATAGTTTCAGACTTTTACTGACTAAAAACCCACTCCTGTTCCTTCAATGCCTTTCGTACTGGGGCCGAGTCTTCCTTTCGGAATCAGACCCTTGGTCCCAGTAGGTTTCGACCCTGCAGGGCCCCTACAATTGCTAACATCTCCTTGAGGCGCGCGTGGAACAGTATGCGCCGTCGACGACTAGGGCTCGGTCCTGACAGTTACCGGACAGTCGGACGGCGAGCCATCCATTGCTCGCCGTCCGCAAGCTCGCGCCGGTTCGGAATCCCGGCAGCGGTTGGGGCGTGAGGACCGTTGCCTCACGCGATCAGCCGCCTCCTTTGCTAGCATTACTGCTTCGCAGAAGGAGGCGACCGCCTGCCACTCCTCCTCGCTCAGGACCATGGCCTGTACCAAGGCCCGGCGCGAGAGACCGCTGCCGCCAACCGCCCCCACGAGGGCACGGCGTTGCTATGCCCAAGCGGGGCACACCTCCACCGTGTCCTCCGTGCGGTCCACACAGTGGTGACACCCAGGTGTCGCTTCCGCAAAAATCCAGTGCAGGAACTTCCCGAACTTACTGTGTTCGGTGAGAACACGGAAGGTGAGAACGCCGTGAGGTCTTTCCAACCACGCCTCAAAGAGGGGACTTATCGTCATAAGTGTGGCGTGTCCAGGGGTAAGTCGTGGCTCACAATAGGCCTCATCAGAAGGCCTAAAGATACCCAAAGGGTAAAGGAAAGAGCGATAGCCCGAAGTTTCCTTGCATGATCGCATCAGAAATAAAGATATCCACAGGAGAACCAAGATCACCAACCTTGCCCGAAGAATCGCCAAACTTATGTGGCAGTGGGCAGGGCACATTGCTCGCAAAACAGATGGTCGATGGGGCCGAAATGTTCTGGAGTGGCGACCACGTATTGGAAAACGTGCAGCGTTGGAAGACTTCCCACAAGGTGAACCGATAACCTGATGAGGGTAGTGGGAATCTAATGGATGCGAGACACACAGGGCCGGTCGTTATGGCAACGCTTGGAGGAAGCCTATGTCCAACAGTGTACGTCTTTCAACTAAAATGTTGATGATGGGGTTATATAGTCTGTGGAGAGGATATTGGCATGCAGAGATTCCTCTGTGCCTCAAAAACCACGTTAAAGGTATCTATCGGCTGTCAATTCTAGGTCTTTAAAAGTCGTTACTGTAGTCGGTAGTTACAAAATCTAACTCCAATCTTTTCAAGGGGTATCATGTTACTCAGTTACTGGGTTGTAGAGCGCAGACAGGCAGTTGCTCCATATAGCCTTGTTAGTCAGTGACTGACTGCTTACATATAAGCATTAATTTGTGAAGAATTTTTAAAAATCGGTCCATTACTTTTTAAGTTTTAACAAACAAAAATAATAAGGAATAATATTCACACAACTGTCACACAACGCCGTCCAGTCTCAAGCTAAGCAGAGCTTGTGTTATGAGTACTAGACAACTAATAAACATACTTAAATATTTCTAAATACATACATATTATAGATAAATTACACCCAGACACAGAACAAATGATTGTGCTCATCACACAAACATTTGTCCTGGGTGGGAATCGAACCCACGACCTCTGGCTTAGCAGTCAGGGCCACTAACCACTAGACCAACAGGCCAGTCCAAAAATACAAAACTATAAATCTTTTCTCTATAGAATATTTGTATAGATTTTTTTTTTCTAAAAAATAATTAGCCCCTGTAGTCTCCAAGAGACAGCATTAAAATTAACATATACCTTTATGTTATTTTGCCTGTATGTGGTAAAGTAATCCTCCCTTTGGATTACGACGCAATCGGTTAAAATATATAACAAAATCACACTGCTTAGATAATCACAGCACAGCACATTATGAGCCCGCTCAGGTCGCATAGCCTCGGATAACAGTTGATTTAGGCAAAAATGATTTTAAAAAGGTATTTAAGCTATGTATATGTGAATGTGTGGGGCCACAGTGCAGGAAACGGAAGGCATAAAGTGTGCTGAGCGCGCGATAGCTCTGTTAATGCGATGATGACGACTAGATGCGAATGCCGACATTAATATATTCAGAACGGCACCGATAACAGTTTTGGGAACGGCATTTCACCTACTTTAACACGGCTGTCCAAAAAATAATGTTAACCCATTGAACGCCTAGCCGACTACAATTTTGTAGGTAATAGCTTTTTTTTTATTGGATGGGAAAATCATCTTAAGGCAAATCTCGCTCTTGGACGGAGCGGGAGATAGTGTCAGACTTTTAGTGACTAAAAACCCACTCCTGTTCCTTCTTTGCCTTAGTCCCAGGGCCCCGGGTTTCACTTTCACACTACCCGTGGCCCCAGTAGGCTTCGACCCTGCTGGGCCCCTACAATTTGCTGACATCTCCTTGAGGCGCACGTGGAACAGTACGCGCCGTCGACGACTTGGGCTCGGTCCGGACGGTTACCGGACGGTCGGACGGCGACCCACCCATTGCTCGCCGTCCGCAACCCCGCGCCTACGGTGGCCGGAAATTGGGATCGGAATCCCGGCGGCGGTCAGAACTAATTTAAATTTAAATGAATACTACAAAAGTCAAGCTTAATTTTGGCTATTTTCTATAATAAAAAATAACAGAATAAAAAAGCCTTTATTCTATGCAACAATATGATTAAAAAATAAATGAATAATTATTTATAATAATTATGTAACTACTATATTTTTATAATTAATTATTTACTAAATGAAAACGAAATGTAATTATTTAACTTATAAAATATTGTTAAATAATTCCCTTTCAATAAAGTGATTACCATTTCTCTAAAATCAAATTTGAATGTATTTACAATTTTATAACATTACTGGCTTATGCCACCAGCTTCGCGCGTGTGAAAATAGGTTTCTTCATAAAAACTTTGGAACCCCGTTTCAACCCCTTAGGGTTTTTTTTTTATTGGGCGGGAAAATCATCTTATGACAAATCTCGCTCTTGGGTGGAGCGAGAGATAGTGTCAGACTTTTACTGACTAAAAACCCACTCCTGTTCCTTCGTTGCCTTCGTCCCAGGGCCCCGGGTTCCGGGGATTACATTTTGGGAAATCCTCTTTTAGTGCTCCCATACGTTATAAAGCCTTGTGCAAAATTTCACACTCCTAGTCCCAGTAGTTCCGACTGTGCGTTGACATCTCAGTTAATCAGTGTCTCCTTTTATACATATAATATACTAGCTGACTCGGCGAACTTCGTACCGCCTAATAATGTGATAAATGAAGAACCGCTCGACCGATTTTTTGCAAACTTCACATAAACCATCTACTAAATAGTCCGAACAAAGCCTAAATATTTGGTTTGGATAGGTGAGCCCGTTCTTGAGTTATAAAATTACAAGGAAAAGTGGCATTGATTTTTATATATATAGATTACCTACAAAATACTAGTGAAGGAATACTACAAAGATTAACCTTACGAGTAATTTCGATTCAATTTAAATAAGCGACATACGGACAAGACGACAGTATTTTCAATATATTTTTTACCTATTTTCTGTAATATCAGTTATTAATGTAACTACATTCGCTACATTCTTAACTGAGTTTTTGCTGTTACTGTTTTTATTTTGTTGTTGGTTCATGAGATACAGCTTGTTGACCGACGGACAGACGGATGGACAGCGGACTCTTAGTAATCGGTCCTGTTTTACCAAAAGGAACCCTAAAAATAAAATAAAAGATTTCGCTTTCGATCAAAACGTTGCCAAATTTTAATAGTCAACTCGACAGAACCTAGCGTCTATCAATGTGATGGACGCTACGTCCATGATGTGAACCTAGAGAAGTGTACCTATAACTGGAACGTTCTATTTTTTACCGACATTCGATCAGAGCACAAAAGCTTGACGGGAGCATATTTGGTCCATTCTGTTCCACAAACAAAAAAGCAAATATTATTACCCGATCTATAAAGCCCTTGAGTATTATTATTCTTTTTATTTTAAGTTTATTTTACTAACTAGCTTTTGGCCGCGACTTTGTCCGCGTAGAAGTCAAAAATGGTTTTATTAGGTTTTTTTAATAAAACCATTTTAGGGCGGACGAAAATATGAAATATTATTTATTATCTTCGTCGTGTGTGATAGTCCATTGAAATGTATGGCGAGCGATATTGTATCTTAAGATAAAATATTATAGTATCTTAGCCGTGCCCCTTAGTGAACTCCACTGCGGGTGACGTAACCTACGACAAACTTATTATTTGCGGTTGGTACAGTAATCGGGTCTAGGGATCGAACCGCAAAAATAATTTTGTTTTTTTATTGTATATGCTTTTCCGGGATAAAAAGTACCCAGTGTGGTGCCCAGCATATTAAAGAATAGTTATACCAAGTTTCATCGTAATCGAACCGGTAGTTTTTGCGTGATGCCTGAAGAAACAGACAAAAAATTTTTTAATCACGTTTTTGGGTTCGGTGTCCGTCTATTAGTAGTACAGAATTTTCACTACTACAGATTTATTATAAGTATAGATATAGATAAACCTTAAAATAAAAGGATTTTGTATTCTACGGTCGCGATATGGTACGCGGTCGCCACTTCGGGATCATTTGGCCCCATCGACCATCTGTTTGGCGAGTAATGTGCCCAGTCCATTGTCACTTACGTTTGGCGATTCTTCGTGCTATGTCGGTAACCTTGTTTCTCCTGCGGATATCTTCATTCCCGATTCGATCATGCAAGGAAACTTCGAGCATACCCCTTTCCATTGCCCTTTGGGTGACTTTAAGCCTTTTGATGAGGTCCATTGTGAGCGACCACGTTTCAATCTCATATCTTAACACTTTAGTTAGAGACGCGGATAAGGTAACTAATAAAAAAGTGCATAGTAACTTTAATTATGTAAATCGGTGGTAAATATTCCCAAGACAGTGCAGAGGACGAGAGATGCGCGCTATGGAAGCAGAAGCATCCAACTCCTACATATTTCATCACCCCGTCAGAACATCTCCCCCCTGTATGCGAATTGCAGTGGCCAATCTGGAAATCTCTTAACCGACTGCGGACCCAGGTTGGCCGCTGTAAAAACAATTTGGCAAAATGGGGCTTCCTCGACCCATTTTTAACACAGTGCCAGTGTGGAGCCGCTGCACAGTACATGCGTCATTTGCTATGCTGTCCATCCTACACAACCACCTCCAGTTTTCAGGATCTATACGAGGCCAATAACAGAGCCGTAGAGGTTGCCAAATACTGGTCAGAAAAAATTTTGTTGGAGTACATCGACACGAAAAGAAGAAGAAAAAGGTGTTAAATAACATGTGGATGGGTGGAGAGGGAGAGGGAGGCCAAAGAAAAGATGGATGGATTGTGTGAACAGTGATATGAAAGAAAAGGAAGTTAGTGATAGTATGACGGTTGACAGGATAGAATGGAAGAAAAAAACGTGTTGCGCCGACCCGAAATAAGATGGGACAAGGGCAGGAAAATGATGATGGTGTTAAATAACATCAAAACCTGAAACACCAACCGAATTCGGTTGTATTATTTGAAAAAAATTATAATATCACACATTTTAGCTATGGTACTTCACAGCTAAACCTAAATAGAGTGCAAGTTCTATAGTAAACTAGCTATAGAATATAAACCATTAGGTTAAACTAATTACGAGTATAGCCAGATTATACATTCCATAACAGTTTTAATGAGTCAAAATAATATATAATTACGAAGTTCCGGGTTCATCATCAGATTAATTCATTGGAACTTTATAAACAGGGCATTCAATTCTCTTTTGTATAGGAAATTGAATAGTCGTTTGAAGTTTTGAACTCGTTTGTACGCAGCGCCTTGTTGTATTAACGGCGCATATAGAGGAGGAATAGGATATTTTTGCTATTACACTTTAAGCAGGCGCTTAGTATATCTTTTCATAACTGGGATCATAAATACATAACAGTATAAAATAGGCCAAAACAGCGTTATTTACATACTTATATTAGTAATAAAACTAGTTTAAAGTATCAAATACCATTAGCTAAGCGTGACATATCAAATGTTATATAGAGGATTTGATTTTTTTTTTGTATGTTTTAAAAACCTAACACGTGCTAACTAAGTTTAGATTTCATTTCATATTTTGACTTATTGTACAATAGTGGCACTTAGTTGAACTTAATGCTACAAGGTATTCTCCACCAGTCAACGTCGTCACCGACGCGACGTTGTCGTTTCTTAGTTATTTAACCAAAACACGGCTAGGATACATTATTTTATTACAGAGTTCTTGTTCTCAACTTCCGATTTAATAAACAGATCGGCTCGATAGTACCTTATAGCTAGAGTGCACATAATGAAAATTCTAATAAGCCCTAACACAGCTAGAGTTGGTAGGTGGGTATTTTATTTTATTACGCAGCCCACGGGGCACAATCACACAATGACACAGGGATACCTTTCAGCTTCATCATCAGATCAATTTGTTATTTGATGGTACTTAGGTATATATGTACCTATAAAGCCAGAGTGCATGACAATTCTAGTAAACCCAAACATAGCTAGGATATGATGATTTATTATGAAGTTCCGGTGCCTACCTTCCGGCTTCATCAACAGATAAGTTCGATGGTAGGTAGGTACTAATTTAATCAAAACTATTATTTCAAAATTTGCTTCGTCACTATTTTAAAAATATATCTAATCACCACCCGTGTAATATTTACTTATCAATGATCAAATAAAAAAAAATCAAATTGGTTTATAAATGTCGCAGTTCTGAGCTTACAATCATAAAAAAAATATGAATACCTCCTCCTTTTTAAGTCAATTGACAAACTGGTTTAACCATGATACTACTAGCGTCATCTGTACTCCGAGTTTTGAACTATGACAAATTGCACATGCCTTACTAGATGGCGTTATTCGAAAGAACCTGACCCTGCTGGGCCCCTACAGTTGCTGACATCTCCTTGAGGCGCGCGATTACGCGCCGTCGACGACTTGGGCTCGGTCCAGACGGTTACCGGACGGTCGGACGGCGAGCCAACCATTGCTCGCCGTCCGCAAGACCGCGCCTACGGTGGCCGGAAATCGGGATCGGAATCCCGGCGGCAGTTGGGGCGTGAGTACCGTTGCCTCACGCGATCGGCCGCCTCCTTTGCTAGCATTACTGCTTCGCAGAAAAAGGCGACCGCCTGCCACTCCTCCTCGCTCCTGACCATGACCTGTACTAAAGCCCGGCGGGAGAGTCCGCCGTCGCTCCCAAAAAAGGTTAGTGTCCATATGCACGCCAAGGTTTTTAGCGCTTTTAAAGTGTAGTATGGGCACAGAATCATACAGCACAGACGGGAGCGACTAGTGATGCCAGCTTCAGTGATCAGCAGCCAATGGCAGCCACAGTTTCAGTGATCTCGTCCACTTTACAATGACGATAAATCTGCAAGTCGTCTGCATAGAGATGATAATTCGAAGTTAGGACCTTATTGAAAACATTAATAAAAATCAAGTAGACAAGAGGAGGAGGAGGTTTTTATTATTTTTCTACTAATTCAAGTATGTAAACAATGCTGTATGGACCTTTTTTATACTAATATGTATTTAGTAACCTATTTTTTTCAGATTTACTCAAATTATTCAGAGATATACTAAGCGCCTGACAAAAGTTTAATAGCAAGAATATCCTATTCCTCCTCTCTTTGCGCCGTTAATACAATAAGGCGCTGCATACAAACGACTATTCAATTTCCTTTACAAAAGAATTGAATGTTTTCTTCCTTTGCATTATATTCAAGTGATACTGAACGTGAATTATGTGTTTTGCATTAGAAAGAAGCAAGTAAATTACCTCCGTTAAAAAAAAAAATGATATACAAACCTAAAACCTCCGATACGTGGTCGCTTACAATAAGCCTCATGAGAAGACTTAAAGTCACCCAAAGGACAATGGAAAGGGCCCTTTCCGTTGTCCTTTGGGTGATCGAATCAGGATTGAGAATATCTGCAGGAGAACTAACGTTATCGAAATAGCACGAAGAATCGCTAAACTTAAGTGGCAATGGGCAAGGCACATTGCTCGCAGAACGGATGGCCGTTGGGGCCGAAAGGTTCTGGAATGGCGATTACACACCGGAAGACGTAGCGTTGAAAGACCTACTACAAGGTGGACCGATGACCTGGTAAGGGTTGCGGGACTCCGATGGATGCGTGACGCACAGGACCGTTCATTGTGGCGACACTTGGGGGAGGTCTATGAGGTGTATGTATGAAATGGCAGTCATTTAACACATTACGAAGTCTACCCATTACACCGTACCATACCATGACCTTACGGTGACCATACCATGACCGTGCTAAGAAAGTAGAAATTTTTGATTGCATGATAAATAGCGGCTGCAGTGCAGTAAATAGTTGATATTGTAACGACTGTTAACTTTAGATGATGATTTGATAAGAAACTTATTTAGTGTACCTAGTGGGTGGGCGATGCACGGGTAGCTATATTATGCTAGCACAGTCATGCACATGGTTTAATTAATAATAATAATAATAATATTCCACAACTATCACACTACGCCGTCCAGTCTCAAGCTAAGCAGAGCTTGTGTTATGAGTACTAGACAACTAATAAACATACTTAAATATTTCAAAATACATACATATTTTTGATAAATTACACCCAGACAGAAAAAATGATCATGCTCATCACACAAACATTTGTCCTGGATGGGAATCGAACCCACGACCTCCGGCATAGGAGTCAGGGCCACTAACTACTAGACCAACAGGCCAGTCGACGGTCGGTATGATACGGGGTATTGCAAAAACCCTTTTCTTTTAGATTATTAAGTTCAAATGATGTCTCTGTCTGTAATGTCATAGCTGCTTGTTATAGGTATCTGAAGAAAAAATATCAATCTGACAAACACGTTGTCAAGAATTCCGAGATACACTGTCAAAACCTTAACTTGAAAATGATTTGCCAAAAAAGAGTTAAATAGACCAAAAATCCAGTGTCCATGCCACAGAGTCGCGATGCCGCCATTTTGCACGGAAACGGAAGTTATAAACCATCCGGCGAGTTCGATAAGCTCTAATGTCATGCCACTTTACAGCTATGCAAATTTTAATACTGGCAACACGCGTTATCATGCTGGATTATATGGTAGTGCCAAACCACACGCGTTTGCATCCTGACGGGTCAGAGCAGACTGGCTCCGATCTTTTTAGCAAATTTGTTGAGAATTAGTCACCGTCATCATTCCATCCGAAAGACGTCCTGCGGTCCACAGTTGGACATAGACCTCCTTAAGTGTCGCCATAACTCCCGGTACCGTGTGTCTCGCAGTCATTGGATTCCCGCGACTCCCACCAGGACATCGGTCTACCTTGTGGTCGCCACTTTAGAACCTGTCGTCCCCATCGACCATCTGCCCTGAGAGTAATGTGCCCTACCTACTGGCTCACTGGGAGTATTATATCTTCGTAATTAGAAAACTAATTACAAGTATTTGTTTGTGGTTGTGGTCCGTGTGGGTGTCCGGTGTTCCCCAACCACCCTAGGCGCAGGCTTGGGGACGGCAAGCAATGGGTAGCTCGCCATCCGGCTATCCTGTAGCCTGAGTCGATGGCCTGTTGTGTTCGAGTCGGCGGTCGATGCCAGCTAGGGCTGCGGGATTATTTGTAAGAGTTGCCATGGCCTTGAAACCCAAAGGGCAACTGAAGAAACACAGGTGGGTTTTAGTCAGTAAAAAATCTGACACCCAGTTCAGACTCTTCTGATCTGACTGGAGCGAGAAGAGTGGTATGGTCTTCTCTTTAGAAGAGAGAGATGTTAATAAAAGTGTTTTCTGATATTTCTGACAGCTATGCTGAAAAAAAAATGTAACATCATTATATATATATATATTTTTTTAGAGCTTTTCATTATAAATACTACTGTGCAGTGTGCCTATCCTTTCAAGAAGAACCAATTTCTTTAGACTTTTTGAGAAAACCAAACTAACAAATTTTTAAATAAAAACATAATTAATTATTTCCACAAAAAATTTAACACTTTTATTCTTCGATAAGCGCCATCTGTACACTCGTACCTAAACTATTAGGTCCAAAGTGCCTCCATAGACTGTTTAAGGAGTTCCTTGTACTACCTAGAACCTACGATATGAAGTATTCTTATTCACTAATAGATGGCAGTATAACGATGAAACAAATCTCAACGGGTCCCAAGAACCAAATCTTCTATGAAAAACTTAAAAAAAAAACAAACCGACTTCAATGTAAAAAAAAACACTGAAAAGTGTATAGTAATTTTAATTTCGGAAGCCGGTGTTTCTATAATATTATAGAAAGTATAAAAGTAAAGTAGTAAAGTAAAGTAGTTTTTTATTGTTTTTAGTTATGGTATAAAAAGTACCCCTCAGCCAAACTTAATACCTTATAGCCAGAGTGCACCTCATGACAATTAGAATAATCCCAAACAGGGTTAGGTTACATTAATTTATTACAGAATTCTGGTACCTACCTTACGGCTTCATCATCAGATCAGTTCGATATATCGACGGTAAAGTGCCAATACTTTCTAACTGACATTTTTCGATAAAATTACTTTTAAGTGCTTATATTTTAAACGCGTGTTTCCGCATGCTTCGTAAAATATCCGAAGCGGATATTTAGTTGCAACTGCATCAAATTAATTTGTGGAAACAAACACCTAACTAAACCAACGTGTCAATTTATAGTATTACTTCCTAACAATTTTTGGACAGATAATTTTGACTTCCGACAGTTAGGAGTTATTGGTACTTCACCGTCGATATGGGGATATATCGAACTGATCTGATGGTGAAGCCCCCTTTTCTTTCAATCAGTCATCGACTACACGTATTAAACAAAGCAATTTTACTTGTTACGACAGTTCTACTGTGACCCTATTAGGAGTTCCGTTCCATATCTTCGAAGTTCATAATCACAATAGTTATTTTTATAGTACCAATTTTTTTTCAAGGGAAATCATCCAAATGACTTCTCGCGCTCTGGGTGGAGCGGGAGGGCGTGTCAGACTTTTACTGACTAAAACCACACCTGTGTTCTTCAATTACCCTTTGCGTTCTAGGACTACGGGTTTCCTTGTCAGAAATTGTCCGCGGTCCTTGCTAGCGGGCATCGGACCTGCTGGGCTCCTACGGTTTGTTGACATCTCTTTAAGGAGCGCGTGGATCACTACGCGCTGTTGACGACTGGGCTCGGTTCGGTTAATTACCGAACAGCCGAACGGCGAGCTACCCATTTCTCGACGTCCGCAAGCCCGCGTCTTCCGTGGCTGGTAGTCGGGGTCGGAATTACGGCGGCTAGGGCGTGAAGACCTTCGTTCCCTCACTCGTGCAGCCTGCTCCTTCGCTAGCATTACTGCTTCGCAGAAAAAGGCGACCGCCTGCCATTCCTCCTCGCTCCGGACCATAGCCCGAACCAGGGCCCGACGCGAAAGGTCGCTGACGAAAATTGCCTCCGCGAGGACCGAAGATTTTTCCGAATAGAAAAAGTTCTTATTTTTGTGACGTAACTAAAAATTTTCAGTTTTCAGATTTATTCCTATACTTGTGCTATAAGAACTTGCTTCATGGCTTTCAGGGTTCTAGGTCAACGGACAGTACCCTATGAATTTTGATTCTCTTGAGAATCAAAATTCATAGGGTACTGTCCGTTGTTGTCGAAATATATTATACGTTTTGTCCGTATCTTTTTTCTCGTTAATTTAGAAGTGTGATTTTTTCACAGCTTCAAGGGACCGCAGACCTAAGTATATGGTTTAAATTTCAACTCGATACCTCGACGCGTTCTCGAGATAAAGGGTCTTGAAAGACAGACAGACAGACGGACGGACAACAAAGTGATCCTGTAAGGGTTCCGTTTTTTCCTTTTTAGGTAATGAACCCTAAAAATATAAAATACATACAGCCGAACATAGAACCTCCTACTTTTTGAAGTCGCTTAAAAACTATTGATTTACGGTATGAGATTTTGAAGTTAAATAAATAATTAAGTAAATAATTATGGTTATTTCAATAAGTAAAGCGATAATAAATAAAAAAAATCGTACCATTTAGTTTTTAGTGTGTACATAATATTTTATTTTTTTTAGACGCAATGTATTTTCATTTTTTCGAAACGATCGTTCTTGGGACCTGTCGATCTACATCTATAAAATTACTAATAACTTTGCCATCGACTTCGTTGGCGAGAAAGTCTTCATAAATACTTTAACATCCCATAAACCGTAATTTGAGGGTAGTTTTGAAAAATTATTAATTGGTTTATTAGGTATTCGTTTTGATTAGAATTTGTGCCGAATCGCAAGTTGCGAATTCTATAAAACTCTCATTATGTATATTTTATATAATTTATATTAATTACATCAATGTTATAAATAATGAAATTATGTATGTTAATTAAATATTGTTTATTTAAAAAATTAACCGTAGTTACTTGCTTTTTCTTTCCGTCCAGTGTTGCTTACGTAATAGATTTTCCACTAATACTGGTGGTTTTGACTTGCCCCTTAGTTATCAAATAATATAAAGTTAACGTAGGTGAGGCAGCAATGAAAGGCCTCCCACAAGGTGAACCAATGACTTCGTGAGGGTTGCGAGAATATTTTGTGTAATATGCTTTTTTCGGGAATATTTTGTGTACTATGCTTTTTTAAGGCGGGGCGTGTCAGACTCTTATTGAACAACACATGTGTTCCTTCAATTGCGCTCTGGGTTCTAGGAACATGGGTAACCCTTTCAGAAGTCAATCTATCGCCCTAGTAGGCTTCGGTCCTACTGGGGCCCTACGGTTTTCTTGACATCTCTTTGAGGAGCGCGTCGAACACTACGCACCGTTGACGACTCGGACTCAGTAAGGTCGGTTATCGAATGGCTGGCCAGCGAGCTACCCATTACATATCTTTCAAAAATTCGTATTTCTATTCTATTATAATTTGTTTTTAGTCTTTAGTGTTGACATGCTCATTTCGATACATTTTAATTTTGACATTTTTTTTATTACTATTTGCCTTCAGTATTGTTGTTTTTTCCTTTATGTCATAACGCATGCCAATTACTTTTATTTTTTATATTATAGGATAAGTTTAGGAGTACCAATTTTCATTTCTGTGAGGTTTACTATTTTGTAACATTCGTTGGTGATCCATAAATAAAACTTTTACTCATATACCTATTCAAATAAATGAAATTGAAGTATCTTTTATGACAACTTTTTATAACAAACATACATAGTTGAAAACATTATATAGTACTTATAACAGAAAATCTTATTAAATTTTTTGTCTACCTCTTTGTCTGTTTGTTTGTCTGGCTAATCCCTAAAATAGCTGGTCCGATTTATAACAAGAATCTTAGGATTATTTAATTTTTTAAATAGAATATTATGATCCCGCGCAGTACAATAAAAGTGATGTGTTTATTTTTAGTATACCGATTATGATGCGGCTGAAATTGCGGACAAGAGATAGTTCTGTAAAACAAATATTTCAAAATAATCAAAAAATGGATTGATAGAAAATTTTGTCATTAAAGGAGTAGCGACACATCTGGCTTGTTGTTTTCAGTTTTCTGATAGTTTAGGCAGTTAAATATAGTGG
Source organism: Mythimna vitellina (assembly GCA_949316375.1). Taxonomy (NCBI): domain Eukaryota; kingdom Metazoa; phylum Arthropoda; class Insecta; order Lepidoptera; family Noctuidae; genus Mythimna; species Mythimna vitellina. Next base: position 19,374,972 of record OX438702.1, on the reverse strand, counting down.
AAAGCTAGATAGACTGTTGGCAACACTGATGAATGATTCTCCGGTTAAAAAGTACTCTGTGTGGTATAATTGGTCTTGTTTTTTCATTCAATGTCGTTCAAATTGTTCACAATAGTTCATATTCGTTCGCCGCGCTGTCTGTCAGTCTGTCCGTCTATGATCTGTCGTCTGACCAAAGAGTATGTAAAGTTACGTTACGTCTGACGTCTGTCATTCATTTGAGCTTGCTGGCAAGTTACGGACACGAGACTTGCTGTTAACGCAAAGTTATTCAATTTGCTCATTAATTTTCATATCAGTAACATAATTGGTAACGAGTATTTTCAATGCCTCGTAAACCGTGTTACTGGACGCGAAAACTAGAACTAGATTTAGTTGCATTTGTTCGCCAGAGAGATTACATATGGCGGCCAGCTGGGAATACGAATCATCAAATCCAGCAAAAGTACAAAGCTTACGCTGAGTTTGCGGCAAGACTGGGCAGAGGGTTTACTGGTAAGTTGTTTATAATAATTTAACCATTTCTATCATTTGATCTTCGTACTTAGGTAGGTACTTACAAAGTTTTTCTCGTACCGTTTTCAGTTCACCGGTTTATTTAATTTGTTGTCTGATGTGAGTGGTTTCTGTATTATTCTAAATATTGAATAACAATAGGTGTCTACTTGTCTAGTTGGAGCTAGAAACAGGAGGCACTGCACTTAAATTAAAAGACGCAAAGCCCATTTTGTAATTATTTTTTCCATCTACGGAGTACTGCGTGTATAATGTAGGTAGTGTTAAATCCAACATGATTTTATATTTCTAGTGTCATTGCAACTTAGATATGACATTAGGACATGAATGTTCCTATTTAATTACTTACGGCTGAATTACTTATTCATCCACCATTGTTTCTATAAAATTTGTAAGCTAGGTACGGTACTTAAAGTATTTTTTTTTTCAGCTCGCTCAGTCAGAGATCGTTGGGTGAACATCAGAAGTACTTTTAACCATAACCATCGAAGAATTGAGCGTTCCAAACTCAAAGCAAACTCTCCGGCAGATATCTATGTGCCGTGCTGGCCACTATGGAAACCTCTGCAGTTTTTGAAAGATGTTTGCAAAAAAGAAGACTATGAGGTAAATCAAATGATTTATTCTATTTTTATTGTCATGATAGGTGTAGATAGAATAAAACTTAATGAGAAATTTTGTCCAAATGTTTGTATATCATTCACACGTCAATGGCATGCCATTGCTGGCGACTTTCAAAGGCTGCTGGTTCATTCGAAGCATATTAAAAAAAGCATATTTCCCTAACCCGTTTAGTGCCGCTGTACTCAACTGTGTATATCAAAACAATTGAGGGTAGTGATTTTTTTTACAAGCTTTTATTTGCCACTTCTATTAGTTTACTTACACTTTCTGTGTCAAGAATATGCAATAGGTTGGTAGCGTTCCAACCAAGGTGACCTTGGTTTATGTATTTGGTTTGTGTTGCGGCTACATGGATGTAAACCATGCATCAATATGTTCGGTGGTTGGGAAAACGCATCTCCCAAACAAGTGCATTGAATGTCATGGATTACTACTGTTGTCTACACGGATTGACACTAACAAGGTCACTTTGGTTGGGACTTTGGTTTGCAACCGACTCGTCACCTCTGTACCCACCTTCCAAGTCTTATAAACATAGCTTTTGTTGACTTGTTTTCATGCCGAATATCTGACTAGCAAGCCAAGTATTAGTATGTTAGCTTAGCATACTTAAATTGACGCATAGGACCGTTCATTGTGGCGACATTTGGGGGAGGCTTATGTCCAGCAGTCGATGTATACCAGCTAAAACAAAGATGATGATACTTAAATTGTAATTATATTATGAAGGAAAAAATGTTTTACTAAGTACAACATTTTGGGTGATAAGGACCTGGGACCTGTGTTAAAATAATAACAATCAAAGTGTGGGTAATTTCAAAATTAAAATCTAGACAATTTATTTTGTTTAATATTTCGAAAACTGTAATTAGAGACACAATAGAAAGAAAATGATAGAGGAACGCCGGCATGGGGTTTAATAAATTAAATAATATAAAAACATTGCTAAAACAATGTCGCAAACAATGAAAAAAATGTGTATATAGGGTGTCTTAGTCATTGATGCACAAACAAATACTATGGCTCCAGTACATGTTTCTAGACCCACACTTTTAATTTAAACTATCATAATTCTTACCAACCTCAATGATCAAAATATTGCAGACTACCCCCTGTATTATTTTAAATTCTTACGATTTGTCCTAAGGTTGTCTGGTAGATATCGCTGTCAGCAATAAGACCATTGTACCCATTGGTTTATGTATAAGTTGTGTTACTTTTTTGGTGTACAATAGAGTTTATTCTATTCTATTACCCACACTTTGATTGTTGCTATTTTAACACAGACTTGTGAATCAAAGTGTGGGTACCTAACTTAAAAATTAAAGTCAAGACAATTTATTTGGTTTAAATAATATAAAACACATTGCATAAACAATGTCACAAAGGATGAAAAAATGTTTATACATATAAATAATAATGGAGTAGATAATAGAATAAAGATCCAGAAGGGTCGAAGTGCTCTGGCCCAGGGCCAGCCCCACTACAAGATAAGATAAGATAATAGAATCACTGTTAACAATCATAATATCACATTAGTATTATAAACAATAAGTTTACATGTGTGTATATGTATGTATGTGTGTTACTCCTCTCTCAAATGGCTTAATGGATTGTGATAAAAATTGGTACTCAGGTAGATTGTGTCCAGGAATAGGACTGATGTTTTTATTTTCCTGAGAGTATATTCCCTAGAGATAAATTCTGAATGAATGAAGCTAATACTTAATAAATTTCAATTTACCTACATTTAATTTTAGATTGATATTTTATTTTTCTAGACTTTTGGTCCCTGCTATCAAAATAAGAAACTGAATTGTACCAGGTCTCAACTAGCAGGTTCTTATATTTTTAAGATTAGAACCCGCTAGTTACAATCGAATAATTAATAGCTCCATTTGTTGATCAAAACAAAATAAAGTTGTTTTTCTTAATTTTTTAATTGGTTCAGATAAACACTTCTATTTACTATGTTTGGATTGTTTGGTTCTTGAATATAAATGAAATATTTGTGTTGATTGAGATTATTTAGGTAACTCCTCCCTAAATAATCTCAACCTAATTTGGTTTTCTAGTTATGTACTTTGTTCTGAAAGCTTCATGTATCAGATGTTAGACCTTGAGGATTTCAGTTAGTGTCCTATCTTAAGTGAAATTGTCCTTTTTCCTATTCTTATCAAAATCTGTTTAGCCGTTTGAGCATGAAGGAGTAACAAACATGCACACACATATTATGTACAAACTTTCAGTCTTATAATGTTTGTTAGATTGTTATAGTGTTAGCAGCATATGTTTTAGGTTTATATAAAACTGTACTATGTTTTCAATATTTTCTTAAACAAATTTATTGAATGCTTTTTTGCCAAATGAGGAACGAATCGTATTTTGACGATTCTTTTTCTGTTGATGACCGATGACTGTGTCTGACAGTTGGTCCCATTTAATTTTTTTTACGTATTCGGCTGGTGTCCACACACCAGCCGGACATACAGTACTTGTACAAAATTGGGTACTATGTACCATACCTTGAAATGACAGCTGCTGTATTTTGACTTTTGTTACTTCAAAAACATGATACTCGTTGAATTATTCAAGCAAGAGTCATCCTTTAACAATCCAATCTCATTCACTGTTGAGCATAATGAATGTTGTGTGTCTGGCTGGTGTCCACAACTGCACATCTGAGAGCATATATATTTTTTATACAGTTATACTGCTGGTCATAAACCTCTCTTATACCTACTCCCACGCCACTTTATCAATGTATTAGCAACAATTTAGGCTGCCCATATTGCCATGATTTCTTAAGTATTTTTTTTTTTTAATATTATTTCAGAACTTTGGATCTGTTCCTGATGACTTCAAAGACCTGGCCACTAGTTTGAACGTGAAAGAAGAACAACAGTCAGAACTTGAAAATGATTTTGAACTAAACATTCGTCAGCGAAGCCGGCGGACTGACAGGCCTCGTCGTAAAGCAAAAACTCTGCAGAAATCCAACAAAAAATCTAAGTGTAAACAGGTCATAGATGATCTGTTGCTAGCTATGAACCCTTTGGTTGCAGAACCGATGTCTGACCAAAACTATTGGTTCTTCGGGAAGCATGTGACAGAAAGACTGAACTCTATGAGAAAAATAGACTCTGATAGTGCCTGTAATGATATCATGAGTCTTCTAAATGAATGGCAGCAATGTGATCCAGTGTGAAAGGACATGAATACTAGTCACTTGGTTAATAGTGGGATTTCTGTTTGAAGTAGTAAACAGGTCATAGATGATCTGTTGCTATCTATGAACCCTTTGGTTGCAGAACCAATGTCTAACCAAAACTATTGGTCCTTCGGGAAGCATGTGACAGAAAGATTGAACTCTATGAGAAGAATAGACTCGGATAGTGCCTGTCATGATGTCATGAGTCTTCTAAATGAATGGCAGAAAGGTGAAAGTACATGAATACTAGTCACTAGGTTAGTTGTGAGATGTCTGTTTGAAGTAGGCCATTTTGTATTTGCATTTTGGCCTGGTGTCTGCAACTCCACGACAAATGTACCTGAGTTTCCGATGTACTTTGCATTGTATCCAGCGACCACTGGGCAGCTTAGAAGCAGATCAGCTGCTGTCTCGTCCAATAGTAGGCCTTTTTAGGATCATGTTTGAATTTGTTTGTAAATTGTGCTTTATCTATGAGCACTTGGTTCATATGAATTGAGAATAGTGTGGTCTGTTGTGTAGTCAAAGTAAAAAATATATATTTGTTTTTGAACTGTTGCAGTCTTCTTCAGGCTAGGAGGTTGGTTGATATTGGCATTTAGACTAGTTATTGGGAAACAAAAAAGTTTAATGATTTTTAGTATGGAGTTTGTACTAAACAAGTCTGCATTTTTGAGTTCTGACTTGTACATGAAAAGAAAAGAGAAGTAATCGAAAAATGTGTTTATAGGAAGTGGGTCATGAAATATTCTTGTAAATACAAAAAAGTTTGATGTCTTGTATAGATTTGTAATATAAAATGGATCAAAAAGAAAAAAAAGCTTATCGAGTTCTAGCTACTGGTTTATCAGTAGCAAAATATTTTTGTTGAAAAAATAACTTGGATCTTGCTAGGTACTTGTTCATCAGTAGCAAAATATTTTTGTTGAAAAAATAACTTGGATCTTGCTAGGTACTTGTTCATCAGTAGCAAAATATTTTTGTTGAAAAAATAACTTGGATCTTGCTAGGTACTTGTTCATCAGTAGCAAAATATTTTTGTTGAAAAAATAACTTGGATCTTGCTAGGTACTTGTTCATCAGTAGCAAAATATTTTTGTTGAAAAAATAACTTGGATCTTGCTAGGTACTTGTTCATCAGTAGCAAAATATTTTTGTTGAAAAAATAACTTGGATCTTGCTAGGTACTTGTTCATCAGTAGCCAAATATTTTTGTTGAAAAAATAACTTGGATCTTGCTAGGTCCTTGTTCATCAGTAGCAAAATATTTTTGTTGAAAAAATAACTTGGATCTTGCTAGGTACTTGTTCATCAGTAGCAAAATATTTTTGTTGAAAAAATAACTTGGATCTTGCTAGGTACTTGTTCATCAGTAGCAAAATATTTTTGTTGAAAAAATAACTTGGATCTTGCTAGGTACTTGTTCATCAGTAGCAAAATATTTTTGTTGAAAAAATAACTTGGATCTTGCTAGGTACTTGTTCATCAGTAGCAAAATATTTTTGTTTAAAAAATAACTTGGATCTTGTTAGGTACTTGTTCATCAGTAGCAAAATCGTTTTGTCGATAAAATAACTTAGTTCTATCTACTTTTTCATCAATAATTAAATATTGTTATCGATAAAATAACTTAGATCTAACTACTGGTAGCAAAATATTATTGTCGAAAAAATAACGATCTACCTGTTTGTTTATTAGAAACAAAATATTGTTGTCGTAAAAGTAACTCAGTTCTACCTACTTGTTCAAAATAACTTAGATCTAGCTACTGGTAGCAAAATATTGTTGTCGAAAAAATATCTTGGATCTACTTACTGGTTTATCAGAAGTAAAATATTGTTTTCAAAAAAGTATCTTAGTAGTTGTAGCTTGTTGTTCATCGGTAGCAAAATATTGTTATCGAAAAAATATCTTGGATCTACTAACTAGTTCATCAGAAGCAAAATATTGTTGTCGACAAAGTAACTTAGTTCTAGCTACTTGTTCATCAGTAGCAAAATATTCTTGTCGAAAAATATCTTGGATCAACTTGACTAGTTCATCAGAAGCAAAATATTGTTGTCGACAAAGTAACTTAGTTCTAGCTACTTGTTCATCCGTAGCAAAATATTGTTGTCGAAAAATATCTTGGATCAACTTGACTAGTTTATCAGAAGCAAAATATTGTTGTCGAAAAAGTAACTTGGTTATAGCTACTTGTTCATCAGTAGCATAATATTGTTGGCGAAAAAATATCTTGGAACTACTTACTAGTTTATCAGTAGCAAAATATTGTTCTCGAAAAAGTAACTTAGTTCCAGCTATTTGTTCATCAGTAGAAAAAATATTTAATCTATTTACTAGTTTATCAAAAGCAAAATATTGTTGTCGACAAATTAACTTAGAACAGCTATTAGTTTATCAGTAGTAAAATATTGTTGTCGAAAAATATCTTGGATCTACTTACTTGTTCATCAGTAGCAAAATATTGTTGTCGACAAAGTAACTTAGTTCTTGCTAGTTGTTCATCAGTAGCAAAATATTGTTGTCGAAAACTAACTTTGTTAAAGCTACTTGTTCATCAGTAGCATAATAATGTTGTCGAAAAAATATCTTTGAACTACTTACTAGTTTATCAGAAGCAAAATATTGTTGTCGAAAAAGTAACTTAGTTCTTGCTAGTTGTTCATCAGTAGCAAAATATTGTTGTCGAAAACTAACTTTGTTAAAGCTACTTGTTCATCAGTAGCATAATAATGTTGTCGAAAAAATATCTTTGAACTACTTACTAGTTTATCAGAAGCAAAATATTGTTGTCGAAAAAGTAACTTAGTTCTTGCTAGTTGTTTATCAGAATTAGTCCCTAGATTTTGAAAAAAAAACGAATAAAAAAATCCGCTAGAAGTAGCTAAATATTTCAAAATTTTCCATGATAACAAAATATGGTGTAAATAAAAGCAAATTTTTATAAATAAGTATTTAATCATAATAATCAAATCTCTATAGGTTTAAACAAGCAAAAATTTCGTCATCTATTGCGTCATTTTCGATTTCGACAACTTCTAATGGCGCTGAAGCAGCAGAAGTTGATGGTTTCTCTGTAGAAGTACTTGGTTTTTTTATAGTTTTAGTGATTTTGGTCAGGACATCATCTGGCAAGACATAGCTATGGCAATTTCGTTTTAAAATCTTTAACTGATTCCTTATAAGAAGTATGGAGTTTAAAAGTGGTTGAAGCCAGCCTGTTCCTCAGTTTGTTCTTTATAATATTCATTTGACTGAACATTCGTTCCACTTCTGCGTTTGAATGTGGTAACGACAGAACTGTGATGGCTAAGTCTGCTATGTCTTTGTACGTATTAAAACCCGCAGCGTCCTTGTATTTTAATACATGAGCCCAAAACTGTACAGTATCTGTAGTCATAATGTCCCATTTTACAAAGTTAATACTGTGCCATTGTTTTAAAATGTTTTCAATTTTGTCCTCCTCAAAACCTAATTCCACAGCGAGTTCAGCGATTGAGTTATCTTTTAACTGTTTTAAAGTATTTTCTACAGATAATTGTGTCATTTTTTGTAAGGCCATGTAATTGCTGGGTAAGCGGTTTTGAATTTCTTTTGCCAAGCGCACGGTAAAATCAATACAACTTTTTCTAACTGTTGCAACTGTTTGGGATGGTAAATTGGCTTTATCAACGTGGGACTCAAACATGTATCCGAGTTGAGGTACTGGGCTTAGGTGGTTATCAATTTGAATGCTCAAATAATCTTTTTCAGTTGTTGCGGAGTTCGGTATCAATATCCTGTTACAGACTTATCGCAATAAATTCATCAATGAGTATAATAATTTGACAGAATCTGTGTTTTCTCCTTCGAAGATCTTGATTCCCATTTGCACATCATTTAGAACACTTTTCAGGTATATGAAATGTAAACGATTAGCTTCGTCTCTGTACATTCCACTCAATAAATCTGCAGTGTGGCATTTATCTTTAGTGAGTGAAAAATGTAACTTAAGCTCTTCCCACTGTGTCAAAATTCTGGCAACAGTTGGCTCTATAAACAGCCAGCGAGTATCACAAACTTTAAGAATTTTAAGAGGTTCGTCGCCGCAGTTAATGAGGCTGTATAGCTCCTTGTACTCATGCTGGCGCTTTGATGAGATTGAGAACCGCTTATAGGTTTCTCTTATCATAAATTCAATATGTTATGGAATGGAGTGCTGAGACGCGTGACTAACGGATAATTTTAGGGAATGACAGATGCATCTTATTAGGATTAAATTGGGTAGATTGTACTGCCTCTTGAGTATTTCGTATACTCTGTTGTGACACCCTGTCATTACTGCAGCGTTATCAGTCCCAATTCCAACCAAATTTTGGAGCGATAAATTGTGTGATTGTACACAATTTACCAATGATGAGACAAGGCCATTAGCATCAGCTCGTTCTACAGGCTCCAACGACAGAAAAGCAGATACAACAGAATTTTGTGTCACACTGAAATATCTCACAATTACGCCCATGAATTTGGTAACATTAACGTCTGTTGATTCATCCAAAATAAGGCTATATCTTTGACAAGGTTTTCTCTGAAATGTGGTGCTAGAACCTGGTTGATAATCTGAGTGCACTTCGTTCTATGTATTTTTATGTCAGCACATTTTGAATTTGCGAACACATCTTTGCACAATTCTGACAGATGGTCTATTTGACAAATTGCACTGTGTTCCGTTATATGTAAGGCAAACTTACCTTCGGCTTTTTGGGTACACCTGTTCACTTTAGGAGCTGGAGTAAAACATTTTTGTTTGTGTTTTTTTTGTATCGGTGTGTTTCTTTAAGTCATTTAATTTTGCGAATATTTCACTATGACAAAACGAGCAAAAGGCTTTAGTGGGATCAGTCATAACAGGTTTTAACCACATTTTAAACTTGTCTTGTTGTTCCCATTCTGGTCTATACCTTTGAGCATAAGACTTCTTTTTTAAAGGAATTTCCATTTCCACAATTTTGTTAAAAATTAAGACAAACAAATACACTATTCACACTTTGACAAACAGGTTTGTTCTGCGAAAAGGTAACATAGAAACTGGTTATTCCTTCCTTTCTCTGAACGGTGGTGATAAATGAATTAAATGAAAAAGAAAGAAACAGTGATATCTGATGCATCGTTTGATAGAGTGAGAGGCACCAAACTGATTGAACTTCAAGATCGAACGTCATTCTGGTAGGGGATTTCCCGAAAAACCAATAGCAATATTCGTAGTGTTGCTAGTAACTACATTTAAATTTGAACTAAAATATGTCTGCTGGGTATCCTCGCTAAGGTCAGACAGTACTTCACGCCGGAACAGCTGCTCAAACTTTATCAAGCACAAGTTCGATCGTGTATGGAGTACTGCTCTCATCTTTGGGACGGATCTGCCCGTTACCAGCTTGATGCACTTGAGGCAATTGAGAGGCGTGCCAGGAGGATCATTGGCAATGATGCACTCGTTGAGTCGAGGCTCCAAAGTCTTGAGCATCGGCGCCGAGTTGCTAGCCTGTCGGTTTACTACCGGTTGCATTTCGGGGAGTGTGCGTCGGAATTGCATAACCTAATTCCGCCTAGCCCGTTCCATCATCGGACCACCAGGCGTACGGCAACGCGCCACCGGTACATGGTGGACATTCCACCTATAAGCACAAAACGTTTTGGGAACACATTCATTGTGCGTACAGCTAAGGAGTGGAATTCCTTGCCGGAATGTGTGTTTCCTGATAGCTACAACCCGGTAATCTTTAAGTCAAGAGTGAATAGGTTACTTCTAGGTAAGCGCGTTCCATCGTCGACCGCATCATCGCTTTCCATCGGGTGAGATGGCGGTCAAGCGCGAACCTATCAAGAATAATAATAAAAAAAAAAAAAATGTCTATGTTTACAATATCGAAAAAATAGCTTCTTCTAATTTCACTACACTACTGGGGGTTGGTAGTCAACTTTGCACACTAAAAGTCGCTAAAAGTGGCTAAATTTATTTCAGTCGCTAACCACAGGTTACTTCTAGGTAAGCGCATTCCATCGTCGACCGCATCATCGCTTTCCATCGGGTGAGATGGCGGTCAAGCGCGAACCTATCAAGAATAATAAAAAAAAAAAATGTCTATGTTTACAATATCGAAAAAATAGCTTCTTCTAATTTCACTACACTACTGGGGGTTGGTAGTCATCTTTGCACACAAAAAGTCGCTAAAAGTGGCTAAATTTATTTTAGTCGCTAACCACATCAAAAATCCGCTAGATCTAGCGACAAAGTCGCTAAAACGGCGACACTGGATATAATTGCGAATCAGCGATAACAATTTGGCCTTCGTCCGTTTCAGCATATTTTTTTTTTTTTATTTCGTCCTCTACCCGCATTTTCTCCTCAATAATTAGTTCTTTATTCTCTGCGTGGTATTGAATCTTCAGAGGACGACAGTATCGAAAGGACTGTAGACTTGTATTAGACCATAATACGAATCTGTCGCTTGATTGTAGATATAGAGGAATGTATGTTGGTGCAAACAAACAGTTTTCATTTTGGTTTTGGCCTTCTGTAAACGCTTGTTTGTAAAAAGACTGACCTGTGGTGCCGTCAAACCCCCAGGATCCCTGGAAGGTACAATTAACTTGGTCTTTTTTATTTTGTCTGCAATATTCTGATATGTTGTCACTACAGAATTTTATGATCCGTCGGAATGTGTGTAATAACAATCCTTGCAGCGATACACTTACTTCCCTTTCGGTTGCTCTTATGTCTTCTTCAGGGTAACACATTTTCCTGGCCATCTGTACCTTATAGTATGGAGGATATGCGGGAAAACCTCTTTCTTTTAAATCTTTTTGCGTAAAGGTGTAATGTAATCTTCCACAGTAAACTTTCATCACTTCAGATATAATACAATATTTCTGTTATAGTGTCGGTCGCATCTGGTTTTTTTTTTATGATATAATATTAATTAATGTAGTTAATATATTAACACTGAAAAAAACGCGACCATGTAAATTGTGACTGGATAAAATCATAGAAAAACTATTTTTTTGCCTAGAATAGCGCAATATTTTAGGTTTTGGTGGATTGGTTGGTTCATAAAGTACATTTGGTATCAAACCAATAAACATTTAGTAAAAAAAACCATAAAAGAAAGAAAAAAAATTGTTTCTATGGTTTCTATAGATTTTTAATTGTTTTCTGAATTTCTACAAAACTGACAGATACATCAATGGGAGTTTTAATTGGAGTTTTGTTTCAATGTTATCTCTCAGAAAAACGCATAAAACAGGATGTCCGCAACTAAGGTCAAATCCCACACTGTGCGTAGGACGGGTGGCATATCGACGGTGAAGTACCAATAACTCCTAACTGTCGAAAGTCAAAATTATCTGTCCAAAAATTGTTAGGAAGTAATACTATAAATTGACACGTTGGTTTAGTTAGGTGTTTGTTTCCACAAATTAATTTGATGCAGTTGCAACTAAATATCCGCTTCGGATACTTTACGAAGCATGCGGAAACACGCATTTAAAATATAAGCACTTAAAAGTAATTTTATAGAAAAATGTCAGTTAGAAGGTATTGGCACTTCACCGTCGATATGAGGAGTCAGCTTGGAAATTAATTCACGGGTTAAATCTTTCGTGAGTCTATATGTCTTTACAAATTGTCGATTACTGTATGAATCACACCTAAGCCTAGCTTTTAAGTTTTTCCTTTTGGTTTCGGCTCGAGCCACCGGTACATCATATTCATGAGATTTCTCCAACAAATCTATGTAGGCGTACATGGTAATGTAGTATTTTTGCAAGATTTTCACTCAGGATCACTTCACAACAAAGACAAAATACTCCAACGATGCGCTAACGATCCTAAAAAAGAACGTGCGCTTACGCTGCAAGTGGGCGCCGTACTAATCCGTTCCGCGATTTTGTGGACGAGGCTTATCTAGGAGCGCGGGGGGTCAGGTGTGAGAATGAATGAATGGCGCTAAAATAGGTAAGTGCGTTCTACTATAGTAGAGCGCGCGTGCACTCTAGTGTTAATGTAGGTACCACACGAAGTTGTTCACGAGATTTACTATCCACACACTATATAATATATAGAGGTACCCTCTGTTGCATTACGATTTAAATACAGGGTGGCCCATAAGCAGTGATAGGAATAGGTAGTGCCTATTAGCCTAAACTTCGAAGAACAGAGACAAGAAACGGAGACTTCCTTAGGACTAAATTATTTCCGGCACATCTGTCTCGAAATTTCGAGACAACACTTATACATTTAAAAAAATGTGTTATTTGGAATAAGTAATTCGTCTATACATATTTATCTAAAGTTTGTCTATAAATGTGATAGTTTGTATGGATGTCCATTACTCAATTCCACTGAAAATGCTGATTTTGGTGGTGATATAGATTAAGGTGTGGAATAGCACATATTATTATGCTACTTCCTATTAAAAAAAAGTATAGTTCCCATGGGATACAAAAACAATAGTACACGCGGGATAAGCCGCGGGCATTGACTAGTTAAAAAAAAAAACGTAAGGGTCCTTTCACACCACCGATATTGTCTGCGATTTTTAGGAGATTTCTATGCAAAAAAAAAAAACGAAAGAAGACATGCTCAAAAATCGCCGATTGATATCGCTCTAGGTTCATTAAATAATTAATGGGCTCTAAAGGAAAAATAAAACACATAGAATATTGTTGTAACAAATATATGTATATTTATATTATTTTAAAATATGACTTAATTGGAAACCATGAAACAAAATGTACAGAAGGAAAGATTTAAGAAACAAATTTATGTTTATCTATCTTTAAATATCTATGTCATATTTATTTTACTGACGTTGAGGGATGCAATTTTTACTCAAATCAAAGTACAAATTAACCTTTGAAGTTTACAAATTAATATTTGAAGCATTTAGGACAATCAGTTTTAATACTGAACTACTAACTGTTCGGTTTTGATAAAGAACTTGATGCATCAAAAATTGCTAAGAATTTGAAAATCTTTATTTGTGTTACAAATACCATAAAAAATAAAGAACGATTTTAATTTAATCATCGTGATTCGATTCGTCAAGTTCAGTATCAGAACCGAAATTTTCTTTGTGAGATGAGTCATCTAAGTTAAAATACACAATCATAATTTTTTCTATATTTTCAACTGTCAGGCGATTTCTTTTTATGTTAAGAATCCATTTATAAGTTGAAAATGACCTTTCAACATCAACTGAGGTTAAAGGCGCGTACATATAGTATGATCGCTCATCCTTTCCTGCTGTTATCGCTTCACATATGTCTCTAATTTTATCTAAACCGGGATTTCTGTCCATGACATTTACGAGTTTATTTTTTATAAGCTCAGATGAACACCAGCTAAGCACAGTTCTCACGTGATCAAAAATTTCAAAGGATTCCGTTAGAGTTAAATTCGATTTTTGTAATTTCTTTAATCCAATTTGTATATCTTTAAAATATTCCTCAATGTAGTCCAAGTCCGATTTCAAGTTTTCCTTTTGAAGAACATTTTTGGCACACCTAATAGATAGCGCGTCGGAACTTCTTAAAAGATTTACAATTGTTTTTATAAGGGATGAGAGTGACTCGTAAATGAAACACGTAGTTAGTCGTTGATGTCTGAATAAGATCTGTATATTTTCTGTAATTACACCCTATTTATATTTACAATGGTACTTATGGAAGTAGTGTCTAGCCTAAGATATTTACAAACGTGCGTCGTTGTTTCTCAGACAGAGGGCGCTTGAGGTGCTGCACATTAAACGCACTGAGCGGGCTGCTCACCGCGCATGCGCGACACGGCGCATTCTTGTCGCGATTCTATAAATACGTGTCGCGCGCAGAGCGCGATCCTTGGAAAGTCCGTAGCCGAAAGTGGAGCAGCGAAGAACAGTGTTTTAGTAATACCCACATTCCCGTACGGACCGCAGCTATCAACTGAGCCAGCTGTTTGAGCTGTCGCTGGCACAAAACCCGTTTTGTGCCCACGCCAGCACAAGGGGAGGGCCAGTCCAGAGATCTCCTCGACGTGCAGACGCGTCGAAGCGGTCACGGTGGCTTCGCCACGAAAATGAAACCGTCAAGACCCGGAGCCCGCAGCCCTGCGGGCCAACACGACCCTGGACCCGGGAGAGGTAATAAGGAGGAGGAAGATCGACCTACCCTGGACCGTTCCACTTCGCTTCCGAATATTCGAGAAGCGAAGAAAACCAGCAGGAAAAATGAGAAGAATGAGGGTAGAAGGGTGGAACCCGTCGAGCCGCCAACGGTCGCGATGAGCCCACCATTCTACCTTCACCAACAGAAAGGTGAAGCGACACCGGCAAAGCGTGGGCAGGCCACATACGCCGACGTAGCAGCACCTTCGGCGCCTCCAGCAGGCATGCAACAGCGCGCTAACCATCCACAAGCCGAGAATACAACGAAGCGGGTGTTCCACAATGCCCCTTCAGTTGCCCCGGCTCACGCAGTCATGAAACAAATACGCAGCGGAACGCGCCCGACAACGTCCGAGCGCCCCCCCCCCCCCCCCCCGCCCCCGCGCATGCCCCTGCGCCCACCACGGCGGCGCCGCAGGCTCGCCGCGCGCCCCCCGCACCCGCCGCGCACCCACCCGCTCGCCTGTCTGCGACGGAAGCGAGAGACGGCAGTCAAGCGCCGCGCTCCGCGCCGCGCGGTAGTGTAGCTCGTAGCACAGATCCGCGTCCCGCGAGTGTCGCGAGTAGGGCTCTGTATACGGCCCCAATATCTTCGAAACCGTCACAAATAGTGACAAGTGTGTCCCGTGATCCGAGGTTACGTTCGGCGCCTACCCGGACCGTTGTTCCCTCCTCACCCGTACCATCACAGTCGCGCGCCGCCGCGTACGATTCGCCGGTAATGTTTTCGGCATGTTCGTCGCGCGCCGGCTCGAGTGTGTCGCTCGCGTCGTGCGAGAGTGAAGTGCGCGAGATGGAAGCGATTGCGGACACCCCGATGTCGCCAACCCCGTCGTTGGATGAAATGGAAATGGTGACCAGACCCCAGCGACGGAGAAGAAGCTCGGACGAGACGTCTGAGGGAGCGAAGCGCTATTGTGGCACGCGTTCGCCCCCACAAAGCACACAGGGATTTAGTGAGGTAAGTGGTCTACCCACTAATACTAATAAAAGTGTCGCGAGTGCTACCCCCCCTTCCGCCACCGCCGATTCGAACTCGGCAACGGCGAAGGGCAACAAAGTCAAGAAGTTACGCTACCCTCCGCTGGTAGTGGAGAAACTCCCGAATTGGGCGAGCCACTTCAGGGAGATCGCTTCTAAGCTGGGCCGGCCGCCCAACGCGCGTCCCTACGGAACCGGTGTCCGCTTCTCACCGGAGACCGAGGAGGAATATCGGCTGGTCCAACGTTACCTGTCGACCCTGGAGAGGGAAAGCGGCGTGAGTTGGTTCGCCTACTCCCTACCGGCCGAAAGGAACATGAAGGTTGCCATCCGGGGGTTGCCCGCTGACACAGACCCTCAGGAGATACAGGAGGAGCTCCGCGAACTCGGATACGAGCCGGAGTTCGTGCGCCACATAAGAGGGCGCCAAGGAAAACCCGGCTGCGTGTTCCTCGCCGTACTACGACGTACTGAAGATGTGCGTCATATATTTGACACCACAGTGTTCATGAACATGCGTGGTGTCAAAATAGAGGCGTGGCGTGGAAAGCGTGGGCCCGCACAGTGCCACCGGTGTCAGAAGTTCCGACACTCGTCGCACCAATGCCACCGCCCGCTCGCCTGCGTTCGATGCGGAGGGGAGCACACCGCGAGAGACTGCCCACGACCGCGGGAAGAGCCAGCAACCTGCGCAAACTGCGGTGGCCCGCACCCGGCGTGCAACAAAGCAGACAAAGGTCCCGAAACCTGCCCCCCCCCCCCCCCCCGAAGGGGACGCGGGTCGTAAAGGGGAAAAGCGGCGCACAAGCTGGCGCCGGCATTGCGCCTACGAAACGCGCCACAACCACGACCACCACCAACACCATCCCACGAGGGGCCCCCAACTCAGAGGTCACGACCTGCGCCATCCAGCTGTTGATGGACCTGATCAAGGCCATCAGGCAGGGGCAGAGCCCGGAGCAGGTCATCCTTGACGGTCTGGCCAAGTTACTCACCCTGTGCCATGGCTAGACCGTTAAGGGTGCTCCACTGGAACGCCCGCGGCCTTCGGGACAAGGTCGCCCCACTCCGCCACCTCCTGAGGGAACAAGACATCGACGTGGCGCTGGTAAACGAGACGCACCTGGGACCTGAGGATAGGGCCAAGTTCCCGGATTTCCTCGTTTACAGGAAGGACGAAAGGTCGGCTCATAACACTAGGTACCGTGGTCTGGCAGTGCTAGTGAAAAGAAGAGTCGTCCATCAGGAGGCCGCCTCGCTGTCGCATAGCTCGTTGTACGTGCTGGGCGTTCAACTTCATGTTGCCGGTGAGGATATGAGATTGTACGCCTGCTATAAGCCGCCCTCAGCTCAACTAGACCCGTCTGAGTTGAGGGCCACACTGTATGCCGCGGAGTCCCCTGCAATGCTTGCCGGCGACATGAACTGCAAGCATCCTGCGTGGAACGCCCTGCAAATGAATAACGAACGCGTCATCGAAGAGCCGTCTCCCCGGCTCTTCGATGACGCGGAGGCCCATGGATACACAGTGTCCGGCCCTGAGACGCCCACCCATTACCCGGACAACCCGCTACACATGCCTGACGTGCTGGACATTGTGATCCATACGGGGCTACACTGTCAGATCACGCAGCAAGTCATAGACGACGAGCTACAGTCCGATCACCATCCTGTACTCGTCGTCCTATCGGGGATGCCGACCCGACTGAGACCACCAGCGCCACGTCGGTCAACAGACTGGACCAAGTTCGCTGAAAAGCTTGCGACCACTACGCCCTCTCGGCCCGTCGCTACCGCCGCTGACGTCGACCGTCTTGCCGACGACGTCACTGCTTGTGTGAAGAGCGCCCTCGATGAGGCGACTTCAGCCTCTCTGCCGCAGGGGAGAGGGCTCCAGCCCCCCCTACCTCCACGTATCCGCGCAATGGTCGCCCAAAAGAGGCGCCTGCGCAAGCAGTGGCAACAGCTACGCTGCCCCTCTCTGAAAACGCAGCTCAACCGGCTCGCGGCAAAGGTAAAGGCCGAGCTAGAGGCCCTGGCCGCCGAGAGTTGGGAGGAACGTATAGACACCGCAGCAAGTGACTGGCAGGCGACACACAGACTGTGCCGCCAGCTCACAAACACCCCAGCTCCGGTGCGCCCTTTACAAGCCGACGACGGGGCCCTCAGGTATGTAGCTGAGGACCGGTCGGAAATCTTTGCTGAGCACCTGGAGCGTCAATTCAGCCCGAACCCGACTACTGAACACGACCATGTCGCAGCAGTCGAGCAACACCTTAGAGACTACTTCGCGTTGCCGATAGCCCCCGATGAAGACCCCATCTTCTTCTCGCCTGGCGCAGTTAGACGCGCCATTCTACGTACCAAGCCGCGCAAGGCCCCCGGTGCCGACGGTATCACAAACACAGCGCTGCGCCACCTGCCGTACCGCACTGTTACGGCCCTGGCGCGCCTGTTTACTGGAATACTGCACACGGGGGTCTTCCCCACATCATGGAAGGAAGGGCGCGTCATAATGCTGCCCAAGGCGGGGAAGAACCCGCTGAAGCCGGAGAGCTATCGGCCTATCACACTGCTGCCCTCTATCTCTAAGGTGTTCGAGCAACTCCTGCTGCGACACCTCACCCCGCATATTACACCCCGGCCGGAACAATTCGGGTTTCGGGCGGAGCATAGCACGACGCTCCAGTTGTCGAGGGTACTGCACCTCCTGTCATCGGCGATGAACAAGAAGGAGTACGGAGTGGCAGTATTCCTCGACATGGAAAAAGCATTCGACCGTGTGTGGCATGAGGGGTTAGTTTACAAACTCGCCACCTCTCCCACGCCCCGTAGAATCGTGAAAGTGGTCCAAGCTTTCCTGTCCAACAGGTGTTTCAGAGTGGTGGTCGACGGGGCGCTCTCCGCCCCCCGGTCTATCCGTGCGGGCGTACCGCAAGGTAGCTGCGTATCGCCGGCGTGCTACTCACGTTACACCGACGACATCCCTACCACTGAAGACGCCACGCTCGCGCTGTATGCAGACGACGCCGCGTACATCACCACCTCGATGAACGCAAAGTACGCGGCGGTGAAGATGCAGCGCGCGCTCAACTTGATCCCCGAGTGGCTCGCCAAATGGCAACTGTTGGTTAACGTGGGTAAAACGCAGGCACTGATCACGGGATCAACGCCCCTCCCACCACGATTGAAACTCAGCGGAGTCGAAGTCGACTGGACGCCCCGGGCCAAGTACCTAGGCGTGACCATCGACCGACGGCTCACAATGGGACCGCACGCACGCAATGTCGCCGCGCAGGGTAGAGTCGTTCGCAACAGACTCGAACCAGTGCTCTCATCCCGCCTCCCGGCGCGCGTCAAGCTGGGAATATACAAAACGTATATCCGCCCGGTATTGACGTACGCCGCTCCCGCTTGGTTCGCCCTCACTAGCGAGACGAGCCGAGAAGGACTCCGCGCGCAACAACATCTTGCGCTGCGTAGAGTCGTCGACGCCCCTCGCTATGTGAGGAATGACGTAATCCAGCGCGACCTCGGGATTGAGAGCCTGGACGAGTTCGTGCGACGCCTCGCGAAGGGGATGTTCGCGCGGGCCGACGCCTCAGCTTGGCCCCACGTCAAGCACCTGGCGCCGTGGCACGCGCGCCCCCCCGACGCGAGACGACTCCCCCGCGACCTGATTGCGGGCAGCGAGTCCCCATCCCCACCCCCCCGGACTTGACGCCTGAGTAGGCCGTACCAGTCTACACACGGCCTACTCAAACAATACGACTCCACACCTCTACTCGCATCCCGACAAACGACGTGTTCTAAGTTAATATAGGCACGAAGTGAGTCGACCATACATTCGCCTCTATACACACGCAAGACTCACGCACCGAGTAGATAGTGCAAGCTAACTATTCGGTGCACGTGCACTGAGCGATGTAACACAATACAATGCCGCTCACACACACACATAAATCGTCCCTGCGGTCTAAACCGTAACCGGCTCGCTCTGGAAGCGGGTTAGACGGGGGTCACACTTCCTACTGTAGGTCCGTAACAAGTCTGCATACTCGTCGCTGGTCGTCCCCCGCCGGGCTTCCCTTAGGGGTCTCACCTGGCGGAGACTGACCGCCGGTATGTCGTGAAGAGTCGGCGCTGCATGCAACAGCGCCGTGACGTACCTACAGTACACACATACAAGCAAAATACACATAGAGCTATGCTCTACATGTCCGCTGCCTACAATAAGGCACTCCAATGACGGGCCCGTAGTCACGGGCCCCGGTTGGACTCCGCGGCCAGAGGGCGAAGCCCTGAAGCCGCTTGCCACGCCCCCTGACGGGGACGTAGCGAAAGCCACGAGCGCGATCCTTTTCCCCGTCGAGACGTCACCGAGTGAAGATCTCCGCTGCGCGAGGCCACGTGATCCATCTGCGAGGGTGCTGAGGCTTATGCTTATAAGCTTATCCTATTTCTTGATCTGTCGTAAAACGTGTTTCTTCACTGTTTCTTTAACAGACTTTGTCGTAAACGTGTTGCTTCCTGTTTCTTTAACAGAACATGGTCGAAAACGTGGTAATTGGTTCTGAGGTATTGGTAACTGGTATCTGGTGTGGTGGTACGGTGGTTTGTGGTTTTCTGGTAACAGGTACTGTGTCACTACATCTTAATTTGATCATAATATTTTGCATAATATGACACTGCCTCCAACCAAGTACCCCATCTTGTAATAACGGGTTCTGGAGGAAGCGGCATGTGGGGAAAGGTGTTTTTTAACAAGCGCACTCTATTAGGTGATTTAAAAAAAAAAAAATTACGTTTGAAATTAATTCATCTACATCTGAGTATTCGTATCGTATTTTTTCTGCCACGAGATTCAGTGCATGGGCTAAGCAAGTGACGTGTATCATGTTGGGCAAATAATTTTTCAGCACACGTCCCGCTTTTAGCATATATGCTACACTATCAGTGCATAATACAGCAACGTCTCCTACTTTGGATTCATACAAATCGCGCCACATATTTTCAAAGCAGTCTATTACAAATTGGCCAATTGTGCTCCCATTAACAATTTCTAGTACTTTGCAAGCAACTACAAATGGTTTTTGTGTGATCGCATTTAAAGGTTTTACAAGTAAATGTTTTTTTTTTTTTTTTTAATTGATATAAACCAGTGCTTGACTGCGATCCCACCTGATGGTAAGCGGAGATGCAATCATTGATGGTCAGGCGCACCAGTTTATTAAGAGCCTATTCACTCTAGAAGTACCTAAAAATGTACCATGTATTTGCCTAAAAAATCAGTTGTCTCGTCTAAAGATACCCACAGCTTTTGATTTGCAATTTGTTCATAAATCGAGTCAATTTTAGTTTTAGAAATCTTATCTAAGTCAAAGTAGTAAGTAATCTAGGAAGCTTTTGTCAATTTGTACAATTGCAACAAATATATTTATGGAAGAATTTTTTGAAAGCGGGGTTGTTTACTTGAATCCAAGGTATATTACATAATATGAGAAATTGTACTAGATCCAAATAAAATTCTTCATTTGGTTTTTTACTTGTCCCTTTGTGTTTTGGACCTTTAACGTGCCTCTTGACACTACTAAGTTTAGCTGTTATACTGCTCTCGCACTTAGAACAATAAATCAAATTACTGGCCGGGTCGTAATATAATTCAGGATGAAGTCCAATCCAACTTTGTACTGTTGCTTTCTTGGGCTTGTTCGCCATCTCCAATCTTACTGGTCTCCAAAAAGATGTACGATGGCAAGTACCTAAAATAAAATAAAATTTTAAGTTTTCCATGCCTTAAAAGGAATAACGAACTGGCCAAGAAATGTCTCCTCTTCGAGAGATCACTTTGTTGGGGAAAAGTTCACGAATGACGGGCATAGCGGTGTTAGAGGTATGGGCCGTCGCGCCATCCTGTTGAGACCAGGTCCGCGTATTGTAGCCTGGAAAATTCTGCAACGCTGATGTAAAAACTCCTCGATCATTGCTACATATCGCTTTGAATTAACTGTAGTCGCGCGACCTCTGCCGTCTTCAAAAAAATAAGGGCCTATGATGGCACGAGCTGACATAGCGGCCCATACCGTCACTTTAGGGCTGTGTAATGACTTCTAATGTTTACGTTTTCGATTTTCGGGGCTCCAGTAGCGGCAATTTTGTTTACTTACATACCCATTAATGTGGGCTTCATCAGAGAATAAAACGTTATTTAACGAAGAAAAGCGGCTAAACATTTCATTCGCGTAATTTAGTCTCTGGATGGCGTCAGTGTCTTTTAGGCACCGGAGCACACCGCACGGCGCCATGTGGCTACAATGCATTTTTGTGTGTAGAAAACCGGAGCGGCGCCGTGTAGGCGCCGCGTCGCCCGTATGTTTACACCCTAATGCCACTAGAGAAGAGTTCCTAAGCAATAAAAGCCCAGACTCTTGAGGTAACGTGCTGATGATTTTCGAGACCTTGCAATAGCTCAATAACCACATTCGGCTCTTCCCACCCGAATTGACACCAAGTGATGGATCACCATTGGAACTGTCATCCTTGCCCGTATAAATAGATTTGGAATTTGATTATAGTTCTGCCAGTAGATGAAATCTTTTGATACGGCCAATGAAAATGCATCAATAAATATCATACTGAAACTACATGAAACTGCCGATTTATACTGAAAAATTGAAATTCTTTTTTTTTTATATTATCTATACATTGCTGCCATCTAACAGGAAGGTAATTTATGCCTTTGCGATAGATTCGATAAACTATATGAAAGCATTTGGTACTGCCTCCTAAGAAGAAAACTTTTTATCCCGTAGAAAATTGTCCAAATCACTAAAAAAAAAAATTGTAGTCCGTTGAAGCAAGGTCTGGTGAATATGGTAAGTGACGAATGGTTTCTAATTGCAGCTCCTGGATAGTTAAAACGGTTTCTCTAATCGGCTGTGTGCGTACGCGCAGCGGAATGTTGTTGAATTTAAAGATTTTAATTATGCAGATATTTAGTGTATGACGTCGTATAATTGTGTATGGTAAAAAAAAAATTGTGCACGCAACCATTGTGGAGAAATTCACCAAAAACTGATTCCGCTGGGCGAACGTTGTCCTGGCGGAACTTTTTTTAATCCATAGACTTTAGAAGAAAAGAGATGTGTCCAAAAATTAGTGTGTATTTGTGTGTAATTGTGTATGTATGAATAAAACTAGTGCATGCATAAACTTCGGAGAAATTCAAGTTTCCGCTACGCGAACGTTTGGCCATTAGCTAGTTTTCATATAAAGCGCTTACATAGAGATCTGTAGATTTTTACATACGTTGTTTTGAATTTGTTTATATTTGTTTAAAAAACAGATTTAGAAAAGATCGTAGGGCTTAAAAGATAAAAATATAAACGTAAAATACGCTTATTGGGTCTTAGTTCTTAAAGTATGCACTTTGGGGTCTAGATTTTCACGTTTATACAAACCTTGTAAGTGTCTGCAACATGTTGCCAAGTATCAATGATGTTGCGTTAGTAACTAAAGAGTTATAGGACAAATTTACCATGAACAGATCACTGTTTACAAAGCAGTCAAATATCACGACGTTCTGAAGGAATTGCATGGTAATATGTATGTCAATAATTAGTGTATTCATTCAACTATTCTTATGCAAAATTTCATTTTATTAAATTCAGTAATTAAAGAAAAACAATTATAATACTGACGAAGCATCGAAAACCTACATAACCCGACCAAGTTCGGATGGCTACAAAAAAGCGGCTGTGCAATATATTTAGGTAACATCCCAAAATTTACAGTATAATACCGGTATTGAATTGGTATAGGTGATAACACAATTGTTGTTTCGATATAATTTTACATAAGAAAAAAAAATCGATTCAAGAAGTAGTTTTTTTAAGTTATTAGATTGTTTGATCCACTAAAGTTGCAAAGGGGAACGCTCGTGCATGCCTAGTCTATTGGTTAAATAGTGTAATAAGCTACAATATCTATACATATAATAAAACAGTAAAATTCTTTTGTGATGGTATTAGTTGGCGCAAAAACTACTGAACCGATCCTGTTCAAATTTTGCATACACAATCCTTATAGGTCAGGGCAACTGATAGGCTATAAACTATCACGCTATTTGCTATGTGGGGTGAGCAATAATCCAAAATGTAGGTATTGAACGACATTTGCCGCGAGTTCAAATCCCAGCTACAGTTAAAAATTTTGACATTATTTTGTCTTATTTTTTTGTATTAAAATAACTTTTACCATTTTTTCAAAATAAAATTGACATTTCTATTCGATATCTTCTAAATATTTTGTAAAAAATAATCAAAACACATAATAAAATCAAAGCGACGAGTAAAATCACGTACTATAATGTTACATTATTCCATTTAGCTGCAAATTTAACTTCTAAAACGAAAATCATCACGCTATCATCGTTAGGGAGCCAACCAGTCAATTATGACGTTTATATAAGAACGTCTATTTTATAGCTTATTCATCGAAGACCGCAGCACAGTGGTTTCGTAACTAGACTTTAATGTAATGTGAAGGTGGTTCAAATCCCATACGGCACTCTTAGGAGAAATTTTTGTTCTATTTTGTCATCGTGAATAAGATTTTTTTATATATTTTTGCATGCTTACAATTTTTTTTTATAAATCTACGTATATAATATATCTGTAGAAATTTTTAGTGAAATGCGTATTATTAATTTTAGAAATCGATGTAGATAACTTTTATACATTTAAATTGTTGGAATTGGAACTTGATAATTGTCTTACTTAGGCTTTGTTTCATCGCAATGAAACAAAGCATATGAAAGACAAACGGTATGAAATCAAAGTTTTCGAGAAGTAAAATATGACACCATAAGCAATTCAGATACTCGCAACGCCATCTAAAGACTCAAAGTAGAAATAATGATGACAATGACGGTTGAACTTCATATTAAATTTGATAGATGGCATTGCGTATTTTACGTAATTTTCTGAGTGGCAGAAGAATGGCCATCGCCCACGTTTACAGTTATGGTTAAACTGGTGTAAGACGAAGGCATTTTTAACAATCCTACTGCTTATTTTTTATTATTTTTTTCCCATTATTGTAGCAAGCTAATTGACCGTGATTATTCAAGGGATACCATCCAAAGACGATAAAAGTAAATACCTATATGTATTTAATTATTCACTTTAAAATAACACGGCCACATTTTCGGAAGGGGTTACAGGGTACCTTGCGTTGGATGGTCCCCAGGTGAACCGATGACCTGGTGAGGGTCGCGGGAATCCAATGGATGAGAGGCTCACAGGACCGGTCATTATAGCGACACTTGGGGAGGTTTATGTCCAGCAGTGGACGTCTTTCGGCTGAAATAATAATGATGATGATGGCACCTTTTTTCTTTTTTTAAGGGTGGAAATCATCCAATGACTTCTCCCGCTCTGGTTGGAGCGGGAGGACGTGTCAATCTTTTATTGACCTTTTTTTTTCCTTTGGGAAAATCATCTTATGACATCCCCCGCTCTTGGGCGGGGCGGGAGATAGTGTCAGAATCTTTTACTGACTAAAACTACACCTGTGTCTATCACTACGCGCTGTTGAGGATTGGGCTCGATCCGGTCAACTACAGGACGGCTAGCTACCTATTGCTCGACGTCCGGAAGCCCGCGTCTACCGTGATTGGTAGTCGGGGTCGGAATCTCGGCTCGGCGTGAGGCCGTTCGTTCCCTAACGCGTGCGGCCTCCGCCTTCGCATTAGCATTAAGGCTTTGCAGAAGGAGGCGAACGCCTGCCATTACTCCTCGCTCTGGATCAGAGCCCGGCGCGAGAGGTCACTGACGCCAATTACCTCCACGAGGACACGGCGGTGCTCCGCCCTTGCAGGGCACATCTCCACTGTGTCCTCCGGCATGATGGCACCTTGCGGATTAATAATGGTGTGTTTTATTATTTACAGTCACTGCTTCATATAAAACGGGATCGAATGTGTTTTTCTGATCACAGTTCGACAACGTATAATGTATCTCAGATTCCTTGCTGCCTTACGTCGATATCTGGACGTTACCTCTTTGCAATGAGTGGTGACCAACACTGGAACAACCCTCTAAGGGAGGCCAGTCTCAGGGATAACACTTATCGGCTGCTACATTTGTTAACCGTAATTTCATTGTTTTATGGATAAGCTCAGGACTGTTGTGGGTGTTTCGAACGGTTTCTGTTCTGGGTTCGGTTGAAAGTACCCTGATATTACCATTTTGTGAATCGCCTGGAGGACTCGGTGTAGCATGCGGTGGAGGTCTATCCATCTTGAGTGAACTGCCGTGTCCTCATAGAGGCAATCGGTGTCAGTAATTTCTCGGTTTGGCCATCAATATGCGAGTTCGATTGAACGGGGATACACGCGCACAAGGTTTCGCCGTAGTTCATTCATAAGTTAGAGACTCTTCATAAGGTAGTTCCCACTATGGAAAAAACATTTGTCTTATATACGGGGATATCAATTAAATACACACCAAAATATCCTAGGTAAATGAACAAGTAATTCTAACGCTTAAAATGATCAAACTGCAATAATCAATGCAAGCATGCTCTCGCAAATTCTTCATAAGTAATGTTGTGGAAGAAGATAGTTGATGATTTATTTATTTAATCCTTTATGCACAAATGTACAGCGGCGGACTTAATGCCTGCCGGATGATGATGGTAGTTTTGGGATTCACTTAAGGCCTTTCACTATCAGTGCACGTTATCCAGCTGAAGGTCGGTGTCCCGATTATGCTCCTTCGTTTACCTCTATCAAAGCTGTCTAACTGCTTAAACTCTTCAGTGAAAAGTTATTGAGGCGAAAATTGTTATGGGAAATAACTCTTTCGATTAATCTTGCAGCCCTTGCAGACATCGGCCCTAGAGGGCCCTATCCATTTGCTGAAATCTCTTTGAGTCGCGCGTAGAATACTACGCGCCGTCGATTCAGGACTGCTTTGGCCAGACGGCCGGACAGCACCACCGCAATCCCGTGTTTGCAATGGCTGGGAATTGCCTTGCGGCTTCCAACACCCGGAGCGTCCCTTGCAGCGACCGCTGAGGAGTCAGGATGTCCTATCCCTCATAGTTTCAGCCACCTTCTTTGATCGTAGTGCGTCACTGAAGGAGGCTACTGGTTGTCATTTTCTCCACCAATCGCCCCCATAAGGACAAGGCGGCGCCGGCTCTCCGACCAAGCGGGACTGACTTCCACCGTATGCTCCATCGTATTCTCCGTGTGATTCGCACAATGGTGAGACCCGAGTGTTTCTTCCCGCTGAATTCGACACAGATACCTTCCGAAACACCCACAACCGGTGAGTCTTGCACAAAAAGAGGATGCTGTGACGCCTCTGTAGACACTTCTCAAAGACAGGCATTACCGCTGCGATTTGATTGTGGCGTGCTCACTGTGGCGAGGGGTTAAAATCATACAATGTTGTTTTACCAGAACATAAACCAGAAACATACATAAACTAATGACTTTTCCCTTGGGGTAGGCAGAAATGCCAACTGCTACGACCCATACTCTTTCTATTCATTGACGTTTATACATCTGGATCTGGACGAGTACATAACATGTTTCCTGAAGGTAATTTGTGTTTTTAACCGACTTCTAAAAAAGGAGGAGGTTCTCAATTCGGATATTTTTACCTTTAACCGTTTTATGTTAAAGTACAATAAATTATTGCGATGCTTTCGGAATGAATTGCAAGCACAGAGTGATTGTACAGTTTTACGAACTTAACGCAGACGAAGTCGCGGGCAACAGCTAGTGATAAATATTTACCTAAACAGTAGTACATAGTTAGAATCCTGATCCGTGAAATCTTCAATAGAAATTAGCTGTATGAATTTTATTTGTCTTAAATAATATATTTAGATTATATCTCAAGTCTCAAGCGCATACTTAAATAAAGTACCTACGTAAATAGTACCTACTTTCTGTCATAGTGAAATACATTTAAAAAAGTAGGTGTACAAAAATAAATGACCTATAAATTATATCGAAACAACAATTGTGTTATCACCTATA
Source organism: Mythimna vitellina (assembly GCA_949316375.1). Classification (NCBI taxonomy): domain Eukaryota; kingdom Metazoa; phylum Arthropoda; class Insecta; order Lepidoptera; family Noctuidae; genus Mythimna; species Mythimna vitellina. The sequence continues at coordinate 19,347,401 of OX438702.1, read as the reverse complement.
CCAATTCAATACCGGTATTATACTGTAAATTTTGGGATGTTACCTAAATATATTGCACGGCCGCTTTTTTGTAGCCATTCAAACTTGGTCGGGTTATGTAGGTTTTCGATGCTTCGTCAGTATTATAATTGTTTTTCTTTAATTACTGAATTTAATAAAATGAAATTTTGCATAAGAATAGTTGAATGAATACACTAATTATTGACATACATATTACCATGCAATTCCTTCAGAACGTCGTGATATTTGACTGCTTTGTAAACAGTGATCTGTTCATGGTAAATTTGTCCTATAACTCTTTAGTTACTAACGCAACATCATTGATACTTGGCAATATGTTGCAGACACTTACAAGGTTTGTATAAACGTGAAAATCTAGACCCCAAAGTGCATACTTTAAGAACTAAGACCCAATAAGCGTATTTTACGTTTATATTTTTATTTTAAGCCCTACGATTTTTTCTAAATCTGTTTTTTAAACAAATATAAACAAATTCAAAACAACGTATGTAAAAATCTACAATCTACAGCTCTCTATGTAAGCGCTTTATATGAAAACTAGCTAATGGCCAAACGTTCGCGTAGCGGAAACGAATTTCTCCGAAGTTTATGCATGCACTAGTTTTATTCATACATACACAATTACATACAAATACACACTAATTTTTGGACACATCTCTTTTCTTCTAAAGTCTATGGATTAAAAAAAGTTCCGCCAGGACAACGTTCGCCCAGCGGAATCAGTTTTTGGTGAATTTCTCCACAATGGTTGCGTGCACAAATTTTTTTTTACCATACACAATTATACGACGTCATACACTAAATATCTGCATAATTAAAATCTTTAAATTCAACAACATTCCGCTGCGCGTACGCACACTAATCGGCTTTGCTTTAGGACACTGTTGCGGCACTTGACCTGGGGTCAGCCATTGCATTTTCGCTTACGGTTATCGTAAAGAATTCACTTTTCATCACATGTAACAATTCAATCCAATATTTCTTCATTTCTGTATCGATTCAACAAGGCAACACGCGTTTCTTTCTGCAGATCAGTCATTTTTTATGTTATTAATTTGACGCAAATGAGTCAATATTGTTGTTAAAGTAACATTAAACCATGCCGCTAATTCCTGGGTAGTTTGGCTCGGATCGGCTTTCACCATCTCTTTCAATTCATTGTTATTTACCTGTGTGAAAACGTAACATAAAAACTGGTTATTCCTTCCTTTCTCTGAACGGTGGTGATAAATGAATGAAATGAAAAAGAAAGAAACAGTGATATCTGATGCATCGTTTGATAGAGTGAGAGGCACCAAACTGATTGAACTTCAAGATCGAACGTCATTCTGGTAGGGGATTTTCCGAAAAACCAATAGCAATATTCGTAGTATTGCTAGTAACTACATTTAAATTTGAACTAAAATATGTCTGTGTTTACGATATCGAAAAAATAGCTTCTTCTAATTTCACTACACTACTGGGGGTTGGTAGTCAACTTTGCACACAAAAAGTCGCTAAAAGTGGCTAAATTTATTTTAGTCGCTAACCACATCAAAAATCCGCTAGTTCTAGCGACAAAGTCGCTAAAACGGCAACACTGGATATAATTGCGAAACAGCGATAACAACTTAGCCTTCGTCCGTTTCAGCATATTTTATATTTATTTTTTTTATTTCGTCCTTTACCCGCAATTTCTCCTCAATAATTAGTTCTTTATTCTCTGCGCGGTATTGAATCTTCAGGGGACGACAGTATCGAAAGGACTGTGGACTTGTATTAGACATAATACGAATCCGTCGCTTGTTTGTAGATATAGAGGAATGTATGTTGGTGCAAACAAACAGTTTTCATTTTGGTTTTGGCCTTCTGTAAACGCTTGTTTGTAAAAAGACTGACCTGCGGTGCCGTCAAACCCCCAGGATCCCTGGAAGGTACAATTAACTTGGTCTTTTTTATTTTGTCTTCAATATTCTGATATGTTGTCACTACAGAATTTTATGATCCGTCGGAATGTGTGTAATAACAATCCTTGCAGCGATACACTTACTTCCCTTTCGGTTGCTCTTATGTCTTCTTCAGGGTAACACATTTGCCTGGCCATCTGTACCTTATAGTATGGAGGATATGCGAGAAAACCTCTTTCTTTTAAATCTTTTTGCGTAAAGGTGTAATGTAATCTTCCACAGTAAACTTTCATCACTCCAGATATAACACAATATTTCTGTTATCGTGTGTCTGTCGCATCTGGCTTTTTTTTATGATAATAGTAATTAATATATTGACACTAAAAAAAACGCGACCATGTAAATTGTGACTGGATAAAAAAATAAAATAAAATCATAGAAAAACTATTTTTTTGCCTAAAATAGCGCAATATTTTAGGTTTTGGTGGATTGGTTGGTTCATAAAGTAGGGGAGAGGGGTACAAAATGGCATACTAGTCAGAAAATCAGTCATAAAATCTTTATTTATTAATAATATTGAACACTTTAGTAACTGTGTATTCTTTGGTTCATTACCTATTAGAATTATAGAGATCAATCAACTTAATACAAAAACAAAAGAATTATTCAACATTCTTTTTTATCTTTTTTTTTTTTTTTTTTGAGAATCAATAACTTTATTTATGTTATATACATCTTAACTAATAAATATTATAACTTAATAAATATTTAAACAAATTGAAAATAATATTATGTACAAACTGGTAGAAAAAGAAAAAAAACCGTTTTGTCCGCCCTAGTCGGGTAAAATGGCACACGTGATGTGGACAAAATGGCATACCATTTTTTTAAATGAAAATCAGTCGATTAGAGACAGAGTTCACACGTAAAACGCTTTGTATTTTTCGGAACATCTGCACATGATGCATGAGCCCATCTTTTACAGCTCAAGCACATTAACCAGACCTCCTTTGGCTTGGACCTGAAGTAGAGGTCATTGCAATAAATGCAAGGACAATCTTCATCATCATCTCCGACTTCAGTGAAAGCTTGTAAGGAAGAGAAATCATTTTCACTGTCGGAACTAAAATCCAAAGCTTTCTTAACCTTTCTCGTGTTTTTCTTTGGAACAGGTGGAGGAGCTGATTTTGCTTTTGCCTCTTCTATATTTGGCGTTGAAGTTAACACCAATATTGTTGGTTTCTTGCGTGGTTTTCTTTTGCCTTGTCCAGCCACATATGTTCCTATCGGCACTGGAGACAGCAAGCTGACTGGAACATTGATATTCATGTCTTGGAGTATCAATTTAGATGATGTGGGTGTTGTAGGTATTGCAGTAGCTGTGTCTCTAGATTGGGCAACTGAGAGTGGAAGTGGGTTGTCTGCGGCTGATGTGCTTGCAATTATCAGTGATGTCGAACTGCCTGCTTCTACCTGAGATGGACCTGATGACGGTATGCATAGGTTTTCTGCTACCGTTGAATCTTCTTCGGGCTCTACCCGATCTTGTTGCATGGGGATGTTTGTCGTCTCAGCAGGCTCAAACAAATAATCTGGAAATACGAGGGGGTACCCAAAAGAAACCGAACTTATTTTTTTTTAATTTCTGTATTTAAATTTTAAAGAAAAAATCTTTAATCCCCTTCGAAGTGCTCTCCGCTGGCACTAATGTACTTGTCCAATCTTTTATTCCACTGCTCAAAACATTTTTTAAATTCATCTTCTGTGATGCCCGACAGCGCCTCCGTCGTTTTTTTCTTTACTTCAGTAATGTCGGCAAAACGCTTTCCTTTCATGTCTCTTTTCATTCGGGGAAATAAAAAAAAGTCGCAAGGTGCAAGGTCGGGCGAGTAAGGAGGATGGGGCACAGGAGTCATTCCATTTTTGGTCATAAATTTGCGCACAGATATGGCTGTGTGAGCAGGGGCGTTATCGTGGTGGAAAAACCAGTCGCCCGACTGCCACAAACCAGGCCTTTTCCGCCGTAAACTGTTGCGCAATCTTTTCAGAACTTCCAGGTAAAAAACCTGACTAACTGTCTCACCCTGTGGAACAAACTCTGAATGGACGACTCCTCTCACATCGAAAAACCAAATCAGCATTGTTTTGATGTTTGATTTCACTTGACGAGCTTTTTTCGGGCGAGGCGAACTTGAAGCCTTCCACTGGCTTGATTGTTGCTTCGTTTCAGGGTCGTAACCATAGCACCATGATTCGTCACCTGTAATTACCTTGTAAAAAAAGTCTGAATCATTTTTGAACTCTTCTTTCAAAGCAAAGCATGCTTCCACGCGACGTTGTTTTTGTTCAGCAGTCAGCAGTCGAGGCACGAATTTGGCAGCCACCCTTCTCATCCCCAAATCTTCCGTTAAAATTCGCTGAACTGAACTCCAAGTCACTCCAGACAGCTCCACAATTTCTTCAATAGTTCTTCGTCGATCTTCCAGAATGATTTCACGAATTTTTTAAACATTTTCATCAGTTCGGGCCGTGGACGGACGACCAGAGCGAGGTTTGTCGTCAATTGACATTTCACCATTTTTAAAACGGGAAAACTACTCAAACACTTGAGTTTTTCCAATAGCATCATCTTTATAGGCCGTTTTTAACATTTCAAGAGTTTCTGTGCCAGTTTTTCCGAGCAAGAAGCAAAACTTTACGGCCGCCCGCTGTTCACGAGAATCAGCCATTGCAAAAACGACGAGCACACAAAACAACTGTCACTAAAAAATTCACACAAACCAAACGAAACCTTCTTTAGCGACGACGCTTGGCTTACTGACTCAAGAATGGTGGCTCTATATGCCCCTAGCGGCAGAACGCGGTACTACAAAAATTTTGGCCACAACAACATCAGTTCGGTTTCTTTTGGGTACCCCCTCGTATGTTTGGATCAACAGGCCAAAGACCTGTTTTTTGAAACCCATTGACGGCAGTTTGAATCGTTGCTGCTTTGCCATAAGCTTTGTTGAGAATTGCACCTATTTGAAAATGAGTAACAACTCTGCCTGGATGGTTCTTTAACCAAGTGCTCACTTCTTGATTAAAATATGTCTTCAGTGGCCCATAGAAAGATACGTCTAATGGTTGCATGCGGTGCGTGCAGTGAGGTGGCAAGTATACCATAATGATTCCATGCTCTTTTGCGAATTTTAAGCTTTCAATACCTTTATGACTTATATGTCCATCAACTACCAAAAGCACTTTATCATCAAGACATGCAACTGAAAGTGCACCAACCATTTATAAAATACAGCTGTTGTCATCCAACCTGATTCCTGGGCAATACCCAAAGTACCGGTTGGAGCTTCGTCTATTAACTCCTGTTTCATGATTTTTCTAGGATAAATTAGACACGGCGGGACAAAATGGCCATTTGCACTCATGCAACAAACAACTGTCACATGAGACCCCTTTTCAGCACTAGTCAAAGCCCCAACCTGCTTACGTCCAGTAGTAGCAAAGACCTTTTGGGGTCTCTGGACTGTTGATAAAGCTGACTCATCGACATTGTAGAGCCTATGAGGAGAAATGTTGTTGCTCTGAAAAATGTCTTGGTAAGTGTTGAAAAATAGTGCTACTTGCGGTTTGTTAAAGGCTTGGGCTCTTGCAGCTGAAGTCGCTTCAGGTTTCCTCAAGGATATGTCTGGGTGTCTGCGTCGAAATCCAGCCATCTTTTTTTCATTGTTGAAGTTATGAGGAATATTATTAACGTCTGCAAACTGGTAGGCCAATTCCAAAACTTCCTTCCTTGTGAATCCAAACAATCTCGTTTCTAGTAATTTAATATGTTCTACCAGTTCTCGTTCCATTTCATATGTGAAGACACTCCTGTACCTACCCATACATAAAACAATAAGGCGAGTACGTGATTAAATCCGCTCTGATCATGCGTACATAATGCTACAGTTAAAAAATACTACATAAGTTGGTAGGTACCTTTAGCAGTTGGAGCTAAGAATTTATTTTGTTTCAGTGCATGTCTTCTAAGAGTCGACTGTGGGACATTAAATACTTTAGAAGCCAATAGCCAGCCCATTTCATTATTCTTCACAGCTTCAATAGGCTTTTCCATGGAGGTTTTATCCCATCCCTGTCGGTCTGTTTTTCTAGAATAGTTACGAGGCATGTTTGTTAATAATCTGAAAAAAGAAAAAAGGGTGGGTCAAATGACATAGTATGCTGTTTTACCCGAACAAGGCGTATGCCATTTTGTCCACTTCATAACCTTCAACGTAAGAAAACAATAACTAAAAAAATAACTAGAATTATGAGATTTCAAATCATTTTCGAAGTTATTTAGTAAAATTACATAAAATTAATGCTAAATTCAAACAAATTAACGTAAAAAATACTTACTTTTACGAGAAACAAAATCCGCCTGAGTAAAACTCGTGACAGCAAAAACTAAACAAACATGTGTCCGCACCACACGGCCAAACGGACGCGACTGGCGCCGCCACAGGTTGCGACCTATTATTAAGCGATCCTCTACACGCCATTTTGAGAACTATTATGTCTGTGGTTTTGGAGAAAAGGAGGTGTGCCATTTTACCCACCTATGTCATTTTGTACGCCTCTCCCCTACATTTGGTATCAAACCAATAAACATTTAGTAAAAAAAACCATAAAAGAAAGAAAAATAATTGTTTCTATGGTTTCTTTGGATTTTTAATTGTTTTCTGAATTTCTACAAAACTGACAGATACATCAATGGGAGTTTTAATTGGCGTTTTGTTTCAATGTTATCTCTCAGAAAAACGCATAAAACAGGATGTCCGCAACTAAGGTCAAATCCCACACTGCGTAGGACGGTTGGTATATGAGGAGTCGGCTTGGAAATTAATTCACGGGTTAAATCTTTCGTGAGTCTATATGTCTTCACAAATTGTCGATCACTGTATGAATCACACCTAAGCCTAGCTTTTAAGTTTTTCCTTTTGGTTTCGGCTCGAGCCACCGGTACATCATATTCATGAGATTTCTCCAACAAATCTATGTAGGCGTACATGGTAATGTAGTATTTTTGCAAGATTTTCACTCAGGATCACTTCACAACAAAGACAAAACACTCCAACGATGCGCTAACGATCCTAAAAAAGAACTTGCGCTTGCGCTGCAAGTGGGCGCCGTACGACGAGGCTTATCTAGCGCGGGGGGACAGGTGTGAGAATGAATGAATGGCGCTAAAATAAGGAAGTGCGTTCTACTATAGTAGAGCGCGCGTGCACTCTAGTGTTAATGTAGGTACCACACGAAGTTGTTCACGAGATTTACTATCCACACACTACATAATATATAGAGGTACCCTCTGTTGCATTACGGTTTAAATACAAAACCAACTGATCGTGTCTTGTCCCAAAGTTTCTTAAAATCAGCTACTTATATTTTTTTTCGATTGACCCCACTGGATAGAAACACATTAACAAGAATTAATAAAATTTTGTAAAAAGATACTTACTGTATTTATTTTTCTCCGTATCAGGTAGTTTGCAAAGTTCTTATTCATTTTATGGAAGATCTCAAACCAAGCTTTTAAACTTTTACGCTTGTCTTAATATATTTTCAAAATTTTGTCCCATAACACTTATCTGTCCTCCACTAAACTTATAAACGTTTCGTAATCAAAAATTTCCATGGTAATTTCTTAAACAGTTACGCACGTGAACATTTGTAAGCGGGCGGTAATAGAATGAATCAAACAGACAGGGAGGTGAACGCGCGCGGTGGCGGCGCGGTGGCGGGCTTCGCGCGACTCGTATCTACAGTGTAGTTGTGCGGCGACGGCATCGTGTGCAGGATCGCTAACTATAATTTCCCTTACTCACTTTCTTCGATACCGTAATGCCACTAGAGAAGAGTTCCTAAGCAATAAAAGCCCAGACTCTTGAGGTAACGTGCTGATGATTTTCGAGACCTTGCAATAGCTCAATAACCACATTCTTGCTCTTCCCACCCGAATGATGAGATGGATCACTATTGGAACTGTCATCCTTGCCCGTATACATATATTTGGAATTTGATTATAGTTCTGCCAGTAGATGAAATCTTTTGATACGGCCAATGAAAATGCATCAATAAATATCATACTTTAGTATGAAACTGCCGATTTGTACTGAAAAATTGAAATTCGTTTTTTTTAATATTATCTTTTTTTTTACTATTTATACATTGCTGCCATCTAATAGGAAGGTAATTTATGCCTTTGCGATAGAACTCTGGTGATCTAGATTCGATACACTATGTGAAAGCATTTGGTACTGCCTCCTAAGAAGAAAACTTTTTATCCCGTAGAAATTTGTCCAAATGACTAAAAAAAAAAAATTGTAGTCCGTTGAAGCAAGGTCTGGTGAATATGGTAAGTGACGAATGGTTTCTAATTGCAGCTCCTGTATAGTTAAAACGGTTTCTCTAATCGGCTTTGCTTTAGGACACTGTTGCGGCATTTGACCTGGGGTCAGCCATTGCATTTTTCGCTTACGGTTATCGTAAAGAATTCACTTTTCATCACATGTAACAATTCAATCCAATATTTCTTCATTTCTGTATCGATTCAACAAGGCAACACGCGTTTCTTTATTTATTTATTTTATAATTTATGTACACACGAATACATACAGAAAGAAGAAACATTCAGATAAAAATTGTACAAAGGTACTGCTTATTTCCAATAAGAAATTTCTTCCAGCAGACCTGCGAAAGGAGAAATAAAAAGAAAAGTAGACAATAGTGTGTAGCAGTAATTGAAGAAGAGAATGTGAAATCTTAAATTAAAATAATAAATACTTATATACTATACATACTATACTATATATACCTTTACTAAAAATAAATACATAATGTATATACATATATAATTAACACGATAGAGAGGAAAGATAGTGCTCTTTTACTTTAGTTTTGAATAGCGAAATTGTTTGCAAATCTCGAATGCTAGGCGGAAGAGAGTTCCACAACCTTACTGCGTGGACAGAGAAAGAGTAGGAGTAGTAGGTGGATTTATGAGGAGGGGATTTAAGCAGGGATCTTAGGTGTGATCTGCACGGAGCGTCGCTAGGGCGAGCGTAAGAGAAACGGTCCCGCAGGTAGGAAGGATAAGATGGGTTATGTAGGATGTTGAAAAGGAGACATAAAATCCGAGTGTTTCTGCGAAGACGAATAGGGAGCCACTTGAGTTCCTTGCGAAGATGAGAGACGTGATCATACTTTCGTAGACCAAAAATAAACCGAATGCATAAGTTTTGCAGTCGCTCAAGCTTGTTTAATAGCTCCTCAGTAGCATCCAAGCTCTTCTTTCTGCAGATCAGTAATTTTTTATTTTATTAATTTGACGCAAATGAGTCAATATTGTTGGTAAAGTAACATTAAATCATGCCGCTAATTCCTGGGTAGTTTGGCTCGGATCGGCTTCCACCATCTCTTTCAATTCATTGTTATTTACCTGTGTGGGCGGTTTTGTTCTTCAAATCAAAATTTCCATCACAAAAGCGTTTAAACCAAAATCGCACGGTGCGTTCATTAGCAGGCCCCTCATGTTAATTCGAAGTACCTATTACAATAAAACGGCAATTTCATACTTTAACCCCTATTATAAAAATGTTTCTTACAATATGTTATGTTGTTTTGTTCTTGCTTGTTTACCCATATAACCATTGCACACACACACATAGTTCATATGACTTGATTCCAAATTGCGCTGCTTTTGTACTTATCGTTTAGGCCCAGGTCAAGCGGCCCTTGAGAAAGGTCAAAGACACGTCGATTATGATGTAAGACCTAGGTTATACAAAGTTTTTTTTTTCCGAGATGATTATTAATAGGTGCCACCTTAGCCAGCTGAGTCGATAGCCCTGCCGAAGGTGCTACTGCATTTAGCGACAATCGCTGACTTGACAGCGTCATTGTCTACAAAATGAAGACACTTATTCAACTAAGTACGTGGGACATTCAGAAAATTTTGAGAAACTAAAAAACTAACTTGTCTAGATGAAATATTTTTATTAAATCTTTTCAAAGAACTCTCCACCAGCCTCAAAAGAAAGTTTCATGCGTTTGAACCAATTTTCGAAAAAAAAAAGAAAATCATAAACTTTCTTTTTTAATGCCATTTTAACCTGATGATGAAAGTTATCAGCCGACATGAACGTATGGCCTGGTTCAAAATATTTTACGGTAATTGATTCGGCAGCAATTAACTGACTTTTTACTATGCTCACCAGAAAACACATAAACGCCCAGTTTTTGTTTTGGGCCGCGCAATTGTCAGCCCATAAAAGGATGTTTCATGTCGCGTTGATGAATAAAAAACAATCTGAATGCAGAAATCATATCTACTTGGCTTCTACCAGAAACAGTTTCATTTCAAAGCTCTGCATAAGGAACATTTGTACCATTACTACCTCCAATTGGAACGAAACTTTCATTAAATGTACGAGGACAAAATATCGCAGTTTTAAATTGATCCATTCGTGGCAACATTATGACTTTTTGTAGATCTACAGAAAAGTATATGCAGTCTTTGTCAGTAAGACTTTGCTCCTTGTCTCGTTGATATTCCTGTCTGGATTCCGTGTATCGTGACTTATGTCTATTGTTTTGAATACATGGGTCACAGTTTTCCTGAGAACATTCAGTATGTGATTCAAAGAGAGCACATTGCTCACATTCTTCATGCCCGAGATGAGCAAAGGAAATATTCATTTCTTTTACAACCGAAAGGTTGTAAAAGAAATGAATATCGATATGTTTCAAAAGAGATCGTCATATTGGGATATTTATCAATGAAGCATTGATGCATCATCATTACGTTGATGTCACTCGGCAGATAAAGTTTATTAGGGGCATTTTGCCGACAGTAATGTGAAATTGTTGGATTAAAACTCTGTATATGGTCCTTGATTACGTCCTTGTCTATGATATTTTGCCGTTTGTATGATCCTTGTTTGTCTTTTTGATTATCAACTTCCTTACTCAGTGCCGAGTGAACATGTCTGTTATTTTGTAGGTTGTAACCAAGTGTCGTTAGAAAAAAAGTTTTGCAAACATTATTTTTTCATGTTTGACTTGAAAATGATAGTAATACGAAACATTTCTTTTATTCTTATTCCGATCTTCCTTAGTGGTTCGTGTTTTTATTTCCTTTGGTTCAACCATTCCTTTAATGAATAAACCTCTAGACTCCCAATTTAAACTTATGTACCGATCATGTATTTCTCTCCTAATTTTTTCAGAAATCTTAGGTGTGCATTTTTTACGACATTTACCATCACACGGTGGTTTCAGTGACAGCTTTTCATCAGCATTTTATTTTTTCTGTCTTTGTCGATCCGCAAGGGATACATCAAATCTACGTCTTTTCCTTGGCAAGCCCACTTTAGTAAGTCTCTTTTCATTCTCAGGTATTACGCATTCCTCTACTACACTATTTTCACGTTCAGTCTCTTCACGTTCAATCTCCCCACGTTCAGTCTCTTCATGTTCAGTATATTCGTGTTCAGTCTGTTGACGTTCAATCTCCTCATGTTCAGTCTCATCATGTTGAGTCATTTCATGTTCTGCCTTTTCACATTCAGCCTCATCATGTTCAGTCTCTTCACGTTCTGCCTCTTTGCGTTCAGTATCATCATGATCAGTCTCTTCACGTTCTGCCTCTTTGCGTTCAGTCTCATCATGATCAGTCTCTTCACGTTCTGCAAGTATTTATTTTTTAATACTCCTCCGCACGGCGCGTAGCTTCTCGAACTTCTTGCTCCCGCTGCGTTGAACTCTTCCCGTTGACTAGCAAGGGCGCAGTCGGCAACTCCGTCGGTTGCGTAATGGACAAAGTCGTCTGCGAACAGTCAACTTCTGCCATGAACTCGTAGGTGTCACGCGCCCTTCTCACCACCCTAGCCGTCGACAAGTCAACATTACTGCTAACCTGCCGTCGGAAAACAACATCGACAGCGCAATAATCCCTCGTGCACCAACTAATTACCAGCTCCGCCCCCGAACAACTCTTTAATAAGTACGCAGCAGGTTGCACACCACTAAACTCTAGAGGTGCTTGTACTCTAACTTGGTCGCCCGAAACGCACACGATGATTCCGAGTGCCTACGAGCGAAGCTGTCCTCAGTTGGCGCGGCGGAACAAACGATCGGCAACGCTACTCTCTCGCTACCACGAACCGGAGGTCGCACGAATGCCAAGTCCTCTCCTCGATCAGAATAGAGGTGAAGTCTCAGCACCCGCGCAACGTCCGCAACATCGGCATAATCGGATATAGTCGCATGCTGGTCGGCCACGCGCATTGAATCTATTGACAGACTGACGGAGGGCAGCCCAAACCGCTCAACCACCGCTGCAAGAGCGCCGGCCAGTTGTATAGCAACGCCAAACCCTGCGACGGCGACGTTGAGCATAACGGCACATTAGGTCTCTTTCCCTTTCTGAACGGAAATCAGTCTTGCAGCTAGCGGCGCCTCCTCCGTCTCTATCATTACCTTCATCCCGGCCTTATACTTTTCGGTGTCAATACTACGTATTGCGTCATCGCCATTAAATAGTTTTGCCAATCCTGGTGAGACGTCTGTTCTTTTACCGTTTCTGACCGCAACGAAACCAGCAACCAAAGACTCGCACTCCGCATGGGCAAACAGCGCCACGCCCTTGTGTTTGAAAACCCGGAACAGCGTTTCTAGTCACCCTCAGCACCTCCAAAGGCGACACCTCATGTTATATTCAAGCTGTTCGTCTGTTGCTCGCAAGGCTGATGCGACAAGCTTACCAATCGCATCATCTGTCACATCCGAGTAATAAGTACACTTCTTCCTGTGTCGTGACACGGAGTTTAGTCGTTGATCGCACAATAACAACGTTCTCGTATGTGAGGCCTTGCGCCTCATGTATGGTTAGTACGGCCGAGCTGTCGCCCGAACCAAATCCCTGCGACCTGAAAACAGCTTTGTCGCCCTACGAATGCGTCAGATAAAGTGTATTAACATCTGTCGCGGGAATAGTTGCGCCGGAGTACCTTACGGCACCCAGCGATCTAGTCTCTCTACAGGATGAATATATTCCGGGATAATGATCGCGCAACGCGTACGCGACATCGATGGGGTTTCTGTGAGTGCAGAGAAGCTGCTTCGAAATCTTAGCCACACAATCGGGGCGCACATACTTTAACGCGAATAGATTCAACCTGTCAATGTAGGGTATTTGGTTCACATCCCCTATAAGCACCAACCGTTTAGCACCGGTAACCCACGCGACTGCTACCACGGCGCCAAAGTGGGTCATAAGTCGTCAACGTAAATTGCAAGTATTATTATTTTCTTGCCTCTCTTACGTAAATATACACATGGTTCATTTAGTGATTGTTTAAATTTCAAATCGATTAACTCCTTATGCAATCGTTGGTTCCAGGAACGTGGTGCCTGTTTCAATCCATATATGGAACGCTTCAAGAGGCAAATGTGGTCATGTGGTCATCCTTTTCTTTCTCTTCAAATCCAGGTGGTTGTCTCATGTACACCTTAAATGGGTGAATCTGAATCAGAATATGAAACTATAAAATCAGGGTAGTAGTTTTTATCAATGACACTATCGTCGGAATTTTCAAAATAATTTACAGCTCTGTTCATGTTGTCACATTCTTCATCGGAGAATGGTAGGGTTTTATAGCACTTTAGTGAATGTCTGGTAACCGTTGTTTCAAAAAATTTTTCATAAAATTATGTTAGGTCATAATTTTGAACACTAACAGAAGAGTTACTGTATTCATTTTTGAAATCAAAAATTGGTTTAAAGTGATTGAAATCCAGAGAACGTGACCATAGTCGATTTAGGTTGGTCACTATTGGACGTTTTTGAACAGCAGTCGGTTTAATTATTGATGGCCTTGGAATCAGCTGGTGGCTGGTAGGCTTAGATGGACAAACATGTGATTTTGAGTTTTGATTTTGTGCCAAACAAAGAATTTTCTCTTCTGTACATGGTGTTGCCTGAAAAAAGAAGAGTTAGAAGTTATTTTTATCATTCTTCTATTTTAAAACAAAATAATATTTTTGTTAGTCAGTAACTAATTTAAAACAATATGTGTATCTATTAATCTACACTAATATTATAAAGAGGAAAACTTTGTTTGTAATGAATAGGCTCAAAAACTACTGGACCGATTTTAAAAATTCTTTCACCATTTGAAAGCTACGTTATCCACGAGTAACATAGGCTATATTTTATTTTGGAAAAAAATAGGGTTCCGTAAGATATTTGAGTTTTTCGGACACAAGGTGTAAAAAGTCAACCAGAATAGTTACTTATTTTGCGTACGCTGCCTAAACTATAAAAGATAGAACCATAAAATGTTCTAATTAATTGTAGATCTTATAAATATCTACCAAAGTTTGTTAGGAGAAACCTACTTTCACGCGGGCGAAGCCGCTGGCAGAAGCTAGTAATATAAATAAAGTAGCACTGGCTAAAATAACATCATAGCGTATTAATCTCCGCGACATGTAAACATAAAATAAGTAATAAATATATCACTTACCGCCCAAAAATGGCTGACACTTGCGTGTGATCGTCCGACTCGAAAATATTTCGTGAACGAAATATTTTACTCCCCTCGTACCACCTCACCCCTTGGTGCTAGTTATAAACGCATTAAATCGTGAATTTATTGCAATTTATTTCGCGTATTATATTTATACTGTATTCGTTTAATCTTCCTACAAATAAATGCAATATATCTACTTACTAAATCAATTTTTAGTATTCCATAATTAGTAATAAGGTCCTTTAACATAACTGCAATAACTCAGACTTATTGCACTTATAACGAGTAAATGAATAATACAAAAATTACGAATGCTAATTATAAATGTAATAACTATACTTATTGCAGATATACTTAGTAAAATTACTTATTATTGTAAGTTATTCCTATCTATAGTTATTTCGGTGTTGATATGTAAATCATAAAGCACCGACCTAGATATTGCAGTTATACTTAGTATTAAAACCAGCTTCGTCATAGATACGTAAAAAGTCTAAAAAGAATACATAGATCTCGTTCTGCAAATTCCGAATATGTACTTAACTCAATTCGGCGCAAAACTCGAGTTTGCAATTTTCGTAAGGACGGCAGAGTAGTCCACCTACAGTCGTTCCACCTCCTCCTCCCGCGCAGTTATTTATTAAGGCTTATCAACAGACTACTTACACTATTCACTCAATTAAAAAAAAAAATTGTATATTAAATTATTTTGCTTAAATTATATTCATCTAAAAGCTACTTGATTAATTATTTACAGTGTGAAGTCTATTAATCCTATCCCCTAACATGTCTCTTAGTGCTCAACCGCGAATCAATTCATCCCTAGAACCATGTTCGCGAAAAGCTTCTTCTGGAGAAGAAAATGAATGATACACCTAATCCTGCCGAATATATCATATCTTCTTCAGGATCAGGCACCATAAAATCTAATGCTAGGTTGTGTAAAACGCTACATGCCATTACAATGCCCTGAGATGCGCAACTACATCTCAGGGGTGTAGTGTAATGTGCGGTCCCTATAAAGGCATCTCCATTTATTTTAAAGTCTCCCAAACGTATTTTCAATTCCAACCCTGGTTTTTCCATTGATGGTAGTATACTTTGCCTCTGGAGTACCTTCAGCAGCATTCGTCATTGGTGTCATCAACCAAGGCCTCTCTCTGGGGATATCCAGAATCACCTGCAAATATTTTTTTATATAATTAATTAAGTAATTTAACAAAATTCTGCAAAGTACTAGGCATTTTAGAATTGATAATAAATATATCTTTTTCAAAAATATTATTTAGAAAAAATATAATGTTAAAAAAAATCTCAGGCAGCACTGGAACCTGCATACTGCCCGAGGTATTTTTTCAACATGTTCTTTTTTATATTGGATAATAAAATGATTACCTAAAAACCATACTTGTTCATTATTTTGGTTTAAGTCCTGGATATACCTATTGGCTTGACTATTCTCCCAAATAAAAGCGTCATGGGTAGCACCTCCATGCTTGGCATTAACATTTAAAATTCGGCATTCACTGTCACATATCTAGAATGTAAAAATGTAGAAGAACTTACATCTGTATAACATATTAATTAATAATAATAATATGTATATTGTATTGTTTGATTTACATAAATATTTATACATTAAGGGCTTAATCTAGAGGTAAAGGTAAAAAATTGTATTCTACCTGAATTAGGTATAAAACCTGTATCTCAGGTAACTTATTTAAGAGCATATTGTTAATAAATATAACTAAAATTCATTAAACATAAAGTAAATAACTTATGACCAATATTATTTTAAATTCATGACGAATACTGTGCTTAGTCATCAAATCTGTGTCATCGTAAGACATTATTGTGACATTACATTATAATTTTTTTCTAAGTAACGATTTTGTAAACTAGTTTTTATTAGCACAATCAGTAAAATTGTTAAAAAAAATTGGTACTATTTATGAGTAATATTATGCAATAAAACTCGTATTGGTTATATGTAAGTAACAGAAAACAAAAACGACGACGCTATTTACGTGTCCTCATTATAATCAATAGAATTCATGAGTCTTGTCTCAGCAATTTTCTTAGCCGGGCAGTCTTGATCGCCTGTCTTGTGATTACTTGGTTTATTAAAACGCATGCACGTTGCACACTGTGACTGATCAGCTGTTTTAGCGCACAGCACCCACTGGTGGCCTTGTTCACCACAAAGTGCATATGTATAGACAGCTTATAAGTCCATGGGGTGGGGAGGGTATAGAGTAAGGTATGATGTTAAAATTATTAGTAGAAAAAAGTACAGCAATATCTCACCGTTTGCATATTCAGTTAGTAGAAATGCTTTCTGAAGTAAAATAAGTGCTCTATGTCTTTTTTTGGAGTGAATATATGAAAATGAGACCCATCTATGCATTCTATTACTCCAGGTATGGCAAATTTTGTATAAAATCTGTAAATAAAGGATTGTTAGTAAATTTATCTATTATTTATCTATCATATATCTATCATATTTTATGAAACCACAACTCGGTTTCAATTTAATTCTTACTTACTTTTTTTTTACAATCTCTCTCTCGTGTTGCTGGAAATTTCATAATAGTATTTAATATTTAAGGGGGTCACAAGGCCCATCGGTAACCTGCCTCACACATTTGCTTACTGTAGTTTGTCCTAAATATTTGGCCATTCCTGCTATTCTTTGGTAGGAGCCTGTAGCATAAAATAATAACGCACACAACACCTACAAATACAAATAATAAGTTAATAGATTTACTGTAATGTATAAACTAAATACTTACTCTACCCATGATAATTAATCTACCCATTAAAAGGTAGATAGTACATAAAAATATTTTTGTTAAAATTTTTGGTACGTTAGTATTTACTACACTTATTTTATGTTCCAGGCTGATCCTTTTACTTGATCTTAGATTGGATTTATCTTTTAATTCGTGACCTAAATACAAAAATGCTTCCTTACTTAGACGAAATCTATTTCTAAATTCTGTGTCGCTTAGGTTTTGTACGTTAATATTTACCATAGTTTTTCTGAGGAGAGCTCTCCTTGAGATTTCTCTGTAATCATAATAGTTAATTTATAAACTAACTTCTTTTTAACCGATTCGTTGCGATGCCTAATTTCACTAACTTCTAGCCGTGGCGTCGAACAAAAATAACGTGACACTGATCAGTGCCCAACGCCATACGATTAAATGACACTCATCTGTGTCTTCAGCCATGCGGAAAAGAAAACAGTGTTTTGACATTTTTTTACGTATTCAAAGCTCGAATACTTTTAGTTTACATGTGAAATCTAACGTGAACGGTCAGGCACGTTGTTTTAAGCGATAAAAAGTGGCGAAACAAGTGTATTTGTGGAAATGGAAGGTAAGTGACTTATTTAATACAGATGTGCTCAACCTTTTCAACTTATTTTGCATTTCCTAGTAATTTGATTGATTATGAGGTATTAAATTGGGTCTAAAAATTTTTGCATAACAAATTTCAATTGTTTATAATTAAACTACGCAAATAAAAACTGCTAAGTTAGATTAAATAGTAATAATAATGATAGTAGTATTAATATATAATTATTTTATATGATTATTTGATACTAGCCGATGCCCGCGGTTCCACCCGCGTAGAATTTGTTTCCCGTTGTCCCACAGGAACCTATAATCGGAATAAAAGGTAGCCTATGTGCTATTCCAGACCAAGACTTATCACCTGTGCTAAATTTCATTGAAATCCATTCAGTAGTTTTTGTGTGAAAAAACAAAAACATCCAAACATTCTCACGGATACACAACAAATGTGAAAATTATTATTGTCAGAAAAAAATAATATTTGGCAAGATACTGATAATGTTTATTTATTGTTTAAGAATTACAGCGAAAAAGAAAGTACATTCCCGATACAGAAAATGAAACTCAATGCGACGATGACGAAGAGATAGTACAGAATTCACAACGCTGGGAAGACTCAGAAAACTGGGAACAGGAATTTATACCAAACCAAAAAACATGTAAGGATACTTCAACGTACACAAAAAAAGAAATGGTGGACAGTGCAACATGCACAGAAAGAGATGATGGCCCGACTATATTGGACGTCCATGGATGTAAATATTTTGGCCAGTTGGTTTCAAATGAATTATTGCGCTTTAAACCATATGAAAGAAATATAAAGATGCAGAAAATATTAGATATAATAAAAAAGTAATTTTAATATCAAATAAAGACCGGACAAAAGTTAAATAAAACCAAATTTTAATTCAATTACAATTTTAATTTTAACCAAATTTTGACTTAGATGATAATATTTATTAAAAATCATTACATCAGATCCGATTAACTAACATAGAATTTCAATATTTGTGAAATTCTCTGAAACAATCATTAAAGCCCGGGTGACACGAGGCTAGTATTTTGAAGCTAGGATAGTAAGCTAGTAAGGGGTCACTAGCTTGGTTTCTAGCTTACCTAATAGCCTGGATTGTAACCAAGCTAGTGCTGTCTACACGAAGCTAGGAAATTTCAAGCTAGTCAAGTCAGTAGTGAGTTGTGCTTAACCTGATAACACGTATACGTAAAAATGAACAGTGTGCGTAAGAGAAAAGCAATTCTACTAAGAAAGTTAATTCGGAAGTTGTGTCAACATGCGCTAGATGAAATATTAGCTCTGCTAGAAGAAAAGCGTACTTGGACAAGACCCTGGATCTTAAGAAGACATAGTCATGGAGCATCTGCATTACTTTTAAAAGAACTGCGATCTGAGGATTCCGGCGAATTCAAGAGTATTTTGCGAATGACACCTAATATTTTTGACAATTTACTGAATCTAGTGGGACCACAAATACAAAAATTAAATACTAATATGAGAGAAGCCATACCGGCTAAAATAAAATTGGAAATAACTCTAGATTTTCTATCATCTGGTGTCAATTACAGGAAGTTAAGTCACATGTATCGTGTTTCAAGATCTACTATATCTAGATTTATACCAGAAGTTTGCAGTGAAATTTATAAGGCATTAAAGAAAGATATACAGGTATGTAGAATTTTATTTATTTCAAATTAAAGTAGGTACTTTTACGCTTACATAAATGGCGAGATTAAATTCTAAATTACAAAATGAGAAATCATAAATGACGACAAAATGTACGTTTACGCTACATAAATGGCGAGAAATGTATCAAGCATTTTGAAATGCTTGATAGATAGGATCTTCATCTTGCTCCAACTCTTGCTGTGGTGGCGGATGGATGATGGGTTCATCACGTTGCTCAGTCTGTTGTAGTTGTGATGGTGGATTAGTGTAGAGTGGACTTGCTGCAGAACTATTGTAAGAAAATGTGGTTGACATATTGGAGTCTGAAGAATTGATAGGTGACTGGTACGAAAATGTAGTATTTCCGAAGTTTAAATCATACATCCGACAGCGGGATAGTGTTGCGTTGATCTGATCCCTAGCTAAAATGGCCTGTCCGGGTGAAAGCTTTTTCAACTGACTTGCTACATATTTTGCAAATATCTCATGTTCATCCAGCTCTGGTTCCTGAAATTCTCGTGAACTGTTTAAATCCTCCTTAATCACCTTAATTTCATTTATCAATGAACTCACTTGCGAAACCTTCCGTTTCTTAAATTGCGGAATGTTACTTCCGGGGGAAATAAATTTAGAAGTTTTATCTTGAATAGACGACATTTCGCTTGCAGGTTGAGACATTTCAACTGTCTTTTCTGACAGATTTTCTGCTACGGGTGGTTCTAATGACTGACTGTTGCTTGCACTGTTGTCATCTTTATTATTGTTTGGAGAATCTTGATTGTTCTGAAAATAAAAAATTTGTTAAAAATATTGTTACAGATTCCAACTACAACTGAAGAATGGGCAGCTATAGAAAATGGTTTCAGAGTGAAATGGAACTTTCCAGCGTGTTATGGCGCCGTCGACGGGAAGCATGTTCAAATCATAGCTCCTGGCAACAGTGGAAGTTTGTTTTTTAATTACAAAAAAACATTCAGTATTGTTCTTATGGCTATTGTTGATTACGATTATAATTTCATTTATATTGACGTCGGCGCCTGTGGAATGGCATCTGATGGAAGTGTGTTTAGGAATTGCTCCATATATAATCAACTAGAAAATAACCTTATACCACAAGGCGGAGTAATTTTGGCGGATGCTGCATTCCCATTAAAATCGTATATTATGAAACCGTACCCAGGTGACAATTTAACACATGAAGAAAAAGTATACAACTACCGGCTAAGTAGAGCCAGAAGAACTGTAGAAAATGCCTTTGGCATATTGGCAAGCCGATTTCGTGTTTATCAAAGACCAATCGCAGTTGACGTAAAAACAGTAGACAAAATTGTACTAGCATCATGTGCTCTGCATAATTGGTTACGAAAAGAGCAAAAAAGCACTTATTGCATTAGTAGTGATGTCGACCAAGAAGACATTGAAGCGGGAAACATTATTCCCGGTTCATGGAGAATGGAAAATTTATGTTTACCCAGTATCAGTCGACAGGGAAGTAACCACTCTTCTCTGTCAGCTATCGAAAAAAGGGAGAAATTTAAGAGATATTTCAACAATGATGGAGCAGTACCATGGCAAGCAAGAATGATTCGTTAATTCAGACAAAACTACAAGAAAAATTAAAAATGCCGACGATTATTAATATTTCAATAAGTACTTTTAAGGTAAATAATTGTAAAGAGTAAATAATATTAAAATAACTTACCGAAGTTTTTCTCTTCATTGGCACCTTTTTTATGAAATTATGCATTTCCTCAAACCAAATAATTTTTGGCTTATAGACTTCTGCAGTTCCTGCTCCAGACCTCTCAGATTTTTCTATCTTTGTTAATTCTTGACAATATGTAGCTCTTAGATTTTTAATTTTATTTTTAATCTCTTTTATCGACATTTCTATTCCATCTTTATTTAGTATGTCGCGTATTTTTTCTAGTGACGAGTCTCGCATTTGCTTGTCCTTGTAAGATGGAATACTTGCATTCCACAAACATTCCTCTTCTCTGTACAATTGAACGAATTTTA
The DNA here is from genome assembly GCA_949316375.1 of Mythimna vitellina. Taxonomy (NCBI): domain Eukaryota; kingdom Metazoa; phylum Arthropoda; class Insecta; order Lepidoptera; family Noctuidae; genus Mythimna; species Mythimna vitellina. The sequence goes on along the minus strand of OX438702.1, from coordinate 19,325,857 downwards.
AATTAATTACGTCCGCTAATTTCGGCATTTTAACAAATTGCACGCACTCTCACCACGCTCTCCGACTGCACACTAGCTTAGGTTCGCTAGCTTCGCGGTTAACACGAAGCTAGTAACGAAGCCAGGATAGTAAAACGGGTGGTGGGGGGCGCCTACTAGCTTGAAAAATAGAACCCCAAGCTATTAAAACTATCCTGGCTTGAGGCACTAGCTTGCTAGCTTCCACACTAGCTTACTAGCTTGTAAACGAAGCTAGTTCCGTCTACACGAAGCTAGTGTCACTAGCTTACTAGCTTGGCAGCACTAGCTTGGCTCACTAGCTTGATTTACTAGCCTCGTGTCACCCGGGCTTTAGGCACAGGCCTGGGAATCCAGGGCAATCGGGACAGCCAGTTATAACAGATACCCTTTTTTTAGTTTTTGTGTAACAAACTCTGCATCTTTTTCTTAGGGTATTATTACTTCTCTTTGGTAAATTGGCGGGTAAATGTATTTTTGACTGTGATAGAGGACGAGAAAGTTCTGATACATTGGGCATTGGTAACAATTCTTGCATTACACTCTTTATAAATTTATATAATGAAGTTTTATTTGTAGTGTTTTTTGCGTTGAAAAGTAAATAACCATTCACCAAACATATTTGGATTATGTGTATTATGACTTTTTTGTACCAGCGCAGGGTCTTGTGCTCACAGCAATAATAGCTTAGCATCTGATCATGTCGATCTATTGCCCGCATATATTTATTATACTTTATTTGTACGGCCGGCTTATATTTTATTGTGCGTACACGGCGACTAGTAGTCCCTTTATAATTACTTTTGTGTTCAGTACTTATAAATAATGTAATGTAATGTAGTGTAATGGTTTTACTATCGATCTTTTTAAAGCATCAGGAAACATTCCTTCACAAATACACACATATACATATTTGTATTTTTGGTGTACAATAAAGAATATCTATCTATCTATCTACACAGATTCATTATATGCCACAATGGGCCAGCCACAATATCAGCGACAGATTTAACAATCTTTGTACTTATATAATCATAACCTACACTGTTAGTGTTTCTAAGGACTTGAATAATTTTAAATATGTCTGTAGGTAAGCACGGAGTCATAAACATGGAATCCTTTCTATTCAGGATATGATTAGTGACATTTTTCCCTGCCGCAATTGGCTGTACTTTGTCAATAAAAAAATCATTAAACAGGTTTGTAATTTGTTTAGGGTCCGTGATAATTTTACTATTGATACGAATTTGATCAAGGTCATTAGGGATATTTTGTTTATTTTCATTAATAATTTGCCATGTCGTTTTTGATCGATTACTAGACGTTTGTATCATATAAGTATTCTGTGCTTTTTTCGTCAAATAGATGATCCTTTTAAATGTATTACAATATTTTTTAAATAAAATTTTGTTTTCTTGCATAGGTTTCGATCGATATTGCCATAATAAATGTAGTTTTTTTTGCACTACAGAGTTTAATACCACGCGATACCCATTTATTTTTCCGTAATACTTTCTTATAGACCGGTATTTTAGGAAAACATTAAAAACAAAAACATTATTTATTAACGTATAAACCTATTATCCCAGTCCCAGTCCCAGTCCCAGTCGCCCAATCCACCTGCCTGGATAAGCTTCATCTAAGTAGGCTCTTACTTCCCGGCCATAATGAGCAGGGCACCCATCATTTTGAAGTCACATCACCTCTCTTAGCTCACTTGGAACATTTTCAAAGAACGTGGGTAGGGTTTCTCGTAAAAACTCTAAGTAATTATTGGCATTTAATGTAGGTGGAAGCTCGACGGGACCCACAATCTGACCATTAAAAATCCCACACCCTAAATTTATTTTGAATTGGTACTGGGACCTGTCTTCTCTTGACACATACGGATTTTCTAATTGCCAACTATGTAAATTATGTAAATTCCAAGTAGCCGTCCTTTCTGCAGGCTGACTTATCACTCCATAACACCTTATTAAAAAAGTTTGAGTCCTCCCGATGTATTTCAAGCATGCGGCGGCAGAATTGAACTCTCGGCAGGTAGTCTCTAGTTAAAAGAGTTTGCACGCGTCGTACGTGAAATGGATGGTATCCATACCTCTTAAGTACTGAATGAACAGTAGACTTCGGTATCCCTGTGCGCCGTTGTATCGCCCTAACCGAAGTTGTCGGGTCTTGTTCTCGTTCCTGAAGCACTATGTCTTCGTCAACAACTTGAGGCCATCCACCGCCACGTTGACCAGGGAGTCTGCCTTCCATGTAGGAGTTATGTACTCTGGTAAACATTTCATGGTGTGGATGTCTCCTATCGGGAAACCTTTCCCTGTAGAGGGTGGCAGCAGCTCGGGAACTTTATGTACTTATAAGAAATATTCCTCAACCTCAGTAATAAATTCTCTGACACAAGATTTTCCATCAAATTTAATTCTGCTCTTTTTTAAATCAGGCGAATTCTTTTTAATGTGTTCATTAACCAAAGCATTCATTGAATTAAAAGAAGGCAAGGCAAGCGTAGCAAAAGCTGAAGAAGAGTGCAACCATGTCATTATGAACAAAAGGATGTTGAACTTCCGTCAAGTTAATCATGTCAGGCACATGTGCATTAGCAGTAGGAACTGTGCAAGGACCGTCAGATTCCAAGTTATTCTTTTCAGCAAGAGGCGGAGACAACTGAACTTCCTTATCCATGATGAGCAAGCAAAATGATGTATAAACTCAATTAAGCAAAAAGCAAAACTTTAAAGTTGCAAAATATTTGAGGTTAAGTTAAAATATTAAGTTTTTCTTTTCTTTTAAGAAAATATCAAAGTGTTTATCCGTGAAAAGATGCAATAATACCTTACAATATAAGTTTGAATGTCTTAATGTATGATTTAAAAGTAAACTAAAGTTAAGTTTAAACTTAATTAAATATAAAACAAAGTTACACCGCACTGAGTTTAAACCGTTGAGAACTTAAAGTATAACAAAAGCTGTCTTACCATACAATTCTGTTGCTTACGTAAAAGCAAAATGCAATGCTGTAACAATAACAGTTAACAAAACATGATAATATAAACAACAATAATATTGTTCATACAAAATATCAAAAGAGTTTAAATTGTTTACAGCAATTAACAATAGTTAATATTAAAACAAAACATACCTGTAAACAGTATTAATAAATTATAAGATGCAACAATATCCCAAACAAGGTCATGAAACTACTTCAATGTCCCTGTTCGGGCGCCAAATGTAACGGTGATGTGAATGTAAGGGTGACAAAATGTAAAGTGTGTGAAATTTGAGGGTCGATGATGTACCAAAAAGTAGAAATAGTAATAATAGGTAGATAATTCCATAGGTAGGTTTTTCATTTTCTGGTTGTTTTTTTTTTATTTTTTTTTCTGTAACTTGGTATGCAATAAAGTATATATAAATAAATAATAAATAAATAATTCGGGCGCCTGGTACATCAACCAAAAATACTCGGATCCGCTACAATTCGGAGAGATTGGGCCTTTAATCTGCTAGCGGGGGGCAATATAGGAAAGTGAAATTCAAACTAAAAGTCTAGCTTCAGTCTTTAATTTTTCCAGCCCGCAGTTCATGACCATGTTCAAAAACTAATGAGATACTTATTTATAAAGTGACATTGTAGAATTAGAGAAGTATTGTTGCATCTTTGATGTTAATAGAAAATAATAATTTAATCTTCATGGAGGCTCCAGGCGGGGAACTCCAAATTATTTCAAAATTGAAGATATTGAGAAAACTAAAAAAATAAAAAAAAAACGCCAGACGGGATGTTTCTTTGAAAAATGTCAAATGCGCCATACAACTTCAATATAAAAACGTGGGCGAAAAATCACTTCAACAGAAAATATGTTGCAATCCTCTAACGATACAGAGATTGGATTGCTTCCAATTCTTTTAGGCCATTTTAGGGCACAAATTTCGGCGATGCAAGCCGATTTTATAAAGATGAGCAGGAGCAAAAAAAAATTGCTGCTCGCTACTATAATGCCGGGTCAGAAAGTGAAAAATACAAATCTGACAGCTAACTTTTTTAAACGAATTCTTTACTTCGGGACAAGAGTCCTTTCGGAAATCGCCTAAAAGCGATATATGTGACGAGACGATTTCGACTCGTTACAGTAGCTCATGTAAACAAATTGAAAGATTGTCAGATTTTCCTAATAATCCAGCAATATTTTGGTGTAATATGTAAAGGTGCTTAGTCAGGAATAAAGTTCACATTTGATTTCATTGGTTCTTCTGTTCTTTCAAATATCCAGATACAGTAGGTTCTTAAAAGTCTTCTCGGCAATTAAAAAGACTCGTATCAAAGGGGTACTTAAATGTAGGTAAACAAATTATTATGTTAGAATGCTGCACAGTTAGCAATACGTCTCTTATATGGAAGATAATGTCGTAGTAATTGTTGGTCGTCATAAAGTCTTCTTCACCCAGAAATAATATACAGAAATCATCAAGAGTAAATTCAAGCAATTTTGTCTCAAGATCCTTAAGCTGCTGTTTGGTGCATGCATAAGGTTTAAAATAATGGCACAGATTGAAGCCATTATCAAAGGTTTTCTCCTCTATAGACAATACATTGTTCTTTTTATTGGTACTTAAAATACACATTTTACGTTTGGTGGCATTACTATGAATCAATAGTTGGTCACTGCTATAGCAGCCTACTACAGAGTTTCTGTTACCCAGGATTTCCGGTACTTGCTGTACTGTGTTAATCTGATTTTAGTTAGTAACGGCGCGTACACATAGAACATCCGTTTTACAGGATCCTTTTTAACTGATCCGTCGCTACTGGAGGTAATATTCACACAGCATTTACAGGACCGATTTTAACAGATCCGACGCTACTGGAGGTAATATTCACACAGCATTTACAGGACCGATTTTAACAGATCCGACGCTACTGGACTTTCGTTCTTCAGTGTATCGCCTACTTTCTACGAGAATGGACGTTGTCGTGTTGTATTGGTACTATCGTCGTCTGCGGCGGAGGAAGCCCCGGCGTTATTGGATACATCCACTATTAAGGCAAAGATTTTGTCGTGGTGCTGTTGTGCGTCAGCTGAAAGAAGACGAATCTAAATTTTTTACTTATTTCCGAATGACGACGTCTACTTTTGATGACCTTCTTAAACGATTAGAAAAGGATTTAAAAAAGAAAGACACAAACTGGAGGAAAAGCTTGTGCCCTGAAGTAAAACTAGCGATATTTTTAAGGTAAGAACTTTAATTTTTGTTATTATCAATTAAAATTTAAAATGACAAAAAGGTTTACAAAAATGAAGATTTATTTCAAAACATAGACAGATCTGGCAAGTCTGACTCCTGGCTGAATGTAGATTCTACTGATGGCGAACCTTCTACTGATGGTGTAGAGTCAAGATGATGTGGCCTACTAAAATAACCTTGGGTGTGGTAGTGAGGAGTGCTAGAACTTTGTGAATATGGAGGCCACTCGTAGTTTGACTGACCATATCTTCTACTTTTAATATTTTGTAAAAGGTTTATCACTCCAGACTGAAATTCTAAAATTTGATCGCCATTAAGTGAAGCCAGTTGCGGCAAAATACCTTTGAAGAACGATAAATTGGGATCTTCAAACTCATTTTTACTTTTTTTTAACTGATCATTCATGTATTCGAATCATTTTGGCGTCTACTTCATTCACATTTCTTTTGATTGCCTTGCGTTGCGGCGGGGCTAAATTTTGTCTTTCCTTTTGTCTGTCACTACCACTTTGTTCCGTAATCTGATCAGGTTCATCTTCGTTGTCTTTATTACTTTCTACTGTTTCCGTGATGTTGTCATTAGCAGGGACGTTCTCGTGTGTATCACCTGGGGTGACAACTTTTTTCAAAAATAACATTTGATTGTGATATTTGTAAGGCTTGGTATTTGAGGCAGCAGCTCCAGATTTCTTCAATTTCTTTTTCTCACTCAATGTTCGTATCCAGGCATCTCTAGTCGAATTCCATTTTTTTATAACATATTTTCCTGAAGCAAGTAAGAAAGGCGAATAAGAAGGTAGAATAGACTTGTCAGTAATTAATTACCATATTGGTCAGTGGATAAGTCAAATTGACAGTGCAAGAACTAATCGGTCAGTAAATAATGGGAAGCAAAAAAGTATTACTAATGTTTAAATCAATTTATTTTAATTAGGTAATTTTATAATTTAGTTCAGTTCAGTTTAATTTTATTTTATTTATGTACTATATATATAAGTATGAGTTTTGATTTACGACTTTGCTAAAAACTCTCATAAAAATTTCGACTTTCCATACAAAATTTGTTGGTCACTATAATATTTTATAGTTTTATAATAAAACAAGACTTATTCATCAAGCCATCTTTAATAGTCTGACCATAGAGAAGTACCTCTACGAAACATAGACATATACATAATCAGTAATAGACAAAATTAACTAAAACTAAACCCTTACAGTCACTAACGTTACTTTGTATGGGAAGTCAATATATGTGTAATAATATAGTAATTGATTAATTTATTTTTTTTAGGTATGCAGCGTCTGGGTGTACATTTCAAGAACTTTATTACGTCTTTCGTGTCGGTGTGTCAACTATAAGCAACATTATTAAGGAAGTTACACGATGCATATGGAACAACTTGAATGACGAGTTTATGCGACTTCCTACAACAGTGAGTGAATGGGAGCATATATCAAATGGATTCGACACAAAAGCAAATTTTCCCCACTGTTTAGGAGCAGTGGACGGTAAACACATCAGACTTCGAAAACCAGCAAAAAGTGGCTCAATGTACCTAAATTACAAAGACTTTTTTTCCATCATATTATTAGCGATCGTAGACTCTAACTATCGTTTTCTATATGTTAGTATTGGGTCGTATGGAAAAGAATGCGATTCATCAATATTCAAGGAGTCGACATTTTGGAAAATGATGCTAGATGGCAGTTTACAAATACCAGAACCTTGCCCATTAATAACAGGCTCAGAAACGAGAGTTCCCTACGTCATAATCGGCGATGAAGGTTTCGGTTTACACGAAAATTTAATGAGGCCATTTAGCGGGACGCATTTAGACGTAAATAAGCGAATATATAACTATCGTTTGACCAGAGCTAGACGATACGTTGAATGTGCATTTGGTATTCTTGCTAATAAGTGGAGAGTATTCCACCGGCCTCTAGACGTCAACAAAACAACAGCTATATGGATAGTTAAGGCATGTACCGTTCTACACAACTTTGTAAGGGAAAAAGAGGGCTTAAAGGATGGCAACACATCCGAATCTGAAGCATTTCATTTCAATAGCCTACCTGATGATGAAACGCTACGAAAACTATTTCGTGTCCGAATCTGGGTCAGTTTCTTGGCAGAATGAAGCTATTTAAAATAAAAAACAATGTCTCCATTACAATATAAAATAAATACTTACCAAATTCTTGTCTTTCTTTTTGTTCCATAGCTTCAAAATCCTCCTTTAGAATACCGCATATTTCGCGCCAAGCTGCGGTTTTTGCAATTCTATCTTTATAAATCTCCAGTGTTTTGTCCCAAAGAACTGGTCTACTTTCAACACAATTTATCAAAACTTCTTGCTCAACATATTTTTCAAACGCCTTGCTTGCCATGATTATGATAGCACTGGACACGTGCACTACTCTAGGAATGAAACCGGCAAATGGCGGCTGTGTGTAGCACATCGCACCCCGCGCACCCCCGTGCAAAGCCTCGTGCGGTTTCAATCCGATAAAACGGATTAGTATAGTATTACTGGATCCGGAATACTGTGTGAACTGGCTCATACAACTACATACGCTAATAACATATACGTTTAAACGGACCTGTAAAACGGATTGCTGCTTATTTTGTCGGATCAGTATTTTTTACTGGATCCGGAATACTGTATTCTGTATGAACTCGCTCATACAACTACATACGCTAATAACATATACGTTTAAACGGACCTGTAAAACGGATGTTCTATGTGTACGCGCCCTAAGTTGTTTTTGTGAGTTGTCGTAATGAGTTTCACTAAATTGACTTTGATTTTTCTTAAGTGCAGAACTTTTTTCTATATCAGACAACTTGGAAGAACACTTCTTTTTTGTTGATTTTGGTGTGCGAATAGTGTTGTCAGCAATTCCAACTTTTTTATAAATATCAATAATTTGCTTGAATTTGTGCAGCTCCTGCCTTAATGAAGTATTTTTAAGATGTAAGCTTTCTATTTCGTCATTAGCACTCAACAATTGTTTTTATAGATGGTATTTTTTTTCCATTAACTCCTTAATCTCTGGAGATTCAGCGATTGAATAATTTGGCAAACTTAGCATAGTAGTATCAAAGAGTGACTTAAATTAATCTGCATTGGTTAAATCACAAAGTGAGCTTGAACGCTGTAGTTTTCTATATGTAATATTGTCGAAATGATCGTTCTCCATATTAAAATTATTGTTGTTATTAATTATATATATATCGATTTAAAAACTGATCATAAAAAAAATATTATATGATAAAATTTTCAAAAATAAACTTTTCTGAAAGTTCTCTCAAAACTATGCTGTTTAATATCGGAAGTACGGGCTATCGTTTTTTGAGATGTTGGTAAAAACATCTACAAAAAGTCACCAGTGTGCCACTTAGACTTGAACCAGCATTCAACGTCGCTTAAGTCGAACGCGTTGGCCTCGCCGCTATCTAAGAACTTTGAGAATTGTTCGAAATATGTTATCCCGTTGTTAACATCAGGTGAGAAGTTTGCTGGTCATTTATGTGAGGTCCAAAGGTCAAATTTGAATCAAACAAAGAGTATCCGTGTCTAGTTTGATCAACGGATTTTTTAAGGAGTAATATTTAAAAATACACTCACTTTTTCACATTATCTTCCTTAACCTTTTTGTTGATTTCTTCAATAGGGTTTTATTCTTCTTCACTAGCTATGGTGTTTGATTTCACTTGATATTTTTGCCAACTTTTGCCATTAAAACTAGATTTTTTTTTATCACAAACATTATATGATAAAAGTCACACAATACTGAATCATATTTTCCATAAAGATTTTATGAAAAATGAGTTTAACTATTAACCTTTTGAACGCCAATGTCGGCTATAGCCGACATGAGCAAGCGTGCCCTGTGCGCCAACGACGGCTATACTCGACAAAAAACAGGTCGCAGAAAAATACAAAATAAACCTATTAAATCATTACTTTTATGTATTTTATTGATACACCTTGAAAGCTGAATGTCTAAACATTATTTAGTTGCATACAGTAAACAAAAATGCATATTCCTCATTTAAATATTTGATGATAAAAAGTAAAATAATTTATGGTTAAAAAAGTAAGTCCCATGACGCCAATGTCGTGCAGAGCCGACTGCTAGTGATGTAGTATCATGTTGACGTATATTATATTCTTAAATTAATTTAGGTAACTTAAGGTATTGTAATATTTGTCATTACTGTTTTTATTGTTCTAACAAAATATAAACGATTGTAAGCACTGAGAAAAAAGTAGTTTTACTATATTAAAAACTGAAACATAGTTGCGTAAATACATTTTCGATATTCCCTTATCGCCAATCATGCGCATCCCTAGCAAGCTCTCGATAAGCAGTCCCCTCTGCGCCATTGTCGGCAGAAGTCGACTGACTCGTGACGTCGTAAGCGTATAAAGTGAATTTTAGTGCGGGAAATATGGAACAACAAGAAGTATTTACCACTGAACAATTATTACGTATCTTGGAAGGTACTGAAGACGATGAGTTTTCTGAATCTTTAGATGAAGATGATTTAGAGGTAAGTTAATTTTAATTTAAAGTTATGTTTTGCTTTACATGTAAGTATGTACATACTTAATTGGTTATTATATTCTAAAGAGTGCTCTCTTATTTCGCCTACTCGCTTACATTTTGTAAGGGTACCTATATAATCATATTCAACTGAGCTTGAGAAATTACGAAAACAATTTTTACCCACAATCAATTTTTACCCACAAATTAAAATTAGCTTATGGCACAATTCAAACCAAACGGCCGGCACTGTTACTAGCAAACGATTTTAAGCTTTACCTCAACTGCAAAATGCGCAGTATCGCCTGTGAACTCTCAAGGTCTCGCGGAGCCGCATGCCTTTTTGAATTTTCAAGCGATACTGCGCATTTCCTAGTCGAGATAAAGCTTAAAATCGTTTAACAGTAAAAGTGCCGGCCGCTGCGCTGCCACTTCGGTGTGAATCTACCGTGTTTCATAAATCAGAAACAATTATGAATAGTTTACATAAATATGCATTTGTAGTTACTAACAAATGAAATGAAACACCATAGATGTCTACAATTTATTTAATTTAACAAACTTTTACAAAATGAGCATACCTAATAATAATATTTTATGTTGACTTACAATATTACCTACAATAACAAGTAATAAATCCCTATTGTATCACGCATGAGCTTCGACGCGAGTTTGCCGGCAAACATGTTCCTACTTGTCGAACCTAACTTAAAAAAAATTGAAAATTGTTTATTTGCATTATGCTAATCAGTCTTGTAAGAATCAAATAGTAACAATACAAAATTATTTGGGAACTTAATCATGAAATAATAATTAAAAACAAATAATCAAACCTTTTGATTGATTGATTGATTGAATCAAACCTTAATTAACCTTAATCAAAATTTAATCAATTTTCTTGTACCGTATATTTAATGGTAAAGGATTTTCATCTTCGTCAGAAGGACATTCTGGTATGAAATCAACACTTTCGGATAAATCGGAATCACCCCGGTATATTCTGATTAAATTAATTATTTGCGCGTACAAATTAGTACGCCTATCTTCTGGTACTCTTTCCATTTCAAATGCGATTAATCTGGAGAAATTTTCGTTCCTCTCATCTGAAGGGCGTTGATTATAGAAGTCCACTCTGGACAATGCGCCTGGTTCAAATAATATATTGTTTTTGTTACGAGCCACGTAAGGCTCATTGACTGTTTGTGTGGCTACTTCTTTTTTTATTGTATCTTCTTTGCAACGAAGCTTTATATACCCAGATAGTATCGACGGAGATCCTGGTCGTTTTTGTGACATTGTTTTAATCCTGAAATTAAACAAATGATTCAGATAATAAATGATTATAATAAGTAAATAAATGATAATAGTACTTGATTATACTTACCTACTTGTTATATTTATTGTCAGTGTGAAATCAAACTAATATAAGTACAATATATTTATTTTGCCAAATTATTTAACTGCGACACACAAATATAACTTCACGCAGACGAAATTTTATAAATAATATTCGGCGAATTGTCATTAGCTGGTTTCAGTATTACCAGATTAGATTTTTAATTTACCATCAATTCATATAAAATACAGTATACAAAAATATACAATTAAATACAGTAGACTATAGAAAAATTACTATCAGGATTTTTTGAAATACTTTTTTAGATATTTAGGTGAATTTTTATTTATTATAAATGTTTGATTTTAAACGATTAAACAAACAAACTTCCTAAATTTATATGGTTCTGTTATTTGATCACAAATATTTAATTAGTGGTTTATGCGTTACAGCCGACGATTGCTGGTCACCAAGAACTGTCTGATGAAACGCCCTCAACTTCTGGACATGATCGTCATTACAGAAATCGTGAGACAGAACAGTTTAAGTGGACTACAGAAGGACGGCCACCAGAAGTTGCCGCTTTTGATGACTTTTCATCTGGATTGCATTTTACTCCCTCTGAAAATTTTACTGAACTCGACGTGTTTCAACATTTTATGGACAATGATTTTATGTCATTCATTGTCGAAATGACAAATAAATTTCACAACAATTTTCTGTTGAAAGTAGACTTACGAATGCATTCACGCCTGCATAGATGGTATGATGTTACAGTCCCAGAAATGCAATGTTTTTTAACAATTATGATGCTGATGACCCGAAATCGTCATTTGACTATTGAAGAACATTGGTCGACAGATATTTTATTAAATGCCCCCATTTTTTCTAAATTAATGTCACGAAATAGATTTTGCATGATTTTAGGCATGCTACATTTTTCCCGGCCAAATGAAGAAAATTCAATTCTTTCTAAAATAGAAGCATGTGTCGCTCACGCGAGAGGAAAATTTAAAAGTATCATTACGCCGTATAGAGATGTGTGTATAGATGAAAGTATTGTTCCTTTCAAGGGCCGTTTAACAATTAAACAATACTTACCAAAAAAAAGAAATAGATTTGGGGTAAAATTATTTGTTTTATGCGATGTACATTCCGGTTTAATAATAGACTTTATAGTTTACTGTGGTGCAGCTACAGATATTGACGATCCAGCAAATTTAGGCGTTGGGGGAGCCGTTGTATCGTCTTTACTGAAAGACTTTTTTGGCTCAAACCGTCATTTGTATGTAGATAATTGGTACACAAGTCCACTATTATTTAAATATTTATATGATAACAACATTTATGCTTGCGGTACTGTAAAACAAAATAGAAAGTGTATGGCTAATTTAAGCAGAAAACTAAATCTACATGAAATGGAAACGCAGTATTCTGGATCCCTTATGGCATGTAAATGGAGGGACAAAAAATATATATACATGTTATCAACCATTCATGATAATTCCATGGAACCATCAGCTAGAATAAATAGAGAAACGGGTTTACCAGTCATGAAACCTAAAGCTGTTTTAGACTACTCTAAAAATATGGGTAGTGTTAATACTGCAGACATGTTGTTATCGTCACTTCAGTGCATACGAAAAACAGTAAAATGGTACAAAAAACTATTCTTTCATATATTTGATATGCACCTTTTAAATGCATTTTTTTGTTTTAAAATGATAAAAGGTATACCGAATTTAGCATTTGCCGACTTCCAACTGAGCCTAATTCGGCAAATGATAGATTGTTACAACACTGGTAACGTTTTAGAAAGACCCATAAGAACTGGACGAGGTTTTAACAATCCCCTTAGCATATTACCCGGCAATGCAAAAGACCACATGCCTACTCGCATAGCAAAACATCAAAGATGTAAGTTCTGTGCAATAAAAAAAAAACGAAAGGAGACTCGCTACTGGTGTAAAATATGTAACGTTTATCTTTGTGCTGCACCATGTTTCGAAAAATATCACAATAAATAGATATTTTATTGTTGTATAACATGTTGATTTTTAACAAAATATGTGATTTTAATGTTGATCTGTGATATTTAAAATTATCTATATACAATTGTTGATTATTATAAGAATATTATTATTTTTCTGTGTCATTTTATCGTTACAAGACTGACTATTGAGTACCTATGATAATTAATATAACTGACATTTGTATGTTTTGAATTTTTATAGATTTTTACGAGATTTAGGACTAATTTAAAAAATGGTTTAGTAAATTTTATTTTCAGTATTTCATTTTAAGAGATATTTCTATTATTGCAACACTATTACACTATACCTAATTATGTACTATTGTTGATATTTTATAAGTATTTTTAGTGAGTTTTGTAGTTTTTGAACACTGATCAGTGAGCATTTATAATTGTTGATTGTTGATCCTTTAATGTTTAATTAGGTTAGATACGAGAAACTAAATAATGTATCTATTTTAAGAATATAAATATCGTTATACTTAAAAATCGTTACGTATATACTACGCAATTTCATACGAAAATTTTGATTTATTTTATACATATAATTAATCTGATTAGTGAGAATATTAGAAAGTTCCTGTTATAAAAATTGTTGCTATGTAATAATATCACGTGATAATATTATTCATAAGTGACATGTAAGTAATATGATCTCAAAGTAATTATTAATAATATAACTCAATAATTAAACTAAATGATTGGTAAATAAATAGTTTTATTTGCATTCAATCCATTAACAACCCAAATTGTTGCAATAAGTGTAAATTTCAAGAATAATAAAAACAAACTACTGTGGCCTTTGAATTTAATTAGATACTAACATCGATAAACTGTATGACACTATGGTACAACTCTAATGCACATGCAACGATGTCTTATAAAAGACTCGTCGACGGCGCCAATGTCGGCTATTCCCGACAGTGAGGTACATCAGTACTGAGAATAGTGCTGTACCTAGAGTTATTTTCATTTTAACTGTTGTGTGTCTTAATCATTGTTTTTATGTTATTAACAACTTCGGAACTACTTGAGTGGAACGTTGTAAAATATTTAATATTGGAATGTTCTTATTAACATATTAATGATCGACCATTTATCTGGCAAGTATTGATAAAAAAAATAATAATAATGGGTATCGATATAATGTTGAAATCCCTATTTTTTTGTAGGTATTTAATTAAGATTTTCGGGCTTGGCGTACAGGGCATAGGAATACCGATATGGCGTGGCGGTGAAAAGGTTAAAAATGATTTTTTGACACGGAGCTAATGTTTACACGGCTACAGCGCCATCTCCAAAGGCTCTTTTTTGGTGGTGATTGGTTCAATACACAAAGCTCTTGACTTTTTCTAAATTGTGACATACCCAGTCCAGTTCGGCCGGCACGACTATACCCGGCTTACCATGAAGAGTGGGGTCCACCCCAAAAAATCGGAGTTCTAGCCTGAACAGCATTAATAAACTCTTCTGTATTGAAAGACATGATGAAGACGTACTAACGTTTCTAGCGACAAGTTCATACTGGTTGAACTTACCTGACGTCGCGAGTGAATCGTGCGTAACTATTAAAAATGATTTTTTGACACGGAGCTAATGTTTACACGGCTACAGCGCCATCTCCAAAGGCTCTTTTTTGGTGGTGATTGGTTCAATACACAAACCTCTTGACTTTTTCTAAATTGTGACATACCCAGTCCAGTTCGGCCGGCACGACTATACCCGGCTTACCATGAAGAGTGGGGTCCACCCCAAAAAATCGGAGTTCTAGCCTGAACAGCATTAATAAACTCTTCTGTATTGAAAGACATGATGAAGACGTACTAACGTTTCTAGCGACAAGTTCATACTGGTTGAACTTACCTGACGTCGCGAGTGAATCGTGCGTAACTATTAAAAATGATTTTTTGACACGGAGCTAATGTTTACACGGCTACAGCGCCATCTCCAAAGGCTCTTTTTTGGTGGTGATTGGTTCAATACACAAACCTCTTGACTTTTTCTAAATTGTGACATACCCAGTCCAGTTCGGCCGGCACGACTATACCCGGCTTACCATGAAGAGTGGGGTCCACCCCAAAAAATCGGAGTTCTAGCCTGAACAGCATTAATAAACTCCTCTGTATTGAAAGACATGATGAAGACGTACTAACGTTTCTAGCGACAAGTTCATACTGGTTGAACTTACCTGACGTCGCGAGTGAATCGTGCGTAACTATTAAAAATGATTTTTTGACACGGAGCTAATGTTTACACGGCTACAGCGCCATCTCCAAAGGCTCTTTTTTGGTGGTGATTGGTTCAATACACAAACCTCTTGACTTTTTCTAAATTGTGACATACCCAGTCCAGTTCGGCCGGCACGACTATACCCGGCTTACCATGAAGAGTGGGGTCCACCCCAAAAAATCGGAGTTCTAGCCTGAACAGCACTAATAAACTCTTCTGTATTGAAAGACATGATGAAGACGTACTAACGTTTCTAGCGACAAGTTCATACTGGTTGAACTTACCTGACGTCGCGAGTGAATCGTGCGTAACTATTAAAAATGAGTTTTTGAAACGGAGCTAATGTTTACACGGCTACAGCGCCATCTCCAAAGGCTCTTATTTGGTGGCGATTGGTTGAAGACGCAAACCTCTTGACTTTTTCTAAACTGTTACACACCCAGTCGAGTTCGGCCGGCACGACTATACCCGGTTTACCATGAAGAGTGGGGTCCACCCCAAAAATCGGAGTTCTAGCCTGAACAGCACTAATAAACTCTTCTGTATTGAAAGACATGATGAAGACGTACTACCGTTTCTAGCGACAAGTTCATACTGGTTGAACTTACCGGACGTCGCGAGTGAATCGCGCGCTCCGCCGCTAGTGCGACGTGAACACACACAAACATCTTATGGCGGCTGTACACACTCGTCGAGAGTCTCGGCCGATGATGTTCTCGGTGAGAGCATACGTGTACACACTCGTTTTTTCATTTGTACGGAAGATTTCTGTGACAATGGACGTGGAAAATGCAGCTGCTGTTTGCCTTTGTGCTGTGAGCTATTATAATTTTTTATCCATTTACCATAGAAAGAAAATTTTTAAGCCATGGCGAAGGAGAAGATGGTGGATAGTTACTTTGCACCGCAATAGAAGCAGGTAAATACTTAAAACATAAGAAAAGACCAATAAGACTAAACAGTTGATTTTTAATTTATCTTACTTTTTTTTACCTGCATGATTAGTTAAGCATCTATATATTTCAGAAGCACCATGGAAAATCAATTGGCGGAACTGGTGGTGGAACCGTCGGGTCAATTTAACAACTTTACAAGAATGTCTATACTAGACTTTGGATATATACTACAACGAATTGCTCCATTTATAACTAAGAAGAATACGCCTAATAAGGTATTTACACGGGTCCATTTTCGCCGTGCGGCGAGTCGCTTCACAAATTGCCTCACCAAGCCGCATCGCTAGCCCATTTACACAGGTTACTAAAATCGCATGCGGCTCGGTCATTTCCATCGAAAATGTTGAGCAGAATAGCAGTTTGTGCCGGAATTGAAATAATTAATTATTCAATTATTCAGCAATTGCTTAAAGAACAAAGAAAGAAGAAAAAAACCTCCTTTTTATAGCATCTCTTTCCTGACGAGTTTGAGAAGAGAAACTTAATTCATTTACTTAGTACTATTGAGTGGTTAAGAACTGTCGTTACATCTCTAATAGTACGAGAAACAGATTGCTGCGACACTAAGGTCCCATATGTGCCTCCAACTAGTTTTTGGTAACTACCAGTCTCGTAAAATGACAATGCCACTAAAACCTGGATGAATTATATAATTATTTAGCTATTGATCTTTCAAAAAAAGTCGTGATTATCATTGATAAAAGTCAAGTTTCAAAGAAAATTAAAGTACCTTATATTTTGGTGATATATCACTCCTTCTTTTAAGAGTTGGAATAATGGGCTTAACGTTTTCGTAAATTTCCTCAAACAATTCCTTGCTCACCCTATAATTAGCTTTAAATTCGTCTTCATTCATATAAAACGCTTTGTCCGTATACCGCATCATCCGACGCTCATCTCGTCTTTGTTTTAATTGTTTTTTATGCGAATTACGTAAAATACTGTATATAACTGCTAATCTTGCCATATTAAACACTTATTACTTATTAAAAATCTTTTATAACGCAAAACAATTTCTAAAAAGTTACACTTTTGTTATTGGAAAAATCACAATCCATAAACAATCCCAACACAATGCTGACGCAATTGGCAGCTGTTAAAATATACTCAAGAGTGCCGTTTAGCGCACGCCAAGCCCGATCCCGATTCCACTTAGTTCCCCAAAATAGACACGCAATTTAAAACCAATGTGGCGCTAGCATCGAACTTCAGAGTACGAAACATTCAAATTCCAATGTCGATCGATCAGAATTAAAATCAAGAGTAAGCCCCCTGGTCTTTCATTTTGTTTTGGTGGCATTCGTGGCTTTGTTATTTATGATGGTATTTGCCGCCACAAGTTGTACAAGTAGCATCGTCTTATCTTTTGTCATGGGTGCTATATCTATAGATACTTAAATATTAACAGTTCATTATAGTTACAGAGTTAATTTTATTTCACTTTTAGGATTTTTAAAAACTTAAACAAAATCAATATACACCGGAAACGGTGGAACTTAAATACACTCAATACCGAAAAGAGTGTAAATAGCTAGGTGGCATGCGCGTCGGAGCCGATATTGTCTGTCAGTGTTTCGTT
Source organism: Mythimna vitellina (assembly GCA_949316375.1). Taxonomy (NCBI): domain Eukaryota; kingdom Metazoa; phylum Arthropoda; class Insecta; order Lepidoptera; family Noctuidae; genus Mythimna; species Mythimna vitellina. The sequence goes on along the minus strand of OX438702.1, from coordinate 19,307,907 downwards.
TTAGATTTCAGTTTCAATAAAAAGACTATAAATAAAGCGAAAAAAAAAACGCTTAAATGTTTTTCTCCCAACTCCAATTAACTACCTAACCTTAAACTCTTCGCGGGTGTATCGGGGCAACATCCTCTTGGCTTCGTTGGCACCGTGAGGTTTTTCACCAATGACCACGAAACTGGATTTTCTCTGAAGAAGCACATGTTTTCATACAATCCCCGATACGAAAATGTTATTGTCCACTGCCTTGAGAAAGAATTCGGATCGAGTATTCGGTGGTGCGGAGAGAATGCATGCTCGCGCGGGAGTTGTGTCGATGCGACGCTATTGTTGTACTTATGTACATTAAGTATATCATAATCTTTTAACAACAATATTGATATTCTTCCAAAACTTATTTCTTTTTTTTTTATTCCTTTTCCTAGTGTCAATAAATTTAATATTTTGGCTTCTTAACGAAAAGCAAATTGATTTTGCCCGGATTGGCTGAAGCTGAGAGCAGCTTCCCCTTAACTATGCTACTGTTCGATCCATTGATGCTATCAAACAGTTGGTCTATAAATTCTAAAGCTTCTGCAGATGTGGCCATTGTTTTGCTGACGGCTTCACCCGTTACCGTGATTTTTGTAATACAAACATAGATATTAGTATGGTAAAAATAGGCATAGTAACGTAGTTAACAATCTTCGCTAGAATAGCGGCTGAGCAATCAGTGTTACGAAAATTCACACTTAGAATGACTACAAATGTTTTAAATTACTGAATACTTTAGGCACTTGCAGGGTTGTACATATAGATATAATTATTATAAATAAATCAATTAACTCGCATCGATTTCTACTCGGATCTTGTTCTTAATTGAAACTAGAGGGCCACTCTTCTCTAAAAGACATTGCATATTGATAGAAAAGTAAAAATTTACTGAACATTTAAGTGAATTTGTGTTTATAATGCACTTGTTGTTTCGTTCAGAGCTTAGGCAGCCAAAGCGACTTTATTTTATAATTGTGCCAACATGTTTGTAATCATCTGTTGATTTTATTATTATTATCGTGTTACCTAGTTGGTTATCAGCTTTTATGCATCTATCTATCTATTGGAGTTTGGTTTACGCACTTAATCCTTAGTGGATTATTGAACGTAGGTAGAGGTTTGCTTGTTATAAAAGCGTATGCTGTTTACTAAAAATGACTTGCTGGTCTTAGCTAATCTCCATTTGGGTAATACAATTTCGTGTTTACTACGCGTATTGATGTTATGAAAATCGCTTCTAATTTTGATGAGTCCTAGGTTTTTACGAACATACAAAATACTTTCTAAGATACAAAGAGAAGGCAGAGTAATTATATCGATTTCTTTAAATTTTTTAAAATTTTATAAATAGCCCGGATTGCTCTCTTTTGCAATATGAAAATTGAGTCTACATCAGCTGCAGATCCCCATAGTAAAATGCCATAAGACACCATAACATACCACGCCATACTGTGGAAATAAGCATAATAAACTGAGCTGTGGCTACATCTCTCAATTGCTTTATTTTTCTTACTGCATATGCGGCCGAGCTTAGTCTACCTGAAAGAGCTCTAATATGAGCGCCTCACAGTTTAAAATCATTAGTTAAACCTAAGAATACAGTTTCCGTAATAACATCAAGTTTGTTCCGTCAAGAATTAAATTGACGCCAACTTGTGGAACATTCGGTAATGAGAACTTTATACATTTAGTTTTATTCGCATTTAATAAGAGATTATTAGCAGCGAACCATTTCGAAAGAACAGCCAGACTTTCGTTGACATGTAAGACATCCGCATCTTTCCTATCCACTTTAAAAATAAGGGAAGTGTCATCAACAAATAAAATTATATCGGATATATTAGCCATCATGTAAGGAAGGTCTTTAATATAAACTAGAAAAAGGAAAGGGCCATGAATTGAACCCGAGGCACGCCCATCTAAAGACCCCGAGGCCATCGCCCCATTAATGGTTACTTTTTGCTGACTGTAAGATAAATAGGAAAAAAACAAGATCAGCAGCTCGTCTGAATGACCACTCCTTTGCGCATCCCCCAAAGTAAGGCGAGCGCGCCTGAACTCACAATACTAGCGGTAGATGGTTGCTTTTGAAGGTTCTTCATCCAATGCAATTTTGAAGTCGATTAAGTGACACATCAGGGTTTAGGCCACATTTAAAATCGTAGACTCTTCGTATGTAATTCACCTGTTTTCTTGAATGTTTTTTTTTAGTGACAGCACGCTTTTTTCCGTGACAACTGACGTAGAACGACCACTCCTTTGTGCATCCCCCAAAGTAAGGCGAGTGCGCCTGAACTCGCAATACTAGCGGTAGATGGTTTCTTTTGAAGATTCTTCATCCTATGCAATTTGAAGTCGATCAAGTGACTCATCAGGGTTTGGGCCACATTTAAAATCATAGAAAATCATCGCACGACAATGTTCTTGATGCAGATCCATTTTTAAATGAGACACGATAATTTGATTTGGTTTTCGAAAAAATGTGCAGGGAAATTCAAAATTCGAACAATGGTATTTCAGTGCCTTATACAACATTTTTTCTTAAAACTTTCTGAGTCAAGAGAACCGCTGCATATTTACGCTTCGATAAATTTCATCATCATCAGTAACGAAGTCCATGATAAGAAAAACAAACGTCCGACGGAGCAAGTAGGGGAGACCGGGGCAAAGCCGTATAGCTAAGGGTTTGTGGATGCTGATCAATAATTTTAAAACACAGTTGTACTAAATCAATATTTATTTTTAACCAGTCTCATAAGGTACGCAATCACAATATTTTAACTTAGATAATTAAAGCGTAAATTGAAAAAAAGTTGCAAAAATAATTCTACGTTTTACGGTTTTGCCCCAGGGCATGGACAAAACCGTATACTGTATACGATTTTACCCCAGTATATCAATGTGCAGCTATGCAGCCCATGCACACAAAATCATCCAATTCTTCTGAATCGTAACCTGTGCAGCCTTCATGAGCCCAACCTTTGCACTCTATACATTGGACCCAACCTTCATTCAATCGAGTAGTGCCGTATTTCTCAAGACAGTACAGACAGTTATCGTTGCCATTGGTAGTTGTTTGTTTTTTAGTTTTATTTTGGTGATCTAGATTAAGTTTTGGTATTTTATTTTGTGAGCTAATCAGTTCGTTTTTGTAGGGAGAGGAAGTGATGACAGCTGTTTTCCCTCTTCGATTGTTTGTCCTTTTCTGACTCACACTAACTCTAGGTATTGGCATTACATCTGCCGGAGATACAGCTTCAAAGTCTTGGTCAAAAGCAATAGAAGTTGACGGTGTTGGTTCAATTAAAGAGGTGGATGAAGCGGATTGTACCAAGTTTATGACAGACGCATTAGAAGATGATTTCACCGGGTCGATTTATCCACTAGCGGTTGATGGAATCGCATTAGCAAGTAGCATAGATGATGTTGAGGGCTCCCATGTAACTGTTGTAGTAGAAGTTGAAGGTGTTAACGCATGTATATCCGTAGTTTCAGCCGCAACAAAATCTGTTTCATCGAATACATGTCTATTTGTCGGGTAAATGCCGGTTTTCAAAAATCCAGATAATGCATTATGTATCGTAGCCGCTTTACCATAAGCTGCACCAAAAAGTCTAGCCAGCTGGAACTGCGTTACAACCCGACCAAGATTATTCCGTAACCACATGTTTACTTCTTGAGTATAATAAGTACATAAAGGACCCATAATGCTTACATCTAAGGGCTGCAGTCTGTGTGTGCAATGGGGTGGAAAACTTAAAATAAAAATTCCGTTGTCTCGCGCTTTTTCTATTAACGGGAGATTTTTTGTGTGACTCGAGTGTCCATCGAGTAACAATAAGACAGGGTCTTTTTTCTTGGACTTTACTGACGATATAAAGTGGTTTAGCCATTCAACGAAAATTTCGCTTTGTATCCAGCCACTTGGATGACAAACTGAAACTGTGCCTGGAGGAGCACCGTCTAGAAATTCTGCCTTCATACGAACACGAGGTTATATCAAGAGTGGAGGGATATAATTCCCAGCAGCAGAGACACAACACAGTACAGCAGTAGTAAGTTGACCTCTTTCCACTGAACTGGCCAGGCCGACCTGCTTTTTTCCCTTTAAGGCGATTATCCTACTTTGTCTTTTAAGAACCGTCGTCAAACCCGTTTCATCAACGTTATATATCTTTGTAGGTAGAAATTTGTGTTGATCTCTGAGTTCCTCAAGCAAATCAAAAAATTTATTAACACTGACCATATTAAACCCCATTGCTCTTGCCACGGACGTGGGTTTAGCTGCACGCAGTGATAATTGTGGGTGGCGTTTCATAAATCCTGACAGCCAATCCTCTCCCGCTTCTTTAGTAGTTGTATTAAAAGAATGGTCAATATTATTAGCTTCTGCAAGCTGGTACGCTAACCGTCGAAGATCTTTATAAGTGAGACAAACAATCGTTTTTCCATAATTAAGATGTGGTCAACTAAACTTTTTTCTTGAGTAGTTGTAAAAGTTGGCCTAAAACGCCCCAGGCCTTTAAGAGTTGATTTGTTTCCTCTTGAAATAGCACAAGCTTTTAATGATTACTTTGTAGATCAAGTTAAACCAGTTGCTAATTTGGACATTAATGAAAGTAAACATAAAATCAATTATAAACCTACTTCTATGTTTATGTCACCTACAATACCACAAGATGGTTTTGTAGGTGAGAGAGAGGTACCACAATGGTGGATTCACCAAATTATTATGTCGCTAAAGAATACATCTAGCACTGGGTATGACGATATAAGTACAAACATTGTTAAACGAGTGTCCACAATAATTGCTCCTGTGTTGAGTCATCTTATCAATATGTGCATTTTCCATGGTAATTTTCCAGATGAATTAAAATTAACAATAATAAAGCCTCTCTTCAAGAAAGACAACAAAGAAGATATGTCCTGGTACCGACCTATAGCGCTAGTACCTGTTTTTTCAAAAATATTCGAGAAAGCCATATCTGATCAGCTTACTTCATACTTTGAGAAAAATTGTCTATTCGTTGATAACCAGAAAGGTTTTAGGAAAAACAGATCTATAGACAGGGTCATATACTATTTCTTACATATGGTTAACGGCAGACTGGATAAGAGACTACCAGCTCTGGCGCTTTATATGGACATGTCGAAAGCTTTTGATCGCGTAGACCATAAAATATTGATTAGTAAGCTTAACGCATACGGAATAAGAGCAAATATATCCAAGTTAATAGAATCTTTTCTTTGTAATAGGCAACAAATAACAAAAATTTGTAAAATTTCAAACAAAAACTTAATAACATATAAATCTAGTAAGAGAATGGTTAATTATGGAGTACCACAAGATAGTGTACTCGGGCCACCACTATTTGTTGTTTATATTAATGACTTTCCGACAGCATCATCATATCCTATGACAATGTTAGCGGATGACAGCACAATATTTTTTAATAGTGACGAGGCAAGTACATTAGAGGCTGAGATTAATTCTACCTTACAATCAGTTGTACATTGGTTGCAAAACAACAATTTAGTTATAAATCTTGACAAAACGGTACTGATGAAATTTCGACAAAGACTAAACTACAATCCGGACTTGAATATTAATTACAATGACAAAATTATTAATGAAACAAATGTGACTAAGTTTCTTGGACTAAACATTGAAAACTCTTAAAAATGGAATTCACATATTGACCATGTATGCAGTAAGCTAAACCAACTTTCCTATGCCTTGCACATGTTAAATAAAACGGCCAATCGAGCAACAGTCTTAACAGCGTATCATGGTTTAGTAGCTTCAACATTGAGTTATGGAATCATATTTTGGGCAAATGCCACGGGTAAAGATATGGTATTTAAATGCCAAAAAAAGTGCATAAGAGCCATATATAATTTAAAGACAACAGACAGCTGCAAACCGTTTTTAAAAAATACTAATAAATAATATTGAAAATGCCGTCATTGTACATCTATGAAACATCTATGTTCGTCAAAAGAAACCCACATAACTTTGCTCGAGTGACTAGTCAGCGCCGTTGTGACCAGTTACAAACTGTTGGATCATGTACTGCATTATACAGAAACAGTATTTTTGTAATGGCTCCAAGGGCCTATAATAAATTGCCAAAATGTATAAGAAATGAAGATAATGTCCGCAAATTCAAAAGTAAATTATTTTTGTTTCTAATAGATAAGACTTATTACTCCATTGAAGAATATTTAAATGATAAACTATGACATTATCAGCGCTTTACTATTTACTGTTACCATTGACATATATTTGAAATTGATTATAGTTTATTAATGTATTTGTTTTTAATATTACATTTATTTGACATTATTACTATATTACCATTGACATGTATTTGAAATTGATAATAATTTGCTAATTTATTTGTTTTTAATATTACATTTATTTGACATTATTTACTATAATTTGACATTGGATTGTATGGATTCAGACTTATTACTCACTAAAAGACATATATTTGTACACCAATTTCATTGAGCACGACTAAAATGTTTATTAAAGACCTTTATTGTAATACCTATGTTCACAAATAAAGATTGATTGATTGATTACTACAATAATCAAATAACATACAAATAAACTTAACATTTATAATTTTTGTTAAACTAATCCTTTTAAAAACCAGTGATAAGATACTGATACGGAACTATCACTGGTTTTTAAAATGGATTAATTTTCTATAAATATGACGAATACATTTTTGGGGGTTTGTTTTTTCATTAAGAAAGAAATTCTTGTATCAGCATATTTTTGCATTATTAACCCTTAAACCCTACCCATTCCTGGAGAAACACTATTACTACCCAGGGGTTTTAAGGACCCCAATACATAAAAAATTATGCTCACAAAATAAAACTACAATTCAATTACAATTACTGTTTAACATTATTAACGCTTATTTAATAATACAAAAAAAAAAAATTGTTTTTGTTAACACATTCTTGGCACATAGCCTCAGTATGTTCACCCCAAAGAGGTTTTCGGCACATGCCACACCTTGGTTTTCCGGTCATTACCCCTTGGGCACATGGCACATCTTTTCTTAGCAGTGGGAGCAGAACTTGGTTCTTGCAATGGCCGCTTCTTTTGCAAGATTCCACCTAAGAGAACTTGAAGATTCATGGGCAAAGAGGGCCATGTAAAGCGTTCTTCCATTTGAGGGGTGATCAGATCTAAGGCAAGTTTTTTCAAGAAATGACGTCTTTTTGTAGCTCTTTTCGTGGTCATTTTTAGCAAGACATATGAATTAACACCTACTATATTCAGAAGGCCATAAAAAATTGCCATTGGCCACCTTTTTGATCTCCTAGACAAGCTGTACTTGTGGCATAGCTGATCCATCAAGTCAACTCCGCTTTTAGTCTTATTATAATACTCTATCATCTCTGGTAATTGAATCGTTGCATCAGGATCTGCTGTTGGATGCATAGTTGACAACATGGTGACAATTTTTTTTTTTTGGATTTTAGTGGACAGTAAGACAAAAGCGTAAGTTCTTCTGAAAAGGCAAATTTTGCTGTGTTGCGATCGCGATCTTTTAGCTCAACAAAAGAAGGTGGAATATCTCTTTTGTTTCTACGTAGCGACCCTTGTAGGTAACAAGGGTCACCTGCTTTTGCAACAATTCTTTTGCCACTGGAATTGATGTGAACCAATTATCACAAGTGAGGTTGCGGTTTGTGCCATGAATTTTCTCAGTCAGTTTCAGTAAAGAAGTGAGCAGCTGGTACACTAGTAGGGCACGAGCCTTTGCCCAAATATACAAAAGCATCTATCATATAAGCAGTTTTAGAGTCACAAGTCATTAAAAATTTTATACCATATTTGTCTGTTTTACTCGGTATGTACATTTTGAAGATACATCTACCTCTAAAGCCCAACAACATTTCGTCTAATGTACAGCAATCTGAAGGGCTATATACTTCATTTGAAACTTTGACAATGTGATCAAAAATGTTCCTAATTGGTGCTAATCTATCATTTTGCTGTCGTTCTTCTCTGGTAGCCCGGTCGTCAAAACGCAGACAGTTTGTCAGAAACTCAAATCTAGCTTGGCTCATGGTGGCACGAAAATAGCCAACACCTGAGTTCTTGTCAAATAATTCCTTGGTGGTGACATGATTCATGTTGAGAACCCCCGCTAAGTAGTAAAGCCCAAATAGAGCCTTGATTTCCAACACACTTGCATCCTTAGCAAAAGAAGGACGTATTTTTGTGGAACTCGATGCATCCGCGTTTTCATCCTCCGTATTCTGTATAGGTCTGTCTCGTTTATATTTTTCTCTCTGTCTACCAATTTCAGCATTTGTATTCCTAACAATTTCTTCAAGTATTTCATCAGAAAAAAAATACTCCATGCTTCTTGCTCTGTTGTTATTTCACGAGCTGCAGCTTTAGGTCCAGGAGGATGAAACAAAATATTTCTTCGTGGAATTCTAGACCTTGTTGGTTTTTCACCTGTCCACCTAAACCCGTTTTTCCCCTTCAGATTATTAGGGACAGGTAAGACACGAAGAAAATTACCTGAACTGTAATTACACAGAGGAATTTCATCATCCGATGAAGAATCTTCTGTATTATCATCCAGAATTTCTGCTCGAAAATCTTCAATAGTTCCATCTTCTTCAACATCATTTTCAAGGTCAGGAACAGCGACTTCACATGCCTCTTCATCTTCTGATTCGTCTTCATACAACCACTGAGTAATCTGTTGGTCCATTTTATGCAATATTGATCGTTAAAACTGAAACAATAACATAAAACACAATATTGAAGGAACTGTAAAAACGAAACAACAAAATTGCTTGATTTGTCTATATAATTGTTTCTAAAGAATTAAATACCACTGTTATTGTAATAACTACATCAAAATATGAAACTTACCCTTTATAATATTATATAAAAAATAACAGCATTCACCAATATATCGACGAAATGAAATGACAATATATTGCGTTTGCGCGCAAATTTCGTGGTTATATTGATAATTATATGCAATAAATTATACCTTCCCGCAAAGCCCATTAGTTTTCCTATCGAACTGTGTAAGATTATAAATAAATGAAACAGACCTGACTTCGTAGCGACGAGATAAATTAGCATTTTGCAAATTTTCTTACACATAACCTTTAACTTTCTCACATTACACCAAAACCACACACATATTCTCGAAAAAAACACTTGAATACGATAGTCCATACATTTGCGCAAAAACAATATTACTCATATCACATCAAAACAATAATTACACGACACAATCACTTTTTCCGCAACTCAACAAAAAGCCGCGCCATTACTGGCGCGCAAAATGTAAACACTGACGAGATAGGTATCTCGGTGTACTGTTGCCAGAAAAAGGTTACGAGAAGAAATTTTAGATGTACTATAATTTTTTTACTGTATTTTTATAATGCGTTATTAGTGGTGTATATAATGATTTTTGTTATGTTACTGTTAGTAATGCTACTTTATTGTAAATAAACTTTTTTTGTAATATTGTTTTACAAAAAAGATTTTTTATTTTATTTTCATTTATATTTTATAAAACCGTTAGAACCAGAATAGTAGGTGTTGTTCGCGTGTAAGTATGTTTTTATCAAGATATTAAGATTTTGTGGTAAGTAAAAGTAGCCAGTAGTAGTTCAATCGATTTAGTATGGATAAAAAAAGATATATTTGAAAAGCAAAATACTCCCAAGGTAGATCGTATAAATTTTGTCAAGATCTGATATAGTGAAACTAAATCATTGTACGTCTTGTATTATTATCTCAGAGTGGCTAATTATTGCCAGTGTGAACAGTGATATGAAAGAAAAGAAGTTAGTGATAGTATGACTTTTGACAGGATAGAATGGAAGAAAAAAACGTGTTGCGCCGACCCCAAATAAGATGGGACAAGGGCAGGAAGATGATGAGTGGCTAATTATTGCATGTTTTATGTACCTATATTTTTGAGTGAAAATGAAAATTTTTCTCCCCCTTTGGGATAGAATTTAGATTAATCTTTTCTTATCGGATACCTTCGTCATACAAAGAACAGTGCTAAGGAATTGTGCGAAATGTCACACTCCTATTTCATGTATTTTTCGGATTTGCGTTGATATGTTAGTTATATACCAATATAGACTAGCTTTAGACTAGCGGGGTGTATAGGGGTCCCACTCAACATCCATGGGGACCCAAGCCTCACCTGCACGTGGTGCACCCTTGCCATGAAGCTATGGCGACCCGCCAACACGCATTGGATCAACGTGGTGGGTTATGGTTCAACCCCCCCTCCCCCCCCCCCCTTTGGGGAGGTCTATGTCTAGCAGTGGACGTCTTTTGGCTGAAATGATGAGGATAGACTTGCTTTTACCAGCGGTTTCAACCACGGGAAAGTATATGTTTCCACACAAATCCCCCCCCCCCCCGTTTTTGATAGAATTTTGAGTAATCCTTTCTTATCGGATCCCTTCGTCATTCAAAGAACTAGACGATGATCATTATACATATCATCATCATTTCAGCTGAAAGACATCCACTGCTGGTTAAAGGCCTAACCCCTGTGTATCTCGCATCCAGTGGATTTCCACGACCCTCACTAAGTCGTCGCTCGTTCAGTTATATACTTACTAACAACTGCATCAACCACCAATCTTCCTTCCTTTCTCAGAGAAGCCTTTGAATGATTTGGAATAAAATGTACTTCTTTTCAGGGAATTTATTTATGTTATGAAAAAATAAAAGAATAAAAATAAAAATGTAAAAACATATATATTTTGTCATAAGGTTCACTTTACACATTGAGATTTTGTCCTGTATTATGGGTTTTACTTTCAAAAATATACAATTTCACAATACTCAATCTCAGACTAAAGCAAAAATAACAAATGTATTCTTACATTTACATAGATATATTGAAGGTGGTACACTTTATTGTAACAGCTAGGATAATATACATTGGGGTTTTGTCCTGTATTATGGGTTTTATTTTCAAAAATATACAAATTCACAATGCGCAATCTCAGACTAAAGCAAAAATTACAAATGTATTTTTACATTACATATAATGAGTATTCGTACATTATTTACAACGCACAAACTGAGACTGATATCTGTCCCGTAAGATACCAGTCCCCGATGAATATGCCAACGCAGAAGGCGCTACTAGGCTATCGTCTCGTCCCCGATAGTAGTAACGCCTCCGATAGCAGCAACTGAAGCAGTAATAAACGAGATATGTTCAACGGTTAGACGTCCCGTCGAAACGCGACCCGCACGAGAGGCCCCAGATCACCACACCACATTCATAAAACAACCACGCTTCACGACCATGCCCTAAAATGATTAGTCTCGGCGATTCGGTCTCGGCCGCTCTATAAGATCTTCGCCCGGAAGCTCAGCAGTCTTCAAAGCAAATATATATATCGCAATGAACGCACCGAGAATGAATCAATTTAGTTTTCTTCTGTCGATAACATATCATACATCGCTTTCTATTCGATCTGCCCGATGTGTACATTGGCTCGTGTACGATATCTCGCCTCAGCCTCATGAGATCCCCTGGAACTTGGCTAATCTCTGTCAAACAGGGCCGATGCCGTTTGATCAGAGACCTTGCAAGTTCAAAGCGAAACTCACGATGCGATTCAGCCAATTTATCTCTGCGAGCCATTGAACTTCGGTACAGCACAAACGCATTGTGCACACTCACATTCATTAACCTTTTGAAAATCTTCATATACCATTTCAGGCATCTCTCGCTCTAACGGATACATGGAGAGCTTTTGATCCTTTAGATCAACACCCCTCATGGCTCCGTTATAATCTTTCACACAAACCAGTTTCTAAAGTGGTTTTCCGGCCCTAGTTCCCATGTACGTTTCGGGGGTGTGATAGGTGGATATTATATTCACCATTTTGGAGTCCATCCATGCAATGATGGATACATCTCCACAATGGCGAGCTATAATAGTCCCCTTGCTCACTTTCCTCGGAACCTTTGTAATGGCACTAGGGACGTTTCGACGGTTCACGCGAAGAGTTCCAAAGTAATCAAAGCCTAAACTCTTGAGGTACCGTGCTAATGCTGGACAATTATAAAAATTGTTCATCACCACACAATGCCCCCGATGTTCGAGACCTTGCAAAAGCTCTAGAACTACTTTAGTGCTCTTCCCTCCCAAATCGACGCCAAGTAATGGATTACCATCAGTACTGTCATCTTTACCGGTGAAGATTTGGAATCTCGACATATAACCAGTGCGGGACTCACATAGTTCATATGACTTGATTCCAAATTGTGCAGCCTTTGACCTTATTATTTGGATCCAGGACAAACGACCCTTGAATAAGGTCAAAGACTCATCGATGCTGAATTCAGCACCTAGGTTGTACAAGGAATTGAACTTATTACTGAGATGTTCAATAATAGGAGCCACCTTCCTCAGCTTGGCCGATTGTTTTGCTAAATAAGCACCCTCATTTCGCGACATTGGCTGACTTGCGTCAGCTGAATTGTCCACGAAATGAAGAAACTTATTTAGCAAAATGTACCGATTACAGGTTATCAGACGTTTGAACCCTGGCAAATGGAGCACATCGTCTGATGACCAATATTCGGTTATCGACGACCGCGAGTCGATAGCCATATACATCAACATCCCGAATAAAGTCATTATTTCGTCTGCATTTGTGTCCGTCCACGAATGAAGGCGAGATGATGCTTTTAGTGTCCCTGCTTCACGCTCAGCATCGATAACCTGATGGGCATATCGGTTAGTTTCCGTGACTATCAACCCTATGATTTCCTCGTCCCAAATATCGGTAAAGGCATCATAGGGTGAATCGTAGTCTTTGACTGACCCAGGGGTAGGACCTGAGAAATTCTCACGAACAGCCCTGAATGATCCAAAGTCTTCTTCCCACTTGAAACTACTCGAATCACCCAAAAGAGTATCGATAGCGTTATCCATCCCCGTATCGACCTCGTTTATCAAAGCCTCTACCGGTTCCTCAAGCTCCTCGGAGTCAGGAATTCCATTCCTGACAACTGGTATGGTCGAGACATCGTATACGTCCTCGATATCGCTGTCGGGGTCACTACCATAATCTCTAGCTACCGTCCGTGAAGGCAATTTTTCCCTCGAAGTTGATGGACGAACATCAATTTCGGAGGAAACGCTTGCCTCAGACATGGCAATAGAGACAAGAGAAGCCAGAGCAACCGTGTTGCTGGCGCTGGCTTTAGTTGGCACCTTCGATGGCCCCGGTGCGTCGCCACCTCGCAGCCTCCTCAACCTCTGCTGGATGAACCCGGGATGTTTGGACTGGAGCTCCATGATCTCGTCGTCGTCCAAGTCCAAATCATCCAGGAGCTCTGCCTCATCAGCCCTAGATAAAGATAACACAAATAAATGCAATGTCGTACACCCATAGCACCGTGATAGCCTAGGAGGACTGTGAAGGAAAATTAACTTACCCAATAGGCAAGTCCAGGCTAGCCCTGCTTCGCTGATGTGGACTCTTCCACCTTGGGGATTCTCGATCGGCACCGTCGAATCGGTCAACCGTAGAGAACCCCAGGTGTTTGGTCGACGACGACAGCTCGAGACCTAAAAAGAAACAATTACAAATTACACCACTGAAACTAAAGAAACACTGTAGGTAACGCTATGAAAAAGACACTCACCGTGGTGGTGAGGGACCGTCGATTTCCCGTTCCGGGGCCTTCCATACGAGGTCCAATAACAGGGCCCGACGAGCCGAGGGTAGCCGGTTAGGCCCGGGGCTGCCACGGCTGTCCCGGTCTTAGGCCCGGGGCTGCCACGGCTGTCCCGGTCATCCCCAACAGGGGTGACGCTTTGAGAACGTAATCTTAAAATAAAATGAAAAACATTAGTACTTGTACAATGTTTTGATCACCCAACTCAACCCATAAATGCCTGCTAAGTATAATATAATACCCTGCCTAAGTAAATGCGAAATAACGTAAAAAAGAAGAAAAAAAAATTTTTTTTGATCATGAAAAATATAAAATTGAAAAATAAAACAATCTTTACATTTGGCTTTCATAGATATGAACACTAAGACAATATTTACGTTATACTGAATATTCAATAATCACAACAAAAAAATTATCGAAAAAATTTTTTTGCAGTCTGCACTTTATGCAATGTTTACGACTTTGGCGCCATTTTTACCGGTTTATTTTCTTTCAACAACGATTATGATAACAATATTAGGGTGGGTCACAGTTGTATGAAAAAAAAAAGGTTTTGTTTTGATTTCTAATAGCAATATAAATGTGTTACATGATAATATAAACTAAAATAAAAAGTTTCATTATAATCGGATGTTATCTACTGCCTCCGGATTCACTAAAAAAAATAGAAAATTTTGAAAAAATATCTATTTTTCAAAATTTGTTTAACTACGTGCTATTTGTTGTAAATGGGAATGTAAATAATAAAACGTAATGTTAGAAACTTAAGTAGTTAGTTTGTTGTAGTTAAGAGGTACTTTAATCTACACAAAAATCCTTCTTACTATCGAATTTCGGCATGAGTTTACGAGACTCAATCTTCGCTTTGATGAAACCTTCGCGTGCTGATTTTGTACACAAACTTGTTGAAGCTTCAGTTACTGATCTCTCGACTGCTTGGGTATGGCAAGGTAATCGCAAAAAACATATTTTATTGTCCTCTCCTTGAGCGATGTAAGACTCAAGCTCTTGATTAGATACTTGCGTCAGAATTGGTGGTTCAGTAACCTGAATCTGCCAGTCTATAAGATCGTAATATACTTTAGCATCCATATTAATGTCAGGAACCTGAAATATTCTCAATGTTTCTGTTTTTTGGTCTCGTGCTTTTAAAATTCTACGCAGAGCTAATTCTCTTATATGTTTTTCTGAGTCTAATAACATTGCCAACAACAGGTTTTCTGGGTGGGCAAAGAAGCCGTTGCGTTGTATTACCGGATCAATAACTGTTTTTAACTCTCGACAAATAACGAGACCTAGAGACTAATTCAAATAAATGGCTTCCTCCATCTTTGCAACTTGGGTGACTTTTTATATGGAACCACGTTGGAGCGTATACTTTCACCACATATGTTGCCAAAGTAACAAGTTTATCGGAAGGGTTTGAAGTTGCAATGTAAAGCCGAAGAACTCTGTTAGCTCGCGTGAGCCACTTTGCATGAGACATTTTTCCAGGTGATTTGTAAGCTAAATCTGCAGGGCATTCACCAGATATAACGGCAGATACTATTCTGTACAAATATAATTGGTCAGAACTGAGTGCTTTCGTATCTATTGGAGGAATTTCTCCTGGAATATTTTGAAATATGATAACAGCTTTAGCTTCACGATTTTCCAAGGCTTTTCCGATTTCCCCTGTAAATGTTCTAGGACCAGACGTCGTACCATCAATTAAAGAAAATAAATGTCGAAAGGGCAATTCATTCATATGCAGCAAGCAAATAATCCACTGCAAAGGTCTGTTTAATCTTTTTTCCATTAGCCTTATTATACCACCAAATTTTCCAACATTAACGTTAGTACCATCACATCCAATAGCCATCAAGTGATCCAATGACAGATTTTCAGTTAAAAAGAAATTAATAATGGGCCTTTTCTATAAATTTTGCTGTTCCAGCCATTGGGTTGATATAACCTAAGTATTTACTATCTGGCTCTTTAATTAATGAAATATGTTCTTCAACTATTAATTCCCTATAATATTTCCCACCCCTTTTCTTGTTAACCAATGTTTTATCTTTCCTACCGTCGAAGTATAGCGCAGGTATTACGGAAACTTTCTGTTTCTCGATGATGCTCTTCCGTGCTTTTGGTTCTTTCTCTTCTGAGTTTATTTTTATCAAGAGAAAGCAATGCGTCCAATAAGCGTTTGGCATCTGTTCTTTCAGTCTAGTAATAAATCCACTGTTCGCACCAGTCATGGCTTTTGCTCCGTCACTACAAATAGCAATACATTTTTTTTCCCAACTGATATTCATATTTTGCGTAATTTCAAGGAACATGTTATGCAAGCACTGACCTGTAGTATTTGTGGGAAGCGCTCTACAAAATAGTATTTCTTCCATTAATTTTTCATTTGATTCAAACCGCACTAAAGCTACAAACTGCGCACAATCCGCAATATCCGTAGATTCATCAAATTGCAAGGACACAAAAGTACTTTCTTTTATTTTTTCTATGACTTGATCACGGACATCAGTTGCCATATCGCTTATCCTGCGTTGAATGGTATTGTCAGAGAGAGGTATAATTTTGAGTTTTTCGACCTCTTGCTTGCCAAACATAATCTCCGCCATATCTAAAGCCGCTGGTAAAATCAAATTTTCGGCAATAGTATGAGGTTTTCCTGCTTTAGCCACACGAAAAGCTACTCGATAACTAGCCAATAAAGCTTTCTCATTTACGTTAGACATTTTTACTATAGCATTTTTTTTGATGTTGAAGAGCTTTTAATTTTCTTTCAAAAAAATCCACGGGTTTATTTTTTTCACTTGGATGCTTTGTACTGAGGTGCCGTAATAACTTCGATGGCTTCATGCTTTCTCTTGATAAAGTTTCAAAACAAATAACGCATTGTGGTTTATTCCCAGTCACAGTAAATCCGAATTTCAAATAACTGTCGTCATAAAGAAGTTTTTTTTTTTTATTTTCGATTCATCACTACCGCTAGAATTTGATGGCTCTGTTGGTCTTTTTAGAAATTTATCTCTATTTATCGTCTTAGCAGGGCAAGAAAATATGTCGAATGTGCTTTTGGAATCATGGCAAACAAATGGCGCATTTTTCACAGACCGATAAACGTATCCTATGATTTTGCTACTGCCATTGTAAAAGCATGTTGTGTCCTACACAATTTTGTGGCCGATCGGGAAGGTGTTCGTCAAAAAGATAAATTGGCGATAATTTGTGATGAGTTTCACTCTCTCCAACCCCAAAATGAAGAATTGACAGCAGCTAATGGTATTAGAGATGAATTTGGAAACTATTTTATGAGCATCACAGGATCTTTGAAGTGGCAATTAAAGAAAATTTAGTCATGTTACTACTATGAAGAAAAATAAGGACTCACCAATTTTGTTCTTTCTTACTAAACTTATCCCACAGTACTTCCCGTTCTTGAACTAAAGAAATGAGGTAGTCCATGTCAATATTTTCCTCACTGGTACTCATTTTGATAGGTACAGGTTACGTGATCGTACTTAATCCAGCATGCGTCCTTCCCTATCTGCGCAAACAAACAACTGCGAGCGACGCCGCTCCGGCTCCGCTCTGCTTACACCCCTCCCCGCCTCGTCTCGATTCCGATGCGCGCGCGGCGCGGCGCCGGAGCACACCGCACGGCGCCATGTGGCTACAATGCATTTTTATATTTAGAAAACCGTAGCGGCGCCGCGCCGCAGCCGCGCCGCCCGTGTGGTTACACCCTTAGTTGGTAAACAAATCCGAAACAACACGATTGCTAATATTGTAGTTTTAAGTTTAAAAGAAGTACAAAGCAATAATGTGATTAAAAATTACTTACATATGAAAGATAACGCCATCTTTTTGTAAATTTGCCGTGGCAGATCTCTTTTTGCAGCAAAAAACAGAATAATTCGGCATTTTTTACGACGTCGTCGATTCACACACGCAACTAGATTTAGTCTAGTGAGCAGTGCAGTTGCAACTAGTTTTATTGTACGCATAGGACCATTTGGACTTGTACTTTGACAGAGGGGAACGCCTGCATATGGCTACTCCCCCCCGGTCCGCCGGTGGCCTGTGTTGCTCTATGTGCTCGAATGTGAAAAATTGAGACCTTGCGATGTGAAATATTTAACGCAAGCGTATTCTTTTCTTTCTTTATTCTTTTCGTGACCAAGAGTAGAGCCGAGTCATCATGAGGAACGGTAACGAAGTCCATGATAAGAAAAACAAATGTTCGTTGGTTCAAGTAAATAACATAATATCCACAGTGCATGAGGCAAAGCGGATATTGTAATATAGTTGTACCAAGGTGCAAAGACTTTAAAGTGTATGTAAAAAATTAAAACTTTGCGAAGTAAAAATTTTTGTTATAAGCGTATTCTCTTCGTGTCCGAGGGTAGAGCCGAGTCATCATGATGAGCGGTAACGAAGTCCATGATAAGAAAAACAAACGTTCCGATGGTTCAAGTAAAAATTATGACATCCACAGTGCACGAAGTAAAGCGAATATTATAATAAAGTTGTGCCAAAATGCAAGAACTTCAACGTGCATATAAGAAATTTAAACCTTGCGAAGTAAAATCTTTGTTATAAGCGTATTCTCCATATATCTTTGTTTGCGTATAGTCCACTATCAAACATTGCAATTCCGAACCACGATTAATTGCACCTATAATAATATTTTAGTTTTAATATATTTTAAAAAATTCAGCATAGTATTGTTAGCGTTAGTGGACAGTCAGTACAAATTTACTTTCGCTGACATTCGATGTCAAGGCAGAATAAGCGACGGGGGGGTATTTACGAATTGTCTTTTATGGAAGAAAATATGCACAAATCAATTAAATTTACCGACACCGCATCTTCTACCTGGCTCTAATATTGACGTACCCTATGTTTTTTTGGAAGACGGAGCATTTGCCCTTTCAACTCATATTGTGAAACCGTATCCAGGAAATCACAACTTGGGTACGCCTACACGTAATTTTAATCAAAAGTTGTCTAGATCCCCGGTCGTAGTAGAAAATACTTTTGGTATATTGTCAGCGAAGTTTCGGGTGTTTAGAAAACCGATGCAGTTACAGCCAGAAGACTAGTGCTGTAATGATGATATGTATATTGTTACATAACTACCCGAGGCGTAGCCAAACCTCTTCACATATTCACACACCGCCCGGAACTAATGACCAATATGACAACAATGATGTACTTGCACAACCCGGCACATGGAGAAATGAAGTGCAAAGAATATGTGCCATTCGTAATTGCCGTCAAGTACCACGACGAGCACCTCTTAACGCCACGGACATAAGAAACGAATTCACTAATTATTTTAATCGTTAAATTATTGTAATAAAATTGAGAGCATTAATAAAAAATAAGTCAGTGTTCGTTGTATTATTACACGTAGTAGTGTCACCAAGAAAACCATCCATTATTTTATATGCGAACCAACTGGGCTTCTTTACCTCATCCGCACCGGCTCCAGACGTCAATGATGTTTTATAAATATTTTTATATTTTCTATAGCTGGATAATAGTGAAAGCCTTTTTTGTTTTAAAATTTCAACTGGCATTTCCATTAAGGCACTGATACGCATCCATGCATAATAAACTTTTAATTTATTTTTATGGTCTTTAGAATTCGCATCCCAAAATATAGGTTCGGTTTGGTAGTATTCCAGAAATTGCAGCTCTAAATGGTTCGTCCACTGCACGCTCATTTTCTCAGTATACCTACTGACACGACCAGATACCTCCGTTGCTAACAACAAATTGAGCGACGCGCTAGTGTGGAGTCTAGACGTGTTCACGCAAAGTTCGCTCGCGCTGGCCCTTTGTCGCGGGTTAAAAAACCGACAAAAATCGGAGAATAACGCGCGAAGCCGCGAAAAATATCGGCTCCACATTACGTGTTCTCGCACCTTTCGCGCCTTCTCGCGCGATTCGCGGGTAAGTGTGGGGCGGGCATTAGTGGATAAATCTCAGATTAGTTTCCTAAAACAATTTATAAATTCACTCGTTTCTTCGAATCGCAACAAACAGCCGAATGACAAGTTCAGGCCTTGTAATTGACAGTGACGTTTGTTTTTTTTTTGACAACTGCGTTTCGTTTTATGCCTTGGTCGTGTTAAAAGTTGCCAGCGACAAACAATTTACAGTACGCCTGTTTTGTGTACTTTTTTTTTCTAATAAATGTTTGTGATGGAAATTTCCATCATCATGCAAAGAAGGGTTAAATTGTTTTTATCCTACCCCATAAAAAATAAAACAAAAGACAAATACTATGTATATTGATTTTTATTTTGCACTTTGTAAAACAGTATTAAAAATAAATTGTTTCCAAAATTCTTCAGCTGCATCTAATAAACCTGTCACATATTTTTCATCATAATCCACCCAATACCTATGTAGGAGTTTTGTCTGTTCGAAACTAGGATCAGCAATATAGAACAGTCCTTTGAATTTTTTTGCAGCATTCATTTGTATCATTATCTGAGATTTATATTTTTCATATATTTCACCATCTCTCACATAACTTTTCATTGTCGTATCACTTAAGGGCATTTTATCTCAATCACAAATCCCATCGGGTGAAACTCCAATGATAGGGGATATTAAAATCAACCCAGTGTGTTGAATTGCTCGAAATTGTTTTTCTAACTCATTGAGAACTTCTTTTTTTAATGCCTTGCCCCTTTTGATGGCTTTTGTTTCTGGCACCTTGTAACGTCCGAGAATGCTTTGTAAGGCACCATTCTCTGTTTTACAGTGAATAGCTTCATAGATCCTGGACCATGTGACTCTCCCTTGACACATAGAATGCCACAGTTTAGTCTCCTTGAGCTTTTGTAGCAATAGATTCAACTACATCTACAGTAATAGTTGTTGCAGAAAATGATTTAAAATTGTCATAGCAGTGATCATTTACTTTTTGTACAAACTGCAGCATTAAATTAAACACACTGAAGTCATTTAACTGGTGCTTTTGATATCCACAGTAATTTAAATCATTCCTGTTTTGACTTTACGTCTCTTGCATTCTTCGGAAAACATAGCAATAGGAGAGTCGGTTATATCGTACCAATTTTTACTTTTACTTAAATATTTGGACTATGAGAAGACTTACAATAATTAATGGATATGCAAAATAAAGTTTCACATTTTACCTTGCTAATACAGAGAAATCAATTCCATACGTTTACTCTAACATCCTTAAAAATCCTTTTTACAAAGGACTGCAATCGGTACAATTTAGCCGACTCGTCGTTTTAATCGTACCACCAAGTTTTTAAATCGTACCATAGAAGTTTAAATCGTACCACTCAATTAAAGAAAGTAAAATTTTCAACCAAATTATTTATTTTTAATTCTTAGGTAATATTGAAACATTATTAACTACCTCTTAGGTAATAGGAACATTATTTTTAACTCTTTAGAAAAAAAAATGTGCAAACGAATATTGTTAACACATCTATAAGATTTCTTATAACAATAAAATGATAGGACTATAGTATTGAGATCAATCAACATTTAACAATAATAATAACGATAAAAATACAGTATAAACTATATTAATAACGTAACTTAAGAACATAATGATTGTGCATAGTTCTTATTGGAAACAATCATTGCAAATGTCTGGATTGAAAGTACATGTTTCATGTAGCCACCGCTGACAGCGAACGCATTGAATCCAATCAACGTTTGGACCGTTTTTATCATAGTAAGAACGACTGCACCTTCCACATACGTTTTCGAGATTATCATCGCTGACATCATCGTCATCTAATTCCATAACAAGTGTTTCTTCTGAGTCATCGCTACTAGTGATGGAAGGGGATCTTTTCCTCTTAAAACTTTTGCATTTACCATTGGGTATAGCTCTAATCTTCTTTTCTTTTTCCACTGTTTGGTATTTTTTTGGTTTACTACCCTTTTCTTTCTTTACTTTAACTTTCTTCTGCTTTATCTTGTCTTCTAGCTGATTTTTATATGGGCTTGATGTAATTTCAATAGCTTTTTGTATAGTGTTCTTCTTTTTAATGTATTTTTTGGTAGTGGTGATAAAGCTTGTTTTTTTAATATCAACAGGCGTAGTTTTCAGTTGAATATATTCATTTTTCGACGTCGATGGCTGTGCATATATTTCAGCAAGAGAAGAATTTATTAAATGTTCCTTTTCTTGTTTGTCCTTTTCGTTATTGCCCTTTTCTTGATTGTAATTTTCTTTGTCATCATTTCCTTCTCCCGTTTTTTTCTTTCTTTAGGCCATCCTTTTCTTTTAATTCCGTAAAATTTTGCAAAACTGATACGCTTTCGGTGCTCGAATTGGCTGTTTCAGCGGTTAGCAAATTGTCAGCAGCCTCAAACATATGCTCCGGAAAAATATGTCTGTTTATAGGCCAAATTCCACTAGCTCTGAATCCATTCGCAATATTGCCAATCACTGCTGCTCTTTCGTAAGCTTCTCCAAATAATTGAGCAACTTGATATTGTGTTACTTGTCGCCCAGGATTGGTTCTCAACCATTTTTCTGTGCTTTGGATGTAATAAGTACTCAGTGGTTTGAAAAACGAAACGTCAAGAGGCTGAATTCGATTTGTGGTGTGACCTGGGGGCCTAAAAAGGTCACAATGGGCAATTCTGCTAAAAGCAAATCATTTCCCGAATTGCTGCCTACTTATGATGTTTATGCAATTCTTCTAATAATCGCAAAATGGTTACACAAATTAGCCGAATCATAATCAATTCATTTTTTAGCAGAATCATATTGTGAATATTGCCACATGAAAAAAATTAAAATCTTGGTTTTACTAGATTTTTTTTTTCTTAGCTTTTTATTTATCGGATTATTATTTTGTATTAACTTTATTGTATTTAAATATAACTTTAGTATATTAGGGTATAATTTATTAAAAAATGCAATTAAGCCTTTAAAAACGAAGTTAGAAATTCCTAAATCTATGGGAATAATAAATATCAACTTGTTAGGCTGGCAACATACATTGTTGTTTACCCTTTGCTTGCGTCAATATTGTGTCAACATGATGTAAGCGAAAATCGGTTGAAAATAATAAATTGTAATTTTAAGTTGATTTTTCAAGTGCAGAATCCCAAAAATGCTTGTTTTTTTTTTTAATAATCTGAAGCAAACCATCCGCTTGTAAACTTTAGGACTGCATTTTAAGAAAGTGAAACCAAACCAGCATCTACTTGTGTATTTCTTGTGAGTTCGAAAGTCTACAACAAAGTAAGTGCTTGCCCACTAATATTTTAATATTAATAAGTTTTTATACCTACGCAACTAGGTATTAAATGACAATTTAATTGTTTCAGACCGCACGCTGGCTTCTCTAATGATGAGGCTTGAAGGATTCTGTCTAAGGTGGAGATGTAACATACCGCAGCTGATGCCAATACTGCTCAAAGACATCTAATACAAAATTTGAGATGCCTTGCAGATGCAGCTCAAAGATATCTTTGCTATTTTAGATTGCATGTAAATTTGAGTCACTAAAATGAATAATTACATTCTTTTATCCATATATATGGTTTTATTTTGGTAATAATTTACCTAAGCTTAACCCGATAAACTCGTTTATAATATTCTATAGATGATAATATTAAAAATACTCTAAACTCTACTTTATTTAAGAACAGTGTACCTTATTGTTCAGGGTGGATACTTAGTACTATTTAACTATTTGAAGAGTGATTTCTAAAATTTAAATTATTTATGTTAGAATCTTTATAGCTTTAATAAATATATGTAGGCACACATTGTAAATCCAATAAAATTTTGTGATTATGAAGAACATTCATAGTTTTACCTTTTGAGTAGCGTAATTAGAGACAATAGAAAGACAATGACTGAGTGAACAAGGCGTTCGCTCGGGGTTTAATAAATTAAGCCATGCGGAAGTGACTGAGGTAGGTTCTTGCTGCCCATTTTTGATGACATAACCCAGCTGCATAAATGCTTTAGTGCTCAAAAATTGTATACAGTACTTTTTTTTAAGTCTGTTTAACCCGATAAACTCGGGGTTCGGCATTTCATAAATTTCAAGCCAATTCCACTTTTCGAAGAAATACACTTCCTTGGCGACATAAAAAGCTCTCAGTAATGCGCATGTCTCCTAGAAAATACGCAAGTCCTAAATCTGCCATTTTTTTAGGTTTAAATATATAATTCCCGAGAAATGAATTGTAAGATGTTGCTTTTCAGTAACATCTTATGATTCTGCTAATGAACTCTAAAGCGATTCATAATAAGTGAACCATTTTACGAATTTGCTGTCAAATAGACCCGTCTGTCAAAAACACTGTCAAATAGATGAATTGCCGGATTGAATCATAATATGAATATTGTTTACGTATAGAAATATGAACTGACAATTCGTGACCATTTTGCGATTTTTAACATGATTCATAATATTTTCCTATACGGTTCTGCTAAAGTGATCTTTTTAGCCCCCCTGGTAGTTGTAACAATATTATTCCATTATCTCTCGCTAAACACAGAGCTTCAAAATTTTTTGAATGCGTCGTATGTCCATCCAAAAGCAGCAGAACTTTGTTTTCAAGTGTGGGCTTCACTATTTTAATAAAGTGCTTTAACCATTCAACAAAGAGCGCAGAGTTAATGTAACCGCTTTCAGAAACAGTAACAACACTCCCTAAAGGAGCACCATTTGCTAGTTCCGGGTTTTGTCTCATCCTTTTGAATATAAGCATTGGAGGGATAAATTAGCCAGATACACTAGCGCAGCATACGGCAGTGGTATTGACACCTCGTTCTCCACTAGTAGCAGCGCCAATTTGCTTCTTTCCCTTTAATCCTACAATTTTTTGAGCTTTCTTTTGCACTGTGAAAATCCACTTTCATCTACATTGAAGATATTAGTAGGTTCTATACCATTTTCATCTACAATCTTCTCTAACAAATCAAAAAAGTGGAAAACATTTTCTTTATTGAATCCTTTAATTCTATTCAAAGACGGGTTTTCAGGTTGTCGAACACTTAGTTGTGGGTGCCTTTTCATAAATTTGTAGAACCATGCTTTGCCAGCCATGCGTTTTTCTTTATTAAAATTATTCTGAATATTATTGATTTCAGTAATTTCAAATGCAAGACGTCGAATATCGCTTATTGTTAGACCAAACATGCGTGTTTCGAGATGAAGAATATGCTCAGCCAACTTATTTTCAGTTTCGACATCAAAGATAAAAGTTTGAAGTTTGAAGTTTGAAAGTGGCGCCAGTGACTGAAAAGTTGAAAGGGAATCGTTTGTCTTGGTATGGTCATGTGAAGAGGAGGGATGAAACACATGTTACTAAAAGAGTTATGAGTTTACATGTGTATGGATGGAGAGGAAGAGGGAGACCAAAGAAAAGATGGAGAAGAAGAGTGATATGAAAGAAAAGGAAGTTAGTGAGAGCATGACGAGTAACAGGGCAGAGTGGAAGAAAAAAACGTGTTGCGCCGACCCCAAATAATACGGGATAAGGGCAGGAAGATGATGACATCAAAGATAACCGGTCTCCCTTTTTGGATTTTTCTATCAACAGCAATCTTATTTTTCTTATTTACATGCCGTAGAATTGTTGGTTTTGGTATAGAATAAGTCTTTGAAATTTGGTTCAAACTTAATTCTTTGTTTTCGTAAGCCACAATAGCTCTTTCTAGGTCCTCCTTATTCCAATTGTAATATTTAATTTTTGCTTTAGGGTCCGTCATCTATAATAATATTTAATACAGTCCGTAAAATATAAGTGCCTTTAGACTAGTCGGCTAAATCGTACCAGTACAATTTACCCAACTACTAAGTGGTACGATTTAACGAACAAGGCCATTTAAAAAAAAAAGCAACAGTCTGCCATAACCCCAAACCTTAGCCACGCTATAAAAACCACTAATAATCTAGTATAAAATTGTAATAGAATAAAGAAAACTGTGTATCTATAACTTACCTTGTTTACGAGTTATAGCCTTACGAATTTGCGATAATATTTGCATTAATATTGACAAAAAAATGTTTTTTTCACTCACGCGCACAGTTGTCAACTCACATCAATTGCAACTGGCGGCTGGCGGGGGGTTGCGCTGGGCCACGATTTGGTGTTGCCAGTGTAGAAGAAAATATCCATTAAGTGGGAAATTTAAAAGTGGTACGATTAAAATGGCAGTACGATTGATCCAACTCTCCCCTTGACACTCATATCCACATTATCTGGAGCTCTTTTCATTTTGTCAATGTTTTTTGCCAAGATGAACTTTGGTCACCTACAGCTCTAGCAAGTTTTGGTTTACTCCAATAACACATAGTTGACGTAGTTGAAGGTTCGGCTGACCGTTTTATGAGCAAATCATAAGGCGTGTTTGCAGCCTCTTGCAGAACCTGCACATTCATTGCATTCTAATGTGATAATCTTCTCCGCAGATTCATCGATTACAGCTGTAACCTGATATAACTTAGATTTCACTTTATGTTCCGGTGTTACCCTGCATTTAACGGTGCATGAGTTTCTTTTGCTTCTCGCTTGTTCTCGCTTCTCGCTCGTTTCCATTGTTCCGCAGTGGGTATCTGCAAAAGTAAAGTAAAAATATTTTATTTTCAGGAAAATACTGATGATGCTCAAAATAAAGAAAATACTGACAATACTCAACCTAGTGACCAATGTGGGAACCCTACCCATACAAACCCAGAACCAAGTCTATCAGAACCGCGAAAGAAAAGAAGTAAAATTTCACAGCTATCTACAATAGTCAGTAGCATGAAAGATATGCAATACGATTTATCCAAATCAGAAACAGTGGAAGATGAATTCGATATCTTCGGGAAACACATTTCGAAGCAATTAAGAACCCTTTCTACAGAAAGCGCGACTGTGAATCGATATTCTCAGTTGTTTTGTGACTTTCGGTGAAGTAAAAAGCGTAAGCAGATACTGGAGGCAAAAATGGGCGATCATCGCAATTGCTGCCGCAATTTTGGTGTATATTCTCTATCAAAAGAAAAAAAGTAGCAAAAGAAGATTTTGGATGAGAGCAAGTCTACGAAATAGGCGTGATGTTCCCAGAATGCTTCAAGAGTTTAGAATGGATGACATAAACCGAAGAACTGTTCGTTCGAAATTTGAATTATTTCTGAGGGTTTCAAGTGAAGATTTTGAAACACTATTATGCTTAACAGGACCCATAATATCGAAAGCGAATACTAATTGGAGAAGTGCTATACCAGCTCAAGTTCGGTTAACAATAGCTTTGAGATACCTGGCAACAGGAGAGTCATATTTTTCTTTAGGTACTCTGTTCACAGTTTCTCCACAAATAGTTGGTTCAATTTTCTGACGTGTGTCAAGCATTGGTGTCAACCTTGTCGGGCTATGTAAGATTACCAAACACAGAGAAAGAGTGGCTTTCAGTATCGCGAACTTTTATGGTAAAATGGAATGTACCTAATTGTTTAGGTGCCATTGATGGAAAAGACGTTCGTGTAATATGTCCAAGAAATAGTGGATCAGAATATTACAATTACAAGTCATATTTTAGTATTGTTTTGCTTGCCGTGGTTGATGCAAATTGTAACTTTTTATACGTAGATATCGGTTGCCAAGGGCGCATATCTGACGGTGGAGTTCTACGTAACACTAGTTTGTTTCAAATGATACAAGATAAATCTGCACACTTACCACAACTAAAAACATTAGAAGGAAGAAATACGCCAGTGCCTTTTTATTTCATCGGTGATTACGTATTCCCCATCTCGCCCAACATCATGAAACCATTTTCAGGAAATCATGCGAAGGGGTCACCGGAGAGAATTTTCAATTACAGGATAAGTCGAGGACGCATGGTTGTAGAAGATGCATTTGGCATTTTAGCACAAACATTCAGAATTCTTCATACTCGTATAAATTTACAACCTCAGAAAGCAAAACTTGTGGTGATGGCTTGTGTGTGTCTGCATAATTTTATAAGGCGAGGTAACAGGAATTTCACAGTGGAAGTGCTTATACAATTTAATAATATACAGAATACGGCTAATTTTGAGCCAGCGTTTATTAGAAATGAGCTACAGAATTACTTTCTATCTAAACAGGGTCAACTTCCTTGGCAACACCGAATATAATGTGAGAAGTGTGTTTATATTTTGAATATATATGTCAGCGTAAAATTATAAACACACATGACATACTGCTTACAATTTAACGTATTATTATTCGTCAAATTGTAATCTATCGAGTTCACTTCGCCAGATTACAATCTTAAAATTGTCAAATTGTCAACTGTCCGAAGGCTGTCCCTGATTGGTTGGCCTTACAGTAAACCGTTCTGTGTCCATAGAGTTAGGAATGAAACACAGGTGTCGGTCAAATAAAATAAATTCACTTCAAGAATTGTGACATCAAGTATTTATTTATTATTTAGTAGGTTATCAATAATTCTGACATCACATGGTAAGGAAAAATTGTATCAAAATAAAAAAATCAGAAACGTAACAATATTTTGTCCTCAAACACAAATTAAAATTGAAAAAATTGCAAAGCTAATAGAAAGTAAGCATTGAAACGCTTACTAAACTTAGTTAAATAGGCAGAATTCGGTTCTTGTTCGTTGTGGTCGCAGTTCTAACCTAACCTAAACCTATTATGGACAGTGATCTCTGTCAACAGTTACTATTTTCATTATGCCCGCTGTAATATATTTGTAACTCTATGGTAAATTTCATCCTGTGCGTTCCGTTTGACAATTTGACGGTTTGACTTCGATAGATTATAATCAACAGAAAAATAATGCGTTAAATTGTAAGCAAATTGTTCAGTTCACAATCTTTCGACAGTGCCCCCGATAGTTAAAAAGACGTATCTAACAAAAAGTAAAAACGGATAAAAAAATATTTTATTGGATGAAACGGGAAATCGTTTGCTGTCTTCGAGTAAATTAAAATATTTATATACTAAAAGTTGAAAATAATGCCCACTATAATAGGCTTTAACTTGATTTAATAATAATATGAATTTATTAAATTATTATAATAAAAATAAAGAAAAAACAGTTTCATCTTAGCAAAAAAAATGAAGAAAAATATTACATACTTAATTAAATAGACGTAAATAGCTAGATGCGTCCTTTAAATTTCAAACGCTTTTGGCTGTACTTTTCTTCTAAGTATTTAGTTTATCTATCTTGTATATGATTTTAACAGAAATGGGCGCATAAAGGTATATCCGCCTTTTTTCTTAAGAATTAGAAAGTATGTAGATAACCCTTGGCTTAGATAAAATGTTTATGAAATTATATAATAATCCTTTTATCTAAGGTAGTATGTCTGAAATAGTACAGGTTCGACGTTATCATATAAGCCATAGTCTAATTTATTATTTGTAAATAAAACACAATCGATATAGTCAAATATTTATTTTAAAATTTTTTGACTCACATAAACAAAAAAGCTATCCATGGCACAGTAAATTATAAATCAGAACTATGTATTAAACTTGAGCAAAGTTTAACTTAATCAGTCTTAAATAGATACAGATCTATTATAATTATCTCTTATATCTTAACAAAAACGTCTTTAAAAAATACACACATTCTTATGCTAAATAATCCCATTACTTTATGTAGTTTTCAAAAGTAGTTTACAAACAATATTATGATAATTATGTGACTAAAATATCAAAGTGAAAAACATAAAATCAATATCAAAAAATTTAAAAAGCAGCAGTCTTAACTGCCTCTAGATTCTCTTAAAATCTAACTTTAACGTAAAATCACAGACAATTTATCAATTTTTTTTTTTTTTTGTGTGTGGCCTCTCGCAGGTCAACCTAGGAGGTTGTCGGCTGCTTAACCGGTCTTGTCTGTGGCGGCCTCGATTAGAAAATCAAAGCCTCCAGCCAGGGCTTACTTAAAACTACTTGAAACTAAGCGACTACACGCTAAGGGCACCCCCTGTGGGGTACGGGCCTCGGCTTAGGGCGTCGCTGAGGGGGGGGGGGGCAGCAAGGGACGAGCTGGATCGAACAGTATTAATTATTATTTATCGGGGATTTTAAAACTACAGGCTCAGCGGCGCGGGCTGGCTCGAGCAAGGGACGGGGAGGACGTTTAATAGAATGTCGCGGCGGGCCTCGGCGGCGAGGACGGAAAGACGGCGGTTTGTGGTGTCTTTTTACTGTACTGGTTTCCCTACGGTTCTCTTGGAGCAGGGTAATAGGGTCATCGGGGGTGAGAAGAGTATGCCGAGGACGGCGAATTTTAGAAATACGGGAGGGTTCGTAACGGGCGGCCGACACAATAAGGGGGTTGCGGTGTTTCACAGCAGTGTCGAAGAAACGCTTGCAAAGGCGTTTCATGAACTGCTGGATGGTGGGGATTTTGAGATCTAGATGTAGATTCTCATTTCGGATGAAAAATGGGGCTCCGAGGATTTTACGGAGGATTCGGTTTTGGAGGGTCTGCATCCTATGGAGGTGACGGGGCTTGGCGTGTGCGAAGATAGCACAGGCATACGTCATGATCGGGCGGATAACTGCTGTAAAGAGACGCAGCTTGCACTTAAGTGACAGTTTGCTGCGGGCAGTCAGGAGATAGTGGAGCCTACTTTGAGCGAAAGCGGCTCGCGAGCGAGCCTGCTTTATGTGCTCGGCGAAGGTCAAGTGACGATCGAGGATCACTCCTGGGTACTTGGCTTGCTTCTCCCAGGGGATTGGCTTGCCGTACATAGTGATCGGAGGGGGGGGGAGGACGGACTTCCGCTGTCTCAAGTAGAGAACAGCTTGACTCTTATCAGGGTTAACCTCGATCCTCCATTTCCGGAACCATTTGCCCAAAACGTTTGCGGAGGTTTGGAGATTGCGAGCGATAACCTTGGGGTAGACCGGTGTAGTAAATTGGCGTGTCGTCGGCGAATAGAGCCAACTGGGCCTTTTTGTTTTGGGGAATGTCGCTGGTGAACAGCGTGAAGGCTAGGGGGGATACTACGGAGCCTTGAGGGACTCCTGCTCGAATGGGGTGGGGGGAGGAAAGAGCTCCCTCGATTCGATAGCGGAAGGTGCGATTCGACAGAAAGTCTCGCATGATGAGAACGAGACGATCTGGCACTCCGAGTTGGTATAGCTTATATAATAAGCCATTGTGCCAGACCTTGTCGAATGCTTTCGCTATATCGAAGTATAGGACACCTGTCATCGCATTACGTTGGAACCCAACGCTTACGTGCTCTACGATGCGGTGGACTTGGTGGATGCATGAGTGTTCGGTACGGAACCCGAACTGCTCATTAGGAATGAGACCCTTGGATTCGGCAAAATCTTTGAGTCGCTTATAAATAAGCCTCTCGTAGATCTTACCGAGGACATTGAGGAGACTGATGGGGCGGTAGCTGGAAGGATCAGACTTGGGCTTGCCTGGTTTAGGGATACCGATAACGGTAGCCTGTTTCCATGCTTGGGGGAATATATTGTTGCTTAATGCGCCATTGAAGATGGCGGTCATTAGCAATATAAGTTGGGGGGGGAAGAGTTTGACTACTCTATTCGTGATACCGTCGGCGCCGGGGGCTTTCCGGGGTTGAAGTCTATGAATGATATCCTCCACCTCGTCGGGAGTGACGGGGGCCTGAGGGTTATCAGGATCTTCAACGGGAGGGAGGGAGGCTCTACGTTCGACTTCAGCGTCCACCATATCGATGTGAGCTTGGTCTACTAGTTGAGAGCTGGGCGAGCATTGGGATTCGAGGCTGTCGGCTAGGCATTCCGCTTTCTCAGAGTTGTCAAAAGCGACACTCTTGTCGGGGCGGGTGAGCGGAGGCATAGAGGACTCTTCAGTAGAGCGTAGTTTCCTCTGAAGTTGCCAGAAGGCGAGGTGAGTAGGCTCAAGTTCGCTAAGCGTCTTGTCCCAGCGGGCGGAACGCAGCTCGGTCATGCGTTTCTTAACAGCACGCTGTAATCTACGCATGTGAGCCTTGTTAGCTTCGCAGGGAAAAGCGCTATACGCACGGATAGCTGCGTTCTTCTCGGTCATCAGAGCCCGTACATCGTCCGGGATTTTCCAGCGACGGTCCTCCGTCGCAGGAATCTCCCTTGAACAATCGTTCAGGACGGATTGTACGTGGTCTGTGAGCGAGTCGATCGCCGCCGTCGTGTCAGCGACTGAGACTATATGGTCAGGGATAGAATCCAATTGAGGTGACGCAGTAGATTTCAGTCTTTCGCTTACTTTCTTCCAGTCAGTGATCAATTGGGACGGGGGGGCTGGCCAGGGTCAAGATTGCCCGAGCGGGAGCCTAGGTGCATAATCACGGGGCGGTGATCGGAGTTAAGTTCGTGTATTGCTTCCATAGAATGCAAACGGAGGTTTACATTCTTTAGCAGCGCTACATCGAGAACGTCGGGGCTGTGGTTGGGGTCATGAGGGAAGTGAGTGTGACACATCGGGGCGATGATGTCAAAATTTAGGGAGGCACCAAGGTTGAACACGACCTTTCCTCTAGGGTTGGTCGAATTACTGTTCCAGGCGGGATGTTTAGCGTTGAGATCGCCCGCTATTATAACGGAGTCACTCAAGCCAAAGAGGGCAGTGAGGTCGCTGGTGAGAGCGATGGACTCGTCTGGCATATGAGACGAGGAAGTCGGGGGGGGGGGGGGGGGGGGTAGTAGGCAGAGATGAAAGTGATCGGCTGATGACCGGTCATGCCTACTCGACAGGCCGAGTATTCTAAGAAAGATAGGGGTGCGGGCGGGGTGAGGGGAATACAGTACAGTTCCTTCCTGTAGTAAATGAGGGTGCCACCACCGTGGCAGCGAGATCTATCATTGCGAACTATACGATAGTTGGCAATTTTAGGATCTTTGCGGTGGGGTTTAAGGAAAGTTTCCTGGATAAGGAGAATGTCTAATTGATGGTCGCGGAGGAAGGTGGCGATCTCATCTCTCTGATTTGCAATGCCGTTGGCATTGAAGAAGCCTAGTTTAAGGGATCGCGGTTTATAACTACAAATTTTTATGGACTTATCCATGAAGGGTTATAGGGGGGAGTTTGTCGAGTTCGGCGAGGACCGACCCGTATTTATTGAAAATGGCAGCTTGCTTAACAAAGTTAAGCTGGCCATTTGTCTCCGCTAGGGTGAGCTCGTCCGCTAGATCCCTAGCGTCCTGAGTCATGAAAATTATATAGTTGTCCAGGATAGTCTGGCCAACAGCACGGAGTGGTATCGCACCTGGATGTTGGGGTGCGATACGGGGAGTTGTAACGGCCACGGGGGCTGCAGGAACGGGGGCAGGCGCTGGGATGGGCTTGGCCATTAGCGCTGGGATGGGCTGAGAGACCGCCAGAGCCGGGAAGGCTTTCTGGTGGTTTAGTTGGTTCCATGGGGATGGCCTTTCAGGGGCGAGGCGTTCGGGGAGCTGGGAAGAGGGGACTTTCCTAGACGGTGCTTCTCTCTGCTGGCGAGCGGCGGCACGCTTTGCCAGTTTGGGCGAGATTTTTGGGGCTTTGGGGCAGCCACGGTAATTGGCCGGGTGCCCGGCTTGTCCGCACAGCACACAGCTGGGAGGCTCTGTGCAGAGTGCGCGATCCTTGGGGCGGGGGCAGTCAGCGGTGCCGTGCTCTCCCAGACACTTGACGCATCTGGGAGTAGCGAAGCAGTTTCGCAGGGAGTGTCCATAGAGTTGGCAGCGGTGACACTGACCAACTATGAAGGGTCTGAAGGGCTTCTCGATGGAAATGCCCGAAAGTGAACAAACAGATTTCACTTTGAAGATGGGGTGATGACCTTCGGTGGGGTCGCAAACGACAAGGACCATGTCGTATTGTTCACGACCTCTGGCCTTATGCAGACGGTGGACGGCGGAGACGGGGATGTTTTGGGCCATGAGGTCGGCCTTGATGTCCTCCGTGGGGATTTCTTTAGGAACACGCCTGATCACCACTCGGGTTGGCGTGTCCTCGGGGAGGGAGTATGTATGGAAAGGAATATTCCTTTCCTTGAGGGACTTGGATAGTTCCCGATAGTCATTTGACGTCGGGACTTGGACTCTTATGCCTTGTTGGCATGAGCGGGCGTTTGTGTAGTTGATCTTGCGATCACTGCACATTTTGGACACATCGGTCCATTTCCCCTTGTCCTGGATGTACAGGGGGGGAGGGGGACGCTGCTTCTTCAGCTGACTGATAGAAGCGGAGGCGGGGCAGCTAGTCTGCGAAGCAGGGGCGGGCTGAGTTGCTGGGGCGGCTTGGGTAGCGGGGGCGGGCTGGGTTGCGGGGGCGGGGACCGACACAACGGTCTTTTTAGCCTTTTGATCGGCTGGGCGGCCTTGCGGGCTTTACGTTTGCCTCCTAAGACGACTTGGAAGTCGTCCTCGGAGGAGGATTCGGAGGATTGCTCCGGGTCAGAGGGGGAGTGCGATGAATCGCTGGAATCGCTGGCGGGCACCGAAGTGTCCATGGCCTCATTAGCGAAATGAGCCACCAGAACCGGTGGCATCGGGTTGGCACCCGAGGGAGGGCGGGGGCGAGGGGTCAGCGGGGACGGACTGGCGTCAGAGTTCGCCGGGAACGGCGACAATACGTCACTGAAATCAGTGACGCTTTTTGGTAAGGCCCCACCCTTATTCATTTTGGTCCCCCTTGGTCATTAAGGAGGGCAATTTTCTCGCTATATTTGGCGAGAAAATCGGGGTCCCTGAGGAGGACCTCTTTGACGAACGCTACAATAAGTGCGTCCGTCATGATTGGGGGGGGGACCTACTAAGGGGTCATGAGTTTCGATGAACTCAGGTAAACTCCTATCAGGACCTATGTCCCCGGGTGGACGGGCCCGGGGTTGAGTGACCCTCCCAGTAAGGGTTGTGCAACCTGGGAGGTGTGTACCTACTGGTGTGCCCTAAGCTTGTCACCGATCGCCAGTCTTATTGTGCGATCGGGCCCTACCAGGGTCTGGTGCGAAGGGATAGACACCCCAACCGACACCAGGTGTGTAGCTGGAAAAGAACTCGGAGTATTAGGTTTGACTAGGAGATCCCCCAAGGCCAAAACCTAGCTCCCGACTCCAATTGACTGCCTAGCCCTGAAGGGGTTCGGCGGGTGTATCGGGGCAACACCCCCTTGACTTTGTTGTCACCGTTAGGTTTCCCGTCAAGGACCACGAAACTGTGGCTTTTCCCTGAAGGGGCACAACGTTTATCGACAATTCCCGTTGGAAAAGTCTATCCTCCACTGCCTCGAAAAAGGCGGCTTCGGATCACGGGTGTGGTCGGCGACCACGATGACGTCACGGCGAGCGGGGCGGCGAGACGGAGCACGACACAGAGCACGGAGCGGGCGCGGAGTACGGGGCGGCACGACCGTTCGGGGCGAGCGTCGAGCGGAGAGTGGCAATTTATCAATCCTTGGAGAAATCTTAAAAATAAGTACAGCATTACTTTTTTGAAAAAACCTGTCTAACCTAAACAATCTAAACAGATAGCATTAACCAGCGAAGTAAATGTAGTTTCACTGCACCCAAAGAAAAAGAACTGCTGTTGTTTTGTGTGCCTATTTGTCAACAACTTCCTCATAATCGTTAATCAAATCGACAGAGTTATCATTAACTGGCAAATTTCGCCAAAACGCCCTTCGGTTCTCTGGCATAAGATAAAGTAACTGATTGATTATATCAGATTTTCGCTTTTCATTAGCTCCTCTGAATTGAGTTTTTATTACTGGTCTTGGAATGCCAATTTTAATGTTTTTCACTCTCAGGAAGTCCAGTTCTCTTTCTATGCCATCAAAATCAGTTCTGAATGCTATTGTATTAATTCCCCTTCGAAAAGTGACTTCGCACATGTTACTCAGATATACTCTTGGTATCATATTTTGAAGTTTGTAGGAAGAAGAGCAATCTTCAAATCTACAAAAGTCACTGACGACCATTTTCTTCACAGTGATTTTACGATGAGTATCAGAAACCGCGTGATGGAAGTCTTCGAAGTCATATATTCTTTTTTTCTTTTTGAGTGATAACTCGACCTGGTGATGAAATTCATCCGCTGACATATAAGTGTGTCCTACTTCCAAATATTTCAGGGTGATAGTTTCCAAATTTACATCTCTTGAGTTTATCAGATACAATAAATAGGAAAAAAGACTCCAGTTCTTGTTTTGAGCGGCACAGTTGTCAAGCCACAGTGTTATGTGCTTGACATCACGATAATGTAAAAAAAAGGCTCGAAAACAGCTTATGATGTCGTCTTTTTTCCTGCCAGCAATTGCTTCATGCCAGATACAAGCAAATGTGTCCCTCACGCTTCGAAATTTCTTGTCTCCAAGAGGTACGAAACTCTCATTAAATAAAATCAGTCTTGGGCAAAATATAGCAACCTTGAATTCATCTAGACGAGGGCACATTATAACCTTTTCTAGGTCTACTGAGTAATACATAGCGTCACTGGTTTGGTCTTGCATACTCATTTGACGAGATTTATCTTCATCGTATTTCTGTCGTGCTAAAATGTATCTTCTGTGATGTAATTCGTATTCCGGTTTTTTTTTTTTTTTTTTTTTTTTTTTTTTATTGGGTGGGAAAATCATCCTAATGACATCCCCGCTCTTGGGCGGAGCGGGAGATAGTGTCAGACTCTTACTGACTAAAAACCCACTCCTGTTCCTTCGTTGCCTTCGTCCCAGGGCCCCGGGTTCCGCTTTCACACTACCCGTGGCCCCAGTAGGCTTCGACCCTTCTGGGCCCCTACGATTTGCTGACATCTCCTTGAGGCGCGCGTGGAACAAAACGCGCCGTCGACGACTTGGGCTCGGTCCGGACGGTTACCGGACGATCAGACGGCGAGCCACCCATTGCTCGCCGTCTGCAAGCCCGCGCCTACGGTGGCCGGAAATCGGGATCGGAATCCCGGCGGCGGTTGGAGCGTAAGGACCGTTGCCTCACGCGATCGGCCGCCTCCTTAGCTAGCATTACTGCTTCGCAGAAGGAGGCAACCGCCTGCCACTCCTCCTCGCTCCGGAGCATGGCCTGAACCAAGGCCCGGCGCGAGAGATCACCGCCGCCGATTGCCCTCACGAGGTCACGGCGTTGCTCTGCCCAAGCGGGGCACACCTCCACCGTGTGCTCCACCGTGTCCTCCGGGTGGGCCACACAGTGGCGACACCCGGGCGTCGTTTCCGCACGAATCCGGTGCAGGAACCTCCCGAACTTACCGTGTCCGGTGAGGACCTGCGTCATGCGGAATGTGAGGACGCCGTGAGGTCTTTCCAACCACGCCTCAAAGAGGGGACTTACCGCCATAATTGTGGCGTGCCCAGCACGGGGTCGCGACAGTCGCTGTCGCCATTTCACCATGAGAACTCGCCGGAACTCTGTCCGCCATGCCGCGACTTGTTGCGGCAGCGGAGTTTCGCCCCGGCGTTGCATCTCCATGCGCCGTTCGTGCATGAGTGCAAGGACTGTTGCCTCCAGTTCCCATGGTCGCTGGCAAGCAAGAAGGCTCGCCGCTTCGCGGGAGATCGTCCGGTATCCTCTCACCATCCGTATGGCCATGACCCTCTGGCACGCGTTCAGCCGGGCCGCCGGCTGCTTCCGCAGCCCCGGCGCCCACACCGGCGCGCCATAAAGGGCCATGGACCGAACGATCCCCGCGTAGAGCCTCCGGCAGGAGGCGTCTGGACCCCCAAGGTTGGGCAGGAGCCGCGAGAGAGCAGCCCCAGTCCGATTTAGTTTGGGAGCCAGACGTCGGAAATGCTCGTCGAAATCCCATCGGCTGTCGAGAACGAGTCCCAGGTACTTCATCGTTGACCCGACGCCGATGTGGACTCCTCCCACCGTTAGCCGGGAACCCGGTGGTGGCGCGTTCCGAGGGCCGTGAAAGCACATGGCCTCGGACTTGTGCAATGCCACCTCGAGTCCCAGCTCCTGGATCCTGCCAACGACCGTCGCGACCCCGCGTGTCGCTAGTTCGACCGCCGCCTGGTACGACTCTCCCTGCGCCAGGACCAGCGTGTCGTCTGCGTAGCAGACCACGCTGACCCCGTCAGGGAGGTCGCCGCGCAGCACGTAATCGTATCCGATGTTCCACAAGGGCGGCCCTAGTACCGATCCCTGCGGAACACCGCACGACATCTCTCGACGTTCCCACACCCCCTGGTGACCGGGGTAGGTTATGTACCTGTCAGACAGGTACGCCTCGACCACACGACAGAGGTAGTCGGGCATCCGGTGATACCGGAGTGCCCTCCCAATGCAACTCCAAGGCAGGGAGTTGAAGGCGTTGGCGATGTCCAAAGACACCGCCACGACACACCTGCCCTGGGCCACTGCATCCCCCGTCGTGAGAGCTCGCACGCACATGATGGCGTCCACCGTGGAGCGCCTCCTGCGAAAGCCGAACTGGCCGTCCGCCAGATCCGGCCCCACCCGTGTTAGGTGTGCGACGAGGCGGTCTGCAATTACTCTTTCAAAGAGCTTGCCCACCTCGTCGAGCAGCACAATGGGCCGGTACGCGGACGGAGAGTCCGCGGGGCGCCCCGGCTTCGCGATCAGGACCAGTTTCCCCGTCTTCCAGCGAAGTGGGAACTGGCCCCTCTCCATACATGCGCTGAAGAGCCCTCTTAGTCGAGGCCCGAGAGCCTCCATGGCCAGGACCCATGCCTTCCCAGGCAAGCCGTCGGGTCCTGGGGCGGTATTTTTGGCACTCAGCCTTCGTACCGCCACTCTCATCTCTACCTCGGTCACCTCTGGAGCGTTATCGTCGTCGTCGCCATCGTGGTCCGCGTCGGACACCGCTGGTGGCGGAGCCATGGGCGGGGGAGAGTGTTCCCCTCGCGTGGGGAACAGAGTGCTCACCACACCCTCCACGAGCTGGGGCCGGAGACTCTGCGTCAGCGGGGGAGCCCAGGGGCGGAGTTTGTCCCGTACCAATTTGTACGGGCGTCCCCATGGGTCCCCATTCAGAGTCCCCAGCCACACGTTGCGGGCCTCAAGTTTGGCCCGCCTTATCTCCGCTCGGAGGGTGCGCTTTGCCGCTCTGTATCCCTCGTACAGCTCCGCCTCTCTGGCCTCCGCATCCGCTGGACGGATGCGGCGACTGCGGTATCTGGCATACCGGCGTCGCGCGGCATTGCACGCGTTGCGCAGTGCCGCAATCTCCGGCGACCACCAGTATACCTGGCGCTGAGCACGTCCTGGAGGGACTCGGGGCATTGCCGCGTCGCAAATTTGCGACATGGCCTCCCGGAACCACTCTGCCTCGACGTCTATGTCGACAGGCCTGTCCGGTGCTTGCACCCAGGCCTGTACCGTCGCGGCTTCCAGGAGGAGCTCCCGGTCCATCTGCCTCAGCGCCCAACGCGGACCACAAGGGTTCTGTCGGACCGGCGCAATCGAGGTTTGGGCGGAGACGTCGAACCGGATGTACCGGTGGTCCGAAAACGTCTCCACCCCCTCCATAACGCGCCAGTCGACGACACGCGGCGACAGAGCGGGGCTGGCGAACGAGAGGTCCACCACTGAGTCACCCCGCATCCGCACACACGTGGGGACAGAACCCCGGTTTAGGACGACCAGGCCTGTCTCCAGAGCCCAGTCCTCCACCATCCGACCCCGCTGGTTCGTGAGCCGGGAACCCCAAGCCAAGTTCTTGGCATTGAAGTCCCCGCAAACGACCACGGGGAGGGAACCAAACCCAGCGACGACGGCTTTCAGCTCCATTAGGGAGATGTGAAGATCGCCGAGAGATCTGCTCGGGGACAGGTAGACGCCTACCACTGCAATGTCCCCGAACCGTGCTGCCACGCAACCCCGTCCCCTCGTTACGGCCTCGAGGGTCGGGGTACCGGCGGCGGCCGACGAAATTAGGGTCACCGAGCCGTCCAGGTCCCGCACCCAGTCTCCCCTGGGCAGGACATTGTACGGCTCGGAGACCACGGCGATATTGATCGACCACTGCGCCATGCTCTGGAGCAACAGATCCTGAGCGGGGGCGCAGTGGTTGATGTTCGCCTGGAGGAGACGTAATGGGGTCGTTATTGACAGTCCATTACAGTCTCCTCCCTAGCCCCCCGAGAGGGCCCTGCCGCGGCGGGTGCGGCGGCGACAGCGGCGGCAGCCAAGGAAGCGGCTGCGGCGGTGAGTACGTCCGGGTGGATGGGCCTCCGTACTTTGCCCTTGGCCTTGGCAGGGGGGTCGCAGGACCTGCCCCCAGCCCGGTGCTCGGCCTGCTTGCCTGCCGCCGCACATGCATAGCAGTGCGGCGCTGCACGGCATTCGACGGCCTTGTGACCGGCCTGACCGCACTGGTAGCAGCGGTCGCTGCGGTCCACCTCCGCGGCGCAATGGGCCCCCACGTGGTGCC
Organism: Mythimna vitellina; assembly: GCA_949316375.1. NCBI lineage: Eukaryota > Metazoa > Arthropoda > Insecta > Lepidoptera > Noctuidae > Mythimna > Mythimna vitellina. The sequence goes on along the minus strand of OX438702.1, from coordinate 19,267,780 downwards.
CCACGTGGCAGCGGTAACACCGCAGAGGTCTGGGCTCCAGCAGTTTTACCTGCGCGGAGACCCAGCCCACCAAGAGCCTTCGGCCTTCAGCCGTGATGGCTTTGGCCGCTGACACGGGGCAGCTAACCGTAACGGCTCGCATGCCCGTGCTGTCAGCACGGATGGCGCCAGCCCGCACTTGATCGGCCTGGCACCCTCCCGCCCTGACGACGGCGGCCACCACTTCGTCCACCCTGACGGAGTCATCCAGGCCCATGATGCGCACGTCTATGCACTTTGTGGGCCTGGACACTCGGACCTCCTCAGCGTCCATAGACGCCCTGATCCTTGCGGCCAGGGCGTCCGCGGCAGAGCCGCTGTCCGCACCAGGGACCTCCAATATTCGGGCCCCGGTTGCGGTGCGCCTCATTCTGAAGCCCTCAGTGGCTCCGAACTCGCTAAGGTGGCCCACCACCGCCTGTTTCGCCTTTTCCATGACGGCGTTGTACGTCACGCCCTTCTTTTCCGCAGCTGGCTGTAGTGTAATCACTACAGCTGCGGAATTCGGGGCGCGAAGTCTGGCCGCCATGGCCCGCTTCCTGCGCTGCTGTCGCCGCTCGCGCTTTTTTGCCGCTCTAGCCGCCTTGCCCGCCTTTCTGCTGGCGCCGACGACCGTCCATTCGGCGCCAGCCGATGGTTCTTCGGGCAGGGGAGGCGGCAGGCGCGGCCTAGTCGCCGCCGCCGCGGAAGGCCCCGCCGATTTAGCGGCAGGCACCGCTCTGCCTTTCGGGGGAGGGGCAGGTTTCCCCTGCCGCTGCTGCTGCTTGGCCGCCGGGACCGGCCTCGCCGGCTCCGACACCTGGGCTCCACGCCCGGTCTGCCCGGACGGGCCCGCTTTGGGTGCAGCAGCCGCGGCGGCGGCAGCGTAAGAAACCGCCTTTTTTAGGCCGGAGGCCGCAAGCGGGGGGCGCAGGACAATGCCCTCCAGGACTGCGAATTGCCGCTGGACTCGCTCCTGGAACTGCTGCTGCTGCTCCTGCTGCTGTTGCCGGAAGGCAGCCAGCTCTTGCCGCAGCAGAGTCAGCACCTCGCTCTCCATCTGGGGCGAGGGCTGGGGCCGACCCTGCCCCTCCCTGCGTCCTCCTTTTGGCGCCACCTCATGGCCAGCGCCCCGGACACTGGCCAATTCTGCCTCGAGCCGCTCAACCCTCTTGTTGAGGGATCTCCTGAACGGCTCCAGGACGATACCCAGTGCCTCGGTGATGGAGGTCATGGCCTGGGAGATGGACCGCCTCTTGGCGACCCTCTCCCTCTTCTTGGCCACGCCCATAATGGCAGCTGCCACGACCGCCGTAAATCGGTTCAGCGCCTCCTCCATGCCTTCCGGCTCGCTGCCAGAAGGCTCCGGCTCTGAAGGGCTGACCTGGGCACTGCTTGCCCCGGGGTGGCGCCCCTCCCTAGCAATCTTTAAAGACCGCTGGGTCGCCTCCTCGGCGGTGGGCTTCCTCCCTTTCGTCATTCGGCCCGCACCTCGTCCAGCAGTGGAGATTTTGCGGGCCGAAGCTCCACGCCCATCGTCGGAGGACGTCCTCCGGCCGTCCCCGGATATGGGACGCTTGAGGAACCGGTTCCTCTTCTTCTTCCTGGAGGTGGCCTCATCCACCTCCATTCTCTCCGAGTTGAGCGAAGACGCGGCATCTGAGTCCGACGCCGTGTCTCCGCTCACCTCTCTGAGGCCGAAACGCCTGCCAGCCTCTGAAGGACCCACCGGCGCAGCGGACGTGCTGGGAACAGGTCCCAGGGACTCCGCGCTACCGGTGGGTGAGCCACCCTGGCTCCGTGCGTCCACGAGGGACGGTAACAGGTCCCTAGGGGACCTGACGCGCTCTTTGCCCCCCCCAGAATACGAGGGGCAGCCCGAGCTCTGCTCGGGGAGGGATTCTCCGCCTGCGGTGCAGGCGGTACCCTCCTGGGGTAATAGTTTTTTAGGAGACGCGTCCATGGGGGTGCTGAACACAGCTTTGCCTTTTTTGTGGGGTGGGGTCCCCAATAACCACGTTCGCCATCGTGGTCACGTCTGATAAGCAGACGCGTACCCGAGGCGAACCCACTCTCTCAAAACCACTGTCCAAAAACACCAACAGCTGTTGGTGCCGATGCTTCTGGACAGTGCACCCTCCGTGGCGGTCCGTCTGGACTCCGCCTGTGTGTTCCTCTTGGTCTGGTCTCTCGCTTGAGGCCTTCCGGCATGAGTAGCTCTACCGGCATAGCCCTCAAGGTCATAGAGACACGCAAGCCCCACCACGACGACAACGTGGGAACACGGTCGGTGGGGAATTCGTATTCCGGTGCAGTTTCGATGACGGATCTCGATAATAGCAGGGTTATGTAATTTATATTTTTCGCATATTTCGCACTCCTCATTGCCTAGTTTTGCGAAAGAAATATTAAGTTCTTTAATAACTCGTCGGTAGTGATCGTAAGATACACAGTCTTCGGGAGCGGACTGCTCAGTTATACCCATTTTTTCACAAAAGTCTTTGTACATATCACGAATATTTAGTTCTGACGGTAAATATTTTCGATTGGGTGCATGTACCCTTCTGTAGTGTGATACAGCAGGATGAAAAGAATTAATGTGATCAATGATGGGCTTGTTATCGATCTTTTTAGGGTTTTTTTTTTTTTTTTTTTTTTTTTTTTATTGGGTGGGAAAATCATCCTAATGACATCCCCGCTCTTGGGCGGAGCGGGAGATAGTGTCAGACTCTTACTGACTAAAAACCCACTCCTGTTCCTTCGTTGCCTTCGTCCCAGGGCCCCGGGTTCCGCTTTCACACTACCCGTGGCCCCAGTAGGCTTCGACCCTGCTGGGCCCCTACGATTTGCTGACATCTCCTTGAGGCGCGCGTGGAACAAAACGCGCCGTCGACGACTTGGGCTTGGTCCGGACGGTTACCGGACGGTCGGACGGCGAGCCACCCATTGCTCGCCGTCTGCAAGCCCGCGCCTACGGTGGCCGGAAATCGGGATCGGAATCCCGGCGGCGGTTGGAGCGTAAGGACCGTTGCCTCACGCGATCGACCGCCTCCTTAGCTAGCATTACTGCTTCGCAGAAAGAGGCGACCGCCTGCCACTCCTCCTCGCTCCGGAGCATGGCCTGAACCAAGGCCTGGCGCGAGAGATCACCGCCGCCGATTGCCCTCACGAGGTCACGGCGTTGCTCTGCCCAAGCGGGGCACACCTCCACCGTGTCCTCCGGGTGGGCCACACAGTGGCGACACCCGGGCGTCGTTTCCGCACGAATCCGGTGCAGGAACCTCCCGAACTTACCGTGTCCGGTGAGGACCTGCGTCATGCGGAATGTGAGGACGCCGTGAGGTCTTTCCAACCACGCCTCAAAGAGGGGACTTACCGATCTTTTTAGGGTTAGGATTACAGCCTCGCATATCCGTTATTTCTTGTACTTGCACTTGTTTTAAAGCGTTTCGCAGAACCTTGTCGTTTTTCTTCTCAAATCCAAGGGTTGTTAAAAAAAAAATCTTGCATACCGTTACTTTCTCATTATTTTCATTCAACATAAAATATGTAATAGTTTTTCCTCGGTTAATTACTTTTGAGTTTGTATTTTTTTTTGTTCGCCTGGCCGGTATAGTTTGAGATGTGTTGTTAATTATATATATGTACAGTTCTCTCCAGGTGAAATTACGAAACTGTTTGTTTATAATACTTCGCTGGTTTTCAGATATATTTGAAGAACACTTTTTTTTACATTCTTCGCCACAGCCTGGTTTAACGCAATACTTTGTATTAGTCTTTAACTCTTTCTTAGCTTTAGTACGCTCTCGCAATGAAGTATCGTAATGTTTGCGTTTGCGTACACTTCCTTTCTTGGTAAGTTGGATTACATTTTCAGAAGCCTGGTCAGTCTGAGTTTCGGGCACAAAATCTTCTAGTTCAGGTGACTCTGATATGCGAATGTTGTTTTGTTGTGAGTTCTCTATGAAATCAATATCTGAATCAGAGTCGATAACACTACTTTTTTTGTTTTTTCTTTGTGGTGGAATGTAATCTTTATCAAAAACTGAATCATCAGAGTCAAATTCACTTACAGTTGAACTGCTGCTACTGCTGATAGTCGCTGCAGTGGTGGTATTTTCGCAGACTTTATCCGGAAGAACACTGTCAGTTGTAGAGACGTGGTTAATTTCTTCACCATGGCTTATTTGGTAAGGGTGTTGGTCGTTAATTAAGGGATACGGCGAAATTCGCTCTGTATTTTCTACTGCAGTACTATTTGTACTTTCCGTACTTGTGGAAGCTAAAGCTTTAGTAAGTAACTCAAAGCATCGACCTTTTTTCATGTTAATTTTACCTGTAACAACTGTTAATTGTGTTAGAATGCACTAAAAAAAGCGTTATAAAGCACGTTAAGTGTTTGCAAGCAATTTATGGCACATCAAACTTTACTTTTATTAAACGAAAATTAAATATAATCACAAAAAACACACACCGTTCAATAAGAATAACTCAATAAAAGCTTACTTTAGTTAGTATCACTAATGTATTTTAAATCTTATTCCAAGAAATGATATAATGTAAGTACCTAATAAAATGTTTATGAATGAAATAATTTTCATACACCTAAATCCGAATGCGGTACTTACTTTAATTTATTAACTTTACTATATATAGGTAAAATACAGGTAGGTGCATAACTCAACTTAGGTAGGTACTAGTAAGACATTGATATTATATTTTTCTATCAAAACAAGTTTTAAGCAATTTGTATTATTATTTGGCACACTACGGTTGAATTAAATTGCACACACAAACAACAAACAAACTTTTCAAATAACAAATACTTACTTTGTTACGACGAATCACGCTGCGAAAAATTGCGCGACCGCGACACGTCGTGCTCCTACAACCTACTCGGGCGCAACTGACATAGAAACTGGTCAGGCGCCGTACTAAACATACCCCCCTGACACCCGCGCAATCCCCGCTTGATTCACAATTCTAGGAAAAAAGGACGTATCTGCGCACTTGCGCCTTTTTTATTTAGTATCATAATGTATTTTTTTATTCAACGTAAAGTATTAAGACGCTTATGGCAAATGCGCCTATAATGAAACAATTTTACGAAGTAAATAGGGCTCAAGTGGTCAGATGTGGTCTTTTTTTCTTAATGTGAAAGCAGTTTTTTTTTAGCGGGTTAGACGCAAATGAGCATTTGCGTCTTATTAACTTCCTCTTAGAAATAGGGACAACTAAGCGCCTTTTATATTACTGAACTAAAAAAAAAACTATACAGTATAATGACATTATCTACATAAATGCGACTTTTAAATTAAGTTTCACATAAATTCGTCTTTTCATCTTCAATCGGGTGTAAAAAAATGAACAGAAGCGCCCTATTTTGTTGTGCTAAAACCGCACTGGAGGAAGTTAGAAAAATATTAAAAATACAGGCAGATGCGCCTTTTTTTTCTGATTCCGGCAATGTATATAACTCAAATCTGGAAAAAGTGTTAGATGCGTCTTTTTTCCTAACGGGGGCAGAGTTATAATCTAAAGTTATTTACAATCTTACGGTGACATATATAAGTAGATGCCTAGTTTGTAATAAAACCAATACAACTGTGTATTTAATAAAAAAAATAAGAAAATGAGTACTTTTCAATTTTTTTGTACGTTAAGAAAATGTTATAACTAATATGTTGTAATGAAATTGTAACCTTGTAACAAATAAGTAATTTTTAAGCTTTATACACACTGTGTTCAAAATTTTTGTTTCTTCTTATTTAATAATAATAACTTTATTTCAATAAATTGTACACAAAGGTTAAATAATAAGATACAATATAATTTGCAGGAACTATTATCACCGGGTCCCCAAACTAGGTTTATAGCCTGTGACTTGGGGGCCAGTGATTCCATGAGGGTAATAGCAATAGCGGAAATCTGTTTTCACCAGCAACATGATCAACATAACAATAAGATATAATGAAGCATTATAGTTTAAAAAGAAAAATAAAACAATGTCACATGTTTTAGGAACCGACTCTGTGTGAATGTCCAAAAATGAGTATGTGTTATGGTGTGTGTGATGGTGTGTGTGATGGTGTGTTAGTGTGTGAGTTAGTGATGGTGTGTTAGTGTGTGTTCATTGAATGAGGAGAGATCTAACTTAGCATATGGGAAAAGTAGTTTTTCAGTTTCTTCATACGACTTCTCGAACAACCATTTCCTAACTGTGTTTTTGCAGTGGTGATAATTTAAACTATGGATACTAAGACACTTATTGACATTATTATATAAATTGACAGACATTTTGTGTATTATTGATCTTTTCCCGGTACTTTCTTGACAGAGTAGTATAACCTTCTCACCGACAGTACCTTGCACTCCCTAAAAAGTTCAGAAGTGGAGTGTCTATAGGGCTTGCAGAACATGACTTTGAGAACTGCTCTTTGAGCTCTTTCTAATTTCAGAAAGTATGTTTTGCAGGCGCCACCCCAAGGAGGCAAACAGTACAAAAGAAGAGACTGACAGAGTGAGTAATAGATCGTCATAAGTGTATCTGAGTCTGCCGAACCGCGGAGTTTCTTAAAGATGGAAATGAGTTTGCGCGTTCGATTGACTAGATTGTCTAAATGGTTATACCAGTTCAGGTGTTTATCAATTTGCACTCCCAAGTATTTTATATAAGATGTGGGTGTCAGAGAGGGACAGGTACAGCAGGGGTTTCGGGAACAGATATGAGCTTTAATGGTAGGTGTTATATTTGGCTGAGTCTTATTACTTAAAGAAAATGAAATAAACTTAGTTTTATCTGCATTCAACGTCAACAATTTTTTTCCAAACCATATTTATTTATTTATTTATTTATTTATAGTTAATTAAAACGGTATACCCACTTACATTAATTAACATAGATTTTTTTAAACTTATAAGATTAAATACAATACTACATATTAACATGGAACAGTGGACACCCTCGCATACTGCCTCTCACAGAACACCAGACAAACACGTCTTATTTTATTCCATTCGTCCGCAAACACATCACATTCAGGGTCAGCATTCAGGAGGGCGTTAAGCATTTTTAAAGTACGACACACTGGGGATTCGGCTCTAGCGACAGTTCTAGATGGCTGAAGTGCAAATAGATTGTGACGGCGGCTCTGACGGTGTCCAATGTATTTATCTGGCACAAACAGTCGACAGAAGAGGTCATGGAGCTCAGGGCAGTCAATACGTCCGCTCAGGATTTTACAAGCTACTACGAGCTGATCGAAGCCCCTTCTCACCTCTAACGAGTTGAAACCCAGCATCCCTAAAAGAAAATTAATAACTGCCATTGTTATGCATAGCATAACAATGGCCAGCACCATCTGAGCATTCTTTTCGGTTTCAGTCCAATCATCGCCATGAACTAGTAAGGCAGTATCGTCGGCGTATGTAAATATGGAGCAATTAGTTAGTGGGAGTGAACATAAGTCGTTCATGTAGATGAGAAATAAGGTTGGGCCAAGAATACTATCTTGTGGGCACCGTAATCTATTCTAGCTTTATCGCTTATTAACTCATCCAGTTGAACATGTTGGAAACGATTTTGCAGATAGCTCGAAAAAATCTCAAGTGCCAGACCACGAATCCCAATGCTTTCCAACTTTGACAGAAGTATAGGCGCAGAGACAGTGTCAAAAGCTTTCGAAATATCCAGAAATATACCAAGACATCACTGCTTCTTATCCATTAAGTGAGTCACCCTTTCAGAGAGTGCAATAACCGCATCTTCTGTTGACATTCCGGCTCTGAAACCATATTGGTTTACAGAGAGAATTTTGTGACTGTTAAGGAATTTAAGCAAACGGTTGTTCAAAATCTTCTCTAGAATCTTCGAGATGGTTGGTAAAATAGATATGGGTCTATAATTTTTGACACTGCCTCTGTCCCCTCCCTTATGAATAGGGTGAACTAAGGCTGTTTTGAAAGCATCTGGGAAAACACCGGTGTTTATCGCAAGATTGCAAATATGGGTGATATATGGGCTTAAAATTTTGCGAGTTAACTTCAATATATGGCTAGAAATACCGTCAACTCCAGCAACAGAACTTGACTTCAAGTTAAGAATAAGACTCTCCACTTCTAAATTGTCAGTCTCCAGTACACACATCGAGTCTTTCGTTGACACCAAAGTAGAAGGAAGAGCTGGGTCATACTGATCCTGTCGTATTTTAGTAGCCAATTCTTTACCCAGACTAACAAAGTAGTTGTTGACCCTATTGGCTGAAGCAAGCTTGTCAGGTTCAAGGTTCAGCAGTTCCATTGGTGGAGAGGGTACGGATTTTGAATGTGTTATGGTCTCAATGAGGTCCCATGTTGCTTTAGAATTATTTTTTCTTTTAATAAATTCTGTCTTCTCGTAATTTAGTTTTAGTTTCCGTAGTAAAGTGTTACAGAAGTTCCGATAGCGAGAATACGTTAATTTGAGGATAGGGTTGTCCGGTTGTGATTTCAAACTGAGATGCATTTTATCCCTATTTCTTATACATCGAAGTAAGCCTGGAGTAATCCAAGGCTTGATATTACGGTTCTTTCGTGAGACGTTGATGATGCGGGTATGTTTGTCAATAATTTGTGTCAGTAGGGTTGTTAAGATGTTCGCTGCTTCATTAGCGTCATTAGAAAAAAGGATTGGGGAGAAATCAGCACTCTCAATGTCCTTCTCAATGTTTGAAAAGTCAACCATTTTAGCAGAGCAGTTAGGATTAGGCTTAAGGGCTTCCAAGTTGACACTCAAGTATACTGGCAAATGGTCAGTAATAGGAGAGTCTATCACAATGGATGTTCCTGGTTGTTTGGTTTTTAGAAGTATATGATCCAAACAGTTATTTACTCTGGTTGGATATAAATGCGCCGGTAATAAGCCATGTGAAGCTGTAAAGTTAAGGTACTCGCATGAATGTCTGTCATTATTGTTGGGTTTTATGTCTATGTTAATATCACCGACTAAAGCAACATGTTGATATTTTGCAAGGGGTGTCAAAATGGGGTCTAAACTGTTTAAAAAATTATCAATATGAGTGTAAGAAGGTGATCTATATAAGGCTAATATGCCGACGTTATTGTCAATTTTGCAAAGAAGACAGTTTGCATCAATTATGTCAGGTTCAGAAACGGCGCAATTCAATGAAGACTTAGTATACATGACTACACCATCATTCTGATTCATTGTATTTTTTGTGAAATGTACATTATAATCATTCATATAAGGAATAACAGCAGATCTTAGCCAGCACTCTGTCAAAATGATGATGTCGCAATCTGTTTTAAGAAGATGTAAGAAAGCTATAAAATTATCAAAATTTTTGTTTAAACTGCGAATGTTGAGTTGAAATATAGATAAGTGTCTTTGTGACTTAGGTATTTTAGTTATACATTCACCTATAGGTAATTTATAAGATTTTGATACCTGGTAAGCATCCAATTCTAATTCAAGAGTATTAATGTGGTTAGCCATTGGAAATAAATAGTAATATCCAAGATAAAGGGGTGCACATATTTAACCATATATGAAAAAATGGGATAGCTGCAATAGCAATGAGGCGTTCATTGTCGACGAAAGTGCTAAAAGTATTAATATCACTCATAAAAATTATGATGTATTGGTGGATATCCGATGTTAGGTATGGTTTCAGCGAGAATATCATGAATGGAGAGAGAGTGTTATGCGGGTAAATTATCTGTGAGTGATGAATGTAGTGATGATGTGAATCTGTTTTTGATACATAAGCAAAACGAGTGGTGTTAGTGTTCCTAAACATGCAGTAAAAACAAAATGTAAGAAAGAAAAAGTTAGTTAAAATGAAACCTATATAAAAAAACAATAATAAACCACAAACTAGTAGTCACTGATTTGATTGAGCTAGATCACGTAGCGTCTGCTCGGATCTGACCAGTATTGGTTTGGCTCCCTCTTTCTTCCGCAGTAGTATGTTGCCATTGGCCGTCCGACAAAATCTATACTCATTCCGCTTAGCAAATTCTCGTGCAGCAAAAAACAGCCTTCTCGAACTGGCTGGGAGGTACTCACTAATATATAACGGTCGTGGATCGCCAAGAACTCCCAAGTTTTTAGTACTGAGACGAGATTCTTTTGGTTGCTTGTTATTGAAGCTGCGCACCGAGCTTAGCAACATGTTCTTAGTCTCCACCGTGGTAAATTCGGCAACGACCGGCCGGGCGGTACCTGGTTTGCCAGGAAGTCGGTAGACGTCGCGGGTATCATTGTTTTTTAAGGGCATGTTGACGGCAGCACCCAGCCGCGTAACAACTGCAGATAAATCCTTGGCAGACTCATTATCTTTGAGTGGCACATTGCGAAACTCAACGCAGGAAGAACGTGATAATTGCTGCAAGTCTTCGATTTTCATCTCCAGATTTTGTATACAATCCCTGTACGTATTTTTTCCTTTTGTAACATATCAAGTTGTTTCATCAAATCGTCGTATTGTTTATTGATAAAAATTACTGTCTTCTCTATTTCAAAATTAGCCTTTTGAATTGCTAAGTTTTGCGATTTAAGATCGGCTACCTCCGATACTAATTTAGCAAGAGAAGAACTTTGTTCTTGCGAAAATTTTAGGAAATTGGCTTGTTCTTCCGTTTTCCAAGTGTAAAGCATATCTAAGATTTCCTGCTTGAAGTCCAACAGCTCGCTACCGGGCGTAAAGGATTGACGTGGACGCACGGAACGCAAGGTGATATTGCCAGTTTCAAAAGGACTGCTTGATATCGCCTGAGGAATGTCCGAATCAGACACTGACTGAGAAATGCTCTTGGTAGATGCGGGTGTAGCCGGAGGAGTGCGTTTCAAGAGAGACATCACGAGGAGCCAGCCGAAAGCTAACCTTAGTGGTGAGGAAATAAGTAACGAGACGCAATACACTCGTAGCGGCACAGCGCGTAGCCGATGCGCAGACTCGTAGCACTCGTAGGCGCGTAGCAGTCTCGCAACTGCTTACACACGGAGATCGCCATTTCGCCGCTCGGTGACTCAGATCAGTTGGTTCGGAACGGGAGCGCACGACTGCCAATGTCGTAGCCGCTGGTTCAAATCCACAGCGACCGGAGCAAATCCGAGTGTTGCAATTTTAGATGTTACAACTTCAATATATTTGTTTCACTCTATGTCCGCCCATTAGGCGGAGTCAGTCCATAAGAACACTTATGGAGTAAAAGGGAATTCAAAAATTTAATTAACACCCAATCAGATGAGGACACAGAAAGTCAATGAGTTGCTGGGGAACACAGTCACTGTACACGACCGCAGCGCGTTGCGACTCGCGAAGGAATGATAATATATACATTTATATATGTATTAACATAACAATGTACACAGGACGTGATGTGTGCAGTAAGGGATTGCTTAATCAATTCAAATTACTTTAACAATAAAAATAAAACGAAATATTATAAACGTTTTATTAGACTAATTAGTAACAAAATTTGGTTTAGGTACTTTGGTTGGTTGTAGACAAAGTTAGGTTGTAGCTTATAAAAAAGGTAATAATAAAATAAAGATAATGAAATAAAGGTTAATCCTTAAAAATACACAAGATCTTCATCATTCATCAAAACATAAACTTTGGGATTGTCACGAATTTGAAGCAATTCAGTAACTTTAACTAGTGAAAGATAAGGCACTACGTCTTTGTCTTGGCGCTTTGGTACAGTAAATGTGGGAGTTTTGCCTGAGTAATCAGTTCTGTAAAATTATGGAGTACATTCTTGACTCGATATTAATATTCTCTACTACACAAAATCTTTCACTTCGTAATTCTTTTCACTTTTATTCTTATCTGTCATACCGAAGTCTCCATCATCATCTCCTTTCATGGCGTCAATCTCACTTAGTTTCGGTTTTCTCTGATTTTTAAAGATTTCTTTGGTGTATAAGTCTTTTTCTTTATTATGTCTCCAGTTTTAATGCGTTTTCAGTCTTATTTCGTTTCTTATCAGTCGTATTCTTATATTTTGTAATAGCACTTTCATAGTTTTCTTTTTCTTCATATATTCTCAATCTTTGATCATGTATTTTGCTTTCAAGTTTTTTTGTTAATTCCAACTTAATATTGTTTTCCACATGAACATTTTCTTCCATTTGATTCTCTTTGCATTCACATATATTTGTGGTATCTGTGTTGTTATGCACTTGTGCCTTAGTGATAATTTGAGTTCTTTCCAAATCTTGATCGAAACAGGAATTATCACTGTCTAAGTCCAGTGATAGGTCAGAATCATCATAAACACTGAAATTAGTTTCTGTAGACGTAGAATCACTGCTGTATGTAGCTTTTGTTGATGTCTTTGCACATTTGGATGTCTTGTTTTTTAGGCCACTGCTTTTTTTAAGCTTCTGAGCTGATTTCTTAGGTATTTTGTGGCTGGTAAAAATATTAAAATTGGTGTCAATAGGCTTTAATGCGGAAGGTAACATTTTCGAACCCAGGAAGACGCGGTTTTCATAGCTGTCTGTTGGGTTTTTAATGTCCGTATATTTTTTAAGCTCTTGATCATTATTAATATTTAACGATGGTAACAGTTCGTGATATCCAGTATCGCCTTCGCATCTGCAACTCCCTTTTTCTTCACATATGCAACTCAATGTTCTATAACAAATCTTTTGTTTGTCTTGAAGAGTATAAATTATTTGGTGTAGCTTCATTGTCCCCTTAATAGGTATCACATTTTGAGCAATCATTTCGCACATATCTTGAACATCTTTCGCAGTTATCATGTACAGTTTAACTTTAATATTTTCTTACAAATAAGTAAATGCATCTTCAGCACTGGTAATATCATGCCCGTGAGCTACGTAGTAATCAAGTTTTCTTTTAATGGCTCCACCAACACCGTCAGCAGCACCTTTCCCTTGTGAGGCTTCAAAATAATTCCACGTCCCTACTTCAAACCCGTAGTCGGAAAGTCTTGTAAATAAATAAAAATTGTTTTTTTTTGGCGATACTGCGTTGTTGGCCTGTCACTAAATATGTGAATTTTGGTTATAATATCTCTAAGAATGAGGTCCAGATGAGCCCATATAGCACCTGGACCAGGCTCATTAACTGGTGAAATAGAGCAGATAGGCTTCGGCCTTTTATTTTTTTGGTATAATACGGATGTATGTAAAGTTATTTGGTTTGTTTGAAAATGCACAGCTTGGATTTCTTCAGATAGTTTACAAGTATAATTTTCGGAAAAGTCACATACTATAGCAACTGCATCATTATCCAGATTTTCAAAATATTTTCTGTAATTCTTATTAAAGTAGTGAATTTTAAATGTTATCAAATCTTTCGTTGGAATCGGTTTCGGTTGGAAATCGATCGGAAATCGATTGTTGGAATTGCCAATTTAGACAGTCTACCACTTGGATACTTATGAATATCTTCAAAATGTCAATGACATCATGATCATGAGAGAAATATCTTGAGCATCCAATATAGGTAGCTTATTAACAGGTTCCCTGTCCGATGAATCAGATATGATTCACGTGACACTTTTGGTACCGACACTGACAAGTTCATGAATCATATATGAACAAAATTAGTACCAAGTTTAAAGGCTTATTTCTGTTGGACGTAGCGAGATTTATGCAATTTTTAGTATAGGGACGTAGGGAGTACATTGTCTTCTGTCGAAAAAAATAAAAAAGTTAGGTAAATTATCTTTATTTTTTTTTTATACGGATATGAATGTGCAAATAAATTTTACACAGTAAATTAGTATAAAGAAAAATAAAACGAAGAATATTTATCTTAGCAAAGGGTATAGCGAGGTAAGGAGCACGAAATGGCCCCCACGGCCCATGACGGAATTATCATTTGTACTGGTATTGGCACTCTAAAACAATACGAAATGTAAGGTCGTTGACCCCTGACCTTGACCTGTCTTTGAGATATTCGAGAAAGTTCGTATGCGCGCCGATTTTTTCATAATTTTTTTTCCGAAAAACTATAAAAGCTAGAAGGATGGGACCAATTGCGTATAATGAGGGATACTTTGAAAAATATTCTATATTTTTTTCAGAGTTCTCGTGAAATGACAACTGTGTAAAATAATTAAACAAAATATAAATATTTTTTTTTAGTACTGTTCTATTATGTCTACCGCGCCGAAAAAAATATATAATACTCTTTGATTTATATACTTATACCATACAAAAGCTGATCAAAATCAAAGAGGCGCTTCTTGAGTAATTATGAGAATTACTTAGTGTGCGTACGGCTGGTAGGAACTAATTAAAGAGGTCATTTTTGGATTAATTATTATAATTACATGTTGAACATAATTTTAATCATCATCATCACTATTTTCATTTATCACAACATTGACTGCATCATTTGAAAATATTTTCGACAGAATTTCAGCAGGACGTAAAATGCGAGATAGATATCTCGCATGAGCTAAATAATATATTACACTTGCGACATGAGCGCAGCATCCAACTGTCCTGTTTCCATTCGGACAATCACAACAAAATCCTCGGATTCCTTCGACACTGTTCTTATTAGGAACATAATCAATGAACAATCGGTAATATTTACTATTTACATGTCTGGAACGAAAATTTAACTTGATGATAGTTGGGGTTTGTTTGACGTAATATATATAGAGATTGCTCTTGTCGTCCATTATTTCAGTGAGGTATGAAACACCTAATGAGAGCTGATAGGAACCTGTAAATAATATTCTTAATTGTTTTTCGTTTAGTCTTGGAAAATCTAAAATTTCTGATGACACCAGTTGTTGAAAAGCCGTTTTTCTTCGATTCCAGTGCGGCTTTTCTACCTCTTCACTTAAAGAATTTGGTAACGCCAGTCGCTCTTTAAAGTATTGAACAATTGTCTCATTTAAGCCTGTATCAGAATCCAATCGCTTACTGAATTTGTTGTGTAAAAATCCAACAACTTTGCATAATAGACTTACTTTTGGAAGCATTTTATTATCAAGATTGTTATGAAGCAAATTATATTTCTGAGCAATAGCTCCGTGCACAGCTTCGACTACCCATCGGATTTTAGTCACTTGTCGTGACATATTGGCTTCATCGGTAGGTAACTGGGCTCGATTACCTTTAATCGCCGGCATTAACACGGTGTAGCCTTCTTTGGTGATGTCGCCAACAGCGTCACGAAATCCACGATCTACGACAAATACATCATTCCGACGTAATAGAGTTTTAAGTTTAGCATCCTGTAACACTTTCTTCATAATAGTGGCATCATTTTCCGTTCCATAAAATGGCCCAGCAAAATCAACTATAAACCCGTTCGTAGTACAGATTGTGAACGGTTTGCATAAATGGGTTTTCTTTTGCCCAGAATACGATTTTCTCTGGTATTCATTGTTAAAACTTTTTTGATGCCTGATATAAGTGCCGTTAAATATCAATACCAGCTGATCATCTCTAAGGTTCAATAACATTCGAGCTGTTAAACTTGTGTTCTTTATTAAATCTTCTCGAGAAACGGAGGTTAATCCAAAATGAAGCAAAATATCAGTCTTAAAACTTCTTAATACTTCCTTAAAAAATGTCGACACATGTTGTTCGTATGGTAAACCCAGCACTCCTGCTATCACTGAATTAGAATTTCCAGTTTTTAATTTAAACAAGAATACAACAAACGCTTGAGTCACAGTGCGTATGCTTGTGTTTGGCATAGAAGTCAATAGCTGTCTTAATTCAATAATGTTTTGCCAACAAAGCCCTGTCAATATCCTTATCTGATTTTCAGACATATCATTTTCAATTTTGTCGAAAAGCGACATCCCTGCTCTTTCTGAAAGTGATTTTAAAAAATGAGCAACTTCTTTAGAGTTCATTTTACTGGTGTTAGATACTACACGGAGGTGCACCAACTCGTCTTTATAAAAGTTTTTTCCTATTATATGTGTGCAGCAACAACGGTTATCCTCTGGTATAAAAATCCCAATGTTTGTATAAGCCTCGTAACGCGCTTCAAAAGGTACTCGCATTAAGTTTGTTGTGGATCGACATATACAACAATACTTGTGGGTGGATACAACACGTGGTATATGTACATATATAAATTCGTCGTTTTGGGCAACATGCGAAAAAACATCATCGCCATCATCATCATCATCATCATCGTGGTCGCTTTCGGAACTGCATGGTAAATTCATTTCACATTCTTGTTGGAATGAAGCATTAGAAGATGTTTCCCCAACTGCTAAGTGTTCACCAGACTCCTGTTCGCCTTCACTCTACCAGGGTAGATGCCGCAGAAGTTGATGCAACGTTTGATTTGCTATTGTAAATAATTAACCGACACTTTCCACACAATACGTCACCAACAGAAACTGTTTTTTTACTCGAGTCACTATATAGTCTAGCGTCCTCTTCACTAGTGATAACTTTTTTTCTTCCGCGAACTTTATGCACACAAATAATACAGTTCACAAACATTGTTATCACCCGTGGTTATCACCATACAACTTGCGACAGGCATACGCAATTATTCTCACCGAATGACCTATTAGGTAATTTATATTTGTGTGTGGTTTCCTTAACACGGAAGACTAAAGCAACCATGCGTGAAATCGTATTTGTAATGACACGAATACACTTATAATAATCTATTGAACATGAATAAACACGTTTGTTTTCTAGTCCGCGCGAAGCGGCTGGGCGGGCGCCCACTGTACACGATCGAACAAGTTTTCTTTAGATATTACTCAAGAAGCGCCTCTTTGATTTTGATCAGCTTTTGTATGGTATAAGTATATAAATCAAAGAGTATTATATATTTTTTTTGGCGCGGTAGACATAATAGAACAGTACTAAAAATAATTATTTATATTTTGTTTAATTATTTTACACAGTTGTCATTTCACGAGAACTCTGAAAAAAATACAGAATATTTTTCAAAGTATCCCTCATTATACGCAATTGGTCCCATCCTTCTAGCTTTTATAGTTTTTCGGAAAAAAAATTATGAAAAAATCGGCGCGCATACGAACTTTCTCGAATATCTCAAAGACAGGTCAAGGTCAGGGGTCAACGACCTTACATTTCGTATTGTTTTAGAGTGCCAATACCAGTACAAATGATAATTCCGTCATGGGCCGTGGGGGCCATTTCGTGCTCCTTACCTCGCTATACCCTTTATTGAAATTATACAAAAAGAATAGAAAAAAAAAATGGTAAGGTGAGTATAAATTCGAACTTTATGCGTACTAATTATTTGCACGTCCTGGATTTGAGTGTGCATCATTGAAACATTGCAAACAGTAAGCCTTGCCGCATTTCAGACACTCCATGTTGACTTGCTTAGTTTTCAAAGGAGTTCCTTCTGCTTTATTTTTTGCATAGCAGCTAACACACCGTCTACGAACAAGTTTTCCGTCCTTACGTGGTATTTGAGTTAGGCAATGTTGTCCAGAAAATCTTGGTGTTGGTGTTTGATGTTGCTGTTTTTTTTTATGTACAACCTCACCCAACCAGTGACGAATCATTGCTTCCAGTATTTCTATAACCGAAATTGATGCATTATTAGCTTCATTATAAATAACTCTGGTGTAGACTATAGCTGCTTGAAAAAGAAGGTCGTGCGCAATTTTCTTGTACCATGTCATACTTTTTCTAAGAGGTGAATAATAACTAGCTGATCAGCAACATCAATCCCTTTTTTAGCATAGTTGTAGTCAATAATCATATTCGGTTTTAAAGTCTCACCACGCCAGGAAGAAACATTTGACATTTCATCGCCGTGGTATGTTGATATCATCAAAACGTCGCGCTTGTCGTGCCACTGTAGAACAGTTACATACGCATCCAATTGCCTTGCAATAGTTTCGCCGCGACGAAGTTTTTTCGCTATGACATCTTTAAATCGACATATGCGATATCGATCGATAATCGCTTCAAACATGTCATGGCTAAAAGTCACGAGAGAGGGCACTCTTTCCCTTTTTAATTATAGTACTCTGTGAGCCATTTGCAATTCAAGTGTGGCCATACAAAAACCAACTTTTGCACGTTTAAATATCAAAGTATAACTTTTTTAGAATTAATCGGATGATAAAAACCTAATTATTTAATAATTTCTGTATTTTATTATTTATATATACGAATAGTATGAAATAACATTTTTTACCTTGATTATTGTTTTAAAGTAATTCCCAATATAAAATAATATATTTAACTGTAGCCACACCGCAATTGGTTTCCCTTATGGTTTGGTAGATGGCGCTGTTTTAAAGAAAAAAGTAAATATTCGTTTTGTTCCAAGTTGCCATAGCATGGTCCACACGGTTGCCGCCATTTTGCACGCCACGAGACAAACCAGCATTAACGACCGCGAGCTTCATACAACTGCACAGAAAGAAAGAAAGAAGGAAAAATAATTTATTTCGTACAGCACAAGGCACAAAAAATATTATTAGATAACACTAAACACTAAAAAATTAAACAAACATATTTAAAAAAAACAGTAGCAAAAAAATATAGTTGCGTGCCTCACGGCTGCACCAAAATAGGTCCAGTTCAGCATAAAGGTATGATTCCGAACCACGCTGCACGCAGCAGTGCTGCCACTAAGGTGCTGCCCAGCGGTGCTGCCTGCCGCGCTGATTCCGAGCAACGCGGCAGTGTCGCTCTGTTCGTGGTGATGCTTTGTTGTGTATTCGTTAGTTTACTGTGAGTTGACAAGATGTCGATTGATGACCAACTTTTATTTATACTGCTGGAAGAGGAAGAAGATGACGATGATTTGTTGTTGCTTTATGTCAATAGTAAAAGAAAAGCAACAGACTCGTTTTATAAAAGCAGACAACGGGAAGGATGTTACAAGACGCTGATTAAAAACCATTTAATAAGTGATGAAGAAAAATTTAGAGAGTACTGTCGTTTAAATAAAAAACAATTCAGTTTTATCCAAAGTTTAATTGCTGACAAAATTGAAGCAAAAGTTTCTCGCAAGGAAGTTATCAACGCTGAAGAAAAATTATTCTTAACATTAAGGTGAGTTAAGTTTATAAATTAAAAAAAGTCTTGGAGACTATCATCGCTGAATTGGTGCGATGTACGTAAATCTGTAGGTTCTGGTGATGATACATGTCTGGTGATTGAACATCCGCAATAGGAGAACATGGGCCCGTAATATGTTGAACAGAGCTTTGGCCAAGTATTGATGAATGATGTGTATCTCTAGGGCCTACAGATAAATTCGTTGAAGACTCTGACCCTTCTGGTGAAGATGTGTAATACGAGGAACTCCGCGTATCTGATCTCTCCGTTCCGGTCGCAATTCTTGCTGCCAAGATTTCATAATCTGATACCACAGAGCTAATATGCCTTTTCGCTTCAGCCTTTTGTAAAGGCGGTAAACTTCGTAAAACGTTACCAATATAATTGCAAAAAAGTTGTACGTCATCATCCTTGCGTTGGACAATAGTCTTTATCAAATCTTGCCTTTTTTCATTTCTTTCTTTCCAAATTTTTATTATATTATCGTCGCTATGTTTAAGGCGTTTTACTTTGATTGGAGTTTCATTAAGAACCAGTGATGTTTCCGTTTCCTCGGTATCTTGATTTTGTGATTCTCTTTCTAGGTGATCTAAATCAACACTATCCTCATTATCAGTTACATTCGGAGGTGAGGCTATTATATTCGTACCCCCCGATCTGTGTTCGGGAATATTGTCTAGGAACGACAACTGTTGGTACCTTTTGTCTTTTGCGTTTTTTGCTGCGGCTGACCCAGTACCCGCCTTATTTTTTTTCTATATCTTGTATAATCGCGTATCATTTTCCATTTTTTCTTGCAGTCATCACCTAAAACCAAGAACTTGATTGAGGTATGTTTTTCTGGATTAGTGTGGTGTATTGTACAGATTTAAATACATAACTACATCAGACTATACTATATTGTTTAGATATTTAAATAAAGTTAAACAATCTTGATGTAACTTTTTAAGCAAAACACATTTCTAACAAATAAACTACTGCCTAAACTATTGTGGTACCTATTAAGATTGGTTTTTAGATGCATTTTAGTTACTGAGCTTTTAAAATGAAAAAGAATAAAGAAACACATCGAGATTAAAGTTTAGTTAAATACCTAAACAAAATGAGTAAAGGATTTCATCATGTCTCTCACTTTGTTAAATCATTATTATTATTATTCTATATATATCAAAATAGTATTATGATTTTTACAGGTTCATGGCCACCGGTGAAAGTTTCAGATCTTTATCGTATTCATACCGTATATCTGAGAGCTATATATTACGTATCGTGAAACATGTATTAAAAGTTTTAAGGCAAGAATTAGTACCTCTCCTAATGAAGCCTCTTGAGGAAAACGACTTTACAATCGTTGAAACATGTTTTTGGCATAAATGGAATGTACCGAATTGCGTTGGAGGAATCGATGGCAAACATGTCCGTATCAAAGCTCCAAAAAATAGTGGATCCCTCTTTTTTAATTATAAAGATTACTTTTCAGTTGTCTTGTTAGCTATTGTGGATGCAAATTACAAATTTATAGCCGTTGATGTAGGTGCTTACGGCAAAGAATCTGACAATGGCATTTTTCAAAAGTCAAGAATGGGCAATGACATAGCAAATGAAAGATTTCATATTCCACCACCTAAGAATTTGCCTGGAACAAATGTAACTCTGCCCCACTTTTTAATTGGAGATGAGGCGTTTGCTCTTAGTAGCTTTATGATGAAGCCATACCCAAGAAGAACAGCGAGATTGTCTAGAGACAAAGAAATTTATAACTACAGATTATGTCGAGCTCGGAGAGTGACAGAAAATGCTTTTGGTCTTTTAGGTCAAGTTTTCAGAGTTTTCTATTCGCCTATCGGTATATCGACCGAGGTGGTTGATGACCTTATATTAACAGCTTGTTGTTTGCACAATTTACTTCGGGATGGTTACCTCGAAGAAAATAGCATTCCACATTATCAAACAAATAGTGACAATCTCCCTGACCAAAACATGATAGATTTAGTGGCTTCGGGTGGGTTTTCGAATAGCAATGGATTCGAAGTCAGAGACAAACTAAAAGATTTTTTCGTTACTGAGAACGGTTCAGTTTCATGGCAAGAAGCAGCTATTAGTCGAATATAATACATTTCAAGCAAAATACATTTTTAACCGATCTCCACAAAGGAGGAGGTTATCATTTCAACAGTATTTTTTTGTTTTTCTTTTTTCTGCGTTACGGTTATTCTTTTTTAAAAAGGTGTGTAGGTCAAAACATTCCACTACTTATCTACGTATATGTACCTACACTAACAATGAAAAATAAACCTTTTCAATAAAAAAAAATAACCGACTTTAAAAATGTGAGAGTACTGATCTGAGTAGGTAACTGATCATTTTCTACACCTACCCTCTTATTCATAAACTTAGTTATTTATTTTTTGCTTTTTAGTGCAGTAACTATTTTTTATTTGAAAACGGTTCAATTTTTTCATAGAAAAGAAGTAAAATACTTGTAACTATTAAGTACATAATCATGAAATTAAAATAAAGTTGGTAAGAACATTTACTCACTTGTTTTATTGATTTTGTTCGATATATCCTTCCATATATTTTCTTTTATTAAATTATTACGATAGTTAGTATGACTGCTATCGTAAAGGGCTGGATATAAAGTCACATAGTTAATTAACTGTTCCTCTTCTGAGTCAGAGAAATTCATCCTTTTGTTGTCAATTTACGTGTCAACATTCAAGTAGGTACTCTTGCTGCGGCGGCATACGCGTCACTACTGGTCTGTCGCGGCGGTAGGGCGACACTGACGCGCAGCAGTGCTGCCGCTACATTGCTGCCTAGCTCGGAATGTAATCTCATATAAGCCAATAGAAATTGTACGGGGACCAGTAGTGTCGCGGCAGCACTGCTGCGTGCAGCGTGGTTCGGAAACGTACCTTAAATGCCAGGCAACTAGTGCCTGACGCTGGTTTTCAACTGAACCTGTGGTTGTGAGGCAACGGACGCAAAACAGCTTCGGATTCTAATACATATGTCGGTAATGTATACTTAAATAATATAAACCATTAAAATAGTATTATGTTAATTATAATAAATATGTGCAAGATAGTGTTTGTAAAATAATTAGTAGACGAATAAAACAAAAGTGTAACAAGAGACAGAAAAATTAAAAAAGGCAATAATATAAAGACACAAAATGTGGGTAGATAAATCTCGAACGAGTTAGGATACAATCCGTGCATTTATTCACTCCCACAATATTGCGTTGTGTGCAGCTGTACGCGACGGAGCGATTATTGAGCGAGGTTTCTTAGTTAATTTATTATTGCTGCGGTTTGCTTTGAAGGTGCAATAGGAAAAATATATATATACATATGTAAAGGTTGAATGTAGAGTGAGTGTATAAAGTTTTTTTACAGATAAAATAGGACTACAAGTACGGAAGGTAAGTGCAAAATTAATAATTAGAATAATCATAAAAAAACAAAATAATATAATGAGGAACGATGTCATTTAAATCTGTGGTACATTATCTACATTTTCTTTTTATTTTACAGCAATGCTTTAATATGGAGATGTACGTTCAGACTAACCACCTTGAGGCTTTAATATTACCAGGCTCCCTAAGGAAGGGGAATGCGAATGCGAAGACATAAACACAAGCAGGCCACGTAGTAAGCGCGCGAGGCGCAGGGCGAGGGCGGGCACCGGGTGACATGGGGGAGTTCACGCAACTCGATCGACGTTGCCTTAACCATCGATCGATCGTCGATCAACGTCGACTAATCCATTCTACCATCGATCGATGGCATCTATCGACTATCGATCTATTGGTGTGGTAGAAACTATCGATCGACGTCGACTAATCCATTCTACCATCGATCGACGATCGATCGATTGATGTGGTAACAACACCTTTAAACAATAGTTCGGATCGACTCACATGTCACCGTTAAACTGGCTAACATCCCAGAGATTTCATTCCGCGGCTTCCTTGTTCTTCAGCATCGTGACTAGGGTCCTGAACAATGATGTCAGAGCAGTTTCCATGCCCGCTGAGAACAGGTCCTCAACACGTGGACTTTTTTTTTCTGATTTCATTACTTCAATTAACAATAGTTCAATGGGACCAATTCGGAAATACGACATTTCAATCACTAGAGTACTTTTTATATAAAGATATAGAGGCTTTTTTCGACCGGTTCAGAAGGAAAACGATTTGTGGCGCCATCTGTTAGTATAAACCTACAACTTTCCTGCTGTATATATATATATATCATTAAATCTATACGTCTACCATCATTCCTGCTTTCAGGTTTACATGCTCTGTGCTTTCAGGCTACAAGCAGTTTATAATATGAGTTAATGTGACTCGTATCACTTGCGTGTCAGGCCACTTAGGGTTTATTAACTGAAGGTATAGATCCATTTAGCTATTATTTATTTTGTGAAAACTGAAAGTTCGGGGTAAATGTCAGGATCCATGTTCATTTTGTTAATCAGTGGTACTATATAACTGCTGTCGACCGTCCTCAGCTCGATCCCCTTCTTATCTGCAGCGTCTGGGTTCATCAGCATTATGGCAGAGGTCCAGAATAGCGATGTCAGTTAAGGTTCCATTCCAACCGAGAACAGGTCGTTCATCACTTAGAATGTTAAAAAGTAAATGTTTTTTCAATTAGAATTGTTGTTGAAGTAGGATTGAATAGGCTATTATATGTCACCATTAAACTGGCTAACATCCCAGAGATTTCATTCCGCGGCTTCCTTGTTCTTCAGCATCATGACAAGGGTCCTGAACAATGATGTCGTCAGAGCAGTTTCCATGCCCGCTGAGAACAGGTCCTCAACGCGTGGACTTTTTTTTTCTGATTTCATTACTTCAGTTGACAATAGTTCAATGGGACCAATTCGGAAATAAGACATTTCAATCACTAGAGTACTTTTTATATAAAGGTATAGAGACTTTTCTCGACCAGTTCAGAAGGAAAACGATTTGTGGCGCCATCTGTTAGTATAAACCTACAACTTTCCTGCTGTATATATATATATATCATTAAATCTATACGTCTACCATCATTCCTGCTTTCAGGTTTACATGCTCTGTGCTTTCAGGCTACAAGCAGTTTATAATATGAGTTAATGTGACTCGTATCACTTGCGTGTCAGGCCACTTAGGGTTTATTAACTGAAGGTATAGATTCATTTAGCTATTATTTATTTTGTGAAAACTGAAAGTTCGGGGTAAATGTCAGGATCCATGTTCATTTTGTTAATCAGTGGTACTATATAACTGCTGTCGACCGTCCTCAGCTCGATCCCCTTCTTATCTGCAGCGTCTGGGTTCATCAGCATTATGGCAGAGGTCTAGAATAGCGATGTCAGTTAAGGTTCCATTCCAACCGAGAACAGGTCGTTCATCACTTAGAATGTTAAAAAGTAAATGTTTTTTCAATTAGAATTGTTGTTGAAGTAGGATTGAATAGGCTATTATACTACATTAAAAAATACACGTGAGATCCAAGAAAGGATGTAATTCATTTCAAAAGGTTAATTTGTTCAATACAAGTAGTTTGTGTCAAATTTGTCGCTATTATATTCCAAAAGATTCGCACGTTGTTTGCGCTTTAATAAATGAGCGCGTTGCTTGATACGTTCAATTATATGTCACCATTAAACTGGCTAACATCCCAGAGATTTCATACCGCGGCTTCCTTGTTCTTCAGCATCGTGACAAGGGTCCTGAACAATGATGTCAGAGCAGTTTCCATGCCCGCTGAGAACAGGTCCTCAACACGTGGACTTTTTTTTTCTGATTTCATTACTTCAATTAACAATAGTTCAATGGGACCAATTCGGAAATACGACATTTCAATCACTAGAGTACTTTTTATATAAAGGTATAGAGACTTTTCTCGACCGGTTCAGAAGGAAAACGATTTGTGGCGCCATCTGTTAGTATAAACCTACAACTTTCCTGCTGTATATACTACTCTGTCAAGAAAGTACCGGGAAAAGATCAATAATACACAAAATGTCTGTTATTCATTCAAATTTATTTTATCACCTTCAAAGTATGCTCCTTTAGAAACGATACACTTGCGCCAACGAATAATCCATTCATCAAAACATTTTTTAAACGCTGCTTCCGGGATTGAGTTCAGTTCTCGCCGCGAATTCTCCTTTATGTCTTCTATCGATAGAAAACGGGTGTCACGAAGTGGTAATTTGAGTTTAGGAAAAAGAAAAAAGTCAGCAGGAGCCATATCTGGTGAATATGGTGGTTGCTGGATGGTATTTGTTGAGTGTTTGGTCAAAAATTCGTTCACAATGATAGCCTTGTGCGAAGGCGCATTGTCGTGGTGCAAAATCCAAGAATTTTCTTTCCACATATCTGGCCTTTTTCGTCGAATTCGCTCTCTTAAACGCCGCATAACGCTCAAATAATATTCTTTATTTAAGGTCTAACCTTCCGGTAAGAATTCAGAGTGCACAACACCGCGATAGTCAAAGAAAACAGTCAACATGACTTTGACTTTTGATCGATTTTGGCGTGGTTTTTTTCGGTTTCAGTTCAGTTGGAAGGCGCCACTCCGAAGCTTGTTGACTAGTTTAGTTGATTAGTTAGTCAAACTCGTAAACCCACGTCTCGTCACCAGTAACAATGCGTTTCATGAATGTTGGGTCCGAACTGACTCGTTCTAGCATGTCCTCAGCGACTTTCATGCGATTGAGTTTTTGGAGAAAATTCAGATCTTGTGGGACTAGCCGAGCAGCAACATGTTTTATACCCAAACGATTAGTTAAAATGGTACGTATCGACTCGTGAGATACAGAAAGTTCGGCGGCTATCTCTCTCAGAGTTGAATGGGGATTTTCAGTCACTATTTTCTTCACTTTTGCGTTGTTAACTTCAGTTGCAGACGTTGACGGCCTACCAGAGCGAGGCAAATCTTCCATCACATCTCGACCGCTTTTGAACGCTTTGAACCACTCATAAGCACGAGTTTTTGATAAAGTCGATTCACCGTAAGCCTTCTGTAACATTTTCAGTGACTCCGAACACGAAATTCCATTGGCGATGCAAAATTTAAGACAAACTCTTTGTTCGATATTTTTGTCCATTATGAAATTCGCAATAGACACTATATATGATATTACTAAAACCAGCACTGTATTTAATATAAATAACAGATGCAACTCACCAAAATGGAAAACAGTTGTGTCAATCTAACAACTACAAAAAAACTAAAATTTGAATTTGGAACCATAAACAAATCATCCATTCCCGATACTTTTTTGACTGAATGTATACAGCGTGTAATTGACAGGTTGGCAAAAACGAAAAGTATGAATTCAGACTGGTATTGTTAATATTTTGATAGTGAAATATTTTCCCGGAAATGATAGGTGAACGTTTTTCAATTTTATTTCGGCTACGCAATGTATAACGAATATTTCTTTGTATCTCGCGCGTTGTTCATTCATACTAATAGGTAGGTACTTCGGGACGTGGACCTTGTTTGGAATAAATACATAGTACACTACACAGACAAACACACCTATCAAAAATTTTTAACACGAATTCAAAACCTATCAAAAATTAAAATAGTCACTTACCTAAATTAAAGTCTTTCGGGTCGTATAAGGCATGGCTCAAAGTGGTTGCCTCCGAGCTGCACGCACAGTTGTGCTCTACGCAGGGTTTCGGCATGGAGACGAGGCATCATTGTCACATCCTCATTGAGTTTTTAGTTCAACGATGCGAAAGCGTCTCTGAAGCGCTGCTCCATTTTAGCCGCGGTATCACACTCCGTCACATACACCCGTTCTTTGATATAACCCCACAGGAAAAAGTCCAATGGGGTTAGGTCAAGCGAGCGAGGTGGCCATGCATGTGGCCCGAATCTCCCAATCCATCGGTTTGGAAAAGTGCGGTCCAGGTGCTGTCGGACTGGGAGTACCACATGCGGCGGGGCACCGTCGTTCTGAAACCAGATGGTAGGTAGTTGAGCTAGGGGTTCGTTCTCCATACGATCTCGCTCTTGATCTAGCTCAGTCCGCAAAGTGTCCATCATGGCTTCAAAATCCTGCCGTAAAAATTCACAATAATGCCGGCCGTCCATTCTAGTTGGCAAAAACACGGGACCCAAAATACAACTATGATACACGCCAGCCCAGACATTCACTGACCACCGCGTCTGATGACCCGTCTGCTGCATTGCGTACGGGTTTTGGCATGCCCAAATGTGAGCATTCCGTCGGTTCCACATACCGTTTCGTGTAAACGTCGATTCATCGGTCCAAATCACCCGTGAAACGAATTGGCGATTTAGCTGCTGCCGATGTATCAGCCATCTGCAGTACGCCAGTCTACGCGTTAAGTCACCAGGTACCAGAGCCTGCACTTTATGGATCCGAGATGGACGTTGCTTGTCCTTTCGAAGGACTTCGTGCACAGCCCAATGTGAAACACGGGGTCCGTTATTACGCCTTACAAGTTTTGCCGCAGTACGGGTTCCCAAACGCGAATTTCGACGGACATCATCTAAAATCGCCTGCTCAGAACGAGCACGGATTGGCCTTCCAGCACCTTCCTGACGCGGCACAATAGGTAAATTTTCTAAAATACGTTGATATGCCCTTGTGATAGTACGACTATTAGCTGGATGTCGTTCATTTGGGTGTCTTTGAACATAGAGCCTTAATGCCAACGACGCGTTTCCTCTAGCTTCACCCAAGCACATTAACATCTGGCCATATTCGCGAGCACTAAACGTTTCATTACGCCGATTCATGACGATACCACACAACATAAAAACACACAACTCAACTGAACGCAATACACAGTCCCGAACTCTCGACAGTTGAAAGAAAACGAAATAGACGTCCAGAACGCACCAGCAGTCGCGGCAAACTGAAATGGCGGCGCAGCGCCTTAGCGGCTGACGGTTTCGGTTGTCGGCAAACCTTTGAGAGTGTGTGTGACACGTGTAGCAATTAGGGCTGCCCACATGGTATGAAATTAAACATTTTTGTTTCGGTAATAGTAAGTACGTTAGTCAGGTGCCCATGGCGCAGTAGTTACACTGGTCGGCCTGCGATTGAGATAAAGATGAAGAACTAGGTATTGAAAAATAATCGTACCGTAATCGTATGATAAACATTGTTATTAACCGCTATCTTTTGTAACTTTTACTCATGGTTCTGCTTCCAAGTTTAAACCTAGTACCTGTCAATCCCCTAGCAGCACGCGCGCGATTTTGCGCCATTTTCTAAACACTAAGCAAACGTCGGCGTTCGCATAGATTATAAATTAAGTTTTTTTTATAGGGTATTTATTCAAGAACGTAAATAAGAAGTTTTCATTATAGTATGTAAAAATCGAAAATAAGCAAAGCTTTTCGTAACTACACGCGCGAACGCCGGCTTTCGCTCAGGGATTGACAGGCTAACCCCTGTAGGTGGCGGAGGAACTGCGAAGGCTTCCGGTCCCCCAGCTCTTCATTCATCAGCAGCTGCTTCACCTTGCGCTCTTGGGAGGCTGAGAGCCTCCGCACCAACTCCGTCTTCAGCTTCTCGTATCGGTTGTGCGCCGGGGGGGACATGATTATGTCCTTCACCTCCTTGGACTGCTGGTGGTCGAGATGTCCAACGACGTAATTGTATTAAGTGACGTCGCCCGTCACCCCAGCGTTCTCGAATTGCGCCTCAATCTGCGCAAACCAAATTTCGGGCTCTTCGGGCCAAAATGGAGGTAGGCGCAAAGCGACGCGGTACACCTCGGCCGGCTCGACCTTTGGACTCGAAAGGCGTTTGGCCTTGCGCGCGCGGTGCACATGATCGTCGGGCTGCGACGACGCTGTCTGCTCGGTCTCACTGTCACTCATATTTATTTTTGCACTGTGTTCGACTCGGGGTCACCAGTTTAGGTACGTGTATATGTGGTGAGTGCCGGTGCGTGAAATAAAAGTCACTGCTAGGTAGTTACTCGCGGTTTACTCGCACTAAAGAAACATCCATACATACAGGAAACACATCACAGAAGGAGTACATAGAGTAGACAGAAACACACAATAGTCACAGCACGAAACAATTAAATAATCACATAAGAATTCGGATCGCGTAACAAATGTAATTGCGAGTTAAGCACGAGCGCGGCGCAGGTGGTTAGCGGCGAGGTCTACGACCGACTGACCCTCATAAAAATAAGAGTTGAGCCAGGGGCGCTAAACCGCCGCGTGCACTGGCCCGCACGCTAGGGCAGCCGACACCATCCGACATTATAATGTTAAACATTATAAATGCCGTGAGTGTTGAGTAGTGTTATTGATATACATAAATAATAATAATACTGTGGCTGTGTTTATGTTTGTGTTTTAATTGTGGTGTCTTGTGTGGGTTTATTATAAACATAAATAAACTGTGTGGTAGGGGTGAACCCTACAAGTTATTTAACTCTTTCTTAGCTTTAGTACGCTCTTGCAATGAAGTATCGTAATGTTTGCGTTTGCGTACAGTTCCTTTCTTGGTAAGTTGGTTTAAATTCTCAGAAGCCTGGTCAGTCTGATTTTCGGGCTCAAAATCTTCTCGTTCAGGTGACTCTGACACGCGAACGTTGTTTTGTTGTGAATTCTCTATGAAATCAATATCTGAATCAGTGAATGAAGAGTCGATAATACTACGTTTTTTTATTTTTTCTTTGTGGTGGAATATAATCTTCATCAAAAAATTGAATCATCAGAGTCAAATTCACTTACTGTTGAACTGCTGCTGCTGATAGTAGCTGCTGTAGTAAATGATAAATGATATTTATTTTGTAAGTAGGTTTAAAAAAACACTTTTACACGTCAATTTTTTTTTGTCATTTTGAACTAGATGAGGCCGGTGTTTCGTAGCTGACTACCCTGAGAAGAAGCACCGAAACAAACTCAGGGGTCAAAGTACGGTACAGTAGTAAGGCGTGTATTTAGTGGTGGTATTATCGCAGACTTTATCCGGAAGAACACTGTCAGTTGTAGAGACGTGGTTAATTTCTTAACCATGGCTTATTTGGTAAGGGTGTTGGTCGTTAATTAAGGGATACTGCGAAATTCGCCCTGTATTTTCTACTGCCGTACTATTTGTACTTTCCGTACTTGTGGAAACTAAAGCTTTAGTAAGTAAATCAAAGCATCTACCTTTTTCATGTTAGTTTTACCTGTAACAACAGTTCCACGGGTAGTGTGAAAGCGAAGCCCGGGGCCCCGGGATAAAGGCAAAGAAGGGACAGGAGTGGGTTTTTAGTCAGTAAAAGTCTGACACTATCTCCTGCTCCGCCCAAGAGCGGGATTTGTCATAAGATGATTTTCCCACGCAGTTAATAGTGTTAGAAAGCACTAAAAAAAGCGTTACAAAGCACGTTAAGTGTTTGCAAGAGATAAAATGCGCATCAAACATTACTTTATTAAACGAATATAAAATATGATAACAAAAAACACACAATAAGAATTACTATATATTATTTATTTTAATTATTTGTTATTCACTCAATAAAAGTTTACTTCAGTTATTATTATCACTAATGTATTATAAATCCAAGCCAAGCCATTCCAAACCAAGAAATGATATAATGTAAGTACCTATTAAAAATGTTTATGAATGAATAGGGATAATTTTCATACACCTAAATCCGAATGAAGTAAGGTGAACCGAGGCTATTGTGACTATCAACTTTGAAATTTAAACTTTACCTTTTGCTATAATCGTCTTTTCAGTTTAAATTGACATTCTAATAATCTCATATGATTAAGCATATATCTATGAACGTTATCACATTAAAATAACGTTAAATAATTGTAAACTTAAGATAAAATAAATAATATAACCATTGTGAAAACGAAAAAGTTGCATTGGCCTCACTTTGGGGTGATGTGACTTTTCAGTATACCTTGGTTGTGCTTATTGCTTTAAAGCTTATGGTTGCATAGCACCTACTTTGAACAATTATTTACGCATAAATGATTTCAAAAAGTTCTAAAACACAGTTGTATAACCTAAAAAAATGCTTTTAGTTTTGTCTGGGGTGAATGCAACTATGCTCCATAGTGTTAGTGTTGGGACTGAATTCATCGATAACTTTTCCTATGTGCCTGATGAACCAGCTGTAATGGGTTTAGAAAATAGAACATAGCATCTTTTTTATAATTTTATTAATAATATTAAAAACCTAACATCTATATCAGGGAAGTTATAAAACATAAAAGCCTATATAAAACCAACTAAACTAAAAACTTAATATGAATCAACATAACTTTGGACTATATTAGTGGCACTTAACTGCTTATAAATAGCACTTAAGTACCTACTGTAAATGGCACTTTGAAATTAAAATTGTGAAATCAAAATAAATCACACCGTTTCTCGTTGCGGTTTCTCCTGATATATTCGGAAACTAAAGTTTTAACTTCCTTTTTAATCATAGAAAATTCATGCTTTTCCATAATGTGCAGATGAGAAGCAATTCCTGGTTCAATTTTATCTGAAAATACTATCCTGCCCCTTGCCTTCAGCTGTCTTTGACTACGTGTTTTGTAGATATGCGAAATTATAGTAGATCTCAGAATTCCAAGCTTTTCCGGTGCCTCGTAGCCATCGCATATAATATATATGACAGCCTCGTGCCATTTGTTTTTTTTTTTTTTTACTTTTTCAATCGCATCAAAATGCCCTTCTTTTGAATAAAGTCTTTCTTTTTTTTCTTCGAACGAACTATCTAAAAAAAAACATTAAACGACAACTGTTGTTATTATAAAAATAAAATAAACGAAAACTGTTGGAAGAATGTAAACATCGCCCTTGCCGTAATTTAAAAAAATAATGTAGTACAGTCTTTGGCCGCCTTCGGCGCCACTGTCCTTGCAACTTATATATTTGTCAAGACATTGAATGTTTTTCACTATTGTGCAATAAACCGAAGTTTAATTAGTTAAATCTAGTAATTGTATTATTTCCCACAGGTTATGGGCCGTCTCATATACCTTTATTAGATCAGTATTAAATATTTATTGCAAAGTCTAAAGTACAGTACAAAGAACGCGAATCGGAATCACTCTGTGAATAATGGCGACTAACCTGCAAATTGAGAAATTAGCCGGCCGGGAAAATTATTCAACGTGGAAATTCGCAGTAAAGTCATATTTGGAGTTGGACGACTTATGGGAATGTGTTGATCCTGGCACCGAGGTCGATCCCAAGAAAGATGTTAAAGCCAAGTCAAAGATAATTTTGTTGGTCGAACCGATAAACTACGTGCATATAGAAACTGCCACATCATCGAAACAAGTTTGGCAAAACCTTCAAAATGCATTTGAAGACTCCGGGCTGTCTAGGAAAGTTGGCCTACTGAAGGATTTAATCAACACTTCATTAGATAACTGTCCGAGTATAGAAGAATATGTGAACAAAATTATGAGTACAGCTCATAAATTGCGGAACATTGGCTTCGAAGTTGGAGATGAATGGCTGGGAACACTCATGTTGGCAGGGCTACCCGACAAATATAACCCTATGATCATGGGTCTGGAAAGTTCTGGCATCAAAATCTCATCAGATTCCATAAAAACAAAACTTTTACAGGAAGTCACAGTATCCGAAAGTTCTGCATTCTTTACTAAGCACAAACACACCTCTAAGAATAGTACAAAACCAAAAGGAAAGGGCCCTCGTTGCTACAAGTGTAACAAATATGGACACTTTCAAAACCAGTGCAAATTGCAAAAACATGATTCAGAAAAAACTAATCAAAACAACTTTTCAGCAATTTTTTCAGCTTACAGAACATTGAATCAGGATGACTGGTATATCGATTCAGGCGCTACAATGCACATGACAAGACGCTCAGATTGGTTGTATGACATAAAATCACCTCCGATTCAAAAAATAATGGTGGCAAACAGTGAAGCAGTCTCCGTGCAAAGTATGGGTAATATAAATGTACAAACCAAGTTAAATAGAAATGAATGTCAAATCCAGGTGAGAGATGTTTTATTTATTCCTCAATTGAGTGCAAACCTGCTATCGGTCAGTCAGTTAACAAAGAGTGGCTGTAAAATAGAATTCACTGACACTGGATGTAATATATACAATGTCAATAAGAATTTAGTAGCAACGGCGAGGCTCACCAATGGCATGTACAAACTCAATACTATTACTGGTAATGCATATGCTACGATAAGCGTAAATAATTCAGATTTAACTACATGGCATAAGAGAATGGGGCATTTGAATATCGCTGATGTAAGGAGGTTAGATTGGGTGCTGAGGGTATTGCTATAAGTAACAAAGAAATTGACACTGTTTGTATACCATGTTGTGAAGCAAAACAAACACGATTACCGTTTCCAAATTCTGGTTCTAGAGCAAATGCATTACTTGAGATAATTCATACAGATCTGTGTGGTCCGATGGAAACTCCGTCTGCTGGTGGTGGAAAGTATTTCATAACCTTCATAGATGATTACTCTCGAAAAGTATATGTTTACTTTCTAAATAATAAAATGGATATTAAATCAGTGTTTGAGAAATTTAAAATTGAAGTAGAGAATGAACTAGGAAAGAAAATTAAAATTCTAAGAAGCGACAATGGTAAAGAATATTGTAATAAAGAATTATCTAATTTTCTAGCAGCTTCTGGCATCAAACATCAGACCAGCACCCCATATACACCGGAGCAAAATGGGCTAGCGGAGAGAATGAACAGAACGCTGGTGGAGCGTGCTAAGTGCATGCTGTTTGAAGCAAAACTGCAAAAATCTTTTTGGGCGGAGGCAGTCGCTACTGCAGCCTATATCATCAACAGATCCCCGTCACGAGTGCTGGCTGAGGTAACACCGTATGAAAAATGGAGTGGTAAGAAACCAAACATTTCACATTTGAAGATATTTGGTTCCAAGGCCATGGTACATGTTCCTAAACAAAATCGTTTAAAATGGGATTGTAAATCACGTGAATTAGTGTTCGTAGGCTACTGTGAGAACACAAAGGGATATAGATTCTTTGATCCAGTTAATAAGAAAGTGGTAATCAGCAGAGATGCGACATTCGTCGAAAAATGTGATTACAGTGAAAATATCACTCAGAAAATGCCTACTTCATTGCCACAATATGCTATTATCCCTATTCCAACTGAAAATGATTCGCATAATTTGTCAGTAGAAGACACAATAAATGTTGATGATAGCTCACCCAATATACCAGACATAACATCATCACCTAGTAATGATACCTCATTTGATAGTTGTATTATGAATAGGAGAAGTGATGACGAAACATACTATCCTGATACAGATGAATATAGCGATGATGATGATGGTAATAACTTTAAAAGAAACATCACACTGAGGTCACATCGGAGACATAAGATGCAAGGCAATAATTACATGTGTGTTGTGCAAGTTCCAGATCCACTGACTGCTGAAGAAGCTTTATCAGGTCCAAATGCAAAACAATGGAAACAGGCAATGGATGAAGAATACAAATCTCTGTTGGACAACAACACATGGGTGGTTACTACTCTGCCAGATGATAAACATTCCATACCATGCAAATGGGTTTTCAAAACAAAGACAAACGAAAATGGAGACATAGTAAAACACAAGGCAAGACTGGTAATAAAGGGTTGTTCTCAGAAACCAGGAACTGATTACACTGAAGTTTTTTCACCGGTTGTAAGGCTTGCATCCTTGAGATACTTGTTTGCTTTGGCTGTTAAACATGATTTAGACATATGTCAAATGGATGCTGTGTCAGCATTTCTACAAGGTGACATAGAAGAAGAAATCTACATGAGACAGCCACCCATGTATGAGAATGGTCAAAAAGAAAGTGTATGTTTATTAAAAAAATCATTGTATGGCTTAAAACAAGCCAGCAGGCAATGGAATAAAAAGATTGACTTTACATTGAAAGAAATGGGTCTATTCCAATCTAAACTAGATCCCTGTATTTACTTCAGAATTAAAAATAAAAATAATGTAACTTTCCTGGCTGTCTATGTGGACGATCTGTTGTTATTTACTAATAATCAAGAAACAAAAAGTTATATAAAAGAACAGTTACATAAACAGTTTAAAATTAAAGACCTTGGAGATGTGAGCTATTGCATTGGTATTCATGTAGAACGAGACAGGAAGAGAGGAGTAATATACTTGGACCAAAGAAAGTACATACGAGAAGTGTTACAAAAATATGGTACTGATGGTTATCATTCCAGAACGAAACACATAGACGTGAGGCACCACTTTATTCGCGACAAAGTACTGGGAGGAACAATTGAAGTCCGCTATATACAGACTGATATGATGGTTGCGGATGCTCTCACGAAAGCAACGACATACTCCAAGCTGTTTTTTTGTTCATCCAAGATGGGCTTATGTTTAAGAGAGGATGTTGGAAGAATGTAAACATCGCCCTTGCCGTAATTTAAAAAAATAATGTAGTACAGTCTTTGGCCGCCTTCCGCGCCACTGTCCTTGCAACTTATATATTTGTCAAGACATTGAATGTTTTTCACTATTGTGCAATAAACCGAAGTTTAATTAGTTAAATCTAGTAATTGTATTATTTCCCACAAAAACGTTGGAAAACATAAAGTAAGTAATATTTTGAGATTGCAGAAAATTGGAGAATTACCTCAACTTAAGACCGTTAATTTAGGTAGGTATATTATGTAAATAATACCTACTTACATAATATACCAACTTAAATTAAAGATCTATAACAATCTTATATTTTCGCTGCCTCTTCCTTTCTTCTTTCAAAACTGCACAAAAACTACTTTTACCATTTTTTTTTTGCAAAAAATTTGTGCGCGGGATGTCAACTTATAATTACTGAAGAGGAAAAAAAAAGCAATCAACATTGTTCTCACGTTCACAATAATAAAAGTAAATATATAATTTACAAAATGTAATTTACTTAGTAAAGTAAATATTGATGTCAAAAATAAAAATAAAAAAAGTCAAATTGCAAAATAAAAATAATCTACAATATCAAATTGTAAAATAATAAGGCATGTATTGAATGCAGCAAATAAGTAAAACGAATACAGGTTTTAAAAAAAAATAGAGTGGGTACCATATATAATGGGTTCGCAGCTAATAAGGAGTATCGTAATAAGTAAAAGGTAGCATATTAATATATCAGTTATAAGCTCCGTTTTAATTTAAACTAGCATCAAGTTTTTCTTTTGGGAACTGAATTAATATCTAAGCGAAAACTTAATGATGAATATAAAATAGAAAATGGGCATTCATAAATAATACAAATCAGATTCTATTTAAAATTGTTATTAGTTATTAGTTTCTATATTGTAATATCATTGTGTGTACCTGTGTGCCAAATAAACGTGAATTATCTATTTAAAATTGTTTGTATGAAGAATACATATAAACTAGCTTATATTATACATATATTGTGTGACTTTTAATAACTTTAGGTAAGCTCTAAAATGACATGAAGAAAAAATATTTTGTGGCTTTTATTTTCAAAATTATAGGTGAATAAATTAAAAACATAAAAAGAGAGATTACTTCTATTTATTTTTAAAAAATCATAAAAGACAGTAGTTATACCTAAGTATTAAAGTTACACAATAAAAGTTACGCAGGTAGACACAATTAAATAAAAAAAAAATATTATTACTGTATTATTAGGGCAGGTTTAGATTTGGCAGGACGCCCTCGCTTTCTTTTTTGACCAATTGGAATCAATTTGACCTCTAAAGGCGGAGTGGCTAGTTTCAACCTTATGGCAAGGCCTATTATATGTTTAGAAACATATATTTTGAAAAATTGAGGGCAATTGCACATGCCTTTCTTCCATTCTGTTCTTGGCAGTACAACTTTCCAGAACGCAAAGTTTTTTTCTTTATACTCATCAAATGTATGCCATGTTTCGTTATATGTCATATCCGTAGCCCTAGCTTTCTCACTAGGTACTATATATACATTGTTTGTATAATCCGATGCTAAAGTCTTTACTTTAATGTTCTGCTTTGCCCAACAATATCCTTCTGTCCATTCTTTGAGTTCAATGTTGTGTGTCTCTGGGAATAAGTCTTCAGAGATTTGGTTTGGACGTTGAGTGACCATATCACTCGCCACAACAAGGAAACGTGAAAGGGGAAAACGTTCCCGCATCGTATTATGATCTTTGATAGTCTTGTTAAATGCTTCTAAAGCGTTGTTTGTGGTCGGTGAAAGGGTTGCTGCAGCCCCAAAGTACCAGTTAGGGTTTTTGACTAGCCATTCCCTTTTAAAGTATTGTATGAATGCTGTCTTAGTAGTAGTCCAGGAGCCACCAATCCTGAAAGCTCCGTGATCACGGATTCCAATATTTTTAATAAAAAATAAAAGTTAATGTTTAGACGAACAAGATTTGCTTGGTCGGCGTGGATTTGATTAGCCGGAAATATTTTAATTAAATTATTTATTATTAAATTTTCCATAATTTTTTCCGTCATCACGGATTTTGATCAAACTTACATAGAATTGTGTAAAATATTATGTTTAACAAGAAA
The DNA here is from genome assembly GCA_949316375.1 of Mythimna vitellina. Lineage (NCBI taxonomy): Eukaryota > Metazoa > Arthropoda > Insecta > Lepidoptera > Noctuidae > Mythimna > Mythimna vitellina. The sequence goes on along the minus strand of OX438702.1, from coordinate 19,230,194 downwards.
AAATCCGGCCGACCAATGATTTTTAGCCGGAAAGGTCACGCATACCTATTTGAATGGTGTGATAAGGGGTAAAATTTATCCATTATCACGGAAACCTTTTTTTTTTTAATTTACGCGTTTTAATGTCACATTTATAATTATCTTGGTATGCGTGCTTACAAACTGCCGAAAGCATCGCGCATACCAAATTTTATTGTGTGAGTGAGGATCATACCGTTATAGATTTTACTTACTTGATGACATTTCTTTTAGAGTCTTTCTTCTACCTCGGTATTTTCCTTAAGTTTTTAACTATTTATTATACTAATTAATATGGAAAAAAGGAAATACAGGAAAATTTTCATTTGGGTTGATTATACAATAAATGAAAGTTGATACAAAAAATATGTTCAATTTAAGTTTATTAATCAATAATCATCTACATCATTATCATCAAAATTATCATTTCTCTCTTCTTCTGATTCTTCGCTTGCTTCCTCATTCTGTTGGCAACTTAATATTTCCTCAACCTTTAACGGTGCCGATGGGCGATTCTACGTCATACTTTTAGTCGAAATTACCCGCATAGCTCTAGAGCAGAGCTGGGCAGGCTTTGACATTTACTGAGCAAAGGCAAAGAAGAGTAGAGGCGATAATCAGACCGTTCAGTCGCTCTCACTCATTTTTCTATTGTATTAAAAACTACCTGGAGAGCAAGCTGAGAAACCGAACAAGCGTTGCCCAGCTCTGCTCTAGAGTCGAGCTGTAAGGAAGAAATTTACCTGAATGTAGTTTAGTAAATTTTAATACAAAAAAAATAAAATTTACAAATTAAAATTAATAATTTAATTTTAATTTAAATTAATAATTTATTTTTTAATTTTTATTTTTTAATTTTTATTTATTTATTTAGTAAAATTTACGTTAAAAGTGCGTTAGTTGCTAATAATAATTTGAATTTAATAAAATCTATGAAATTTTGTATGGAGTCATGCATAGCTTTTAATTGTATTTTTAGTTTATTATTACACCAAAAGCTGAAATACTACACAATTATGTACTTACAGTTTGCATCCAATTGGCGAATTCTTCTCTATGATTCACTGGTATGGGCATAAGTTTTTTATAGCACGTGAGATGATAACCATTATCGTTCAAATCATCGGAATTTAAGCTTAAATCTTGATACTTAATTTTTTTTAATTTCCGGAAACTCAGCACGTTTTTACATTTTTTAAAAGCGTCTTCCCTTCCAGAAAACGGAGTAATTTTCTCTTTAGTTGATGTATTACAAATAAAACACTTCATATTGAAATTGTTATGATAAAACGCTGAGATTGGATCTAGTGCTTTGAATGTTCTTTTATAACGCAACAGTACACTGAATCAATCGTCACTATATCACTAAAATGGACACAATATCACCAAAAAATCAGTATCTGTTTAAAATATCAAAAGATGTACAAATATTAAACGGTTTGACAATTTTAAATAATTATAAATCAAAAAAAAATGTTTTTTTGTAAATATTCAACAGTGAATTTTGTTAAATTAATAAATATATTTAGAATGCTGATGCGTTGTAAGCTATACAAAATAACGACACTTTTGACAGCTAGGAAAACGGCAGACTGAAATGTCAAAATGATCTGAACCCCCAAAATGCTGTAGGACAACGTAGGTATGCTGTGACCTTTTCGGAGTAAGAGCCTATGAAACTTTAACATAAATTCGATGTTACTCTCATCTCACTTACTCTTGGAGCAGTCTTATGGACTTGAAAAGAAACCGGAGCCCTATGCAGCCCTGTCGTAAAACAACGTCACTTTACGGTATTGTGTATCTTTGAGGCAGGTAAATGTTACATTCGTAAAGAATAGAAAGAGACGAAGTCATTTTCAGGTTTCAACTTGAACCAAAAATCTGCCTCACTCACTCTTTACAGAAATATAGAAACCGTTAAAAAGCAAAGAGTTAAAATTTGGTATGCACGATGCTTTCGGCAGTTTGTAAGCACGCATACCAAGATAATTATAAATGAGTAAATAAAAATAAAAAAAGGTTTCCGTGATAATGGATAAATTTTACCCCTTATCACACCATTCAAATAGGTATGCGTGACCTTTCCGGCTAAAAATCATTGGTCGGCCGGATTTTTTCTTGTTAAACATAATATTTCACACAATTCTATATAAGTTTGATCAAAATCCGTGATGACGGAAAAAAATTATGGAAAATTTAATAATAAATAATTTAATTAAAATATTTCCGGCTAACCAAATCCACGCCGACCAAGCAAATCTTGTTCGTCTAAACATTAATTTTTATTTTTTATTAAAAATATTAGAATCCGCGGTCACGGAGCTTTTAGGATTGGTGGCTCCTCGCCTATATAGAACAGCCCGAAATTATCTACCGGGCAGTTGCAGCCCACCAGACATAACATCCCGTCTGGTCGGAGGATCCTCCCAACGGAGGTTTGCGGGACTTTACTCTCTGTTCCGCATACCTCCAGATGCACATTGTTTTTTTTAATTTATTTAGCACTACAGTGTAATTTATTTCTTGAAATGCACTTTCAATTTGAATTTTTAAGTCTGCGAGGCTTTGGGCCTCTTCCGCGTCGCTTTATTTCACCCCACAGAACAAAGTCACAAGGTGTGAGGTCGGGTGACCTAGGCAAAATCAAAAATCAAAATCAAAATCAAAATAGCATTTATTCCAAATAAACCATTTACAGGCACTTTTGAAATGTCAAGAAGTCAGTTAGTCAGAAAAGTAAAAATAAATGATGCTAATTGCACATTCCAAAGCGTAGATCTCTATGGAGAAGAATGTGCAAGAAACTCCATGGACACTCTTTTCAATCATATTTTGTAGTTACAAATATCTCTGTTACATGTTTCTTGTCGCTATCATGTGAGAACAATTTAAATAAAAATAAAAACTAAATATAGATATTAAAAAAGCAACTGGCAGCTAAGAGATGACCAGCCTCAACTGACAGCGCCCGTTCACGGACATGACGCTAATATTAGCACCACTCAGCTCAACCATTTTGAAGGGAACCGAATGATCCAACACCCGCGCCACCATCAGTGAGACATTTGAGTGAGCATGACAAACTCTCAACTGCCAGGCGGCCAAGGAACAGGACCTCCGCGACCGATCCAGCGATTATTGTATTCGCTATTTAAATAATTACGTACGGTTTGGGCATAATGAGGCGGTGCACCGTCTTGCTGATAATAAAAGTCATTATAATAAATTAACGGCACGTCGTCCATTAAATCGGAAATCACTCCACGTAACATTTCCAAATACGAGCCTCCGGTCAGCCGCCCCTCAATAAAGTATGGCCCCAGTATTTGGTTGCCTACAATACCTGCCCACACATTTGCACTGAAGCGCACTTGGTGATGAGTTTCTTTTATCATGTGCGGGTTTCGAAATGACCACCAATGTTCATTGTGTTGATTGTAGAGGCCGACGCGAGTAAAAAGAGCTTCGTCCGTCCATAAAATATTGGCATCGGGGTTAGCAATCAGCCAATCACAAAAGGCTCGACGGGGTACGACGTCTGCTTCATTTAATGCGTGTACCTTTTGAAAATGGTACGCACGCAATCCTTCGGCCTTTAGCAATCTCCAAACTGCGTGATGACTTACGTCGAAACGTCGTTCTGCGTCTCGCGTACTCGCCCTTGGGTTTTGCTCAAAAAAATCCAAAATATCATCTTGGATTTCTACTGGCAGCCTCGGTCTACCACGTCCCTGTACGTGAAGTGGTGTTGTGAATTGGCCATGGTCTAATAATCTTTGATTAGCAGCCAATATTGCTTGACGACTTTGTCTAGCTGCGTTCACTAATCCCTGTCGACGAAGTCGAGGAATACTTTCTGCTTCGTACATCATCTGAGCTCCGTTTAAACTTTCACCACTGAGTAGGTAACATCGCACCATTTCATAATACTCACGATTCGAATACATTGTATACGCGGGCGGCGCCGTAGCGCGGCGCATGCGACTCACGGGAACGCGGGCGGAACTAGGAATTGCACGGGCGCCGCTTGCAATCGTGTGACGTCGACTGAATCGAGTCGGGAGCACGGAGCGCGCGCGCCGGGCTGGTTCTCCCTGCCACCCCGCGCCACCCCGCCATTGTGTGACCAGTGTGACCACGCAAATTGGAAATTCCGGAAAGTCTAATTATTATTTTTATTTTTAAATTTTACCTACCAATTTTATTTTAAAAATTGAATCTTTGAATGAAATCTACTTCTTAAAAAAAATTTGGAAGGGTATAAAAATTACTTACTGTATTTATAATATTAATAAAAGTTTTTTCACTTATTCAATTTCTGTGTTTTGAGTACTTTAAATGTGCATGTGTGAATGTTCATGTGATTGTGTATGAGTGAATACGTATGTGTGAAAACGTGTATGTGATGGTATATTTATGTGTGTGTGAGTGAGCGAAACCACGATGCAAACTTGCACCTATGTCAGTCCATATTTCAACAATCAATAAAGATACTTTATTATCTTAATTAATTTACGCGAGCGATCGATATCTGTAAAAGATCTTCAGTCTTGCTATAATTGAGAGTATGAAACTATTTGGTGACCTTGAACTTGCATTCATTTTGACACACAGGATCTCACTAATAATCCTAACGTCAAACTCTTTCTCATAATAGAATAAACGGAGTCGTACAGACTCCGTTTATTATTAGAAAGAGTATATAGGCTTACGGTGTAATATCGGGTGCCCGATCGGATTGATAACGTTGAAGGAGGTCGAAGGGCCTACTCTCCAGGAACTAATTAACTCTCACACTGTCAACATGATTTTCGCCTACTGAATTAGCCATCCGATGACGACCGTATTGGACTGTGCACGTCTGTGGCGCCTTGACGGTAAACTGTGGCTTATGGCTAATGAGCTGGGCCACGATTTCTTTTGAAATCCAGACCAAAGGGGGCATTTTGCCCCACGGACACACTGCATGCTATGCAGATCTTAGCGCAGTGACCGGACTGTCTTACTCGTCATGAATTGGTTTTAGTGACGGCCAAGGCCACAAGCATCCGACTGGGTGGTCGCAGCCGATCCTTTTGTGGCTACAGAAGGTTTACTGGTAAAGCCACGCTGATGAAAATAATAAAGTAATATGAAATCATTAAAGCAACTTTGCTTGCGAATGCCAGGAACGGTTTTCTTATAGCCCACACGACAGTTTTGAATTATTCCACTTTGCCTCACCAAGTCACCCCACTGGTGATATATAGTGGAATACCCTTAAGTTTGCATTGGAATCTGTCCTATTTAATAGATTTTTAGTAGGGCAATTATCTCTAGCTTAAAATATAGTAAAGCCGGCACATATAGGTTTGTGCAAGTAGGTTTGCTCGTATTGTAGTTTCTTTTTGTAGTATTAACATGCATAGTCCTTAAATGTGGCATTTAAAGACGAAGGGCCCTATTCAATCTTTCTTTGAGAACCACGGGTCAATTCTAGTCTTCTGGGTTCTTCAGCATCGTGACACAGCTCCATTGTAATTATGACTGAAACTTCCAAAGGATCTCATGAGGACGATTGTCGTATAATTACGAACAAGACAGGAGATGCGAGTGACAAGAACAACTACAGACCTATCTCATTGGTGACAATTGTTCCGAAGGTGTTGGACAGTCTGATTGACAGGCAACTGGATAGATATATCACCTTACATGACACCCAATTTGGGTTTAGACCACATTTGTTTACTAAAACAGCGATCCTGTCTCAAGTATACTGTCTAATGCTATGCAGCAAGGAAAACACCTGTATATGCGTGTTTTTTGGATCTCTCCAGAACATTCGACCTAGTTTCTTATGACTGCCTCTGGAAGAAGCTCTTCTATGACACAGACCTGAGGGACTGATTGCTGATCTGAAGTACTGGTACAGCAGCCAGTCCAACTGCGTTAGATGGGCTGGTGCTATATAAATTACAGGAACATTGGTGACACCCATAACTTCATCTGGCTAAAGACTGTCTTCTGGCATGCTAAATTCGAATTTATTCATGAGTTTGGAGAAGAAGAGAAAGAGCTCTAATCTTGCTAGCAAGTTTCTAATGCACATTCGCTGTCCGAATTGCATTAACGTTTCTGTGACAGTAAACTTGTCTTCTCTTATGTCTTTCAGGCTTGAATAGTTTTGGTTCGAAATAAATGTCTTGATCAATGTTATTTGTTTACCAATGGTGCAATATGGGTACTGGCAAAGACAAAGCAATTTCCCGGTATACCTATCCTAACTGAGGATGGGCAGGATACACATTTCGAAGAGTGAAATCGGTACTTCAGGGAAGTCGGCAGTTCACCCTTCATTAGCATCTTTAGAGGTAGGCGGAACAAATAGTAAAGTCCCGCAAACCTCTTATGTGACGCCACACATCTCACTCACCACATCGCATCTTCGCTACACATCTTTATATAGTAGTAGCAGTAATAAAAGCTAATAATCATATCGTTATGTTCAGTCCAAGAGATTTAATTTAAACCAATAATGTTTACGGACAATGATCAACATTATTCTATTTATTTCGTAATTGAACACTATTCCATCCATAACTTCATCTGGCTAAAGACTGTGTTCTAGCTTGCTAAATTCGGAGTTATTCATGAGTTTGGAGAAGAAGAGGAAGAGTTCTAATCTTGCTAGCATGTTCTTAATGCACATCTACTGTCCGAATTGCATTGACGTTTTAGTGACAGTGAACTTGTCTTCTCTTATATGTCTTTCAGGCTTGAATAGTTTTGGTTCGGAATAAATGTCAGGATCCATGTATATTTTGTTTATCAACGGTACAATATGGGTGCTGGCAAGGATAATGCAATTTCCCGGTATTCCAATCCTTATTGAGGATGGGCAGGATACCTACACATATCGATGAGTGAAATCGGCGCTTCAGGGAAATCGGCAGTTCACCCTTCATTAGCATATTTTTGAACCAGTTGCAATAATGAAATCTAATAATCTAATGTTCAGTCCAAGAGATTTAATTAAATCAATAATGTCTGCGGACAATTTTCAACAATATTCCATTTACTTTGCAATTTAATACTATTCCATTTTCAAAGTTTTAAAGCATCATTTGAAAAGAACAGGAGCATTGGTGACATCCATAACTTCATCTGGCTAAAGACTGTGTTCTAGCTTGCTAAATTCAGAGTTATTCATGATTTTGGAGAAGAAGAGGAAGAGTTCTAATCTTGCTAGCAAGTTCTTAATGCACATCTACTGTCCGAATTGCATTGACGTTTTAGTGACAGTGAACTTGTCTTCTCTTATATGTCTTTCAGGCTTGAATAGTTTTGGTTCGGAATAAATGTCAGGATCCATGTATATTTTGTTTATCAACGGTACAATATGGGTGCTGGCAAGGATAATGCAATATTCCGGTATTCCAATCCTAACTGAGGATGGGCAGGATACACATGTGAAATCGGCACTTTTGGGAAATCGACAGTTCACCCTTCATTAGCATATTTTTTTATCAGTTGCAATAATGAAAACTAATAATCTAATGTTTCACTCCAAGAGATTTAATTAAATCAATAATGTCTGCGGACAATGTTCAACATTATTCCATTTACTTTACAATTTAACACTATTCCATTTTCAAAATTTTAAAGCATCATTTGAAAGGAAGAGGCACATTGGTGGCAATCATAACTTCATTTGAGAATGTCTTTTTCTGGCTTACTAAATTTGATGTTGTTCATGAGTTTGGACAAGAATAGGAAGAGTTCAAATCATGCTAGCAAGTTCCCAATGCACATTCGCTGTTTTGATTATAAATTGCATTAAAGCTTTAGTGACAGCGAACTTGTTTTCTCGTATATATCTTTCAGGCTTTTTTTTTAACGTGGGAAGTCATTCAAATGACTTCTCGCACTCTTCGTGTCTTTTACTTTTACTGACTAAAACCACATCTGTGTCCTTCAATTACCCTTTGCGTTCCAGCACTACGGGTTTCCTTTTCAGAAATTCTCCGCGGTCCTAGCTAGCGGGCATCGGCCCTGCTGGGCCCCTACGGTTTGCTGACATCTCTTTGAGCACCGCGTGGATCACCACACGCTGTTGCCGACTGGGCTCGGTCCGGTTAATTACCATACAGCCGGGCGGCGAACTACCCATTGTTCGACGTCCGCGAGCCCGCGTCTACCGTGGCTGATAGTCGGGGTCAGAATTACGGTGGCTAGGGCGTGAGGATCTTCATTCCCTCACGCGTGCAGCCTCCTTCGCTAGCATTACTGCTTCGCAGAAGGAGGCGACCGTCTGCCATTCCTCCTCGCTACGGACCATAGCCCAAACCAGGGCCCGACGCGAAAGGACGCTGCCGCCAATTGCCTCCACGAGGACACGGCGGTGCTCCGCCCACGCGGTTCACCTCCACCGTGTCCTCCGGGCGGTCCACACAATGGTGACACCCGGGCGTTTCTTCCGCCCGAATCCGATGCAGAAACCTCCCGAACTTGCCATGTCCGGTGAGGAACTGCGTCATGTGGGAGATCAGGACGCCATGTTGCCGCTCCAGCCACTTCTCAAAGAGGGGACTTACCGCCGTGATTATGGCGTGCTCAGTGTTTTTCAGCCTTGGAATAGTTTTGATTCGAAGTAAATGTCCATGTACATTTTGTTTATCAATGCTAAAATGTGGGTGCTGGCAAGGATAATGCAATTTTCCGGTATTCCAATCCCTGTAAAAGAAAATCAGTGTTATTTTCAATATATTGAGCTATTGGTTTTAGATACACGTGTGAACTATCTATATCTGAGCTATCAAGAAATTAACCTTAAGGCCAAGTATTCCCAATTTTAAATCACTTTGATTTAACAATAAACTAAGAAATCGTGATTTTTTAAATCCAAAAAAAAACTTGTTCTAGTTTACTCTATGTACTTTGACAATTTTAAATCACTTTGATTTAACAATAAACAAAGAAATCGTGATTTTTTAAATCCAAAAAAAAACTTGTTCTAGTTTACTCTATGTACTTTGACAATTTGTGGTTCAGAACACGATATCGAAAACTTCACTCGATCAAAAAAAAATCCGAAAGTTGTTTTTCTCATAGTTTATAAATGTTTTACCACTAAAAACCATATCTAAAAAAAGGTAATAACGTAGAGAAAAGTAATTTGTGGTTACATTTTGCAAAATAGCTTAATTATTTTAATAATAAATTATTATATATTATGTATAAAATATATATATTATTAAATATAAAATATATATTATTATGTATATTTCGTCAAAGAACCAAATTGCAATGAGGGGAAGGGATTTAATTTCGAAATATGGTACCTACTTACAAAAATTTAAAAAGATATTCTGTAAATTTCACTATATATACAATAAATGTCCCTTTATTTCGCTGTGCCGCTTGGCACATAGGCTTCCTCTTACATTATCCATTGAGTTCATAATATAAATAAAGGTTATTTTATTTATAAATACATATACACATAGTTTCAGAGAAGTTTGTTAACCACATAGCATAGCATAGTAGGCCTTATAATGTTCCCACTGTTGGGACTCAGGCCTCCTCTCTAGGAGAGGGAATGGGCCGTAATCCACCACGCGGGCCCAGTGCGGGTTGGTGGATGTCACATGTCTTCGAATTTTTGGTTCTAGGACATGCCGGTTTCCTCACTTTTTACTTTAATGTCATTCGACAGTTTTAGGATTAGGAAAACAGCTCGAAAGTGATAGGGATTTTACACCAACCTTTTGAACTCGGAGCCTCCACGTGTTAGCCGGCCGGCGCTCTCTGGTTTTCTAACTCCTGATCCAGTGGCCAGAAGTTATGGTAATAACTAAATACTGCACGAATCACAATCACAAATCATTAGCGTTTTTAGTCTCTTTAGCGGTTAAGTTAATAATAATCAATTCTTCATGTCAAATCTACCTGCGCTCTCTTTTTCTCGAGGTTGTGTGGAAACAGTATGAAAGACGGGATGAACAAGATGTCAAACAACAAAACGCAGTACATAATTAATATGCGGCTAATTGCGGTATTAATTTTTAACGCGGGATCAATAGGTATTTTTATTTTTTTTTAAATAAAATCGATTCGTCGACTTTTTTCTGAAGTGAAATATTCGATTACTTTCTTATTAAAATCTGGTATTGACTGAATACATTTTTTTTTTCAATAGTCAGCACAGAAAGTGCATTGAACCGGACCTGGGGCATGATGTCTCTGAGAAATACTTTAATTATTTTTCAGTGTAGAAAAACATCGCTCGCTTTCTACTGAAGGCAAATAATTCGAACAAATAATTCGAAGTAGTTTCAATGATTCTGAAAAGGATTCAGTGAGATCATTATTTCTTTCTTTCTTTCAAAATAATTGTAAAATGGCAATAGCACTATTTGCATTGACAAAGTCGTCACGATTGTATATTGCGGAGAGTTCGTTTTTTAATTTGTATTGGTCCAAAGCAGCATAGCATACTATAAGCATACTTTTTCGGATGAAAAAGTAGAGCATTCCGTTCTACTTTTTCATCCGAAAAAGTAGAACGGAATGTAGTAAACTCGCAACAAAATAATTTCGCTGCAATCAAAATATCGCACACATCTTTTGCGAAGACGGAGCTAGAAGATTTAATTCTTTTTTGAGGTGGTTCTTCATTTAGATCTATGAAGTCGCGCGATTTCAAAATCCTTAATACTATTTTTTATGTAAACTAAATTAATATTTTTCCGTTGCAATTGTTTGAATAAAATTTCACTGTGTTGTAGAATAGATTGAAAAAAATCAAGCCAATATAAAAAAAAGTACCTACTGTCGTTTAAATATCGTAGAAGCATATCAGCTTGATTTATAGAGCTGGCATTATTTTCAGTTCCTATAATGGTGGTCCTGCATTCTTTTAAGGCCTCCATGTAGCAATGAACTGAGTTAATTCTGAGTTAATTCTGTTCGTGAATTAAAGTTCCATCTCGTTTGTGGAGCAGCTGGAATCTTCTTTGTTACAATGGTTTTCAAAATCTCACGCTTAGGCGATCGCGAAAAAAACTTTGAAAAACCTTGAAGGTCAGCAAAAAAAAAATGTACGGTTTTTTTTTTTGGCTTACACTTTGTTCTATTATCAAATTAAGTTGATGGGCGTAACAATGAAAAAAATGAGCATTTGTATAGACAGTTTTTATTTTACCTGTACTCCACCAACATCCCCCCGCTCATTACATAGGCACCATCGTAACATTGTGTTATTAGTTGTTGCGGAGTTATCCGAAGTGCCTGTAATTCTGTTAATATAGCAGTACTAAGTCCCTCAGCAGTTTGGGAGTGTGGCGTAAGATATTTCCAAAACCGTTCGTGAACCTGTCCATATTCTTCGTATCTTAATATCATTACCATCTGCATAATAGTGGATACGTCGGTAGTTTCGACAACTTGAACTGCTACGTAATCACATTTTTTTATAATATCCGACAATTCTTTGTGGTATCCAAATAAAATCGGGTCCAAAATATCGTTTTAAACAGTTTTTGATGTACCTTTGAAGGCTAGACGATGCGAGATGCTCCTTCATGACTGTATCCAACTCTGACACAAAATCTATTAGCCCTCGGAAAACGCCAGCATAACTAGACTCGCTTGTTTCGTCGTGACCCCGCAAAGCTAACTCAAATGCACCACAAAACTTGATACAGTCGATCAGGCGTGACAATATATACACCTATTTTTATTAACTTGTTCGTTAAATTTTATTACATATATTGGTTCTGTAAACAGAATCTAATTGATAATGAATATCTACGGTGTCCAACATAAACAAACTCATTATATTTTGTAGATGTAGTTGCGATGCATCATGTTTTTTTTTCTTTTAGATGCGTCAAATCACTAACTCCTGTTTCCGTTCAAATTGATTCACCGCCAAAAAGAGTACAAGGAAAACAAAAGAATGTATTGAGCCGCATACATCCACACAACCATTTCTTTTTAATGTACATTTCACTTCTAAAACTCCGCGTGAATATTTTCTTTTTGGAATTATACTCCTGTTTCAAATTAAAAAATGGCTTGGTTACTCCCGCTAATTATAAATCAAATTTTTGTTGAAAAGTAATATTGTTTGTTTTAATATAGTCAATGTTAAAGCTCATCTTCACAACTTTTTATTAATTTTACACAACCACAACACAGTAATTACGTAAATCCTTGCAAAATGTAAACAAACATAAAATTACAAACAAAAATACGCTTGTCTGCGATAAAGATTAGCCAACCATACTTTATAATAACGTATGTTACTTTATTTTTGGTAAATATACATAATTTTGCATTAAAATAAAGTATATGAGAATACTGTATTTTATTTAAATTTAGACTGTAATACATAAAAAGAAACACTAATATGAATAATTGCTGAACTATTTATCGATGCTACCTTGAAACACGAATGCGTTTCCAAAAATGTAAAAATACCTCATGGAAAACTGTTAGTGTATTTTAGCAGTACATAAAAAAAAAAATTAAGAGATACACAAATAAAATTTTGAAAAACACTATTTTTTTCAAAAACAATTTTCCCACTAAAAATATATAAGTTATTTTTCTTCAAAAATGGCAACCCTACCGCGATGTGGCAGTGCGCGAGCCGGCCGATTCGGGCGAATTTCGTAACACCTCGTGCGCTTTCGGTAATCTTCGGCTCGCTCGAGCGGCGCACGGGAGCGATATTATTTTGCAGTACATTTTCTACTAAACTATATCTGTCTCAGCGCCAGGCTTCTTAATTCATGTTTCATAGAAGTTGTATGAGCGTTCGCCGCCTTAATTTTCTTTACTGCAAAAATAAACCTAAAGATTTATAGTAAAGAGTTGAAGTGGTTTCGTCATAATTTTGCTGATAGAATAATGAACGGAAAGTTAATCAGATAGGTACATTAAGCATTTTATGTTTTTTCTGAACCTATTAAGATCTGTCTTATGAGGAAACAAATTGGTGATTCCCACCAATTTGAGAAAACAAGTATTAGAGGCAGCTCATGAAGGCCACCCAGGAATTGTCAACATGAAGGCTAAATTACGTACAAAAGTGTGGTGGCCAAAAATAGACAAAGACGCCGAAAGTACTGTAAAAAAACTGCAGAGGGTGTACTTTAGTCTCAGGCCCAAACCCACCTTTACAAATGAAAAGGCGTGAACTCCCTTCAAAATCCTGGGTGGATACAGCTGTTGATTTTTTGGGTCCATTGCCAAGTCTTTTCGGGATCATCGACTACTACAGTTGCTATATAGAAATAGAAATCACGAAATCGATCTCTACTCAGGGGGCTTTTACAGAATCGTTTAAAGAACACGTTTGTGTATATCAAATTAAAATCAACATGGCCAACCTGGACTTATACGAGTTACCGCGCGATTCAAAAAAATTATATTTAAAATTAACATTATAAAAACAAAAGCCCTAAAGAAATAAAAGAAAAAACACATAATTACTAATTAAACTATAAGACAAATTTACAACATAAAATCAAATAGTAATAAAATATTTTACTGAATTATAATGAATCATTAAATCAATGCCTTATCTTGCAATATTAGCGTTAAATAAATAATGCATTTTAAAAAAGCCAAGTTTGTTATGCGTTTGGCATTTTTCTGCCAATATCAGAAATTGCATTGGCCATCGACGTTAAAGCACTTGCTATATGGCCGATTTGTCACTGCGTATGACTTTTCTCTTATCAGAGGTAGACATGGCGCTGGCCTCACTATACCTTACATCCCAGACGAATATTACATCCCGTCTACACTCGAAATTATATCAAGCACATATAGACGGTATGTCTTCAGCAGTACGCTGGTGCGTGAGATGGTTCTCACGCACATGCGACACTCTAAAGGTAAGCCTATCACAATCGACCATCTCAGATAGGTCGATGGCAAGTACTTCCCCGCTGAAACCACGTAATGCAAGGATATATGTCCAAGCCTCTCCAAGCGAGCTTCCGACGTATACTAGATTAAATCCCTTGGCGGGAACGGCGCATATTATTGAGCCTAGCTTGCGCTGTCCAGGGTCATCAAATCGCGCTAATATTTTCAGGAACATGTCACGTATGACAAGCTCTCGTCGAGCATTGGGTAACGCGCCGCGACGACCTGAATCGAAGGTAAAATACTCACCTGGCGGTGAATTCCCGCATATTTTGGTAGCGTTTAGATTGATTGAATGATGAAACACTGACTCCGCTTCGGCTCTACACCAACGCACAGATGATCTGTCAGCGAGAATATCTCTAAATGCATCACATAGCAGAATCTAAGATGAGCGCCCATATAATATTTCATGGAACATATCATAAACGCTCCCTTCTCCAGATGGTACGAGGGTGGATTGAAAAGTTCGCGGCCTCAGCAAGAAAACAAAATAAAACATAAGCAAAAGTAATTTATTTTTCCACGTAATCTCCACTGAACTCTATGCACTTCTTCCATCTGGTTTCCAACACTTGTATGCCGGTCATAAAAAAAGTTTCTTCAAGGCCTTCAAAAAAGTCACCCACCGCAGCTTCGACCTCCTCATTTGATGATAATTTTTGACCTCCAAGGTGTTTTTTTAGGTTTGGGAATAAATGAAAGTCTGAAGGTGCCAAATTAGGGGAATAGGCGGGATGGGACAGTAATTCAAAGCCCCAATCACGAATTTGAGCCACAGATTGAACAGACATGTGAACGCGTGCATTATCCTGATGGAACAACACTTTCTTGCTGAGTAATCCTGGCCTTTTCTCTTTGATTGTTTCACGCAAGCGACGTCAGAGGGTGCAGTAATAAGCCGAGTTTATAGTTTCACCATTTGCAAGGTAGTCCACCATGATGACACCCTTAGCATCCCAAAAAAAATGACGCCATCACCTTGCCAGCTGACATAATTGTTTTGGCTTTTTTTGGAGTCGGTTCATCAGGTTTTTTCCACTGCTTGGATTTCAGTTTTGACTCTGGGGTGTAGTGGTGTACCCAAGTTTCATCCATTGTTACAAATCTGGCCAAAAAATCTTGTGGATCAGCCTCAAACATTTCCAAACAGTCGCGAGAAATCGTGCGGCGTTTTCGTTTTTATTCGACTGAAAGCAATTTGGGTAACCACCGCGCAGAAACCGTAGAAAATCCAAGTTCATTGACTATGATGTTTTGTGTTCGTTCATACGAGATGCCAATAGTGTCTGCAATCTCCCTGATGGTCAATATCAGATCACAGATTTTCCCGATGTTTTCTTCAGTCGTAGACGTCATAGGCCGGCCAGAGCGAGGGTCATCTTCTACAATTCTCTCGTCCGTGTTTAAATTCAGCAACCCACTTTTTCACAGTCGTATACGACGGAGCAGATTCCCCCAATGTTGGTTATGTATCTTCGTGAATATCTTTTGGAGTTATTTTTTTTTAAACAGGTATTTGATGATCGCACGTTGCTCAATTTTTTCCATTCTTTAAAATTTAAAACGCTGCACAAAGGCTCACAAAATTCAAGTCTAATCTAAATACAGTCAATGCTATTGCGATAGAATTTTACAATTTGACAACCAGAGAGTAAACTAATCGAATAATAATATTACATTATAATAATTTAAGTATTTATGTATTAGGCCGCGAACTTTTCAATCCACCCTCGCAATTCGGTGGACCGTAGATCGTATACCAAGCCAAAATAAAATAGTCTATTGAGTACATCATGTGCTATACTCATGACTATTATTGTTATCCTAGTGTGGTGAACAAGGCGGAACCATAACTGATCAAAGAAGATGTGATGTTCATCCGCACCTCCTTGGGGATTGAAGTGTATCACGTTCTTGTTTGCGATGTTGCGGGCGAGGACTCGATACTGACCCGAAGTGATGAGAACACCTCGATAGTTGGGAATTGGCTTCATATCTCATAGCTGCTCAGAGCAAATATTCAACTGCTTAGAGCAAATATGTTAAGTGCTAGGATATTAGAAAATAAAAATTATAGTAGGTAAATAAATGTACATATTTTATGTAAAATCTGTAATTATTTGTGCTTGTGACCCGTAATATTTTCAAAGAATGACGGTGATAAAATAAAAAATTTAAAAACACGACTGACATGTCAAAAAAAAGGACTAAGAAGTCACTCATTCACTCACTGACTAAACACGATGTCTCGGAAAACTACTTGATCTACAAAACAAAATTTGTTTTGTCTGTAGAATACTTTCTCACCTATATAAAAAAAGTCCCCCGACTGCGATTGTGTTTTGTAGATCAAGTAGTTTTCGAGACATCGGGGTAAGTTTTATTTTTAAACATTTCATGTAACACAATATAGTTTGTAAGCATTTATACGAACACAAAAAGAGATGAAATGAACAAATGAGCGACGTGTCCGGAAGGCTGGCAGTAGTGCAACGTTGAATTGCAATACTTATGGGCATGTCGTGGAGTGTGCGTTGGAGTTGCACAATTTAATTTCACCAAGTCCGTTCCATCATCGGACTACTAGACGTACGGCGTTGCGCCATCAGGCTGGCAGTAGTGCCACGTTGAATTGCAATACTTATGGGCATGTCGGGGAGTGTGCGTTGGAATTGCACTATTTAATTTCACCAAGTCCGTTCCATCATCGGACCACTAGACGTACGGAGTTGCGCCATCAGGCTGGCAGTAGTACCACGTTGAATTGCAATACTTATGGGCATTTCGGGGAGTGTGCGTTGGAATTGCACAATTTAATTTCACCAAGTCCGTTCCATCATCGGATCACTAGACGTACGGCGTTGCGCCATCAGGCTGGCAGTAGTGCCACGTTGAATTGCAATACTTATGGACATTTCGGGGAGTGTGCGTTGGAATTGCACAATTTAATTTCACCAAGTCCGTTCCATCATCGGACCACTAGACGTACGGCGTTGCGCCATCAGTACATGGTGGACATCCCACCCATATTTACAAAGCGTTTTGGGAACACATTTATTCCCTGCTGGTCTGTGTTTCCTGGTAGCTACAACCTAGGGGTCTTTAAGTCAAGAGTGAATAGGTTACTTCTGGGCAAGCGTGCTCCATCGTCGGCTACATCATCGCTTACCATCAGGTGAGATAGTGGACAAACGCGAGCCTATCAATAATAAAAAAAAGAACCCGCCCTCGGGTCGTTAAAAATGTCGATGAGTCTGCAAGAAATTTCCTTGAATAGAAGACTCATTTGGAACCAATTACCCAAGCGGTCTGTAACTAAATGTTGTTGTAAATAAATGTTTATGACTTTAAAACTAGAACGTTGAACTTATAAGCTATATAGTACCTGTACTTTTAATATTTGCATTTCCATTTTCTTTTTTTTTCTAAATACTTAATTTTGTTGCCCGACGAATGTAGTCTTTCTACGCATGTGCTCTGTAGTCTTAACCACTGATGAATATTTTTCGCCAATGGAATCTAAACTTACAATTATTTCGATATAAGGTATAATCACATTAATATATTATTACAAATAAAGGGGAAAGTTTGTAGGTCAGCAAGACTCGCTTTACGTCAAAACAGTTGAACTATATCAAATGGAATTTGGAGTAGAGCAGACTATCGCTGCCTTTTTTTTCCAAAAAGAATTAGTCACATGCAGCAAGTAAAATCACATCTGCAGCTAGTCATTCTGTATTTATGATTAATGGTGTTAATCCTGAAAAAAACCTGTGCTGTTTTCTGGTTCTTCAAAATCTATGGTCTATTAAAAAAAAAAATTTTATTTTTTTATTAAATCTATTTCCTGAATGCGGTTTTCTTTCAAAACAATTACATTCTCCGAGTCCAAAAGATCTAAAAAAAATATATAAATTCGATTGTCTTTTGTAAGCGATTTTCGATGGACAAGTTTCTAAAAGATTCACATTTAAACAATGTATGTGCTTGGGAGCAAAGTGGACATTTACTATTTTTATTATTTAGGTTATCAGATTTTTTATTTTGTTGATTTGGTTTAGACTCAGTTTTATTGGAATTATGACTATTATTTAAAGCAACAATAGTATTTCTATCAGAAGTGCCATTAGATTGGACTCCACTGATTCTAACCAGTCTGCTTTCCTGCTTAAAAAGGAACAAAATTGTGTTAAAGTAGGATCTTCTTTAAAAGTGCTGTTTCTATGCTCTTCCCAGACTCGTCTTGTTGTTAAGTCTATTTTTAAACATAAAATAAATAGTAATATCATCCCAATGTTGAGTGGGCTTTTTTAATGTTGTTAGTGCCCTAATATTTTTATTAATAGTATTAACAAGGTTTCTGATGGAAACACTTGACTCATTTGTTATGGGTTCGATTTCAAATAAAGCTTGAAAGTGGTTATTTACTAAAAGACGGTTGTTATTGTAACGTTCGCACGAGTCCCTGGCAAGATTGTAATGATCAGCTATGAAATCAATATTTTTGAAAATTAAAACTGCGTTTCCCTGGAGTGATACTCGCAGGTAATGAATCTTGTTAATATCACTTATGCTAGCATAAGTGAATATGTTGTCGTGAATCAATGACCCAAAGGTATCCCTAAACTCAAGCCAGCATTGGTAGTTCCCATCGAAATGAGGCAAATCTATCTTAGGCAAACGTACGAAGGTATTCCTAAAAGTAACATGTGCACCTGAGTCAGCATCTCTGAAGCCCGCCTCCGACGCAGCGCCGTTGGCCGAGACTCCGATCAGGCTGCGCGTGAGTGCCACCAGGCTGAAGAACTGACGGTCAAAGTCCTCACGCTCAACCAAGGCAGACTCGTCGTCATCGGAAAGCACTTCCATCTGTGTCTGAAAGGCATCAAAGTCGGTGTGTAAGGTCTCGAATATATTAAAACGTTCCTCTAAATCTAAATGTTGCAACTCAGATACTGTGGAACTACTTTTTACTAGATTTAAATAGTTGCTGTAAATAGTAAGCTTCGATTTAACTGAACTACGTTTCCTAATCAATGTTTTTAAGTTATCTGCCATTGTGAATAAAAATAACAGCTAGACACTCTAGTGCAAATGTACTTAATAGACAAGAAACCACAAAAACAGCTGTGCGTTAGTGAAAGGGATCGAGAATCACTGTCAAGGTCAATCGCTCAACAAGTGTTGACGTCGTGCAAAGTAGCTATAATATTACGCGTTTTGTTACAAAATATGCGTGATTCACAGGCATATGGATAAGCATAAGAAAGCACTTATTTTGAAGCATCCTCACTCGTAAAATCGTTTTTGCAGAGACAACAATTTTTAAAAAATTTTGTTTTTGATGTTTTTCAAAAAGTATCCGCTAACAGTAGTGGTGCTAATACACTAATTGTAGAGGTGCTAATATTCTGGGGTCTTTTTCTTTATTTTCTATATTATCAAATTGTATTTCTAAAATATTGTCTAGATCAACAGTACAGGTCGACGAGGTTTCGGTATTTTCGTTGAGTACGAAGGAGCATAAGGCATCACATAAATCATTTTCACAATTTTTTCCTTGGGTGTGGAGACTATTTAAATTATTTATTAATAGAGTGGCAAAAGCCGACTCAAATTGGTCACATGTCGGGTTAACATTGCGGCACCCGTGACTTCTAATCGCCCCGAAGAAATTCTCCAAGGGATCTTGATCTAGGTGCCGCAACCAGACTGATGTGACTCCGTATTCATTACTTAATTTATTAAGTAACACTTCAATTCCCTCCAGTGTCCACACCCAATTTTTTACCGTAGGCACATTTTCAACTCTGCCAGTAGAAGTCACAAACTCCAGAAGCAAAAAGAGTTAAAAACTCTTTTTGCTTCTAGCCATGTTTCTTTATGAACAGACGTTGGCGTAGCTGGACCTAATAGTGGCTTAGCGTGTTTATATTTGTTGTGACTTCCGTTGACAGAGTCGAAAACGTTGTCCATAAATAACAGCAGATCTGCAGTTTCTCCGCATTCTTTGGGTAGAATTCCTTTATCTGAAAAGGAAAAGAAAATACGTTATTCATTCGTTCATGACTCATCTAGGGTACAAAGTAAACATTACATGATAAAAAAAACTTCCAGCAACTGTACTGAACCACAATAATCAATTGAAAAAATGAAAATAGCAAAATGTAAATTACCTGCTAGGTATCCCATATTCGATGCCACAGTGCGACTAAAGACCTGAGATGCAAATTTCACTTTCATTTTATTAATTTTTTCGGGGTTTATGTGGTATTCCGTGAGTTTTGGTATTAATCTTATACCTTTATAACCAGGGTTTTCTTTAAGGAGTTGTGATAAATGAGACCATTTAGCTGTTTTCTTCACACCATCTTTTTCATAATGTAATGTTTTACATAGTAAACTATTTCGCATACCCTTTAAAAGGTGATGTAGTAGTAAGGTGAAGTAGGTCATAAATAGGAATCTTTTCCTTTTCATTTATTAATATAATATTTCTTTTGGGAGTTTCCCCTTTTCGTAGGTAGACCCCCCTGGTCTCATTTATTAACAATCTTATTGCCTGGCAATCTTATTTGTCCCTTGGTCGCAGACTGATGCTACCTACCACCATAAACCCTGCTTTTTGCACCTCAGTTATCACTTTTAATTTGTGTTGCCAACTCAGGCCCTTTTGTCGCACTTGCTGAAAATGTGTGTAAAAAACGGCTTGTTTAAAATTTTTAATTAGACCAAGCACCATGAAGACTTGGGCGTGGTCAGCAAATTCGGGTTGTCTTTGCTGGCCATTATCTATAACCCCTGTGATTTTATCTTTCTTTTCACTGTATGTTATTTGTGCTTTTAATGATATTTCATCAAAAAGCAAAATGCACAATCGTTCTGTAATTTTCATCTTTTCAGCTTTCTTTTTTAACTGCATAAATATATTTTTATTCAGTCCAGGTCGCAGATTGCATTTCTGGATTACTTTTGTAAGGGTTTGAGTTGCGGGCTATAAAAATAATTTTCTTAAAAATCTAAAAGTGAAAATAGAAATGCTTGATCGTTTACGCCTTGGAGAGTCATTTGCATCCATATCACGCTCACTCAATGTCAACGAATCAACTGTACGATCGATAAAAAAATCCGAAGATAAAATAAGGTCGTCTGTAACTTCAACTTCACTGTCAGCGAAAATTGTTCGCGATCCAGCAATTGAAAAAATGGAAGTGGCGTTGTCGTTATGGATCGAAGACCGCAACCAAAAAAGAGTGCCCCTGAGTGGTCCAATGATCCGGGAGAAGGCAAAGCGTCTTTACGCTCATTTTAAAGAACCTGATGGTAGTTTTAGTGGTAAATGTACAGATAGCGGATTTCAAGCATCGGAAGGTTGGTTCAATAAATTTAAGGTGAGACAATCATTTCATAACATCAAAATTGTTGGAGAAGCTGCATCTGCAGACACTGCTGCAGCAGGACGATATCCAGAAGAATTTGCAAACCTAGTAGCTGATGGAGGATACAAACCTGAGCAAGTATTTAATGCAGACGAAACTGCACTGTTTTGGAAGAGAATGCCAAACAAAACATTCATTTCTAAAAGCGAAAAGTCTGCTCCTGGATTTAAGGCAGCAAAGGATAGAGTTACACTGCTGCTATGTTCTAATGCTTCTGGAGATTGTGTCATTAAGCCACTGATGCTTTACAGATCGTTTAATCCTCGGGCTTTAAAAAATCAAAACAAAGACAACCTGACAGTGTTTTGGCGTGCTAATAAGAAAGCGTGGGTTACAAGCGCTATTTTTTGTGACTGGTTCCGGAATTGTTTTATTTCTGAAGTTGAAACTTATTTAAAAAAACAGAATTTAGACTTTAACCTTTTGAACGCCAGAGCGTAAACACATCGGCGCCCCTTCTACGCCAAGCCACAAATTCAGTACAAAAACCTACAAAAAAAAATAGTGATTCCAACATCTTAACGAAAAGTTATCGATAACCAATGAATCCGTGCTTTTCGTTCTATATTTTTTAAATAAATATTATTCGTTGCATTGGTCTTTTATTTAACTTGACCCTATTTGGTATCATACTATCATTAAACAGCAGTTACTAAGTTCTAAGCAACCTAAAAGCAAACATTAGAACTACAAACGAATAAATCAATAATAAGGTACATCACTAATCTGGTTCGTGACGTCATCCGCCGACGTGAAGACACGTCTCTGGCGTGGCTGGCACGACTTTTGACAACTTTCTCGCATGCGAGTAGGGATGTGATCATGTGATATTGTGGTACATAAAAAATAATAATATTTTATTATTTAAAACAATTTAATCATTTTACATATAATTATTAGTCGGATTCTTCGAAACTTGGCAAACTTATGTCATCCAAGTCCTTTTGCTGTCTTACTTTTCTTATTACGTTCAGTATATTGACATATGTGACTGACCGTTTTTCTTCTGGCACTCGATCCAATTCAAAAGCGACCAGTCTTGCGAACGCCGCATTTCGTGGGTCGCTAGGTCCTGGTTGGGCAAAATCCAACGGAGGTAAATTAGAAACGTCACACCTTAATTCATTTGCGTCCCATACGCTCCGTTGATAAGTGTTTGCACTCGTTATATCTTCTGCAGAAACTTGTATTTTTATAGTTTTCTTTGTCGTTTCTTCATTTGAAGATGCCTTCCTTTTGCGACTTAGGTCACTTATTATGCTTGGTGAGGAAGGTCCAGCTATATCCTCAGGAGAAGACATAATTATCACTTTTATAAACTTAACAAACTTTTTAACTTGTCGTAACTTGTAATTACGGCAACTACCTACTTTATGATTACTCTATGATCAAAACTTTTCTAGTATTCTATCTTTTTTAGTGTTGCCAACCAAAATGAAAAAAATATAATGAACGAATGAAATCACTACATAATATAATTTATGGAAAGGATCTGCTGCAGATGTAAGCTAGTATGCAATAAGTTTCATTCAATTAAGATTTTCCTGAATCTGAAATTAAACTAGTTAGTAAACGAAAAAAAAAAATACAAGTAAATAATCAGTCTTTTAATTGTGTTATTCTCGGAATTACTAATAATATTATTTAAAAAAATAAAGCATCAGTAGTGAGTGCTAATCTCTATGGATACTGTTTTGTGCCAGCACGACCTCAGCGTCGAAACTAGTCACAGGTAATCAAAACACTTAAGGTGATAACGTCAGGGTAGCCCGCGAAATTCAAATTTTCTTTGTTTTTTTTGTAATTTGCCGGTCAGTGTTAGGATATATATTAACCAAAATATGATTCGCGATCGTAACACGTATGCCTTTATATGATTATAACATTAGAATCTTCAAAACAACCTTCTTAACCCAATGATGGTCCGATTCATAATATTTTCATGAATCGGACTATCATTGGGCTTAAGAACTAGGAGGGTTGTATTTATGATTTTAATTCTTTAAATGCGTACGTGTTACGCTCGCGAATCATATTTTGGTTAATAAATAGACTGACATTGTCCGGCAAATTACAAAAAACGTAGAAAATTTGAATTTCGCGGGCTACAACTGAGTCTTCACCTTAATATTATACTGTAATATTGTAAATTATACAGGGTGTAACACCAACGCGAAAACGCTTACCACATACTCAGTCCATAATAATTCTGAACCCCACATAATAAATTAAAAAAAAAAAACAGCTTTTCCCTACAAAACTGCAAAACAACATTTATGGTCAAAATTTATGGGACAGCTGTTTTTTTTTTAAATTGCTGACGACAATTTTCTGTTGTTCGGGTTGATGGACTGAGTATGTGGTAAGCGTTTTCGCATCGGTGTCCCTTACATCCTATATGACGACAGTTTTTATAATTGAGTAGATAAGTATACAAACATCATTAGTCTTAAAATATCACAATAAAGTCAACAACTCTTCAAAATTATAATACTTAAAACGGTTTTAATAATAATTATAATATGCACCTACGTAATTGTTAATTAGTCTTAAAATATCACAGCAAAATCAAAAACTCTTCAAAATTATAATAATTAAAACAAAGGTTTTTATAATATAATATTTACTTACGTAATTGGTCTTTAAATATCAACAAAACATTGGTAAATATAAAATGTAACATTGATATAAACATACAATTTTGTAATATACCTGCAAACTTAAAATAAAAATATAAAAAAGTATTGAAAAAATTGTCATTTATAAATAAAAAAATCATATGAAAAAAAATCAACACCATTATTTAAATTAACAGTGATATTTTACAAATGTACTTTTTACTACAAAAAGTACATTGGTCAATTATCACTCGAGTGATATTTTTCAAAACATGGCGCAGCACACAAATAGACCTTGCATATTTTACAAGCGTACTTTGTTTCTTTTCTTTTTTTTATAACTGCGCATTGTCTACAACGTCGGTATTTGCCCATAAGGGTCGGCATGTGATCATTGTTATTTTTCGACAGTATACGAAGTGGGTTATGACTACTGCTTATGGACTGAGGTAGTGTATTGTGACTATGAAAATTTTCTATAATTTGGCGAATAAGAGACAGATGAAATTTTGCAAAATGTAAATTTGGCATGTTATTTATTTCCTTATAACAGAAAAAAGAATTTAATACGTGCATATCAATTATGTGGAGAAACAACTTTTTATACCATTTTATGGTTTTTCTTATGCACTGTATTGAAGACAGTAACATGTCAGCCGTATCAACGCTTCCCATATTTTTGGAATAGTCCAAAACTGCTTGTGGCTTCATAACTGGTAGCCCCGTCGCTCTCCTCTTTCAACGATGGCGCCATGATATCACTATGAATTGTTGACAAAATAAATATATCTTTTTTGTCTCGCCATTTTAGAGCTGTCATTGGAGGACAATATTTAGC
Organism: Mythimna vitellina; assembly: GCA_949316375.1. Lineage (NCBI taxonomy): Eukaryota > Metazoa > Arthropoda > Insecta > Lepidoptera > Noctuidae > Mythimna > Mythimna vitellina. The sequence goes on along the minus strand of OX438702.1, from coordinate 19,205,355 downwards.
TTGGATTTCACCACGCTTAATAGTATTATTAAAGCGTGGCATACCGACTCTGTTTTTTTTTTACAGTACCACACGCGTATATATTATTCCTGTGCAGGTAATCCAACAATACCGGGCTAGTGTACCAGTTGTCAACATATAAATGACGGTTTGAACCGAAAAAATCCCTAATTAAAGTTGAAACAACAGCGCCTCCGACACCTAAATTACAAGGATCTATTATTTCAGTAGCTGCGCCACAGTAAACAATAAAATCTATGATAATGCCGGTTTGTACATCACACATTACAAATAACTTTATTCCAAAACGATTCCTTTTCTTTGGCAAATATTGCCTTATTGATAATCGCCCCTTGAAGGGAACGATGCTCTCGTCTATGCACAGATTTTTATAGGGTGTCATAAGCTTTTTATACTTTTCCCTAGCGTGATTAATGCAAGTGTCGACTTTTGATAATACGTTAGTCTCTTCACTATGCCGAGAAAAATGTAGCATGCTTAGAATTGTGCAAAAGCGATTTCTAGGCATTAGTTTGGAAAAAATCGGCGATGATAACAACACATCCGTACTCCAGTGCTCTTCTAAAGTCAAATGTCGATTTCGAGTCATTAACATTAATAAAGCAAAAAATATGTACAATTCTGAAATGGATACATCGTGCCACCGTTGTAGGCGAGAATGCATACGAAGGTCTACGTTTAGTACAAAGCGTGAGTGAAATAAATTTGTCATATCTACAATGAACGACATAAAGTCTAAATCTAAAAATTTTTGAAATATATCGAATTCAGTAATATTTTCTGTTACTTCTAAATGGAGACCTGACGTAAACTCATCAAAGCTAGTTAATGCAGGCACGTGTGGTACTGAAGTCCACTGGTAGGACGGCTCCGTTTGTCTTCGACGGGGGTCACGGCGGGATGTTGATGCTGATGCAGATGTCGAGGCCCAATTGTTGTCAGGTGTTTCTTGAGTAGTGTGAGATGTTGAGGGCAAAACAGGTGAGTCATTGACTTGTTCTTGACGATCTGTGATAGACTGTAAACAAAAGCGAAGTGCTTATTACTATTTACGACGACAGAGGCACATAATATAATATTTTGGCTAAATTTATTTACAAATAGGTACTTATACTTGTTATAGTTATCGCTCATTACAAGCTCTCTAGTCCAACTCAATAAATAACTATTATAACATGATTAAAATAAAAATAATAAAACGTGTCAGCTGCCTCCCCACGGCTTAGGTAGCGGTTTCTGTGTTACAATAAACATATACCTACTAAAATGTACATACCTACCATATCAGATGTGTTTGAAACAAGCAATAGTTAAACTTAGTTTTTGTAATTTTTTTGAGTTGACAGTATTCATTGTTCTAAATGAAAAAAAAAATACATGCATATTCCCCTTTTTACTGTGCCTTAGGTGCCGGTTTCATATTTATTAGTGTACCTACCTATAATACTTACTTTGTATAAGTATACCTACTTTTTTTAGCTAAATTCGAAATGGAATTAAAAGAGAAAATATACAAAATAAATGTAAGTAGGTATAATAATTTGTATCGTTAAAAGTAATAGACGGAACCATTTACCTTTTTAATATTTTATATTCGCTTTTGTTTTCCTAACGCATCATTTAATATTAAACAAAAACTACGTACCTATCTATATATGAAAAGTTTGATCATAAATAAAACTTACCTCTAAATCGTCCTTGTATAGAGATATTGCTTCGGAAAATTCGTCATCCTCTTCTACATTTCCTAACACACGAAGGAGTTCTTCAGTAGTCATTTGACTGTCAGCCATTTTTAATATAGCCTCGCACAATAATAATGCTTCAAATTTTAATATTACCACCGATCATAATAATAAATGTAGTAAAGCACTAGCAGACTCCCGTAGCGCTAATGACGTCACCGCTTGACGTCCATTCCCGTCTGTGGCGTACAGGTAACTGTCTATGAGCTCTTACATAGGGATGCGCGAGAGTGGACAGTAAACTATCGATTTAAGGATATCAATTATAAGTTCTTTTCCACATTTTTTTAAATATTATACATTAGGAATATTCAGATACGAATATTTGTCAGTAAAAAGTAATTGTCAAAGTAATAGTAAGCTACTTTCAATAAAATATTTCATAAAGGAGATCGGCAAATCCTGGCCCTGATGGACAAAGTATTAGACCATTCGAAAAAATATTTAAATAGTTATAAACCCTACTTTAATTTATCATTTCCTAAAAAAACCTGGGAAAAAGAAATAAAAAAAATAAAAAAGTCAATTGATGTATTTGTCGCATTGCAGTTGTCTGATGTTGCCATTCTATGCTATTTTTAAATATTTTTTTTTCCCTCTTTAATACAATAATGTTCAATTTATACTTCTTTTCACTTAAAAAAGTATTTTATGAGTTAATTGCGAAACAAAGATTAAAGATAGAGTCTTTTTTGTTGTTGTTATGTTATATTAATGATTTTTTAGAAAAATCGATTTGCATTTTTGTGAACTGCAACACTCGATACGGCTGTCACTTGTCACAACAACAGATGGCCGCGTCATAACGTTTCTTGCCCGCGTTTGTGCTCGTGTTGCGGACTTACGTTATATGTTATTTGTGTGCTACATTACGACCTGTGCTGTGTTTTTGGACAATTGTAACCTGCCTTTGTGACTGACCCTATTTCGTTCTTGGACTCCGTTCTTCCAGAAATACCTGTTGACTTTTGCACGCTTTTTGGACTCCGATTTTGCCTTTTGATACTTGTTTTGTACCTGTTGTTTACGATGGATAATCTCCGCTGCATTAACTGTGGCATATCAACTGCTCGCATGAGAAGAAACCCGCTGAACTCAATCGACATACTATCAGTGATTAGAGAATGGATATCTCCACGACAAGTAAGTGTTATTTTATTATTTCAAGTGTTATTTTTATTATTAGACATAAACACTCATTGCAAGATTGAGTTAAAATGACATACAGGTTTGTTTAATTGTAAAACAAGCTTGCATTCTTAACAAACAAACGCAAGTAAAAAAAAACCAGCATACAACATAAATAATGCACCACTGTGTATACACCTGCATACGTTGGTGCTTATCAGTTTAGAACCAAGATATGTAGCCATTAGGTATTTGTATATTTATATTTAATCTATATTTCAGGTCACTGCATCGGACCATGTGTGTGACTCTTGCTGGATGGTAGCTACACAATCATTGCCTGGAACCAGTTCTGATTCCAGTATTGGATCAAACTTGAATGTTGGCCATCATCATGTTTGCATTAATTGTGGAAGATCTTTATTACGCATTAGATCCCATACACTGACACAACATTCAACACAACGTGAAAGCCATATTTTTGATATTATATCAGAATGGATTCACCCTCGACAAGTAAGTACTTAATAATCTGACAGTACAGTAGACAGCTATTAAAAGAATAGCATAGCATAGTCGGCCTTTTAATGTTCCCACTGTTGGGACTCAGGCCTCCTCTCTAGGAGAGGGTAGGCGGTGGCGGAGGTGTAAAGAATAATAAACAAGTTTCTAGTCTTACTGCCCATATGAATGAAACACATTCAATTTTTTTTTCTAGTGTAAATGTTGATTCTAGAATTTATCTGAGTTTGTGTAAGGATTTTTGATAGAATATAGATAAAACATTTTTTTTTTTATAGGCAAGTGCTACAAGCTCTATTTGTCATCCATGCTGGCAACGTGCTGACCGAGCTCCCCGTCTAGTCAGAATGTCAAGAGAGTCCAGCGACGATCCTATTCCTGAGCCTTCTATTGAGGTACCACCAAATGTTCGAGATCACATAATGATGCCTCTGTATGCAAGAGCTGCAGAGTCACAAAATCGTTGCTTTGTCTCGGGCTGTAATCGCACTGAACGTCTTACCGTACCATTATCTTTAAGACAATTTCTACTAAAAAACTACAATTTTTATGTCCCTAACAATAACCGTGCATGTTCCAGACATGTAAGTCAAGGTTCATGGGATTTTTTGAATAATCCCCCACACAATAGCAACCACATGTTTACTGCTTTGCAAATACAGGACTTGATGACATTAAATACAAGTCCTGTAAGTATAGATTTTAATAATATTGAGAATATGCCAGACCATTTAGTTCACTATTGGTTTGGTCGAACTAAACAGCAATTTGCTGAAATTCTTAATGAAGTACCTCGGCTCTCACAAATGCGTAATGGATCGCTTGCCCTAGCAGCATATTTAATTAAATTAAGAACAGGAGACTCATTTGAAAGAATCTCTTCCTTAATTCAAATACCAACAAGAACAACATCCTCTTTAATATCACGGGCTAGAGATTTGCTAGTACAGGATTATATTCCTCGGCACTTAGGTATAAATCACATAAACAGGGAACAGATTGCACAAAGAAACCTTACAATACCCAATGGGATTTATGGAGATAATGATAGAACCAGAGCAATTGTGATAGCTGATGGCACTTATGTATATGTTCAAAAGAGTACCAATTACTTGTATCAAAAAAACACTTATTCTTTACACAAGTATCGAAACCTTGTAAAAATGTTTATAATTGTCAGCACAGACGGTTACATTATTGAAGTGCTTGGCCCCTATCCAGCAACGACATCAGATGCCGAAATAATGGTAAAGGAATTTCGTGATGAAAATCAACCCTTAAGAAGATTTTTTGCTCCAAATGATGTTTTTATACTGGATAGGGGCTTTAGAGACTCTCTGTCATTACTAACCGATTGTGGGTATCGTGCTTATATACCAGCTACAGTTCAAGAGGGTGAAACACAACTATCTACATTAGAGGTTAATCGTTCTAGGGCAGTGACAATATGTCGTTGGGTCATAGAAGTGATTAATGGTAGGTTTAAACGTGATTATACGATTTTTCGTCAAGAATATTTTAATGCCGCATCTCGCAATTTAATGAAAGATTTTTCTGTTGCTGCTGCCTTGATTAATGCCTTTCACCCTCTTATCGAAGACAGGAATGATGCTGGGGAAATTCTTAACATAATAAATCAGAAAATGTACACTGAAAATAGTTTAAGTACTATTGTTATTAATAATAACTTAAATAGGAGACGAACGAATTTCCAAAGAATAAATGTTGATGACAATAATGTGAGTGATTTTCCCCGGCTCACCTACAATGAGCTGATATTGATATGTTTAGGCACGTATCAAATAAAACAAGCACGTTCCTATTACGGCGAGCATATAAGAGCCAATGGATCTTACACAATTGAAATATGCAGAGAGGTTGACAGCAGTTTACTGAGAGAGCTGTCGACTGAAAATAGTGTTTGGCTGCTAAGAGGCAAAATTCAATCTCGCCATATAGGCCGTAAAATATATTTTGTTTATATTTTGATCGACGGCTCTCTTAACGGTAGAGACGCAATACTGCAACACTATTGCAATTGCAATGTGGGCACGAGAACAGTAGGCTGCTGTGCACATATTTTATCTATAATATGGTATTTAGGGTGGGCTAGGTACCAAGACAATGTTGTACCTCCCGCCCAGCATCTCGATAATATATTAATTACCTATGATGATGTGGAAAGCAACGAATAAAATATTTTCAGTTAACTTGAATTCGTATTTTTTTCTTCAAAATCCCTGATCAACTACAACAACTAAGGAATATAAATTCAACATTTTGTAAGTAAGTTTCACCAAATCTTAAAATCACCAACACAGAACCTAATAAAAGAGCGGGAACAAATGATAATAGGATTTATTGACTACGGTCTGGAATAAAGTTTTTTTTTTTTAATTTTTATATCCCAGGTTATATCGAAAAACTAATTACACAGGGCTATAGACTAATATCACCCCTTGAAAACCCAAATTATTTCATGTTGGTTCATTGAGGCCTAATTTATTAGGACTATTTGCGGATCTCCTTTGGAATATAAGTAACCTTACCTACCCATCACTAGCTGACGTGTCTTGACGTCTGTGGCGTGGGGAAATACACAATTTTACGGATTTCGATTAGCAATATTTGACGATTGTTTTTTCTTGTGAATTCAAATAATGAATATATCTTTGTGTCAATTTACAATATTTCACTAAAGTAGTTTGAAATAATAGGAAAAAGAAACACAGAAAACTTAATTTAGTATATTTATTTTTTATTTAAAAAATGTCGTTTTCTTGACGTCTATAGACGTCGGTGGCGTGTTTGGCACGATTTCGTTAGACGTCTATAAACGTCCGTGGCGTTCAAAAGGTTAAAGCGCTTCTAGTTTTGGACAATGCACCAGGTCATGCTCGCGAACTTGAAACTATGCATCCAAATATAAAAGTGACATTTTTACCTCCCAACACGATGGCTTTGCTTCAACCTATGGACCAAGGCATAATCCAGGCCTTTAAGCTCTATTACATACGACGAACCTTCAAAATTATATTGGATAATATGGAATGCAATCCTGATATGAATGTTATGGAATGCTGGAAGAAATTTGACATAGCAAAATGCATCGTAAACATAACAGTATCATTGGAAGAACTGAATCCATACACATTAAAGTCATGCTGGAAAAAACTGTGGCCTGCTGTGACTGCGGAAAATGACGAAGAATCTGTGCAAGCTCAAATTTTGACTGCAAACATAGCCGAAATCGCTAATGGAATAGGACGAGATGGGTTCGAACAGTGACATTCAGGAATTGCTTGAATCGCAAGATGAAGATTTGACTGAAACCGACTTGGAGGAAATGTTAAATTCACAGCCCATTGAAGAAGAGGCTTCAACAAGCACTGGAAACGTGACATTTAATTTGAAAAATCTTAGTGAAGGTTTAAGAATGGCAAATGAGCTTTGCGATTTCTTTATGAACATTGATCCATCTATGGAACGAAGTCTTATTTTTAAGAGGCAAGTTGCTAATGCGGCTGCTGTGTATCAGTCTGAATTGAAGGAGCTTTTGAAAACTGCTAAGCAAGAAAAAATTACAAAATTCTTCAAACCATTGCCTAAGCCTTAAGATAATTAATTAAAATTTTCAAAAACTTCAATTAAATATTTTTTTTTATATTTGTTGTTTTTTTTTTTGTCACCTAGGAACGTATCCCCTATAATACCATATAAATTACCATTCCGTATTCACGGTTTCTGTATTCGCGGCATATTTATGGAACACATACCCCGCGATTAAAGAACTTTTACTGTATACAAAAATTCTAAAAATACGCCGCACTGATTTACACAAAAAAATAATGAAGAAACTAAATAGATGTGCCAACAATTTCACGACGAGATATTTGCAAACTCATCCTTAATTTCGAGAAAAAAAAATACAACCAACTTCCGAAATTAAAGTTATTCTGCACTTTTTAGTGTTTTTTTTTTTATTTTACAGTTTTTAGTGATAGTACCACCACTAAAAAGTACCCCTAAGTCAAACTTAAATATCTTATAATCAGATTGCATCTCATGACAATTCTAATAATCCCAAACACGTTTAGGTTACATTAATTTATTAAAGAGTTCCGGTACCTACCTTCTAGCTTCATCATTAGATCAGTTCGATATCCCCATGACCACGGTGAAGTAAGTCTTATAACCATGCATGGCTCTGGATACATCCTCATACATGGTCTCTACTTCGTCGTCGGGGTGTGTCGAGGTCGGGGCATAAACCTGTATGACCTTCAGCGAATATCTTGATGATACTCTGAATATAAGGTACGCCACCCTGGTCGACACACTCTCAACCTTCACCACATTGTTCACAAGGGACTTGTGGACGAAAAACCTGTAGTGACACAGTACCTGTTACCAGAAAACCACAAACCACCGTACCACCACACCAGATACCAGTTACCAATACCTCAGAACCAATTACCACGTTTTCGACCATGTTCTGTTAAAGAACAGTGAAGCAACACGTTTACGACAACGTCTGTTAAAGAAACAGTGAAGAAACACGTTTTACGACAGATCAAGAAATAGGATAAGCTTATAAGCATAAGCCTCAGCACCCTCGCAGATGGATCACGTGGCCTCGCGCAGCGGAGATCTTCACTCGGTGACGTTTCGACGGGGAAAAGGATCGCGCTCTGCGCGCGACACGTATTTATAGAATCGCGACAAGAATGCGCCGTGTCGCGCATGCGCGGTGAGCAGCCCGCTCAGTGCGTTTAATGTGCAGCACCTCAAGCGCCCTGTCTGAGAAACAACGACGCACGTTTGTAAATATCTTAGGCTAGACACTACTTCCATAAGTACCATTGTAAATATAAATAGGGTGTAATTACAGAAAATATACAGATCTTATTCAGACATCAACGACTAACTACGTGTTTCATTTACGAGTCACTCTCATCCCTTATATTGGTGACCCCGCTGGAAAATCAAGACGCCTGCCTTCTGAAAAATAGAAGAACCGTCAAGGTCAAGCAATCGTCATGTCAAAAAACCAAGCCGAAGAATTCTGCGATGCCCACGGTACCGACGTTGCCACCATATCACTGCCTGCACGTCTACCACCATTTTGGCGCCAAAACCCTAAACTCTGGTTTGCGCAATTCGAAGCTGCCGTCGCTGCCAGTAAAATCGGAGAAGATCAAAAATTCAACCTCGTCGTTCCGCTGCTAGGCTGCAGCGATTTGGAGCAAATTGCTGACATCATCCTAAATCCACCTCCTACTGGCAAATACAGCACACTCAAGAACCGGTTGATATCAACATACCAAGAATCAGACCATCGCCAGCTGCAGAAATTACTCGGCGGCCTCGAGCTCGGCGACCAAAAACCTAGCCAGCTACTTCGCAAGATGCGCGATTTGAGCGGCAAACTACTCACAGACGAAGCTCTCAAAGTAATGTGGCTCAATCAGCTGCCCACGCAAGTTCGCGCCGTTCTCTCAGTGAACACCGAATCCACGCTCGAAGTCCTAGCTGCCATGGCCGACAAGATGATGGAGCACTTCGAACCAGCATCAGTCGCCGCAGTCTCCACGGCTACCACAATAACCACACCAAGCTGCGAAAGTCATCAGATTGCAGCCATCACGAACCTGCAAGTCGATTTGCTATCAAAACAAATCGAAAAGTTATCACTCGAGATCGCCGACCTACGCACAATCTGGCAACAGCGCGCGGCGCACGCCCGCCCCGCTCGCTCCCGTTCCCGCTACCCGTCGTCGAGGCGGCAACGCAGCATTTCGCGCCAAAATTCCCGTGCAAACTCTTGCGGGTCAAGCAAGCCGGGCGACGCTGATTGGCTGTGCTACTATCACTACAGATTCGGTGAAGACGCGCGCAAATGCGAATCTCCCTGTTCTAAAACGAAGGAAAACTAGAAAATACATCGACTGTGGCGGAAGTCGATGTAAATCAACGAAGCCTCCGCCTATGCATCATCGTCAGGAACAGCAAAGAAAAGTTTCTTGTCGACACCGGAGCCGATATATCAGTCTTAGCAGCAAGAAACAAGAAATATTCGAAACCGGCAGAAAGTACCTACAAATTATTCGCCGCAAACGGCACACAAATACGTACCTACGGAGAGCGTACACTCGAGCTCAACCTAGGTTTACGTAGAAGTTTCAAATGGACATTCGTCGTCGCCGACGTCAAGACATCAATATTAGGCGCAGATTTCCTAGTAAATCACAAATTACTAGTCGACTTACATCAAAGAAAACTTATCGATCGCGTTACCGATCTCAGCGTGAACGCCATCAAAATCCAAACAACTGAAGAAGCCGTCTACATTATCGACCGTAACCATGCCTACCACGACATACTGATGAAGTATCCTGACGTTCTGCGACCCATGTCACTCAAGTCTCCAGCAAAACACGACGTTAAACATCGCATAGAAACAACAGGCCAACCCATCTACTCAAGGCCACGCCCCCTTCCTCCGGACAAGTACAACGCGGCAAAAATTGAATTCGAGAAGATGATGGAGATGGGTATCTGCAAACCTTCGAAGAGCCCATGGGCCAGCCCATTACACGTCGTCAAGAAAAAAGATGGCTCACTACGTGTATGCGGCGATTACCGTAGACTTAACGCCGTGACTGTACCCGATCGCTACCCAATTCCGAGAATGCAAGACTTTACCTACCAACTACACGGGAAAAAAGTCTTTTCTAAGTTGGATATGAAAATGGCCTACTATTCCATCCCAATTCATGAAGAAGACGCTGCGAAGACCGCCATCATCACACCATTTGGTCTCTTCGAATTCAATTGCATGACGTTTGGCCTACGCAATTCCGGTCAAACATTCCAACGTTTCATGCACGAAGTACTACGTGGACTCGACGACATCGTATTCTGTTTTGTCGACGACTTACTTGTATATTCAAGAAATGAAGAAGAACATCAGCGCCACCTACATCAAGTTCTCGAACGATTGAACAAGTACGGCGTCACACTCAACATCGAAAAATGCGAGTTCGGCACTAACAAAATACAATTTCTCGGATATGAAGTCACACAAGAAGGAATCAAACCCACACAAGATCGCATCCAAGCCATAGTCAATTACCCAAAACCAACTACAGTTCAAGAATTACGAAGATTCTTAGGCATGATCAACTTTTACCGCAGCTGCCTACCCCATCAAGCCGAACATCAAACCCTACTCAACAAGTACCTACACAACAGCAAGAAGAACGATAAATCACCAATTGCCTGGACGCCTGAAGCCGAAGAAGCCTTCGAATATTGCCGCCAAAGCATACTCGAGGCGACTACGCTGACACACCCAATACCAAACGCACCGCTATGTTTATTCACCGACGCTTCGAATACCAGCATCGGCGCCGTTCTGCAACAAAAAGTCGACAACGTGTGGAAACCTCTCGCTTTCTACTCAAAAACGATGAGCGACACTCAGCGACGCTACAGCGTGTACGATCGCGAACTATTAGCTATGTACACCGCTGTGCAACATCTACGTCGACTAATAGAGGGCAACGACCTTACAATTTACACCGATCACAAACCTCTAACGTACGCGCTTACAAGACCACCGAGTAGCAGCGACACTCCAAGAAGAGAGCGACAACTTCACTATATAAGTCAATTCTGCACAAACATCCTGTACATCAACGGTGATAAAAATGAAGCGGCCGACGCGTTATCACGAATAGAAGAAGTCGAACTACTGAACTCGACTATCGACTACAATCAACTCGTCCAAGAATACGAAAACGACTCCGAACTACGATCGTGTGACTATGCCTGGAGTTCAACGACCGATACTGTGCGAAACATCCACAACAAATGTTCGACCATACTTACCACCAACTTACCGTTTTGCCGCCTTCAAAGCGCAACACGATTTAAGTCACCCCGGAGTACGAACATCGAGAAAAATCATGGCAAATAAATTCTTCTGGCCTTCTATGAACAAAGACGTAGCTACATGGGCAAGGGCGTGCATTGGATGTCAGCGCGCCAAAGTTCAACGACACGTGAAGAGCCCACTTGGTCAATTCCAAGAATCTGCACGTTTTGACCACATTCACGTCGACATCGTCGGAGAGTTACCTCCTTCTAATGACTACAGATACCTCGTCACAATAATCGACCGCTGCACCAAGTGGCCCGAAGCGATACCTACGCGTGACATCAGCGCCGAGACAGTCGCAAGAGCCGTATACGACGGGTGGATATCGCGATTCGGTTGCCCGTTACGTATAACAACGGACCAAGGAAGACAATTTGAGTCCGCATTATTTACGTCGCTGATGAAGAAATTCGGTGTCACTCGTATTCGAACCACCGCATACCACCCTCAGGCGAATGGCCAATTGGAGAGATGGCACCGCACACTTATGTCAGCATTGATGGCGAGAGCAGCCGCGACACGCTGGAGCGAAGAGCTACCTACAGTTCTCCTTGGACTACGTACTGCACTTCGTGAAAACACCTCCTTCAGCCCAGCCCAAATGACGTACGGTACAACGCTACGCATTCCGTCTGATTTCTTCGTGCCTACAACGCCGAATATTGAAGACGCCGAATTCGTTCGTCAGCTGACAGAAACAATGTCGTCACTGTCACCGGTGAGAAGAACACACTCATCGAACGCGAACACATTCGTGTACAAGGATCTCGCAACATGTACGCACGTTTTTCTGCGTAACGACAGCGTACGCAGACCGCTCACACCACCTTACGACGGCCCGTACGAGATTCTACACCGCAGCGAAGATGGAAAGCAGTTTACATTGCAGCTACCTCTTCGTACCGCCGTCGTGTCAGTCGACAGATTGAAGCCTGCATACCTGTACAACGAAGAGGAGACTCAACCTTCAGCAACCTCACGCTTGCCACCACCTACTTCACGTCCGCCAACGCAAAATCATCAAAATGTGCCAGCCGCAGCACCAACATCGAGCGTACCGCCCAAGCACACCTACGTCACAAGAACCGGCCGCACGGTAAAACCGAACGTACGCTTCACTTAAGGGGGGAGTGATGTAGTGACACAGTACCTGTTACCAGAAAACCACAAACCACCGTACCACCACACCAGATACCAGTTACCAATACCTCAGAACCAATTACCACGTTTTCGACCATGTTCTGTTAAAGAACAGTGAAGCAACACGTTTACGACAACGTCTGTTAAAGAAACAGTGAAGAAACACGTTTTACGACAGATCAAGAAATAGGATAAGCTTATAAGCATAAGCCTCAGCACCCTCGCAGATGGATCACGTGGCCTCGCGCAGCGGAGATCTTCACTCGGTGACGTCTCGACGGGGAAAAGGATCGCGCTCCCGATCGTGGCTTTCGCTACGTCCCCGTCAGGGGGCGTGGCAAGCGGTGTCAGGGCTTCGCCCTCTGACCGCGGAGTCCAGCCGGGGTCCGTTACGACGGACCCGTCGTTTTGATGCCTAACTAGGCTCGGCGGTTGTAGAGCCTGTGGCTCTATGAGTAATGTTTGTATGTGTATACTGTAGGCACGTCACGACGCTGCTGCACGCAGCGCCGACTCTTCACGACATACCGGCGGTCAGTCTCCGCCAGGTGAGACCCCTAAGGGAAGCCCGGCGGGGGACGACCACCGACGAGTATGCCGGCTCGTTACGGACCTACAGTAGGAAGTGTGACCCCCGTCTAACCCGCTTCCAGAGCGAGCCGGTTACGGTTCAGACCGCAGGGACGATTTATGTGTGTGTGTGAGCGGCATTGTGCTGTGTTACATCGCTCAGTGCACGTGCACCGAATAGTTAGCTTGCACTATCTACTCGGTGCGTGAGTCTAGCGCGTGTATAGTGGCGATTGTATGGCTGACTCGCGTCGTGCCTATATTAACTTAGAACACGACGTTTGTCGGGGTGCGAGTAGAACGTAGAGTCTTGTTGTTTGAGTAGGCCGCGTGTAGACTGGTGCGGCCTACTCAGACGTCAATCCGGGGAAGGGGGGGGGGACTCGCTACCCGCAACCAGGTCGCGGGGGAGTCGTCTCGCGTCAGGGGGGCGCGTATGCCATGGCGCCAAGTGCTTGACGTGGGGCCAAGCTGAGGCGTCGGCATGCGCGAACATCCCCTTCGCGAGGCGTCGCACAAACTCATCCAGGCTCTCAATCCCGAGGTCTCGTTCTATGACGTCGTTCCTCACGTAGCGAGGGGCGTCGACGACTCTACGCAACGCAAGGTGTTGTTGCGCGCGGAGTCTTTCTCGGCTCGTCTCACTAGTGAGGGCGAACCAGGCTGGTGCGGCGTACGTCAACACCGGGCGGAGATACGCCTTGTATATGCCCAGCTTGACGCGCGCCGGGAGGCGGGACGAGAGCACCGGTTTGAGCCGGTGGCGGACGACTCTACCCTGCGCAACGACATTGCGGGTATGCGGTCCCATTGTGAGCCGTCGGTCGATGGTCACACCCAGGTACTTGGCCTTGGGCGTCCACTCGACTTCGGCTCCGATGAGTTTCAGACGTGGTGGGAGGGGCGATAATCCCGTAATTAGGGCCTGCGTCTTACCCACGTTAACCGACAGTCGCCATTTGGCGAGCCACTCTGGAATCAGGTTGAGCGCGCGCTGCATCTTCACCGCCGCGTACTTCGCGTTCATGGAGGTAGTAATGTACGCGGCGTCATCGGCGTACAGCGCGAGCCTGGCGTCCTCTGTAGTTGGTATGTCGTCGGTGTAACGTGAGTAGCATGCCGGCGAGACGCAGCTACCCTGCGGTACGCCCGCACGGATGGGCCGGGGGGCGGAAAGCGCCCCGTCGACCACCACTCTGAAACACCTGTCAGACAGGAAAGCTTGGACCACTTTGACGACTCTACGGGGCGTGGGAGAGGTGGCGAGTTTGTAAACTAGCCCCTCATGCCACACACGATCGAAAGCTTTTTCCATGTCGAGGAATACTGCCACTCCGTACTCCTTCTTATTCATTGCCGATGACAGGAGGTGCAGTACCCTCGACAACTGGAGCGTCGTGCTGTGTTCTGCCCGGAACCCGAACTGTTCCGGTCTTGGAGTTATGTGTGGGGCGAGGTGTCGCAGCAGGAGTTGCTCGAACACCTTAGAGATGGTGGGCAGCAAGGTGATGGGCCGATAGCTTTCCGGCTTCAGGGGATTCTTTCCCGCCTTGGGCAGCATTATGACGCGCCCTTCCTTCCAGGATGTGAGGAAGACCCCCGTGCGCAGTATCCCCGTGAACAGGCATTGTTGCACGGTCGCCTTGGCCGAGTTCGAATCGGCGGGGGCGGACGCAGGGGCTGCACTAACACTTGAGTATTGGGATTGGCCACTTACCCCTTTCTCTCTGGCCTGTGTGTCACGGGGCGAGCGCGCGCTGCAGTAGCGCTTCGCTTCGCCGTCGGCGTCGTCAGAGCTCCTTCTCCGTCGCTGGGGTCTGGTCACTAGTTCCAGCTCATCCATCGACGGGGTTGGGGACATCGGCGTTTCCGTGTCATCATATTCGTTCCTATAGCGCACTTCACTGCCTGCCGACGCAAGCGGCAGACTCGAGCCCGCGCGCGACGAGCAAGCCGAGAGCATAGCGGGCGAGTCATAAGCCGAGGTACGCGGCGGCGCGGGCGATGCAGGGACGGGAGGCGACGCGGGGCGCACGGTCACCGTGCGCAGCCTTGGATCGCGCGAACCTCCTGCTCCACCCGGCGTCGACGGACGGGGAGCAGGGGCGAGAGGAGCCGGCGTTGTACCGCGATTTTGGTTGGAGTTGTAGGCGACCGTCATTCGCGTAGACGGTGGCGCCATGGTACGTGCGGCGGACGTACGCGGAGTTGTCGCTGGAATGTTGGCGCCGCTGGGGGCGACTGACGTCACGGGGGCAGCTGACGTCACTGGGGCAGCAACTCTCGCATATGTCGTTGGCTTCTGTCTTCCGTGTGGATTTAGATCAGGCACCGACGGCTGTGCAGCGCTCGTGGGTGTCTGTCTTCTGGGATCTTCATTTTTGGGGTGAGGATTTCTCCTACTACCCTCTTTTGCTGCCGTCTTCCTCGCCGAGTTTTTCTCGGCAGTTGACGGTGCGAAAGTCGGGGGTTTCGCCTGTGCTGGACCACGCAGCGTGGCCCGAACGTTCGGGAGCGACGATGCTCGGTTCAGTATGGGCCGGTCAGCTTCCTCTTCGTCTCCTTCTTCAATCTCTCTTCGGCCGGCGCCTCCACTGTCCGAGGGGCCGTGGGCGCCTGGCTTCATGGGCTTCATTTCTTGAGCTGAGTAGCCTCCGCGACCACTTCGGTGCGTTGCCACACCGAGGATAGCGCGGGGGGAGGTCTTCCCTTCGTGCTGTCGCCGGTACAAACCTGAATTTGCACCGTCGACAACACAAACGGTTGACCCGATTTAAAAAGGGTCCGTACGGTGCTAGTTGCGGGTGGACGAAAATATCACGCGACACGGAGCGCAGCGACTAGGCGTAGTGGTGTCTTCTCCGCGAACTAACGGCTACTCGTCTCGCGCTCTCGTGGCATTCGCTACGTCCCCGTCAGGGGGCGTGGCAAGCGGCTTCAGGGCTTCGCCCTCTGGCCGCGGAGTCCAACCGTGGCCCGTGACTACGGGCCCGTCATTGGAGTGCCTTATTGTAGGCAGCGGACATGTAGAGCATAGCTCTATGTGTATTTTGCTTGTATGTGTGTACTGTAGGTGCGTCACGGCGCTGTTGCATGCAGCGCCGACTCTTCACGACATACCGGCGGTCAGTCTCCGCCAGGTGAGACCCCTAAGGGAAGCCCGGCGGGGGACGACCAGCGACGAGTATGCCGGCTTGTTACGGACCTACAGTAGGAAGTGTGGCCCCCGTCTAACCCGCTTCCAGAGCGAGCCGGTTACGGTTTAGACCGCAGGGACGATTTATGTATGTGTGTGAGCGGCATTGTATTGTGTTACATCGCTCAGTGCACGTGTACCGAATAGTTAGCTTGCACTATCTACTCGGCGCGTGAGTCTTGCGTGTGTATAGAGGCGAATGTATGGTCGACTCACTTCGTGCCTATATTAACTTAGAACACGTCGTTTGTCGGGATGCGAGTAGAGGTGTGGAGTCGTATTGTTTGAGTAGGCCGTGTGTAGACTGGTACGGCCTACTCAGGCGTCAAGTCCGGGGGGGTGGGGATGGGGACTCGCTGCCCGCAATCAGGTCGCGGGGGAGTCGTCTCGCGTCAGGGGGGCGCGCGTGCCACGGCGCCAGGTGCTTGACGTGGGGCCAAGCTGAGGCGTCGGCCCGCGCGAACATCCCCTTCGCGAGGCGTCGCACGAACTCGTCCAGGCTCTCAATCCCGAGGTCGCGCTGGATTACGTCATTCCTCACATAGCGAGGGGCGTCGACGACTCTACGCAGCGCAAGATGTTGTTGCGCGCGGAGTCCTTCTCGGCTCGTCTCGCTAGTGAGGGCGAACCAAGCGGGAGCGGCGTACGTCAATACCGGGCGGATATACGTTTTGTATATTCCCAGCTTGACGCGCGCCGGGAGGCGGGATGAGAGCACAGGTTCGAGTCTGTTGCGAACGACTCTACCTTGCGCGGCGACATTGCGTGCGTGCGGTCCCATTGTGAGCCGTCGGTCGATGGTCACGCCCAGGTACTTAGCCCGGGGCGTCCAGTCGACTTCGACTCCGCTGAGTTTCAATCGTGGTGGGAGGGGCGTTGATCCCGTGATCAGTGCCTGCGTTTTACCCACGTTAACCGACAGTCGCCATTTGGCGAGCCACTCGGGGATCAAGTTGAGCGCGCGCTGCATCTTCACCGCCGCGTACTTTGCGTTCATCGAGGTGGTGATGTACGCGGCGTCGTCTGTATACAGCGCGAGCGTGGCGTCTTCAGTGGTAGGGATGTCGTCGGTGTAACGTGAGTAGCACGCCGGCGATACGCAGCTACCTTGCGGTACGCCCGCACGGATAGGCCGGGGGGCGGAGAGCGCCCCGTCGACCACCACTCTGAAACACCTGTTGGACAGGAAAGCTTGGACCACTTTCACGATTCTACGGGGCGTGGGAGAGGTGGCGAGTTTGTAAACTAACCCCTCATGCCACACACGGTCGAATGCTTTTTCCATGTCGAGGAATACTGCCACTCCGTACTCCTTCTTGTTCATCGCCGATGACAGGAGGTGCAGTACCCTCGACAACTGGAGCGTCGTGCTATGTTCCGCCCGAAACCCGAATTGTTCCGGCCGGGGTGTAATGTGCGGGGTGAGGTGTCGCAGCAGGAGTTGTTCGAACACCTTAGAGATAGAGGGCAGCAGTGTGATAGGCCGATAGCTCTCCGGCTTCAGCGGGTTCTTCCCCGCCTTGGGCAGCATTATGACGCGCCCTTCCTTCCATGATGTGGGGAAGACCCCCGTGCGCAGTATCCCAGTAAACAGGCGCGCCAGGGCCGTAACAGTGCGGTACGGCAGGTGGCGCAGCGCTGTGTTTGTGATACCGTCGGCACCGGGGGCCTTGCGCGGCTTGGTACGTAGAATGGCGCGTCTAACTGCGCCAGGCGAGAAGGAGATGGGGTCTTCATCGGGGGCTATCGGCAACGCGAAGTAGTCTCTAAGGTGTTGCTCGACTGCTGCGACATGGTCGTGTTCAGTAGTCGGGTTCGGGCTGAATTGACGCTCCAGGTGCTTAGCAAAGATTTCCGACCGGTCCTCAGCTACATACCTGAGGGCCCCGTCGTCGGCTTGTAAAGGGCGCACCGGAGCTGGGGTGTTTGTGAGCTGGCGGCACAGTCTGTGTGTCGCCTGCCAGTCACTTGCTGCGGTGTCTATACGTTCCTCCCAACTCTCGGCGGCCAGGGCCTCTAGCTCGGCCTTTACCTTCGCCGCGAGCCGGTTGAGCTGCGTTTTCAGGGAGGGGCAGCGTAGCTGTTGCCACTGCTTGCGCAGGCGCCTCTTTTGGGCGACCATTGCGCGGATACGTGGAGGTAGGGGGGGCTGGAGCCCTCTCCCCTGCGGCGGAGAGGTTGAAGTCGCCTCATCGAGGGCGCTCTTCACACAAGCAGTGACGTCGTCGGCAAGACGGTCGACGTCAGCGGCGGTAGCGACGGGCCGAGAGGGCGTAGTGGTCGCAAGCTTTTCAGCGAACTTGGTCCAGTCTGTTGACCGACGTGGCGCTGGTGGTCTCAGTCGGGTCGGCATCCCCGATAGGACGACGAGTACAGGATGGTGATCGGACTGTAGCTCGTCGTCTATGACTTGCTGCGTGATCTGACAGTGTAGCCCCGTATGGATCACAATGTCCAGCACGTCAGGCATGTGTAGCGGGTTGTCCGGGTAATGGGTGGGCGTCTCAGGGCCGGACACTGTGTATCCATGGGCCTCCGCGTCATCGAAGAGCCGTCTCCCCTCGTTATTCATGTGCAGGGCGTTCCACGCAGGATGCTTGCAGTTCATGTCGCCGGCAAGCATTGCAGGGGACTCCGCGGCATACAGTGTGGCCCTCAACTCTGACGGGTCTAGTTGAGCTGAGGGCGGCTTGTAGCAGGCGTACAATCTCATATCCTCACCGGCAACATGAAGTTGAACGCCCAGCACGTACAACGAGCTATGCGACAGCGAGGGGGCCTCCTGATGGACGACTCTTCTTCTCACTAGCACTGCCAGACCACGGTACCTAGTGTTATGAGCCGACCTTTCGTCCTTCCTGTAAACGAGGAAACCCGGGAACTTGGCCCTATCCTCAGGTCCCAGGTGCGTCTCGTTTATCAGCGCCACGTCGATGTCTTGTTCCCTCAGGAGGTGGCGGAGTGGGGCGACCTTGTCCCGAAGGCCGCGGGCGTTCCAGTGGAGCACCCTTAACGGTCTAGCCATGGCACAGGGTGAGTAACTTGGCCAGACCGTCAAGGATGACCTGCTCCGGGCTCTGCCCCTGCCTGATGGCCTTGATCAGGTCCATCAACAGCTGGATGGCGCAGGTCGTGATCTCTGAGTTGGGGGCCCCTCTTGGGATGGTGTTGGTGGTGGTGGTGGTCGTGGTTGCGGCACGTTTCGTAGGCGCAATGCCGGCGCCAGCTTGTGCGCCGCTTTTCCCCTTCACGACCCGCGTCCCCTTCGGGGGGGGGGCAGGTTTCGGGACCTTTGTCTCTTGCTGAGTCGCGGGGGGTTTGGGTTGGTCCTTCTTACCCCCGCGGTTCCGCTTCCTCCGCCGGGAGGATGTGGCCCCTCCGCGTTTGGTGGGCCCGTTTGCTGCCGCCATCAGTGATGCGCCCTGGTCCCTTTCGTGGGCCTGGACCTCCGATGGTGGTTGTGGCTGCTGGCGGCGTGTCGAGGACACGGTGATGGCGACAGTTCCCGCACGCCTGTTCTGCATCTCCTTTTGGAAGATGGGGCACCTGACGTTGCACGCCGGGTGCGGGCCACCGCAGTTTGCGCAGGTGGCTGGCTCTTCCCGCGGTCGTGGGCAGTCTCTCGCGGTGTGCTCCCCTCCGCATCGAACGCAGGCGAGCGGGCGGTGGCATTGGTGCGACGAGTGTCGGAACTTCTGACACCGGTGGCACTGTGCGGGCCCACGCTTTCCACGCCACGCCTCTATTTTGACACCACGCATGTTCATGAACACTGTGGTGTCAAATATACGACGCACATCTTCAGTACGTCGTAGTACGGCGTGGAACACGCAGCCGGGTTTTCCTTGGCGCCCTCTTATGTGGCGCACGAACTCCGGCTCCGTATCCGAGTTCGCGGAGCTCCTCCTGTATCTCCTGAGGGTCTGTGTCAGCGGGCAACCCCCGGATGGCAACCTTCATGTTCCTTTCGGCCGGTAGGGAGTAGGCGAACCAACTCACGCCGCTTTCCCTCTCCAGGGTCGACAGGTAACGTTGGACCAGCCGATATTCCTCCTCGGTCTCCGGTGAGAAGCGGACACCGGTTCCGTAGGGACGCGCGTTTGGCGGCCGGCCCAGCTTAGAAGCGATCTCCCTGAAGTGGCTCGCCCAGTTCGGGAGTTTCTCCACTACCAGCGGAGGGTAGCGTAACTTCTTGACTTTGTTGCCCTTCGCCGTTGCCGAGTTCGAATCGGCGGTGGCGGACGGGGGGGTAGCACTCGCGACACTTTTATTAGTAATAGTGGGTAGACCACTTACCTCACTGTGTCCATGTGTGCTTTGTGGGGGCGAACGCGTGCCACAATAGCGCTTCGCTCCCTCAGACGTCTCGTCCGAGCTTCTTCTCCGTCGCTGGGGTCTGGTCACCATTTCCATTTCCTCCAACGATGGGGTTGGCGACATCGGGGTGTCCGCAATCATTTCCATCTCGCGCACTTCACTCTCGCACGACGCGAGCGACACACTCGAGCCGGCGCGCGACGAACATGCCGAAAACATTACCGGCGAATCGTACGCGGCGGCGCGCGACAGTGATGGTACGGGTGAGGAGGGAATAACGGTCCGGGTAGGCGCCGAACGTAACCTCGGATCACGGGACACACTTGTCACTATTTGTGACGGTTTCGATGATGTTGGGGCCGTATACGGAGCCCTACTCGCGACACTCGCGGGACGCGGATCCGTGCTACGAGCTACACTACCGCGCGGCGCTTGACTGCCGTCTCTCGCTTCCGTCGCAGACAGGCGAGCGGGTGGGTGCGCGGCGGGTGCGGGGGGCGCGCGGCGAGCCTGCGGCGCCGCCGTGGCGGGCGCAGGGGCATGCGCGGGGGCGGGGGGGGGCGCTCGGACGTTGTCGGGCGCGTTCCGCTGCGTATTTGTTTCATGCCTGCGTGAGCCGGGGCAACTGAAGGGGCATTGTGGAACACCCGCTTCGTTGTATTCTCGGCTTGTGGATGGTTGGCGCGCTGTTGCATGCCTGTTGAAGGCGCCGAAGGTGCTGCTACGTCGGCGTATGTGGCCTGCCCACGCTTTGCCGGTGTCGCTTCACCTTTCTGTTGGTGAAGGTAGAATGGTGGGCTCATCGCGACCGTTGGCGGCTCGACGGGTTCCACCCTTCTACCCTCATTCTTCTCACTTTTCCTGTTGGTTTTCTTCGCTTCTCGAATATTCGGAAGCGAAGAAGAGCGGTCCAGGGTAGGTCGATCTTCCTCCTCCTTATCACCTCTCCCGGGTCCAGGGTCGTGTTGGCCCGCAGGGCTGCGGGCTCCAGGTCTTGACGGTTTCATTTTCGCGGCGAAGCCACCGTGACCGCTTCGACGGGTCTGCACGTCGAGGAGATCTCTGGTCTGGCCCTCCCCTTGTGCTGGCGTGGGCACAAAACGGGTTTTGTGCCAGCGACAGCTCAAACGGCTGGCTCAGTTGAAAGCTGCGGTCCGTACGGGAATGTGGGTATTACTAAAACACTGTTCTTCGCTGCTCCACTTTCGGCTACGGACTTTCCCAATCAAACCAATCCCAAAGTCTCGCGCTCTGCGCGCGACACGTATTTATAGAATCGCGACAAGAATGCGCCGTGTCGCGCATGCGCGGTGAGCAGCCCGCTCAGTGCGTTTAATGTGCAGCACCTCAAGCGCCCTCTGTCTGAGAAACAACGACGCATGTTTGTAAATATCTTAGGCTAGACACTACTTCCATAAGTACCATTGTAAATATAAATAGGGTGTAATTACAGAAAATATACAGATCTTATTCAGACATCAACGACTAACTACGTGTTTCATTTACGAGTCACTCTCATCCCTTATAAACCCAACACCACCCTGGGACTGCTGGTCACCCTCCCGGAAATAGAGCAGGTTACCGGATTTGAGAATAATCGTATCCTCCCCCTGTCTTCGGACTTCAGATAATCCCACAATACTCCATCGCAACCTGCTCAATTCCTCCTCAAGTTCGGTGATCTTCCCGTCAGTCCTCAGTGTACGTGTGTTTAAAGTTGCCAGGTCGAGTCGTTTTATAGATGGGTAGCCAGATCTCATCCGGAGATTCTTCGCACCCCTTGCCTCGTCGTGGCCTTGACCGCTACCGGAGTCAAGGGTAGACGGGCTGCCGGGCACTAGAGGCCATTTTTTAATTTGTATTTTCATATTGGGGGGGTTTGCCATAGTCGCCACGCTTGGCAGACGGGTTGGCGATCGCAGTTTGGTTTTTGTAATGCACAGAGGATGCTGCTGCCCATTCTCTGGTACGTCCCTTAGTCGCCTCTTACGACACCCACGGGAAGAGATGGGATGGTGTTATTCTTTACGTCCGGACACCATACGGAACATGACATTCTAGTAGAAGTCAAATGTCCTTTTTCAGCATCAAAAATTGGCATGAAAAAAGCTATTGAAGAAAATAAAATACAAATATTAAAATTTAATAAAAAAACGCGCACTACAACAATTAATAAAAATAGTAATTGGTTTTACCAAATAAAGGGACAGTTGCATGTGGCAAGACGACGGCAATGTTTACTTGGAATTTGGGCCGGAGAAAAAGAGCCAGTCCACATCGAAATAATTGAAAAAGATGACTATTTTGGAAATCGAAAATGGAGTCCAAATTAATACGGTTTTACCATAAATACCTACTTCCTGAAATCGTGAACCCCAGACATACGCGTGGTATGGGCATAAGAAATCTGACACTTGAAGAGAACAAATCATCTGAAAATAAGGAAAATGAGGAATCTCTAACGCAAAACAATCCTGATTTGCTATCAGGTCCTAGTTCCCAACTCGGAGGGGAGTGCCATGAGGACTGTGGCTTTGACCCTTTTAGAAGATACTCGCGCCCAGCATTGAGGAATATATCGGTCGATGAAAATGAACCTGGACCTAACACACGACCACTACATTTTTATGAATTTTTATTTTTATGAATATAAATTTTTATGCTGGTACCTATATATTTTATTTTATTATATTATAATTCATCATATTTGTCTTTCATTATATTACTCACCAAATCTTCTACAACCATTCTTTAAGTTCTACAGAATTATCATCAATACCGTGGCCCTGGAACGCAAAGGGCAACCGAAGGAACTGGGTGGATTTTAGTCAGTACAAGTCTGACAGTCCCTTCCACTCCACCCAGAGCGGCAGGGCTCATTTGATGATTTTACCAAGCAATAAAAAAAAGTCATACATTTATAACGATATACTTACCTAAGTGTATTAGTGTTTACAGTCAATAGTGCAGTGGACAGCACATCAAGCTATACGTTTTTGTTGCAAACAAGCTATTATTACCAACCAACAATATTTGAACTACTGATTTATTTATCTATACTGTGGCGTGCTCGCTAGCCGCCATAGGTCACCGGAGTTCATATCGCGACGGCTCCTGTGCAACGCGGACGCAAGCCGTCTCGGTGCGTAAAATGCCTAAACTTTCGAAGTAGGCTCTTGGTAATTAAAAATTTCTATGTTATGTACAATTACTTACACGAAATAAGCACGGTTTTTAAATAGCGATGGATAGAGTAGGTGGGTAGCAAAGGTGGTCTCTCGACACTGACGAGCTCCGGTTCAAACTGCCGCTCTCCCACTCGGAGACAGATACGCGCCCATCAATAATTTTCTGTTGCATTTCAGCAGCGGTCTCGCAGGGGCGGTCAAACAACCTATCTTTGACGTAACTCCACAAAATCAGGCGAGCGTGCTGGCCATGCGGGAAGTCCAAACCGTCCGATCCAATTGTTTCTAAACAGCGTCGTTAGTAGCTCACGAACTGGTCTCACGACATGAGGCGGCGCACCGTCATACTGGTACTACAACCCAAGCCTATGTTAGTACATAAGCATCTCTTCCAAAGTGTCGGTTAGGCAGCCAGTATTAAAATTTAGGTAGGCCCGTCCATTCTCGGTGGCAACAAAACCGGGCCTAGGACTGGTTTCCCACAATGTCAGCCCACATTGTGTTTCCACCGTGTCTAAAATCCAGTTTTTTTTAGTTTGATTCGGATTGACGGAGCACCAATAATGGGTATTTTGGCGTTCCATATTCCATTATTTGTGAAAGTGCTCTCGTCGGTGACAATTATTTTTTTTTGGATGAAGTCTCGGTCCTGGACTCCTGGGTAAACAGCCACCTGCAGTAACGCGGACGGTTAATTACGGAATTTACTTTTCCTTTAACATTGTGATCGTAAATGCAGGAATAACGTTGTTCCACCTGTTCCTAACATATCTTATGTACCTACTTAGTGAGGTTTATATGTACCTAGGATTTAAGTTAAGTTTTTAGATAAGTAGGAAGTACCTTTTTTAAATTCCAAAAGAAACGCAAAAGGTTACTTTTCCTTAAACGTTCAAGTCATGTGCAATGCAAATTTACAGTTTGTTGACATCGTTGCACGATGGCCAGGTTCAACTCACAACAGTCAGATATTTTCAAATTCAGCTGCCAAATATCAGTGTGACAACGGTGCTTTTGGTAATGGGATTGTGCTTGGTGATAGTGGATACTTTTTAAATAATTATTTGTTAACACCACTCAGTAATCCCCAAACCCAAGCTGAAAACAAAAGAAAATTTGAAAAGACATCTTGACAAATACCCGGTTTGAAGAAGAGATGGGAAGAGTGTGGGTGCAGATTCAAGAGATGCTGAGTAACCCCCCCCCCCCCACCAACACAGTCACTAGATTTCCACAAACACCTAAAACCAATTGCGGAAAGGCTGGACTTGGTCTCGGCGGATATCGGAGTCCTGCGGGAAAATAACCCCCCGTTCAATTCATGGCAGCTCCAAACCTGGACGCAGAATTGGCGGTCGTGGAGGTCAAAAAGCACTTCCAAAACATTGAGAAAGGGGTAGCAGACTTGGCAAAAGTAGATAGACCGCCACAACAACTGCAAGGCCCAAAAACCTTTGCCCAGGTTGCAAGTACACCGAAACCCCCCCTAAGCCAAACCAATTACAGCCCAATCACACCCTGAACGTCTCGTCCACGGATCCTAAACACACTGGGGACAACATAATCGAAAGGATCAGGAGCGCCCTGGATCTCAAGACGACCGGAGCCAAGGTGGACGCCGTCAGGAAGGCCCGAAATCAAAAGGTAGTCCTGAGGTGCGCCAGCAAAGCCGACTTGAATCTGGTCAGGGACCAGTTCAAGAAAAACGGAGGGCACAAGGTCCAGGAGTCAAAGCCCCACCACCTAGTCTGTGTGAAGGGCGTGCTGTCCAGCTACAGTGATTGGGAGATCGTCGATCTCCAATTAGCGCAGAACAAGCATCTTCTGCAAGACGTCACTGAGGGTGAACAGGCGGCCAGGGTGCGATACATGAAGCGCGTGAGAAATCTCCACGAGTGCCACCCGGTGTTGGAACTTCACCAAAAATGTGGCTTATCTTCACCCAAGCCCAGAGAGTTCACGTCGGCAAGCGGTGCTCTGTTGTAGATCATTCCCCACTCGTTCAGTGCACAAATTGCCTCGGATACGGACACAACAGGTCCATATGCGGGACGGCAAAGGAGTCATGCTTCTTTTGCAGCGGTGCGCATGATGGCAGGGACTGTCAAAACAGAGCCGAAGGTAAGGAGCCCACGTGTATAAACTGCAAGTTGGTACAGAAAAAAGGAAGTGACCTGGCACACACCGCGTTCAGCGAAGACTGCCAGGAGCTCCAAAAGTGGAACGGCATAGCACTGTCACGCGTTTCCTATTGCTAAGGGCGACCCGCAGGAAAACCACCAACAAAGTCCCCCTCAACATTCACAAAGATCGACAGCAAGATTGAAATTCATCCAAGTCAATCTCCAGAGCTCCAAGCTGGCCACGGATGAACTCCATCTGACGGGTCAGGCAAAGGGAATCTCTGTGGCACTTGTTCAAGAACCTTACGTGGGAAGAACAGGTGTAATGAAACAGAGTCCTGACACACAATTTATCCAGTGCAGCCTTAACCGCCAAAAACCAGTGAAAGCAGTAATACTGATCTTCGGGAGCAGTTTGGAAGTCATTCATGACCCCCAACTTGTAACTGAGAACATTGCGGCCGTTCTGTTGAAGGTGGGCCAGCTTAGTCTTGGAGTACTGTCGGTTTACTTTGAGGGAGACCAAGAATTAAACCCATACCTTTCCGCATTACAACACACAACAAACAAACTACACACAAACAACAAACTGGTGGGAGGTGACGTAAATGCCTGGAGCCAATGGTGGGACAGCGTTTCCGAAAACCATCGGGGGGCCGAGTACTGTTCCATTCTCCACGAGCGGGATTTCCAGATCCAAAACTCGGGTCAAAAACCGACTTTCGAGATCTACAGAGGTGGTGCACAAGCATAGTAGATGTAACTGCATGCAGTCTATCGCTGCTGGGAAAAATGGAGGAGTGGCGAGTACAAAGAGGTTTGACCTCATTCGACCACAATGCAATCACCTTCTCGATGCGCTTAGAGAAAGCTTTGGAACCCCTCAAGCCAGTCTCGACGCACAACTATAATACCAAGAAGGCAAAATGGTCGCAGTTCTGCACGCACTTCAAGACCAACCTGGCCGAAAAGAAATAACAAAGGCCAGGATCTCGAACGCCCCGGACCCAGAGGATCTGGAAAAAATCCTTACAGAATATTTAAACGCTATACACCGTCGTGTGACGTGGCGATCCCAAAACCTCCATTCCATTCCATCCCCGAAACAGCACAAAACCCCCTTGGTGGAATTCTACACTAGACCGTCTCAAGAAAGGCACAATGACGAAAAAGAGACGGATTTGGAACGCTGCCGCTCCCAGACGGGAAGACACCATAAAAATTTACGTCACGGCAAAAAATAAGTACACGTCGGCAGCGACGGAAGCTGCCACTGCGAGCTGGAGGGAGTTCTGTACAAGGAAAGACCGAGAGAGCATGTGGGACGGCGTCTACAGGGTACTAAGGAAGACAACCAGAAGGCAGGACGACACTCTCCTCCGAAATACCGCAGGGGAAACACTTAGCCCACAGCAATCAGCGAATCTACTGGCAAAAACCTTTTACCCAGATGACTCGACAGATGGCGAAAGACCGTACCACAGTGCACTGAGATAACTTGCAAGGGAGGAAAATCCGCAAGAATTGCCGCCGACGATCTACCCTTTACAATGAAAAGCTGAATATGGTCCTGCAAGACCAAAATCCAAAGAAGGCTCCCGGCCACGATGGATTAACGGCGGACATCCGTACAGCGGCAATAAACTGCGACAGGGAAGTGTTCTTGGCGATAGCAAACAGATGTCTGTCGCTATCACACTTTCCGAAGCAGTGGAAGGTCGCCCAAGTGTGCATCCTCCGCAAGCCAGGCAAAGACGACTACACCATTCCAAAGTCGTACCGGCCAATAGGTCTCCTATCTGTCCTCGGCAAAATCGTGGAAAAAACTCCATGTAGGCAGATTGCAGTGGCACTTCTATCCAACACTCCATAAAAGCCAGTACGGGTTCATGCCACATCGTGGTACCGAGGTTGCCCTCTATGTCCTAATGGGGCACATACGTGCCGAAATCAAAGCAAAGAAGATAGTGCTTTTGGTATCATCGGACATAGAGGGGGCCTTCGGCAACGCATGGTGGCCTGCATTAAAAAGATGGTGGCCAAAAAATGTCCTCTCGTCGCCTCTTACTTAAAAGACCGCCACGTAAAGGTCAACTACGCCAGAGCGACTAGCGAGAAGGGAACCAACAAAGGATGCGTTCAGGGCTCAATTGCCGGTCCGACGTTCTGGAACCTGATCCTAGACTCGCTCCTTCACAAATTGGCTAGTATGGGTGTATATTGCCAAGCTTTTGTAGACGACGTCGTCTTGGTAATCTCGGACCACGAGACTGGTCCCCTGCAGCAGAAAGCCAATTAGACGCTGGACATAGTATCAAAGTGGGGCGCCCGAAATAAGCTGCGTTTCGCCGCGCATAAGACCAATGCGATGGTGTTAACGAAAAAAGCTGAAATATGACGTCCCGATTCTGCACATGTCGGGCACAAGGCTGGGCCTAGTCCAAGAGATCAAGCTGCTAGGTCTCATTATTGACGCCAAACTCACTTTTAATGTACACATATCCGCAACCTGTAAAAAGGCTGCGGACATCTATAAGCAACTCGCATGTGCAGCGAAGGTGACGTGGGGTCTCAATAGGGAGATAATCAGGACGATTTATGTGTCGGTGTTAGAGCCCATCGTGATGTATGCAGCGAGTGCGTGGGCCCCGGCAGCTGAAAAACTGATGACATGAAATCAATTTGATTCGCTAAAGCGGGGTTTCGTACAGAAGATCTGCAAGGCATACCGCACGGTGTCTCTGACATCGGCAATGGTTCTGTCAGGCCAACTCCAACTAGACCTCCGGGTAATTGAAGCGGCGACCCTCTACAAGATCAAGAAGGGCCATTCCCGAGAGTTCCTACCGCCGGGCCGCGAGCTGGAACGGAATATAAATTATCTAAATAAGCCTCATCCAGCACGACTCACAATAACCGAGTATGCACGCCTAGAAGACTGGAATCCCGAAAACTTAGAGACTCACCATGTTACCGGCCCCCAAATCTATACCGACGGCAGCAAGATAGAGGGGAAAGTTGGAGCTACCCTAACTTGGTGGGAGGGAGGAAAGGAGTCCATATCCAGCGATTTTGGCTTGGAGCCACACAACACTGTCTTCCAATCTGAAATGTATGCACTCTTCTGAGCCGTCAGATTGGCAAGAGAATCTAAGGCAGCCTCACTCGACCTGCTGAGGAGACCGTCTGTTACTCAACACCTGGCACTCGAAATAAAAAGTTTCATCCGTGAAATCAGAGAGGAGGGCAGAAAAGTGAGGCTGTTCTGGCTTAAGGCCCACGTAGGAACTGTCGGGAACGAGAGAGCGGATGAGCTGGCAAAGGAAACGGCTCTAACAAAAGAGACAGCGGACTACGACAAAGTTCCCGTATCATACGTGAGAAGGAAGATACGGGAGGGGACTGTAAGTGGCAAGCGAGGTACGAGTCCTCGGGTACAGGGGCGGTAACGAAAGTATTCTTTCCAGACGTCCTAGCGGCAAAAAGAATTCTTAGGGACACAGCCCTAATAACGGCCCATACTCAAATCGTGACGGGACACAGAGGTTTCGCAGCATATCTCCACCGCTTCCACCTCAAGGACAGTCCCTCGTGCGTTTGCGACCAGAGCTGCGAGGAAACAGTCTGGCACCTTCGCTTCGAATGCACAAGGTTCTGCCTTGAAAGAATGGAA
Organism: Mythimna vitellina; assembly: GCA_949316375.1. Lineage (NCBI taxonomy): Eukaryota > Metazoa > Arthropoda > Insecta > Lepidoptera > Noctuidae > Mythimna > Mythimna vitellina. The sequence continues at coordinate 19,175,790 of OX438702.1, read as the reverse complement.
CTGGAGCGGAAAACAGGGCTCCAGTTAAGTCAATCCTCACTTCACAACTTCATGGACAAGCCAGCTTCGAGGACCCCATTCTTAGCATTCGCGAATAAAGTTACCGTAACCGCAGCGAGGCCGAATAAATCAGATGCCCCCGCACAAAGTCGAGTCCGGCTACCATCTACTCGTACCCCCACCACAAACACAACACCTACATTAAATACACAACACCCATTACCCACAACTACACGGCAAAGTACAAACACAACACCAATTAAACAAAACCCGTCACCTTCAATTACACAGCAAAGCATAAACACACAACCAGTAACAGCGCTAGCGGTACTAATAACAGGGACAAACCAACAGATGATCCCAAACGACATGCCAGTAATACACTTCCTGGTATGTGGAAGAGGCGGAGTTCCCGGTATAAGACTCCGAGGGTTCGCCCTGTTCATGAATAGGGAATCGGAGATGCTGGGTAAAGTTTCTGCATTGCTTCAAGCCGTACTGGAGCCCGAATCACAATTTCACCAGGCCTAGCTACCCTGATCAACGGGAGCACATCAAAAATGAGCATCAAAGGAAGCAAGTACGCCGCGCTACAGCAGGTGGAGATACCGCTCACAAGTGCTGTTTAGTGCGATTCAAAGGAAAGACAATCGCACTACTCGAGTGGAGGGCGGAAACCCCATTTGCCCAAGCGAGCTCGCTGCTCCAAAAGATTAGGGAGGCAGGTGAAAATACGTGCATAGCACCTCGCACGATCAGCATCGATGCTATAGCGGTCGGTGTTGAAAGAAAAGACATCGCAGACCGTTTCGGCTGCCTTAAAGCCTCAGAACAGCATGAGGTCGTGGTCTACGAGGATAGGGGGGAAACTCTAAGTTTCCTCAAAACCCCCAAAGACCACACAGGTAGCACGATGAGTTCCTCTGAAAACCCGACCACCACGAGCGGAGCTGAAAGAGTCCAGCAAAAGTGTAGCAGAAAAAGAAAAGAGGGAAAAAGGCAAAAACATCAGCCCAGAGAACCGAGCCCGGTCCAAAAGCCGTCTCAAAGCAATCGGCACCTTTCCTCAGTATACTGCTCCCGAGTACCAGCCGCACGTCACCTACTGAGCGGCAAGAGTCAGCCGTCATGAGGTTTTTCAAACCGAAACCCAAGGAGACACCAGAACCAAAACCCAAACCGACCAGAGCCGACAAAGGGCAAGTCAGCCCTCCGACCCTCGCTGTAAACTCGGCTATCATAGACCACGTACAGAGCGCATTCCTCGAGTATGTATCAGTCGTGAGGGCAACCAGAGAGGTAAACCTCGCGACATGTAGAAAGATTCTGCAGACCTTTCATTGGTAAAATGAGGGTCTGTTAAGGGTCTTACTCGGGGATGCAGAGGCAGCCGTATATGACAACGTCAAATCCCAAAAATGACGGGGTCGTACATGGCAGGCTATAGCGCGAAGAGTAGCTTTGTGACCCTGGATGAGGTGGAAACAGAGCGCTCAGGGAAAGTAACATTCCACACACCCGAAGACGTACCAAAATTATGTTGGACGACAGGATCCTAGAAATGGCGCAATCCATTTCGGGTTCCTCCGTTTCCCCGGCTTTGGAAGCGCATTGGGCGGTACCCAGTATCAAGTGGGTAAACGGAGTCCCAGGGTGCGGCAAGACAACCTGGATGGTGAAACATTTTGTCGAGGAGAGCGATATCGTAGTGACCACACCAACCGAAGCTGCTAAGGATCTCAGAGAGAAGCTAGCGCACCGATTAGGAGATCGTATCAAGGCAAAGGTGCGCACTATGGCCTCAATTTTAGCCAACAGGTTCAGACCAGAGGAGAAATGTCGTCGTCTTACGGTTGACGAAGCCCTCATGAAACACTTAGGGGCAATAGTCATGGCAGTGAAGTTGTCTGAATGTCGTGAATCAGCTACTATTTTTGGACAGAGAGAACCTCTTTAAGTTAAGGTACACCCGTTCAAAATTTGGGGGCTGGCATCACCCAGGAGTTACTCTGTACGCATCGGAATCCAATGGACATAGCACTGACTCTGAGTGAGATATACCCCGGTATATACTTCTCTAAGACATCGCTCTCGCGGGTCCACTTTCTGAAAGTAGAAAGGTTCACGGGAGCGCGCATACCGATAACCGCCCAGAACACCTTATTCTTGGTCCATACGCAGGAAGAGGCTCTCTGTTGCCGACCAGGGCTATGAGTCTGGCGAAGGGTCGCGCATCCTCACCATCCACGCAGCTCAGGGGTTGACCTGCGATAGCGTTATTATAATTAACACCAAGTCAAAGAGGCTCCAGATCCACGACAGCCTCTTCCATGCAGTTGTTGCAGTGTCAAGACACACGGTCAGCTGTGGGTACCACACCGACGACGCCGACGATGCCACGGGCCGTTTCGCCCGGAAAGCGATGGATGCGCCTTCTAAAGTGGTCGTCGAATACAACCTTAAGACGGCCATGCAGCATCGAGACACCGCAGTCGTAGAAGCTCTGATGGAGTTAGTGAAGACTCTAGGCGGCAGATAAACAAGAGCCTAATACCCAAACTCTACCCATATGTCATTACTGGCAACACGCACTGGTCATAGACTTTCGTCTTGAGACACTGTGGTATATTGGACGAGAAGATACCGCGCAGCTTCCCGAACGCTGCCCAGCCAAGTCGGATTCGACGATTGATCTCTTTCTCGAAGTTAGACCTTCCCAACTGGACCGTCTGTCCCAGGTAAACGTAGTCGTCCACAACTTCGAGTGTAGAGTCCCCGATCTTGATAGGATGATAAAAATGAAGCGGCCGACGCGTTATCACGAATAGAAGAAGTCGAACTACTGAACTCGACTATCGACTACAATCAACTCGTCCAAGAATACGAAAACGACTCCGAACTACGATCGTGTGACTGTGCCTGGAGTTCAACGACCGATACTGTGCGAAACATCCACAACCAGTTAGTGAAGACTCTAGGCGGCAGATAAACAAGAGCCTAATACCCAAACTCTACCCACCAACCCTAAATCCATAGTCGTAAAATAATATTAATTATTATTATTATCTATCATAAACTAGTAACAACTCAACTGGTATCAATGTAACAAGCTATCTGTGTGTACATTCATAAGTACATTGTGAAACAAATTTTCTATAGTTGTAATAAGTTTATTTTGATACGTTACATATCGCATCTTTAATCCAGTACCGTCGCTAGGCGAAATTCTTCAGGGAAGCTGTTTACAACGCAATCTGTAAAGTTAGCGCTCAACAAACAGATGGCGAGATGGAAACAGTTTTTTGAGGGTTTTCATTTGGTGGCGGTGTTGGATTGAAGGTCATATAAGACATATCACATGTCTATAGTTTTTAGTTTTATCGTATTATAAGTAAAAGTTATGTGTATAAATAAAGTACCTACTAATTTAACAAGAACCTAAAAAAAAATATTAAAAATTGAGTCAGGTGGACTCACGTAGTTTTTAAGCTTAGTTTTTAAGTAAATGTTAAGATGAGGGCACGACAGAATGCCAATGAAAAAAATTTGTAAATAATAACACTAAAAATGGCGCGGACAATCATGTCTGCGGTAAAATAGATACACAAAAAAATACCTAAGCTGAAAACCTATACAATGAATTTCATATTAGGACAAGAAATGTCATTGAGAGACGCTTTGGTGTCTGGAAAAGGAGATTCCCAGGGCTGAGTATTGGATTAAGGTGTAAAATACCTCTTGCCCAAGATATGATTGTGGCCACTGCTATATTACACAATTTAGCACGTAGCAGAAATGAAGGTGAGCCTCCGATACACCCTGAGGTTCAGATACCACCTCAGCTAATATCCCCCTGTACTAGCTGAAAACAATGAGGCACGAAAAAGCTCAACACGGGATACAATATTAGAATATTTTGTATCACTCACTAATTAATTTTGTAAAAAAATAAAATAAACATAAGTCTTTTAATAAAAATGAAGTTTCATTTTATCATACCATAATATTTGGCTACTTCCCATTTGGTAAACTTCCCATTTCGTAAACCTCAAACCGTACCTACTAAAAAGTTGCGTTTGGTAAACATTATACATTTCATACATTTAGTCCCATTTCGAAAACATTTCAATATTTTTTTGTGTTATATCCCATTTGGTAAACTTTCAGATGAAATGGGTACAGTCAAGTAAAAAAAGAAAAACGAAACTAATGATAACATTGTCATTTATTTTGTTAAATATTTTTAATCACAGGTACAATAGTCGGATTATGTGTACGTATGCCATTTACACATATTGATATTTAAAAACAGAAATAAAAAGTGGGGTGTACAAATAACTTTCAAAAAATTTAAGAAAAATCACAGTTCGATTTGACTATTTCGATGACAAGTTTTATTTTTTTAATAACATAAGTCAATCTAGATGCGAAATCAACTTATATAAAAAAGCAATAATCACAGATTTGGTACTATCTTTTTATGTTAATGTACATTAACATAAAAAAATACATACGAAATCAACTACTTATAAAATATAAAAATAAACAGTCACTGATTTGGTACGTTAACGTAAAAAAATACATACTAAATCAACTATAAAATATAAAAACAATAATAATCACAGATTTGGTACAATAACATAAAAAATACATGCAAAATCAACTTTTAAATATAAAAACAAATAATAATCACAGATTTGGTACATTAACATTAAAAATTACACACAAAATCAACTATAAAATATAATCACAGATTTGGAATATTAACATAAAAAATTTACTACCTACACTACAAAGTTAAAAATCAATAAATAAATTATAAAGTGATACAAGCAATTCTTGATAATTCGTTCAAACAATTTTCCAATGATATTTTTCCACTTTTGTAATCGCCGAGAATATTGTTAATTCGTATATCATTTTGTATAGATTTTTTTCTTCGTTTTGATATACTTTCTCCATTATTATAAAAGCTGTAAAAAATTGTTATGATTAATTAAAGTAATAATGTATAATTTTTATCATATGTGTCGCCTAAAAATACAGGTCATTGAAACAAAAATATGTACCTTTTCAGAAGATTTTCATAATGTTTAATATTGCCTGATATCGTTTCGAAAAATAAAAGAATTGATGGCCTTTTTCCAATTTCACTATTGAAACTCCAATTCCAAGATTCCATGAGGTTTGTAGTGCGGTGTCTTTGTGCGTAGCAGCACCAAATATTCATCATATCTTCATTTTCCAACCACTGATCCACAAAGTAATCATTGAATTCAGTTATAGCTTTTTCTTCAAAACTGTAACAGAATTAATTCGTTGAAGATTATGATACGAAAAACCATATATTACCTAGTTTCTAACGCATAAAAATGGCTGTAGAAAATGGCGGTAGAAGAAATATCCAGAACTAAACGCGTTCATTTCAATACTGCAAAATTAATTTACCTTTGACTCATAACGTATAGCCATCCATCGTTTATGTCTTCTTTTGGTAAATGTGCCAGAGCCATACATAGTTTGACGTGATAGTGAGATTCTTCATGTTGTAATAAGCCAAGAGATTTTGCCTTTCTTAATAGCGCTCTGCCAAAGTGAACAAAACACCCCTTAACAATTATGTTTGGAAATGTCTTTTTAATTGCATTTATTGGAGCTTTTTCGAAATCCAAGGTAATAATATCGGCTGTCCACTCTGGTAAATGAAATTTTAGTTTGTAAAACAGTCTTTCATATGTAGTTTCTTCTTTGTTTGTCAACACTGCATAAAAAAATGGTACAATATTTGTCCCAGTTTCTGTACTTCCTATGTCTCCGTGTACAACGTATAGTTGAAGAAACGGCTTTGCACAACATTTGAACGTTCCGTCCGCAAAGTAGTGACGGACGTCATTTAAATGTGCAATTGCACTCTTTGAACCAAACACAATCATTCTATTTTCACCGTCAATCTCATCAAACAATAAATTGTCTTTAAAACGGTCAGGAATCACGATTTCTGTAGAGTTAGAGTGCTGAGATTTTGTGATTCCTAGTTGTCTATTTCTGTGTCTATACAAACTGCTTTTAACTTTGTCAAAATTTGGTAATTCTTTAATAATTTCATAACCATTATCTTTCAGCCTTTTAGTACATTTCCTGTATGTAGCTGGAATCGGCTTCAGATCTTCACATATAGTTTGTTTACATTTTTCGATGGCTACTTTCACTTCATTTTTTTCAAAATTCGGAATACAAGAACTGCAGTGAGCATTTTCTCTTAATACATGGCTTCGATTTGAATTCAAAGTTACACTTGCTGAACATCCATCTTTTCTATTAACACAGCGCCACCAACTTGAGTCCTTATTATTTTTCTGTTTATAATATTGATGCCCAGCGCGTAATAAAATTTCACCGCCTCGTGTACTATTAATAATTTTTAAATTCACTGCACCACTAGAAGATCCCTCACCCGACATTGCAACGACCTTGCACTATGCATAAAACGCGTGAACTGATAAGTTAAACCCGGTAATAGATATAATTTACGTATACTTACTTATGTCTATCTCATTCACACCTTTTGTTTAAAACGATGGTAAGGACAATAAATCCCTACCTGAGAACCCGCTCGGTGCTTCTTTTGCGGGAAAAGCACGTGGTATTTTTAGTAGCATCGTGGTATTTTTACAGACTTTAATACGTTTTTTTTACTTCTTCTTGATCAGCCATTCTTTTTGATGGTCGAGATACTATCTCAAGACTGAAGCATTTAAAAATATATACATCTCTAATTTAATACTAATTTGACACTGACTGTACCGTACAAAAATAACAATACTAACAAAGTTTACCAAATGGGATTAAATGTATGAAGTAACGAAATGTTTACCAAACGCAACTTTTTAGTAGGTACAGTTTGAGGTTTACGAAATGGGAAGTTTACCAAATGGGAAGTAGCCTAATATTTACATATAAATCAAGTACTTATGGCGTATACAAATTTTAATTAAATCAATGTTTTTGCTGCATCGTGTTGAGCATCAGTTAATGCAACTGTTGCTTTCTAATAAGAGATGTAAAATTTTCAATTTATGTTCTTCCTCTACAAATGAATGCTCCTTTTTTGCAATTTCTGTTTGAAGCTGCACCAACTCTAAACGAGCTGCACCTTATTAATCCAGTTTTGCAGTCACACTGGTTTTATTTGGTTTAAGTGTTTGTGACACCTTGGACTTCAAAGATTTTGGATTCCATATACGCCATTTATTTTGCTCTGCAAAAAATAACAGATTTTAATAAAATTTGCTAAAAATGTCATTTGAATCATAACACTATTCATACAAATTTGGTATAAAGAAAAGAAAGCTAGAAAAGTCCTGGTTTCACTGAAAATTAAAGAAAGGGAAAAACTAGTTGACATCATCTTCCTGCCCTTATCCCGTGTTATTTGGGGTCGGCGCAACACGTTTTTTTCTTCCACTCTGCCCTGTTACTCGTCATGCTATCACTAACTTCCTTTTCTTTCATATCACTCTTCACACAATCCATCCATCTTTTCTTTGGTCTCCCTCTCCCTCTCCATCCATCCACATGTAAACTCATAACTCTTTTAGTAACATGCGTTTCATCCCTCCTCTTCACATGACCATACCAAGATAAACGATTCCCTTTCAACTTTTCAGTCACTGGTGCCACTTTCAAACTTCCCCTAATATGTTCATTTCTCACCATATCCATTCTCGTCACACCACACATCCATCTTAACATTCTCATCTCCGCTACATGCAAAGTTGACAAAACGTTATAAAAATTAACATTGAAACTATACCTGTTATTTCAACTTCATCGTTAATGTCATTTATAGTAAATGATTCATCCAACTGAGGAAATGGTTTCACATTGAAAACTGAAATTTAACATAATTAGATCAACATACATAAACATACCAAACATAAATATTATTTGAACGCTGGCATTGTAAATACCTATCCGCTACCAGTTTGTAGGAAACCCAGCACATCATTCGCTTGCGCTGTGCTGTTCCAGAAGGATATAATATAGAAGTAATAAAACTTGTGCAAAGCTCAGTGTAGTATGGGATGGGATGTATAGTATCATTATGTATTACAAACATACCAGTAGTTTCTAGCATTCCATCTTCAATGTGTAATATATTGACTGTCTGAATGGGTTTATTTTTCACTGGCAGTACTAAATCTAGAAAAAATACAGGTTTGATTAAATTCAGGAACTTAATGTAAAGCATTGAGACAAAGTTATGTAGGTATATTACATTTAATACATACGTGTAATGTTATCACTGTCTTTACGTGCATCAAAACTTCCTCTTCGACATCGTTTGATGTCAGGAGCTGTAGAAGGCCCGCTGCCTATTCTATACAACTCCTGTCAGTGGAGAGTCATTTTTTTCTTTGTTCCTTTTCTCAGGCTCTCGTACTTTAAGCTCCACTCGTTGAAGCATTACACAAGGTGGCAATTTTGTTCCACGCATCATCTTTTTCCTTATTTGTCACAGCATCTGTTTTTTTTTATTTTCAATTACTAACCGATGTTTCGTCACCAATTCAGTAAATAATCGCACTTCTGTACTATTTAAATTTATAGCACGCTCGCGTTTCTTAATTATATGCATTTTATAGACCACAAAAAACCAAAATTCAATATATTTTAGATTCAGATTCAGATATATTTATTGTTTGTCACAGGTGGAAGTACAGCTCTTAAAATTATTGTCGTAACAAGTATCACTGTAACATACCCATGGGGTGTACAATCTTTGATATTTACAATATTACATGTCAAAAAGAAAAGAAAACCTTCATACTACACAAAATTACCAAGGCAGCATAATATAATAATTACCATTACAGAAAATAAATTAATTGTGTATAAATATTAATTTGGAATTGTCATAATTATTGCATGATTAAAATATTGAATAAATTGAATCAAAACATTAGTCATTTAGAAATTCATTGAAGTATACAATTATATATTATTATTAGACGCACAGGACCGGTCATTGTGGCGGCATTTGGGGGAGGCCTATGTCCAACAGTGGACGTCTTTCGGCTGAAATGATGATGATGATGATACAATTATAATGTCAATTAGGATACAATTATTTATGTCAAAAACCGTCACAATAAACAAGATAACAATATTATAATGTGGTGTTAATATTTTATGAGTTGTATATTTTTAGATACTGAGCAAACGACAAATTCGCGGTTATGTTTGTTTGTATTGCAACGGCAAAATGTCAAAAGCACGTTTCGTTGCTATTCTTGTCTAACACGTTGAATACTGTATCTGTGCATCTCGCTTGCACATAAATAGTGTGAAGTTGGCTAGCATAAACCACAGAGAGCTATTCTCTAGATAAAACACGATTGAAAAATTGAAAATATTTATTCGCCTTATAAACAGCCAGATCATTTTAATGGCTAGTTATATAATAAAACGACGTGACTGAGCGAGTACCAGAAAAGAACAGAACTGTATTGTCTAAAGACAAAAGTAAAGAATCACATAGACAACATTTGATGACACTTTGGTACAAGATGTCGCTAGTAGTAGGTACATCTATATTTTGCTATTTATAATACTCCCACTCAAAATGTAGACACTATATAAACAAAAGAAATAATTACACTTTAAAAATTCCTAAAGTATTCAAATGTTTATAATGTTTTACAGCAGTGAGACTTTTTGTAAACAAATCTGCAGGCATATTTGATGTACATAGATAATTAACACTTATAATGTTTTCATTAATTAATTCTCTACAATAATGATATCTGACATCAATATGCTTCGTTTTATTATGGAATACAGGGTTTAACAACAATTTCTGTGCGCTCATACTATCATTATATAAAATGATCTTATACATCCTTTTAGTAAGTTCAAATTTTAAATTTCTCAAATAAACTGCCTCTTTGCAGGCTTCTGATATGGATACATATTCAGGTTCGGTACTAGAAAGTGTAATACATTTTTGCTTACTACAACTCCAAGATATAACAGACCCAGACAAAGTATAACAAAATCCTGAATATGATTTCCTATCATTAACATCACTGCACCAGTCTGCATCAACATTACCTTCAATGGTTGCATTTTTGCCCTTACTATATTTCAAACCTAAATCTTTTGTCCCTTTCAAATACCTTAAAATTCTTTTGGCATAAACCCATTGTTGTTCAGTATAACAATTATTGAATTGACTTAAATATGACACTGCATAAGCTATATCGGGTCGTGTGAGCACAACTAAATACATTAGGCTCCCGATAAGCTGCTGATAGGGATTTTGATTACTACAATCATTTTCCTTCTTACATTTTAAGTTGACCTCCATTGGAGTATTCACAGTGTTACAATCAACCATATTGAACTTAGACAACAATCTATCAATATATTTATCTTGACTTAAAGTCACAGTACAATTATTATTTTGTTTATCAAATACAACTGACATGCCAAGACATTCCTTTACAATTCCCAAATCTTTTAATACAAAATTCTTATTCAACATATTCTTAAGATTACTAGTTTCATTTCTATCATTTGAGAATACAAAGAAATCATCGACATATAATGTCACGATGGTTTTACTGCTGCCAGCAAATTTTGTATATAAACATGGCTCTATTTGGGACTTAATATAACCATTAGCTAACATGCAACCATCCACTTTCTTATGCCATGCACGAGATGCCTGTTTGAGACCATATATAGCTTTGGTCAATTTTAAAACTTTATTATTTGGACAGACAGATCTCCATTTAAGAAAGCAGTTTTCACATCAAGATGTGTTACTTCTAGGTTGAACTGCACTGATAATGCGAATAATAACCTAAGTGTTGTATGCCGTACTACTGGAGAAAATGTTTCACTATAGTCCACACCGTATTTTTGACTACACCCTTTAGCCACAAGTCTGGCTCGATAGCGGACATTATTTTCACTATCACACTTTTTTTTTAGAACCCACTTGCACTTAACTATATTGCCACTTGCAGGAATATCAACAACTTCCCACGCTTTGTTGTCTTCGAAGCTTTTCAGCTCTTCTTTCACTGCCTGTTCCCATTGCTCCTTCTCTGGTCCCCTTAGTGCTTCTTCTAATGTCAGTTCATCACTAAAATATTCATTACACTGTTCTGTGCACGTATATCCAAACCTTTCTGCTTTTTGTCTCACCCGTTGTGATTTTGATGTGGTTTCTGGTTGCTGCTCTTCCTCAGATGTCATGGACTCCTCCTCTGGTACATAGGTTTCATCCATGTCATTCGTTGAAATGAATGAATCCTCTCCATCATGGTCTGACACCTCTCCCACAGAAGATGTATGTGGACTATTTTCTGCTGGTTTGTCTTCTACCACTTCCATTTCAATCATATTTTCTTGATGAGATAACTTTTCATTTATGAAGACAACATCTCGACTGGTTATAATAGCCTTTGTTGAAGGATTGTATAACCTATACCCTTTGACATCCTAAGGGTAACCAACCAGTATGCATTGTTCTGATTACTTGTCCCACTTACGTCTTCTCTCCTTGGGTATATGTCTCATGACAGTACTACCAAAAATCCTTAAATGACTGAGGTTGGGTTTGCCTCCTGTCCACAACTCGTACGGTGTACAGTGGTTCAATCGACTTTTTACAATTCTATTTTGTAAATAGACTGCTGTGTTAATGGCTTCAGCCCAAAATTCCTTGCCTAATCTTGCATCAAATAAAAGGCATCTTGCTTTCTCGATCAGAGTCCTATTCATACGTTCACAGAGCCCGTTTTGCTCAGGAGTGTAGGGATTGGTTCTTTGATGAATTATACCCATTTTCTTCAAATAATTATCAAAATCTCTGTTACAGAACTCTGTGCCATTATCACTTCTAAGTATTTTTATTTTATTTGACGTTGAATTCTCAACTCTTGCTTTATATTCTTTAAAATATTGTAAAGCCTCATTTTTACCTTTTAAAAAATAAACATATGTCATGCTGCTGTGATCATCAACAAAAATGAGAAAATACCTTGATCCTCCTAGCGAAACATTCTCCATTGGGCCACATATATCACTGTGTACTATTTCCAATAGCTTAGTACTCCTGTTCCGTTTATTATCGAAGGGCAACCGACTTTGCTTTCCTTCACAGCACACTATACAGTTGGACTTGTTGATGTCGGCCTTCTCAGTTAATTTGACCCCCTCCACAGCATCCTGCATTTTATTCATGTTATCACTGTTGACATGTCCCAATCTACGATGCCAAACTTCTGGAGACTCTGTTGCTGCCACCAAACAGGATGAAGTATTTAGTTTATAAACTCCATTTGTAAGTGATGCAGTCGCTACTAGAGTGTTCTGTTTATTAAATATCTCGCATCCATCGCTTGTAAAATACACCTTGTTACCCTGCCTTATCAGTTGGCTTACTGACAATAAGTTGGTAGATAATTTGGGCACACACAACACTTTTTCAACAGTTATGCTAAAGTCATATCCTTCAGTGGATGTTGTTATGTTTACGTTTCCACAACACAACACTGGGATTTTATTCTGGTTAGCAACCATGATTTCCTTGGTGAACCCAGAATAACATTCGTCGACCATCCAATCTTTATTGCTTGTCAAATGCGAACTTGCCCCAGAGTCGACATACCAGTCACTCTTGTCAAATATTCTAAAAAACACGGCACTGAATGCATTACTTGTTTTTGACGATTTATTTTCAGAATTCTTATAAGATTTATCTTTATAAAAGAAAGAAAGAAAGAAAGAAAACATGTATATTTTGCCCAAATAGACACACAATAAAATACATCAATCTGTCGGACCATGTATAAACCGGGCATAACTGTGCTGCACCATAGACACTAGACAAAACACATTTGTCCGATGTCTGTAGTTTAGTCTGTGGTTGTCTATGTCTATTGTCTATTGCACGTGGCCGGGGCCGACAGAGACTAACCTATCGTGTACATATAAACAATAATATAAGAAAAACAAATACAATATATAAATCCAAGTTGTGCGTCGCATCCATGCAAAAATAGGTTGTTGCTCAGCTCATACCGTGACGCTGGGGAAATCCAGCAATCTACGATGCTGATTTTCAGCAACCACCGTTTTAGTGACACTTTGGCGTTCCCTCCGTGAGTAATTTCCTTTTAATTAATTGTAATTACCTAACTACTTCGGCAGGCTAGTACACATATTTACACACCGTAATTGAACAATTTATACAACACTAAGATTCACACAACGAAAATCACAACATTACAAACACATTACTTATATAATACTAAAATTTCATAAATACACTATACAAAACATTTATATGCATAAAATAACTATTGCTGAACTCGTAATTCATTGCAGCTATCATTTTTTTTATCGATGGTCGACAACAGACCAAATATTGCACCATAATATGGGGAGACGGCATGATGGCGGCGACTAGAATAGTCAGCTCGTCAGGATCACTAGGATCAAGTCGGGATACCATCACCACTGTGGAAGACCAGACCCATTGCCTGAAGTCCAGGACCAAAGAGGTAAAAGATAAAACTAATTATTATAATCCAATTGAATTAACTCATGTTATGTAGATTGTTGAGTATGCATGAAATATTTTTTTAAATGTTAATGAAATGTTTTTTTGTCTTCAGGACTCTAACTGGCGGAGGCAGGTCATTCCAACAGTGCGTGGCAGCATATCTGAAACTCCCCCTGAAAGCTGCAGTTCTGTGATGTGGTGTACAGAGAGGATATGTGGAGAATCGTGGTTCATATTTGCTGTGTCTCCAAATTAGTTTATCGAATAAGTATTTTGGTTTCTGTGTAGTAACAACTCCAAACAGTAAGCTAGCCAAATGTAACTTTCTCCTTGCTGCCATTTTCAGAATATTATTCTCATTAATATAGGGAGTGATGTGACTCCTATGTGGTACATTTACACAAAACCTTACACATGCATTCTGAATACGTTGAATTAACTTCTCTGTTCTGGCTAATAGGCATGGACCATACACCATGTCACAATAGTTCAAACGTGATAAAATTAGGCTGTCTACAAGTTGTTTGCGAAGATCAACATTCAAATGGGCTCTAATTTTATAAAGTAGTTTCAACCAATAAAAGCAATTACGCATGGCATTGCGAATGTGCTTCTCAAATCTCAGTTCAGGGTCCATAGTCAAACCCAGATTGCATGTATGTATTATGTATGTGTATAAGTGCATTGATTACGGTAGTGGCCATATTGTTTACAATTATAACATTTGACGTGTTGTTTTTCTTTGACAGATGTCGACATTCGTTCATTCTCACCATCTTTCTTGACCATAGACTGTGTACTCTTTACACTCTTTGATTTTTGATTCTTGCGGAAACAAGCAAACGCATTGTTGGCATCACTATCTTCCGGTTCCATGTCCATCAATTTCCCTTAATGGCGTCGGTTATGATTATCATGCCGGAATGCTCGATTGCCATTATCATGGGCATATATTTTTCAGATAATCCAGCCAACATGATAGATCCGATCCACTCATCACTTATGTCAAAACCCGTACCTTGTAATTTCTGACCAGCTTCAACAATTTGTGTTGCATATGACGTCATCGAAGTGCAATTTTCTAATCGAATAGATATTAAATTCCTCAGAATACTTATTTTTCTTGTAAATCCCGAGTCATCGAATAACATCTTCAATTTATCCCACAATTCTTTCGATGTTGCTACATTCTTTATATGAACATAAAGAGCCGGGTCAATTGTTCTAACTTCGCTTTTGTTCTCGCATCGTCTGCAGCTGCTGGAGCAACGTTGGGCTCAGGTTTGATACACCCAACCATTCCCTCTAAGACAAGGAAATTTTCTGCTGCGAAACACCATTCACTGTAATTTTCACGCCCTTGCAGTTTCGGCACACTAATGTGATAGTTCGAACTGGACGCCATTACTGATGCCTGACGCGACACAATAAATCTGCACAACTCAACACACTTAGTCCTATTCTGCCACGAATTATTATTATCGATAATGTCCTGATAATCAATAATTATACTGTCGCGAGAACTAAGAACTTTTTATGAGCCAGGAGCGGCCTGGGCCCATAACCTATAATAAAACGACGTGACTGAGCGAGTACCAGAAAAGAACAGAACTTTATTTTCTAAAGACAAAAGTAAAGAATCACATAGACAACATTTGATGACACTTTGGTACAAGATGTCGCTAGTAGTAGGTACATCTATATTTTGCTATTTATAATAAGTTAGCTATTCGACGACTTATCTAAGGATTGAAAAATCGGCCCTTAAAGTCTGAAACTCCATGTCTCTCTCTCCGATCGTTGTTCCTTCAGCTGCCGTATGAATACCAGGGCCGCGTCACACCCGGCGTTTCTTCCCTCTGAATCCGACACAGGAACCTTTCGAAACAACCGTGTCCGGCGAGGACCTTCGTCAGGCGGAAAGTGAGGACGCCGTGGAGCCTCTCTCTAGCTACTCCTCAGAGAGGAAATATATTATAATACATAATTTAAGTTACGCTTGGTAGACCTTTCGATTAGCATTCAGCTACATAATCTCTATGTAAATTAGCAAGTCGTACCACCATCTTGTAGAGACATTTAGTATCGGCTCGGCAATAGTGGCTATGAATTTTCGGTATTGAATCAAGGTGTTTCCTGACACCCTCTTTAATGGCTGGATCTATAGCATGATGGTTAATGTGTTTGCCACGTTGATCTACAAAAATCTCGATGGTTGACTTTTTTCCAAAAGTTCTAATAGGGCGATCAGATATATTCAAGGTCACCCTAAAATATTGTTTGCACACTAATACGTTCGCCATCTGCTGTCAGATAAAAGGCATTATTATTCTCGCGGTTACTGTTATGAACTTTGTAAACTCTCTCTTTGTCTCTGCAGGTCGCTTAAACTCCAATAAGCATCAAAAATGTTTTTTCGCTGGGTTTCTGTTATTTTATTTGTACATTTTAGTTTGCACTTTTGACCACATGCAGTCTTCATTGATTTTTCGTTCACAATTTTACCAGATTTGATGTGTATTCTTGTCCTATATTTCTTAATATATTTGCTTGTAAGCAAGTCCATTTTTCTGGGTTTAGTTTGCGTTTTCGTGTTATTTGTATTATTTATGATGGGTTATCAATAACATCTTGAACAAGATTTGTAGAATTTTCAGGATCAGTAGTGTGTGTAGTTCTGGAATTTGCCGCCCCATTCAAGCTTTCAAGAGTCTGGTTAGTATGTGCAGTCTCAGTTGAAAGACAGACGGATGTGTTATTTTCTACTACTGGGAATTTATTTGATAAGATAACGTCTGCTACATCACAACTTTCTGTTTCAGAATCCGATGAGCTGCTTCAATCTGAAGAAGAATTGCTGGAATCTGAGGACGGGCACTAGATGAGCTACTTGAGCTAGACCTTTTCTGAAAGCTGTTTAAAGTAGCAGTTGCTAAATCAGACTAATTCTGTTCAAATTTGTCGTCAATTACTACAGTTGTTGAGATTTGGTCAACAAAACCAGTTTTATTACAATCAGAAGGGTTATTCCATATATTATCCACATCAGAACATATTGTTTGAAGAGTGGTTTCGGAATCATTGTCTCTTTCATTCTATATCAGCTACAAGGGCTGACGAATATCAAAATGTGACTTTTTATTTGATGCGTTTTTGGTTTTATATTTTTTTTTCTGTCGTTGTTTTGCACAAGATTTGTTAGCGTTACTTTCAGAACTAGCCGAACCACTTATATTTTCGTATTCGGGATCCTTGACACTATCGTCTGAACAGAAATATTGTTCTTCTATAGGAAATTCGTTAAATACCTTGTTGTTTTCTATCAGTAATGCTAATGCTTTTGCTTTCTTGTTTTTTTTCAGGACCATCAGCTACCGAAATCTGTAATACTTCTGAATTGATGTTTTTAGTATTTTTCTTCATGTTCATGTTTTTGAACATCTGAAGAGTACGTCAATTATACACTGACAGAATAAAAATAATTAGATTAGATCGTAATTAAAGATATTATTTTGAATATTTAATTTATGCTTCCTCACCATGCTTGATATCATATTAAAAGAAAATGAATTGCAGCTATCTTAAATAATGGCACATGTTTAAAAATCATTCAACAATAGCACAAAAGAGCGACATATTTTGCAAAGAATAATCGTAAAAATTATAACTTTAAAAAGAAATAGACATATTTTATATTAGTTCTATTAATTACTAACAACAAGAAAATGAATACAAACTCATTTAGAAATACGCTATTTATTTTATCTACTTACTTGTTTTGACACTGTCGCAACACCAAATACCATGTTCTTTAAATGAATAAAAACAGGACTATGGCACTAAAACTTTTTAGATATCATCATAACACGAAAAAAAAAACCTTATTAAAAAATATTCCATCAATAACTACGAACTATTTCGTTTTATGCCTTTATTCGAGAGAATATGCGTGTGTCACCTCGCGAGAATTCAAAGCAACTGGCGTTGTGTCGCATCGATGTACCGACAAAATGGCGGTCAATTTGGACCTTCAATTTCTCCTTGGCCAAACAAGGGTTATTCATAAAAGAGTTTGCATCTTGGTAATGATAAATGATGATATAGAAATTCTATAAACTTATATAGTAACAAATAAATGTTCTAACAGAACAGATGCCGTCTGTACAATTGCGCAATATCATATCGCGCTCACCGAGTGCACGAAAAAGATTGAAATTTGTAACGAAAAACTGACTAAATTAGAGCAAACACCAGAGTGTACCCGCTGTCATATCAATAACCCAGATACATCTGTACCTACCCAACTGAAGTCTGTAGACGTAAACGACAAACAGTCGTATAGTGTAATATAGCTCACAGGAAAATAAGCAAAGGTTATTACCGCCAGCTAATACCATCTCTGTGCAAGTAGAAAGTGATTTGTCAGATATACGTTCACAATAATTTATCTCTATCCAATCTATCGAACCTATTCAGGGGACCGTACAACAAGATGAACACATCGTAATTTCGACACCAATATCAGATGATAATGTTCCCAAGGAGAAGTGGGTTGAGGTACGTAGTCGTAAGTCTAAGTTCGTGGTACTGCGGGACCTGAAATTACGTCACTTAAAGCCTTGGAGTTTCGCAGATTTATACATTTGTGGAATATGATGTCAGGAGCTAACGACATTGAATCTTATCTACTAAAGCTATGTCCAGCAGGTAACTGCACCGTGGAAGAACTGAAATCAAAAGGGGACTATAAATCATATAAGATCGGTGTACCTGCAGAATTCTTCGAAAAAGCTAATGACATCATAGGTGTGACTGAATCATTCCTTACAACTTCCGTACTTGATTCAGAGGTAACGAGCCACGGATTGAGCGTTTTACGTCGAGACCGCACTACTGGTGTCGGTGGTGGTGTACTGCTGGCGGTTCGACCTGGTATAACTATGACGCGCTGTTCTGATTTGGAGACTCCTGCCGGCAAGGACTTGTGGGCTCGTTTTACAACGGATTGTGCTACATTTTATGTTTGTGTAGTGTATATTCATCCCAGAGCTTCTGATGAAATATACATGAGTTGGTTTCAAAAAGTGGAAATCGTTATTGACAACTGAAAAAACGGCTGTGATCATCGTGGGTGATTTAAAAATAGTAATCGCACATCGAAGGATATCTTAAATTATTACTGTTATTTTCTTACTGTTTGTGGCCTGACTGAGAGGAATGAAGTGTTGCAAGTTGGATGTGGTGTTGGTATCAGATAGCATTAGCAATTTTTATGTGACGGAGATAGATGGTGGGGGTCTAGCACCACGACGAGACGCCTATCATCAGCCTCTAGAGGTATGCTTTACACCTGCTGACACTGTGTGCCGATTTAGCTCTAAAAAAGTTGATACTAGTAACTTGGATGCAGTGAATGATTGGAATTTTTCCAAGGGATATTTTGAAACCATGTATAAACTAATTTCGGAAGCATCATGGGAAAAGGTATTATTTTTGATGAATGTGTACCCAAAAAACACAGATGTAAGAAGCAATCTAGGCGCTATCCTGTCTAGTTTACGGCAGATTTAATGAAGGACATTCGATGTAAAGCTGAACTACACAGAAAGTGGAAAACAACTCATAATAGTGACTTTTATGAAGTTTTCTCTTCTTAGGTCTAGTATTAAAAAGTGAGCATCTCATGCGTACGACGAATACATAAACCGCATTCAAATGAAACTTCGTCGTAATCCCCGTATCTTTTAGCAGCATATAAATAGTTTTAAAATTAGAGGAGGCTTTGAACCCAGGATTAAGTGTAATGGGGTGGAGCATGTTGGTAAAGATTCGGCAAAGGCTTTTTCCAACTTTTTTGCAAGCGTTTTTTTGCCCGATATTCACCTTCTTGATTACAAAAAAACAAAACAATACCTACCATAAATTGTTTGAATCGGTATTACATAAATTAAATGGTTACCAGATCCAAACATTTCTTTGCGACACTCAACACGTGTTGACGCACTTTAAGTTTGCAATAATTAAATTAGTAATAAGTTGTAGCTGTAATATTTTTGTCAGGCGTTAACTATTAACGACCTCCATGATTTTTGAATGACTAGCAAAATTAAACTGGTACACTGCAAGCTACGATCCTGATTTTTTAATTTCCAAAATTCCTGAGAAGTTCCTACAATTTTCGAATCTCAATTTTTCAATTTTCTTCGAGCCGGATATTATATTATCTACAACTAGCAAAGTGGAATAAGCTGAATATTGGATATTTTGGAAATTATATTGAAAATTACCGGAGTGACGAGGTGACGAACATGTTTTGGAAGAAAAGTGAAGTGAAGATCAAGATTGAGTGAAATAAAACTATAAGTGTTAAAGCCAAAGCATTATAATATTAATTAAATTCACCCAACACTCATTATTATTAAATCAGGTAATTAAAATATAGGTATTAAGTAGCGATTATTAGAATTTAAATAAGGTCATCAACATCATTTATACATATTTACAAATTATTTACATATTTTTATACAATTTATTTACAAGGTATTATTTACAAAGTGTTAGTGTTAACCTACATTAGTTAGCTATTTAATTTTTTAATTTACAAATATTATTTCTTAATTTTTACCTTTCCAAATAATTATTGCTTTGTAAACCTTTTAAAATATCGATTAATAATTAATTTGGTTGTTACATTATTCCTTTAGAATAGTAAACCTTACCTACCTACTTAACTACGGTAGTTCATTATAATAAGCAGTGACCAAAGGTCAACATTGTAAATTTAATTAATAATTCAGACCAATAGTTGCTTAGTCTCATCATTTATTACGCTAGGTATTTTTGTTACATACAGTTCGTTATTTAACATTGTAACTATATAATTTCAGGTCTACGACATCCTCCTTTCAAAATGACTGATATTAAAGATCTCAAAAAGAAGCGAAGCAGTTATAGGGGACGATTATCCGTCTTTGAAACATATTTAAATAAATTTCAAGATTCTTCGGTAAACCCGCCTCAGGTAATGGAGTTGCAGTTGCGAGTCAACAAATTAGATAATTTTTATGACGAATTTAACGACGTTCAATTAAAGTTAGAATGCATGTGTGACGTTGACTCTGAGGTACTCGAACGAACTACAATCGAATCACAATATTATGGTTTGATGGCTCAAGCTAGTGTTACTAAATAAGTTCTCAAAATCTGAGCAAGAGGAAGCAAAGTCTACCACTAGTAGTAAGCGTCAGTTCGTCAAGTTACCCACCATACAGTTACCTAAATTTACAGGGTCGTATGATAACTGGCTCGAATTTCGAGATACTTTCACTAGTCTCATTCACGGCAATGACGATATAGACGAGGTAAATAAATTCCATTATTTGAGGTCATCATTAACAGAGTCTGCTGCTATTGTCATTCAGTCTATCGAGTTTAAGCTCGAAACTACAATATGGCATGGGAACTTCTTTGTGAGCGATTCGATAACGAAAGAATATTGATTGACAATCACGTTACAGCGTACTCAATACTCAATTCTTGATTGCATTCCACAATGTAGACTTAGGTGGTAAATATTTAACACAAGAAACAATCATGGACCCTGTCGGGCACAGCAAAAGAAGGATACAATAAACGGAGAGAATTTATTAATAATAATGATAAGAATTTGTAATCGTAATAATTAAAAATGTCAATATTTCTAATGTTATTTATAATAGTAATTAATAATGTCAATTTTCACAATGTAATTTGTAATAATAATAATTAATTATGTCAATATTTAAAATCTAAGTTATACGTAAATAAGTCAAATAAAGGAAATAGTAATATAACAGTATTGCTTATTCCATTCGAATGTGTTTTAATGATTTATCATTTAAATATTCGTTAACACTGTAGTAACATTTTCTAATCAACAGCTTTTTAATTTATTTGTAAATAAATGAAGTTTTTTTTCTTCTCTTATTGCTTCGGGTAATATGTTGTAAATTTTGATTGACATAACTAGAGGGCTTGTTGAGTGTATTTTTAAGCGTGATGTTGAGTCGTGTTTTGTGTCGAAATGTGTGTATCTTGATTGTATGTCTTCTCGTTTAGTGTAAAAGTCTTTGTGTTTGTAGCGAACATGCATATATTAAGTATATATATATATAAGGTAAAGTTATATATTCAGATTGCGTTGTTCAATACCAAGGAGTCCTCAACTGCATTAAAGGGCATCGTAGATAATGTAAACAAAAATATCAGAGCATTAAAAACAATGGGTGAACCTGTTCACAATTGGGACACACTACTTATTTACATTATTAGACAAAAACTAGTCACAAAAACATTCCGAGAATGGGAAAAATACAAAGGGCGTATTGATAAATCGAAAAGAATCACTTTTGATCAGTTCATCGAATTTATGCGTAATCGCGCTGAGTTGATAGAAACACTGGAAAAGTCACGTCATTTCACAACTAACGTAAAACAAAACACAAAAATAAAATAATTTCTAACGACAGACAACACCAGTAGTTCCTCATCACAAAACTGTCCTAAATGTAAAGGTGATCATAACCTCAATTCATGCCCACAGTTTCTATCACTGACTGTCAACGAGAGAATGCCATTGCTACCTAGTTATAAGGCATGTTATAACTGTTTGCGTCACGGTCACTATCCCAGTAATTGCAAGAAATCGGGGTGCAAAATATGTAAGCGCAAACACCATACACTTATTCACAACGCAGCTTATAAACCAAAACCCGTTTCGAGCAAATCAGCTGGGACGACTGGTAAGACTAGCAGTGAGTCATCCTCCACCACCGACACAAACAATCACGTAGCGCTTTCAGCCAATATCTCCGCACACTCGCATACGACTAGCACAGGTAACATTTTGTTGTCAACTGCACTAATCAGATGTTATGATGTAAATAATAAGGAACACATCGCTCGAGCGCTTCTCGATTCAGGTAGTTCGGCTTGTCTAATGACGGAGAATTTATATAACAAGTTAAAGTTACCTTATTTAAACACCGAAAGATCGATACGACTTATTCGGCTGAAGAGAATATTTGTGAGGAACACTTTATAAAAAACACGACGCGTTTGTCAGATGGCCATTTTAGTGTTAAGATTCCGTTGAAGGAATCTCCGGAGAGTTTAGGCGATTCATATCATCGTGCAAAACGATGCTTTCTGTCAATAGAGCGCAGAAACCTCAGCCAACTTCCGCTTGATAAAATGTACAAAGACTTTATGACTGAGTACATTTCGTTAGGCCATATCGATGGCTTAACCTGCAAACCGGCTAACTCCACTTTTGACCCAAAATCATGTTTTGATGTCATCGAGTACGCGGAGTTGCCACTTACGGTATGCAAAATGAAATAACTCCCTAGCTTTCAAAATTACCGAGAAAATCGCGTGCACGTAAATTGGGCAACTCCCAACACTGACATAGCAACACGTCAAAGTGGCTAACTCCGGTGCCAGCCGCCATTTTGTACTGGACGGCGTGCAAGAAAGAACAGGTTTTCGTGGCTTGAGTTTATATTTTTGTCAATGTGCGTAAATAACATATAGTTTAACCTGAAAACAATACATGGAATTGGTAGTAAGTGACTTTATTTAAATAAGGTATAATTGTTGTGAATACTCAAAAAGAAAACCATAAATAACCTACAAAAGTGCGATGATGGAGTTGGCCATTTTTTGTTGTGACAATTTGTTATTGATTTGGGAGTTACCAGTTTTGTGTTTTTAGGTAAATTAATGTTAAAAATATTTAATGGGATTGTTACTTATATTGTAGACAAAGAAAATGTCGAGGGCGAAAAAAATGGTTGAAGCTGCTTGCAACCGAAGTCGTCAAAACGATACGAGATATATATTTTTCACAAAGGAATCGATTGAAAATATGCCTGTTATACTGGCTGCTGATTCGTCATTATCTGAAGCTGTTCCAGAAGTAATTATGCGAATTGTCCCATTAGTTGATGATGCGGCAACATCTGATGCTGTTACAGAAGTGGTCATGGAAATTCCTCCACTAGCTGATGGGGCTTTAACATCTGATGCTCTTACAGAGGGGATCACGGAAATGGAACCAATAGCCGAAGGTTCATCTCTGAATTTCGGCCTGTTAACATTGGTTACTGAAGCATCCATGGAATCATCCGGACCAGCTACAAATTCACAGGTTACACCACGTCATGATAACAATGCTGCCTTGATTGACAACTATATAAGCGATGATAGTGACTACAATAATGAACAACTTGTACCCTATTCTGAGCACTCGGATTCTAATAGTGAAGAACAACCAATGAGAGTTAAGAGAAGAAAAAGGTGTCAGGTTAACAAAGCAACATGGAATGAATACAAAAACAAACTTAATCGGGAAAAGGGGAGGCAGTATATTGGACGAAAAAAAGTTGACGGGAAATGGGAAAAAACACTAAAGAATAAGCGAGTGCTTAAACCCCGATGCAAATGTAAGACAAATGACAAAAGTGCTTTAAAATGCTGTGAAATTACAGAAGATGATAGAAAAGTAATATATGAAAAGTTTTGGGGGATGACTTGGGGAGAAAAGAAGGTTTTCGTAAATAGTCTTGTACAAGAGATGCCTACAAAACGCCCAAGAGATAGAAAAGACCCATCTATTACAAAGAGAAAAAGCTCAATGATTTATAACTTGCTTTTGAATGACGAACGTCGTGTTAGGGTCTGCAAAACGATGTTTCAAAACACTTTGTGTATCACCAAAATGACCATCTGGAACTGGAAAAAAGGTAAAGAAAATACCTCTCACAATGAAAACCAAAATGTATAGTCTGCCAGAAAAAATCCCCACGAAGCAGAGGTAGAATCACTTAAAGAGTTTTTGAACAATACACCAAAAATGGAATCCCACTATTGCCGCAAATCTACATCAAAGCTTTATTTGTTACCAGAATGGACATCAAAAAGAGCCCTATACGAATTCTACAAAAAAGACTGGTGTGCATCGCGGAATAATAAACCTCTCTTTATAGCAAAATTCAGCAACACTTTAGAAATTGAAAACATATCACTGTTTAAGCCGAAAAAAGATGAGTGCGAAAAATGTCTATCCCATAAACTCGGAAATATACCTGATACAGAACATAAGGAGCACATAGAAAGAAAAAATGAAGCCCGAATCGAAAAAGAAAACGATAAAAATTCAGAAGAACTCGTATTTACGATGGATACACAAGCTGTGTTATTAGCACCTAAATCTAACGTTTCATCTCTATATTATAAAACTAAGCTATGCACACACAATTTCTGTTTATTCAATTTGAGAAACAAAGATGGATTTTGCTATCTATGGAACGAAACTGAAGGTGCCCTATCGTCTGACAACTATGCAACCATAATAGTCAAGTTTATTACAAATAATCTCCTGCCGAGCATTCACAGAGAACCTGAAAAGGATATTAAAATTATATTGTACAGTGATGGATGTACAGCACAAAATAGGAACGTGGTATTGGCAAACGCTTTACTGAATGTGGCAACATTAAACAATATTATAATTGAGCAAAAGTATTTGGAGGTTGGCCATACCCAGATGGAGGCTGACTCTATGCATGCCGCCATAGAGAGGAAGCTGAAAAATAAAGTTATTCATGTACCAGCTGAATATGTAGGAGTTTGTCTGGGAGCACGCATACACCCTAAGCCCTACGTGTCTTATTTAACGCACGATTTTTTTAAATCCTTTGGAAGTCTACAATATTATAAATCTATAAGACCAGGAAAAGCGACAAGAGACGTTAAGGTACCTTTGATTTTATTTATATTTGATCTTATTATTTTATTCATTTTTATAACTCTTTTTGTTCAGGTTTCAGTAGAAGTGTAAAAAACACATTTTACTGTGTAATTCATTGATTAGGTATAATTATTATTGTTTGTGTTCAGGTCACAGACATTCGTGCGCTGCAATATAAAAAAGGGATAATAAACTTTAAGCTAAGATTTAAAGATGAGTGGCAGTTACTACCACAACGAGGCGATAGAAATATCACACCCTTGGCGATTGAAAGCTTACCGAATCTTCAAAAATCGGCTACAAATTAAAAAACGTAAGTTCAAAGACTTCCAGGAATTAAAATCTACCCTACCGGTGGACTACAGGGACTTCTACGACAACATACCACATGAATGAAGACTTACTTTTTTTTTTTTTTCTTGTAACATTATAAGACGTAATAAAACATATTAAGTGATAAAAATATAGTTCTTTTTCTCTTATTACCCAATACTAATCTAAAAAACTCTATATAAATCTAAATATAGGAGTCACAGAAAAGTAAAACATATTAAGTGATAAAAATATAGTTTTTTTTCTCTTATTACCCAATACTAATCTAAAAAACTCTATATAAATCTAAATATAGGAGTCACAGAAAAGTGGACAACTCCCGTATTTTTATTATTTTTTAATTTACAAATAGGCCAACTCCAAAAATCTATTTTAAAGGTATGTGATCAATATATTTTTTCATAATGTTCAGTTAATTCCGTGTGCAAAATAAAAAAGCACCAAATAGTATTTTGGCATATGGATATTGTAAATATTTAATTTTTTATCCCGTTTTTTTGCCTCCCTCTAAAATTGCATAAAACGGAGTTGGCCGATTTGCAGATTAAGCCATCGATATGTCGGAGTGTCATATTAATGAAGATTTGCGGTCATATTTTATTTCTCATCACGGAATCCTGCGCGAAAGTAGTAGCACAACCAAATTACGGGTTGTATTTAATGCTAGTGCACCCACTATCTCTGGACTTTCTTTAAATGCAATACAGATGGTGGGGCCTACCGTTCAGGACGATTTGACTGCAATCCTTCTGAGATTTAGAACTCATAAGTACGTCCTCTCCGCTGACGTAGAGAAAATGTACAGGCAGGTGTCTGTATATTCTTCAGATAGACACTTGCAGCAAATAATTTGGCGTGATGATGGTACTAGTACTCTGAAAACGTATCAATTAAATACAGTAACATTCGGTACGGCTAGTGCACCTTTTCTCGCGACTAAGTGCATCAAATAAATAGGTCTAGAATGCCAGGATCAAAGGGTCGCTAAAGTCATTCTTCATGATTTTTATGTAGACGACCTGTTGACCGGTGAAGACGTGTATGAGGAAGCTCTCATGTTGCGTCATAAGGTGACTGATGTTCTTGCTTCTGCTTGCATGCCATTAAGGAAGTGGAAATCGAACGAGCCCACTTTAATTTCAGAACCGTCTGACGAGTCTTGTTTCGAGTTCCACAAGGAAGGTGATGTCTGTAGTAAAACACTGGGTCTTAGCTGGCGAACAGACACGGATGATCTCATTTTCCCTATAAAGGTTCCTGACGGCATTGAAAACACTAAGCGTGGCATGTTAGAAGTAATTGCACGAATATACGATCCTTTAGGGTTGTTAGCACCGTGTGTCGTAAGTATGAAGATGTTGCTCCAAAAACTTTGGCTAGACAAGTTAAAATGGGACGATCAGTTATCACCTGATATTGCAAAAATATGGGCAAACATAATTAAATCATTACCTTGCATTCACAATTTACGGGTTTCACGTCGCGTTCTCTGTGACGCATACAAACAGTTCGAATTCCACATTTTTACCGACGCTTCGGAGCAAGCATATGGCGCTTGTTTGTATATTCGCAGTATCAATGAGCAGGGTGACGTCGTCGACGTGCGATTATTAACAGCCAAAAGTCGCGTCGCTCCTATAAAACCACTAACTATACGGCGACTGGAGCTCTGTGCTGCTGTGCTTGGCGTACGCTTATATCAAAAGGTTGCAAATTCTCTTCACATTAAACCGTCTAGTAGTTTTTTGGACCGATTCCATGATAGTGTTGGGATGGTTGAAAATGTTGCCAATAAAATTAAACATTTTCGTTCGTAACCGTGTTGCCGAAGTGTTAGAAACATCCGGTACATACACACCTGGAGACGTGTGTCGACCCACGACAATCCAGCCGATTTAATAACTCGCGGAGTGGAACCTCCCGCTATGCAATCACTGGATTTGTGGTGGTTCGGCCCATGCTTCTTAAAACACGATAGGACTACATGGCCACCCACTGCTATAAATACAGAAATCTTACCAGACATTAAACCTACTATTTTAGTTAATTTAGCCCAATATCATCATGATACTGAAGATTTACGAGGATTTAATGAAATAATCGAGTTTAATCGATTTTCCAATTTGAATCGATTACAGCGTTCCATTTGTTATGCTTTTCGTTTTATTAATACTTGCAAAGGACGTTCAACAAAAAATACATCTTGTTTTAGTACTCAGGAATTACAAGATGCGCTAAACTTTGCTATTATTCAGTCGCAAAAGGAGTCATTCCCTGAAATTAATTTATTAATAAATAATAAAAAAATACCTCATAAAAATAGACTATTAAGTTTGAATGTGTTTTTAGATAACAATAAAATTATTCGAATAGGGGGTAGGTGACACAACTCAGAATACTCATTCACAAAGAAACACCCAATATTAATACAGTCCACTCATCATTTTGTTAAACTTTTATTTAAATCTGAGCATATTAGGTTAATGCATGCAGGTCCTCAACTATTATTAAGTACAATTAGAGAGACCTACTGGCCACTCGATGGTCGCAACTTAGCCAGAGCCTGTTATCGTCAGTGCATTCGGTGTCAGCGACTAAAGCCACAGACAATTACTCCTCAAATGGGTAATCTCCCACTGAACAGACTCTCACCAGCTGACTTTCCTTTTCAAAGCGTAGGGGTTGACTACGCAGGCCCCATAACCGCGGCTAGTCGTCAAGGTCGTGGATGTAGATTGGTGAAGGTATACATCGTTATTTTTGTGTGCTTCACCACCAAGGCCCATTCATTTAGAGTTGACGAGCAGCAATTATTTACAGGCTTTACGCAGGTTTATGTCACAGAGAGGAAAACCTCTCAACACAACTTACTCCGATAACGGAACTTCATTTGTAGGAGCCTACAATGAAATATCGGATTTTTTGAAACGCAACTGTAACTCCTTAACTGATAGTACAGCTCAAGACGGTATAAACTTCCACTTTATACCTGCATACGCTCCACATTTTGGTGGTCTTTGGGAGGCGGGTGTCAAATCGACCAAAGGACAATGCTCACAATGTATGGGGAAAAAACCCAGGCCCGGCGCAAATGAAATGTATTTCAGATTTTAAGTATTTATATGTGACACAATATTCAGTAGGGGGCATTACCAAAATCTTTTTTTTAAATGTCATAAATTGCTAGTTGTTTTATGTAAGGAGCTTCAAAAATGTAATTTTTTTTAAATTATTTCTTTCTTTACTCTTATTCTATAAATGACATTTAGGCATCTATTTTGACAACGCCATCTACATTTTGTGCAATGTTAGGGTAAACTTAATAAAAAACAAGAGTAGGCAAATGAAATTATTTTATTAGATATTATACACATTATTGGTTCTCTAAGTCTATGATTACATCTTCCAGAGTGTATCCGGGATGATTAAAATCATCTTGATGTCTGGCCCAACCCAAGTAATACAGTACACTCATAATATGAGCGCAGCTACCCAAAGTTTTTTTGCCATGTATACAAGAGCAATAATGCTCTGAAATTGCATTAATATCGGTTTCTCTTCTATACAAAATATAAGTATAGTAAGTTCTGTTCCTTACATGCCGCGATTGTATACGGCATCTTATTAAAACACCGCTTTCGCCATTAATTGTTACGAGCACCGGATGTCTATATACTTCAATTTCGTAGACACCTGTTTGTTTAATATGCTAACTGCAATAGGAGCGTGCTATTTTACAGTGATAAGTGCCCACAGCAAACAATATCAACTCTTCTTGGGAAAGTCTGGGGAAATCTTCCAACGTCTGGTAATTTGCTTCCAAACTAACAAATGCGGCTCTATGTCTGTTTAAATTGTGCTCAATGATGTAGTTTGCCAAAAGGTTTGGCTTGTGCACATTCCTATTTATAATATCAACGAATTGTTCAGTGTATTGACTGTCCTCATAGGGTTCTTGGAAGGCATTGATAAGCGCTGCGGCTATCTTATAGTAATTGTTGAGGGCAATGCTCGATTAAATACTCTGTATCTAAAAATCTTAAAATCACGTTTAGACCGTCCATTGATTGTCTCTACGACCCAGCGGCATAAGGTGACCAGCCTAGATTTATTGGCTTCTTCACATGTCAGCTGGGTTTCACCACGTCTTTTGGTCGGGGGCATGTGCACGTCATAACCATATGTTTCTAGAAGAGGAACTGCGTCACAGAATCCCCTGTCAAGAATGAACGCATCGTCTTGTTCAAGATAATAATTAATCGGTGCTTCTTCGTATGCCCATACGAAGAAGCACCGATTATTTTTTTTAAATCTGCCGATTTTGTAAAATCTGCTGCATGATGGAAGCATCAGAGGTCGAAGCTGAGTATGGACCTGTGACGTCTATAATATGTCCATCACCGCAGACAAACATAAAAGGTTTTATCAAATTGGTATACTTATGGAGCTATTCCTTTGGAAAAGGAAATTGGAGCTTTTTTGGATAAAAATGTAACCACCGTCACATATTATCAACGCTTTCGTTGATTGGTCATTCCCAAAGATGTAATTAAGGAGAATTATGTTTCTTTGGATTACTTCTTCTCTGCTGATATAATCCAGGCCCAAATGCAAAGGAACGAAATCATTGTAAAGACATTCTCTCACCAGCGCGACTTTTCGGTCTATACTTTGCCGAGTTGTATTAAAAGTGGTTGCCAATCTAATACTGGGTTCACCTGTTCTTATTTTAGAAAGGTAAATGCCTAAGTCTTTTCGAGCAGAACTAGATCTCCGAGACAAGGTCGGTACTTGTGACAATAAAGTATCAAATTGTTCATGACTTAAGCCAGTCCAGAAATGTAAATCTTCTTGTGATATTTCGTTTATATTATCAAAATCCAATTGACATCTATTTTCCAGTGCTAGCGTATAGATATTCACAATATCTTTAAAAGTATCACTATTAAAATCTGTTTCACGATGTGACACATTATGAGGAATGTCTTCCAAGGATGTATTTCTCAGATGGTTTTCACAAATCCTTGCGAGCGGGGGTATGTATAATCTGTAATAACTTAGTAAAAATACCTTAATCGAATTAGGCATTTGTCGGAGTTACATGTTGCCACAATTCTCCATCATACAACGACGGGAAGTGTTGGCCGCCCTAGTGAAATCTGGAACTGTGATTGCGGCACCACCAGCTTGATGGATAAGAGCAGCTGGTGGTTCAAGATCAGGACGTAAAGAATAATAATAATATTTTTTTATTTATCTTCCACAAATAACGATAACAGTAGGAAACACTTAGAATATAAAAGTGATATAACAATGTTAATTTGTGGGAGACTGGTGCCTAAACTAAGCCATGGCTTGTATTTTAGGACACCAGGGACTCCTCTCTACAGGGTAAGCAGCAAAACAAAAACATTATATCATTTTTATAGATGGAGAAAATCTAACGAAAGTTAACAATTTTTCAGTTTCTTCAAGTTATACATTTATTGGAAGAAAAAGCTAAAAGAAAAATTAAAGTAATTAAAAACTTAAATTGGTGTGAAGTGTGATGAGGTTTTAGGTGCATGTGTGTGTGTGGTGTGTCGTAGTGTGGCTGGGTGTGTTTAAGTTTGTATGATATTGGAAGGTTGTGAAGATGTGAGTGTGAGTATGTTTAAGTCCGAGTAGGCGAATGGGTGGAGAAAATATGATATTAGTTGAATAGATTAATTTATGTTTTAATGGCTAGGAGTTCTTCTGTTTTTATGTAGTCCAATTTAAGTAAGTAGTTAGATATTATACGTTTACATTTAGTTTTATTGCAATTGAAAATATTTAGTTCTTTATTCAATTTATTATATAGTTCTGGTCCTCTAGAAGTATAAAATTTTTGGGAAAAGCATGTCTTAGATTTAATGGTTTTACATATCGCGTACGGCCTTCTAGTAGTTAATTTAGAAAGATCAAAAGAGGTTGGATCTGAATGTTGTCGAAGTACAGTAAAAAGGATATAGATTTGCCTAACAGTCAAAACATCGGCTTCTTGATATAGTGCTGTAGTGGGAAAGAGACGTGGTTTACGGAGACCAACTTTTAGTATCAGCCTTTGGGCTCTTTCTATTTCTAACATTTTGGTTTTAGCGGCACCCCCCCACCCAAGTTGTCACACAATATGTTAGGATAGATTGAACTAGGGCGTTTTACCAGTGGTTTTACCTGTCTAAGCTGTTTGAAAATATAAATAAGTTTTCGTACTCTTTTTGATAAATTAGAGTTGTTTGTTTTAGATAAATTAGAATGGTCGATCCTATGCCAACAAGGATAGCATATTGACCTCAATCCATCGAAAGCTACCTGTAACATAGAATTAAATATTTTAGTAAATAACGTCGACAATGATGTGATGCTAGCGATTAATATTTTTCCGCGGTCGATTATCTATGTTATCTTTTTATTCATAGCTATATTTAATGTAATTATTATTACATATCTGAGTACCTATACAATATGCAACCTGAAAGCAGTTATACTTATTGTTTTATTATGAAAAGTATGGGGTTTAACCTTTCAATCGTGGAAACAGACTCAATAGAAAGACAATAGGTGTGCGAACGCCGGCGTTCGTTTAGGGTTTAATGAATTAATAATAATAATATGTGGTACATCTCACACACGGCCATCCGACCCCAAACTAGGCAGAGCCTGTACTATGGGTGTCGGACAGCTGATATACATACACAGATATATAAACAGATACATATATAGATAAACAACAACCAGACACAAGGCAAACACAAGTGCTCATCACACGAATGTTTGCCCTGGGCGGGATTCGGACTCGCGACCCTGTGCGTCGGAGGCAGTTACACTACCACCCAGGCTACGGAGCCGGTTTATTTATGTTATGGCTATACATACATACCCCTTGCTTTTCATAATAAAAAATAAGTAGGTAGCAGTGCAAAAATAAGCAGAGCAGGTGGCTCTGCTTTCAGATTGTATTTGTAGGTACATATGCATAGATAATACTACTACTTTTTTTTTTGCGTTGGCAACACTGGTGACAAGTCGTAAAAAACGACCTCTTAGATAAATTATTTTTAAAATACTATTTAATTGTGTTTATTTAGTTTAAATCTATTGTTTAATTAAGAATCTTAGTATAAAGTGTCATACTCAGTGTTCGTACCGTGTTTTTGACGCGAAAATCCTTCAAAAATCTATCAAGTTGATATCTTCGACCGGCTGTCAAAAATTTGGACTGTTTGAATTGCTGATTTGAAATCATCAAACCCGGGGAGTATTTGGTTTTATTGTTTTGTTTAGTATAGTCATTGTTTAACACTATTCAACACTTATAAACACTGCTCAGGTTTCTGAGCTTCGTCCAGCACACACCGGCTCCGTTTATGTCTCCTTTTGCTTGACAAATTGTGGAAGCAGAATCGATGACGAAAACATTAGCCCAGACAAAACACTCACTGCAATAAGTACTTCACACATTTACTTAATTATCACTTATCTTCTCCTAGAGTCTCTAGAACTTTGAACGGTGTATCTATTGTGAAACTGTCAAACTAATGTTTCCAAATTTATGTTTTTATTCTTTTGTTTTTGTTTTAAGTTTCAAGCTTCCTAACATAATTTTGTAATTAACCTAATAATTTAAACTTTAAATTTTTTGAATAAACCAGAAATTATTTTTCATTTTTCTTCTACCTACATGTTTTTATCACTTCTATAATCCCATCTATTTAATGCTATTTTTCACCTTTTTCTCTTGCTAACAGATATTTCCCCCCTAACCTCAAGTTTTCAACTTACTAAACATCTCAAATACTCAGCTGTTTCTTGTGTCATTCTAGGAGCCATTTGGGGTAATTTATAAACATGATGACCCGTGGAGCAACTGTCCGTGACATGAATGAGAAACTGAATGCTGCGCTGAAGGAACTTGAAGCGTCAAGAAAGACCTGCAATGACCTGCTACAGGAAAGAGAGGAAAGTGAGGTGGAGGTCAAGAGGATAGTTGATAAAAACACTCAATTAAAGAGGCAACTTGCAGAATTGCACATCCAGCATGTGGATATACTGGACCAGCATAACCATCTCCGTCAAATGGTGTCAGATTTTCAAGAATGCAGGGACACCCACGACCAGGCACTGAATCGTATATCAGGCCTTGAAGCGGAATTGTGCCAGGCCCGCAACACTATATCCACTGTTGATACCTTGAGAGATAGTGAACAGGTTGCCAACTCCAACAACCTCTTCGACAAGCTCATTGGCAGTACATCAAAATGTGAGTGTAAGAAACCGACCATTACCATAGACCTAACTGGGGATGATACCCTAACTAAATGTCCAATTTTAGGTAGTCACAATAAAATTAAAAAATACATTAAAATCACTAAGAACATTAAAAAGTATAAGAAACTCTTAAAGACACAAAGTGTTTATAAATGTAATATTGACCTTAGACGGCAGCGTTTTAACTTACAAAGTCAATTAAATAAATGTAATTATAATGTTGAAAAAAGCAAAATGAATTATGATTTTGAAATACAAAACCTTAAAAAGGAATTACTGAGTAGGGAAAATACAACACAGGAAATATTTTGTAAATATGAGTCATGCCAACAAATGTTAAGTGAGCGCATGCAAGAGGCTTGTGAGCTGGTGGACTTGGTGAAGTTCAACGCAGAGAGGTATGAGTCATTGACTAACAATATCACATGTAGTTGTGCTCTCACTCCGCCACCTCCCATGTCTCAGCATGAAATTCTTACATCTTATAATGTTGTACCTCATTCTTCAGAGACAATAAACCCTTGTCAAAGTAACATCCTGGTGTATTCAGATAGATTAGGAACAGGTTTTGGATCTTTGTTAAATAACCGTTGCAAACATACCATTGTGAGTCATTGTTACCATAACCTGCATTTTAATGAGCTTGTTTATAAAATAAAAAATACACAAATGAATGAGCAAACCACAGTGGTACTTTTGATTGGAAATAGTCTTAGTGTAACTAAAAAGGACATAGTTAGTGGTATTGAAACCCTGCTTAAATTGAAATTAGGTAAATTAATTTTATGTGCATTGCCTTATTCTAACAGTCTACACGATCATGAAAATGAATACATTTATAGTCTAAACAACTTAATGCACATTTTGTCATGTCGTCATAGTGACCGTTTATTGTATTTTGATACTAACAATTTTGTTAGAGATTTTGTTTTGATACGGGAACATATGTTTCTTCCCAAAAAAAGTCGACATATTTTGGCTACTTTGTTAGCTTATAATATACACGCAGTTATTGATAATTTAACTGAGATTAGGTTAAGTGATGAATCAGTATTATCTAGTATACCTAATAATACTGATATAGATTCTTTAAACTTTTAAAAGCGACAAAAGGGAAGCCTAATAATAATATTTTATTATACCATCAGAATATTAATCGCTTCTCTGGCAAAATTCTAGATGTGGAAATGTTAATAGATAAATATCATATGGACATCCTATGTTTTTGTGAAACCTGGTTAAAACCAGATAGAATGCTCTTTAATGTAAACAATTTTTCAGTTGCCAGTGCGTACAACAGATCATCAATAGGGGGTGGTACCTTGATATTATGTAGTAATTCTTTAAGATATAAGGAAAGGAAAGATATCACTGCTTGCTCTGTTGATCGCTTATGTGAGGTAGCATGTGCAGAGGTTGAAGGCCGAACTTTCTTATGTGTCTACAGACCACCTGCATCAAACTTGACATCTTTTTTGATCATAATAGAAGAAATACTCAATAAACTTATTAGAGATAATAAATTAGTTTTCGTTTGTGGGGACTTAAATATTGATTTACTAGTAAATTCACCAGAAAAATGTAAACTTCTTTCATTGTTTAGTTCTTTTAATCTAAAATGTATTTTTAATGAAGCCACAAGAATTACACCTACTTCAGCTTCATGCATAGATAATATATTTACTAATTGTGACATAAAAGACTCATCCCTAATTAGTGGCGTGAGATCTGACCATACTGGTCAACTCGTATCTTTCGAGTCAATAAAAAAGTTTCAATTAGATTCGACTGCAGAGTTTAGACCGCTTTCTAAAAATAAATTAAACTATTTTAATAACAATGTTCATAGTAGTCTCTCAAAAGCCAATTTTGATTCACAAGACCCTAATGTAAATTATAGTATATTATTTTCTACTGTATGTCAAGAATTTAATAAGGCGTGTCCAATTAAAAAAGTTCAGATCAATAATAAATCCAAATTTAATGAATAGGCTACTGCTGGAATTAGAAAAAGCAGAGATACTTTATATCAGCTATATCATGAAAAATCATTATCGTTTGATCTTAACTTGCATAACCATGTCAGACTCTATTCAAAAATATTCAAAAGAGTCTGCGCCCTAGCTAAATCTAAGTTAGTAAGTAAACAAATTAGAAATTCTAATAATAAAATTAAAGCTGTCTGGAAGGTGATAAACAAGGAAACTGGAAAGACAAACCAACAAGATCGGAATGAATTGTCCCTTAGAATTGATAATAAAATCATCTCAGATAGGACTGAAGTGGCTGAGACGTTAGAAAACTTCTTCGCCAACATCCCAATAGAAGTTACGAAATCTCTCCCTTCTTCATCTTTGTCAGCTGAATCTTTTTTGAAAGAAAGTTTCACTAAGGATGTACCAACTTTTAAATTTAAGCGCATCTCTGTTGATTTAATTAAAAAAACATTCAATAGTCTTAACATGAAAAATACTGAGGACTTATGGGGTATATCCGTTAAGGTTCTTGGAGATATTATCGATTCAATTGCTCCTGTCCTAACAGGCATATTTAATCAATGCCTAGACAGCGGCACATTCCCTGATTTGATGAAACATAGTAAAGTAGTACCAATTTTCAAATCAGGTAGTAAGAATGACCCTTCTAATTACAGACCTATATCTGTGCTTCCAGCAATGAGTAAAATATATGAAAAAATCATGCTCGACCAGATGTTGTCTCATTTTAATTCGAATAGGATTTTGCATGGTCATCAGTTTGGCTTCACGAAAGGAAGGTCAACGACAGATGCAGGAGTGAAACTCATCAGTCACATTTTGGAATCCTGGGAGAAGTCCCAGGATGCTATTGGCATATTCTGTGACCTCTCTAAAGCATTTGACTGCGTTGACCATAATACTCTAATCTGTAAATTACATCATTACGGAATTCGTGGTCGAGCTGCTGATCTTGTTTTTTCTTATTTATCTAACAGGCAACAAAAAGTATTCATTAATGGGGCGACGTCCTCGGGGTCTTTAGTAAAGATGGGCGTGCCTCAGGGTTCAATTCTTGGTCCTTTCCTTTTCCTGGTTTATATTAATGACCTTCCTTACATGATGGCTAATTTATCAAATATAATTATATTTGCTGATGACACTTCCCTTATTTTTAAAGTAGATAGGAAAGATGCGGATGTCTTGCATGTCAATGATAGTCTGGCTGTTCTTTCGAAATGGTTCGCTGCTAATAATCTCTTATTAAATGCGAATAAAACTAAATGTATAAAGTTCTCATTACCGAATGTCCCTCAAGTTGGCGTCAATCTAATTCTTGACGGCAACAAACTTGATGGTATTACGGAAACAACATTCTTAGGTTTAACCATCGATTTTAAACTGCAGTGGGGCGCTCATATTAGAGCTCTTTCAGGTAGACTGAGCTCGGCCGCATATGCAGTAAGAAAAATAAGGCAACTGACCGATGTAGCCACAGCTAAGTTAGTTTATTATGCTTATTTCCACAGTATTATGTCTTATGGCATTTTACTGTGGGGATCTGCAGCTGATGCACAGTCAATTTTCATATTGCAAAAGAGAGCAATCCGGGCTATTTATAAAATGGGTCCTCGCGAGTCCCTTAGAAATAAATTCGAAGAAATCGATATACTGACTTTGCCTTCTCTTTATATCTTAGAAAGTATTATGTATGTTCGTAAAAACCTAGGACTCTTCAAAATTAGAAGCGATTATCATAACATAAATACGCGTAGTAAACACGAAATTATGTTACCCAAATGGAGATTAGTTAAGACCAGCAAGTCATTTTTAGTAGACAGCATACGCTTTTATAATAAGCTGCCAAAAGTGGTGACTGAACTTAGCGAAGGAAAGTTCAAAACCCATATTAAGCGTGTCCTAACTAAAAAAGCGTATTATAAGGTTAAAGACTATGTCGAAGACACGCTTGTTTGGCAATGACTGCTTCTGCACATGTGGCCCCCTGGTAGCTCATAATATTTTGTAAATTTATCTATTGACTGCTCCACATTTGTTGTAATATATACATTGCTTTTGCAATATTTTTTATTTATTTATTATTATTTATATTGTTGACATATTGTTTATTAATAATTGTAATTATTTATTTTGCTTGCTTTTGTTTGTATAGCCTCTTTTTTGAAATGTGAATGTGAGAACACTGTAGACTCCGCGAATTCTTAGGTTCCTTTTTATTATGATTATTTTTATTGTACTTTATTGACCAGTCTACACTGTCCTTACATAATAAATTCAATATATTGTAAACAGAAGGTATTGTATCAACAAATTCTTTTTTAAAAGAGTAACCATGGAGTTTCTTGCCGGTTCTTCTCCATAGGAAACGACCAATTTGGAACCGTGCACTAGCTTCTGACGTTTTATAAGTGCCCATGTAGGCCTATGTGAAATAAAAATCTTTGACTTTGACTTTGAATAATGTTTAATACCCATGCATAATTATCATATTGACTATTTTAATACTAAATAAGTACACGTAAATAATTATATATCTTACTTCTTGTAGCGGTTGCAAATTCTGGAAAATACGTTCAACGAAGTCTCTCCGGGATTCGAAAAAACGCTGTGTCAGAACTCGTCTTCGAATACCTCGGTATAACGACCGTTCATGTTCAAAAATAACTAATCGCGAAGCTTATCCAAGTCCAAAGTAATGCCAAAGTAGTATGCAGGGTTATAAGTTCACAAAAGTCGATTATAAACAATGAAGCGCACAGATCTCAACGAAGTATAACGAAGGACTGCGCATTGGTCACGTGACGTGAGCGATACTACACAATAGTGATGAGTCCCTCACTCGTGAGGTACCTCAAATGAGTAACTCGCCTCGACGAGTTGAAAGAGTTACTCGTTTCTCAAATTTGAACCACCTCATATAATTCCTCACGAGGTTTACAGTAGCTCACTCGTGTAATGTTTCGTCCGAAAAGTGCCGAAAACTCGCGAGGCGAGCGACGAGTGCCCCGAGTGGCCGGCCGAGTGGCATTGATGAGTGAGGGAGCCACAGATCTGAGAGAGAAGAGGGAGCGAAGTTTCACGATCGAGTCCGATCAAACCTGCGTGCGTTCCGAATTGCGTCAAAAGCGATTTTATCGCGAACCCGACCAAATTTAACAGTCACAGAATATAAGGGCTAACCGAGTAATATTTGAGACATTGCGTTTTGGTTGGATTCGCGATAATATCGCTTTTGACGTAATCGGGAACACGGGGCGACTCGACTTGTGAATGAAATAAAGCGGATGATTCAAGTGAACTGTAAGTAGGTACAGATCGATTCACGAATGATGGCAGACGTTAAGTAAGCCGAACTGTATGTCAGATTAATGAATGATGAAAAAAAAAATTGATACTTATAAATTTTAAAATCTATTTATTTGAAGAATACAAAATATTTACATATTAGCATTTAAGAACAAAATCATGCGCACTTTTTTTTCATCTAGGCCTGTCGGTAATTACATGTCCAGCTTTTGAAAAGACTCTTTCCGACGGAGTTGAGGTTGTTGGAATACAAAATTGTCTTTTCACTATATCGTAAAGTCGTTTTTTTGTGGTCCACCATACCAGTGGATCGTTATTCTTTCGGCTAATGAGGGGCTCAGAAAAATATTTGTCTATTTCTATAATAGCGGCTGCAGTAGGGTTTTCTCATCGAAGTCATCCCAAATACTGCCTACTCCAGTATTGGTAGACTGAACAGCTGTTGTGTCGATGTCCATTTCGTCATTTGTATGACTGGGTAGAGCGCTTTTAGCCGCTACATTGGCCAAATATTTCTTCGCATTATCAATACTTTTTTTTTCATCCGGGAAACCATAAGTTTTAAACCTTGGGTCTAATAACGTGCTCACAGCAAAAAGCTTGTTATCTTCCACATTCCTGAAACGACTGTATATTTCACTACATATCGTGTGGCCATATCTTTTACGAC
Organism: Mythimna vitellina; assembly: GCA_949316375.1. NCBI lineage: Eukaryota > Metazoa > Arthropoda > Insecta > Lepidoptera > Noctuidae > Mythimna > Mythimna vitellina. The sequence continues at coordinate 19,135,825 of OX438702.1, read as the reverse complement.
CTGTGGAACGTCGTCCTGTAAAATAAATGACACACATTTATTTTTTAACAAATTTGCCAAAACAATTATTTGTGATACGGTCACATGTCGTTCAGCACTCATAATCTCTGTAACCGATTTGAAATGCCGCAAAATTTCACAACTTTTTGTTATTGTTTTAATGTCATCAGGTGTTAAATTTGGTGTGCCAGGGTAATCAGTAGCAATTGTTGTAATTATACTTCTTTTTATTTCAAGAATTCTCTCGAACATATCAAATGTCGAGTTCCATCTTGTGATAACGTCTTGTTTGATTTTTAGCTTATTTTCACCTAATTGTTTTTGAGTTGCGTTTAGGCGTTCACTGGCCAAGACACTTCTGCGAAACAGCTCAACAATTGTTTTTATTTTGGTATGCACCTCTTTGATCTCCGTTAAGCTGTTCTGTATAATCAGGTTTAATGTGTGTGCGAAACAAGATACTTGCTTCCATTTTAGTCAGGAAATCGCTGCTTGAATATTTGCTGCATTATCTGTGGTAACAGCAACTATTTTCTCTGCAATACACCAATCGTCGCAAACCTTTTTTATTAAATTGGCCAAATTTTGAGCCGTATGACGGTGTGTATCCGGGATACATTCAAGCATGTAAGATATTGTTTCTGTCGAGGTGTCGTTAGTTTGCACAAAATGAGCTGTAATTGCAACATATTGCTGATGAGACACAGAAGTCCAGGCATCTGTTGTTAGGGCTATATATTCAGCTTGCGTGAGAGCTTTTACAACGTCTTCTTTAACAAAATTGTAATATTTTTGCAATAATGCATTTGACAAAGTTTTTCTAGTTGGAACCAAGTATGAAGGAGATAGCTCTCGCACAAAAGCCTTAAATGAATCGCTTTCTACTATAGTAAAAGGCAAATAATTTTTAACGATCATTTGAAGTAGTAATTTTTTTTTTTAAATGTGAGTGGTTTTGAGAAATATTGATTTATGCGGTTATTATTTTGGCCGGTCGGACGAAAAAGGTGACTTGGAGCACAGTTTGTAGGTTGTGTTGTTTCAGGGCAGGCTATAGTCGATGACGTAGTTTCAGACTGAGACGAAGAAGGCATCGGGGAAACTAATGTAGCTGGAACCACCGCAACGGTTCCGTTTCCATTCAAAATTTATTCCTGTTCTTGTATACCAGCTAGCACTAATGGGTGAAATGATTTTAAATGTCTTGTTAGGTTATAGGGTCCCGCGCCTCTATAGGATAAAATTTTCATACAAATTGTAGGGGAGACCGAGGAGGATTGTGACAAAGTAGAGTTGTGACAAAGACGATTTCTCGGAACTTATGACCGTTAGCGAGCTGGCAACAGCGCAGGACTGTTTGTTTAGAGACGCGATACTTGACTCAGTACGCGCCAGAAGCCCACGACAAGCGGTTGCGTGTGTGCGACGTCCGCATAAAAAAAGAAACAAAAAGTAAGTTTTTTATTAAAACAATTATTGTATTTATATCTTCGTATATTATATTAACGTGGGTGAGCTATTTTTTCTTATGTTGTGTGTTATTTAGACAAATGTTTTTTGACCAGATCGCGATTTTTGTTACCTAGGAGAGTTGTGACACGCTGTCACAACTCTCCTAGGTCTAGGTAGGTAGGTAGGTAGGTTTGTCTATTTAAGTTTATTATGTGGGTAGCTCATTTTACACGCTTTTTGCAATGTTTTTTTGTTGTGTTTACATGCATGTTTGCATGCTTTGATCATTTCTTACTGTCTAATCTTAATATTAAAAGTATTCGGCAATTAAAGTCGTCTTAAAAATATATTTTTTTTGTCAGGGATTTACTTAGGCATGTGGTTTGGTATTGTATGCTGAGTTCCTGTTTTTCTGTTTCAGAATGCCAAATAAGTATACACGAAAGACTGATAGGGGTATGGCTAGTATCGACATTTACGAACTAGCCTTTGAAGAAGTTACGTTGAGGGGTCAAAGTCTCCGAAATGCCGCATGCTCTTACAATCTCAACTACATGTCTTTGCAAAGATATATTAAAAAGAAACAGGCTTTTCAAGATAACGCAACAGAGGTGACTCCGTCCATGGGTTATGCTAGTCCAAAAGTTTTTACAGATGAGGAAGAAAACATATTATGCGAGTATTTATTGAGATGTGCTGCATCCAATTATGGGCTGACAACAAAAGAAACAAGGAGAATTGCGTTCATGTTAGCAAAAAAATATAATAAAAAATATCCGGCGTCATGGGAAAAAAATTAGATGGCAGGAGAAGTGTGGCTTAAATTGTTTATGCAACATCATCATCATCATCATCATCTTCCTGCCCTTGTCCCATCTTATTTGGGGTCGGCGCAATACGTTTTTTTCTTCCATTCTATCCTGTCAACCTGTTTATGCAACGATATCCCAATTTATCTTTAAGATTACCACAAGCTACAAGCATAGCTCGTGCAACGAGCTTTAATAAAAGTAATGTGGATGCTTTCTTTAAGAACTATACTGACATTTTAAACAAACATAATATTGTGGCAAAAGATATTTGGAACGTCGACGAGACAGGCATTACAACAGTTCAGAAACCTGACAGGGTTATAGCGCGACGTGGAGAAAAACAAGTCAGTGCGATGACATCGGCGGAACGAGGAACCTTAGTGACTATGGCTTTTGCTGGAAACGCAATAGGTAATTATATACCGCCTATGTTAGCAGCAGACTTCCGCGCGCTATGTTGGCAGGCCTAGATCGTTTTAAAACGATCTAGGCCTGCGGCCAAAACCCGCCCGCTGCCGCCGCCGCCTTTTGGTTCTAAACCCAAATATCTTCGGCAGAACTTCGCCATTCATGTCGTTCTACAACAGTAAGCTCACTTCTCACCGCTATCAATACTCCACCACCCCGCTTTTGAGAGGTTCGAGAGTAATTGCGATCACGCCTCCATACTAAATAACGACTGTCAAACATCTCACTATTAAAGATATCGTCCACAAGCCACGTTTCAATAAACACAATTATACTTCGCAACTCTCCCGACGATGATTAGCTTACATGCAGCAGTAACGCGAGATAATGCTATCCTAATCACGATTATAGATCTATAAAATAATATATAAAGAAATAAAATAGGTTTCTATTAATTTCACTATTGACTGTTTCTCCTAGCTCCCTCACCCTGCCGGCAGGTGGCGCACGGCGCTCTGTCAAACGTCATTACGTGATTTTCGTGCGGTCCAAAATCACAGCTTTTTTGTATTATTCGTTATTTTTTATAAAAAAAGTGAAAAATATAACCGAATATGGGTAAAAAGAAGCAATCAGATGATTCTAATATTGAAAAACTATTTAAAAAAAGTGAAAAAAATTAGTGAAAAAGAGAAGACGTCGAATTTCGTCATCTTCCTCGCAAACTTCTTTATCAGGCAATGAGCCTGAAATTACCGGCAAGTGTTGAAAAAAAATTCTAATATTATTACTAATCGTGTATTATGTGATCCCAGTAGTATATGGAATTAATTTCTACATCCCGACGTATATCGTGTGGATACATAACCTAACCTTAAACTTGTCATAAAATGATTTGATCCTTTGTGATATCCCGGCGTATATCGCGTATGGATACTATGACAATCAAGCCTTTTCTATAATTCTGACGTGTGTGGATACCATTTTTTAGCACAAATAGTGCTAGAATACTACTTGCTCTTCAGCAATACCTATGTCGCCGTCAAACTGATCTCACGTCTTTTCAGACGATATTCCGATCCCGGACGAAGTAAATCTTGTGGCCTCGAGCCCTGAAGGCCCCATAGAAGATGTTTTAGCTGAAACAGCACAAGAAGCTGAAGAACTGGATCCAGAAATTTTAAACTTACTCATTTAGACCCTACCTAGAACAACTCATTTTTTTTATTTTAATTTTTTTTACTCGGTGGGAAAATCATCTTATGACAAATCACGTTCTTGGGCGGAGCGGGAGATAATATCAGACTTTTACTTACTTAAAAACCCACTCCTGTTCCTTCTTTGCCTTCGTCCCAGGGCCCCGGGTTTCGCTTTCACACTACCCAGTAGGCTTCGACCCTGCTGGGCCCCTAAGATTTGCTGACATCTCCTTGAGGATAAAATCTTCATAAGAATTGAGGATTTAATAAAAACTTCGAGGACAGGCTCAGTTCAACCTTTAATTACATTGCCATATATCAAAGAAAATCTAAAAATTTGCCCAGCCTTAACTGTAAAATGTTATTTAGATAAAACATCCCATCTTCGAAACCAGGAACATTCACTGTTCAGTATCAGTTAACAAAAACCCCACAAAAGAGTAGGTTCCTAAACTTTATATCACTGGGTAAAATATACTTTAGAAAATAGTGACATAGATGAGCATAGTACGCGACACGCATCAACGTCTGCTGCCCACAGAGCAGGCATTAATCTGGAGGTTATTCGCAAAGCCGCCGGCTGGACGGAATCCTCACATGTTTTCTTAAAATACTATAATAAGGATGTTACCTCTGCTGACACCCAATTTGCGGAGTCACTGTTCAAATAATGTTAATTCATAAGACTGATTATGTTTCTTTGTCTAATTATGATACTATACATCTATTGCATAGGTATTTGTTTGTAATCATCACTGTGATATTTGATTGTAATTATTACTGCAAGAGAAGATAAGTACTTATGTTAATTTCAATAAATATAACAATTTCGCTCTTCAAATCGAAAGTAAAAGAGCACTATCTTTCCTCTCTATTGTGTTAATTATATATGTATATACATTATGTATTTATTTTTAGTAAAGGTATATATAGTATAGTATGTATATAAGTATTTTTTATTTTTATTTAAGATTTCACTTTCTCTTCTTCAATTACTTCTACACACTATTGTCTACTTTCTTTTTATTTCTCCTTTCGCAGGTCTGCTGGAAGAATTTTCTAATTGGAAATAAGCAGTGTACCTTTGTACAATTTTTATCAGAATGTATTTTCTTTCTTTATTCATGTGTGTACATAAATTATAAAATAAATAAATAATGTTATTTGTGATTAACTACTCTAAAGTTTAATTTTTTCGATGCTCTAAACATCTGCATGTAAGCTAATCATCGTCGGGAGTATAAAGCTGTTCGTCAGCAGTAAGGTTTTCACCAGGCTTGTAACATGAAATACTGTTATGGATGAACTTATTCCATACTCCCGAAATCATTGCAAATTTATCTGTTTGCAAACGTTCAGCCCTTTCTGTTCGCACATCAAAACGCAGGAAACGCATTATTTCTTTGAAACAATTCCGAGCCATGTTTTGTGAACAAAACTGAATACCCCAATTTTTGTCCCAAAGGTCATTCACAGCAATATTTTTAGCCCCACAGGCTCCTCAAGCGTAGATAATTGCAATAAAAGTATCTAATTCATTCAATGGGAGTGACCAAGTATTATCTTGAAGTTTGCGGCGAGCTTCGGTTTCAGTACATTTCTGAATATGCCGCAGCATGGAGTCATCAGTGATAAGTTTCCAAGCAGATAAAATACTTCCTTTGTAACACCTTTTTAAATAAATCAATATTTACAAAGCACGCACGCAGTGGTGTCAAATGACCACTGCGGACTTTCTAGGTAGGTGATAATTTTTAATTAGTATTTATCTTGCTATCGGTAAAGGTCATAAAACGACAATGACTTCAATGGTGGTTTTGATAATATGATTGATCAAAAACTTCATTGGGGTCATTTGACCATTCTGGTATTTCTAGTGTTAATTTACAGACAGCTCGACTATTCTCCATTTTAAGATGTGTTTTTGGTATAAATCGATTTAGAGATTTTAAATTCAAAATTAACCTTTTACCCCCGTTGGACTTTGGGGCTAAGAATGAACTAGAAATAAACAGATCTGAACTGGGATCAACCTTTGAGATACCGCTTAGTTCCCTTAAATTCTCGATAGCTAATGACATGTCACGTTGTTCATTCGATGACCATGTAATACGAGGGATCCAAGTTTGAAACGGCTCGCATATAAACGGAATAGGTATTACTTCCCTGATCCAATGAAGAATATTGATATTATTAGTAACATTGGTCTAACAATTATAGAAGAGTTGTACCTGCCTGCATGTACCTGTGTTACTGGCGTGCAGGGGCACGCGACCGGTTCTAGTTCACTTTGCTTAGCGACGTCGCTGTCGCCGTCGCCGCTGCTGATCGGCGTACTTACATGGGGAATCTCTTACCCCCTCGCCCCCCCCCCCTGTTCGTGGGGTAGCGAGGTCTGGCCCAGTTTCCCTGAAACTGATGGCGCGCGTGTATTGTATTTTGGGACAGGGCGTTTGCATTCTGTAACCCCTGTTTTTAATAGTTTAGGACGCCTTTATTTTATCCGGTACAGAGGAACCGAAAAACGTTTCGTCTCGCTCACTGTCCCGTATGACATTGAGAAATGGCTTCGCTAGTCCGGGTGTAATCATTTTGATTCGAGCCTGGGTTTCGGAATTATGTAAATTGCTTAAAATGCGACAGCCATCACTTAGTGTTTTGATCGCTTCGATCTTGTTATCACTAGTTATTAATGAAGTCATCGCCTTGCTAATAGCTGTAATACCTGCACCCAATTGTTGTTGAGATGTCTCGACTTTTTATCGCGTAACCTTACCATTTCTGGAACAGCGGCAGAGATCTCAATGTTTAATTTTAGCGCTTGAAGTAATGTGCAATTACTGGGCATGAGATACTGTTTTAATATTTTATCTCTCATTTCTTTAACCATTCCCTTTTTGAGCAATGGTAACCATAATTGGGTTAAATTATTATGTATTTCTTGGCCCCATATAGGTCCTTCATCAGTTGCCTCGCCTAGAGCGGACAGGATATCTGGATCCAATAGTGGCTCAGGAGGCGCCGACGGCGGGGCCGTTGGTAATGACGAGAATGAATCTATGGCGGGTAGAATGTTTGCCGCGTTCAAATTTGAATCTATGGCAAATTACCAGTATCAAGGCTGTCGCTTAGACCAGTACTTGTACGGTAGTAATAATTATTAAAAGAGATGAATAATAACAAACCTTGTTTAATTAACCTCAGAACTTGAGGAAGAATCTCGACGCCATCTTTTATGTTTATCTCGTAATTTTTCCATCTTCGTTATGTAATAGTTAATACGTTCTTCGAATGATCTTTTAGGCATTGTGAATCACTGTTTTTCAAAATTCGAACGAAACAAAATAATCGGGTAGGAGCGCGTGCACTCGTTGCCTCGCAAGGAAAAAGAATGAGTGTTGTCACCGTCGATATTGTATAAGGTTTTTTTCTTTGATTAAGTGTCGACTCGTCTGAGTCGATACATAATCAAAAAAAAAAATGCGTGCGAGTGTTGCTTTGTAGGTCAAAGGACTACCTGTTTAATTATATCGAAAATGAAACCACAAAATATTATATTATCATTAAAATCATCAACCCAAACCTTAAAGCTCATTTTACCCCATTGAATCACTTTTTCATAAATTAGTCATTCAACAAGGTACAATGAACATAGAGGTATTTTGATGATTATAATGTTTATAATTCCGTAAATACGTATACGTATTACGGCCGCGAATCATATTTTGTTAAATGTACAGGCACCAGCAAAAAATGTAAGAAAAGGGCTTTGACTTCCAGCTTTTTTATTTCTATAGTCTGCGCCGGTCATTTTTTCTAACAAATTTGTTTATTTCAGTGGGACAAAATGCGACATAATCGATCCAAAAAAATAATTTCTTTGGCGCCATCGATCAGTCCTTCCCATGAGTCAAACTTGAATACGAAAGATCATGTGCCGCCTTTGTCCTCTGTATACGAAAATATCGCTTTGAATGATGCGGATTTCCATAACTGCAGCTCAGACAGCATTCTGGATTTTGATTCAGACGATTCCGTTTTATTTACCGCCCAGTTCAGATCTGTCTAAATGTTCAGAAAATTCAGATTCTTCTACAAATACCATCTCCCATTCACAGTCAATTAACATTACTATCTTATCTAATACCAAATTAAGCCAGGGTGTAAAGATGGTTGCAAAAAAATTTCATACCCAGTTTACAGAGGAATCACGATAAAATCTAAACCATCACTTTAGAAACATGTCTTCGAAAGAGCAACAATATTTCATAATAAACAACACGTTCGAACGAAAAACCGTTAAAGAAAATAAGAAACTGCCAAGAAACGTGAGCGTATTATATTTTCTGTCAAATGAAACAGGCTCAAAAGTGAATGTTTGCAAACTATTTTTCCTAGAAACGTTCCGGAATCGCTTTACGAGTCGCGAGACTAAGCGGACGTGTGTTCTGTTTTTGATTATAATGACATAAACAATTACAACCAATAAATATCATATTGCTCCGTCAGTATAAAATTAAAGTGTGTCGCGTGTGATTTGTGGTTACATAAGTCGGTTGACTTATGTACATATACAAGATGAAATAAGTAAATAGTTCTTTATAAACTATAAATGTTTTTGGTAGTATGTCTACCCCCGGAGCAAGCCCGTTTGGCCGTAGCCAACTAGTACAGCGAAGTCCTCCACAGACGCCTACCCAACCATTACCCCCTAGCTACCCAAACCCACCAGCAAATGGATTGTTTCTATAGAATCAATCCTGGGTGAAGTTTGCGCTATTGTCGGGGATGGGAAAATGAACTCGGACCAGAAGCTTCGTGTCTCCGCTCTTTGCCGTAAGGTCCAAAGTGGGACATCTCAAATGGCCGTCTTATATCAATCATTGAAGACAAAAACTATCGTAGCCCATATTACAATCCAGCACCTTCAGGCTCAGCAGAATGTTGGAAACTCTCTTCAGCACTTTAGAGAGCTCGTAGAGACAAAAATGAATCCGCCGGAAAATACTTCTTATGCTGGCATGGTTAAGAAAGGTACCGACATCGTCCGTCCTGCAAATTTGAGATCAGTCGCCATCTATCCCAGCGACAAAACCCAAACAAGTGACGACACCAAGTCTCTTGTTCAAAAGATCATCTCCCCAGAACAACTGAAGCTTCATGTTCGTGGCTTAAAAAAGGTGAAAAATGGGGGCGTTTTGATCAGCACCGAGAATAAAGGCGATATTGAAAAACTGAAGAACCTTCCAAACGCCAACCTCGGATTGTTGTCATTGGTGTCCCCGTCGCTCTTACTGAAAAGGAGGTATTTGAATGTATTTACGAGCAGAACCTATCAGATAAGTTGCCGAATATAACTCGCGAGTCCTTCCTAGAGTGTATTAAGTTGAGCCATAAATCGGGCAAGAGAGACCTTCAAACTTGTAACTACATTTTGGAACTTCCTGCTAGCATAAGAAAGGTTCTCATTAACCAAAACCGACTTTACATCAATTGGACTTCATGCCCGGTGAGAGATTTCACCATAGTCACCAGGTGCTTCAAAAGAGCGGACACTCATTCAAGGAATGCAGCAGCAAATCTTCTCACCCTCTATGCGCAACGTGCAAACGCTTCAAGAGGAAATGTGACCATCCAACTGGTGATGTAAGTTGCCCGGCCCGCAAACATGCAGAAATGAACTATATAAACTCAATTGACTATGAAGGCGCCTAAGAGCGTCGTCTAATAGTTTAATTATTTAGCAGATAAACAAGTAGGGGACGGACGGGCAAGAAGGAGAAGACGGGCATGAAGAATACCTCGTCTAGTTCACCGCTTGATTGATAGAAAGAGACAAGTATTGTGTTACTAGACGCGTCACACATAAGCGGCTAGCGGTCAGTGCACGCGGTGACTGCGCGACTTATAGACAAGTTTTTACGAGCACGGAAAGGATTTTCGTTAAAAAATTGTGATAAAACAGCCGTAAGTACAATCAGTTTGTTTTATTGTGTTCAGGGATATCCTATCATAATATAAAATGGTAGAACAGCCATTTTTAAGTTAGTTTGTTGTAATTTGACGTGCAAATCACATTGTCGTCTTAAGTTTTCGTCTCACGGTTTTTATTTGAAATTTAGGTTATTTCGAAAACTACCCGACGGGCAAGACGGAGCCGGGTAAAAAGGATAGTGTCCGTCTTGCCCTCCTTCTTTAATATTGATTTCTTCTTTAATATCGATTATTTGAGTGTGTTTCCATTTGTGTTAATAAAAAATAATATTTGTTGCAGATGGTGTATAACTATAAGCGGAAGACGGATCGGGCCAGTTGGTCCGAAGAAAATTTGGCGAAGGCAATAGAAGAAGCCAAAATGACTTCAATATTAAGTGCAAGTAAGAAGTATGGAATTCCATATGCAACATTACATAGACATATTAAGAGTGGTTCTACTGAAAAGAAATTGGGCCGGTTTGAGACTGTTTTTACGCTGGAGGAGGAAAAAGAACTTTTGAAGTATGTTCAAAAGATGGATAGTTTATTCTATGGCGTCACGCGAACCGAGTTTCTGCAGATTGCTGGTGTGTTTGCTAAAAGGAAAGGAAAATCTGGAGTTTTTTCGGGAAATATAGCTGGTGGTTCAAAAATTTCAGGCTTCGCCATCCAACACTGACTTTGAGATCACCTGAACCCACATCTATTGCTCGAGTTAGAGGGTTTAATCGCGAAGCTGTTAATCGATTTTATTCTTTGTTGGAAGAAGTCGTAGAAAAATACAAATTAGCACCGGATATGATTTTTAACATGGATGAAACGGGAGTGAGAACTTCATCAACAAGACCACCTAAATTTCTGTCAACTTATGAAAAAAGCAGGTTGGGATAGTTTCCAGCAATGAAAAAGGAGTCCTAACGACCGTTGTTTGTTGCTGTAGTGCATCGGGAACATTTATCCCACCCTTTTTCATTTTCAAAAGAAAAAGGCTCAATCCGAGACTCTTAGACGGTGCTCCACCTGGTGCTGAAGCAACGACCACCGACAGTGGATGGATTAACTCTCAGAAATTTTTGGATTGGTTGCATATTTTTGTGCAAAAAGTACGTCCCAGTAATGATCATAAAGCACTTTTGATTCTAGACGGTCATGAATCACATAAAAGTTACGAAGCACTTGATTTTGCAACAAAAAATAATATCATATTTTTGACTATTCCTCCTCATACGTCACATAAACTACAACCTTTGGATGTTGCAGTATACGGACCAATAAAAAAATACTTCGAGATCGAAGTCAACATTTTTCAAAAACAACATCCAGGAAGAATTATTAGCCAGTATGAGATTGCAAAAATCTTCTCTGGGGCGTATTTGAAATGGTGCTCCCACATTGCCGTTAGAAAATGTTTAATAACGTTAGTAAACATTTGTTAGCAAACATTTAATCACAAATAAATTTTCATGTTAGAAAATGTTTAGTAATGTTAGTAAACATTTTATAACAAAACAAATTATAACAAAATAAAACATGTGTTATCTTTTGTTTGTAAACATTTTATAAGGGTGATGGCGGGATAGGCGGTGCGGTGCGGTGGGGGTTAGAGTACGCAGGTCGCTGCGCGTGGTGTCTCGCTTGTCAGTCCCTTTGTGTCAGCGTGCATCGCTGTGCGTGTGTATTAGTGGTTGCGCGTGCGCCAAGCAATAAAATATGTCCGGTAATTGGAATAACGATGATGTTTACAAACTGATTGAAATGTTTCAAGCAAGAGAAGTACTATGGAACACGATGTCAGAGAGCTACAAAGACCGAAATAAAAAACACGATGCTTGGATGGAAATTGCCAGTGAATTTAATATGGATAAAAAAGTAATTGAAAAAAAGATTCGATCACTCGTAGGTCAATTTAACCGAGAATGTAAATCTAATAAATCTGGTGCAGGAGCTAATGAGTCAAGTAAATGGTTTGCATTTAAAAAACTCATGTTCCTTAAAGGCAAAAATATTCCAAGTTTAAATGTCGATGGAGGGTTGCAGGTGAGTTTTATTTTAACGTCTTTTAATAATATTTAGATGCCCAGTCCAAAAACCCTTCATTTGAAAAATATTCTGCGAATTCTTTTCTTATTTCTTTCCCATCATCTGTCAGGGATTCACATGCTTCAAGTGGTGTTAATTGCTGCTGTTCTAATCTCCATTGTCCATCGATACGTGTACCAGTTACTATGTCATCTCCATCATAGTATTGAGATGGAGCGTAAATCATGCTCGATTCAGTTTTTCTTATAAAATTATGCAGTAGCACGCATGTCATAATTAAAGTAGTAGTTTTTTCTGGATCTAATAATATTGTAGTTCGTAAAACTCTAAATCTGGCTGACAAAATCCCAAATGCGTTCTCTACTGTTCTCCTCGCACGACTCAGTCTATAACTGAAGATTCTTTCCTTAGAATTGCTATCCTGTGGTCCTGGAAAAGGTTTTAATAAGTGTTTTTCTAAAGGGAACGCATCATCTGTTACGAACACATAAGGAACAGGTTTGTTTCTGCCTGGTAGTGAGCTGTCACTGGGTATTTTCAAACTATTGTCGTTAATTTTATTTCGAAATTTTGTGTTTGCGAAAACTCCGCCATCACTTATGCGTCCTTGGCAGCCAATATTCACGTACAGAAAGTTGTATTCTGCGTCTACTATCGCTAAAAGTACAACGCTGTAAAATCCTTTATAGTTGTAATATTCACTGCCGCTATCAATTGGCTTTTGTATGGCTACGTGCTTTCCATCGATACTTCCTAAGCAATTTGGGAAATTCCATTTTTCTTCAAATGAATTTGCCACGTGTAGCCACTCTTGAGGTGTTGTTGGTATCTGGAACAAAAATAGAAGATTAAGAAATAGGCGCGAAAAATAAATTTATAACTCGTTATTCTAACAAATTTTATTGGATATTTTTATTAAGTATGAAATATTAATAGAATACACTATAAAAAAATATGATTTCAGTTAAGGGTTGTTAAGTAATAGAAAAAGAAAATCGCGGTTATAGATTTTTTTACAATTTTAGCTAATTTGACGCGCCTATAACTTGAAATTATCGTTTAATTCTATTCTTTCAGGGTAACGAAGAAAACAGAATTGCTTCAGAAAACACTCTCAGTTTGAACGAAACAGGAAATACTGTCACTGATGAAACTACGGGCACGCCTTTCGCCACCCCAAAACCATTTCGGAAAAGAAGACGGCCTGAAGTAGAACAAGATCCAACACAACAAGAAGCTGTAAATATTTTACAAAGAATGTACGAATCTAGAAAAAGCAGGGATGAAAATGACGCATTTGGAGAGTATGTCTCGATGAAACTGAAACAAATAAAAAACAGTCATGCTAAGAATACTGCTCAACATCACATTAACAATATTTTGTACAATGCGACAATGGGACAATATGATTTTCCAACAACCTTTACAGACCCAACCGCTAGTAGTTCCTGGGGATACAACTCTGAACCAAATCTATCCACTTTTTCGGAAAATAATACTGACTGTAGCTCGAGAGGATACTACACCGCACCGAGTCCCTCGGCTTCATTTGAAACCAGTTCTTCGGATAACTCCAGGACACATACTCGTACCAGCGCAAGAACACAGAGTCCGTCTAATTTATCGGAATCAAGCCAAGATTCGACCCAATCATTAAACGATTTGTTGGAATCAATCAAAAATTAAAAAATACATGTTTGGTTTGTTAATTATTAAAAAAATTATTAGTAAGGTAAGGTAGGTACCTACCTAAAGTATGATTAGATTAGATCATATTAAAAGTAAATAAAAAAATATTTAAAAATGTTGTTTGACTTACCTGTATGTATTCCTTTAAAACCTCATTGAGACCCTCGCACACTTCTGGTACGATAATAGATATCACTTGGTCTGACAACTTGAACACATTTCCAAGACTTTTATAACTGCTACCAGTTGCCAAAAATCTTAACGTTACCGCAAGTCTTTCCGTCACACTTACAGATTTTCTAAATGTAGTGTCTCGTTTGCCTATTTTTGCCCCAATTAAATTTTGTAGATATTCAAATTCGGAACTGTTCATTCTTATAAAATCTTTTAAGCAACCGTCAATACCCAAATCCTTGAGATAGTCTGTGGCACTATATTTTCCTCTAGCTTTTAGCGTTTGGCGCATCCAATAAGAGCGCTTTTTCTTCTTTTTTAAACAAAAAATAAAAGCTATTCCAATGAGCAAATCTTCTTCCATTTTCGTGTAGACGTCCTCGGCCCTCAGAAGGCGAAACCAAACTGCGAGCCAATACTAGATGTTATAAAATGTTTAAACATTTTCCATCAATGTAGGAGCACTTATAACATGTAACAGTTTCTAACAAAGTGCAACAATTGTTAACATTTGTTAGTAAATGTTTTGGTGTTATAAAATGTTTACAAACATTTTATAACGGCAATGTGGGAGCACCAAAAGGAGCTACACCTGCAAACGCAATCAGTGGATTCCGTGCCAGTGGCATCTATCCATTCAATAGTCACATTATTGGTGATGAACATTTTGCGCCGTCTGAGGTTTATCAGGGGAATGCTCCGAACATCATATCCGAAACAAATACCAGTACTAGTCCAAGTAGAGGAGATCAGCACAATACACCAGTAAATAACAACGCAATAGAGAATGATACATCATCGTCAGCCAATCGCTGTCCAACACCGGACACAGACTCCATCCAAAATGTGCCACCTAAGGCTGTTCCCGGATCTCCGCAGCCAGTCACTTCCGTCAATGAAAAAATAAATGAAAACACACACAGTATTCAGCCAGATTGTAATATTTTGCAAGAAATTCGCCCCATACCCATTGAGGTAAAAAAAAGAAATATGCCAGGGCGCAAACAACAAAAATCAGAAATATTAACGAGCACGCCTATAAAGATGGCACAAAGAGAAAAACATGATGCTGCCGCAGCGAAAAAGAAAGTTTCTTTCGATTCCCCTGGTCCATCAAATGTTAAAAAAAGGAAGACACGTGCCAAAGCAGGTCTATCGAAAGGCAAAGAAAACGAAAAAAGAGACTTCTTTTGCACTGTATGCAAAGAATAATATATATATCCCCCCTTTGAAGATTGGATACAGTGTGATGTTTGTCGAGAATGGACCCATGAATCATGCTCGTCATGTTCTGGAAGAGGGTCTTATTTCTGTGATGATTGCTTTGATTAGTTAACATTACTTGTTTTGCCCGACTCTTGTATTCATTTTGCCCGCTATGGGTGGGCAAAACGGATAATGAGCCAAATTAAAAAAAATGGTATTAAATTAAGTAAGAAGATTTTTCTTTTTTTTCTTTTAGTTTCTAATCATAATTTAGTTACCAAAGATTGTAACCAGAATAGTCAATTACAAGTACGATTATAATAAATATTTTTTTCTTATTTTTTTAATTAACATGTCCTTCTTGCCCGTCCGTCCCCTAGCTTATATTTATTTTCTTTTACTTTTTAAATTATCATGACAAATCAGCTAATTTGTGATCTAGATAGTTTTTCTGTGTCGGAGTCCAAAGTCTGTAATGTTGAGGATTGTAAACACCTTCTTCCTTCTGGTGATAAAACATTAACACTACTCACACAGAATATTCGTAGTATAAGTCGAAATATGAACGGTTTTGAATTGCTGTTACAGGATCTTGACGTAAGCTGTAATATTATTGTCTTAACAGAGTGTTGGCTGTCAAAGCAGACGGTTAACTTACCATCTCTTGACGGTTATTACTCCTACAAAACGTCCCTTAGCTAACAACACCGCATAAGTCATTTTTGCCAACTTTTCAGGAAACGAAAAAAACTGTGCGGTGTTGAGAGGCCAGCCAACTTACACGCTGTCACTATTTTTCGAATTATGGGTTCTGATTGGCTGAAATCTATATCATGTGACCAATGGTTAGACGCGCAATGAGCAGCTCTATATAAAGGCATGCAAATGTGAAAACTACCAATTTTTTAATTTACAGGAAATGAAAAAAACTGTGCGGTGTTGAAAGGCCAGCCGACTTGCACGCTGTCACTATTTTTCGAATTATGGCTTCTGATTAGCTGAAATCTATATCATGTGACCAATGGTTAGACGCGCAATGAGCAGCTCCATCTAAAGGCATTCAAATGTGAAAACCACCAATTTTCGACTTGAGCGGTGTTGTAAGCTAAGGGACGAAAAGTGACAAAAACATAAACCAGAACGATGGTTTAGTAGTTTATGTCAAAAATAATTTAAGATCATTTAGAGAAGAACCAGTATCCCTGGATAGTAATTGTTTAATAATTAAAATTAATCCCGATACGGCAGTCATGGGTAATTATAGGCCTCCTTCTCAAAACATAGATAGATTTTTAGAGTCGCTTGACACAAACTTAAAAAACATAACATCTTTTAAAAACATAATACTTTTGGGCGATATTAACATTAACATTGCTTCCGGGAAAACAGATAGTAAAGTACACAATTATCTGAATATTTGCTCATTTCATGGACTTTTACCAGCTCACTACCATCCCACGCATCAGAGTGGCTCATGTTTGGACCACATAATTTTAAAATCAAAAAATCCATCCAAAACATTAGTTACTAATTCTTCGCTTACTGATCATCAGGCTGTTCTACTAACATTACAAATAAGTTCACCTAGAAAAAACTGCATGCGTAGCTACACTAAAGTCAATATTACTAATCTAGAAACGAAAGAAGAGAGAAAGTCGCTCGTGGTGACAGCCACTCAGAGCTTACACGTTCGGTTGTCTCTTTTGTCTGTATGTGTGCGTGCGCGCTGCGAAATCGAACAGCTCCCGGCCGCGGCGAAGATGCGCGAGCTCGCTGGTTACGTCATTCGTAACAGACGTTGTGAGGTGTAGCGACTGAGCCGCTACAGACCCTTACCAGTAACGGAACATGGCTATCGGTATTGCGTGACGTTGATAGATTGGCGTACACGATGGCCAGAAATATATCCAGTCAAAGATATGGTCGCAGAGACAGTTGCTAAGGCTATTTACAATGGCTGGATATGCAGGTTCGGCTGCCCAAACAAAATAACTACGGATCAGGGACGACAATTCGAGAGCCAATTATTTAGAGATTTAATGAAAATACTAGGAGTTAAAAAAACACGGACTACCCCATATCACCCACATGTTCCTCGGACCTAAACATTTGTAGTGATTTAAGCAAAACTGTAATTGATGACTTGCTTAACTTGTTAAAAAAGTACCGGAATTCCTTTGCGTTCACTTTCCGAGTTGGGGCACTCGTCCGTTTGTGAAATAAATATTGACCTGAACTGTGACCAACCAGTTGTCTATAGGCCCTACAGACTAGCAATTAAAGAAAAGGAAATAGAGACATGGTAGATGAACTTATTCAAAATAACATAGTGCGACCCTCGGTTTCTCCGTTTGCAGTCCTATTGTGCTTGTGCGTAAGAAATCCGTTAGTTACCGCCATTGTATTGATAGACCTTTGAAGAAAACTTTCCCGTACGTACCAACACAACGTTAGACTGTTTACGGCTAGCTAGCTTTTTCCGTAGGTTTGTAAAGGGTTTCACGATTATTGCAAAATCATTGACGCAATTGCTAAATAAAAAAATGCTATTTCGACATGGGGTTCTGATCAGCAGAATACATTCGATACGCTAAAAAGACTTTGGTTCAAAAACCTATACTAGCGCTATATAATCCAAAGCTCGTTACGGAACTACACACTGACGCGTGCAATATAGGGGTTGGTAGTATATTATTCCAAAGAAGTGAACAAGGTATTTTAAAACCTGTAATTTACTTTAGCTGGCAAACTATCCCTGAAGAACAAAATTATTGTTCCTATGATTCAGAAACTCTGGCTGTAGTATCTACATTACAAAAATCTAGGGTATATTTAGTAGATATACATTTTTAAATTATAACTGATTGTAATTCGTTAAGAGCTACTTTCATAAAACGTGATATGATTCCCCGAGTAGCCAGATGGTGAACCCAAATGCAAGAGTTTGACTTCGAAATTGTTTACAAGGCAGGTTGTTCTATGGCCCATGTAGACACTTTGAGTCGCAACCCATCTATCTGTAGCAATGACTCCGAAAAAATGGTAAACACCATAACGGGACAGATTGGCTTTCAACTGTACAAAATTCAGATTCGAAAATACAACGGATTGTTGGAGTTGAAAGAGAGAGAGAGAGAGAGAGTGAGTTTAAAGACATTTTAGACATAAAAGAAAAATATGACGCTTTCACAAAGTAAAAAGTCGAAAACCTGCACGATGTCCAGTGGGGTATCAATAACACCTTCAATAAGGGTATTAACAAGATACCAGCTGAAGCCTTCTTTGGGATTAAACCGCTAATTTGTTTGGGCTAATTTTATTTTTCTTTTATTCCGTTAGGTATTTGGTTGATTAGCAGTACCAGATATCAAAGAAATTTAGTCATTACCTAGAGCTTTTCATCACTCGAGCTTTAATTCGCATGAGCACAGTACAGTCAAACGGGGTGAATAGAAACAAAAGTTTGAAGGGGATTTTCGCGTTAATTAACAATTTTTCCCAGCATTTAAGTACTCCTATTTGTTCATTAATTGTAATAAAAATGGATACTTTGATAGAAATCAATTATATTAATACATATCAATGTAAAAAACTTAATCAAAGTTTTGTTCCTATTCACCCCTGCAGTCCTATTCACCCCGTTTGACGGTAGTTAGCGATGATTTCACTTCTCAAGCTTGCGATCGATGACGTATGAGATACACCTTCTGTGTTCAGATAATAATTATCTATTGAATCAGCTAAAATGTGAAACAAAGACGCCGTTTCTGGAGATATAGGAGGAAGCGGTGAAACGCTTTTTTCAGCAGAAGTAAGGTAAGAAGGTAAGTGATTATGAAGTTAGTAAAGTTATTGAAATTGATATCTGCCTATAAAGCTGCAGAAGTTTAATTACTTTTAGCAATGACTGGACGTGGGGTCAGCGGTGAGTATGAAGGTGGTTTTGTGTTTTTTTTCAACAGCAGTTTTAATATCATCCGTACCAATAGACTTAGTTTTATTTCCTTCACCAAATTGATATTAGCTAAAGACAGCGGAGGAGACAGAGGGCACCAGAGACGGTAAGTAGCAGACAAATTAGAATCGCATATCACCCTCTTTGAAAGTCGTATTTCCATGCGAATTATTAACCTCATCATGCCTATGACATTGTTTCATTGATGTCATCAAATCTGTTGAGGCCCAGCATGGCCAATGCTCGCTAGGGCCACGATGAATTTCTGAAAGGTAAGTCGTGGTCCTAGAACGCAAAGTGTTAGATTCAGCTGCGTTTTTATCAGTTTCGATTAACGCGAAGCAAATTGCGGTATACTTACTCGTATGATTTTATGACTTTTGACTTCATTTACTGTTCAGCCTATTTACATTTTCAGTTGACAGATTTTATTGAATTATGAATTTCAATTTATTTAATATTCTTAGTTATTAAATAAACATTTTTAGTAATTAAATAGACATTTCGTCGTTTATGTTACAACACCGCGCACATACATGTTTTCCGATATGCATTTTTCATTGTCATTGGATGGAGAAAAAATTCATGCGTTGATTGCACCAATCGCATTCAAGGTAACTCGCCAATCACTGGCTAGAATTAAAAAAAATATATCACCGCTGATACCAGTGATTGGCTAGTTTGGCTTGAGCAAACACCGCAAATGTGCATCAGTCGCCGCGGTTTGGATAAGCGTAATTTTAATGTTTTTATTAGTTTTGAATTACTCTGTCATAAAAGTGCGTCAAGTTTGTCAAGGGATGTTTCTTTACGCCTTGAGATTGTCGTAGTGGTTTCTTAGGTACTGGCTCGATAAAATTAGGGGATAAAACGGCATAGCACCTAAATCAGAAACGTCGCTACAAAGACGAAAATCTCCAAAAAAGAAAGAACAGTCTTTGGGACTGTTCTTTCTCCTTGAGCCTTTTTTATTAAGCTGCCATCGCACTAATGCTGACAGACATCTAGCCGCCTTTACCTAAAACCTATCGTAAGAAATATTTCTGAACTTTACGAGGCCTAGGTATAAAAATTATTGCCAGGAAAAAGAGAGTTCCTCAGAAGTAACCTGAGTTTATACATGCCAAAGGAGTAGTGCGATTTCTGTTGCTCGTTTAAAGTGGGTAACGTAACAGAATAGGCATAGAAGGAACATTGATCTCAAAAACCACGCTAGAGCTGAAAAATCCGCCGACAAAACTTGGGCTATTGAAGGTCTCTCTTAAGCCGGGTACTCACTAGCGAGCCGTAACTGTAACCGTTGCATGTACTGTAACCAAAAAACATAGAGTGTACGTGGTTCGCAAACCTGCTGTGATTTCTATACTGTGGAGGTTGTTTGCGTTACGTTATTTTTAGCGAAAATATTAGATTTTTGAGAAGTTGAAACGTTTAAAAGTGATTTAATACTTAATCCAATGTATAATGGAGCAGCCTGTGTGTCAACATCAGTTCCATCTGTGATAATAGTTTAAAAATATAAAACTCGCTTGTTATTTCACAAATAACCGAAAACTGTTCATATAATATCTCAATGAACAAGAGCGTTATCTCAGTGTTAAATAGAATATAAGTAAAAATATAACAATAAACCACTAACAGTGTACAAGTGTCTACAGTGAAAGAACTTTAATATTTCGACTACAAAATAATGTTTCCCTTAATAAACACAGTATTTAGTGCAAACAAAGCTTAAAAATAAGTGATTACAATTAAATATATCGATAAAAACTGTAATTAAAAACAACTTATTATATGTGTTTTGTGGGTTGCAGTAAAAATTCAAAGTCAATTATAACGTCGTGTCGGTCGTATCGATCGTTGAATACACATACTTTGAGATAACCAATTTCAACACAGTACGTACAGTCGATTTGGTCGAGAGGTATAGACGCCGGGTTGAGCAACGTGACGAGTATCGCAAGTTCGAACCCAAGCAAATCAGAATTCTTTTTGAGAATTGAAAAAGTTTCAAAATGTCATCCTGTTTAAATAAAGGAGTCAGCAGTAACCGCAAGACGTCAACACAAGTCACTTGCAATATCTGCAAGAAATTTGTCAACATAAAAACACTGCTCTATGTTCAATTTGCAAAAAGAGATATGAGTTTGATTGTGAGGGTTACCCAGAATCTACTTATCGCTTAAAGGACGCCGAAGCTAGAAAAAGGTGGAAGTGCAAAATATGCATTAAAAACAGGACGGACACAAATACTGATGTAGCTACTTCTAATATCACACTAAGGAAAAAACAACAATCTTTAAGTAAACCTGCTTCGCCCCAACAACAGGAGATTTCCAAGCAAAATTTTGTTTTGAATGACAATACTTCTCAAATACCGGCCACCCCAGTAATTGTAGAACACAAGCAATTATGACAGATTTCAGACAAATATATCTACATAAAACTCTTTCGAATCTTTACCACTGGATGAATATATCGATGTTTTGTCACATACGTTAAAAAGAGATCCTCAAATATTCAGAAGCTGCTCAAATATTAGATCCAACAACTTTAATTTAATAGAAGAATTGGAAAAGAAAGTTTCAGTATTGGCGAAGAACTTAGAGATTGCTGAAAATGAAATAGCTAACCTTTTATCGGAAAACTGCTACCTTAAAAAACAAATGTCTATGTATGGCACTCAGATCAATCAGCTTAAAGATATTTGTAAATCGACGCCTAAAAGAACATCACAGAAGAAAAGGAATAAAAGTCCCATCCAAACTAAATTAGACTTCTCAGAACAACTGATTAGTCCCAACGCACTCTCCTCACAAACAAAGTGCGACACGCAGAGTCTACACGATCAAGGTACAAACCAGGAATTTGACAATGACAGGTTTTGGTGGACTCTCTGAACAAACAACGACATGGAAACTTAAAATATGCAACCCGATTCGTATGCAGTACAAAAAGAAATATTTATATAATTGGAGACGAAAAAGTAAGAGGTCTATCTGCATAATTGATTCGTATATTTATCATAGTAGGCAACTATATTTATACAATTTTGCAATAATTCGTGGGTCCTCTAATGACCTTTTAAATAAAGATAATTCTCATTCTTTCGTCTGGACTGAGAATGAGCACTTTAAAGGAAGTAATGAAATAGCATCTGCTGTTTATCACACACTTAATCAAAGTGATCTGACAAATGTAAATCACATCCGTCTGGTGGCAGACGGATGTGGCGGACAAAACAAAAATAGTGTAATGTTAGCTATGTGTTCTCGTTGGCTTATAGACAACGGGTCTATAAAAAAGATGGAATTGGTGATTCCAGTAACAGGGCACTCTTTTATGCCCGCGGATAGAATTTTCGGTAATATCGAAAAAGAAATACGTAAAAGGGAAGTCATTACTTCCCCTTCCCAGTATGCTGCAATTATTGGCCAATATACTACAGTCACAGAACTTAAAAACATATACTATTTACAACTGGAAAAACTGCGTTCATGAAGTCTTGAAAACAACTGCTCAGTTCCATTTTAAAATATCACAATGTAAACGATTCGTTTTCAAAAGATCCAAAAAAGCAGGAAATGTTTTGGTACGTGGGGACATATTTTCCAATTCAGATACGGGAGTACCAAAAAGCATCTGCAAAGTTGGTAAAAAAGCCGAAACGATACAGGCTTCCGTAATTCCGAAAGGTGTGGAGGTTAAACAACTGAAACTCCGAGACGTTAAGAAGCTCCTTATAAACCATTATGGCGACAGTTGGCCAAACCTGCCAGATTTGAAATTCTATTCGGACGTATTAAATAACTTATCAGATATTGAACGAAAAGCAGGCGAAGGAGAAGAATGCGAAGAGGAAGAACGCGAAGGAGAAGATATTTGCCAGATGTGTGATGAAGAGTGTAATTTGAGAGTTTAATTTAACAATAAACATACTTCTTTCTTTTCACCGTAATTTACTTACTATCCTTATTTTTATTAAAATATAAAATCAAAAACTGTGTTTGTTGGTTTATTTTTGTTTCGTACACTGTTTTTGTAGCATGTTGCACATCACTAGGTGAATGACGTCATAGGTTTATTGTTAGAAACAAATAAAGCTTTATCCGTTTCACTTACAATCAAAGACAGCTAAATCCTGGAGTTGGTAACAAAAGCAGCTAAGTGGATTTTAATTTATTTAATATCTATTTAAGCCACCACTATGGTTGTCCCAGTGCTTTATTCATAAATTTATATTCCTACAGTAAGTCTTTAGGAAGTTTTCTATTTTATAAGTGGCAAAACTACAATGAAATAAAAGTTTTGTGAAAAATTTGTCAGATTGGATTAAGCTACCTTTGATTCTATACGCCTCAATTATATGTCTAGCTGGGTAAATGTGCTTAGAGGAGTACCTCAGGGTTCGTTGCTCGGTCCTTTCTTATTCGTTATTTATGTGAACGACATCGATCAGTGCCTACATTCTTCTAAACTGCTATGCTTTGCTGACGATATGAAAAACTTTGCCACAATTTCAACACTCGAAGATAGACTAGCATTTCAGGCTGATTTGCATCGGTTAGAAGAGTACTGTCGGGCTAATAAACTTGATCTGAACCCATCTAAATGTTCGGTGATCACTTACACCAGAAAACGTGCAATCATAGCTAATATTTATACTTTGGCGGGCCAGATCTTGCCAAGGTGCAATACTATTCACACACACTGACACTAAGTTAATTTTTGACGTACACATTGATGCAATTGTCAAAAAGCTTCTAAACTGCTTGGGTTTTGTTATACGTCTCTCTAAGTGTTACACTGATCCCAAAACACCACAACTATTGTATTGCACTTTTGTAAGAAGTCATCTGGAGTATGCGTCACAGATATGGAATCCACGTTATCATAAATACATAGACCGCATTGAAAACATCCAAAAACGTTTTATTAAATATCTTTGCTTCCATCAAAGGATTCTTTTTTTTATTGATTTAAACCAATGCTTGACTGCGATCCCACCTGATTCCATATCAGTCAACTGATTATCTTGAAGTCTGTAAGAAGTATCATCTGTTACCACTGGTAGATCGTCGTAGAATTGCTGACTGTTTGTTTTTGCTCAAAATCCTCAATAACAATATTGATAGCCCTGACCTTTTATCCAAATTTTATTTTAATTTGCCAAACAAAACATTTCGTTTTAATCCACCCATACGTGTTCCTCATACGTCTTCAAATTATAGGCGGAACAGTTATATCGTGCGTGCAAGCCGTAATTTCAATGACATATGCAAGGAATATGATTGGGATCCATTCACAATTAGTGTGAACTCGGCCAGAAGGTGCTTAAGCCTCAAATTCTTTAAGTAGCATTAGGTTTAATAGATTGTTTATTAGTTATTTATGCTGTATCCTACTTAACTAAAAAGCGAAGGTTTTTTTTTGTGCTCACACTATATTTTAATTTATTCTAATGTCTACACGCGAGGACTTGTAGTTGGCTTTCCAATGATTATGGTTTTCTATTTTTGTCTGGTTTTATTAGCTGTAAGTCCTCCATGTACTAAATAAATAAATAAATAATTTATCTTTGGCTCTGACTTAAGCTCACTTTATAAAGACGTACGCCATTATATGTATAAGTTTTCATCCATACACAGCACAGGTAGGAACATCTGTGTTAGGTTTTAGGTAGGTCATGCATGAAAAACTTTCGAAGGATTAATCCTTCGAAAGTTTTTTTTAGAATATACATGTTGCCTCCACATTTCTATTCATTGGGGCGTAGCTCATGTGATATCGAAAGGAGATCGCATGAGTTAGGTTAACGAACTGGCAAGTAAAAAATACTTCTAAGGATTTTGTTGTTCTAGAATAGGTTTAAAAATTAAGTAGAAAAAAGAAATGTCTAGTTTAATGGAGATCTGACATAACTATTGTATCAAAATGTGCTTTTATTAAATTAATGAAGAATAATACAAAGTTTATAAATGAAAGAAAGCATTTTATTCTAGTAAAAATACGATCCCTCACACAAACTGTCGCAGAGTGCGACAGTACCTAAAGCCCTGCGAAATTGGAAGGGGGCCCACAAGATCAATGTGGACAGTTGTGAACATTGCACGTGGGAGGTGTTGACCCTAATGGCGCAGTAACATGTCGGTTCAATTTGTTCCGCTGGTAGTCAAGACAAGCTCGTGCCCACTCCCTGCAGCCTCTCCTTCTTTTCTGGCCAAACGAAGCGCTCTGCGATCAATTTGGCAGACGCTGAGACACCAGGGTGGCTGAGGGGGAGTGCAAGCTGTCGAAAACTTGCTTTTGCTTTTAATTGGTTAATATCTACGAATCAAAAGCGGTGACTCAGTATTCTATTATGAACAAAATCTGCTGCAAGGAACCTGCTTGTCACTTTGACTGTTGACATTAATTTTGGTTTTTAGTATTGGTTATCAGTGTACGAACCAAAAGCAGTGACTCTTATCGTATCTTGTTGAGCTGTTTGACGTGGCATAGTGCCCCGTGAAAACTCTTGTGATTGTTCGGAGCTGTGATCTGCCTATAAATATGGCTTGGACCCAAAAACTATGAATGTAGCTCCATAGTTTTTGGGTTCAGGCCATATCTATGTCATTAAGAAATAGCTTTGCATGCTTCTGGCCTGTTGTGTTGCGTCAGTGTGTGCTGTGTATCTAGGGTGATTGGTTATTAGTCTACGAACCAAAAGCGGTGACTCAGTATTCTATTATGAACAAAATCTGCTGCGAGGAACCCCTTTCGGTTTGTCCACTAATCAACCCATTATAACCCGATATCAAATATTTGTAAAAACATTATCATTTATGTTCTAGTGACCAACTCAGAATTGAAGAGCCACAGGCATAAGTACACATTTTAGTACAAGTGTAATGTTTTAATCAGGTTTGCAATACATTATTATTTGATGAAAGTTAATTTGTTTCATCACCATTAAATAGTTTTGACTGGCCTGTTGGTCTAGTGGTTAGTGGTCCTGACTGCTATGCCGAAGGTCGTGGGTTCGATTCCCACCCAGGGCAAATGTTTATGTGATGAACACGATCATTTGTTCTGTGTCTGGGTATAATTTATCTATAATATGTATGTATTTAGAAATATATAAGCATGTTTACCAGTTGTCTAGTACTCATAACACAAGCTCTGCTTAGCTTGGGTCTAGACGGCGTTGTGTGGTTGTTGTGGAATATTATTATTATTATTGCAATGAAATACATAAAAAACGATTTTGGTTCTACCAGTCATGAATATGACGCAGTCGAGGAAGGGGGACGCGGTAGCGGACGCGAACGTGGACGCGGCCGTAATCATAGGACGAGGACCTTGAGGGAGCCACTGCCGTAAGTATAATCATTTACGTTCTAGTTTGCAATATATTATTATTTAATTGAAGTTAATTAGTTTCACCTCCATTAAATAATAATGTATTGCAAAGAAATACATAACAAACTTTTATTTTAGTTCGACCAGTCATAAACGTGGCGTAGTTGGGGCAGGTAGCCGCGGTAGCGGATGCGGTCGTGAACGCGGTCGCGGTGCTAGGACCTCCGAGGAGCCACTGCCGTAAGTATAATATTTGTGCATCATGTATTATGTGTCCAATTTAGGTCTAAAGTATAGAGTGGTTTTATTTTTCCAGTCTAGAGGTTGTCAGGGCAGAAAGAGCTCTGACAAAGCGCGGCTTGATCTCTATGTCTCCGGAAGTAAAGAGCGAGCTTTTGAGTCGCAGCGGCAAGCTGAATTGCAGCGCTTTCTGCTTCCTGACGCGCCCCTGCGAAAGAGGCAGACACGTTTATTACTTCATAATGTGAATGCGTTTGATATTCTTGTTCAGTTATTATGTATGAGGTGAAATGTTTTTTGTTTTGCAGTAAGCCATCTCCAGAGCGTCAGGTTTGCCCTTTGACAGAGGATCTGGTGCAGCTCGAGCCCGAACTTAAACGCGAGAGGGATGAGCCAGAACTGATGGTCGAGCCAGAACGCGAGAGGGACGAGCCAGAAGATGTAATCATCGAGCCAGAACTGCTGGACTATGAAAATATGGGTACTCTTGAAGCTCATACCGTCCCCAAATCCTCGTGTAGCTCTCCTAGCCGTCTCTCAACGGCGCTCAGCTTGAAGTGGGCGTCAAGGAGACCAGTCAAAAGGCGTGCTGATCGTTTCTCTACCGACTCAGACTGAAAAAGCTGAGAAATACGTAATTGCATACTTACACCCGTATTCACAAACGTTACTATGCGGTCTCACAGTGCGCGAGAGCGCACAGGACCCCTGAAACTTATTCATAGACAATACTTGAGTGACGGCTAGCACTATGCGTCCCTTAGAATGAACGCACAGGTAAGGTAGCCTGCTAGGTGTTTTAAGCAACGCATAGCAAGTGTCTCTCGATTCTCTGTGGTCTATCATGTGTTACGAGAAATATTTTTCGGGGTTGGATTTTATTGTTTGTGATAATTTTCCATTTTAATAGCGTCCTTTTACAATGGATTGATTATATCAATGAGAAAAACACAATAAATACCAAAAAAAATGATACGGGGTTTCCAAAATCCTTTTGATTATTATAGTTCCGATGAATTTAGACGACGCTACAGGTTTTCCAAAGATGTGGTACTTTTTATACTCTTGCCACTGATAAATGAAGATCTAGAAAAATTAACTGCCAGAGGACTTTCAGTGTCACCTATTTATCAGTTGCTTGTGGCCTTAAGATTTTATTATTCTAGCAGCTTTCAGGTACTTATTAATGAAAACTTTAAAAACAACACAAAGACGAACGAAATAGTTCTCGAACACCGGTCAACCTTTATGTTATGACAAATGAAATGAACGTCAAGCAGCGAAGTGAACTACGCAACACAAACGAACCAATCACAGAGCTCTATTCAACGCTGTGCGTTTGCTTAGTCAAGGGTTGTTGAAGTATCGTTTATGAATTAAAAGGCTTGCCATACTCAACGCAGTGAGAAACGTCTTACTTCGCATAGCGTTGCTGCTTTACTGAGAAAAGTATTGTTTGTGAATACGGGTGTAAAATAACTGGGTAAGGAAAATACTAATGCAATATTGTCCTTTTAACTTACTCGAATTGGAATTACCATAGACAAAAGTTGGGTGGCTGCCATTGTTGTAACCGCGAGATTGGGTAACTTACATGTTCTGTCTCTGGCATTCAGATTAATCAATATTTAATTAATCAAGCAATATTTTTTAGAATAACCTTCATAGTATACAGCTTAAACTGTTAAAGGTTAATCAAACAAAGGGCTTGAACGTCTGACCACCGGTTAACCTTTTAATCCGATTAATGGGTCCTTCGGAAATACCACAGCACCAATACATTATACTGACAAACATTTGAAGACCTGCTGACACTAGAAGGCACTGCTTGGTCCCTGACTGCAGGAATCCAGACATATTTCGTAGACGGGTGCTAAGTGATTGCAACTTTTACATACCTAGAGGTGCAAGCATATGCGATTACCACATGCGTAGAAACATATTCGGTGAAATTGTACACATTCGAAAACACACCATTTTAATTATTTTCAAATAGATGATATGGTTTTCATATTCTCAGAACTTGTAAGTCCTTTTAATTTTGAAGACATTCAGCCAAATGTTCTCGCAGACCAGAACATTTGGCACATTATTTTCTGGGAATTTCCTTAATGAACGAAACGAGAAGACTTCGTGAAATGCACAGAGGTAATTTTTCATTAACTGCACTATTATGCAAATGATAGTATGTTGCATACATACATCCTGAAAGTTGCAGAGCCATATCCTGCCACACCTAATGACGCGTCTATAATGATAGCTTTGATAAACCTGGCCACGACATCTCCCGTAGACAGACGAGACTACAAATTAAACCGTTTAGAAAATTCGTTTAGATTCCCATAACCTCACAGCATTAACTTACGATGAAGTCCACAATATGCTGCTGTACGTCGGCAAACAGAGCAACGACGAGACGATATGTGGTTATGATGTATCTTCTAAACTGAACCAATGTTTCAGAGAAAGGGCAGAAACATTTGTAGAATATAATTACTATTTTTCAGTGACACGAACGAAAGAAGCATTAATTGGATTTCAGTAAAATCTAGAACTAATAAAATATGGAAATACTTTTGACCAAGATGGATCCCGGGATTCCCACTGATATTGCAGTTGACAGCTATAGAGGGTACGTTTACTACACATTCAACATATACAACATGTAATTGTAATGCACACCCTCATACACTCCAATTGGAAATTGAAATATGGGCATCGACCTACTAAATCGTACACAGTCAAAAAACCTGTGGGTAGTTGTCACAGTTAGACAAAGAAAAATTAGCACATATTTCAAAATTCAATATAATTTAATACAACCATAATTTAATAACTTTGCAATATCGAATATAACTACTATTCACATTACATCACAATGGATTCACTGCGATGATACTGATAATTTTTTTCTTTCAATGGCGAAAACATTTAAAAAATTGCCAGATTACATGCAAGTTCCTTTAAAAAGGAAACTTTTTAATATGATTAGCGAAGCCAAAAAATCTTACGTGCTGTCGTGGTAAATAATATATAATAATTTATAATCAAAATATGGGTTATTCTTCAAGCTCTGGTACCAACGCAAGTACTTAATATAGCAGGCCAGGTGGATTTACCGCCTCAGCTGGATCCTGAACATTTGGTTATTCTTCAAGCTACAATGCAAACAAGCAAAATGAATTGTGATTTTGAAACACAAAACCTTCAAAAGGAATTATTGAGTAAGGAAAATACAATAAAGGAAATATTTTGTCAACAAATATTAAGTGAGCGCATGCAAGAGGCTTGTGAGCTGGTGGACTTGGTGAAGTTCAACGCAGAGAGGTATGAGTCATTGACTAACAATATCACATGTAGTTGTGCTCTCGCTCCGCCACCTCCCATGTCTCAGCATGAAATTTTTACATCTTCTAATGTTGTACCTCATACTTCAGAAACAATAAACCCTTGTCAAAGTAACATACTGGTGTATTCAGATAGATTAGGAACAGGTTTTGGATCGTTGTTAAATAACCGTTGCAAACATACTATTGTGAGTCATTGTTACCATAACCTGCATTTTAATGAGCTTTTTTATAAAATAAAAAATACACAAATGGATGAGCAAACCATAGTGGTACTTTTGATTGGAAATAGTCTTTATCAATTGAAATTATGTAAATTAATATTATGTGCATTGCCTTATTCTAACAGTCTACACGATCATGAAAATGAATACATTTTTAGTCTAAACAACTTAATGCACATTTTGTCATGTCGTCATAGTGACCGTTTATTGTATTTTGATACTAACAATTTTGTTAGAGATTTTGTTTTGATACGGCAACATATGTTTTTTCCCAAAAAAAGTCGACATATTTTGGCTACTTTGTTAGCGTATAATATACACGCAGTTATTGACAATTTAACTAAGATTAGGTTAAGTGATGAATCAGTATTATCTAGTATACCTAATAATACTGATATAGATTCTTTATACTAAAGCTTCTTAAGAAGATTCTTTAAAAGGGAAGCCTAATAATAATATTTTACTATACCATCAGAATATTAATCGCTTCTCCGGCTAAATTCTAGATGTGGAAATGTTAATAATTAAATATCATATGGACATCCTATGTTTTTGTGAAACCTGGTTAAAACCAGATAGAATGCTCATTAATGTAAACAATTTTTCAGTTGCCAGTGCGTACAACAGATAATCAATAGGGGGTGGTACCTTGATATTATGTAGTGATTCTTTAAGATAAAAGGAAAGTAAAGATATCACTGCTTGCTCTGTTGATCGCTTATGTGAGGGAGCATGTGCAGAGGTTGAAGGCCGAACTTTCTTATGTGTCTACAGACCACCTGCATCAAACTTGACATCTTTTTTTATCATAATAGAAGAAATACTCCATAAACACATTAGATATAATAAATTAGTTTTCGTTTGTGGGGACTTAAATATTGATTTACTAGTAAATTCACCAAAAAAATGTAAACTTCTCTCATTGTTTAGTTCTTTTAATCGTAAATGTATTTTTAATGAAGCTACAAGAATTACACCTACTTCAGCTTCATGCATAGATTATATATTTACTAATTGTGACATAAAAGACTCATCCCTAATTAGTGGCGTCAGATCTGACCATACTGGTCAACTTGTATCTTTGAAGTCAATCAAAAAGTTTCAATTAGATTCAACTGCAGAGTTTAGACCGCTTACTAAAATTAAATTAAACTACTTTAATAACAATGTTCATAGTAGTCTCTCAAAAGCCAATTTTGATTCACAAGACCCCAATGTAAATTATGGTATATTATTTTCTACAGTATGTCAAGAATTTAATAAGGCGTGTCCAATTAAAAAAGTTCTGATCAATAATAAATCTAAGTTTTATGAATGGGCTACTGCTGGAATTAGAAAAAGCAGAGAAACTTTATATCAGCTATATCATGAAAAATCATTATCGTCTAATCTTAACTTGCGTAACCATGTCAGACTGTATTCAAAGATATTCAAAAGAGTGTGCGCCCAAGCTAAATCTAAGTAAGACCAAAAGCGCATTCAATCACTACTCGGGCGTTAGACAATCGTTCGTTGTAAAGCCTTTCCTCTTCTCCAAGGTTACGCCTCGGATACGGCCTCATAATATACCGTTTAAGTGGGTAGGCTTCATCAGCTATTAATACCAAGGGTAACACAGTATTGGTATTTGGTAAACATTTTGAAATGTTGAACTGCCCATTTTCAAAATGTCGAAATAACGTTGAAGAGGCCAATGTACCACCATCACTTCGTTGTCCATAAGCTCCTACTTCAATAAATAAAAATTTATAATCTGGGCTTGCAACTGCTTGTAAAACTATGAAAAAAAAATGCTTGTAATTATAGTACATACTGCCAGAATTCGAAGGACATTTCAATCAGGAGTGGCAGGCGGTCGCCTCCTTCTGCGAAGCCGTAATGCTAGCGCGAAGGAGGCGGCCGATCGCGTGAAGCAACGGTCCTTACGCTCCAACCGCCGCCGCCGGGATTCCGATCCCGATATCCGGCCACCGTAGGCGCGGGCTTGCGGACGGCGAGCAGTGGGTGGCTCGCCGTTCGATCGTCCGGTAATCGGACCGAGCCCAAGTGGTCGACGGCGCGTACTGTTCCACGCGCGCACGGTGGTCCGCCCATAGGTCAAAACCCCCCATAACTCCTTATTGAATATTGACAATTTATATAGCACGATCTCTTCATTATTAACGTATCTACCTAGTGGTACAAATATCAGTGCTGTTTACTTCAATTATCCCTTATTTATCGACCTTGAAAGTGAACGTATCCTATTTTTGTTACTCGCTACTTAACGGTAACTAATCCATGCGCCGTTTGTTTTTAGTGATTTTTAAGATTTGTTGATTATTTGGTGATTTGAGCGTGATGGTATTCCAAGAACAGGGTAAGTGCTTTAGAAATATGTTTTACAGATTTATTTATGTGTACTTTTCGTTTTATGTATGTGCTGCGCTAACATATTTTTCTCAGCAATTTTTACTGTTACTCTAAGTTTATCAAGAGCTGCAAAGTTTTGGCACCTATTAGACCCGTCTTGATAAAATTTAAAATAGTGGCACATCTATCTATTTTACGACGAATATTATTCCAGCTGCCTTAAGTTGCCGGTGTGATGGCAATATGTCTGCTACGTCGCGTCATAGCGGAGTATCAATTGCTACGAAAATTGATATTAATTTTATATTTTTGTTTCAGGTACTAAAATAAAATGTACTTTACAAGGTGGCATTAATTTGAGCTGTTGTGTTCGCTAAAATCATCGAATGATAACAGAAAATGTCTCAGAAGTTTTTTTAGCGTCTCTTATGGATGCCGAAAATATATATGTAAATGTGAATGTGTAATGTATGTGTATTACACCTTGTCGAATTAATATATGTAGAAGTATTGAAAGATTTTGGGTTAAGTCAGGACATACAAAAGATACAGTTTTAAGTAAATATTCGAATTGGTTTGACAAAAATTAATGTGTAGAACTAACAAGAAGTATTGAACAGTGTCATTTGCAGCAGGAGCAACCGGGACCGTCCCGCACCGTAGGCTCGCCAGCCTCTCGCTCGGAAAGATTTTTCCAATCTTAGTTCGCGGTCAAAACGTAGACGACTATCACAAATAGATCTTTCTGCTGAAAACACACTGCTTAACACTTCGGGTCAATCTAATAGTAGTAGTTTAACAATGGATATTAGTGAAGTCTTGTCGCTTATTGTTGAAGCTAACATTACTAAGGACCAATATTTATTAATTAAGAATCTTGTGAACAGTAAAACTTCATGTTAATATTTTAACATCTTACCAAAGTGTTTTACTTGCCAAAAAAAAGTGTTACTCAGAGAACGTAACAGTTTCAAAAACTACATGTGAAGTTGAATTACAAGATTTATTAGATCATACGATTTCTAGAATACCTGAGTCTCGATGCAAAGTTTTAGATATAGTTTTAATCGGTAAAAGGGGATTTTTCGGCAGTATGGGTCATAGCGAATACAAGCAAAACTTTTCGGATTCAACAATACAAGACGACAGTAGTTTATTCGTAACCTCTTATGTTCAACTTCAATTGGTAGTTAAAACTGAACCTAATTGCCTGCCATGACCATGCCTTTTTGTGGAAAGACCCTCGCCTTTGTTCCACAAGATACTGTAGGCCTATTCGGTTTCAATTTTAGAAAGAGAATTTTTAGAAAGAGAGAGTATCTAAGAAAGAGGAAGCGTACTTCCGTGAGAAAATCAGGAACTTACAGGCTACTAGTTTTGTTTTCAAAGGCCAAGATTTCAAAATTGAACATACTTTGTATTTGACTATGGTAGATGGTAAAGTTTGTAGTGAGTTAAGCGAGTCATCATCTTGTAAGTGTTAAGTTTGTGGAGCTACTCCAAAGAAGATGAATAAAATAGTATTTTAATTAATGAGAATCACGTATTTAGTTTCGGTCATTAATAATTTATTGATTTAATAATAATTTATTGATTTAATAATAATTAATTGTATTTCAGTACCGAACTGTTATAACATAACTGCGTAAGATTTTAATTAATTTTTTGAGTTTTTCAAATGCACCATTAATAATAAATTGTATTTAAAAGAGAGTTTTTATTTAATCTAGTACGTCTCATATTAGTATTTTACATCAATCACAAGAAGAAAAAAATACTAAAAACAGTTTTAGAAGGTTATGACCGCTCTTCTTTGAGCGCGGAACCACCGTGGCGCGCCTCAAAGAGATGTCAACAAATCGTAGGGGCCCAGCAGGGTCGAAGCCTACTGGGGCCACGGGTAGTGTGAAAGCGAAACCCGGGGCCCTGGGACGAAGGCAACGAAGGAACAGGAGTGGGTTTTTAGTCAGTAAAAGTCTGACACTAACCGCCCAAGAGCGGGTTTTGTCATAAGATGATTTTCCCACCCAATAAAAAAAAGGACGTTTCAGTCGAATATGCTTACCGTCCAAGGAACCAATACAATTAGGAAAACCCCATCTTGCCCAATTTAATTCACCATTTTGATAAATCATTTCCTCGCTCGGCACAGGCATATGATGAAATACTAGAGTTTCAAATATAGCCTTGCAAGTTTCTCTCACAATCATTCCAATGGCGCTATTTGAAACTCTAAACGAAAATGCTAAAGATCGAAAAGTTGCAAGGTACCTGAAACGAAAAAATATATCAGATAATAACCGTGTAAACCGTTTAACCGTTTAACCGGATAACCGTATATAAAGTGTCTTGCTATAAAATTAATAATATTTGGGGGGTCTGGGGAGGAAATCGATGAGGGATACGTGGTTCTGGCAGCAGTGATATTTACATTCCAAATACCGATTCTGAGGAGAGTGATGACAGTGATAAAAGTGTTGTGATAAATAAGAAAAAACCAGGGAGTAAACGAATAATGATCATTAATGAATCTGATTCAGACACGACGAGCTTAGAGGCCGGTGGTTCAGTTATGAAGGTAGCAGAAAAAAAAATCACTCAAGGAAAGAAGAAAGGACAGGTCCGATAGTTTGTTAAAAAGAAACGCTGGCAGTGAATATATAACTAAAGCAGTAAAAGTTGTAATAAGACGTAACATGACCCCACTAGTAAATTGCCGTATGAAATGTAGTGAACGAATCCCGGAATCCATCCGGCAGTATGTTTTTAATGAATACTGGAATTTAGGTTCCTACGACGACAGAGCAAAGTATTTGGAAAGATTTATTCAAATTCAGAAAAAAGTTACCAGTAAAGTTGAACTCAAAAAACAGCTAACGTGACAAAAAGTCAAAAGGTGCTGAAGTGCAGAGTTTGACCTAATAGGTCGAAAAGTAAAGACAACATTCATCATGTTACCCAGAGCAAAAGAGAATCGCTCTTTTAGGTGTTCGCTACCTACGGGACGGAGGCATGATTACCAACGTGCCGCAGTACACGTGGAATTTTTTTGAAGAACCAGAAGTGCAATACGAGTTATATTCTGAAGAATTCGTGACCTTTGAAACTACCATCATGAGTGAAATGATAAATTTACCAGCCTAGTAACTTTACTTGCTATAACGGACAGAGGACGGCGCGGACGGCGAGGATAGTAAAAGTATCGCGACAATACCACCTACTCCACCTATGACACCAGCGCCGATGGAAATACCTGAACCTCCGCCAACACCAAAGAATCAGCAAGTCGATAACGTTGAATATAAGCTGGCACCGATAGACCTTTCCAGTACGCCTCCATCAAAGAAGACTAGTCGGTGGCTATTCTCTCAGTTTCATGGATTTTACTCCCAGTTACTCGAATGACATCGAAACACATGTCACGGGTGTTCAGAAGGAACAGCTGGATAGGCTTCTACAAGAAAACGGGCATGTTTTCAATGCCAAGCGAGAACCAACAAAACTGATTAAGGACTGTTTCAGAACCATAGATGATAAGCCAATCTCGGTCCAACCATACAGACTCTCACCGCCTCGCAAAGAAGCTCTGCAGCGTGAGATCAAAGCTGCTGCATGCTGGCAGATGGTATTATTGAACCCTCATCACCCCCATGGGCCACTCCTATAGTTTTGGTACCAAAGCCCAACGGGAACATCCGGCTCTGCGTGGATTATCGTCGACTCCTACCCAATACCTCGGATTGATGACCTCTTGCATGAAGCCAAACCAACCCCATACATGTCACTACTAGATTTGAAAGCAGGTTATTGGCAAGTTGGAGTTCGCAAACAAGATCAAGAGAAAACCGCATTCATTACACCGTTGGGCATATTCAATTTTACTCGCATGCCGTTCGGTTTACGTAATCCTCCAGCTACGTTCCAGCGTTTGATTGATCGGATGCCACTGGGTCTGCGTGATGTGAAGTTCCTTGCATATTTAGATGACCTGGAAATACTATCATTTCAATGCAAAAAGTTTTCGATAGGCTTACAGAATTTGGCCTGACAAGTAAACCGAGAAAAATGTCACTTTTGCTGTTCGTTGATTAAATACCTAGGTCACTATATAATGCCGAAAGTTGAACGCGAGAGAGACGAGCCAGAACTGATGGTCGAGCCTGAACGCGAGAGGGACGAGCCAGAAGTGATGGTCGAGCCTGAACGCGAGAAGGACGAGCCAGAAATGACGGTCGAGCCTGAACGCGAGAGGGACGGCGACGCCGTCCGCCGGGGTTGGTTGAGATGTAATCGTCGAGCCCGAACTGCTGGACTATGAAAATATGGGCACGCTGGAAGCTCATACCGTCCCCAACTCCCCCTGTAGCTCTCCCAGCCGTCTCTCAACGGCATTCAGCTTGGAGTGGGCGTCAAGGTGACCAGTTAAAGGGCGCGCTGATCGTTTCTCTACTGACTCCGACTAAAAAAGCTGAGAGGTGAAGCATGGAGGTCACGATCATCAGCATTGAGGAATACGTAATTGTAACCTAATCAGCAATATTTTTTAGATTAATCGTAATAGTATACAGGTTAACCTGTATAAAAGTTAATCAAAAAAAGGGCTTAAACGTCTGACCGGTTTACCTTTTAATCCAATTAATGGGTCCTTGGGAAATACCACAGCTGCTGACACTAGAAGGCACTGCTTGGTCCCTTACTGCAGGAATCTAGACATATTTCAAAGACGGGTGCTAAGTGACTGCAACTTTTACATACCTAGAGGTGCAAGGATATGCGATTACTATTTGGTGAATTGTACACATTCGAAAACACACCATTTTAATTATTTTCAAATCGAAGATATGGTTTTCAAATTTACCTTTAAGTCCTTTTAATTTTGAAGACATCCAGAGTCTGCCAGAACATTTGGCACATTATTTTCTGGGAATTTCCTTAATGAACAAATAATGAACGAAACGAGAGGACTTCGTGAAATGCGCAGAGGAAGTTTTGCATTAACTGCACTATTAGGCAAATGATAGTATGTTGCAATGGATACGTTCTGAAAGTTGCAGGGCCCTATCTTGCCACCCCTAATGACGCGTCTATAATGATAGATTTGATATACCTGGCCACGACATTTCTCGTAGACAGACGAGAGTACAAATTAAAAGATTCGTTAAATATGTTTTGTATCAAACTTTATATGAC
This sequence comes from Mythimna vitellina, assembly GCA_949316375.1. NCBI lineage: Eukaryota > Metazoa > Arthropoda > Insecta > Lepidoptera > Noctuidae > Mythimna > Mythimna vitellina. The sequence continues at coordinate 19,098,217 of OX438702.1, read as the reverse complement.
ATTAATAAGACCAATAAAAATGAGTCCGTTAGATTTAGAAAAAGACAATAATACAAGTTCTTAATAATAATATAGTTATTATATTGTTACATAAACAATTTTTCATTTATTCAGACATCGACGTAACACGTAATAGAGATCTACTTGAATTTAAAATCAATGAAACCAAAACAGTCACTTAAACGAGTACGTTTAGATTCCCATAACCTCTCAGCATTAACGTACGATGAAGTTCACAATATGCTACTGTACGTCGATAAACAGAGCAACAACGACACGATATGTGGTTATGATGTATCTTCTAAACTGAAACAATGTTCCAGAGAAGGGGCAGAAACATTTGTGGAATATATATCGATCTCGCCTCAGCATTACTAATTTTCAGTGACATGAACAAAAGAAGCATTAATTGGATTTCAGTAAAATCTAGATCTAATAAAATATGGAGATACTTTTAACCAAGATAGATCACGGGATCCCCACTGATATTGCAATTGACAGCTGTAGAGGGTACGTTTACTATACATTCAGTATATACAACATGTAATTGTAATGCACACCCACGTACACCCCAATCGGAAACTGAATCGTATCGACCTACTAAATCGTAGACAAAGAAAAATCAGCACTTTTTTCAAAATTCTTTTCGCAGTTTCTATTAACTCAATCTCCGATAATCTAATTTCATCCTGCCTCCTTTATGCTGACGATCTCCAAATTTACTCGCGAGCTCCTCTTGCAAATTCGTCTAAGGCTATTGTCACTATCAACCATGATCTCGTATATACGAGTGGAATTAACGATATCGACCAATAACAAACCCCATAAAGACGCAGGTTGTTGTGGTGGGCAGTTCTAGGTTGGTTTCATAGATTGACTGGACGACTCTTCGTCAGGTTTTATTTGATAACGCAGTTATACCCTTCTGCGAGAAAGTTAAAAACTTGGGGATAGTCACTGACAAGAACTTCACTTGGTCTGCCCAGCTAAAGGAAGTTAGCCGGAAGCTATTTGCGTCTGCTGGTTCTTTATGGAGACTGCGTAATTTACTTCCGACTGCCACCAAGATTGCTCTCGCACAATCACTTCTTCTTCCCATCCTTGATTATGCTTATGCTGTTAAGCAGAACAATTCGATAAACTTGAGCGGCTTCAAAACTTTTGCGTAAGGTCAATATTCGGTTTGCAAAAATATGACTATGTTTTTGATTTTCGTGTGAAGCTCAAGTGGCTGTCAATTCGCCTTCGCCAGAATGCTCATATTCTTTCCCTTTTATATAATGTACTCTTTTCTCCTTGCACCCCTTATTACCTCAAGAATCGTTTTCAGTTTCTTCGCGACTCCCATTCGAAATCTGTTAGGTCATTAGATAACTTATGACTCAAGATGCCGCAAGTGTGCATTCCACAAGTTTCTTGGATAAATCCTTTACTGTCCAGACTACCCACCCGTATGTGGAATGCATTGCCAGATCCTATAAAACGCGCTCAATCGTTGCCTGTCTTCAAGAGACTTGTTAAAGAATACTACCTGACGCTGTGATTATTGAAAGTCGCTATTTCTTATCCCATATGTTTGGTATGAAATATATGGGATAAGAAATATTGCTTCTGTAATAATATTGTCAAACTTATGACAGCTTCATATCATGTTCTGGCAATTACTGTTTATTCGAGGTTGCCTGGAAGAGATCGCGGAATGCGATAAGGCCGCCCATTGTATGTGTTTTAGATATAAGTTTTTCTTTGTTGTTTCTTTATGTACCTAAATCGGTATTGGTATCTACGAACGCACACATAAACACCATAACCAATAAATACCAACTAAGCGATATTATATGATGCTTAAAAGCATTAAGCAGAAAATACAAGCAGGTGTGCTGGAAGAGATTTCTTTAGAAATAAGCACCACCTCTGTACCTATTTATCTCTTTCCTTCTTCTAATCTTTTATTTTGTGTGTACATAAATCGTTAAATAAATAAATACAACAGATTTTCAGTGAATGCCATTCTATAGAAAAAGAAATAACCACCTACGAGTTCGTAGTTTCACTTGTCATATAGTATGACATACTTACAAAGATAAATGTGTGAATTGAATGCGGAACGGATTTTCAAAATAAACTATTTTTATGTCAGTATCGGAAATGTGCGCGAAAGCTGCCATCCTAGGTTTTGAGACACTTAAACATCATGAAAGCATATTTGGTTTCATGTAAAATATAAAAAGATTAATGGAAATTAGTGATAGTGTACTTTGAAGCAATGCAGCGACTTGCAAATATCTATGACGGTAGGAGAATCATATGATATTGATGGACATAAATTGTACGAAAAACTGAACATGTTCATCCGTTTTTGTGAAGGAAACGACGTCATTATCTCGGTGTTGAAACACATATAGAAAAAAAAAAACTGTAGTTTACCCCACTATCGAAATAGTCCTCAGAATTATTGCCCACTACACAGTTGCGAGACAGAGTTTTTCGGGGCTTAAAATTATTAAAACATATGAGGCTAGAGTGAATAAGCTCTTAATAAACTAGTGCGCCTGACCATCAATGATTGCATCTCCGCTTACCATCAGGTGGGATTGCAGTCAAGCACTGGTATATATAAATTAAAAAAAATAATAATGAGGAATTCGATGACACAAGATCGGCTTTCAGCCCTTGCTAATCTTTCAATCGAAATGTACGAGTCACTTCCGTATCACACTCGCTCAGGAGTAAGTCAAGGTTCGGTGCTTGGTCCTCTCCTTTTCATTTTGATGGTTAATGACCTACCTAACGTTATTAAAAATGCCAAATGCCTCTTATATGCCGATGACTTAAAACTTTACTATGAAATAAAATCCGAGTTTGATTGCCTGGCCCTGCAAGCTGATATAGACTCAGTGTATAAATGGAGTTTGGATAACCAAATGGACTTTAATACCTCAAAGTGTTATGTAATGACTTTTGGTCGAATGCGACGCCCATTATACTTCAGATATAAACTTGATAATGATCTTATTGCACGAACTGATGCTATGAAAGACCTGGGAGTCACATTTGACCAGAAACTCACCTTTCACAACCATATAAGATCTACCGCCAAGGAGTCTTTTAGACGTCTTGGTTTTGTTTTAAGAAACTGTCGCGATTTTCACAGTCCCCATGTCATCAAACTTGTTTTCGGTGCATTAGTCCGTAGCAAGCTTGAGTCAAGTGCATGCGTTTGGAATCCTTTTGAAAAACAATATATATTAACTTTGGAAAAAGTGCAAAAAGCATTCCTAAGGAATCTTTATAAACGTCTTTATGGCTATTATCCTTTTTTATATCCCACGAAATTCCTGCTGGGTTGCTTGGGTTTCAATTCCTTAGAAGCTAGACGGTCACGCGACCAGATGATTGTAGCATTCAAAATACTCAGGGGAATTATAGATGCTCCTGATCTACAAAACCTTCTCTGTAATTTGTATGTGCCAAACAACTACAGCCGTGGCAGGAAGCATCGGCTCCTGGCAGTTCCGAAGAGTCGTACAGTTGCTCACTCCAAATCACCCATACCGCGGACACTCTCTACGCTTAATGCTCTCCTAGACAAAAACACCGATTTTGATATGTTTGGTGAAGAATGGAAGATGATACTGTCAGAATGTATGAAATTTTGTGAGATGAATGACTGTGTGTAATATTTATTAAATAGGTCCCAATAAAAGTCCTGCGTGACTTCTGGCTTCTGATTTTAATTTCAATTATTGTTTTATATTTTTTTTTCTGTATGTGTTTAAATGGTGTAATTGGCTTCGGCCGTTCTGTTTATATTGAATAAATAAATAAATAATTACGTAGCTCCTTCGTTAGTTTTTTTGTGCTTAAATGAAAGATTTTAGTCTTAGGAAATATATAATAATCGCATATATATCAATCTATATTTTAAGACTCAAATTTAATTTATTTGTATAACGAGATGTTTGAAGAGAAACGCTTAACATTTCTCGTCAGACATGACAAATGCCTGAACCAAACAACCAGACTTACTTTGGCGTCACATACTTTTCACGAAGGACAAAGGGCCTCGCAAAGACCTGTCGCCCGGAGCATCGGAATGAAAAAATAAATAACCACTTAACTGCTGTAAAAATATACCTATATTTATTTTGCCTATTGCTTTTCCATTTTTCAGAGCAATCCCGAGCATCTTACCCCGTGATGCTCACAAACACATTCCTATATCTGCAGCAACCAAACAATGTAAAAATCAAGAAACTTATGTTCAGAAAAATACCACAAAAACTATATGTTTGGAATGTAAGAATCATCAAGATCTAGTAAGAAACTAAATTTTTTCTCAATTATTAAACGTTCACGATGCTATATAATTTTTTTTTTTATAACAGGTAATGAATACTCACTTTACTACTACTACGGTGGCCGGAAATCGGGATCGGAGTCCCGGCTGCGGTTGGGGCATGAGGACCGCTGCCTCACGCGATCTGCCGCTTCCTTTGCTAGCATTACTGCTTCGCAGAAGGAGGCGACCGCCTGCCACTCCTCCCCACGAAGACACGGTGTTGCTCTGCCTAAGCGGGGCACACCTCTAGTGTGTGCTCCACCGTGTCCTCCACACAATGGTGACAACCGGGCATTTCTTCCGCATGAATCCGGTGTAGGAACCTCCCGAAATTACCATGTCCGGTGAGGACCTGCGTCATGCGGAAGGTAAGGACGCAGTGTTGCCTTGCCAGCCACTCCTCATAGAGAGGACTTACCGCCATAATTGTTGTGTGCCCAGCATTGGGTAACGATAGTCGCTGTCGCCATTCCACCATGAGACCCCGTTGGAACTCTGCCCGCCATGCCGCGACTTGTCGCGGTAGCGGAGTTTCGCCCCGACGTTGCATCTCCACGCGCAGATCTTGCAAGAGCTGTTGCCTCCAGATCCCATGGTGGCTGGCCAGCAAGGAGGCACATCAGAAGTCTATTGGCTAACTTTTTCAATGACAGTTATCAACTGACATTTGATGTCCACTAAACTTAGTTATCAACTGACAATTTCATAACTAGTGACTAACAAACTACGGTGGAAATGTTGTTGATATAAAAATTCACGGTGCTCATTGTGACCACTCTAAAATTTCATCGACTATTATACAGCTAAGTTGAATATGGTATCTTGCGCGTTACAATCCTGCACTTGAGAAAACATTTTATTTTACGCGGCTTATAAAATGGTTTTGAAATTACACCGTAGATTAATAATTTTTCTAAAACAAAGCTGGCACACCATTTCGAATTTATTTTTATTCGAAGACAATAAAAAATATTGTACGAGTGATTTAAGAAAGTAAAACTTACAATAAAAGGTAAGCAACACCACGAAATAAATATGAATTTGGTTGATCAAATAAGTTTAAATGTAATAAAGTCGAGTAAGTAACCAAGTATATAATTGAGTGTTTTTGAACTACAACTAATACAATAATTTAAATAAATTATTGATTACATTTAAACATGTATAGTGAACATTCGAAATATGCATATGTTTACCTAAATTTGATTAGGTACTTTATTTAGAATATTTAACTTTAAGATACCAGGACGAAGTAAAGTTTCCGTGAGGCAACTGGAGTTGCTTGTGTAGTTTGCTGAATCCAATCGTAATGTAACATTAGTTCGCTTTCCGGGTGGGCCAAAGGTCGTTCAAGTTTCTCGAGAAGCGTGGGACTCGATAGCAATGCAGCTCAATTCAGTTGGGCACTAAGGGCACCCAAAACGCCAGACCAATGGCAAAGGGTAAATCAAGTTTACATCTTACTTCTTATAAAGTTCAAATATTTCTTATCCAATGCATTTTTTATCATATTATCCGTGGTATCTTTTTCCTTACTTATAAAGTTTTTACTTACAAAACACGTGAGACCCTACGTATCTACCACTTACTAATATTCATCACTGAAAAAAATAGCTTTTATTTTAACTTTCTTGTTTGTTTTTAGTAATTTTGCTTGGCTTAGGAAATGTAAGGCATTCGATAAGGTATGTATTTAGTTACAAAATGATTCTAGTATTGGATTGAGTTAAAGGCAAAAACGAAAATCAAAGCGAGGAGAAATGCAGCAGCAACCGGAGGAGGGACTAATAAACTTGTTCCTCTGAACGAGCTGGAGGAGAGTGCTGGCTTTATTAGGTTCAGTAGCGGTGGAGGGATTACCTGGAGTGCGCTTTCCTAGTAATGTTAGTTTAATAATTGTTCATTATTAAATTCTTTCACAAGTAGGTTTATCTAACCAAGATTTTTACTGTGTGTAGTGTGATATTTAGAATCTTTTTTTATTAATGTTACAGATACCGTCAGTGGTTGAGGTTACAGCCCCTGTGCATTTCGATAATGTAGCACCCGATCCTATTAATCCCAGTATATCAATACCCTTCCCTCAGTCCTCTACTCCTCGATCCCATGATGGAGGCGGAATGGCTCGAGGACGAGAATCCATCTCCATTAGTAGTCCTAACTCAATCTCAGAACTTTGATCTCCCACCCTCTCCTCTTCCAGACAGCCTGCAAGTACCACCTTCCTCTTCCACTAAAATTGCATTGCCATCCTCCACTGAAACACAACCTACACAGCAGCAGGATATATCAAGAGAAGATTGTAAGTATATTATGGATAGCACACATCAATTACTACCCATAACTGAAGTAAACGGTAAGGTTTGAAAAAGCATAGCTAGACGCAGTGGTTAAGCAATTGGCTGCTGCGCTGCGTGTCACTTGTTCAATTGCCGCATGGTATAAATATTTGTAAGGCGTATAGTTTCCAAAGTATTATATGTTTGTAAACGCATTCACAATGCAGAAGAAATTCCTAGTGGGGATTTTTTTTTAAAGAAAAAAAAAGGAAAGGAAAAAGAGGAACAATAACAAACATTTTTTTTTTATAGGGCATGAGCAGCGATTCGACGAGACGACCAGCCGCAGAATCCGAAGACCAAGAGCACAAACTTAGTAAATTATAAGCTATCTAGATAACACTGATTTATAAAAGACGGAAATTATTATAGTATTTTATTAATTACAGCTCAAAGACATGAACCGCCACGTGAGGTTTATGAGATCGAGTCGCAACGCATTGCTGCCGAAGAGTGACTTGCAACTGCAATGGAAACTCTTCTTTTTTATTAGATAAATCAGAGTTGATGTAGAATCAATATTTTTATATTATTATAAGTACACATCTACATGTATTAATTTATCTAAATGTACATCATTCTTAATTTCTCTAATAGGAGAGACAAGCGCTAAGCCACAGTATAAATATGGAACATTATAGAAACTAAGCCTAGTTGATAAAATAATTACCTACGCTCCATTGAAGCAATAGGGTTGTCACTATTACTTAACGTTTTTGATATTGTTTATTTTTATTTTAAAAAAGTGTTCTGTAGTGATCAATCAATCGAACAGAAATAACTAGTAAACAAATAAAATTTAAATAGGTAATCTGACTGCATCGCATCGGTTAACCTGAGTAAAAGACGATCATACCACAGCCCGCCATAAAAGCAAATTCAGAAGTATTTGAGTTTTTTGAAGGAACCAGAGGAAGGAAAAGGAGGAGGTTCTCAATTCAGTTGCATTTGTTTTTCTTTTTTACCTCAGAACACCGTCGTTAATGGATCTATTTGAAAAAAAAAATACCCTAAAAGATGTACTTCTAGATTGGTCCCACTTTTTTCAAAATCCAGTTCTGATGATGGAATCCATGAGGAATCGAGGGAACTCCTCAAATATTATAGGTAATATATAAATAAGTTTGTAGTAGTGGAGCATGTAAAGCAGATCATGAAGAAATAAAAAATATTCGACCATGGAAATGTGGTAAATGTGTTACCACATTTACATGGTCAAAGATTTTTAAAGTAAATATTTCCCAAAACATTTTGCAAATTAACTAATGTGCGCATAAAACCTGGTCTCCATTATTTATCTATATGTCCGTTCATGTCAGATCTCAGGCTCATTACCAATTCGACGTGATTTTAATTTCAACAATTTTTGAGTCTATATTCCTAGTGTGACAATTGTTTTTGTTGGTAGCGGTCTTGAAAAATATATTTTATTCAATTTTTCAATTATTAAGACCAGCAATGCCTACCTATTGCTTAAATTCAATCGGAAAACACAACATAAAAAATTTAAATATTCTCCGATTTAAAAAAAACCGCACCTATGCCCGATATATGAAACACGCCAAATATTCCCAAATAAATAGAGGTATTAAATACTAAGAAGGTGTTGTCAGGATATTAAGGCCAAACGTGCGGTTCTGGAGATATTTGATATTTTTACCTTAGCTCCATACAATTTTTTTAACTTTTGTGTTTTACAAATAGATACACTGACTCTTATGATCCCATATTTCATAATGAAGTAATAATGGTCAAGGAATCCATTTTCAGTCAAAAGCCCGACTTTAAAAAAAAGCAAACTAAGTTTTATGAAACTCAAAATCCAGCCCACAGTGGGGCGTATGCGCGTGAACAGAATGTAAACCGTTTTAACTAAGCTAAATGTTAATGTGTAACACAACTGTATTTTGTTTGTTTTAGATTCCAAATGACAGCGTTGTCTGTCATTACTGTTGGTTATTAATTGAACAAACAAGTAATCCAACCAGTAGCAATGCGCCAACAAAATTCAACTTCAAATTTTAAAAACAATAGTATCTCCCAAAATTAGAAATCAATTTTACGACGATATAAATGGCCTCTTTAAACACTGTAATGTCTTAGCAGTTCATACCCAAATAATTTTTTTGTTACTAAAAGAAAATTTTATCAATAAACATCTTATAAACAAAATCGAACATCCTGTATGCACTCGGGCAATTTCTGAGAATAGGCTTCGTACTCAGCGCGTCAACAATACGTATGGCGAGCGAACTACCGGGTATATTGTAACGAGACTTATTAATAGTCTACCCTCAGAAAAACAAAATATTACACACAAAAATGCCAAATGCAAACTTAAGCAATATCACTTAAGTATAATTTAAGAATGTTTTGTTTTTACTTACATGAAGACCTAAAGTTTTTATAAATTGTTATCGACAATAACGTACATATATAAAAAATCGTTTTGTACAATTTCGGTGTTGAGAATGGATTCATGATAGCACGGGTTTAATCCTTAGTGGTTTTTGGTTGCTATTTAACCTAGAAAATTCTATTCTTTTGTATTAATGAAAATAAATAAAAAATAAAAAAACTGAATCAATTGTGCATCGAAATCTTTGCATTGGTTGCGGTCATTTATTGCATCGTGTAAGGTCTCACGCCTTAAATAATAGTTTAGAAAGAGAAGATGCTATCAGACGCGTGATAGAGTAACAGATTGCACCACTACAGGTAAGCAGTATCCTTCAATGTTTTTATGTATTGCTGGTATTACCAATCTGTTCAAAGGAATTGAAACACATCATCATCAAGTATTTATAAACCATCAAAAGCCTCTGATGTATCAACACCATCGCATGTGGAGAGTGAATCAAGTCAGTCAATTGTAGAATTTCAGCCATCTCTGCAGTCAGCAGCACCAAGGCCATCATCTACGTTACCAATCCCACAGGTGCCTATAAATGTCATTGAGTTACTGGAATTCAGCCGGGCGTTAGACACTCAGGCTCATTGCTTTTTTCCTAGTTGCCGTCAACTTAAGAGATTGAGTGTTCTAATTGTAGAAGAAGATTATTTTCCGAATATAATTATTATGTGCTTGAAAAATATCGAATTTGCTCTCACCATTGGACGAACAATGATTGACCCGAATTGATGGAATCTGAAAATGTTATCCACACGATTACGGCACATATTTATGATTTTACAGAATTATTAAAACATCAGACCTCTATACTTTGAAGATGTCCAAAATATGGATGACTACCTGGTGCATTATTAGCTTGGTATGAGTAAAGAAGACTTTAGAAATATATTACAAGAAACTCCACAGCTAGAGAATATGCACAGAAGATCAACTGCCCTTGCTGTATTTTTAATTAATTTATTTTATTTATTTATTCATTGGAACACGCATAATTAAATTAAGAAATGGTAACTGTGAAGATCGTATAAGTTCTTTATTTCAAGTTCCTAGAAGTACATTAGAGAGTTTAATGGCAAGAGCAAGAGAGCTTTTCATCAAGATTTTGATCCAAGAGATAGCACAAAGAAATGTTTTTATATGAAACGGCCTTTTTGGTGGCACTGAAAGGGAGGGAGACCAATAATAATAGTTACTGTAACCTTCATATATTGTAATAAAAGTACCAACTATGCCTATCAAAAGAACACTTACTAATTGCATAATTATAGGAATTTAGTAAAGCCGTGCTTGTTTGTGTTGTGATGCTTACATAATCGAGATTCTTGGCCCCTATACAGTCCAGTATAATATCCGATGCTGAAATAGTAAATAATGAGTTCGGAAACCTAGAGAGTATATTGCGTAAATATTTTCAAGAGGGAGATGTGTTTATTATAGACAGAGGTTTTAAAGATGCAGTATCATTGTTGCAAAACTGTAACTACTTTTTGCAATGCAGAGTGTTAAAGGTGTATAGTAAATCAGTAAATATAATTCTTAGATGGGTTGCTATGCTACAGAGCTTGTTGAATATATAAGTCAAATGTTTTTCGTAGAACAATGTCAGTTCTTTTAATAAATGCCGTTAACATTATCTAATGTGTAATCACTGTGTAATACACCCAGCGCTAACACTGAGTATTTACAGTTTAATAATATGCCGTCAACATTTACAGGATGATGGAAATCAGTTGTCAACTTTAGAAGTTGCCTGTGCTATGCTACAGAGCTTTTTGAATATATAAGTCAAATGTTTTTCGTAGAACAATGTCAGTTCTTTTAATAAATGCCGTTAACATTATCTAATGTGTAATCACTGTGTAATACACCCAGCGCTAACACTGAGTATTTACAGTTTAATAATATGCCGTCAACATTTACAGGATGATGGAAATCAGTTGTCAACTTTAGAAGTTGCCTGTTACAATTTGCTGATGGGTGGTAGAAGTTACAAATGGGATTTCTAAACACCGGTTTAAAAAATCCCGACATGAGTTCAACGAAAGAGCTTCACCACATGTCATGATTGACTTTTCCATAGCTGTTGCCCTAATCAATAGATTTCAAACACCCCTTAAAGACGAGTTTAATATTGCGCAGATATTAGAAATTATCCAACAAAATTTTTTCCATGCTAACACATTAACACATCCCTCTAATAATTGGCTTCCGCCTTCCTTATCATACCAGACACAAACACCATCACCCCTTCAGCTCGTGCTCGCTCGAGTAGTTCAGCAATTGTCTTGTCCCTATTGCTATAGTAATCAAAGGTTTTTTAGTATGTATGTCTGAAGCCTTAGGCATTCTGCATCTCAAACTCTTGCGAGTGGGATACTAGCAAAAGTCTGAGATGCAGAATTCCTAAGGCTTTTCAAGATGTTAAGTTTGTTTTTACATAATGTGAACCGTTTGGGCGAAAGAAGGACTTCGTTAAATTATCTAATATGTTGCCTCTTTTAATTTTAAGACTAACTGTGAGACTGATTCATGATTTTGCGTTTTTAAGATTTGCTTATATTTACCTAAGGTAATAGTAAAAATAAGCCTTTCTGACCCATGGAACACCAAAGCAATCACCTAAGTGTTGCATGGCTAACTTTCTGGGTTCTTGATTCATCTCTTTAATAGACAGTGTGTCACACACATTGGCATTTATTTTAGTTAATAGTGAATATAACATTTAAGCTAATAGAGATTTGTTAAACATTAGATCTAGCTTGCATTTTGGATTATAGCCTATTGAGGTGAGGCTTGTCTTTTGCCCAGCAATTGACGTATAAAGGCTGTAGAGATACTAATTACAATATATAAGTTAATGTATAAGTTTATCAAGTGACTTAATAAAAATATCACAGGAATCGAAAATTCATAGGATACTTCCCATTGTCCTAGAATCCTGAAATTTGACATGAAGCAAGGTCTTACAGCACAATTATAAGAAAAAATCTGAAAACTAAATTTGTTGTTACGTTACAAAAAAAATCATTTTTGCGATTTGTAAAAATCGATTCAGAATTTAAACTGTTTTCATAGGTAAGTTTGCAAGGAATTCTCAGTGCGCGAGTCTGACTCGCACTTGAACGGTTTATTTTAATATTCTTTATTGTACACATAAGATTGACAGTGGTTACATTATTCGTGTACTGTTTGTCTGTCTGTGTCCGTTTCCAAGTACACAGATACATATATTGTGTCCATTCTCAAGCATAACTTGCTTAAACTGATAGAGTCAAATAAAATCATTTCATTTTCTACTTTACAGGCAGGAAAATGTTTGATAGGACATTACAGCTCTCCAGTGCAGAGAGAAATCTTCAACATCAAATAATGACTGCCATAAGAAAAATAAACAAATTAAAAAACAATGTTCGAAAGCAGACGACAGAAATAGAGGCAGCAAAAAAATTGTTGCTAATCCTGCAGTACTAGATTATCTTAATAATTGCTCCAATACAGCAAAGTTGTTAATGCGGGTACAGTGGCGAGAAGACAGAAAAAAGGGAAGAGGACGCCGCTTCACACTACAAGAAAAAATTGCTTCTCTGTCCAATTTGAAGGAGAGTCCAAAGGCGTATAGATTTTTAAGGAAAATATTTATATTGCCCGCAACTCAAACACTTACAAAATTAGTTCAGAAATGCAATCTGCGACCCGAACTAAACAAAACTATATTTTTTCAGTTAAAAAACAAGGCTCAAAAAATGAAAATTACGGAACTATTTTTTTTTTTTTTTTTTTTAATTGATATAAACCAGTGCTTGACTGCGATCCCACCTGATGGTCAGCGGAGATGCAATCATTGATGGTCAGGCGCACTAGTTTATTAAGAGCCTATTCACTCTAGCCTTGAAGACACCTATATTATAGTTGGACGGAAAGACCGCAGCAGGCAGATTGTTCCAGTCCTTCGATGTACGCGGTATAAACGACGAAGCGAAACGCTTAGTCCGGACCGTTGAAGTTTCAACAACGTAAGGGTGGATACTCGCCGTTCGTCGTATTGAGCGTTTTGCTGTTTGATGAGATATCACTAAAAGCGCAAATAACGTATAATAAAAAAAAAGATAAAATTACAGGGGTTGTCGACAATGGCCAGCAAAGGTATTCAGAATTTGCAGACACACCCAAGTTTTCATGGTGCGTGGTCTAATTAAAAATTTTAAGCAACCCATTTTTTATACGTTTTCAGCAAGTACGACAAAAAGGCCTGAGTTGGCAACACAAATTAAAACTGTGATAACAGAGGTGCAACAAGCAGGGTTTATTGTGGTAGCATCAGTCTGCGACCAAGGAACAAATAATCGCCAGGCAATACGTTTGTTAATAAATGAGACCAGGGTGGGGGTCTACCTACGAAGAGGGAAAACTCCCAAAGAAAATGTAATATTAGTCGAGGAGTAAAGGAGTTTATCAAAGGAGAAATAATTTACCAACTAAAACATTCTTCTTCTTCTTCCTTGCCTTATCGTTCGCCCTCTGCTTATTCTCATTTCCGGGATAGCTAAGGCCTTCTTTACTGGGTACTCTTCGTCCCTTCTCATGTCATGTCCGAACCAGGGGGCTTAGACAAACTAACAACTTAAAAACGATAACGAAGTTAGAAAAGACAAAAATGTATGGGATTGACATAAGCTGCGTTACGTCACGTGGTCAATCGACATCCTTATCGCAAACCATAAAGAAACGAATCGTTATCGTATTCATCCCATACAAATGCGTAGACAAGCAGCGCTTTCAGTGTTCGCCTTCGCCTCGATCGTGATCGCTAAAAAAGATGAAACGAATGCCAAAACGTCGTAGTTATCGAAACAATATGGCCGGATTTCATTCGGCAGCAGATTTTTGACATTGATTGATGAGATACTCTCTTTTATTGCACTTACCACTATTTAAAAAAACTAGTGCACCTGACCATCAATGATTGCATCTCCGCTTACCATCAGGTGGGATCGCAGTTAAGCACTGGTTTATATCAATTTAAAAAAAAAAAAATTTATCTCTGCATCACCCTAAGGTTGACTGGTAGAAAATGCCTAAGGCATTAAGTCCGCCGCTGTACGTTTGTGCATAAAGTACTATATAAATACATAAATACTCTTAGTATTTATTGTGTTAGAGGCATTACTGCAAATAGATTACAAAATGCATTCTCTACGTTTATTGTGGGCTGCACACAATGAGAACGCCTGGGAGAGGCGCCAAAAGCGATTAAGAGAGTGACGGCAATTGGAAACAATTGAAGAACTGAATTGTTTTCATCCAACATTCCTTAATAAAAGAGCATTTAGGAAGTTATGCAAGGGCCTAAAAGCTCATGCACGATCAAAAGATTCCTCTGAAATTCCCCTGGAAATAAAGATAAGCAATTTTACATTAATAAAACAATATAATTATAGGTATTGCAGGCAACCAGGTACTTAATGTTGCTGGTTGTTGTTCCTTATAACTTGAGTTAAGGCATCTTCGTCTGCTTAGTTTATAGGTACTATATACAACAAAAATATTGTGGTACCACACATTACTTTATGAACTGCTGTATAAATAAAAATAAAACCACATCAACCTAAATAGATTAACTTACCTATGTATTATTATATTTTTCAGGTGCTGTGTGCTCTTAGCTTTTTAGCTACAGGGTCATACCAGAAAATTGTGTGGTGTGGGCCAGCATTTGACGCAGTGGACAACAAGTCGCTGCATCAGGGAGGTTGTGAACGCCCTTAATCACAATTGTCAGTTCAATGTATAAGGAAATCTAAAATATGGCATAAAAAGCTCGGCCTGCATCTCATTGACCTATGTATGCTTAATGCTCATGCTTTCTTTAAAATAATTCATGCAAATACAAGCTTGGCCGATTAGGAGTTATTAGGTAGTTAATAGAAAAATATAAAGCGCCTGAGTTGGAATACTCGCTCCCGACCACTTCTCGATCCACAAGTGCACTTCGATTGTCAGCACAACATCTTGCTGACCATATGCCAGAATATACAAAAGGCAAAAAATCAAGACCTTGTTTTGTATGCCAACATACAAAATTACATGAAAGACTTCGGAAAGAGTCTCGCTTCATGTGTGAAATTTGTCAAGTAACACTATGCATCGTTCCATGCTTTAAAATATACCATAAACAAAAAGAGTTTAAGGACATCATAAATTTAATACGTAATGCTCGTGCAGAAGACTTAACAGAAAATCAAGGGACTTTCAGCCCGTGTCCATCTTCAGAATATTATTTTTTTATGAAGAATTAACAATCAAGACAAATTACCTAACGTATGTTTGAAGACTGATTAACGTAAGATATTTGAAGACTGATTAACGTATGTTTGAAAAAAGAAAAGAAATAAACCTTTGATTAAAAATGAGTAAGTTTTATTTATTTCATTAGTTTGTTTATCGATAACTATATTTTACAACATTATGCCAATTGTACCTAAAGGTTGCTGGCGCTAGACGCACTCCACGCGAATTATGACATGGCGGTTAAAGGGTTAAAACCGGTATAGTACGCCCAATACATAAAAAGGGAAGTCTCTCCGATTATGCAAACTACAGACCGATCACTATTTTTCCAGTTATTGACAAAGTTGTTGAGAAATATGTTTGTAACCAGATACAAGACTTTTACACAAAAAATGAGGTGTTGTCGAGCAAACAATACGGTTTTCAACCTAATAAATCAAGCTCACAGCTGTTGTCGAAATTCACGGACGAGGTTAATGAATCTCTTAATGATAGAAATCATGTCATATTGCTTTTTATTGATTTCAGCAAGACTTTCGACACGCTTAGACATGACACGTTGTTAAAAAAACTGGATGACTCCGGAATTCGAGGCCCATTACTTGAATGGTGCAAGGACTACCTCCTAAATCGTAAATACAAAGTTAGGATCGATAATGAAAGCAGTAACGCCATTGAAGTCACTGAAGGAACGGCCCAAGGTTCAGTACTTGGACCTTTACACTACCTAACTTATGTTAATGACATGGAACATGTGGTCAACCACTGTTCTTTCTATCAGTATGCTGATTACACATGTCATGCCATGCTCAATGGCTGCAGGATGATTTTACTCAACTTTCCAAATGGGCGCACGATGTTGGACTGGTTCTTAATGCAAGTAAAACCAAAATCATCCATGTTCGGTCTAGTCACTTAAAACAACCTGCCTCTGTTAGGATATTCGCCCATAGTCATAGCTGTCTCCACTCCTTTAGGGATATGTCAATGTGAGGCAATCGAGCAAGTCACACACCATACTTACCTGGGACTAGTTGTAGACAATCGGTTCAACTGGAGCTTTCACGTGGACTCAGTCTGTAATAAGTTGCGAGCCATTCTGGCAAAGTTCTACATTTTAAAACCTAAAGTATCGTTTAAAATCTTACTTAAGTACGTTGCTTTGGCGGAGTCAATAATAGCATACGGCATCACAAGCTACGGACGAACATTTAAATCGTATGTTGAAAGAATGTCCAAACTACAAGTTAGACTTTTAAAACTTATAGTGCCCAGAAAAATTAAAAACTAATTCAAACAAGACGTTATTGAACTATTTAAATATTGTAAAATTTTGCCAGTACAAACAAGACTTAACATGGCTCTCTTAATTGAACAATTTAATAATAAAAGCAATCAAAAACCTCATAAAATAACCACCAGAAGAATCACCAGTAATACATTAATCGTACCTCAGGCTAGAAACTTCTATGGATGGCGAACGGTAAAATATTTGATTCCCACATTAATTAATGAACTCCCGAATATTATCAAAAAAGAAATAAATACTAAAAATTGGACTATATAAAACACTTAGCCTAAATATAAATGATTTCTTAATATTAAGAAATTGGGACTTTGTGTCTGAATATATAAATATTATTTATATATTCAGACACAAAGTCCCAATTTCAAAACAAACACAAATAATAATAATAATAAAAAAACTATAGATACAAATTAAATAATACATTGCCAATTGATCATAACAACAAACTTAATTAAAATTCGATATTAAAGCAACAACATAAGAAACCACATTCAAGTTCAAGAAAAGTGAACACCTGTAAACATTGACTTAAACTTATGTTATAATGAGTAACCAATAGCGCAAAGCTCCGTAGATACGTAACGTACAAATTATTCAAGTACCTACAAGTCCACGTACTAATAGATGTTTACGTTTGTTTGTCTCGTGCGATTATTTTTTATTTAGGGGTCTACCTTTTATAGCAGAACTTTTTACGTCATAATATTGTTTTGCATAACAACATATAGCATAAACTTCATTTCGCAGAAAATCATTTCGCATACACTCAGTTGTCATACATAGGCATAATGTTTATATCCATAATAATTAAAAAGCAGAACCATCATATCGCAGAAAATTCACAGTCAGAATCGTCTTTTGGCATACATTTTATATCGATAGTCATTAAAAGGCAGAACTGATTTTTTTCGCCACACACATGCGACGATAACGTTAATTGCTACCTCTTTCTGATCTGCATGTATTTACTCAATAAAACAGTTGATTGTGAAAATAAGTTGTTTTTAGTTCCTTGTAAGAAGCATTCAAACATGCAAACAAGAATACACCATGATATTACTACTAATATCAAAACGCTAACCTAAATGCTAATTACAAAAATATTGTCGGCTTGGATGCATGTAGCATGCAAACAGGCATACAACATGCAAGCAGGCATGCAACATGCAGCATGCATGTAGCATGCAAGCAGGCATGCAACATGCAGCATGCAAGCAAGCATGCAACATGCAGCAGGCATGCAGCATGCAAGCAGGCATGCAACATGCAGCAAGCATTGTTTCTGTCACGGCTCCGGCGCTGCGGGGTTTGGGCGGCGCCACGCGAGCTTATCGTCACAGATGGTTTTAACGCTCACCACCGCAGCTTCAGCGGTGGCGGGCCTTCAAACCACCTGCTCCTCAGCTCGCGGGCCGCCCTACCCCTCCGCGCCTACGCGGGTTTAAATTACACTCTAGGGGTAGGGCAGACAAGACTGAGTAAAGTCGGTTTCGCAGCGATTCGTTTCTGTCACAAACTTTTTCAGCACAACGTATTGACTTTTTATGACACAAATTTAATTTAATATTGAAATTGCTACCAATACTATGCTATATTTAGAACATTCTATGTCACTTTTGCAGACCATTCGATTTTAAATACATTGCACGTAGGTTATCTAACCATTCGACAGCATAAATTTACTTTATTTAAATTATCAGTTTTATTCCATATATTATAAGTTTTTGATGTTTTAAACACTAATTTTTACAAGAAGATACATCTATTTTAATTTTTGATGTTCAAATCTGCACCCATACCAAATAATCGTATCTCTAAATAAATGTTATGCTAAACAAAATTATGCATAATATTAATTATGGCAAAGGTAATTATGCGAAACAAAATTCTGCCAAGATAAAAGTATGCCATTGTAAATTCGGACACGTAAATATTCTGCCAAACAAAAGTTATGCTAAATAATTTTTATGCCTTAAAAATATTCGATTAAATAAGATTATGCCATGTGAGTTATGCCAAATAAAAATCGGAGTATCAAGATTCTGCCAAATAGAAGGAACCCTTTTGGTAAGCATTACTGATTAAGTAACTAGTGTTGTTATGCGAATGTGAGTACCAATACAAACCAATTCTGGTTTAATGGTACACACGGTGACTTTGATAGCGTAGCAGGGCACACTAACATGATAAATGTGTGCGTAAACGCTAGCGCGTGAAACACAACAGGTATTATCGTTGTGTGATACAAAGTAACTCGTTTCTACACTAACACTCTTGCAAAAAAAAAATAGTAGCCGTATAAGTTACACGACTATGAAAGTACAGCAAAAATTGGCCACTGTTATTAATGGCGCTGTGGCGCAATGAGTATGATGACTGACGATATGATAACTGACGAGTAAGAGGTCCCAAGTTCGATTCCAATTAATTATCTGTTATTTTCTTTTTGTTTTACTCATGTTTTTTTTTGAATAGTAATGTTATGGTTATTCTCGTAATAATTAAAATATTCGAAATATATTTTTGTAATTTTATACATATAAACTATGTATATTTACGAAATTAATTAACGAAATTTTTGTATATAACTTGTAATATAAATAATTTTATAATATATGTATATATATTATTGACGTAATATAACAATACGTTATTATTAATAGTTGACAATCCTATCATTGTCAACTTTTTTTTTTATTTTCGCAAACATTCACTTATGAAATTATTATACTTATTTAAATTAACATCAAACACTTACACTTAACCTTTGGAAAGTAATTTTTATGATATGGGTAGGTAATCAGCAATAATGTTCACAATAATCAAGTAGCTGTGGGTATCAATACAAACAGAAGTAAAACCGAGCGTGCCATCCCACAATAATTCACCTATTCAAATAATATGTCTCCAGCTCAACTCGCAAACAAAATAAAACTCGTTTACTACTCGATATACACACACACATATTTGTATATGTGTTTGCTACGAATCAGATAAAAAAATTCGCTTCATTCATTAGATGGAAAATTAGCACTGATTATCAAGTGCTTGCTTGCCGTTAAAGGTGTATCGAGTTCGATCCTAGCCATTGACAAAACATTTTTTTCTACTTTATTGTAGTATAATGATAACAAAGTTTAATAAAGCTAAAACTTAAAATATTTGCTTTAAAAACAAGTGTATGAATATTATCATCTACCCACTTTATTAGTTATTTACTAAGAAATGAGTCGGATAATAAGTTAACCTGGCATAACGCTTTTGCCTATCACGATCGTGTGTTCTACAACTTACTCCGAGACAAAAAATAATTAATCGTTGTGGAAAGTGATACTTTTTACAAGTAATAATTATCATGTCTCATTTGTCTACACTTTTGAGGTCTGAGATAGTAGTATTATATAAACAAAATGTATCTATAAGTGAAATTTCGAGGAGACTAATGCTACCGGTAAGTAACAAATCCAAACTTAACATAATGCGAAATAATTTAACATTGTTGATATTTGTTAGGTTTTAACGTAATTTTGTGATTGTTTACAGAGGAAAACTGTGCAGTTTTGGGTGCATAGATATACAGCTGAAGGGACAATCGATGCCAAACGTCCGGGTCCAAAAGCAATTGCATATACGGATGCCAACCCACTGCATCGAAATATTGTTGCTACGTATAGCGCTGACGGCTTTGCTACAACAAGAAACACTGCGATTATGCACGACGTGTCTATGACAATTGTTCGACGCCACTTACGAGCAGCAAAAATCAAATGTGGCAAGCCTGCGAAAAAAATTTTACTGACGGCGTTGCATAAGGAAGAAAGGATGCGGTTTGCAAGAAAATTTATAGATTTTGATTGGTGCAATAACATAGTTATATTTAGTGATGAAAAGTGTTTTAAGTCAGATAAGGATGGGCGTAAAATATTATGGAGAAAAGATGGAGAACGTTACCATCAGAAAAATATTCTCCCATGCAGGTCTAGTGGTCGCATTACGTTAGGTTATTGGGGCTGGATGTCATCGATGGGTCCCGGTGAGTTAGTGGAGGTAGGGGGTCGCAATACCAGTCAAGGTTACTTGGACATTTTGCAAAATGTTATGTTGCCTACCGTGCGCGTGGCATACCCGGACGAGCATATTTACTTCGTGCACAATAACTGCTCGGTGCACCGCGCACGAATGGTGCAAGACTGGTTAAGTGTCCAAGAAAACTTGACTGTTATTGAATGGCCCTCTAAAAGTCCCGATTTGAACCCCATAGAAAATCTATGGGGTCACATGGTGCTCAACTGGGATTCATCTGATGTGAGGTCTAAACGTAATTTAGATAATTTAGTGTCATCCATGTGGGAATCGTTTCGCGGCACTGACCTGTGTGAAAATTTGGTGGCTAGCATGAGAACGAGGTTACAAGAAGTAATCGACAATGAAGGTGTACCAATTAGATATTAATTTTGATTTAAATTGAATCCAATTATAAATATTTTTTAAAAGCTGTATTACTGTATGCTGTTTTAGTTGTTGTTGTTTTTATCATGTTATTGTTATTAAAATCAAGAGTTACGATACCTATCATAGTTCATTTTTTAAAACATGTTGATTGATATGTTATAAGTAAAAAAAAAGACTAAGAAGTAAGCTGTAGGTAATTATACTGTTGTTGTTATTATGTGACATGATGTTATTGTTATTGAGATCAAGAGTTGCGATATCTATCATAATTCATTCTTGATAACATGTTGATTTATGTCACTAATAAAAAACTTAAAAAAGTGACGTCCATCCTTGTCTGACTTAGAATATTTTTACTTTATATATTGTATTAAAGATAATCATGAACAGATTCGTTAATTGTGACCATTCCGTTTAATGTATGTAATTAATAAGTTGTAATAAACATAGTTGGATCGTTATCGCAGTTTTCTTTGTCACAATATTTTCATCATTCATTTTTCGTCAATATAACAAGCAGAAGCGCCACAAAGATGGCATAAAAGAATTTAAATTATGTACACTACCCGGATATACATATAAGATCAACGTTTATGCTGGAAAAGAAAACGACCAAGTCAACACAACGCCGGCAAACGTCGTCATGTCCCTTTGCAGTGGCTTGTTAAACAAAGGTCACACCTTATACACCGATAATTGGTACACGAGTATTGATTTAGCAAGGGATCTATTAAAAAATGAAACCCATCTCGTAGAAACCATTAGGAAGAACAGAAGACATATTCCAAAAGTAGTTACAGATGCTAAACTGAAAAGAGGTGAATATATTGCCAGAGAGAGTGAAGATGGAATTACAGTCATGAAGTGGAAGGATAAGAGAGATGTACTGGTTCTATCTACAAAACATTCCGACAGATTTCAGACAGTCACAAAGCGGGGGAAAACTGTTTTGAAACCGAAAATTGTTCTAGATTATAACAGAGCAAAAGGAGCAGTTGATTTGTCTGACCAAATGGCGGCATATTCCACGCCATTAAGGAAATCAGTCAAATGGTATAAAAAAGCTGGTATTAGCTTGCTCTTAAATACTGCACTTGTCAATGCATTAATAATATATCAGACGGTAACCGGAAAAAAAATCCAAATAGTTGAGTTTAGGAAACAGGTGTCAAAGGGATTGTTGACGAGAAGTGAACAAACCTCAAATGAGAATTCAAGGCCAAGAAGAATGAAACAAGCTTACAAAGAAAGACGGCCCTAACAAAAATAATCGGCGAACATGTCAGCAGTGCTATAAAGAAAATACAAAAGTAATGGGGCGAGTTCTAGCCAAAAACAAGACTAAAAAGGTTGTTACCTTTTGTGAAACCTGTCCTAATAAACCATTTCTTTGTTTTGAGTGTTTTCATAAAATTCATTAAACAATTTTCTTACTAAGATACCATTGATCTCAATCTGTAGTCTGATTTATTTGTTTTCTAATTGTTAATAACTTTAAATAAATACTTAGTCATATATTTTATTTACACATGCGGTTTCACTTAGCAAACTACCCCTCATCATTATCTTCTTGCCCTTGTCCCATTTTATTTGGGGTCGGCGCAACACGTTTTTTTTACACAAACAGCAACATTTTACTCATTCAGGGGTACTGAATGAGTAAAATTAGTAATGTTTCTGTATTTATACTAATTTATAGTAAAACCTTAATATTTTGGCTAGTAATATTTGAAAACCATAATAACTATCACAATTTAAATAAAATTATGAAATAATGATACACAATCTCACATTGAAATTCTTGTCCCATTACATGTTGTGAGATTATAAGACATATTTTTCTAAGTCATATTTTTTTCTAAAAACCAAGTGCAAATAATTTGTCTACAGGGCCGTGGGGGCACGTCTAATACATATTTGCTTCACATTTAGGCCCTACGGCTCAAACGAAACGCTTAAAGTCGCCTCTAGGTCGCGGACACCTGGTGTCCCCCGCGGCTCTAACGGAACAATCGCATGTCGACTACATGGTGTCCCCCATGGCCCAAACAGAAAAACTTAAAAATCAAGGCGGCGTTTAACGTGTTAATGTATTTGCAGCAGGCCAAGTCAGAATACTCCAAATTCATTTGTGACCCGGACTTCCTTTTGAAATTGGCTTTTCTTTCTGATTTATTTGAGCATTTAAACATATTGAACAAAAGTTTTCAAGGGCGGGATGAAAATGTCATCACTGCTAAAGACAAAATCCATGGCTTTGTAAAAAAATAGACTTGTGGTTGTCGTCTCTAAATCAAAACAACTTAGATTCATTTTCTGCGACACAGTCTTTCATTGAAGAAGTCGGTGTGAGATAAACATCAAGGAATTTATACCTGGTATGATAATGGTAATGGAAAAGTTAAAAGAAGAACTGTGTCGTTATTTCTCATTGCAAGAGATATCGAAAATTACTGGACAAAAGTGGATCTTAAATCCGTTTTTAGTTGCATGTATAAATGAGGCAAATTTGACAACTAAGCTCAAAGAAAAATTGCTTGATTTATCTGCCGATGGGATGCTGGAGTTGGAATTTAAATCTGTCAATTTGGATACCTTTTGGTTAAAAAGGAAAACCGAGTACCCAGAATTAACAACAGAAGCTTTGAAGTGTTTAATTCCATTTGCCACCTCGTACTTGTGTGAGTTGACATTTTCGTCAATGGCCCAAATAAAAAGCAAGGATAGAAATCGGTTAAAGGGTATAGCGAGGTAAGGAGCACGAAATGGCCCCCACGGCCCATGACGGAATTATCGTTTGTACTGGTATTGGCACTCTAAAACAATACGAAATGTAAGGTCGTTGACCCCTGACCTTGACCTGTCTTTGAGATATTCGAGAAAGTTCGTATGCGCGCCGATTTTTTCATAAATTTTTTTCCGAAAAACTATAAAAGCTAGAAGGATGGGACCAATTGCGTATAATGAGGGATACTTTGAAAAATATTCTGTATTTTTTTCAGAGTTCTCGTGAAATGACAACTGTGTAAAATAATTAAACAAAATATAAATAATTTTTTTTAGTACTGTTCTATTATGTCTACCGCGCCAAAAAAAATATATAATACTCTTTGATTTATATACTTATACCATACAAAAGCTGATCAAAATCAAAGAGGCGCTTCTTGAGTAATATCTAAAGAAAACTTGTTCGATCGTGTACAGTGGGCGCCCGCCCAGCCGCTTCGCGCGGACTAGAAAACAAACGTGTTTATTCATGTTCAATAGATTATTATAAGTGTATTCGTGTCATTACAAATACGATTTCACGCATGGTTGCTTTAGTCTTCCGTGTTAAGGAAACCACACACAAATATAAATTACCTAATAGGTCATTCGGTGAGAATAATTGCGTATGCCTGTCGCAAGTTGTATATGGTGATAACCACGGGTGATAACAATGTTTGTGAACTGTATTATTTGTGACACTTTCGTGCATAAAGTCCGCGGAAGAAAAAAAGTTATCACTAGTGAAGAGGACGCTAGACTATATAGTGACTCGAGTAAAAAAACAGTTTCTGTTGGTGACGTATTGTGTGGAAAGTGTCGGTTAATTATTTACAATAGCAAATCAAACGTTGCATCAACTTCTGCGGCATCTACCCTGGTAGAGTGTGAAGGCGAACAGGAGTCTGGTGAACACTTAGCAGTTGGGTAAACATCTTCTAATGCTTCATTCCAACAAGAATGTGAAATGAATTTACCATGCAGTTCCGAAAGCGACCACGATGATGATGATGATGATGGCGATGATGTTTTTTCGCATGTTGCCCAAAACGACGAATTTATATATGTACATATACCACGTGTTGTATCCACCCACAAGTATTGTTGTATATGTCGATCCACAACAAACTTAATGCAAGTACCTTTTGAAGCGCGTTACGAGGCTTATACAAACATTGGGAATTTTAAACCAGAGGATAACCGTTGTTGCTGCACACATATAATAGGAAAAAACTTTTATAAAGACAAGTTGGTGCACCTACGTGTAGTATCTAACACCAGTAAAATGAACTCTAAAGAAGTTGCTCATTTTTTAAAATCACTTTCAGAAAGAGCAGGGATGTCGCTTTTCGACAAAATTGAAAATGATATGTCTGAAAATCAGATAAGGATATTGACAGGGCTTTGTTGGCAAAACATTATTGAATTAAGACAGCTATTGACTTCTATGCGAAACACAAGCATACGCACTGTGACTCAAGCGTTAGTTGTATTCTTGTTTAAATTAAAAACTGGAAATTCTAATTCAGTGATAGCAGGAGTGCTGGGTTTACCATACGAACAACATGTGTCGACATTTTTTAAGGAAGTATTAAGAAGTTTTAAGACTGATATTTTGCTTCATTTTGGATTAACCTCCGTTTCTCGAGAAGATTTAATAAAGAACACAAGTTTAACAGCTCGAATGTTATTGAACCTTAGAGATGATCAGCTGGTATTGATATTTGACGGCACTTATATCAGGCATCAAAAAAGTTTTAACAATGAATACCAGAGAAAATCGTATTCTGGGCAAAAGAAAACCCATTTATGCAAACCGTTCACAATCTGTACTACGAACGGGTTTATAGTTGATTTTGCTGGGCCATTTTATGGAACGGAAAATGATGCCACTATTATGAAGAAAGTGTTACAGGATGCTAAACTTAAAACTCTATTACGTCGGAATGATGTATTTGTCGTAGATCGTGGATTTCGTGACGCCGTTGGCGACATCACCAAAGAAGGCTACACCGTGTTAATGCCGGCGATTAAAGGTAATCGAGCCCAGTTACCTACCGATGAAGCCAATATGTCACGACAAGTGACTAAAATCCGATGGGTAGTCGAAGCTGTGCACGGAGCTATTGCTCAGAAATATAATTTGCTTCATAACAATCTTGATAATAAAATGCTTCCAAAAGTAAGTCTATTATGCAAAGTTGTTGGATTTTTACACAACAAATTCAGTAAGCGATTGGATTCTGATACAGGCTTAAATGAGACAATTGTTCAATACTTTAAAGAGCGACTGGCGTTACCAAATTCTTTAAGTGAAGAGGTAGAAAAGCAGCACTGGAATCGAAGAAAAACGGCTTTTCAACAACTGGTGTCATCAGAAATTTTAGATTTTCCAAGACTAAACGAAGAACAATTAAGAATATTATTTACAGGTTCCTATCAGCTCTCATTAGCTGTTTCATACCTCACTGAAATAATGGACGACAAGAGCAATCTCTATATATATTACGTCAAACAAACCCCAACTATCATCAAGTTAAATGTTCGTTCCAGACATGTAAATAGTAAATATTACCGATTGTTCATTGATTATGTTCCTAATAAGAACAGTGTCGAAGGAATCCGAGGATATTGTTGTGATTGTCCGAATGGAAACAGGACAGTTGGATGTTGCGCTCATGTCGCAAGTGTAATATATTATTTAGCTCATGCGAGATATCTATCTCGCATTTTACGTCCTGCTGAAATTCTGTCGAAAATATTTTCAAATGATGCAGTCAATGTTGTGATAAATGAAAATAGTGATGATGATGATTAAAATTATGTTCAACATGTAATTATAATAATTAATCCAAAAATGACCTCTTTAATTAGTTCCTACCAGCCGTACGCACACTAAGTAATTCTCATAATTACTCAAGAAGCGCCTCTTTGATTTTGATCAGCTTTTGTATAGTATAAGTATATAAATCAAAGAGTATTATATATTTTTTTTGGCGCGGTAGACATAATAGAACAGTACTAAAAAAAAATATTTATATTTTGTTTAATTATTTTACACAGTTGTCATTTCACGAGAACTCTGAAAAAAATACAGAATATTTTTCAAAGTATCCCTCATTATACGCAATTGGTCCCATCCTTCTAGCTTTTATAGTTTTTCGGAAAAAAATTTATGAAAAAATCGGCGCGCATACGAACTTTCTCGAATATCTCAAAGACAGGTCAAGGTCAGGGGTCAACGACCTTACCTTACTTCGTATTGTTTTAGAGTGCCAATACCAGTACAAATGATAATTCCGTCATGGGCCGTGGGGGCCATTTCGTGCTCCTTACCTCGCTATACCCTTTGGAAAACGATTTAATTCTGAATGTAGCAAAAACGGATCCACGATGGGAGAAATTGGTGAATGAAAAACAAGCGCAACCGTCGCATTAACGGTCCTCATAAGTTTATTTTTATTTTTTGTTTAATGATAGATAAAAAATTATGATGGAAAAGATCTCAGAAGTTATTATTATTTTTTGTTTATTTCATACATATGATTAAGCATGTCTTTCAGTTAACATTTTTCCTAATAAATCTTTATAAATGTTATTGTTTCTTTTTTACTGCTGTAGCTTTCCCAACCTTTAGCAACTCCACTATACAAGCTTCGCGACCCCCCTGGAGAAGCATCGTGACCCACAGGTTGAAAAACCCTGGTCTACAGAAAAGAGGCTCAACTGTTAGAGGCTCCTAAAAAAGGCACTCTAGACTACCTAGACTTCAAAGCAGACATAGCAAATTCATTGCTTTACTTCACTCCATCTCGAGAACAAATACAAATGTATGAAGAAGCAGATACTTCAGCTGAAACACCACAGGCATCTCCCAGCCGTAAAAGGAAATATGCGCGTCAGCCCCCTTTGCAGCTAAGGATTGCCATGGCGGGACATTTGCCAATGATAGCCGAGTCTGGGGATCACAGATGCCGCTTGCCAGGTTGCAAAGGCAAGAAAGCAAGGATATATTGCTCAACTTTCAATATGCATCTGTGTTTGGTGGTAGGGCGAACCCCCCCCCCCCCCCCTATACGGGTTGGCAATAAAGAAAAAAGTATAAATACTAAAATCATCAAACACTCTCATTTTGCTTCTTTGTGGGTCTCTAAGTAAGCCTGAAATATTTTTATCCAAGTAACATTCAAAATAATACCTCAGGACTGAGGAGGGTATAGTACAAACTATGCTTTGGTGTCCGATGGCCATATGAGAAGATGCCCCGCATGTTGTTGTTATTTTTCAAATTTATTTCAAAAGTTCTTACCAAATTTGCTTTTTAATCTTATTTACACTTATAACATAGGTGCTTATAACTATGACTGATTTTTATTCAATAAAGGTGTCAGCTAGCGATGAAAGAGTGCTGGCTATAATGGGTGCTTTAGCAGTGGCAGGACAAGTCTCTGTAGAAGAGCTACGATTTAATGTAAGGACTATACACCGTCAAGGCTCCTGCTCAATAATGAGCTAATTTTCTCTAGTAGACAGATGTTTTCTAAAATATTCCTATTAACATTGGTCAATATGTTAGATAATGGCAACAAAAGTTACTCAGTTAACATGAAAGACACATTTCTTTTTTTGATAAATTATTTTTAACTTGGTTAAACTGGTTATTAATTAGGATTTATAAAATAAATATTATTATATAACTGAAAAAACTTTGCTATTATTTTTACATAACTACATACTAAAAATACACTTTTTCATTAATAAATAATTTCATTGCATCTACCACTTATTTTTATTAAATCTACCACTGCCAATTTTTTTCAGAGACCTCTAAATACTGCACAAAATGATCCTGCAGCCCAAGATGATCCCGTCACTCAAGATAATTCAGTATTTTTGGAAATCTTAGATGGTAAGTCTAAAGACTTAACATCTTACTTTTTACTAATATTATTTATAAACGTGGAAATTTGTTTAGATGGATAGATGTTTCTTAACTACTACTACTACCCAATTAATACTCTTTTACTGCCCAATTTTAAAACTGTAACTGTGAGATTGATTCTTGATTTTGCGATTTTAAGTTTTGCCCATATTTACCTAAGGTAATAGTAAAAATAAAGCCTTTCTGACCCGTGGAAAACCAAAGCAATTCACCTAAGTGTTGCATGGCTAACTTTCTGGGTCCTTAATTCATCTCTTTAATAGACAGTGTGTCACACACATTGGCATTTATTTTAGTTAATAGTGAATATAATATTTAAGCTAATAGAGATTTGTTAAACTAAGCCTTAATAAATTCAAAACATTTGTAAAGCGAAAACTTTGTCAAAAGGCTTTTTACTCTATAAAGGACTATGTTGAGAACGAAAAGGCTTGGGATTGACCTGCTCCAGTACGCACTTGTTACGCGCCAGCCCTATATCTATATCGCTGACGGTGCATCGACGGTGGAAGTTTACCTTCGCGACACAAATACATAGAATTGTGCAAGCTGACGGAAACGCTGACGATGCGGCACGTGTAAGCGACGCGCGGCGCGGTGGCCTACGTGACGTTGGAACTCGTTCATTCCGATTCCCACTTCGAATCTGTATACTAGGTTTATTATAATTGTAAGAAAGTTTTGTAATACTTTTATTAATTAAATAATTATAAGAAATTTCGGTTTTTTTTGAGTCCTCCGACAGCGTTCGACATAATTGGCGCAGTCGGTAGGATACTCGCGGGCCGGTTCGCGAGATAAATTTCGAATTATAGAAATTAGGTGAGCCGCCCGGGTGGCCTTAGGCACCTCTGACGAGTATCCCGAACCGTCGAAGAGCTGCGGAGTTCCAGACATTGATACTGCTCAGGAGAAGCCGGAATGTACAAGTAAGTGCACAAGAATCTTTCTGGTGTCGCTTTCCTTACCCTTAACCCTTAATATATTTCAAGATTTTTCACCCTAGGAGTTTAGGGACCCGTGAGGCTGTTTCTTATAGACAGTTGAGACGGGAAGATTTAGTAGATAGTAATAGAGATATAGACAGCACTATGGCACATGACCCCGATGCTATTTGGAAGGCCCTCCGCCTGGTCCCAGAATTTGATGGGAACCCCCATATCTTAACTAGATTTATTAGGATTTGCGATAAGTTAGTGAATGCGTATGTACGCGAGGGTCCCGAACATGAGTTAAATAATTTGTCTTTGATTAGTGGTATACTAAATAGAATAACGGGCCCCGCTGCGCGAACTGTCAATTCCAACGGTATCCCCGAGAACTGGAATGGCATCAGAAGTGTGTTAATAAATAATTTCGCGGATCGTAGGGATGAAACCACCCTCTATAATGACCTCTCGTTGCAGACACAGGGAAATGATACGCCCCAAGAACTTTATGATAGATGCCAAACATTATTTAGCACCATCATGACATATATTACACTTCATGAAACAGTGCCTACAACTATTAATGCTAAACGCGATTTGTATAAGAAGCTGACAATGCAGGCTTTTGTGCGCGGGCTCAAAGAACCCTTAGGTTCACGCATACGATGCATGCGGCCAGATTCTATTGAAACAGCATTACAATTCGTACAGGAGGAGCTAAACGTGCTGTATCTGCAACAGAGAAATGATAGTTTGCCTAAACTCACTAACACTCATCCCAAGTCTGTGACACAGCCTAACCCATCACCCATGCATGCAGGCTTCCCCGCTTTACGCAATACTAATGCTATGCCCTTACCTAAACCGGTCACGCCCGCTTATGCACAACCACGTATGATGCAGTTGCCGCAACCAACTCAATTTAGATTTAACGCCGGTTTTAATGCCCCCTATAATCAACCCCGTATGCCTTCGCATACGCAACGAACATTTGGCGCTCCACCCCCAAACTACAATCCGCACAATAACGCATTTAGAATGGCTCCAAGACCCCCACCACAAAATCTAGGGCCCAAGCCCATGAGTGGTGTGAGCAACTTTGTTGCTAAGCCACTACCTCCCACTCGTAATAATTGGGATTGGTCTAGGCAAGGCAATCCACCACCCATGAACTACTTCAAAACGCGCGATGTAAATGTTAACGAATGTCTAAGTTACGAAGATTTCTATTATCCCGAATATTACGTGTACGAGCAGGAGCCTAATTACTATGAAAACAATTATCCTATGGACTACTACGGCAATTATCCTTGTGTGTACGATAGCGTCCCGCAGACGCAGACTGAGGTGACGACTGACATGACAAATGACGGCAACGCTCAGGTAGATGAACAGCCCCAGCCTTCCACCAGCAAGGAGGATTTTCAGGGAGTCACGAAATCAAAAAAATCAAAATAGAATTGAACCTTCAAACACAGCGACAATTGCCATACGTTCATATTACTAACCCTAACTTAAATTTATTAATAGACACCGGCGCTAACCAGTCCTTCATAAGCCCGGATGCTGTGGAGAAATACTTTTCACATTTACCATTGAATTATGATCCATTCGAGGTTACCAACGTACATGCGACGAGTAGGCATAACCACTCCATAAATATACCATGTTTCCCCGAATTCAACGATTTAGAGCCCATAAAACTATTCGTATATAAATTCCATAATCATTTTGATGGTCTTATAGGATTCGATCTACTTGCAAAGTGGCATGCGAAATTGGACCTTAAAGATTTGACGTTGACCACGAAATCCGCGGTAAATCATATTAACATATACAACTCCAGCAATTTAAATTTGTATGAAAATATCATCCCGGCTCAAAGCAGTAAACTACTTAGATTACCAATTAACGCACAAGACGGAGAAGTTTTAGTTAACGAACAGATTATCTGTAACTGTACTATTCATGAATGCTTAACAACCGTTGTAAGTAACCGTGGCATAGTAGAAGTTGAGAACCCTACCCCTAACGATATAATATTCTCGCTAGACCATCCGGCGCAAGCATCATTGTTTAATATCGAGTGTACGCATACGGAACAATCGTAACCCCGCGTAAAAGAAATTATATCAAAATTGCGTACCAGTCACTTAAATTTGGAAGAGAAGGCAAATTTAGAATCATTGTGCGCTAAATACGCTGACATCTTTTATATCGAAGGAGAACCGCTAACTTTCACCAATAAAATAAAGCACTGCATTAGAACTACCGACGAAAACCCTGTATATACTAAAAGTTACAGGTATCCATTTATTCATAGGGAAGAAGTCACTAGCCAAATATCAAAAATGTTAGAACAGGGTATAATTAGGCCATCGGAGTCAGCATGGAGCTCACCAATTTGGGTAGTACCAAAGAAGGTTGATGCTTCAGGAAAGCAAAAGTGGCGCGTCGTCATCGACTTTCGGAAACTGAACGAAAAGACGATCGACGACAAGTACCCAATACCAAATATCAATGATGTACTTGATAAATTAGGGAAATGCCAATATTTTACAACCCTTGACTTAACATCCGGCTTTTATCAGGTTGAAATGCACCCCAGCGACATCCCCAAGACCGCCTTCAATGTAGAACATGGGCATTTTGAATTTTTACGAATGCCCATGGGACTTAAGAATGCGCCCTCAACGTTCCAACGCGTAATGGACAACGTCCTCAGAGGGCTCCAGAATGTTATCTGTCTCGTCTATTTAGACGATATTATAGTATTCAGAACATCTTTACAGGAGCATATGGTTAACTTAGAAAAGGTCTTTCAGAGGTTAAGTGAATCTAATTTCAAAATACAGTTAGACAAATCGGAATTTTTAAAATTGGAAACCGCCTATCTCGGTCATGTAATAAGCAATGAAGGCATCAAACCTAACCCCGACAAGATAGCAGCCGTAAAGAAGTATCCCTTACCAAAAACCCCTAAACAGATAAAACAATTTCTAGGACTTTTAGGATATTACAGGAAGTTCATTCCAGACTTCGCCCGGATTACTAAACCCCTAACACAGTGCCTAAAGAAAGGAAAGAAAATTACATTTGACCCCGACTACATTAACAGTTTCGAAAAATGCAAGACATTACTGACTAATGACCCCATCTGTGCAGTGCTATCACAAGGACCCATAGGATCAGATAGACCCGTATCGTACGCTTCACGTACACTCAACGAGAGCGAAATTAATTATAGCACGATAGAGAAGGAATTGCTGGCTATTGTCTGGGCCACCAAGTACTTCCGACCATACCTTTTTGGACGCAAATTTAAAATCGTAACGGATCATAAACCACTCCAGTGGGTTATGAACATTAAAGAGCCGAACTCGAGGTTAACTCGATGGCGGCTAAAGTTAAGTGAATACGACTTTACAGTCATTTACAAAAAAGGCAAAAATAACACCAACGCCGATGCCTTATCCCGTATCGAGTTAAACAACGAAGAGACAAGCTCAATGATTGCCAATCCGACAGATAAACCTCCAACCTTAAGTAACTCAAACACTCTCACTGCCCACACTGACAATGAACACCCTATACTTGAGATACCTATCGTTGACGATCCGCTCAACAAATTCCATCGACAATTATGTTTGACCATAGTAGGGGATATAAAAAGAAGACCGACAGTGACAAAACCCTTCGACACACATACCCGAACATCGGTGCAACTATCTGAGTCTAACTTAGAGGAGGATCTAGTCAATGCAATAAAGGAGTATGTAAACCCTAAAATTAAAACAGCTCTCTTTATAAACCCGCCTTTGGCCATGTACAAAATTGTCCCCATCTTACAAGAGAAATTCAAGAGTTCAGCCATGAATCTGGTAATAGCTAAGACAGAAATTGAAAATGTCAAGGAATATCTTAGGCAGCAGGATATTATCCGTCACTATCACGATGGTAAAACTAATCATCGCGGTATTAATGAATGTTACCTGACCTTATCACGTAGGTACTTTTGGCCAAAAATGAAGGAGCATATCTCCAAATTTATCAATGATTGTACTATATGTGGCCAGGCCAAATATGACAGGAACCCTGTCAAGCCTAGGTTTAATATAGTTCCACCAGCCACAAAACCGTTCGAAATCGTTCATATGGATTTATTTACAGCACAAAATGAAAAATATGTTACTCTTATAGATGTATTTTCTAAGTATGGGCAGGCGTATAACCTAAGAGATGGTACTGCACTTAGCGTTATACAGGCTTTACTAACATTTAGCACTCATCATGGCTTGCCACTCACCATCATTACTGATCGGGGTACAGAATTTTCAAACCAGATGTTTTCAGAGTTCTGCAAGACACACAAAATAACTCATCATACAACTTTAGCTCACGCACCGAACGACAACGGCAACATCGAAAGATTTCATCTGACCTTGTTAGAACATTTGCGCATCCTAAAACTACAGCATCGAGACGAGTCTGTCATTAATCTAATGCCATATGCTTTGATAGGGTATAATAGCTCAGTCCATAGTTTCACGAAGTGTAGGCCATACGATATCATTTTAGGACACACAGATCCAAGAGATCCACTAGATATGGATTTAACAGAACATCTGCTACAACAGTACACACATTCACATAGGGAACAAATGAAAAAGGTCTATGAATTAATCAATGAATCATCTCTCTCTAATAGAACTGCAATAATAGACAATAGGAACAAAAGTCGTGAATCAGAAGTAGATTATCAGCCACAGCAGCAAATATTCATCAAAAACCCAAGTGCTAGCCGTCAAAAGCTCGCACCAAGATACACTCAGGATACAGTTTTAGCAGATCTTCCAATTCACATATATACTTCCAAGAAACGTGGTCCAATAGCAAAATCGAGACTCAAACGAATCCCTAAAAGTGCCACATTGTTACAGGATTCCACTACTGATGTTGGTCCTCCACCTGATACAGGCGGAAGAGATAAAACTTGAAGGACTCAACGATGGACCGGGAATCTTACCTTTTAAATTAGGACCCATGAGACTTACGACCCACTATCATACATTTCTACAATACATTGAACTTAAAGATATAAATGATAAAATTAGCTCCGTACGAATACAACTAGTTGAAATCAAAGAAATTCTAGATAACTATACTTACGCCTTATATGAGTTACAGATTGATCATTTAACAAGTAAACTAGATAAAGCTTCACTTCAACTATACAGCTTAGGGCCTAGTCGTCCCAAAAGAGGTCTTATAGACGGTTTAGGTTCCGTAGTAAAAAGTATAACCGGAAATCTCGACTATACTGATGCTACGAGATACAATGATGCTATTAAAATTCTCAAGGATAATCAGGATAAAATAATTTCTGAACAAAACCATCATATCAGTCTTAGCAAAGATTGGATGGGCCATCATACCGAAATTATAACCAAAATTGTTGAAAATCAGTCGCAAATTAACAATACACTACATGATTTACTAGATAAACAAAAGTATGCGCAGCACAGTCTCTTAAAATTCGCGAAGTTCGCGCAAATCTTAGGTATAGTTAGCGATAACGTAGATAAGTTACTAGATGAGTTACATAGAATTGAAGATGCAATAGCCTTCAGCCGTGCCGCAAGCACGCACCATTCTATGATAACGTTAGAGATAATGACTAGTATGTTAGGAAAACTTAGTAGTATCTATGATAAGGATCAGCTGTTAGATATAGAGATTAGGGAATATTATGACGTCATAAAACCAGGATCATTCTATAATGGTCAACACATCGTACTAGTATTCCAATTTCCCATCCTATCTCCTCTCAAATATATTCTGTATAGATTAGCTATAGTACCGAACGAAAGTAAGCAGGTAGTAATTCCCCCTTACCCATTCATAGCTATCACTAGAAATTTTCACGTGTACATAGAGGCTGAATGCCCGAAGTTAACCGAGCAGTATCTCTGCGAAGAAAAACTCAATCATCAGTTAAGATCGCAACCAGATTGCATACAACGTATAATAGACGGCAAAACGATGGACGATTCCTGTACGAAGACAACCGTTTCCCTTTCAAGAGAAGCCATGGAGAAGCTGGATGACCGCCACTACGTAGTCGTCTTCCCACAACCAACGAAACTGCAACTCACCTGCGAACGAGATGAATACAACACTTTGACCGGCAGCTTCCTGGTTACCATCCCGCATAACTGCCTGCTGAGAACACATGAATTCACCATAGTTAACATCAATGATCGAGTGAACGGCCAGCCAGTGAAGATCACTGAAATTACTACAAAAATGCATGAAGATCATGAACCTCAACCTCCGCTTAAGATAAACTCTATCAACCTAAGAAATCTGCATAACCTACAAGATGAGATCAATCTTCAAACACCTGTTCAACTGGAGAGTCTGGAGTCATCATCATCATTCTACCATACAACCATACCTTTCTACGTAATGTTATCTGGTGCACTTGTACTAACCATCATAGTACTGTGTTACCGTTACAACGCCTGGAAACTCAAGCCACCAACAGAGCAATCACCCAATACTGCTGCTGCAAATCGAGATCATCCTTATGAAGAACCAGAAACATCGCGACGCCAGAGAGAAACTCAGATGCCAGCAACATTTTCACTAAACGTCCTAAAATAGTTGCTGAGCTACGGGGGGAGGTGTTACGCGCCAGCCCTATATCTATATCGCTGACGGTGCATCGACGGTGGAAGTTTACCTTCGCGACACAAATACATAGAATTGTGCAAGCTGACGGAAACGCTGACGATGCGGCACGTGTAAGCGACGCGCGGCGCGGTGGCCTACGTGACGTTGGAACTCGTTCATTCCGATTCCCACTTCGAATCTGTATACTAGGTTTATTATAATTGTAAGAAAGTTTTGTAATACTTTTATTAATTAAATAATTATAAGAAATTTCGGTTTTTTTTGAGTCCTCCGACAGCGTTCGACATAATTCACTACAACTGTTGTCTTATTTTTCTCTTTTGTTTTTATTTTCGATTGTGCTCTTTAATATTATTATTTTACAATCTGATATTGTAGATTATTTTTATTTTGCAATTTGACTTTATTTATTTTTATTTTTGACCTCAATATTTACTTTATTAAGTAAATTAATTAATTAATTAATTTGTAAATTATATATTTACTTTTATTATTGTGAACGTGAGAACAATGTTGATTGCCTTTTTTTTCCTTTTCAGTAATTTTAACGTATGTCTGGCAATTTGAGTATATTCTGCGGCCTACCCAAATGTCCTTTCCTTGGTATTGTTCGTCAAGTCGTTGAGCTCCTTAGTAGTCCTGGGTTGAGCTTTGCGAATACTGACGAATGCTTCCACTGACTGGACAGGTCCACTCAAATCTGTATGGTTCTTTCTTCAAAAGACCATCTCAGACAAATCTGCACTGTTCTCATGTGATTTGACCATTACTTATTAACTGTATGGACTTTAAAAGAGACTTTGACCCCCTGAGTTTGTTTCGGTGTTTCTTCTCAGGGTAGTCAGCTAGGAAACACCGGCCTCATCTAGTTTAAAATGACAAAAAAAAAATTGACGTGTAAAAGTGTTTTTTTAAACCTACTTACAAAATAAATATCATTTATCAAAGCAATTGATATAATGACAGCAATCTCTGATTTTTTTGACAAACATGAACTGTCATGGAAAAAGTTGATAGGCGTATGCACAGATGGCGCTCCAGCAATGCTTGGATCTTGTTCAGGATTCGTACAGTTGTTCAAAGAATCCCAACGTAATTACTATTCACTGTTTTATGCACCGTCAATCCTTGGCAACTAAAACGCTTTCAAGCGAACTCTTTGACGTCTTAAATTATGTATTAAAATTGTAAATTATGTTAAAAAGAGTGAATTAAACACGCGGCTTTTTAGAGCACTCTGTGAAGAATTGGGCACAGAACACAAGACATTAGTTATTTCATACAGAAGTGCGCTGGCTCTCTAAAGGAAATATGTTGGGAAGATTTTTTGAATTGCGAGATGAAGTAATTCGGTTTTTAGAAATTCAAAAACAAAGTGAATTGTTTGTGGACTTTAAGAAACCAAGGGTCCAAGTAATATTTGCTTACCTATCAGATATTTTCGATTCATTGAACACTTTGAACTTGAAATTACAAGGCAGAGACTCGAACAGAATTTATCATCGGGATGCTATCACAGCATACACTGAGAAGTTGCAACTGTGGAAACGCAAAATTTTGGCGTCCAACTATTCCTGCTTTCCAAAACTATTTGCGATCACAGAAGAAGCGTGCTTTAAGGACATTTTGGTTGAAATTAATACCAAGAATAAAATATCAAACCATTTGCAGCACCTCACGGACGAATTCAAGCGCTACTTTCCCGACTCGTGCGATAATATTGTTTATCGATTAGCGACCGATCCTTTTCACGTTGACATAGAAATGCTGTCAGATACATTACAAGAGCAAGCTTTGGAAATCAATAATGATTCTGCTACCCAATATGATTTTGAGAAGATGGATAAGGCACAATTTTGGGTTAAATATCTCAAAGTTTATCCCAGCACAGCAGAGCAAGCACTAAAATTGTTTTTACCTTTTTCAAGCACTTATTTGTGCGAAAGAGCATTTTCAGCAGTTTTAGGAATAAAAGCAAAGCACAGAAGCAAACTAAATATTGCTAGTGATCTACATAGGGCACTTTCTTTTATTGAAACCAGGATTGGAAATCTTGTCAAAAACATGCAAGCTCATCCGTCACATTGACTCTTCATAAAAAAAGTTTGTAAAAGCAATATTTTTATAATAAATTCTTGTAACGTTCGACAGTGTGGACATCAGGGCTTCGGTTTGGAAGGCAAAAACAGGCTTAAAACTTTTAAGCCTGTTGGTAGGTAGAGTGAGTAGACTCTGTATGTGTGTGTGTGTGTGTGTAGTGTGTTAACATGGCCCAGGGCGAGATAACTGGTCTTACTTCGGGTGACGTCGATATCATGGTATGGAAAGATAAGAATAGGGTTGCTTTGATCTCGACATACCATGGTAACGGCGTCAGCCACGTCCACGGTACCACCAAACCTATCTTAGTCCATGATTACATGGGCACGCCATAATCATGGCGGTATGTCCCCTCTTTGAGGAGTGGCTGGAAAGACCACATGACGTCCTTACCTTCCGTATGACGCAGGTCCTCACCAGACATGGTAAGTTCGGGAAATTCCTGCACCGGATTCGTGCGGAAGAAACTTATGGGTGCCGCCTGGGCAGAGCACCGCCGTGTCCTCGTGGGGGCGATCGGCAGCAGTGATCTCTCGCGCCGGGCATTGGTACAGGCCATGTTTCGGAGTGAGGAGGAGTGGCAGGCGGTCGCCTCCTTCTGCGAAGCAGTAATGCTAGTAAAGGAGGCGGCCGATCGCGTGAGACAACGGTCCTCACGCCCTAACCGCCGCCGGGATTCCGATCCCGATTTCCGGCCACCGTAGGCGCGGGCTTGCGGACGGCGAGTAATGGGTGGCTCGCCGTCCAACCGTCCGGTAACCGTCCGGACCGAGCCCAAGTCGTCGACGGCGCGTGCTGTTCCACGCGCGCCTCATGGAGATGTCACCAACTGTAGGCGCCCAGCAGGGTCGAAGCCTACTGGGACCATGGGTAGTGTGAAAGCGAAGCCCGGGGCCCTGGGATGAAGGCAAAGAAGAAACAGGAATGGGTTTTTAGTCAGTAAAAGTCTGACACTATCTCCCGCTTCGCCCAAGGGCGGGATTTGTCATAAGATGATTTTCCCACCTAAAAAAAAAGTCCATGATTACAATATCATGATG
This sequence comes from Mythimna vitellina, assembly GCA_949316375.1. Lineage (NCBI taxonomy): Eukaryota > Metazoa > Arthropoda > Insecta > Lepidoptera > Noctuidae > Mythimna > Mythimna vitellina. The sequence goes on along the minus strand of OX438702.1, from coordinate 19,058,601 downwards.
GGTGCGGTGGATAAGAAAGACCAGTTGTTTTCTATGTTCCCCATAGAGAGGAAACGAACAAAGATCTGGTACAAAAAAATATTTCGGAGGCTACTCAATGTTTCCTACATCATTCATCGGCAAACATCATCTTCTTCTTCCACTCCTTTTCTTTCTAAACATAATTCCCGATCTATTCTTCAGCCAACCGCAGTAAATTTAAATTTACTCCAGCCTGCAAACGCTGACGCGCCACCGTTTGGTTGAATACCCGTTCGCGGGCAAACAGCGCCAACTGCGGAACTGTGTCAGGTGTCGTAAGCTGGTGCGAACTTACTGTCAAGGTTGTAAAGCTGGGTACTCACTTAGCAGTGTAGCACGTAACGTATCAGATACGGTATCAAGTGAGTACGTAGGCACAAGCCCGCTGCGAGCCGCTCGCGCGTGGAGCGCTGTGAGCTCGCAGTGACCCGCCGAGTGGCGGTTTCACTGCGAACACAAAGGCGGCTCGCAGTGTGCTCGTGGACGGCATCACGACCGCTTGTGTAGTGAGTACGTACGCGCGAGCTTCAAACGAACTTACGTATTCAATTATTCATTATGGAGTGGACTGAAGAAAAAGTATTAAATCTAATTGAGGTTTACTAAAATACTCCAGTACTGTGGGACCCTAAAAATAAGAATTATTACAAAAAACATCTAAAAGTGGATGCTTGGGAAACTATTGGACAAGATATAGGTACGTCTGGAGAAAGCTGTAAAAATAAGATGATCACTTTATTGTATTGCTACAGGAGAGAGAGAATGAAAATAAAAAAAGTAATGGAACTGGTAAAGGTATGAAATGTTTATTAATATTTTTCACAAATGCGTAACTATAACAATGTTCTTAACATTAATAGGTCCTCCTCCTAGCCTTATTATTCCCAATCATATTGGGGTCGGCATCTAATCTAACCCGATGCAGCGAGAAAACACACATAACTTAAAGTAAGAGGTGTGTGCCTTGGTTTTGAACCAGCGACCTTTGACTTGGCAGTCCAACGGTCATACCACTAGGCTATCACTCGCTCTTAACATTAATAGGTATTGTTTACAAAATGTGGTATTAACGTTCTTTTACAGGAACTTCAGAGATATATATAAGTAAATGGTTTGCTTTTGATGCAATGTCATTTTTATTAAACCGAGACACTCCACGCCAAAACAGATTGAATACTGTAAGTTCCTTCATTTAATCTTATCTTATATTATGAATAGTCAGGGGTGACAAAACCCATTCAAACTACCACTACCACTGGGTAGGTTTTTAATTCATGCATACTCGTCCTGCCAGGAAAGCCTTCCTTCTGCAGTGAAGTAGCCTGCTAACTCATTTTTAAATTCTTTAGCCACCGCTGGAGAACGGCGAGCAACATTTCTTATAGCATGGAATGACGTCATTTCTTGATCACGCCGCCAGTCTCCATTAATTAGTTCTCCATTTTCGTCTTCTGTGTCGAAGCTGCCACCTGGTATATAAAGCGGTCGGGAGGAGCTGCGCCTCAAAAAATTGTGCAAGTGAACGATGGCCATCACTGCTGTTTTTGCTTTATCTGGCTCAATATGCATTGGTTTTCTTAGTACCCTGAACACGGCTGACATGATCCCGAAGACGTTTTCAACCACCCTCCTAGCTCTACTGAGTTTATAATTGAAAATTCTTTCTTTTGACCCTTTGGCGTGAGCATGCCCGGGGTAAGGTTTCATCACATTTTCACGTAATGCAAAGGCAGAATCACCCAGAATGAAGTATGGCAGTTGCTTATTTCGGCCTTGCAAAGGTACAGGTGTGGGCAATTGAAGAATATTATTTTCGATCATGTCATGTAGTTTGTAATTCTTAAACACTCATCCATCCGAGATTAGCCCTGGGCATCCGGCATCCGCGAAAAGAATGTTATAATTTGCATCCACCATGGCAAACAGAACGATGCTGTATGTTGACTTATAATTAAAATATTCTGCTCCGTTGTTGAACGGTGCTTGTAGCAACACATGCTTTCCATTTACTGCTTCGACGCAGTGAGGAAAATTCCATAAATTGTTAAAGTCATCGGATATATTTTTCCACTCCAATGAGTTGTCAGGAATCTGCAAGCGATAACACACCAGTTAAACTTTTATCATACTTTAGGTAAGCAATACAACGGAACGTGAGGACAATGAAGATGCAGCTGGAGCAGAAGGAATTTCGGAGACACCAAATAGCTCAGTACAATCTGGGCCGCCAAGTAAAAAAAAAAAACGCGATCCAAAGTTACAAATGCTGAAAGAAGCTTTTGGAATTTTAAAATCAGCCTCGTCAAATACCAACTCGCAAAATGAGGAAATTAAATCTTTTTTGAATTTTGTAGGAAGTAAAGTGATGAAATATTCTGAGCACACTAAAAATATTGTGCAACAAGGCATATGTGACTTAATTTTTAAGGCAGACTGCCAGTTCTTCGATGAATATCCCTACCAGCACACAAGCAATAGGACACAAACGTCTCAAGGATATTCTTCAGTTCAACCAACCTCTATGCAGACGTATAGCCAACCAGCCAATGTTGGATATTATACAGGTCCTAGTACATCCAAAAATATGGAACAGGTATCCCAAATATGTGCGTCTGTAGGACAATCATCTCCGGGTCAACCATCTCCACAACATCTATCAACTAACGAACAATATGCTATGTCATCTCCACAAAGTGAATTGTCTGAGCTTTTGGACATGGATAAGTGCTTTTGGAGATGTTTAAGTTACCTACAGTATTTTATTTGCCTATGTCATTGATTTAGTTTCTATAAAAAGGCGGGAATCGTAGCGTAGCGAGTTACTTACCCAAAAGTATTACTATGAGGACAGTGCGCGGCAGGCGTAGGTGGGTACAGCAAAATACAGAATTGAAATGTGTTAGATAGGACAACGAAATTTTGAAGGTTTGTTTTTGGTAAATGTATTCTGTTTTGGAAAAAGTCATATAACGAAAGTTGTTGTTTATGATGATAGTAATACAGTCCTGCAAGGTTGTCGGTGTTTTAGAAATAATCCTGTATATATATACACCCTGAAATTTAATTGGTTGTTTTCCCGCGGCGGAACGACTTGCCTTAAGAAGTACTTTCGAAGTAAAGAGTTAAATAAATAATGATGTTTCTGTTTTAAAATAATTAAAAAAATATTCATCAACTCGAAAAAGTGAGTAACAATAGTAACTCTAGACGTAACTTGTAGGCACTAGGTACTACTCGTGTCACCATCTACAAAGAAAACCGATGCACAAAATAATGTCACACCAAAATAAACTCTCGCACGTTGTGATAAGGCATAAAATGTTTGCACGGAACAATACAATAAATCACCGCGATACCGACAAAGAAAAGACCGATTTAGAAATGTTCAAAGTAAAATTAGCTCTCGCGTGTATACGGCAGAAACCAGCCTGCGCGCAACAATTTCAAACGAAGCCGCCGGCGCCTATTTTACCCGTGCGGCACGCGCGGCTATGACCCTGACCTACTTAGTTTTCCTACGAATGTCGTACGCGCAGCACGCGCCATCACTGTAAACTGCAATGGATCGACATTACAATTACAGCAATGTGGAGTACGTCGCTATGGTGCAGCTGTATGCTAGGGCTGATTATGACTCCCATTCTGCCCGGCGACTTTACGCAGAGCGGCAACACTTGGATTCGCTCCGTCTTCGCGGGGTTCTGAACCCCCAAGTCCCATCTCCACGGACGATCGTAGCGGCGACACAGCGGCTACTAGATCATGGACAGTTCCATGCACCGGCACATGCACAAGGCAGAGGTCGACCAGCCGTTATTTTGCCAGCGCTCGACGAGAAGATCATCGAGTACTTCGAACGGGATCCGCGTCGAAGTCCGCGCCAGGCCGAGGCTAGGTTTGGTGTAAGCCAGTACCACGTCTGGAAACTACTCAACTCTGAAGGACAGCATCCTTATCATTTTCGCGGTGTTCACGCTCTCCACGAAAATGACCCCCAGAACAGAATTGCGTTTTGTCACTGGTTGATCGCCAACCAAGATAAGAACATTTTGTGGACGGATGAATCAACTTTTACGCGAGTTGGTATTTTCAACCAGCGTAACGAACATTTTTGGGCAATAAATAACCCACACGTTATTCGCGAGTGTGCGCATCAAGTGCGTTTTAGTGTCAATGTGTTGGCCGGCCATAATGAATGGCCACCTCATAGGGCCGCATTTCGTGGCAGGACACTTAACAGGTGGAACCTACCTGGAAATGCTACGAAATGTTATCCCGGACTTACTAGACGACCTTCCGCTAGCGGTGCCCGTGGACAACCTTTATTTTCAGCAAGACGGGTGCCCGGCTCATTATCACCGCGCCGTGCGAGAGCACTTGAACTTGGTGTTTCCCCAGCGCTGGATCGGACGCGGCGGACCAGTGCCTTGGCCACCAAGAAGCCCGGACTTAACTCCGTTAGACTTTTACTTGTGGTCTGAGCTCAAACGCCTAGTGTATCGTGAGGAACACGAAAGTCGCGAAGCGTTAGTAGCTGCGATAGTGGACGCTTTTGATATCGTACGTCGTGACAGAGACACCTTGTTTAAATTAAAAGAGAACCAATTAAAACGTGCGCGATTTTGTGTACACCGGAATGGCTTACACTTCGAACAATTAATCCGTTACCGGGAAGTGTAAGTACCAACTTGTACTTTTGTAAATAGTAGTAGTTTAGCTGATTAAAATTATTGTAAATAAGTTGATTCAAATTTTGTAAATACGCCTCAAATACTTTTTTAAGTATCTAATTCAGAAAATTCGTTTTTTTGGTTAATTTTTCTTAGTTTTCTTTTTTAATTTAATTTTGTGTTCAATAAATTGCAGATAAAAAAGTATTTATGACGGTCCTAAGCCCGTAAAAGTATGAAGGGAAAATTTGAATAACATGTTGGATAACAGCTGATTGAAAAGCACGTGGGTCAATGGCCTCGCGGCCTTTAATAGTAACACTAGACGTAACATGTATTGTAGGTAATACTGGCGTCGCACGCGCCGCAGCCCTCAAAGGAAAGCGATGCATAAATGGTCAAACCAAAATAAGCTCTCGTACGTGGTGATACGGCATAAAAGTTTACACGCAAAACAAACGAGCGAGCCACAAGCCGAGAAAGCAAAGACCGATTTATTAAATGTTTAAAGGGGGCAAGCAGAGCGATGAGGATGGCTTCACTAAGGTAGAGAAGAAGAAGAGGAAGAAGCCTACTTGTCAGAACCAGTGCGGTACCGCACTGGCAGGACCCAACATGCTGCTGCGTCCAGCAGTACCTACGACGCAGCTGTACGTTTCGAGGCTACATCACACCACGAAGGCTGAGGAGATCGTGGAGTATGTACGCGTTAAGACTGACTGGACTTTGAGAGTCGTGCAGTTGGAGCCGCGCCATAACACTAATTTCAAGTCGTTTGTGGTTCGGGTGCCAACTCACCATTTGGAGACCTTCCTCAAAGGAGAGTTTTGGCCGAAGGGTGTCGTGTATCGACGATTTCGTGGAAGGATACCGACCTCGCAGCGGAGCACGACGCCGTTACTTCGTGTGCAATAGTACCTAGTTTTATAGTTTTCTTTTATACTTATGTATTAGTTTATTATTTTGTAAGATTATTTTGTGTATGTTATCTATGGGCCTTAGTTGCCTGATAATAAATGATTATTATTATTATTATTATTTCGTTTATTGCTTTAACAAAACATATAAATTATATTTTTAAATATTCCACTATAAAATTAAAAACATTTAAAAATATAAAAAATAGTAGCCCACCGGTATCGGGAACAGAGTCCAAGCTACCGGCGGTCAGGGCTCCAGAGAGAGGAACCTCCTAACTATACGAGCCGTGTCCAGGAGTACCACTTTCTGAATCAAGCCCTTGATCCAGCCGCCTAACGTGAGCCTCCTGAGATGTTGGTCGAGGCTCTTGGCTATTAAGCCATTGGCTGACACGACTATCGGTACAATGATCGCTGAGTCCACATCCCACATGTCGACAACCTCGCGAGCCAAGTCAATATACTTGATTTGTTTATCTTTCTCGGCTTTCACGAGGTTCTCGTCATGTGGAACGGATATGTCAACAATCATTGCACGCCTCTCACTTCGGTCCACCACCACTATATCAGGCTTATTGGCCACAATAGTCCTGTCAGTGATGATGGACCGATCCCAGTACAATGTGATATCGCCATTATCGAGAACTGGGTCGGGTCGAACTTTATTATTATTATTATTAAAGTAAAATAAGCTCTCGCGTGTAATTATACGGCATAATCTAGCTCGCGCGTAACATGATCAAACGAAGCCGCCTTCGAACCTAATCCTTTCGACGGTGACCTAGCACCCGGGTCAAAGGCCTGCTGTCGTTCTGCCGTAGATATCGGGAGGTATACTATTGGTTCGTGATCCGCTTTCGAGTTTAGTTTTTCACAATGTTAAATATGCCAGTTTTTGTTTCTAATATTTTATATAACTATGAAACGATTGTATTACATAGACAAAACCATTTCGCTGCGGGAAAACAACCATTTAAATTTCACGGTGAATATTATACTTAAAACATGTATGCATGTAATCAGATATGTGCATTGTATTCTAATATGAATTAATCTGCTCGATAATTAATCATATCACTAAGTAGGTACACATTTCACAACACACATAACCTAACCTAAATGGTAAATCTTTAAACCGATTTTCTATCAAAATCCCATTCCAAAAAATATGCTGATTATACTATTATACTTATACTTTATGTTATTAGACCTTAGATCCATCTCTTTCGGGTGTTTTCACCAATGCACGCGAAGTATAAATGCGACACTCAAAGTACATGGGGTTTTGCCAATCTTCTTTGACCCATGAATCGATAGTTTTTCCGATGAAATGATTATTTACACAGGTGATAGCAGTGGGGAAAGTGCAAATGAACAAAACCATAATGAAAGTTCTGATGAATCTACGATGTCAGAAATAGAAATTCTCCCTGATTCTGATAATTGTTTTTGTAATTGTAATATTATACTGGAACTATCAGTGCTGATTAGATTTCTAAGATTTTAATGTAAACCTGTATTTGAAAACCATTTTTTTAAACCTTCTTTTCCTCCATCACTACACCAGCTTCAGTAAGACACTTGAAAAGTACTATAAAATTTTTGAAGCAAATAAATCCTACAAAGATTGTAGCATATTCGCAATCGTGTGGTTTTCCTCGCTATTTACTCACATGGAATTTTCGAATCAAATTTCGTTACTGATAAATCAATATTTATCTCTTTTAGTACAAAACACATAATTCTACTCAATTATGCATGAAGAAATGTACTTAACCACTCTACATACATATCGTCTTCCGACGCTCGGGGAAAACGACCGTTGCCAAACAGTGACGAAGATTTCTATGCGCATTATCACTTTGGGAGACCTGTACATAGAGAACTACTGGATGAAAAATAATTTTTGTGTGGTGTGTGTTTGGAGAACGTCACCGCACTAATAATGCAGTGGAATCTTGGAATAGAAAATTAAATAGACTGGTGCCAAAAAATGTAAACACAGTTTAATTTTTGCACATATAAAAGACGACGATAAATTAAACGAATATTCAATAACAAATATTTCCCGAAAACGAGTAATAGCCCAATTGCAAAAAGATGAGATGATCTAAGACGAACAAATGAAATGACTACCAAGGCGATGAAACACCTGGACAATTCTTATTAAAGATTGCCCTTATATTTAAGCTAAGCGTTCGGAATTCGAAGTTCGTCGGGTCATCTAGTTTTAAATAAAATCTTTATGCTGAAATTTTGTTACTGCTTGGTGGAAAACAAAAAAAAAACGCTTCTAGTTCTTCTTGATTTGACCCGAATCGAGGAGGAAAACTTTTCCCAAAGAAATGTAGGTCCGACAACTCCACGAGATGATCCATATATTTTCCTTAAAATTTGGGATCTTTACGATCCGATTATGGAGTACATAGCCTCGGAGACGAACAAGTATGCTCGGTGGATAGCAGTCCAGATGATGAATAATAACTACCTCCGTCCCAATAGGCGGATCAACCGAAAACTCGTTGCAAAAACGAAAAAAAGAAAACAAAAGTATGCATCTCAAGTGAACTACAGAACTACAGCAATGTAACAACAAAAGCAGATTATCTATTCTTAATCAGAATCAGAATTATTTATTTCTTAACGATGTAGGTACAAAAATAAGATCAGCGACATTCTATCTTACGGTATGCAAATCATCATATTACTAAATTATAATGTTTATAAAAAAAAACAGAAATTACATTTCATGTAAATAAATTTCTAATGATTTCCAAATCATTATATACAAAGTCGATCAGTCAAATTCGTATATGAATGTAGTTTGATCATGGTCTATAGATCTAGATAATCTCAGAAGTCTTTTATTGAGTAATCACTTCATGTTTCAGTTAATTAAGCAGTGATAGCTTAGTGGTATGACCGGGGACTGCTAATTCTTAGGTTTGGTGATCGAACTCAAGGCACCTCCGACTTTTCGAAATCATGTGCACATAAGTAATTTATTAATGATCACTTGCTTAAACAGTGACGAAAAAACATCGTAAGAAAACCTGCATTCGACACAGCTAGTGTAGTGTACCAATCTGTGCTGGGTTCGTGTGGTAGACTATAGCATAAGCACTTTCATTGTGAGAGGAATTAATGGATAGATGATGAATGTTTCATTTTATTATATTTTACTAGCTGACCCGGCAAACGTTGTTTTGCTATGTATATAATTTTTTTAAAACTAAAATTGAAAAAAAAAATTTAGGGGTGGATTAGGGTCTCAGCACACATATGGGATCGGAAAGGGATCGTCACCGTATCGCCTCGAGCCGTTCAGAATGGTTTGTATTAAACTCCCTACTGCAACGCACACTAATCGGAATAATAACGTAATCGCTTCGCCTCGGAACAGGCTCCGAACTTGAATTCCCGCGCTTACGGCTCATCGTCCCCGCGCTTACGTTTCTCCGTCCCCGCGCTTACGTCTCTCCGTACCCGAGCTCACATCTCTTCGTCCACCCTTTCCCCTTTTCCCTTCCCGCGACTTGCCTGCTAAAGACGCCGCCATTCGCAAGGAGTATTTCATTCGTGTTGCGCGTATGTTTTATTTAAAATTTTAAGTTCGATTCAAACACAAAATAACGATGTAAAGGGAGAAACTTATTGAAGAAGTGAGAAAATATCCATATTTATATGACTTAAGTGATGCTAAATACAGCAATACTATAAAAAAGGACGAGGCTTGGAAACAAATAAGTATTACTTTAAAGCAATCTGGTAAGTACCTACTCCTATTTAATTATTTATTTAATGTTTTTCGCGTATGTAGGTATGTATGGGAAATAAAACAGTTGTGATTAATATAATTATAATGAAAAATTTAACTGGAATATCCATTAAGAATTAACATTAATATTTAAAGCTAAAAGCTACTGCCATGGAACTCGTCCGGTAGAAGTTTGAAAATATGTTTTGGGCACCACTAATACTTGGTAATTGACTTAACAATCGGTCTTCGCCGAATTCAACTGTAATTTCCTGTTCTGTTCTGTTCGGTTCCTGTAAATTCATCTCAATGTTATATGTCCTCATCATATTGTGTAAAATGCAAGTTGTTAATACCACTTTATCTACAAACTTTGGATGCAATTTAATATTTTTGTTGTAAATCGCAAATTTTTGATATAAAATTCCAAAAGCGTTTTCAACAACCCTTCTAGCTCGTGATAAGCGGTAATTATATTGCCGTTCAGGATCTGATAGTCTCCGTGTATTTGAGCGAGGATATGGTCTTAATAAATATGTCTTCAATGGAAATGCCTCGTCTCCCACAAATACATGTGGCATTGCATGATTAGTTCCTGGTTATGGTTTGTCACATGGAATATTGAATGTGTTTCTTTCAAGTGCCTTTCCAAATGTAGATGATGAATAGATTCCGCCATCGCTGTTTTTTCCATAGGCTCCTACATCAACCGCTATGAATCTGTATTCAGGATCAACTATAGCTAACAAAACAATAGAAAATGTTTTTTTATAGTTAAAAAACAACGATCCACTATTGGGAGGTGCAATTATATTTACATGTTTGCCGTCAATGTATGCAATTCGGAAAGTTCCATTTATTTTTAAATCCTTCTTCGATTCCTTGCCATGTGGCTGTAGTTGGTTGAGGTATATGAATTGGCATTAATTTATTTATTATTGCATTGCACACATCTATTACTATCAAACGAATAGTTGATTCTCCTAAACGGAAGCTCGATGATAAATTAGTAAATGTAGATCCAGTTATGAAGTACCTGCAACAATAAATGTATATTTAATATACGTTTTATAATACGTGTATATGTTTATGTGAATGTGTGTGTACGTACTCCCTTTCACACATACTGTGTAACTACATGCGCTTGATATAGTTAACCATGATTTATTTTATTTCAGAATCTGAGTGCAAGAAAACTTGGTTAAATCTTAGAGAGTCTCACCGACGAGCTATGAAGAAGCGTAAAACTAAAAGTGGTCAGGCAGCCCCGACGACGAAAAAGTGGACCTTTGAAGATGAAATGAGTTTTTTAGTACCTCATTACAAAGAAAGAAATACGATCTCTTCGGTTGATGATGATGACGGTTCAGATGTTAGCAGTTTCTTGGGTAATGATGATTCACAGAACTCAATAAACATAATTCAGTCTCCAGAAAACTTACAAGCGGAAACTACTCCACTTTCGCCGCGTCCTGAGTCTTCTGCATGTTCAGTTGCATCCAAAATTTCAAAAAAAAAAAATCTTAATATTGAAAAAAATTCAGCGTCACAAACTTTAATGAAATATTTATTAAATCACAACGAAACCAAAAAAGAAGATGAGATAGATACATTTTTTAAGAGCATTGCGGCAACGGTTAAAAAAATTTCAGAATATAACCAAGCTGTTATGAAAAGTAAAATATATAACGCAGTTTCGGAAATGGAGTTAAAAGAAATCGCAGAGAAACAAAGCTATTATCGTTATCGCAACCCTTACATTCCCCAAAGAGAAGATGACATGCCTCGAGGTTATACCACTCTAAATAACATTAGCCACGAGATACAATCAACATCTGGCGCTTCAAACATTCATGATTTTAATATTTCAAACTTAGAAGAAAATGGCGCGTCAAATGCTGACGATCTTGATACTTCAAACAATCTTTAATTTATACAATGATTGTATTTTTGTTGTGGCGCTATTTTTGTTTAATTGCCATAATTTTTGGATTTAATAATATAGTTTTGTATAATAAAAAAATATGTGATTTATGGGTATTTTTTTTTTACCTAAACTACAAAAAAGTTGCATTTACTAAAATACCTTACGCAATCACACAAAATATATACACACATACACCAGACATGAAACGTACATCCCCTGTGCACACCTGATCGCAAATGAGGGTTATCGGCAGAGGATAAAAATTAATCTATCTTGTAGTTTCGGAACCGAGTATTTTTTTTGTACACTTAAAAAAAAGAACAATAGAGATAATACAAACATTAAAATTATAGTACAAATATTTATGTAGACCAGATTAAAAATTCCAAAAACAAATGCAATTTCTCACCTTAACGTTACAGCTAGTTTTTCTTCGGGCGATATTGTTTCTCTGAATGTTGTATTCTTCTTCCTTATACATTCATCTATAGACTGCAATATGTTATAAAAGAGATATTTCGGCATATGAAAATAAATATAAAATTTCTCTTCATCATCCATCAAATGTTTTTTTATAGTCCGAAATTCCCCTTCAGTACTCCTTGCTTTATTCATACTGTGTACCCAATATCTTTTTCTTTTTTTCTTGCTATTTTCTTTTTCCTCTTCATCAAGTTCTATGGCTATGATAGCCAACTCACGTATTGTAAACCAAGACAAAACCGTGCGCTACACTTAACGTTTGGATTCAAACTGATCTGGTGCCAACCAGGTCAGCCAGGGGGCGGCGAGGCGTAAGCGCGGTGTCGCCTAGCCGTAGCCGAGTTGACGTACAGGCGCTGCTGATACGCTTTCGTTACGTGCATACGGTAGGTTGACGCCTGGTTGACAGCGAGGCGAAAGGCGTTACGGTTACGATCCCTTTCCGATCCCATATGTGTGCTGAGACCTTTACCCTTAACATTTAGGGGGATAAAAAATAGATGTCCGATTCTCAGACCTACCCAATATGCACACAAAATTTCATGAGAATCGGGAAAGCCGTTTCGGAGGAGTTTAACCACAAACACCGCGACACGAGAATTTTATATATTAGATAACGATGTAAATTTTGGAATAAGAAAGAACTTCGCAATCAGACGATATACAGCATTATGATGTAGGCGCAATAACTCTGACACATATTTTTATATAAAATTTTAATTTGTATATTTATTTCGAGTATCATATTTATTTTAAAATTATTACTGAACAATTATGCGGTGCTTGAGTATTTAACAGACAACGTATGAACACATTATTATTAGGGGAAAAGTTAAAGTATTCATTAATATTGTCACTAAAATACGAACTTAAAAAATATATGAGTGCTATAAATCTAAACACAAACACAATATCTCAATATTAAACTATACAGATAATGTTAATATTATTTATATAACATTTTCTTTTCACTTTGTTTCTACGTATACTAAATAAATTATAAAAAACTTCAAAACGATACAATTCTTAGGAACGACGTTCTGTAAACGTTTTATTTCTATAAAATATATTTTTTACGTTTTATCAATAAAATATTTGGGAGTTCAATTTATAAGTAAGTGTGTAAGTAAAAGTCAATTTCAATGTTAATGTGAAATAACCATACGTAGTTGGTCTCTAGAATTATTCATGATAGAGAGATCATTTGTATGCAAGTACATACGATTACGCTATAAAAATTTCGTCTCAATTTTCATCGACAGCGTGGCGCCGTATAATATATTCTCCTAAAACGGTAAATAAGGGCGAAGTTATAATTGAGCACAAATGATGTTTAAAACAATAAGTGATTATAAATCTTATGTACTACATGCATAAGGATTAAAAGTGTATATCAGCATGTATGACTTATTTTAAATAAACTATAACTATTTATCATTTCTCAAGTGTGTATACCGTTTTACAATTTGTGGGTATAAAATCAGTGTCATTTGGGATCATCTCACAGAATATTTTAAAAGCGCATTCTGCAGTCATTTCTATATAGATTTACATCGTTTAATCACTGTGTTTAATAAATAAAAACAGTAAGTATGTACGTGTCATTTAACTCTATCAATTTTGTGATGAGTGGGTGCATATGGGTGTGACCGCGTTTCATAAGCTCAGTCGCGAGTGTATTTAGTGAGAGTGATTTTATGAGTTCGATTCCCATGCAGGAAAACAGATTGTCTGGACAGAGGGGTCTAATATTATCATGAATGGGCATGATAACAGTTGTAAACAAATTAATGAATGTAAGTAGACCTGCTTTTCAATGTTTTATAATTTTGTTTTATTTCAGGTTTTCCAATCCATTTGACTCGGATACTGAAGTGATCCCTATATATAGCCAAATAAGCCTTCAACACTTAAGCCGACCAAGCCGAAGGGAAAATCTAAAAAACGGGTGCAAGAACAACTGTTGCCGGCTACTGCCGGAAGTGAGTCTGAATCAGAGGCTGACCTTCCGACTGCGCCTGCCTCTGCGTCTACATCTGATAAAAGGAAAAGAAAACGAGCCAACTTCCCTGATTCCGAGGTAAATTTATTGTTATTTAATAATAATTAATGTAGAAAAACAGACCAAACTATTTTTTTTATGTGGTGGTGTAATGCATAGTTACTAATAAGTATGAAGTCTAAGTGTAATTGGGTCATCTTTATAGCGCAATTTTATAGCAGCTGCATGGAGTTTAACTGTACGGAACTAGTATGCAAGTCAATGATGGGTAAAAACCCATCATTGCCTCCCAGTAAAAATTTAATGTAATTTATATCTAGGTCTAGGTAAGCGCGCTCCATCGTCGACCGCATCGTCGCTTTCCATCGGGTGAGATAATTCCAGCGGTCAAGCGCGAACCAATCAAGAATAAAAAATAATAATATCCAAGATGTAATTAATCACATTCTTCAAGGAAACGAAGAAACTTATTATTTAAATAATGAAATTAAAATGTATATTTTGAATTAATTTAATTTCGATATTATAAAATTGAATACACATAAAAAAGATTGATAAATTATTTAATTAAATACCGTTATTCATTTTATGAATTTTAATTATTGTAAATTAATAAATAAAATTTTAACTGGGAGAAATATACTACCGTGTCAAAAGTAAATATAATTAGAACATCTATAATACCTATAGATGTACTGAGTTTATAAGAATATAAAAGCGGGTAGTTATGAAAAAAATATAAGAGTGCATGGGACCTAATCTCAGTTTATTAACACTATTTTAAAATGCCGTGGACAAGTTGGTCACTAGAATTAAGCGATTTTACTCGAGGACGCATTGTTGGCCAATTTGAAGGTGGTAAATCTCAGCGTGAAATCAGTACTGGATTAAATGTGCCTTTATCAACTGTTAATCGTGTAATCGTGCAGTTCAAAAGGAATGAGAAAACAAGTGTTTCTTCAAGACCAGGGTGGCCTGGACCTTCTGACAGACAAAAAAGGGCGCTAGTTCGTGAAGTCGTAAGAAACCCTGAAAAATCTGTGGATGATGTGGCTATTTCTTCAAATTTGTCACGAAGGACTGTTCAGAGGTACTTACACAGTCTTGACTTTTATAAAAGAGTAGCCAAAAAGAAACCTCTGTTAAGGAAATTTCAAAAAAAGCGGAGATTTGATTGGTCACAAGAAATGATTTCCAAGGATCTTAACTTTTGGGCGCATGTGATTTTTTCGGACGAATCGAGATATTGTCAATTCAGCGATAGTAGACGAAAATGGGTGTGGCGTCGCTCTGTGATGCAGTTGGAAGACCGATATTTGCAACAAACTGTGAAATATGGCGGCGTGAGTGTTATGGTTTGGGGGGCTATTTGGCATGGTGGAAGAAGTCGTTTGGTGTTCTGTGAAGGTAAAATCAATGCTGAAAAATATATTGAAATTCTAAAAGAAGGACTTCTACCAATCTTTGAAGGAAGCAATTTGAACCGCCAAGATTACGTGTTCATGGAAGATGGTGCGCGGTGTCATAGAGCTCAAAAAACGGCTGCCTGGAAATCTCAAAAAAGACTAAAAATTCTACCGTGGCCCGGTCAATCACCGGATATGAACCCTATCGAGAATGTCTGGCACATTTTACAAATGAATATTGCAAAAAGACCTGGAAAGCCCTTGAATAAAAGAGAATTAGAGGCGATGTTAGTTGAGGAATGGAGTAATTTAAGACAAGATCAGATTGATGGTTTGATTGATACCATGCAAGCTAGAATAAAAACCCTGTTTGAAAATAAAGGAGGATCGACACACTATTAATTATCTTGTAATAGTTTTTTAATTAAGTAATTAGAATTTTTGTAATAAATATTTTTTTCTAAACTACCCTGAGTCCCCGATCTTGATAGGAGTGGGTGCTACATGGCTGTTTACCATGACTTTGGTTTTGTCCATGTTCATTCTAAGTCCCACTCATTCGGAAGCTCTACTGAGGTCACCAAGCATTGTACTGAGCTCCTCCGTAGTCGCAACGTGGTCCAACGTGGTCGCTTACAATGGGCCTCATCAGAAAACTCAAAGTCACCCAAAGGGCAATGGAAAGGGCTATGCTCGGAGTTTCCTTGCGTGATCGAATCAGAAATGAGGATATCCGCAGGAGAACCAAAGTCACCGACATAGCACGAAGAATCGCCAAATTTAGTGGCAATGGGCAGGGCACATTGCTCGCAGAACGGATGGCCGTTGGGGCCGAAAGGTTCTGGAATGGCGACCACGTACCGGAAGACGTAGCGTTGGAAGGCCTCCTGCAAGGTGGACCGATGACCTGGTAACGGTTGCTCCCGCAACCGTTACCAGGTCGTACGATGGATGCGAGACGCACAGGACCGTTCATTGTGGCGACAATTGGGGGAGGCCTATGTCCAGCAGTGGACGTCTTTCGGCTGAAATGATGATGATGATGATGAAACTACCCTGTCTATTTACTTTTGACACAGTAGTGTATATCACAAGAAATGTTGAAAATGCTGGGTAGGACACTCACCTGAATAATTACAAGCGGTTGGACATAGGATCTTGAAAATAGAATTGTGAAACCCTTAATAAGGCAAAGGGATATAGTTTCCCACCAAGACTATTTTGAAAAACATGTTTATTTTACATGAAAGATAGCCCATAGAATGAACGTAACCGAAATATGCTATTCTTTAGAAGATTTTAAATTTCATAACTTGCAACACTCTTCAAAAAATGACTACCTTATATTGAAATGTCAATGTCAAAGTTCAGTGACGTGAAAAAGTGCTAAAATAACGGTCGATTTTTGGTTACTTCCGAGAAAAAATCTTTTATTGTTCAACGAAAAATCTTGTAAGTAGATTATGTTTCCATCTTATATGAAATGACAACTTTAGCTAAGTTTTTTTGTTGATTTTATGCGTATAACATTGATAACAGCGTTAAAATCTGCGAAATACTAAGCGGGAAAATTATTCCCTTGGCCCGATTGAGTTTATAATTTATTTCTTATTATATATATTATGAAAGTTTGAACTCGCGTACAAGTCAATACAAAAACAAATAATGATAGAATGCTGAAATTTGAATGAAAGTATGCTTCTTAGGGGATGTAGATGTGATATTTACATGTAATAATTTATTTGTAGGATTCACCATGAATAAGAAATTAAGGAAACAGGAGTTAGAAGATATCATGAACAACCTGTCAGATTTATCCGATCTTGACTCAGATGATGATGCCTATTACCAAACAGCCCCTGTAACCAGCCCAGCAGATTACCAGAATGAGTCTCAAGAGGTTATTGTTGAAAGGCGTCTTGAAGAGTTGTTTGGTATATCTGATAACTTGGAAGAAACTATTGAAAGCCAAGAAATATATTCAGTAGAAGTACTCACAGATATTTTAGAAATAAATAGTCCTAGACCTATTGGTAGTGTGGGTGAGACAACAGGACAATATGATGTTCTTCCAACAGAGGAAAATATTGCAACTTTAGAAGAAAGCTTTGTGATGGATTGCAACCAACGAGAAGCTGAAATAGAGCAATGCTTAGCTGAAATCTGTGAAGAACACTCCCACTGTACTCCAATATCTACAGATGACTTAAGTGCAAGACCTTCAAGCAGTAATGTTATTGTAACAGAACCGGATCGTCGCTCAAGATCAAGCAGAACTATGAATACAGTAAGACAACCAAGGGAGTGGAAAATTGAAACAGAGATACACAATGTTCCAGAATTTACCAATTCAATTCAACCACAATCAACATATAGTCATAAAACGCGGCCTATCGATGTTTTTCAAAACTTTTTCCCAGAATATTTAGTACAAGTTCTAGTGGAACAAACAAATAGATATGCGGTGCAGAATAACAGCAATAATTTTACATCAGTATTATCAGAGGAAATGAAAGCTTACCTTGGAATATTAATAATGATGGGGTTAAACCCATTGCCTGATATGGAGCTATATTGGTCTAATGACCCTTTTTACAATAATGCAGAAATTTCAAAAATTATGCCTATGAAAAGATTTTAAAAAATAACTGAAAATTTACACATAAATGACAATGAAAAGAACCAAATAGGAACTCACCGGAATACGATAAAATGTACAAGTTGAGACCAATGATTCAAGAGCTTAATAAATTGTTCCAGCTGGAAACAGGTAATTCAAGTAAACAATCAATAGACGAATGCATGGTGAAATTTAAAGGAAGATCATCTTTGAAGCAGTATATGCCAAAGAAGCCAATCAAGCGTGGCTTCAAAATCTGGGCACGTTGTGATTCTGCAACCGACTATCTGTACCAGTTCGAAATTTATACCGGGAAAGGAGACAGTATGGAAGACGAGGGACTGGGGTGCAATGTGGTTAAAAAGTTGTCAGCCGGCCTTCCTGAGAACACTCTGATAGCGTTTGATAACTTTTTCACTAGCTGTAACCTAATGGAAGATTTGTACGAAAATCAAAATTTTGCTGTTGGTACAGTTAGAATAAATAGAAAAGATCTTCCGGAAATTTTTAAAAAGTCTCAACCAAAACATTTAAGACTTGAAAGGAACCAATTTGCAGCTGTAACTGCTAAACCAATTACAGCAATCAAGTGGCTTGATACAAGGGATGTTAATATTCTTACAACAGCTCACCATCCAACTGACACAGTATTTGTAAAGAGAACTCAGAAAGATGGTACTAAAAAACAAATTCTCATCCCCACAGCTATCGCTCAGTATACGCTCACCATGGGAGGCGTCGATCACTTTGATCATTTCAGATCATCATATCCGATCAATAGAAAATGCAGGAAATTTTGGATGAGATTGTTTTTCTTTATGTTTGATGCGGCAATCATAAACAGCTATATAACCTACAACACTGTGCATGTAGCAAGTACTCATTCTCATAGAAATTTTCGATTGCGATTGGCTCGTGAGCTGATATCAAATTACTCTAACAAGGTAAAGGTTGTTTTCAAAAACAAAAAAGGCTCCAACTTTGGAGTTCCAGATGCGATACGTTTACTCAATGTCGGCGTCCATCTTCCAGATGAAGGAAATACTTACAAAAGATGCCGATTTTGTAGCACAAAAAAAGAGGAGAGAAGAACAAAAATAGTATGTTCCACGTGCCAAGTTGCACTATGTGCAAAGAAATGTTTTAAATTATTCCACGAGGCTTCACCCCAAGAATAATTATATTTTTAACACGCTTTTAGCTTCACTTGTAATTAGCTATATTAATTATTAGAATAAAAATGCGATTGCAATACCGCTTTTTATTTAGCATGCATGATAATATTCATAGGTAAATAAAATAAAAGTTCGTAACGCACTAGATTTTTTTTTAATGAATAAAATAAATAAAATGTAAAAAGCGAAACCAGGTGAAATACTAGTATATGAATAACAACAAAACTAGGCATAATTCCCTTTGCCTGAATAGGCAAAGGGAATTATTTTCCCACTTCGAGACACAGTGCACATACATAATCGGGCAAAGGGATATTATTTCCCACCCAAAAAAAGGGGGTAAAAAACCACCCCCCCTTTTTCAAAATACTTTTTTTAAATTCTGCAGTATCTATTTACTCTATTTCCATTGTAACTTACTTTCAAGCTCCAACACAGGCTCGAGCCTTATTAAGGGTTAAGAAAATCTGAATAAGCCTTTGAGCTCTTATAACGGGTCTTTCAAATAGGGCGGGTCGATGTTGACAGTTTGTGGCGGGCATGTTGTTTTGGCTGCATCTGTCAAATGCATTGTTATTTCTTCAGTTACTGATGCCAAATCACCATGGCAAATTACACGATTGAGCAGTACGTCCAAATTATAAAACTTTATTATAATTTTGTTTTTTTTTTCTTTAAATTATTTTCTCCTTGTAAGTGTTGTGTAAGCAAACTATAACGTTAAGATGAAAACGTTATTCATTCTTCACATAGTAATGTGTTTTTTTGTTTTAGCTGACAGGACATGGAATCTGTCATCCTTGTTGGCAAGGAACTGACAGACACAGTACCCGTAATGTTGGGAGAGATGCTATTGATGATGTAAAGCAATGGTTGCAGTGCTGAAGAAAGACTAAGGATTCCTTTGTGGCTTAGAGTATATATTTTTAGTGAGTACAATTGCCATGTACCACAGCAATGTAGGATTTGTGAATTCCATTTAAGAAATGTCAATTTTGACATTTTGAATAATGACTTACAATCAATACAATATTTTACTGCTAATCACATAGAAGATTTTGCTTCATTCATAAAATAAAGAGTAATATTAGACTTTTCGGATATACAGCAAATGTCTGATAACTCAGTGCATTATTGGACTGGTGAAACCAAGCACCAGTTTTTTTAATTAAAGGCCGATGTGCAACAAATAAATAATATGCGAAATGGCACATTAGCTCTTGCTGCATATCTTATGAAAATAAGAACTGGCGACAGCAACGAGCGGATATCAACATTATTAAATACACCCCCTACTATCATCATCTTCCTGCCCTTGTCCCATCTTATTTGGGGTCGACGCAATACGTTTTTTTCTTCCATTCTATCCTGTCAACCGTCATACTATCACTAACTTCCTTTTCTTTCATATCACTGTTCACACAATCCATCCATCTTTTCTTTGTTCTCCCTCTCCCTCTCCACCCATCCACATGTAATACACCCCAAAATACACCCCCTACTAGTAAGATTATTAAAAAAGATTCGTTTAATACTTATTGATGAATTTGTTCCACGGATCTTAGGGATAAATCATACGAATCACGAGCTCAAATTGCTGCAAGAAATCTTATGACACCTAATGAGCTGTTCGGCGGAGCAGATAGGAACCCAATTATAATTCTGGATGACACCTATTTATATGTACAGAAAAGTTCTAATTATTTATACCAGAAATATTCTTTGCACAAGTATAGGAACCTCATGCAACCTTTTATGATGGTATATTCTGATGGTTATATTATAGATATACTTGGTCCCTTTCCAGCAACAACATCGGATGCAGATATCATGACTTATGAATTTAATAATGAAAATAATACTTTACGAAGGTCTTTAAACCTGGGGATGTTTTTTTGATAGATAGGGGTTTCAGAAATTGTGATAACTCGAGAACAGTGACAATGTGCAGGTGAATTGTTAAGGCAGTAAATGGGATTTATAAAATTTCTTATAAAATATTTAGAAGTGAATTTTTCAATACTGCATTCACTCATGCTATGACAGATTTTAAAATAGCAGCTGCATTGATAAACAAGTTTCACCAAAGGGCTTCAGATAGGCCAGATGCACGACAAATTGTAAATGTAGTTAATGGAAAACTGCACACTAAAAGAACATATTCTTGCGACTAACGAGTTAGTGGACCAAGTAGACTCACTTACTATTAGAAACATCAAATGTACTTGTCAGAGAGAATCTAACATGGCTGGCCTCCAACTTGTGGTAACAGAGGACACATCCCAGGCCATCAGTGCTCAAGACTGTATTCTCCACAAAGAATTAACTCAAGGGGTAGATTCAGCAAAATGTAGTTTTTCCTCTCATAAAAGCGGTGATTATAAATCAATTATGTTTTCAGACAGTATAGGAAGGACAATTAGTTAGTAAGAACCTCCCTTTTTCTTCTCAAAATCATTGTACACCACAAGCTTCCTACCATCACATAATGTCATTAGTTAATGAACAAGTATATGATCCCAATGCTATTATAACTGTATTTGTGGGTAATAGCTTAAATGTTAACAAAGATGACATCACTTATAATGTCACAGAGCTATTAAAGATAGATTGTAAGAGGAATATTTTATGTGCTATTCCATACTTTGAGCACTTGTCAAATAGACAAAATAAGTACATCCATATGCTAAATATGCATATGCATTTTTTAGTTAGTCACCATAGTGATAAGATTTTATTTTTTGACATCAACAATTTTGTTGATAACTTTTATCAACTAGGTATACTGTGTACCTACCTATTATATTTAGACGTCAAATAGCGAGGCTATTAGCTTATAATATTAACTCGGACATAGTTAGTATGTCGAAGTTCCCAATTATTATTAGTCCCACCATTAGTAATAGTACTAATGTTACTTTAAACTAGTTAATAAGACAACAGATGGTACTGCTGGCAATTTAGATCAACTTAACAATAAAGTATCTTCTAGCATTCAAGCTAAAAGGGCTAGACAAAAATCATTAATTTTTTCTTCAAAACATTCAGGGTTTTTCTTCGAAACAATTGGAAATTGAATTATTTTTAGAGAAAACAATGTTTGACATCATTTGTTTCACTGAGCATTGGTTAAAGGATTTTAAAATGCTTATTAATTATGAGAATTATAATGTGGGCAGTTGTTTTAACCGAAAATCAATGTTACGTGGGGTTCACCAATCCTAATTAAAAATGGTATTAAATTTAAAACTCGTAAAGATATAGTTGCGTCTGTTGAACATAGCATTGAATTGTCTTGTGTTGAGCTGGAAAGGCATGTTATAGTGTGCGTTTACAGGCCCCCTAATTATCAAAACTACTCTATTTTTGAGTCTGTCATGGAGGATGTTATGACAAAAGTTGCAACTGGTAACAAAGTAGTAATTATCTGTGGTGACTTTAATGTTAATATTTTAGAAAATAATTCAGATAGCAGTAGATTATTAAATCTCTTCAAATCATTTAATTTATCAAATGTGTTTATAGAACCTACTCGAACTACGACAACTACTGCTACATGTATCGATAATGTTTTTTGTTGCTGCAACTATTTAGAAAACGCCATTGTTAATTATCTGCCTTCTGATCATAGCGGCCTAGTGGTAACTTTTGAATCAAACTTACCAATACAACAAGTACAGATTCAGTCCAGACCAATAACATCCGGTAAACTAAATAAATTTAACAGTACTTTAATTAGCAAGTTAGGTGATTGGAATCTTGAAGCGAACAATGGTAATTTTCTGTATAACGTTTTTTTTTTCACTAGTCCAAACTGAGTTCAATAAGACTTTTGAGAAAAAAACTAAAAGCATCTGCCCTAAGTTTAGATTTAGTGACTGGGCAACTAAAAGAATCAGAATAAGTAGGGAAAGACTTTTTGAGCTGTATGGCCTTAAGCCTATTATTAACACTGAAACTTTTAATAAGAATGTTGCTACATATTCAAAAATGTTTAAAAACACTTGTAAGGCAGCTTGCACACAGCAGCCTTGTACATTAGCAACAAAGTGAAATCAGCAGATAATAAAATAAAAACGGTTTGAAAAATTATAAATAATGAAACGGACAGGAACAAAATGCATAACTATGATTACACTTTAGAGACACGTCATGGTCTTATTAGCTATAACAAACTAGTTGCAGAAGAATTTGTAATTTCTTTACTAGTATACCAATTAAAACTACTGAAGCCCTAAATTCATCGCCATCGCATGCTTTTGGTTTATTGCAGGCGAACGTTGCAGCCTGCTCGACTGAATTTAACTTCAAGCATATAAACCCCATAACAGTAATAAAAGCTTTTAAACAAATCAAGGTTAAATTGACAGAAGATCTGTGGGGTATGTCTATCAAAGTTTGTACCTCAATTATTGAGACTATAGCACCGTTCTTAGCTTTAATATTTAATTTGTGCATAGATCAAGGAGTCTTTCCGGATCTAATGAAATATAGTAAACTGATACCACTTTTTAAATCAGGGGACAGTAAAGACACTAATAATTATAGGCCGGTGTCCGTGTTGCCGGTTATTAGCAAGATATTTGAAAAGGTAATGTTAAATCAAATGCTTAATCATTTTAACACAAATAACATCTTACACGATAAACAGTAAGGTTTCACCAAAGGACGTTGTACAACTGACGCTGGTGTCTCCTTACTAAAACACATTTTTAATGCGTGGGAAGAGGCACAAGATGCTATAGGCATCTTCTGTGACTTGTCTAAGGCGTTTGATTGTGTGGTTCATGAAACATTACTCCTGAAACTTGAGCATTAAGGACTAGGCAAAACAGCATTAAGATTATTAAAATCTTATTTGATGGACAGACAGCAACTAGTTCAATTAAACGGTGTCAATTCGTCGAGATTAAATGTGAAAATGGGGGTACCCCAAGGTTCAATATTAGGTCTTTTTTTATTTATAGTTTATATTAATGATTTAACCTATTTTTTGCAAAATAAACTTAATATGGTGTTGTTTGCCGACGACACGTCTTTGATTTTTAAGATAAATAGAAGGACTAATAATCTTGACGTCGAAAATAACGCCCTACTGCAGGTCCAAAACTGGTTCACTGCTAATAATCTAGTTTTAAACGGAAAAAAAACTAAATGCATAAGATTTTCCTTACCGAATGTCAGAAGTAGTGATTGTGACATAGTATTGAACAGGGAAAAACTAGACTTTGTCGATAAAACGGTTTTCCTGGGCATTACGCTTGACTCGAGGCTACAATGGGGTCCTCATTTAACATCTCTTGCAGGACGGCTTAGCTCAGCTGCATATGCTGTTAGAAAAATCCGCCAGTTTACGGATGTTGATACCGCTAGACTAGTCTATTTTAGTTATTTTCATAGTAAAATGTCTTACGGTATCTTACTATGGGGACGGGCCGCAGACATCGACTCTATATTTATACTACAGAAAGGAGCGATCAGAGCTATATACAATCTTCGCCGCTGCGATTCTCTGAGGGAACTGTTTAAGGATATTAACATCATGACGGTGCCTTGTCAATACATTTATGGAAACATCATGTACGTAAGAAAAAATCTTCATCTATTTGGCAAAAGAGGCCATAGACATAATTATGTTACAAGAAATAAGGACCAATTAGTTCAACCAAGTTTCAGACTGGTTAAAATGGCCTCTACTTTCATGGGGTTCTATTTGAAATGTTATAATAAAATACCTCCCCAAATATTAGAACTCAATGAAACGAAATTTAAATCTTGTATTAAACGCACACTATGCAGGCAAGCATATTATAAGTTGGAGGATTATATTCAAGATAAAAATGCTTGGCTCAATGCTGATCCAGCTCCACTACCACCGAGTGTACAAATTAATAAGTTTTTGAAATTATTATTATATACAAAGTGGTTATGATAATACGACAATAAATTAAACTTCGCATAACTCAAGACATTCTCAGACTACATATAAAAAATCATTTGAATAAACTACTCAAAACTAAATAGGGCCCACCATGTTTTTATGTAAAACTTCACTTTACACTCGTCCGTAAAAAGCACATTCCTCCAGTTATCCATAGTCCATTCCAAATGTTCCCGGGCGTACCTTAAGCGTGCTGCACGATGCGCCCTCGTTAGTTTTAGTCGAATAGCACGTACTCTGAAGTGTTGTCCATCTTCGTGAAGCCGATTCCGAATGGTTTGATCGCTGACTTTCGTCCCTGTAGATTGCCGTAGTCGAGTTTGTAAGGTCCGAGCGATTACAGTACGCTCCCGACGTGCGGTTAACCTTGGGTATCGGTCTTCCTGGGCAGTTGTAGCCCTAACTCTTCCTGTGCCAGGTCTCCTAGCTACACTCCCGGTCTCCTGATACCGTTCCCAAACGTTTCGGATCGCTCGTCGCGATACACCGAGGTGTATAGCCACAGATCTCTGAGACTGTCCCTCTTGTAGCAAAGATACTGCTCTTGCAGCGGTTTCCATGTCCATATGTCGTCGAGAACTAGGCATAGTGATCACAACTAACACAGGAAACAAACAAAATGGTTAAAAACGTGAGTGTTCCACAACAGCGTTTGGTGTAGACTGAAAACTTAAGTGAATGAGAATTTGTGCATTCGATGTTTTTTTCGAGTACTTCACTTTTTTAGCTACCCTCTTGAAATCAATATGAATGTTGTCGGAATAAATATTGATAAGGGCTCTTAAACATATCACCTTGACGGTTCAAACCATAACTTTGTCAACAACTACACAGATAACTTTATTTAGACCAAAATAGTGACTGATTCGAGGTGGGCCCTATTTTGTTTTGAGTAGTTTATATCCAGTAGTTTAGTCACAGGAAATTATTTTTCATTTTTAACATTTGCTACACGATGTATGTAATAATAGGGAAGTACTGACAGGTTAACGACTCCCGCATCGGTATGCACAACAAAAGATTAAAGACACATTTCCAACCAGCACCATAATAGTTTTTACATTTGATTCAGTGCAAATTATACCTTAGAGCTCATTCACACGAAGACGAATCGTGATTTTTCACGAATCGTGTTTTTTCACGATTCGTTATTTTTTTTGACGGGAGCAATGCTTTTTATATACCCATGTTCACACGCTTCACGAATCGTGAAAAAAGACGTAGACGGATACGTCGGTCACTACGGTCATTAGAATGACGATTCGTTAAAAATCTCGAATCGTGATTGGCGCTCGCGCCCCGCGCGCCTGCCTGCTCCGCCCGCCTGTCTGCCCCACCCGCCGCGCGCCCGCTCAATTCAGTACATTCCTTTGACTTGTTAAGACGTGTAGCGCTGCGCTTCAATAAAATCATGTCGAAAAAAGAAAAAGAAAAATTGTATGACCAACAAATAAATCGCGAAGTTTTGATTGCTGCAATCAAAGACAGGCCAGTTTTATGGAATAAATTTTTGGAAATTTATAAGGACAAAACCGCTAAAACAGCAGCATGGCGGGAAATATGCATAATTTTGAAAGAAGATTTTGAAGAAATGGATCAAAAGGACCGACAGTTGTTTGGTAAGTTTTTATTGAGAAAATTTTAAATACAAATCTATACTGCCTATATTTTGTTGTCTTGCCATGGTACTGATCCAGTTTCTGATAGAAAGTAGGTCATAAATTCATTTCTCATTGAATTGCCAGTTCCGACACTCGGTGATACTTCCTGGGGTAGTAAATTTTCAAAATTAAATTCTTTTTCTAATTCAATTCCCTCCTTTTTTATAATCAAATTGTGGAGGACAGTACAAGCTTTCACTACTGAAATAGCTGTTTCTCGTTTAAGGTCTATGGGTCTATGTAAAATTCTCCACTTATTTGCTAGAATGCCAAACGCACATTCAACGTATCTTCTCGCTCTGGTTAAACGATAATTAAATATTCGTTTACCTCTGTCAAGATGCGTTCCACCAAAAGGTCTTAATAAATGTGTGTGTAAACCAAATCCCTCGTCGCCAATAATTACGTAAGGAACTTGAACTTCTGATTCTGTAAATAAAGGCCTTGGTTCGGGTATATTCAAACGGCCTTCTGTCAACATTTTCCAAAAACTTGACTCTTTAAATATTGATGAGTCGCATTCTTTTCCATAGGAACCTACACTGACGTAAACGAATCGATAATCTGAATCTACGACTGCTAATAACACTATTGAAAAGAAATCTTTGTAGTTCATATATACTGAACCACTATTTGACGGCTTTCGAAGCCTAATATGCTTCCCGTCAACTGCTCCAAGGCAGTGAGGGAAATTGGCCTTTTCATTAAATCCACTTGCTATCTTTAACCACTCTTCTTCCTTATTAGGAAGTGGCATAAATTCTTCATATAAATTATTCCATATACTTTGCGTCACTTCTACTACGATGGTGGAAATGGTTGATTTGCCAATTCGATAACTAAAATGAAGATCTTCATAGGAAAGTCCTGACGCCAAATACCTAAAAAAATATTTCATTAAAACCAAATTAGTGGGATGAAGAAGTCGTATTTTCATTCAGAATAAGCGTTCCCACTAGGCACCCAAACGATTTCATATGTTTGACTGGCTGCCTAGTGGGATAGATTAGTCTAAATGAAAATACAACTTCTTCAAGCGCTTCTTCAATTATACAAATTCAGCTTACTAAGCATCCTCTTTTTACGAAAGCAAAAACCGTTATAAAACGTATGGGGCGTAGCCCGTACAAAACAACCACAGATCAGGTCCCTGTATATTTTATTTATGTATAATAATTCATAAATACACAGACGGACAGCGAACGGCGTTTGTGAATAGATATTCGCCCGACAACAGACCGCTCGTCTTGTCGTGACGTGTTTCGAAACCGTGTCCTTATTATTACAGTTGTTTTCTAGTATATATATATTCATCTGTGGTTGTTTTGTAATATTGGGAATAATGCGATGTAAATAAAAATCTTCTTATAAAACCGTTCATACAGTTTTATGAATTATTGTTTCAGGAAGTTCAGTGATGAAAAGGTGGACACAATTGAGAGACACTTGGAGGAAATCATTAGATGAAAACAAAGAAACAAAAAAATCTGGGTCTGGTACAAAATCTAAGCCCTACAAATATAATCAAGAGATGAGCTTTTTGAAGCCAATTATTAAGCCAGGTGAAACATATGACAATAATCCAAATACAAGAGATGAAGCCCAAAGAGAAAATGCAGATCAACAAGAAAATCAGAAAGAGAAACACTTAGAATCATCATCAAAAAAGAAAAGAATGGATAGTGGCAGCGTATTGGATGATAAAATGATGAAACTTGTTGATCATCAATTAAACACAATTGGAAGTGATGACCGTAACATGAATTTTTTTAAGGGGGTTCTGCCATCCCTTCGGCATTTTGATGATGATCAAATACTGGAATTCCAATCTGGGGTCATTAACCTAATACAGAGTATTAAAACTGGACGAAACTATTCGAATTGGCATCAAAATTATTACAATTCACATCATCACAACTATAATAGTGGTGGTTATTATACTAAGCCTCAAGAATCACCGGGAGGAACGTCTAATAATAATAATACTCGGCCTCTTCCTGAAAGTTCATCGATAGTAAATGCAGAAGTGTCTGCAGAAACGCCCACCCCTCTACAACCTGGAACATCGCTGATCCATCGCGATGATCCAAGTGCATCACCGGCACTATCTACAGCTCTAAGTCAATTAAGTGATTATCTGGATCTATCAAATTTCTAAAAACATGTTCTAAATTATCATAAATATAACCAATAAATAAGAATAATAAATAATATAATTAGTTTTTCTTGCCTTATAGTTATCGCCAACTTTTCTTCAGGGCTAATGGCCTTTCTCATACATGTATCCTGTTTTCTCAAATCCGTATCCAACCTTTGGAGAAGGAAGTCAAAGGTATCTTTAGACATTCTAAAATAAGTGTAAAATTTGGTATCATCTTCTCGTAACGAGCTCATCAAAGTATAAAAATCCCCAACACTTTGTCTTTGCCTTAAAATTGGATGCACCCAGTGTATTCTTCTTGTTTTTCTTTTTTTAGATCGACGATAATACCAGTACAAAATTAAAGTATTCACGTCCATTGTCTTTGGTAGTTTACTCTCAACTGAACACAATCACGAAACAACATGTGAACATCAATTCGGATATTTTGACGAATCGTGAAAAAACACGATTCCGTATTCAATGTGAACATCTATCCGTCAAGGCGAATCGTGTTTTATACCGAATCGTCAAAGACGTATCCCGTGTGAATGCGCCCTTAGGCCTAAATTGTAAGAGTCATAAAGCTTGTCATTAGAGTCCTAACTCTAACAAAATAATACATGCGGAAATAGCTAAGCACTCATGAAATAGAAAAATTGGTTTGTGCGAAAGAGATAAATCTAGTTTCGTTTGTTACTTCGCTTTCTTGTTGAAACATTGCAACAACAAATTTAGGTCACGGTCAGTGTGTCGCTACAATCCTGTGACGATTCACGCGTCATCGCTTTCTAAGCGCACGAGTGCCGCAGGACATACTTTGAGTGATTCGCCGCCGAGTACCTACCACCCTTTGTGTACCGCCGCCCGCCGCTCGTGTGTTTGTTTTGTAATCCTCATCTACGACGAATTAGTGCGATATTGGACGCTTATTTTAGTGACAGGACACGTAACATTTTAATAGGTATCTAGTTTAATAGTTACTCGTAAGTGAATTGTGCGAAGTTAGACGTTTAGTTTTTATTGTTTTAGTGTTTTATTTTGTTTTAATTATGCCTCGTTACAATTACACAGCTTCGGAGTACACGGACATGGTGTTAATTTATGGATATTGTTTAGGAAACGCCGCTATGGCTATACGGACGTACCGACAGAGGTTTGGGGACACTCGAGTTTGTCCAACCAACGGGCGCACTATTGTCCAAGCTGTCCAGAGGATACGAGAAAATAGATCCTTAATCCTGCATATTGATAGTACTCCTCCACGTGCGAGAGTGGCTCTTGAGGAACGAATTTTAAATTATTTTGAACGCAGTCCGACGTGTAGTTTGCGTAGGGCAGACCGATATTTTCGTATTAACCATGCAACTATACTAAAAATTTTAAAACGCGACAAACGGAAGCCGTATAAGAAATTGCATGCGTTATTGCCTCGAGACAAACCAGTCAGGGAAAACTTCTGTCGCTGGATAGAAACAAAACATTTAGAGGATCTGGAACTCCTGTACAATGTGATGTGGACTGATGAAAGTACATTTACAAGAAACGGGTTATGGAACAGACAGAATTTACGTTACTGGAGCCGCGTGAATCCGCGTCTAGGACGAGAGACTTCGCACCAGTACAGATTTGCTGTCAATGTTTGGGCTGGCATTCATAGAAATACCATAATAGGTCCGGTTTTTATTGATGGAAATTTAAATGGTGAAAAGTTTTTAGAACTCCTCAACGGACCCGTTTCCGAGTACATGGATGAGCTTCCGCTTGATGTGTACAGGCAGATGTGGTACCAGCTAGACGGAGCACCAGCTCATTCAGTGGTGTCAGCAAGAGAGCGTTTGTCTCAAGTGTTCGGTCAGCAGTGGATTGGCCGTTATGGACCAACGCGGTGGCGACGAGGTCACCCGACCTCACACCATTAGATTTTTTCTTGTGGGGTCACATCAAAAATGAGGTGTACTCAACAGCTATTGATACGGTTGATGATTTAAAAGATAGAATTATCTTATCTTTTAATAAATTAAAACATATGGCTGCAAACGGGGACCTCTTGTTAAACGTTAGGAATAATCTCCTACGGCGGTGCAGTTTGTGTATTCGAGTTAATGGTGGCCATATTGAAACACGAAAAATTTAGTAACTTTAATAGGTACCTAGCTACGTGACTGAAAAGTGATCCTGATAGTGATTAATAATTTGATTAATAAATAACATGCGGATGAAAGGTGCCTAATTATTTCGTTAATACATTTGTGATTCAGTGTTATTATTTTTACTGAGCATTAATAATAATGGCACCAAAAGATCAAGTCGCTACAGGACCGCGCTATTGCTACTCTATCACAGGTTAGTGACCCATTTATAAATGGTGTTCTATTTTCTTTCCACTTTTATGTCATTTAGTTTGTTTGAAATTTTTATTTTTTTAATTTTGTAGTTAGGGTTTTTTTGATAGCTTACAATTGTTCATATGAACTAGTATTGTCAATGTTTTCATTTATTGTCGTATTACCATAACCACTTTTTATATATATTTTTTTACTGTCTTTTTTTTGAAATTGTAAGATATTATCGCAGTTAGTATTGTATAATGTAGAAGCATTATTTCAAAGTTTGTAAATGTGAGTACCATGGAGCTTTTTTTTGGATTTTAGGTAACCATTGGACTTGTTTGACGTAAATGAGCATGGCAGTTAAGAGTTTGTCATGCTCACTCAAATGTCTCACTGATGGTGGTGCGTGTGTTGGATCATTCGGTTTCCTTCAAAATGGTTGAGCTAAGTGGTGCTAATATTCGCATCATGTCCGTGAACGGGCGCTGTCCGTTGAGACTGGTCATCTCTCAGCTGCCAGTTGCTATTTTAATACCTATATTTAGTTTTTACTTTATTTACATTGTTCTCACATGATAGCGACAAGAAACATGTAACAGATATATTTGTAATTACAAAACATGATTGAAAAGAGCGTCCATGGAGTTTCTTGCACATTCTTCTCCATAGAGATCTACGCTTTGGAATGTGCAATTAGCATCATTTTTTCTGACTCACTGACTTCTTGACATTTCAAAAGTGCCTGTAAATGGTTTATTTGAAATAAAATGCTTTGAATTTGACTTAGCACGCAAACAATTTATTAGCTGATTATGTAATTGAAAATAATTTAAATCGAAGACGGACACAGTTCTCCAACTTAAATGCTACTAACTATTGACAATGTTGAATTTCCTAGATTAACATTTGATGAACTTGTATTATTAGCATGTGGAACATATCAGATTAAACAGGCGAAGTCTTATTATAGGGAGCACATACGAGGGTGCATTTTTATATTCGCGGAATGGGTAGGTAATTAATAAATGAGGGTACTTTCCTTAGTCGTAACTGGTTAAGTAGCTCATTATTAGTATAAATAGAACGTTTTGTTTTAATCGGGCCATTACTATTTGAATTATCGTCGATCAAACAACTCAGTTGGGAAGAACATTGTGAAAAATGGAGAAAATCGAGCACCGCGCTGTCATAAAGATCCTTACCAAGCAAGGTAAATCGGTTCAAACCATACTAGAAGAGATGTCATCCGTTTACGGGGAGTCTTGCCACGGTAAAACCATGGTTTATAAGTGGCATACCCTTTTTAAGCAAGGCAGGGCCTCACTTGAAGATGATCCTCGGCCAGGACGGCCGATCGAGGTGACCACTCCGGAAATAATTCAAAAAGTGGAAAAATTAATACTGGAAGATGCTAGACTAAAGAAGAAACAGCTCGCAGAAATGGTTGGAGTATCCGATACAACCATATTTAAAATTCTTCACGATCATCTCGGCATGACCAAAGTCAGTGCAAGGTGGGTGCCGAGAATGCTCACGCCGCCTCAAAAACAACAGCGCGTAGTGTTCTCGCGCGTTTTTGGACCTCTGTAATGAAGACAAGGATGGAGTATTGACTCGAATTGTTACTGGGGATGAAACTTGGGTTCATCATTATGAACCTGAGTCCAAACAAGATTCTATGCAGTGGCACAAAAAAGGTACACCACCACCAAAGAAATTTAAGGTGTCACAGTCGGCGGGAAAAATCATGGCGACAATCTTTTGGGACTCAGAAGGAATCTTGATGATAGATTATAAAGATAAAGGTGTCTCCATAACCGGAGAATACTACGCTTCAATCTTAGAGCGATTAAAGGAAGCAATCAAGGAAAAAGAAGGGGAAAATTAACCAAAGGTCCTTCTGCACGACAACGCGCCTGTGCACAAGAGCCGTGTTGCGTTGGCTTCCCTGCATAAGGTGGGCTTCGATATTTTGGTTCATCCACCCTACAGTCCTGACCTGGCTCCCAGTGATTATTATCTCTTTCGAAAAATGAA
Organism: Mythimna vitellina; assembly: GCA_949316375.1. Taxonomy (NCBI): domain Eukaryota; kingdom Metazoa; phylum Arthropoda; class Insecta; order Lepidoptera; family Noctuidae; genus Mythimna; species Mythimna vitellina. The sequence continues at coordinate 19,025,508 of OX438702.1, read as the reverse complement.
AAAAGAACTTCGGGGGAAGAAGTTCTCAAGCAATGAAGAAGTGAAGGAAGCAGTTTCAGCTTATTTTTCAGACAAAGAAAAAACATTTTTTTTCGAGGGTATACATAAGCTAATTGAAAGATCTGAAAAATGTATTAGGGTTGCAGGAGAAAATATTGAAAAGGAAAAATAAACTTGTATTTTTATTTCCACGTCTTACCCCCGATTCCGCGAACTTAAAAACGCCCCCTCGTAAGAAATGATGGTTCCGAAACTATTGAAGTGTGCATTGATAGAGCCAGTGAGCTTTTACAAGGATTTCTTTCGGTCGGGAATTGCATTATTCCGAGGAAAAATACAAAGCAGACATATAAGCCGTAAAATATATTTCGTTTATACAGGGTTACAGGTTAAGTCGACCTAAACCCTTTAAGAGGTGGTAGTTTCCATCATTCCTGACTGATTTGACTATGGAATCCCATACCCCAAACTTAACCGTTCTCAAGTTATGGGACTTTGAAGTTTTTTTTATAAAAATCCAGATTTTTAGTCTTTTGTTTTTGTTTTGTAGTAAGGCGGAAAATTTTCAAAAATATTTTACTTAACAATAGCAATAGTTGTGCAAATGAACGCCATCGTACCAACAACGCAGTCGAGGCTTGGTATCGGATATTAGGGATTAAAGTGCAAGAAAAACATATTATTTTCATGCACATACTTTAAAAAAATGTACGTACCCATTTTTAAAAAAGAAGTGAAATATTATTTAAATAAAGTTAAAAGAGAAGATGAGAAGCAAAGGAAAACATCCAACATCATAAAAGATGCCAAAATATAAAAAAATAATAAAAAGTTATTGAGTGGAAAACTGCTACTTCCCATTTGGTAAACTTCCCATTTCGTAAACCTCAAACTGTACCTACTAAAAAGTTGCGTTTGGTAAACATTTCGTTACTTCATACATTTAATCCCATTTGGTAAACTTTGTTAGTATTGTTATTTTTGTACGGTACAGTCAGTGTCAAATTAGTATTAAATTAGAGATGTATATATTTTTAAATGCTTCAGTCTTGAGATAGTATCTCGACCATCAAAAAGAATGGCTGATCAAGAAGAAGTAAAAAAAACGTATTAAAGTCTGTAAAAATACCACGTGCTTTTCCCGCAAAAGAAGCACCGAGCGGGTTCTCAGGTAGGGATTTATTGTCCTTACCATCGTTTTAAACAAAAGGTGTGAATGAGATAGACATAAGTAAGTATACGTAAATTATATCTATTACCGGGTTTAACTTATCAGTTCACTCGTTTTATGCATAGTGCAAGGTCGTTGCAATGTCGGGTGAGGGATCTTCTAGTGGTGCAGTGAATTTAAAAATTATTAATAGTACACGAGGCGGTGAAATTTTATTACGCGCTGGGCATCAATATTATAAACAGAAAAATAATAAGGACTCAAGTTGGTGGCGCTGTGTTAATAGAAAAGATGGATGTTCAGCAAGTGTAACTTTGAATTCAAATCGAAGCCATGTATTAAGAGAAAATGCTCACTGCAGTTCTTGTATTCCGAATTTTGAAAAAAATGAAGTGAAAGTAGCCATCGAAAAATGTAAACAAACTATATGTGAAGATCTGAAGCCGATTCCAGCTACATACAGGAAATGTACTAAAAGGCTGAAAGATAATGGTTATGAAATTATTAAAGAATTACCAAATTTTGACAAAGTTAAAAGCAGTTTGTATAGACACAGAAATAGACAACTAGGAATCACAAAATCTCAGCACTCTAACTCTACAGAAATCGTGATTCCTGACCGTTTTAAAGACAATTTATTGTTTGATGAGATTGACGGTGAAAATAGAATGATTGTGTTTGGTTCAAAGAGTGCAATTGCACATTTAAATGACGTCCGTCACTACTTTGCGGACGGAACGTTCAAATATTGTGCAAAGCCGTTTCTTCAACTATACGTTGTACACGGAGACATAGGAAGTACAGAAACTGGGACAAATATTGTACCATTTTTTTATGCAGTGTTGACAAACAAAGAAGAAACTACATATGAAAGACTGTTTTACAAACTAAAATTTCATTTACCAGAGTGGACAGCCGATATTATTACCTTGGATTTCGAAAAAGCTCCAATAAATGCAATTGAAAAGACATTTCCAAACATAATTGTTAAGGGGTGTTTTGTTCACTTTGGCAGAGCGCTATTAAGAAAGGCAAAATCTCTTGGCTTATTACAACATGAAGAATCTCACTATCACGTCAAACTATGTATGGCTCTGGCACATTTACCAAAAGAAGACATAAACGATGGATGGCTATACGTTATGAGTCAAAGGTAAATTAATTTTGCAGTATTGAAATGAACGCGTTTAGTTCTGGATATTTCTTCTACCGCCATTTTCTACAGCCATTTTTATGCGTTAGAAACTAGGTAATATATGGTTTTTCGTATCATAATCTTCAACGAATTAATTCTGTTACAGTTTTGAAGAAAAAGCTATAAGTGAATTCAATGATTACTTTGTGGATCAGTGGTTGGAAAATAAAGATATGATGAATATTTGGTGCTGCTACGCACAAAGACACCGCACTACAAACCTCATGGAATCTTGGAATTGGAGTTTCAATAGTGAAATTGGAAAAAGGCCATCAATTCTTTTATTTTTCGAAACGATATCAGGCAATATTAAACATTATGAAAATCTTCTGAAAAGGTACATATTTTTGTTTCAATGACCTGTATTTTTAGGCGACACATATGATAAAAATTATACATTATTACTTTAATTAATCATAACAATTTTTTACAGCTTTTATAATAATGGAGAAAGTATATCAAAACGAAGAAAAAAATCTATACAAAATGATATACGAATTAACAATATTCTCGGCGATTACAAAAGTGGAAAAATATCATTGGAAAATTGTTTGAACGAATTATCAAGAATTGCTTGTATCACTTTATAATTTATTTATTGATTTTTAACTTTGTAGTGTAGGTAGTAAATTTTTTATGTTAATATTCCAAATCTGTGATTATATTTTATAGTTGATTTTGTGTGTAATTTTTAATGTTAATGTACCAAATCTGTGATTATTATTTGTTTTTATATTTAAAAGTTGATTTTGCATGTATTTTTTATGTTATTGTACCAAATCTGTGATTATTATTGTTTTTATATTTTATAGTTGATTTAGTATGTATTTTTTTACGTTAACGTACCAAATCAGTGACTGTTTATTTTTATATTTTATAAGTAGTTGATTTCGTATGTATTTTTTTTATGTTAATGTACATTAACATAAAAAGATAGTACCAAATCTGTGATTATTGTTTTTTTATATAAGTTGATTTCGCATCTAGATTGACTTATGTTATTAAAAAAATAAAACTTGTCATCGAAATAGTCAAATCGAACTGTGATTTTTCTTAAATTTTTTGAAAGTTATTTGTACACCCCACTTTTTATTTCTGTTTTTAAATATCAATATGTGTAAAAGGCATACGTACACATAATCCGACTATTGTACCTGTGATTAAAAATATTTAACAAAATAAATGACAATGTTATCATTAGTTTCGTTTTTCTTTTTTTACTTGACTGTACCCATTTCATCTGAAAGTTTACCAAATGGGATATAACACAAAAAAATATTGAAATGTTTTCGAAATGGGACTAAATGTATGAAATGTATAATGTTTACCAAACGCAACTTTTTAGTAGGTACGGTTTGAGGTTTACGAAATGGGAAGTTTACCAAATGGGAAGTAGCCGGAAAACTTGATACGTTACAGTGTTTAAAACAGTTGTGTTGAATATGAATATATAAATAAATATGAATTAAATAGACGAGCTAATAAAAACTACTATACGGTACTTTTTTTTAGGTGCGAAAATCATCTAATGACAAATCCTGCTCATGGGCAGAGCGGGAGATAGTCTCAGACTGACTAAAAACCCACTCCTATTCCTTATTTAATTTCGTCCCAGGGCCCACTACCCGTGGCCCCAATAGGCTTCGACCCTGCTGGGCCCCTACGATTTGCTGACATCTCCCTGAGACGCACGTGAAACAATACGATTACGGTACTTTCATTTTATGGTTGGTTGTACTTAAATTATTTGACTAATGGCATATTTGGCTTATAATTGGACAAACAGATGATTTGAAGAACTACGGCTTTGCCAATATCAAATTCGACAAACTGCCGATTTGACGAATATCAGACTTGACAAATGTCGTTTAACACGTTGACTGCCGTAGTGTAAATGAGAAAAAACAGTAAAAAAGTTTTTGATGAAAATAGGTGGGCAATATCAATATTTTAAAATATATTTAATTTAGGATTCGATAAGCTGCGTTTCATAATTATTTCTAAAAAACCACATCACACCACCGGTGACCCACGTGCGCATTGATAGTAAAAATGTGAATTTCCGTTACGGGGCGCCGGGGCAGGCACTTCTCCGGTCACCCGCACCCCGCAGTCGTCTGTTAGCGCTTGGACGGTGCACCCGTGACGGACGCTCGTGCTTATTAATTTGTAAGATTTCGTGATTCAACATGAGAATAGTAAAGATTTCGACGTGAATTTTATAGATATTTCATTAGATGATTTGCGCGACGTTGACTTACTAGAAGCTAGTATTTTGATAAAATTGCTAGAAAAAATAATTTGAGTGAAAATGAAAATGAAGAATCAGAGATTGAAGATTATAATATATATCCTTCAAAAAAACGCAAACGTATGTTTATTCCTAGTGAATCTGAGAGTGACATTGATAACGTGGAAAAATTTGTGAATAAAAATATTAATAGATTACACAGGTCTGCAAAAATAATGCTGTCTGGATGTTTTCAACTGATTTATATGTATTAAGGTGTTCTGAAAGCTGAAAAAATACTCAAAAAATTCTAGAACGTCACGTTATTTTGCTAAACGCAAAATTTTATTACAAAAAGGGGTTTTTGGGCTAAATTGAAGTCATAAATAAATAAGTACAATTTTATTTTGATAATTGTTTTTAAATGTATTCAGGCCATAACTATCATTAATTTCTAAATAAAGAACACCCTGTGTGAGCTAAATAAACAAACATACGAGTAAACATGTTGTAACCTGAACGTGCGCGCTCCGATAGTGAAAAAAGTGGCGCGATACCATTACGTGTCGTTAACTCGTCTTTGTTTAATAGATCTTATTTAAGTATAGTGCAATGTCGTCTGTGCGTAAGTGTGTGAATTCACCTGACAGTTTCTGTTATATTTGTGCCGAATGTATGATATTACAGCAACAACTTAATATTACGGACTTTGTAAAAAAAGTATACTTCGCGTATTTTAGCTTGAAACTCGGAGATCAGGATAAAGTTTGGGCTCCTCATAAAGTCTGCAAACGATGTGTTGAAGACCTTCGAAATTGGTCTAAGGGCAAAAAAAAAGCTTTACGATATGCAATTCCTATAGTATGGCGCGAGCAAATGCGATACGATTTTGTGAAATGTAGTAAATTATGAGACAGTTCAATTGATCGTTCCATTTAACCTTGATTTCTTTACTTTCTTTATTAGTTGTTTTGCCTCATGTTGTTTTTAGCACATTCAATTCTTATTTCAAATCAAATTCGAATAAACTATTCCTATTCGGCCGCATTCACGTAACAATCAGGCGGCCAGCGATTACAGGATTCGGATTTCGAATTCGGTTTGCGCAGGTGGTCAGCGTAGGTAAACTTGCCAGCGCTTGTCGCACGCCCTTTTGTGAATGTGGTCTTACGTCTTTATGGCTAAGCCTCAAAGCCAATTAGGTACTTATTTAAAAATTGAAGATTATTTAATTTAGATAATTGTAGAGTTTGAACTCGGAATACTAAATCTTTTATTCAGTATTGAAATCAATTTTTAGACGTGTTTTGTTTGTTCAAGGTCTCGATGACAGTGATTTTGGGAGACGTGTGCAATTTTGTCGCCATTTGCTGCATACCGATGTGGACGACGGAAACTTTTTAAAAAGTATTCTGTGGACGGACGAGCCCAAATTTGACAAAGAAGAGATTGTCAATTATCACAATCTTCACCATTGAGCACTTAACAATCAAAACCCACACGTGAAGAGACAAAGGGGCTTCCAGAGGAGATTCAGTGTGAATGTCTGGGCAGGAGTGATTGGCGATACGCTAATAGGGCCTCATTATTTGCCCGACAACATCAATGCGAACAACTACTTGGATTTTTTGATAAATGTTTTACCACCATTAACGGAAGAAGTGTTCCAAGTAGACATAAACAGGCCTATTGTCTTTCAACACGATGGCTGCCCAGCTCACTTTAGTCTGATTGTACGTAAGCATTTGGATAATTGTTTCCCAAATTCGTGGATTGGCAGGGGAGGACCAATTCCCTGGCCTCCGCGATCGCCCGACCTCACTCCGCTCGATTTTCACGTGTCGGGAAGGGCAAAGGAACTAGTTTACACTACAGAAGTAGAAAGTCGAGAAGTTTTGATAAATCGAATTAATGCTGCTTTTCAGACAGGAGATGCTGCTGCGCACAACAACTGTAGAAATCAGACGTAGATGCCGCGCCTTTATTGTAAATGAAGGGCGTCAATTCGAACATCTGTGATTTATTATTTAAATAAATTATTTAAAATTATTTAATTGTTTCAATAACGCACCTAACTGGTTCAGCATAATTTCAATCGATCATTTAATTTTTACCAATCTTGCAGTATTAAATTCCGCAAAACATTTCACTTTCCGTAAAGGTAAATAAAATAAAATTATGAAATAACTCTTAAAGTTTTTTCTTTATTAAAGCACATTACATACCATTAGAAAGCTCACACACTAGGGATGCTTTGCTAGAATTGGAACTCTTCAATCATTTTTTGTTTTTTTTTTAATACAAGTTGATATTAAGATTTAAGTATTTTTTACACCTTTCTGTAAGTTTGAGGACTCATAACTTTTTTTCTAGCTAACATCTGAATAAAGCAATAATTTTATAAGAATCTGCCAACATAAAAGGTTTAAATAAGACTAAATATTGCCTGTTTTACCCATTTTTAATTAAAATTACACTTTAAAGTTAAGAAAGTGGTGAAAAAAGAAGAAAGAAAAAGCTTTTTTTTTTTTAATATCCAGTGGGCCAGGACCAAATAAATTAGGGCTGAGTAAGTAGCAGATGACCCCACCTATCCACCATTTTCGTATGTTCAACGTTCTGCCAAACACCCTGTATAACATTATTAAGAAAACTACTTCGAAAACAAATATCTAAGCGAGACAGATATAAGAATTTTATTAAAAGATTAAAAAAAGTATATTAAATGTGTTACACATTTAGTTTTGCTTTTTATTTAATACAACATTCTTATGTATACAATAAATGTAGGTTTCCGAGTTTTGTCCCCCTAAATTAGTCAAATCGTACACTGTGCGCTGGCAGAAATAAAGAACTAGTGAATACCACACATACAAGAGTGGTAATGTCTCTTGTGAGCACATACTGGGCTGTGGTCACACACTTGCAACAGACAATTGGTATAAAAGCTTGGAGCTGGCCAATGAACTACTTGATAAGGACACTCATTTGGTGGATACTTTATAAGTTAAAATAGAAGAGGTTTGCCGAAAGCAATAGTAGACTCCAAATTAAAACCTCGCGAAGTTATAGCCTGGCAGAATGAACGAGGATTGTGCGTATTGAAGTGGAAGTGCTGATGTTATCCACGAAACATTCTAAAGGATTTTCTAAAATAACTAAAAAGGGTGAAGTAATTCGCAAACCAAGAATGGTTTTAGGTTACAACAAAACAAAAAGCACAGTTGATATGAGCGATCAAATAGCCGCATAGTCCTAGGGTTCAATGGTATAAAAAATTAGGAATAGAACTTATATTGAATACAGCTATTGTTAATGCATGGGTTATGTACAACGAAAATAAAAAAAAAGTGATAGTATAGTACAGTTTAGAAGAGAGTTAGTGGAGTATTTAGTTGATGCAGGAAAGGACGAGACCACAGAACCCGAAAGTATAGATAGACCAAAAAGACTGAAACATTAATTATTGAAAAAAGAGGATAACGTAAAAAACACTAGACGATTTTGTTCAGAATGTTACAAAAACTGTGTGGCAATGTACGGTTCAAAATCAGCCAAAAATAAAACAAAGAAAGTAGCAACGTTCTGTAAAGAATGTCCAAATGAACATATTTTTGTTTCAAAAAGTTCCATCGCTTCGTTTAATTTGTATTTTAGAATACCTAGTTACTTGTTTTTTTACTTATATTACACTCATTAATAAAAATAAATCATTGATTTTTGTGACGGTTATGTTTTTGCTCTTACTTTCTTCATTTTTGTCCAAAATTTCTCACAATTTCATAAACACGCCGAAACCACGCTGTAGTAACAGTCTACAGCGCCGCTCCGGTGACTTGCATACACTAATACACTAATTGTACGATAAACGTGGCCACCGGCGTAATAATTCTGCCCAAAAACAGGTCTGTCTTGAGGTCACCGGTGACCAGACGTCAACCCGTGACGGCGCGTAGATAGAATACAGGATCCGGTCACCGGTGACCGGGCTGGCAGTCAACGTGTTAACCCCTGTGACCTTAGCTGTCGCTGGAACGCCCATACCAATCTGCTCCGACTTTCAGTACCTCGGGTCGCTTATCCAAGGAGATGGCGAGGTAGACAGAGACGTAACACATCGGGCCAATTCAGGATGGATGAAATATGACAGTTCACTGGAACAACTTGTGACCCACAGATGAAGTTAGAGTAAAATCTACAAGTCCATGATAAGACCTGTCATACTGTATGGATCAGAATGTTGGGCTGTAAAAAAGACGGACGAAAAAAGATTGCATGTAGCGGAGATGTGAATGTTGATATAGATGTGTGACGAGAATGGATAAAGAGAGAAATGAGTATATTAGAAGAAAGAAAAACATTTTATTAGAAGAAGTTGGAAAGTGGCGCCAGTGACTAAAAGTTGAAGGGGAATTGTTTGTCTTGGTATGGTCATGTAATGAGGAGGGTTGAAATGCATGTTACTAAAAGAGTTATGAGTATACATGTGGACGGGTGGAGAGGGAGAGGGAGGCCAAAGAAAAGATAGATGGATTGTGTGAAGAGTGATATGAAAGAAAAGGAAGTTAGTGATAGCATGACGTCACTAACTTCCTTTTCTTTCATATATAGCATGACGAGTGTCAGGGCAGAATGGAAGAAAAAAACGTGTTGCGCCGACCCCAAATAAGACGGGACAAGGGCAGGAAGATGATGATGGGGTTTAACTAACCAGAAAAAGTAATCCAAACATATGATTGCCCTGGCTTCTAACCTCTTTGGGGCTTGAAGTAATGCATTTGCAAGACTGAAGAGGAATAGTGTACCTAATCTTATGGACCAATTCGTCGTCAGTCAGACAATAAGTCAACTAAAGAAGCGGCTAAATGTTTAATAAACAGATTGGGGCAATGCAGGATAAATAACTGAAAAAAAAAATGTTACCATGTCCATAAATAATTGATCTCAGTGTACTCCAATTTTCATTGTATTATGCAATTTACAAACATTTGATTGCAAACCGTGCAACAATCTAGTACCACCCTATTCTAATTAAGTATAATGTGTGACAGTGTCAATTAAGTGTAACAGTGATAAAACTAAATACTTGACTTTCACCATAAGAAATCCACCTAAACTGCTTACTACAAAACATTGCCTTATTCCTCACAATTGTACTGGAATAGATAACTGTACTTAATTGTGTACCTCTAGAACGTGTCAACAATGTGAAATATTTAGGATTAATTCATCATCATCATCATCATCATAATAATTTATCCTATAAGGCACATATTAAAGCTTTGTCGGGACGAATAAGAAAACTAATTTATATCTTTAAGACATTGCGACATGTTGCTGATCTCAAATTATTAAAACAAGTTTATTTCTCTCTTTGTCAATCCATTATTAATTACGGCATAATTGTATGGGGAGGAGCTTCCAAAACTACTCTAAAGGGCCTTGAGATAGCTCAGCGTGCAATACTAAAAGTTTACACTTTCCGTCCAATTCGCTTTCCCACAAACATTTTGTACAACTCATGCGAAGTCCTTACAGTGAGACAATTGTTCTTACTCAACATTGTACTAAAACAGCATTGTGAACTTACATATAATACTGATCTCACAAAGAAAAGCAGAAAACATGACGTTGTGGTCCGCATACATAAACCCAAAACCTCTTTCATAAAGAGATTCTTCGTATTTCTAGCACCACATGTGTATAATAAAATAAATAAATCCATAAATATTTTTAATCTTAACAAATTCCATTGTAAAAAGAAGGCATATGAATTTTTAATGAAACTATTATACGAACACACTGAAAAATTTATTCAAATAATCAGTTAATATTTTTATTTGTATACCTATATCTGTATATATATATATATTCACTCTACTCCTGTGCATTTATCATGTAGACATATCTATACACTTACACTTACAGACACCCCCACACACACACACACCCTCTCATCCTCACACACAAATCCACACACACACACCCTCTCATCCTCACACACACACACACACACACAAAATTGTTAGTAATTTAAGTTTAGTTTACCTTAATTTCTTATTTCTCTTTGATTTGTAATGGTCCTAAACTCCAGTGTCTTGCTAATTTAGGTTACCTAGTGTATTGTTTCTGGGGGGAAACAGCGCTGTTAGCTGAAATACAGGCTCACGCCTAGTTCAGCTGCGGATGCTCATTCTCTTATTTATAATTAAATTGTAAGCCTAATATTTGTAAGAATGTACTGTACCTACCTACTGTTTTGAGTAAATAAATATTATTATTATTATTATAATAGTGAAGTTCACAGCTTCACCAAACATAGACCGCTGTGACGTCACATATTGCACATGTGAACGCACCTTGGATTTAGTGTTGAATGTTAATTATGTTGTTTATTTTAGTCAATATTGTTAAGATAGTTAAGTGGAAACACAAGGCGAGGATTTGGGGTGCTACCCTTGAGCGTCTCTCGCTCTCTTCCTTTACAACCGTCACAAAATTCGAACTAGATTAGCTAGTTATTATTGGTTACACCAACCTACTAATACTTGTGACTACCAATGTTTATAAATATGTACATATCAAACACCGCAAGTTGAATTTTGACTTCTTGCTCCAATCATCACCTCATCGCAAGACACATAAAAGGAGACAGGCAGAATATCTTCCATCTTCATCCCCAAATGACCATCTCATACATCAACCAACAATCAAATCTTGACACATGAACAACAAATATTGGCTGCAATGACTAACTTTTCTATTACATCTCATGTTACATCTGTGTATGTTCGAATACACTGTTCGGCTTGATTTTAGTTTGTAGGAGCAGGATCTGGGGACTAAAAATGGTCAAATCTGGTAGGGCTTTGGTCCCCGATTATAATTTTACCACTCTTATTACAAGGTAATGCATATTTTTCGAGAAATTAACAAAATAAGTTTCTGACCTCAAATCAGACAAAAGGGAGATCGGAACTTTAAAATGGGTGACTGACAACCAAGCTGTCACTATATATTGCCTGTGGTGTTAAAGGACCTCGTATAGATGGACACTGGAATAATTGAGGATGGGAGAGAGGATCTTCGATTGGAAGTCTGCCAATCAGTCTTCATAAACATGTGGCTGAGGGCACAACCATACACAGATTTCTGGCATGCCTATGATTTGTCTGGGTTACACACCACAGGTTTATACACCGAAAGGTAAACCACAGTGACTTAGGTAACCAGTTTGTAGCTGACGATGGTACCCATTTACAGAAGATAGAATCACAGTAATAATATAATAATAATAATATGGTACCATATTATAAATATACCCCAGAAAAAAATTTAGAAAGTCAGGATATCAAAATTTACTGGGACTGAACGAACAATCATAACAGACAAAACGATTCATTACAACAGGCCCGTTATTACTGTACACAACAAAACCAATATAACAATATACATATTTGATAGACATAGCAATACCTAACTCACGCAATATTCAAACCACAATATCTGAAAAGCTCGGTAAGTATTAAGATCTCGCCATAGAGATTAAAACCCAATGGAAAGCTCAAACTGTCCATATTGTAACGATTGTTCTCTCATTTACTGGCAGACTACTGACAGATGCCAGCTAAAATACTCTACATGCTTCAAAAAGCCACAATCATCAACAACTGTTGCATCACTAGAAAGTTCCTAACTTTTTCAACACTCATCTACCTTTTCAATTTAAACTCCACCTTATACACTTGGTCCTGGCCCATGTGTAAGATTTATCTGTTAAGAGAGGAGATGGGAAGAAAAAAGCAAATAATAATAATACAATTTATGAATATTTGTGGAGGAGAGATCTGGAGAGAAACAAAAAGATCCTTTTGAGGAATTGATAGAAGTTGTCAAATATAATTTTAATAAATAGATTTTAAATTAATGTATTGTATTTTTATATCATCTAAGATCTCCTGTTTAGAAGAAACTTAGTATAATCCCACTGATCATATGTGAGAACAAAATTACTGTAGTTATTACTAGGATACGTTACTAGGAAAACTTAAGATGCAAGACCAAGCAAAGCGAGCTCAAGAAATGGGGGCACCTTGTCATATTTTTTTAACCCACCCGGAAGTAGGAGCCCCGCACAGCGACTACACTTTTGCAATTTTGGAGTATTTCTAAGTTAGGTTACGAAAGATCATTTTTCTCGAAAACAGTGAGTTACCTTCTCATGAGAGTGGTGCCAGGGAGGTGGGGCCCACCCCCCTTCCCCCTCAACAACCAACTCCCCCTCTTGCTCCACTATTCTTAAGTTATACCCACTGTTCTAACTACACAACTAAGCCACTTTAGACACCGTAAGAGCCTATTCGATAATGACAGCTGTCAGATTTACAAAGGAAAACTAAAACTAATCAGCAATGTAACATGCTTGCTGAGGTACTGAGGACTATTAGTTATTATTAAACAGTCCCCTATGGACAGGAGACTGGTTAATAAATCACTAATAGTCCAACCAACCTCAGCAAGTAACTTTAAAGAATAACCGATGCAACTTTTATTATTGAACTACAAGCTCCTTCAAGAAGGTTAACAACTCAGCTACAAATTACAATTAACCCCCTGCGATCTCACCCCCATCTTTGGTTAGTACTTTGCTATTGATCTAGCCAACACTAAAATAATTTTTCAATTTTTTAACCAAAAACGTAGTTCCTGAGAATAGGATATTCAACCAACCTAACTTTTCAGTAAAATAATATAGAGAGTAATATAAGCATAGATTTCTGCCTTAGAGCTAATAATCCATAAATTTCGCGTCCTTTGATCATTAAATTCATCTACTACCTGACCTGGGACTGCCTGAGAAACAAATCAAGAAAGTATTTTTGACCAAAGATAACTGAAGAAAATACTCAGTATTTTTACCCTAAACAAACTGACCAACAAAATGCATTTTAATTCATACATTAGAGCCGATTCTGGCTCTAGTCAAACCATCAAGTAGAACCTGGAATGTTCGAGATAACTCAGACAATGACGATACAAATGGATGAACTTTGACTAGAATATTAAACTAGAATTTATATTACAAAGGTACATTTCACTCTACGATTCAGTATCACAGACCGTCAAGTAAAAATAGAAAAATAATGAACAGAACATTTTTAAAACCACGTTTCCCACGGACGAAAGCCACGACAATCGACGCATCATTTGTCTTCTGGAAAACTAGCTTCCTTCAAAGATTAAGAATTAATCAATTAATAACGATTATCTATGTACGAAGTAATTTGGCCGTCGAAATAAAACTTCAAAACAACAGAATCGAACAATTAAAATACCGACACAAAAAACAATCTAAACTACAACCTCGAGGTAGACTACGACGTAATTTGACAAATTGACAATTGACATTGATTTTTTTTTTCTTCTATTTACTCCTCAGGCAAGGCTATAGTTATTCGATCATAACACCAAGTCTTTTGTCCATGTGTTCTTGTAATAATGTCTATCGTACTCAAATAACGTAGTTATTTCTTTTCCTTTTAGATTAGAATACGGGTGTAAAATATTCCTATGTTTTTGAAGTATTTGGCAGCAAATGCCTTCTCAGTAAACTTCGCTGAGGTGGTCAGAACAACAATAAAATTCTCAGCTCCATTTTATCGAGATCGCGCCTATTTCAATTTATGAGTAATTAAAACAACCACTGAAATTCACTCGAAAAAATCCGTCAAAAACCCTTTTTCTGTATACCCTTTAGGAAGGCTATAGTCGTTTGACCATATCGCCTAGTATTTCGTTCATGTTTTCTTGCGTAATGTCTTCCATATTCGAATATCATAGTTGTTTCATTTTTTTACATTAGAATGCGGGTGTAACACATTCTAATGTTTTTGAAGTATTTGGCAGCAAATGTATTGATTCAGCCTTCTCTAAAACTAAAATAAAATTCTCAGCTGCTCCATTTTACCGAGATCGCGCCTATTTCGTTGATACCACATATTATTCCAGTTGTGTAGACACTTAAGATACAAAACTACACCAATTTTACATAACAATATCCACTAGGAATCAATTTGCAAATAATTAAAACAGCCACTGAACTTCACTCGAAACAATCCCGCCAAAAACACTCAGTTTCACATTTTTGCTGTACACAGAACATATTATGTACCTACTCTGAATGTTTAAGCGTGGTTGTCAGTGTCAATAACGTCGTGTCGTCCGTCTTGTCATCCGGTTTTGATCCAGTTAAATCGTGCGAAAAAATTGCAATAGGAAACAAACTATAAGGACATGTCCGCTAAACCCCATTTTATTAGACTAGGCATCCTCACGTTACCTACTATACTTATATATCAGGTCGCACTGTACGTGAGGATGAACCTCGACCTTTACCTAAAGGTAGGCAGCCGTCATTCATATTGTACCAGAAGCAGGGGTCAGTTATCGGCGGTCTCGAGAACGCTCACCAAATCTTCCAAGATAACTCATGTTATGGGCCCCACAGTTTATAATCAGCTGCCCGTAGCTATTTCTGGTGCCCCAACTATAGGGAGCTTCAAAGCTCGTTTGAAAAAATGGCTTATCGAGCAAGCTTTTTATTCTTTTGACGAATTTATAAATTAATTTAAATTAACTTTGACGCGAATATTAATATTATTATTGGACTGAAAATTATTGTGACTTTTAATAGGATTTTTTTTTGTTGTATTTTAATTTGTGATTTGACTTCGATTTATTTGTTTTTCTTGTATTTTCTTTTATTTGTTTGACCTTTTTTATTATTTGACATTTTTATGTAATCATTCGGTGACTACGTATAATTTAACATTCTTTATAGAAGGCATCTTGTAAGAATCCCTTACCAATAAATTACTATGACTACTATGACTATGATTATTGTTTAGGGTTACTATAATGATTGCTTACTCACGTAATCAGAGATCAAAATAGAGATTTTGATCTCTTTTTATTATTTATTGACTCAAGCGTAGTTTTGTTTGATTGGAGTTTGAGCAAAGTTATAAAATAAACTGAATGCTTAAGAGATTCTTCGCTCAAGCAGTAATCGGTTGAATGCAGTTTAAGTAGTACTTGAGCAAGGTTCTGTAATACGGGCCTTAAAATGGATATGCCTCAAATCCTGAGATTAATTTTAAAGAGCAGATTTTTTTATAAATGAAATTATCAGAAATTTAGCAGAAAAAAATCTTCATGCATTAATGATGAGAAGGAGGAAATGTATAAAGTTAACCTCACTTCAGTTGACGTAAAGATATGTTTTTCAATAAAAAATACCTACTAATAAAAATTATACGTTAATATCTTTGTTTCATTTGTCTTATCTATGTCTGTGGATTTTATTATTATTATTTTTTTGTAATATTATTGGCCATACGGGATTTTTCATTAGAAATCCCGGGAAGACCGACCTCTGGTGACAATCAATAAAAAAATAACATTATATGTACCTAATGAGCTACAGCGCACTTTTAGCTTCGCACGGTTCGCGCATTTAAGAAAAGATGAATGGATTGTGTGAACAGTGATATGAAAGAAAAGGAAGTTAGTGATAGTATGACGGTTGACAGGATAGAATGGAAGAAAAAAACGTGTTGCGCCGACCCCAAATAAGATGGGACAAGGGCAGGAAGATGATGATGACGGTTCGCGCATTTAAACAATTTCAAGTTTATAAAATAGGTATTAAATTTTTTATACAGCATAAAGTTAATTACTTGTAATAAACACATTTAAAGTAAAAATGATAGACATAGTTCACGCTAGTTCAAATAGTAGGAGGAGTCTCTTTTTGCAATATGGCGGCAGAATCTAGTCTGGCGCCGGAAGCATTTAGTGTTGCCACCCAAAATTTTATAAACGCTGTTGCGACGCGACATAATAAGCCACTGTATGGTTGTTAAATAACAATTCAGTACTCTCGTGGCGGATCACAGACGAAAAATCAAATCGAAATAGAAGCAAAAACTTGATTTAAATTTAATCTATTTATTGTAGTTGAAGCGATTGGAAAAACCGATACTCATAGAAAAAATAATTAATTCTTTTAATAAACTAGTTTTGAAAACCCTACTCAACGCGCGTACAGGCGCGATCTCGGTAAAATGGAGTTAAGAATTTAATTCTAGAGTTGATTACGAAAATATTAGAATATGCTACCTTCCTTTCTTTGTATTCTAATACCATATAAATGAAAGACCAATACAGAAAATCAATCAAAGACTAAATAATATAGCAGAAAGACTATATAGCCTTCCCTTAGAGGTAAATAAAAACAACGTATGGCCGTCAGACAGATGTCACTGTTATTACATACTCTTTGCTGTTATGTAGACAATGTCGTCTTTGATTTTAAACGCAAACGGATATATTATATCCGATTTCTAATTATGAAATCGATATCAATACCCGATTTTAGATATCCGATATCTGTAGCACTTAGCTTCACCAATTCGTTCCTTACAATACTCGGCATATAAGTTGAAACAAAATGGCGATCGACCTTGAAAGCGTAGTAAGTAACCGATTTTAGTGTCTTAATCGAAGAGGGTGCTGCGCGTTACCATAGCAACGACGGCCATTTCGGTTCAACTTATTTTGACACGTATGTTTATTATTTTGCTTTGATCTGTTTATGAATTTCATTAGAATGCGGGTGTATCAAGTCCTCATATTTTTACAGTATTCGGCAGCAAATGTATCGAGTCAGCCTTCTTTTCGCTGAGGTAGTCAATATTACAATAACATTAACGGCACCATTTTACCAAAATCACGCCTGTTTCAGTGATTCCACAATTGATGTCAAGCTGTAGCTAGACACTTGAGTTACGAAACTAGACCAATTTTACTATATATCCACTAGAACTCAATTTGCGAATAATTACAACTACCACTGAATTCACTCGGAAAAATATTTCCAAATCTTCGATTTCGTTTTATTAGCTATCGATAAACACAAACGTTGGTACCAATAAGGCAAGACGATAGAGATTTGTGTCATATTCCATACTGGAAAAAAATAAAACAGTAGGTACTCACCTACTCGTTTATTTATATAAAATCGATTAATTCATTAGACCCCAAGTAAACGCCGGCGTTCGCTCTCTCATTGTCTTTTTATTGTGTCTCTAATTACGGTATTCAAAAGGAATAAAGTCTAAACTAAAAAATATTTACTAATGACTTAAATCATTACATTTATTATGTGTCTTTAATTAAATTCTATTTCATTCCAAACTAACTGATATGGTGATACGAAGCGCCCGCACTTGTCACCAAGGTCAAGTTTGCATCTCTGAACGTAAACATTAGATAAACACTAAATTAAAACCAAAATAAATCAACGTACAATCACGGAAAACTAATCTTTACGTTACCTCGAAATAAGGGTGACATTGATCGCATAATGAGCAATAGATTTTGGTTGCATTTCGGTAGCCAACAAAACAAACCAATTGCCAAACGAATACAAAAATCCAAACCGACAAAAAAATCTGGATATCATAAAACGATTTGTATCATGATTGTAAATCCAAACGCAAACTTCAAAAAACAAAAACTACAAAAATCCAAATCGTATCTAGATATTACAAAACTATTTGTGTGGATATCCAAACGTAAACTGACTGATGCGATCACTGACCTCTATATAGTACGCGTATTATATAGAGGTCAGTGGATGCGATACTCAATTTGCCTGCTCTCTTTCTAACTAAGCGGAACATCGTGGAAATAAAATGGGTAGGGCGAATATATCAGGATTTCGGCTAGATTTCAGATTTTAGTTTTTCTTTTGGTTTGGTTTTCGTGAAATTGGTTTTTCTAGTTTGTGATATCGATTTATATCGATTTGTGACTGGTATTGGATTTGGAATACGTTTTGATTTATCGGACGCATGTCTGTTATAGGTCTACTAGTGTAGTGACACTGACATGACTTATGAGTAGAAGTTGTTAGGGGGAGTTTTTGGCGGGTCTCTTCGAGTGATGTTCAGTGGTTGTTTTAATTATTCGTAAATTGATTCCTTGTGGATATTGTGATTTAAAATTGGTGTAGTTTTCTACCTCAAATGTCTGTGCAACTGGATAATATGTAGAATCATTGAAACAGGCCCGATCTCGGTAAAATGGAGCTGAAAATTTTATCGTAGTTCTGGCTACCTCAGCGAAGTTTGCTGAGAAGGCTGACTCGAGACATTTGCTGCCCAATACTACGAAAACATTGTCACTGCTCAGTCCACAGAGTTAGTACTTTTTTGTCCAGTCCATAAGGTCGCAAAGTGCAAGAATGCAACAATTTGTTTCAATTTCGAAGCAACAGAATGTTCTCTAGATTGTAAGGTTACGGTGTCGTGCGTGATGTAAACATAAGATTATTAATTGTTTTGTTCTCATTGGGTTTTTGGTCTGGTGACATTTACATTTGGGTTAATAATAATCTGAAAAGATATATCGATATGTTTGGCAATCAAACATCAGTGAAAATGTTCGTCAATCAATCTTTCGCTAAAATTATTGTTTGTAGAATCAAAGTGGGTCTTGTCACAGTGAAATAGCTCGCAAATGAAATGCTTTTTTTTTCTGTTGAATCTAAGTTTGGCTTTGATACCATACAAAAAATTAAAAATACATTCTATTGGAGCATCAATTAAGAAAGATACCTAGGACGAAGTTGGTAACAGTATTACAACATTAGATACAGTTCAAAGGCACAATAACATTCGGTTCAGCTAACTGTATTCCTTGGGAGTCTAGAGACGAGGAATCTCAATCTCGTGTCTTTGGCATCATCATTTTATTTGTTTTAGATATAGTTAGATTTCTTTGCTTAGAATGTTGTTTTTTGCTTAGGATTATTTCTAGCAAGGTTTTTATTTTGACTTGCTTGTTTTTTTCTGTTGGAAGTGGTTTGTATGAAGGGTACCCTCAAAGCGATTATTCCCGATGTCCACCACTGGGGGACAGCGTCACAACTTTGTAAATTATTTCCATTCGCCACCACTGGTGGACAGCGACATGGATTTTTTAACATTCCCTATGGCCGCCGTTGGGGGACAATGGCACAACTCTTTTGATCCGATTCCCACTGGCCATCAATTTAAATTGTTTAATCTAGAGACCGGTAAAGGATAGCTTAATATACTTACGGATTTGATTTTTAGCAGGGCTAAGGGTAAGACTAATTTAAATATTTATAAATTATATGGTAGGTAAATAATAGTCATATTCTTGAATCAACTTTTATTAAATGTTTCACTCAAGTATTAAAAAATGATCCTACTACTTAGTGTTATATAATATGGCTTTGATTGCTTATTTTTTATTGAAGTGGGTAATTAACCGACTTAATTTCCACAGCTGGTTGACAGGCTACAATTTTTAAAATCGACTAGAACATTACAATCATAATCACAGTTTTATTATCCTATTCCTCGATGGAGGAATAAAAATTAAATATTATAAATTAAACAACAGTTTTAAAAATCACATATGTAGTTAAACAAAAAGGCAATAATAATTTATCACAATATCTAAAAATTGGCCTACAGATATGAACTAATCAACAGTTTTAAAAATCACATATGTAGTTAAACAAATAACAATAATAATTTCTCACAATATCTAGAAATTGGCCTTTACAAGACCCATTTGGGTTTCTTGAATTAAACATAATGTAGGTACTACTCAAAAGTTTTAAACACCACATAGTTAAACAAAATACAATAAGTACTTATTAGTTTCTCATAATTTATAAAAATTGGCCTACAGATATTTGGCCGTTTACAAGTTCCATTTGGGTTTCTTGAATAAACTGATCGCTGTAAACATACTTTTTTTTCGTTTGTTGGACGGTTCTTTTTTTTGACTTATTTGCATTTTTTTCACAAAGATAAAACATGCATCTTCTCGAAGATCGCTTAAAGCGTGCATTATGTTTGGGTTTTTCTTGCTCATCGCTGAATTTAGTTTGTGGTGCCACCCTTCGACAGCGTTTGTTGTTCGATGCGTTTCCCCAAAAACACACCAAACTGGTATAAAATCATCTTTTAGCCATTGTACTTCAACGTATTTCCTGAACTTTAAAATATCGGGATCCGTAGTATCCCTGTGCGTTATATAGAGCCAACCGTTTCTTATTTCTGTCTCGGGCAGTAATGGAAGTACTGAAGTCAACGCTACCTCTCGAAATTTGAATATGTCAGCAGATGTTGTAAGTTTCAAATCATGGCCCTTGTTCCATATTGCTTTTTTAAAGTGTGTGTGATATCCTTTAAGTGTAGCTAACGGAAATGTCGCTTTTATGGCCTTCATAGCAGCTTTCTCAAAATCAATTGAAAACTTTGAAGGTTGCCATCCAGGAACTTGACTTTTGATTAAATTGAAAAGAATTGTATAGGATTCCTCATCACGGCGACTCATGTATGCATAAATTAGCGGAATTATGTTAGTACTATTTTCAGTACTTCTGAAGTCTCCATGTATCAAGTAAAGTTGAGTGAATGGCTCTGTGCTGCTTTTAAAGGTACCATCACATAAGAAATGATCAATCTCACAGATTACATTTTTGGCTTCTTCAATACAAAACACTACAATTCGGTTGCAGTTATATGAATAGTCTGCTAAAAGAAAGTCCTTATAATCTTCTGGAACTTGGAATTCTTCCACATTTTTGCATTTAAGCCTTTTTATTCCAGCGATTGTATTTCTATGTCTGTATAAATTTGACTTGATGCTTTGAAATGACGGTATGTTTTGAATCAAACTTGGTATGACTTTGAATTCACTCACCATTGCGTTGAAGGTTTCTGGCACTGGTGGAAATTGAGGAGAAACCAATTTATCTTTACATTGCTGTATTTTTTCTTCTACAAAATTTCTTGCAAAATCAGGTTGGCATAGATGTGGCTTTTCTTCAATTATTTTGGTATCCTAGGTCAACAAAAAATATTAATTAATATTTTATTTTTTTTACAAAAAAAGACATCAAATCATCACCATAGACAAAAAGTTGTTTTTTATTCACATTCATCTCACATTACCGTCATACTGGGATTGGTAAACAAAATGGGGGCCATACGAGTAAACAAAATGGCGGCCTTAATAACGATGTCATCGAATTTAAAATTTCGAACATGCCTACTTATAAAACAATAAACAATTCCAAAATGAGTACTAACTAAGGTGTGATATACCTACTATTGTATTATTATTATGGACTTACCTTGATTTTGATAAGTCCTTTACATTTGTTCTTCTTTCTGTTAGTACACTCCCAGATTATTAAACCACTTTTATGTTTTTGTTTTATTATATATTCATATCCTCCGTGTAGTAAAATTGTCCCGCCTTTTCTATTTATATATGTTAAATGCACTTTTCCTGATGAACTGGAACCACTAGTATTTAAATCGGACATGGCTGGTTATGGGAGCGACGAGTGCACTAATGACGTAGTTGTAATGACGCATGCTGCGTTTGCGCAAGTAGAAGGAGCAGAGTAGAATAGATATATTTTTTGTCTCTTTTTAACGTTATGCACAGACGCCAGCACATCAAGTTATACCAAACTGTCAAATTTATCCAAATGATTTTAAACCTTAAAACGTTGTAAGTAACTCGTTCAAAATCAAATAAGAAAATTTTACAGTTTGTAGTAACTTGATGTGTTGGCGTCTGTACTTTCCCTCATAGCAATACTTTTTGTAAATATCTTGATGAAGTGAATAGTATCAATAGATAATAATAATAAGCATTAGCAAGAAAATAAAATTTAATTTTAATGAATTACCTAGCATAGCATAGTCGGCCTTATAATGTTCCCACTGTTGGGACTCAGGCTTCCTCTCCAGGAGAGGGAATGGGCCGTAATCCACCACGCGGGCCCAGTGCGGGTTGGTGGATGTCACATGTCTTCGAATTTTTGGTTCTAGGACATGCCGGTTTCCTCACGATGTTTTCCTTCACCGTTTTGAGAGCAGTGGTGATGAAATAAATTACACAAAGTAATGCGCCTGGCTGGGTTTGAACCCGCGACCTACAACTCGTAAGTCGGGGCCGTTACCACTCGGCCACCACTGCTCTTCAAATACCTATAATTAATTACCTATAATTAATTAAATTAACTATATTATACAAGAAAAGAAATATTATGTCATTATTATTACGTAAGCATTAGAAATGGATAAAAGTAATTTCAGCATAAAACCAAATGGTCTCTAGATAAAATAAATTAAATTGATGGCCAGTGGGAATTGGATCAAAAGAATTGTGCCTTTGTCCCCCTACGGCGGCCATAGGGAATGTTAAAAAATCCATGTTGCTGCCCACCAGTGGTGGCGAATGGAAATAATTTACAAAGTTGTGACGCTGTCCCTCAGTGGTGGACAACGAGAATAATGTTTTAAAGTTGTCTCGCTGTCCCCCAGTGGTGGCCAGACAAGTGGTGGACATCGGGAATAATCGCCCTCAAAGTATTTTCAAACATTAATTATCACTCACACAATAACTCTGTCAAAATTAGGGGAACACAAATAAAGGCTTTTTTTTTTGTTACTAGCTGTATCATAAAAGATCTAGAAGGGTCGAAGTGCTGTGGCCTAGGGTTATCTTGTTGTGGGGCCACAACAAGATAAGATAAATTACTAGCCTTTTATAAAGTTTTTTGCCTCATTTGAGCTTGGTTATACAATATAAATATGACGCAACAGAATTTCGGGATGAACATTATTTATTTATAGAACAACAGAAAAAATTAAAAAAAATTGAGATATTTTGAATTTACTGAACCATTTTTATATTTGTTTTTCTTGTGTTGTCTCCAGGGGCTCTAATTACATACTCTATAGGGCATACACAAAAATGTCAAAATGCCCCAAAATGATATGTTACGAGGGTTAATAAATTAAATGAACCACTTGTCCTATTACACACTAGTTACAAAAAAAAGTATTTTTACACATCAGTGTAGCTGAGGCTGTACCCTCAGTCCAGAAATTATCCCAAGGGAAACAATAGGGTTAAAAAGTAGACATGTGTCATTGCAGGACATGGGCCACCTTTAATCCAAACATCTAAATCTGTGGGGTTTGACCATGGAGAAGTTAAACACTTGTCATTATACTGGGACTCATAAAGAAGGTGCACGGAGGGCTAGAGGTTGAGTAGACAGGAGTGGAATAGCACAAAAGATCCAGAAGGATTGAAGTGCTCTGCCCATTGCCAGCCCCACAACAAGATAAGATTAAATAGACACTGGTCTATACCTCCTATAGTCAACCCGGGATTGGATTTGTTTAATGATGAATGTAAGACAATATTCATGGAATATTTGTAGTTCTGTGAAAAGACAGTGAAATGATTAACATATTTTAGTCTTAATGGCTAATTTGCTGTACAAAATAAAATAAAATGCAAGCAAAGGTTTGTGGTTTAAGTTCAACTATAGTAATATACTTACATTTTTACTGTTATAGTGGTGCCAATTTTACAAAAAGGGGCATCTTGCCTGGCAAAATTCAGTCCTTTATATGTTTGGAACCAAGAAAACAAGTTGAATCTGGTGTGCTTAATTCGGAAGGGAAAATAGCGATTGTTTCTAAAGAAATCTGTTATTGTGATAGTCTATTTGATTTTAGCCTTCTATCCAATAATTTGTAAGTTAAGTTTGGGTACATTTTCATTTACAACCATTGAGTTGTGAGTATATTCATTTATTACAATAGTTATGTAAAGGTTAGTGAATATTGAGATTAGATAATATGCCAATTATTAGGAACATCGTTTATATTCGTGTATTTTATATCTATAAAACGTGCTGGTAAGTGTATCTGTTTGAGAGTGTACTTCGATGTTTAGAAAATAAAAGAACAAGATATTTTCTCAACTTTAGTTGTCCAAAAAATATAGTAATTTTTCTTTACTGATTATTAAACGGACTGCAAGTTGACATAAGGTTTTGATAGATGTTGTTGTGGGTAGCAAACAGTGTCACTTGAGAACAAAATTGCAAATGTTATAAGGTTTGCTTTAAAATCTAAGGTTTAGTACCTTAGATTTAAAAAAAAAACCTTATAACATTAATGCTTAATGGCATCTACTGTCGACAGTGAAATTGCTTCCAATCATTCTTAAGTTGGAAGAATATCAGTTACCTCGAAACATTCTTCACAGTTACTGGTCATACACTTGTCTTTAGATATATCGCAATCGCAACCCGGCGGTAGAAATTGGCAATTTTGGAATAAACTTGTTCAGCGCTTCAATTAAACTTATTGTGTGGTAGCTGCTTACACATGGGTACATTGTGAAGTATCTCACTTATAGGTCTTACATAGAGAGGACTCAGTTCAAAAAGCACTTCCCCACTATTATGTCGGGATATTCAGTTTTCCTTCCGCTTGGTCATCATCATGAGAATGTTTACTTGTTTTTTTTTATCTTTGATTGACATTGTATCTTTCTTGTTAGGAGATGGCCCGGTTTGTGTTCGTTTCATAAAAACGTATGACCAACTTCTTTTTCTCATCCGTTATGGCTATAGTTCCAAATGTTTTAATACTTATACTCCATCAATTTAGGTTAGGTAGTCAACTAAACGTAAACAAAAAAAAACCACGTGACTCAGGGGTGCTAAACCTTTTAATACAAAGTATTACTTGTGTTCTAATAAAAAAAAAAAAATATGTGAAAATCGTTTATTTGTCACAGGGATACAAGAACAAATGCCTTAAACTTTCGTATGCCGCCGGGTGACAATGCGCACCAAAAGCGATGGGTGCCGCGGAAAATGGTATCTTTCGTTTGATTTGCAATTTAACAAATTTGTTTACCTTAGCGCTTTTTAGATTCTACAAACCGAACTTTTAAAGCAAAATTTACATTGGTTTTGCCCAACTAGTACGGTTCAGTGTTTTCACATACAATAGGGTAATACGAACTGAGAGGGTTATATTGATGTTTTTTTTAAATGAAATATTTCAATAGGGTAAGGCGAGCTGAGAATGTTGTATTGATGATTTGAATGAATATAATTTTGTCAGCTTACAACTTACACTGAACTGCAAAATGCAGAAAACTTAGAAAAACTGAATTTCGCGGGCTACCATGTCGCTTTCTCCTTAATTTTTTTATCTGGTCCTATGGTTTAATTAACAGTTCTTGTAAAATCAGACTGTATTTTGCTAATAACTTAGTATAGACATGGGCTATTAACTATAGGTGTAGTTAAGTTCGATCCTGCGTAGAGTCCTGGCGTGATGGTCCTGGTGCGATGTCCAGCTGACTGGCATCCGACTGGCATGTTCGCCATGCGATGTGGAGGAAAGGATGGGTTAAGTAAACAACGTGATGTGTTCTCCATCGACTCCGAGTCGACTCGATGTTCCTACTTTAATTAGTGACGTATATATACATAGTTCGTATGTGACAATATGCTTACTAAGCTACGAACACATCTTATCTATCTTAATTTAAACTATGTGCTATACGTGATATGCTGATGAACGTGACTTCACACCACACTGGAAGAGAATTAATAAGCTAATTTAATTTCGTCAAAATGGTATCGGATATGTTTATAGTTAATCAACTATGAGAGTTCCTTATTTTTAACCGACTTCTTAAAAAGGAGGAGGTTCTCAATTCGGATGTTTACATTTTTTTTTTAATGTTTGTTCGCCCATAACTTCGTCGGTTGCTAACCGATTTGAAAAAAACTTTTTTTTTTGGAAAGTGTATACTTCCTACTTCGACCATTAAGGTTCCATAGTCACCAAATCGGGATCTGATGATGGAATCTTGGCGAAATCGAGGGAACTCTTCAAATTTTATAGGAAAACAGCGATTTTGGTATTTTTTTCTACAACAAGTGAAACATTTGCGTTCCATAAGAACCATTCTAACATCAGATCCGATGATGAAGCCAAGAAACAGGCACTAGAACTCCATAATAAGACAATGTATCTTAGCCGTGTTAGGGCTTTTTGAAATTGTAACGGTATGCATTTTCCAGGTGTACTTATCACTGATAATTAAAACAAAAAAAAGTAGCAAACGTTTTCTTTCTCATTCAAAAATATCATTCTCCTGATATATTACTTTATGTTTGTTCGGGCATAACTCTGTCATTTATGGATGGATTTTAATGTTTTTTTGTTTGATAAGTATTTTGTGCAGATCTGATGCTGGGTTCAGAGATAGTCAACGGAACTTTTCAATAAGTGAAAGGCAGATGACCTCGTGAATGTAGCGGGAATTTGTTGGATGCGAGATGCGCGGCAAAGCCTTTCGTTTGACGGAAATTATCATGATGACGATGAAAGGGTGAAAGCTTATTGATTTTGTGAATTCCTCATAGCTGACCATAATCCACGCAATCTTGCCATTTCTGCCAATGCTCTTCCACCATATGGCCTATTAAATAATTTATTAGCCTCTAAGTCGCACAATACAATACCCTCAAGGGTTTTCACGCGACTTAGAGCTACATATACCCGCCCTTTGGCGAAGTTTTTCTTTTATAAGTTAATCATAGGCCTATCCGGCGTTGTGCCCTGTAGTTTGTGTACTGTGATTCTGGTTGCCTGAAACGTAGCTGTAACTAGGGTTATTGCAATACAGACATCCAAATCTTTTATTCTATTGCCAACAGTATCGTCATCAAATTTTATAATAACAGCTTCAGGTAATTCACCATCCTCTATCTGCTCTCTTCGTAAAACTGGCAATTTAAATTATTGCTTAATACCCATAGCCCCATTTACGAGCGCTTCGGAAACAGAAATGTTTCGCCTTAGCATAACTCGTGACCCTATACCTAATTGTACTGTTGATAAAAGACCTCCACAGTTATTTACATCGTTAGGAATAACATTACTGGTAGGTAAATTTCCGTAAATAGCAATTTCGCGGGATTCATCGATTGCATTAATCGTGTAAATACGCTGTTGTCGCGTTGTCAGCTATCATATGTGCATTATAAGCGTCTACTTGGCGGACAGTGAAATAAATACTAACTGCCTCTCCATCAGCAAATTCTTCTGTCAAAGGCACTCGCCGACGTTCGCAAAGTAACTCTAGTTGAGCCGTTGTCAGTTCACCAACACGTAAATTATTTAGTAAGTCAATGAACTCACTATCGTTTTGCTGACGGATATTTATGGTTAATTCACAAAATGAGAATTTTTTTCATAAGTCCACTTCAGCCGCCAACCACAAGGTTTGCAAAAAGCACCAGAGGTAGCTGCATTATGTCACCAAATAAAATAATGTTTACACCGCCAAACAATTTGTCGTAGTTTTTTAATTCTTGTAGACGTAAATGAATGATCCTTAAATTTTAATAAGAAACCATCGAAATCTCGTCTATTACAAGCCAATTCATGTTACGTCACTTGCGTTTTTCCTGGTCGAGTTTTTGTCCCGTCAAGCGCTTATAGGTCATAGTATTTCCTTTTTTTTTTCAATAGGAAGCGAAAATAGGGAATGTAATGTCTTGCCAAATATTTGGCGAGCAGCCACTCCTGTTAAAGAAGCGACAATAATAATGGGTTTCAGGAGGGTTGGTGCATAGCAATTTTAAGAGGTATGATTTACCACTTCCAGCATCTCTAGTGATAAAAAGTAGTAACTGATTTTCCGCACCACTTAGAAATCCTTAGAAATTATCCAAGTTAAAGATATACAAATGTTGATTGTAACAACACTTATTCAAACGACAAATTAAAGTTTATTTTATTTACCTCTATAAACCTGATCCAGGTGTTTCACTGGTGAGGGTGGTTGAGTCATCACGGAGCACGCCTGTTCTTCGACATTTTTGATTTCACGTAGAACCGGCCCGTGTGTTTTTTTTTAATGCTGAAAGTCTTTTTTTATATCTTGAATAATCTCATCTTTCTTTATCACTAGCGCTGAACATAACATTGTGTACGGGTATTTAATAATATTAAATTTGAGAAACATTAATATAGTAACATTAATTAGTATTGGATGAACTGACAAGTTGGTAGGGAAATTTAAACAATATGAAGTTAATTATTTGTTTCAACTAATCAACTTACTACAAGGTGGATTGACGGTACCTACTGCACCATCACGCAGCCTTATTACATAAAGGGTTTTATTGAAGGATGATTCTGCAAAGTGTAATGAACAGACACGAGGTATTTTAAGTCCAGGTTTGATATTTTCCATCCCAATGACTTCAAGCCACTTCTGGCGCAGCACTTCATTTTTAGGGAACCTGTGAAAATAAAAAAAACATGCTAAATTATTCCAGTTTGATGCAGTTAGTTGAACAAATCAGAGACTGAATTAAATAACCACCACCTACTGCATGACTAATTGATATTATTGTGTTTTAGTACTATCGCTATTTTTATTTCTATTCTGTTAGTTTTATTTTCAGGCCCTTCATTTTTATTCCCTACTCTACTGGACTTTACAATGTACAAACTAAAAAAAAAAATAGTTTCTTATCGATAGCATAATAAATAAAAGACATCAATATTTTGAATTGTCATTTGTATTCTAAACAAAACATTATTTAGATTTAGCAAATAGAGTTATATATCAGAAATAACTTGGGAGCATTTATTCTATAAATAAAACAAACATACTTATACAAAAAAAGTATGAAAATGATAAAGTTTTTGTTAAAATACTGCTACTAACCTGTGCATGGTCAAATGAGGTTGATTAGGCTTTTTCCTTGTACCACACTGAATTATTGAACAAGTAGGCATATTCAATTTGCACCACTAGACACTCACAGCACAAAACAAATAAGTCGGAAGCGTTTTTATTCCTAAAAATTACAATCCAAATCCAATGTTGTTATTCACTTGACAGCTGACGTACTACAAAACCACGGTTCCAAAAGATGGCGAATGGCACGCGAGGTAGGTACTTTGATGGAAATGTAAAAATGTTGCCAGGCAGAGAATAAACAAATAGCGTGACGTCTCTTTCTTCAAATGAGATAACTTATGGGTTAAAAAGAGACAAAGTGTAGTTTCATATTTATGTATCGATCTAATAGATATTTGTATAAGCAAGTAAGATATAGAACATTACGCGGCGTCTCTATATATTTCTATACTCTAAGGGCAACACACCATGAGTGGTGTGCGGACTTCCCTCTACCACTTTTGCTTGGGAGCTCAGATGCGACGGACGTGATTTAGGCTTCATAATTTTGAATTGTATTGGTGTAACGGTTTTTGATTGTTTGTCATTTTAAATTAATAAAATACTTGTAGGTTGATCGGAGTTTTCTTTAATAAAAGTTAAATACGCTTCTGATCTATTGGAGCACAAGTGGGATTCGTTTAAATTCACGCGGTCTAGTTCGTTTGCCATCGTTTAACCCTTTTAGTATAGTTTTCAAAATAACACTCAACGAGTTACTTATTTTCTTTTTGGTTGGTGTTCTCACTAGTAGTGAAATAATTTACGTAGCTTGCAGCTATAGTTATGTCGAGTCGTGAGGGCACACCGCATGTACCTAGGCGTAATTATTGCGATCACCGTGACGATCCGTAGCCGTCGCAATGTTCTTAGCAGGCGTCGAGACCGTTATAGTTTGTCACGAAGTAGATCTCCTAGGCGTTGTAATGCGAGTTCAGAGAAGTCTGAAAGCCCGCGTAGGTGCCGTAATAGTTCTTATGGGCGCTGGGATATCTCATGTCGCGATCCTTTAAATGAAATACTAGAACGATTAAATGCGTTAGAGAGACGGTCAATCAATCATCGGTTGCCGGCAAACGCTATTCCCACGACGTCGCATCCGTGCTACACGCCGCCGTTGAGGACTGCGGTACTTGCTGAGGCAGTTGTCACACCTGTTCTGGAGACTACTAGGACCGCGACCCCTGAGGTTTCGCGGAAGATTAACGCTGCGGATAGGATTGTGAGTGCGCTTTCGTCGTTGATTCAAACGCCGAGTCAGAATATCTGGGCAGACTTACTAGGCATGGTCAGGTACGGCCGAGCTCAAGTAAATTTGAAGCTTTAATTAATTCTCCGAAACCATCTAATACTGGAACATGAGGGCAGACGGAAGCGAGTTGTTGGCTATTTTAGTAAATCCACGCGGGGCGCCGAGTCCCGAATCGTTCGCACATTACAACATTTTGGGCACTACTTAATCGATATAAAGTTTAATATAGTACCCGATTGTAACTCACTAAAGATGACTAAGCGTAAAAAGAACTTGTTACCGCGTGTGGCCCGCTGAAGGGTGTACATGCAGGATTTTCGGTTCACGTTAAAATATCGAAAAGGTTGCCTTATGCAACGTTCAGACTTTTAAGCCGACAGCCTGTTACTGTTGTCGAGATAAAAAATACCTAAAACTGGGCGAAGATTGCTCAAACGGCTGATTTGGAAACTCAAAGCTTAACACAAAAGCAGAGAGATGGTCAATTGTATAGTCCACGATATTTCATAAAGAACGAATTGTTGTATTACAACTGGTGAAGACTCCCGTCTTCTTTGTTTTATTCCTAAAGATGATCACGATCATATATGTAGGAATGAGCTTATGCTGCATCGTTTTTAGTTTCCTGGATTAAGGGCTTTTATTAAATATATCGAAATATATCGGTCACTGTGTTGTTTGTCTGTCATACAAATAAGTCCCTCGTGCCAGACGTTGCTCTGGACGACTTGCAGCCCAACCGAGAAGCCTTTATGCTGAGCAGACAAAGGGCTTCTGAGCTGCTTGTTGAAATTAGCAGTGGTATGATACGTACGCCAACGAGCGTCGTTGTTAGCGTGTACATTTGATGTCGGTAATTTCGTGTTTATGAGTAAAGGTTCGCAGAGCATTGGGAAGCTGGACTCTGGAATGCGTGGCATGTACAGTCGCCAGTACAAATGCGTGGATACCTTAGTGCCTATTTTCCTTTGCACGTTAGAGTTCAAGTTTTCGAAAATAAAACTAGATGGCGCTTGTTTCTTCACATTTAAGTGGCGACCTAAGGCAATCTCACAAAATATAAACTTGATGTTTAGTTTGACAAGATATAGGCACATGCATCATCATTGTCGAACGTCAACAACTGATTGTAGTTCGTAATTTCAACATTAAAGATAAAGTCAAGATGACCTAGCGGTTAAGCATGTGCAAATAGAGGCGTGAATCAGTGAGCCGTGAGTTCAAATCTCACGTAGTACTTACACTTTTTGGAAGTTATGAATAACAAACAAACGAAATCGGTAGGAATTATATCGAAGCTAACAAGTGGACATTTATTTGTAATGTAATATTCAAGTCGGTAGTCATCAAAAGAATAAAAGAGCAGGTAAATAGGTTCACCAAACAAAAAGGCACTATTGAAAATATATAGATGTTTATTTCTAACAGTTTATTATTCAAATTTAACTGTCAGTTTAATAATTATTGAATAACATTATAATATCATATATAATTTATTACTGAGGCCATAGCTTAAATATTCGTTCCCAAAACTGGAAAGAGGATTGAAGCTTATGTAACCTTTACAAAAACAAACACCAGACTACATAATTTTATCACAAAAGTCAAAAGGACTAAATGTTGACTAAAAACTACAAAATTGCACAACGAGATATCAAATGGTTAGTAGGTAACATAAAAAAATAAAATTATGTTGTGTTGTAACTTGCAAGTGTTCATAACTTTTTTAAGTTATTTTAAATACCTTAATTAATATTAAGATAAACACACATAACGAGATCTCCAGTTACTACAGAAAATAAGTACTGAGTAAATAATATAATTTAATTAGGTATATTTATTTATTAATATCTCGTGTAACCACCATTTTGGTCAATAACAGCTTGCATTCGGGAACGCATTGAATTAATCAAATTTTTACACAAATCTGAACCACGAATACTATCCCATATTTGTAAACAATGAGCCTCTAACGCATCTGGAGTACGCTCATTTTGATTATTCCACCGTTGAACAATAACACCCCATAAATTTTCGATTGGATTTAAATCAGGTGATCTAGCAGGCCAAGGAATAGCGCAAATGTCATTATGCTGACGAAACCAAGCCTGCACACAGTGGGAACAGTGTATCGGACAATTATCCTGCACAAATTTTATCTGTGGTAATTCTTCTCTTGGATACACATTTCGAACTGTAGGCAACATGATCTCCTCCAGCACTTCTATATAATTTGCACTATTTGCTCGACTTGGTATTCTGACCAGTTCACCCGGATCGGCTGCACTCATCCACACCCACATGTTCACTGTTATATGGCCAGATTGCATATTGGGCACTACATGACCACTTGTGTATCTCGTATTATCTCGACGCCACAAACATAACCGTCCGTGTTCACTGGACTTAAAAGTTTTTTCATCAGTAAAGATGACATTACTCCAATCAAAGTTTATATGATCCATAGCAAACTGCAATCTTGCTCTTTTATGATTTTCCGTAAGCAAGGGTTTCACAGCATGCCTCCGATAATGCAGCCCTTCGCTATGAAGAGCACGACGGACAGTGTCAACGCTTGTGTCAAATAAACTAGCATAGTGGTTCGTCGGCAGAAATCCATTTTCTTCGTACTCCCTTACCATGGTTTGACGCTGCAACATGTTTATTAGTTTTGGTCTACCAGTTCTTTGACGGTGTTTCAAAGAACCCTCTTCTTCAAATCGTCGTACCCATAGAACAACTGTTTTTCTCTGCAACAATAAAACAGAAATATATAATTCCCCAAAATTATGATTATTTTATAGGAGTTTATTGTTATATAAAAGAGTATAAATAAAATTACTTACGTTTACACCGGTCTTCCTGGCTATTTCTGACAAGTTTTTACCTTGATTATTCAAAGCAATTATTTGAGCTTTTGTTACTAAATCGATCATACTCATTTTGATAAAACAAGTAGATAAATTCACCTGATTAAAAATAAAATTGAACGAAAGGAGCTCGAACGGGTAATCGGAATGAACTTAGCGAACAATCAATTAAGCTTAGTCACAATTCTTCGGTATAAGTATTATTTATACTACCTACTAATTATTATTTATAAATCCATATTCAACCTACCCTCTCAAGTTTGTAAAGTAACACATGGAAAAACAGATATTTTTAAATTAATATTCAATTTTAATATCTTCATCTCTTTAAAATAAATTATTTCGTGTTTGAAGAAATAAAAAGAAACTACAAAAATAAGCATTAGCATTTGAAGCACAGCAACGCCATCTAGTAACGGTATAATGTAATGTTGTCGATAACAACATTTCAATCTGAGTTTACGCTAGATGGCGTCATTTCTCGCTACACACGATTTTGTTTCTGTACTACCCAGGCACTTTCACAGGCTGCCGTACGTGGTAGTACGAGCGCTACCACATGATCGATACGAGCTTGAGCTGCTTGCTGACTGGTATGGAAAGAAGATGCAGACCGCCGCAGAACATATAGTTCGGTGGCGTGGCGAGAGGCAGCCCCGACCAGTGACAGTGTTTTCCTGCCCCGACCAGTGGCAGTGTTGTCCTACTCCGACCAGTGGTAGTGTTGTCCTGCCCTGACCAGTAGCGGTGTTGTCCTACCCCGACCAGTGGTAGTGTCGTCCTGCCCCGACCAGTGGCATTGTTTTACCTATGGCCTCGACATTTGGCTATCCTATCCCCTGCCCCGATCAGTGGCAGACCATCCCTATGGCCTCGACATATGGCTATCCTATCCTTATGGCATCGACATATGGCTATTCTATCCTTGTGGCCTCGACATATGGCTATCCGCCTGCCCCGAAAGTAGCAGTGGTTTCTGGAACTCCGATAGAGGTATCCTGGCGACTTAGTTGACTGTTTCGGTAATTATTGTGGTCCGGAACTCTTTCATTGGTGATGCAGCTAACGGATGGCTTCCTACCTATTATAATGTGACTGCTTGATGTATCGCTTGCAGCTTCATTTCAATGGGTAGTTAAAAATTAAGTTTTCAGAATGTTTTACTGTTTCTGTTTGTTTTGGCATGTTTTAGATGATGATCAGGCGCATGGAGACCCATTGGACCACCCATCCAATGGCAACCAGACCGATGAGGAGCCTATACCGAAAAGCCAGGCTGACGAGTACGTTCAGCTGTCAGGAAAGGCAGTCTTAGAGAATTTGACAGCTAAGAAGGCGATGACATCACGCGGCAGTGATGACGCTGTCAGTAGAGGGGGCAACACACCATGAGTGGTGTGCGGACTTGCCTCTGCCACTTTTGCTTGGGAGCTCGGATGCGACGGACGTGTTTTAGGCTTCATAATTTTGAAATGTATTGGTATAACGGTTTCTGATTGTTTGTCTTTTAAATTAATAAAATACTTGTAGGTTGTTCTGATTTTTTTTTTTTAAAGTTATATACGCTTCTGATCCATAAGAATATTTTTTCAAGGTAAATTTACATTTTTTTTTTGTGTACTGGTGACAATATTTGATTGCACGGTTTTTGGAATTTTATTCAAATTATCAGGTAATATTCGCAAGTTATGCCATACGCATTTACAGTTGTAGGTAATTTATATGTTGGCAGGTAATCAAGATCTTGAAGAGTTGTAAGTCGCAAGTTCAAACTCAGCCAGGCGCATTACTTTGTGTAATTTATTTCATCACCACTGCTCTCAAAAACAGTGAAGGAAAACATCGCGAGAAAACCGGCATTTCCTAGAACCAAAAATTTGAAGACATCCACTAACCCGCACTGGGCCTGCGTGGTGGATTACTGCCCATTGCCTCTCCTTGAGAGGAGGCCTGAGTCCCAGCAGTCGGAACATTAAAAGGCTGATTATGCTACATTAATGCTATTATACGGTTTTTGAAATTTTATTCAAATTGTCTTTACTTATAATAAATCTGTATAAGTGAAAATTCTGTACATTAAAAATATCAAAAAAATAAATGGCACAATGATGTATTAAACCGACACCGAACCCAAATTGTGATTAAAAAAATTTTTGTCTGTCAGTTTGTTCAGGCATCACGTAAAAACTACCGGTTCGATTACGATGAAACTTGGTATAATTATTCTTTAATAACCTGGGCACCACACTGGGTACTTTTTATCCCGGAAAAGTATATACAATAAAAAAAAAAACTTAATTTTGCAGTTCGATCCCTAAACGTCAAAGGAAATGGAAGTCATTATTCAAAAAGAAACAATCCTACGCCGTGACGGCCGTATTCTGAACTCTCCATGTAACGACCATGTTGCGTATATGAGATAACCAATTTGGTCAAATTCGTTTTTCTGACCGCGGTATCGTCTTACAAGAGTATAAAAAATTTCATCATTATTTTGATTTGCTTTGAGAAAACTCACAATGGCTTTAACACGTTCCGGATCAATCGACTGCGAGAAATAATTTTCATCCTCCGAAACAACGAACATCCTTCTCATCTTGTCTAAATTCTTCAAGATTATCTTATGCTTCTTGACTTCGTATTTCACTTGTTTTTCGCATGATCTCCATTCCTCCTGAGATTTTTGATTATTTTTTTTTGATTGAGAGGTCCTGGTATATTTGATATTTGGTCTTCCAATAAATTTTTTTATTCATGAGTTCCCGTATGTATTCAGGAACATATCGGATATGAATTTTTTTGAGGGCAGCTCTAGATACTTTTCCGTGTAAAAACATATGTGAAAACTGTCTCGTACTCCTTGTCTGTGATTCTCTCTCCCACACGACCCATCAAACACTCCATTAATTCCATCGCCAAGTTTACTCGCATAAAAGTTTCGTTAACACTGTTCATTTTCAAAGCAACGTGAACACTTTAAAGGCCAACAGAAGACTGCAAGAAATAACCATTCGGGTAATCGCTACGTCCCCCCAGGGGGCCGCGGCAGGCGAGATCGGGGCATTGCCCCCTGCTCGCAATGTCGATAGGCACCTGCAACAACGGGTGCTTCGCTATGGTGCCTATAGGCGTAGATTCTCTGGCTTTGTACAGTGGGAGCGTCACGATTCTATTTTAGTAATAGAGTCGTTTTTTCGCGACATCCCGGCGGTCAGTCTCCGCCAGGTGGGATCCCCGTTTGCCCGGGGGAGGCCCAGCGAGTGACGACCAGCGTCGAGGGTGCCGATTTTGTTGATGCTCCCCACTGTTGGTGAGTGACCCCCGTCTGTCACGCTTCCAGGTCTAGCCGGTCACGCTCCAGACTCAGGAGTCGTGTGTAAGTGTGTGTGGGCGGTATTGGATGTGTAACACCGCCCATGTATGCAACCGAGTGCGCGTCCACGCCGCGCAACTTGGTGCGTGAGTTTACCCGATTACTGTACCAACCGAAAATAATAAGTTTGTCGTAGGTTACGACACCCGCAGTGGAGTTCACTAAGGGGCGCTGCACACGGCTAAGATACTATAATATTTTATCTTAAGATACGATATCGCTCGCCAATATACAAGATCCAATTCAATGGACTATCACACACGACGATTATAATAACCCTTAATAAGGCGCAAGCCTGTGTGAATGTAATTACAAAATTGAAGGTGAATTTAGAGTATATTGATACGACTGATTTCAAAAAAATATTAATATGCACAATAAAACTTCCTTTTCCTTGTTGCACGCCATGGGTAGGTATTAGAAAATTACGCGCCAGGCGACGGAATGAACAGCCGCTTCGCGGTACTCACTTACGACTACTCTACGCACTAGTCGCGCGGCAACTGAGCTCTCTAACCGCCAGTGCTGCCAGATGAAAAACTCTAATTAGCGCTAACAGCGGTGCACTAAGCGCTAGATTCGAATATATTCACGAGCCATTAAAGCGCTAAATCGGCTCAAACGAGTCAATAAAGCGCTAAATTCGTACTTTTAAAAATGTAATTTTAGTTCTATCCATTGACTTAAGATTCCAGTTACCGCGGGTTCAATTGACAGCCATCGTGTATCACAAGCTGTTAAGATCTTAAGTGGCTCCTCTCCACAGTTTATCGCTTCATATATTTTTTTATATTCGTTTTTTCGTTTCGGTGAAAGCTTGAACCATTTGTGAGTTTCTCTTATCATAAAATCTATATTTCTTGGTATAGTCTCACATGACGCATGTGACACTGTCAATTGAATCGAATGGCAGACACATCTTATCAACACTAGATTGGGTAAAGCATACCTTTCCTGCAATATTTTATGGACACCTGCGTTTACTCCAGTCATAACCGAAGCATTATCTGTTCCGATTCCAATTAACTTGCTTTTATCAAGTTTAAAAGCTTCAAGTTGTGCTGTTAACGCCGAAACTATTCCTTCGGCATCTGCAGATGTTTCAATTCAACCAGCCCTAAGAATGTGGAAACTATTTCGTTGCGACTGCTGCTAAAATATTCAATAATAATATTTAATATTAATATTTTTATTTTTTTATTTATATTTTTTTTTTTCATTTTTTTTATTTTTTTTTATTAATATTTTTATTTTGAAAACAATTAACTGCTTCATACATTTTGTCGAGTTTTGTGAAGGTAATGTATGAAGCAGTTGATTATTTTTCCCGATTTTAGGGTTGGTCCCATAGTAAAAGTGGTTCATAATTATGAGTACAATGACCCCTTTAAAAAGCCTATCTGTTGTTTCAACGATTGATAATTTTACGAATGAGTATGAGATCAAATTTGACACATAATGAGATCAACTTTTACACGTATGCAAACGATTAATTATTATAAAATCACATTTTAAATTAAAAACAATATTACAACAAAAATAACAACACTTATTTGCATTGAGGACATAAATACTTCTTAATAGTTTTCTTAACGCAGGCACAACCTACATGAACCCAGGCTTTACACATCATACATTGAATCATGTCTTCAACTGCACACAGTAGGCAGATTTTGCAAAACCATTTTTCGATATTTACTGATTTGGCATCTTTGCTTGGCTCTGGCTCATCAGTTATTTTATTTTTAGAAAATGCAGTTTCTTTTGCAGTAAATTTCGGCTTTTTCGGTTTTGAAGGCCTTACAATAGCTTGTTCTAAAGTGGTTTTATAAGGCGTCGACGTCAGTTCTAAGCTACTTTGTGCTTTTTTACTCCTTTGTCTTAACTCTTGTGCTACTTTTTTAGCTCCAGGAGATATTTGCTTTATTGTGAATTCGAAATTGCGTGCCTTTGATTCAGCTGTACTACAATCAATATTCTGTGATACCGCTAAGGTTTCAATCTGAGATTCAGCAGTCATAGCTTCATTTTGACATGTAATTGGCTCCGTCACTTCTAGATTCTCTTCTAGTAAAGAAATATTCAAAGATAGTGGATCTATATCATCCTGTAAGTCTAATACAATTGGTGGTGAAATCTCATCGTTTTCTTTTTCAGGTACAATGAATTCGTAGTCAGCAAATGCATCTTCATTAAGAGGACAAATTCCAGTCTTTGCAAAGCCACTCGTAGCAGTTCCAACAGATGCAGCTCGGGAATATGCTTTTCCGAATAGCATTGAAACTTGAAACATTGTCACAGTTCTTCCAGGATTTTGGCGCAACCATTTATCTGTTTCATCTATATAGTAAAGGCTCAACGGCTTGAAGAAGGAGACATCCAGCAGTTGCATTTTATGTGTTGTATGTGCTGGAAATGAAAGCAATACGACGCCGTGTTGCTTGGCATATGTTATAGCTTTTAAATTTTTTGTATGACTAGCTTACTTCTGTTAGATGGTCATCATCTAACAGAAGTAATACATTTTTTTCAGTTGTCGGCTTCACAGACTCAATAAAGTGTTGTAACCACAAATAAAATATGTCTTTGTTAATATATCCACTCTCTGGATTAAAAGCAAATATTGTACCAGGTGGAGCTCCATCCCTGAGTTCGTCTTTTGCTCTCTTGCGCTTAAATATTATAAGCGGTGGTATAAAATTACCAGCAGCATTAGCACAACATACGGCTGTAGTATTTGTACCGCGTTCTCCACTAGTAATAGCTCCAACTTGCCGCTTACCTTTTAATGCCAGTATTTTTCTTGTTTTCCTCTGGACAGTTGACAAGCCCGTCTCATCAACGTTGAAGATACGCTGCGCTTCTGTTATGTTGTGTTTTTCGCATACTGCCTCTAATTTATTGAAGAAATCGGTTACAGCAGGTTTGTTAAATCCAGTAGCCCGGCTCATTGAAGTTGCTCTTGGTTGTCTCAAACTTAATTGTGGATGCCGCTTCATGAACGCATAGTACCAATTTTTACCTGCAATTCTTTTCTCTTTGTTAAATCGATTTTTTGATATTGTTCTTTTCTGCCAGTTCAAATGCCAGCTGCCGAATATCGAAAGGCGTTACACCATACAAACTAATTTCCATATCGAGGATGTGTTGACATAATTCGGTTTCCAATTCTGACGGAAGATCACCTTCAGATCCTACTATTTGAACATGTTCCTTAGCCTTTTGATTCACACCATCCAATCTTCGTTTTAGTGTGGCTTTAGGCACTACATACATCCTACTTGCCTCATTCAAACCTGCTTTATTTTTACGCACTGATTCAATGGCTAGGTTCATGCTTACTTCATTTCACGCATAATATTTTCGTTTTGTAGCCATTCTGAAACAATTTATCACGTTAACATACACGTGTAATTATTATCACATTAATAAACGTTATTATTATTATTGACACGGGACTATCAAAATCAACTAGTTTTTGTAAAAATGTAACATTTAAATCATAAACAGACAGTTCTTATCATTGGACCAGTCCAATGATAGGGCCACGTTAGTGGTCTGATGATAGCAACAGGGTCCTAACGTAAAAATAGGGTTATAAAAAAACAACCACTATCTTCAGTCAAGAATAATTATTTCCAACGTAAATACAAGTAAACATTCTACAAATTAAAATATGTATTATTAATTAAATCATAGTATTATGATACTTACATCAACTTTTCGTAGTCGTATTTTTTATATCCGGAGCGCCGCGATCACATTTACACACGTCACTCACTG
Source organism: Mythimna vitellina (assembly GCA_949316375.1). NCBI lineage: Eukaryota > Metazoa > Arthropoda > Insecta > Lepidoptera > Noctuidae > Mythimna > Mythimna vitellina. The sequence continues at coordinate 18,984,926 of OX438702.1, read as the reverse complement.
GCGGCTGCAGCGCGGGTACTGAGGTTGCGGGGGGCCACTCTTACCACCCAAGATATGCTTTGTAACGTACCTACGCGTCTCTGGAGTTGCGATTTTACGAAATATTTAAATGGTCCAATGAAAGAAGCGGTCCAATGATCGCAACCTTCCCCTATGCGGCACGACCGATCGAATGGAGGGAGAGAGACAGACGGCGCTATACGTTCAGCATAGTTTTACCCTTTCTTGCAATACGGAACTATGACTTTAGGCAGAAGGTAGAAACATTGCGGTGCTCGTTATCTATTGTTGTCTAATGAGGTGTTAAATATTTCTTTTTACCGAATTTCTAGAAAAACTAATAGTCTTAACTTATATCCTCCGATAAGGTAGACAATTGTAAAGAAGCTCTTGGTGGTAACGTGATAAGTGAATGCTATTCTTTTTTAAAAGACTTATCGAACACATATTCTCAGTAACATTCCTAATTAGCATTAGCCAATTCTTATTACTCGTATGTACTGAGTTTGTGTTTTTTTTTGTCAGTCTAGCCAAAAGCTTTTATGGCATACAATTTTTTTATTGACTTTTTTATTAGAAGAACAGAAACAGGGTAAGTGTAATATGAATAAAAGAATTAAGATTATCATAAAATCATTCATTTATTATTTAGTTACTACCTATCTAACAATAACATGCTTAATTTACAACTTAACCTAATTAAAACTAATTTACAAATATTTACAATATGATAAAACAAAAATAGAAATTAAAGGCTACGGCTTACGCTATATGGCGCCATATAGCGTATATGAGATAGAGAATATTGCACATACATCTATCCCCAACGACGACGATACAAACGATTTTTCAAAGTGAGGGCGCATTTAAACTCATGCTATTCCTGTTTTGACTTTGAATTTAACAAGTCGCAGCATGTTAAGAAACCCCTATACTTACTTTAAAATTTGTTATAGGTGTAAAATCTTAGTACTTACCACTTAATCCGAGACATTTGCTAATTTCCTCCCTTGCATTGTCTTTTATTACGCGATCGCTATATGATGGCTTGGTTATGTCAAATAAACACTCATATTTTGTCAATAATAAAAATTAGTAATACTCGTTATTATTAATTTTTCATCAGTCATGTTTTCGCACAAGTGCACAAAACTTACATTTCAAATTGTGCTATCAAAATGGCGGTCGGCGTGGGGCGGCGCTCACGCAATCGGAGTCGATCGGCTGCGCTAGCGAGAAAGTACATGCAATCGGAGCCGAATGACTGCGCGAACAAAAAAAAGTACGCGATCGGAGCCGGTCAGCTCCTCTTATTATATCACACCAAGCGCGTTCAAGTATTCTTAATGACAAAAGCAGTGGACATGTAACTTATTGTTACTTACCTTACTTCAAATACTAAAAACTCTGTTTTAAACGTGATAAGAATCTGCTCTCCTCTCCGAGCCGGTGTGTGTGAACGGACCCTTAAGGTCTCAGCACACATATGGGATCGGAAAGGGATCATAACCGTAACGCCTTTCGCCTCGCTGTCAACCAGGCGTCAACCTACCGTATGCACGTAACGAAAGCGTATCAGCAGCGCCTGTACGTCAACTCGGCTACGGCTAGGCGACACCGCGATTACGCCTCGCCGCCCCCTGGCTGACCTGGTTGGCACCAGATCAGTTTGAATCCAAACGTTAAGTGTAGCGCACGGTTATGTCTTGGTTTACAATACGTGAGTTGGCTATCATAGCCATAGCACTTGATGAAGAGGAAAAAGAAAATAGCAAGAAAAAAAGAAAAAGATATTGGGTACACAGTATGAATAAAGCAAGGAGTACTGAAGGGGAATTTCGGACTATAAAAAAACATTTGATGGATGATGAAGAGAAATTTTATATTTATTTTCATATGCCGAAATATCTCTTTTATAACATATTGCAGTCTATAGATGAATGTATAAGGAAGAAGAATACAACATTCAGAGAAACAATATCGCCCGAAGAACGTAACGTAACTAGCTGTAACGTTAAGGTGAGAAATTGCATTTGTTTTTGGAATTTTTAATCTGGTCTACATAAATATTTGTACTATAATTTTAATGTTTGTATTATCTCTATTGTTCTTTTTTTTAAGTGTACAAAAAAAATACTCGGTTCCGAAACTACAAGATAGATTAATTTTTATCCTCTGTCGATAACCCTCATTTGCGATCAGGTGTGCACAGGGGATGTACGTTTTATGTCTGGTGTATGTGTGTATATATTTTGTGTGATTGCGTAAGGTATTTTAGTAAATGCAACTTTTTTGTAGTTTAGGTAAAAAAAAAAAATACCCATAAATCACATATTTTTTTATTATACAAAACTATATTATTAAATCCAAAAATTATGGCAATTAAACAAAAATAGCGCCACAACAAAAATACAATCATTGTATAAATTAAAGATTGTTTGAAGTATCAAGATCGTCAGCATTTGACGCGCCATTTTCTTCTAAGTTTGAAATATTAAAATCATGAATGTTTGAAGCGCCAGATGTTGATTGTATCTCGTGGCTAATGTTATTTAGAGTGGTATAACCTCGAGGCATGTCATCTTCTCTTTGGGGAATGTAAGGGTTGCGATAACTATAATAGCTTTGTTTCTCTGCGATTTCTTTTAACTCCATTTCCGAAACTGCGTTATATATTTTACTTTTCATAACAGCTTGGTTATATTCTGAAAATTTTTTAACCGTTGCCGCAATGCTCTTAAAAAATGTATCTATCTCATCTTCTTTTTTGGTTTCGTTGTGATTTAATAAATATTTCATTAAAGTTTGTGACGCTGAATTTTTTTCAATATTAAGATTTTTTTTTTTGAAATTTTGGATGCAACTGAAGATGCAGAAGACTCAGGACGCGGCGAAAGTGGAGTAGTTTCCGCTTGTAAGTTTTCTGGAGACTGAATTATGTTTATTGAGTTCTGTGAATCATCATTACCCAAGAAACTGCTAACATCTGAACCGTCATCATCATCAACCGAAGAGATCGTATTTCTTTCTTTGTAATGAGGTACTAAAAAACTCATTTCATCTTCAAAGGTCCACTTTTTCGTCGTCGGGGCTGCCTGACCACTTTTAGTTTTACGCTTCTTCATAGCTCGTCGGTGAGACTCTCTAAGATTTAACCAAGTTTTCTTGCAGTCAGATTCTGAAATAAAATAAATCATGGTTAACTATATCAAGCGCATGTAGTTACACATGTATGTGTGAAAGGGAGTACGTACACACACATTCACATAAACATATACACGTATTATAAAACGTATATTAAATATACATTTATTGTTGCAGGTACTTCATAACTGGATCTACATTTACTAATTTATCATCGAGCTTCCGTTTAGGAGAATCAACTATTCGTTTGATAGTAATAGATGTGTGCAATGCAATAATAAATAAATTAATGCCAATTCATATACCTCAACCAACTACAGCCACATGGCAAGGAATCGAAGAAGGATTTAAAAATAAATGGAACTTTCCGAATTGCATAGGCGCCATTGACGGCAAACATGTAAATATAATTGCACCTCCCAATAGTGGATCGTTGTTTTTTAACTATAAAAAAACATTTTCTATTGTTTTGTTAGCTATAGTTGATCCTGAATACAGATTCATAGCGGTTGATGTAGGAGCCTATGGAAAAAACAGCGATGGCGGAATCTATTCATCATCTACATTTGGAAAGGCACTTGAAAGAAACACATTCAATATTCCATGTGACAAACCATTACCAGGAACTAATCATGCAATGCCACATGTATTTGTGGGAGACGAGGCATTTCCATTGAAGACATATTTATTAAGACCATATCCTCGCTCAAATACACGGTGACTATCAGATCCTGAACGGCAATATAATTACCGCTTATCACGAGCTAGAAGGGTTGTTGAAAACGCTTTTGGAATTTTATATCAAAAATTTGCGATTTACAACAAAAATATTAAATTGCATCCAAAGTTTGTAGATAAAGTGGTATTAACAACTTGCATTTTACACAATATGATGAGGACATATAACATTGAGATGAATTTACAGGAACCGAACAGAACAGAACAGGAAATTACAGTTGAATTCGGCGAAGACCGATTGTTAAGTCAATTACCAAGTATTAGTGGTGCCCAAAACATATTTTCAAACTTCTACCGGACGAGTTCCATGGCAGTAGCTTTTAGCTTTAAATATTAATGTTAATTCTTAATGGATATTCCAGTTAAATTTTTCATTATAATTATATTAATCACAACTGTTTTATTTCCCATACATACCTACATACGCGAAAAACATTAAATAAATAATTAAATAGGAGTAGGTACTTACCAGATTGCTTTAAAGTAATACTTATTTGTTTCCAAGCCTCGTCCTTTTTTATAGTATTGCTGTATTTAGCATCACTTAAGTCATATAAATATGGATATTTTCTCACTTCTTCAATAAGTTTCTCCCTTTGAATCGTTATTTTGTGTTTGAATCGAACTTAAAATTTTAAATAAAACATACGCGCAACACGAATGAAATACTCCTTGCGAATGGCGGCGTCTTTAGCAGGCAAGTCGCGGGAGGGGAAAGGGGAAAGGGTGGACGAAGAGATGTGAGCTCGGGTACGGAGAGACGTAAGCGCGGGGACGGAGAAACGTAAGCGCGGGGACGATGAGCCGTAAGCGCGGGAATTCAAGTTCGGAGCCTGTTCCGAGGCGAGGCGATTACGTTATTATTCCGATTAGTGTGCGTTGCAGTAGGGAGTTTAATACAAACCATTCTGAACGGCTCGAGGCGATACGGTGACGATCCCTTTCCGATCCCATATGTGTGCTGAGACCCTTAATCGCATCTTTTAAACTAGTATAATTTCTGGCTGAAATAACAGACCTGAGATGACCATTTCGCAGGACCCCAGCTTAATTTTAATTGCCCCCAGTTTAATTGCTGTTTTTTCATTCAAAAATACCATACTTTAAGGGATCGCCTTCGGCCTGCGCAACAGTCAACTCAACAAATAATTGTTCTATAAAGGATAATGCTAGATACTCTATAGACCTTTGCCCCACTCAATAAAAGTCATTTACAAGCATGCAATATGCAGCATCTTATTGTATATTTATTACTGTTTAGTTATTAAAGATTTGTCTTGAAACCTGTCATTGATTTATAGGTTAGGTGGTGTAGCTATATAATTGTTAAAATAAATTATTTGTTACAATTATAGTAACCTAGGAGGGATTTTGTTATTAAGTAGGTACTTATTAAGAATCACTCTTACTGTAAAACAGTATGAATAAGATGAAACAAAAAACAAACAGATAATTTTTATTATTTAATCTTCAAAAGTAATTACGACATAATCGAAAAATGCTGCCGGTGCGTCGATATTTGTCGTGCCCAACCAAGATACCATATTATGGTCATAATGTTACAACAACACCCAACTGTCTTATTACCCACAACACAACTGCAGCAATATTCTAATATAGCGTCAATTGCACGACTACTGCTAGGGCTCCCTGTCAATTAGTAATGTACGTAAAATAGTGTTTTTGGCTGATATGCCTAGATTTAATTCTGCCCCTGATCAATAATGTATAGTTACCTCCAATGTGGGTCACCATCTCATTCGAATATTTCATTTCTGGACAAACTTGTATTGAGTATAGGCCATTTTCTCTGTCATGTTCTCCATAATACAAACGGGATTGTTTCACTTGGTATGGCCCCAAAGATATCAAAATAATTCATTTAAATTAAATATGGGAAACTGCTGTAATTGTGGTACACTTCTATGAATTCTGGAAAACATTGTTCTACGTCTATTTAAGTTATAATCATGGACAAATTGAGCCTAATGGTTGGGTTCATTTAAAAAATGCAATACTCTATAAATAATTTCATGAGCATCTGGTCAATCCTGAGTTAGTGGATGAAAGCGATCAATCAAAGCCGCTGCAATAAGGAAATCATCCATCAGGTCTAATGACGCCCTATTAAAAATAATCTTGCCTAAACAATTTAAAATCACGTTTAAAGCGGCCATTCACTACTTCCACCACCTATCTGCACAGCGCACACAACGCTACATAACGGCTCTTATTGGCTTGTAATGTTGTTAGCTGGGTTTCGCCTTCATTCACTTATTCAGGCTTGAAATCTTTGTAGCCATAAGATTCTAGAGCTGGTATGCTATCTCTAAATCCTCGGTCGAGAATAAAAAAAAAGGATCTCATAGCCCCAATTTCATTTTAAAACAATTTTGACATCATTTCAGAATCGGTTTGTGTTGCTGCGTATGGGCCTGAAACATAAATGATGTGCACAGCAACATGTGTGTGCAACTATTAATAAGAGCTTTATTAAATTATTGTATTTGTGCAAATTGTTAGTATTTTTTGGTAAAAATAGTTGCTTTTTTGAATAAAGATATAATATGTCCCATCGCAAATAACTATAGCCGGCATTTCAAAGATTGGAGCATTTGGTTTACCAAAAAGTTTATTTGGTATTAGCAAATTCTGTTGAGCTACTTGTTCTCTAGTTATATGCTGCAACCCAACATGATTATTACCAAAATGATTTTTAAAATAGTCCCACATCCTTTTTAAATAAGATTCTAATGTGGAACGTGGTATGTTAAATAAAGTTGATAACCTATTATCACTATCACCAGTCCTGAATTTAGTTAAATATACAGCTAAACAAGTTTTACTTTTGTTAATATTTTCAATTACTGGTATTTCACTATACAAAGTTAAAACTTTAATTCATTTAATCCAGTTTAATAATGACAAATATGATTTGGCATCTCATAAACATTTATTTTCATAATACGGATTAAATCTGCTATCTGTTGAGCTGTGAAGCTGTTGGATAGGTAAGTGTTGTTATTCATCAATGACCATTCATTGGTATATACTACTCTGTCAAGAAAGTACCGGGAAAAGATCAATAATACACAAAATGTCTGTTATTCATCCAAATTTATTTTATCACCTTCAAAGTATGCTCCTATAGAAACGATACACTTGCGCCAACGAATAATCCATTCATCAAAACATTTTTTAAACGCTGCTTCCGGAATTGAGTTCAGTTCTCGCCGCGAATTCTCCTTTATGTCTTCTATCGATTGAAAACGGGTGCCACGAAGTGGTAATTTGAGTTTAGGAAAAAGAAAAAAGTCAGCAGGAGCCATATCTGGTGAATATGGTGGTTGCTGGATGGTATTTGTTGAGTGTTTGGTCAAAAATTTGTTCACAATGATAGCCTTGTGGGAAGGCGCATTGTCGTGGTGCAAAATCCAAGAATTTTCTTTCCACAAATCTGGCCTTTTTCGTTGAATTCGCTCTCTTAAACGCCGCATAACGCTCAAATAATATTCTTTATTTACCGTTAGACCTTCCGGTAAGAATTCAGAGTGCACAACACCGCGATAGTCAAAGAAAACAGTCAACATGACTTTGACTTTTGATCGACTTTGGCGTGGTTTTTTCGGTTTCGGTTCAGTTGGAAGGCGCCACTCCGAAGCTTGTTGACTAGTTTGCATGTCAAACTCGTAAACCCACGTCTCGTCACCAGTAACAATGTGTTTCATGAATGTTGAGTCCGAACTGACTCGTTCTAGCATGTCCTCAGCGACTTTCATGCGATTGAGTTTTTGGAGAAAATTCAGATCTTTTGGGACTAGCCGAGCAGCAACATGTTTCATACCCAAATGATTAGTTAAAATGGTACGGATCGACTCGTGAGATACAGAAAGTTCGGCGGCTATCTCTCTCAGAGTTGAATGGGGATTTTCAGTCACTATTTTCTTCACTTTTGCGATGTTAACTTCAGTTGCAGACGTTGACGGCCTACCAGAGCGAGGCAAATCTTCCATCACATCTCGACCGCTTTTGAACGCTTTGAACCACTCATAAGCACGAGTTTTTGATAAAGTCGATTCACCGTAAGCCTTCTGTAACATTTTCAGTGACTCCGAACACGAAATTCCATTGGCGATGCAAAATTTAAGACAAACTCTTTGTTCGATATTTTTGTCCATTATGAAATTCGCGATACACACTATATATGATATTACTAAAACCAGCACTGTATTTAATATAAAAAACAGATGCAACTCAAACTCCGCGCCAAAATGGAAAACAGTTGTGCCAATCTAACAACTACAAAAAAACAAAAATTTGAATTTGGAACCATAAACAAATCATCCATTCCCGATACTTTTTTGACTGAATGTAAATGTGTTTCACAGACACGGGAGTAGATGGGCACATATATATGGTATTGTTTAAGAAGCATGACCTTAATTAATAATGGAATCAAGTGACCAGATTGATTGACACAGCCTTAAAAAATACAATGTCTCGAAGTATTTGCAGTATGTTTATAAAATTATTTCATTAGCTGATATCGTAGGAATCTGTTGTTCGAGAGATGGAGGTGGTGGTGGAGGTACTGGTATTGCCCGTTGTTTGAGGTATGTGGTTGAAGCTCTGTTTCAGCATGTTCATCGGTATCTCGCTGTCCTCTGATAGCTCTTTGTGCTAACTAGCGAGTAGCACGCATCCAACATAAATGTCATACTTGTGCATCACTTGATATCAACTGCAAAGAAAAATATTATTTGAATGCATAACAATGGCTTTAATTATTATTTAAAGTTATTTGACTTAAAAAAATAGACAGATTTAACTGACTCGGTTGTTTCATTATTGCTTTCAATATTTTTTTTATTTATACAAATTGATATAAAAGCTACAAAGTCTGCATTGTAAGATATCGAAGCTAGAGAATTTATTTTTGAAGTAATCAACTGATCAATACAATTAAAATCGCCTCCTAAGCTTGGAATGGGACTTTGTGAACGAGAATTGACGTTTCAGTTGGGACTTGTTTGATATTCCGAAGTATCAGGAGAAAAATCGTCGCTATCATGATTACTCTCATCGCATTTTTTCTTCGTAAACGTATTTTGTAAGCAAAATGCAAAAATTTTGGTAAATATCTTCGGCTATATTTTCACATCGATTCCGAAGTCAAAAAAAGGCCCAGTATTGTATATACGTACTTATTACATTGCTAACTTATCGAATTTGGTTGTTTTATTATTATATTTGATGTACCCAAATAGAAAAAACGGAACCTTTATAATGTTGTCGTTGTCCGTTTGTCCGTCGGTCAAGCCCTTTTTCTCAGGAACGCGAGGAGTTATCAAGTTGAAATTAATATATATTATTATTTTATTTGTTATATTTTGTTATTTTTAGGTTTCCGTACCTCAAAATAAAAAAGCGGAACTCTTATAGGGTCTATAGGTAGTGTGAAAACGAAACCCAGGGGCCCTGAGACGAAGGCAACGAAGGAATAGGTTTTTAGTCAGTAAAAGTCTGACACTATCTCCCGCTCCGCCCAAGAGCGAGAATTGTCATAAGATGATTTTCCCACCTAAAAAAAAAACCCTTATAGGATCACTTTGTTGTCCGCCCGTCGGTCTGTCAAGACCCTTAATCTCGGGAACGCGTGGAGGTATCGAGATGAAATGAAAATAATGTACTGAGATCTGCGGTCCCTTGAAGCTGTGAAACAATCAAACATCTGAGTTAACGGAAAACAAATACGGCCGTTTATGTCGCAAAAAACGTGTATTTCGACATCCTCAAGGAAATCAAAATTTATAGGGTACTTCATCATACAGGAAGGTCTCATAGCAAAGTTTAGGAAAAAATCGGAAAACTGTAAATTTGTTGTTTAATTAATATTAAATTTTCCTACACTTTACGTCACAAAAAAAACTATTTTGCGTCAGCGTCAGACAACTGCTGCGTAGTTGTCTGGCATTATGCTGAACTGAACCTATTTGGCGTAGCCGTGAGACATATTTTTTTTTCTTTTTATTGTTAATTTTATTTTTCCTTATTTTTATTTTATTTTTTTAGTTATAAATCAATTATTTTGCCAAATAAACATATTTTCTTTCTTTCTTTCTTTATTTTGCTATTCGAAATAATCTTCGTAATTCGATTCGGGAATTGAATTGTTTTTATAGGCAAGTTTGTACGAAATCCTCAGTGCGCGAGTTCGACTCGCACTTGCCTAGTTTTTTTGGTAGTTGTAGGTAAGATTTGAATAAATAAATAAAATACTCAAAGTTGTAATTTCTTAAAGCTGTGAAAAAATCAAACTTCTAAGTCAACGCAAGGCGTTTATGTTCCGGGATCAAAACCTATAGGGAGTACCCTAAAGGTTTTGATTCCGGAACAACGGAGTCCTCGGGAAGTATCCCGTTGACTTAGAATTATGAAAGCAGATGTATCATTTTCGGCCATCAGATGTACATTTATCGAAAAAGAGGAAAAAATACCACAAATTGGGGAAAAATATTCTCTGGTGAATTTGAGCCTGATTTGTTGTGTACAAAAAAATAATAGTTTGTCAATTATTGCCATATTTTATTCAACATGGCGTCTCATTTGCTTGCAGACTTCATTCGTTCTGAAATCATGTCTCATCAAATCAATGTTACATAGAAAATAATTAAAAAATGTGTGTATTCTTTTCTTGTAGTGTTAAAGACTTTTATTCTCTTATACATATTTTTGAGTAAACATAATTAAGTGTGACCATTTCATCGTTGCGAAAATCTTGTCTCGATTTTTGAAGTACAAAATCTTTAGTCTCAATTTTTGAAGTGTGTTTTTAAACGAATTCAAAACAACCGCTTGTTGACTTGAAATCCTGATTTTCCACCAAAGGTTTAGAATGCCTCAGAAAGCATGTTAAGTTCAATGGCTTATTTATTGGTCTCTGTTGTCATTTGAGGATCTTTGACAGTTGTTATGGATAGATAGAAATCAGTGAATCTGATACCAGTCTTGTCAAGGGGTACCATGTTACTCAGTTACTGGGTTGTGGAAGTCAGATGGCAGTCACTCGATATAAAACCCACTTATTCTGCGGCATCCAGCATAACTGGAAGCCGACCCCAAAACCATTGGAAAAAGGGAAGATGAGTTGCTCTACAATTACTTACGTTTTTAGTTTTCACCTTATCTATAATATCATACCACAGTCTGTAATTTTGACTTAGATGTGGCCAGATATATTTTATGTATTAATTCGAAAGAACTTGTGATACGTAATAATTGGTAAAAATTCCCACAGTAAAATTGTCTATAATTTCAGAGAAAAATTTTTTTTTGTGAATGTTCAACCACGTCAAAGAAAAGTTATTGTTTTTTTTTCTCCAAAAGTATTAATGGTATCGTTTTTTCCAATACCACAAACGACGTAATATCAAAATATTTATCCATATAAAAAATTAAGGAGCTGTAGCTTTGATTTTTAATGAGATACATGAACATTTTTGAATTTCACTTTTTTTTTAAAAAAAATTACCCCTATCATTACCGCATTTTTTTCTTTGCTATAAATATGTACATAATTGTTGTTTATCACGTCCTAAAAAATTACATACGTAACTCAAAGGGGTGGTGAGAAAAAGCGTTTCTAAATATTTTAGAAATTTCTATGGAAATAGGGTTGTCCAAACGATAAAAAAAAAACAAATAAAAAAGTTACATTTTGTCGATGTCGTCATTATCGCAATCGATAAATACTTCGTCTGACGATAACACGATGTTGATATCGTCGGAATCACATTCGAATACATCGACAGTCTTTTGCAAGAACTGGTCGCCGTGTATGAGTACGTTATCCTGAGTCGGCTTTAAAAGTTTTAGAACTTTTTCGGGAATTTTAGACCTTTTATTGTTTTTTTGTCTCTTGTCAATTGACATACTCGACAAAAGTGGGTCAGAAGACTCTAAAGCTCGATGAATCAAGTCAAGAACGGTCGCTTTACGACTGAACTTACGAGTGTGATGCTCACGATCGTAGCGCCAAAATTTGTTGCGTGATTCACCGGCTTGCTCTGAAAGCATTCCTATAGGTATAGGAATAGAATCAATCATTTGTGCACCATGCATTAAAATTTTGTGCATGGTGACAGACATGTTGTACCAACTATATTTTTGGACATATTTTGTTGCGACATCATTACAAAACTCCTGAAACTTCTTAGATTCTATTTCTAAGCCGCATGATAATGTCACCAGAATTGTATGAAGGTCATTGACGAGCCATTCTTTAATACCTAAAATATTGGCAAACGTCAATCGATTGGAATCAGACAAAGCCGTACGGGCAGTGTTCCCATCATTGGTTGTACCCGAATTTGGACGAACTACGTCAACCAATAAGCCCATTTTTTGTCTGATTTCATCTTGTATTTGTTTTTTTCTTCCTTCTACAATTCTAGCTTCTGGTGAATTTTTTGAAACTCGCCACTTTTGCACAGCAGTGTCATTTTTATAGAACTCAAAAATTCTTATCCACGCATGCAATGGGCTAAGTCCATGACGCAAAGCTTCTTGATTTACAGTTTTTTAGATATCACATCTAAATTTTTGAATTCGCTACAAGTAGCTCCACAACAGGCACACCGTAATTGTGAAGTTGTGTTTGTAATGGCATTAAACACCTTTCCATCTATTATGGTCAATCAGCTTTATCTAATTTGTTACCTGTTTCATCTACCACAACTTTTGAAAACACCTTGATCAGAGAGTCCAAAGGGTAGTTTTCAAGTTGTAGTTCCAAAGACTTTCTTATACGTCGCTGACTACGATCGCTAACATTATCATATTGGTTGGATCTAGAAGTTGAAGGAACATCTAGTGACTGTCTAACTTCTTCTGAGGCTGAAGGTATTATTTTTATTAAACTTGTTTCAGGTTCATCTTCAAGGTTTTCGCGTCTATTGCAGTTTATTTGTTCTAAAGTTTGGTGGAGTTGAAAATTGGCTGTAGAAGAAAGCCATTGTTTATTTTTAGCTATAAAAGTTTTGCGATTCCTACTACTAGCTTTGTAAAGCTGTTCGCATTTGCAAATAAACCTGGTAGTATTTTTTTTAAATATGTCAAATTCTATTTGTGTGTAATTAGGAATACGCTTAGGGTAAATTGCACTCAAAACTATTTTTGTTCTTTCGTTTTCAGGAATATCTAGAGGTCGCGATTTGGGTCCTTGTAAATGAGCTCTATTTTCTAATAACTTAAATAAGTCAAGATGCGTAAGTTTCTGAGGCATTATTGATAATTTAGCCACTTCTCGAGGCTCGTCTTGAGGGTCAATATTCTCTTGCCCCAAGTCACTCGGTTGAGACCCAAAATGACAAGCCCCAGGAGAACGGGTCAATTCCTCATCAGGGACAATAAATGACTGGTCCGATTCCATTGTTTCCTATGAATTCAGTTTTCCGAATTCAGTAAAATGTTTAGTGGCTGCTCCTCTGCGTTACCGGGTAGGCTACCATGCGATTATTAGATGTAAGGGTACGACAAAACAACTCAACATAAGCCCGAAGGCATCTATCTATATGAAGCTACGTTTCATATTGATATAATTATGTACATATGAATGGGAGTTTTAGCCAGTAAAAACTGTTACCGCCTTCACCACGTGGAGGTACTCCCAGCTTATGTTGTTAAAGTTTTTGTCTTTCACATTTTAGGATAGTATAACTTTATAAGTTATAATAAAGGTCATATAATATCAATAAAATAGAAAAAAATATTCTATCGAATTGAAACATCATTCTTTTTCGAAATCGGTTTAAAAATGCTAAGGTTTTTGCGCGTGTGATATATTCGTTTAAATAATCTAGTATAATTTGAAACAATCAAATGACGATTTTATTAATGACCGGAATAAATTAATCTGTTAAGAAGGTTAGTGACAACCCAAAACAAAAATTAAAAAAAAAAATCTCATTACTCCTTTATTCTTTTGAGCTGATATTTTTTATTCAAATGTATTATTATGTCGTACATATTTTCCATTAAAAAGAAAATGCGGTAATTTAAAAAGAAACCGGCAAAAAAATACTTATGTTTTTGCTAAAAACATTGAATAACGTCTTTATTATCCGCGTTTCGAATCTAGTTTTTGGCAATATAATAGTTTTGTATTTTCTTAATGAGAAGATATTTAATTTATTCGTTACTGATGTACATTGTAATTAATATTGACGATGTACAATGCAGTTCATTTGAATATTTTTTCAGTATTTGTGTGTTTACTGGATTTGGTTCTTCTTTAAGTACTTTGATTATTCTAATAAATTCAGACTCAATTGCGTATACAGTAATCATATAATCCAGTGTTATATTTTGGAAGAAATAGGGGTTATATTCGTCTCCCAATGCCAATTTGGCCAAATCTTGGCGACAATCTTCAGTCAAATTTAACGATGTAGTAATCGTTATGCCAAACTTTAGTTCCACAGCACATACATGCTTGTAGTAGCGTCCACCTTTCCCTGATAAACAGTCACACGTTCCCATTTCAGAATCAACTACATACACGTCTGTTTTTTCTTTTATTAAGTAAGACGTGTCATCAAGTGGTGATATTTGAGTTATCGACTTACTTTTCTGACAAAATTTTTTGTAGCTTACTGTTAACTTTCGCTCTCTCCCATTAGCAAATTGCAACAATCTTTTTTTGTGGTAATTTTCAAACGTGTCAGTGATAAAATCCAGCAGGGCACACATGTTGAAAACTTTACATCTTTGCAATATAATATCTTTAAAAATTCTTATAGACGCCTCGCAAAAGTTGTTTGTATTACGAGTATGTCCTCTATTGATAATGTCATGCCTATATGACAAACACCATTCTTCTCGTCGGGCCCACATATTTGTTAAATAATTTTGCAATTTATAATCTGTCTCGACTTTTACATCTTCATTGAATATGGACATATTTAATTCGGCCTCTGCTATAGTATTTGAATACATAACTTTGCGGAACAGTTTCATTATGTATTGTTTGTCATCTTTATTAACATTATGCTCTGTTTGCCAAAGCCAACGCCATATTGCTTGATTAACGTGAAATATGCAAAGCAAAAGCCGGGTGTTAGGTAAAACTGACTTCAACGCATTTCTTTCAGCTCTGCTGTCATCGGTCATGGCTACACTTGGCTGAAATAATTTGTTGAATTTATTTTCGAGGAACTCTTTCAGAGTTTTGAACGCTAAACTGTATTGTTCTTCTGTCTGATTAGCGTGTAAAATTATTGCAACAGGCAACGCACCAATATTAGAAGCTGCAAAAATAAATGTCACACATGTGTTTGATTGATCACATGATCCGCTGGTATCTATAAAAACTATTTCATCGGCTAATCCTTTAGTGAAAACTCGCTGCATTATTGGTGAAATAATTACACAAATAGTAGGATTCTCCAGTATGATCAAGTCTATACCCAACTTCCTTAACTCGTCTTGTTTTCTTTTCAAAATTTGTAACACAGTCTGTTCATTTCTATTTCCATAATTTTGTTTACGCCATTGTTCGTAAAGAGACAACTTGACGATCTAGAGGGTTATGCTGAGCGTTAGCTAAGATTTTGTAGGCATCGCTTTCATAAGTACTTATAATATTTAATTCGTGGTACATCTTAGCGGCCGCGGCAGTCATACCTCTTGTTAAGGCCGAAACGAAACCATAGCGACCAACGACATTTGTCAAACTATTGTACGAGTTGTCTCATAGCTCGATAGGTGGCGTTGGCGTCGAGTTAGATCTCGCAAGCGTTTTGTTACCGGCATTAGGCTAAGGTAAATTGAATGTTTAGTTTTTGTGTGAACCTTTCAAGTGTGGTTATAATATACGCGATATGTATCGACTGTAGTGCTATATTATTTACCCTTACCTCGCCATAAACGGACACTCGGGACTATACATGGTCCTTCGAGCCGGATCGGTCGGGAGTGTTTTGTGGTTCGGTGGTGGCACTGATTACCACCCTTCGCGTCAATACTGGACAGTGGATCGCTGTTCAGAGCAGCCCCTTCAGCGGGCACCAGGTGAAGGAGCCCAAGAGTTGGAGGTGGAACCGAGTGGAGTGTGAGCTGAGCAGCCGGGTTGTGGAACGTGCGCAGCCAGCCAGGTGTGGAGCGTGGAAGCAGCCGTACTGGTAGCGACATTCGGAGAAACGACGGAAGGGAGGTCGTGGTCAAGCAGACGACACCATTGTGCGGTGCAGTGCAGCACGTCGCTTGGGTGGTGCAGTAGAGTATTTGTGTCAGTGAGTGAAGTGGAAAAACTGTGAGTACATTTTATTGCAACTTAGAGATCAGGAATTTATTGAAGAAATTTGAACTTCAGAAAATTAACTTTTAGTTTGGGACTTGTGATTTATTGTGCAAAAAGTGGTTCTGACGGGGAATCCATGACGATTTTGAACTCAAGTAACTTAAACACTTGTATTTTATTCTGACTTTTGAATATTATTTAGTTTGTTGTTGTGTTTGTTGTTAATTAAATTGTTTATTTTTGGGTGTAATTTAGACGTGATTGTTCCAAAATGGATTCCTTATTTAATATACAGGAAGATGTAAAAGCTAAAATGCTTAAGGCAAAATCAAATTTTAAGAAATCTCCAAAGGAGCGCCTAAATACAGCATATTTAGAAACACGTCTAGAAAATTTGGAAGAGTTATGTAACCTATTTATGTCCACTCATAAAGATATATTGAGCACTATAAAAAGAGCTGAATTGTTGAGCTCAAGTTATGTGAAAAATAGTCTTTACGATGAAGTTGAAGAATTTTATGTAGAATTTAAATGCGAATTAAAAGAACACATATTGAGCATAAAAAATTCTTCTCTTCATTCTATTGATTCATGCGCGGATTCAAAAACTTGTTGTCAGAAAGAAAAGAATGTTAGCCGTGTTAAGCTACCCGAAATAAAAATACCCTCATTTTCGGGAAAATATTCTGAGTGGCAAACGTTTAGAGATTTATTCATAGGTCTGATACACGATAACAAGTCTTTAGATGATGCACGATTCTTTTATTTAAAGGGGCATTTGACTGGGGAAGCTGAACAATTGTTGCGAAATATTAATATTACTGCGGACAATTATAAAACAGCATGGTTGAAGTTGGATAAAATGTACAATAATAAAAGATTTCTGGCAAATGGAATAATAAAAAGATTACTGTCGCAAAAATGCAACATGAAAAGTGCAGTAGAAAAAATGGGCTACAGACATTTTGGTTGTTACGCCCACACGTTAAATTTAGTGGTGGTTAAACACTGTACAGTCGAAAGTACAGCTGACGAAAAAGTACGAGACGTAATCGGGAAAGTTAAAGGCATTGTCTCCCATTATAAAAAAAATGTGAAAGCGACAGAGAAATTAGTGACGTATCAAAGACAAAACGGTGTAGCTGTTCCATTAAAAGTTCTTCAAGATGTGTCTACTAGGTGGAACTCCGTTTTAAAAATGTTGGAGCGGTTTGTCTTATTGGCAGAGACAATTAAAACCACAATAGCTTTATCTGACAACAAATGGGAAACTTTGACACCTGAAGATTGGCGAATATGTCGAGAACTATGTATCATATTAAAGCCATTTGATCAATTAACAGAGGTAATGAGTGGGGAAAAGTATGTGACTGGAAGTCAAATACTTATCTTAACAAAAGGATTAGTTTCAGCTCTAAACAAAATGTTGGAAATCACAGATGACCCGTTTCAAGAGGACTTCGTTGACACCTTGCATGAGGTATCAAAAAAAGTTGCTTCGTCGTTACGTTCTGAGGTTGAGCGAAGATTTCCTAATCTCGAAGCAAGTAAAACCATTGATATTGCTACAATGCTTGACCCCCGTTTCAAATTGCATGTGTTCAAAAACAGAAATAATATAGCAGAAATAAAAAAAAACAATAACAGAGCTAGTTACATACAATATTAAGAAAACAATGCCGAATAGTTCTGTTCAGCAAGATTGTACGGAGTCTGAGGCTGCCGAACCTGTAAATAAAAAAAAGAGATTCGATATATGGGGAGAATACGACTCCATTGTCGCAACAGCGCATCCTGAAGGAACCCCTACTTCTCAGGCTATCTTAGAATGCAAAAGTACTTGGAGTTACCACTGCTGGACAAAAACAAAATCCCTTAGAGTGGTGGAAGACTTTTAGTCACAGCTTTCCACATTTATCGAATTTAGTCAAAATTAAATTAAATTTTCTTGCAACTTCTGTACCCTGCGAGAGATTATTTTCCAAGGCGGGCAACATAATAAATGAAAGGCGTACAAGATTAGGTGTACGCAAAGTTCAACAGCTTTTGTTTTTAAACTCTAATTATAAATAAATAAATAAAAAATATATTAAAAAAAATTACACAAAAAAACAAAGTCTGTAAATAAATGTAAATAATAACTGTGCATAATGTATATATGAAATCAATGTATATTAGTTGATCCAAATAATAACACACGCCACACACCTTTGTGTGACAGTCCTAAGCCTGTAAAAAGTGTGAAGGTGTTTGGGATCAACTATCGCAGTAGCAGTTTAAGTATAAAATACGTTAGCCAAACGAAAAGCCCGGCCGGCGCACTATAGTTAAATCACTCATGTGACAAAGCCCTCCGCTTGCGCGGCTACTTCTACCTTTCTAGTATTACTAGCCTCCATCATCTCCCTTGGTGCGGTTGATGAGGTTTCCTCGTGAACCCTACTACCATCTTCACCCATAACAGACCCAGAAACACCTGTTGGGTGCAACAAAAAATGGTGGCGGCGTTTACACACCTGGCACTTAAGAGTGTTTTTACAATTTTTAGCACAATGGTTATTGTATAAACAAACAAAACATAAATTATGTTCCTGAGCGAACTTACGACGAGCATCATTAGACTCTTTTCCAAATTTCGGGCATGAAGTAATCTTATGATCTGCTGAACAAAACGTACATGACACTACTTTTTTTGCAACATGAAAAGATTGAGTTGCCTTTGGCTGTGGGTGTCTATCTTTGTTATCTACCTTATTATCTAAATTTTCTAACCCTCTAAAACGACTGTTTAAAAATTCCGAAAAAAGTTACACACTACACCCAAATTCCTAATAGCCTCTAGACACTCTGAAGTAGTAGTTAGTAGTTATGAGTCGCTTTATTTCGAAAGCTGATTCAACAGACAAAGATTTTTGCGACAGTAATCTTTTTATTATTCCATTTGCCAGAAATCTTTTATTATTGTACATTTTATCCAACTTCAACCTTGCTGTTTTATAATTGTCCGCAGTAATATTAATATTTTGCAACAATTGTTCAGCTTCCCCAGTCAAATGCCCCTTTAAATAAAAGAATCGTGCATCATCTAAAGACTTGTTATCGTGTATCAGACCTATGAATAAATCTCTAAACGTTTGCCACTCAGAATATTTTCCCGAAAATGAGGGTATTTTTATTTCGGGTAGCTTAACACGGCTAACATTCTTTTCTTTCTGACAACAAGTTTTTGAATCCGCGCATGAATCAATAGAATGAAGAGAAGAATTTTTTATGCTCAATATGTGTTCTTTTAATTCGCATTTAAATTCTACATAAAATTCTTCAACTTCATCGTAAAGACTATTTTTCACATAACTTGAGCTCAACAATTCAGCTCTTTTTATAGTGCTCAATATATCTTTATGAGTGGACATAAATAGGTTACATAACTCTTCCAAATTTTCTAGACGTGTTTCTAAATATGCTGTATTTAGGCGCTCCTTTGGAGATTTCTTAAAATTTGATTTTGCCTTAAGCATTTTAGCTTTTACATCTTCCTGTATATTAAATAAGGAATCCATTTTGGAACAATCACGTCTAAATTACACCCAAAAATAAACAATTTAATTAACAACAAACACAACAACAAACTAAATAATATTCAAAAGTCAGAATAAAATACAAGTGTTTAAGTTACTTGAGTTCAAAATCGTCATGGATTCCCCGTCAGAACCACTTTTTGCACAATAAATCACAAGTCCCAAACTAAAAGTTAATTTTCTGAAGTTCAAATTTCTTCAATAAATTCCTGATCTCTAAGTTGCAATAAAATGTACTCACAGTTTTTCCACTTCACTCACTGACACAAATACTCTACTGCACCACCCAAGCGACGTGCTGCACTGCACCGCACAATGGTGTCGTCTGCTTGACCACGACCTCCCTTCCGTCGTTTCTCCGAATGTCGCTACCAGTACGGATCAGATATCAGATAGATTGGAATTGTAGTATGGTAGAGAGCTGGATCAACTACTTCATTGAGTTTTGCTGGTGCCTGTTGCATGATCTTTGTGTTAATGGAGTGCAGATTTTCTAGATTTGCAGAGTTTAGTATGATTGGTGATTCGCTCGACGTCTCTAAATCTTCATTAATTGTGGGCAATTGCATAATCTCCAGAGCGAAACCTTTGATGTGATTGTTAGAGTTTGCTATAGTAAATTCGGGCGTTTTGATGTGGCAATTGTAGGGGATGATCGCCAAATAGCTTCCTTCCAGGGTTTTATATGTTTCTTGTCCGCATGATATCTTCACCTTGGTTGGATGTGGGAAACTGATGGTGTAATGCTTCTCGTCGAGTTGTTCTACAGCTTCTTTCTTCAATGCGACTGAAGACAGTTTACAGAATGGGAGAAGTTCTTGCTTGGAGATCAGATGCTGGATGCAATCGGGATCATCTCGGGCCTTGTATTTTGATTTAGCTTCACAGAGGTACAGAGAATTTACCTTCGGGCATTCAGCCTCCATGTACATAGAATCTTGACCAGAAATCGCAATGAAAGGTGAGGTTGGTAAAAGGATTTTGTTATTCTTGTTAGGGACAGTGGACAGTTTATAAAGGTTATAGATTGGAGGGAAGGCAATCGGCACCTTAAATACTATAACTATCTGATTATCTTTATAAAAGTAGCCTAGCTTAATTACGTCATAATAGTCTCTTAATTCTAATTCAAGGATCTCATCGCCTGAATATAGAATCCTTAGTTTCTGTATCATATTCTTAATTTCAGCTATATTAACTACCATGTGCGGTGTGCTTAGTGCGCGTATAAAAGCTAAAGTATACTCTAGTTTATGGAGTTCTTCGGACAAATTATCTATGTTATCACTTAAGATAATTAAGTGTTGAGCCATGTGGGCGTAGTGGATTAAATCAAGATTTGCTGTTGTACTATTTATTATCCGATTTAAAACATTGCCTATTAACTCTTGATTTTTAGTTATATTAGTTAATAAGTTGGCATTTTGTGAAACCCAAGTTTTAGATAAACTAACATGTTGATTAAGTTGAGCTTGAATCCTATACTCGTTTTCCTTAAGGATTTTTATGGCGTTGTCGTATTTAATTGCATCAGTTTGATCAAGATTACCGGATATACTTTTGATTACAGAACCGAGGCCATCAATGAGTCCTCTTTTATAGCGATTATGTTCAAATGACTCTAACTGGGCAGATATCTTAACTAGTTTGGATGTAAGGTAATCCATGTGCGGTTCGAATAATAGAGATGTCTTATTATTTAATGTGTGTCTAACATCAGTCATTCTGGTATTAACTGTATCTATTTGAGATTGTATACTATCGAGGTTGACATAATTGAGAAAAGAGTGATAATGGGAAATGATGCGCGTCGCTCCTAGATTAAACGGAAGTATTCCAGGGCCGTTCCCTAAAGGATCAATCATTACTTCTTGTCCTTGCGTCATTTGGAGTAGTAGTAGCAGTAACATCCTGTAACAATACAGATTCCTTAGGGCTTCTTTTAAGACGAGATTTTGCAACGGGACCTCGTTTCTTTCTGGTGTAAATATGTATGGGAAGGTCGGCTAGGACTATGTCTTTGGTAAAACGTGGAGCTAATTTTTGTCTGCTAGCTAACGGATTGCGGACAAATACTTGTTGGTCAGGGACATACTCTTTTTCAGGTTCGCGGTCCTTATTCCTGTTTTCAGTTAATTCAGTCCGATGGTGAAGAGAGGTTTCATTTATTATATCGTAGACTTGTGTTAGTCGTTTTTTGTGGTCTTGTAAGTAATTTTGCAGTAAATGTTCCGATAAATTTAAATCTAGGGAATCACGGGGATCAAAGTGTCCTGTGATTAAGTCTATAGGCCTACATTTAGTGAAGCTGTGTATTGAGCTGTTGTAACCTAAAATTGCATAGGGCATGAGATTTACGGCAGGTTCATTATGCTTTTCTAATTTCAGGATTCTGAGATGTTCGAGAATAGTAGAATGGAAGCGCTCTGCTATGCCATTATCGTTAGGGGTATGTGCAAGTATCTTATGATGCTGTATTTTATGAAGACGGACGAACTCCGAAAATAATGCGTTAGTGAACTCAGGTCCTTGATCTGTAACTATGGTGTAGGGGACGCCATGATGGGTGCAAAACGTTAAAAGTGCTTGGACGACACTTAACGCGGTACCATCTCTGAGATGATATGCCTGTGCATATTTCGAGAAAGCATCAACTAAAGTAAGAAATTTCTCGTTTTGTGCTGTAAAAAGATCAAGATGAACAATTTCAAAGGGTTTGGTTGGGGGAGGAACTATAGAGAATTTTTGCTTAATAGGGTTCCGATCGTATTTTGCCTGTCCACAGATACTACATTCATTAATATATTTCGAGATATTTTCTTTCATTTTAGGCCAATAATAACGATGTGATAAAGCAAGGAAACATTCGGTTATACCACGGTGATTTGTTTTTCCTTCATGGTATTTACGAATAATTTCTTGCTGGTCCAAGTAATTTTTAACGTTTTCTACCTCTTTCTTTGTTAAGACCATATTTAAGGCGGAGCTTTTAAATTTGTCTTGTATAATCGGAATTATGCTGTACATGGCTAGAGGGGGATGTATAAGAATTCCAGTTTTTACTTTGGGATTAACATATTCCTTTACGGCATTAATTACTTCTTCTTCCAGATTTGACTCTGATAGTTGTATAGTAGTTTTGGTATGAGTTTCGAATGGTTTAGACACGGTTGGGCGTTTTTTAATGTCTCCCACGATTATAAAGGATATTTGACGGTGGAATTTATTTAGAGGCTCATCCGATATTGGTATCTCTAATATGGGGTTCTCAGCGCTTGTGTGAGCTGTTGCGGTTGTGGAATCAATTACTGAAGGGGGTTTTTCAGACGTGTTAACTGCTATAGAGTTAGCGTCTTCATTATTAATTTCTATGCGGGACAGAGCATCTGCGTTGGTATTCAGCTTACCCTGCTTATAGACAGTAGTGAAATTATACTCGCTTAACTTTAATTTCCAACGAGTTAAACGTGAGTTGGGTTCTTTTAAATTCATTACCCATTGTAAGGGCCTGTGATCTGTAACAATTTTGAACTTCCTACCAAATAGGTACGGGCGGAAGTACTTGGTTGCCCACACAATTGCTAATAATTCTTTTTCGATTGTGCTGTAGTTAATTTCACTAGTGTTTAATGTGCGCGATGCATATGCTATGGGCTTATCGGTACCTATCTGACCTTGAGAGAGAACAGCACCAATGGCAAGATTAGATGCGTCTGTTGTCAGTATAAAATCTTTACTAAAGTCTGGATATTGCAGGATTGGGTCGTTGATTAAAAGGGTTTTACACTTCTCAAAACAACTGATGTAATTAGGATTAGTTATATCAATCTTTGAACCTTTTTTCAGACATTGCGTCATAGGTTTTGTTATACGAGCAAAGTCTGGAATGAATTTCCTATAGTAACCCAACAGACCTAGGAAGCGTTTAATTTCTGTTGCCGTTTTGGGAATTGGGAATTTCTGGATGGCCATAATTTTATCCGGGTTAGGTTTAATACCGTCTTTGCTAATAATGTGTCCTAAATATGCAGTTTCTAACTTTAAAAATTCGGATTTGTCCATTTGTATTTTGAAATTAGATTCCCTAAGTCTCTGAAATACTTTTTCTAAATTAATCATGTGTTCCTGAAGGGACACTGAAAACACAATTATATCATCCAAATATACTAAACACACGACATTTTGAAGGTCCCGTAAGACATTGTCCATTACCCGTTGAAAGGTTGATGGAGAATTTTTTAAACCCATTGGCATGCGGAGGAATTCGAAGTGTCCATGCTCTACTGTAAAAGCAGTTTTGTGAATATCATCTGGGTTCATCTCCACTTGATAAAATCCACTCGCGAGGTCAAGGGTGGTAAAATAGTGACAGTTACCTAACTTGTCAAGGACGTCCGAAATGTTGGGTATAGGATAACGATCATCTATAGTTTTCTCATTTAATTTCCTAAAGTCTATTACCAAGCGCCATTTGGTTTTTCCGCTGGCGTCGGCTTTCTTGGGAACCACCCAGATGGGGGAGCTCCACGCAGATTGAGACGGACGTATGATATTCTGTTCTAGCATTTTAGAAATTTGATCCTGGACTTCCTGCTTATGTATGAAAGGATATCTGTAACTTTTCGTATAGATAGGCACATCATCTGTAGTTCGAATAGAGTGTTTTACTTGGTTCGTAAAAGATAATGGTTCGCCATCAATAGAAAATACATCAGCGTACCGAGCGCAAAGTACTTCTAAATTAGCTTTTTCTTCGGGGTTCAAATGATCCGTACGCAGACGAGACAAAACTTCCTTTACGCGGTCGGACTGTTGTTTAGTGCGCGTGCACTGGACATTGAACAACTCAGCACTAATAGGGCGATCCATAGAAAAGACTACGTCATGACGTGACGTATTCGCTACCTCTATTACACCTCTATTATTTCTAACTTTTGTAACGCAATCACTTATTAAACAATTTGAAATGCATTGTTCAGGAATAAAAACGTCACCGTCCGCAGAGTTTATAGGAACTTTAACTAATTTAGATGAATTAGCAGGTATTATATCCTCGTATAAGTTACTATTGCGAGAGTCGTACATTAATAAAGGGTTACTAGAATTACGAGTTATCAACAATCTGTTCTTTAAGTCAATGTTAGATTCTAATTTTTCTAATAAATCATAGCCGATCAAACCATCAAAAAATTTATGAAATGCATAAACGAAAAGAGTTATATCACCTGCCTCGTTAAATTCCTGAAAGCACGGTAAAGTAATGGAGTAATCACTCCTTGTGGTAGCGTGAATATTCGTTACTTCAAAGGATCATAATTGCACGGTATGTGGGAAAAGAATTTTTGAACAACTTCGGGACTCACAAAAGACATATTTGCGCCAGTGTCAATTAATAGTTTAAGCGGGGGATTTGAAATCTGAATATATGGTAATTGCCTTTGCGTTTGCAAATTAATTTCTATTTTGACTTGTCTGATTTGGGGTCCTTCTGAAAATCCTCTTTTTCAGCAGACGGGGTTGGATCCTTAACTTCCTCGACTATAACATAAGAATCTGTACGCTGTGGTTGCTCATACACATATTCACTCGGGTACGCGTAAATGGGATACTCAAAATATTCCTGGGGGTAATAATCGCTAACAAAATAATCGCTATAATTGTCATACTGCAACTGGTCATTAAAATCGTTAAAGTTAAATTCCCGCGTTCTGAAATAATTCGAGGGTGGCGGATTCCCAGATTTGGACCAATCATGGGACGCGCGCGGCGCGAATGGTTTAGCCACGTAGTGACTTACGCCACTCATCGGGTGTGGGGTGTTACTTGTAGTTGGCCTGGGACCAGGCATTCTAAAAACTTGACCCTGGGGTATATAATTAGGCGGTGGAGAACTGAACATTTGTTGAGTACGTGTGGGCCCGCGATTTTGTGGGGGTTGGTTTCTCCAAATTGGGACAGGGTGTTGTCCTTGAAGCATAGGTGGTCGCGATGGCCCTGGCATATTAAAAGATCCTGGGGGTTGCAAATTAGACGGACGCGGTGTGGGTGGTGCCACGTGAATTGGTGGCATAAAGCCATAAGGAATTTTTGGACTAACCTGAGGCTGCGTCTTCCTATCGGGAACATGGTCGTTGCGCTGCTGCAGGTACAACGTGTTCATTTCCTCGTGCACAAACTCTAAGGCTTTCTCTATTGTATCAGGCCGCATGCAACGAATGCGAGAGCCCAACGGGTCACGTAGACCACGTAAGTACGACTGTAACGTGAGTTTCTTGTACAAAGTGCGTTTCGATTCAATGGTACTCGCTATCGTTTCATGTAGGCTGATATAAGTCATAATAGTACTGAAAAGGTTTTGACAACGCTCATAAAATTCTTGCGGGGTGGACGAACCCTGCGTTAAAAGTGCCAAGTCATTATATAAAGATGTTTCATCGCGTTGATCGGCGAAATTATTTATTAAAGCACTTCTAATTCCCTCCCAAGTCTCCGGGATACCATTCGAATTAATCGTACGCGATGCGGGTCCTACTATTTTGTTCAAAATCCCGTTTAATAATGCTAAATTAGCTAATTGAAACTCCGGTCCGTTTCTCATAAACTGCTGTACTAGTTGATCACATAGTTTTATAAATCGAGTTAATACGTTCGAGTTTCCGTCGAACTCCGGCAACAATCGTAGGGCCTTGTAAACTTGATCCACTGAGTCAGCCATACTTGATATATATGAACTATTACTATCCTCCTGTTCTGCCTCTAAATTTCTATTAGCGTCTAAAATATTAATTCTATTACCTAACCTAGGGGACCGAGATTGCCTTGGATGGAAAATCTTGGAATCTTATAGGATAAAAAAAGGGAAGCGACTCTAGAGCGATTCTAAAGTACTTACTTGCAATGATTTTGTACCTCTTCTGTATCGATGTCTGGATACTCCTCTGGACTGCAGCTCTTGTAGATTCCGGATACTCGTACGGTGCCCGAAGCCACCCGGGTGACTCGCGATCCTAGCAATTTACTCTCGCGAACCGGCCCGCGAGTATCCTACCGACTGCGCCAATTACGAAGGCTGTAGCCGGAGGATGGAAAAAAATACAAAATTTATTTGAACTTAAATTTAATTACAGAAATTACAATGAAAAATATTAACTAAGATGTCGACAGTTGACCGATGCTGTGCCAAAAGTGACGATTTCGCGAAGGCCGCGATGTACGGTGCCGGGCTGCATCACGTTGAGCTGCGTCGGCGACTCGTGTCTCCGCTGTTGCAATCCGCGGTAATTAGGGTAACGCGCGATCAGCGGTTCACGTGTTACGCGAATATGTAACACACTTTTATTAAAGTTTTAACTGAACGTGTATTCAACACTTATTTACAGATTTACACTACCTTTCGTAAAATTAAACAAAACAAAAACGAATTATCGCGAACGCGCGAAAAAAATATGTGCATTGGATTATTAATACTTTCCAGATAAAGTGCTGTTGACACAGTGACTCATTTGTGTACGAAATCAAGGTCAAAGAAATGCATAGTATTAAAATGGGTTAGAGTAGAAAATACAAAAATAATACATTAATGATAATAAACAGATATTTATTTAAAAGACAAAAATACTCCTCAATAATAATTGATAATTAAATAAGTATTTACATATTTTCATTCAAAATAAAAATAGGTACGTAAAAACTGAAATTTCATAAAATTGTAGAAGAATAATTTCACGTAGCATTATAAAACAGAAATATTTTGTTTCCGTAGTTATTTCTACAAACAACTATCATCATAATCTTCAAAAATATGTATTAATGAATTTATAAATTAACTTGAAAATTAATCGAAGAAATAATTTAAGCCTGCCGCCATATCTGACAGTAATTATGTCTATAAACGTAGACCTACAAGGCGTCCACGAGTGAACGAGACAGAAACAGGAAAACAGTCGCTGTCACTATCACACTCATAGGCTAGTTAATGTTCACTTCACAACCCGCGCTCGGCAAATTTCGTTTCGCATCGTGACGACTCGTGACTTTTGTTATTGGACGATTGAGTGAACGCAGTGAATGAAGTGACGAATGTGTTTCATTTCACACAAACTTACCAAAGTAGTGATTTTGTCACGTTGCTATTTCATTACCAGTCACAGTGATCATTTGAGGAGAGAAATAGCAACGTGATTATTGTCGTGACGTGATTTATCACTCATCTCTATAGCCTTCTTCGCGCTAATTGATAAAAAGAACATAAGCGTAAGTCAAGCAACAATTTTTGAAAAAAGCATGATTCTGAAATCGAACTGCAAAACTGCAAACAAAATAAAAGTAAAATCTCTCCAGCCTTTAATATTCGACAACAATACATACCTTCACTGTCTTCTAATTCTGTGGAAATTTCTACATTTTGCTCTGGATGGTAAGAAGAATGATCACTTGAAAAATCTTCATTTATTGAAGTCGACGAAGATGGCGGCGGCGAAGATAGCAATGCCATATTCACTATTCTTTTAGCTCTGTTTCTGTTATCCATTGCTTACGTAACAACCTTTCAATTAAAATGTTTAATAAAACAAAAGATAATCGCAAGCGCATGTGAATAAAGCGAAATCAATATGATAAGTAACGTCAATTGATTTTGTTGACGTGACTGTTTGTGTGGCCAGTTTAAAAATATTCAGTGTTTTTGTAAAAATGTCAAACCATATTTTTGTTTAAGTATATATTCATAGATATTAAATTTTAATAAAAATTACGTAAATGATTTATGTATATGTACGGAAATAATTTATATTTCTTTATTGCATTTAGATCAGTTTGGATATCCATAAAAGCCAGCAACTTGCGACCACAGTGATCTAAGTGCGCCTCATTACTTAGATCAGTCTGGCATGTCTCCATTTTGCAAATCGCACCGATTCTATAATGAGATGTTGTGATTTCTCAAGGAAAATAATACTGGGAAGCACTTAGATCATGGTTCTCGCATCGTCATTTATGAGTTTAGTTCTGATGAACAAAAACAAAACAATTCTATAGGTTAAGTAAACGTAATCTCTACAACCTGTCATAGCTGACATAACTCGTAGAACAAACGTCAAACTAGGAGTGAGTAATATAGTTTTTTTACAATATCATATATATAAATTGCAAATAAAATGAAAATGGTTTTATTCTTGTAAACAATGTTCATTAGTTAAAGTTATTTGGTTAACAGTAATGAAATCTAAACATAGGTAACACTGGTCAACAAAATTTTTGTCACAAGAACTTTTTGTCATATATGCTTTTTTCGACTCCCTTTGGTAGGAAATAGTATAAAAAGTAGTATAAAATTGGCACGTTATGTTAGTGGTTTGTAACGAGGATAGGTAGATAAGTAAGAATAGCAATAATTAAAAATTTATATAAAAAAAATTTGTGCTCTTTTTGTAAGAAAATATTTAAAAATGAAAATAATATAGTACTTATAGAATTAAATCTTCTTCTTCGCGTTCTTAGCGTTAATCCAAGTCGCATCCGAAGCTTACAGCCCGGAGCCTGGGGTCCGCTTTACTAGTCTAACTGCTAATTTGGCTATACTTCGATATTTTACGTGAAGCGACTGCCATCTGACCTCCACAACCCAAAGGCGATATCGAAGCATTGTAGCTAGACCAATTGTTAGACTTTTGAGGGCTCCAACAACCAGTAACGACTGCCATTAGATGTTCGCATAGCAACCGGGACCGACGGCTTAACGTGCTCTCCGAGGTACGACCAGAATATATATATATAGACTTATAGAATTAAATAAATGGAATAATTAATAATAACAATACAGTATTCCCGTAACAAAAATCTTGTTGACCAGATAATTAACAAGAATTGACCAGATAATTAACAGCCTTTATTTTGCACAAATTTCTTGTAATATTGTCTTTTACCCTCGATACATCTGGCATTTGTTTCCATTTTTGCTATATAGTGGAGGCGTATGCTTAAATATTTTTCGAGCACAATTTTTATTAAGCTTAATTTGTGTTCAACTCCATAGCTTAAATGTTCATCTTCCAAGTTTGTAAATATAGTTTCATTGCCAATAAAACCTTTTAAAATTTTTGAAATGATGTAGTTATAGTCATTTTTTGTTTTTATTACAAAGTTTTCTTTTAAAATTTTTCTTATAACAGTTTCTGCCGCAATACAAACTTGATAAGTGTCAGTGGAAGGAAAAATTAAGCCTCCTTTATCTCTTAAGCCAATTAATTTATGAAAAGATTGTTTTTCTGTTGCGACCAAACGTGTCAAACAGTATTCATATTTGAGTACTTTTCTAACGAATCGAATGACGCAACCAGCTATGTAACCTACAATTACTTTACGCATTTCATCGAAAAGGTATATCTAAATATTCTGCCAAATTATTAATATCTTCAGGCACATTTTGTAGAAAATCTAATGAACTCGAAATGGATTCATCGTCTTCGGTCTCATCGTGTCTGTAAGAAGGACTTGTGGAATTAATAATATCGGTAGCCGAAGAACACGTCAATATCGCCACATTTTCTAGAGGAATGCAATTACAGTCTCTAGACTTCGTAATTCGAAATGTGTTAGTAATTTTCGATATATAGCCTTAAATTGTTTTACGTTGGGGTTATCATTATGACCCCCATGCATTCTGATGCAGCCAAAAAAGATTTCGAGGTGGTCCTGGCTCAATTTGTAGGTTGGAATAAATAATAGACATTTTTCAGTCTCTATTAGACCTTCAAACATAAATTTTAAACTGGATATATTTATCAAAGTTCCTAAAAAACCTGGTCGGCATCTTGTTTCCAGAACTTTTTTATAAAATCGCATGATGACGTATTTTGATTTGCTTTCTTTTACGACTTTTCGTTTTGTAACAGTCTTTATTTGCAAGTTCAGTACGTAATCTTCAAGGCGGTCAAGCAACGCATATATTTCATCTTTGTAACCCCGATAAATGGGTTTTCGGTAGTCAAAATGGGCCATATTTCGTGAGTTAAAAACATCAAACATGTCATTCATCAGTTGGATAAACTCTTCCGTGGGCTGAGATTGTTCAAAATCTGGAAGTTTTAAATCATGCCTACAAAAAAACATAGCTTTCGCCAAACTCCTGCTTAATGTCTGCGTAGCCAACTTGACCTTCATAATTTGATTCCTAAATAAAATGTACCTCTTCGAAAGTTTATTTGCTAAATGGAGTCCCTCTTCTTCCTGTAATTTATTTAATTTTACTAAATAGTTCCAGTCAACAATTTCGCCATCTTTATTCAAAAACTGTTTTGTTGCTTCTAGTTGGTTTCTAAGAAGTTTTATTACGTGACTCGGATCCAGAAAACAAGTAACTTCGCTACCATGTGATCGATGTGGAAATGTCGTTTTTATATTAGTGAAGTTTGTTATATCGCAACCAAGTAACCCCATGGTGGTAAAATTTGTAGCATGCCCATCAAATGTTAAGGACACCACTCTTACACTAGCTTCATGACATTTTGTTAGACAAATTTTTACTAAGTTTGACTTCTGTTCTCCAGTTAAATTGTTAGTTAAAAAGTAACCTAAAGGCATTTTAAAATGTTTGTTGACTCCTACTAACATAAACACAAATGCCTGAGATGCCAAAGCAGTAGATTCGGTAATCTCATCGCCCATGTCAACAACGCCTATATACCGTTTGCCATCCCACAGCTTTTGCTGGCGCAAAGTCATTTCGTCGAACATAAGCGAACAAAGAAGTTTGTATGAAGAACCTTCTGCACATTTCTTTTTTTTAAGCGTCGAACTTTTTGTTGTAATAATTTCATATTACGCTTGGTTTTTAATCTTAATGACTGGTGTTTCCGTAATTCCTTCCTCAAAAGATTTTTCCTAGGAGTATCGAATACAGAGTCCAAATCCGAATCTTTAATTTTAAAGTCTACAGCGTTTACTTCTGTGGATTGTTCTGGTTTCTGTCTAAATGCTGATAAATTTGAGGCTGCCGTTTCGCAATCTTTATATTCATTGGATGGTCCCGGTATTTCAGTAGCCTGAGATAAATTGGCAGCAACAGCTGCAATTTCTGAAGTTTCCTTATTTTGTGGTGACGCGTACAAATTTTGTATTGGTTTTGATATTTTTTTTACTAACCGACGACCTTTTTCGGTGAAGTAAATATTTTCTTCTTTGAAATGCGTAGAACAGACAACGCAAAATTTTGATGGTAGCCAATCATATAGATGTAGCATAAATAGAAAATATTTTGTGGAATTATAGCAGCTATTTAGTAAAGTCGTGAAGGGTCATTATAGTTTTTTGCAATCCATATTTATATTTACTTTATGTTGACGAATCGACGGATGTACACAGTTATAGTTATTCATCATCATCATAGCGTTAAACCCAATCACATCCGAAGCTTTCAGTTGGTAGTTTTTTTTTAGGTGGGTAGATATCGAACCATTGCAGTTAGACCAATTGTTGGACTTTTGAGAGCTCCAACAACCCGTAACGACTGCCATTAGATGTTCGTATGGCAACCGGGATCGACGACTTAACGTGCTCTCCGGAGCACGACCAGACCAATTCAAATTCTCAAAATCATCATCATCATCATTTCAACCGATAGACGTCCACGGCTGGACATAGGCTTCCCCCAAGTGTCGCCAAATTGACCTATTCCGTGCATCTGGCATCCATCGGATTCCTGCAACCTTCACCAGGTCATCGGTACACCTCGTTGGAGGTCTTCCAACGCTGCGTCTTCCAGTACGCGGTCGCTACTCCAGAACCTTTTGGGCCCCAACGGCCATCTGTTCTGAGAGCAGTGTACCCTGCCCACTGCCACTTAAGTTTGGCGATTCTTCGAGCTATGTCGGCCACTTTAGTTCTCTTGCGGATATCTTCATTTCTGATTCGATCACGCAAGGAAACTCCGAGCATAGCCCTTTCCATTGCCCTTTGGCCTTTCCTCGTATTCATGCATACAAATATTTGCATTGAGTGGGGATCGAACCTCCCACCTCCCGCGCAGCGGCCGTGTTCACTACCGCTACGCCACGGAGGCTGTCATAATTATTGTTTCAATATTATTACATAATTATTATTAGAGACAAAAAATTCAATAGTTTTAGTAATTAAGGCACATACAAACAAACACACATACCTACGTCAAACATACCAACCAAAAGGCGAAACAAACAAAATACTTTTATCGAAATAAATATTTTTAAATTGATAATCTTGTTTCCAATACAAATTTCCCAACTTAGGGGTAAATGTTTCAAAATAAACTAGCAACACTATGGATTTTGTTGAGGTTTTGTGTTCCAAGATTTCACTAAAAATAATCACGTAAAATAATGTCTAAATATTAATATTTACCTATGAAAAGATATTCCATCTTGTTTTTTTTTTTGTTTTTGGGAACAATTTTTGCAATGTTTGAATACACAAGACGGCATTATTCTCGAAAATATGAATATTGTTTGTGACGTACTAACGATGCGACTCTTCGTGCCGTATAGGGCTTGCAAATATTCGACAATATTGCAATCAGAATATTCAATATTTTTTTGGGCTATTTTCGAATAATTCGAAAATTGTTCGAATATTAAATAAATAAATGCATGACCTTTTATTTTAATTTGAAAAAAATAGTTTTCTATAGAATATTGTGATTAGGTTCGATAAAAAATACTAAAAAAAAATCACGATGATTTAATTTTTTATGTATATATTTAGCAAAAATCAACATGTGCCGTTTTCGGCACTACATGCATTAAATGGAATTATTTTTTTTTGTGTAGGTCATTGAAGCAGTCTTTGTTTTTTTTTGCGCATAAATGAATTTTACATTTCGCACACATTACTACAGTCTTCAAATTGCAGGTTGGAAACATACATCTCATCCTATTAGGTGTTTTTACTTGTTCATGGCCCAAGCCATCGAGTATAACGTCATTTGGGGGTAAAACTTGACAGGGCTTTCCTTTCCGTATCTTGAGAGGCGGGCCAGCTTCTGCAGTTGATGTAGAACGTGGTCGACCCCTAGGTATAGGTGTAGAATATTTGCAAAGTGTGTCTGCTAATTCAGAACGAAAATCTGCAAGATTCATGATATCTTTGCTGGCTTTCCCTTTTTTACCCATTACTTTTCTGTAAAGAATCCAGGCATTGATGATGGTGAGGTCCAACAGATGGTAAAATATTCTCATGTACCATTTTCTGCTTTTGATACGAATTCTATACCTGCCAAGGTGAGAATCCATAAGGTCGACACCTCCCGTATGTGCATTATACTCTTTACGAGTTTGGGGCAAGGAATTTCGAGTTTACGCTTCAATTTTTTATCATATCTATTGATTGTTCCCGCAGGTTCTGCAGAGAAAGATTGTAGGATGCTAGTTTGTTCTTCAAGCTATTGGCACATCGTTCTTCTGTTCCCCGGCCAGTTATTCTTGATAGTCCCAGATTCCTGAAGCTCTTGCCTGCAAAGTTTGGACAATGAATGTTTACATTCATGTACCGTCGGTTACTGGCTGAAGTCCATTCGTCTAAAGAAACGGAAAACTTCTGTCCTTTGGCTTTCAATTTCTGTTATGTTTCCTTAAGTTTGCCTTTTAATTCCTCACTCTTTTCTATCACGATCTTTTTAATTGTATTTGATGACTTCGGTAAGTCTTCATAACCACTTTTTTTAAAATGATTTCGCAAGGAATCAGATGTATAGAACAAACTAAATGGAATACCATCACAAGCAGTCATTTTTGCAACTATATTTTCAATATTATCAGTTTTTTTTAAAGAAGTCGTCAATCAATTTAACTTTCTTCTTCTTTAGCTCATTTTCCAGTAGATTCGTGTGTGTGCTCGATGTCCCTGGCGCCGAAAGTTCATCAACAGTAACCCTAGTACTCTCAACAGGGTGAAGTTTCATGTGATTATGCAGACAAGTAGTTGTGTTTCGGCATTTAATCACTTTCTTGCACTTTTTACATTGCGCATGAACTCCATCTGAAGTTCTCAAGAAAAAGTTCCATACTGACGACTTATCTCGCGTACCTTTGGTGTACTCTTTAAATTCTAATTGATTTTGTGGTTGCTCCGTTGTTTAACCTAATACCTGCAAAGTTGAAAAATTAACCGTCAACACACTTCACAGTGTTTTAAAAATCTTATTAAATTAAAAGTAAACAAGTTCACAAAATAAAAGCTTTAGCTAAGTTAACTAGTAAAAATAATAATAATTAAATAATCAAAAACCCACCTGAAATTTCGGAAGTTGGTGGCAATTACATGAAACAGAAACAAAGTCACCGATTTAATTATTATTATTTTTATTTCTCCTTTTCTTCAAATGAATATACCCTATGTCACTTTCACAACTGAGACGAATTCAATGACGCCTCATATTATGTCGAAATCCGTTATACGGTTTAGGCTGTAGAGCGTGCCGAAGAATGAGACATACATACATATACAATATACATACATACATATGCTTGAAAAACGTAACTCTCCTTTCGACAGCCGGGTAAACTTTTTTATGTAAAATTAGTATTATAATAATAAAATCATTATCAAAAGTCAGAAATACATTTATAATAGCTACTTACCTTAACTTATTCACTGGATCGTTGTGGGCATACATTAAAGAAAACAACGGGCACACTAAACAAAATAAAAATCTCTATAACAATTATTAACAACCTAACACGTGTTACGTGACACGCGTACAAATGGCAGACAAATGCACTAAGGCAAACCAAACGCATCTTCCGAATGTTCCCGATCGTTTCCGAATGCTGTCGTAACACTCGCGCGTCGAACGACGTTACATTGTTTGGACGGCGTGCATGAACATTTAATTTTATGTGCACGTCTGATTGCTGTTTTGTTTTTGGTCGAATATTCGAATATCATAAACTTTCTATTCGAATATTTGAAACAGTTGATTATTCGAATAATTCGAATATTCGAATGCAAGCCCTAGTGCCGTACTGACGCGAGAGTGTATTCGTTTTTCAATTTGTATTGCTTTTGTTGGCTTCACTTTCGTGTTCCGCGCGGTCTATCTGCATTTTGTTTTATAATTTAAGATATTGACGTACTCGCGTAAAATCGCTTGATGTTATATCGTATCTTGCAATATTATATCGTGAAAAAGTTACACATACGCGTTAGTTTGCTATATTTATATCGGAAGATGATGTATCTATAGGGTACCTAGTTGGTAGATAGCAAACGATGATTTTTTATTAAATTGGAGATAAATTACTTCCATTAGTTTTTCCACGACCATGACCATTCTTAACCTATTTCTAACGTTAGAGGAAACATAAAATTTCTTGTCATCTTCAATGAACTCCCTTTCATACTGTTACCAAGCTTAGGACTGGCTGCATATGATGATATATACATACGTTATTTACATTGTCTATTTACAAACTTATGTTAAAAGTTCCACTACTTTTTTCTTTTTTTACACTATTTATTTAAGTATATCAGAAGTTAAAAATATAAGTTTATTTATTTAAATTTATTTTCATCGAGATTTACATTAAAAAATGCGAGCTGCTTTACTTTTGATGATGCTAGCTGTGTCTGACGATCATTTATGATCAGCCCCGTTTTGCTGAAGATCCTTTCGCATGGAACAGACGTGGCCATGATGTTGGCATATTTTTTCAGCAGTTGCGCCAAATATGGAAATGTAAATCTATGTTTACGCCACCATTCGAGAGAGAAATTCCACGTCGTTTCCGTGAATGCTGGCAATAAGTCATCATTTAAGTAGGTATCTGTTTCTTTAGTTGCTTTTGATACCGGGGTGCCAACATTCTGTATTTTTCCCACTATTTCGCCCAAAATCGTCCAAGATTTATCAGTGTTGTCGATGGACTCCAATGTCAAGACGGGCGCATGTTCCTGTGCTCTGTCGCGCTATCATTCCACTTAATAGATCCAGCACCCGTTTTTTGGTGTTTCGTTTTTCATTTTCGTCTGAAAAGACAGCCAGTTTGTACCTGGGATCTAAAAAGGTCCATACTGAAAATGTACCGCAAATTTCATGATTAGTCCGGTCTTTGAAGTACAAACCAATTGATTCGATACTTCACAAAACTCCTCTGTTAAAAGTTTGTCACACGATGTTATTAAACATCTTGTCATGACTATGACTGAACTGCCGGTCATATACTTTTCACCGCTCATCGATTCTGTAGCGTCATCGAAGGGTTTTAATATTTTTGCAACTTCTGCAAGTAGCAACCATTCTTCATTGCTGATAATAGGCATGTCCTTTTTTAATTACTGTAACTGTTGACCTAATATATTGCTTCAGTTCCACGGATCGCTTTACCATGTGAAAACTGGAGTTCCAGCGCGTTGGAACTTCTTGTATTAATCGTTTCGCTACACTGTTTGGCTGGTCATTGGTTTGGGCTTTTAATATTTTTTCTAAGACAGTGCTACTACTTGAAAAAAAGCGCACTATTTTCTTAATCTTTTCTTATACGAGCTTCAGGGCCTCATCTTTTATAGCATTCTGTACTATCAACTTAAATGTATGCCCAAAACACCCATGCTTCCAGCCGATATTAATTACGGCTTTTTGAATATTAGCGGCATTATCGGTCACAATAAAATTCATTTTGTCTAAAGTTAAATTATAATTATTTACTATTTCGTATAATACAGCTTGAATATTGTCACAAATATGAGAATCCTCGAAATTGGAGCAGTCCAATAAGATGGTCTTCAGCTCTAACTCTTTAGTGATATAGTGATCTGTGACAGACAAATAAAATTCATTGGCTCTTGATGTCCACAAGTCAGCTGTAAGGCACATGTGTTATATATTGTGCCAATGTAAGTTTTAAAGCTTCGTGTGTTTTGTTGTGCAAAGCAGGAATCATTACATTTGAAATAGTTTTCCTAGTCGGGACTTGATAACCAGGAATCCAGCGTATGAATTTTGTTCTGGTCGACACTCTCTCGATCTTCACCACATTTTACACAAGGGACCTGTGGACGAAAAACCCGACATCACCCTGGGACTGCTGGTCACCCTCCCGGAAATAGAGCAGGTTACCGGATTTGAGAATTATCGTATCCCCCCCCTGTCTTCGGACTTCAGATAATCCCACAATACTCCATCGTAACCCGCTCAATTCCTCCTTAGGTTCGGTGATCTTCTCGTCAGTCCTCAGCTTAATTCTAATTCAACTAAAATGCATGGAACTTCAAATCGAAACATTAGTGCAGAGGTGGGCGGGGTAAGGGGGGGGTAGAAGCAAAGCGAATCGTGCCTTACGGACTCACACTATCTAACACGACACCTAACCGATTATAGCCGAAAGCAGCGAACGCGGGACGCAGGCTATTATTTCTCGCTAAATTGCAAAAGGAAGCGCGCTAGAACTCGTG
Organism: Mythimna vitellina; assembly: GCA_949316375.1. Lineage (NCBI taxonomy): Eukaryota > Metazoa > Arthropoda > Insecta > Lepidoptera > Noctuidae > Mythimna > Mythimna vitellina. The sequence goes on along the minus strand of OX438702.1, from coordinate 18,946,748 downwards.
AATTTTTACCTACGTGCCTGACAAAATGCTCACTCACTAATTTGGCAGCTGTCCTTTTTTCGCTCTTAGTAAGGCTGGCTTGAGCACTAGAACATAATAGCTCTGGGTTTGAATCAGAAACAAGTGGTTTCATCACCCTTCGTTTTGTTCGTAAAGAGCTCTTTTCAAAAGATTTCGCAGATCTGCCTCTGGTCTGTTTCACTTGCAAATCATTATTCGAGCTTATATTGCCTACTGCTGGCAAGGCCAAATCGTTCATTATCCGTTTTGTATTGGCTATAAATAAAAACATAAATCTTCCCATGTTCCAATTCGATTTTTTCCATTTTTTTTAACAATTTAGAAACAAACACTTTCAAAACACACTTGATTTTATTTACAGTATTTTGACTGTTTATATTAATTAAACTTGTTCATTATGTAACTAGTTAATCGTCCTACACACTGAGCCGATGATTGTTTATAAAAGTTTTCGCTTTTTAACACTAAAATGATGACTTTGTCCACTCTGACTACCCGTGGAAAAAATGTGTCTTGTCACAATGGGTTGGTTTGAGGTCCCAAAATTCACAGTATTAGTAGTCAACAAACACTCAAATGTAAATATTTAGGACAGAAAGCGGTACTAAGCGGAATTTTATTTAAAGTCTATTTAGTCTTTTTTACAAACAGTTTAGGTTGGCCTCTTCGGAATTCAACAACTTAAAAACTGGAGATACTATAATTTTTAGGGAAAACAGATTTCAATTTGCTTTTGAATAGCATAACTTCTTTGTGGTCATGTTCCATGGGTTGTTAAATTTTTTCGTGACTTCTTAATTTTGTGAACGTAGTCATCTACATCATATAAATATCCTGACTTATTCATTTTAATGGCGATGGCTTCATGTACACTGTCAGCTGTCATGTAAGTGTGACCAGGTTTTAGGTATTCAGTTTTAATGGTCTTAATCTCATTGCTGCGATCCGCTTGCTAAAATTTCATATTTACAGCGCAGAATATAAAATTTTATTTTTATTTTATGCGTTGCAATTATCTGAATATAAAATAATGGTTTTATAATCTCTAAAATATGTTTTAATAAATAGAATATATGCCGTTGCTACGTCAAATGCTTTTCTTCCAGATTCGCCTTCATGCCACAACATCGCTGTCGCTAGTTTATTTCCTTTACCTATCCCGCTTCATTGAATAAGTTCAGTTTTCAAAAAAAAAAAAATCTTTGTTGTTTAGTTGTGCCATGGTTATACATTTTTGCATATCTACAGTAAATACCCCGATCCCTGAATCTTCTTTTTCAGCATCTTTGCTGTCTGTAGTCATGTGAGCTCTTGAAATATTTTTATTCTCCAAATGCTGCGGGTACTGAACACAAACTTCACAATTGCATTCAGAGCGTGAATGGTCTGTAACGCTTTCATCTCTTGGCAGCTTAGGTATAGGGTGAGCTACATCACGAACCTCACATTTTGGACATTTTGCTGAGTTGCACAATGACTGGTAGATTATGTATCTTCATAGTTCTACCAGGATGTTCGAGCACCAATCATTTTGTGCTACTAATTTTTTTTTGTTTAAATGGACCATTGATGGCAACATCTCAGGTTTGCATCTGGTGTTTGCAATGGGGAGGGAATGTGACAACAACAATACCATTATCTCGACAGTATTAATTGCATCTAACGTACAATGACTTTCATGGTTGTCAAATAATAATAGTATTCTGTCATCTTTGCTACATCTTAAGATTTTTTTTATGAGCTGCAGTACTTTAAGAAACTAAGGGCCGGTCATCCATCCGCTCTTTGGGCTATTTGCATAACCAACTCTTCCTGGTGGTGCACCATTAATCATAGCTTCATGAAATCGTGCTCTTGGAAATAAGAAAACAGGTGGAACGGTATTACCTGATGCATTGACTATGCCACACATTGTTATAAGCTGCCCTCTCTCCGCTGACACACATTGACTTTAAAACTTTTTTATACCGGTGTGCGTAATCACGTTAGGTACTTGGACCATCGTCATGATATTGGTCTCAAGTGGGTCTTCTGTAGAGCCGTAATCGTAATTATCATAAAACATTGACACATTATGTTTATTGAAACTTACTTAGGCCCTTACTAGTACCAATAAAAGCCTGTGCACACCACGTTTTTTAAACGCGCCGTTGTCGAGCGTTTTAGAAACGCGAGTCGATGGCGCGCTTTTATCCTATTAAAGGTCTACAGGCTGCGTCTGACTCGCGTGCATATCGCGTCTATATCGCTACAAACGCGCGTCAACAGCGCGTTAAAAAAACGTGGTGTGTACATGCCCCAAGAACTAAAATTCCCTTTAGTTCGATCAAAAAACTGGAATGGAACAAGTAGAACGAGTGGAAATAAAGACTTCCAATAGTTCTACTATTTTATAATATCTTATGTCATAGGAATATTGAGAAAAAAAATCCCATTAGTTAAAATATAGATCTTTTTAGCAGAACAAGTGGGAACCTACTGGGGACGATAGTTCGTCCCCGTAGAAGCGATATAATAGTCTATCATTATTTTTTTATGTTTATTACAATTTATAAAATCGAAATAAAGTCGTAATAGACATTTTATTTATATCTTTTAAACAATATGCTTCTATGTTTGTTTGAAAGATGTGATTAATTATGTCTTGGAAATTCGAAATAAGTTTTATTAAATTTTTACTGGGAGTGCAAAGCCATCATCGACCTGCATACTCTCTGTATCTTATATATTCTATTTCATCCTCACTGGTGAAATCTTTTTTACCGATAGAACAATTAAAAAAAAAAGTCTGGATTTGATTTTTTCAAAAAATATCCACTGACATATTGCAGAGGTGCTACTATTCTGGGGTCTTTTTCTTTATTTTCAATATTATCGAATTGTATTTCTAATATATTTTCTAGATCAACTGTACAGGTCGACGAGGTTCGGTATTTTCGTTGAGTATAAAGCATAAAGCATCACATAAATCATTTTCATAATTTTTTCTTTGGGTGTGGACACTGTTAAAATTATTTATCAATAATCTAATCTAACCGCCCCGAAGACATTCTCCAGAGGATCTTGATTAAGGTGCCGCAACCAGACTGAAGTGACTCATTACGTAATTTATTAAGTAAAATGTTACGTTGATGCTTATGTTTTCCTAAGAAAATATTATTATTGCAGAGCACCTGCCAAAAGATGTCTGCACCCAACAACATCTCCACTTCGGACGGTATGTGGAATGAAGGGTCTGCGAGGTGGATGAGTTAGGGAATATTGAATGACGAGGTGTCAATCTTGCATCTTGGTAGCAACTGAGTAATGTCTCTTACAATAAAACAATTAACTTTGGCATTAAATCCATTATTTGTCAATGATAATATTTTATTGTCACATCTGGAGGTGATGTGTAATTGTTGCTTATTGAGTCCCTATACTGAGACACATGTTTTGTAGGTAGGAAGCTTGAGTTTGTTGTACAGTCTCTCAGTAATGAAGCTGGAAGTACTTCCATTATCAAGGAGACAGCGGACCTTATGAACTTGACTTTTGTGGTCCATCACACCAACAATCGCAGTTGATAATAAAACGTGGCTCTGATGTGTAGATGAGAGTGTGATATTATTGTGTGTCTGCACTTCAGTTTGTGTGTTTCATTGAGTAGTGTCCTCCTGTGTGCCAGAAAGAACAACACACGGTGTAGGAGTAGACTTTGATTTCTCTGTTATTGATTTGTTGTGAGTTGTTTGATTCTCTGTAGGCAGGGTCATCGTCATGCGAAAAGTGAGGACGCCGTGAGGTTTTTCCAACCACGCCTCGAAGAGGGGATTTACCGCCACAATTGTGGCGTGCCCAAAGCTTTTTCTGGGTGTAATATTGCCAACCAACCTTTAATCAGTGTGATTTTCCTTCCCTATCAATATTGAAAGAATTTCTTTAAACCCCATATTAAAGCTGCTGCTTCCTTGTCTAGCTGGCTGTAACCTTTTTCAGCTTTAGTCAGTGATCTAGATGCAAATGATATGGGTCGTTAAGCCTTATCCGGCATGATATGTGATAATACTGCTTCAAAACTCGTAGGTGTTGCGTCTGTAGCTAGTAAGTACAACAGGTAAGTTTCCATGAAATGGTATTAATATGTACTTTTTCTCCACAAATTTCTTCTTTTAACTGTTTAAAAATATTTTCTCATTTCTTAGTCCATGTAAATTCTGTATCTTTTTGTAATAGTTTATAAAGTGGACTTAGCTTTGACGCTAGATTTAGAATAAACTGTTGATAGTAATTGATCATGCCCAAAAAATTGCGTAGAGATGACACATCTGTAGGACGTGGACTTTTTTTGATGTCGTTGATTTTATCTTGAGTAGAATGTAATCCATTTTCATTAATTGTATGTTCCAGGTCTCGGAATTTTGGAAAAACAGCCATTTCTTTTTATTGAGGTGTCCGCATTTCTGTAATTTCTCAAAACCAGTTCTTATTCTTTGTAATAATTGTATGAATGTGCTTGTAAAGCGATATCGTCGAAGAAACACGCTGTGCCTTCAACGCCTTGTAGCGTTTGGTCCATGTACCGCTGCCACACATTTGACGCTACCGTAACACCAAACATTAACCTTTTGACCTTATAGGTACCCTTGCTTGAACTGATGGCCTGCATCTCTGCTATCTCATTACTGGTTAACATGTGTAGGTAAGTTTGATTTATATCAAGTGTGCAGAAGTACTTGCCACCACTCAATTTTGAGAAAATTTCTTCAATTCTAGGAATTAGATAATTATCATTTTCAAGATTCTTGTTTAAAGTTGCTCTGTAGTCTGGACATAAACATACCCTGCCATTTTGTTTTTTAAAAGGGACGACCCCACTTTGAGTATGTGGCTTTCTCAAGAATTCCTGATTTTTCTAATCTGTCGATTTCAGTTTCTACTTGATTTTTCAATGCAAATGGTACTGGACGTGGTTTCAAAAACACACGTACTGTTCCTTCTTTTAATTTAAATGTAGCCTGAAACTGATTAATTTTGCCTATATCTTCTGAAAATAATTCTTTTTATTCTTCTAATAAATTTTGTAGCTGTACTTGAAAATATTTTTTTGTCAAGTCTTTTTCTTCTTTTGTAAAAGAGTTGATATCAAATTGTAAGTTAAGTTTCCTCAGCTACTCTCTTCCGACAACTGTATCTACCTTTTCTATAACAAATATTCTTCCTTGTATTACTTTATTATAGTATGAAATTTGTATTATTAAGTTCCAAAAAAAACGTGTTGCGCCGACCCCAAATAAGATGGGACAAGGGCAGGAAGATGATGATGATGAGTTCCAATAGGTTTAAAAATTTCTCCAGTGTTTGTTCTTAATTTTACTGATGTACTTGTTAACGGTAGTTTTGGGAAATATTTGTGAAAATATTGTGCAGAGCGACTGGTAACAGCTGCCCCTGTATCCATTTCTAACTTATGTAATTTCCCATTTAGTTGTAATGGAATGTAGAATTTATCATTATGTATGTTTATGTTTATATGTTTTATAATTTATGTATTTTGTGTATTTTTTCATCAGTACTATCAGTTTCTATTTCTATTTGTTTCTGGTCCCTGAAGCAGACCGACCATATGTGCCCTTTGACTTAACATCTTTTGAAAAATAAGGTGTCTCTTAGTTTTAACTGACTTGCTTTATGGTTATTTTTCCCACAATAGTAGCACTTTATCTTTTTATTTGTATTTACTTCTTTCCTGTATGTATTGTTCTTGAAAATATTTTTATTAACTGAAATTTAATTAATGTTTGGTTGTATTTCCTGTTCCATTTCTTTACTTTCAGATTTAGATGCCTCTATAGCTAAAGCAATTTTCATTATATCCTCAAATGTTGTATTTGGGGATTCTTGTAGTAAGCGCTCTATAATTTCAGAGCTCCTTAGGCCTCTTATAAATTACACTCTGAGGTGGGTTTTGTTTACAGCTATTGCAGGTAAAGTTACTTATTGTTAATTATGTATTTTGTGTGTACAATTTTCCTTTTACTTCTGCACACAGTATCTACATCTCTATTTTTTTCCAACTCTCTTTACGCAGGTATGCTGGAAAAGATTTCTTTAGAAATAAGTATCATCTTTGTACTATTTTTCTGTTTCCTTTTTCTTCTCTTTTATTATTGGCTGTACATAAATTGTTACTTAAAATAAATAAACAATTAGCAATCTAAAATAATAATGTGCAACACGATTGCGCCACCTATCACTACATAAATACCACTACCTAGGTAGAAAAACATCTCCCATCATTTATTTGTTTTTAATATTACATTTATTTGACATTATTTACTATATTACCATTGACATGTATTTGAAATTGATTATAATTTGCTAATATATTTGTTTTTAATATTACATTTATTTGACATTGCATTGTATGGATTCAGACTTATTACTCACTAGAAGAATAATATATTTGTACACCAATTTTCTTTGGTAGGACATAGAGCACGACTTACATGTTTATTAAAGACCTTTATTGTAATACCTATGTTTTCAAAAAAAGATTGATTGATTGATTAAATTGTTCCAATGTGTTTTGGACACATTTTGTATAGTCGACTGCGTTGGGATCAAACGGAAAAAGACCACATCGCCTGAATCCATTAACGATACTAATTTTCATTTGTGGATTTTCGATAACGTGTTTAAAAAGATGACAAAAATTTGTTTTTGTTACAGTTTTGTTAAAATTTTCCGGTTTTGCAAGGAATTTTCTGATGAGACTCTTCCACTGGGCTTTTAATGGAGCAAACACGCTGACATCGGTAGGCTGCAGCATGTGTGTAGTGTTCGGAGCCAGAGCATATAAAATAATACCAAGCTCTTCACAGACAGAGCTCAATATTAAAGACATATGTGACTTATATCCATCGACTAGCAGAAGAATGGGCTTCTTGATATTGTTTTCTGTTATCCAATTATTGAAATTATTAGTGATGTATTCGAAGAATACATCTCCATTCATCCACCCGGATTCGCTTCTTCCTAGACTCGAGTGTTGTGGCATGTTGTCTGTTAAACTTTTTGGTGGTCTAATATATGGAAAACCCACCAATGGCGGGCACATTTCACCAGCAGCGTTAAATGTTGCGAGTACTGTTAAATTATCTTTTTCGTTACCGGCTTTAATTTGGTAGAGAACTTTTCCTGTTTTTGGGCAAAGTGAAAAACCACTTTCATCGCCGTTAAACATCCTTTCGGGTTCTGCAAGTATATCCAAGTGCGGGTCTTGCTCTAAAAACATTTCCAGTTCGCGGAACCACAGTCGAATCGATTTTTCGGTCACCCTAGCGCGAGCTTTGTTGATTCCTTCTGCTGATCTTACTGATGTCTCAGGATGTCGTTTTAAAAAGTTAAGATACCATGTCTGCCCAGGACGATCATCCTTAAAAGGATTCGGCTTTTTTAAATCTTTAAAAAGTTTTTGAAGGGAATCTAATAGCTCTTGCTTCTTTACGGGAAAACCACATTTTGCTATATTTATAAGCCAATCTACAACCTTTTTCCCGCCTTGTTCTCCTAGCGCTGGCTCGGGGCCATGTTTTTTTAGTTTGTCCGTCCTTCTGCCACTTAATCGATCTTGAATTGTACATCTCGGAATACTAAATTTACGTGATGCTTCTCTGATTGGGATTTGTCCTTCGCGAATTTCTTTTAATGCCTTCTGTAGAGTTTCAGCAGTGTAAGTCACGGTTTTTTTTTTTGGATTTTTTCGTAGACATCTGTAACAACAAAAATTATCTAAACACCAACTAAAACAATCGGTGTAAAAGAAGTGGCCGTAAACTGAGACCTCTATTTTCAAATAGTCTGATAACGGCCTTCTATTTTTCGTATAATTGTCAGAGGGCCGCAAACCAAATTTGTTTTGTTAGCATATGTTAGTTTGCGGCCACATGATAGCTATAAATCTGTATGAAATTATATTTTGGCGGCCGTAAATTATATCATTTAAACCAACACCAACAATAGAAAAACGTTGCACAAAGCGAAGCTTTATTTACATTACCATTAAGAAAGAAAGCAAACTTATTTCATTCAATGAGCTAGTGCCTCAGCCACCCGGCCTTATACCAACTCTACTAAAAATTTATTATTTTGATTGACGGCCCCAAAAAAAAACTGGTATTGTAGTGATTAATTCCCAAAACAAATGAAAAATAACAGGAAACAAACAACTATGATAACTCAAAAACAATCACACTGGTAATAAGTAATCGATAACTTGAAATACTTACTTTTGAAGCGGGACTTGTTCGCTAGTTTTTTCACAGTTTTGCTTACGTGTGAGCGCTGGCAAAATGGACGATTTAATTACCGCACATGTATTAGGTTAACCGACCAATTTCAATACGCATGACATTCTGTAACTATCCATCTTTTTAAAGTGTCAAATCGCGTTGGCAAGAGTGATATAGAATTCTTATTTTTGCAATATTTATACGGTTGGTCCTCTAAGAGGCCGCGAAACAACGCAGGGCCGCGATCCAGATTAATGACCCTACCTGTTGTGGTGGTTTTACAGCACGTATCAGGTGGACCACTAAGTCTCGCCGGGTTTCCAATAACCCTTCATGAAGTACAGTGTGCAAGCGAGAACGCCATAATGACTGCCTAGTCATTATATCGTTCTCGCTTGTATTAGTTAAGCGCAAGCGAGACCGCGATAAGAAGCAGGTAAAAAAGTACAAAACGAATTCTAGGAATCATCGCACCGCGTAGAATGCTTTGCTTGTTTGTTTATAAAAATAATACACACATTAAATTACTTGTGTTCAATGTTAAAGTATAAAAAAATTACAAAAACTTAAAAAAATATATGTAAAATAAAATACTGCGCCTTATCATAAATACTGGGTAATTTTAATATGTTTGCTACTGATTTCGGACATGCGGACTTTTTCGATTTACTTTAACTTTACTAATTTTACGAAAATTCTGACATAAGTACATTTGTGCCGGGCCTGGGGCTCAGATGGCCAGTCTCCTTTACACTAAAAGATGTGATTATATAATCTACATGATGTGTATATTTACAATTTCCCTGAGCTATAGAATTGCTTGCTGGATGCCTCCTACGCACAACCAAAATTCTTCACTTTCTATATTTTTCCCCAGGACAACCTGTTATCTTAAAATTCAGTCCACAATAAATTATAAAGTATAGAATATAAAAAGCAAATAAAAAACCCATGGAAACTGTATAATATTAAGTATATTATAGTAAAATAAAAATTAAATGAAATCTGTAAATTAATTACAACTAACAAAAATACTGTAAGTCATTTTTATACCCTTAAATCGGAGCTTCTGGGAGAGATCGAGACTTTTTATGGACAGTTATACACGTCTATCACTAAACCCGCGGCAAATCTAGCAAACGACCCAAGAGCTAGATTGACTCGACACTATACCGAAGATATCCCGGACGTCAGCCTGTACGAGATTAGGATGGCTCTGAAGCAGCTCAAAAACAACAAGGCGTCGGGTGAGGACGGAATTACGGCTGAACTCCTGAAGGCGGGTGGAAAGCCGGTCCTTAAGGCCCTTCAGAAGCTATTTGATTCCGTCATACTCGAAGGAAAAACGCCACAGGCGTGGAGCAGAGGCGTGGTGGTACTCTTCTTTAAGAAGGGCGATAATGCCCTGCTTAAGAATTACAGGCCCATCTCGCTTCTGAGTCATGTCTACAAGCTGTTTTCCAGAGTCATCACGAATCGTCTTGCACGCAGGTTTGACGACTTCCAGCCTCCCGAACAAGCTGGATTTCGAAAAGGCTTCAGCACCGTGGACCACATACATACGCTGCGGCAGGTTATACAGAAGACTGAGGAGTATAATCAGCCTCTCTGCTTAGCGTTTGTGGACTACGAGAAAGCCTTTGATTCGATTGAGACTTGGGCTGTACTGCAGTCTCTCCAACGGTGCCAAATTGACTATTTATAACAATTTAACTAAAATCAACTTACGTAAATCGAATATCAATCCTATTAGCACTACTTTAACAGTATTTTAACAATTGTTCAAAATGTCCATCATTATTTTCTAAGCAGAGTCTTGCACGTTTGTGCACATTGTTTTTTAATTTATTTAGCACTACAGTGTTATTTTTCACTTCTTGAAATGCACTTTTAATTTGAATTTTTAAGTCTGCGAGGCTTTGGGCCTCTTCCACATACACACGTCGCTTTATTTCACCCCACAGAAAAAGTCACAAGGTGTGAGGTCGGGTGACCTAGGCGGCCAAGAACCAGGACCTCCGCGACCGATCCAGCGATTATTGTATTCGCTATTTAAATAATTACGTACGGTTTGGGCATAATGAGGCGGTGCACCGTCTTGCTGATAATAAAAGTCATTATAATAAATTAACGGCACGTCGTCCATTAAATTCATTAAATCACTCCACGTAACATTTCCAAATACGAGCCTCCGGTAAGCCGCCGTCAATAAAGTATGGCCCCAGTATTTGGTTGCCTACAATACCTGCCCACATATTTGCACTGAAGCGCACTTGGTGATGAGTTTCTCTTATCATGTGCGGGTTTCGAAATGACCACCAATGTCCATTGTGTTTGTAGCGACATCTATGGCGTCACATAAGAACTAATCCTGCATCGCGCAATCAAAGTTCTCCGCGCGATTAGAACATATAGAACAGCCCGAAATCATCTATCGGGCAGTTGCAGCCCACCAGACATAACACCCGTCTGGCCGGAGGATCATCCCTTTTCAACGGATGTTTGCGGGACTTTACTCTCTGTTCCGCCTACCCCCAAACTGGGGACCCTCGACAAAGAACGTCAGCGCAGCCTTCGTGCAGCTATTACTTCGTGACGTCATCATCACTTCCTCAAGCTTTCGAGCAACGAGCCATACAGCCAGCACCCACGGCATAAAGGGTATCCTGACCACCAGCATGCCTACCTGGTTATCACCCTCAGCCTCATCAGCGACCTTGGCGAAGCACACTGCACCTTCGGCCAGTCACATGAAGAGCAACGAAGAACCTCTCCTGGTCGACGCAAGCAGTCAAGCCACTACGTCGCACAGCACCGCTCCGACTCACTGGAGCCTGCAGCATCATCCCGACTCACTGGGACATCATTACCCCGACTCACTGGGGCATCATCCCGACTCACTGGGACATCACCGCAGACAGTTCCGACTCACCAAGAACTATGCGACATTCGGTTCCGACCCACTGGAACCAACCTACCACTGGCCTGGTAATCATCAAGAAGCATCAAGAAACCATCGATCTCCGATCTCCGGAGGGGAGTGATGTAGCGACATCTATGGCGTCCCATAAGAACTAATCCTGCATCGCGCAATCAAAGTTCTCCGCGCGATTAGAACATATAGAACAGCCCGAAATCATCTATCGGGCAGTTGCAGCCCACCAGACATACACCCGTCTGGTCGGAGGATCCTCCCTTTTCAAAGGAGGTTTGCGGGACTTTACTCTCTGTTCCACATACCTCTAAATGTTGATTGTAGAGGCCCACGCGAGTAAAAAGAGCTTCGTCCGTCCATAAAATATTGGCATCGGGGTCAGCAATCAGCCAATCACAAAAGGCTCGACGGGGTACGACGTCTGCTTCATTTAATGCGTGTACCTTTTGAAAATGGTACGCACGCAATCCTTCGGCCTTTAGCAATCTCCAAACTGCGTGATGACTTACGTCGAAACGTCGTTCTGCGTCTCGCGTACTCGCTCTTGGGTTTTGCTCAAAAAAATCCAAAATATCATCTTGGATTTCTACTGGCAGCCTCGGTCTACCACGTCCCTGTGCGTGAAGTGGTGTTGTGAATTGGCCATGGTCTAATAATCTTTGATTAGCAGCCAATATTGCTTGACGACTTGGTCTACCTGCGTTCACTAATCCCTGTCGACGAAGTCGAGGAATACTTTCTGCTTCGTACATCCTCTGAGCTCCGTTTAAACTTTCACCACTGAGTAGGTAACATCGCACCATTTCATAATATTCACGATTCGAATACATTGTATACGCGGGCGGCGCCGTAGCGCGGCGCAGTGCGACTCACGGGAACGCGGGCGGAACTAGAAATTGCACGGGCGCCGCTTGCAATCGTGTGACGTCGCGGAGCGCGCGCGCCTGGCTGGCTCTCCCCGCCACCCCGCGCCACCCCGCCATTGTGTGACCAGTGTGACCACGCAAATTGGAAATTCCGGAAAGTCTAATTATTTTTTGAAAATTTTACCTACCAATTTTATTTTAAAAATTGAATCTTTGAATGAACCCTACTTCGTAAAAAAAATTTGGAAGGGTATAAAAATTACTTACTGTATGGCGTCAAAAAACTCTCCACAACAAAGACTCAAAAGCATTTATTACAAATAAATCATTTACAGGCACTTCTGAATTGTCAAGGAGTCAGACAGTCAGAAAACTAATGCTAATTTAACATTCCAAAGCGTAGATCTCTATGGAGAAGAATGTGCAAGAAACTCCATGTCTAGCATCCCATAATCTTTAGACTAATCTGTCCCTAGTTCTCACATCTTCAGAAACTTGATTTTTTGGTTATTTTCTATATCATCAGTTTGGCTCTGGAATTAGTGTTCCTGGCATTGGCTATGTTGTGTAGCAAAACACATGCATTTACTATTTTCGCTGCTGTAATAGGATCGTAATGAAGTGTCCTGTGTGCTAACAAACATCGCCAACGTGCCTTTAACACTCCAAGTGATGGTCAGTGTAATTTTGTTCTGGTGATAAGTGTCATCATCCAAGGGCGCTGAGCATATCCAGAATCACCTAAAATGTAACAAAATAAATGGTTTCATTTGTTAATGCTTCCAAAGCACATAACTCCTCCAGCCGAAATAATAAAATGTCATACCTAGGTAACCAACAGTGCTCTCCATTCCTTTCTAGACTTTCTAAAAAAGTTTTTACATGGCACTGATTCCACACAAAGGAATCGTGTGAAGCTCCACCAAAAGATGCATCAGCATATAATATGTTTAAATTAGCATCACAAATCTGAAACAAAATTTTTATTTTAGTTAATCAACGGCATAATTATATTAGACTTTTAAAAATGCTTACTTACCACTTACTATTAAAACATTTAAGAAATGATAGTTTTTTCTGTTAAAATATGCCTCCTCATGCTCAATTGGCCGGACCAAGGGCATATGTGTGCCATCAATGCATCCAATTATTCCAGGAAATCCAAATTTTACTCTTTTTTTTGGTGTATACCAGTGCAGTGCAATCCACGCTCGAGTACGGATGTGTTTTCACTGTGCACGTCACGAATTTTAATCGCGTGGCAAGCAGCAATAGTCGCTGCTCGATAACACTGAGTTCTAAAAAACTCGTAGTCAATGAATTGCTGGCTTTCCTAGTCCATGCTATTGACTACATGGACGAGGTGAGCATCCTGCAGATATGCCGGTCGAATTTCAAGGAGGACGAGATCAGCAGTGGAAAACTGTTACTGTTCCAGTCCCTTGGGAAACTAGACGAGATGCCGTCACGCCGCAGAGATGGTACTGGAAAGAGTCTTCAGGATATCATCGATATGTTGAAGAAGACTGACCCGGACGACGTTCCAGATTTCGTGGCGAAGGAGCTGAGTAAGCTGCCCCCTGTCACGTTTGATCACGTCGACGTCACACGGCTGCTAAAGGACATCACTACATTGAAAGCGGAGATGACCAGAATGCAGTCCAGAATGGAGGTGTCAGAAAAGTCCAATGCTGAGCTGCGTGCGGAAATAGCATTTTTACGCAACGTTCATTCAGTAAGTGGGTCACCTGAGGCCTCAAAGGTGAACACACGTCGAGTGGCGCAAAATGCATCAGTCGACAGTTTTGAATCGACGAACCCAAGTGCGTCACCAGCTGCCGAAAATGCTGATCAAGCGTCGCCCGCTGTCGCCGTCGCCCGCACCTCAACACCGGCTGCGGAAACGTCACATGTAGATACGTTGACCCCTAAACGTGCCTACGCTGCTATTGTCACCGTCGGCAAATCAGGTGCGTCGCAACCAAAGCGACAAACGAAAATAGGGGAAAAGCTGAAAACGGGTACTAAATCTACCCTGTCTGTGGTCCAGAGCACCTTGCCAAAAACAGGCCAAGTGGATGAAGAGGGTTTCACAAGAGTAGAAAAGAAAAAGAAGAAGAAGCCCTGTTCTCGTAACCAGTGCGGTACCGCACCGAGTGGTCCGAACATGCTGCTGCGTCCTGCTGTGCCTACGACGCAGCTATACATTTCGCGCCTGCATCACTACACGAAGGTTGAGGAAGTCGTGGAGTATTTGAAGGTGAAGACCAATTGGACTCTGAGGGTCGTAAGGTTGGAGGCGCGTCACGACGTCAACTTCAAGTCGTTCGTGGTACGAGTTCCAACCCAACAGCTACAGACCTTCTTAAAAGAGGACTTCTGGCCGAAAGGTGTCGTATACCGACGTTTCCGAGAACGGTTATGCGACACCACGCAGCGCAACACGACGCCGACTTAATTACGTGTTTTAATTATAGTTAAATAAGCATTGTTTTTATAATATGTATTAGTTTATTATTGTTTAAATTTATTTTATGTATTTTGTCTATGGGCCTCTGATGCCTGAAAATAAAATGATTATTATTATTTCGTTTATTCCTTTTACAATACATATAAATTATATTTTTAAATATTCCACTATAAAATTAAAAACATTTAAAAATATAAAAAATAGTAGCCCACCGGTATCGGGAACAGAGTCCAAGCTACCGGCGGTCAGGGCTCCAGAGAGAGGAACCTCCTAACTATACGAGCCGTGTCCAGGAGTACCACTTTCTGAATCAAGCCCTTGATCCAGCCGCCTAACGTGAGCCTCCTGAGATGTTGGTCGAGGCTCTTGGCTATTAAGCCATTGGCTGACACGACTATCGGTACAATGATCGCTGAGTCCACATCCCACATGTCGACAACCTCGCGAGCCAAGTCAATATACTTGATTTGTTTATCTTTCTCGGCTTTCACGAGGTTCTCGTCATGCGGAACGGATATGTCAACAATCATTGCACGCCTCTCACTTCGGTCCACCACCACTATATCAGGCTTATTGGCCACAATAGTCCTGTCAGTGATGATGGACCGATCCCAGTACAATGTGATATCGCCATTATCGAGAACTGGGTCGGGCACATACCTGTAGTACGGCACCTCCGATTCCACAAGAGAGTACTTCAGAGCAAGTTGCTGACGGATAATCCTGGCTACAAGGTTGTGTCTATGCAAGTATTCCCCGTTAGCTAAACGAGAACAACCAGAGATAATGTGGCGGATTGATTCACCCGGTCGGTGACAAGCCCGACAGATGTCAACCGTACCGTCCTTCACGATAAATCTCCGGTAGTTATTCGTCATGATAACTTCGTCCATAATTGCACAGGCAAAACCTTCAGTTTCCCCAAAGAGGTCACCGAAACGCAGCCAGGCTACGGACGCTAGTTTGTCTACATCGGGTCCATGCAGGGCCCTGAAAAAGCGTCCGTGAAGTTCCTTACTCTGCCATACTTCCTTGCGATCGTTAGTGTCAAGTACTACAGGTTTGCGCCAGTTCTCGTTAGCCAAGGAAAGCGGGGTGAGTCCCTTGTCCACTGCCACTACATCACGATGCATACTCACGTCGGCGGCTAGGAAATATTCCCTGAGACTGCATACCTCGCGATTGTGCAGGGTCTTAGCATTTAAAAAGCCTCGACCCCCACACTTTCGCGGGATATACAGTCTCATCACCGACGACCGTGGGTGATGCATTCGGTTTGCAGTAAGCAGTGTACGAACCCGCCTATCCAGGGCGTCCAGTTCTGTTTGAGTCCATTTGAGTACGCCGAAAGAGTACATCAATACCGGCATGACCCAACCGTTGAAGGCGCGCACCTTGTTTCCGCCTGAAAGAAGGCTATTGAATACCTTCTTCAGGCGTCCAAAGAAGCGCTCCCTCAAAGATTGCTTCATGTCAGTGGCATTGATACCTAAAGCTTCCGACATACCCAAATACTTATAGGTTTCAGTTGGAGAGAGGGATCTCAGGTTTATGGAGTACGAGAGCTGAGTACCCACGGACTCCACAATCTCCCCTCGCTTTACATGCATGACCGCACATTTGTCCACACCAAACTCCATCCTGATGGCACTACTGAAGGTTTCAGTTACCTTCAGTAGCTCCATCAGTTGAAGCTTGTTGGGGGCAAAAAGTTTCAAGTCATCCATGTAAAGAAGGTGAGATATAACCTGACCACCTCTCTTCAACCGATAGCCTAGGCCTGAATTCTCAAGCAGTGTGCTAAGAGGATTCAAGGCTAGGCAAAACCAAAGTGGACTCAAACTATCACCCTGGAATATTCCCCGCTCGATTCTCACCGGTTCGCTGTTCCTCTGAATATGTCGACATCCTGGATAGCGGAGGACCGTCCTCCATTGCCTCATACACGACATCAGGAAGGTGCGTAATATTGCATTAATTTTGTACAATTCTAGCACCCTCATGAGCCATGTATGAGGAACAGAGTCGTAGGCCTTCTTATAATCTATCCAACATGTCGACAGATCCTTTCGGGAGCGCCGAACCTGTTGGCTAATGGCCATATCGATGAGGAGTAGCTCCTTAGTACCGCGGGACCCTTTCCTACATCCGTTCTGAGAGGCAGACATGATTGAATTATTGTCTATATGGTTGTTAATCTTACCTCTCAAAATGGATGTAAGAACTTTATAGACCGTAGGTAAGCACGTTATCGGTCTATAATTTTTAGGTTCCACGGTACTACCTGATTTGTGGAGCAGGTGGGTAACTCCTGTTGTAAGGAACTCGGGTAGCGAACCAGACTCCAAGGCAGCCTGATACTGAGATGCAAAACGAGCATGCGATCTTTGTAGCCACTTTATCCAAAAATTATGCAGTCCGTCCGGCCCTGGAGATTTCCAATTAGGCAACGGACGAACTGCACGTGCTACGTCTTGGGGGCTGATTGTAATTGCCCCCATTTCTGTTATTGAATCGCACGCTCGCTCGACCTCCGGAGTCCAACTACCTTCGGTGTGACTGACAGGCACCGACCAGATGCTGCGCCAGAATGAACACATGGCGTCATCATCCGGCAGGCGCGTGTCAGTCACACCTTGGTCCGGCCGCTCCCAAGCCCTATATACCCACCTTTCATTACTCCGGAATGTGCTATTCTGGGCGTACCGCTCCACTCGCCGCTTATACCTTCTGATTCGATTTGCCCATGCATACACCTTCTGCTTCAGGAAGTCGATGCGCTCTGTGACACGGAATATATAATCTTGGGGTCTGATATCAGTCCCCAGAAATGCCCGTCTCACAAAGCGCATCACTCTTGGGCGGGTGTTACCCTCCCTGAAGCAGATTAGTTTGCCGATGAGTGCTCTGGCTTCACCAATACGACGCTCGATCCTGCACTGCCAAGCCGGCACGGCTGATTTCGGTCGTGTAGCTACGTCACTATTTGGAAATTTGACGTGAGCTACACGACATGCCGCTACAGCTGCGCAGTACATTATCGAGTGTGTATCGGTGAGATCTTCGCAGTCGTCAAAATAATTTGACAACTGCAAATCCAGAGCAGCCACCAGCGCCTTATTCTTGTTATGCATGGGCAAACGAGGTAAGCGCGGCCTAAGTTCTAACGACATGTTTCGATATTCCCGAATAGCACACTCCAAAGCACTCCTCAATTCGTTATTGCACTGGGTACTTACTTGTGTAACCATGTCAGTACTTTCTTCGTCAGCGTGGTTGGTAAGATGGTTGGGCGGTGGTACCATTACTGGTACCACAGTCTGCGACGAAGGGGCAATGGCATGGCTACCCATTTCCGTTCGGAGGCGATCAAGTACAGTATCGTCCAACATATGATTACGCTGGATAACCCGCACCTGATCCGACAGTCGTTGTGCCGAAACGTTGACGGCTGGCTCAAGCACCTGAAACAAAGAGAGCATCCGAACACGGTACGCGGTCAGATTGTTTCCTCCCTCTGTAGCCCCATAGTATGAGCGCATGACGTTCTCATTGATGGATTGCGTCCATCGCATGCGCTGCACACTTCCGCCGGGAGCTGGGACCCTATCAGAGGCCGGTGGGCCTCGAGATCCTAAGCCACTCGGCGGCCGGCGTCCTCTCCGTCGACGCGCAGGTGGTGGTGACGTGGGCGGAGAGAAGTACTCGTCGCTGGAGCTCGACGCAACTGCCACGGCTGGTGTCACAGCATTCACGGTGGGGCTGGATGCCGGCGGCGGCGAGGCGGAGCTGAGCGACGAGGCCGGAGGTGGTAGGCGTGCACGGCGAGCTGCAGCTCTTGTCAACATTTTTGGTGTTTTTTCAGCTTCATGTTTTCATGGTTTCGGATAAATTATTTGTTCGTTATGGTATGATGATGTATATATGGTTATATAATAGTTATTTTTTTTCGTTTTATTTTCATTATTTCGGGTTGTTTTGAGAATTTTTTGATTATTTGTCGTAAAAATGTGAAGAGAAAAAATTTATACTTGTCACTTGGTTGACAGCCGAGCCACAGATTATTATTATTATTATTATTATTATACTAAACTGCACTACAAAAACGCATATAAAACTTACTCTCCCATAATAATTTCCCTGTGTTGCCGAGTTGAAGGGAACTTTACATACTTTGGAAGTACTTCCCGGACATTAAGTGCATCAGTCACCTCATGTAAGCACTTACTAAACGTAGGTTGAGACATATTGTAAAGATAAGATATGAAGCACCTACATTGCGTTGGTACGACCCGTTGGCCAAGAAGTTTAAGGCAGCTAAAATCTGTAATAGACAATGAAATAAGTATACTGAGCAACCACAGTCATAGAAGTTAGTATTTAATGCTAATCTATTTTTATAATGAAACAAGAAGGATGAGAGTAAAAGTACGTAATTTTACGTTGTTTTACGAACAGGTTATGGCAGGAACGGTAGGAGTTCTTCCAGTAACTGCACGAATCCAGTCTTATCTAAACAGAAATTTAAAATAAATTCCCTGTCTGGCAAATGTATAGGATTGTTAGCGTTCGTAGCTGGCGCCTCTAAATGCGCCAATTCCTCAGTTTTCATTGTTCTTCAGCATATTTTAATAATGTTAAGCGTGACATTTTTTACTAAACAAAACAAATTCACGAAATAGAAGCGCTATTTGCTAAATGTAGGCGAAAATAACTTCGAGCACCCAATGCTTAACGTGACAATGCTCATAAAACACTACCCAAGAGCAGTGTCATTCTAGTTGTTTGGTGGTGTTTGAAATAAACATTTTCTTTATCTGATGTTGTATTTCCATCTAAAACAATGAGAATAATTGGATTTATCAAACCTTAAAGTAAGGGTACAATTTATATATCAGTTCAATATTAACAAACCTGTACAAAAAGGTTCTCTTATATCCTCAATAATACTTGGACTTTTACATTGCGTAGGCATTATGTTTTGATCTTCAGATTCGTGCTGTTTATTTTCACATTTTTTCAAAATAGATATGTCGAGATCTAAAAAACAAAATAAATAAGTATCCCTGGGCAACTGACATGCGGCCGTCTGATTCTGTACTGTATTATAGTAATCAAACAGCTGATAAAAATACATAAAAGTAAAGTAATCAGCCTGTCCCACTGCAAGGAAAAGACCTCCATCATATAATTCATGTCACCACTACAATGATAGGATCTGGGAAAATCACTACGCTTAGCAAATTCTGGTTGGTGATTACAAACCAGAGCAAATTTCGAAATACTTTTTGTTTGATCTGGGAATCGAACCCAAGACCCCAAGATCATGGTCCGGTACATAAACTTCTAGAACATCGGGGCGTTACATTTTATTATAGATAAACAACCTTGCATTAAAACATCATCGTCTTTCAAAGCATTTTGATTACAAATATTTTGTTCGTTTAATTTCTCGCTAGCCAGTTGTATTATCAATGCTGCCCGACTATTATTATTCATATTGATCCTAAAAAAATAAAAATTAGTAAAGACTAGTAATATTAAATAAATAAAATACGCAACGGGACATTAAGATTGAGTTCAATTTTATACAGAAAAAAAGACCGAACACAACATATAACTCTGAATATTATAAAATTTTACAACAAAAACGACATTATATGTCGCGTATATATATTAAGTGTCCCAATGACCGTAGAATAGAATTGAATAAACTTTATTGTTCAGAGATGAATTGTTACGAATATTCATCGCTTAACTTAACATTGACAATTGCTGTATTAATTCCGAAGAATTAAGTAATTATATGGCACCAATTTTATTCGTAAATCGTTTATAAAATAATTTATTTTAATTAAACGAATTCCGTCCCAAAATTATGAAATTTCTTTACTCAGGGTTAGTAACACCCAATAAAGTTTGAAACACAATTATTTTATGTGATCTAAATGTCTTCTCCTATTCTAATATCACTAAAAATCAACCTCAAAATCACTGTCGCAGCAGACATTATATTCTAGCCGTGAGGTCAAATGAATACTAAAAAAATACTTTAGGGTGACAAACGACTATCATTATGGTAAGTTTATTACATGTTTTGTTTACTTTCTATGCCCTTTTCTTACTTTTTGTATTATCTTAACGAATACGCTCAGGGCTTGCGTGGTAAACACGTAGTTTACGTAAAAATATTTATAAAGGTTAAAATTTCTCAGATTTTATTCACATTTTCGTTATATCGTGTTACGTTACGACACTGATAAATTGTTAAGCTTATTTCACACAAATTAAAAGTAGTAACTGTACAATAGTTACCCGGCACGCCAAATATTTTCTAGTAGGGAAAGTTAGCGCACGCAATTTCATACATTTTTACATTCGCAAACTTCTTGCACTACGAAAATCTTTAGCCAACTTAATAGGTATGTTAATATCGTAGTCACAAATACCTTCACTTTAAAAATAAAATAATGATGTCAAAAATTATTTTAATTATTAAAATAATATATGAAAAATTTATAAACCCCTCATATTTATTTCAATAAAACACCATATGAGAGCGTTTTAAAACAAAGGTAAGCTTGAAGAAATGCGAAAAAATATCAATATAGAGTTAAATTAAAGAAATGTGAATTGCGCTATCACCGTTATCATTATTCCGTTTTTATTAGTAAGAGAATAGAAGTTTTTTTTTAACTAATTTAAATAAGACAGCCAAACATAATCATGTACTATATTCACCCAATGCATGTGTACTATACTTTATGACATCAGTTTCGTGACAGACTTTCTCAGTATCGTTACTTATCAGTTTAGTTACAAATTTAAAATGTACACTTTTTCTGAGTATGACCCATATACAATGACCAGTTAAGCCTAAGTAGCTTTGACTATTATGCGAGTCAGTCCAAACATCTGCAAAGTTGTGTCGAAATAATGTCATATTTATCGTCAAGCATGTGGGTAATTCTTTTTCTGGCTGGAACTTTATTTAGTGGTGCACTACTTTCATTAAATAATTAAATACTATTTTTTCCACAGTATTGAGAGGCAAGCCATCCTTTGCTATCATGAAGACTATTGCATTGGTTATTTGACCACGCTTAACACCATTATCTGAAAATTAATTAAAATAATCATACTAATCGATCCTGTATGCATCTCACTTTCATGAAAATGAATTCAAAAAAGATTTCAGTTTCATGTCTTACCGCCAAATGATTTTATTTTTGTTAATCAAGAAGTTAAAATTGTTGTTTTAAGACTAGACACAGACAGTAGAAGAAGCCACGCTTTCAGTATCCGAATTATCAACATTTTGCAAATCTGGAACTGACGAGATGTCTAACGTCATGTCATCAATGACCTAAAAAAAAGAAAACAGTTATTTTGATATATTGAACATTGATTCTTATTTTTTTCAAACTCAATACATTGCAAAACAAAGAATGTCCTATAACAAAAACAGGTTTCACTGACTTGTTCATTTCCATCACCATTTTGTGCATTACCACATTTACCACCACCACTTTCATTTTTCTTTCTGAGACTTACGGTCTTAAATGTTTTAATGTTGGATGACGTCTTAATAAATGATTACGTAAGTTTGTTGTGTTTCCCTTAGTTTTTACTTCCTGGTGACAATATTTGCATGTGCTTCCTAAGTCTTTTTTATGAAATGATTCCATAGATCACTTTTACCCGACACGCTAAAAACATACATTTGTTTCTCATTAAACTTGATAAACAATAAAATTTTTAGTAACTAGTTACTATTTTTAGACAAAAACTATATTACGAACACGTAAACTGATTTTAATTGATTGAAATAAAACTGGAATAAAATCGGCAGTTAATTTTTAAAAAGATAACGATAGCTTTACTATTTTCTATGTAAACAAAATAAACAATTTAAGGTTATATAGATGACATAAAGTAATCGTAAAGTATGAACACTTAATTAAATTAAGAATTCCATGCAGTTATTTGAATTCTCATAAGTGATTATTTGTATTTGTGTAAACTAATCTAAATTACTTACGTTTATGGATAGATTTAACAATGGCAACTAATAAAATAAACGCAAAATAATAGCATCAAAGTAAAAACCAAGAAGTGCTTTACTTACCCTCAATTACTTATTATTCCGTAATAAACACTACACCAAAAAAAAATTTTTCGCTAATTACAATATAATATTACGACACAATTTGCTTAGGTAAACAAATGAATGACGCAATATCAATCAACAAATACAAAAAATCGTAGACTACAGCCATCTCACGAGTTTTTGAGTAATTAACCCTTCAATCGACAACACCGTAATATATTACGGATACATTCAACTAATTGTGAATATTATTATTATTTTTACCAAAACAAAAAAAATAGAATGGCGTTTGTAGGGGTCTCTTCCTCGCCCGTTTCAGGATAATAAATTAAACGATTTCCTCTGATAAAATAGTCTATTTCTTTCACACACGATTATACAATACCGCGACCTGGCCGGGACTGTGGGGCCGTGCGAGTCGTATCTTAGTTCTCATATTGCATGTTGCTGACCTAAGCACCGACCCCACAGCGTTTTTCAAGGGTGAAACATTGGGCACGCCACAATTATGGCGGTAAGTCCCCTCTTTGAGGCGTGGTTGGAAAGACCTCACGGCGTCCTCACCTTCCGCATGACGCAGGTTCTCATCGGACACGGTAAGTTCGGGAAGTTCTTGCACCGGATTCGTGCGGAAACGACGGACGGGTGTCGCCACTGTGTGGCCCGCCCGGAGGACACGGTGGAGGTGTGCCCCGCTTGGGCAGAGCAACGCCGTGTCCTCGTGGGGGCAATCGGCGGCGGCGATCTCTTGCGCCGGGCCTCGGTTCAGGCCATGGTCCGGAGCGAGGAGGAGTGGCAGGCGGTCGCCTCCTTCTGCGAAGCAGTAATGCTAGCAAAGGAGGCGGCCGATCGCGAGAGGCAACGGTCCTTACGCTCCAACCGCCGCCGGGATCCCGAACCCGATTTCCGGCCACCGTAGACGCGGGCTTGCAGACAGCGAGCAATGGGTGGCTCGCCGTCCGATCGTCCGGTAACCGTCCGGACCGAGCCCAAGTCATCGACGGCGCGTACTGTTTCACGCGCGCCTCAAGGTGATGTCAGCAAATCGTAGGGGCCCAGCAGGGTCGAAGCCTACTGGGGCCACGGGTAGTGTGAAAGCGAAACCCAGGGCCCTGGGACGAAGGCAACGAAGGAACAGGAGTGAGTTTTTAGTCAGTAAAAGTCTGACACTATCTCCCGCTGCGCCCAAGAACGGGATTTGTTATAAGATGATTTTCCCAACCAATAAAAAAAAAGGTGAAACATCGATTCACTGAATCGATTTAGTATTACATATCGATTTAAAAAATCGATCGAATCGGGCCTGAAAAATTGATTCTTCGATTAATCGATCTCGAATCGCCAACCCTATTTTCTTCTCGAAATCTTACTTTTTTTACGAATCTGTCTCTGGCAACAATTTTTATTTTTTTGTCATCATTGATAACTGCATTTTCACTGTTTAATATCAAAGGAGTTACTGCAGATAGCAGCGATGTTTGTAGTAAACCCTTTGATATTAAAGGGTAGATTTTCTTTTGTAAGTTTGCATGCTGTAAAAGAAAATAATATATGCCTCATTATGGCGCTCATTGGCGGAAGCCTATGTCCAGCAGTGGACTGTTATAGGCTGATGATGATGGTACCTCATTACAGGTAGGGGAGGCCGGAGTTCGAAGTTCCGAACTGCTGGAGTAGGACTGCAATATGAATGAAATAGAAAAATACATTATCCATGATTCCTATTTAAATAGATGCAGTTTTTATCTTAGTTTCAAATTCTATAAT
This sequence comes from Mythimna vitellina, assembly GCA_949316375.1. Lineage (NCBI taxonomy): Eukaryota > Metazoa > Arthropoda > Insecta > Lepidoptera > Noctuidae > Mythimna > Mythimna vitellina. Next base: position 18,922,306 of record OX438702.1, on the reverse strand, counting down.
CAAATCCATTGAAATAATAATATATTTTGGCCCAGGATAAGTTTTCTTCAGCAAGTGGATAAGGAACAACTCGCCCCACAAAGGAGCTGGTTGTTACTCAGTTGAGGTAAGTTGTTCCGCTGTCAACTCCAATCAATAATAATGTATTATAAGTTGGAAAGGTTTGTATAAAATAAATAAAGCACATGTGACTGAATATTTATGAGTTTAATTTGTAAAAATAAGAAATCTTAATGTTTTTGACAAATTTTCAACAAACTATAAGGATCTAATGAAAACAAAACTACAAAAAAAGTATCAAACATTATTACTAATAATGTAATACAACCCAATTAATAAGTTTAAGACTAATTAACATCTTTTATATTACAAACGTTTTTTGCCAAAATAACAAAACTAATTATTTTGATAAAAACAAACCAAAATCAACTAATTTTGACATATCGAATTATAGTTTCAAACTCATAGAATTCGCTTTACTGAGATCAATCATCTAATTAAGGGTTTAGTAATAGATTTATTTCAGTCTCGCAGAACTTAAAAAATAATTATTCAGAGGATTCTTCGTCAGAATTACAATTCTTAATTCTTTATTGTACACAAAAACATAACATAAAATATTGAGATACAGACAGTTCATTTACAAAGGCGAGCTTAACTCAGCAATGAGTTTTCTCCCAGCAAACCTTTGAATTATAGAGAGAGAACATATTCGAGGGTAGAGGATCCAGTGCACAATATAAACCTACATACTAAGTCTAATATATAATTAAGTATATTATAAAGAAGTCTAATACATAATTATATTATACATACTAATACACCTATATATACTAATATTATATTAATAATGAAAGGAAGAAGTACTCTTTAAGTTTCCTTTTAAAGACATCTAGGGAATGGCTACCGCGAAGAGAGTGTGGCAGAGAGTTTCAGAGACGTACTGCAGATACAGAAGAAGGAACCATCATAGCGGCTAGAAGTATGACGTGGAGTACGAAGAAGAGAAGAGGTAGTGCGACCGAGTTTACCCCTCGGGACGAGGTACTCAAAGCGTTCACGAAGGTAAGGAGAATTAGGATTATATAGAGAAGAGATAGAATATGTGTATCTCGCCGATGCCGAATTGGCAGCAGCAGCAGTAGTAAATAGAATCTCGTAAGTTTTCCACAATCAGAGTTTATTCTTTAAAACATAACAAAAAAAAAATATTCAGTCTCCTATCACAAATCAAATAAGTTTCGTTATCTAATCAGTCATATCTTACTTAAGAAGCTACGAGTTGAATTAAATATAAAATTATAATTACTTAATGTAACTTAATTATATAAATTATGAAACATAACTATCCTGCCTAATACGAGTAATATCTGCTAAATAACATACTTATTCAAAATCACTAAAGTTATAGCAAGCTCTTGTTTCTTGTCGAAACATATTAAAAAACATTTTTTTTTATTGCAGTTATGTTATATCGCTAAAAATATTATTTTTAAAACAGGGCAGATAATCTCTCTTATGAATACAAAATAAAAAAATATTTAACAAAAAAAAGCTACAAGTATGCTCAAAAAAAAACTTCTTAGTTCTACATTCCTAACAATGTCAATTCTTTGGGTTTGGTAAATTAAAAAATATTTTCATCATCAGAATCATCAAAAAATGAGGTAATGCTTGTTTTTTCTTTACAAATCTGACTTCTTCACCTGTTTCCTCTACTGCTACTATCATCTGAATGGTCAAAAAAAGTGGTCTTCACTTTTCTATCCTTTTTGAGTATTTTTCTTACATTGTCACTTTCTGAAATATCATCGGGATTATTTTGTTCTTTTCCTTGTTCTTTTACCGTGACTTTTCCAGAAACAAACTTTTGAAAATCAAGTTGAAAATTGGTATTATCTGTTTTCTTCATTTCATTGCCAATAAAAGAAGTGTTGGTCAAAAGTACTTTTACGTCAGATAGTATGGTGATTTTGTTATTATTTTGGGCTCTATTTGATGAATTTTCATATTTTGTGGTGCTTCAGTGGTTAATCTATTCAGGAATTGATTAGTAGGGGTAGGTGTTCGAGAATTTGTCACTTCTCGAAGGACTTCGTTCGTTGTGTTTTCGTTTAAGAAATCTTGTAGATGTTCAGAATCGACATTTTCATAAAGACAAGGTAAGTTCATAAATCCAAGATGGTAGTTATGTGAACATATTTCACCGTTTTCACACAAGAAACAACTTAGTTTTCGGAAGGTTATTCGAAGCCTGTTAGATGATCAAAGCACTTGATGCACAGACATCGTTCCACGAAATCCTTGAACCGACGAGGGAAATTTTCTGTCTTCAATATCTTGCTCTGAGACAGATAGAAGTTTGACATTCTTTACCTTGACTTGAATGAGCTCCCAAAAGTCTTTCATTGTGCCAATGTCATTGTACGATTTTATCTGCGGTTCTCTTCAGGACAGCACCAACTCCATCTGGCGCTCCTTTGCCGTGCCCAGCCTCTAAATAGTTCCAGGTAATAAAGTTTAACTCTGGAAAATCCTATTGCAATTGACTAATAACGAAGAAAATGTAGCGATTCCTATATTGACTTGAAGGGCGGTCAGATACGAAATGTACTGTATCTATTAGAGGTGATATTTCTCTTACATAACCTAACCTAACTTAAGACTTCATGATTCCAGTTTCTGGATCAATTAAGTACGCAACCGCAGTATGCAACGTTATTTGCAATCGACTGCTGTCGAAATGATAGCTTTGTATCTCCTCATTAAATTTGACTAGAGTAATTTTCGGAAAAATCAATGTGTAGCATAACCTCCTTGGTAGTCATTGTCGCTTTCAGAGATTTAATGCTCTTGTACTGGACAGCGATGTTAGTACAATGTTTAAAGTATGATTTTAGAGAATCTTCCAATTTTTTGATAATTTTTCGCGGGTAATCTTGTAATCGAGTTTTTGGTAACAATTTTTGTTTTATCTTGACATTATAGGTTTATTTTTTGCACACCACTGATAATAGTTTATTTTCTCTTCATTGCTAAATTCTTCATAGTTAATTACTCTGTTTCGACATACCTAACATGTTCGATTTAAGCATCATCTTCATTGTGTACAAGCTTTCCATTATAGCAGTTCCATTTGTCTCTTTAGTGATTTTTTTCTTGTTAAGACTTTTGACTAACAAATCAAAATTTACGTGTATTTTACAAGCACATATTTCACGATCAGATTCTTTATCCATGGCCAGTCTTTTGTCAGTTATTTTGACAAGAGTTGTCACAATGCTGTGACCAGGTCTGAAATCAGATTGGTAAGGACTCAGCAGGCTGTTAGAGGACAGATAATAAGATAGTTGCTTCTGAACAATACTCTCGAGGACTTTGGAGAGGATAGGGAGGATGGATATTGTACGAAACTGGGAAGGTGAGGAGGGGTTTGATACTTTGGGAAGCGGTATGACGTGGGCCTTCTTCCAAGCAGAAGGAAAGGAGTTACTGAAGAGGGCAAAATTTGTTATATGAGTTACGACAGGAACTATTTCACTCAAAATAGGTAAGAGCATTTGGAGTTGAAGGCCATCGCCACGTACCGCCTTATTGGATATGGATAGGATACATTTCTTAATATCTAGTTCAGCAACTGGGTGGAAAGAGAAAGAAGTTTTTGTTGGCAAAGAAACATTGGAAAGATCAGAGTGGAGGATTTCACTTGTTCTTCAAGAAAATTGGTGACTTAGAAAAGTATGCATTAAGTGCATTGAGGTCCAATTTATCAGGAGAACTTTTGCTAGTGGCTTTGCCAATACCAAGAGTCTACAAATTGCCATACTTGTGTTGGGTTGAAGTTCTCAAAAGATTTGTGAATGTGATGCGTTTTCGCATTCCTACACAAACGACTGCAGCGATTTCGCATCTTATACAGATCCCAGTTTTCCTCAGTAGGCGCTTCCTGTACAACTGCTTGGCCTTGTCACGCTTAGCCATCTGTTTTTTTATGTCTGGGGATAGCTATGGTGCAGGAAGGTGCTTAAGGGGGAGCATGTGTCTTGTACAATTGCAACATTGTCCTGTTGAAAACTGACACCATAATGTCCACATCCTCGCAGGTGAATACAGAGGACCAGTCGATTCCGCCCGCATCAGCTCTCAAAAGCTCCAAATCAACGTTTTTAAAACTACGAAGAAAGAGAAATTTGGCCTTGCGTTTTGGAGGTCGAACCTTATAGGAAAGATAAATGAAGTCATGGTAGGAAAAAGGAGCAGGAAGCTGTCCATGTGTGGGCTACTTTCTTAGGGTCAAAAACAAGAATGAGATCTAAGAGAGAAGGAGTACTGTGAGTAGCTTTAAGTGGAAGTAAGTGCATATTGACAGAAGAGACAAGCGATTAGAGGCAAAGTAATCAATTTGCCAAGAGGACTATAATATACACCTAGAAGCAACTTTATATGTTGAAAGTTTATTTCGACGAAAAGATGCTCAGCAAACCTTGAGTATACACTCGGAGACTGGTCTGTCATCGCGGATGTCACCACGGAGATAAATAACAACCCCCCACATCCCTTGCCTGTTCTGTCATTGCATACAATCTTGTATCCTGGTAGAGAATATTGCGTAGAAGGAATTGCAGGCTTGAGAAATGTTTCGGAAACAAGGATAGCGTGAACAAGATCCGAGTCGAAGAACGACAGCAGATCAGAGTAATGGAAAGGAACGCTTTGAGCATTTTTATGAACCACGTTGAAAAATTTGCGACAATTTAAAAATGTAGAAGAAAGATTGTCCAGTAGATTCAGAGAATTGTCGTCGCTGGAAGCACTGGCAAGATCAGACGCACTAGAGGATAAGCACGAGAAGAAACTGTCATCAATGAGATTATTTGACATAATATATTATAAATAAATAGCTTAAAATTAAAAGTAATCTATAAAACTAAACTAATAAGAGTAAAACAATAATAATAATAATTTTAGTATTCGAACCTCGGTGCACTCGCTGACAACATTGTGTTTGATTACATTACTTATAGATAAAAAGTCAACATGCCACATGAAAAAATAATACGTTCGTATGTTTCCGAACGAAACATAAAAGTGACAATTGCATTATCTATACGTCAAAACTTCAAAATTTGAAGGAAAAAACGCGGGAACCTTGAAACGTACAAGACGCCAAAACTGATATCGTTCTGTAAAAAATTGTTAATTATTGTGTAATCCTTTTTATATTTGGTGAAGAATTAGAAATATTATTAGTGTGAATAGTTGTAAATAGTTATTTAAAGATGGAGGGAAGCAGGAAGCGGAAAAAAGCGGAGCTCCCTGACGATCGAGCATCAATTAGGGATACTTCTTCTGATTCTGATGAAGACTACAGCAACAAATATAACATATTCAAAGTTCCGGGGTATTCTAGGAAGTACCCTGAAAACAGTAAAAAATCCGAATACATCATGTTCTTATCTCATCAAAATGAGACTAAAACTTTCACAGACAAGAATAGGCTGGCAATATCCCATGCCATACGTAAATATTGTGTGACTGGGATACTACATTTGAGGGCAATAAATAAATATAAAATTGGTATCACTTTTGATCTTTCGAATAATGCCAATGTTTTCCTACAAAACAAAAAACTCTTGGAAGAAGTGGGCTTTAAAGCAATACCTACAATACCTGCTGTCGACACCGAGGTGACTGGGGTTCTTACCTCAGTCCCTACGGACTTATCAAATAAAATATTTTTTGCTCTAAGTTCCAGGAACATAATACAGGTGAGGCGCTTCATGCGCCGAGTGCAGAGTCAGAATAATACAGAATCACTAAATAATACATGTAAGCTTGTTAAAAATCGTTTATTTGCTTAAAACACAACAAGAACACATGCAACGGGAAAATACATTTGCGCGGACGCGTGTCATCGAAAGTTTTGAAGATACAATATAGCGCGTGCGGCAGTTTAGGCGGTTACGCAGCGAGAGAGCGAGATTTTGCCTGCGCGTCGCGGACCACGCTGCGTCTCGCGCATGCGTGGTGGTGTTCGTTGAAGTTCGGGGATGGTTCGCGTATGCTCGGGCGACTGGACGCCGCGCCGATCGCTCGGGCACCTACCTACCACTGGTCCGCGCGTTACATCCTCCCCCTCTAACCCAGGCGTTGCGCCCTCGCTGCTGGGTTAGCTTTACGGGGCCTTCCCCTTTTTCGCTTCTCCTGAAGAGGAGCCTGTACAGAACCCACAAAAGGAGTTAACAAGGATACATGGTACTTTCCTAACAAGACCCCGTCACTGATGCGCTCGAGCGCATAGGTGGTGAGTCCTACAACTTCCCTGATGCGGTACGGACCGTCTCGCCGGGGAATAAACTTCGGCGTCTGTCCTTTACCTGACATGGTACTTTCCTAACAAGACCCCGTCACTGATGCGCTCGAGCGCATAGGTGGTGAGTCCTACAACTTCCCTGATGCGGTACGGACCGTCTCGCCGGGGAATAAACTTCGGCGTCTGTCCTTTACCTGTGTCATTATGATCCTTGGGTTTTCAGTAACACCAAGTCCCCTACCTTATAATCCGATTCTGGGCGGCGTTTTTCATCTGCATACTTCTTCTGAGAAACCTGGGCTCTTTCGTGAACTTCTCGAGCATCGAGCAGCACGGCCGACAACTTCCTTAGATAAGGAGTTATTGACGCGACCATGTTGTCCTGCTTGATAATAGTGCGCATGTCGGATAAGACGTCAGCAGGCGCACGTATTTCACGCCCGAAATTCAGGTGTGCAGGTGTTTGACCAGTACTAGCAGTAACTGCGGAGTTCATGGCGAAACGTATCGCAGGGAGGTGTGTGTCCCATGAATAATGGTCCTTACCCACAAGGATTGCAAGCTGTGGTTTTAGATCGCGGTTTTTACGCTCCACGGGATTTGACTCCGGATGGTAATACGACGTCAACGACTGCTTGATGCCCATTACATGACAGGTTTGCTGCATTACTTCGCTTACAAACTGCACGCCATTGTCGCTTATAAGCCTCCTAGGAACTCCGTAGCGTAAATATACTTTTTTCACCAAGGTTTTGGCGCACTCTTCAGCCGTTGCGTTTGGAAGTGCAAACAACTCTACCCATCTGGTGCAGGTGTCTTCTAGTATCAAAATCCATTTATTGCCGCTTGGTATTTCGAGTAGAGGCCCGAATAGATCTACTGCCAGGACTTCAAATCGGCGGGCAGTAGCTGGCACCTGGAGCAAGCTGGCAGGTTTCCGCGTGTCCACCTTGTAACGTTGACACGCTACACAGTTTTTTATATACCGTGAAACATCATTTCTCATCCCAACCTAATAATATTTACCTAAGAGTCGCTGCAACGTCCTCTCCACGCCAAAATGGCCAGTGGTAGGAGCATCGTGATACGGGGCCAGAACGTCATTACGCTCATGCTTCGGCACTACTAGGTTCGCGTCATCGTTCTCCTCGTTCTCAGGCCCGTAACGATATAATATACCATCGACAATAACATATCCCTTGTCAACCCACACTCTCCCCCTAAACGGATCGTCGGATTCCATCGCGTCTATGATCTTGCACACCTCGGGGTCTTTTAATTGGTTCTCCCGGATCTCACTTGGGCTGCGTGTAGGCAGATCCATTACGGTGAGACACAAGTCACAGTCGGTATCGGTTGGGCAAGCAGGGCGTGAGAGGGTGTCTGCGATCACATTCGCCTTGCCTGGGGTATACTCTATTTTTAAATTATACTCCTGCAGAGTGAGCGCCCATCTTGCTAAGTGACCACTTGGTGATTTCAAGCCCATCAGCCATCTGAGGGGTTGGTGATCAGATTTGACCACTACTTCTGATCCATCTATGTATCCCCGGAACTTCGAGACCGCCCAAACGACGGCCAAGGCCTCGCGTTCGGTTGTATTGTAGTTCCTCTCGGCCGAAGTGAGGAGGGGACTGGCGTACTCTACTGGTCGCTCGTCGTTCCCCTCCCCCTGGAGTAATGCTGCCCCTATAGCGTATCCACTGCTATCAGTCCTGAGTACGAAAGGTTTTGTCTCATCAGCCTGACGTAGGATTGGTGCCGTCACGAGAAGAGACTTGATAGTATCAAAAGCGGCTTGTTGCTCTGGACCCCATGTCCAGGTGCTCGCTTTCTTCAGTAGCGAAGTCAGAGGTGCACTGACTTCGGCATAACCTGGTATGAAACGCCGAAACCAAATTGATGTTTGTAAAAAACATTTAAGGTGTTTCACGTTCTGAGGTGGTGGCATGTCAGCAATAGCTGAAGTCTTATCTGGATCCATGTGAATCCCTCCCGGCACGATAACATGACCTAAGAATTTGACGGATACCCTCGCGAAGTGGCTTTTCTCACGATTCACTCGCAAATTGAACATTGCCAAGCGATCGAATACAGCCTCTAAATCTGCAAGATGCTTCTCAAAAGATTCCTCAGACAGTATAAGCCGGTCATCCAAATAAGCTACTATAGTGATATCTGGCAAATTAGACTTGAAACGGTCGATCAACCTTTGAAAGGTAGCTCCGGAATTACGGAGGCCCATGGGCATACGTTTGAATCTGAAGGTTCCGAGCGGTGTCGTGAAAGAAGTGAGGTCCATGTGAGCTGGATCCACGCTCACCTGGAAGTAGCCTGATCGAAGGTCCAAGGTCGTCATGTATTTAGATGTCTTGGCGGCGTGGAGCACGTCTTCGATCCTGGGCAGTGGGTAGCGATCAGGCTCGGTGACCGCGTTGAGTTTACGGTAGTCGACGCAAAGTCTGTAACTCCCGTCTTTTTTGCTGACAAGATCGACGTTCGAAGCCCAAGGAGACTCACATTCTTCGATAACATCAGCGCTGAGCAGCTTTTGAAGTTCCTTCCCCAATGCTTCCTTCTTCAATGGCGACAGCCTGTAAGGTGGTGAGGCAAGAGGTTCCTGGTCGTCACTCACCTTAATCTTGTGAGTGGCGAAGTCTGTCGGGGGCCCCTCGGTAGCAAACTGGGCCGATCTCCTATTTAAAAAGGCGTTGAGTACGTCCGTGTGCTCTGGTTGTAACCCATTGCCTTCGTCATCACGCAAGGATACGTCGGAGATGTCGGCTTGCATCAGTTCGGTGTTATTTAAAAGGACAGATCGTACAAACGGAAATATTTGTTCGGGGTTGTCAGAAAAATACCATGACTCCTGGGCTAAGTCCAGTGTGACACCAGCCTTAGCAATAAAGTCGCGACCTAACAATGTTTTGGTTTCTTTTTCAGGTAATACTAGGAACTCTGTATCTACCTGCCTCCCTTCTAAAAATATGGGTACCGTCGCAATAAGTACTGTTTTTAATCGTCGAGAGCCGTCCGCAAGCCCGATGGTGCGTTCTGCCTCGCAAAACTGTACTCCTTCCGAAACCAAAATATTATATAACAGGGTACCTTCAACACTACAATTAGCCCCTGTGTCCAACATAGCCACACCTACCCTATTCGCGATGTTGATGGAGACAGTCGGATGTGGTGATGATGACACGTGTGGGGTGCGCGTGGCGTCATCGTCAGTCAAGGTGTTAAAGTCGCAAGTCCGCGGGGGTACACTCTTACCGAGGCAGTTCTCGCATTTTGACCTCACTATGCCAACCTAGCCAGATCCATAACAACGTATCGGATTAGGATTATTATTACTGCTTTTCCCCGAGTCTGAAAGGGTGTTTACGGCTTGTTTGTTTTTTAAATTTCTACAATCGGCTACGTTATGACCGTAAAACTTACAAAATGAACAACGTACGCGCTTTTCGCGTTTCGAATTTTCGTTCGAGTTACAGGTGACTGTCGAGTCGGTGGTAACGCTAGAAACAGTGGTAGGGGTGCTCTCGGTCTTAACAAGTTCGCGATCGCGTGAAACGTGCGAGCGGGAAACGTTCGTTATTTCAACAGATGGAACGCTCGGCTTTGCCGTGTAGGTACTTGTGGTACTTACCGATAATTTTGAAATCGCGTCTTCGATGACCCTCGCCTTCTCTACAAAACTATCAATATCAGTGATCACCTCTTTGTAACCGTTTTCGAACACGACGGTGTAACAAACCGTAAATTATATCTATTTGCATAGGTATAGGCACTTCGTATGGCAATTTTACAATTAGAGACCTAACTTTACACATAAACACTTCGGCACGTTCGTCTTTTTGTTCCTGACTGAACACTTCTCGTAATATTTTGTATGCCGGTTTCTGCGTCCCGTACATGGAACGAAGCCGGGCCACGGCCTCCTTCCAGGTGGTGACGGTGGTGCGGGCGCCGCGCCACCACACGGCAGCGTCGCCCTCCAGCAGCATCGGGAGCCCTCGCAGCGCGTGATCGTCGCTCACGTCCGCGCACTCCTTGTACACTTGAACTGCATCGATGAATGCTTCCAGCATCTCCGGCTCACGGGAAGTACCATTAAACCTCGCTGTGCATTTCGCGAAGTTTCCAGCGGTCGAACCCGTGGTGGTGTTTGGTGTCGGTGTTGACGCCGGCAGCGGCGATTGCCATGGGCCGCTGTTGTAGGGTAGCGATCTCAGTGTTTCCACCAGGCTTCTGTTGGTTTCTGCCTGCATCTTGACAAACGATTCCATCATGTTGGCAAGGAATGTTTCGGTGCCCATTCTTGCGTTGGCGTCGGCACGTTCAGGCGCTGGGACGGGTTCGGGGGCCCGTTCAGGACTCTGCTCTGTAGCCTCGTCGTAATCTTCGCGATCGCTGTCGTCGCTCGGCTGGTTGTCTGCGTCCGAAGCAACATTGGCAGCTCGCATAGCTCGCGTGTTTGGCATAGCAAGCGTTAATGTAGTTTTCCCTTTTTAGACTTTTCGCGTGAGTACCTAGGTAAGTACTAATAATCACGGCCACAGCACTTAGCAACAAAACTGTAGGTTATAGAGTTCGTGATTCGTAGCCACTAGTTGGAGCGCCACTGTAAGCTTGTTAAAAATCGTTTATTTGCTTAAAACACAACAAGGACACATGCAACGGGAAAATACATTTGCGCGGACGCGTGTCATCGAAAGTTTTGAAGATACAATATAGCTCGTGCGGCAGTTTAGGCGGTTACGCAGCATGAGAGCGAGATTTTGCCTGCGCGTCGCGGACCACGCTGCGTCTCGCGCATGCGTGGTGGTGTTCGTTGAAGTTCGGGGACGGTTCGCGTATGCTCGGGCGACTGGACGCCGCGCCGATCGCTCGGGTACCTACCTACCACTGGTCCGCGCGTTACATACAGAAATAAGTATTGTAAGTTTTTATTGTCCAACAAATTGCACTCCTTCTTTTAACAAAAAATTTGAATCTTTAATAAAATCAGTGCCTGAACCAATGATATTTGCTGGTGATTTCAATGCCCATCACACATCATGGGGATGTAATTGTACTTGTATGTAATTCAAGAAGAAAGGAAAATTTTGGAGATTATTGATGATAATTATTTTATTTTATTAAATAGTGGTGAAGTGACAACAGTTGGTTCTTTGACGTGGCGTTAAAACTGTAAGTACCGACAATGGTATATTTATAATATTAGATATTTGTAAAATAAAGCACAACCATATGCCTATACCAAACCGTGTAGACAATTTGAAAGTAATCGATAAAATAAACTGTTGAGATTTTGAATCGTTGGTCTTACGGTGTTGATATTTCAACTGTTGATATTATGACTGTTGATCTTGCGTATGTATCCCTTCAATGACAATCGATATGCGAGCACACGTGACGCAGGTCCTAGGCGGGACCTAGGAATAAGTCATGTTACTGCGTGGAATGTGCTGCATGAAGAAGGTCAACATCCATACCACTTTTTAAGAGTACAGGAACTAATCACCGCAGATTACGAGCTAAGGTTAAGGTTCTGTAGGTGGTTGGTAGAAGAACCTCGTAACATTCTATGGACAGATGAGTCGAGTTTTAGTAGAGTGGGGTTATTTAATATCCATAATGCTCACTGGTGGTCGTACGAAAATCCGCGAGCTGTGGTCCCTGACCATTTTCAACATCGATTCTCAGTAAACGTATGGGCTAGAATCGTAGTGCAAACGGTACTCGGACCCGTTTTTCTAGAACGCCTTAACGGCGAAACATACCTGCACCTGCTCGAATCTGTGCACGAGATGCCCGAAGAAGTTTCTCTTGCCGAAACAAGGGACCACTTCTTCCAGCATGATGGAGCGCCTGCACACTATCACCAAGGAGCCCACGCGTATTTAGATGCTCCCTATCCTAACCACTAGATAGGCCGTGCTGGGCCTAGATTTAGATTTTTATCTTTGGGGTCGAGTTAAAGATTTAGTGTATGGACATAGTGGCAACAACATTCAAAATGTGGACGAAGGTCTTTTAGTAAAAACTTGCTGAATTTGAAACTGGTTAGAAACATCACCCTAACTAAATATTTTCAAAATTTGAAGACATCGTCATTAAACCTATGACTGCAGGTGCAAAATTAGAATCCGATAAAGTGATTAGATCCGAAATACGAGTAACGAACAGCATTGTCACCGCAATCGAGATACTGACTGAACACAACATAACGTTAACTTTGGAAAACGAGATTGTGAGATCATGAAATCAAACATACAAGAGATGTATGTGATCTTAGCCTAAAAGTACTTCAAAATTAAACTTACAAGACCACAAGTCATACCTACAAACAATTCAAGAGATTATCAACAAAAAACAAAAGTCAATAAAGAACAATTTGGAACCCAAGAAACGTTAGCTCTGGCAAAAAAAAAGGGGAGATTCGAAGAATTGTCTATAAATGCGCTATTGATAACAATGTAGCCAACAATGAAATGGTATAGTTGGTTACTTCAAAAAACCAAACTTATCAAATACTTTTGGATTTGCTTTTATGGCGGGCTGTGATATGGTGGCAAAACGAATTTACTTTTATTTGGGATTCTGGAGCAGATCATTTGAAAATCAAGATAAACTGACAGTAAACTTCACTGAGCGTGTAAGGCCAAGAAATGATTGGACGACGAGCGACGAAGAATTATCAAGAGACAAGTAATCCGGGCGCACTAAGTATACTACAGAATGTGTATTTGTGATGAAGATGGTAAGCCAGTAATAAAGGGTAAATCTTTGAACAATCTATTCAGCGGTTCGTTAGATAAAGTCACAAATACGATTTACGAATTATTGTGGAATAAAATAATTGCAAATCAGAAAAGTAAAAATAAAACGATTTTTTTTTATATTTATAGAATTGATAATATTGTACCTAATAGTACATTGTGTGAAGCTTGATTTGTATATTGTGACAAGTGAACTTGTCTGTAATTTAATAAATTGGAAACAAAAGGTTTAAAACGAGAAGTCGTTTAATCTCAAGTGCACACAGATTTTTGCGGTCCTAACAGTTTTTTTTTGGTTCGTCTATAGAAGAGCAAAAAAAAACTATGTTGTGATTTTAAGAATAAATCAGATATTTCTGTTAAGTATGTGAAGTTCATTTTAGTCTGAGAATTGTTAACTTTATGTTGTGATAATGGAATGGAAATTATATCCAGTTAATCGAAAAAGTTCTCGAGAAGGAATTGATCATCCCTAAACAGTGCCGCATACTCAGGCTGTAAATGGTATTGCCGAATGTATGATGAACAATGATAGAACGGGTCTACATGAAACAAAAAGGTTCTGGAATCAGATTGTTCTGGGGAGCACTTATAGATTTAGATTATACACCTGATGATGAGTTATGGCATAATAATAAGCCAAAACCGTACATTTTAAAGTATTTGATTCTACTGTTTACTAAGTTAGTAATAGTCTAAGAACGAAATTTGACAAAGAGATTGTCAAAGGGAATTTCGGTGATGATGAATCAAATTGAATGATTTGATGGTGTGGGATGTGGTAGACCAAAAATGTTTGTGGGAGTCAAAGATGTGAAATGGATGAGATTAAGTTCTTATTAAATAGGCCAATGAAACTTGAGCCTGAATGTGTTATGAGCTAAAAATAACATAACTTGGTAACTCTGACTGGTATACCCATTTGAAAGTAGGTGTGGATCTGATAAGAATCAAACACTTTTTAAGCAAACAAACATAATACAATACCTGGCATAATTGCAAATAAATCAATTTTAAAGAAAACAGAAACAGAGGAGAGCTCAAGATTGTCATATCACAATGGAAATAAGTTAACTTTATTTTAAGATCAAGAAACATTACATAGTTCGAGACAAAATGGAAGGATGCAAAACTTATTTTCTGTTTCGTATAATGAATACCTACGATGGTGGCAGTATTTTTGCTAATATGTTATTACTTAATGTGTGCTGGACAATAAAAAATAAATGCTGGTATGATAAGTATTTAAATGAAAAATGTCTTCAATCTTCAAGTTATAGATTTAACTAGGAACTTATTGAAAATGATACCTGGAAATCTGATGCTAAAAGGGTAAAAGAAGTATTAATTCGATTAAATCAAATCGATTGTAAATAAGTACAGTTGAAAATTAGTTGTAAAGCGAGTTTAGTGGCTCGCGTTATAGTCAGATAAATGTTAAAGAAACTTTTGCATCAGTTGAAGGAATCGCAAGTTTTAGTTAAACCAATGTAATACCTTTATGAACCAATGTAATTTCTTGGTTAAGCATATGGATATAAAAGCATAATTTTTATTAAAAAACCTGGATGAAGAAATTTTAGTGCATGAATATTGCTGAGGGTATTCTGGCTGACAATTAATGGTTTGTACATTAATGAAGTCATTATATGGATGTATGTAGTCTGTATACTGTAGGTTCCTAACGTTACAGTGAGCTTAGACAAAAAGGTGTTTCTAATACTCATCAGCAGACTAGAGCATTTAAGTTTTAATACAGGTCTTGAATTAAGTCTGGTAGTTGCCCAGTTACTGGATTGTGGAAGCCTGATAGGCAGTCGCTCCATGTAAAATACTAGTATTTAGCCGCATATGGTCAGACTGGAAGCTAGGGAGATGATGATGTATGAAGTCTGGTGCCTGGTTTATGGCTATAAGTTTGCTAACCATTATAAGGTTTGTTATTTATTATATTCGTGTACAATACAGTATATATAAATAAATAAATAAGGGACTTAAATATAACCGATGAAATGTGGGTGTACTATAGGCGCACCTCTGCCTGACTCTTTGGGTAAAAAGGCGTGATGTTTATGCTATGTGATTAAGAACCAAGTTTTACTTAATGTCTATGTTATTGCATTTTAACAGCTATGTTATATATATATATATATGTCGTGGAGAACGAGATTTAACTATAGAGTGTTTGTTTTGTTATTATTATGGTACCTACCAAAGGGTGTAACGCCTGACGTCATGTGTTTTGGCGTCACGTGGGCAGAGTCATATTAAAGGGGCTGGTTCCCGTGAAGCGAAGGCAGTATCGCTTGCACAGTTTCGAGGGCCGAACCTTTGATACGAAACTGTCGGTTAACCCGTATGTTCGTAATTATTTAGTATAGGTACTTACAACACTATTGTGAACTGTAAAAGTGACATTATAACTAATTGTGAATTGTGAAACTGACATTATAACTAACGGAAAAACTCAAGCGCATAGTTATTGAAAATCCCTTCGAAATGAACCCAGTACCACTGAATCAAAATGATGACGGTCATATCGCTCAGCTACTCCTGGCGCCGTCATATATATTCTTTTTAATTCGTGTTTTGGGTAACTATTATATAATCTGTGGTTTCGGTGTTTGTGACGATGAACAGGGGAAGAAAGTTCGTTGTGCCACTCGAAGAGCAAAAAAAGGTTTTCTTGCAATACAAAAAGTATTTTTCAAGTAAGTCAGATTTACCAGCATCTACCGATCCACTGTTTAGTGAAATTAGTACTGCCTTAGACAATAAGATTACGAAACAGGCACTGTACCTGTCGGTGAAGAAAAATTTTGATTATTTCTTTAGCCCAAATGATAATATTTGCTGTGAAGAACCAAGCCCAATTACTTTTTATAAATGTGATAATAGAGAAGAAAAAAAATGCAAAGGCGTGAACAACAAATCGCTTGGAAAAACAGTCATTTATGGTTTTTTAATTGATACGTATCAATGGGAGCGTCTGCAACCAATAGCTATACGCATAAAATTAAATAAATGATCTGAGTCTGTTTTTCACTGTCCTATTTTTTGTTGATCGTATAAAATTTTGTGTATAATAAAGAATAAGGAATAAAGAATAAAGAAATCTTTTGCCTAAACATCAGTGGGCCCATCAATTGCGTGAAAAAATTTGGGAGGTCCATCCAATAGCACACACTTGGACATTTAAACAGTATTCTATTTCTATGAACACCAATATAACGTGCATCGGATCTTGTAAACAATGTGAAGCTGATGCGAAAGTTATTATTAGCTAGCCTTCGGATAAAATAGCTCAGTGCAAATGCATAATAACAAATTACGACGAAAATTTCATTCACCCTCCAATGAAAAAAATAAAACTATTACCTGTAAAACGAACTGAAATAGCTGAAGAACTTAAACAAGTATCCGCTATTTCATATCGTAACTTAATGGCAAATTTAGTTTTTAATTCCGATGAGCCTGAACCGACTCATTTACCAACAACAGGGTGCTTACGTCAAATAAAACACGAACATAAGAGTAGCTCACTTTTTCATCGAAACCAAATACTTTCATTATGGCTAATGACCCAAATATCGCCTTACAAAGAAGCTATTAAACATATCTCAGTGTATCCATTTTATATTTATTATTGGGACCCTTGCCAAGATCAATATTGCAAAGAATTTAAAAAAGCTGCTAAATTGATTGTTAGTATAGACGCCACCGGTAGCATTTTCAAACCATTTGACCCTTTAAATAATGTCACAATCACCAAACACATTTTGTTTTATGTATGTGTCATGAAAACATGACACATACATAAAGCAATATCATCGGCAAACAACATACTCCAGGGAGCCTCTTCCTGAATGTCTGACGTCAGAGCGTCCATTATCATCAGGAAGAGGTAAGGGCTGAGAGCCGACCCTTAATGTCGGCCGACAGCTACATTGAAGCTGCCAGTGGTGCCCACTGTAGACCGAACTTGGGTACTGCATCGACTGTACATCGCTCGGATCAACTGCACATACTTCCCAGGGACACCTTTCTCCTTAAGGGCCCACCACAGAACCTCACGAGGTACCCGGTCGTATGCCTTTTCGAGGTCAATGAATACCATGTGCAAGTTTTTATGCGCACCTCTGTATTTCTCGCACAGCTGGCGTATAGCAAAAATGGCATCTGTTGTACCCCGACCGGGCATAAAACCGAATTGGTTCTGTGAAATTTCACTCTCTTCTCTCAGCCTCCTTTCAAGTAGCATGACGAGTGACAGGGCAGAATGGAAGAAAAAAACGTGTTGCGCCGACCCCAAATAACAAGGGGACAAGGGCAGGAAGATGATGATGATGTGTCATGAAAACATATGAAGGTCACAGTAGTATACCACTTACATTTTTTCAATGTCTGCACAAGCAATCTATTTATGTTGCCTAAATCGTAGTAAAACAGACAACAAATCGCCTTGTATCGGTGGGCTTACCATTTGTACTTCATTGAGCGAGATGTCATTGCTAGCTG
The DNA here is from genome assembly GCA_949316375.1 of Mythimna vitellina. Lineage (NCBI taxonomy): Eukaryota > Metazoa > Arthropoda > Insecta > Lepidoptera > Noctuidae > Mythimna > Mythimna vitellina. The sequence continues at coordinate 18,904,690 of OX438702.1, read as the reverse complement.
CGGTACAACCATAACAGGCAGCTTGGTGGTGGTGCTGTGCTCACGAAATACTCCATGATGCGGTAGGAAAGAGTTAGGCGTACCGACGCGACCAACACGAATCATGTGACCTAGTCGAATGTACTCGTGAATGAAATCGGCATAAAGGTTTTTAATAGTTAGGGTTGCGTAATAAACGTTTTTCGAGGGCAATAAAACTACTTTGTGCCTGTGAGTAAGTTTCACCTAAGGTATCGGGTGATGATTTAAAAGGAATGCGAACTTTGAACCTTCCGTCACTATTGCGCGTAGTAGTATTAACGAAACGTTTTTCACAAGAACGCTCCTCATCTGTGCGCGTATCCTGATACGCAGACATGTCCCCCAACTCCAAGAATTTGCGTAGCTGGGAATCGAGACTGAGAAAAATTACACTGAATGTACCCATCATAACGCTCAAGGGAACTAATTGGGCCGTAAACAACCCATCCCAATTTTGTATCTAATAAGATAGATAGATATTCTTTATTATACACCAAAAATACAACTTACTTTAGGAAATTAAAATTAACCTTTTCACCGCCACGCCATATCGGTATTCCTATGCCCTGTACGCCAAGCCCGAAAATCTTAATTAAATACCTACAAAAAAATAGGGATTTCAACATTATATCGATACCCATTATTATTATTATTTTTATCAATACTTGCCAGATAAATGGTCGATCATTAATATGTTAAAAAGAACATTCCAATATTAAATATTTTACAACGTTCCACTCAAGTAGTTCCGAAGTTGTTAATAACATAAAAACAATGATTAAGACACACAACAGTTAAAATGAAAATAACTCTAGGTACAGCACTATTCTCAGTACTGATGTACCTCACTGTCGGGAATAGCCGACATTGGCGCCGTCGACGAGTCTTTTATAAGACATCGTTGCATGTACATTAGAGTTGTACTATAGTGTCATACAGTTTATCGATGTTAGTATCTAATTAAATTCAAAGGCCACAGTAGTTTGTTTTTATTATTCTTGAAATTTACACTTATTACAACAATTTGGGTTGTTAATGGATTGAATGCAAATAAAACTATTTATTTACCAATCATTTAGTTTAATTATTGAGTTATATTATTAATAATTACTTTGAGATCATATTACTTACATGTCACTTATGAATAATATTATCACGTGATATTATTACATAGCAACAATTTTTATAACAGGAACTTTCTAATATTCTCACTAATCAGATTAATTATATGTATAAAATAAATCAAAATTTTCGTATGAAATTGCGTAGTATATACGTAACGATTTTTAAGTATAACGATATTTATATTCTTAAAATAGATACATTATTTAGTTTCTCGTATCTAACCTAATTAAACATTAAAGGATCAACAATCAACAATTATAAATGCTCACTGATCAGTGTTCAAAAACTACAAAACTCACTAAAAATACTTATAAAATATCAACAATAGTACATAATTAGGTATAGTGTAATAGTGTTGCAATAATAGAAATATCTCTTAAAATGAAATACTGAAAATAAAATTTACTAAACCATTTTTTAAATTAGTCCTAAATCTCGTAAAAATCTATAAAAATTCAAAACATACAAATGTCAGTTATATTAATTATCATAGGTACTCAATAGTCAGTCTTGTAACGATAAAATGACACAGAAAAATAATAATATTCTTATAATAATCAACAATTGTATATAGATAATTTTAAATATCACAGATCAACATTAAAATCACATATTTTGTTAAAAATCAACATGTTATACAACAATAAAATATCTATTTATTGTGATATTTTTCGAAACATGGTGCAGCACAAAGATAAACGTTACATATTTTACACCAGTAGCGAGTCTCCTTTCGTTTTTTTTTTATTGCACAGAACTTACATCTTTGATGTTTTGCTATGCGAGTAGGCATGTGGTCTTTTGCATTGCCGGGTAATATGCTAAGGGGATTGTTAAAACCTCGTCCAGTTCTTATGGGTCTTTCTAAAACGTTACCAGTGTTGTAACAATCTATCATTTGCCGAATTAGGCTCAGTTGGAAGTCGGCAAATGCTAAATTCGGTATACCTTTTATCATTTTAAAACAAAAAAATGCATTTAAAAGGTGCATATCAAATATATGAAAGAATAGTTTTTTGTACCATTTTACTGTTTTTCGTATGCACTGAAGTGACGATAACAACATGTCTGCAGTATCAACACTACCCATATTTTTAGAGTAGTCTAAAACAGCTTTAGGTTTCATGACTGGTAAACCCGTTTCTCTATTTATTCTAGCTGATGGTTCCATGGAATTATCATGAATGGTTGATAACATGTATATATATTTTTTGTCCCTCCATTTACATGCCATAAGGGATCCAGAATACTGCGTTTCCATTTCATGTAGATTTAGTTTTCTGCTTAAATTAGCCATACACTTTCTATTTTGTTTTACAGTACCGCAAGCATAAATGTTGTTATCATATAAATATTTAAATAATAGTGGACTTGTGTACCAATTATCTACATACAAATGACGGTTTGAGCCAAAAAAGTCTTTCAGTAAAGACGATACAACGGCTCCCCCAACGCCTAAATTTGCTGGATCGTCAATATCTGTAGCTGCACCACAGTAAACTATAAAGTTTATTATTAAACCGGAATGTACATCGCATAAAACAAATAATTTTACCCCAAATCTATTTCTTTTTTTTGGTAAGTATTGTTTAATTGTTAAACGGCCCTTGAAAGGAACAATACTTTCATCTATACACACATCTCTATACGGCGTAATGATACTTTTAAATTTTCCTCTCGCGTGAGCGACACATGCTTCTATTTTAGAAAGAATTGAATTTTCTTCATTTGGCCGGGAAAAATGTAGCATGCCTAAAATCATGCAAAATCTATTTCGTGACATTAATTTAGAAAAAATGGGGGCATTTAATAAAATATCTGTCGACCAATGTTCTTCAATAGTCAAATGACGATTTCGGGTCATCAGCATCATAATTGTTAAAAAACATTGCATTTCTGGGACTGTAACATCATACCATCTATGCAGGCGTGAATGCATTCGTAAGTCTACTTTCAACAGAAAATTGTTGTGAAATTTATTTGTCATTTCGACAATGAATGACATAAAATCATTGTCCATAAAATGTTGAAACACGTCGAGTTCAGTAAAATTTTCAGAGGGAGTAAAATGCAATCCAGATGAAAAGTCATCAAAAGCGGCAACTTCTGGTGGCCGTCCTTCTGTAGTCCACTTAAACTGTTCTGTCTCACGATTTCTGTAATGACGATCATGTCCAGAAGTTGAGGGCGTTTCATCAGACAGTTCTTGGTGACCAGCAATCGTCGGCTGTAACGCATAAACCACTAATTAAATATTTGTGATCAAATAACACAACCATATAAATTTAGGAAGTTTGTTTGTTTAATCGTTTAAAATCAAACATTTATAATAAATAAAAATTCACCTAAATATCTAAAAAAGTATTTCAAAAAATCCTGATAGTAATTTTTCTATAGTCTACTGTATTTAATTGTATATTTTTGTATACTGTATTTTATATGAATTGATGGTAAATTAAAAATCTAATCTGGTAATACTGAAACCAGCTAATGACAATTCGCCGAATATTATTTATAAAATTTCGTCTGCGTGAAGTTATATTTGTGTGTCGCAGTTAAATAATTTGGCAAAATAAATATATTGTACTTATATTAGTTTGATTTCACACTAACAATAAATATAACAAGTAGGTAAGTATAATCAAGTACTATTATCATTTATTTACTTATTATAATCATTTATTATCTGAATCATTTGTTTAATTTCAGGATTAAAACAATGTCACAAAAACGACCAGGATCTCCGTCGATACTATCTGGGTATATAAAGCTTCGTTGCAAAGAAGATACAATAAAAAAAGAAGTAGCCACACAAACAGTCAATGAGCCTTACGTGGCTCGTAACAAAAACAATATATTATTTGAACCAGGCGCATTGTCCAGAGTGGACTTCTATAATCAACGCCCTTCAGATGAGAGGAACGAAAATTTCTCCAGATTAATCGCATTTGAAATGGAAAGAGTACCAGAAGATAGGCGTACTAATTTGTACGCGCAAATAAGTAATTTAATCAGAATATACCGGGGTGATTCCGATTTATCCGAAAGTGTTGATTTCATACCAGAATGTCCTTCTGACGAAGATGAAAATCCTTTACCATTAAATATACGGTACAAGAAAATTGATTAAATTTTGATTAAGGTTAATTAAGGTTTGATTCAATCAATTAAAAGGTTTGATTATTTGTTTTTAATTATTATTTCATGATTAAGTTCCCAAATAATTTTGTATTGTTACTATTTGATTCTTACAAGACTGATTAGCATAATGCAAATAAACAATTTTCAATTTTTTTTAAGTTAGGTTCGACAAGTAGGAACATGTTTGCCGGCAAACTCGCGTCGAAGCTCATGCGTGATACAATAGGGATTTATTACTTGTTATTGTAGGTGTTACGCGCCAGCCCTATATCTATATCGCTGACGGTGCATCGACGGTGGAAGTTTACCTTCGCGACACAAATACATAGAATTGTGCAAGCTGACGGAAACGCTGACGATGCGGCACGTGTAAGCGACGCGCGGCGCGGTGGCCTACGTGACGTTGGAACTCGTTCATTCCGATTCCCACTTCGAATCTGTATACTAGGTTTATTATAATTGTAAGAAAGTTTTGTAATACTTTTATTAATTAAATAATTATAAGAAATTTCGGTTTTTTTTGAGTCCTCCGACAGCGTTCGACATAATTGGTGCAGTCGGTAGGATACTCGCGGGCCGGTTCGCGAGATAAATTTCGAATTATAGAAATTAGGTGAGCCGCCCGGGTGGCCTTAGGCACCTCTGACGAGTATCCCGAACCGTCGAAGAGCTGCGGAGATCCAGACATTGATACTGCTCAGGAGAAGCCGGAATGTACAAGTAAGTGCACAAGAATCTTTCTGGTGTCGCTTTCCTTACCCTTAACCCTTAATATATTTCAAGATTTTTCACCCTAGGAGTTTAGGGACCCGTGAGGCTGTTTCTTATAGATAGTTGAGACGGGAAGATTTAGTAGATAGTAATAGAGATATAGACAGCACTATGGCACATGACCCCGATGCTATTTGGAAGGCCCTCCGCCTGGTCCCAGAATTTGATGGGAACCCCCATATCTTAACTAGATTTATTAGGATTTGCGATAAGTTAGTGAATGCGTATGTACGCGAGGGTCCCGAACATGAGTTAAATAATTTGTCTTTGATTAGTGGTATACTAAATAGAATAACGGGCCCCGCTGCGCGAACTGTCAATTCCAACGGTATCCCCGAGAACTGGAATGGCATCAGAAGTGTGTTAATAAATAATTTCGCGGATCGTAGGGATGAAACCACCCTCTATAATGACCTCTCGTTGCAGACACAGGGAAATGATACGCCCCAAGAACTTTATGATAGATGCCAAACATTATTTAGCACCATCATGACATATATTACACTTCATGAAACAGTGCCTACAACTATTAATGCTAAACGCGATTTGTATAAGAAGCTGACAATGCAGGCTTTTGTGCGCGGGCTCAAAGAACCCTTAGGTTCACGCATACGATGCATGCGGCCAGATTCTATTGAAACAGCATTACAATTCGTACAGGAGGAGCTAAACGTGCTGTATCTGCAACAGAGAAATGATAGTTTGCCTAAACTCACTAACACTCATCCCAAGTCTGTGACACAGCCTAACCCATCACCCATGCATGCAGGCTTCCCCGCTTTACGCAATACTAATGCTATGCCCTTACCTAAACCGGTCACGCCCGCTTATGCACAACCACGTATGATGCAGTTGCCGCAACCAACTCAATTTAGATTTAACGCCGGTTTTAATGCCCCCTATAATCAACCCCGTATGCCTTCGCATACGCAACGAACATTTGGCGCTCCACCCCCAAACTACAATCCGCACAATAACGCATTTAGAATGGCTCCAAGACCCCCACCACAAAATCTAGGGCCCAAGCCCATGAGTGGTGTGAGCAACTTTGTTGCTAAGCCACTACCTCCCACTCGTAATAATTGGGATTGGTCTAGGCAAGGCAATCCACTACCCATGAACTACTTCAAAACGCGCGATGTAAATGTTAACGAATGTCTAAGTTACGAAGATTTCTATTATCCCGAATATTACGTGTACGAGCAGGAGCCTAATTACTATGAAAACAATTATCCTATGGACTACTACGGCAATTATCCTTGTGTGTACGATAGCGTCCCGCAGACGCAGACTGAGGTGACGACTGACATGACAAATGACGGCAACGCTCAGGTAGATGAACAGCCCCAGCCTTCCACCAGCAAGGAGGATTTTCAGGGAGTCACGAAATCAAAAAAATCAAAATAGAATTGAACCTTCAAACACAGCGACAATTGCCATACGTTCATATTACTAACCCTAACTTAAATTTATTAATAGACACCGGCGCTAACCAGTCCTTCATAAGCCCGGATGCTGTGGAGAAATACTTTTCACATTTACCATTGAATTATGATCCATTCGAGGTTACCAACGTACATGCGACGAGTAGGCATAACCACTCCATAAATATACCATGTTTCCCCGAATTCAACGATTTAGAGCCCATAAAACTATTCGTATATAAATTCCATAATCATTTTGATGGTCTTATAGGATTCGATCTACTTGCAAAGTGGCATGCGAAATTGGACCTTAAAGATTTGACGTTGACCACGAAATCCGCGGTAAATCATATTAACATATACAACTCCAGCAATTTAAATTTGTATGAAAATATCATCCCGGCTCAAAGCAGTAAACTACTTAGATTACCAATTAACGCACAAGACGGAGAAGTTTTAGTTAACGAACAGATTATCTGTAACTGTACTATTCATGAATGCTTAACAACCGTTGTAAGTAACCGTAGCATAGTAGAAGTTGAGAACCCTACCCCTAACGATATAATATTCTCGCTAGACCATCCGGCGCAAGCATCATTGTTTAATATCGAGTGTACGCATACGGAACAATCGTCACCCCGCGTAAAAGAAATTATATCAAAATTGCGTACCAGTCACTTAAATTTGGAAGAGAAGGCAAATTTAGAATCATTGTGCGCTAAATACGCTGACATCTTTTATATCGAAGGAGAACCGCTAACTTTCACCAATAAAATAAAGCACTGCATTAGAACTACCGACGAAAACCCTGTATATACTAAAAGTTACAGGTATCCATTTATTCATAGGGAAGAAGTCACTAGCCAAATATCAAAAATGTTAGAACAGGGTATAATTAGGCCATCGGAGTCAGCATGGAGCTCACCAATTTGGGTAGTACCAAAGAAGGTTGATGCTTCAGGAAAGCAAAAGTGGCGCGTCGTCATCGACTTTCGGAAACTGAACGAAAAGACGATCGACGACAAGTACCCAATACCAAATATCAATGATGTACTTGATAAATTAGGGAAATGCCAATATTTTACAACCCTTGACTTAACATCCGGCTTTTATCAGGTTGAAATGCACCCCAGCGACATCCCCAAGACCGCCTTCAATGTAGAACATGGGCATTTTGAATTTTTACGAATGCCCATGGGACTTAAGAATGCGCCCTCAACGTTCCAACGCGTAATGGACAACGTGCTCAGAGGGCTCCAGAATGTTATCTGTCTCGTCTATTTAGACGATATTATAGTATTCAGTACATCTTTACAGGAGCATATGGTTAACTTAGAAAAGGTCTTTCAGAGGTTAAGTGAATCTAATTTCAAAATACAGTTAGACAAATCGGAATTTTTAAAATTGGAAACCGCCTATCTCGGTCATGTAATAAGCAATGAAGGCATCAAACCTAACCCCGACAAGATAGCAGCCGTAAAGAAGTATCCCTTACCAAAAACCCCTAAACAGATAAAACAATTTCTAGGACTTTTAGGATATTACAGGAAGTTCATTCCAGACTTCGCCCGGATTACTAAACCCCTAACACAGTGCCTAAAGAAAGGAAAGAAAATTACATTTGACCCCGACTACATTAACAGTTTCGAAAAATGCAAGACATTACTGACTAATGACCCCATCTTAAGATACCCTGACTTCACGAAAGAATTCATACTTACCACTGACGCCTCTAACTATGCAATAGGTGCAGTGCTATCACAAGGACCCATAGGATCAGATAGACCCGTATCGTACGCTTCACGTACACTCAACGAGAGCGAAATTAATTATAGCACGATAGAGAAGGAATTGCTGGCTATTGTCTGGGCCACCAAGTACTTCCGACCATACCTTTTTGGACGCAAATTTAAAATCGTAACGGATCATAAACCACTCCAGTGGGTTATGAACATTAAAGAGCCGAACTCGAGGTTAACTCGATGGCGGCTAAAGTTAAGTGAATACGACTTTACAGTCATTTACAAAAAAGGCAAAAATAACACCAACGCCGATGCCTTATCCCGTATCGAGTTAAACAACGAAGAGACAAGCTCAATGATTGCCAATCCGACAGATAAACCTCCAACCTTAAGTAACTCAAACACTCTCACTGCCCACACTGACAATGAACACCCTATACTTGAGATACCTATCGTTGACGATCCGCTCAACAAATTCCATCGACAATTATGTTTGACCATAGTAGGGGATATAAAAAGAAGACCGACAGTGACAAAACCCTTCGACACACATACCCGAACATCGGTGCAACTATCTGAGTCTAACTTAGAGGAGGATCTAGTCAATGCAATAAAGGAGTATGTAAACCCTAAAATTAAAACAGCTCTCTTTATAAACCCGCCTTTGGCCATGTACAAAATTGTCCCCATCTTACAAGAGAAATTCAAGAGTTCAGCCATGAATCTGGTAATAGCTAAGACAGAAATTGAAAATGTCAAGGAATATCTTAGGCAGCAGGATATTATCCGTCACTATCACGATGGTAAAACTAATCATCGCGGTATTAATGAATGTTACCTGACCTTATCACGTAGGTACTTTTGGCCAAAAATGAAGGAGCATATCTCCAAATTTATCAATGATTGTACTATATGTGGCCAGGCCAAATATGACAGGAACCCTGTCAAGCCTAGGTTTAATATAGTTCCACCAGCCACAAAACCGTTCGAAATCGTTCATATGGATTTATTTACAGCACAAAATGAAAAATATGTTACTCTTATAGATGTATTTTCTAAGTATGGGCAGGCGTATAACCTAAGAGATGGTACTGCACTTAGCGTTATACAGGCTTTACTAACATTTAGCACTCATCATGGCTTGCCACTCACCATCATTACCGATCGGGGTACAGAATTTTCAAACCAGATGTTTTCAGAGTTCTGCAAGACACACAAAATAACTCATCATACAACATTAGCTCACGCACCGAACGACAACGGCAACATCGAAAGATTTCATCTGACCTTGTTAGAACATTTGCGCATCCTAAAACTACAGCATCGAGACGAGTCTGTCATTAATCTAATGCCATATGCTTTGATAGGGTATAATAGCTCAGTCCATAGTTTCACGACGTGTAGGCCATACGATATCATTTTAGGACACACAGATCCAAGAGATCCACTAGATATGGATTTAACAGAACATCTGCTACAACAGTACACACATTCACATAGGGAACAAATGAAAAAGGTCTATGAATTAATCAATGAATCATCTCTCTCTAATAGAACTGCAATAATAGACAATAGGAACAAAAGTCGTGAATCAGAAGTAGATTATCAGCCACAGCAGCAAATATTCATCAAAAACCCAAGTGCTAGCCGTCAAAAGCTCGCACCAAGATACACTCAGGATACAGTTTTAGCAGATCTTCCAATTCACATATATACTTCCAAGAAACGTGGTCCAATAGCAAAATCGAGACTCAAACGAATCCCTAAAAGTGCCACATTGTTACAGGATTCCACTACTGATGTTGGTCCTCCACCTGATACAGGCGGAAGAGATAAAACTTGAAGGACTCAACGATGGACCGGGAATCTTACCTTTTAAATTAGGACCCATGAGACTTACGACCCACTATCATACATTTCTACAATACATTGAACTTAAAGATATAAATGATAAAATTAGCTCCGTACGAATACAACTAGTTGAAATCAAAGAAATTCTAGATAACTATACTTACGCCTTATATGAGTTACAGGTTGATCATTTAACAAGTAAACTAGATAAAGCTTCACTTCAACTATACAGCTTAGGGCCTAGTCGTCCCAAAAGAGGTCTTATAGACGGTTTAGGTTCCGTAGTAAAAAGTATAACCGGAAATCTCGACTATACTGATGCTACGAGATACAATGATGCTATTAAAATTCTCAAGGATAATCAGGATAAAATAATTTCTGAACAAAACCATCATATCAGTCTTAGCAAAGATTGGATGGGCCATCATACCGAAATTATAACCAAAATTGTTGAAAATCAGTCGCAAATTAACAATACACTACATGATTTACTAGATAAACAAAAGTATGCGCAGCACAGTCTCTTAAAATTCGCGAAGTTCGCGCAAATCTTAGGTATAGTTAGCGATAACGTAGATAAGTTACTAGATGAGTTACATAGAATTGAAGATGCAATAGCCTTCAGCCGTGCCGCAAGCACGCACCATTCTATGATAACGTTAGAGATAATGACTAGTATGTTAGGAAAACTTAGTAGTATCTATGATAAGGATCAGCTGTTAGATATAGAGATTAGGGAATATTACGACGTCATAAAACCAGGATCATTCTATAATGGTCAACACATCGTACTAGTATTCCAATTTCCCATCCTATCTCCTCTCAAATATATTCTGTATAGATTAGCTATAGTACCGAACGAAAGTAAGCAGGTAGTAATTCCCCCTTACCCATTCATAGCTATCACTAGAAATTTTCACGTGTACATAGAGGCTGAATGCCCGAAGTTAACCGAGCAGTATCTCTGCGAAGAAAAACTCAATCATCAGTTAAGATCGCAACCAGATTGCATACAACGTATAAAAGACGGCAAAACGATGGACGATTCCTGTACGAAGACAACCGTTTCCCTTTCAAGAGAAGCCATGGAGAAGCTGGATGACCGCCACTACGTAGTCGTCTTCCCACAACCAACGAAACTGCAACTCACCTGCGAACGAGATGAATACAACACTTTGACCGGCAGCTTCCTGGTTACCATCCCGCATAACTGCCTGCTGAGAACACATGAATTCACCATAGTTAACATCAATGATCGAGTGAACGGCCAGCCAGTGAAGATCACTGAAATTACTACAAAAATGCATGAAGATCATGAACCTCAACCTCCGCTTAAGATAAACTCTATCAACCTAAGAAATCTGCATAACCTACAAGATGAGATCAATCTTCAAACACCTGTTCAACTGGAGAGTCTGGAGTCATCATCATCATTCTACCATACAACCATACCTTTCTACGTAATGTTATCTGGTGCACTTGTACTAACCATCATAGTACTGTGTTACCGTTACAACGCCTGGAAACTCAAGCCACCAACAGAGCAATCACCCAATACTGCTGCTGCAAATCGAGATCATCCTTATGAAGAACCAGAAACATCGCGACGCCAGAGAGAAACTCAGATGCCAGCAACATTTTCACTAAACGTCCTAAAATAGTTGCTGAGCTACGGGGGGAGGTGTTACGCGCCAGCCCTATATCTATATCGCTGACGGTGCATCGACGGTGGAAGTTTACCTTCGCGACACAAATACATAGAATTGTGCAAGCTGACGGAAACGCTGACGATGCGGCACGTGTAAGCGACGCGCGGCGCGGTGGCCTACGTGACGTTGGAACTCGTTCATTCCGATTCCCACTTCGAATCTGTATACTAGGTTTATTATAATTGTAAGAAAGTTTTGTAATACTTTTATTAATTAAATAATTATAAGAAATTTCGGTTTTTTTTGAGTCCTCCGACAGCGTTCGACATAATTTAGGTAATATTGTAAGTCAACATAAAATATTATTATTAGGTATGCTCATTTTGTAAAAGTTTGTTAAATTAAATAAATTGTAGACATCTATGGTCTTTCATTTCATTTGTTAGTAACTACAAATGCATATTTATGTAAACTATTCATAATTGTTTCTGATTTATGAAACACGGTAGATTCACACCGAAGTGGCAGCGCAGCGGCCGGCACTTTTACTGTTAAACGATTTTAAGCTTTATCTCGACTAGGAAATGCGCAGTATCGCTTGAAAATTCAAAAAGGCATGCGGCTCCGCGAGACCTTGAGAGTTCACAGGCGATACTGCGCATTTTGCAGTTGAGGTAAAGCTTAAAATCGTTTGCTAGTAACAGTGCCGGCCGTTTGGTTTGAATTGTGCCATAAGCTAATTTTAATTTGTGGGTAAAAATTGTTTTCGTAATTTCTCAAGCTCAGTTGAATATGATTATATAGGTACCCTTACAAAATGTAAGCGAGTAGGCGAAATAAGAGAGCACTCTTTAGAATATAATAACCAATTAAGTATGTACATACTTACATGTAAAGCAAAACATAACTTTAAATTAAAATTAACTTACCTCTAAATCATCTTCATCTAAAGATTCAGAAAACTCATCGTCTTCAGTACCTTCCAAGATACGTAATAATTGTTCAGTGGTAAATACTTCTTGTTGTTCCATATTTCCCGCACTAAAATTCACTTTATACGCTTACGACGTCACGAGTCAGTCGACTTCTGCCGACAATGGCGCAGAAGGGACTGCTTATCGAGAGCTTGCTAGGGATGCGCATGATTGGCGATAAGGGAATATCGAAAATGTATTTACGCAACTATGTTTCAGTTTTTAATATAGTAAAACTACTTTTTTCTCAGTGCTTACAATCGTTTATATTTTGTTAGAACAATAAAAACTGTAATGACAAATATTACAATACCTTAAGTTACCTAAATTAATTTAAGAATATAATATACGTCAACATGATACTACATCACTAGCAGTCGGCTCTGCACGACATTGGCGTCATGGGACTTACTTTTTTAACCATAAATTATTTTACTTTTTATCATCAAATATTTAAATGAGGAATATGCATTTTTGTTTACTGCATGCAACTAAATAATGTTTAGACATTCAGCTTTCAAGGTGTATCAATAAAATACATAAAAGTAATGATTTAATAGGTTTATTTTGTATTTTTCTGCGACCTGTTTTTTGTCGAGTATAGCCGTCGTTGGCGCACAGGGCACGCTTGCTCATGTCAGCTATAGCCGACATTGGCGTTCAAAAGGTTAATAGGGTGTCACACATGTCAAATGGGCGGTCTTATCGCTAAAAGCGATTTTTTACAGACATCCTTTAGGCCCACTAGGTAATCTTATTTTATTTGAATTAATTAAATCCCAAAATTTATCCGCACAGATTAGGATATCAATATTTTGAGACACATTAAAATGTGGGTCTGCCAAAACAATATGTTCGGGAATGGTGAGTTGTCCGCTTTGTTGTGATTGTGACAAAGCAGGCAACGCTGACGTAATGTTAGGCAAAACAAAACATTGTAAGCGCGTAGTGTATTTGCGATTTTAACTCCATGTTACATATTTGCGTGGATTTGGTGATCGAGTTCCCTACACCACGAATTTCTTGAGTGGACTGTATTACTGGCGCTTGAATTAAATTGCATAAAGTTTGAGTAATGAAACAGCGATCACTACTGCTGTCAAGGAGCGCGCGTGCTAAATAATTCTTACGATTATCAACTATCTCGATTGTAGAACCGGTTTCATAACGGGTGATTAAGTGGACGTGTTTATGTGAGCTTTGTTCGCATAGATCGTAGTAAATTCCACAGCGGAGGACGATGTCGGTGCGGCGGTCGCGGTAAGGGGCGGAGGATGCGTTTCTGCAGCCGTGGACACCGCAGTCGATGCCTCATTAGCGTGCGACACATGAAGTGCTATAGATTGATTCGAATGATTACCGGAATGCAGTAACAAATTGTGTTTCTTGTACTGTAATCTACACGGCCCGAACCTACAACTATCTAAAGCCGGGTACTCATGAGCGAGCTGTAACCGTAACTTATGTGATACAGTAACGAGGCTCTAGTGTGTACACGTTTTACAATTATGGCTCACGACGTCGCCGGAACGCTTTCACCGAGCGTACTCATTTTGCGAGCTGTAACTGTAACCAAACAGATGCAGTACCGAGGTTCTAGTGTGTACGGGGAAACGAACGAACGAAACGAACGGAGAGACCTGCTCTGCCCTCAGTTATGGTTTGTAACTCCACGATGTCGGACGAAGTGTCTCTCGCCTGTGCAGCATACTTACTTATAGATGCCTTACTCGATGATCATAAACGGCCACGAAGATGGTGGATTCATAGAATGTATCGAGAAAGATGTGATCTACTGTTCATATTGAAAAATCAAGAAATTAGTGATCATTACAAAAATTTCACAACAATGAATGCAACTGACTTTGAATATCTCATGAATTTAATCGGTCCCAAGATAGAACGAAGAAACACTGCATTTCGAGAAGCTGTGTCGGTTAAAGACAGGTTAGCGTTGACGCTGAGTTACTTAGCTACTGGTGATTCTTTTACATGTTTGCAATACCTGTTTCGTATTTCTAAACAAGCCATAAGCTCGATTATACCAGAAGTGTGTCAGGCGTTAACAGAAGCATTAAAAGAACAAATCAAGGTAATTATTTAATGGAATTAATAATTAATTATACATAGTCTTCGAAATTTATGTCTGACGAATATTGGCTACTGTTGCTGTGTGGAGAGTATGGCGAGTTTTGAGAAGAAGTAGAAGAAGGGACTGCTGTGTTTAAGTCCACAGGAGTTTCTTTATTTGTAGCGATGGAAGAATTTGAATTGCGTGGAGATTGTTGGTTTTGTGTAGCAGAATAGTAACCATAATTTTGCATAGAATTGTAATAGCCTTGATCAGCACGCATAATGATCTGAAATATTTCGTGTTGAATTGTGTTTTTTGTGTCCCTTGAGTAGTTTTTCATTTTTTCTTGTATGAAATCGAAGAAAGACGAGTCGAGAAGATTACGTGATCCTGCTGTGAACTTAGCCTCGACTAATGGACCTAGTAAAAAAATTTCCAGAGGATAATCTTTTGCATTCCGACGAGCAACGCGCTTTTTCTTTGGCCATTGGTATGATTGTTGCACCTCAATCACATTAATATTTTTTCTGCAATGCGCAATCACATCTTTAAAATACTCGTAGTCGTAAACTCCGTTTCGCCGATTGAAGTCTCTTTCGATGTTACCATGAACACCGTCCGCTGACATATGGGTGTGCCCCTTCGTAAGATATTTAAATGTAATAGTTTCAACATCAAAAGACTGACAGTTTACTATAGTAACAAGAGCTGTGAGTAAAAACCAATTTTTATTTTGGCCCGCACTGTTGTCACACCACAGTATTAAATGTTTAACATTTCTCTCGCTACGAAGAAACGCAACTAAAGCGTCGACTATGTTATTGGCGTCTCTACCCATCAATGCTTCGTGCCAAACAACACATTTAGAGTGTATGTCTGTGTCTTTCTTTATCGGTGCAAATGTTAAATTAAATGCGATTAATCTGCTGAGGAAAACTGAGTCTTTAATACTCGGCATGTCTGGTAGTAGAGTTACTTTTTGCAAATCCATAGAATATATATATATACAATATTATATACAAAAACACTTAACTAATTAAAACTATATATATACATTAACGGCTACTCCTAACTAAAATATGGCGTCATAAAACTCCTCCGCATCGCTGTCGACCGGAAGTGAGCCCAAAAGGCTGGCAGCATTGCCACGTTGTATGGCAATGCTTAATCTCTGACCAAGGTAAAAGCCAGCCCTTGGGTCACGCGAAGTGTCAACTAAGCGTTTGGATATTTCTTTAAAAAGGGTATGAGCACTCGGACCCCACGGCCCAAGAGTTTCAACCCCAAACGGCTCAAAAATATAACTACCGACGAGGTTGTTATATTTTCGACGCTTGAGGTTCTCCGCAGCCGCAGCGGCAGCACCAGCACAGCACGATGAGCTAGGAAGATGGGATGGCGCAAGAGTGTCGACACAGGTAGCGTCCCACACTAAAGGTCTACCCATCTTCCACGGAAATAAAGACATACCGTCCGGTCTCTTACCATCGTCGCGTGCCAGGCCATAAGGTTCCAAAACAGCCGGAACGCCGACGGTGACAAGAGCACGTCGGATAATGTCATTAAGGTTCGCGTGCCGCGCTATGCGTCCCGCGCTTCGACTGCATGACAGGCCGTGGTGACCGAGGCTGTTGACAACTTCGCCACAGTGGCAGCGATGAGGAGAACAGCAAGGAGCGCCAAGGCGTAGGGCAACAGCTAAGCGGAAAGTAGTATCGTCGAACAAGGTGCCAATATTCGACGACGGCAGTGCGTGAAGCCAAAGACCTGACTCCCAATTCCCCACAGCCAACAGGCGCGCACGCTCCGCAGTAGTAGCTGATGTTAGCATTAGGTTCTCCTGGACTACTTTGCAGAGCGGCTCATCCCACCGTCTCTGGGAAGTTGGGTTGTCGGGTGGATTTGCATTCGGGCAAGCGAGTCTCCAGGCATCTATAGCCTCGATGAAGCACGGCACATTGAAATCAATAAGTAAGGGAGAAAGGATATTCCTGATTAATTCATAGAATAGGTATGATTTGTAGCGGTATTTTTATATGTCCCGTCTTCTCTGTATCTTTTAATCGCTTTCTCAGCTTTTTTCTTGTGACTTTCATATGTCTCTTTTAAAGTTTCTGTTTCGTCACCATTCTTAATTTTTTCTTCAAAAACTCCGCAATCTGCACATTGGTCTCCTTTTGGAAAATTTAATGACACCTTCATTTGTTTTATCGTCGTCCGGTGGGTTTCAAGTGAACATTTGGTGTTAGGATTTTTCGACTTATAATCATTGAGCATAGACTGAAGTGTAAGTGTTCTTGGAAGGTATTTTGTCAAAGGCGCATTATTTCTTCGGTAATGGCTCAAAGCCGGATTATAACTCATGATTCTTTCCTCCCCTATTTTCTTTGACATCTTCAAAAAGTGGTTTCCTTTTGACAGCTTTACTCAGTTCTGTTATGACACTGTCAGTCCTATAACCTAAAGTTTGGAGAAAATACACCTTACACACATTTATTTCTTTTCCCATATAGTAAAAATAATAGTATCTAGACTCTTTCTTCAGGTGCATTTTATTTGAATTTTCAATAGCAGTAGTAGTTTGTTTTTTTGGTTCAATTTTCACGCATTTATTCAGAAACTGTCGACGTGAAGAATAACTCATATTCCAATAGTTATTCCATATGTCTTCTCGCTCTTTCTCAGTCAAATAATTGCAAGATCTCCTACATTTCGCTTCACAGGTTTTTGCCATTATTGGATATTTCAGTTTATTCTTAACTACCTTCGATTGTGTGTCGTTATCGGAAGGTTTATCAGATTTATTCAAATCGTATATCGGACCTGGATACATTGCTGAAAAGCGTGCTGGTGCAACAAACCGGAAAGCTTGTTCAACATCGATAAAAATAGTTGTATTTGGATATGTAGCAACAAAAATTGTACTGCTGTTTGGAGTTGGTGATAAAAGAGGTATTTGGGGAAGATCTGTTGGAAATGTTGGTTCTAAAATTGAATTGCCGGTTGGAGTAGGTGAAAAAGAAGGTATTTGGGGCAGATCTTCTGCCGGAAATGTTGGTTCTAAAATTGAATTGACGGTTGGAGTAGGTGAAAAAGAAGGTATTTGGGGCAGATCTTCTGCCGGAAATGTTGGTTCTAAAATTGAATTGACGGTTGGAGTAGGTGAAAAAGAAGGTATTTGGGGCAGATCTTCTGCCGGAAATGTTGGTTCTAAAATTGAATTGACGGTTGGAGTAGGTGAAAAAGAAGGTATTTGGGGCAGATCTTCTGCCGGAAATGTTGGTTCTAAAATTGAATTGACGGTTGGAGTAGGTGAAAAAGAAGGTATTTGGGGCAGATCTTCTGCCGGAAATGTTGGTTCTAAAATTGAATTGACGGTTGGAGTAGGTGAAAAAGAAGGTATTTGGGGCAGAACTCTGCCGGAAATGTTGGTTCTAAAATTGAATTGACGGTTGGAGTAGGTGAAAAAGAAGGTATTTGGGGCAGATCTTCTATTGGAAATGTTGGTTCTGGAAGTTCAAGATTTTCGAAAAGAAAATCTGTGTCATTGCAATCAAAAGTAAAGCCCTTTTTCAGTTTCTTTTTCGAGGGTGGGAGGTATTCAGGACCAGTAACAGAATCATCGCTTGAATATAACACGCTTAAGGCTACATCATCTGATTCTACGCTGCTCGTAGCTGATGTCCCAGGTACAGGATTTTTATAATCTATAGCAATATAAGGGATAGCTTCTTTATTACTCTCTATGGTATTAGATCTGAAAGAAAATGAAAAGCAAGCTGTTGGTAAGCAAGTCCCCAGAAGCAGTTATGATTGATAAAAAAAGATAAAAAATTAAAGCAAAATGAATAGGGATGCAACACATAGTTATTATGTGATATATAGTTTTAAAGATATAAGCATACAGGCAGAGCCGGACAGCGACATTGTTTTATACTATGTAGTGATGAGGTACTAGACCGAATACTAGACCTAGAACTGGACCTGCAGTAGAAAATCACTACACATCACTACTTCAAGCAGCGAGATGTTTGTCCCCGCACTAACTTTTACTTTGACAGTTCATGTTGGCGGGAGAATGAGTATGCTGACGGTATTATTGCTAATATTTTGTAATAGTTCAATAATAATTTAAACCCTTAACAATGTATAGTATAATTCGTTTTAATACTACCGCCAATAAGTAAAAAGAACTGGCTATCGTACTTTATAACATTCACAGAATTATAGGTACTCAGTACTTTTAAAACACTAGATACCAGGGTTTCAAGCTAATGAAATGCTAATAAAAAGAAAGACGATGCGTATGTAATTGGATTTCAGTAATAACTGGGCATTATAAAGCTTTACTTATAAACAGAATCCCATAAAAGAACCAACAATTAAAAACATTGAAATATTTTGAGGTTAATTTCATGCTACGACCAAATTTATATAAAATTTAATAAAACTATGTGAAGGTTTGTACTTACCTAGTTTCTTCTGCATTTTTCATAGCATTAAAAATGAGTTTGGACCGGTAAAACTGTTGACGTCTCATTTTAAACAATATTGAACACTGTAAAAAGTTTTTGCGCCCGCGTAAACTGAATTACTGGAACGAATGACCGACGAACGAACGAATGGCACAATTTCGAAACAAAGTAACAGTGAGTATCAAAATTAAAACCTAGTAACTGACTGACTTACTAGGTTTTTGAAATTGTTTTATGAGTTACTACGTAATGAATTTGTTATTTTAGGGAAACTAGACATGGATTACAAATTAGCTTGACTTGCTCAATATTTTTTTAAATTTATCTTATGAAAATGGCTGTTTTAAGCACCTGGTCATAAGGACCTATACCTAGTAAGTCAGAAAATTGAATAAAACGAATTTCCCAAAAATCTGAGATACTAGGTTATGAATTTGAACAGCCGATCTGATCACCCCCAAGTTTGCAGGTAGGTACCTACTCGTTGTGAAATAAACAAATGCAGCACCACAACACTAACCAAGTGAGACCAACATACCGCAGCAACTATGGACACATAGACAGATAATGTTTCTTTAGAACAACCCCCCAACCTACTGGTGTGCCCTAAGCTTGTATCCGATCACCAGTCTTATTATGCGATCGGGCCCTACCAGGGTCTGGTGCGAAGAGATAGACACCCTGTAGGGGTCTCTTCCTCGCCGTTTCAGGATAATAAATTAAACGATTTCCACTGATAAAATAGTCTATTTCTTTCACACACGATTATACAATACCGCGACCTGGCAGGGACTGTGGGGCCGTGCGAGTCGTATCTTAGTTCTCATATTGCATGTTGCTGACCTAAGCACAGGCCCCACAATCCTCCCCTTGTTGAAAAAAAAAATGTAAATGACAATATAGTATTAGTATAATTAATTAATTACCAAGTTGTTACATTTGTGCGCACAAGGCACACAGGAATTTGCTTAATTGCGAGATGGTTGCGCAATGCCGTTTCGTCTACTACGAATGTGTGACATAAACATCGTCATGTTACAATTTATAAAAATACAACAAATAATAAACTTATCGTGATACTGTATGTATTACAATTTATTCAACACTACTAAATTACTTTATTAACTACGATATAAGGAGAAAAAAAAAATGTGTTTATAATGTATAACCATACCCTTTTACCTTATATGCTAAAATCTCCTATAAACCTGCTCGTACTGACACACTTAACAGGGGTTTTGATCACATGTCTGCACAGCTGGCTGCAAGGGATTTTGTGAGGTGGCTTGAGCTGCCTGTCCCTCGGTCCACCATGATGTCATTACTTTCTTGGCGTGCTTTTTAAGACGATTGCAACAATGTTTACCGCGCACACACAAACAGAGTAATGTAATGAGAACGATTGCCAATATTACAAAAATGCCGTAATGTTCCAATTTCTTTTCTATCTCGTTAATTTTGTTTTCGTTTCCTCCCTGTTGTGTAATTATAATTTTTTCTTCCTCTTTTGACTGGTTGTAACCCATGATTGTCTCTTAGGATTATCTAAAAATATAAGGTGTCTTGAATTGCCAGATTACAATTAATACTTAAAATTAAATATTATTTCTACTGGTTTGCTAAATATTTTAATAATTATGTTTATTTGCACATTTAAATAAGTTTTCAATAAGTGGGTCACATTTAGGGTTGCCACCAGTACTTTATAATAAGGTATTGTACGTTATTTCTGGTAACTGTATATTATATACGTATAAATATATACTTTATTTTGATCTATGTTAACTGCAAAAAAAGATGGCAATCCTAGTCACATTATGAATCGCACGGGTGGCTTAACGTGCCGTCCGCTGCGTGTGGTTCTAGTTACGAGCGAGGGCGGTTTCGTTTCCTTATTATTATTTTCTACTTCTAACTTACTGTCTAAACATGATTTATCATCGAGGTTTTCTTCCTCATTTAATATATAGGCCGGTTTGAGCCTATCTATAGACACCTGTATGATTCTATTGGGTAGCCTTACTTTGTAGACCTTATCATATCTGTTTAGTACGCGGTATGGGCCATCGTACGTGGGACACAAAGATTTTTTTATTGTATCGTTTCGAATAAATACATGCGTAAACGACTTTAAACTATTACTAACAAAAAATTTTCGCGAGTCGCTATCCGCTCGCGACTGAGGCCCGTACCTTACCTATCGTGTGTCGCAATACTCTTAACAACACATGTTCGTCCGAAATCATTTTATTTTTTACATGAAAAAAAACTGGAAGCCTAATTCCGTACCACGCGTGAATACGTTGACAACTCGAGATGTCGTTTTTTTTTTTTAGCTTAAACGCTTCTGTGACCTTATACCCTACCGGTATTAAAAATTCAACTCGAAATACTCAAACAAAATCAAATTATTGCTTTCGTACATAAGTGAGTATCTACAATTATGGCAATAAATATTTGATAAAACGACATGTCAAATTAATAATACTTAACTGACAGCGTTTATATTATTGCATTTCGATTTATCAACATAAGTCAGAACATGCATTAGTTAATATATCAACATATACGTTTGTGGATTTGCGAGTGTAATATGACAAAATCAGTTATCAAGTTATGCACGCTATCTAAAGTTGTGATATTTAAGAACATTTCGAATTGTCTAGTTATGCACGCTATCAAAAGTTGTGATATTTTAGAACATTTCGAATTGTCTAATTTTATCATTATAAAATCACACGAGTCATTTATGAAACTCTTTAAAATGGACATTATATTGTTTATAATAACAAAGCGTGAATTGTTACGTTTACTTACTTTGAGAATACTTAAAATACGCATATAATTTAACTTTTATAAAAATAAAATCATTTCATCGTTTTAAGAGTTTGATGACCGAATTTGACTCAAAATCAACTTTTAGGAAAACTTTAAGCGCAAGGTAATTTGAACTCAATTGTAAACATATAAGGCAGGTTTATTACGAGTCACTGCCGATCTGTAGGTACATGATCAAAATCAGTTCGTTCGTTCAAAAGATCGTGTCGGAACTTGTCAGTATCGAGTATCTCGTCGTCTTAGAAGGTTTTATTGTTATTACGTTACTTAAGTGTTTTGTATTACAACAACTTTATATTATTTTTATAAAGTAAAACAATTATTGTGGCTTATTATAATTATGAGTGATAATGAGGAAAAAGTAAGTACGCAAAAATACGTCTGTGTTTATGAGATAGGTATAATATAAAATTAAATTTGCATTGTGTGCCTGTTATAAATATTGATTGTACAGTTGTTTTTTTTTAATATTTTAGCAGAATGCTTTCAATGGCTTATTACATAAAAAGCGTAAATTGCTTGACCTACGAGAACTTGTTATGTCTAACGCCCGTTTTCAATAAGCTATCTATCTACAGTTGCAGCTACTACTACTACTACTACGATAAAGGAATCTATCCTTTTGTCCTTACTTGCTTTCCTATAACCTACCGACGGATAGCAATTCCTACCAAAGCTGTCAATCTATCGTCCGGAGGTCGGATAGTCTACTAGAGATAAGACCGCTCATACAATTCGTCCGTACCTGTATTTCAATATAAGTTTGAACTTTTGAAGTTACTCTCCGATAGGCGGAGCTAGCTCTAGTAACGTCATCTGCGTATCCGTCATTATCGACCGGTAACGGGGATAAGTTTTTGAAAATTAATATTTGTTGTGTTGTAAAAGTGTTTATTTTCTTGTCCTAATGGAATATTTTAGCAGTGATGACAGTGATTTGGAATTATTTCAAATGTTAATAGATAATGATGAAGAGAGTGACAGTGATACCGATAACATACCGTTACAGAAGGAATATAAGCCACGTGTGAATTATTTATCTAAACTAAATGACTACGAATTTGCCTATAGATTTAGACTAAATAAAGTGGCTGTGACTCAGTTAATTAATTTAATACAACCATACTGTGTTACATCTAAAAGGTAGGTAAAGTTAATTAAAATAATTTAGATGGGTTTTAATATTTCTGTGCCTAATATCACGCATAATCAACTATTATTTTTTACAGGAATCATGGGATATCCCCTCTTCATCAGATACTTCTGGCTCTACGATTTTATGCATTGGGTACTATGCTGGTGTCTGTTGCAGATTTCATTGGAGTGTCAATAGCATCAGCTAGTCGTATTGTTTCTAATGTGTCTAGAGCCCTAGCAAGACTGTACCCAGATTTTGTTAACTTTCAGAATCACTCTCAACAGGAGTTTTATAATATTGCTGGATTCCCTAGAGTACATGGTGCCATAGATGGCACTCATATATCAATACAATCACCAAGTAAGTAACTTTCTATAGGTAGATATTTAACTGGATATTTTCCTATTTCTTTTTAGACATGGTACAAAAACATATTATATAAACTGTCCTCTGTGGTTTCAAACACTGTAACAAATGGTAGCACAGTACACAAACTCTTCAGGTATAGGATATTAGTACACCTACACATACTTAACATTTTTTTTTACAGATTCCAACATAGGAGAGGAATTCAGAAACAGAAAAGGTTTCTTTTCTATCAATGTACAAGTTGTGTGTAATGCTTCATTGGTGTTTCAAAATGTTGTTGCACGAGGGCCAGGATCCACTCATGATGCAACTATATTTAACCATTCTGATTTAAAAAGTTTGTTATTTCATTGATTATTATTCTGTCATTGTAACGCTGGTCCCACTGTGTGTATAAAAATCAAATGCATTTAAATATTATTTATAGATGATTGTGAACAAGGTGTACTCGGAAATGGCTGGGTGCTTGGTGACAGCGGATATCCTTGTAAGCCCTATCTCTTGACACCGTTACTCAACCCGAATACTCCGTCAGAGCAACAATATAATGAAGCTCATATAAAAACAAGAAATACTATAGAAAGGTTAATAGTTTATGTGTTTGATACAAATAGTGTAACATTATATAAGATAACATTACTAATTATAGGTCATATTTTTATTACAGATGCATTGGAGTTTGGAAGAGACGATTCCCTATACTTTAATTAAAAAGTAGGCTAAAATTAAAGAATATGCAAGCAGTTATCATGGCTACTGCAGTGTTGCATAATATTGCCAGAACTATGAATTTGGAAGAAATAGAGCCAGAAATATCAGTTCCAGACACGTCTCAGGAAAATGATATAATTTTTCATGAAAATTCTCCTCCACAATTTGCATCAGAACGGCTATTACTAATAAATAATTACTTTCAAACATAAATAAAACTCAATAATTTTTTTATGTATTTTTATTTTATATCACTACAACAATTACACCTAATTTAACGTGCAAAAAAACCCTAAGTTTCATTCTATTTCCTATCTTACATTTCACTTAATCTAACATGCAAACAAACACTAAGTTTAATTCTATTTCCTATTTTATATCACTACAACAATTAGGTACACCAAATTTAACATGCAAACACTCTAAGTTCAATTCTATTTCCTATCTTATATTCCACTTAATTTAACATGCAAACAAACACTAAGTTGAATTATATTTCCTATCTTATATTCCACTTAATTTAACATGCAAACAAACACTAAGTTGAATTCTATTACCTATTTTAAATTTTTTAATCGTTCATTTTCTAAACTAGCATTTTCTAATTCTAACTTAAGTTTAGCTATAACCAAGTCCTTTTCTTCATCTTCTCTGTCCAGCTTTTTCTTTTTAGCAATCAGATACTCTGCTAAAGCATTTTCCTTATTTATACGGGCTTTAGAGACCTCTTCTTGCATTTTATGTTTCCGCTTTGCTGTAAAAATAAATAGAGTTACTAAATATTCCTACTACTTCATGGTAATATGCACTAATACTTTAAGTTAAATTTAAACTAATTGCATAAATAGGAAAACTAAGTTTTAGTAAACTTGTTGGTTATATTTCAGTAGCAGTTACATATATTATGTTTATCTACAAGAGTTTCATATTCTACTATAAACGGTAATGATAAGTAACTGCAACCAATAATAACTTTAGTTTTAATCAAAGAAAAAGCAGTACCCATAAAACATTAACAATGAAAAATTATAGCCACCCACCTAATGTACCACTTCCGCTAGCTCTACTAAAACCAAAGTTTTTCTGTTTTGACGGAGGTGTCCCAAGAATTTGAATTTCATTCAATACCTCCCCCTCATCAATACCACCACAAATACCATCACCATGTTTATCACTATTTACACTAACATGTCCCTCAACCTCAACAGTCAATGTTTCACCCATAACCAACAAAGATTCATTTTGGGAAGAGGCATCCCCACCAAATTCCACTGAAAAACCTTGGCATCTGCTGCCTAACAGCGAAGTTACTTTATCCAAGACTTCATCTGGAGGAAAATAGTCTTTGCCTCCTCCAGTCTGCAAAAAAGAACAAAATTACTTTAAGTAAAAATATTAGTGGTATAGTCGCGAACCATTCACTGATAATCTTCACTTACCTTATTAAGGCTACTCCTCATATTTGCACAGCCTTTGCGAGCCGACTTCTTTAAGTTATCCCATTTTAAACGAAGCTGTGCTGGAGTTCGTGGGAAACTTGATATTGATGAATTAAAGCTACTTGCTAACGATTGCCAAGCCTGATCTTTCAATTTGTTATTGGTGGCATTCGTGGCTTTGTTATTTATAACAGTATTTGCCGCTACAAGTTGTACAAGTAGCATCGTCTCATCTTTTGTCATGGGTGCTGCTTTCACTGACTGAAAAAAAATAATCTATGAAGGCCGGAACGCGTTATGCTATATAGATATTTAAATATCAACAGTACATTATACTTACAGAGTTCATTTTATTTCACTTTTAGGATTTTTAAAAACTTAAACAATATACACCGTAAACGGAGAAACTTTAATACACTCAATACCGAAAAGAGCGCGAATATGTAGGTGGCAATCGCGTCGGCGCCGATATTGTCTGTCAGTGTCAAAACGTTTCGTTTTAGATTTCAGTTTTACTAAAAGACGATAAATAATGCGAAAAAATCGATAAAATGTTTTCATTATTTATCATTTTTTTAAATTATGTTTATTCTGTTAACAAATTGAGTACGTTTATTAATGATAAATAAATAAAAAATATTTCATTTTGAGCGTGACATTTTTTAATGGTTAACATAGAACGAAGCGTTTGGAACGGGTTGGACAGATGAGAGGGAAAAAGCTATCTGTCGTTGGTTGAAGATAGATAGCACCTATTTTTGATTGTGAAACGCAGACTATGGATAGATAGAATCCTACTGTTTATCGGAGATAGCTATCTATCTATGAACTTCGGTAGATTATTGAGAACGGACGTAAGTCACCTCGTAATCTTTTGGTGGATGTAAAAGGTGAGACAGTTTTTATGCTTTTGTATCGTATTTTTACCATATTTGCTAATTTATTAAATGATGAGTTTAACTCTTACGTTCTTAGCTATTTTTTTTGTCAAATGGGTTTGCTGGTGTAGGAGGGAATTGCGTGACAGGTGATGGAATTCTGTTGTTTTAATCACTTTAACTGCCGCACTCAGAGGCGCCCATTAACGCTAATCTCTGATTTACTAATTTTGTCATTGAATAATAGTCTATATCTTAATGATGTTAAGTACCTTAGGTTTTGCTATAATTGACGTTAAAGTAAAATGACGTCTCTGTGTGCGGCAGTAAGACTGTATTAAGACGTTCTATAATAAAAAAAAATATTTTCAAATCAAGATGTTAAATATTATGTGAAAATGTGGAATGAATAGCTTAATGAATTAATTAAGATGTTATAAGTAACTTAGTAAGTTTGAAGTCTGAGAATGCTGTTGAAAAATAATCTATTATGTTAATATCTTTTCAGATACATGCAGTTCTGAAATGTTATTTTCAAATGAGCCACCCTCTATTTCTCTTCCCCCCTTTTCTCCATTGACTCCTTTGATACAGGAACTAAGACATAAGAACTCAACTCCAGGCAATTATTTTTCTTTCTTTTTTATTATTGGATATAAATGTTATACTACTTTAAACGAAATCATATTATTTCAGGTGAGTCTAATTTTGATGTAAGAAGTGACACATCAGAAGGATTGAGATCGTCTCCATTATTAAAAGATCTTGAAAATGAAGATCATACTTCGTCCCCTATTCGGCCTATGTCACCGGAAACGAAAGAACTTTATGATGTATTATATGAACCAGACCTAGAATTTGAAAATATTGACTTGATGCAATCTCCTGATTTAATGGCAAATAAAACAAATGCTGTACAGGATAACTCTGAAACTGATTGCGAATCTTGTGATGATATTCTATCTTCTAAAGATTTACAAAAAAATACATCTAATACTGATAAAATCGATAACAACCTAGTGGTAAGTGCTATATCCGTAGAAAATGAAAAAATAAGAGCAGAAAACCAGGAAACTATCACTAACATTTCGAACGATAATACACAAAATATAGCTACAGCTTCTACTTCAGGTGAGTTAAAATCAATGTAAAATAGGAACAGTTATTATAAAATAGTTTTATGAATATACTGAAATACATATTATATAGTTGCAGATATCAACAGTGTGACAGAGGCAAGGAATGAAGATCCAACTAAAGAAAATTCGAAAGTGAAAAAAAGGGTAGATCAAGGAAGGAGAGGGAAGAATCTAAAAGACTAAGGAATTCTGGTAAAGGCTATGTAACGGAAAAAGGAAAAAAAGTGGGTGAGAGGAAATTGAGTTCACTAAGAACTTGTAGATTAAAATGTTCTGAACGATTTTCTGAATTGGAAAGGAAACAATGTTTTGACGAATATTGGGCTTTGGGCAGTAGAAATCGGAGAGCAATGTACGTAGCTAGTCTTATAACAATATTACCAAAGAAGACACAAAAGACTGATAGCAGAACAGTTCAGAGAGATTATTATTGCAAATATAAACTAATTATAAATAATGAACACAAACCAATTTGTAAAGAATGCTTATGTAAAACGTATGGGGAAACCAAAGGATTTGTAAATATTATAATAGATAAGAAAAAACACTCAGTAAGCGGAGTAATAACTGCTGATAAGAGAGGAAGGCAACCACCTAAAAATAAAAAATACGATTGACGATACTACTACAGCTATAAACCATATATTGTCATTTCCAAATTACGAGAGTCACTACTGTAGGAAAAGAACGAACCGAAAATATTTGTCTTCAGATCTGTCCATTGCAGCTATGTATCGTTTATACAAAGAAAGTTGTTCAAACCCCGTGTCATTGAAATTGTACTCAAAATTGTTTCATGACTTAAATCTATCCTTCAAACAACCGCCAAAAGATACTTGCCATACTTGTGATTTACTTAATACAAAGATTTCGTTAGCTCAAGGACAGGAAATCCAGGCTTTAAGAGCTGAACTTGCTGCACATCATACATTAGCTGAAAAAGCTTATTCCGAAAAGAGGAAAGACAAAGACGATGCAAAACGCAACTCATCAATTCGTGCCTACACGTTCGATCTTCAGCAATGCTTACCTACTCCTTACCTCAAAACTTCAGTTTCTTTTTATAAAAGGCAATTGTGATCCTTCAATCTAACAATTCATAACTTAGCTAATGATCAAGCTATTTGTTATTTGTGGGACGAAACGATTGGCGCACGAGGTGCTAACCAAATCGCTTCTTGTTTATGGGATTTGCTTCATAATTTTCCTGCAAATGTAAAACAGGTCACATTTTATTCGGACACATGTGGGGGGCAAAATAAAAACAACACAGTTGCTATGATGTTCATGTTTCTATTCTCATCAACATCCAACATTAGAAGTGATCAACCATAAGTTTCTTATCAGCGGACATAGTCATATGAAATGTGACTCGGACCATGCTATTATTGAGAGAACTAAAAAGAAGACACAGATTAAAATTAACCATCTTAATGATTGGATACAACTGGTTCGGTCTTCCAAAGTTAAAAACCCCTTTGAAGTGATACCTATGAAGCAAGAACAGTTTCTAAACTTCTCTGAATTAAGTTAAAAAAAAAGGGCCGTTCACAATTAAAAAGAAAGACGTCTCTGGAAACAAATTTCTATGGCAACCTGTGAAGTGGTTGCAATATAGAAAGCCCATTGGAGAAATATACTTCAAGACAAACCTTGACAGTGACAGTCCATTTAAAGTAATAAACTTCAAGAAAAGAGGCAAATACATTATAGATAACATACAGTTAGAACCAGTGTCCAGAGAGCAATTGCCAGTAAGTAGTAAGTCGAGAGAAGAAAAAAGATTTGCTGGATCTATTAACTCGTGCCGTAACGTCGTGACTGACGGCATTAAAGGCATTGGAGAAATCAATTAATACCAAAACAGTAACCTTGGTATCCTCCATGGCTTCTCTAATGTCACCAGTCACTTTAAGAAGAGCAGAGGCAGTACTGTGACCAGGCCTGAATCCGGATTGAAATGAGTCAACAAGATTATTCCTGTGAACAAATCCTGAAAACTGCTTGCGAAAGTACTTGAGGCCTGCCTCAAGTACTTTGGATAGGAAAGGAAGAATAGAAATTGGACGCACGTAAGCCATACGCCACAGGGATGGAAATTGTCCGGAATCCAGGGAAAAATTAATAATGTGAGTAATCGGTGGAAGAAGAAAGTCGAGGACCAAGGTAATCATATAACGACTGATGTTGTCATGACAGCCTTGGATTTTATGGATAGGATAATCTTTTTGATTTCTTCCAAGGTAGCCGGAGAAAAGTGGAACGGTTCAATGATAGGTGCACACGTTTTTTTCCACGAGGCCAGTAACAACGATCGTCTCTCAAAAAATTGCATAGACAACATATTGCCATTACAACAGAAACTGTATGATGTTGAGACAAATTCTGAATTTAAAACTAGCATTACCAAATGCATTTTCAACCGTGTTTCTGGCACGACTTAGATGATAATTGAATATTTTATTATCTTCATTTTGTCGAACGTCATAGCATAGCAAAGACGGCCTTATAATGTTCCCACTGTTGGGACTCAGGCCTCCTCTCTAAGAGAGGGAATGGGCCGTAATCCACCACGCGGGCCCAGTGCGGGTTGGTGGATGTCACATGTCTTCGAATTTTTGGTCCTAGGACATGCCGGTTTCCTCACGATGTTTTCCTTCACCGTTTTGAAAGCAGTTGTGATGAAATAAATTACACAAAGTAATGCGCCTGGCTGGGTTTGAACCCGCAACCTACAACTCGTAAGTCGGGGCCGTTACCACTCGGCCACTACTGCTCTCGGTTGGCGAACGTCAACTCGAGTGTAAGGTCTCATCAAATTCGTACACAGT
Organism: Mythimna vitellina; assembly: GCA_949316375.1. Taxonomy (NCBI): domain Eukaryota; kingdom Metazoa; phylum Arthropoda; class Insecta; order Lepidoptera; family Noctuidae; genus Mythimna; species Mythimna vitellina. The sequence goes on along the minus strand of OX438702.1, from coordinate 18,874,100 downwards.
GGAAACGCTTCATCTCCAACAATAACGTGTGGTATTTTGAGTATTGGTATTTTGAGCTGGGAATGTAAAATTGCCTTGCCTCAATTTTTTTCCCAAGTTTGAATTACGGAATATAGCCGCATCTGAATTCTTACCATAAGCGTCAATATCTACGGCGATGAATTTCTTATTTGCATCTACTAATGCTAATAACACGAGGCTGAAGTGCTTTTTGTAGCAAAAACAGCAGCATTGAGAAATATTTTCTTTTATTTCAGCTTTCATTAGAAAGTGTACTTTGTAAGGAGTGTGTGGTAATACTTCAAAATCGAGCAAACACATTCATTAATGAATGAAATACTTTACCATTGCCTGCTTTTGGTTACAGAAGTATATGCTTATCTTATGGACTGTCTATTTTACGTACATCAAGTACACATGCTGTGAGATCTGACTGCCAAGAAAGAAACAATATTAAGAATGGTTCCACTGCACTTGGTAAATATTTTTTGACTGACACATATTTCTAAAATGCTAATTTCTATTCTAGGGGAACTTCACCATCACCCAGAAAACTGCAGCAAAACAACTATGTTGTTTCTGTGAGTGCATAAGGTCATCGGTGTGTCAAAGCCAGCGGTGATTTACAACTAAAGTATTTGAGTTTGAGCAGTAACATAATCTATACACTAGACTAACGCTGATATTTTTTTCGCTAATAATAATATTTTCTTAACATAGTTCCTGGTAACCAGTCCACTTAAGACTTCAAAAGCCCTATTATCTTTATTTTAATATGTTGCAATAGTTTCCCATCAACCGGAGTTGGTCCTTGAGTGAACAGCATAGCGCGTACAGGGATAATCGTCGGTTGCTACCACGTTACATTAAAAGTGTCTAAAGAACCTCTGCAAGTTGGTTCGGCTCCTCATACTTCTTCCAAAGGTCCAGGACCCCAGAGTTCTGAGATATACTGACCCATATAATAATATTGTATTAGTGCTAATATTAACAGTACAGCAATGGAAGGCCTCCCATAAGGTAGACGGATGATCTGGCCAGTGTCGCGGGAATCCCATAAATGCGAGACGCACAGGACTGTTAGGTGTAGCGACACTTGGGGGAGGCATATGTCCAACAGTGGACGTCATTCAGCTGAAATGATAATGCTGATTTTACATATTGCTTTATTTTTACTGAATATATAGTATGTCAATTTGTTTTTTTTTGTAGGTTTCAAGATTGGAAAGAGTATGCAATGTTTGTTGGTTGGCAGCTTATAGGGAAGTGAGACGTCAAAACCAACATAACACCAATCGCCCCATTCTGCCAGAAGTAAGAACGAGTGGAGAATTTAATATGCCTTCGCCACCCTTTCCGCAACATACCTCGCAACCTTCTCCAGCAAGAGATAAAATAATATCAGTATATAGACGTGCTGCTAATACAGCTAGTCAGTGCATATTTGTTGACTGTTTCGAATCAAAACGTCTACTTATACCTGCTGCCATAAAAGAGCTTTTACTTTTAAATCATAGGTTATACCACCAGGAGCACGAATATGTAATTATCACTTAAATCATGGCCAGTGGAATGACTTACCCTCCCAGTTAAAAGACTTTAGTGGTACACAGTTTGACAATATTTTAAATATGTTGCAGCGAGCTGCCAAATACCACATAGATTTTTCGAATATTGCAACTATGCCAGCATATTTACTACTCTGTCAAGAAAGTACCGGGAAAAGATCAATAATACACAAAATGTCTGTTATTCATCCAAATTTATTTTATCACCTTCAAAGTATGCTCCTTTAGAAACGATACACTTGCGCCAACGAATAATCCATTCATCAAAACATTTTTTAAACGCTGCTTCCGGAATTGAGTTCAGTTCTCGCCGCGAATTCTCCTTTATGTCTTCTATCGATTGAAAACGGGTGCCACGAAGTGGTAATTTGAGTTTAGGAAAAAGAAAACAGTCAGCAGGAGCCATATCTGGTGAATATGGTGGTTGCTGGATGGTATTTGTTGAGTGTTTGGTCAAAAATTCGTTCACAATGATAGCCTTGTGCGAAGGCGCATTGTCGTGGTGCAAAATCCAAGAATTTTCTTTCCACAAATCTGGCCTTTTTCGTCGAATTCGCTCTCTTAAACGCCGCATAACGCTCAAATGATATTCTTTATTTACCGTTAGACCTTCCAGTAAGAATTCAGAGTGCACAACACCGCGACAGACAAAGAAAACAGTCAACATGACTTTGACTTTTGATCGACTTTGGCGTGGTTTTTTCGGTTTCGGTTCAGTTGGAAGGCGCCACTCCGAAGCTTGTTGACTAGTTTGCATGTCAAACTCGTAAACCCACGTCTCGTCACCAGTAACAATGCGTTTCATGAATGTTGGGTCCGAACTGACTCGTTCTGGCATGTCCTCAGCGACTTTCATGCGATTGAGTTTTTGGAGAAAATTCAGATCTTTTGGGACTAGCCGAGCAGCAACATGTTTCATACCCAAATGATTAGTTAAAATGGTACGGATCGACTCGTGAGATACAGAAAGTTCGGCGGCGATCTCTCTCAGAGTTGAATGGGGATTTTCAGTCACTATTTTCTTCACTTTTGCGATGTTAATTTTAGTTGCAGACGTTGACGGCCTACCAGAGCGAGGCAAATCTTCCATCAAATCTCGACCGCTTTTGAACGCTTTGAACCACTCATAAGCACGAGTTTTTGATAAAATCGATTCACCGTAAGCCTTCTGTAACATTTACAGTGACTCCAAACACGAAATTCCATTGGCGATGCAAAATTTAAGACAAACTCTTTGTTCGATATTTTTGTCCATTATGAAATTCGCAATACACACTTTATATGATATTACTAAAACCAGCACTGTATTTAATATAAATAACAGATGCAACTCAAACTCCGCGCCAAAATGGAAAACAGTTGTGCCAATCTAACAACTACAAAAAAAACAAAAATTTAAATTTGGAACCATAAACAAATCATCCATTCCGAATACTTTTTTGACTGAATGTATGTCATTACTGGTTAGGTATGACCACTAATCAATTTTATAATAACCAAGTCTATCAATCTCTTTACCTAATGCCACTATTGCTTTGTGCATGTATTTAGTTAAGATGAGAACTGGTGACAGTAATGATAGATAGGCTACACTATTTGAGAAACGGCGAGCAATGGGTGGCTCGCCGTCCGATCGTCCGGTAATCGGACCGAGCCCAAGTCGTCGACGGCGCGTACTGTTCCACGCGCGCCTCAAAGAGATGTCAGCAAATCGTAGGGGCCCAGCAGGGTCGAAGCCTACTGGGGCCACGGGTAGTGTGAAAGCGAAACCCGGGGCCCTGGGACAAAGGCAACGAAGGAACAGGAGTGGGTTTTTAGTCAGTAAAAGTCTGACACTATCTCCCGCTCCGCCCAAGAGCGGGTTTTGTCATAAGATGATTTCCCCACCCAAAAAAAAAAATGCATTTGGGATTTAATCACTTAACCATAGAAGACGTTGCTTCTAGAAACAGAATAATCCCAGAAGGATTATTTGGCAATCCTAATTTGCCCTCAAATACCAAACCGGCAATATTTATGTGTGATACAACTTATGTACTTATCCAAAGTAGCACTAATTATTTATTTCAAAAACAAACTTATAGTTTGCAGAAACTGGATAATCTAGTTAAACTATTTATGATGGTATGTTGTGCTGGTCACGTAATTGATTGTCTAGGGCCTTATAAAGCTACCACTAATGATGCTACAATTACTAGTTTAAACCTTCGTAGTAAGGAATCTGGTCTAAGATCATTTTTCCGGACAGGTGACATTTTTATACTTGACAGAGGATTTAGGGATGTCATTAATGAATTACAAGAATGTTGTTTTGTGACACATATGCCAGAATCTTTACTTGAAAATGAATATCAATTGACAACCCAACAAGCAAATCGCTCTCCTTTTGTAACCATGCGTCGCTGGGTTGTAGAAGTTATTAATGGGAGAATTAAGAGGGACTTCAGACTCTTTCGGCATGTATTTAATAATCGTGCTGCTTTGCATCTAAAGGACGATTTTAGAATTTGTTGTGCGCTAACTAATAAGTTCCATACATCTCATCATCTAAAGAGTATGTAAGAATTGCAAAAGATAGGCTTGCACTTGAAAACTATTTAGGAGTATATGTTGAACAAGAACACTTTAATAGAAGTGCGAATTTCCAAATGATTGATCAAGATAATCCACATTTAACTAGGTTTCCGCGACTTTCAATAAATGATTTGAAGCGATTTTCTCTGAGCACCTACCAGCTTAAACAAGATAGATCGTATTATGGGGAACATGTCCGTAAAACTGGTACGTATTATGTGGAAGTGAATAATGAGGTTCAGGATGATATACCTCTGATTTTAGGGTACAATAACTACCTCTTGAGAGGCAGAATTAAATCAAGACAAGTTAATAGTCGCACCTATTTTACGTATTTATTAATTAGCAAAGATGATGCTGTAGCTAATAAATTAGATGCAATAGTCGGCTACTCATGAAGTTGCTTGGTTGGAAAGAGACCTGTAGACTGTTGCGCTCATATAATGACTATAGCTTGGTTCTTGAGCTGGGGGCGTTTTGACGATATGACTGCTCCAGCTTCGTATTTAGATAATTATTTTGATGAGTATGAGGAATAATATAGGTAATTGGTACTTCACACAATGACATTTCTGCTGATTGTACATGTCACATACGTAGGACATCTATAGGTAAATCTGGTCATGAACTGCGGCCCAAAAAGATTAAAGACTGAACCTAGACCTATAGTTTGAATTTTATTTTTCCTATATTGCCCCCCGCTAGCAGATTTAAGGCCCAATATCTCCGAATTGTAGCGGATCCGAGTATTTTTGGTTGATGTACCTGGCGCCCGAATTATCTACCAATTTATTATTACTTTTTGGTACATCATCGACCCTCAAATTTCACACACACACACATTTTGTTCCCCTTATACATTACATTTGTTGCACGAACATTACATTTTGTCGCTCTGCGTGCAAAGACGTTGAAGAAAACTATTGTTGCAAATATAACGAAGAGATTCAGGCAGTACATTTCGTAGGTGCAAGACAACAAGTTACACTACATACAGGAGTATTGTATTTACGTAAAAATGACACTGTAAAACCCTACACGTTTTGTTCTCTTTCTGAAAATAATAGACACGATACAACGACAGTATGGCCACACTTACCAGTTTTTGAGTGGCTTAAAAATCACATTCACAGAATACACATGCTAAGTGATAGTCCTGTCAACCATTACAAGAACAAGTTCATGTTTCATCTAGTATATCATCATGTTTTGTATGTTTGTTTTTTGTTTGATTTGTTTCCGGGTGCGACATTTGTTGCATGGAATTATTCGGAACCAGGCCATGGCAAAGGTGCGCCTGATGGCGTAGGTGGCACATTAAAAAGAACAGCTGATAAAGCGATGGCTGAAGGCAAGGACATCGTAAATTTAAAATCTCTCAAAGAAATTTTGTTGGCAAGATGTTCTTCAATAAAGCTATTTGAAATTACCGCTGCTAATATTGCGAAGATACAAGACTTAGTCAAACAGTCAACCATCATTGCTGCATTTCGTGGAAACCAGAAAATTCGTTAATTTGTCTTCTGGGCTTTCGAGGCAGATGCAAATTTCGTATGTACATACCAAATAAACCCGCGAAATATGGAATCAAAATTGAAATGATGTGCGACTGTGGGACCTATTTTATGATCGATGCGATACCATACTTGGAACAAGGTACTAATACACACAATTCATGGTTCAAACAGTAATGTGACAACCAACAACTTTAGCAAAAAGTCTACAACTTGAGCCGTATAAATTGACAATAGTTGGTAAAACACTAAAAGGATCAAAATAACTTTAATTTCGGAAGTCGGTGTTTCTCGGTATTATTTGTATCTTAGTTAACACCGACTTCCGAAATTAAAGTTATTTTGATCCTTTTAGTGTTTTTTTTAGTGAAGTCGGTTATCTTTTTTTTGTAAAAAGTTTTTATTTCACACTTTTTAGTTGCGATACAGTTATAACCAGAGTGCCTATTTCTCATGACAATTCCAATTAATCCAAACACTGCTAGGTTACATTGTTTTATTATGAAGTTCCTGTATCTACCTTCCACCTTCCGGTTCCATCATCAGATCAGTTCGATAGTACCTTATAGCCAAAGTGCATTTCATGACAATTCTACTAAGCCCAAACACGGCTAGGTTACATTGATTAATGACGGAGTTCCAGTGCCTACCTTCTGGCTCCATCATCATCATCAGATCAATTTGATGATAGCATTTTCAACGGAACTATTCAGAACTATTCAGAACTATTAATTTATTAGTATTATCATAGTCGCTTAACTATCTTCATTGTGATATCTATGCGAGTATGAAGTTCCGTTGACCATTTCTGATCTTCTTCATCAAATCCACTTCATTAAATGTTACTTTTTGACTGTAAATGCTTAAGTTCTCGATGAAAATACCAAAATCACTATGCTGTTTCCTATAATATTTGAGGAGTTCCCTCGATTTCGCCAAGATTCCATTATCAGATCCTGACTTGGTGACTATGGGACCATTTGGGAAGTATACCCTTTCTAACAAAAAAATATTTTTTCAAATCGGTTGGCAAGCGACGAAGTTATGCGCGAACAAACATAAAAAAAAAAAATACAAACATCCGAATTGAGAACTTCCTCCTTTTTTAGAAGTCGGTAAAAAACTAACGATAAGTTCATCAGACGATGAACTTATCGTTAGTTATTTGACGCGTAGGCGTAAAAAGTTCAATATTCGCAAAGATCATTTTTTATGCGACGACGCTGATTTTCTGCTCCGATACAGAATTTCAAAGGAAACAGTTACATACCTCAGCCTATTGTTACAAGATAAACTGACGCCAACCACAGAAAAGTTTATTTTCAGTTTGTATTTAATACGACTACCAGTACGTACTTATAGAATCAACTAATGTGCCTACATATCAAAGGAAAGCAGCTATCTATTCAGTAAATAGCAGATATTGACACAAAAAATCTCTCTTTGGAAATGTCAAGAATAGTTTTAATTCATTACTGTTTGATGTTTTACAGAAATAAAGCTCTATCGGTGAAAGAACAATTATTGCTGGCTTTACGATTTTATGCAACTGGATCAATGCAACAAGTAGTGGGGGATATAGCTGGCGTACATAAAAGTACAGTATGTAAATGCGTTTTCAAAGTATCTCACGCTATAGCTTCTTTAGCAGGGATGTTTATACAAATGCCAAGAAACGAAGAACTAGAAAACATATCTTGTCAATTTTATGAGATAGCCAGATTTCCAAAAGTAATTGGAGCTATTGACTGTACCCATATAGTAATTATATCAAATGGTAAGTACCTAATATTTATTGCCAACCTACACTGCCACTACTATCATTTCCTAGGATAAATAGTACCTATCTTCGATTATATCCCTTCAAAACAAATCGTAACACAATATAACTAAATATCCTCACATTTCTGTTAACTTTCACATTTCCTGATGTATGCATTATTACAAACAAAATATGTTCCAGGAAGCGAAAGGGCTGAGCTCTACAGAAATAGGAAAGGTGTATTTTCATACAACGTTCAAACAATATGTGATGCCAAACTAAAAATAAGAAATATAGTTTGTCGTTGGCCTGGTGGATCTCATGACAGTACCAAATTTAACAACAGCAATGTTAAAGAGTTATTTGAACGTGGCTAATATAGAGACTATGTTTTGCTAGGAGACTCCGGATATCCAGCAGAAAGATATTTGTTGACGCCCCTAAGAAATCCTATACCCCAGGAGAAATATTGTACAACAAAAGTCACATTAAAACAAGAAATACAGTTGAGCGTTCATATGGAGTGTGGAAACGACGATTCCCATGTATTGGTTCAAAGCTGAGATTAAAACAAAATCGCATAGAAGCTGTAGTTATAGTCACAGCTGTGCTTCATAATACATGTCGTGAGAGAAATGATCCTGAGCCAGATTTACCAATCCAGATAGAAATAAGGAATGATGATAGTAATATTCCTAACTCTATAGATAATAGCAATGAGCAAATTATTATCAGTAATTTAATTCAAAATTACTTTGACAGGTCAGAATCACTTTGATGAATATAATATTTCACTATTCCAACCAAAAAAAGATCGTTGTGATTGTTGTGTAGCTTATAAAAACTGTGAAGGCGAAGAAAAAGAAAATAAGAAGTAAGAATATGATAAGCATTTAAAAGAGAAAGACCTATGCCGAGCAGAAAAAGTCAAGGATAAGGAATATAAAGATGCAGTTGTCGCTGTTTATGACATGCAAGCTGTGTTCCAATGCCTCAAAGGGGATATCTCATTATTTTATTATGTAAGCAAGTTAAATGTCTTTAACTTCACTATATACAACATTCTAAAGATATAGAATGTTATGAAGCTACAGCCAACAGGGGCGTTAATGACCTGGGCACCTGCGTATTTAAATATTTACAAAATCTGGCCCAAAATAACAGTACAGTGGATGTAATATTTTATACCGATAACTGTGTGGGCCAGCAAAAAAATAAAATGATGTTGTCTATGTACATTTTTGCTGTGCAACATTACCCAAACATAAAAACAATTACTCACAAATATTTAATTAAGGGACACACTCAAAACGAGGGTGACTCTGCACATTCCCTCATTGAAAGGCAGGTTAAAAACCAAATCAGAAGTGGTCCAATGTACACCCCTGAGGCCTTTATTAGTGCAATCAAAGTTGCTAGATCAAACCCTACACCTTTTTGGGTAAATATAATGAACAATGATGATTTTCTCGATTGGAAAGGTGTCTGTTCTAAAATGGATGTTAACATAACAAAGGATGAAGAAGGAAACACTATCAAATTCGCAGACTTAAAAGTTGTGAAAGTAGATAGAAATCATCCTCGAGTCATATTTTTTAAAACTTCTTATGAACAGCAAGCAGCAACTGCAGTTTAAAAAAGCAGTAGTGATAAGAAAGAAAAAATCTGTAGATGTTGAAGTGAAAAACGTATGACGTAAAACCAGGATTAAATAAGAAGAAAAAAGTCGGATTGTTGGAGTTGATCAGAAAAAATGTCATACCCAGATATTACGCTCCTTTTTACCACTCTCTTTAAAGTCGTAGTTTAGGCATAAAGTTGATTTTTTATATTTTTTTTTAATTAGATACATAAGTAAAAAGTTCTTCATCTCAAGATAAGTTTGACAAAAAAATTTGCTATGAATACTCTTAAAGTGATTTAAAGTTTATTTGAAAGTTATTTTTAAATTAGATACGACCAATGTTAAAGTGATTTAAGTTTAACTGAAAGCTATTGTTGATTATTTTATTTCTTATGTTAGTTATGTTACCTACAGTAAATGTTGTGTCTACTTAACTACAAATTAAATGGCTGATAATAAAGATAATTGTTTTCAATAATGACTTAATTTCATTAAAAACTCATCTGCATAATATACTTATTATCAATATAGACTTATGTTTAAATAACACAAAAAAAAATATTATTCTTTATCCGTAATAACGTTACAAGTGATACCCTATTGTTGAATACTTGAAATTATAATAATGTTCTTGCATTTTAGTCTTGTATTTTAGTGTTACATTGAGACTGATAAATCAGAAGAAGATTTAACATAGTCAATTTTTCAATATATACTGTTATATACATTTATATTTATATTCATCATACCCAAAACTTGCACTTTTTTAATTATGTCAAGCTTCTCGCAAACAAGCGATATCTCTTCGTTTTTTATTTTTTTAGGTACGTATCGTAGTACTCCTGTCGTTTCGGTTAGATTGGCAGGGACAAAAGCTTTCAGCTTGTTTCTGAATAGAAAATGGTCCATTTTGTCTTTCGGCTGAATTGATGATGATGAAAATTCACAGGTTTGCGGAACAACATTTTTAAATACTTTGTGTCTGGGATAGAAGAAATTCAGAATACAATCAGGGTCATCATGCCACAATCTAGAACACAACGAAACTTTCTAACCGCACGCAACTTTTTGGATAATATTCCTAAGTTACCTTCTCACGATGCCAGGAAGGAAACGTCACAGTTATATTTAGAACCTGTTTAACGTTCTCCGAGTTATTTATATAAACATTACAAAAAAAATGTACTGAAAACGGAGAGGTTGTGCCTTCTCGTTTTAATTTCGAGAAACTATTTCACGAAAAAAATCTATTCCTAGACACCTTAAAAAAAGACATGTGCGATACCTGATGTGGCCATGCAGTTCCCTACTGCATGGCCACATCAGGTATCTCTTATTCATCTTAATCTTACTCCTTCCGATTATGAACAACAAATTAGACGCAAAAGACAGATACATTTGTCATGGTATGTTCCTTACAAACTGGTTGTTTCGTTAAGTATGCCTAAGGTTGCAGATCCATATATCATTAAGCCAGGGTTAACTAATTCTAACCAAACTACTATAACTTTCGGAAGTTTTACGGAGTACCATTTAATCGGATCTGATGTCGAGCCCTCTGTTGATCAGTGGTTAATTAATGATATGATGCATAAGTTTATTATCGGACATGATCAGGCGATGGTTCGTGAGGTTCATAGGTAGACACTATAGCTCATAAGTCAGCGAACATCATCCTATTACCTGAGTGGCTTGAGACTATGTTTAATGGTATGAAACCCAACAGTGTTTAAGTGCTCGCAGTCTCTCTGTTAGTAGGCAAACCCCGGCTGGCCTGGGTTAGCGCGTTTGCGTGCCCTCCGTCAGATGTGCCGCTTGGTCTAACGATTATATGTGGCAAAGGGATTTAAAAAAAAAAAAAAAAAAAGACGAACAAAAAGAAAGCTACATCCAGCGAATTCACTTTGTTGTCTATGGATTTAGAGTTAAAAGTATGCCCTTATCTAACAGCTAGCGCATTGTACTTTAAGACAAAGCTTACGTGTCATAATTTTACAATATATGACCTGGTTACCCCACCAAGCCTCTTGTTACTGGTTTTGAACATGCACATATCTTACCGCTAGTACTTTTACATCTTTTGTGTCCAATTACATCGTGAGTAGTGTTTGCCTAAAGGATTGCCTATAGTCTAGTTATTCAGATGGATGCACCTATCAAAATAGAAACAATATAAGGGCAAATGAGTTGTTGAAATTAGTATTGAACATGGTGTGACTATCACACAGAAGTAATAAGAGCCTGAGCATACACAAATGGAATGTGACGCAGTCCATGATGTGATCGAAAGAAATGTTAAAAATAGGGAGAAGGAAAGGAATAATTTTCTTGCTTCGGTCTTCCCGTCCGATTATAATTTAAGTGTCTTGAAGACATATTTCCTATTTTCATGCGGCCAAAGCCGTTTGCAAAAGCTAATATGTAATCATATATTATAATATATATTGAACAACTGTCCAAAGATCTAAGAATGACAACTGGGATTAACGAATTTTTTAACCAACTAGAGAACTAACAACAGATCAGAAATAAGAAAATTGACACGCAATAAAACGAAAAAGAATACATGTTCAATCTGTTACTGGGACATAAAAATACAAAACAACAAAAATCTGTTAAGCTGCATCAACATATCGGTGACGCCGAGGACGCGACGCGTGTCATCACCCGGCAACGGTTGTTAGGGCGCCGCCACCGAAATGCCATCATCGGTGCCGCGGCGCCCCAGGCCGCCTACGCGACTGCGCTGCTTCAGTTGACACATGTTGTCATTTTTTTTGTGACATTCGAACGATTTTTTTTAGTCGTTGTTTATTCTTTAGTGAATTTCCTTTTATTTAACTATATTTATTGTAAATAAGTTAGTGCATAAGAGTAAATTTTACACATGCTTAGCGACAACAGTGAAATGGTCGAAAACAGTGCCAGTCAACCTTTAAACATCCTGGAGAGGTGCCCTCTGTGCACCCAGGCACGATTTTTTAAAGGTAAGCGGGGTCTGAGTGTGCATATTGGGAAGGTACATAAACCCCACAATGCACCCACTTCGGACCCTGTAAGTACACCATTTCCTACACCTACTACATCATCTTTAGATCCGTTTAGGAAAATTCACATTCCCTCATTGAAAGGCAGGTTAAAAACCAAATCAGAAGTGGTCCAATGTACACCCCTGAGGCCTTTATTAGTGCAATCAAAGTTGCTAAATCAAACCCTACACCTTTTCGGGTAAATATAATGAACAATGATAATTTTCTCGATTAGAAAGGTGTCTGTTCTCAAATGGATGTTAACATAACAAAGGATGAAGAAGGAAACACTATCAAATTCGCAGACTTAAAAGTTGTGAAAGTAGATAGAAATCATCCTCGAGTCATATTTTTTAAAACTTCTTATGAACAGCAAGCAGCAACTGCAGTTTAAAAAAGCAGAAGTGATAAGAAAGAAAAAATCTGTAGATGTTGAAGTGAAAAACGTATGACGTAAAACCAGGATTAAATAAGAAGAAAAAAGTCGGATTGTTGGAGTTGATCAGAAAAAATGCCATACCCAGATATTACGCTCCTTTTTACCACTCTCTTTAAAGTCGTAGTTTAGGCATAAAGTTGATTTTTTATATTTTTTTTTTAATTAGATACATAAGTAAAAAGTTCTTCATCTCAAGATAAGTTTGACAAAAAAATTTGCTATGAACACTCTTAAAGTGATTTAAAGTTTATTTGAAAGTTATTTTTAAATTAGATACGACCAATGTTAAAGTGATTTAAGTTTAACTGAAAGCTATTGTTGATTATTTTATTTCTTATGTTAGTTATGTTACCTACAGTAAATGTTGTGTCTACTTAACTACAAATTAAATGGCTGATAATAAAGATAATTGTTTTCAATAATGACTTAATTTCATTAAAAACTCATCTGCATAATATACTTATTATCAATATAGACTTATGTTTAAATAACACAAAAAAAAATATTATTCTTTATCCGTAATAACGTTACAAGTGATACCCTATTGTTGAATACTTGAAATTATAATAATGTTCTTGCATTTTAGTCTTGTATTTTAGTGTTACATTGAGACTGATAAATCAGAAGAAGATTTAACATAGTCAATTTTTCAATATATACTGTTATATACATTTATATTTATATTCATCATACCCAAAACTTGCACTTTTTTAATTATGTCAAGCTTCTCGCAAACAAGCGATATCTCTTCGTTTTTAATTTTTTAGGTACGTATCGTAGTACTCCTGTCGTTTCGGTTAGATTGGCAGGGACAAAAGCTTTCAGCTTGTTTCTGAATAGAAAATGGTCCATTTTGTCTTTCGGCTGAATTGATGATGATGAAAATTCACAGGTTTGCGGAACAACATTTTTAAATACTTTGTGTCTGGGATAGAAGAAATTCAGAATACAATCAGGGTCATCATGCCACAATCTAGAACACAACGAAAGTTTCTAACCGCACGCAACTTTTTGGATAATATTCCTAAGTTACCTTCTCACGATGCCAGGAAGGAAACGTCACAGTTATATTTAGAACCTGTTTAACGTTCTCTGAGTTATTTATATAAACATTACAAAAAAAATGTACTGAAAACGGAGAGGTTGTGCCTTCTCGTTTTAATTTCGAGAAACTATTTCACGAAAAAAATCTATTCCTAGACACCTTAAAAAAAGACATGTGCGATACCTGATGTGGCCATGCAGTTCCCTACTGCATGGCCACATCAGGTATCTCTTATTCATCTTATTCTTACTCCTTCCGATTATGAACAACAAATTAGACGCAAAAGACAGATACATTTGTCATGGTATGTTCCTTACAAACTGGTTGTTTCGTTAAGTATGCCTAAGGTTGCAGATCCATATATCATTAAGCCAGGGTTAACTAATTCTAACCAAACTACTATAACTTTCGGAAGTTTTACGGAGTACCATTTAATCGGATCTGATGTCGAGCCCTCTGTTGATCAGTGGTTAATTAATGATATGATGCATAAGTTTATTATCGGACATGATCAGGCGATGGTTCGTGAGGTTCCTCATGCGGCGTTAAACCACGCCGTTCTTCGTGTAGACACTATAGCTCATAAGTCAGCGAACATCATCCTATTACCTGAGTGGCTTGAGACTATGTTTAATGGTATGAAACCCAACAGTGTTTAAGTGCTCGCAGTCTCTCTGTTAGTAGGCAAACCCCGGCTGGCCTGGGTTAGCGCGTTTGCGTGCCCTCCGTCAGATGTGCCGCTTGGTCTAACGATTATATGTGGCAAAGGGATTTAAAAAAAAAAAAAAAAAGACGAACAAAAAGAAAGCTACATCCAGCGAATTCACTTTGTTGTCTATGGATTTAGAGTTAAAAGTATGCCCTTATCTAACAGCTAGCGCATTGTACTTTAAGACAAAGCTTACGTGTCATAATTTTACAATATATGACCTGGTTACCCCACCAAGCCTCTTGTTACTGGTTTTGAACATGCACATATCTTACCGCTAGTACTTTTACATCTTTTGTGTCCAATTACATCGTGAGTAGTGTTTGCCTAAAGGATTGCCTATAGTCTAGTTATTCAGATGGATGCACCTATCAAAATAGAAACAATATAAGGGCAAATGAGTTGTTGAAATTAGTATTGAACATGGTGTGACTATCACACAGAAGTAATAAGAGCCTGAGCATACACAAATGGAATGTGACGCAGTCCATGATGTGATCGAAAGAAATGTTAAAAATAGGGAGAAGGAAAGGAATAATTTTCTTGCTTCGGTCTTCCCGTCCGATTATAATTTAAGTGTCTTGAAGACATATTTCCTATTTTCATGCGGCCAAAGCCGTTTGCAAAAGCTAATATGTAATCATATATTATAATATATATTGAACAACTGTCCAAAGATCTAAGAATGACAACTGGGATTAACGAATTTTTTAACCAACTAGAGAACTAACAACAGATCAGAAATAAGAAAATTGACACGCAATAAAACGAAAAAGAATACATGTTCAATCTGTTACTGGGACATAAAAATACAAAACAACAAAAATCTGTTAAGCTGCATCAACATATCGGTGACGCCGAGGACGCGACGCGTGTCATCACCCGGCAACGGTTGTTAGGGCGCCGCCAGCGAAATGCCATCATCGGTGCCGCGGCGCCCCAGGCCGCCTACGCGACTGCGCTGCTTCAGTTGACACATGTTGTCATTTTCTTTGTGACATTCGAACGATTTTTTTTAGTCGTTGTTTATTCTTTAGTGAATATCCTTTTATTTAACTATATTTATTGTAAATAAGTTAGTGCATAAGAGTAAATTTTACACATGCTTAGCGACAACAGTGAAATGGTCGAAAACAGTGCCAGTCAACCTTTAAACATCCTGGAGAGGTGCCCTCTGTGCACCCAGGCACGATTTTTTAAAGGTAAGCGGGGTCTGAGTGTGCATATTGGGAAGGTACATAAACCCCAAAAAGGACCCACTTCGGACCCTGTAAGTACACCATTTCCTACACCTACTACATCATCTTTAGATCCGTTTAGGAAAATTCTTTCAAAATTCAAAAAACTTATGCTCTCTGGCAAGGTGAACGAAACCGCCATCGACGTCTTGTACGGGGCTAATTTATGTGCCCTGCGCAAGAGGGATGGCGGTATTCGTCCCATTGCCGTTGCCTACCGTCGTATGACAGCCAAGATTTGTTGCAAATTTTATGGTGAGATCGTTACGGAAAAATGTCAGCCCCTACAGCTTGGTTACGGCTCCAAAGGGGGCTGTGAGACTGCTGTACACGCTTTGTCGATCTACCTAAATTCTGGCAAAGGAGAAGCTATCCTAAAGGTTGACATAAAAAATGCATTTAATTCGGTTAATAGGGACTCCTTGCTGGCAGAAACTAAAAAAGAAATACCTCAAATCTATAGTTTCTTTGGCAATGTTATAGACAACCATCTAAACTACTCTTTCGGGACAATCTTTTGGAATCCTCTGTTGGCTGTCAACAAGGTGAGCTCCTCGGGCCAGTGATCTTTAGCTTAGCTATACACCCAATAGGGTGTCCCAAGCTATAAGGGCGAAATTTTTTTTTGTGAATTTGGGTACGCATACCCGCTATATTTTTTCGATTTGACCCTTAAGGCTTAAATATGAAATATTATTGCAATCGGATGATGATAACCCGTGCCGACTTAGCACCAAAGTTTGAACCTGAAAGTTAGTATGGAGAAATATAGGAGAATTTAAGAACTTAATTTTAATTCAGTTAATAAAACAAAGGAAAATGACGATTTTAGGCCCTGAATGGCACAAGGGATTGGTTTCACAAAAAAAAATATATTATTATTTTACTTATATCTTCCACGTATTCATTCGTTGGTGCAAGTTGGTTATTATTTTTCAATAATATTAAATATTAAAACGACTAAATTAATGCAACAGAATGCAACTTGATTAAAAATATTTTCAAAATGTTGCCTTTACAAAAAAAATGTTGGCAGTTAATTAATCGGAATAATATTAGTGATCGTTTTAGTTAATATTATTCAAAGCCAAAGCTATTTTTTCTAAAAGAAAATGAATGAAATGTAACGTAAACTACAAAAATCCCTTTTGATAATTGTTATTAATTCTATCTTTCTATCTTTAGTGGTTTTTTGAAAAAAAAAAAACATTTATAATCGATTTATCGATTTATTTTTTATTTTTTATGGCAACACCAAGTCTACTTGTCAGCTACCGGAATCCGTAAATGTCAAAATCATTGGTTGTTTGTTTTCCATTGCTTACTGGCGACTTGTGTTTATTTCGGTTTATTGACTACTTTTGCTCATGAATACTGACTCCGACGATTCTCCTATACCTGACGACCACGGCCTGATTATGGATTCTGCTCCTGCTACTCATGACGACACTGGCGACAATTTGGATTTGGTTGTAGACGCTTCGACTGACGAACCCGGCATTCACTCTGGACCTAGTTGTTCACAACAACACTCATCATCTACTGCTGTAAGTGGTGATCTACGTTGTGTAAACTGCGGTTTGAATGTGTCCAGAATGCGAAGACATACTCTGGAAATCTCTGAAGTTCGAAATCTTATACAACGATGGATTGGCCAAGTAAATAATAATATTTATACGTATTTTTTAGAAACCTTTATTTAATAATACTATTTTAAAAGTATTATAAGTGCTGACTTTATCATTTCTTTCATCTTTTCTTTTAGGTACAAGTTTCCAGTGATAATGTAGTGTGCCATGCATGTTGGACCAATGCTTGGAATGAGATACGACATCCAACAAGATCTGAGCCAGTTGTAGGCCATGTAAATGTATGTATCAGCTGTGGCACATCACTTTTAAGGAAACGATCACATACATTGAATACAAACACTGCCCGTGAAGCTGCTATTAGAAATATGGTTGCCCAACAGATAGCACCTCGTCAGGTAATATATCTTTTAATTATAATCCTAATGTCATTTTATCTTAAAGAATTGTGTAAATGTGTAATTATTTCTATAAAAAAATATAAAAGAATTTAGTATATATATTTAGTAGTACATGAGCTGTTTGTTTTTTATTGCAGTTGACAAGAACAACGCTTCTCTGTCACACCTGTTGGCGAAGGATTGACAGAGCAGCATCACGTTCTGCTTTAGAACACGAACCTGAAGCTATAATGCACAGTCCACATCTTGAAGCTGAAGCAGACCCCGTGGCTCCTACACAAGCCGAAGAAAGAAATGCAGATTTGACTCATAGTAATCAGATACTGATGTCAAATTATATACGGGCTCCGAGTACACAGCGGCAATGTTTTTTCCCTGGTTGCAATGGTGTCGAAAGACTTTTAGTTCCATCATCGCTACGCGTAAGTTTACTTTGCGATTACAATTACTATGTGCCTTTAGACTGTAGGATCTGCTCATATCACTTAACCAGTAATTCATGGGATTTGTTATTACAATCAATATTAAATCCTATTAGAACATTTAGCTCAGAGCAAATGGATGAGCTACTTTCTTTACTGAAAGAAAATATGGTAATGCATTTAGATTTTGAAAATATTCAAACTATGCCAGATCATATTATTCACTATTATTTAGGCTTTTATAAACAACAATTTGAACAAATTCTCGCAGAAGTCCCAAGACTATCAGTCAGGCATAGAGGAGGTTTTGCACTTGCAGCCTATTTGATGAAATTGAGGACAGGGGATAGCAATGAGCGTATTGCTGCTTTATTACGAGTGCCCAGGAGCACACTAGAATCATTGATGAACACAGCTCGTGAAATAATGCACCAGGACTATGTTCCTAGAAACCTCGTTTTAAACCATATTACTAGAGAAGATATCTCTCAAAGGAATCTAATAATTCCTAATGGTCTTTTTGGAGGGGCAAATAGAACACCTATCGTAATTGCTGATGGCACATATGTGTATATAGAAAAAAGCTCTAATTACTGGTATCAAAAAAAAACCTACTCATTACATAAATACCGGAATTTAGTTAAACCGTTTTTGTTTGTATGCAGCGATGGATATATTATTGATATATTTGGTCCCTATCCTGCAACAACGACTGACGCTGATATAATTAATAAAGAATTTTCTAATGAAAATAGCCCTTGCCGACGATTTTTCCAACCAGGGGATGTATTTATTTTGGACAGAGGCTTTAGGGATTCATTAGTATTATTAGAAAATTGTGGTTACGATGCACATGTGCCCTTGTCCCTTGAAGAGGGTGAGACACAACTTTCCACTAGGGACGCTAATAAGACAAGAGCAGTCACATTATGTCGATGGGTAGTGGAATCGGTAAATGGCATTTTTAAAACTAGGTTCAAAATATTTAAGCAAGCATTTTTCAACAGGGCTTCTAAGCACATTATGGTCGATTTTTCTGTGGCTGGTGCTCTTATTAACAAGTACCACTTGAGAGTACAGGATAGAGAAGATGCAGCTCGAATACTGCAAATAGTTAACCAAAATATGTATAAAAATAATGATTTGGCTGATTATGTACGGGTTCACAACCTTAATAGAAGTAGGGCAGATTTCCAAAACATTACTGTTCATAATGACAATGTAAGAGAATTCCCTACTTTAAATATAAATGAATTAATATTGATTGCCTGTGGGACTTACCAACTTAAGCAAGCTCGCTCATATTATGGCGAGCACATAAGATTTAATGGAACATACCGTATTGAAGTGTGCACTAATAGTAGAAATAGAATTCTCAATGGCACTATATTTGGACAAAACTATTCACTGGTGAGGGCCAGAATCGCCAGTCGTCACGTTATTCGCAAAGTATACTTCGTGTACATTTTAGTCAGCACTGTTGAAACAGGCCGTGCAGCAATACAGCAGTACTGCTGTAACTGTATTGTTGGCCGCCGTACTGTAGAATGCTGTGCCCACGTCATGACCGTGATGTGGTATTTAGGATGGGCACGGCATCAGAATAATATTTTTCCACCGGCACAATTTTTAGATGATGTTTTGGTGATATATGATGATGATGAACAACATGAATAAATATGTAAAACTACAATGTGTTTTATGTTATTTCACCCCCAGTTAATTATATCTCCATTAATAAATTAAAATAATATTATTTTGATATTGCACATTACTAGTGTTGATGAATTCATAAAAACATAACATTCAAATGCTAAGTTTTTTTCAAATAGTTTCTTTTACTAATTGATTATTGGAATTGTTCCCTATTATTATCATGAACTTTTAAATGGGTGCACCGTGGGCCTAAATTACTATGGTGACTTGGCATTCCCCTTTTTATCAGTAACTTGTATTATTCTCATAATAAACATAAAAAGGGCTTTATTTTTCATATTTTCTTTTCAATGTTTGCTTTTTACAGTCCGGATACATTTGTCTGTGTTCTTGTACGCAACGTAGTAGAAATTGCTTTTGTTCCTCTTCGACAGTGACCAAGCCATGAAAGTCTTGCATTAACTTGACTGCTCTTTCGGCGGTATCGTTTACTGCTCTTAAGGTCTGTACTTTCATTTTAGCCTGTTGAAACGAAGAATTATTTGACCACAAAGAGGGAGACTCGTTAAGAAAGCTGTCATCAAGTTTTAGGCGAATAAACAAAGATTTGCTCTTGACAGAAATAAAGTCTTCGAGGCTTTTCTCGTAAAGTGGGCCACAGAGTTCTTGTTTTGATGGCATGTAGCGCTTACCATGAGCTGATGGAATTGTGTTGGATAAGTTAGCAACCATTTTAGTTTTAGTTTCTTGGTCTACATCATCATCAAAAAGAGACAAAATAGTCACCTCATCGGTCAAATACCACAGGTGCTGACAGAACTTCTGTAAAGCTGCCTTTGAGATGCTTTTGTCAACTGCTTCGTAGGCCTTCATGGCTTTTAAAAAGCAGAGGTCTTGGTAAGGAGCTTTCACTGCCAAAATACATTGCAACCAAGGTTTGACATAAGATGTGACGATGAATAGACAGACGTCGAGGAGGGCTTCTTTTTCCTTTTTTGCTATTCTGCATTGCGAGCTTAGAAATGATATTTTGAGAGAGTAAATAGCTCATGCTATCCACCTAGCTTGGTGCATAGCGCCTGGAGACCGGATTTTAAATTTATTTTCTGTATCACCGTCAAGAAATTTTATTGAAAGCTCTATTAATTCGCGATAGTCATCTCTAACAATATCTTTAGTTAATTCTCTCCGGTAAAACTCTAACAGTTCCTTAATCTTTGCATCACTCAGGCATGATAGCTTTTCTTTGTGACTCTCTATTCTCTCAGAATTTATGTTTTTCCAGTTTTCTCGGAATTTTTTGAACAATGGGATGTCAGGGCTCGTCGTAACTTGGTTGATTTTAGCTTCAAATACGCCTTTCAATACTAATTCATAAACATGATGCCGACAAGCAAATATGAGCATTTCTCTGTTTAATTTCTGTTCCAGGAGCGCACAGGCGCCATTAATTCGACCTGTGTTTGAAGCAGTAGTATAACAACAGAGCATCTGCACTTTGTCCTCAAGATTCCAGTCCAACAGAGCATTCCAAACCGCTTCTGCTTGTTCACGACCTGAAGAGTTGTCCAATTTAGGCACAGCAAGAAGTTGTTATTTATCATCATATAAAATAAGTATTGGAAGTCGTTCTTCTTTACATTTTCGTGAATCTAAAGCGGGTAAAAGCTTTCCGTCCCAATGAACAGTTACAGTATCTGGTACTTTGTTCTGGAAATCAGCTTTAATTGCTTCTGCGCGCTCCGTTCGCTTTTCCGTACGAATTCTTTGAATGGTCGACTTACTAATTGGAAATTCGTCAATGTTATGCCCAAGAGCTTCAATAGTTGCTTCTATAATGTAAACAGAATTCCTCATACTTATCTGACACCGATCTAATGCAGCAACCAGTTTTGGAGTTATGAAACTTTTCCTTACAGAAATATTAGACTCGGATCGTGAGCTCTCAACGGGTGCATGAAAAATTTCTTGTGAACTGTTTTTTTCAGAATCAGATGATGAATCTTCTTGAGGAATATAAGATGAAGTTGAAGGCGCCAGAATTGAATAGTGTTTAGCACGCCGTTTTTGCTCTTCGATGCTTCTAACGCGCGCCTTTTCTTCCTTTTCAGCCAGTTTTTTGTCTACTCCAGCTAAGTGACCAGGCCGACCTGGTTCCCTCTGTCGTTGTAAGAAGATCCTATCTTCGTCAATCTTAATTAATTGCAGCGCATCGGCCATGTGCAATATCAAATAAGTTGTCTAAATTTGTAACAAACTCCTGTCTACGCTGCTGAAATACATTTTGCGTCTTATTAGCATTCTTTTGCAAATCCCTCCAAACTTGGTACAAATTCACTAGTTTCTTAACGCAGTTAGGAAAAGATTTAGTTGGAATTCGTGCCTTTTCCCAATAAATAATGCACTCGCGAATAGCCAGATTCGCACTTTCACTTACACTTAAATTTACTTCACGAATATTGTAGAATAGAACTGCGAGTATTTGTCCATTTGAGGGAAGTTTTGAACCAGTAATTTGGTGTTTTACGTTCCCTATTAAAAAAATATCCTTTTTTGAACTGCGTAACTCGACCGACATCTTGATTGTACGAAAATAATGCGTTCACTGATTAAACAAACAAGTAATAACATGAATATCGGTACGATCGCTGCCGCGCGCCTAGTAAACAAGTACCCACATGTTTCGATGTAAGTCGGCACGGGTTGCCGTGTTTCAAATGACATGAAATTTTATATACGGTAGTTTTGACATTATTCGAACAAAATAAGAGGGTATGCGTTATAAAAAAACAACTTTATTTTTTTTGGGACACCCTAACACCCAATCATTCGAAAACTAAATTCCAAATTTCATGTGTGGTATTTCGATGATGGAACCTTGAGAGGCGATGTAGACACTGTTTTAAATGATTTACAATTTTAAAAATACGAACTCTTTTCTATAGGACTAGATCTCAACTTCTCTAGATGTGAAATATTCCTCTCTGACAGTACTGACAGACATCTGACTCTTCCGAAATTCAATGCAATAGCCCCTGCAATCAAAATTATCGATAAAAGTTCTCTTCGTCTCCTCGGGTCTCCAATCTTTGAGGATCTTTTTTCCAGTTTTGTGGAGGAAAAAATACAAATTTCAGTCGGAAATTCGGAAAGATTACTCCAAATCAACATGCATTCGGCCATTACCCTAATTCGTTATTGTTGTTTCAGTCTTAAATTAAAATATTCCCTTCGTGCTTCTGCACAGCACTGATAAATTAATCAGGAACATTCTAACTTCCACACTGATTCATTTTGAAATGCCGTGCTTCACCGAGGCTATGGATGCTTGGAGACGCGCTTGCCCGAATACAAATCCGCCTGACAACCCAACCTACCAGAGATGGTGGGATGAACCGCGCTGCAAAGTAGTCCAGAAAAACCTGATCCTAACATCTGCTACTACCGCGGAGCGTGTGCGCCTCCTGGCTGTGGGAAATTGGGAGTCAGGTCTTTGGCTTCACGCACTGCTGTCAACGAATATTGGCACCTTGTTCGACAATACTATTTTCCGCCTAGCAATTGCCCTACGCCTAGGCGCTTCTTGCTATTCTCCTCATCGCTGCCACTGTGATGAAATTGTTAACAGCCTTGGCCACCACGGCCTGTCATGCAGTCGAAGCGCGGCACGGATAGGACGGCACGCGAATATTAACGACATCATCAGACGAGCCCTTGTCACCGTCGGGATTCCGGCTGTTTTAGAACCTCATGGCCTGGCAAGCGACGATGGTAAGAGACCGGACGGTATGTCTTTATTTCCGTAGATGATGGGTAGGCTTTTAGTGTGGGACGCTACCTGTGTCGACACTCTTGCGCCATCCCATCTTCCTAGTTCTTCGTGCTGTGCTGGTGCTGCCGCTGTGGCTGCAGAGAACCTCAAGCGGCGGAAATATAACAACCTCGTCGGCAGTTATATTTTTGAGCCGTTTGGGGTTAAAAGTCTTGGGCCGTAGGGTCCGAGTGCTCATAAGCTTTTCAAAGATTTATCCAAACGCTTAGTAGACACTTCGCATGACCCAAGGGCTGGCTTTAACCTCGGTCAGAGATTAAGCATTGCCATACAACGTGGCAATGCCGCCAGCCTTTTGGGTACACTTCCAGTCGACAGTGATGCGGAGGAGTTTTATGACGCCTTATTTTAAGCTAGCAGATTTTGCTTTTAATGTATATGTAGTTTTAATTAGTATTGTTAAATAAATACGTTTCAATACAGTTGCACTTATATTTGAATTAAAAATAATATTAATTGACTTTAAATTTATTAAGAAATTACTTTTTTTTTTTGTTAGGCGTTATTGGCACTTCGCCGGTGATTTGTGTGTTTATTCTGACCCCGTAGTTACAAGTAGATGCTCTGTTTCCTTTTTAAATGTGTTCTATAATCGTGTTTATCCGTGGTGGAGTCAGTATCTTAAGTGTCCACCTGCAGTTTTCAGGATCTATACGAGGCCAATAACAGAGCCGTAGAGGTTGCCAAATACTGGTCAGAAAAAATTTAGTTAGAGTACATCGACACGAAAAGAAGAAGAAGTGTCCGTGATAAATATGAGCTTGTGTTTTGTTCTTTAGTTTTTGATTTTGTGTTAGTGAAATAAGTGGGCGTGCTTTGGAGACATCTGTACTCGAACAAATTTGTGCTTAAAACATATTTGGAGGTATGTGGAACAGAGAGTAAAGCCCCACATACCTCCGACCAGACGGGATGTTATGTCTGGTAGGCAACTGCCCGATAGATGATATCGGGCTGTTCTATATGTTCTAATCGCGCGGAGAACTTTGACTGCGCGATGCAGGATTAGTTCTTATGTGACGCCATAGATGTCGCTACACCCATAAGAAGTCATTGCTTCTACACTGTTTGGGAGAGGAAGCTCTGGTCATTTACAATAACTTTGATAATAAAGAAGAACTGACATTTGAACAAGTGATGGAAATAGAAGCTTACTGTGTTCCCATGACCAACGAAACTTAATTATGACATTAGTTCCTTAACAGAAAAAAAGCAAAGCGAGACATACGATAATTTTATAACCGACTTAAAGAAAATTGCAATGCAATTTCAAATACTTGAGAGGTGGACTAATTAGAGATCAAATTATTACGGGCATCAGAGATAAAAGTTTTAAGGTGAGATTGCTCAAAGGAAGTGAACTGACACTGGGTAGATTCATCATTATGCAAAGCAAGTGAGGCAGCTGCAAATCAGGTAAACGAAATGGTCCAAGAAATTGGTGCGACAGATTTAAAAAAGAACCAAGTACATATGGTAGACCAAACAAAAAGAAAAGAAAGGCAAGTACAACATGAATAGGAAGGAACAAAAAATCCACAAAGATCCCCCAAAAACGTATTCAACGATATTGATTTAAAATTATATCGCAGTCTTTTGAAAAATGAACAGAACAACAGTGTTGAACTTACTGAAGAAGGGCATCACGAAGAATTATTTCAACTAGATTTGAGGCGACTTGCTACAGAAAATATCACTGATACACAAACAGACACAAATAGATTTACAAGAGACCACAATGCATCAAATGCAAGGGCACGAAATTATCGATGAGAATACAGTAAGCATAATACGGACTGGAATAGATGAAACCCAAATTATGCTTGTTACAGAAAATATCACTGATATGACACAAACAGATTTACAAGAGACAACAATGCATCAAATGCAAGGGCACGAAAACATCGATGAAGATACAGTAAGCATAGTACGGACTAGAATAGATGAAACCCAAATTATAGGACATACTACGTAATAAAATATTACTACATAGGTAAAAACTCATAATTACACAAAATCATAAATATTCCTCACCTCATTCACTACAGTACAGTCTACAAAAACTTTCAAACAATTCATTCGGTCACTCACTCAATAGCTCGCGATACGATTTCATAATGTCAAAACTCACTCAAGCAAATGCCAATGAAGACGAGTGAACGAATGAGGTGGTGAGGTGGTTAAATGTTGAAATTCGAGTAACTCTTTCAATTTGCGATTACGAGGCCCTCAAACGAGGGAACTCATGAATGAGGGACGCATCTCTACGACAAAGGTTGTATTTGCATCCTGAGCTAAATATACACAAAATGAGTCAAATTTACAATGACCAAGCACAAGTTGGTCTTGGTCATTGTACGCAAAGCACTTTTCAGTTTATTTTTTAGCACTAGTTTCAATATTGGCTTCGGATCACCTCGTCAAGATGTGTGCTCGACGTGTCTTCAGCTACAAGAGAGAATTAAGATTGAAAAAAATGATGCAAACAAAGTCAATTTAATGACGCAACTACGGATTCATAAACTTTGAGCCAAAGCCTCTACTAAATATCTAAAAGAAGAGCGGAATGACTTGGTCACTATCAGTTTTGACTGTCAGAAAAACCTCCCTATATTAGAAGTTTGACTTATTTTTTTATACAAAAACAGTCAAAACATCTAATATAAATATTCTTCAGATAAAAGTTATCTCTCGATTGAAAAATCGTTTAAGTTACATAATGTTATGTATAATAAATCATTTGCATGAAAATTGTTTTTGTTATTTATATTAATTGTATGCCTAAATATTATCTATTATGCTAATAGTCATTAGGCCTACTAACGTTATGCTAATAGTCATAAGGCCTACTAACGTTATGCGAATCAAATTTATTCCAAAACAAATTAGTCTTTAAGATGATTATGCCAACATAAAATGTATGCCAAAAAAAAATTATGCGGAAGAATTATTATGCCAAAACAAATTGTGCCAAAATCGTTATGCCGAAGTATATTAGGACAAAGAACATTATGCGAAAAGAAAGGATCCCCAGCGCAACATGTCCCCCATTGGCAGTAAGGCAGGATCAAATTGGCCACTGGGCGATTTGGGTAGAAAAAAGGGTTCGGTGCAAGTTTCCCAAATGTACTGATGTATCACAAACGATTTGCGAAAAAGAGTAGCGTTATGTTACAATAAACAAAATAATTGTTTCAGATCCTTCCATACCACATAAGTACATTTTCTGTTAGTTTAATTCAATATTACAGTAAATTGCCGAAAATGTCAAATAAATAAATAATAATAAATGTAACGCGCGGACCAGTGGTAGGTAGGTACCCGAGCGATCGGCGCGGCGTCCAGTCGCCCGAGCATACGCGAACCGTTCCCGAAGTCTAACGAAGACTACCACGCATGCGCGAGACGCAGGGTGGTCCGCGACGCGCAGGCAAATCTCGCTCGCTCGCTGCGAAACCACCTAAACTGCCGTACGCACTATACTTACCTTCGAACTTTCGATGACACGCGTCCGCACAAATGTCTTTTCCCGCATGTGTTCTTGCTGAGTTTTGGTTTAATTGTGAATGTAACTGTGTAATCTGTTTTGAGCAAATTTTAATTTTTGAGAAATACTTGTTTTTTATTTGTTTATACCTGTCTTATCCTAAAGTAATTTAAAATGGTATGATCTTGAGCTACAAAGGGTTAAGAACATTCCTCGTTAGAGGGTTTGTATATTATATACGTTAAGGAAATAAATTCCTTATTTATTCTATTGTAGAGCCTAGCCATGTGTCTAAAACTGTAACTCACAGCTATAGTTCTGCAGCGTTTTGTAGCACAAATTCTAACCGCGCGACGCAATACAGTTACAGGCACATTTTGGATCGTAGTACAGCTGTCCATGTCTTCTGACAACTGTTTGCAGTATGAAGAGCTGTCTAACAGTAAGGACTTTGCAGAGTTGAAAGAGGTCTTGAGTTGGGAATCTAATGGTTTTTTTTTTGCGATAACCTTTAACACTGCTATTTCTGCTCTTTCCAATCGCAACATGGGTGATTTTAACGCTCTTCCCCATGAGGTTATGCAATATCCGAGAACTGATTGAGCCAGCGCAAAATAGACTGCAATCAGGCAATCGAAACTCGCAACCGATCTTTGCTTTTTGAAAATGTATATTAATGTTCTCACACGCGTTACAATGTAAAACTTATTTATGCCTTTAAAAACAAATGTAACACTTATTTCTGCCTTTATCCTAGATATATGACTAAAGAATAATTTTTATAACAATTTTTTTTTTTTGCCGATTTGAAGAAATACCCCGCGGCTAACTGTAAAGGTGCATGTTGCATGCAACGATTATTTTCTTACAGGGCTGGACTTGCTAAATTCTTTATTAGGCGTATTGTTTAAGTTTCGATCTGGTCGTATAGCTTATGCAGCGAACATAACCGGTATGTTTTTGCGTATAAAAATTAGAAAAGATCAGGGCGCGCAACTCTTTTTATGGAGAGTTCACGACAGAGTACGCGACCCTTACATATACATTATGGTCTCGATGATTTTCGGTGCTAAGTCGAGCCCTGCCTCAGCCATACATGTTTTGAATAAAAATCCTTATGAGTTCCGAGATTCATATCCTAAGGCGGTCAAGGCAATCCATGAAAATCATTACATGTATGATTATTTGTATAGTGTAAACTCAATAGAGGAAGCGCGTCAGTTGATCAAAGACGTTTCCATGATACACTCCGCTGACAAATTCACCCGAACTTCGGGAAGAGTTACCAGCCGTAGTCGTGTCCGGTACTGTAAACTATGACAAGTCTCCGTATAACGGTGATGATCGGTGATTATCTACCTACTTAGTTCTACGCGGATCTCATGGGTAAGAATTAAAAACACTAAGGTAGAATACGTATTCCCGTTTGTGTCCCGGTCCCCGTTAACTAGTCAGTATTTTATTTTTTGCGTGTTTCTACCAAAATCAAATTAAAGTTTGTTAATGGCAATTTATTCTTAGTACTATTTCATACAATTTGAATGGTAACACTCACCAAAAAGTTTAATGGCGTCAAAACTGTGCAAACTTAAAAATACGTTATAATAAAATTATCTGTACGTTCTAAGTTCCGTCAGTGAACTACGAGACCACCCCGTCGCAGAGATCATCTAGCCATACAGCTTGGCAAAAAAGTCTAGAAACGGAACAAATTTTTTGTCTGTTGGCAACATTCCCAAAATAATGACGTTTCATAATAAACAAAGTTCACTACTTCGTTGAATTTTTATTTCAACCACCAAACGTTGATTAGTAAACGTAAAAAGTGAAAAATAATGAATAAAACCATTCGAAGTGCTGCCAGGGAAATTGTAATAAGGTGTACAGGCGATGTCTGCCGGAAAATGAGGCTCAAACTATTCTTGCCGATCTTAACAATGTTTACCAAAGAACCGGTAATATGACAGGTATGTAAGAGTTTAGTTAAATCAAGTGTTATTTGATGAATACAAAGCTGTATTAATTTGCTTACATAAGGAATAAGTAGAAATTTTAAAAAATAAACGTCGAGCACATAGGTTATGTTTACATTTTTTCTGCATTACTCCGGTACAGCGCGCCTAGATTAATCGATACTTTGGCGATTTGATTTTTATGTAAATAAAAATACAATTTCTACGTAATTTATACTTTGAGTGTGATAACAAGGTAATGAAGTGTTTGTTGTAGCGTTTGCATTAGAAATGTAAAAGAAATTATCGTGCCATAGATTAAATAACAAAATTTATTTATTCAATTCAGGGAAATCTGTTAGCACTATAAGAAGAATCGTGCTGGAAGGAGATAGAAACAAAGGGGTATTTTCTACACCCGGAAAAAACAGAAAACGTCGTCCCAAAAAAGAATTAGATAACTTTGATTTATGTGCTATCAGGCAAAAAATTCAATTTTTTTACACCGTGAGAAAACAGGTACTTCAATTTTTATTTCATTTGTATTAAAAGTAAACTGAATAAATTATTAGCACAGAAGCAGTGCACAGCAGCTTTATTCACTATCCCACAAGCATTGTTAGTATGCCCGAGATAAAATGTAGCTTGTGCGTTAATTTAGGGTTAGTTAACTCCATTTTAAATATCAGTACGATTGTCGTTGTAGTCAAAGCAGCAGATTTTTTATTCCGCCATAATTCATTTTACATAGAAATTTATAACGCTCTCTGATTTTCAGGAACCAACCTTACGAAACTTACTACCAGTAGTAAGTGAAGATTTAGGATTTAACGGAAGCCGTGAGCATTTGCGGAAAGTACTTATAGCCCTAGGTTTCAAATACAAAAAATGTCAGTCCGAAAGAACTGCGTTGATGGAACAGCCATATATAGCCGCGAAACGGATAGAGTACTTACATAGAAATTTGCCCGAAGAGCTTAGAAAAGACATAGTTTATCTTGATGAAAGCTACGTTCACCAATCATACAAATTAAAAAAGTGCTGGCAGTCTATTGATGTGAGTGGAGTAAAGCATAATGTTTCAAAAGGGAAACGCTATATTATTGTTCATGCTGGCAGTGAAAAAGGGTTTGTCCCTAATGATTTGCTCATATTTACAGGCGCAAATAAAAATGCTGATTACCATTCAGAGATGAACAAAAGTAATTTCACTAAATGGGTTGAAGAAAAGCTGATTCCCAACTTACCACCGGCATCGATTGTGGTTATGGATAATGCGCCGTACCATTCAGTAGTGTTGAACAAAGCGCCTACCTCTGCTACCAAAGTAGCCGATATAAAGGAATGGTTAGTTCGAAACGAAATTCCATTTGATCAAACATTAAAAAAGCCTTCGCTTTTGATGCTCGTGAAGCGTCATAAGCCAGAACCGATATTTGAAATCGATGAGCTTTTAGGTGTACATGGGCACACTGTACTAAGACTCCCGCCTTACCACTGTGACCTCAATACAATCGAGCTAATCTGGGGGTTAGCAAAACACAAAATTGTCGCCCAAAATGTAGGATCGATCGACATTAAGGTATGGCTTATTAACAGTATGTGATAAAAATGTTTTACTTTTAATATTGATAGATATCAGATGAAATATTACGTCTTTACAGGAAGCAGCTGAACGTGCATTCCAAGCTATTACCGAGGAGGATTGGAAGAACTCGTGCCAGCATGTAATAAAAATAGAAAAGGAGTATTGTGAAAGAGAACTAACTATGTACGATGCAATAGAGCGATTAGTAATAAATCTAGAAGATGATAGCAGCAGCACTTCTGAATCTGAATATGATTCAGATGAGTTTGCGGCCAGTCATACTCACTCAAATGTTTAGTTTTTATTTTTACTTTATTTACATTGTTCTCACATATTAGAAGCGACAAGAAACATGTAACAGAGATATTTTTGTAATACATAAGATGATTGAAAAGAGTGTCCATGGAATTTCTTGCATATTCTTTTCCATAGAGATCTACGGTTTGGAATATGCAATTAGCATCATTTTTCTGTCTGACTTCTTGACATATCAAAAGTGCCTGAAAATGGTTTATTTGAAATAAAATGCTTTGTATCTTTGAATAAAATAATGTTATGCAATATAGTGTTTTCTTTTTTATAATTCATAAAGAATGTTGTGAACTCAATAGTATTTACCCAAATATAAATTTTTAGTTAAGATTACTTAACTAAAAATTTATTAACAGTTGCATGTCGAGAACACATCCTTGTTCAATTAAACAATACCGATATGAAAAAACTGGGCAAGTGCGAATCGGACTCACGTACTCAGGGTTCCATACAGACTTACCTATGTTAATAGTTCTATTCCCGAATGGAGTTTTGAAGATTTTTCCGCATCGTAAAAAGTTTTGTGACGTAACAAGAAATTTACTGTTTTCAGATTTATTTCTATACCTCTACTGTAAGACCTTACTTTGTGCCAAATTTCAGTATTCTAGGTCAACGAAATGTACCCTATGAATTTTGATTTCCTTGAGAGTTTCGAAATACACGTTTTTTGCGACATAAACGGCCGTACCTTTTTTTCGTTAACTTTGATTTTTTCACAGCTTCAAAGGACCGCAGACCTGAGTATATATATAACCTTCATGCGTTCCCGAGATAAAGAGTCTTGACAGACAGACAGACACACGGACAACAAAATGATCCTATAACGAAACCCTTATACTTTTCCTTTTGAAGTACGGAACCCCAAAAATTATACATAAATAAAATGGGAATAAATTTACGTCTAAAAAAACAGCTAAGTATCAAGATTAGGTTGGTACGCTATTCGATTGCAACGGGTTGCCCTACGAACAACACAGTGGCGCCTTTATTTTCTACTCTTTTTTGCCAAGTTGAACTTCGACGGATAAAATTAAGGTAAGAGTGTTAATCTTTATAAAAAATTGTGTGTATTATTTAACGATTTAACCTATAAATTAAGGTAAATATCATCGAAAAGTAAATGTTTTTGCATGTTACATCTATTGATACTCACTAACCCCTACTTGACCTAGTACCCGGTAAATTCGTATTTTTTTTACCGGATACACTATCATCCCGGTAACATACGTTGCACCGAAACCCGTTATTGTATCCTTATTACTTTGAAATAGGTCTCATTTTCCTTTGAAACTGTAGTTTATATCAAATATTTTCTCCCGGATACTGGGACGTGCATTAATAGTTGCATTTAAATCCGTCACGGTTCTTATTGCCTGGAGTTAAGAATTATTTTCCGTTGACTCAATAGATTGTAGTTACTAGGCATCTTATTTGTTTTCTTAACACGTGCATTTGGTTGCTTTCCCAGTTTTTGTACAGTTTAAGTTACAGCTTTGCTGCTCTAAAACCAGATTTTGTTTAAAACCAGTTTAATTTTGGGCCAACCTTTGGCTTACTTCTGGGTGTTGCTTTATGATTACTTCAAACCAGTGACAACCTGGTCTGTCATATATAAATGGGTTTTCTTGCTCTATTTTTTAATACTATGCAACATCTGCGCTTTAGTTACAGGAAATGACTACTGGTTGGCATCAGCTGAAATTAAGAAAAGGGAGAAAAAGCTTGGTGCTGTTTGTTTTTAAATAATTGAATTACCACAAATTTTTTACTAAATATGTTTTGAAAGTTTGTATTTTTACTTTTTTATACCTATTGATTAGAAATCAGAAATTAGCAAATAACGTGTTAATTTACTTTCAGCCAGCCAAGACTGACAAACAGAAGGCCATATTAAAGGCCATGGAAGCTCCTATATCCCACGGTCAACATTGGACGACAAAATACGCGGCCGCTATTCTATTGAATCTTCCAAAGGACCTGCTACAGTTTTGTCAAAAGAAGAAGATCATTTAAGAAGATGGTTAATTTTTATGGCAGATAGTGGATTTCCTGTAACCAAGGCGCAGTTGTTGGATAGCGTAAGTTTACTTATTAAAAAATTGAAGCGAAAAACCCTTTTAAAAATGGTAGACCAGGTCGTCACTAGTTTGAAGCCTTCATAAAGCGGTACCCTGAAGTAGGCCAGCGAGTGTCCCAAAATCTGACGCAAACCCGTGCTTTAGTTCAGGAAAGCAGTTTAAGAGCGTAGTTTAAAGAAGTGGAAGACTATTTTATTATGACAAACCTTGAAAAAGCAATTAAAGATCCACGAAGGATATTTAGCTGTGATGAAAGCGTTGTAAGACCTGGTATCATTCAATTAGCGCCGAAGTTTCGCCAAATGAAATAAAGTTTACTTGTATTTATTGTAATGTGTCGTTTGATGAATAAGGGATGTAAAGCTATGGGTTTAATTGCATTGTCAAATTATCCATGAATGTGGAATATGCTGCTATAAAGAGCATAAATACTAAAGAAACAAAGATAAAAAAAAAACGATGTTATTTCAGGTAAATAATTAATTCTAGATAAATCGCCATTATACACTTACACGCCATCACTCACATGCATTCGACCTTACACACAGTAGGTGCCTAATACACATACACGCAATATCTCAAATGCATTCATACTTACAGATAGTAGGTACTTAACTCACAAAATTATCAGATTTCATTCACACACACACAGTTTATGTCCTTACAACAATATTTTTTACATATTTCAAGTCTAAGTGTTTCTCACGAGGACGTTACGCTGATACACATACTGAACCATAAATAAAAAAGAAACGAATCCAAAAAATAAATAACACAAAAAGTGGCAAAGGTGTAGGAAAAACAACCAAAAAAATATGTGATAAAAAGAAAATAAATCGCCATCGCCAATAGCACATTATTCAAGGGCATTCGAAGCAATCATAACTGAAACGAACAATTTGCCCGCATCTGATAATGATCAAGAACAGCGTAATGATTGCCGTGATATAGAAGTTAAAAAATACCCGTTGTGTTAACAGAAGATATACAATTGTATGAAGAAATAGTAATACCACCACCAGAAAGGAACAAATGTGACAGAAGAAACAAATCTGATAGAAATTGAAAATGAACACGCCATCGCCAGTACTAGCACTACAAATGAACCGAACATTATTGTTAATAGTAATACAAAAATACCTTCACAACAATTAACAAAACTTTTTCCGAAAAATCCAACAAGGCAAACTTTGAAATCAGTAGCCATAAACCAAAAAATAAATGTAACTAAGGAAAAGAATTACTATAATGACAGTGATGAAATCTTAAAGATTCTAAAGAATTTGTGAGTTTGAGCTATGACTTGTAATTGTTTATCGTAACACTTGTGTTGATTATTGAAAAAACACCTACTGTTTATTTAATAATTAATTATTAAATAAATATCTACATATTAAATAAAAAATAATACTGTCTATTTTTAATATTTTTTAAGTTTGCCTTTCAGAAATTTTAATTATGTTTGATTTTAGAGGACTTTATTTTATTAACCGACTTCTAAAAAAGGAGGAGGTTCTCAATTCGGATGTTTGTATTTTTTTTTATGTTTGTTCGCGCATAACTTCGTTGCTTGCCAACCGATTTGAAAAATTCTTTGTTTGTTGGAAAGGGTATACTTCCCAAATGGTCCCATAGTCACCAAGTTGGGATCTGATGATGGAGTCGCTTCAAATACATAATCTTCTGCAGTGCTTTATATCATCCAAGTTATATTCTATCTATAGGATTATAGATTATTGATCATAACTTGGTCTATTTAACCCACGGATTTTGTAATATTTTCAGGGTTTTTTTTTTTTAAATAATATGTTTTATTTCAGCATCAGAATGCAAGAAATCGTGGATCAACTTGAGGGAAGCTTATTGCAGAGCTTTAAAAAAACAAAAAGTGGTCAGGGTGCCTCTTCTTCTAAGAAATGGATATTCGAAGAAGAAATGAGTTTTTTAAAGCCACATTTTAAAGAAAGGCCATCTGTAACGTCAGTATCGGATAACGAATAAAATGATACAATCAACGATAGCATCTTTAGTTTGGATGATATAAATGAATTTATGTCTGATGATAATAATGATTTACAAACTGAAAGGAACACTTCTGCAGAAGAAAATCGTCCACAATCTTCGAATTTGGAAAGCGTACCTACATCAACATTAATCAGACCACAAGCGTCAAATCCTAAGTTCTTTTCAAACATTATTAAAACAAATAAAAGACAGACAAAAGATGACACTAGTTCTGCTTCGGGTCAACTACTAAAATATTTTGGGCACGCCACAATAATGGCAGTAAGTCCCCTCTTTGAGGCGTGGTTGGAAAGACCTCACGGCGTCCTCACATTCCGCATGACGCAGGTTCTCACCGGACACGGTAAGTTCGGGAGGTTCCTGCACCGGATTCGTGCGGAAACGACGCCCGGGTGTCGCCACTGTGTGGCCCACCCGGAGGACACGGTAGAGCACACTGTGGAGGTGTGCCCCGCTTGGGCAGAGCAACGCCGTGTCCTCGTGGGGGCAATCGGCGGCGGCGATCTCTCGCGCCGGGCCTTGGTTCAGGCCATGCTCCGGAGCAAGGAGGAGTGGCAGGCGGTTGCCTCCTTCTGCGAAGCAGTAATGCTAGCAAAGGAGGCGGCGGATCGCGTGAGGCAACGGTCCTTACGCTCCAACCTCCGCCGGGATTCCGATACCGATTTCTGGCCAGCGTAAGCGCGGGCTTGCAGACGGCGAGCAATGGGTGGCTCGCCGTCCGACCGTCCGATAACCGTCCGGACCGAGCCCAAGTCGACGACGGCGCGTATTGTTCCACGCGCGCCTCAAGGAGATGTCAGCAAATCGTAGGGGCCCAGCAGGGTCGAAGCCTACTGGGGCCACGGGTAGTGTGAAAGCGGAACCCGGGGCCCTGGGACGAAGGCAACGAAGGAATAAGAGTGGGTTTTTAGTCAGTAAGAGTCTGACACTATCTCCCGCTCCGCCCAAGAGCGGGGATGTCATTAGGATGATTTTCCCAACCAATAAAAAAAAAAAAAAAACTACTAAAATATTTATTAGAAGAAAAACAGAAGCCGGAAGACGAAGACGACATTGATAAATGTTTCTCTAGTATAAAAGCGACTGTAAAAAATTTTCTGCTTATAATCAGGCTATTTTGAAAACGAAAATATTTAATTTAGTTTCTGGGGCAGAAATTCAAGAAATTCAACAGCAAAACTATTACTACAATAGTTGATCTGCTGGCCCCTCTGGCTATAGTACAGGTTCATATTCCTCTACCTATAATACAGAGACATCAAAAACGCAAACTCTAAATGAAACTGCCGCAGCTCAAACCATAATTGAAGCTACTGAGTCGGAAGCTCAGGGAGACACTTTAACTAATTTGTAATTTCCTTAATAATAATTATCACTTTAATAAATATAATATTTCATTGTGACTTTAAAATTACTTACCTCAATGTTACTGCCAATTTTTCCTCTGCTGGTATCGCCTGTCTGAAAGTTGTGTTTTTCTTCGTGATATCTTTTCGAATAAACGATAGTATATAATAAAATAAATATTTGGGCATATGAAAATATATGTAGAATTTTTCATCATCGTCAATCAAATGTCTAATATTCTTCCAGTATTCCCCTTCTGCTAGTCTTTCTTTTAACATATTATGCACCCAATATCTTCTTCTTTTATTTTCCTGTTCTTCGTCGAGAGCAATAGCGATTATTGCTAGTTCGCGCAACGTAAACCGAGACATGGGAAGCTGCGCGGTATCTTCTCGTCCAATATACCACAGTGTCTCAAGACGAAAGTCTATGACCAGTGCGTGTTGCCAGTAATGACATATGGCTCTGAAACGTGGTCGCTTACAATGGGCCTCATCAGAAAACTCAAAGTCACCCAAAGGGCAATGGAAAGGGCTATGCTCTAAAGCCATAGTCTAAATTCAAGGCGACGCCGTGCTGCAGCTGCGCAGTTGCGGTGCCGGTATAATGTGCTATAACCTTAAGCGACTCGATTCGCCCAACGTCTGGATGAATAGGGACAAATGAGTTTTTGTAACTTTTTATGATTATTCTTTATTAAACTATATCTTAAAGCATTATAAATGAAAATTTAAACTACCGGAACCATTAAGATCTTAGTTTTATTACTACACTTCTGGACACATCTATTGGCCCACCTTAGAGTTTAGGTTTCGATGGCCCTACCGAAATATGATTGCTAGATTGAACAAAAACTGTTGATGCAGTTTTAAACCTGATACATTTTACCATCTTTTTCGATCGTATTGTTTTAAGTTTGAATTCAGAATACCATACGACATGGAGCTACGCCTAACAAGTCGGATATGCGCCTTGTTAAAGGCAATTGATTTTTGAATGAAAAACATGTTTTATCAAATAAAGGTTTAATTTAACCCTTTGAACGCCAACGACGCTTACAAGCGACAAACGTAATCGGCCGCTAGGACGCCAACGACGAGTTTAAGCGACAAATAGATGTGCTACTTTTTAATCTAATATTATAGAAAATAGGTAAAAGAATTATGTTTTTTAAATTTTGTAGTCTTCTCCGTAAGTCACTTAAATAAAATTGTACTAAAGTAAAGCTTGATCTTTTAGTATTCATTCAAAATTTGAACTTGTTTTAGGCGAAGAAAAGACCTCAAAATATACGTTCACCAGACGCCATTGTCGCTTTGAAGCGACACTAGTGATGGGGCAATTTAACTTTCTTCAATTTCCAAGAAGATTGTGCTAATTGAACTAAAACATTGATTAAAACTACAAAAAATGCGTTTTTCATGGAATTAGTGTTACTTTATTATTAATAAAATTAATATATATATCGTACAAGATATAACAATCAAATTAATTATGTTTAAACCTTCTTACATTTAAATCATCTATATATCTATGGTCATCAAGTAGTCACGTCACTAATTTGGAACTATCCATCATTTGTGCCCTCGCCATCGTCGCTTTTAGGCGTCAATAGTGACGTGGTGAATTTATTTTTCGGAAAACTATCTAATAATGAGTGAATATTATTCAAGAGATGAACTGCTACGCATATTAGACAGTGATAATGACGAATTCGAATACGAACATGACTCGGATTTCAATTTAGAGGTAAGTAGGTACTGTTCATACTACCCTAAAATGAACCCCTTTTTATGTAAATGACCCTTGGATGCACAGAATGATCCACCACCCGTATCATTGTCTAACTAAGCAATCATAATTATTTTGCGCATTTTTGTCAGTAGTGTATCCATGCCGGAGCCTAAACGTAAGTACTTAATTAGTGTTGTGCATCGTTCATAATGTACAATCGATCGATTTAGGTATATTGATGTATTTATTGTATTTTGGTTATAGGATGAAAGCCAACCATCGCAGCGTTACGGGGCCGAACAAGTTTCGACAGGACCGCAAGATCCCGTGGCAGAATCGGCATCATCTCACACATCGCAAGGGGATGGTAGTCAGCATTTTATATGGTCTAACACATCTTCAAGACCAGTTATTCAAACTTTTGATGACTTCGGTTCTGGAATTTCTTCTGCCACATTAATGACGCTTAATGAAGACTCCTCTGAGTTAGATATATTTTTACATTTTTTTGACGAAGGCCTTATTAATCAAATAGTAATTAATACTAATCGATACCACCAACATTTTTTGCGAACACGCACTTTAAAGGTATATTCTAGATTGCACAAATGGTACGACGTTACTGTTCCGGAAATGTACGTATTCTTTGCCGTCACAATGTTATTTACGCGAAATAAACATTTATCTATGGAGGAGCACTGGTCAACAGACCCTTTATTGAATGCTCCGATTTTTTCAAAATTAATGTCACGTAATAGATATTTCATGATATTAGGCATTTTACATTTTGGCCCACACGATACCCAATTTTCAGATACTCCGAAAGTGTCAAAAATACGATCTCTCGTTGAGTATGTTCGCAAAAAATTCAAAAATTCATTCATTCCGCATAGCAACCTATGTATAGACGAAAGTGTGGTGCCTTTTAAGGGAAGATTGATCATAAGACAATTTTTGCCAAAAAAACGTAAGCGCTTTGGGGTTAAAATGTTTGTTCTATGTGACGTAAAATCCAAAGTCATACTAGACTTTATTGTTTATGCTGGCAAGGAAACGCCTATTATAGATCAACAAAATTTAGGTGTAAGTGGCGCAGTTGTGGTTACTCTACTACAAGACTACTTGGACACCAATCGAAAATTATATGTCGACAATTGGTACAGTAGCCCTCAGTTGTTCCGATAGTTATATCAGCGGGGAATAGTCGCATGTGGGACAGTACGCAAAAATAGGTCAGGCATGCCTAAATTTGAAAAAATTAAAAAAGGCGAAATTTGTGCCAAATATTGTCCACCCTTGATGGCATTGCAATGGTATGATAAAAAGCTTATAACAATGCTTTCAACGATGCACGATCATACATTCATACCGTGTTTAAGGGAAGATAGAGAATCAGGTTTACCAGTTTTAAAACCAGAATGTATTGTAGATTACAATATAAATATGGGAACGGTAGATATAGCCGACATGATGCTGTCATCTTTGCATTGTATGAGAAAAAGTATTAAGTGGAATAAAAAGTTTAGTTTTCATGTAGTTGATATGCTCATACTAAACTCATTTTATTTTGCAAAAATATTAAAAAATAACGCGGATCTTCGTTTTAGTACTTTTCAGTTAAATCTTATAAGACAAATCATTGAGAAATTCAAACCACATATATCCTCAAAACCTACAGTTCGGCAAGCAAATGTAAATAATCCATTGCGATTGCTATCTAATAATTCTGCAGATCATATGCCAACACAAAATGATCGAAAACAGCGATGCAAATATTGCGCGCATAATAATCGCAGAAGGGAAACAATGTACACAGATAATGTCTGTAAAGTTAATTTGTGTGTTTTATGCTTCAAAAAATATCACCAAGATCAAAGTTTCAAATAATATAACTTACTTCTTATACTATAAGTAGGTACATACCTTAAGTTTTTACTTTATAATTTCAATTAATAATAATAAATAACAATTGTACACATGATAGAGTTATAATTTCATTTGCGCTTTTTTTCTGATATCTCTAAATTGTTTTAATTTTAGTTTTCTTACTTTACTTTGTAGGCCAATCAGTCCTATTGCTTGTGTAGTTCATGGTAGGTTACTTGGCTTACTTGTTTGTGTAATACAAATTCAAAATTGTTATGGAAAATAAACAGGATTATCCAATTTTTTTAATTATTTGTTTGTTATCATTCCTATGCCTAACTCACTGCTTCGGGATAAAAGTCGGAAAAATAAAATCGATCGATTTTGTTTCAGGACGAAACAAATCGATCGATTGTAATTTCTAATATTCTACAACACTAGAATATTTTTATGTATCTATGGTTTATAGAGGATCGGATCACTCCGTGATACGTGTTAATATTTCGTTTTGTTGAATTAATAGAATTTAAATAGTGCCAAATGTCTTCGTCTGACGATTTTCAAACATTTTGTACTCAGAGGTTCGATGAGAATATGAAAAGTCCAAGTTTCGAAGAGGAGGACATTATAGAAGATTCTCAACCATTGTCACCAAGTTTACTATCCAACTTGCCGAAAAAAAGAAAGAAAACTGCTGAAAAGGCAATTCAGTGTGAAGAATGTTTCGTCAATTACAGAAGAACATCCGAATTCGAAATAGAAGTGAATGTCGCTGCACTCCAACCTCCGAGATTTATCTGTGAAAGGCCTTCGGATATTAGAAACGAATATTTTGCTAGTTTGGTTGCATTTGAATTAGAAAAAATAAGGCCTGAAGAAAGATCATATGTCTATTTGCAGATCATAAATACGATCAGGAGTTGCCGTGGCGAAAATGAATTTCCGTAACTTTCCGTATAACCTATTATAACAGATCCGTAATACAACAGTTTGCTATAAACGTGTTTATTTTATTTTATATACATATTATTATTATGAGTTTACCACATCCCTGAAATATCCGTATTTTCTTTGAAGCCATACGCCATTGACGCTTTCAAGCGACAAGTATTGACGTCAATCTCATTTTAGGGATGCGCTTTGTTCAATAAAAACTTTTTTCTGTGAAGTTTTAATTGTGTAAATAGTTTGTTAGTTTGATTATATCATGTATGTAAGTTAATTAATGCTACCATTGTAACATTTATTTGATAAATTTAACACTTTTAAATGGAAAATCGATTGTAGTAGCAGTGATAAAGGTTTATCGATAGTTGTGAATACCCCATCACTAGCATTTGTAGGTATTTTAATAGACAATAATTGGCTTGGCGTAGAGAGTATACTTCCTATGAGCTGCGCTTGGCGTTCAAAGGGTTAATAACGCGTGTTGCCTCCATAGGCATCTATCACAGCTCTCATATGATTAGGCATAGAGTTTATCAACCGCTCTATGAAATTTTGAGGGATCATCTCCCATTCCTCTTCTATGGCAGTTTTCAACTCCTGCATCGTCTGGGCAACTGGCTGACGAGCCCTAACACGTCTTTTCAGCTCGTCCCACATGTGCTCAATGGGGTTCATGTTTGGGCTTCTGGCTGGCCAGTCCATAACTGTGATGTTCACATCCCGAAGATATTCCCTGACGATGCCGGCCGCATGGGCTCTTGCATTATCATGCATAAAAAGGAAATTTGGGCCCACATAGTCCGCGTATGGTATCACGTGAGGTTCTAAGCACTCACGAATGTACCTTTCAGCATTTAATGTTGGCAGCCGTGGTCCTGTAACAACCTCAAGTTGTGTTTTGCCGCTCGCGGATATACCGCCCCAGACAGTCCATGAGCCACCGCCATAAGCAACCCTCTCTTCAAAGCAGCATTGTGCGAAACGCTCTCCCTTATGTCGGTAGACCTTCTTCCTTCCATCATTGCCATGTAACACAATTTTAGACTCATCAGAAAAGAGTACACGGCTCCAATCTTGCTGTGTCCAATTTAAATGAATGCGTGCGAAATGAAGGCGCGCTGTTCGGTGGGCTCGCGTTAGTTTGGGCCCATTAGCTGGCTTGTGTGGTACCATATCGCGTTCTTTTAACCTTCTCCGAACAGTTCGAGCGCTCACAGATACTCCGTGGAAGTCGCGAAGTTGGTTTTGTATCTCAATGGAGGTAAGGTGACGATTTCTCAAGCTAGTCGTCACGATGAATCGATCCTGCCTTTCAGTAGTGACCCGAGATCGTGTTCTTCCTTGGCGACGAACAAAGCCGCCAGTCTCTAGGTACCTCCGATAAACATTTCGGACCGCAGATCGACTTAAATTAAGTTGAGCACTCATGTTTCTTTGGCTGTGTCCGGCCTGAATAAGTGCCACAGCTTGGGCGGCGACTTCAAGTGAAGTAACCATAGGTTATTGATAGAACCTCACCTTAATGTTAAGAATAAGTAATGTTTGTTGCAAAACCAAAGATATCAATCACTTTTTCAAGAATTAAATCCAAGTAAACCAATAAAACCAAGTTTTCTTAGTATTCGATTGTTTGATATCAACAAACAGGCTCCAAATTGTCTTTTGTTTCTTTAAATTCTGTGTTCGAAATTCAAAAAAAGACTATTGAATGAAATTGTGAATGTGCCAGGTTCAAAACTGCATAAAAACTTTTTGCTCGACCTAATATAAAATTTTAGCTAGGACTAAACGAAACTGAAAATACAAGGTGGGCCAATAGATGTGTCCAGAAGTGTATAACTACAATAAAAAAAACAATAAAAATCAATGTCGAACTGAAAAAGTGTCCCGATTCCCCAGATTGGTAGTCGTATCGTACAAGCTTGTTTCTATCTTAGGTTCCACACTCGGTAGCAAAATTGTAATTAAGAAGTGGCATTTTTCTTGGTTATCCAAACTAATATTACAAATGCGAAAGTAACTCTGTCTATCTGTCTTTTCTTCACGCCGAAACTACTGAACCAATTTGTGTGAAACTTGGTACAGACATAGTTTGGAACTTGAGAAAGGACAAATAGGATAGTTTTTATTACAAAAAATAAAAATAAAAAATAAAATTTATTCCGGACATACAGCGCCATCTATTGGTCAAAAGTCGGCATCAATTCAGTACTATAACGACGTTAATGCTGCAGCTGAAGCTGTTCCTATGCTCCGTAGATAGATGGCGTTGATCGCGTAATGGTGTCATTACACGTATTCGGTTCATGTTAATGTTTTAATTCATCGGAAAAATGTAAATAAATAGTAAAAAGGTATGAAAAATATAATACAACTTTTAGTACAACGAAAATGCTCTAACGGAGTATAGATAATTCTATTAGTACTATATGTCGAGTTGTCCTTATGCTCGATAGATGGCGGTGATCGCGCAATGGTGTCGATCGTTACACGAGTTCGGTTTATGTTATTGTTTTAATTCATCGGAAAAAAGTAAATAAATAGTAAAAAGGTATGAAATAAATAATATCAATATAATAAAACTTTTAGTACAAAGAAAATGCCCGAACGGAGTATAGATAAATAATCCGAGTTGTCACTATGCTCGATAGATGGCGTTGGGATCGAAATAGATCGCGCTATGGTTTCGTTACGCGCTCGGCCGATACCGTCGTGGAAAAATTGTATTGTCGGTTGTATGATAGTTTATTAGTGATGGGTAACTCATCAATTTCAAATGAGGATGAGGGAGTCCCTCATTTTACCTCGCGAGGTACTCGTG
Organism: Mythimna vitellina; assembly: GCA_949316375.1. NCBI lineage: Eukaryota > Metazoa > Arthropoda > Insecta > Lepidoptera > Noctuidae > Mythimna > Mythimna vitellina. The sequence continues at coordinate 18,830,537 of OX438702.1, read as the reverse complement.
AGGTACCCCTCATTTGAGGTGAGGATTCGTTCAGAAGCGGGCGCAGGTATGCCGAACTCAGCCGACTGTTTGAGTGAGCGAGCCGAGCGGGCGCGATTGACTATGAGTACACACGAGTGAATAACGACGGCGAAAATTGACATCTCACTCACACACATCATTTTCTTTCGCTCATAAATATTATACCGCCAAAATAACGAAAGAATGGCACTTGATTACCAATCTAATTTGGAAAGCTTTAGAGTTCACAATTGAATGACCACTGTCAAAATAAAAATATTTTTTTCTATATTTTTTTTAATTTGATTTTGAATCATTTTTAGTTTACCTATGTTGACTTTGGAGATGCACGTGAGTTGTTGACATTGTGATAGTTACTAAAGTTTTTGTGTTTGCGAATATTATTGGATTGTTTGGTTCGTGCGAGTACTTTCTGGTTTTGGTGGTGGTTTGGTGCCGTCAGCAGTGGTAGACATATTGCTAGTGGTGGTGGTTTTATCATAATTATTTAGTTAGCTTAATTATGGCTCCAACAGTAAAAAAATCTAAAACATGGGAGTTTTTTACCGATTTGGGAGAATATAAAGCCAAATGTACTATATGCATGAAGATTTTGTCGCACAAGGGTGCAGGCCCCTATAATTTAACCCGACATTTAAAATCCGCTCACCCCCTTGTCTTATCTGGGATTCAGGAAGAACCTACAGCTGTAAATAACGACGCTAGTGTTGCTACACCTGTGATTCCATCTACGTCTAAAGAAGGAGAGTCGTCGTCAGCCTGTCCAGATGGTTCGACACAACTTGTACAAACAACAGTCATTCCGAATCGTTGTCCTATAGTTTATAATCGCAATAAAAACCAAATTAATGGATATTTTTCAAAACCGCTGTCAATTAAGAAAATAGAAACTTTGAATAAGATGCTCCTTCAAATGATTGTTAAAAATTATTTGCCATTTACCATTGTTGAAAGCGATTCATTTAAAGCATTTTTACAAGAATTGTCTCCTTCGTATGTACCTCCATCACGAAAGACGTTATCAAACGCGTTGTTACTAAAGTTTTATAACATCGTAAGGGAAGATGTTACGAAGTCAATAGGCCAAGCGGAATATATTGCTCTTACTACGGATGCCTGGACATCTGCTTCACACCAGCAGTATGTTGCCATAACGGCACATTTTGTAGAAAACAGCAAGATTAAGGCGGTAATGTTAGAATGCATTCCAGACGCTCAACGCCATACCGCACAGAATTTAGCTGAGTTAATATTAAAAATTTGCAATTAATGGAATGTCACCGAAAAAGTAGTGTCAGTTACTACTGACAATGCTAGTAATATCCAAGCAGCCATTTCATTATTAAAATGGAAGCAGGTGCCGTGTTTTGCTCACACACTAAACTTGATTGTTCAAGCAGGTTTATTAGAAATTAAATTAATTCAAAATAAAGTAAAAACGATAGTAGAGCTTTTCCGAAGGAGTGTTTTGGCTAGTGAACGCCTAACAGCTATGCAAAAGCAGCTAGGTGAAAAGCAGATTAAAGTTAAACAAGATGTGATAACCCGGTGGAACTCTACGTTCGACATGTTTGAGAGGATTTTGGAGATTAAAAAAAGTGTAATTTCTACAATTGCGACCGATTATCCAAACATACCTAATTTGACCCCTGACGACATACATATTTTGTCCAAATATTGTGATTTAGTAAGACATTTTAAATCAGTCACTGAAATTATGAGTGCAGATAAACATGTTACTGTATCTCAAATGATAGTTTTAGCTAATTTACTCAGAAAAAAGTGTGAGGAGTTCACCACTCAAGAAAATATTCCGCAAACTGTAATGGATATGGCGATTCGGTTCATAACTGATTTATCAACAAGATTTAGAAATGTAGAGGATAATAAATTATTTGCAGTAAGTACGCTATTAGATCCACGATTTAAGACACGGTTTTCCTGAAGATAAAAGAACTAGTGTAGACAACGCAAAAAAATATTTGTCAAATATTGCGGCTAAATATAACTGTTATCTATGGATGATCCAGAAAGCGACAATACACAAAGTGATACAACAATAGTAAACATAGAAAAACCTTCTATATGGGATGATTTTGATTTAAAGGTTGCAGATGCGATTAAAAAACAAAACCCCACCGCAGCCGCCATCATAGAAGTTGATAAATATTTCGATGAGCCTCTCATCAACAGAAAGTCCAACGATCCTGTATCATGGTGGTACATGAAAAGGTTCACGTATCCACGTCTTTATGACGTAGTAAAAAAACATTTTTGTATACGCCGCAACTTCAACTCCATCTGAAAGAGTTTTTTCGAAAGCTGGACATATCGTCACTGACAGGCGCAACCGATTAGATGGACGAAAAGTGCGTCTGATTTTATTTTTACATGCTAATATGTAAAGCGTAAAATTCCGGAAAACATTGATTTACTTTTTATTGTATTTTATTGGTCTTTTTTCATAAGTCTTTCTTATCTCAATTAAAACATTCGAATTTATTTTTATTTGCTTCTCGTGTTTTATTTACTCTGTAAACATTTCACGCATTTTCATATAGGTTCATCATTTCATTTTACCAAATATACCTATCATACACAATACAACAATTATCATTACTTATTTTATTACATATCCATAGGCAAAAACTCATAAATCATAAATAATCCTCACTTCATCCAGTCCATAAAAACTTAACAATTCAGTCGCTCACTCGCTCCTTCTATAGCTCGCGATTGTTCGAGTTGCGACGGATCGACTCATATTATTTTCCTCTATGATCGAGTCGCGCTCGCGGTACGATTTTATAATGTCAAATCAAAACTCACTCAAGCAAAATTAAATTTCAATGAAGACGAGTGAACGAATGAGGTGTTGAGGTGGTTCAATGTTGAAATTCGAGTAACTCTTTCAATTTGCGATTATGAGGCCCTCAAATGAGGGACCTCGTGAGTGAGGGGCGCATCTCTATAGTTTATGTGGATTGGTCCTGTTTCGTAAATTCTAAATTGGCTCCGTTGTATTTGTCGATTAAAAGGTTTATTTGTTGGGTTGTCTGGTTGTTGTTTAATGTAGGTTTAGTTTGATCTCGATTATTAGTAGTTACTGTAGTTAGTTAGTTTGTTTAATAAAATTGTAAGTCTAAGTTCGTTTTAATTTTTAAATTAATTAGATTTAAGTCGTTTTTTTTAAATTTTTTAGTTTTAGCCCCCGATATTTATACGCTTATACACAGGACGCATTCGCTTACGTACGTACATATGGTCGCCCCGATTTGTTCGTGACTTTTACATGCAACCCAAGCTGGCCAGAAATAGTTGAAGAGTTGCTGCCGGAACAGAGTGCAAAGGTTTTTCGATTAAAAGTTAAAAAGCTTATGGAAGTTGTCAATAAAGGAAATGTGTTCGGTGAAGTACTATGCTTTATGTACTCGATAGAGTGGCAAAAACGCAGGCTTCCTCACGTGCATATTTTAATCTGGCTGAAGGACAAGCTGAGACCCGATCGAATAGATAATGTTATTAGAGCGGAAATACCGGATCCAAGTAGTGACCAGGCACTTCATGAAATTATTATTAAAAATATGATTCATGGTCCTTTCGGTCCTGACAATCCTCAACGCCCCTGCATGAAAAATGGAAAATGCTCTAAAAAATATCCTCGCACGCACATTTTTGCCTCTTAAGATACAGGATCTTCCTAGTTTAGAAGTCAGGGTATTTCAAACTAATGACTGTTGTATTGATTGTATTTTTTGTACTTACATTTGATGTCAAATATGTACTTTTATAATAAATAAATATTATTATTATTATTATATCCGCTATATCGAAGAAGAACACCAGGAGATGGGGACAAACGGCGAATTTGCAAGGACGCTCCTCTATGTTGATTTACCAAGATATTACACTTGGAACGCAACAAGGAGGGAATGGAAACGACGAATCCAAGGAGTATCGGTTCAGAACTGGCCTGGTGTCAAATCTGGAGATCCCTTAGGCCGAGTTTACACGGTCCACTTTACTAATATGGAGTGTTTTTGCCTGAGAATACTGTTACACCACGTGCGGGGGTCAACTTCTTTTGCAGATCTCAAAAAGCTAAATGATCAAGAATTCTCGACATTTAGAGAGGCATGTGAGGCAAGAAGACTATTAGAGAACGATAATCATTGGGATCTAACTCTAGAAGAGGCCGCACAATGCAAATCTGCGCCACAGGTGAGAGAGCTTTTAGCTATATTAATAGCAACGTGTGGACTCTCAAACCCTGAATATCTGTGGGGAAAATATAAAAATGATATGGCGGACGACATTTTACGCAGATTTCAAGAAGAGGACCCAAATATTTCGTACAATGATGTAATTTACAATGACGCTCTGACCAAGGTTGAGGACCAAGTGATAACTATCACTGGTAAATATTTGTCCGATTTTGGTATGAGCAGACCACAAAGAATTGGGGATCAGTAATGATTTAATGCGAGAGCTAAATTATGATCCAGTTTTGTTACAGCAACAAATAACAGAGGCCCTTTCACTTTTAAATCCAGAACAAAGATTAGTCTTTGACAAAATCATCAACAACGTTTACAGTGGCGAAGGTGGTTTGTTCTTTTTGAATGCTCCAGGAGGTACCGGCAAAACCTTTCTTCTAAACTTATTATTAGCTGAAATCCGGAAAGATAAAGGAGTTGCTGTAGCAGTAGTTTCATCCGGAATAGCTGCTACGCTGCTTAGTGGAGGACGAACGGCCCACTCAGTTCTGAAATTGCCACTAAATTTAGCTCTTGAGGAAATGCCAGTTTGTAACATAAGTAAAAGTAGTGAGCATGGAAGAATGTTACAACAATGTAAACTGCTGGTTTGGGATGAATGTACGATTTCCCATAAAAGAGCAATCGAAGCACTTCATCGCACGATGAAAGACATTAAAAACAATCAAGGTATTATGGGAGGAATGGTGGTTCTATTGGCCGGTGACTTCCGGCAGAACCTGCCGGTTATAGCAAGGGGCACACCGGCAGATGGAATCAATGCCTGTTTCAAAGCGTCTGTGCTATGGAAAAATGTGAAAAAGGTTTCACTGTCGACGAATGTGAGAGTATTACTCAATAATGATTGTCAAGCCGGGCAGTATGCTGCTGCTCTTCTGAAGATCGGCGAGGATCGTATGCCTACCGACTCCGAGAGTATGATCACGCTGAGCAGCGAATTATGCCAAATTGTGGATAGCACATACAATTTAAAAAATAGTGTCTATTCGGATTTACGCGCCAATATCGAAAATCGGGAATGGTTATGCGAAAGGGCGATATTGGCGCCAACAAATGAAATAGTAGGCCGGATAAATGACTAAATTATGTCTGACGTAGAGGGAGATGTCATCGAGTATCTATCAGTAGATAACGTCGTGGATACCGAGCAAGTGACAGAGATATCAGGAGTGCCTTCTCACAAGTTGAGGCTGAAAGTTGGTGTTCCTGTGATGCTTATGAGAAACCTAGATCCACCAAGGCTATGTAACGGCACACGGTTATAAATAACCTATTTAGGACGGAATGTCATTAAAGCCGTTATTATGACTGGAATGGCAAAAGGCGAAACTGTAATTATTCCCCGCATTCCCATCATTCCAACTGATTTGCCATTCCAATTCAAAAGAGTTCAGTTTCCGCTGAAAACGGCGTTTGCAATGACCATAAATAAAGCCCAAGGGCAAAAGCTAAAAGTTGCGGGGGTACATCTTGAAAAAGACTGTTTTTCCCATGGACAACTCTACGTTGCGTGCTCAAGAGTGTCGAAACCACAAAACCTTTATATTTTTGCAAAGGATGGCAAAACTAAAAACGTGGTATACAGAAATGTCTTGGTGTAAGAAATTTTCATAATTTCTAAAGCCTAAAATAATAGAAAATTTGTCAAGGGAGAAACAGTCATTTTTTCCTTTTGAACTGAAATGGCAAATCAGTAGATTGATGGGAAAATAAGGGAAAAATGACATTTTCGCCTTTTTCGATCGGCAATAATGGCTTTAATGCCCTAAGTGAGTATACATCTCTTTAATTCAAACGCAGAGCTCATTATGTTGATTTTTGAAGAGTTCCCTAGAATATCTTCCACATTTCAGTTTGCCAGTAGAAATTACTAATTGTTTTTCACAACAGTTCATAAATAAGGAAATAGTTATTTTTTGTGATGAAATTGGAAAAGATTTAGGCCACTTTTTGACAAATGAATATCCGGGACACTCAATCATAAATAACTGTACGCCTGGCTGTTCCTTATTTGATATAATGAAAAAATAATTAAATTTGAATTTAACCAGGAGGCAATACTTTTAATTTTGGTTGGAAATAGGGGTAATGTGAACAAAGGAGAATTACTCGAATATTATAGGACTTTGAATAACTTGTGTGTAAGAAAAATTGTGATGTTCACATTCCCATACAGCCAGAGTTTGCCACAGGAAGAAAATCGCATTAGATATAAGATAAATATGACATTGTACAATGTGATATTAAATAATGATAGGTTTCATCTCATTGACATCAACAATTATGTTGGCACTAATTTTTATTTGACAAAAGATAGGTATCTTGTAGATAGATACTATCTTTCAAACTTTTATAGGAGACAGATAGCTGTGTCGCTATCATATTATTTCTTTATTTCAGCCAAGAACTTGGCTAAACAAATTGCTCCTGTTGGGAAATGCAATGACATGTTATATGATTTTGCCTACCTACATTTAGTCTGTTTGTTTGCAGTATGGGAAAGCCTACGAAAAGAAATCGTAGAGTCCTCGGGTCTCGACCCTATAAAAATTATTCAGAAGAGATGGTAGAAAATGCAAAAAAAAATAGGATGTCCTCGAGATCAGCAGAGAAAACATTTGGTATACCTAGGCGCACGATCCTAAATAAAGTAAAAGAGTTTCATAACCAAAATGTTGGAACTTTTACCCGGCTCTCTTCAGAAGAGGAAAAAAGTATTGTTCAAGCGTTGATTCCAGCCGGAGAATATGGTTGCCCACTAACGAAACTTGACTTACGTTTGACTGTTTATGATTATCTGAAGATAAATAATCGTGAAAATTTATGTAATGGAAAACCAGTCCAGTGACAGGTTCACTGGACTGGGTTACAAGTTTTCTCAACCGACATGCAGATGAACTTTCTGTTATAACTACACAAAATATAAAAACAGCACGAGCCCAAAAAAATACAAATGATTTTTCAGAATATTTTCAGTACTTAGAAGAAACTGTAAGAGATGTTCCTCCATCTAACATTTTAAACCTAGATGAAACTAGTCTCAGTGATGACCCAGGTAATTCCAAGTGCATATTTCGCAGGGGTGTGATATATCCTGAACGTGTCCTTAATTCTTCAAAAGGCGCTATTTCGTTGATGTTCTCTGCGGCAGCAAACGGTACTAGTCTATCTGTGGTATATAAGGCAGACAATTTATATTCAGAATGGATTCAAAGTGGCGCTCGTGGTGCTAGATACAACCGAACGCCATCCAGACGGTTTGATTCGACAATATTCGAAGATTATTTTAAAACGATTGTGTTGAAATGGGCGGAGTGTTTAACTGGAAGAAAAGTGGTCATATGTGACAACTTGTCCAGTCACTTAAGATTAGGCGTCATTAAGCTGTCAGGATCACAACATTTCATTCGTGTTTATCCCTCCCAATTCCACACGTCTTACCCAACCACTTGATGTGGCGTTTTTTACACCTCTTAAAAGAGCCTGGCGTAAGATCTTATTACAGTACAAAATGGAAAACCCAAATCAAACTACACTCAACAAAAATCACTTCCCAAAGTTGCTTACGCAATTGAGAAAAACGAGGCGAAAAACATAAAAAGTGGTTTTAGAGCCACTGGGATGTACCATTATAATCCACGCGAAGTTTTAAAAAAAATGTAGAATGTGCTGAAGAAATGGGTGATACTTATAGCATTGACAGCACTTTATTAGAATATCTAAAAACCAATAGAAAACCTAAACTATTGACATCGAATAGAAACAAAAAAGTCGTGGTGGAACCTGGGAAGTCAGTGACGATTGATGATTTTCAAAACCAGACTAAAAAAATATCGAAAAACGTCCTGCAAAGAAAAAATCTGCTTTTGCAAGTAGAACTGAAAATCAGATGTTGCATATTACATCTTCAACAGCAAGAGTCGTTAAAGAGGACCACGTTTTAGATAATTTTGAAGACAAACTAGATTTTTCTGATAACTTCTCCTTATCATTATTGGCAGACAGAAATAGCCTCGACGAAAATTATGGAATTGAGGATATGATCAAAATTAATGAAGAATACGATATGAATACAAATGAAACAGAAGATGAGGTTATACCAGCTGTGATTAGAATGGACAAAATCGACATTTTAGATGAAGTCTAACAGTCATCATTGTAATGAAAACACTTACACATTGAAAGAAAAACCAAAGATTTTGTCTTGTGCCTATATACCGGCCACAAGCTTTTCAAAACATATTATTTACGACAGCGATTATAATAAAGAAAACACGATGTTACCTGAAACTAGACAAACAAAAGAGAAATGATTATAAATTATCAACAAAAGTGGATAAAATTAAAGAACCAAAATCTTCCAATGTTAAGCAAAAAGCGAAAAAAATAAATAGCAATAAAGAAAAAAGTATAAAAAGACTTAAAACTCATTGGACATATTTAGCAATCACTTTCACCATTTCAGCTGAAACTGCACCAGAGTCGATGCAGTTAGAATTAATTGATATTCAAAACGATCAAGATTTTTGCAACAAATTCAATGAAGGGGACTTGCTAAATTTTTACCGCTGCATTGATAAAACTATGTACAAAGAGTTGCGCACAAATGTCATGAAAAGCGCCAGCTTATTTGGTTCTACTTATATATGTGAACAAATTTTTTCGGTATTGAATAATAACAAAACAAAAAATCGAAAGCGCCTTGCAAATGAAAGTTTAGTAGCTACAAGTAAGTTTGCGCCAAATTTAAAAAAGATTCTGAGCACAATGCAGTGCCACGCTTCAAATTATTTTTTTATTTTTAAAATAAAAAATTTGGCTATTTTTGTTTTTAATTTTTGCTGGTGGCAAATTAGTTCCTCATTTGCTCAAGTGGCCCATAGTCTCAATAAGTCTGTGCTTCCCTGATTGCAATCATGTTACAATGTTTATTTTTGTTAGGATTGTTTTACCATTTTTGTAAGATTTGATTTAGAACCCTTTAGAGCGGGCATAAAGCTCACAATTCTCATAGTTTTATATCCCTTTAACGACACTCTTATACAATAGTGCGTTCAACTTAACAAAAATATTTTCGCGCGCTCGATCAACTCTATGAGACGCGGCCTGTACCACACGGTAGTGCGTTTAGTATAGTGTGAACTTTGCCGCAAAGGTTACACATGTGAGAAACTGTCGCGGATTTCTGCCCTTTTCAAAATGGCGGTGCAGCTGATCGACGCGCGTGGAAAAAGTAAGTAATGATTAAGAATATTTTAAATAGTGATTGACTACATTGATTCTGTGATTTTAATAGGTAATAAAGTCAAGTCAACAACTATAGTTCAATGCATACCTCTGTCGGACACGAAGATACTTGGTTGTTAGTTCAAACACGCACGATAGTGCGAGTCCGGCTTTAACTCGTCTATCAAAATTGATGTTGATTAAATATCAATGTTTTTAACGTTTTTAATCGGTAAAAAAAATTACAACTCTGCTATCAATTCTAGTAAGTATACTAGAATTGATAGCAGACGGAAACGAGTCTGAGATAGAGGGTTTCGAAGATGAGGAATGTCATGAAGAGGAAGGCATTGAGGCTGTACCAGATCGGGTGGCGGGTCAGTCGTATTCGAACGACGAAATTTCTAACAGCGAGCAAGAAGAAGCCACTAACATTCAGGTACCAGAAATAATATGTCCTAGTCCGAATACAGTCTGCGCTGGATCTCAACGTGGTCGTGGGGATTCACAGAGAGGTCGAGGACCTTCGCAACGAAATCGTGGTGTCTCTCAACGTGGCTGTTCTGTAAGTCGCCGGCATCATCTACCTGATCGTTCATCAAGCGCACCAAGCACATCTCATGGTACTTCTCGGTACCGTACGAGGGACCGCATGAGTAGAAATGATCAGCTGCCTGATTTATCTGGTACTCCGCCACCTAGCGTTCGTGCTCAGTCCGAGGCAGCTCAACGCAACAGGGATCCGTCTAGGCGAAGGCTATGGAAATCTATTCCATAATCCTTTCGAATACTTCGTGGACTATTTTGACGATGCATTTTATGAGAAAGCTGCTTACTGCACAAATAATTACTACTTGAGGCAAACTGAAAAGGTTCTTCATACCAATCCTGTATAAATGAAGAAGTTCATTGGTGTGACTTTTATAATGGGGTGCATAACTTATCCACGACTTCATATGTACTGGAGGCAAGAAATGAGACTGGCATTAGTAGCTGATATCATTCCAAGAGACCGACTGAAGTTGTTGCGCACAAATTTTCATGTGGTGGAAGAGGATATCGCTCCAGTTGGTAATATCAACAGTCTATGGAAAGTACAACCGGTATTAAATTAGGTAAAAAATGCCTGTGAGAAAATAGAAAGGCTACCGGGTTACTATTCTATAGACGAACAAATGATCATGTTCTGCGGCTTGTGCCCAAAAGGTCTACGTCAAATCATAAAGTCTAAACCTAGACCAACCGGCTTGAAAGCTTTTGTAGCCACAACAAGCGATGGTCTAATGCTCGACTTTGAAGTCTATCAAGGGGCTAACACCCCATTCACAGATAAATCTCTGGATGTGGGTGCAGCAGTTATTTTGCACCTTTCCAAATCCATTCCCCCAGGAAGTTGCATTTACTTCGATCGTTATTTCACGTCAATACCTCTCTTGGAAAGATTATCTGAAAAAGGAATGCATGGCACAGGAACGGTTATGATGAATAGAATACCTGACAAAAAATATATGACTTAAAAAGGACCGTGAAATGAACCAAGGAGATACTGAACAGTTCGTAAATAATGGTGTTGTAATTGTGCACTGGATGGACAACAAATCCGTTCTGGCGGCATTCAATTGCACTTCGGCAGACGATCATATTTTCGTGGAGCGATGGAATAAAAAGGAGATGTCAGGCAGCCCCTTATCATTGCCAATTATAATCGGAACATGGGAGGAGTTGACGTCCTCGACCAATCAATCGAGTATTATCGAACTTTTATGAAGACCAGAAAATAGACTTGGAAGATCATGTTACATTTTTTTGATCTTGCAGTCGCAAATGCTTGGCGTTTATACAAAATACACTGCCAGACGGCTCACGTACATAGAGGCCAAGTCTTTGACTTACTTCAATTCAAATTGCAAGTAGCTGATGGTCTTACCAATACCGCTGATCGACCAAGGCCAGAACAAGATGCTATTGAAAACATGGAAGGTTTGGAGACTCAAGATTCGGAAAATGTCGACCCAAATATTCCTGCCAAGAGATACCGACCGGCTAATGGCTAATAAAAAATCTTCAATCATTTTTGGGGCAGCGTCGTCACCTGCAACAGCGATTTACGTGATGAACAAGAATGCAGAAGACTACGAGAAAACTCATCCAAGAGCAGTGAAAGCCATAAAAAGAAATCACTATATGGATGATTATCTACAAAGTTTCTCATCTAACAATGAAGCAAGGGAAATATCATAAGACGTAAAAGAAATTCACGAAGCAGCAAAGTTTCACCTGAAAGGATGGGCCAGCAATGATGAAAGGGTATTGACAGAAGTAGAGGATATCAAAAGGAAAGATTCTCTACAACTAACAAAGGAAGAAAAGACCTTGAGTCTACGATGGCTGGTAAGAGAAGACATGCTAGCTTTCAACATGGGGCTGAGAAACACGCCAAAGAAGCAACTGGACGGTGAAAGAGCTCCAACCAAAAGAGAAGTCACGAGCGCCGTGATGTCTACCTTCGACCCCATGGGTTTCGCAACGCCGGTTCTGATCCAGGGGAAGAAATTGATTCAAGGTATTTGGCGAACACAAATAGGTTGGGACGACCCAATTAAGGAAAATCAGATAGCTGCCTGGACCAAATACTTGAAAGAAGTATCAACATTGGCAAAACTAAAAATTCCAAGATGTGTCTCATCCTACACAAAGAAAGGCCAGCTGCATACTTTCACCGACGCCAGCGAAGAAGCCTATGCGGCGGTGGTCTATTGGAGGAGGATACGATGTTGGAAGAAAAGAACAAAGAGTGACTGCGATAAGGTCTGAGGGAAGAGTCTTGATCGACGTAGAGAGATTCTCGAGCTGGGAACGATTACTGCGCGTTACAACCAGAGTAATTGCCTTCGCGAACATCATATTGAAGAAGAGCCGTAAAGAAACCAACGCAGCCGTGCATCAGAAGGACGAACCTTGGAGACCACAAAGGACATCCCAGAAGGCAATGACGCGAATCACAAATCAATCAACTGGCAAAAAGGAAAGGGAACGGTTATACGTACCCTTAGAAGAAGAACACCTACGTAAGGCCGAAGAGATGTTACTGAAATTAAGTCAAAATGACAGTTCACTTCAGAAATAGTAAGTTTAAAGGCAGGAAAACCAATAGAAAAGACAAGTCGTCTCAAGAAGATCGACGTCTATATGGCAAGCGAAGGGTTAATCAAATTAAGAAGCAGAACGATGAAGTTCCGCGACGAAGGAAGAAGGAAAATGAACCCTATCATCTTAGACGGGAAAAAGAAGGTTACGCGACTCATCATACAATATTACCATAAGAAGTTTCTTAACGGAAATATCGCAACCGTGATGAATGAGATCCGCCACAAATATTGGATTCTGGGATTAAGAATAACTTTGAAAGCAGTTACACACAGTTGTCAGTGGTGTAAGGTCAAGAAGAGTTTACCGGAGATACCTCCAATGAAAGTGAAAATTTTGTCCCCCTGGCAGCCCAAATATGGGAGGCGCGTGGGAGAGGCTTGTACGGTCAGTCAAGACAGCGCTAGCAGTGGTTTTAAACGAGAAGCGGCGAGCCTCCTTGCTGGCCAGTCACCATGGGATCTGGAAGCATCAGGCCTTGCACACATGCACGTTCTGCGCGTGGAGATGCAACGTCGGGGCGAAACTCCACTGCCACGACAAGTCGCGGCATGGCGGGCAGAGTTCCGGCGGGGTCTCATGGTGGAATGGCGACAGCGACTGTCGCAACCCAGTGCTGGGCACGCCATAATCATGGCGGTGATTCCCCTCTTTGAGGAGTGGCTGGAAAGGCAACACGGCGTCCTTACCTTCCGCATGACGCAGGTCCTTACCGGACATGGTAAGTTCGGGAGGTTTCTGCACCGGATTCGTGCGGAAACGACGCCCGGGTGTCGCCACTGTGTGGACCGCCCGGAGGACACGGTAGAGCACACGGTGGAGGTGTGCCCCGCTTGGGCAGAGCAACGCCGTGTCCTCGTGGGGGCGATTGGCGGCGGCGATCTCTCGCGCCGGGCCTTGGTTCAGGCCATGCTCCGGAGCGAGGAGGAGTGGCAGGCGGTCGCCTCCTTCTGCGAAGCAGTAATGCTAGCAAAGGAGGCGGCCGATCGCGTGAGGCGGTCTTCACGCCCCAACCGCCGCCGGGACTCCGATCCCGATTACCGGCCACCGTAGGCGCGGGCTCGCGGACGGCGAGCAATGGGTGGCTCGCCGTCCAACCGTCCGGTAACCGTCCGGACCGAGCCCAAGTTACCGACGGCGCGTATTGTTCCACGCGCGCCTCAAGGAGATGTCAGCAACTGTAGGGGCCCAGCAGGGTCGAAGCCTACTGGGGCCAAGGGTCTGATTCTGAAAGGAAGACTCGGCCCTGGTACGAAAGGCAACGAAGGAACAGGAGTGGGTTTTTAGTCAGTAAAAGTCTGACACTATCTCCCGCCCCGCCCAAGAGCGGGGGATGTCATAAGATGATTTTCCCACCGGAAAAAAAAAAAAGTGGTTTTAAACGAGAGAAGCCCACCCGAAGAAGTATGTAGCATCACCTCGTTTACGACACACTAACTGGCTGGATAACTAAAAAGTTTTTGCTATTCAAACTCTCTACACTTTCTTCTGTTATAAAAATCTTGACTTATTACACTTCAACAAAACGTCAATTGCTTTTCCTTTAAAAAATATTTATGATAATTTTCTACGATCACCTGCAATCTGTAGCAACTACAAGTACTTCATACGCTGCTGACCGAGGTCGAGTACATTGAAAACTCTAAGACCTCTCACGCCCGTTAGTTCGGACCCTGAAGACGAAGAAAGCCTGACCCCGAACCATTTTTTACTGGGGAGATCCTGTGGAGCAATGACACCAGGGGAATTTGACGACAAGGATCTAATCGGGAAAGCAAGCTGCAACCACACAAAGGCTTGCAGACCACTTTTGGAAAAGATGGGTTAAAGAGTATTTACCCGTCCTAATGCCGAGAAAGATCAAAGGTAGAAAAACTAACGACCCCAGGGAAGGAGAAATCGTGATGATAGTGGATTCGACGCTACCCCGGAACTCCTGGCCCCGCGGGGAAGTTATCAAGACGTACCCCGGACCTGATCGAAGGATAAGAGTGCTGGACGTGCGGACTTCGGGAGGAGTGCTCCGGCGAACGACACGACGGACCGTCGTGCAAGTACCTGCCTTCGTCGCTACAGGAGGATGCAGTGCTACGCACCGTGGGGGAGGATGTTAGCGACGAAACGCTATCTTAATTGAGATTAAGCTGTGTTGGGTTGATTACGCTCAATGTTTATTAAGATAAATAATTTTAAGTTAAGTTATTAGTACTAAGTAGGAAGTTTCTAGAAATAAGGAGGATGTTTTATGGAAGTATCTAGAATAAAAGGAATGTTCTCTAAGTTTTTCATTGTCCACGCTAGGCGGCACTACTTGTACCCAAGAGCCAAAAACCTAAAGTCCGGTTTCCACCGCGAGCGGAACGGACTCATTAATGACTTCGGCTAAGAACTCACGGAGCGATTTTCGTCCGCGTCCGCTGCGGTTGCGGGCCCGCAGCTTCTGTAGAATGCAAATATTTATATAAAAAATTAACGCACATTTCACGACGCGTTTAAGGCCGGGACTCCACCAAAGCGGAGACGAGACGAGCGGAGAGGAGATGTTTTTTAAACAACCAATAGAATTGAGTTATTGACACGTCTCCTCTCCGCTCAGCTTCAGTGGAGATCGCTGTGCGGAGATGTGTAATATTTGTATGTCGCGATGGAAGCGGAGATGTGAGCTGTGCGCGGACGACGCGCAGTGGAGACGAGAGATGTGAGCGGCGTGCAGTGAGCGATGTCACCCTCCCCCCTCTCGCCCGCTAGCAACCCGCAGAACCCCGCGCGCGCGCCGGCCGGCCATCTTGCTAGTACCGTGCACGCGAGCACACGCTTATAATTCGTGCAGTTTGTATTTTTCAACGTAAACAATTAGGGCGCATTCACACGGGATACGTCTTTGACGATTCGGTATAAAACACGATTCGCCTTGACGGATAGATGTTCACATTGAATACGGAATCGTGTTTTTTCACGATTCGTCAAAATATCCGAATTGATGTTCACATGTTGTTTCGTGATTGTGTTCAGTTGAGAGTAAACTACCAAAGACAATGGACGTGAATACTTTAATTTTGTACTGGTATTATCGTCGATCTAAAAAAAGAAAAACAAGAAGAATACACTGGGTGCATCCAATTTTAAGAGCTCATTCACACGAAGACGAATCGTGATTTTTCACGAATCGTGTTTTTTCACGATTCGTTATTTTTTTTTGACGGGAGCAATGCTTTTTATATACCCATGTTCACACGCTTCACGAATCGTGAAAAAAGACGTAGACGGATACGTCGGTCACTACGGTCATTAGAATGACGATTCGTTAAAAATCTCGAATCGTGATTGGCGCTCGCGCCCCGCGCGCCTGCCTGCTCCGCCCGCCTGTCTGCCCCACCCGCCGCGCGCCCGCTCAATTCAGTACATTCCTTTGACTTGTTAAGACGTGTAGCGCTGCGCTTCAATAAAATCATGTCGAAAAAAGAAAAAGAAAAATTGTATGACCAACAAATAAATCGCGAAGTTTTGATTGCTGCAATCAAAGACAGGCCAGTTTTATGGAATAAATTTTTGGAAATTTATAAGGACAAAACCGCTAAAACAGCAGCATGGCGGGAAATATGCATAATTTTGAAAGAAGATTTTGAAGAAATGGATCAAAAGGACCGACAGTTGTTTGGTAAGTTTTTATTGAGAAAATTTTAAATACAAATCTATACTGCCTATATTTTGTTGTCTTGCCATGGTACTGATCCAGTTTCTGATAGAAAGTAGGTCATAAATTCATTTCTCATTGAATTGCCAGTTCCGACACTCGGTGATACTTCCTGGGGTAGTAAATTTTCAAAATTAAATTCTTTTTCTAATTCAATTCCCTCCTTTTTTATAATCAAATTGTGGAGGACAGTACAAGCTTTCACTACTGAAATAGCTGTTTCTCGTTTAAGGTCTATGGGTCTATGTAAAATTCTCCACTTATTTGCTAGAATGCCAAACGCACATTCAACGTATCTTCTCGCTCTGGTTAAACGATAATTAAATATTCGTTTACCTCTGTCAAGATGCGTTCCACCAAAAGGTCTTAATAAATGTGTGTGTAAACCAAATCCCTCGTCGCCAATAATTACGTAAGGAACTTGAACTTCTGATTCTGTAAATAAAGGCCTTGGTTCGGGTATATTCAAACGGCCTTCTGTCAACATTTTCCAAAAACTTGACTCTTTAAATATTGATGAGTCGCATTCTTTTCCATAGGAACCTACACTGACGTAAACGAATCGATAATCTGAATCTACGACTGCTAATAACACTATTGAAAAGAAATCTTTGTAGTTCATATATACTGAACCACTATTTGACGGCTTTCGAAGCCTAAGCGCTCGTTCAGACACGGCGGGAACCGCGCGATTATAGAATCGCATGGAAATCGCGCGGGTCTTATTTATATGAGTTAGTTAGTAATCGTTCAGACATAACCGCGCGGTTAATCAAGCCGCGCGGTTACCGCAACCCAACCGCCAGAAAATAGAATCGCGCTGCTCCCGCGCGTTTCTATTACAATGGAGTCTTTACTTCGCGTTCAGTTGCGTTGCGGATACCGCGCGGTGAGCACGTCACTGTTCGTGAGTTCGCCATGGATCGTTTCGACACTGAACTATTTATTGATGAGGTGGAGAAGAGACCTGCAATATGGGACATTCAGTGTGATGATTACTCAAATAAAATTATCAAGAACCGAGCTTGGCAAGAGTTGGTGGAGATATTTGGAAATTGCGAAGACACGGTGGAAAAAAAGAATATTTTAAGTAAGTAGGTTTATTCACCAAAAAATAATTGACAGAATTATGTTATAATTATTGTTATGAAGCGTATATTATACTCTCCGTATACTTTAGGTACTTAAATAAATATAAACAAACTTCGGCTGCTTTATGCAGACATTTCGAGCATTTTTCAAATGAAGGTCACAACGGTATTACCATATTTCGTTTGTTTACATTTAGTTATGTACCTAAACATTACAAGTACGGTATGTTAGTTGCAGCTATATCTTTGTGTCTTGCCATGGAACACGCCCATCGTTCACAAAGTAATGAGCGAATTTATCTCTGATATTCAAAGATGACGGTGTCCCTCTTCCCGCATGCAAGGTATTGAGATTAGTCATGGGTGCAGTATATAAAGTATCTTTAAATTTTAGACCATCTCTAGTCCGCACATAGTTATGTAGAACACAAGAAGCTTTTATTATATCTTCGGCAAAATCTATGTTTACATTTATAGGCCTATGAAAGATGCGCCATTTGTTCGCCAAAATACCAAAAGTGCACTCAATATTACGTCGGGCTCTCGATAACCTATAGTTAAAAATCCTTTTTTCATATGGTAAACATTTGCCTGAATATGGGCGCATTAAATTTTCTGCTAAGCCGAAGGCTTCATCTCCAACTATAACATAAGGCATTGGTGTTAGGTCTACATTAGATATTGGTTTAGGTGTTGGTATGTTTAATGATTTTTCTGTCAGGCGTTTATAAAAAACCGAATTTTTAAATATAGCAGAATCACTGCTTTTGCCATAAGCCCCAATATCAACATAAGTAAAGCAATAGTTGGCGTCGCAAAGTGCTAAGAGCACTATGGAAAAGTAATGTTTATAGTTATGATACAAAGAACCCGAATCAACAGGCTTTATAACTCGGATATGCTTGCCGTCTATAGCACCAATGCAATTTGGAAAATTTGCATATCTCTCAAAGTCTCGTGCTATTGTCTTCCAGATATCTTCAGTCGCTTCGGGCATGACTATGTTTACCAACTTATTCCACAATGATTTACATACTTCGCGGACAATTCCAGTAATCGTCGATTTTCCTAGGCGATAATTGTAGCTTAGTTCTCCAAATGAACAACCCGTACCAAGATATCTGAAACAAGAATATTATTAATAATGTTATTATTTTTAGGTACACAACTCCAAAAAAAATGGAAAAACATACGAGATTGCTACAATAAAGAATACAAAAAAGAAAAAACAACTCCTTCTGGTTCAGGTGCTCGTAAAGGAGCCCGATATATGTATTTTTCAAGATTATCTTTCCTGCAGAATAGTGTAAGTAATAAAGACACTACAACTAATATTGAAGAACAGAATGAAAGGCAAAGTGAGGAGACAAGTGAACTAAACGCCAATGCAACCGAAGCCACTGAAATACGTCCCCCTAAACGTAAGAAAACACAAGTGCCAGAAGAAAAAATAGCTGTTTTAATAGAAAAAAGTATCGAGTCACGAAAACATTTTCAGAATGAACTTCAAGAAAATAGTATTACCAAGCAAGATGACGACAAACTCTTTTGTTTGTCGTTATATAAAGAACTCAGAAAAGTACCAGAAAATAGGCGTTTAGCAACCAAAATTGAATTACTTCAAGTGATACAAAAAGGACAAAGCTTACCACCCCCTGTTCGCTACAATACTCAGCAGATCACACCTACGTATTGGCAAGGACAACAGTATACAAGCCCGCAAGGATATTTTACTACATCTGGATCATCTCCTCCTGTTCCGGCACCGTCACCGTCACCATCGCAATTTAGTTCTGGCTCTCAGTCCTCTACAGTTATAGAAAATATTTATGCTGATTTTGAAGAACAATAAATAAATCTTACCTTAAAGTTATTACGAGTTTCTCTTCCGGTGACACGCTTGGCCTCAAATGCGTTTCAGAGCATGAAATATCTTGCCTGATCAGTTCAATTAGTTCATCAAAAGATTTTATTGACATTCTCAAATAGTCAAAAAATTTGTTATCATACATTCTTAATTTGGGATATAATGTTACGAACTGACCATGTACTAGTCGGTCACGTAATATTGGATGCACCCAATACCGCCTTTTTCTTTTCTTTTTTTTAAGGAGCAACCACAGTAAACACACTTCTTCGTCGACCTCCATTTTGAAACTGACGCTAACCCGCACGAAATCGCATACTAACCGCGCGTGTCTGAATAGCTTCACAATTTTGCGGTTTGAAACCGCGCGATTCGTAAACGCACGATTCCCGCATGTCTGAACGCAGGCTAATATGCTTCCCGTCAACTGCTCCAAGGCAGTGAGGGAAATTGGCCTTTTCATTAAATCCACTTGCTATCTTTAACCACTCTTCTTCCTTATTAGGAAGTGGCATAAATTCTTCATATAAATTATTCCATATACTTTGCGTCACTTCTACTACGATGGTGGAAATGGTTGATTTGCCAATTCGATAACTAAAATGAAGATCTTCATAGGAAAGTCCTGACGCCAAATACCTAAAAAAATATTTCATTAAAACCAAATTAGTGGGATGAAGAAGTCGTATTTTCATTCAGAATAAGCGTTCCCACTAGGCACCCAAACGATTTCATATGTTTGACTGGCTGCCTAGTGGGATAGATTAGTCTAAATGAAAATACAACTTCTTCAAGCGCTTCTTCAATTATACAAATTCAGCTTACTAAGCATCCTCTTTTTACGAAAGCAAAAACCGTTATAAAACGTATGGGGCGTAGCCCGTACAAAACAACCACAGATCAGGTCCCTGTATATTTTATTTATGTATAATAATTCATAAATACACAGACGGACAGCGAACGGCGTTTGTGAATAGATATTCGCCCGACAACAGACCGCTCGTCTTGTCGTGACGTGTTTCGAAACCGTGTCCTTATTATTACAGTTGTTTTCTAGTATATATATATTCATCTGTGGTTGTTTTGTAATATTGGGAATAATGCGATGTAAATAAAAATCTTCTTATAAAACCGTTCATACAGTTTTATGAATTATTGTTTCAGGAAGTTCAGTGATGAAAAGGTGGACACAATTGAGAGACACTTGGAGGAAATCATTAGATGAAAACAAAGAAACAAAAAAATCTGGGTCTGGTACAAAATCTAAGCCCTACAAATATAATCAAGAGATGAGCTTTTTGAAGCCAATTATTAAGCCAGGTGAAACATATGACAATAATCCAAATACAAGAGATGAAGCCCAAAGAGAAAATGCAGATCAACAAGAAAATCAGAAAGAGAAACACTTAGAATCATCATCAAAAAAGAAAAGAATGGATAGTGGCAGCGTATTGGATGATAAAATGATGAAACTTGTTGATCATCAATTAAACACAATTGGAAGTGATGACCGTAACATGAATTTTTTTAAGGGGGTTCTGCCATCCCTTCGGCATTTTGATGATGATCAAATACTGGAATTCCAATCTGGGGTCATTAACCTAATACAGAGTATTAAAACTGGACGAAACTATTCGAATTGGCATCAAAATTATTACAATTTACATCATCACAACTATAATAGTGGTGGTTATTATACTAAGCCTCAAGAATCACCGGGAGGAACGTCTAATAATAATAATACTCGGCCTCTTCCTGAAAGTTCATCGATAGTAAATGCAGAAGTGTCTGCAGAAACGCCCACCCCTCTACAACCTGGAACATCGCTGATCCATCGCGATGATCCAAGTGCATCACCGGCACTATCTACAGCTCTAAGTCAATTAAGTGATTATCTGGATCTATCAAATTTCTAAAAACATGTTCTAAATTATCATAAATATAACCAATAAATAAGAATAATAAATAATATAATTAGTTTTTCTTGCCTTATAGTTATCGCCAACTTTTCTTCAGGGCTAATGGCCTTTCTCATACATGTATCCTGTTTTCTCAAATCCGTATCCAACCTTTGGAGAAGGAAGTCAAAGGTATCTTTAGACATTCTAAAATAAGTGTAAAATTTGGTATCATCTTCTCGTAACGAGCTCATCAAAGTATAAAAATCCCCAACACTTTGTCTTTGCCTTAAAATTGGATGCACCCAGTGTATTCTTCTTGTTTTTCTTTTTTTAGATCGACGATAATACCAGTACAAAATTAAAGTATTCACGTCCATTGTCTTTGGTAGTTTACTCTCAACTGAACACAATCACGAAACAACATGTGAACATCAATTCGGATATTTTGACGAATCGTGAAAAAACACGATTCCGTATTCAATGTGAACATCTATCCGTCAAGGCGAATCGTGTTTTATACCGAATCGTCAAAGACGTATCCCGTGTGAATGCGCCCTTAATCAGTGTCGTGTTGTTTCCGGAACTATAAAAGATTAGGCATTACTGAAATTATGTATTTACAGAATTTTCACTCGTTCAAAAGTTATAGCCATTTTTAAATAATAGAAAATAAACAATTAAAAGTCTAAGATTCACACGAGCACAACACATTGAAATCAAACAAATAAAATGGATTTATCACTCGTTATTTATTAACATTTCAAATTTCGACGCCGCCGTCTGCCGCGACCACGTACGAGAGATACAATCCGTTTTGTATGTTTGATTTCAGATATTTTTATTTATAAATTGGTTTCCCTTGAAACTCTGGTATTTTTTAAATATTTATAATGGTTATAAATTCTGCATGAGTGATAATGCGGTAAGTATATTTTGACTATGGCAATGTCAACATTTAATATTTATAATGATTTCAATTATTTTTATTTCAGTAAAAACGGCTAAATCTAAGTGGAAAAAGTTGAGAGACAGCCACCGGGACGCATTAAAAAGGAAGAATGCCACTAGAAGTGGACAGAGTGGTAAACAAATTCGTGAATGGAAATATGAGAAGGTAATGGAATTTTTGATACCATATATGACGAATAGAAACAGGACTACAAATTATACCTCACAAACAAATATAAATGAACAGGAAACAAATTCATTGGAAAATAATGTAACCGATGAGTTTTTTGAAACATCAAGCAATCATACAAGAAGCACTCCAGAAGATCGTCCATCTGTACAACATTCGCCGTCACCGACATCAAGCGTCTCAGCCTCGACATGCAGAAATGCAACAAGAAAATCGGATGAAATAAGTAATTTACTTATACAGCACCATGCAAACCGTGAAAGAATACGCCAAGAAAAACTAGAAATACAATCATTGATAGAGAAAAATAATACCCTTGACGAAATGGACACTTTTTTTCTGTCGATATCAAAAAGTGTAAAAAAACTTTCTCAATATATGCAGCTTCAGGTTAAACGTAAAATTTTCAATGTTCTTTTAGAATTGGAAGAACTTGAGCTACAAAACACATGGTATAACACAAATGAAAATAATTGGTATTCCCCCGTTTACACTTCAGCACCGGGTCCAAGTTCGACACCGGGTCCTAGCTCAACACAGGCACCGGTTCTTACATCAACACAGGCCGGTGGTCCTAACTCAACACAGGCACCGGTTCCTAGCTCAACACAAACACCGGGTCCAAGTTCGACACAGGCACCTGTTCCAAGCTTGGAAGATACACACATGACCGATGAACAGATAGAAGAAGCATTCAGAAACGAAGAAGACACATATGATAATTTGTAACTATATGGAAAAGAAAGCAATATGTCTCATGTGATTTACTGTTATAATTTTTTTGTACGTTATGTTTCTAATATAACCTTACGTTTTTTTTGCTACTCCCAGAACGGCAGTTGATTTTTTTGTTTTCTTTATGAATAAATAAGATAATATAAAAATATATTTGGTTTTTACATAATATGCATCACTCCAGTCTCCCGGAGGGGTAGAAAGAGACAACGGATTTCGATTTCTCGTAATCCTTACATACCTCAGTTTACATAATATTTTTCATGTATTCTCGTACTTCTTGATTCTCGTTTTGAGTACTTCTCACTTAGCCCTTTTACACAAAAAAAAAACAAACACTCAAAAAAGACTGATCACATTCAAACGCAGATAACACACATAAACACAAACACACATTAACAAAAAAATAATTAGGTAGGTACTTACTTCAAACATACTGCTAGCCGCTCTTGGGTGCAGATAGATCTCCTGTAGTTAGTATCTTGCTTAAATATATGCGGTTTAATTACGTTATGTAGTTCATAGAATATATTCCTCGGTAGTCTGTAGGACTTGGTAAAACTTTCATCATCTAACTCATTAAACAGAGTAAAAAATTCTCCATGACTGGTATGGTAATACAAGTGACTTCTTTTCCAAAACCGATGTTTTCTTTTGTTTAGGTAGTATAAAGCTATCAATTCTGCTTCTTCAGACTGTAGTTCTTCTTCAAGTAAAAGAAGATACTTTTTTTGTAATAATAGCGACATCGTCTACCTTTCGTGTCAGAATGCGTACTGAGCACTCAACGCCTCGCACCCGAGCTGAAAAACATCTCTTCTCGCACAGCACACAGCACACCGCACACATCTCCGCTTTGGTGGAGTCCCGCGAGCTGAAAAACATCTCTTCTCGCACAGCACACAGCACACCGCACACATCTCCGCTTTGGTGGAGTCCCGGCCTTACGCCCGCGGTGTACGCGGTTGTATGCGGCTCCCGCTGTACCGGCGGGCAACTAGTAGAATCGCGCGGGCCGCGGTTACCCGCAGCCTCGGCGGGTGGCGCCCGCGCGCTTTGCGATCGGTTGGCGGGCGACCGCGGGGGCCGGCGGGCGGCGCGGCGGGAGGTACAGAGATCCGTCCATTTTGAATCAGTGACTTGTTATTACACGTGGATCAGTGGATGCACCCAGAACCTTTTGGGCCATGTCCGTGACCACCGCCGGACCACCAACGCCTATCGCTTCCATATTTGGTAAATCGTTACTACTCCATTGGTACCAATTAATACTCGAACAACAACATTGGTACCCTAGTAGTTTTCGAGAAAATCGACTTTGAAGGTGGTCCGGCGGTAGTCACGATCCCTTCAGCAGGACCACCATGAGCGCCGGAAAAGGGGGCATGCTACAGCTATTCTAAGTATACAAATAGTTAATACCCTCATATGTGATTCATTTCGTAAAAAAAAACAGATCTGAAACATTTGTATTTACCGAGAAATCAACGATGATGACTTTCCGCTCTCGTTCAGCAGGACCACGACTTTGAATGTTGATTACAAGTTTGAGGAGTTTGTCGCTTTCCTCAAACCTACATAGAAAGTTACTACCCTGCAAGATAAAATCAGTACCCAAAATTCAAAATGCGGACTCCAGTAGTTTACGAGATATACCGTGCCATTGGTGGGGTGGCGGTAGTCACGGTGTAAAATTTTCATTTCAAGATTTCCCTATTAAAAACTCTGTGATTTCTTCCCAAATTTACACAAAAGTTACTACTCCTAAAGAAGATACGGTGACCGAAAATTCAGTTTCCTAATTGTTGTGTATAAAGAGAAATTAGCTTTCATTACTTTTCCATACTAAATCTACGCGTATAACCCGACCAAATTAAGTTGTCAGTGGTATTGAGCTGTATAAGAGATGTACACTCGTGCACATAAATTTATGGATGTCGGAATAGTAGTAGCGTTCATAATCTACAAATTTTATACAAACTATACTTAGGTACATAATTAAGATAAAACCTTTGTTAGTGACGTGGGTAGGTAGGTAGTTACGTACTCGAACAATTATTTTTCTGAATTGTACCTTCTGTGTTGTTATATTATTAGTTTTATCGTTTTCTGAAACCTATAAATATGGAGACATGTGAACTCTTTTAAATTGCTTAATATTCATTTATTTCTTTGTCTAAAAAAAATTGAAACCATAAACGAATAAAAAAATTCTCGATGTATCCACGACACGCTTCGCGAACGCTTACTCGCTTACTCCAGTAATAACCTGCGCGCCATGCCACATTAAAAAGTTTTGGACCATAGACAAGATAAAATAAGATTCGAAATCATCTGAATCTGTCAGTTAGCTAGTTTTGTTTGTTGTTCTCTGAGTAGAACTTAAAATTAACCCTGTATCATGAGGATACATAATTACTTTCGTGTGAATAAATAACATACAGCCAAATGATCTCCGTTTGAACGCGTCTTGACAAGCTCTATATAGTTTGTGCGTCTTGACTCACGTTTTTTGACGAAATTTAAGTAAGTCTAGATGTAATTACAGCAGGTAACTATTTTAATTTATTAAATAATTAAAATGTATTAACAAGTACTTACCTACGTATTTACAATAGTAACTTATTTTTATTTTTCAGATTAAACTTGGATTAAAGTAAAATCATCTAGTTTTCTTATTCGAGACTTATCTTCAAGGAGTTTGTGTGAAGAAGTCTGTCTGGTAAGTTTATAATTCATTTATATAGATACATAACTACTTAAAGAAGTATACATGTGCTCAAGATAACAAACAACTATCCCATTTCATCCGTTTCATTCTAGAAACCTGTTTTGGTTTATTGTCTTAAGAACTTAGGTAGGTAAATAATTGAAAACGCGCGCCGCGCCGCACCGCACCGCCCGGGAAGAGTAGAGGAGTATGCGGCGTGGCGTGATGGCGGCAGAGCGTTGACAACGTAGCAGCGACGTACTATACGTTTCAACTAAGAATAGGACGACTCTAACGCCATATTGTGACAACAATGGGGTATTTTCCGGGCGTTCCTAAAAGGCTCAAAAGATGGCGCTGTACGAAGTGTAGCGATTCTGTCACTGCTCAATGTTGCTGGTTTAAAAATATTTCGTCATTTTAGTCTATCTCGAAACTCCAGTAATATTTTATTGCAATCAGAGACTATTCGCTATTTAGGATACTTATTTCGAAAAACGCACCCACGATACAGGAAGAAACTCCTAGTGTGGGGCAACGTTTTAATGAAAAAGAAAGAAAAGAAAAATAATTTTGCCAGGGATTTTAGAGTGTAGGATAAAAAGTTTTTGTAATATCTTCTGAGTATCGAATCTAGGTATTTATCATGATGTGTTATTTTTGTAGGTATTTAGCCATTATTTTTATTTCTGATGACATTCATTAGCCTGTAGTAATACCTACCACTGAATAAGGAATCCTACCTCTAGGCGAGGAGCCACCAATCCTAAAAGCTCCGTGATCACGGATTCTAATATTTTTAATAAAAAATAAAAGTTAATGTTTAGACGAACAAGATTTGCTTGGTCGGCGTGGATTTGATTAGCCGGAAATATTTTAATTAAATTATTTATTATTAAATTTTCCATAATTTTTTTCCGTCATCTCGGATTTTGATCAAACTTATATAGAATTGTGTGAAATATTATGTTTAACAAGAAAAAATCCGGCCGACCAATGATTTTTAGCCGGAAAGGTCACGCATACCTATTTGAATGGTGTGATAAGGGGTAAAATTTATCCATTATCACGGATACCTTTATTTTTTTTTTTAATTTACGCGTTTTAATGTCACATTTATAATTATCTTGGTATGCGTGCTTACAAACTGCCGAAAGCATCGCGCATATCAAATTTTAACTCTTTGCTTTTTAACGGTTTCTATATTTCTGTAAAGAGTGAGTGAGGCAGATTTTTGGTTCAAGTTGAAACCTTGCATGACTTCGTCTCTTTCTATTCTTTACGAATTTAACATTTACCTGCCTCAAAGATACACAATACCGTAAAGTGAGGTTGTTTTACGACGGCTGCATAGGGCTCCGGTTTCTTTTCAAGTCCATAAGACTGCTCCAAGAGTAAGTGAGATAAGAGTAACATCGAATTTATGTTAAAGTTTCATAGGTCTTTCTCTCTTACTCCGAAAAGGTCACAGCATACCTACGTTGTCCTACAGCATTTTGGGGGTTAAGATCATTTTGACATTTCAGTCTGCTGTTTTCCTAGCTGTCAAAAGTGTCGTTATTTTGTATAGCTTACTACACATCAGCATTCTAAATATATTTATTAATTTAACAAAATTCACTGTAATTTATTAATTTAACAAATATTGCTAATTTTAAATAATTATAAATCCAAAAAAAATGTTTTTTTGTAAATTTGAATATTTACAAAAAAACATTTTTTTTGGATTTATAATTATTTAAAATTAGCAATATTTACCTTTTTACATAATCATTGGACGGACACTACATGTAGCTCAATTATTAAAGACAAAAAAGTTTTTTTAACAGTTGAAGACAAGTGTTTTGTGTACACTCATAGTAATGGAATAATAACTCGAATACTAGATGAAAATTACGAATGCCACCATGAAGAAGCTGATACAAGAATTTTTTTCCACTTAAACAAATGTTCGCCTCAACAAAAAATCCTCATAAAATCATTAGATACTGACGTGTTAATTATTTGTCTCGGAAACATACATAAATTCAAAGAGCAAGAAGTATGGATCACAACCAAAACCAATAACGAAATAAATTACGTAAATTGTACACAACTCGCAGAAAAGCTAGGTTCATCAGTCTTTCGAGCTCTACCGGGCTTCCATGCTTTTACAGGTTGTGATTATACAGCAGCTTTTGTTCGTAAAGGAAAAATTAAAGCCTACAACCTCCTGTTAGAAAATGAAGAATATCAGAACATGTTCGAGCATTTGACAAATCCGGAAGACATAAATGATAAAGAAAAGACAGATTTAGTCCAAAGATTTACAAATGAAATGTATAACGTAAAAAATAATGATGTTAATGTAGCAAGATTTGAATTATTTTTAAAATTTTTTGCAAGTACAACCGACAAAGAAATATTTTACAAAGGTATGATAAATTTCAATTCAAATAATATTCCACCATGCTGGAAAACTTTAACGCAAAAAATATTACGCACCATTTTGGTATGCGCGATGCTTTCGGCAGTTTGTAAGCACGCATACCAAGATAATTATAAATGTGATATTAAAACGCGTAAATTAAAAAAAAAAATAAAGGTATCCGTGATAATGGATAAATTTTACCCCTTATAATGACCAAGCAAATCTTGTTCGTCTAAACATTAACTTTTATTTTTTATTAAAAATATTAGAATCCGTGATCACGGAGCTTTCAGGATTGGTGGCTCCTGGACTACTCTATGAGTAATACTTTTATTTATATTTTTTTATATTAAAAAAAAAGCGTTGCCCCACACTAGGAATTTCTCGTGTGTCGTGGGTGCGTTTACAAACACTTGAACTCACATACACAAACACCCGAGCTACCGGGCTGACAACCTTCCATTTGACACAAACATTAGTGACATTGCTCCTTTCCACTAGATCTTTTTTTGACTGCGATTTCCTTTTTATTTTGATAGTTTTATTTTATCTTGAAAACAAACAACTAGGACACTGATTACTGCACTGTGGACTGTGGATTACTTAGGATTTTTTGGGACTGATTCGCCATACTTGGAGTAACGCCATCTATCTATGGCAAGTAAACAAAAAACAAAAGATCGCCCGTTACATTTAACAAAAAACTTTTGTTTTCAAAAATAGTTACTATCGTTATTATCTTGTTAATGTTATTTTTATAAAATTATTGTTTATTTAAGAGCATGGAAGTATTAGAAAAGCGTGCATGAAGTCACGATCTGGCGCCCTAGCCGTCCTATTCTTAGTTGAAACGCGTAGTAGTTTTTAATTTAGTAGGAAATAGGTATAAGTAACTACTAAGTGAGTAGTTATTTAAATAAAAAAATATGTACAGACGCCAGCACATCAACCTACCCCAATCTTTCCCAATCGAACATGAACCTTCTTCTTTTGTGATAAAGTTGAAAATCTATTAAAAAAAATAGACAGACTGGGGTAGCTTGCTGTGTTGGCTAGTTAGTATCATACAGCCAATATAATACAGAATCATACAGCCAATTATTGGTTCAATGCAAGCCGCTGCAAGATTCCTAGGTTTATTTTTTCTAGGTTTCCTAGGTTTTAGATTTGGCTGTAAGATTCTGATTCGAATTAAACTAAAAATATTTTCGTATACCTACCTGAGTTTAAGTAGGTACTAATTAGCCAGCACATCAATCTCAATTGTTAATAATATTTGTTATTTTCAGGCATTTGCTAAATATATAAAAACCACAGGCTACAAAATAAAATCGATGGATGGACAAAATGTACAGCATCTTCAAATTTCAAGCCTATGTAGCTGTATGGACTTGGAACCGGAACTACACGGTATTATTAATATTCTAAGACTGTTTTTACTTGTTTTTGTGATCGATATAATTTAATTTCACTATTGCCTTAGTCAATATACCTCGTCAACATAGTTTTAGTGAAAAACATGGGAGGTAGAAAACCACAAGTATCGTTAGAGCATCAGAAGGAAGTGTTTAATAACTTCAAAGATACCTTAAAGTTGCCACTTCCTCCGTTAAGTGATAAAGTGTATGAAGAAATATTTTTAAAACTTAACTGTAAAATGTCAAAAAAGGCAATTTACTTGTCGATAAAAAAGAATTTCAACTTTTTTTTTGACGTAACGACAGACAATTTAGCTTCAATTAGTAAACATGATGAACAGGACGGACTATCCGTATCATCAGATAGTGACTGGAATTGTGATTCTATTAAAAATACAAATAGCAATGTTAATAATTTCGAAGTTGACATACATACCTGGCGCAAAATCCAGCCAAACGCATTTTATACGAAACGCAGTGATCATAGTAAGCCATATTCCCTGTACCATAAGAAATATTTTTTAAGAGGAAATGCGTGGACTTCTATCTTTCGAGAAGAACTATGGAAAAATATTAAATCTCCATGTAATTGGATCTTTAAAAACCATCAAGTGAAAAGTGAATTCGAGATATCTACCTGTGGAATTTGCAAGCAATGCTCGGCTAAAATTATGTTACATACAAAAATGAAATCTGAAAATTTTATTCAATTTGATTATACAATTTTTAATTTTAATGCGGAATTCCACCATTCCCCTTTAATTAAAGTTAGATCAACTACGCTGAAAAAAAACAAGTTGTGTGAGTTATTAAGAAATAAACCAGCATCGGTCGTTCACAAAACCCTATCCACCCAATTACATCACGATGACATTGATGCTGAGCCGTCAATTCTTCCTAAACTGGAAACTCTTCGAAAAATGAAACAAAGACATAAAATGTCTTTATTTTTCAACGTAAATGTAATTTTATCCTTACAGTGTATGTGTTATACCCCACCTTATAATAAAATAATACAAAGATTCTCTGTATTCCCATTTTATATTTACTATTGGACACAGGAACAAATACGGTACTATGAGAACTGCATCAACAACTATAATAATTTAAGAATATCCATAGATGCCACAGGCTCGATTTTTAAAAAAATTCTTCTTCCTCCATTAAATGATTATACTGAAAAATTTAAAACATATCAAAACACAAATTTCTATACCAAGTTATGACGGACACTGTAAAAAAAGCAAGTATTCCTTTATGCCAAATGATATCAGAGAATCATGACATGATTTCTATACGTAACTGGCTAAGTACGTGGCTTCAAGGAAGGACGCCGCCTAAAGAAGTAATTACAGATGATTCATCAGCCTTGATTGGGGCAGCCGTACAATCTTTTACAAGATTTACTTCTACCCAAACATATCTCGAGCACGCTTTTAAAATATTAGAAGGAAATACAACTGATTTACCAGAATGTTTCCTCCGCCTGGACAAATCACATTTTATTAAAAAATTATATAATTTGACCGTTTTAAATAATGTCGATGTAAGAGTAAAATTTTTTTATATTCAATGTATTAAATTGATCCAAAAATGTGAATTTTATGATCAAGTAAAATTAATTATTAGAGATGTTATTATAACATCATTGTACAAATTTAGAGGAATAACTGATAATGGCAATCTATCGCATGCGGAGCAGTCTATAGCACGATTAAAAAGTACTTTACAAAAATATAACGTAACGGATGAAGAAGAAATTGATGTCGTAAACACGTATGAAGTTGATGACAACGACTATTATCCCACAAGTGCTACCTTTACAAATTCAAAAAATATGATGTTTGATTATTGTTCCGCTGTTATTAATTTCGAAAAACAGCACATTGATGAAAACAACAGAGGAGGATTATACGAAAATATATTCTTATGGATCAGAAGCGTATTTAAGTTTTTAAAAAGAAAACTAAGAACAACCGACAAGTATTTTAATAATTTAAAATGACAAACAATCAAAAACCGTTACAACAAAGTAATTCAAAATTATGAAGCCTAAAACACGTCCGTCGCATCCGAGCTCCCAAGGAAAAGAGGCAGAGGCAAGTCCGCACACCACTCATGGTGTGTTGCCCCATCTACTTGACAGCGTCATCGCTGTCCCGTATGTCATCGTCTTCTCAGCTGTCAAATCCTCTAAGACTTGACAGCGTCATCACTGCCGCGTGATGTCATCGCCTTCTTAGCTATCAAATTCTCTAAGAATATATTACTTGCCAAACTTTCATAGTACCCTTGTAAGGCTTTTAAATAAATTGCCAATGTGGGGCAGTGTTATAAATTCATTTTTTAAGGCAGGCTATGAAAGCCCGAGCTCTTCAAATTGCGAAAGTTATTTTAAAGACATAAAAAAATATATTGTTGAATCAGATGACCGGGTTCGTATTGATGAGTTTATTATTAAACATTCAACCCATATAACAGGGGCATTAAAGTTAGCTTTGGATGATTCTGTAGTGAATCGTAGCGATATGGGATTACCAAAGAAAAATGAGAAAGAACTATCAGATGATGAATCAAGTGACGGTTTCGATTCTAGCTCCATTTTTATGAAACATCCCAGAACAGTAGAAAACTGGAGGGGAAAAGCCTTGAAAGACAAAAAATGGACTACTATTGTTCATATACTTAAAAACGGAAATATGAGCACTTCAGGAATTGAAGGGACTCTGATTTATAACACTTGTGCCTTCGATTCTGTTGCGCAAAGCTTTGCGTATGCTTATAAAGATAGGAAAGCTTTTAAGTCATATTTAAAAGACCTAAATGATGAAACAAGTAGGTTTATAAAATCACTTTTAACTTCTCAAAAAGAAAAAAGCGCCAATGGAATATACGTAAAGCGAAGTCAAATTTTACTCAAACATTTCAAATCGGATACGTTTGAAAGTGTCAATGATGATGATCGTGATACCAATAACATGAAAACCAATGAAACCATGCTAGTAAATGATGATATTGATCATGAAATAGAAATAGGCACAAGCGAAAACATTAAACCTATCATAAAAAGTGTTGATTGTCAGTGTAACGTTTCTAAAATAATAGAGCAAATACTTGGGGAACACTTTTTTAGTGCTTTAAGAGTCAAAGAATGTTCCAACAAAGATTGTGAGATAAATAATAATAACCCACGGAAATGTAGCTACCTGCCTATAAATATAGACACTATACAAAAAGAGGGTATCGCTTCTCTGAATTCGACAGCAGAAGCCTCTTTAGAAGAGGAGAGCAAACCTTGCACCAAATGCAAATACGGTTACTGTAAGTTTAAATACGAACTAAACAATGTGTTATTTTTTGAATTCAATTACGAAATATCTACCGAGGTAAAAAAAATTCCAGAATTACTCAAGCTGGGAGACAAATCATATAGAGTACTATCAGCAATCATATTTGAATCTACGAAGAAAGATACAATGGGTCACTATAAAAGTTTAATATATAGACATTTACTTAGGAAGTGGCAACTTTATGATGACTTAAAATCAAAGTGTGCAAAGAGTCCTTCATTCGTAATACCGCATTGCATTATTTATACTAAAATTAATTGACCAAGTAGATAAATCGTTTAAAAGTTATAATGTTTATTTTATTTTGAGATTATTATTTTTTATGTTTACAGTTCACATAAACATTTTTCCTTTTATTTTGTTTGTTGTTTTTTTTAATAAAGATTTTTCATTATTGTAAAAATAAGTATTGCCACCTTTTTATTTTTCTAAGTAGTTAATTTGTAAATGATTAGTGTGGTCATTCACCTTACTTTTAAGATATCTAGGTATTGAAGACGTGTGGGCCTGCCGTACCTAATAATAATTAATCTGTGATTTTGAGATGGTTTTAAGAATGTTAAAACTAATTTTTATTCTATTCTTTAATTGTTGTAACTATGCATGAATATCGAAGCTTTTGCCGTTGTTATAACGAACCTATTTGCTAGATAAATAACAAAGTTATAGTTTTGTTTATGGTTCTACCTAGTTGCCTACTAGCAGGCATACTTACCGTAATAGTATCTACTGATTGATTTGTGATATTAAACCTAAGTGCACATTTTATATTGTTGATTTTTAAGTACTTAAAATTTTACTGATTTTACAAATTGTTATCGAACTGTGATCTCTATTTAATAAAACTTGTTCGATTTATAAACGTGTTTTCGATTTTTAAAATACACCTACTAATTCATAACCTAGCTTTAGCAAAGTAGGTATTGAATAAGTAACTAAATAAAAATATAGGTAAGTATCCAAGGTCCACAGATATCGGGCACACCGTTATCGCCGGTGTGAAGTGGCTGGAGAGGTGCCACGGCGTCCTTACCTTCCTCTTGACGCTAGACCTCACCAGACACGGTTGTTTCGGGAGGTTCTTGTATCGGATCCGGCGGGAGGATACACCCGGGTGTCACCACTGTGTGGACCGCCCGAAGAACACGGTGGAGCATACGGTGGAGGTCTGCCCCGCTTTGGCGGAACACCGCCATGTCCTCACGGAGGCGATAGGCGGCGGCGACCTCTCGCGTCCGGCCCTGGTTCAGGCCATGTTACGAAGCGAGGGGAAATGAGAAGCAGTCAAAATCAAAGCATTTATTTGAAGTAGGCCAGTTACAGGCACTTTTGAATTGTCAAAAAACATAAAAAAAATAACAATTAAAAATTATGGAGCTACAGTCCCATTCACAAGACACAATTACTGTAGATGCCCATTCCAAAGCGGCGTAGATCTCTATGGAGAAAAACGGGCAAGAAACTCCATGGACACTCTTTTTCAATCAGAAAATTATCAACAAAACCTTGGTTACATCAGTCACCTCCTTCTGCGAAGCAGTGATGCTAGCGAAGGACGAGGCGGAAACTGGAGGGAGCGGTAATCCTCTATCTCAAGCCCTAGCCACCGTGGGAGACGCCCAGGGTGTCGGACATCGCGACGAGGGGGGAGGGGATTTTTAGTCCTTATAAGTCTATCATTCATCATTTCCCTTCCTCTACACACAAGGCCAAAAAAAATGTCGGTAAAAATTTGATGAAATCGACTTCAAGTACTGAAAAAATACATACCTGTTACTTATGTAATTCTTTTATACTTTCGTTATTATAGCAACATATTTTTACTGCAGTAAATTAGGTTTTTAATAATACTTCGTTTTTTAGTAGGAAAGAAATACATAAGAAATACCTATCGCTGTTTAATGATATTCATATAACAACACAGAAGGTACCTACCTACCTACGTCATTAGCAAAGGTCATGGGTAACGATAGGTGATCTTATTTATCTTAATACGTAGTACGTACCTAGGTACAGTTTGTATATAAAATATAGATGATGAACTGTAGCTACTACTATTCCGACATATCCATAAATTTATGTGCACGAGTGTACATCTCGTATACACTTTAAAACTATTGACGACTTAATTTGGTCGGGTTATACGCGTAGATTTAGTATGGAAAAGTAATGAAAGCTAATTTCTCTTTATACACAACACTTAGAAAACTGAATTTTCGGTCACCGTATCTTCTTTAGGAGTAGTAACTTTTGTGTAAATTTGGGAAGAAATCATAGAGTTTTTAATAGGGAAATCTTGAAATGAAAATTTTACACCGTGACTACCGCCACCCCACCAATGGCACGGTATATCTCGTAAACTACTGGAGTCCGCATTTTGAATTTTGGGTACTGATTTTATCTTGCAGGGTAGTAACTTTCTATGTAGGTTTGAGGAAAGCGACAAACTCCTCAAACTTGTAATCAACATTCAAAGTCGTGGTCCTGCTGAACGAGAGCGGAAAGTCATCATCGTTGATTTCTCGGTAAATACAAATGTTTCAGATCTGTTTTTTTTTTACGAAATGAATCACATATGAGGGTATTAACTATTTGTATACTTAGAATAGCTGTAGCATGCCCCATTTTCCGGCGCTCATGGTGGTCCTGCTGAAGGGATCGTGACTACCGCCGGACCACCTTCAAAGTCGATTTTCTCGAAAACTACTAGGGTACCAATGTTGTTGTTCGAGTATTAATTGGTACCAATGGAGTAGTAACGATTTACCAAATATGGAAGCGATAGGCGTTGGTGGTCCGGCGGTGGTCACGGATATTGTTCGAAGAGCTTTAATAAATGTTACGCAACAAAACTGTTCGTATACCTAGATCTGGGCGGGGTGCGGGCGGGCGGCAGAGGTCCTACCCGTACCTCAGTTCTCGACGAGCAGCCGTCAAGGTTATTCGCGTGCTATGTTTAAGGAGTCTACACACCAAACCCGCCGACCCGCCGACACAGCCCGGCGGCTTGGTGTCGGCGACTTTGCTTCAAGAATCATGTCGGCGACTCGTACCCGCGCGTGCAAGTCGGCGGCATGGCCGGCGACTTGCGTACGCGCACGCTCAGTTGCCCGCCGACACTCCAGCGATAGTGACATGCTTGTGTTTTTTTTGCGATTTTCTGCAATAATGGAATGGGACGAAGAAACCACTCTAAAGTTAATAAATTTGTATCATATAAAGGAATTATTATGGAATCCAAAACACTTGGATCACAAATGTAGACCTAAACGTTTTGATGCACTAAATGAGATGGCAAACGAATTAAATACAAATGTCACAGAAATAGAACGGAAGATAAAAAATTTGACGAGCCAATATTATAGAGAAAGAAAAAAGACGATTGAATCAAAAAAGTCTGGAACCAGCGCAGATTCTGTTCATGAGAGCAAGTGGTTTGCCTTTAAATCTTTGAATTTCTTGCTCAATAAAAATAAACCTACTGGAACAATCGATACGGTATGTAATGGTGCTCCCACATTGCCGTTAGAAAATGTTTAATAACGTTAGTAAACATTTGTTAGCAAACATTTAATCACAAATAAATTTTCATGTTAGAAAATATTTAGTAATGTTAGTAAACATTTTATAACAAAACAAATTATAACAAAATAAAACATGTATTATCTTTTGTTTGTAAACATTTTATAAGGGCGATGGCGGGATAGGCGGTGCGGTGCGGTGGGGGTTAGAGTACGCTGCGCGTGGTGTCTCGCTTGTCAGTCCCTTTGTGTCAGCGTGCATCGCTGTGCGTGTGTATTAGTGGTTGCGCGTGCGCCAAGCAATAAAATATGTCCGGTAATTGGAATAACGATGATGTTTACAAACTGATTGAAATGTTTCAAGCAAGAGAAGTACTATGGAACACGATGTCAGAGAGCTACAAAGACCGAAATAAAAAACACGATGCTTGGATGGAAATTGCCAGTGAATTTAATATGGATAAAAAAGTAATTGAAAAAAAGATTCGATCACTCGTAGGTCAATTTAACCGAGAATGTAAATCTAATAAATCTGGTGCAGGAGCTAATGAGTCAAGTAAATGGTTTGCATTTAAAAAACTCATGTTCCTTAAAGGCAAAAATATTCCAAGTTTAACTGTCGATGGAGGGTTGCAGGTGAGTTTTATTTTAACGTCTTTTAATAATATTTAGATGCCCAGTCCAAAAACCCTTCATTTGAAAAATATTCTGCGAATTCTTTTCTTATTTCTTTCCCATCATCTGTCAGGGATTCACATGCTTCAAGTGGTGTTAATTGCTGCTGTTCTAATCTCCATTGTCCATCGATACGTGTACCAGTTACTATGTCATCTCCATCATAGTATTGAGATGGAGCGTAAATCATGCTCGATTCAGTTTTTCTTATAAAATTATGCAGTAGCACGCATGTCATAATTAAAGTAGTAGTTTTTTCTGGATCTAATAATATTGTAGTTCGTAAAACTCTGGCTGACAAAATCCCAAATGCGTTCTCTACTGTTCTCCTCGCACGACTCAGTCTATAACTGAAGATTCTTTCCTTAGAATTGCTATCCTGTGGTCCTGGAAATGGTTTTAATAAGTGTTTTTCTAAAGGGAACGCATCATCTGTTACGAACACATAAGGAATAGGTTTGTTTCTGCCTGGTAGTGAGCTGTCACTGGGTATTTTCAAACTATTGTCGTTAATTTTATTTCGAAATTTTGTGTTTGCGAAAACTCCGCCATCACTTATGCGTCCTTGGCAGCCAATATTCACGTACAGAACGTTGTATTCTGCGTCCACTATCGCTAAAAGTACAACGCTGTAAAATCCTTTATAGTTGTAATATTCACTGCCGCTATCAATTGGCTTTTGTATGGCTACGTGCTTTCCATCGATACTTCCTAAGCAATTTGGGAAATTCCATTTTTCTTCAAATGAATTTGCCACGTGTAGCCACTCTTGAGGTGTTGTTGGTATCTGGAACAAAAATAGAAGATTAAGAAATAGGCGCGAAAAATAAATTTATAACTCGTTATTCTAACAAATTTTATTGGATATTTTTATTAAGTATGAAATATTAATAGAATACACTATAAAAAAATATGATTTCAGTTAAGGGTTGTTAAGTAATAGAAAAAGAAAATCGCGGTTATAGATTTTTTTACAATTTTAGCTAATTTGACGCGCCTATAACTTGAAATTATCGTTTAATTCTATTCTTTCAGGGTAACGAAGAAAACAGAATTGCTTCAGAAAACACTCTCAGTTTGAACGAAACAGGAAATACTGTCACTGATGAAACTACGGGCACGCCTTTCGCCACCCCAAAACCATTTCGGAAAAGAAGACGGCCTGAAGTAGAACAAGATCCAACACAACAAGAAGCTGTAAATATTTTACAAAGAATGTACGAATCTAGAAAAAGCAGGGATGAAAATGACGCATTTGGAGAGTATGTCTCGATGAAACTGAAACAAATAAAAAACAGTCAGGGCGCGTACACATAGAAAATCCGTTTTACAGGTCCGTTTAAACGTATATGTTATTAGCGTATGTAGTTGTATGAGCGAGTTCATACAGAATACAGTATTCCGGATCCAGTAAAAAATACTGATCCGACAAAATAAGCAGCAATCCGTTTTACAGGTCCGTTTAAACGTATATGTTATTAGCGTATGTAGTTGTATGAGCCAGTTCACACAGTATTCCGGATCCAGTAATACTATACTAATCCGTTTTATCGGATTGAAACCGCACGAGGCTTTGCACGGGGGTGCGCGGGGTGCGATGTGCTACACACAGCCGCCATTTGCCGGTTTCATTCCTAGAGTAGTGCACGTGTCCAGTGCTATCATAATCATGGCAAGCAAGGCGTTTGAAAAATATGTTGAGCAAGAAGTTTTGATAAATTGTGTTGAAAGTAGACCAGTTCTTTGGGACAAAACACTGGAGATTTATAAAGATAAAATTGCAAAAACCGCAGCTTGGCGCGAAATATGCGGTATTCTAAAGGAGGATTTTGAAGCTATGGAACAAAAAGAAAGACAAGAATTTGGTAAGTATTTATTTTATATTGTAATGGAGACATTGTTTTTTATTTTAAATAGCTTCATTCTGCCAAGAAACTGACCCAGATTCGGACACGAAATAGTTTTCGAATTCCGTTCGAACTGAATTTGCAGTTCGACCACCTCGTAGCGTTTCATCATCAGGTAGGCTATTGAAATGAAATGCTTCAGATTCGGATGTGTTGCCATCCTTTAAGCCCTCTTTTTCCCTTACAAAGTTGTGTAGAACGGTACATGCCTTAACTATCCATATAGCTGTTGTTTTGTTGACGTCTAGAGGCCGGTGGAATACTCTCCACTTATTAGCAAGAATACCAAATGCACATTCAACGTATCGTCTAGCTCTGGTCAAACGATAGTTATATATTCGCTTATTTACGTCTAAATGCGTCCCGCTAAATGGCCTCATTAAATTTTCGTGTAAACCGAAACCTTCATCGCCGATTATGACGTAGGGAACTCTCGTTTCTGAGCCTGTTATTAATGGGCAAGGTTCTGGTATTTGTAAACTGCCATCTAGCATCATTTTCCAAAATGTCGACTCCTTGAATATTGATGAATCGCATTCTTTTCCATACGACCCAATACTAACATATAGAAAACGATAGTCAGAGTCTACGATCGCTAATAATATGATGGAAAAAAAGTCTTTGTAATTTAGGTACATTGAGCCACTTTTTGCTGGTTTTCGAAGTCTGATGTGTTTACCGTCCACTGCTCCTAAACAGTGGGGAAAATCTGCTTTTGTGTCGAATCCATTTGATATATGCTCCCATTCACTCACTGTTGTAGGAAGTCGCATAAACTCGTCATTCAAGTTGTTCCATATGCATCGTGTAACTTCCTTAATAATGTTGCTTATAGTTGACACACCGACACGAAAGACGTAATAAAGTTCTTGAAATGTACACCCAGACGCTGCATACCTAAAAAAAATAAATTAATCAATTACTATATTATTACACATATATTGACTTCCCATACAAAGTAACGTTAGTGACTGTAAGGGTTTAGTTTTAGTTAATTTTGTCTATTACTGATTATGTATATGTCTATGTTTCGTAGAGGTACTTCTCTATGGTCAGACTATTAAAGATGGCTTGATGAATAAGTCTTGTTTTATTATAAAACTATAAAATATTATAGTGACCAACAAATTTTGTATGGAAAGTCGAAATTTTTATGAGAGTTTTTAGCAAAGTCGTAAATCAAAACTCATACTTATATATATAGTACATAAATAAAATAAAATTAAACTGAACTGAACTAAATTATAAAATTACCTAATTAAAATAAATTGATTTAAACATTAGTAATACTTTTTTGCTTCCCATTATTTACTGACCGATTAGTTCTTGCACTGTCAATTTGACTTATCCACTGACCAATATGGTAATTAATTACTGACAAGTCTATTCTACCTTCTTATTCGCCTTTCACTTACTAAGCTATTGACAACCATCTTATATTATTATTTACTTGCTTCAGGAAAATATGTTATAAAAAAATGGAATTCGACTAGAGATGCCTGGATACGAACATTGAGTGAGAAAAAGAAATTGAAGAAATCTGGAGCTGCTGCCTCAAATACCAAGCCTTACAAATATCACAATCAAATGTTATTTTTGAAAAAAGTTGTCACCCCAGGTGATACACACGAGAACGTCCCTGCTAATGACAACATCACGGAAACAGTAGAAAGTAATAAAGACAACGAAGATGAACCTGATCAGATTACGGAACAAAGTGGTAGTGACAGACAAAAGGAAAGACAAAATTTAGCCCCGCCGCAACGCAAGGCAATCAAAAGAAATGTGAATGAAGTAGACGCCAAAATGATTGAATACATGAATGATCAGTTAAAAAAAAGTAAAAATGAGTTTGAAGATCCCAATTTATCGTTCTTCAAAGGTATTTTGCCGCAACTGGCTTCACTTAATGGCGATCAAATTTTAGAATTTCAGTCTGGAGTGATAAACCTTTTACAAAATATTAAAAGTAGAAGATATGGTCAGTCAAACTACGAGTGGCCTCCATATTCACAAAGTTCTAGCACTCCTCACTACCACACCCAAGGTTATTTTAGTAGGCCACATCATCTTGACTCTACACCATCAGTAGAAGGTTCGCCATCAGTAGAATCTACATTCAGCCAGGCGTCAGACTTGCCAGATCTGTCTATGTTTTGAAATAAATCTTCATTTTTGTAAACCTTTTTGTCATTTTAAATTTTAATTGATAATAACAAAAATTAAAGTTCTTACCTTAAAAATATCGCTAGTTTTACTTCAGGGCACAAGCTTTTCCTCCAGTTTGTGTCTTTCTTTTTTAAATCCTTTTCTAATCGTTTAAGAAGGTCATCAAAAGTAGACGTCGTCATTCGGAAATAAGTAAAAAATTTAGATTCGTCTTCTTTCAGCTGACGCACAACAGCACCACGACAAAATCTTTGCCTTAATAGTGGATGTATCCAATAACGCCGGGGCTTCCTCCGCCGCAGACGACGATAGTACCAATACAACACGACAACGTCCATTCTCGTAGAAAGTAGGCGATACACTGAAGAACGAAAGTCCAGTAGCGTCGGATCTGTTAAAATCGGTCCTGTAAATGCTGTGTGAATATTACCTCCAGTAGCGACGGATCAGTTAAAAAGGATCCTGTAAAACGGATGTTCTATGTGTACGCGCCGTCATGCTAAGAATACTGCTCAACATCACATTAACAATATTTTGTACAATGCGACAATGGGACAATATGATTTTCCAACAACCTTTACAGACCCAACCGCTAGTAGTTCCTGGGGATACAACTCTGAACCAAATCTATCCACTTTTTCGGAAAATAATGCTGACTGTAGCTCGAGAGGATACTACACCGCACCGAGTCCCTCGGCTTCATTTGAAACCAGTTCTTCGGATAACTCCAGGACACATACTCGTACCAGCGCAAGAACACAGAGTCCGTCTAATTTATCGGAATCAAGCCAAGATTCGACCCAATCATTAAACGATTTGTTGGAATCAATCAAAAATTAAAAAATACATGTTTGGTTTGTTAATTATTACTATAGCCTCGCACACTTCTGGTACGATAATAGATATCACTTGGTCTGACAACTTGAACACATTTCCAAGACTTTTGTAACTGCTACCAGTTGCTAAAAATCTTAACGTTACCGCAAGTCTTTCCGTCACACTTACAGATTTTCTAAATGTAGTGTCTCGTTTGCCTATTTTTGCCCCAATTAAATTTTGTAGATATTCAAATTCGGAACTGTTCATTCTTATAAAATCTTTTAAGCAACCGTCAATACCCAAATCCTTGAGATAGTCTGTGGCACTATATTTTCCTCTAGCTTTTAGCGTTTGGCGCATCCAATAAGAGCGCTTTTTCTTCTTTTTTAAACAAAAAATAAAAGCTATTCCAATGAGCAAATCTTCTTCCATTTTCGTGTAGACGTCCTCGGCCCTCAGAAGGCGAAACCAAACTGCGAGCCAACACTAGATGTTATAAAATGTTTAAACATTTTCCATCAATGTTGGAGCACTTATAACATGTAACAGTTTCTAACAAAGTGCAACAATTGTTAACATTTGTTAGTAAATGTTTTGGTTTTATAAAATGTTTACAAACATTTTATAACGGCAATGTGGGAGCACCATAACATTTCAGTGATGTTGTATTATTTTATTTCTAACCTAATTATTAGAGCACACAAGAATAATATGTAAGCTTGGCCCGAGTGAAGAGAGGCGCGGGGTAAATAAAGACATAGGTACTTATTTTATCTGCCTTTGGGTAGGTTCAGATGACAAGCGCTCAACGCGCGTTTTGATAACGCGCGTTTACAACTACATACATTTTATTCAGGCCGTACACATGCTAACGCGCGTTTTAGTAACGCGCGCGTTCAACGCTGCGCTAGCGCTCGACTGTTGTCAGCGCGCGTCAACGCCGCTTTGAGATCATTGGTTTTCTATGTTTCCGTTCAGTTGAGCGCGCGCTTTCGACGCGGATAGACGTATTTTAGGGTTCGTCAAGTTCGTCCGAAATGGAAACCGAAGCTTTTAATACGGAATTATTAATTGATGAAATAGAGAAACGTCCTGCGATATGGGACATGACAAGTAGCGATTATTCAGATAAGAATTTGAGAAGACGGGCTTGGGAAGAACTCGTCCTTATATTTTGTGAAGGACATGACAATGAAGAAAAGAAGAAAATATTATGTGAGTATATATATTTATTTACATTTACAATCGGTTTGTGTTACAAGTTAAATATAACGATCCTGCCAATCTACTTTTCCTTCATTAATGAAATAGTTTGTTAAATGTACTCGAACATTATCCGCCTGTCGCACAGCACGTCCGGTATAATGTGAGGCTAGATTTTCCAGGGGTGGCGTATAAAGTGTGTCTTCAAAATTGTAGCCATCCCTGATTCTGACATAATTATTTAGTGTACATATCGCTTTTACGATCTTTTCTGTAAAACCGATGTTAACATCTAACGGCCTGTGTAAAATGCGCCATTTATTGCACATTATGCCAAAAGTACATTCAACATACCGGCGTGCTAATGTCAAACGGTAATTAAATATTTTTTTAGCATAAGTTAGTGACCTTCCCCCATATGGACGCATTAAATTCTCCATCATGCCAAAAGCTTCATCAGCCACTATCACATATGGCAACGTTGTCGGTCTATTTTGTATTAACAATGCCTTTGGCTCAGGTAGATCTAATGACCTTTCTGTCAGCTTTTTGTACAATGAAGAATTCTTAAATATACCTGAGTCACTGTTTTTACCGTAGGCACCTATGTCAACCCACACAAAACAATAGTTTGCATCCGCTAGCGCCAATAAAACTAGCGAAAAATATTTTTTATAGTTATAATACATAGAACCCGTGTCTTCAGGCTGGATTAACCGTATATGTTTCCCGTCCAAGGCTCCCAAACAATTGGGAAACTTTGAGTTCTTTTCAAATATCGTAGATATTTCACACCACTTTTCTTTCGTTGGTTCACTCATAACAACGGGCCTTAATTTTTTCCAAATAGTTTCACATACATGTGGTATTATAGTAGCCACAGTAGATTTGCCAATTCTATAGTCGTAGCTTAATGTCCCAAATGAACATCCAATGGCCAAATATCTGGAAACAAACATAAACTATTACTAAATACTGTTTTTTTTTTTCAGCGTCATCCCTGCAAAAAAAGTGGAAGAGTTTACGGGATAATTATATGAGAGAGGTGAAAAAAATAAAGACTGTCAAATCTGGATCAGGAGCTTCCAAAACTTCGACATATATTCATTATAATAGACTACGATTTCTACAGGCATCAATTGCCAACAAAGATACAGAAAGTAGTTTCGATGCAGATAATGCATCAACTTCGTCAGAGGTTGCTGAAGTAG
Source organism: Mythimna vitellina (assembly GCA_949316375.1). Classification (NCBI taxonomy): domain Eukaryota; kingdom Metazoa; phylum Arthropoda; class Insecta; order Lepidoptera; family Noctuidae; genus Mythimna; species Mythimna vitellina. The sequence goes on along the minus strand of OX438702.1, from coordinate 18,786,047 downwards.
AAATAAGTTCTGGCTTTAAGAGTCCTAAATCTACTTCAAGAAAAAAACAAAAATTAAATCCTGCTGATGAAAGATTTGCAAACATATTAGAGCAGAGTTTAGCACAGAAAAATGTGTCTCATCCAAAAGAAGATGACGATGAAGGCAAGCTGTTTTGTTTGTCACTCGTTAAAGAGATTAAAAAAATTCCGGAATATAGGCGACTTCAAACTAAAATTGCCATTTATAATTTAATTTTGCAAAACCAAAATGAATTTCAAGGACCACAACAACAGACATATGAAAATCAAAATTACCCGGTATCACAACGAAGAAATTATTCATCACAAGAGCAGCGTCATCAGTCATCAGCTTCTGTTGAAGGCTTTCGTTATCATGATTATAGATCACAGCAGTCTAGTGTGTCAAATAATTTTGCACATTATGGTTATACTACAGCAATGGGGTCTCCATCGCCAGTAACACCTGGAGTAGGTGTTACTGGCGATGGAGACCCCATTCCCATCGCCAGCACCAACTAATGTCAGCAATGAATCAGAGTTAGAGTTATTCTGCGAGTAACAAAATGTTATTTTTTCTTTAAAAAAATTGTTCCTAAACAAGTTGATTTGATTTATTTGATTTATAGATTATGTTGATTATTAAAAAACTTACCTCAATGTAATTATGAGTTTTTCTTCCGGTGAAATGCTATATCGCACAGCGTTTTTATCTGCTACGAGTTCATCGTTTATGAGAGTCAGTAAGTCATCAAATGACTTGATGGACATTCTGAAGTAGTTAAAGAATTTGGGCTCAAATTGCCTTAACTTAGGATATAAAATAATGTACTGACTTTCAGTCAGCCTGGTTGACAAAATTGGGTGAACCCAATATCTCCGTCTTCTGTTGTGTCGTTTCTGCCGTCTGTATAAAATCACCGATAAAACTGTTTCTACGTCCATCTTCGACAAATGTAGAACTCAAACTGGCCGCAACAACGCGCGTTTAACGTTTCTCTCAAAAAATTATGCAAATGTGCAATGGCCATCAAAACTATTTGCGCTTTGTGTGGCTGCAACAGCATTGGTTTCTTCAAAACTCTAAAAACAGATGCCATAATACCAAATGTATGTTCGACAGTAATACGAGCCCGGCTTAAACGATAGTTGTAAATTCTATTTTGTGAGCCCCTGGGATGTGTACCAACGTATGCCGTCATTAAATTTTCTTTTAATGGAAAGGCTTTGTCACCTACAAATAAATATGGCAAATTGACTCTTCTGCCTGGCAATGGTATCGGTGAAGGTAAATTCAAAGTACCTTCTTCCATCATAGAGTTTATTTTGCAGTCTCTGAATACTCCTGCATCTGATATTCTCCCTTGACATCCCACATCAACAAATATAAATGGTATCTGGAAAAAGTCATACTTATTACATTTTTACAGGAAAACGAGGAATCGCAACAATTGGAATTGTCTGATCAAGGCGAGACATCTGCTAAACGAACCAAGAAGGAATCTCCACGTCTGGGTTTATTAAAACAAGCGTTGGGTGTATTAAAAAAATCATCTGAAAAAAATATGGAGGAGCGAAGTGGTGACCCTGAAGTACAACATTTTTGCAAATTTATCGCATCGAAGTTAGAAAAATACTCAAAAAATACCCAAAATATGCTTCAGTACGAAATTTTTGATTTATTTCGTAAAGCGGACAGTGGATATTACGAATATTATAATAATAATTATGGTCGTAGTTATGGATATAACTCAAGGAACGTAACCGATAACGTAACCAATTCACACGCTACTGAAGAACAAAATCGAATAAGTGAAGTACAGACTGAAGTTTCGACACGAGTTGGTAGTTCAAATTATTCACCCCAACAACGTTCCGACGAGGATAGTGTTTCAACTATTCAAAATATCAACAGTGATACTGATACTAATGATTCGTTTGATGATTTATTCCCATTATAAGTTTCTCGTTTAAGAATTCTTAAATTACTCTAAGTGATAGAAATAAATGTTTGATTACCTTTATGTTGCTTTTCAATTCTGCTACCAGTGCTTCACACACCTCCGGAATAATGGAACTGAGTGCTTGTTTTGATATTTTAAATAAATATTGCAAACTAGTATACGAATCACCACTATTCAGAAAGCGCAAGGTCACTGCCAAACGATTTTGCACAGATATGAATTCTCTCATTATCGTATTCTTTTTAACGATTCTTGGCCCAACTAGGTTTAATAGACATTCAAAATCTGTACTTGACATTTTTAGCAGAGTTTTGTAGTGTCCACTTATTTCTTGTGATTTTAAGTCTAAAAGTAATGTATTTTCATTTCGTTTTTTGTACAATACTGTTTCCCACCATCTAGGATCCGCTTTAGGAAACAACATTTCGTGAATCACTGCGAACATCAAAAAATTCTCCGCTACTTCACAATCGACCACTTCCAACGGCGCCGTCATGGCTACTAAGATAGAGTTCACGACTGTTGTTCGCGAACTCGACTCGAACTATGTTTGCGTTCGTGTTCGAATATGCTGTCCATACGTACGAACCAAATGTTCGGGTCTGGTGTTTGTGTTCGCTATGTTCGTGTTCGTACGTGCGTACGCGCCTTTACGCAACGGCTCGTTTCTGGTGAGTGTCCATGGCGGTCTGGACCTCAACTGATCTAACCGCCCGTCTTGCAATCTTGCGATCATCGCCCGCCACGTTTGCGGGCGATGATCGCAACCGTGGCGGCCGGGTAACCGCGCGAATAACCGGTCTCGTGAGTTTTGAAATAAAACCACAGATCCACGACCGCGGCGGTTGCGGGCGAAAATCGCTCCGTGAGTTCTTAGCCTTCGTTAAACTCGCAAACGCAAACTGCATACTTGTATTTCCACCAACAAATAGTCGGACGGAAAGAGTAGAAATGAGCTCGCTCAGTTATTTCCGTAACGATTAAGGAGCCACATCAGATTTTTAAAATCTGATCTCACCATTATTTAGCAGCAATGTAGCTTATTTTGCAGCATGAAGTTTAGATTTAGCAGCAAAATATATCACTAGTTATTTTAATGCAAAAGTGGCTCCTCAATCTAAACGTCTGAATTGAGGAGCCACCTGGAACTCGTTAAGTAAAAGATGAATATTTATGAAAATTTTGTATCATTTAGTAGCAATTTTGCATATTACCGTCTAAAAATTTTGCTTCTGTAGCGCTAAAATGAAAGAAAATACAATACTTTTAATATGGCTCCTCAATCTAAACTCAAGAGGTGAATTTCTATTGGATGTGAGCGATCAATTAATATATTCGACATATTGATCATTTAGCAGGTGTTGTGTTTGTTTTTGCAGTATAGAAGTAAAATAGTAAAACAGAGTAAATTTTGTATATGAACGCATTTTCTTTGGCTCCTCAATCCTGACGTTCTAATTATATATGTTTGACTGTAGCCACCTGAGATCTCAACGGAATCTAAAGCCAGAGATACTAACATTTAGCAGAAATGTCTGCTAAATATATCTGCACAGTTCAGCAATGTATATATTTTGGATTCTGAAAAAACAATACTTAATATTGTCTTGTAAATTCTGTGTGTAGGGTGACCATATTTTGGGGGTACCTACAAATTAATATTTCACTTACGTACCCACAATAATATTTATTTAGTAACAAAACTTTCATCAGCGGTGAAGTATTCTCGTTTGTACATCATGAATATGTTCATGTACGAAATAAATAATTAACTTGGATTTCTTATATTATAAAGTTAACCATCATGTTTGTGTCATCATAATTAAGTTGTGGGGATATTAATATGTGCAATATCGTGCAGTGACTGATAATTAAGTGCAGTTTGATGTCCTGTTTTCAATGTAAGTACATTTGTGCCAACTATTGTTATTTTTTTACATTTATTTATTTAATATACAGTATGTTCGGGTTCGAAGTTTACAAATTAAAAGACATACTACGGTCGATTCTTAAAATAGACAAAATTGAAGCACTTTAATGTTCTAAAATATTTGTTAATATTTAGTTATGAAAAAATTCAACGACCAGTCGGGATTTGAACCTGCGACCTTCGGCGTGCCGTGCCATGCTATAAAAATTACTAAAAGTCACTTTGTTCAACGCAATATTGTTGTTTCAGAACCATTATGCCGAAAGGCCGCCAATCGATAGTAGATCTTGAGGATCAACAAAAAGTATTTTATAAATATGCTGGGATACTACAAAATCCTAACATTAAAAGTACTGACCCTATTTTCTTAACCATTTCCAAAGAACTAGATTTTAAAATGACCCCGATAGCCTTATATACATCATTGAAACGTAAACGTCATATATTTTTTGAAAACGATGGATCACTTCTTGAGCAACAAACAACTGGCGAAATACATACTATAAAAAGTGCAAGTTGTAGCAGTAGTGACCCAGATACGTCATTAAAAAGCAAAGATTTTGATTTCGAGAATAGTGCACTAAATGATACAGTAACATTTTCATATCAAATGGACTTGTATGACTGGAAAAAAATTCAGCCTATATACGCATATCAACAACGAACAGGCACTTCCACCTATAAGAAATACAGAACCATGGCCAAGTTTAAACAGAGTAATCTATTAAAAGTAAACATTTATAAATATACTAAACTACCTTGTACTTGGACTTCAAAGCGCGAAAAAATGGTAAAAAACAAAATCTTTGTGAAAGGCAATTGTTCGCAATGTACTGCATATGCTAAAATAGAAAGTTATGAAACTACTGATAAAATCCACACAACCTACTGTAAAATAACGAATATAGACCGAACTGTCAAACACAATCCAACAAGGAAATTCAAGTTAACGCCCCACAAAAGACAACAATTAGCAAAAGTATTAAGGTACAAGCCTGCAATAGTAGTTCATAATGAAATGGCTTCAGAGATCCTAAGTATTAAGAAAGATGAAAAAGAGGTTGTAAATACACCAGCGTTGCCATCTCTTTCTTGTTTGCGACAAATAAAATCTGAGGCCAGGAGAGAACAGCGGCTTGATCCCAATCCAATTATATCACGTCACATTCAACAACTAAGCCCTAATAAATTCAAAACATTTGTAAAGCGAAAACTTTGTCAAAAGGCTTTTTACTCTATAAAGGACTATGTTGAGGACGAAAAGGCGTGGGATTGACCTGCTCCAGTACGCACTACAACTGTTGTCTTATTTTTCTCTTTTGTTTTTATTTTCAATTGTGCTCTTTATTATTATTATTATTTTACAATTTGATATTGTAGATTATTTTTATTTTGCAATTTGACTTTATTTATTTTTATTTTTGACATCAATATTTACTTTATTAAGTAAATTACATTTTGTAAATTATATATTTACTTTTCTTATTGTGAACGTGAGAACAATATTGATTGCCTTTTTTTTTCCTTTTCAGTAATTTTAACGTATGTCTGGTAATTTGAGTATATTCTGCGGCCTACCCAAATGTCCTTTCCTTGGTATTGTTCGTCAAGTCGTTGAGCTCCTTAGTAGTCCTGGGTTGAGCTTTGCGAATACTGACAAATGCTTGCACTGACTGGACAGGTCCACTCAAATCTGTATGGTTCTTTCTTCAAAAGACCATCTCAGACAAATCTGCACTGTTCTCATGTGATTTGACCATTACATATTAACTATATGGACTTTAAAAGAGACTTTGACCCCTGAGTTTGTATCGGTGTTTCTTCTCAGGGTAGTCAGCTAGGAAACACCGGCCTCATCTAGTTTAAAATGACAAAAAAAATTGACGTGTAAAAGTGTTTTTTTAAACCTACTTACAAAATAAATATCATTTATCATTTATATCTCTAGTGGTTATGGCCAAAAGTACACATAAAAATGTAATCCGTTCTTTAAGTGTACACCCTAATTTCTTTGTATATTATTGGAACGAGAACCAAATTGATTATTACAATCTGTACCTACGGAAATTTGGAAGGGTAACTATTACAATAGATGCTACTGGCTCATTCTTTGAAACAATGCGGCTCCCTGATGGTACAAAGATGACCAAAAGATTATTTTTATATGCAGGTCTGATAACAGCAAATCTTAAATTAAAATCTGTACCAGTATTACAGATGGTTACCGATGCACACGACAAGAAATCTATATTACATTGGCTAAATCAATGGAAAAAAATCAGTTGATAGATCACCTCATGAGATTATTTCAGACGATTCTTCTACCCTGATCGCAGCTAATATTGAAGCTTTTACAGAATTCAGTAGTACAAAAGAATACATAAAAAACATGTTTTCAATTTTAGAAGAACAGAGTTCAATCCTTCAAGAACAAAAGCCCTCTACTTTTATCAGACTTGACACAAGTCATTTTGTAAAAACTTTGCACAACTTAAAATGTTTTAATGATGTAGAACCAGACATAAAATATTTTTATATTCGCTGCATTTTGTTCTTGAAAAAGTGTGAAAATTTTGAAACTGCGAAAGAAGTCATCGGGGATATGATTCAGACTTGTCTTAGTCACTACGATGATGATTCAATTCCTGCAAGTTCCAATTGTCAAGGTGCCTTAAACCGACTTGCCTTACGAATGAAAAATATTGAATTAGATCATACGGCAGAATTCAGCTTTGTGGATGATGACAAACGGAACGACGACGCACTTTTCGGAACTGAAGAACATCACACCGCAAACATAGATTTTTTTATTTGGTTGGATGATAAAGTAGCCCCATTTCAAAAACAATTAATGAAAATTCATAAAAATAATAAAAAAATATATTTTTTACCAACATTTATGTCAGAATATAGGAGGATTCTTGGAAAACTTCCATTATGGTCAAATTTACTGTGTTCTTTTTTTAAAGCTGATAATACTGTTCCATCATCTTCTGGAATTGAGAGCTACTACAAAACTTTGAAAAAATTGCTCTTTAAAACAAAGTTACAAAAGTATCGAATTGATGAATTTATAAAAATACATTCCCAATATTTAGACGGGGAAATCGCACTGGCGAAAAATGATCTTATTAGTGACTTACAGAATAAAGAAACTAAACGCTCTCGAAAAAGGAAGTTTTCATTCAAAAAATCTCAAACCCAGATGGAAAAATCTCAAAAAGGAGTAAACACATCTCAAACGCAAGTGAAAAAAAGAAAATTAACAAAGTCTGTGAGAGTTAAGGAGATTAATCGGTCATTTGATGCCGAATCAATTTTTTCTGATCGACCTTCTTTTATTGAGAATTGGAGGGGTGAAGCCGATACTGATTCATTAACAAATTTAAAAGTAAAATTTGTAAAAAATGGCAACCTATGCGATGCTGTATAGATGAAAATTCTATTAAAGTAGATTTGAGAAACACATGTTGCTTTGATTCGGTCATTTCTTGTTGAGCATGACTTTTAATCAAAGCAGACGTTTTCAAGAAATATTAAACACATACTCAGAAGATTTAATCTCACAATATATTAAACTTCTATCAGATTCTGCTTCTACTGACGGTGATATACACAAAATGAGAACCCAAATTGGCGTGCTGTATTTTGATACTACAGTAAATAGTAGTTTAGAGGTATGCGGAACAGAGAGTATAGTCCCGCAAACCTCCGTTGAAAAGGGAGGATCCTCCGACCAGACGGGATGTTATGTCTGGTGGGCTGCAACTGCCCGATAGATGATTTCGGGTTGTTCTATATGTTCTAATCGCGCGGAGAACTTTGATCGCGCGATGCAGGATTAGTTCTTATGTGATGCCATAGATGTCGCTACATCACTCCCCTCCGGAGATCGGAGATCGATGGTTCTGGCAGGAGCAGTGGTGGCCGAGTGGTAACGGCTCCGACTTACGAGTTGTAGGTCGCGGGTTCAAACCCAGCCAGGCGCATTACTTTGTGTAATTTATTTCATCACCACTGCTCTCAAAACGGTGAAGGAAAACATCGTGAGGAAACCGGCATGTTCTAGAACCAAAAATTCGAAGACATGTGACATTCACCAACCCGCACTGGGCCCGCGTGGTGGATTACGGCCCATTCCCTCTCTTAGAGAGGAGGCCTGAGTCCCAGCAGTGGGAACATTGAAAGGCTGATTATGCTATGCTTATGCTTATGCTATCCAGGCAGATCGCGTTTTTGCCTTTGAATTTGAACATAATTTCTGTTTTTGGCATCCAAGGTTTAGAAGATGCAACTTAAATCGCTGATGAAAAAACCGACTGTACGTTTTGTAACAACCAAACTGTGTGTAAATATACTCTATCAAACACAGTTTCATATGAACTGAATGGTTGTGAAAAGTTTAGAGTGAGAGAAATACCAGAATTTGTAATGTTTTCGAATAAATCATATCAGTTAGTAGGTGCTATAGAATTTATTCCTGCAATTAACGAAACTGGCACGGGCCACTACAAATGTCACTATCTTACACTGAAAGATGAGATGTTCTGTTACGATGATTACGATTCTAAAATTCGTATAAGTACTAATCAGCCAATATTCATTCATTCTATAACTTATAGCGAAATTGATTACTAAATAACCAAATCGTAGGTACGATAGATATAATCTGTTATGAAAATATAAATTTAATAAATTACTTATCCTGGTTTCATTAATACGAGTATAATATGGTCACCCTACACACTGAATTTACAAGAAAATAGTTAAATATTGTTTCTTCAGAATCCATAATATATACATTGCTGAACTGTGCAGATATATTTAGCAGACATTTCTGCTAAATGTTAGTATCTCTGGCTAGGGATATTCCGATACTAATAAATACGAGTAGGTACTCGATACTTTTGATTCGATACCAAGTATTTATTGTATCGAATCAATTTTGCGATACATAATCGGTATCGAAACAAAAATACTTGGTATCGAATCGAATCAGCAAAACAACCGAATACAATAAAAAAAACCGAGAACGCATCATACAGAGCTAAGAGAGCAAAAACGAGGCAAAAACAGTCAGCTAATCAGGTTACCGAGTTACCGGTATTCGTCGCGTGGCGGCGTGAGTGACGCGTTGTCTCGCGCTGGGCTAGCCGAATTCGTCCGACTTCAGCCGAGCCCGCCCGAGCCGAAAGCGAGAGAAGGAAACACCCGCACCCGCTCGCAAATCATCTCGCCATTCCGCCATTGTGAAAGTGTTAAGTGATTGTTTACAAGTAATTTTATTAATTGTAATCATCAAATTCATCGGTTTATTCCAATGTTATCATGGCACCACCAAAATCTATAATATGGACACATTTTACCAAAACAAACGAAACAATTGCAAAATGTAAACAGTGTTTTAAGTCTGTGAAGTATTGTGGGAATACGTCGAATTTATTCAAGCATTCTAAAACTCATGGAATTTCTGTGGACAAAGGCAAATTACAGAAAAAAGAAAATAATAAGTCCAACGAAAGGTAGGATTCTAAACTTTTCTTTTTTTTGCGATTGCTTTCCTAAGATGTTAAATAAAAAATCCTACCTACTCCTACCTATTTTATTTGTATAAAAAATAGTTTTGCAGCAGTGGTACTGTGATTGTCTTGTCTATATATTAATAATATATGAATAATAATTGATGACCGGTGATGAGATATTTCCTTTGTATAAATACGATTTAAACAATTTAAGGTTATGTGTTTGTTTTTGTTAGTGTAATAGTGTTGTTAAATGGCGGTAGTGTTGGGGTTGGTATTATCGATACTTTGAAGATTATCGATCTATCAAGTGTTAATTTTTGTTATTATGTTTCAGTTCAAAAAATACAATAGTGTTGGCCAACTCAAGGCATTTAATGGAAGATGATCAACCCCAAGCATCAACATCGAAAATTTCAGAAGATCGTGATGATTGCTCTAGTGTAACCACATTAACAAGTATGGACTCGGAGACTGCAAGGGAGCTATGTCTGAGCAATTCAATAAAGAATGCGTTTGAACGAATTTCATCTAATAAAGGTAAATAAATAGATATTTAATTAAATATTAGCAAAATAATATTAATACATATAGTATTAGTGTTAAAGAAAAAAATATAAATATTTAATTTAATATTACATGTATTAAAATTGAGTTTTATTTTTAGCTGGTGGTACGAAGTATAACAGAATTGTTCAAGCATTGATATTTTTTATCTGTCAAGATATGCGTCCATTTAATATAGTTGAAGGTGAAGGCTTTTTACGACTTGTAAAAGAACTGGAGCCTACTTTTAAAGTTCCTGGCGCAAAGTATTTAAAGAAAATGACTACCGAAAAGTACGAAGCTTGTATAACTATTTGTAAGTCCAAATTATCCAAGATAGACAATTTCTGTTTAACGCTGGACATATGGACAGAGACAATGAATGAAGTAGGATTCATGGGCGTCACCATACATTTTGTAGAAAATTGTCAAATGTGTATGTATTATCTTGCAACTCGTGCATTAAGAGAGCGACATACAGCTGAATACATATCGGAAAACCTGTTGGATATTTTGAAAAAATGGAATATTCCACTTACCAAAATTCGTGCTGCTGTATCAGATAATGCCAGTTCAATGTTGGCTGCCATACGAATGTCTTTAGGCGAAAAAAAACATTTACCGTGTTTTGCCTATACTATTAACCTTGTAGTTGAAGAGGCACTAAAGTTGCCCAGTGTTAAATCAGCTGTTATAAAAGTACGAGAAATTGTTAATTGGATAAAAAATAGTGTTGTGCAGTCGGATAAGCTACGAAAAATCCAAATGCGTAATAATGTTTCGGCAGGATCAGTTTTAAAACTTATTGCAGATGTAAGAACTAGGTGGAACTCAACTTTTTTTATGTTAGAGCGATTTCTAAAGTTAAGAATAGTAATATCAGAAATTGTAATTGAGAGTGTAGTGGCTCCAAATTTGCCAAGTGCAGTGGAAATGGAAACCTTGAATGAGCTTACAACTGTAACAGCTTACAACTGTAACTACGTCCAATTGTAGTAAGTTGAGGCACTGTTATCTGGTTTAATTATTCTTATGTGTTTCCCGTCTATTGCTCCGACGCAGTGAGGAAAGTTTGCGTAATTGTAAAATTTTTGGCTGATTTCTTCTAAAACTTCTGTAGTGATTACCGGAAAACATTCAAGCAATAACACCTCCCATAATTTTTCACATGTTATTCTTATAATTGTCGATATAGTTGTGTGCCCAATTCTGAATGTGTAATGCAAATCTTTCATTGAAGTCCCACTTGCTAGGTATCTGAAATAAATAAATTTACTTAATTATATGCTTTTCAGGAAACATGGTAATTAAAAAATGGAAAAATATTAAAGATTGCTGGATGAAAAACAACAAAAAAGTTGAAACAGAAACAAAATCTGGATCGGGAGCTAAAAAAACCAAAAAGTACACATATAATGATCAGTTACAGTTTTTGAAAAAAAATATGCCTATTGAAAATACCTCCTCAACCTTAACAAACAGTGATACAGCTCAACAAATTACTAATACTACTACTGTTGCATCAACGTCAGATGCTTTGCTACACCTATCCCAGTCTCTTCTCAAACAGCTGCTAAAAAGAAAAAAAAGGACGACCCCGACAAAGCATTAATAGAGTTGTTGTCTCAACGCGAAGATAGACATTTTTCATTTTTTCGTGGAATTTTACCTTCATTGCAAAATTTTGATGAAGCAAAAACAAGAAAATTGCAAATAGCAGTATTACAAATTATTGATAATCTTGATAATAATCTTCCAGCATTTTCATCTTATCAATATACATCATACAACTACAGTCAATTTGGGTAACTTTGATTCATTCGGGTAACTTTGACAGCGGGACCATGAATTAGTTTTGATTATTTTTCCTCATGAAGCCAACACTATTCATAAATGTTTATTTTAGATTTGCAATTTTAAACAAGCTTCGTAAACGCACCTTAAAAAAAAGTAAGCTGTCAAAGTAAGAAAACGTCAAAACTTTTTTTCTGAATATAGCGCGCGAATTCAAGTTTGCTTTACGGTGACTAACTTTTTGAATATTTTGTGATTTTGGTTGCTGATAAGGTAAGTGAGATGTTATACAGAGCCATTTGTAATTGTACTATCGCATTATCATGAAAGATTTGCATATAATTACGTCTTATTTTTAAATTTCATGCATACATATGAAGATATGTATTTTTAACAATAACTGGATAACTTTGACACTGTCAAAGTTACCCTTACCAATTATTATCTATTTATTTTATGCGGGGTAACTTTGACACAGAGTTTCATAATGTTTTCCTTAAATATTTTGACTGTATGAGATTAATGTATTCAGCAGTAATAGCGGCGTAATTAATAGGTACATATGTATGGATTTTTATTTTTGTATATTTTTTTAGCTACGAGTCGCCATGCCCAGAAAAAAGTTGACTTCGGAACCTGGTACACGAAAGTACGGTGTAAGATCAAACTACAGTCCAGAAAAGTTGGAAGAGTGCCTTAAAAAAGTCAAATCGGGAGAACTAAGTGCGTATAGTGCCAGTAAACATTTTCAAATACCCATAAATACAATAAAAAATAAATTAAAAAATAAACACACTGAGAAGATTGGCAGGCCCACTGCTTTAACCAACGAGGAAGAAATTATTATCAAAGAGCATGTGAAGGCATTGGCGGACAGTGGAATTCCTGTAGCTCTTGATGATGTTAGTCTCATAATACAGCGGTATTTAAACTCTGTTAATAGAAAAATCAAAGTTTTTAGTAACAATCGACCTGGATGGGAGTGGGGTCAGTTATTTCTCAGTAGACACCCAGATCTGAAGCTTACGTTTGGCCGTAACATTAGTGAAATGAAAAAGTGTATAAGTACCCAACAAAATGAAAGAGTGTATAAGTACCCAACCCGCCAATCTAAGAAAAAGAAACTCCAGGTCCCTAAGGTGAATAATTACTACGGTAAGCGTGCGAGACGATGGATTGCACCTACACTTATTAATGAGTTACCTGACGAATTAATAAATCGAGCCAAAACTAGAAACCAATTAAAAAATGTTCTAAAGAAACATTTCTGTCTATGTGTCCATAGTTGCTGTGGTATGTTGGTCTCACTTAATTAGTGTTGTGGTGCTGCATTTGTTTATCTCACAACGAGTAGGTACCTACCTACAAACTTGGGGGTGATCAGATGTGGTCTTAGTTATAAGCGAAATTCACGAGAATGTACTGCCGACAAACTGCTATGCAGTTTGGCAGATGTTAGAAATGATTCATGATGTAACAAATTTGTAAAAAAAATAAAAAAAGTCGTAGTAGGGCTCAAGTTGATGAAGCAAAGATTAACCAATTTTTCGACAATTTAGAAGTAGAGTTGCAGGATATACCTCCTGAAAATATTTTCAATTTTGATGAAACTGGCTTTCATGATGACCCACAAAAGAAAAAAATGCTTTTCAGACGCAAATGTCGTAATCCAGAAGTTATTCGCAACTCCACAAAATCGTGCTATACAACTGTATTTTGTGGCAATGCTGCCGGAGAAATGATCCCTCCACACTTTATATTTAAAGCTAAAAACACGTGGTCAGATTGGCTTATTGGAGCACCACCAGGATCACGAATGACAGTCACAAAAAGTGGTTGGATAGATATAGAAAGTTTCGAAGACTGGTTTAGCACACATTTTCTTCCCATAGCATTAAAGAAAGAAGGCAAGAAAGTTCTCCTCTGTGATAACTTGAGTTCCCATATTTCAGTCAAAACATTGAAATTGTGCAAAGACAACGATGTTAAAGGTCATTGGGCGAAATCCGACCCGGTCGCGGACATGAATGAAAATGATTTAAAACGAAAGAGTATAAATTCACTTAACATTACATAAGGTTATTTTTTATTTAATCCATGGGAGAACAAAGTTTGAACTAAAAATACATTTACTTAAAAAATCGAATACTACTACTAAATATTAGTTGTCGTTCTGTTAAATAGCTACTAAAAGGTTTTCGCGAGTCCATGTGGGACCATATCCAGCCACAACGTCAGATGCCTCAATCCTGCGTCATCTTTTAGAAAATATAGAATCTCCGTGGCATTGGTTTTTAAGACCTAATGACATTTTTATATTAGATCGCGGATTTCGTAATTCAATTCCTATAATTGAAGAATGTGGCTATATTCCACATATGCCACCATCCAGAGGAAGAGGAGAACAATTGACGACGTTAGATGCCAATAAGTCAAGGTTGATAACAATGTGTCGATGGGTAATCGAGGCCATAAATGGTCGTTTTAAGAAAGATTTCAAAATATTTCGACACACATATTTCAATGTTGCTATGCGAAATATGATGACGGACTTCAAAATAACAGCAGCTATCATCAATGCTACCAGGCGTCCTTATGAAGATAGTGTATATGTCGACCAGTTTATAAACATTATAAATGGTAGAATGAATAGAGAGAACGAACTGGCGCAACACGTAATTGAAAACAATATGAATAGACAAAGAGTTGCTTTCATGCCATTAGATGGAAACAATCCAGATTTTAGAGACTTCCCACAGTTAACATTTGAAGAACTTATACTGTTTACATTGGGCAGCTATCATTTAAGACTTGCTAGGTCGTACTGCCATGAACACATAATACCTAATGGTGTCTACATGATAGAACTCTATCGTCATCAAGAATTAATAAATAATAAAATATTGATAAGGGGACGAATTCAGTCGCGACATGTCAGAGCGCGACAATATTACACATATATTTTAATTAACCCAGCGACACAAGGAAGACAAAGTGTTGAAGACTACTACTGCTCGTGTATGCACGGCCGCCGCACCGTCGGGAGCTGCGCGCATATAGCCAGTATAGTTTATTTTTTATCCTGGGCTAGGCACCAACAACAAATTGAAGCCCCTGCGGTATTTTTAGATGATATAACAGTAGATATTGATCACGCCGAATAAATAATTTGAAAATGTAAAAGTTTTTTTTTCTCTTTACTCCCACATCCCACAAGAAAGCGACCCTTACCATGATAACTAGACACATTTTATCTATATATCTTCACAATTGCATTTCTGTCCGCCGTGGGTTTTTCTCCCATACTATTTGCCCATTGACCTTTATTTGTTTAGTTCCGAACTCCACACATATACTTCAGCCACTTGATGTGGGTTATTTCAGTGCTTTGAAATCTTCTTGGAGATCTGTTCTTTTGAATTGGCGTCAGACGACGAGGGGTAAAAAAGCTGTTGCGCTACCCAAAAACTGCTTCGCGACGCTCGTGAAAAGAACTTTAGAACTGAATGCTCACCATTCTTCCAGTAATATTATAGCAAGATTAAGAGCAGCTGGTATTTATCCCTTGAATCGTCAAGAGGCGCTAAATCGACTTGCTGAATATGCCAAAACTCCAATTAATGTAACTGATGTCAAAGAAGCTTTAGGAGAAAGTTTTAAAAGCTACCAAAGTGAAATACGTACTGCCGACTTTGGCATCCAGAACCAGAGAAAATTCCAAATGCCAGTTGGACGTAGTTAAGCTGAAAGGACCTAATCCACTGTTTGGTCGGAATTGAGTTAAGTATGCCATCATACTTCTGAGGGTCGAATCTATCATACAGTGAAGACTTTATTTTCGAAATGTATATAGAAACTATTTTTTTTACTACCCCGACTCATCCCACATGTATGAAGAGCACGATAAAAAATTTTGCTGAACGAACCCAACCTGCTTGAATTGTTTCTGAGTAATGCAATTTCTATGTACGTATTCTTAAAGATAATTTATCAGATAAAACTCAAACAGTTTGGGTCCTTTCTGAGAATTAAATTTTGCCTAACAATTTAATCTTGAAAATCACTGAAACGACTTAAACAATTTGGGTCGCTTCTGTGTTTTAGGTTTACTGCAAACGAACTTCTGTTTTTGTTTATTAGAAACGACTCAAAACACTTAGGCTATTTCAGAAAAAAGGTTTTATATGAAACATCCATACAATTCTTAATAACCTAAAGTGACTCAAGAAGGTTAAGTCGTTTATAAGAAAAAGATTTAGTGATAGTCAATCACTAAATCTTTTTCTTACACACACACATACACTTATATTTTAACTGAAACGACTTTCGTATTTATATTTGTAACAAGTGCATAAATATGTTAAAAATATACTAGTATTAAATTTTAAAATTATCCACGACTAAAGGCACGGCAGTAATAAAAACAAAATAATTATAACTAAAAATATTTTTACAGTGGTAACACTTTGTAGTAAACGTGTTTTCGAAAACTAGCAACTCTTTCATTCTCTTTGACACTGGCAGGCATAACGTGTGTTTTGTTTTGGGAGGCGGACGGAAACATCCCGAATATAATCTCTCCGAGAAGAAAAATAGGAAATACTTAAATTTGCCCTATCATAGTAAAGACAAACTAATAAAATCAAAAGTATTCACCGATTATGCGTGTACGTGCAAACAGCGCTGCTTCATGCTGGTGTCAACAGAAAAACGCAAACAGGAATTCGAAAAGTTTGTAACATTGGGGTCTTATGAAGCTCAACTATTATATATATTAAATAATGTCACAGAGTCCGAAAAAGCTAATAATAATAATAATAAAGTTTATTGTCCCAAAGAAACATACATACATTTGTATACACTGATTAACAAAATGCTAACTACGCTGCTGAAGTTTGTATACAGATATTGTGAGCCCTGCCTCTCAGACTAGGATAACCTTTATCTTAAGAGACAGTGTTCAGCTGTGAGTTTACATAAAAAGGATTATTACAACTGCAGACTGTGCCACCTATTTATAATCAGATTTACTATAAAAACATATTATAATATTTAGAGAGAAAAAATAAAATAAAATAAAAAAAATATGAGTGGTGAGTGGTGTGGTGAGCGGTGAGTAGTGAGTGTGGGGTGTTTTATGTACGAAAATAAACGTGCATACCAAATAAATAAATGCAATATTAGGCTATGTATTTGAGAAGTGACTCCGTTTGAGCATAGTTTTGTCGAAGTAACCATTCCATTACCTTTGCTTTCAGTTCAAATTTATTGCAATCAAGTATATTTAGCTCGATCCTATGTATCAAAAAAAACTAAATCCGGTAAAAGCAAACCTAGACAATTTGCAAGGCACTATTACATTTGCGGAAAAATAGTATGTAAAGAAATGTTTTTAAAACTTTCAGATATCTTCAAAAAAAGTCGACATATGTTTGGCCAAACAACGAACCCAAAAACCTTATAAGGACAAGAGAGGTGAAAAACAAGGTGGTTGGAACAAGACCCCTCAAGAAGACATAGATTTTATGAAGAATGTTATTGATTCTCTCCCAAGATATAAATCCCATTACAGGAGGGAAACAAATAATGGTACAGAATATTTAAAAGTAGGTATGACTGTCCAAAAAATACACGACATTTACGTTTCTGAATTTAAAAAAGTATATGGTGATGACAAAAAATACGCATCACTTGCGACATTAAAGCGCATATTTTATACGAACTTTAATCTACGATGTAAATCGTTAAAGAAAGATACGTGTAAAACATGCGATTCACTGGCTCCCGAAATAAATAAATGTCATGTGCCAGAAGAAAAAGATTTATTAATCAAGAAACGAGATACACATCAAATACGAGCGGAAGAACTCCGTAATAAAATGTCTGAAGACTTGGCGCGGGCAAAAATAGATCCAAAATTTGAATGTATTACCTACCATCTAGAAAAAACGCTACCTCTACCCCGTATACCGACTAACATTGTGTTTTATAAACGTCAGCTATGGGTTTATAATGCTGGGATCCACGTTGGCTCTAGCGATCAAGGTAGATGTAATATCCGGGTTGAAGGAGAAGCCGGAAGAGGAGTCCAAGAAGTAGGGTCTTGTCTAATTAGATTCATTAAAAACCATCTGAGGGATGGTGTAGAAAACTTAGTTCTTTGGAGCGATTCCTGTGGGAGACAAAATAGAAACATTAAAATAGTGCTAATGTTGAAAACTGTACTGAATAGACATTCGAGCCTAAAAACAATCACGTTTAAATATTTAGAGTCTGGACATTCTTTTCTCCCTAACGACACAGACTTTAGTAAAATAGAATGTGATCTAAAGAATCATGAAAGGAGTTTATACGGCAGAAGAATATATAAATATCATGAAAATCGCTAAAAAGAAAAACCCTCTTCGCGTAACTAGAATGAAAAGTCAAGATTTTTTTAAGTAGTAAGAAAATTGAGAAGAAAGTTATAAATCGTAAAATATGTATAAATAAAAATAAAATTAACTGGCTGATTACAAAACAAAGATGATCCCTACTTAATTACCATGTTATCAGACAGTGGAGAGATTCAAACCTTAGATGTATCGAAAAAGATCAAAGGTGTTTTGATCAAATTTTCAGAAGAAGATTTCGAAATCCTGTGGCCTCAAGGAAAGGCTATTGCCGAAGCAAAGCTAGCTGATCTCAAATCTATGTATAATTTGATACCCGAAGATTGCCACGCGTTTTATAATAACCTCACAGGAACGGACATAAACGAAGATATAGATGGATATGGACCAACATTGGATTTTGATTTGGAGGAAGAATAATGAAGTTCTCTATGCCCATGTCTGTACCGTTTTTAAGTTTATTTTATTTTTTTCTGTGTCAAAGAGAGCATAATGAAGCTGATTAAATACATTATTTTTTAATAAATATTTAATTTTATTTTTAATAAATTATTTTGTGGCTTGAGTTTTTTCTGAGGAATTAAGTTTTTTTACGACTTCTTTAAAAATAGCTTTTCTTTGTAAGGACTCAACCCACACTTTGCTTAATATCTCAAAACCTACTGAAAAAAAAAAAAAATTCTGAAAAAAAAAGAATGTTCCTCTTAGAGCAATTACAGCAGAAACTTCAAACGCCCATTACTCAAAAGTGACTTGATGTGGATTAGGTCCTTTCTGCTTAACTACGTCCAAATGTGTCTCCGGTTGCTAGGTACCTAAAATATCAAAAAATAATATCATTTTTATTTTTAGGGCAACAGGTGATGAAGAAATGGACCAATATGAAAGATAATTGGATAAAATGTAATAAAAAAATGAATGAATGTAAATCTGGATCTGGAGCGAAAAAAATAAGAAAATACAATTTTTATGTTGAAATGCTATTCTTAAAAAAAATTGTCGAGCATCGCAAGACCGATTCTAGTATGATTGAACATGTAAATGATTCAAGCCTTCAATCAAGCTCAGGGGACTGTGAAACGAGTGAGGTTCGGAAGGCTACAAAAAATAAAAAAAATAAAAATCAACCCAGTGAAGTTGACATTAAGTTTATGAAGTATATGGATTCAACAGCGCAGGAGGAAAGAAGCCGTAGTATGAACTTTTTTAGGGGAATTTCTGATACTGTTGACAAGTTTAGTGATGAAAATATGATAGACTTTCAGTTTCAAGTCATATCAATAATTAAAAGCATCCAACAGAGAGAGCATAACCGATATATACCTACACCTAGATACCAATGGGATAGTGGCTATCAAAGTGGCACAGCATCAGCGAATTCGCAGTTATCAATGTATGGGTATTCTACAGCTGCTAGATCAGGCTTTGGGAATAATCGTCAGGAATATGATTTTGGACATAGTTCTGGTTTGGAGTCAATCCCCAACCGACCAGAATCGCAAGTATCTGTGTACAGTGAAAATGCAGGAAGTACCTCTGCAAATTCTCAAGCTAGTGCTGAAGAAGAATTCGATTTCAGTTCTGAATTTCATTAGCATATTTATCCTTGTTCCTTGTTTCTATGGGTATAATTAATTGTTGATTGGTAAGTAAATAATTCATCAACAGTACAATTTTGTTTATGATAAATGATTAGTATAAATAAATAAAATTAAACAAAAGTATGTAAGTAATTTAATTTTGTACTAACCTCAAAGTTACAGCCATTCTTTCTGCGGCGGAAATACTTTGTCGCATATTATTATCTTGGTGCTTTAATTTCTGGGATAAAATTTGGAGCAATTTGTCGAATGTCGTTTTCTGCATTCTAAAATAATTGAAAAACTTGTCATCTTCCCTCAGTTGATTCTTGACAAGTGTATGAAAAGCGCCAAATTCTTCGCGTTTTTCTAAAATTGGATGTATCCAAAACCTTCTTCTTTTCTCTTTTTTTTTTTAAGTTTTCTATATACATAGTACGCAAGAATAATCTTTTTTTAGAAGGGTTCATGTCGAAAACGTCGTAACTTGGCTGCAGAAAAATGTCAACTGAGCGGCACCTGGCCGCTGTCTCGACCGGTAGCTTCGCCGTGCCATGTACAAGCTTGCACGTTTTGTTAACCGTACGGCTAACACGCCGTACGGTTAAGAAAACGTGTCGTGGACAATAGCGTCAACAACACGTGGTAATTATGCTGTTAAAATGTGGCTTATATGACACGTTCGTAGATTACCATAGCAGCGCCATCTATTGATTACTTACTCAACCCAGTCGAAAGGTATCGACATCTGTTAGAATCATTTGGAGTTAACAGATAATTGTGACTGTCAAATAATAACAGACAAATAATTAGCTGAATTATACGGTATTTCGTTCACTACAAAATAAATTTAATTAATTTTATAGCGTCAACAACACGTGGTAATTATGCTGTTAAAATGTAGCTTATATGACACGTTCGTGGATTTACCATAGCAGCGCCATCTATTGATTACTTACTCAACCCAGTCGAAAGGTATCGACATCTGTTAGAATCATTTGGAGTTAACAGATAATTGTGACTGTCAAATAATAACAGACAAATAATTAGCAATAAATTAAAATTGCGACTATAATTTGAGATTTAAACTATCCTATCTCTCAAGTTGGATCGAACTGCACATGGTGTGCGAATTTTATTATAATCGGTTAAGTGGTTTAGGAGTCCATTGAGGACAAACATTGTGACACGAGATTTATATATATATATAAGATAAGATAAGATAAGATAAGAATGTGAATTATAAATAAATTAACATACATTTATTGAAAATCAATAAAAACTTAACAATACCTAAAATGTCTGCCATAAGTAAATAACAAATAATAATTTTATATACTCACTTTTACAAAAGAATTTAATGCCTTTATCAATTCTTTGCAAACCTCTGGTATAGTTTGACAAATTACTTGTTTTGATACTCTAAAAGTATAGGACAATGAACCATAACTATCTCCGGTTGCCAAGAATCTCAATGTTATAGAATTTAATGCCTTTATCAATTCTTTGCAAACCTCTGGTATAGTTTGACAAATTACTTGTTTTGATACTCTAAAAGTATAGGACAATGAACCATAACTATCTCCGGTTGCCAAAAATCTCAATGTTATAGCGAGTCTGACGTGGGGGTCCATAGCTTTCCGAAACTTTGTATCTTGCTTGACTATGGCCGGCCCAACCATATTTAACAGTATTTCGAAGTCAGTTCTAGACATTCTAGTAAAATTTTCGAAAGATCCGTCGCGCATTCGAAGACTGCTTAACAAACTCGACTCTTCTCTTCGAAGCAAATATTCTCGAACCCACCACCTTTTTTTTACGTTTTGCTATAGTCTTGCGAATAATGATGTAAGCTGCACTGAACAACACTACCTCCTCGGGCGACATACTGTTCACTACTGGCTAGTGTGAACAAGTCATATGTCGAGGGACAAAGTTGCAGAAACAAAGTACGTGAATGTCGGACGACTTGTCTCCGCGACATGTCCCCTAGTGAAAACGTGGCTTAATGATCCGAACCAAGCCCAATTCGTCTATGGCGCGCGCTCAAAGAGTTTGTCAGCAATCTGTAGGGGCCCAGCAGGGCCGAAGCCTACTGGGGACCGAGGGCGAATCCGAAAGGGCATGCTCGACCCCAGTACCATAGGCAAGAAGGAACGGGGTGGGATTTTTTAGTCAGTAAGAGTCTGACACGCCCTCTCGCTCCACCCAAGAGCGAGAGAAGTCATTAGATGATTTTAACCCACCTAAAAAAAAAAACACGAAGAAAGGCAGCAACGAGTGCAGGCATGAGTTTTACGCATGGCTAAACATTTAATTCAATCTATTTTACTAAGTCTTGTCATTGCTTTGTTACATTTGTATTTTTAAACAAGTTATGATATTTTTTACTACTGACGAGCCGCGTTTTGGTTAATAATTTGCTTACAAGCTTGTTTTTTTGCCTAGGTACTCACTTGGCTAAACAAAAAAATGCAACACCAAAAATACCATCAAATCTGCTTTTTCGAAGTCAGCAAAACAAAGAATGCTATTCATTGATGCCTGTTGCTTTCAAACCGCTTTCGGATACAGAAATGTCTAGTGTGGGCAGCTATGGAGTTGGTGACCAGAGCATAGAAGCCCCGCCGTATTCCCCCATAACACCGCGCATGAATATAGTTAACTGTGGTGATGGTAATAATGATGTTTTGGAGGTTCCTTCAATAACTACTACAACACCACTTAAGGCCGGGGAGATGAGCATTAAAGCCCCCGCTTTTTCTCCGTTAACTCCAATTGATATTCCAGCATTACCTCTTCCGTCACCAATGCCTCAAATGTCTCCAAAAACTAGAGAACTATTAAATGTCTTAGAAGGATGTGAAGATTTCGACAGTGATGATTCCGTGCAAGACCCTAACTATGTAATTGATGGTTTTGCTGAAGCATGTTCTAGTGACGATAGCTCGAACAAATCAGCGTCCATAATTACGACACAAGTAATTATCCACGGTGAATCTTCTAATGTCAAAACAGGAAATGAAATATCAACCGGTTTTCATGACAATGGACAGTCGGAGACGAGTAGTAGAGTAGATTTGGACCAGGCAACTGCTATTGGTGAAGAACCCATGCGACTGGAAGAAGAAATGCCTATGGATGAAGGAATACATGGGAGGCCTTCAAAAGGAAGAAAAAGAAAATTTGGCCAAATGACTAGAGAAGAAAGAAAACAAAGAAAGTATAAAAACTTATCTTACGTTAATTATAAGAAAAAGGAAGTAAACCCTAAGATTTTTATTGATTTTTACTGTAATTGTGTAAAAAAATGTAGAGAAAATATTTCTTTTCAAGACCGGCAAGCTGAATTTGAGAAATCCTATGAATTAGGCTCGTATCATGCTCAAAATATGTTCATAGTAGCTAATGTTAAAGAAAATCCAGTCAAACGACGATACGTATTACAATCACAAAACAGCTCCAAGAATAGGTCATTTTCACGACAGTATTTCTTGAAAGGTATTTCAGTATGTAGGGAAATGTTTGTAAAAACCATTCACACAACTCCAAAAAGGATTGATACAGCACTTAAAAAGATGAGATCGGATTCTATTTCGGATAAACGTGGAATAAATGGAGGTCGCAATAAAATTAGTGAACAAAGCGAACAATTTTTCATGAGTATTGTTAAAAAGCTCCCTACGTACATTTCGCATTACTGTCGTGAGAAAGTAGGAGCTGCAAAATTCTTAAGATCTGATATGACATTTTCGAAAATTTACCAGATCTACACTGAAGAAGCACATTCAGCAGGCATTAGGCCGTCTACATTAAGTGTTTAATTTTAGTTAAATAAGCATTGTTTTTACAATATGTATTAGTGTATTATTATTTAAGATTATTTTTATGTATTTTGTCTATGGGCCTCTGATGCCTGAAAATAAAATGATTATTATTATTAATTTCTTGTCATATCCAAAAGCAAAACTTTTTTTCTTAATTTCACTCCAGTCAAGCGGTGACCGCCCGCGTTGCACGTCTGCATTGTAGGTATAGTGTTGTACATTTTTTTTGTGACGTATCAAAATGTCTTCGGACGTGCAAGAGCTAATTATTTTGGCAATCTTTGAGAGGACACCCATATAAAACAGCAAAGAAGTGAACCATAAAAATAGAAGAATAATTAACCAATTATGGGAAGAAATAAAAAACGAACTGAATATTGAAGGTAAATATAAAAATGATTTATTATGTCAAATACAATATTTATTATGTTTTACAAATTAATTAGTAACTAATGCGATTATTTACAAAATATTCTTTGAATTTTTCACGTATATATTGTGCTTGATAAGACGTCCGGGCGTTTGTTTGTAATCGTGTTTGTATTCTTTGTTGATTCGTATTGACAGTAATATAGGCAATATCATTATTACCGTCCTTATCTCGGATAATGTTATGCAACAAACAGCAAGTTTTGATGAGTAATCTTGCGTGACATCTGTTTGTCTCTATGGGTGATCTGAAAATATGCCACTTGGATCTTAAAATTCCGAAAGCACACTCAATAGTCTTTCGAGCCCGCGATAATCGCTTATTAAATAACTCATTTTGCGCTTTGAGGATAAGGTCGCATCAAATAGGTCAAATAGGTTTTGAGTGGATATCCTTCATCTCCAATAAAAACCATTGGTAGAATATCTGATCTGGGTAGATATCCACGGGTAGTGTGAAAGCGGAACCCGGGGCCCTGGGACGAAGGCAACGAAGGAACAGGAGTGGGTTTTTAGTCAGTAAGAGTCTGACACTATCTCCCGCTCCGCCCAAGAGCGGGGATGTCATTAGGATGATTTTCCCACCCAATAAAAAAAAAAAAAAAAAAAATCTGGGTAGATATTGTGGACGGGGTATATTGAAGTCATTACTTTGAAGTAAATGGTTCAAATTAGAGTTATGGAATGTCCCTGCATCGCTTTGTTTTCCTCTTCCTCCAACTTCTATACAAATGAATCTTTTGTCAGCATCCGCGACCGCTTGCAAGTGCATCGAAAAGAAATGTTTATAATTATAATGCGATCATCCAGCAAACTTAGGATTTTTTAAACGACAATGTTTGCCATGTATAGCTCCGATGCAATTAGGAAATTGCCATTTTTCATAGAATTTCCCGTTATTTTTTTCAATAATTCTTCTGTCGGTTTTGGCATATGTAAATGTACCAAATTTTTCCATATAGCTCTACAAGTGCTATAAACTATGTTGGCCACCGTTGTTTTTTCCATTCTGAATGACAACGACAGTCTTTTGAAAGGCTGCCCACTCGCCAAAAACCTGAAAATTAAAGCATAGGTATGATAAAGTTATGTATGTAATAAATAGTCTGTTCATTCTTTTGTTTCAGTGACCGATTTAAAGAAAAAATGGAAAAATATAAAAGATCACTACAGAAAGGAATTAAAAAAAATCCTACTCCTAGATCAGGAGATGCCGGAAATGTTAATCAACCCTCGAATTGGCAATATTTTTCTCAATTGAGGTTTTTGCGTGATGAAGTTGTACCAAATGTTACTGAGGGTAATTTAAGCAGTACTGAAGTAAGTAATCAGACTTTTGAGATAGAAGACATCTCTGAAGAGAGCTCGCAAGAAAATACAACCGGTCATGATGAAGAATCTTCTATTTATCCACAACAAACTTCTACATCCTCACAAGAGGCTCCTGTTTCTTCTCTAGAAGCTTTTACATCATCGCAAAAAACTACGCGTTCTACGCCTTCAAGAGAAGCGTCTACTTCACAACGATCAAGAAAAAAGAAAACAGCAAATGACATAAGAACTGAATTTTTAGAATTGGAAAGGCAAAGGATAAGACTGCTGGGTAATGATTTATCAAATCAAAGTAGAAACGAGGCTTCTAGACATAAGAATAGGTCAGAAGACTACTACTTTTTTATGAGTTTGCTTCCACAAATGGAAAAATTCACACCAGTACAAAAGTTCAGAGTAAGACAAAAAATTAATCAAGCTCTTCTAGATGAGTTAAGTGTAAATGAAAGCATGTACCCTTCTAATGAATCATATATGTATGGGTATAGTACTCAACACTAGGTATATCAATCTTATAATGAAAATACTGTCAATAAATAACAAAACTGTGATTCAAATAACTAATCATCGTACAAATGAGAACTGTGATTTTAGAGATAAATGACTGTAGGTAACTGTGATTTTTTTTTAGTTATAAGATTAGAATATGCGTGGAATAATACTGAACACTAGGTATGTCAACCTTATAATAAAAATACTGTCAATGAGTAAGAAAACTTTGATTGTAGAAATAATTAATCATCGTACAAATGAAAACTGTAATTTTAAAAATAAATGACAAACTGTTATGTTACTTATTTCATACGAAACGTTTTTATATAATAAATGTTTTCGTCAAAGATAAATAATTAAGGCTGATTAGTGTGTAGTAGGTATTTAATTAAAATGATTGTATCTGGGAACTTAAGACCGATGCCAAACTATTTACTAAATTAGTACAACACAATTTCCTTTTTGAAACTATCAATAAATACAATTACAAATTACAATTTCGCTGTATTACTTACCCAAGCGTCAAGTATATTTTTTCTGCTGGAGATATACCTCTAAATCGTTTTGGATTAATTCCAGACTCTAAATCACTCTTGATAGTTTCAAGAATATAGTCAAAAGTTTCTACACTCATTCTGGTGTAGTCGTGGAATTTGTCGGGATTTTGTCTCTGTTCTTCATAATTTCGATAAAACTCGCCATTTATTTTCCTTGCCCTATAGTAGGGATTCACTTCTTCTTTTACCCACAATAAATCGAGCGTTAGAAATAAATTTGAATCAAAAAGATGTCGCCGTTTTTCAGACATTTCGTTCGCGAATAAAAACAAATATCTCGACAACACAACCACGAACACAACACTACACCGCTATAGTGCCGCGCGATCTGCCCGCTAGTTTGGAGAACAGGTATTCGTTGCCCGCCCCGCTGCCGCGCCGCCGCCACCGCCGCCCCGCTGCCCGCAAAATTCGAGGCAGAGGCCTAAAACGGAGTGAATAAGGACTCAGGGGTAAATAGGGTCAAATCGAGGAATCTAGTTTCGAAGCCACAAAATAAAAAAAACAAGAACTTCCAATTGCTACCTTTTTTTTCTTCTAAAAGTAGAATATATTATCTTCTAACTGGCAACACCGAAGCGTTGTGAAGTTAATAAAAGGTGTCAAAAATCTTCTTTCAAATAAGACTGTAGATGTGAGGTTGCGGTATTGTCCCTTAAGTTGACCGTTTTTGGAAATTCTAGTGTTTTTTTGACAACGTGTGGAGTTAGCCAACGATATAATATCTTTAAGAAGCTACACAAAAAGAGGTAAGTCTAGATTTTACATAGTTTTTGTTTGAAATCGTTTTCTTTAAAACCTCTGGGATTGTTTATTTTTTCGAGGTGAATAAATGCGGTAACGGGGTGACAAGGGACGGCTAAAGTACAAATAGAGTCGCCTATACTTGGTAAATAGGGACATATGAAAGTTGATTAGGAACGGTAAAGTTTGAATAGGGTCAGGGCTGCTACAACATGAATTGAACATTTTATCGCATTGTTTTGCAGGATTTCACTTTTTATTAAAATAAGACATTTTCATTTTATTTATTTTAAACTTATATACAGGCATGCGTACAAGGCAAACTAATGAGAAGTAATAAGAGATAGGTACTAATAATGAATCTGAATGTCACGAAGACAGTGAAATTCAACCAAAGTCTACACTTAAGCAAAATTATAAACCTCAACACAAAATTGCAAAACTGATTCCAGAAGATAGAAAGAGGAAATTCGAAGAAAAAGCTTCAATGGCAATGACTAACATGACTAAACCTAAATTGGAACTTACCATCGTTTCAAACACTTCAAATCAACCTAACCAAAAACTATAAAAACAGAAGAACTATGTCAAAAGGGAACAAAACAAAAGAACTTTATCAAAACCAGGGTGTACGGATAAATTTGAAACGGAACCTATAAATAAAAAAGCGAAATCAAATTTTAAAAAGATTGTGACACAAGAAACACATAAAGAAGTTAAACAAGGACAACTTTGTAACGAAGCGATTAAACTAAAACAAGAGTCATGTCATATGGTTGAAGATCAGGAAAATCGCAATGACGAGTACATTTTTAAAAAGCCAACGACTCTAAGAGAGTATAAAAAAAAATAAAAACGAAGGAATAAATAAGCCAAATCAGGAAACAAAGGGAAGAGTAGTAAGAATGGACACCGATAATAATACAGAAGAAGTGACTATTTTTAACGATGTAAGCAACTATGAGATACTAAATGATCTCGACAAATTCGATATTGAAAATATGCCTTTAATTTTCGACAGTGATTTTGATTTCGTAAAAGAAATAGAAGTAGTGACTCCTCAAACAGAAAAAGAATATACAGAAAGAGAAATTATTAACACAAAGGAGAAATTAGATGTTGTAGACATACATACGTCTTAAAAATACTACAAGCAATATAAAAGTCACTTCAATTGAAAACTTTAATAACAAAAATCGTTGAGGCTCAGAATGTCAACTTCCCAAAATGTCTCCTGGTACCAAAATGTCAACTTCCCATAATGTCCCTTTCCCAAAATGTCCCTTTCCCAAAATGCCGCTTTCCCAAAATATCCCCCATTCTTAGAATTAAGCGTTATAACCCAACTAAAAAATAAAAAAAAAACAATAATTATAATCCTCCTCGCTTGTGATTGGATGTAAAGAAATGTAACTACCAACATCATAACTGTTAGAATGTATTTTGTTGGTCACATTTAGACGATCTTGTTCGTCCAGAAATTAATTGAACTAATTGACATTAACTTAACTAAATTAATTGAACTAGATTATTCTCTGTAGCGACATCTATCGCGTCACATAAGAAAATCCTGAATCGCGCAATCAAAGTTCTCCGCGCGATGAGAACACATAGAACGGCCCGAAATCATCTATCGGGCAGTTGCAGCCCACCAGACATAACACCCGTCTGGTCGGAGGATCCTCCCTTTTCAACAGAGGTTTGCGGGACTTTACTCTCTGTTCCGCATACCTCCAAACTGGTGACCCTCGACAAAGAACGTCAGCGCAGCCTTCGTGCAGCTACTACCTCGTGACGTCATCATCACTTCCTCAAGCTTTCGAGCAGCGAGCCATACAGCCATCACCCACGGCTATAAAGGGTATCCTGACCACCAGCATGCCTACATGGTCATACCTGGTCATCACCCTCAGCCTCATCAGCGACCTTGGCGAAGAACACTGCACCTTCGGCCAGTCACATGAAGAGCAATGAAGAACCTCTCCTGGTCGACGCAAGCAGTCAAGCCACTACGTCGCACAGCACCGCTCCGACTCACTGGAGCCAGCAGCACTACTCCGACTCACTGGAGCCTGCAGCATCATCCCGACTCACTGGGACAGCACCACCCCGACTCACTGGGGCATCACGGCAGACAGTTCCGACTCACCGAGAACTATGCGGCATTCGGTTCCGACTCACTGGAACCAACCTACTACTGGCCTGGCACGCATCAAGAAGCATCAAGAACCATCGATCTCCGATCTCCGGAGGGGAGTGATGTAGCGACATCTATCGCGTCACATAAGAAAATCCTGAATCGCGCAATCAAAGTTCTCCGCGCGATGAGAACACATAGAACGGCCCGAAATCATCTATCGGGCAGTTGCAGCCCACCAGACATAACACCCGTCTGGTTGGAGGATCCTCCCTTTTCAACGGAGGTTTGCGGGACTATACTCTCTGTTCCGCATACCTCCAAATCTCTATTCGTTCTTGACCATTTCCTCCGACATATTATGTAATTAAATTTTATATTATCAAGTTAAAAAGAAATTTAAATAAATTAAAGAAAGCCTCTAAAAATCATTTTCTTTGAAACATGTTGCATAAACTAAACGAAACTCAAGAAAAATATTCATCTCACAAAAGTGGGTACTTTTGAAAAAATATGTATTTCATTGACATTTTATTCTATTCAATGGTATTGTGTATACTTACGTGAGACAGTTTAATTTTGTTATTTGAGACGTGTTTTTATTAATAACTTGAAAATGAGTGAGGAAGTAGACTTTATATGTAACCGAAAAGGAAATCAAACACTAATATGGAAGGGATTTCAGTACAACAAAAACAAAACAAACAAAGACAGTACATCATGGCGATGTATTAATAGAGCCGTATGTAATGCATCACTGACATTAGATAAAAGCAGGAAAATAGTTTTAAGAGAATCAACGCATACTTGTGAACTTAATATTGTTGCCATCAATATTAAAAAAGAAAAAATCAGGTTGAAGAAGGAAGTGTGTGATAGTTTAGGGCCGATTCAAAAAATTTGCGAATCTACTTTGGCAGACCTAAGCAATGAGAATCGTGATGATCGAGACTTGATACCAACATTTCGTTCCTTAAAAAGCTCTCTTTACCGAGCGCGAAAAAAAAATTTGAATACAGACTTGCTAGTACATAATAATACTGAAACAGTTCAAATACCACAAAGTTTAGCAAAAAAGTTTTTAGTATGTGAAGATGGCAGTACGGAAAAAATTATAATTTTTGCCAGCACCATCGTTAAAAAAATAATGAGAACGCCAGGTTCATACTATGCCGATGGGACGTTTGAATCAGCTCCAAAACCTTTTTATCAAATGTTTGTATTGCACAGGGATTTAGCATCGGATGAAAATACTACAAACATAGTACCGGTTATATACGCCCTCTTACCAAACAAATCGGAACAAACATATATGCGCCTATTTAGTCTCAAAAAAGAGAATTTACAGATTCAAATTAAAACTTTCAAATCGGATTATGAAATTGCCATCATGAACGCAGTTTCGGCGGTTTTTCCGCAGGCTAGAGTGACTGGTTGTTACCATCACTTCAATGCAGCGATTTGGAAATATTAAAAAAAAACTAAATTGAATAAATCAAGAGCTGGTCGTAACGTGGCTAGAATGAGTGCCATTCTTCCTTTGGTGCCGGCAAATCATATACCAGGCGCATGGAATTATATTTTGGAAACGGCGCCAAATACATCAGAGATGAGGCGTTTTCGCAGTTATTTCGAGTCTACCTGGTATCCCAGAAAATCACCGTTAATATTAAGCTGCGCTGGCCAACGCCATAGAACCACCAATGCTCTAGAAGGATGGCACCGACGTGTAAATAGCCTTATACCAAAGAATCCAAATTTGTATTTTTTTTTATATAAGATAAAAAAAGAAAGCAAATACTCGGATGGCCGTATACAGGATTCACTATTTAAGCAAACCAACCGCAGAAGAAGTCTCAGAGATATTGAGTTCGATAGAAAATATGCAAGATATTTAAAACAATTACAAGGAAATCATCTCACAATTCAACAATTTTTAAAGAAATTGATATTTTTGAGACTTGCTTTATTTA
Organism: Mythimna vitellina; assembly: GCA_949316375.1. Lineage (NCBI taxonomy): Eukaryota > Metazoa > Arthropoda > Insecta > Lepidoptera > Noctuidae > Mythimna > Mythimna vitellina. Next base: position 18,754,829 of record OX438702.1, on the reverse strand, counting down.
ATTGAATTTCTTTCTAAATTTGATAATAGTTTAACAACTAATTATCAGTCTGTATCTGACTATTGAAATCCTGTTGAATTACTGTGTACTTGAACGTATTAGTTCTAATTAAAGTTATTTTTTATTGTTTTTTATAATATGTTGATAATATATAGCTATATTTCATTTCAAATTCCTTTTCTAATAAAAAATTGACGAAAGAGTTAATACCACAAAGTAATTAAAATAAAAAATTTGATTATTATATTGTTTTTTATTTTTTAGTTGGGTTATAACGCTTAATTCTAAGAATGGGGGACATTTTGGGAAAGCGGCATTTTGGGAAAGGGACATTTTGGGAAAAAGACATTTTGGGAAAGAGACATTTTGGGAAAGAGACATTTTGGGAAAGGGACATTTTGGGAAAAGGACATTATGGGAAGTTGACATTTTGGTACCAGGAGACATTTTGGGAAGTTGACATTCTGAGCTTCAACGACAAAAATGTTAAAATAGATTTAAGTCAATACAGGAAGATATCTTTGAGTGATCCACTTAAACCCAAGACAAAAGGGAATAATAAAAAATATTATACCAAAGATGAAGACATATTACGTGATCTCATGGACAGTACCTAAACTTGAATAGGTTCGTAAGAATAATATAAATAGAAATACTCCTTGTTTAAAACTTTGAAGATTAAGAAAGTGTTAATTTTTGAAATAATTATTTTTATAATATTGATTATTCCTAATTTTTATTTTTATACGACTGATGGTTCCTAATTTTGTTATTTTTATATGTCTAGATAAAAAATATGTTAAATTGGTTATAGGGATAGGTTTTACTTAGGTACCCAAATTCTACAGGTATAATATAAGGTACTATAATAAAAATACGTGATTTCTGTCATAAATACCTAGATAACAGACAAAATATTTTTTATATAGATACCTAAACCAAGTCTTTGCTTAAAATGATGAGTAGATTTTAAGTGTTAATTTTTGAGATGTTTATTTTATAAGGTGGTTCATAATCTGCTATTTTTCTATACAGGTAGTACAGAGTATTACTAAAAGTTATCCATAAGAGATCAATCAAGTGTAATTCGAACCTTTGAGTGTAACAACCTGTTAAGTAAAATATTTGTCTTCTTTTATTTCAATAAAAGATTTTGGATTTATTGTATTATTTTTATTACCAAAAATTTTAAATTTAATGAAGAAAATTAATCTTTTAGCAGAAGGTAATTAGTTCTTTTTTTAAATAGGAAAGAAATAAAAATAGGAGACAACCCTACTAGTTTTTCCCAAGTTACCCATGTCTCGTTCTAGGTCACCCCACTTCAAACATGAATAGGGACAGCCTATATTTTTGTTAAAATATTTAAATATTAACTAATTCTGGGGATATTTTTAACATTTACGAAAAGTATTAACTGCCGGAAACCCTTGGAAAGAGTTATCAATATTGCATTCGTCCTACAACATCGATTAATTTCAGTGACAAGTTCGATTTTGTCCCTATTCACCCCATTTTACGGTATTATGAAATCCCAGAAATGCAGACTATAAGAATAGGAAAAAACGAATGGACGCCTTGAATATACTACTCTGTCAAGAAAGTACCGGGAAAAGATCAATAATACACAAAATGTCTGTTATTCATCCAAATTTATTTTATCACCTTCCTTTTAGAAACGATACACTTACGCCAACGAATAATCCATTCATCAAAACATTTTTTAAACGCTGCTTCCGAAATTGAGTTCAGTTCTCGCCGCGAATTCTCCTTTATGTCTTCTATCGATTAAAAACGGGTGCCACGAAGTGGTAATTTGAGTTTAGGAAAAAGAAAAAAGTCAGCAGGAGCCATATCTGGTAAATATGGTGGTTGCTGGATGGTATTTGTTGAGAGTTTGGTCAAAAATTCGTTCACAATGATAGCCTTGTGCGAAGGTGCATTGTCGTGGTGCAAAATCCAAGAATTTTCTTTCCACAAATCTGGCCTTTTTCGTCGAATTCGCTCTCTTAAACGCCACATAACGATCAAATAATATTCTTTATTTACCGTTAGACCTTCCGGTAAGAATTCAGAGTGCACAACACCGCGATAGTCAAAGAAAACAGTCAACATGACTTTGACAGTTTCAGTTGCAGACGTTGACGGCCTACCAGAGCGAGGCAAATCTTCCATCACATCTCGACCGATTTTGAACGCTTTGAACCACTCATAAGCACGAGTTTTTGATAAAGTCGATTCACCGTAAGCCTTCTGTAACATTTTCAGTGACTCCGAACACGAAATTCCATTGGCGATGCAAAATTTAAGACAAACTCTTTGTTCGATATTTTTGTCCATTATGAAATTCGCAATACACAATTACTAAAACCAGCACTGTATTTAATATAAATAACAGATGCAACTCAAACTCCGCGCCAAAATGGAAAACAGTTGTGCCAATCTAACAACTACGAAAAAACAAAAATTTGAATTTGGAACCATAAACAAATCATCAATTCCCGATACTTTTTTGACTGAATGTAATTGCAAGTGTATTTGACATTGATAAAGACGAAGTTGAGAGAAAGTTAAAAAATTTAACCTCTCATTATTTTCGGGAAAAAAAGAAGGTTGAACAGTTGTACAAATCTGGTGCAAGTACAGACGATGTACAGGAACCAAAGTGGTTTGCTTAAAAGGCATTGAACTTTTTAAACGGTTTTATTTAGCTCACCCCGTTTGTTTTATTTATTATTCTTGGGTCAAATTTAGTAATTAAATTTCACCCTCTTCCTGTCAACCGATTAATCTGAAATTTTGTATACACTTTGGATTTTGGTGACAATACAATTATGTTTATTCATTATCATTATAAATTCAAGATGGCCGCCGCTACAAAATGGCGGATAATTTATGTTTTATTAATCCCATCAATTATTTGGAGAAGCTTACGAAATAGCAGCAGTGATTGGCAATATTGCGAATGGATTCAGAGCTAGTGGAATTTGGCCTATAAACAGACATATTTTTCCGGAGCATATGTTTGAGGCTGCTGACAATTTGCTAACCGCTGAAACAGCCAATTCGAGCACCGAAAGCGTATCAGTTTTGCAAAATTTTAAGGAATTAGAAGAAAAGGATGGCCTAAAAAAAGAAAAAACGGGAGAAGGAAATGATGACAAAGAAAATTACAATCAAGAAAAGGGCAATAACGAAAAGGACAAACAAGAAAAGGAGCATTTAATAAATTCTTCTCTTGCTGAAATATATGCACAGCCATCGACGTCGAAAAATGAATATATTCAACTGAAAACTACGCCTGCTGATATTAAAAAAACAATAAAAGCTTTATCACCACTACCAAAAAATACATTGAAAAAGAAGAACACTATACAAAAAGCTATTGAAATTACATCAAGCCCATATAAAAATCAACTAGAAGACAAGATAAAGCAGAAGAAAGTTAAAGTAAAGAAAGAAAAGGGTAGTAAACCAAAAAAATACCAAACAGTGAAAAAATAAGATAAGAGCTATATCCAAGGGTAAATGCAAAAGTTTTAAGAGGAAAAGATCCCCTTCCATCACTAGTAGCGATGACTCAGAAGAAACACTTGTTATGGAATTAGATGACGATGATGTCAGCGATGATGATCTCGAAAACGTATGTGGAAGGTGCAGTCGTTCTTACTATGATAAAAAGGGTCCAAACGTTGATTGGATTCAATGCGTTCGCTGTCAGCGGTGGCTACATGAAACATGTACTTCCAATCCAGACATTTGCGATGATTGTTTCCAATAAGAACTATGCACAATCATTATGTTCTTAAGTTACGTTATTAATATAGTTTATACTCTATTTTTATCGTTATTATTATTGTTAAATGTTGATTGATCTCAATACTATAGTCCAATCATTTTATTGTTATAAGAAATCTTATAGATGTGTTAACAACATTCGTTTATCACTAAAGAGTTAAAAATAATGTTCCTATTACCTAAGAGGTAGTTAATAATGTTTCAATATTACCTAAGAATTAAAAATAAATAATTTGGTTGAAAATGTTACTTTCTTTAATTGAGTGGTACGATTTAAAATTCTATGGTACGATTTAAAAACTCGGTGGTACGATTAAAACGACGAGTCGGCTAAATTGTACCGATCGCAGTCCTTTATAAAAAAGGATTTTTAAGGATGTTAGAGTAAACGTATGGAACTGATTTCTCTGTTAGTACGCAAGGTAAAATGTGAAACTTTATTTTGCATATCCATTAATTATTGTAAGTCTTCTCATAGTCCAAATATTTAAGTAAAAGTAAAAATTGGTACGATATAACCGACTCTCCCCTATATGCTAAATAAACGTTGTTCCCAATAAAAATATGTTTGATTTATGAAATGTAATTTTGCCATGGAAGTTGTCCTTGCTCTGAAAGAAAATAGTTCATCAACTCATTTCTGACCATTGAAGGTTCCAAATTTCGATTTATTTCAATATTTGGTGCCGGTATCGTTATCATATTATCCTCAACATCAACGTCATTTCTTCGGATAAAATTGTGCAGGCATACACAAGCCATTACTACAATTTTCATTTTCTCTGGCTGTAAACTAGCTATTGAATGAAATATTCTGAATTTTTCCGATAATATGCCAAAAGCATTTTCCACGACTCTCCTTCCCCTACAAAATCTGTAATTGCATATTCTTTTCGGAGATCCTCGCTCATGTTGTCCAGGAAATGGTTTCATTAAGTTAGGAGAAATCGGAAAAGCATCATCACCAAGGAAATAAAATGGTACATTTATAGTCCGTCCAGGTAAAAGGTCTTGGTGTCGGTAGATTTATAGATTCATTTCGTAATGCTTCGTAAAGCGAGCTGTTTCTAAAAACACCCCCATCCGAAACTCTTCCTTGACAACCAATATCGACGTATAAAAAATTATAATTAGCATCGACTAATGCCAACAACACAATACTGAAATACGATTTATAATTGAAAAATTCTGAGCCACTATTATTGGGGCATTGTATACGTATGTGTTTCCCATCAATGGATCCACAACAATTGGAAACATTCCATTTCTTGAAAAACAAACGTGACACCGAAAGCCATTCTTCTTCTGTGGTTGGCATCTAGAAGAGAAAAAGGAAATAAAAATTAATTTAAAATAAACATTCAAAAATAAATATATACTTAAACGTTTAGCATATGTGCTTGTAAGCCTAAATGTAAATAGTATAGGCATATGTTTTATTACTAAAGTCTTCCAAATTGCAGTACACACTTCTTTCACTATGTTTGAAATGGCAGTTTTTGATATACGAAAATTGAATGATAACTTTCTATATGGTGTTCCAGTAACCAAATATCTGTAAATAATAACTAACAACTACAATTGTTTTAATTTCAGCTGATGATGTAAAAAAGAAGTGGAAGAATTTAAGAGATTCCTATAACAGAGAGCTTAAAAAAGTAGAAAAGGCAAGATCGGGTTCGGACGCAGATCAAAATGGTCAATATCAAGGCGATTGGCCACATTTTGAATCAATGCAATTTTTAAAGACAATTTTGAAACCTCGTAAAACTACGAGTAATATTCAAAATAACATATTAGATGAAAACGACATTATTGATGATGATACAATAATGTCTATTCTTTCTGAGCAATCGGCATACAATACGCAAACCGATGAATCGCAGTTCAATACAGATGATACCAATTTGGCAACAATTGATGTCCCTATGACTGATGCTGCAACTTCACAAAATGCTATTTCGGCACAGATACTACATGATACCTCGACACCTGGACCGTCGTATACCCCATCGCGAGCTATTGGAACGTTGGCTAACCAAAAGGTACAAGAAGGTGCAGCAAAAAGTATTGAAGAAATCTTAATAACACTCGAACGAGAAAAGATAGACCTAATGAAGAAAAATTTAAATGAAGACGACGACGACTTGAACTGGTTCAAGTCTATAATGCCGTATATGAAAAAGCTACCATCTCTGAATAAATTATTATTTCGGACTCAGGTTCAGGAGATGCTCATCAACGAAATATCAAAACTGAATACCCCATCAAACACAGAATCTTTAATGATGGCAGTAGCGGTTCCTTCATACAAGCCGAGAAGCCCGGCATGCCTTACTAAAATGCTCGATAGAGAATCAATATCAAACCCGAACTATTTAAAAGTTCGCGCGCTTAATTCTTATCAAAATGTGTACTATTTATGGTTATGAAATAAATTATTATTATTAAAATAACACAAAGTATCTACCTATGCCACACTACTACACATCGCGATTGTTTGCGCGCAGTTTCGCATTTGCAGCATCTACATATAGCTATCTCGCTTACACGCACCGGCTTTTGCCGGGCTTTCAAATACTATCTATGTCTCTTTCGCACGTATGGCGACGTGCCGTATAACGAGTTAGGACCTTTAGCGTCTACAAATCGATCAGTATGGAAGATTTAAGCCGGGCATTCGTATGAAGTTGCTCGCGTATGCGTGACCTTGTCACCTTGTCAACTCTGCAGTGTTGCCGTTTTAGCGACGTTGTGAGATCTTGAAGATTTTTAACGAGTTTGGAAACTTTTTTTAAGATTTAGCAACAATAAAAACTAGCGACTTTTTAAAACAACGAAATTAAATGTTCAAGCAATATCTTAAAAATAAAAAATTTGCGACATCTAGCTAGTTTTTTCATATACCTGGCGACTTTTTTTTGCCTAAATGACAACACTGCAACTCTGTTTGCAACTCACTTCAGTTTCATTTGCTTGAGTGAAAAATAGTTTTTCTTTTTTTGTTGTTTGTTGTTTTTTGTGTGTTTTCTTAGATTTTCTCAGTGAGACAATTGTTTTGGTGACTTACCTACAACAATGGAGGCAATTGTACCTTGTGAGGATTTAAAATGCGTTCTAGTTTTGATTGGCGAAGATAAGGTAAAATCTTTAAACTTTGCTCAGAAAAAACAGTTAATTTCTTCATTAAAACCGACGCCTAATCTGTGTATTTCTCAGACTAGTAAATCGCATAAACGAAAATTTAATAGATTAGTGTATAAAACTAGTTGGATTGTTGGCTGTTCGCACACTAATAAGTTGTATTGCTGGTGCTGCATATTTTTTTCGAATGAAGATTCCGTTTGGAATACATCTGGTTATAACGATTTAAATAACATATCTGGCGCCATTAAAAGGCATGCAAATTCCCATAAACACCTGTGTGCAATGGTTTCTTTCGGTAATTTTGGTAAACAACGAATTGAGACATCTATATCACGCCAGTTATCTGAGGAAATTTCAAAATATAACACGCGCGTTCATAACAACCGTAGTGTATTTCAAAGATTAGTCGATATTGTTTGTCATTTAGCACAACAGGAACTTCCTTTAAGAGGACATGATGAGTCCAAAACTTCATTAAATAAAGGCAATTTTTTAGAACTGGTCTCGTTAATTTCAAAATACGATGTCGTTTTAGAAAAGCATATGCAGCATCAGGAAAGTGACAAACCGGGGCCGAGTTATTTATCTAACAAAATTCAAAACGACATTATTCATTCCGTAGCCGATGTGATGCAAACTCGCATCGATTACGAAGTTAGGCAAACAAAATTTGTTTCAATTATTATTGACGAAACCCCCGATGTTAGTCATAGAGAACAACTGTGCTTGATTCTCAGATATTATTATAAAAATGAAATTCATGACCGTTTTTTGGGCTTTTTTAATGTGTCGGAAAGTCGCACAGCAGAATCACTCTCTAATATTATTTTAGAATGATTGAATAGACATGATTGCATCGCAAAGTTAGTAGCGCAAAGCTATGACGGTGCTAGTGTAATGCCCGGTGCAAGAAACGGAGTACAACAAAAAATTAAAGTTGTTTGTCCACAAGCAATTTACATTTGGTGTAATGCACATATTTTGGCCTTAGTGCTATCTAAATCATGCAACAGAATTCAGGAGGTTAGTTTATTTTTTTCAGCCCTTCAGGCTTTGTGTAATTTTTTTAGTAATAGTACAAAATGAGCTGCTTTTTACGATACTCATTGCAGCAAAAAATTGCCTAATGCTCCCGCAACTCGTTGGACTTACATGTCGCGAGTTGTAAACACGGTTTTTGAACAAAAAAGTAAACTTATTGAGTTGTTTTCTGATCTGTGCGACAATCCACAGAACTGGGACGGGGATACGATTTTAGCTGCGGAGAATTTTGAAAACACTTTGCGATCTTTTAATTTCAATTTTTTTCTTTTTATTTTTCATCGGATATTGTGAAAAACTGACTGCTTGTACAGTATTCTACAAAAATCACAAGTTGATGTCGGTTATTGTATTAATAAAATAAAGGAATTTCAAGCATGGTTACGTGCTGAATTTCAATCCGAATTTGATCAAATTTATGAGAATACGTTGCAAAATAACTCGGCTCCTCGTTTGAGACGCAACGTACACTGTGCAAAAACGGAATATAGACGACTTTTTGTAGAAGTAATTAATAACATTAATACCGAAATTACTGAACGATATTCTGAAATTTCTAAATTAAAGTTTTTCCAACTGCTCAACCACAAAAAATATGTATCACTTACATTTTCCTATAGAGGAATTAGATTCATTATTTGACATTTATGCAAACTATTTCGACAAACAAACATTAAAAAGCCAATTGATTTGCTTGTATTCTAGTCCTGATCTGAAAGATCGTAATGTTTTCGAATTAATTGATTTCATTTATGATAATAACCTCGAAGATGCCTTTCCCGAGCTGTTAAAGTTAGCGTATCTTGTTGTAACTATTCCGGCTACAAGTTCTTCCGCGGAACGTGCTTTTTCGTCCCTTAAACGCATCCATACCTATCTGAGAAATACACAAGGTCAAGAGCGTCTTTCCAAATTATCAATGATAGCTATTGAAAAACAGTTGTTGGTAGAATTGAAAAGATCACCAACATTTTACTCTGATGTAATTAAATCATTTCTTAAGAAAGATAGACGATTCCAATTAGAATACAAATAATTTATTTAAATTCCTTATTACATTCTATCTAGCTATTTTTTAACTTTCGTTTTGTAACTTTCTGTTTTGTTTTTTTTTTTTTTGTCTGTAACCTGTTAGTCCTGTTACAAAGCAAGCAACTACTTACCATAACTTTGTTCCCTCAAGCAATGAAGCAAACCAAACGGCTTTTTTTAAAGCCACCGGAGGTATGCAATTGCTGATATGTTTATAATATTCAGTCTAGCACTAGCATGCCTTCAGTGAGCTTTGGTTACCACATTCACCGCACGAAAAGCAAGAGTGAAATTGAAGAAAGAAGAGGAAAGAAGAAGATATTATATAGATTTAATTTAGTGTACCTAACCAGTAGTTTATGAGAAAATTGCGATGATACATACGTAGCTACCTACATACTCAGTCGAAAACTGAACTTTCTTGTTTTGAAATCGGTTAAAATTTTTTTGGGCTTGCCTTATTTTGAAACCCTAGGCACGCCACTGAATGATGGGTTACTTCACTTCTGGTGATTCATCTCAGTGATAATTTCATAATAATTAAAATACATATTTTCAATAATACAATATTATGTAGTTTCATTTCTATGTACTCACCGCAATGTCAAGAGTAATCTTTCTTCAATAGAAATAGGTTTATGAAGTTTTGTTGTTTTTAATTGAAATTCAGACTTAATATAAGCAATAATGTAATCGAAAGTAGACGGTAACACTCCACAATATTGTTTAAACATTTTAGAATCGTTTCTTAATTTTGGATATAAATGATGGAACTCGCCAAATGTGTTTCTTTGTAAAAATATTATATTTGTTTTCTTTCTGTGCTTTTTACGATATTTTTTTAAAAGTCTGTACTTTAAATATGAACTTTCAAGCAAAATTTTACTGTACTTCTCCATGATTCGAGAAGTAATGACCAAAATCACGTAGAACCTTTGTCGCGTATAGCATCGCGTCGCATTACGTCGCGCCGTGTTGCGTCGCGTCGCGTCGCGTTCGTCGCTCACGCAGGACACCGCGTAAGGCTGATTGTACCGGAATGAATACCGTTTTCAGAGAGCTTATTCGTTTTCTCATTAAAGCGCTGTGATATTTTTTAGATTTTTCAAAAAAATGCGATTACTTAAAAGTTATAAATATGTCTATAAATCTAATTCTGTCACATATACGCACATATCAAGAGCTAACCGTGTATGTTTATAGCACAGCCGCACATACAATGGTTTTAGAGATACACGATTCTGCAAAACGTTACTCCAGCAGGAAATGCATTATCTCGAAAACCTGAAGACGCACCAATTCTATTTTCGGGGCACATCTTTGCACAAGCATAAGCTATCTGCTCATATACAATATTTCTCTCTCCGATCAGTTTTTCAAAATTTTCTTGCTGGGGTAACGTTACTCTAGCAGGAATCGTTTTTTCCATTTTTTTTCCAAAACGGCAAGACGCACTAATTTTATATGCGGCGCACATTTATAGCAGATTATGCACTAATTATACGTTCCACTCATTTCGCTCTACGTGCAACTTTCCTGCTGGAGTAACGTACACCTTTTAGTAACCCACATATAATATGTAGGTTACTAAAAGGTGTACGTTACTATTATTTTGTCATCTGAACTAAATGCTGCTAGATTACTCAGAATCTATAACCTGTCAGTGCCTAGAAATTTATGGGTCTCCCGCACCATGTTCTACAATATATTTTGCAATGAATTCAACATTAGGTTCAAATCCCCAGCTACTGACGCATGCAGTGTTTGCATATTGTGGTCGAATAAAATAAAAAATGAAACCAACAGTCAAAGAACGCAAACGTTGATGGTTGAAAAGAGGGTTCACAAACTAAGATCCAATGTTTTCTACGAACTATTGAGAACACCAGTTGCCAACAGCATAAGGCTGTGTTTTGATTTGCAGAAGGTATTACCATTACCAAGAACACCTATACAAGATGCATTTTACAGTAGGCAAATCAGTTTTTACAATTTTTGTATCACTGACGTAGACAAAAACCAACCTGACTTTTTTGTATGGGATGAGACAAAGGCTTCTCGTGGGTCTCTAGAAATTGGATCAGCATTGCTGACATACTTAACCAATTTAACTATTCCTGAAAATGTCACATCACTGAAGTTGTTCTGTGACGGATGTGGGGGACAAAATAAAAATAGCCACATCCTACATTTACTAATTTACTGGTTAGCTAATAACAATAACACAATTGAAGAAATCACAATAACTTTCCCAGTGCGCGGGCATAGTTTTTTGCCGGCAGACCGCATATTCGGTAGAATAGAAAAAGATATTAGGAAAACACCTATTATTACACACAGGACAGGATACATAGAAATCATAGAAAAACATGGAAAAATTCATGACCTTTGTTTTGATTGGACACTCAAATATATAAAAAAGTTAGAGCTAAATTACAAAAAGCTTACAAAAATTCAAACTGCTAAGAGAATTAAAATTAGAAAAGTTAAAGGTCCAGAAGGTCGATTCAAAGATGTCAAAATTTGTGCATTTGAAAAATATCGTTTTGAATCTGGTCAAGAAGAATTTGAATCATTATTGAAACGTGGTAAACGACATCCTAAACAACTGCAAGAACAACCAACAGGCAAAGGTCTTACAGGAAATAAAAAAAGATGTCACATTATTATTAGTGAAACAATTTGGTGAAGATTGGGCCTCGATTGAAGATTTACAATGGTATAAACCCGATTTACCAACCCGCACTGGGCCCGCGTGATGGATTACGGCCCATTCCCTCTCCTGGAGAGGAGGCCTGAGTCCCAACAGTGGGAACATTATAAGGCCGACTAAGCTAAGCTAATGGTATAAAAACATTCTTCTGAATGAGCATAACACAATCAATGAGAATGAGGCTGAGGATCATGATCATAACCATAACGAGGACAGCGAATGCATTTGCATGGAACCTGACATTGGGGACATTAGAGTTTAAGGGATTGAATAATATTTTGTAATGATTAATCATAAAAAAATAAATGATGTGAAAAATAATGTTGTATGTTTCAACTCGAAGTAGAGGTAGATAATAAACATAAAAGTATTGCTTATAGGATTTTTTCTTCTGACAGAATGCCAAAAAACTTCACTAGCATTTCTCATTATTTTGTATTTCCAAAAAGTCCATTCATAAAGCCATATTTCTAAAAGTCAAATCAAAAGGGCATATTTCTAGAAGTGACAAATCAAAAGGTCGTGTTTCTGATTTTTCCGATCAATAAGTCTTACTACTCTGTCAAGAAAGTACCGGGAAAAGATCAATAATACACAAAATGTCTGTTATTCATCCAAATTTATTTTATCACCTTCAAAGTATGCTCCTTTAGAAACGATACACTTGCGCCAACGAATAATCCATTCATCAAAACATTTTTTAAACGCTGCTTCCGGAATTGAGTTCAGTTCTCGCCGCGAATTCTCCTTTATGTCTTCTATCGATTGAAAACGGGTGCCACGAAGTGATAATTTGAGTTTAGGAAAAAGAAAAAAGTCAGCAGGAGCCATATCTGGTGAATATGGTGGTTGCTGGATGGTATTTGTTGAGTGTTTGGTCAAAAATTCGTTCACAATGATAGCCTTGTGCGGAGGCGCATTGTCGTGGTGCAAAATCCAAGAATTTTCTTTCCACAAATCTGGCCTTTTTCGTCGAATTCGCTCTCTTAAACGCCGCATAACGCTCGAATAATATTCTTTATTTACCGTTAGACCTTCCGGTAAGAAATCAGAGTGCACAACACCGCGATAGTCAAAGAAAACAGTCAACATGACTTTTACTTTTGATCGACTTTGGCGTGGTTTTTTCGGTTTCGGTTCAGTTGGAAGGCGCCACTCCGAAGCTTGTTGACTAGTTTGCATGTCAAACTCGTAAACCCACGTCTCGTCACCAGTAACAATGCGTTTCATGAATGTTGGGTCCGAACTGACTCGTTCTAGCATGTCCTCAGCGACTTTCATGCGATTGAGTTTTTGGAGAAAATTCAGATCTTTTGGGACTAGCCGAGCAGCAACATGTTTCATACCCAAATGATTAGTTAAAATGGTACGGATCGACTCGTGAGATACAGAAAGTTCGGCGGCTATCTCTCTCAGAGTTGAATGGGGATTTTCAGTCACTATTTTCTTCACTTTTGCGATGTTAACTTCAGTTGCAGACGTTGACGGCCTACCAGAGCGAGGCAAATCTTCCATCACATCTCGACCGCTTTTGAACGCTTTGAACCACTCATAAGCACGAGTTTTTGATAAAGTCGATTCACCGTAAGCCTTCTGTAACATTTTCAGTGACTCCGAACACGAAATTCCATTGGCGATGCAAAATTTAAGACAAACTCTTTGTTCGACATTTTTGTCCATTATGAAATTCGCAATACACACTATATATGATATTACTAAAACCAGCTCTGTCTTTAATATAAATAACAGATGCAACTCAAACTCCGCGCCAAAATGGAAAACAGTTGTGCCAATCTAACAACTACAAAAAAACAAAAATTTGAATTTGGAACCATAAATAAATCATCCATTCCCGATACTTTTTTGACTGAATGTATTTCTGAACTAAAATTAAGTAAAAAAAAAGTTAAGGTGTATTTTTTTATTTTTAAAAATGCATGTAATATTGTAGTCTTAATCTTCACAATGATCTAAATTTAATTAATTTTAGAATTTTTATAAAAGGAATTAGATGTTTTTTTTTCTGTTTTTGTAAAGTTTGTTTATCATAGAAATACGACCTTTTGGACAGATGCTCCTCATATAATTATTTCTTTTTTTATAGGAAAAGATATACAGACGAAGTGGAACTCTTTGAGAAGTTGCTTCCGAAGGGAACTCAGTGCTCAAAAGAATATTCCTTCTGGAAGCGGAAGAAAAAAGAAGAGAAAATATATTTACTTTTATTCACTGCTATTTTTGTTGCCATTTACAGTGGTAGAGAATAATGAATCTTCTATCGAAATCGAAAAAAGTGCCGAAACATTAAACGTTACAGTGCAGAGTTCAGATACTGGAACAACTGATTCTAAACGATCAAAGATGCAACCGAAGAGCAAGACTAATTGTTACGATGAGGAGTATTTAGAAATACTAAGAGAAGGCAATCAACTGATGAAAAACAACAACTTACGTTATTCAGAAAGCAGAACAATCTTAGGGGATATGGATGAAGATGAATCATTTCTGCGGTCGCTTCTTCCTTATGTCAAACAATTTTCATCAGGCCAAAAGTTGCAATTAAGAATACAATTACTACTAACAGTTTTAATTTTTAAACAGTCCTTAAGCAGTTCAGCGTCTATTCACAACCAAACACAGCAAGTATTGGATATACCTAATGAACGAATAGTAATTGTAACCGATCCATCGATGAACTCAAATATGTCTAACCAATATGACACTGCTGAGAGACCGAGTACTGAGCCCCCTAACTACAGTGACATTGCAGAAGATTCGGAATACGTTCCCAGGCCAATCTCTTTACAAAACTCAAGCAGGCCAAGCGGCTCGTCATATACACCCTCACCCGTTCATAGAGATTACGCATCAATAATTTCTCCCGAAAATGAATCACTTTTTTCTCTTGGCGACGACGACGACGTTGGCGAGCTGTAAAGTAGGTATATTATGAAAATATAAACAAAAAATATCAATAAAAGGCTAATTGTGATTTTAAAAAATTAGTTAAGTACCTAATTGTTAAGCTAATTATTTTCTTGACTAGATACACCACTAATCAAAAGACTTAATTTCCCAAGGTATAGTAATAACATCAGCAATATTAATTGTGATTTATTAATTAAGCTCCCAATTGTGATTTAGTAATTAAGCTCCCAATTGTGATTTAGTAATTAAACCCCAAATTTTATTTAAAAGTGACAATTCACTTGTTTTTCCAAAATGTATGATTAATAATAATAATCTGCCATAATAATTGTGATTTAGTTAGTTATTTGGTGCAACTACTTCTGGTGAAACGGATACTATGAATAAAACAGTAAGTTGTTTTTGTATATAATTTTTATTGTACTATTGTCTGTAAAATTATTAAAATTACGCTACATTATTTTGCCACGGAACACTTCCCTCTGGAGTTATAAAGTAATCGGCAAACTGTTCTCTAATACAAAAAGCTGATTGTGATGCAGGCCTGCCCCGTCTTTGCAAATCAATCATAGGAAACGAACCTAGTTCCCTTCGCCATGAACCTTCTAATAGGTTACCTTCAGAGTGTTCAAAATCAAAAGTTTGTGGAGGTGTATACACCCTGAAATTTAATTGGTTGTTTTCCCGCGGCGGAACGACTTGCCTTAAGAAGTACTTTCGAAGTAAAGAGTTAAAGTAAATAAATAATGATGTTTCTGTTTTAAAATAATTAAAAAAATATTCATCAACTCGAAAAAGTGAGTAACAATAGTAACTCTAGACGTAACTTGTAGGTACTAGGTACTATTCGTGTCACCACCTACAAAGAAAACCGATGCACAAAATAATGTCACACCAAAATAAACTCTCGCACGTTGTGATAAGGCATAAAATGTTTGCACGGAACAATACAATAAATCACCGCGATACCGACAAAGAAAAGACCGATTTAGAAATGTTCAAAGTAAAATTAGCTCTCGCGTGTAGTGATACGGCATAAACTAGCCTGCGCGCAACAATTTCAAACGAAGCCGCCGGCGCCTCTTGCACCCCTGCGACACGCGCGGCTGTGACCCTGACCTACTTAGTTTTCCTGCGAATGTCGTACGCGCAGCACGCGCTATCACTGTAAACTGCAATGGATCGACATTACAATTACAGCAATGTGGAGTACGTCGCTATGGTGCAGCTGTATGCTAGGGCTGATTATGACTCCCATGCTGCCCGGCGACTTTACGCAGAGCGGCAACACTTGGATTCGCTCCGTCTTCGCGGGGTTCTGAACCCCCAAGTCCCATCACCACGGACGATCGTAGCGGCGACACAGCGGCTACTAGATCATGGACAGTTCCATGCACCGGCACATGCACAAGGCAGAGGTCGACCAGCCGTTATTTTGCCAGCGCTCGACGAGGAGATCGGGCCAGGCCACAACAGTGCGTTGCGGCGTCGCATCGCAAAAATCAACGACGCCGCACAACGCATCGTGGAAATTTCCGATGCGCTGCCGCAACGTACAAATCTGCGATGCGACAACGCTTTGCCGTTTAGTCGGTGTCCATACTTTGAACGACCTGCACGTGTTTTTTAAGCGATATGGCGCAGTACGATGTCGACCACCTGATATCTTTAATTTACGAACGTCCCGTCCTTTGGGACAAAACTATGTCACAATTCAAAGACAAATTTTTAAAAACAGAAGCATGGAGGGAAGTGTGTACAAGTTTATATTCAAATTTTGAGGAGTTAAATAGTGTTGAAAAAACAAAACTCGGTAAGTACTTATAAACATTTATATTTTTGTTAACTGCCAACTAAGACCTCCAATGTTACTATTAAAATAATTACAAAATTCGTTTCTGATTATGTTAGCTCCTGTTCTACTTTCATGTGTTGTTTCGTGTAAAATTTGCAAAGAATCGTCAATAATCATTTCTTCAAACGTTTGTGCGCCATCTCGATTCAATACAAAGTTGTGTAATACACAGCATGCTTTTATAATGTCTATTGTGAAATCGTAAGAAACATTAATGGGTCGATGAAATATGCGCCATTTATTTGCGAGTATGCCAAAAGCGCTCTCAACATATCGTCTGGCTCGGCTCAAACGATAATTAAAAACTCGTTTTTCTATCGATAAAAACTTCCCAGAATATGGGCGCATTATATTATTTGTCAGTGGTAATCCTTCATCCGCCACGAAGACAAAAGGAATTTCTTTTTGAAAGCCAGGTAACGGTTTTGGCGGAGGTATAGATAATTGACCTTTTTTTAATTAGTCGTATAGATTTGAGTTCTGAAAAACAGTGGAGTCACATTCCTTACCATATGCACCTATATCGACATATATAAATTTGTAATTCGTATCAACAAGTGCTAATAGAACAATGGAATTATAATTTTTATAATTGAAAAATAGGGATCCACTGTGATCCGGGCTCAATATACGAATGTGTTTTCCATCTAGCGCTCCTATACAATTAGGAAAGTTGGTCTTTTTTTCATACTCTTGAGCAATTTGTTCCATCATTTCTGTTGTAATTTTTGGTAATTCCAACCTTTTAAGAATGTTCCATACAATACGACAAACAAATTTTATTATTCCTGTTATTGTAGATTTTCCACGATAATATGTGAAATGCATATCTTTAAAAGTATTTCCCGTCGCCAGGTACCTGAAAGAAAACAAAATAAATCATTATTCGTCATATTTTTTTAGGTAACGATGTCATAAAGAAATGGAGAGGAATCAAGGATAATTTTACAAAATACGAAAAAAAATTAAACGAGCAATGTAAATCCGGAGCTGGGGCCAAAAAAATTAAACAATATCATCTATACGACCAACTCCTCTTTCTGAAAAAGAATTCTCAAAATAAAACAACATCAAGTCTTGACGATGAAGAAATAAGACCAAGCACCTCAACCCAACAAAGCCAGCAACCTGTCATGCCACGTTACCAGCCTGCATCGCGTAAAAGAAAAATTGACGAAGACGAATTTGAGAAGAATATTATAGCTGCTTTAAAAACACCTGAAAGTAGACATTTATCTTTTTTTAAAGGAATTTTGCCATCATTGGAAAAATTGAATGATAATCAAACAATAATTTTCCAAAGTCGTGTCCTACAGATATTAAGTGATTTACACCAACCATCATACTATCCCAGCCACTATCAAACTTCACAAACAACTGTTCAGACTGGCTATCAAACAGCTCAAATGTCTATGCAGAGTGGCTACCAATCAGCTCAAATGCCTATGCAGAGTGGCTACCAATCAGCTCAAATGCCTATGCAGAGTGGCTATCAAACATCCATTCAACGCAGTGCCTTCCAAAGCGGATGCGAAACATCACCGGCACCTATGCAATCGTCTCCACAAACGCCAAGGAATGATGATGTAAATGAGCCAGAACAAATTCATTTCGATGAGGAACTAACAAATTTGACGAATGACACACAATCGGAATACGAGTTTTGAATAACACTAAATTATGAAAATGATTAAACAGTATGATTATAGTAAAAATAGTTTATTTTTTTTTTACCTTACAGTTAATCCCAGCATCTCCAGAGGTTCGATGGGTTTTCTAAATATGTATTTCTTTTGTAAATGAGGCTTTATCAAACTAAGAAGTTCTTCAAAACTTACTACACTCATCCTAAAGTAATCGAAAAATTTAACCTCGTCCACTTTTAGCGCCTCATATTTCCTTTTGAAGTGGTTTCCATCTTTATTCATAATTGTCAGTAATGGGTGCACCCAGTACTTTCTTTTCTGTTTCTTTTTCTTAATACGCCTTAACGCAAGCAGAAGTAGAACACGCGCAGTGCGGTCCATGTCTCACTAGAAACTGAACTGACGGTTAGCGTCTTGTCGTACGATGTCGTATCCGATGAAATTTTTGCGTTGCGACATCGCATCGCATAGCTGTGCAATGTTGTTTTTGCGATGCGACGCCGCAACGCACTGTTGTGGCCTGGCCCATCATCGAGTACTTCGAACGGGATCCGCGTCGAAGTACGCGCCAGGCCGAGGCTAGGTTTGGTGTAAGCCAGTACCACGTCTGGAAACTACTCAACTCTGAAGGACAGCATCCTTATCATTTTCGCGGTGTTCACGCTCTCCACGAAAATGACCCCCAGAACAGAATTGCGTTTTGTCAGTGGTTGATCGCCAACCAAGATAAGAACATTTTGTGGACGGATGAATCAACTTTTACACGAGTTGGTATTTTCAACCAGCGTAACGAACATTTTTGTGCAATAAATACACGTTATTCGCGAGTGTGCGCATCAAGTGCGTTTTAGTGTCAATGTGTGGGCCGGCATAATGAATAGCCACCTCATAGGGCCGCATTTCGTGGCAGGACACTTAAGAGGTGGAACCTACCTGGAAATGCTACGAAATGTTATCCCGGACTTACTACACGACCTTCCGCTAGCGGTGCCCGTGGACAACCTTTATTTTCAGCAAGACGGGTGCCCGGCTCATTATCACCGCGCCGTGCGAGAGCACTTGAACTTGGTGTTTCCCCAGCGCTGGATCGGACGTGGCGGACCAGTGCCTTGGCCACCAAGAAGCCCGGACTTAACTCCGTTAGACTTTTACTTGTGGTCTGAGCTTAAACGCCTAGTGTATCGTGAGGAACACGAAAGTCGCGAAGCGTTAGTAGCTGCGGTAGTGGACGCTTTTGATATCGTACGTCGTGACAGAGACACCTTGTTTAAATTAAAAGAGAACCAGTTAAAACGTGCGCGATTGTGTGTACAACGGAATGGCTTACACTTCGAACAATTACTCCGTTACCGGGAAGTGTAAGTACCAACTCGTACTTTTGTAAATAGTAGTAGTTTAGCTGATTAAAATTATTGTAAATGAGTTGATTCAAATTTTGTAAATACGCCTCAAATACTTTTTTAAGTATCTAATTCAGAAAATTCGTTTTTTTTGGTTAATTTTTCTTAGTTTTCTTTTTTAATTTAATTTTGAGTTCAATAAATTGCAGATAAAAAAGTATTTATGACGGTCCTAAACCCGTAATAGTATGAAGGGAAAATTTGAATAACATGTTGGATAACAGCTGATTGAAAAGCACGTGGGTCAATGGCCTCGCGGCCTTTAATAGTAACACTAAACGTAACATGTATTGTAGGTAATACTGGCGTCGCACGCATCACGCGCGCAAAGGAAAGCGATGCATAAATGGTCAAACCAAAATAAGCTCTCGCACGTGGTGATACGGCATAAAAGTTTGCACGCAAAACAAACGAGCGAGCCACAAGCCGACAAAGCAAAGACCGATTTATTAAATGTTTAAAGTAAAAAAAGCTCTCGCGTGTAATTATACGGCATAATCTAGCCCGTGCGTAACATGATCAAACGGAGCCGCCTTCGAACCTAATCCTTTCGACGGTGACCTAGCACCCGGGTCAAAGGCCTGCTGTCGTTCTGCCGTAGATATCGGGAGATATACTATTGGTTCGTGATCGCTTTCGAGTTTAGTTTTTCATAATGTTAAATATGCCAGTTTTTGTTTCTAATATTTTATATAACTATGAAACGATTGTATTACATAGACAAAACCATTTCGCTGCGGGAAAACAACCATTTAAATTTCACGGTGTATATGGATCTGGAAACTGTGTTACGTCTTAAGAAGTTATGTAAATATACACAAGCAATTACTACGAGTTCACAATTGGCTGGTTTTAACGGAATAGGTTTAGTGAATACACGGAACACCACACATAAAATGCCAAAAACATTTTCTATAATCCTCCTAGCTCTTGATAGTCTGTAATTGAATATACGCTTTTTGTTCCCACGTTCATGAATGCCAGGATATGGTTTCATGATGTTCTCCGTTAGCGCGAAAGCACTGTCACCTACAATGACATATGGAATTTCTGGTCCACCTTGTGTTATTGGTTCAAGACGTGGCAGTTTAAGTGAGTTTTCTAACAATGCATTATAAAACGGTGTTTCCTAAAATATTCCACTGTCGGACGACCGTCCCTTAGCTCCATAATTTGCGTATATAAAGTTATAATTGCCATCTGCAATTGCCAGAAGTACCATGCTGAACTAATTTTTGTAATTGAGGAGTGACTTTTCAAAACGGCTTATTTCGGGTACCCAATTTTACTTTTTTTTTTAATGCCAATCGGGACTTTATGTACACTCACATTATATGACGTGAAGTGTCCGGTTCTAAAGTACTTTAATCTCGAAGAAAAATGGCCATAGAAAATGCTTTCCGCAACAAAATAGCTTAATTCACGTTAATTCTCGGCCCTACTAATTGTGATAGGAGTTTTTTCAAAATAGCTCATTTCTAGAACATTTTGTATGGAAATTTTGTTAATACGTATCAAAATGGCTTATTTCTAATATGGTATCACAGGTTATTTTGGAGGGATGAAAGATAGCTTTAATATCTGGAAGTGGATCCGCAAATATATTTTTATACATTGGCAACACTTTTTATTTGACTACGGCCAATTAAAAAAATATTAAACGTCATGTGTCACCTTGCTGTCAACTTCTCAATACTTTCATGTCAAGGCTGAGTGTCAAGGTGAAAAATATTTTCTTGTATCGTTGCTCGTTGGTGTTTTTGTTGCTAATCCGAATAATTCTGAGTAAATAACGGTGCATAATGGCAGATAAGACCGTGGAGGAGTTAAATTCAGGCACCAGAAAAAGGAAATCAGGACAAAACAGCCGAACAAGAAAATCGTAAGTAGTTTTCAGCAATGTATAAACGGCTCTCGTTTCAATTGTAATTTAATCCTACTAGATACCTATTTCTTAACAATTAAATTTATTATTGCGTCAGGTACATTGATAAGGATCCTTTGGGTTTAGAATTCAGGATTCCATGTCGGCACAAAGAGGGCAGTAAATATAAATGTAGTTCTTTCACTACGCGCCAAGTTCTAATAAACCGTAGTGCGTTTTATGCTTACACGTCCAAAATTGATCAGGATACCTATCTTTGTAGATTATTACATTCGTATGAACCACAGGATAAAACCAAACCATCAAAGAATATGAGAAAGAGAACTGTAAGCTGCAGTTACAACTTATTTTGTAAGAAAAATAAAATTAAACCTGTGTGTAAGAAAATGTTCATTGCAGTTTTTAGTGTCAATGAAAAAAGGCTTAATATAATCAATAGAACTACAGTCAGAGGAAACATTCCTAAAGAAAAGCGTGGTGGGGACCGTAAGTCATACAAATCTATTGATAAAAAGGAATCACTAAGGAATTTCATAAAATGTCTACCAGCAAGAGAAAGCCACCACAACAGACAAAAATCAAAAAGAATATATCTGTCTAGTGATTTAAACTGTAAGAAACTAATGGAGTTGTATAATTCTTCTGTTGCCTCAAACTTGCAAGTAAAAAAAACCATGTTTTATAAAATATTTTATGAAGAGTTTAATGTAGGATTTTCTGCGCCATCCTCTGATGCTTGCAATGTGTGTGTGCTGTGGGGAAATAGAATCAAAAATGAAAGAGACAGTGAAAAAAAGCAAAAATTAATGGTAGAACTTCGGGTACATAAGATAAGGGCCAAGGCATTTTATACCCACATGAAAGGTAATCCTCCAAACTCCATTTCACTTTGTTTTGATCTTCAACAAGTCCAAGCACTTCCAAAAACGCCTATTCAAGATGCCTTTTATTCTAGGCAAATAAGTCTTTATAATTTTTGTGTAGTACCTTTAAATTCAAAAGATCCTTGGTTTTATACTTGGGATGAAACCATTGCCAAGCGCGGGCCAACAGAAATAGGATCAGCTGTATATGATTATCTATCCTCCATGAACATTGACAATAATGTTGATACTATACGTTTATTTTGTGATGGCTGTGGAGGCCAAAATAAAAATAATCATATCATACATTCACTAATGCAATGGCTTTACTCCAAATCACCTGCTCAAGTGAAGGAAATACATATATTTTTTCCAGTGCGGGGTCACAGTTTTTTGCCCGCCGATCGCGTTTTTGGACGACTGGAAAAGGAATTAAGAAAAATACCAGTGATCACCACCAAAGATGGTTACTATGATATCTTCAAAAACCATGGCAATGTAAGGTTATTAGGAAATGATTGGCAACTGCTTGAAATAAAGGATTTAAAGGAAAATTTTAAAAATGTGGAGGGATTACAAAAAATAAAAAGAGTCTGGATAAAAAAAACTGTTAAAAGACAGATGACTATCGGTTGTGAAATAAAAGCTTCCCAATATTATAGATTTGATGGAAATGATCCTTGGCAGACATTATTGAAACGGGGTAAACGTATTCCACTAACTATTGATGTTGCAGAATCTATTCCGCAGCCAGTTTCAGAAAAAAAGAAAAAAGATGTAATAAATTTACTTGAAAAACAATTTGGGGAAGAATGGACTGCCTTGCCTGAACTTCAATGGTACAAAACTATTTTGTTACATGTGACGGAGGAACCAGCTGAGGAACATGAATATGATTGTGTCTGCAATGAAGAGGATGTAGGAGAAGTCTGTGTGTGATTTTCAGATTTTAAATAAAAGTTTTTAGAAAACAATTTTTTTTTGCTAGCCCATCCTTTTCAAAATGGCTTATTTCTAGGAGTGCCAAAACAAAATGGCTTATTTCTTAGGAGTGCCAAAACAAAATGGCTTATTTCTTAGGAGTGCTGAAACAAAACATCTTATTTCTTGGAGTTTGCGACTAAATGGCTTATTTCCTTAAATCATATGATAATAACTCATAATTTAGAGTATTAAAAAAAATATATACACTGTGAAACGATCTATTAACGTACCTAGATTATGTACATAGAAGTTTGTTACTAAAAATATTCATATATGAAAAGTTTTCGTATTTTTCTTGGTCCTGAAAAAAATGACCATACAGAAATAAGCCATTTTGAAAAGTCACTCCTCAATTGTAGTATTCACTTCCTGAATTATTTGGCGCCACAATCAAAACGTGTTTCCCATCAATGGCTCCAATGCAATGTGGAAAATTCCATCGTGTTTCGAATTCACGACTTATTTGTTTCCATTCCTGCTCCGAACTTGGAACCTACAAATATAAAAAATAATAACAAGATGATAATTTACAGGTAGATGAAAACAATACACTTGAAAGTAGTATGGAGTTAGAGCCATCTCAATCACCAAGTCTTACATCGAATGCTACAACATCTACATCTTCAAGAAAAAAAATAAGACAGATGAATCAAGTGAAATATTAGAGGTTTTGAAAAGTGCGAAAAAAAAGATGGATGAAAAGGAGAAGAAGGATCCATTTGATATTTATGGTGAATATATTGCTGCTGAATTAAGAAGTGTTAAAGATGACCAAGCCGTGACACAGGCAAAGTACCATATTAATAATATACTGTATGAATTAAAAATGGGACGATATAATACATATGGATATCAAACGGCATCTTCTCATCCATCATCAATACCAAATAATGTCCAGGAAATAGAAATAGGGGAAATTGGGAGACAGGAAACAAATAGACTAGATGCAATACAAGACGAAACAGAAGATTCGGCTATACTAAACTTGGTTAACTATCTCAGTGATGAATCAACACAATAGCATATATGTACTGTTTTTTTGTGTTTTTTTTTGACATATCCTGATAGTGAGTTAATAAGTTCTTGACATACATCTGGTATGATTTTGCTAATCAATTGTTTTGATACTCTGAATGTGTATGAAAGAGAACTATATGAATCTCCAGTTGCAAGATACCGTAATGTAATAGCCAGCCTCGTTTGAGGTGAAACTGGCTGACGAATATTTGTTTCCCTTTTGGCTATTGATGGACCAATCATTTCCAGAAGATGTTCGAAATCACTTTTCGACATTCTCGTAAAGTTACCAAATGATCCATCTCCCATTCTGAGGTCACTCATAAAATTTCCTCTTTGCAAAAGATAGTTTCGAATCCACCATCTTTTTCTCTTTTTTTATTAGAAATCCTATACATCAGATACAGAGAACACAACAACACTACCTCCTCGGGCAACATTTTAACGCCGACTGGCGTGTGGACAACCTGTATTGATTCAAACATAGTTGCTAGCAACATTCTTGCCGCTCACCAACAATGTTGATCAACTGTTCCTAAACAAATGTTTACCATGAATACGGGGCTTAAGGCGTGCGCGCGGCGCTCGCCTTGGCGTTTAACCCCCTTCAGACAAGTCAGTCACAATCAGCGTCGGACTGGCCATACAGTCGAGGTGGCATTTGCCAGCCGGGCCCCAGCCTGCACGGGCCCCCCCACAGGCCTGGGTTGAGAGGCATGCGGCAACTTCAGCACAGGGGGGGGGAGGCCCGCGCAGCGTGCCCCCTGTGCTACGGTTGCCCGCGTGCATGTCTCGTAAACTATGCGTCTTACAAAAAATTTGAAAGACAAAATAATTTGCTACAAATTATGACTTGACGAATTTTTTGTAAGATGCATAGTTTACGAGATATCGCGAAAAAAGTGTTTTCACCCCTTTTTTCAAGATGGCGGCCGGGGGACCTGGGTGGCGACCCCACAAACTTGAGATTAAGCTTCTATTGACCCCCCACACATGTCCCAAAAATAAAATTGCATCCTGTAATAAATGCAATACTCTGTCCTTAAATTGTAGGTAACATTTCAATGGGCTAAAATTGCCGGAAAATTATGGGAGTTTTATTTCGCTTTCTTTTATGTAAGTATTATAGTGGTTATTATTATTATCAATAATAATAGTGTTTATTCCGCCGTTTATAAAATAAACTAAAGCAAGAAACCCTACAGGAATCGGTCATGATTTCGAAGGACTGAGACATTTTTGCTGTTGTAAGGTCGCGGCAAAAACGCGTAAAATTCGCAATTTACGCGGTTTTCTAGATCTAGCTAGCAGGGCGCCAAGCATACACTAGGGCTATAGAGGTTAAAAACTCGATGAATTCGGAACTGCAACATTTATAAATAACAATTAAGAAACGTAACGTATTTATTCACTCTCATCTCATAATTTTGATGAAACGGAACGCATTACGCAAGTAAAGAGTCTGTGGTTTGGGGAATCCCCGACGCGTGCGTTCGCTGCTCCTTGAATCGCATTCCATTGTTTAGTCGGTTTGTATTGCCCTTACCGCCGATACTCTAGTTCAATTACGTTGTTTTTAAATATTATACTGACTTACGTTACATCGAGAAACTGTTACAATGGAAAAGGTAAGTTGCATAATATTATTTTTATTGCTTTCTGAAAAAAAAGTCACTTTGGAGCATTTGTAATCTAATATTATATAGGTACCTAAGTATTACTCAAATTGATATATACTTCACGGTTTCAGTCACGTTCAGCGGCATATAAACCTAAATCTGGTTCGGAGAAACGGAAAAATAAAAGAAAGATAGAATTACAAACAGCGGCTTCGAACCCAAAGCAATCCAGGCTTTCCTTCACGTCTACATCTCAAGAGCTTGAAGATCCTCAAAATCGGAGCGAATCGCAACCAGGTAAATAGATTTAATTTAATACAGTTTTTTTTCTAATTTAACAAATCTTTACATATTTGTTAGCTAGTTTCTGTAGTTACGCTTTTTAATTCCTTCTTTACATAGAATTATAACGCCTAGGAGGCCAATTCTTAGTCAAATAGAGATAGAAATATGCCGAAAAAATTGAGAAATGTCGGATGAGATTGTATGGGGAACACACGACATCGGCCATTTTTTTTCGACATAAGCATATTTCTATCTCTATTTGACTGAGAATTGGCTTCCAGAAGGATAGCCTTACTACTGGCCGCTGCGTAAAATTTGAGGCACAAAACGCACACATCGTTTTGATTGGTAGCCGCACGCAACACAAACGTAAAATAATGTTACCAGTCAAATGACATTTCCCCAAAAATATGGGAAATGGATATATACTTCTGTACAGTTTTAATAAGGCTTATTAACACAAATTTGTTTTTAGTTAACCAAAATGTACATGATATGCGCACGGGGTCGGTTGACTTTTGACACTACGGGGCTGTCGAGCGTATCACACCACGGTGGATGGTGGTGTGATTTGACTGGATGTGATTGCAGGGCGCAGAGACGGCTTCTGGGTGTTATAATTCTATGCTTCATTATAATCTACAAATTTGTCAAATTTATCTGTTCTAAGCCAAAATTACGTCTTTTTATATATTGACTTTGATGTATAAATTTTAAGCTACAGATAGGTACGGAATACTGTAGGGAATGCTACATTTTTAGAAATCTTAATGTTATTATAAACAAGAGTCTTGGCTGATTAACTCATTAGTGCCCCGGCCATACCCTTGAACGTAGATAGATGATTTTTGTAATGAAATGAAATCCCTTTACGCATATTGCAGACGAAAAACGGACTTTTAAAATTTCTGAAACCCCTCAACCGATTTCAATGATATTTTTTGAATGTGTATAGCTATTAAATATTTATACAATATTTTATTTTTATAGGACCCTCATCATCATCATCAATGTTAGACGAAAAATTGGATTCACTTTCGTATGCAAGTAATTCAGAAGAGAACATAGCAGCGGCGACTCTACCCATAATAATCACGCAAGACACAGCACCACAAGGAGCAAATGAATGTGTTTCTAATCCTAAAGACACAATTACTTCAATTACGTCCAGCGACACTGGATCTGGTGGAAATATTGATAACGTTGCGTTAAAGCCACTAACATTAACAGTCGATGATTGCAGTCAAATTCAAAAACTTTCTGAATTTGCTGCGCCAAGGAAAAATGCTACGACTGCCGAGAAATTAAGTATCTTATCTGTTCACCCTATCCAACCTTCGGGTGATAAAAACAGTTTGCCTTTCGATGCAAATCGGGTTTACTACCGAAAATTACCAACAGGAACTTTAATTCGACGAGAATCTGTCTCTTATTCTCTTGAATTAAACAAGCTATTTTGTACCACCTGCATGTCTTTTGCGTCTGACGCCACGAAAGAAGAAGGAGGAGGAAGAAGTCCATTTATTGATGGCGTTACTCCATCCAAAAAACATATTTATGAACAACTTGTCAAACACGAGGAAAGCCACAGTCATCAGTTAGCCGTAGTTGCCTTGCTTACAGCAAAAAAAAGAGGAAATGTGGAACAACATCTCACGCTAAAGAATATGCAAGAGATTTCCAATAGGCGTCTGGTCCTGAAAAGAATAATTGATATAATACTATTTATATCTAAACAAGGCATTGCTTATCGTGGAAAAAGTGAGGCCTTGTACTCGTTAGCGGATATCGCAGACGACAACCAGAATCACGGAAACTTTTTAAATTTAGTTGTCCTATTGTCGAAGTATGATCCAGTTCTTAAGGCGCACATGTCCGAGGCAATTACTGAAAGTAAAAAAAGAAAAGACTCAGGAAAAGGTAAGGGTCGAGGTGGGCTTGTTACCTTTTTATCAAAAACCACTATAAATAAATTAATAAATATATGTGCACGTCAAGTTAAACTAGAAATCGTTAAAGAAATCCAGGCGGCGAAATCTTTTAGCCTTAATGTGGATTCTTGCCAGGATGTTGGCGTTGTTGACCAGGCTGCAATTTGCGTGCGCTATGTTAAGAGTGGGATCCCACAAGAGCGGATGCTCAGCATGGTCCCTGTCCGGAAATCAACAGGAGAAGATTACCGAGCTCTTGTAAGCAATGAACTAGCCCAGTTAGGCTTAAATTTGCAAGATATTATTAGCGTGTCATTTGATGGCGCCGGAAATATGGCGGGAAGGTATAATGGTCTTCAAGCAAAACTGAAGGAAGAAGTGCCAAAATTAATTTTCACACATTGTTATGCACATGTTTTAAATTTAGTGCTGGGAGGCGCGACGTCAAGCTATACTGAAGCCAAGAATTTGTTTGGGCTCTTGGAGTCTACCAGTGTATTTATTCATGAATCATTTAAGCGCACATCTCTATGGGTGGAGAAAATTTCAGAATTAACAGCTGGACAAGACAAATTGAGACGATTACAGAATATCGGAAAAACAAGATGGTGGGCTAAAGACAAAGCCTTGACCACTGTTATGGAGAAAACTCGATATGTGGCGTTGATAAAAACTTTAAGTGCCATATCTTCAAGCACGGAGTTCGAGCCAAAGGTTTCGTTCCAAGCAAAAGCTTTGATGGATTCTTTTTTGAAATTCGAAACTATCCTGACAGCCTTCACGTTCAAGAAAATATTTGACCTATCAACCCCAGTAAGCCAATATCTCAAAACCCCTACATTGGATTATCTTAAAGCTTGGGGATTCATCAAATGTTTAGACATGGATTTACGAAGACATTTAGATACTTTTGATGATGTTTTCAAAGCTGCAAGTTTATTTGCATCCGATGTTCAAGACTTGATGCACGCTGAAAACATTGATCTCGACGTACAAACCACGTTACCGTTACGAAGAATTTCTAAAAAACCGAAGAAACATGAGCAGTTATGTGAAGATGAAGTAGCATTATTGGCTACAGACCCAAAGAGATTTTATTAGACAGAAGTCTACAAAGTCATTATTAATACAGCTTTAGTTAAAATAAACGAAAAATTCATGTGCAACGAAGATTTAATGAAAGATGCCGCTTGTTTGGACCCGAAAAACTTCAATAAAATCAAAGAAAATGGAATTCCTAATGACGCGCTAAAGTCTATCGCATCAATTGCAAATGTCGATCGAGAGTTGCTGTCAAAAGAACTGGAATCTTTTGCAAATAAGTTTAGTGAACTGTCTAAAACTCTTTGGGATGAGCACATTTCTCCTAGGCAGCATAAGCAAGATTCAGATTCACAAAGCGACGAAGAAAACGACGAAGATGTTTTAGACTTAGACCAGGCAGCAAAGGACGCCATGTGTTTTTCCAGAAGTGGTTTGGACGTCTGTCAAAGTTGCATACCATGTGCATGTAAACTTTTATCACAGTATAATATGCATATCAGCACGTACACCACCTTATATGTTGCATATTGTGTAATTCTCACAATTTCATTCACGCAAGAGACTTGTGAGAGACGATTTTCAGCATTGAAGCGCATTAAAACGAGACTTCGTTCTTTACAGGGGCAAGAACTGTTGGATTCGTTGATTATATTAAATACAGAATCGGATCTAATCAAGGATGACGAAAACAACAGCTTTTACGATCGAGTCATTAACTGCTTAGCTGAAAGTTCTCCTCTTTTAAAAAAAATGTTGATTGGCTAGCTTTATATAATTTGTTCTAAGTAAATACCTACTTACTATTGTATTGTATTTTAGTATAGTAATAATTTTTTTATAGTTTGTTTATCTCAATTTGTGTATCTCAGTATTTTTCGATAGTATCCCATCACCATGGTCTAGTCTCGGGCCCCGGGATTGTGATCAGCCACCCGGGCCCTTCTGGCCCAGTCCGACCCTGTGTTAGTGTGTGGGTTAGTGACGGTGTGTTAGTGTGTGTTCATAGAATGAGGAGAGATCTAACTTAAGCATATGGGAAAAGTAGTTTTTCAGTTTCTTCATACGACTTCTCGAACAACCATTTCCTAACTGTGTTTTTGCAGTGGTGATAATTTAAACTATGGATACTAAGACACTTATTGACATTATTATATAAAATGTAGCTAAGGTAGGTGAATTGGTGTTTGGCAAAGGCAGTTTTGTGTCTGACTGGTGGGAGGATAATATCAGCTCGACGTTTAGTACTTACTGTGAAAGGCAGTCGATGTTTCCTTAGAACACATTGTAACACATATAACCTTCTCACCGACAGAACCTTGCACTCCCTAAAAAGTTCAGAAGTGGAGTGTCTATAGGGCTTGCAGAACATGACTTTGAGAACTGCTCTTTGAGCTCTTTCTAATTTCAGAAAGTATGTTTTGCAGGCGCCATCACCACAAGTTTTGCTTTCTGAAGTTGTAAATTTATACGTGTATGAAGAATTCTGAATGTTTGTGCTAAAATGCCAAATGCATCTTCTACAACCATGCGTCCTCGACTTATCCTGTAATTGAAAATTCTCTCCGGTGACCCCTTCGCATGATTTCCTGAAAATGGTTTCATGATGTTGGGCGAGATGGGGAATGCGTCATCACCGATGAAATAAAAAGGCACTGGCGTATTTCTTCCTTCTAATGTTTTTGGTTGTGGTAAGTGTGCAGATTTATCTTGTATCATTTGAAACAAACTAGTGTTACGTAGAACTCCACCGTCAGATATGCGCCCTTGGCAACCGATATCTACGTATAAAAAGTTACAATTTGCATCAACCACGGCAAGCAAAACAATACTAAAATATAACTTGTAATTGTAATATTCTGATCCACTATTTCTTGGACATATTACACGAACGTGTTTTCCATCAATGGCACCTAAACAATTAGGTACATTCCATTTTACCATAAAAGTTCGCGATACTGAAAGCCACTCTTTCTCTGTGTTTGGTAATCTTACATAGCCCAACAAGGTTGACACCAATGCTTGACACACGTCAGAAATAATTGAACCAACTATTTGTGGAGAAACTGTGAACAGAGTACCTAAAGAAAAATATGACTCTCCTGTTGCCAGGTATCTCAAAGCTATTGTTAACCGAACTTGAGCTGGTATAGCACTTCTCCAATTAGTATTCGCTTTCGATATTATGGGTCCTGTTAAGCATAATAGTGTTTCAAAATCTTCACTTGAAACCCTCAGAAATAATTCAAATTTCGAACGAACAGTTCTTCGGTTTATGTCGTCCATTCTAAACTCTTGAAGCATTCTAGGAACATCACGCCTATTTCGTAGACTTGGTCTCATCCAAAATCTTCTTTTGCTACTTTTTTTCTTTTGATAGAGAATATACACCAAAATTGCGGCAGCAATTGCGACGTTATCGCCCATTTTTGCCTCCAGTATCTGCTTACCACGTTCTATGCCAACGCAGGTCAGTGCTGACCGACAGTGAACTTCCTCTTTAGGCCAATAAAATATCGGAAATGTGTTAAAATTTTGCCAAACAATTTTTTTTATTAAATACTTAAATCTAATGTCAGAATGTGTGATTCTATTAACAAAGGTGAATTTTAGTCATAGTTTATAGAGATATTAGACGTCGGTCAACACTGAACGCCGCGGCCCATGGAGACGAAATATCGACTTTCGGTCCGTCCCACTACCCCGCAGGCAGTGAACTCTCCCGCGCCTACGCAGTTATCGCCTGAATCCCGATGTGAGACGCCGTTATATTGATTGATTTGTTACGATAGCGTATCCGTTTAAGTTATTAACATTTATTATTACTATGAACGAATTTGAAGATTTTGAGATTACGGAAGATATTTTAACACAGATCGAAAACATAGAAATTGATTTTCTCGACAAAAGTTTAAACTTAAGTTCTGATGACAAGGAAGTAAAAATTCAACCCCCCCGATCGAGGCACAGGCGTCTGCGGATCCTATCAACAAGCGAAGACAGTGATGCAGAAATTGATCGTGCTATCCAAGGTTTAGAAAATAGTACATCCTCAAAATGGACCGAGTGTAAAGGTAATCAGCGCAATATTATTCCTTTCACTGAATGTTGTGGCATGCCAGTTTCTATTCGCACGTCAATAACTAACAAGTTTCCAGCCGATTTTTATGCACTTTTGGTGACGGATAGCTTATTACAACAAATCGTTGAAAGTACTAATGCTTTTGAAGCTTCGAAACATGCAAGAATCCGCTCATGGTCAGAAACAAACCTTGCTGAGATAAAACATTTTTTCTACTTAATATTGTACATGGGTTTGGCAAAGCTTCCAAAAATTGCCGATTATTGGTCTACGAGTGATATTATGAGCCAAAACTTTCCACGAACTGTAATGTCTAGAAATAGGTTTGAATTGCTTTTACAAATGATACATTTTTCTCAAGATGACGATAATAATAAGTTGGACCGACTTCACCGCGTAAAACACTTGTTAGATGTACTGAATAATAATTTCCAGAAAAATTATATTCCTGGTGAAGCCATATGCATTGATGAGAGTATGGTTCCGTTTCGAGGACGTTTGATATTTCGCCAATATAATAAACAAAAACGGCACAAGTACGGGGTCAAGCTTTTTAAACTGTGCACTTTACCAGGCTATACATATAAGATAAATATATATGTTGGAAAACAAAATGAACAAACTAATGTTAGAGTTGTAATGAACCTGTGCCAGGACTTGCTGAATAAAGGGCACTCTTTATATACTGATAATTGGTATACAAGCGTACCCTTAGCCAGAGAACTCTTGAAATATGAAACACATTTGATTGGAACTTTAAGAAAAAACAGAAAGCATTTCCCTAAAGTAGTAGTTTCTACCAAGCTAAAAAAAGGCCAATTCATAGCGAGAGAAAGTGATGATGGCATAACCGTTTTAAGATGGAAAGACAAACGAGAGGTTTTAGTACTTTCCACGAAACATTCAACACGTTTTATTCCCGTTACCAAACATAATAAAACCACAATGAAACCAGCTATTGTTTTAGATTATAACAAGGCAAAAGGAGCAGTGGATTTAGCTGATCAGACTGATGGCAGCTTACCAGACACCATTGAGAAAATCTTTAAAATGGTACAAAAAAATTGCATTTGATCTGATTTTAAACGTCGCCTTGGTGAATGCTTTAGTTTTATACAGATCCGTCATACATAAAAATATACCTATTGTAGAATTTAGAAAAAAATACTCAAAAGTTTTTTAGCAAAATCTTCAACAACCGAAACAACTTCAGGACGGAATATGAGAAAAAAACATGTGCTCCAGAAAAAAGAAGGTCCTTCGCTCAAGGTGCGTCGGATGTGCACAGTTTGTTACAAAAATAATGTGACCACTTTTGGGCGTGCACTTGCCAGAAACAAAACTAAAAAAGTGCCTACTTTCTGTGACACTTGCGAAGATAAACCTTTTCTATGTGTTGAATGTTTTGCCAACGTTCATATTAAATTTTTAAATGCTTAATGTTGTTAGTCAAGATTTATTTTTGGATAGGTATTCAAGTTGATGGTTTGTAGACTCTAAAATTGTTAAAAAATATCGTTATTACTTTGAACACATTTTTTCTTTTGTTTGTGTATAATTTTTATCCAATAAACTTTTTTTTGACGACGCCAATTTTTACTCTTTGGTAATTGTTGTTTTTTTTCTATTTTCTTTCAATTTTTTATAAACCAACGTAATTTCGTTTAACTGGAGGGCCACGCCGGTCAATGAGAATAGGATTTAGTTTGATAGCGCTGCCTTACGGCCTGTAAGAGTTGATTGAAAACCAAAGACATTAAATATATACTACCAATAGACCGGACATTGCGATCAAAATCGTAATCCGATACTTATTACCTATTGGTTATAAGTCGCTCAGTCTATTATAACACCCCTACACGTCAAGTTGTGTTTGTATCCGCTTTATGCACTAAAAGAAAATCATTTCCTGAGAAAATATGCCGATTTGCGCATTGGGCTACTGCAAATCTTGTTATGGTAAAATGACTGGACCTAACTTTGCTTTATTTTCGTAAATATTCTTGGTATTTACGCATTAATTAATTAGAATTCAATATTTTTCATAAATAGTTCTAGAACATTTGCTGATTTTGTGATAACGCCATCTATTGCTGGAAAGCTTAACACTCCTTAGGCTCACACTGAGACTCTACCACGAACTTTTAACGTGATCCATTTTACGACCTAAACCGAATTTTTAAAGGAATGGAGCTATACAAAGTGTACAGCTCCATCACTCTTTTTTGCTCATATGACTGAAATTTTAACATATCATGGTAAAGCCCCTGGCCACCTACCGAGCAATAGTTAAATTAATATAATTTATTTTGACAAAATTCGCGTGTTTGCTATTCAAAGCTAGATGGCGTCACTGAGACATAGGATGACAGTTTTTCTAAGACATTTCTCCTGATAGTCGCTCTATTGTATCTCTTTAAATCTCTTTGTTGAAAACACTCATAAAACGTGGTCAGCTATGACCGACGCGGCCCAAACGAAAAGTCTAGATGTCGACCAGCACTGACCGACGTGGCTTGAATGGTAAGACGCGTTTTTTTTCCTGGCAGCCAACGCGTTAAATAAAAAGTAATATGTTTTTGACATATTGATCACGAAGGATGGCAACTTTGCATGATTCACTAAAATATACCCTGTTACCCAAGCTTTAGAACTCATAATTTTAGAGAAATTAAGGTTGAACAATGTTGGACGGTTGTGCGTATAATTTTGCCCGGCTATTCAGGTGCCTTTTTCTAGGATTCTGTTAAGGTTAGAAACACCATATTTCGTGATTTTAAGCCTTAAACAGTAATTGCTACGATGATTGACTTTATTACGAGTTCTGGTGAATATTTTTTGCAAAATCTCAAAAATAAGTGGAAATGCGGGCAATGATGGCCGGTTTCACGGTTCGTTTTTTGTTATGAAATACGTTTTACGGTATATATCTAAAAAATATGACTGCTAAAATTGTGTAAGTAAGACATAATGCCAATATCCAAAAGACAATCATAATAAAATAATATACTAATAAATCCAACTAATGCAAACATCCTAAACCAATTTGATGGACCATTCATTTTTCAAATTCCTATGTATTTATGTCTATATTTTTAAAAGTAGCCTAAACAATACCACGCAGAAACAATACAAAAACCAAAACCCGACTTTGCACTTCCAACCATTTTTGAATAACAATGCTACCTCCTAAAACCACAATCCAATAACTGCTGCAAAGACCTAATGCAAAATTTTTGAATAGAATTAACAAGCTCAAATGTCTCGCAAACTCTACACAGTCAGTCCACATGACATATAGTAACACCTTAGCCACATCTCTAAGCCAACCAGCAAGCAAGAAAAGTAAACAAAGTAAAAATAATATCGAGAAGGCATTTTTTTTTTTCGCTGGAGGAGTGAACCTTGGCATAAACCAATTCTCTCAATTTTTTTAAGTCTGTGCATGTCAAGAATGACTTCCCAACATTGGAAAAAACCTTCACAATAACAAATGGTTCAACTGCTGAAAATCAGAAAACATTGCACAAAATAAAACAAAAGTTTCAGTATCTTCTAAATTGTTTCTTAAACTTTTCATAATGGTAATCATCGGTAGCTCTTTCACCTTTGGCTTTCTTAACTATTTTATCTACACTATCATCTATAACACTACTGTCAGTTTTAGTCACTTCTGGCTTTTCCATTTTCCTTTTTTTAGCAACATCACTATCTATATTAAAACGGTTATGTTGTACAAAATTTACTGCCATGTTAGTTGGCACAAACTGTGAAGGACAATCTTTTTTGTTTTGTCTCTCCCACAGTACTTTCATTTTAGCCTCTTCAGTGGCTTCAATGTTTTTAATTTTTGCATCAATACCCAAATCTACTTCAGGTATGCCACTAAGCATTTGATTTGACAGCATCTCTTCAGAACGATGTGCTGATGACACCCTGAGATGTTCCGGCAAAGATAACAGCGCTGCTTCTTCAGGTGACAGATATTTTAATGTGTCATTATGTTCAGATTCCTTCATTTCTTCATCGCGTCTTTCTGCAAAAACAAAATAGAAATAATTAAAAATGGTGTCTAAACCACTTATTTAATATTTTCTGGAACATAATCGTATATGCATCAAAAATTATGTAAATGGTGAATAATAAATTTTGACAATCACAGTAATTTTAGCACTTGTTATTATAACTATAATTTTCCTATCATACAAGTTAATTAGTCACAGTGGTATAGAGCAAAACATGTTTTTCCTTTGGCCTAATAAGTCCTTTAGAAAGGAATCAACACATTGAATGCCAAGACGGAGTCAATTTCAGTTCCCGCCATACATCATCAGCCTATATGAGAAATATCATAGCTGATGTTGCTATTGATCAAGTTAACTAACAGTGCCCATAAACGAGATATAATGTATATGTATATGAGATAGCTTGTACTTTAATAGTTATATTATCTTTCGTTAGAGACCATGATTAAAATCGTAGTGTCTATACTAGTTTATCACGCACATTCATACTGCCGTAATTATTAAAATGGGCACAACTAATTTTTTTTTTTTTCGCAATTACGTCAAATACATATTCGGAATCAGATTTTTTTTTATTCTGATCCGAATAAGTACCTATTTAGCTGACTTAAATAAATACGACGATATTGACGGGTTGGGTGGCATCAGAAAACAAATCTGATTCCGAGTATGTATTGAATCCATTTTGAAAAAAAAAAAAATAGTAGTGCTTTTTAATAACGACGGCAGCATAAGCCATAAAGGTCCCACAATCTTGCACATGACACGAGATATCTCATAACTGGCAATGTGTTAGAAAATTAAAAAAATCGAGCACTGTTCCAAATTGGTTGTTTCCTGTGGTGAAGAATCGGCAAGAAACTCCAACTATTTTTTTATTTCAAAGAATATATGTTCAGGATAATAAAATATGGAAACTAAGTTTAAAAAATGCTTGCATATACGGTTAAATTACAAACTTAATTCAGAAATTATTTTGTACAACTTTTTAAAAACTGTTATACCCATCAAGTTCAAAATAATTTTCCTTTTACTTTTGGAGCTATTATTTCCGAAATTATTTACATTATCAAAAAATGATTTGAGTAAACCCCTACTCATTTTTAAATACCTATCCAACAATATGTCATTCACACAACGTGAAAACAAAAACACTCCCTACTTTACGTGTAAGGGGGTACCCTAATAAAACATTTTTTTCCACTTTTTATTTTACCAATTTCAGTTCAATTAATCATTACCATCATTTCAGCCGAAAGACGTCCACTTTTGGACATAGGCCTTCTCCAAGTGTTGCCATAATGACCAATCTTGTACATCTCACATCCATCCATTTATACTCTGCATTTCCATCTAATGCAGAATATAAATAGAAAATGATATTTACTATTTATATTATTTGTGTAATGTATCCTATCAAAGTTTCAAACCTAATTCTGCAATTATTCATGTCTAAACGGGTCCAGGCGTATTAAATGTTAAAATGTTTTATTTAAATTGTTAATTCATTATTAAGTCCCAAGCGAACACGGGTGTTCGCTCGCTCATTGTCTTTCTATTATCTCTCTAATTACGGTACTCAAAAGGTTAAAACAAATAATTGAGCAACCTCTATAAGACAAATGTCATTGGAAGAAATTGATTGGTATAATTGATATATTCTAATTCCCTTCAGTTTCAATATAATGAGGTTAGACTGTACTAGGATTCAAGCCTATTGCCCTAAACCACGCAACACATAAATTACGACTATTGCTCACATAATACAAAATTATTGTGTAGTACCTAAAACTCAGGAATATTTAAGAAACCCAAAAATTTGGCATGTTTAACTCTTTACTGAACTGACTCGACATTTTAGTTTTCCGAATAATTGAAACAGCAGTAATGTTTTAAATGTATCATTTGGAACAATTGGAACACTAAAACACTCTTTACTTTGAGTGACCTGCAGTCTTTTAAAAATCAAATTAATATATAAATAGTGTAAATATAATTAATGACCTGAACTAAAAACATCTGCTTTAAATAATTCTCAAATCAAAATTCAATTAAATAAAACTGTTGATGTATATGGCTCACCGTAACAGATCATGTTTCATAACAGTCAGTGTCTGTGTTTGAATCTTATGAGCCATTGTTCTAAATGTTCCCTTTGTATCTTGTGAGCGATGTTTCAAATGTTATGGGCTAAACTGTACTATACTGGACAACGAGTTTTACGCTCATAATTTTTTATTGAAAAGGTTTATGTCTAAAGAGTAATTATACAGAGTCTCAATGTTAGGAAACATATAGTTTTTGAGAAAAAAAATGATGAAAATCGATAATTTTTCGTAATATTTGACGCCATTTTGACAGATTTCATTCACTTTTTACCTTGTTTGTAGTATTATGATAAAGGTATTATTTCATACAGCCACAATGAATATTTAACAAAATGCAAGTTTACTTTAATTTACATTAAAAATGACGAATAATGTAGCCAAATGACATATTATACATAATTAATTGAATTTAGCTTGTCCAATGCTAAAATAATAATGTCTGAATAACATGAAAGTATACAATTGCTACTGTGGGAGGTTAGGTTAGGGTTATTTTTTTTTAAACCACTCAGAAAACTGTATTTTAGTGTACAAATATTTTTATACATTAGGTTAGGGTTATTTTTTTTTAAACCACCCAGAAAATCTATATTTCAGTGCACAAATATGTTTATACATTGGTAGAGCGGTCTCCGATACAACAAAATTTATATTTTTTATTTTTAAATACATGACAGTATACAATTGCTACTGTGGGTGGTTAGGTTAGGGTTATTTTTTTTTAAACCACCCAGAAAACTATATTTCAGTCCACAAATATTTTTATACAATAGTAGAGTGCTCTCCGACACAACAAAATTTATATTTTTCATTTTTAAATACATGAAAGTGTACAATTGCTACTGTGGGTGGTTAGGTTAGGGTTATTTTTTTTTCCTACTACCCAGAAAACTATATTTCAGTGCACAAATATTTTTATACAATAGTAGAGCGCTCCCCGATACAACCAAAATTTATAATTTTCATTTTTAAAAACATGAAAGTATACAATTGCTACTGTGGGGGGTTAGGTTAGGGTTATTTTTTTTTTAAACCACCCAGAAAACTATTTCAGTGCACAAATATTTTTATACAATCGTTGAGCGCTCTCCGACAACAAAATTTATTTTTTTCATTTTTAAATAGATGAAAGTATACAATTGCTACTTTGGGGGGATGGTACATGGGGAGGGGTTGACCCTCCCCCCTAAAACCCCCAAATCTCCCCCAAAAATGCATAAAAAGTACAATATTTTAATTCCTAACCTCAAAATTTCAATCTTTTATATCTTCAAAAGTATGCGTTTCCTAGATTCGGGAGAGGGTACAGGGGGAATAGAACACCCCCCTCCCCCCCCCCAACCCCAAAAATCCCATTATTTCGTTGTCCAGTATAGTACAGTTTTACCATGTTATGTTTGTATCTTTTGAGCCAATGTTCCAAATGATACATATCACTGTTTCAGAACATTTCAGTTTTTCATTTCAATCAGCAGTTCGAATACTCAATGTGAGTGCGGTGCTCCTGTACAAAACATGAGCCACATGTTGGAATGCCCCCAGTATCCGTATACCTGCACTTTGGAGGATTCGATGAATGCTACCGATGCTGATATTAATGTAGCCACCTATTGGGCCCAAACAGTTTGACGAGTTTACCATTGAATCGAAAAGAAGAAGAAGAACATTTCAGTGATTCAGATGCAAATGTTCCAATCACAAAGATGACACTGTTTTCCCACGCCTACTAAATAATTAAGATATCTACATAAACA
The DNA here is from genome assembly GCA_949316375.1 of Mythimna vitellina. Classification (NCBI taxonomy): domain Eukaryota; kingdom Metazoa; phylum Arthropoda; class Insecta; order Lepidoptera; family Noctuidae; genus Mythimna; species Mythimna vitellina. The sequence goes on along the minus strand of OX438702.1, from coordinate 18,714,675 downwards.
AACACATCAAATCCTACTAATATTATAAACACGAAAGTTTGTATGTATTTGTGATGTTTGTTACTCTTTCGAGCAGTAACTACTGAATCAATTTTGATTAAACTCGGTACAAGGGTACACCATACCCTGGAATAGCACACAGGATACTTTTCATTCTGGGAGTAGGTATGTTCCCTTGGGATAATTTTCTAATATTATGGGGCAAAGCCGCTGGCAACAGCTAGTTATCAATATGATCAAACAAAATAGTAGAACAAACCTTTTCGTTTAGCTAATTGTTCTTCTATATACTTCATCATCTCTTCGTCTTCATCACGTTTGTTGGTTTCGGCCGAGAACTGAGTACCGATTCCAGTATCGTACGGGTCGTCTACTTGCTTCACTTTGCCACTTTTCAACGCCTGCATGTTCACCATACCACCAGATTTCACCTTGAACGGATCCTTAAAAGTAATTTCCTCTTCTAACGTGGTTTTTTGACCCGTAGCCAAAGCAACCACACTAACGCCATTTGGCCGTTCTCGAAGTTTTTGTAACACTTTTGTCTCTTGCAATTTGGCTATGATGTGTTCTTCATCATCTGAATCATCATCTTCTTTGATCCGTTGGCGAAGATTCTTCTTCTTTTTTGGTTTAAACTTTATTTCCTCAACAATTGTATCATGTTCATTAGCATCCTCCATTTTTGTTAATCTAATCACAGCACAGACTATGAGTGAGACACACGACTTGAAACCAAAGAGTATGTTGAAACCAAACCACAGCAAAGAGTATAGTAAATCTAGAGAGATCAAAGAGTAAAATAATATAGAGGGACCGTGCAATTCTAATGCCTCGTTTACATGTGGGCCCAACCTCGGCCAATCGCCATTGTTTCAACGGGGTTTCCCCGTTTACACAGTTGCTAAGTATGTCGATTGGCCGAGGCTGGGCCCACGTGTAAATGGGGCATGAGAACTTGATCGTACGTAGGGACTTTGGCAAAGCGGGTGCCGGGATGTGCGTGTAAACTGAGGGACCATACCGATATTTAGCAAAAAATAAAAAATAGGTTTTAGTAGTACACTTAAAACAATTGTAGAACACTGTCAAATCTGGGAATTTGTAAACCAATATACTAAAAACTACAGCCCTTAAATTGCGATCCCTCAGTTCTCACAGACCATCAGCCAGATCTCGAAAATTATCAGAAAGATTGAAGTATTGTGACTACATACATTTAGTAGAGAGTTTGTAAAATCATTTACTGAATTTCAGACAAAAAAGCACCAAAGATAAAAATATATAACGACTAAACTGTGGTCCCTCTTAAAGTCAAATGTCTTAGTCAATATTACTGAATCTAAAAATAATATCTTTCTTTTTCTAAATTTTAGTAAGAATCTTAAAACATTTCGTAAAAAAGAAATGGATAAGAAATATCGACGTAATTTAAGGATAGCGATTATTAAAACTGGTCGCTCAATTCTCACACCCACTGACATTTGAGCACCTTTTAGCTGCTAGATGAGAGATATGTCAGAAAGTCTAGTATACCTATCATTCAGTAGAAAGTTTCTACTAAATAATAAGCATCTAAAATTGTATAGCCGATTTTGTTTTATATTGTAATATTACTACAAAAATATATGGATAGGATTAATCGGCATCGCGTTGAGTTTGTTGGCCGTTAGCCGGCATTACTCACATCGGTTGTTCGACATTTCGACATCGTTGGCCAACGTCATAGACCAACATTGTTGGGCAATAACGTTTTTGTAAAAACGGCCACCTCTAGTCATCAGTGTCGCTCGAGAGCTCGCGTCGAACGGATATGTTTACGCTACGCTATTATACGACCACTTATCGATCATGAGTACTTAGTAGGTCAAATAATGAATGAAAAACTTAAAAAAAGAAACATCGAAATATTTATTACGCAAGAAAACATGGACGAAAGACTAGGCGATATGGTCGAACGACTATAGCCTTCCCTAAGGGACTTATTACAAGACGTCCAAACTCAGATGTCAAATTAAATGTCTACGGTACGCCGCGCCGCCGATTGCACCGATCGTGGATGAGCTTATTGATAAGAAAGTGATAAGAACAAAGGCAAACAACAAGTTCATTCGAAGCGACTGACGATGGTTCATTAGTGCGACAGCTGCACAAGAGGTTAAACATATACGTGTATCCTCTTTATTTAATTTGAATATGACTAAAGTACTGTTTTTGCAATCGGCCCCGCCAAAATTTGAAGATATACACAAAACAATATTTAATGATGGTGCTGTGGAGTTTTTATTCCGTATTCACAAAACATTTGAGAAGCAAATCGAACAACTGTATAAAGATAGATTACGGCGCACTGTGACAACACAAACGCTTTCGACTTTGAACTTCAAAAAGTCACCAGAAAGGAATGATAAGTCTTGGACTATAGCTCCTTTACCTTCGCGATTACTGTGAGTATCATAAATTCTATACAATATAATCTTTATCTATTTACTACTCATGTTTCTGATAGATCTTTACATTTCGTCAATGCAATATTTTTTTTTTACTCTTTAATTTTTATTAGACATATTTTTATCCAGCATTATAATAATAATTAATGGCCTGTTTTTTTTTTTAAGATAATGCTCAGTCACTCATTGCCCATTGTAAAGTGACTAAAAAATCTTACATATCTAAACCACAACCATTTATCAAAACTTATTGCAGCATAAACTTACAAAGGCGAAATTTACATTTTGAGATTCTTTACCTGTCAACTAAAGGTGGTAGAGAAAGAAAAAGGCAATTTTATTATTTTAGATATGGGTTCGGAAGTATAAACTGAGCCCACATATCCTCCACATTATGATATGTAGCAGTGCGTATGAGCAGTGGTGGCCGAGTGGTATCGGCCCCGACTTACAAGTTGTAGGTCGCTGGTTCAAACCCAGCCAGGCGCATTACTTTGTGTAATTTATTTCATCACCACTGCTCTCAAAACGGTGAAGGAAAACATCGTGAGGAAACCGGCATGTCCTAGAACCAAAAATTTGAAGACATGTGACATCCACCAACCCGCACTGGGCCCGCGTGGTGGATTACGGCCCATTCCCTCTCCTAGAGAGGAGGCCTGAGTCCCAACAGTGGGAACATTATAAGGCCGACTATGCTATGCTATGCTATGATATGTAGACTAAGTAAATTTACTTGAAAATAGATCACTTAAAAAAAAACTTGGCATATGCAATGCTGGCACACACATCCCAGGCATCATCAGTTCTGTTGATGTAGATCGCTGTGGGCTGGTGCTCACCAATTCTCTGACATTACATTGCGGGCTCAGTTTGTTTTTACCTTAAATGTATCACATCTTCATATAGTTTCATATATTTGTAATTTGAAACTTTATAAGTCTGAAGTAAAAAAAAATTACAACAATTCTTTAAAATAAACCTCATCAAAAATCACCATTTCACATATTTTGGAACTTATTTATTTAAACTTCATGTAAAGTAGTGGTACATAGGCGGACTTAATGCAACAAGGCATTCTCTACCAGTCAACCTTTGGGTTAAAAAGACAACACTGTGGTAGGCTTGAACAATAAACAAATAACAGATAATTCAAACAGAAATAAAATAAAATAAAAAATAAGTTATTTATAATAATAAAATACATATATATGCTAACTACTACTGCTTATGCTGCTACTTATCTTTAAGAAAAGACAAAAAATATTTAACTTGTATTTTAGTAACCGCCATTTGGATCTTGGCGATGTCTCAGCATCAAACACTGCTCACTTTGTATCCTCTCTCAATGAGGATGTGCAAGGAATCCAAGTAGACTTTGATGATGGCCACTGCCCAACTTGGAAGAACCAGTTACAGGCATATCAGAACATAAGACTGGCAGTAAATGGGAAGCTCCTCGGTGCTCCCGTCACTATTACAACTAGCCCTGTTCTTATGTTGAGACCCAGAGCTTGGAATATGATTGAACATAATATTTTGGTGAGGAAACCTTTTTATTAACACTGCACCTACATTTTAGCTTAGCACATTTCTCGTATAATGCTTAGTTTTAGGCTTATTTGTTCATCTATCTAACTGACCCTATAAGATTTTTTGTCATTCTTTAGTTTAATATAATGGAGTATAGATCTAGTATACTCCTTTAGCATTAAGATGAAACCTTTAAACAAACCTCTTTACTGTCCGTTCAACCAATTTTGATTTCTATTACATAGGCATTAAAGGCTTTTTTAAATGTGTAATCTTAATGCGAATGGAGTATAAGTGTCTATTAAAAATATTTTAGATTGACGGCAAAGAAGCTGTTGGACCCTTGGTAGACTTTGCAATTTTGATGTACCATAATGCAAAAACACTATATGAGGCCAACAGTGGACCTTATTTCTATCTGTCCAAATTGGAGGGCGCCTCAGAAGCTCAACTGTGGAATGATATATTTATTTGGGCACAAAATGAACTTGGACTACCGCAAGGCTCTATAAAAGCATGTGTGCTAATTGAGAATATTATCTCTAGTTTTGAACTTGAAGAAATTTTGTATGCACTTAGAGAACACTCTTTGGGCCTCAATTGTGGGATTTGGGATTACTGCGCCTCTATCATATCTAAGTTTGGTGAATATTATCTTTTTTTTTTTGCTATTCTTTTAGTATGCACATTTATGGATGCTTCACATTTTTTCTTTCTATATCTTACTGAACTATATATTTTTTTCTCAACTATAATTAATATACTATTCAACCTTCAACTAAATAATAATTATAACATTAGCAATTTAAGTTGTAGTCAATTTCCTAAACAATTCACCTGACTTTACACCTACAATTTTTTTATATCAAACTACTTTTTTTTCCTGTCACAGTTAGGCTGGCAATATTGCCCTGTGGATGCAATATGTGACAGATCTATTTTACAGGTGATCGTGAGGAGTTCCTGCTGCCAGATAGGAATAAATATGTGAACATGGATCGTCACTTCTTGAACAGTTACTTGAAGCTAGTCGTGAGTACATGTCACGCCAGAGGGGCCCCGGCCACCGGCGGAATGGCGGCTGCTATGCTGAAACCTGGATCTGATATCAACGATAAAGAGTAAGTACTGAATAACACATCACTCTCATGTCAGACACATTAACAATCAACACGCACTAACTGTTTAATCAGCCTTCAATTTTATATTCTCATGGCTAAGGCACATCCTTCTGATCATCTTCTGCTGGATTAAGTGCCACTACTCACTGGTTCAGACCCGAAGGCTGGAAAAATCGCCAGACTCCGGTGACCACGTACCGGAAGACGCAGCATTAGAAGGACTCCCACAAGGTAGACCGATGGCCTAGTGAGGGTCGCGGGAATCCGATGGAGGCGAGACGCACAGGACCGGTCGTTATAGCGACACGTAGTCCCGGCCCACTGGACGTCTTTCAGCTGGAATGATGATGATGACTCACTAGTTACGTCTCTCATCGAGGACCACGGTCCTACTTTACCAGGACGAGTGGTCTTTAATCCAACGGGGCCAAAAGAGAAGAGAGGCCAAGTGTTTAAAAAAAAAACTGATTCAATTACGAAACGGTTTGGTATCTTCTGTTACTGGCTACCTTTAACAAAAATAATACACAAGTTTTCCTCCCTCATAATTTACGATTTCTATTTTAATTTGGAGGAGGTGAAATTAATATGAAAGTGGCATTGGTGACCGAACAGTTGTTTAGAAATTGGTTGTCGTTGTTGGGGCATGTGATGCGGAGGAATGAGAAACGGAAATGTGGGAACAATCTGGAAGCATAGAGAAGGCCAAAGAGAGTATGAAAGATAAATTGAAAGTATGAAAGATGAAGGTCTAGAAAAGATGTGTGTATTACTGAGGTGTCGGAGAATAGAGATGTATGAAAACAGAAGACGTGTTGCCCCGATCCCAAATGAATTTGAAATATCAAGAGGATACCTAATATTAATTTAGATAAATCTCATGTTAAAAGTAACATACATTTTACATATTTTCGCGACCATACCACATCTACAGCAAAGGAGTCCTTCATGCGCCTTGGTTTTGTTTTAAGGAACTGTCGTAATTTCCTCAACCCCCACGTTATCAAGCTTGGTTTTGGGGCATTAGTCCGTAGCAAGCTTGAGTCTAGTGCGTGCGTGCTAGCTTTAAAGAAAGTACAAAAAACATTCCTCAGGTACCTCTACAAGCACTCGTACGGGGTTTATCCCTATTTGTATCGCAATAAATTCTTGTTGGGTTGCTTAAATTTCAACTCCCTAGAAGAAGGTCGCGCGATCAGATGACTGTAGTATTTAAAATTCTTAGGGGGATTATTGATGATACTGAGCGCGGGCTTGCGGACGGCGAGCAATGGGTGGCTCGCCGTCCGATCGTCCGGTAATCGGACCGAGCCCAAGTCGTCGACGGCGCGTAGTGTTCCACGCGCGCCTCAAGGAGATGTCAGCAAATCGTAGGAGCCCAGCAGGGTCGAAGCCTACTGGGGCCACGGGTAGTGTGAAAGCGGAACCCGGGGCCCTGGGACGAAGGCAACGAAGGAACAGGAGTGGGTTTTAAGTCAGTAAGAGTCTGACACTATCTCCCGTTCCGCCCAAGAGCGGGGATGTCATTAGGATGATTTTCCCAAACAATAAAAAAAAAAAATGATCCTGATCTGCATAATGAAATATGCAATCTGTTCGTCCCAGACAATTACTGTCGTGGCAGAAAACATCGTTTACTGGCTGTTCTAACTTCCCGTACTATTGCACATTCCAAGTCGCCTATTCCTCGGACAATAGCCGCCATTAACGCTCTTCTGAACTCAAACACAGTTCTTGATGTGTTTGTAGATGAATGGAAGATGAGAAAGATACATGGCAGAGTTTAAAAAATTAGGTATAATTTTAAATAGTGTAATTGGCTTCGGCCGTTCTATTTAAAATAATAAATAAAAATACAAACAATTTCAGATCCAAAACGATAATTACGAAGATACTGGCTGCAAAAATGAAGGAGATAGAACATGGTGTTGACGGCTTTATGGTGTATGACGCGAGAGTAGTGCCACAAGTCAATGAGGTTTGTTTCTCTTTTTTTTTCTCCGTATTGCGATTGATATGCGAAAAAGAAGTGAAATACCAGTTCCATTACTCCCTATTATTTGTTTTGTTGAGAGATAATATTTTTTTTTAAATTGCTATTTACCGGTCAAGGGCGAACCTATCAAGAATAAAAAAAAAATATATTATATTATATTTTTTCTCATAAATATATTTTGGTTTATTTCTGCAAAAAACGCAAACTGTCGTTTACGATGTTTCTGACAGAATAGGCTCGATAATAATTGTTCAGTCCGAGAATCGAACCCGCCTCACGCAGCGCAGAAGCCGATCGCTCAACCACTGCGCCAACTGGGCCATCGAAATCCTGCCTCTCTTGATTTTCGTTCAAATCATTTAGCCAGTACTTTCCACGCCGACCTCGGTTGCGCCGCCGTACATCTTCAAGCTATTAGCGATTAAGATGCGTAGAAAAAGCTTGAATGCAAATATTTTTTATTCACCACCGTAACAATTGGAAACATTACGGAAACGCCTTGTCAGTAAATTAACTTTTTATTCACTGTATTCGCAGAAATCTTTTTTTTTTACTCAATTTATGTAACGCAATAGTCCTTGCAATTCAAGAGCGTGCGTTATGTGACTTAATTGCTTTGTTATAAGGTTTCCTTTTGAATGACGGACGCGCATTCGTGAAATGTAACACCATGGTTATTTTCCAATATGATTCAGCTTGTTAACACGCAACCGATGTTTCTAGCATAATCCTGATTAATTAGGTAAAAACTTTAGTAATTACTATTTTTTTTCGGTTAGTAGATTAGACTAGAAGTTCAATTAGATAATTAGTATTTGCTTAACTGCGTACACTTATAAGCGTGGAGTGCGTTTTTAACCGACTTCAAAATGAAGGAGGTTCTATGTTTGGCTGAATGTATTTTTTTAAACTTTTTTTTTTATGTAGGTACGTTCACCGATTTCTCGGTCAATTGTTTACCGATTTTGAAATTATTTTGCTTCCGAGTTGGTCCCATAGAAATATTGTTATGATCTGATGAGGATTTTCGAAGATATGGAATGGAACTCCTCATAGGATCATAGCAGAATTGTCGTAACAAGTAAAATAGCTTTGTTTATACGTGTAGTCGATGACTGACTGAAAGGAGGGGATAACGGGATATATCGAACTGATCTGTCCACCCCTTTAACAATTCAGTTTAGGTACTGAACTGTTAAAGATATGGAGCTGTATAGGTTGTACAGATTCATCCCTCTTTCTCGCTCCCACGCCCGACATTTTAATACTTCATGGCAATGTACTGGACATTACATGGCCCAGGCACTAATTTGACTAATGTTATTCCCTAAATCGACAGAATTCCTTAAAACGAATTCGCTTTCTTGTGGTACATTTCAATCAAAATTATACATGGAAATAATGAAAAGGGGCCGAATGAATACATTAATAAATTAATCCAATATTCAACTATCATTGATTTTGGCATTCGGCATTTTTTACTTCCATTCCAAATGTAAGAAAACTAAACAATTTGATCACAAGGAGAACGATCATTCGGGTTCGCCCATTTCATCTAGAGTCCTGTCAATAGCAGATAACTAGTTCCAAGACGCACGACGTCATTCGACGACAAATTGAAAGAAAAGGGCAGGCCAATGTTCATTTCTATGACATTCCAGCTCAGAGGCGTAGCGTGGACTAAATTAGTCGTGGGCGAAGGCGTATCAGCGAGGCCTTTTTCTTTCATAAATTAGATAACGAGAAAGCAACTGTTGCAACCCAGTGTTCGAACACATTATCGCTAACCATCAGGTGAAATAGTGGTCAAACGCGAGCCTATAAATTATAAAACAAAACCCTCGCCGTTAAAGAGCCCTCACACACGCGAGACCCTTTTGGGTGCGAGGCCGTGGGCGAGGGCCCACTTTACCCACTTCTAGCTACGCCACTGTTCCAAATCGTGTCAACATGGGACGACTGCAACGATTGATTCACATTAAGTGTCATAGAGATGTCATTGACGTGAATAGGAGCGACACCTGGCTGTGGCGCGCAGATATACGGTACCTAGCCGAGTTTAGTGGATACACGGAACAGTGTCGCGCCGCGTAAATGCATGACAAGGCAAAGTCGCTCAACATTTTCGTTAATGATTGATCGGGTATTCTTTTTACTCTGCCTAGATTCTAGATGCGTTGAATTTTATAATATTATATTTTATTCCACGCAGTACCTACAAACTGTCAGTTGCCACACCGAGACGCGATGCGACGCGAATTTGTATCTTTAAAATGTGCGCGCAGCGTCGCGTCGCGTCTGTGTGAACTGACCCTTAATATTGCTAATTTCTTGCCAGAGTTACGAGATTATTCGTCGTTCCCGCGGCCCGGGAACGCAAAAGGCAACTATAGGAACACAGTGGGTTTTAGTCAGTAAAAATCTAACACGCCCGAAAGAAAAGTCATTGAATCACCAAACCTCAAAAAAAAAAATGTAGAGTAGGTACTTTTAATAAACACCAGCCATATCGATAAATATCTTGCTCTATTACAGCTTTGGAAGAAAAGTGGTGCAACACCGAATCAGATCTGTAAGAAGTTCGAAGTGAATGTGACGCCGCAGGACTTGCTGTCCATCCCCCGCGATGGAGTGACGTTGCAGGGGCTGAAGCACAATGTGGCAATCTCCATACTCTTCATTTATTACTGGCTGGCAGGCATCGGCCATTTCTTTTACAGCGGAAATATTGAAGACTCTGCTACTGCCGAAATATCGAGGTTTCAAATCTGGCAGTGGATTCGGTTTTCTGTAAGTTTTTTTTTTTTTTCAATTTTTGTTTTACGTTCTATAACAATATTTTTTGTCGTATATGGCGTGATGTTACTCAGTGTTAAACACAGTAATATCACGCCTAAATTCAGCAGAGTCGGGCAGAGGTATGGATGGAATAATAATCATCATCTTCCTGTCCTTGTCCCATCTTATTTGGGGTCGGCGCAACACGTTTTTTTTCTTCCATTCTATCCTGTCAACCTACATGCTATTACTAACTTCCTTGTCTTTCATATCACTGTTCATTCAATCCATCTATCTTTTCTTTGGTCTCCGACTCCCTCTCCAACCATCCACATGTATACTCATAACTATTTTAGTAACATGCATAGACGCGTACATGGATGGAATAATAATAATAATCTTTATTTAGGTAATACAAATGTACAGCTATTGTTACATACATAGATGTGTGTAATAAGACCCCCTTAAAAACTCCATTCGAAATATGAAACAAACCTTTTTTACTGTCTGTTCAACCGATTTTGACTTCTATTTCGTAGGCAGGAAGGTAGGTAGGAAGGGGTTAAAAGCAAAAAAAAAGTGGTTACTGCAACCGCCATTTATCATGCCACCAACGCAATAAAGGTCAAAGTCGGTTAAACGGACAGAGGTTTCATTAAATATCTAGTCATAATTCGTCACAGGGCCCAAGTCTGGCTATTTAAATAAATTCGTCATTCCAACACGATCCCATTCTCATTTTGCTAAAAGTGCGTAATCTGCTAATTCATAATGATCGATCATTGATCGGTCAATGATCTTGTGGTAGAATGACAATATCCAGCTTATTAAAAGCAATGCCTGCACAATGACATTCTAATAATAGGGCACTGAACAAAGGACTGTCAAAATTTTAGCAGATTCCCGCATACGTCAAACATTTGTCAAGTTATTTGTCATTAAGTACGAGATTACCATTGATTGATTAACATTGGAAAGTCATAATGACGCCATTTTAATAGTAGATTACCAGATTTGTCAAAATCAACAATTGTGAAATCAATGATAGACCATTCTGAGACTATTGTAATAGCAGACTTGACGCTTTGCCCCCCTAGCCAAGTTACGATCGTTTCGTTTGCGTCGAATGCCTCGAGTAGGCCGCGGCTCCCATTCCTTTGTTCTGACGCCATCTCAACGCTCAGTCACGTGGTCAGAACAAAGGAATCGGAGGCGCGGCCTACTCGAGGCGTTAGACGCAAACGAAACGATCGTAACTTGGCTAAGGGGGCTGATTACTTTTGTTGTCGATTTAACATCGCCTGCAAAGCTAAAATCATACCTGAGACGATCTTTTCTTACCAACCATCGATCAGCACAAAAAAGTTTCACATCTTGATATTTAATTAATTTCAGCCGCCATTAGAAGACGATCCTAAGGTCCGTGTAACAGCCAAGCAAGTCGAGAAAGCAGCAGCTAGCTTTGTTGCGCACGCGCACAAGAACCTTTGTCGGTCGAACGCTGAACGCAAACGGCTGACCGCAGCCCGCTACATGAGCATGGAATTGTTCCTAAGCAGGAACCCTCCGGAATTCATCACTAGCTATCTGAATGACAATCATAAGTTCAGAACTTTACACAATAAAGCGCTTCTGAGTAATTTGTAAAAAGTTGGGAGTAGCTAGGCAATTCCTGTACATGGGCCCGTCAATGTCTGGCATGCTAGCGAGAAAGAGGGATGCAGCTATATACACCCTATATAGCTGTATAGTTAATGTAAAAGTTTTTGTTACAATTTTGGTGTACAATAAAGTTTATTCCATTCTATTCTATTCTATAGCTGCATCCCTTTAACAATTCAGTTTAGGTCGACAAATGGGTCGCATTAAGAGCTCGTGGTAGGGCCTCAAGTGGAATCATAGCGTCTCGGAATATTCCGCAAATCACTGTGCTGTAGCGAATTCATGTGACAGTGGGGTTGAAGGGTGGGGCAGAACTCAGCGTGCGCGCTTTTTCCCACTTCTTGTAGACCTTATTTTCGGTATTAACAGACTATTTGAAGAAGTTCGATTGTTTACGTTTTTGGGTAACATTCTTACAAAAGAACGCGTAATATTTTATACTCTACGCGGACGTCGGCGTTCGCTTGGTGTTTAATTGAATAGCGCAAATACCGACGTTCGCTTGGGTGTTGAATTTTAATTGACCCACAATTAAAAACATTGAAAAACTAATTGGAATTGCATTCTCACTTTGGTGGCGATCATTATCGAATACTGGTCCAAAATTTAAAGAAATAAAAGGATTTGTTTTTAGATTTTCCATTTTCTGAATTGAGTATTTGAAGTTAGGAATGTGTCCAACGCTACCCAAATGCCAAAGTTTTTAAATTACTACTAGTGCGATTCACCATCAACTATTTGATCACTGCTTATCATCAGGTGGGATCGCGATCTAGCATTTCTTTACGAAAGCGGAACCCGTGGCTCTGGGACGAAGGAACAGGAGTGGGTTTTTAGTCAGTAAGAGTCTGACACTATCTCCCGCTCCGCCCAAGAGCGGGGATGTCATTAAGATGATTTTCCCACCCAATAAAAAAAAAAAAACCTATAACATTATAAAAAAATCTTTAGTAAAAAATCGACGTCATATTCTAAATTCAGATATACATAATATGAATTAAAGTGGGATTGTAATGAAATTAGTATTCGATGAAAAACATTTTTTCTTTCTTTTATCGCGCGGGATAACAACACTCATCGACACCATTCCAAAGAGATGAAACACGATGAGGTTATCTTGTCGTGCTCAATAGTTCCTATAGCCATTATCTGACTCCATTATCAGACCCGACCTGTACTATGACGTTTAAAGTAAGATTGTTTCATTCTTATTTCCAGTGTGGGTAAGAGATGGCGCTAGACAACCTGTAAAGCTCTGTCTCTTACCCACACTGAAATAAGAATGAAACAATCTTATTTTGAACTTCATGGTAATCCCGCAACTCCATGGTACCATATTAATGTCATCCAAGTTACATATCGTATCCTTAGCTAACAACACCGCACAAGTAATTTTTACCAACTAAAGGCCAGCCGAGTTGGAAGCTGTCACTATTTTTCGAATTATTTCTTCTGATTGGCTGAAACCTATATCATGTGACCAATGGTTAGACGCGCAATGAGCAGCTCCAATTTTCGACTTAAGCGGTGTTGTAAGCTAAGGGACGATTTTTAGGTATTTTCAGCTCAGTCGGTTAGGGGTAACTATTTCAAAATCCATTTTCCATGTTCACCTCAAAAACCGTTCAGCCGTTCAGGTGTGAATAAGTAACAAACACACTCACAATTATAAACCTTCGCCTTTATCTTAGTGTGACAATGACTTACTGAAACCAAAAATATATTTTTAAAAATTATGCCAAAAAAAATTTTGACTGTAATTTGAACTAAAATCTGTGATACACCTCGATTCAACGTATTTACATAAGTTCATTATATTTTAAGTGTTTTATCATTCCTGTTATAATTATAATATATTGTCTGTGTTATGGGTTAAGTTTTGTTTTTCATTTACCAACCATGTGATGAGATTTCCTCTCGGTGATGTGACCGATGAGATTTCCTCTCGGCTGACATAATTACAAACTAAGGTCCGGCGCAAAATATCGGCATCGGCAAGAAAAACGATCCTTCGGCATCCCTTAAAAGATCCTTCGGCATTCCTACATGCAAGCGAATACTGTCAGAAACTATGCTTTGGCATGCATGTAGGGATGCCGAAGGATCCTTTTCCTTGCCTATGCTGATAATCTGCGCCGGGCCTAAGCATCTATTTACTTCCCTTTAGGCCCTAAACCCCCATGGGTTATGTGAAAGTGAAACCCAGAGCCCTGGAACGAAGGCAAAGAAGGAACAGGAGTGGGTTTTAGTCAGTAAAAGTTTGACACGCCCTCGCTCCGCCCAAAAACGGGAGAAGTCATGGATTATTTTCCACCAAAAAAAAACTGCCCTGTCATTTTCCACCCTTTTTTTGGGGAGAAAATCATCAAATAACTTTTTCTGCTCTGAGGCGCACCCGTGAGAAACTGTCGGACTTTTACTGATTAAAACCCACTCCTGTTCCTTCCTGCCAGGGTCGAGGTTACTCTTTCGAACAGTCCCGCAGAGTGCGGACTAAACACTGATTTTGTATTTACGAAATCAGCTTTGGTCTCATTGTGAAAGTTGTTCATATTGATAGTACAATGATCTTATACTCCATTCAAATCTTTTTCACTTTCCGTTCAACCGGAAAGTGGAACGGAATAGAAGTCAAAATCTGACTTCTATTCCGTAGTTATAAGGGCTGAAACCGCATAAAGCGGTTGTCCGCGCGGTCTCATAAAAAAATGCTCCGATGCAGTGACCCGCGCGGGCATCCGTCGCGGAGAGTCGGGTCCCGCGCCCGTTTTGCTACCTAATAATATATTCTAAACTGTAACTTAGTCCTAAGATTGCGTCTTTTCCGCCAAATAAAATGTTTTTTTTTCTTCTACATCGACACGACTACATGCACATCGTTAAAGTTGAACTAACGACACTGCATAGTTCGTCTGGTTTCCGCGACGGGGAGCGGATTAACTATACCAGTGAACATGCGCTTTGTCACGCGACGGCTGCCCGCCGCGGGCATCCGCTTTATGCAGTTTCGACCCTAAGGATGGCATTCAAAGCAAAGTTTGTATTTTTACCACTTTTTTTTACTTTGATGCGATCCTTATGTCTACGGAATAGAAATTAAATGTCTGATGTTACTGCGAATGGAGTTTAGCTATACCTAGTTCTAGAAGAATGGCGCTGCTTCACGACGGAGTCTACCGCAGCGGTAAATATCGTTCAGGTGCAAGAAACGCCCGGATGTCACCATTGTGTGGATCGCCAGCCGCCGTGACCCCGACCACGACTACCAGTCACGGTAGGCACGGACGATGAGCAATACGTAGCTCGCATTCCGGCAGGCCGGTAATCGTCTGGGCCAAGCCCAAGTCGTCAACAGTGCGTAGTGTTGTACGCATTTCTCAAAGAGATGCCAACAAAACCGTAGGAGCTCTGCAGGGCCGACGCACGCTGATGCCGCGGGGATTTTCTGAAAAGAAACCCGTGGTCCTAGATCACAAAGGGCAACTAAAGGACACAGGTGTGGTTTTAATCACCCTAGAGCGGGCGAAGTCCCTTAAAAAAACTATCGTCGTAAATTGTGTTACTCTTATGGTGTACCAACCCAACTCCAACACGCACTGGGCCCGCGTGGTGGATTACGGCCCATTCCCTCTCCTAGAAAGGAGGCCTGAGTCCCAACAGTGGAAACATTAGAAGGCTGATTATGTATGTATGTTATGGTGTACAATAAAGTTTATTCTATTCTATCGTCCTACTGCTTTTCCAACAATACAACTGTGCATCAATTCGTTGTGGACACACGGCAAACCAACAAGATGTTACGCAGTTTATTATTATGAACCTGTTATGTCTTGGCTTCCCTTTCATTCTTCCACTCTTCTCTGCCCTTGGCTACTTCTGGCCAATCCCGGTAGGAGTTAAACTCATCACACCATCTCTTGCTTTTCGAGTCCCTGTTAGTGCTTACCTTCGTCCATTTCAGTTGCGACAAGCGGCATATGTGGCCTGCCCATTTCCATTTTAGTTTGACGGCTGAGTTGCATACGTCTGCGATTAGTGCTTTGGAACGACCTTACGCAGGCGAAAGAATAATCGTCTTGAGAAAATCACCCGGCGATAGCAGTGTAAAATCGTGGCTGGATGAATCCAATGTCTTGGTCAATCCTTGGTGAATGAATGTCGCTTGTGAAGGATGTGCCTTTGGATTTTTACTATGTAGATTGTCTATGTTAGGTCTTTATTATAGTCTATTCCTACATTTTGTTGTAATAACGACCTCTTTTGCATAGGATTACATAATCAGCCTTATTTCCCATCCATCACAGGCCCAATGCATGTTGGTAAATAAGTTTGACCACAGATAGCAATGAGTTTGACAGAGCAGATAATACTAGAGATGTGTCTATGGTGGTGAGATAATACAAGAAAATAAACTATGACAATTCAATGACAATGACTTTCTTAGGCTAGTGTGCCGCATTTTTCTAGTATTTTTTTGATATTTTTACATCAATTTTTTATATTGCTTAGAAAAGCGTGAAGACAAATTAATAAGAAAAATGAGTACAAACGTTTCTTTTACTGGACATCTTGGTGGTTCTGTGCTATCGGTAGGTGCTCGTTTCTTTGTGAATTTACAGTGATTAGAGGAGTTTAGATTCATAGAATAAAATCTAAAACCGGGTATCCACTATGTTCGCAAACCTCTTGCGCTCCGCGCTCAGTGCTCTAATTGGTGGCGGTTATTGGACGAAAACAACGGGAAGCTCAGTCTGTTCATGAACGCGAGCGAAATTCCACTTTTAGTGCGTACGTGTCGTGTATCACGCTCCACGCTCGCATAAATGGAGTGGTCGGGTGAAAAACATTCGCAAGGGGCAATGTGGAGCATGCATGTTTCTTATAGAGATGCGGGTACAGTCTCCTTCAGAGCGGTTGGGGAGCCACTTAGTTCGCGAACATAGAGGTATTGAGTATAGTGGATACCCGCCTTAAGAGAGCGAAAAACTAAGTGCTGGAGCTCTAAGCTGTGACCTGTTCCGATCTCCTTACTACAATAAATGGCAGCCAAGTGCAAATATCTTCTCCGAGGTCTAGTCTCCATAAATCTGGACCCGAGGATGGTGGTGCATAGTGTTCCACACGTTTCCCTTAGACGTATAGGGGATTCATTTCTTACTACAGGAGGAGGCTGGGGTGCGGCTGGTTAGCACTAATTCGGGGCTGCGGAAGTCACACCGCACAAGTGTGAAAGAACACCGGGGTGGGTTTTAGTCAGCAAGAGTGTGAAAGACGCTTCTGCCCACCCCAGGGCGGAGGACATCCTTGAGGACTACCCAAAAAAAATAAGAGGCAACGCCGCTCGGCTATCGTCCGGTGATCTCCACGTCATCTTCGTTTCCGTCACGAAATACATCTTTTTAACCCAAGAGATCTTCTATGATGAAAAAATAACTTAATTTTATAAGTTTTTATTGTACCGACTTAGAAAAGTCACCTTTGTTACTGTAAAAAAGAATCTAAAGGAGGAAAAATTCACCCATAGTTGCACAGACAGACATTTTGGCCACCCCGAAGAGATTTCCGAATTCTTAAAATGAGAACCAATTTTCGACGTCCGAAGCAGTTAAAGCAACCGACGAAGCGCGGCTGGCGGTGGAGCTCACGCAGCAGTGACTTCCTGGTGAGAAGAATCACAAACGAATAAGTACGAGGCGTTGTTGACGACAGCGGAGGGACTTGAGCGACGACGGAATATTATCCAGCGTTACGTTATGTTGAAGATCTTTAACTTTCAGCTTCGTGCATTGCCACACGGATGTAATTCAGCGTCCAAACAGAGGTCACCTTGAGGGAACATGCGGATTGTAAACTAACTAAACCAAGCCAACCATTAAGTTGAGTGTCGACGTTGGATTACATCTGCTGTCTACACGGATTGCAACAAGCAAGGTCACCTCTGTTGAGACGCTGGCTTACATCCGTATGGTCCATGCTAAACTCTTTGATTCCGAGTCGTATTATGCCACCCGCTGACGTCACAAACAAGCCACGTAGTCGCTCCCGCTCCGCCCGCCGCTGTCGTCGAAAGTGCAGCCTTATGACTTACGAAGTTGCAATTCAATGCAAACTTTGTTTTCGCAGAAAGTGTGCGACCGACTCCGCGGTGCACTTGTATCGATAATACCGAAGACCATGTCAAATGTTCAACACAATTCAACTGATGCTACTTTTGACATACAAGTAGGTATTTATATCTATTATATTTCGAGCAATATGTCGATACCTCAATATGTATTTATCATTTAGAAATCATTCCAAAAGCTGAAAAATAGGTTTCGTATTTTTACGAAAACAAGCGATAAGTTCCATTCATTTATCGACTGCATTACCTGTGTATTTCCAAAATTACTAATTCAAAAGCCTTATCTATTTTCTTTTGGTTTTATAAGCCTTACAAGCTCCACAATTTGGATAGTGGTCCTGCTGACAAAGCTACCTTAACCTCTGATGAAGCCATCAATTATTACAAAGAGTTGCATATGTGTCGACGTATTGAAACTGCTTCTGCGGGCTTGTACAAAGAGAAAGTGATCCGCGGCTTTTGTCATTTATACGCAGGTGACTTTTTTATTTAAGCGTATTTTTTATATAGTAAATACCTAATAAACTCTCATAAACAACTGCATAATATATTGAGTTACAAAATGGTACCCAAAGAAGCTTTTTTGGATTCGTTTAAGAGTATAATATCAAAAGCGCAAAAACAATTTAACGAGATATGGATAAGTTTTTGCCGATTTACGCTTTGATTATTTTGCTATCGCTTGTCATTTTGCATTTTGATATTTTGCTATCGCTTGTCATTTTGCACTTTGATATTTTGCTATCGCTTGGCACTTTGCACTTTTAACATTTTGCTCCTCCTTGTGATTTTGCACTTTGATTTTTGCTACAGCTTGTCATTTATAAGTTCATAAGTTTGCACCAATGAATTAAATAAATCACAGTGTTTTTTCAAAATAACACTATGTTCGTCAACCGTATTTTTTGTCACCGACTGATACAGATACGCATGGCCTAATAAGTAAATAAATATTAGGGCAAGAGGCAATTGCGGTGGGTGTAAAAGCGGTGCTGCGTCCCCAGGACTCGGTGATCACTGCGTACCGTTGCCACGCCTGGACGTATATAATTAATGGCACTGCTCTCGGCGTCATCGCTGAGCTCACAGGCCGCGAGTCAGGGTGTGCACGAGGCAAGGGAGGCTCCATGCACATGTACGGGAAAAATTTCTATGGAGGCAATGGTATAGTTGGCGGTCAGGTAAGTTTCACCTGGCTGTTATTATTGCAAATTCAGATCTAGAGACACAAATATGAGCGACAGACACAGTCATCAATAATGCCGCACCCACAGAATGACACATATTTAAGTACGATTTTTCTATACGAATTTGAAAACTACCTGTTTAGTGGGTAGGTATATATTGAATTAATTGAATTGTTGAATTAAAAGCATCACATATGATTGCATGTAACACGATTGCGTTTTTTATAAAACGCGATATGCCTCTAACGTTTTCTGCACGACATCTTCTGCACGAACGCGATTTAATATAATATAAAAAAATAATAATATTAAAATATAATATTCACACAATGCCGTCTAGTCCCAAGCTAAGCAGAGCTTGTGTTATGAGTAGGTGCTAGACAACTGAAAAACATACTTAAATATTTCTAAATACATACATATTGTAGATAAATTACACCCAGACACAGAACAAATGATTTTGCTCATCACACAAACATTTGTCCTGGGTAGGAATGGAAACCCACGACCTTCGCGGCATAGCAGTCAGGGCCACTAAACACTAAACCAACAGGCCAGGCAATTTGCTCATATATTGCAGCAGGCGCTTGCGTATAGCATAATCAGCCTTTTAATGTTCCCACTGCTGGGACTCAGGCCTCCTCTTTCTAGGAGAGGGAATGGGCCGTAATCCACCACGCGGGCCCAGTGCGGGTTGGTGAATGTCACATGTCTTCGAATTTTTGGTTCTAGGACATGCCGGTTTCCTCACGATGTTTTCCTTCACCGTTTTGAGAGCAGTGGTGATGAAATAAATTACACAAAGTTATGCGCCTGGCTGGGTTTGAACCCGCGACCTATAATTCATAAGTCAGGGGCATTACCACTCGGCCACCACTGTCAGGGCCACTAAACACTAAACCAACAGGCCAGTCAATTTGCTCATATATTGCAGCAGGCGCTTGCGTATGCTACAACAATATTTACACGTTGGCGACAAACTGGGCCACACAACTGTACGATGTCATTATTTTTTGTCAATCGTTGTTGCTGATACTTGTATAAAGCAGGTCTTTCCCTTTCAGGTCCCGTTAGGTACTGGAATAGGCTTCGCGCACAAATATAAGGGTGATGGTGGAATAAGTTTTACACTGTATGGTGACGGTGCAGCCAACCAGGGTCAACTGTTCGAAGCGTTCAACATAGCCAAGTTATGGGTCTTGCCAGTCGTGTTTATTTGTGAAAACAATAAATATGGTAAGATTTTCGTATGTATTCGCCCGATAGTAGAAAATAGTATAAGGGAACATACTCTCTGGATAAAAAGTAACATATGTGCTATTCCAGGTCATGGTCTACTAGTTTCATCGAAATCCATTTAGTAGTTTTTGCGTGAAAGAGTAACAAACATCCAACATATCCATACATACAAATAACACCGCTGCACTGCCTTCCTATGGTCATCTGCAATATAAGATCAGAAGCAAAATGCGTACCTTTCCAAGGACAAAATTGAAATGTGTTTGGATGTCATATATCCCATTTCTATTGGATTTTAGAGGGCAAGCTCTTTAACCCTTTAACCGTTTGCGGGTTGATGGATGTCACATGTCTTCGATTTTTTGATTCTAGGACATGCCGGTATCCTCACGATGTTTTACGTTACCATTTCGATTTGGTTGGTTATTATTAACATAGTGGTTTCACTTCAAATAATCCTCTTGAGACAAGTAGGTACCTTTTTTTTATTCTTGGTTGTTTCGCACTTGACCGCATATCTTACCTAATGATGTATGATGAAGCGACGACCTATTAATAAACAAACAATGTTACCTCTTGATTGTGCTATTAGTATAATTTTGTTTGGTTACTCTCTCACTGTCAGGTTTGGGAACGGCCGCGGCGCGTGCTGCAGCCTGCACGGACTACTACACGCGCGGTCACTACATCCCCGGCATCTGGGTCGACGGCATGGACGTGCTGGCCTGCAGGGAAGCTACCCGCTATGCCATAGATTATGTCTCTGGTGGAAAAGGTTTGGCCTCGGAGCATCATCGTCACTTTTTTTGGTTTCACTAGTTCACTCGGTTTTTCCAAATCGATATTATCTTTGTAATCAGAAAAACAATTTTAGAAAACTCTAAAACATCAAAACAAAAATAACATTGATTTAATACGTAGGTAACTTACTCGTCAGGTCCCATAGTGATGGAGATGGAAACGTACCGGTACTACGGCCACTCGATGTCAGACCCCGGCACGTCGTACCGTTCACGAGAAGAAGTGCAAAAAGTTCGACAGACCAGGGACCCTATCACCCTCTTCAGGGAGAAGATTCTTGACAAGAAGCTCGTTACCCCCGAAAAAGTTAAGGTGAGGTTCTAGAAAGATGAGCCTTTAGAAAGAAAGAAAAGAAAGACAAACTTTTTATTTGCCGTAAAAGGCGCAAACTTAAAACTAATATATAGCAAACATTTTGCATGACAAAAACATAGTTAAAAAAACATATACGCGCCACGTCTGATCAAAACGGCCGTACGCTCAGCATAATGCCGTGTCCACACGCAAAATGCGACAAGTCCACAGCGCTGGTTTTCAGCGTGGGCCGGTGACGTTATCGACTAACAGACGTCGGCAACGGTATTGTGTATAGATTAGCGTTCTACTGGGGGGAAAAGTCTTCTATATTTCTCGTCCCGCCGTCTCCTTTGGGACCTACCGTATCACTATATACGGCGTATCTGAATAGCCGACGGTTTCAATGAAGCGACTAAGAAATAAGCATAATAATAATGTTCCCATTGCTGAGTCTCAGGCCTCCTTTCTAGGAGAGGGGGGCTCTGTGCTGTAATCCACCACACGGGTCTAATGCGAGTGGGTGGATATCAAATATCTGAATTTTTTGCTCTAGAACTTGCCGGAGTCTTCACGATGTTTTCCTTCACCGTTTTTGAGAGTAGTGCCAGTAGTAGCACTATCGATTTATTTTTTACCCAAGGACAGGTTGGGCCTATCTACCACAGAGCCACTACTGCTCTCGACTATAAAAACGTATTTTGTTCTTAATTACAGGAAATCGAAACAAGCGTACGTAAGCATGTGGATGAGGCCGCGAAGCAATCAGCGACTGATCCAGAAGTAGGCGTGGAAGAACTATCAGCAGACGTTTACGTTGACAGCATCGTCTCTCACATCCGAGGCGTGCGCCCAGACAAACCTTTACCCCACTTAAGTGTTGCTAAGCGCAATTAGAACTCTATTCCAAAGAAAATAAGATGGTTTTATTTTGTTTTCTGTTTGCCTTGATCCTGTTACTGCACCGTTCCAAGAAGACGAAATGATTTAAAGGCGAAGAGAAAATAACATACTACAGTGAAGTTTAACGCTGATAGAAATTGTGTAGCGAAATTCTATAGAACAATTTCACCATGCTTAACGCCAGTTACAGACCAAAAGCTTAGTTAAAGCTGAAGTCGCATAGTTTTTTTTTGGAGGTGGGAAATCATCAGATAATTCCTTCTGCTCTGGATGAAGCGAGAGGCAGTGTCAAGCTTAAAAAAAAGGAAAATGACTAACATATTTTAACGAGATTGCCTTATCATGTTATCTGGAAAATATTCTCTATGTTCACAAAAATAGATCATCATCATTTCAACCGAAAGATGTCCACTATTGGACATATGCATCCCCTAAGTGTCGCCATGACGACTGGTCCTGTGTAGGCGTGTGTAACTATTTACTGAACCGCCTCACTGTTCCGAAACATTTTAATGTTCCGAAAGATTGGAACAGCTGTTATGTTTCAAATGCATCATTTGGAACAATTGGAACACTGAAACTGTAAGTGATCTGCTGTCTTTTTAAAATTCAAATTAAAACGTAAATAGTGTAAAGTTTAATGAACTGAACTAAAAACATCTGCTATATATTATCAAATCAAAATTAAATTCAATAAAACTGTTGGTGTACCTATATATCGCAACGTAACATCACGATTCATAACAGTCAAAGAGAATATAACAGTCAGTGTCTGTATCTTTTGAGCCGTTGTTCCAAATGTGCCGTTTGTATCTTGTGAGCCGATGTTTCAAACGTTCCGTTTGCATCTTTGAGCCGATGTTCCAAATGATACATATCACTGTTTCGGAACATTTCAGTAATTCAGATGCAAATGTTCTAATTGCAAAGATAACACACTGCCCACGCCTAGTACTGTGCATCTCATATCCATCGGATTCCCGTGACCCCCATCAGGTCATCGGTCCACTTTGTGGGAAGCCTTTGAACGCTGCGTCTTGTGGTACGTGGTCGGTCCAGAACCTTTCCGCCCCATCGACCGTTCTGCGAGCAATGTGCCCTGCCCACTGCCACTTAAGTTTGACTATTCTTCGGGCTGTCTTTAACCATGGTTCTCCTGCGGATTTCTTGATTCCTAATGCGATCACGCAAGGACACTACGAGCATAGCCCTTTTCCTTTCATGAAAATGGAGATCTACTTTTACAAATCCGTTGTCAGTTTGTCACTTATATGCTTACAGCAAGGCACGACGCGGAACGCATTTTGAATTCATTCACTGAAGAAAATCAAAATGTTTCTTCCCTTGTTTTCCTATTAATCTTCTTTTTTTTTATGCACCTACCATGTTTTCTCTTCACTACCCTTGGTTGACAGGTAGAGAATGCCTAAGGCATTAAGCCCGCCTTTGTACCTTTATGTTGCATGAAGTTTTAATAAATAAATAAATAAGAACCTTTTTGTGTGGTATACAAGAATTCGCTCGTTCAGTCGTTTCACAATTTATTTTACCTGATTTTTCACCTTATAGCTATGAGAATAAAAATCAATGGGGTGTAGTAAAATATCTGTGACAGGACCGCAGACGAACCATATTTTTTTTTAAATAAATTTCTGAACCAGTTGTTAGGAACACTGCGATTGACAGAAAGTAAATAAAAGAAGTCATGAGTCTTTGTAAATGATTTATTAACATTTATCTCAAAAATATTGAATATTAGCACTTCTGCCAGCGGCTTCGCCCGCGTGTGTCACTTCCACCAATTTCAATTATAGCCTATATTTTATTCTGATTTGTAAGCTACATCACTGTAAAGTTTCATCAAAATCCGTTCAGCCGTTTGAGCGTGTAGGGTTAACAAACACACACACTCATTTACATACAAATATTTGGTGTGATATTAATCTTAATATTCGACTTAACTGCAGTTGAACACTGTACATGCTAACATTATACTGTTATAAATTGTTATACTTATAGTGAACATTCTGTGCGTTTAATTCCTAATCAAAGCTGGATCAGTCCATACTGAAGGCGGAGTTAGACCCTATCCGCAAATATTTGAAATTTCTCGAAACACTGTCCTTTTCTATCGCTTACGGAGTGTCCTGCGTGAGCGACGATAAGACGCGACACAACGCTGCGAACGCGATCAACTCAATGACATACACTGCTTGCAGCCTGTACAGCAGTCCGCGTCGAGATGCGACGTAACGCGTACTTGTTTTGAGGGCAACTAGACGCGACACCACGAACTACGAAATGGTTGATTCAAAAGCATTGGTCGCCGCAGTGCGTGAGCAAAAGGTTGTTGTGACAAAAACATATGCATTATAGGAATCGTTTATTAATATAAAGAAGTTAGAAAAATGTTGCCGAAGAAAAATTTTACAATACTCCATGATTGAAGAAGTAATGACCGAAATCACATAGGACATTTATAGCGTGCAGCATCTCATGCAGCATCGCGTCGCATTGCATAGTGTCGCGTCGTATCCGTCGCTCAAGTAGAAAACACCCATTTTAGAAACATTTACTTATGTGTAAATATTGCCTGCAAGTGCCTGCACTTCGGTAAAATGAGAATAAGTTAGGTCTAGCTCAGCCCATAAAGATTCCTACAACTGAAAACATTACAATATTTGCGTGCTTGGCAAGCATTATTTAATTTAACATTATTTATAATTATTATAAGTCCATCATAGTGTTCATTTCCGTATCCCATTTGAACAATAAAGTTAACAAAACGATAGTTAAATTTAACATTTAAGAATAAAATATACAAGAATAGATAGCTATGTACGAAATAGTCATAAATAATGTAGTACAAACAGACATAATTTCCTTAAAAAAAAACCCACATTAATTTGTACAATTTAACCACAATTCCTATTTGGTAGGACTTTATTTTTAAATGAAAAATCAATCTTTTTTTAACAATTTTGATCCAAATCCAGGACGGAATACTGGCAGTTATGGTGCAAGTGACTAACAAACATCAAAATATTTGCATTTTTTAAATAACTAAGCAGTAACGGTGCTTAAAGTCGCGTGTCCACCTGCAAGCAATTTGCAATACATTGCAGGCTACCGAAAGATAATGTCCCCGCATTGTACTAGCATGCAATTTGCTTGCAAGTGTAAACACGGCCTTAGGGTGTTTTTAATATCGTGCGGTTTTGATCCCACAAGCAGCCCCGCGCGGGGACCTCGCGCGTTTGTCATCCAATGTGCACAACTACAACGCACATAAACCCGCAGAAAAATACATCGTAAGCTAGCATATCTCACGCTGCGTGCAATTTTCTGCATGCGGGGCAATCCCGCATGCGAAATGAAATCCGCACGATATTAAAAACACCCTTAGATGGTACATTTAAACATATACTTCTCGTAACTAAAGATAATTCCAATCTATTGCCGCTAACGCAACTTGCGACTTTAAGGTTGCATATAAGGATTTTCGGTTTCAATGGAATAAGAACTTTTTGTTGTAGAACATAAAGTTTGTTGTTCCTAAAGAAGGAGGATTGATAAGAGCCATTTTTCGCCCATCACACACTCGATAAAAATTGTTTATTTCCGACTATTTTTAAATGTTAAATGGTTAAAGATAAATATCTATATTTATTCAGTGACATTAACGGGATAAAAAATATTGTAAGTCAAAACAATTATTGCCCAAACAATAATTGTTTTGACTTACATTTTTTGTCGTTTCTTTCAATATTTAAGTTATTATTTCTGTAACAAGCGATTAATGAACCATATTTTGAGTTTCAATGATACTATAAATAAAATTTTATGTGAGTACTAATTTATTTTGCTTTACTGTGGACGTCTATGCTATACGGAAAAATATACTCAGCCCGAATCGTCGCGTGCACCACCATCGTGAACGTGTATATTTTTCCGAAAAATTCGACTTACCAACCCTCCCTCCTTCGATAATGATCGAGTATTCTTAATTCAAATATTGAATGTAAAGGTCGCTGTCATTGAACCCAACAAAAAAGACGCATTTACATTGTGGTCAGGATTGTCCATTGTGAAAGTTTAGTCGTCAAACCTGACTATTTACTCAAATCAGTCTTACCCAGTTCTATCTCAGCCAGTATGGTCTGCAACAGACCTAGAACTAGGGTATTTGGACCCTAGGTTAAACTGAATAAATTCAAAATAAGTTTCTTTCAAGAGATATGTTGAAATGTCAAATAGCTATTTCTTTTTTTTATTTTGGATTTCTGTTAACTATTTTATTTTCTAATCTTATTTTAATAATTAGTCTTTTTTTTATGCTTTTAATGATAATACAATTAGCGTTGAATGCGACCATCCAATACAATTATAGGAATAGAGATAATATAACTTTGACGTCAATTGTGCATAGTACATTCGTCATAATTACAATACATATATTGTAGTTTTAAGTCGGTCACTGATTAACTCCCTCCTATATGGAGCGACAGGGAATATCAGACTTTTAGTGCTCGGCCACAGTGGCAGCGCGGTGCGGGCAGCGGCGCGGGTGATAGTGCTGTCCGAAAAAGGCTTTTTGAAAAATATCGATATTTTTGCTTCGATATATCAAATTTTTCAGTCTATATATTTTGATCTAATACATCGATATATGATCAAAGACAATATTACTTCTAGCGAGTCTCGCACTAGTTTGCCGCTCGCCGCCCGCGCGCTCACTGTGGCCACTTGTATGAACTCACTATGGCGTGAGATGCCCGCGCGCGCCCCGCCCCCCGCGCCCGCGTGTCACTGTGGACACTCAAAGGAAGTTCTTATGTTTGAGATTGCAGCGCCGCGCCCGCGCTTCCAGTGTGGCCGAGCACTTAGAGACTAAAACCCACCTGTGTTCCGTCACTTGCCCTTTGCGTTCCAGAGCCGCTGTAACACTATCAAACGCACGCAGGTCTGACAATTCAATGCTTTGCTTGAAGAGACACATATATTTTTTTTTTACTGTATTTGTGTGTTGGTGTACCATCGACCCGAAGAAATCAATAAATTAATGACTAAAGAATGACGTGAGAATCTTATCGATAAAATATAAAGATAACAATTTGATGTTGCGTGTTTTAATAGTAATAATAATATATCAATAAATGTCTTTGATCCGACCATAATACACGGTACAAAGAGGACTAGCCAATAACAACTGTCAAGAGAGTGTCACTATAATGTTTAAAATCTAGTACCCACAACCCAGTAACTGGGAAAACGGACATAATGACAATAACCAGAAACCTGTACTTGATTGGTCTAGGTTGAGTACTTGTGGTCGATTATTTGGTTAATTAGGTGATTATTTGATTTTTTCTTATCAGGAAATTGTCAGTAGTAGCCGTTTGAATTTTGTTTTTAGTCTTGGAGATTTTTATTTCCGTGGTGTAAATTTCGAATTAAAACACGCGAGTCACACCACTATCTCTCACTTTCTCTCTGTTTGTCTTACACCCAGTTCCTAGAATGAAATTATTAAGGCGTCTAAATTAAACACAAGTCAAATAATGTCGAAAGTCCCACCGTTGATAAGGATCCACCGAGACCAGCCGTGTGTTGTGTCTACTCCGGGCAACTGCCCGATAGTTAATTTCGGACTGCTGTATATATTCTATTCGCGCGGCGAACTCTAACAAGATGCAAGATTTTGTAATTTAATTTCTATGTGGCTCATAGATCTCGCTACATACGAGCGGCTGTTTATACAATTATTTCAAGTCATAGCAGGGAATGCGGTATTGACACATTAATTTCATTCCAGAAAAAAGGTGTTACTAGCCTCTAACAAATTATTTCGTTACAATTATCTTTCTACGGTTGCTAGGACACTGAACACCTCGAATTTTGTTCTCCGCCGACGCGTTGCCGTGAGAGCGCGCGAGCGATGGCGTTGTCTCGCGAGTGTAGGCTGCCGTTCTCATCTTGTAGAGAGAGGGCCAAAGCGTGAGCTAACGCTTCGTCTTCAGTCTGTAAAACAGAAAAAATCAATGAAAAAATGAATCAATGAAATTGAGGATCAGTTATGATTTTTGTGGGGTATGCAGATTTATAGCGTCAAAAAAAAAAGTAAATACTGAGAAGAAATTATTTCAATCGGACCAAAAATGACGAAGATACCGCAATTTTAGTGTATTAGTTCCAGAAACGCGCCCGAGAATGAAGCGACTCGCTGTGACGTCATCTGTCATGATCATTCTCCACGGGCAAATGAATACGATCAATCCGTTCGTCGCACGGATCATGACAGAAGTCGAGAGCGCGCGTTTCCAAGTAGTAGTTCAGAAAAACTTTAATAAATCTGGTGGATTTATTTTTCTTGACGGATTTTAATAATTTAAAAAATTGAATTCTCAGTAAATGATAACACATAAACGATGTACTTAGTAAAAATCAGATTTGCTATTATGTGATTGATCTTCATTATGTTTATCCCTATGACAAATTTCAAGTTTCTAAGTGTAGAAAAACGTTAGAGGAGTTAGGGTTTACGCTAGAGGAGTCAAGCACGAGCGGAGTACGAGCCGTGCTCAAATTCGTGTCGAGTGGAGCGACTCTATGGGATGATGTGATACGAAGCCGCATCGCAGTATCATCACACCTGCGATGCGAATTGCT
The DNA here is from genome assembly GCA_949316375.1 of Mythimna vitellina. Classification (NCBI taxonomy): domain Eukaryota; kingdom Metazoa; phylum Arthropoda; class Insecta; order Lepidoptera; family Noctuidae; genus Mythimna; species Mythimna vitellina. The sequence continues at coordinate 18,685,918 of OX438702.1, read as the reverse complement.
GTGATGCGGTTTCGCGCGGCAAAGCATCGGTTCAGGTGACCTTACAATGTGCGATACGAATCAGTTCATATGTACTTGCGTTGCGTCATGTAAGCTCGTACATTTTTACGATGCGAGTTCGCATCGCAGTATTGTGTTTGTGCCCTTTATTGTGACTTACGAAATAATAATGTATGGTGTATCAGAAACTGGGCCAGTTGACTTGAAAACACACTGATAAAAAATTACCTTTCTTCCTCCACTCTGGTATAAAAGAAATCATCATCTTCCTGCCCTTATCCCGTGTTATTTGGGGTCGGCGCAACACGTTTTTTTCTTCCACTCTGCCCTGTTACTCGTCATGCTATCACTAACTTCCTTTTCTTTCATATCACTTCACACAATCCATCCATCTTTTCTTTGGTCTCCCTCTCCCTCTCCATCCATCCACATGTAAACTCATAACTCTTTTAGTAACATGCGTTTCATCCCTCCTCTTCACATGACCATACCAAGATAAACGATTCCCTTTCAACTTTTCAGTCACTGGTGCTACTTTCAAACTTCCCCTAATATATTCATTTCTCACTTTATCCATTCTGGTATAAAAGAAATACTTACCATATTTCCTTGTACTTCTGAGAATGTAGTGACTGGGGCCGCAACAGAAGGTTTGTTCAGATTAACCCTGTCCTCGGCTATTTTCATTCGCGCCATAGCTGCTTCACTAAAAACAAAATTAAAAACTTGACTAATACTATTACATCACCAAATGTCTCTATCCACATTACATTCGTCATTTTCACTTTATCCATTCTCGTCACTAGCACTCCTATTGTAATTGGATCAAAAAAAAGTCAAAGCATTTTATTTAAAATAAACCATTTACAGGCACTTTTGAAATGAAAAAAGAAGAAAAAACGTGTTGCGCCGACCCCAAATAACACGGGACAAGGGCAGGAAGATGATGATGATGATGATGATAGGCACTTTTGAAATGTTAAGAAGTCAGTCAGTCATAAAAAAAAATGATGCTAATTGCACATTCCAAAGCGTAGATCTCTATGGAGAAGAATGTGCAAGAAACTACATGGACACTTTTTTCAATTATCTTTTGTAATTACAAATATCTCTGTTACATGTTTCTTGTCACTATCATGTGAGAACAATATAGAATAGAATAGAATAAACTTTATTGTACACCAAAATAGTAACAAAAACTTTTACATTAACTTAAATCTATGGGTACAAAGGCGGTATTATCGCTGACAGCGATATCTACCAGACAACCTTAGGGTGGAATGTAAGAATTTGAAATAGAAACAAAGGGGGGTAGTCGGCGGTGTACAGCAAATTAATAATGTAAATATTAAATTTAAATTATATACTAGACTATACATAGAAATAATATAGCTGTTACATATAAAAGACAATATATAAATATTATATATATATATATATATTATAAGTTACACAATTTCATACAAAGATATGGAAAAAGAAAAGAACAATAACAGAACAAAACAGTAGAGGCAGGATAGCAATTAGAGTGAAAGGAAATGATTTTTAACCAGTTTTTGAAAGAAGCTAGTGACTGGGCTTGCCTAATTGGCAGCGGCAACGCGTTCCACAGTCGCACCACTTGGACCGTGAACGATTTGTCACTAAACTTAGTAGAATGCGAGGGCATTAAAAGTTTCAAATTCTCCGATGATCTCAAGTGTCAAAAAATGAAGTGTTGATGATGATGAAGTGTGTGTAATGTAAATAAAGTAAAAATAAAAACTAAATATAGATATTAAAATAGCAACTGGCAGCTAAGAGAAGACTATGTGGGAAGACCATGGGTGTCCTATAAGCCTCTTTCAATCCTACCAGAAATGTAAATATCATTTTTTTTTACTTTTCCTCAAACTAGGAATAACTCCTGTATCATAGATGCGTTCTCAAACATGTAAACTCACATACACAGGACTCCCAGACGCAGAACAATGCCTTAAGATAAGGCAATACAAATATTTGTTCCGTGCGGGAACCGAACACGCGACACGCAGCGCAGCAGCCTATCGTTCAACCACTGCGCCAACCGTCTCTTCAAAGATGTGATATAATTTTTTTTATCATACTCATCATGTTGATACTTACGCAGCTTGTCTTCTCTTAGCGGCCAGCCTGCCCTCGCACGCGTGGTCGGCCGCGTGTCGATGTCGCAGGCAGAAGTTTAGGGTACACTCACTACACACCAACGGTACCATCTCTTTGTTCTTACAACCCTTAAATGTGCAGCGGTTTGTGAACACCTGTAATTATAAAATATTAATTAGACTCTGTATTGTAACACAATAATCCCATTACACTTATATTACACAGGCCTATATGTTGCAGGCATGTATATTGTATGTATGTGTCCCTTGGAATACTGTACCCTATGGATAACTTTCTACTTTCACCTATGCAAAGCTGCTGGCAGAAAGTAGCTGGCTGGTATTAAATAAAACTATTCCGTTCCTACATCTGCAGGAACGTTTGCAAAACTGATTGTGGCCATAGAACGCAAAGGGCCAATATAGTAACGTAGGAAGTAAAAATCTGATATTCCCTCTACAGCAGAAGCAGTCATTTTACAAATTGGCACCACAAAAAAAGCCCTACATTCGCTTATGTATGAACAGAGCGGACAGTAAAATAGGTTAAATCTTAATTTAAATGAAGTATATTTAAGCAGAGAAGTTTTTAATCACCGATTCTAGTTTTAATTTGTAGCAGGACTTACTTTTTTCCGCCTCTCCTTAGCTGGATCTGAGGTACAGAGGTTATCAATGTGGGCTCCTACGGCTACATCTGGAGGCTCTCCTCGTTTGCCTGGTACAGGTTTACCGCACAAGGGACACTCAGGAACCTGGACATTACGGGTGTTGGGCGCTGGACACTCATGCTTTGCATACGCAAAGTGGTCAGAACTGTAATAATATGGATTTTATGTCAATTTTAGTTAGGCTTAACCTTTTAACTGCCTACGTCAGTTATATCCGACAAACACTCTCGTGTTTATTCCGCCATGGTCGCACATCCACAACCAAATACTCGAACGAGATGGAGTACCCAGTTGCAAACACACAACCCCGCCAAATAGGACACGAAATCACTTGTCGGACCTGTTCCACGCAAACAGTTAAAGGGTTAATAGAATTAATATTTTATTATTGTAATGTGCGGAGAGACCTATGTTTTGATTGTAGCAAATGTTGCAAGCTTGCAAACACCCCTCACAAACAGCATCTTCATTGTTCATTATTCTAACGTACAAAAAAATACAATTTTATATTTTCAAATACACTAATGTAGGATTAATAAAATTTATCAAGGGAACTCTGAGTGCCATTATATACACTAAATAAAAATAAAAGTCCTAAAGAACTAAAAAAGCAATCTAAAATACTGCATGGAAAAATTAAGTGATGTTCCTAGAAGACCGCTAACATTGCCATGCTGTGTGGCAATGCTTATTCTTTGTCCAAGGTGAAAGCGTTTAATTCATTAAACGCCAGTGTTCCCTTAGTCATTGTCTTTCTATTGTGTCTCTAATTAGGCTACTCAAAAGGTTAAGTCAGTGGTTTTTTTTTTCATACATACGTTTATTATATGTTGATTAAAAGTTACCAAGGGAAGGGTATTATTAAAACTTGTAAAAGTAAGGTAATTACAATATTTCTAATGACAAACTCATATTTAACATCATGTCTCTTTTAAAAAGTCCTTCAGTTTTTAAGATCACTTTCATTAATGACTGCCAAATGGAATTTTTTTACAATAATTGCCAGTAAAAACATTAACATAGGTAGCAAACTAACAACTGCTACAATTTTACTATATAAAAACACTTACCCGACAAAATAGTTTTTTTTTTTTTAAATAATGATTAAGTATTTCAATTATCTTAAAAGGAATAAATTTACAAATAAATAGTGTTTAGTTTTATAAAATTGTGCTCAATTTTTTTTCTTTTCATTTATTAAACCCCAAGCAAACACCGGCGTTCACTCTCTCATTGTCTTTCTATTATTGTGTCTCTAATTACAGTATTCGAAAGGTTAAAATACTAAGAAGTAGGTGTTTCAATTATTTAAAAAGGAAAACTATTGTCTGCTACTGAATATTCTGTATTAAAAACTACCTGGTTGCACGATTTTGTAATATCATTAAAAAAACTAAACTATTTCATGTATAAATAGTTCTGTTTGAATGTTAATGTAAATAGTACTTGCTAAATTGTAATAAGATCATTCTAATGATACATTAAAAACTATGACCTCAAGATCACTCACCAGAACACTTCTTTGCATGCACCACATTTGTAGGGCAGGAAGTCTGAAAGAGATTAGATATTTGAATGTTTTTTAGAGAACCAACTAAAAAAGTAGTGTTTTCTTGTTTATTAGCATGTTAATAGTACACAAGGCAATCCTCTGACTCACAGGAAAGGGTTTTTTGAGTTTATTACTACGTAGTAATTATTACTACGTAGATAAAGTATTGAACGTATTGCCATATTTTGGACAAACAAAATTAGAAAATTAGAACAAAAGAAATTTCTCATTTCATATCGTTACACTAACTTTTGAGCTTATGGTTCAATCTTAATAATCTTTGCAACAATCTATATTTATGAATGTTATGAATATCACGAGATTTTTTTAAATTGATTAATTTTTAAAACTTACCTAATTTGTTGCATGATGTGTATGAACAATTTTTTCCAATATGAGGGAACTCCATCGTTTTTTATTACGAAAGTTAAATTTCTAGAGAAAAGTTGTCTTCCACAAGCATAGAACAAACAATGATGACGATAGAAAATTGTTAACACTTTTATAAACCCGTTGTTGCAAAAGAATTACTCGTTAAACACGATTATTCGTCATCCACCCACTGACAGGAGTACGATGAAACGACATTTTTTTATTTAATCTCGTGCATTTACGAATGTCGATTCATACACGGATTTGAAAGTGCGAGAATATTCTAATAATATATTATATTATAAAATTTTCAACCAAGTATGGTTTCCGTTACTTTAAACACAATTTAAGTTTAGGAAACTAGAAAAATTACTAGAAATTATAGGTTCAATTAAACTCATAATCAATAGAGATTTTACACTCTTAACTCTAATTTGATATTCTCTTTTCTATCTTTACAAACTCAACAGCGCTTTTGTCAACTTCCCGTCAACTCAAAGTTGGAAACATTCCGTTACTCGCACTTTTAATAAATGTCAAAGGTTGTTATTGTTACTGAAGTGCTATACCAATTTGATGAAGATTTGATATTTAAGTATATTTTAGTTTTGATTTTTTGATGAAGTTAGGACATTAGGATCTTCTCTTTTTAAGTCTGTGATTAGCATACTTTTTATCTCAGGAGTATCTCAAAGAGTATAATAACTATGGAGTATCTTCTCTCGGAATTATTTTCAAATCTTTACACACTCATTGAATGATTTCCAATGAGTTTTCTCACTTTTAGGTTGAGCGAGGTATGTCAGACAAACCCATGTAAGTATATGTCCTTCTGTTGCAATTTGCTTCTAGGACCACAGTTTCCCTTTCAGAAATTCCCCATAGCTCTAGCGGGCATCGGCTCTACTGGGCCCCTACGGTTTTATTAACATCTCTTTGAAGCACGCGTGAAACATTACGCGAAGTCGATGACTCGGACTCGGTCCTTAAGTCTGTTAAGGACCGAGACCGTCCGCCGACCGGACGCCGATATCGGTGGCCGGGGATCACCAAGAAACTTCTGTCTGCCTGACGCCCAGGGTATCTCCAGTCGCGGTGACTGGTTTCCTTTCCCTCACAGATGCGGCCATCAAGGAGACAGCCGCTATCATTACTGCTTCGCAGAAAGAGGCAATCGCATCCCATTCCCTTCGTCATTCCGGCTCAAACAGAGAACGCCTGCACCTTATATTCCAACGTTTCCTCCTAAAAAGTTTGACAGTCTCAGCCCTCGGCCGAAAATGTCACATTCGGTAAGCGCGTTCCGTCGTCGACCGCATCGTCGCTTTCCATCAGGTGAGATAGCGGTCAAGCGCGAATCTATAAAGAATAAAAAAGAAAATCACATGTTAGTTTTTACAATCGTCAGTAAGTCAATGCAAATTTCAAATTCACAATAATTTGATTCAAGTAACAAAAGACAATTTTTTCAGTGCGTGTTTTTGAATTAAACAAAAGATAAAGTAATGGTAAATGAAAAAAGGTATATGAATAAATTTAACTATAGTCACTATTTCCACTTTCAGCCTCATTTACGATGGGTAGATGAGGCTGATTACTTTGTTGTCCGTCTGTCTGTCAAGACCCCTCAAAGGCTCAAGAAGACCCCTCTGAGACTCAAGAACACCTCGGGAATGCGTGGAGGTATCGATTTCAAATTAATAATAATAATAATAATAAACTGACTGACAGCAAATATTTTCTCGCCGAAATTTTTCACGTAATTTTATTCCACAATAAACGCTAATAATGTGCAATCACCGGAAAACCACCAGGAAAAAATAAAAAAACATCATCATATTCAACTATATATACGATGAACGAAAACTACTATACTACTACTACTATATATACGAAAACAAAATATACGATGAACTCAAACGATGACATGGCGATGAACTGAAATGTAAAAATGCTGACAAGAAGCCGCGCCCAAAAACTAAACACACACCCAACATCTTCGGGTTCGTCGCTCAGCTCCGCCTCGCAGCCTCCGGGACCAGCGCCAACCGTGAGTCCAGAGATTCCGGTCGCTGCAGTTGCGTCGAGCTCGAGCGACGAATACTTCTCGCCGCCGACGACACCACCACCTGCGCGTCGACGGGGAAGAGGCCGACCTCCGGCCAGCTTAGGACCTCGAGGCCCACCGGCCTCTGATAGGGTCCCCGCTGCCGGTGGAAGTGTGCAGCGCATGCGATGGACATCATCCATTAATGAAAATGTCATGCGCTCATACTTTGGGGCTACAGAGGGGGGAATTAACCTGACTGCGTATCGTGGTCGGATGCTCTCTCTGTTTCAGGTGCTTGAGCCAGCTGTCAACGTTTCTGCCCAACGACTATCGGATCAGGTGCGGGTCATTCAGCGTAATCGTATGTTGGATGACGCCGTACTTGATAGACTGCGTCTGGAATCACAGAGTAGCCGTGTTTCACCTGCTACACCACCGGACACGGTGCAACGTCAACCCACTGTTTCACCGCGACCCGACCACGTTGGTGACGCCGATGATGACGCGGCTATATCTGTGAGTACCCAATGTAATGAACGATTGAGGGGCGCTTTGGAGGACGCATTTCGAGAGTACCGCTCCACACCGCTGGGACTTAGACCTCGTTTACCTCGTTTGCCCATGCACAAGAGAAATAGGGCGCTGGTGTGTGCTCTAGATTCGCAGCTATCAAATTGTTTTGATAGCAGCAAAGACCTCACTGATACCCACTCGATCTTGTACTGTGCGGCTGTAGCGGCATGTCGTGTAGCTCATGTTAAATTTCCTAATTGTGACAGAGCTACACGACCAGCTGTGCCAGCTTGGCAGTGCAGGATAGAGCGCCGTATCGGTGAGGCTAGAGCACTCATCGGTAAGCTTATCTGCTTCAGGGAGGGCAACACTCGCCCTAGGGTGATGCGCTTTGTGAGGCGGGCATTCTCGGGGACTGATATTAGCCCTCGAGATTATCTGCCCTGTGTCACAGAGCGTATCGACTTCCTGAAGCAGAAGATCTATGCATGGGCAAACCGTATTCGACGGTACAAGCGGCGAGTGGAGCGGTACACTCAGAATCGTACGTTCCAAAGCAACGAAAGGTGGGTTTACAGGGATTGGGAGCGACCGGACCAAGGTGTGACTGATACGCGCCTGCCAGATGATGGCGCCATGTGTTCATTTTGGCGCAGCATTTGGTCGGCGCCTGTCAGTCACACCGAGGGTGATTGGATTCGAGAGGTCGAGCGCGCATGCGATCCTATACCAGAAATGGGGGCAATAACCATCAGCCCCCAAGATGTAGCTCGTGCAGTCCGTCCGTTGCCTAATTGGAAATCTCCTGGGCCGGACGGGCTGCACAATTTCTGGATTAAATGGTTTCAAGGGTCGCACGCTCGCTTGGCATCTCAATTTCAGTCTGCCTTAGAGTCTGGTTCGCTACCCCAGTTTCTAACCACAGGAATAACCCACCTGCTCCATAAATCAGGTAGTACTACGGAACCCAAAAATTATAGACCAATCACGTGTTTGCCAACGGTCTATAAAGTTCTTACATCCATTCTGAGAGCTAAAATCAACAATCATATTGAGACAAATTCTATCATGTCTGCCTCTCAGAATGGATGTAGGAACGGGTCCCGCGGTACTAAGGAGCTGCTCCTCATAGATATGGCCATTAGCCAACAGGTTCGACGTTCTCGAAAGAATCTGTTGGCATGTTGGATAGATTATAAGAAGGCCTATGACTCTGTTCCTCATACATGGCTCATGAGGGTGCTAGAATTGTATAAAGTTGATGCAACTTTGCGCACCTTCCTGATGTCATGTATGGGGCAGTGGAGAACAGTCCTTCACTATCCGGGATGTCGACAGATTCAGGAGAACAGCGAACCGATAAGGATTGAGCGTGGCATATTCCAGGGTGACAGTCTGAGTCCACTGTGGTTTTGCCTAGCCTTGAACCCTCTCAGCACACTGCTGGAGGGTTCTGGATTAGGTTACCGGTTGAAAAGAGGCGGTCAGGTCATATCTCACCTTCTTTACATGGACGATCTGAAACTCTTTGCCCCCAACAATTTGCAACTGGTGGAGCTACTGAAGTTAACTGAAACCTTCAGTAGTGCCATCAGGATGGAATTTGGTGTGGACAAATGTGCAGTCGTACATGTAAAGAGAGGTGAGATTATGGAATCCGCGGGAATTCAACTCACGGATTCCATACACCTTAGATCCCTCTGCTCAACCGAAACTTACAAGTATTTGGGTATGTCGGAAGCATTAGGCATCAATACTGATGACGTAAAACGATCGTTGAAAGAGCGCTTCTTTGGCCGCCTGAATAAAGTACTGAATAGTCTTTTGTCAGGCGGAAACAAGGTGCGCGCTTTCAACGGTTGGGTCATGCCGGTATTGATGTATTCTTTCGGCATACTCAAATGGACTCAGACAGAACTCGACGCCCTGGATAGGAGGGTCCGCACACTACTTACCGCAAATCGGATGCATCACCCACGGTCATCGGTGATGAGACTGTATATCCCGCGGAAGTGCGGGGGTCGTGGCTTCTTAAATGCTAAGACCCTGCACAACCGCGAGGTATGCAGTCTCAGGGAATACTTCCTAAAAACCGACGTGGGTATGCACCGAGATGTGGCAGTGGTGGACAAGGGCCTCACTCCGCTCTCCTTGGCTAACGAGAACTGGCGCAAACCTATAGTACTGGATACTAATGACCGCATAGAAGTATGGCAGAGCAAGGAGCTTCACGGGCGCTTTTACCGGGCCTTACATGGGCCCGATGTAGACCTGTTAGCGTCCGTATCTTGGCTGCGTTTCGGTGACCTCTTCGGGGAAACCGAAGGTTTTGTCTTTGCGATTATGGACGAAGTTATGATGACGAACAACTACCGGAAATACATTGTGAAGGACGGTACGGTTGACATCTGTCGGGCATGCCACCGACCCGGGGAATCAATCCGACACATTATTTCTGGGTGTTCTCATTTAGCTAACGGAGAATATTTGCATAGACACAACCTCGTAGCCAAGATTATCCACCAGCAACTTGTTCTTAAATACAATCTTGTGGAATCAGAAGTACCGTACTACAGGTATGTGCCCGACCCAGTTCTCGACAATGGCAATATTACGTTATATTGGGATCGATCTATCATCACTGACAGGACTATTGTTGCCAATAAACCTGATATAGTGGTGGTAGATCGACTAGAGCGTCGCACAATGATTGTTGATATAGCGGTCCCTCATGACGAGAACCTCGTGAAAGCTGAGAAAGATAAGCAAACTAAGTATCTTGACTTGGCTCGCGAGGTTGTCGACATGTGGGAAGTGGATAGAGCAATCATTGTGCCGATAGTCGTGACGGCCAATGGCTTAATTGCCAAGAGCCTCGACCAACATCTGAAGAGGCTCTCGTTAGGCAGTTGGATCAAGGGCTTGATTCAGAAGGCAGTACTCCTGGACACGGCGCGTATTGTTCGGAGATTCCTCTCTCAGGAGCCCTGACCACCGGTAGCTTGGACCCTGTTCCCGATGCCGGTGGGCTACTATTTTTTATATTTTTAAATGTTTTTTAAATGTTTTTTTATTTTTAAGAAATATTTAAAAATGTAATTAATATGTGTAAATAATTAAATAAATGGAATAATAATAAATTATTTATTACTCAAAGAAAAGAAAATACATGACATGTTACATATAATAATTAAAACCATATAATTTGGTCTGCGGTCCCTTGAAGCTGTGAAAACATCAATCTTCTGAGTTAACGATAAAAAACGGATATCTGAAAATCGAAAAAATATGTATGGCGGTCGCATAAAATCAGTTGTGTTATAAAAACAGAGGGATATTTAGGTAATTTTTTTTTAATCCACATTTACTTTAGCAAATCATCTCTAAAATATACTTAATTTATTTCTGCTCTTAATGATGATATTAGATCAATGCTTAACTATTACTTAAATAAAATACACTCTAACTTAACTTGAAAGATATACAAAACGCAATAAAGAAACCAAAAATCAAGACTATACGTTAATTTGACCAGTAATTTCAAGTGAAGACAACACTTTAATTTTCTTTAACGATTATTATCTATCCAGTTTGACCTATTTTTGTATTTTTTTAACCTATCTAAAATATTTTTTAATATGTAGCTCTGATACATAAGTTCTTAGTTATAAATAAGTTACATTACATTATCAATTAATAAAAAAATGTATTGATTTAAATCCCCCTAAATTGCGAGATTCCCATACGGTGCGTAGGTCACAAACAGTATATTTTCCAGTTACAAAAGTTTTTAATGTAAATATAATATTGTTCATACTTGTATGAAATAATTACAGCCAGCAGTCATAATATTTAAAATAAATTATGGCAATAAAATTATGTCAGATATAAAAAAAATATTAAGAATAGGTCTTGGCCACAGATTATAAAAATCTGTACCACGTTTAAAAAAGTAAATGTCAAATTGCCAATGTCATAAACGTCATTTTCGACCTGTACGACGTCTGGGACGGCCCGTAATTTTAGCGAAAAACCAATAAAAATAGGAAAAAGTGGTCCTTTTTGAGGATCACTACATACACTGGGCTTTTTCGAAGACATAATAGTGAAAATGAGTAAGCTCGTTCCTTCTGTCACTAAACTTCTGGCCGGTAATACGGTTACGGTGGGTTATGTTTCAGCGTTGAAAAAACTCTGCTGTTATCTTGATAAATTAAAGAAATGTGCAACAAAAAGAAGTTGGAAAGAAGTGTAACATTAACTCAATACAATTTTTGATTTTAGAAAGTGGCCGCCCCAGTTGCTACGACGTCTAACGCAAAATACAGTACGAAGAGTCAAGCTACATTTGAAATCAAGGTAGCTTTAATTTATGATCTATTTTGATCTTAATTATTTTCTAAGAGTTGATAGTAGTGCGTACAAGTCTGCCTTGTAAGTACCGGCTATTTATTCAATTTGGTTGGACAGTTTTGTAATTATGTAACCTAACCTTCACAGTGTCAAGTTGATGTTTTGTTGTCAGTAATTTGACGTAAGTAAGCTACCTGATACATCAATAATAAATTGAGCATAGCAATCATTACAGTACAATCATTACAGTAGTACAGTGAGCTATGTGATGTATTGGTTGAATTGCTGTAAGTACACAGCATCTCCAGGTATAGCGGTCATAGCAAATACAGTCAAAATTTGTTAAAATGACATCAAAGGGACCAGCATCATTTTAAACATAATTTCCAAAGTTCTCCGCTGTCCGTTTGTCTGTCAATAGGCTGTATTTCATGAATTGTCACAGCTAGATGGTTGAAATGTTCACATATGATGTATTTCTGTTTTCTGTTCTGTTTCTAAAAACAGTATAAAATAAATATTTAAGTGAGGCTTTCATACTATAAATGTGATATTTGGTATGGACGGCACGGAACTCTCCGTGCATGAGTCTGACTCGCACTTGGCCGGTTTTATTAATTAAGTATATTATTTTAGTAGTGTTGTTTATTTTTTGTTTCATTAGCCATACAAACTCCATAAATTGGATAAAGGCCCAGCAACTACAGCTACATTAACCAGCGAAGATGCTCTTAAACTGTATGAGCAGTTGGCGGTTATCAGACGTATTGAAACTGCGTCTGGTAACTTGTACAGGGAGAAGATCATCCGTGGATTCTGTCATTTATACTCCGGTAAGTGATTCAAGTAAATTTAGTTTACCCTGGATTTACCTAACACCTTTTATTTACCTTTAGCTGATAGGTACAAGTATCATGCAGTTTGTAGTATGCCTCCCAGGACAAACATTATTTATCAAGACAAGTGTACAACAGTCAGTCTTATCACCAGATAAGACTGTAATTGAAATTAGTAAGAGTTAAACATGTACTTGCACCAATTTTATACACCGAAAGAATAAAGTGTATTTTCCTCAAATCCCGAGATTAATTTTAAAGACAACTTTTTTTATGACACTGAAATATAGCAGAAAAAATTTGTTCCTGCAATAATGTTGAGGAGGAGAAAATGTATAAATTTGTTTGTTTACTTCAGTTGACATATTGAGATCTTTTTCAATGAAAAATACTGATAAAAATTGTGCGGTAATTATCTTTGTTTAATCTATATCTAAGGTTTTTATTATTATTTATTTGTAATATTGTTAGCCTAACAGGATTTTTCATTAAAAATCTCGGGAAGTTCCACATTAAATCAACATTTCGATGCAAGTACATAAATAACTCTGCCTAATTCCGACCCCTGCTTATCACATAGGGCACTGCTCTTACAGACAACTTGTGAATCAACTGAACCAAAGGAGATTTCGGAAACCTTCCTCCCAAAGGAATTAAGTTCAGTTTAGGAAAATAAAAAGTAGCATAAGTTGCTCATTAAAACATTAACTATACTCCACAAGTCCTGCTAATTTTTTTTTACCATTTCAAAAACAATATTTATTTTATTTATTTATGTACTTATTTATAGGGATAACAAACAGCAGTATACAATACAATAATATCGGCACTTAATCAAGAAGTTACATATACACTGCTAACGACGTTATCCACAGATAATTATACAAAATAGCTGGCTGTTAAAATAAAAAATCGATTAAATTTAATTGTTAGGAAGAAAGAGAGGGGTACAAATCAAGAAAAAGGAAAAGTAATCAAGCTGTATATGGACTCCGTAGGCAGTTAAACGACTCACAGAGTTAACATGCATATCCTCATTAACTACTGTTGGACTTTTAAGATGTTATAGATTTCTTTTTTAAACGATGATTTACTGCGGAACATTATCTATCTACTGAACATAATTGTAAAAAAAAAAATGTCCATAAAATAAAAGTAACCTAAGTTACTCCATGTAACATCAATTAGCTGTCAGTAAAAGTCCTGTCAAAATCCGACCAGCGCTTTCAGAGAATAGGGGGAACAAACGGGCAGAGACAGATAGACACATCAATTTTATTTATATGTTTAGGATATTCCAATCAATGTGTTATTATCATTTTGATTAACGATTAAACATTATTTTCACACAGTCCATCCATCCTTGCTTTGGTCTTTCCCTACCCTTATTTATATTCACATTAATTAATTCTGCCCCTTTTGTATATTACAAAAAAGCAATAGATTAATAGTTAAATTAAACATTAGGTCAAGAGGCAGTAGCAGTGGGTATGCGAGCTGCTATGCGCGATTGTGACTCGGTTATCACTGCCTACCGTTGCCACGGCTGGACACATCTTATGGGCGCCAGTGTGGCTGGCGTGCTCTGTGAGCTCACCGGCCGCAAGACTGGAGTCTCAAGAGGCAAGGGAGGCTCCATGCATTTGTACGCAAGAAATTTCTATGGTGGCAATGGCATTGTTGGTGCTCAAGTAAGTACCTTACATCACTATATTGTTGTACTGTATATCAGTTGGTGTTCGCTAATCCGTATATTTTGTCAATCAAAGTACTGTTCTATCTGTATTTAGCTATCACTGAACAGCTATACTCCATTCGAAATATGATTAGGCTTTTAACATTCAACAACTGCATTTAACAGTTAGCTAGCCTTATGGCTGGCAATTCCAGACACCTGCCGTAGGCACGCAGGTATCGTAATCAGTCTACATAACACCCACTGCTGGGACACAGGCCTATATGTGTGAGGGAGTGGGTTGAGATGTGGCCTACGAAGTCCAGATTGTCTTACCGCCAGACACCAGGCGGTCAGTCGAGCGGTACCGAGCCGTGTTGAGTGGATGCACGGTACGGTGCCCCATAGTGTAAATAAACGACAAGGCAATGACGCAAACCCTTTGGTTGAAGACTAATCGCGAAATTTGTGACCACGCAGCGCCTGAACAATATGATGTCATAGTACGACGCGCCGCACTATTGTAATGTGGTCAGGAGCCTTACCATAACTTCTTAAAATGTGACTTGTTAAAGCTATCCACCCTGTATAGCTCCATCCCTTTAACGGTTCAGTTTAGGTCGTAAAAAGGATCGCGTTAAGACCTTCCTTCCCGAGGTACATTACCATACAACTGCTATTACGTGATTATGACGTTATTTTACACGACTTTCTCTAAATATTTTGGAAACAATATCTTGTGGATATTATCTAGGTTTCTATAGAGATCAAATTATAAATTTGTGTAAGAGTAATCCAGTAAAAACCTTTGAAAATGCTATTTTGCGTGAACTTTGGGCCCTCATGATGTTCTCATAAATTAAAAAAAAATACAACATTAAAACCTTGCATTATTATTAAAATTCTGAATGATGAAAAACACGTGTTTCCTGAAACAATTTTTCTGAAATATTCGAGTGAAAGGCGGAATTACCGAATGCCAACAGAGTTTTCAGGCGCCATTTCTCTTTTTTGGCGTTGCTTCATAAATTCGTTAGATTGCGTTAGATGAAACAACAAGCTTTTAAACCATGCTCACGTTGACGATTGATGAGTGGGGAAGGACACTCTTAAGAGCAGGTGTTAGGGCTTCAGGACCAAGTTCCCCAACATTCTGGGCGACAAATTGCTTGGAAAAAAGGCGAAAGTAACGTGATTTCTGTTCTCAGGCACCATTAGGCGCTGGAATAGCGTTCAAGCACAAGTACAGCGGAGATGGTGGCGTGAACTTTGCTCTGTACGGTGACGGTGCCGCCAACCAGGGACAACTGTTTGAGGTGTACAACATGGCGAAACTGTGGGACCTGCCAGTCGTGTTCGTCTGTGAAAACAATGGATATGGTGAGTATATTTACAGTTTAGAGGGTATGCGGAACAGAGTGTAAAATCTCACATAACTCCATTACAAAAAGCGGATCGTCCGACCAAATGGCTTTTGTGTCTGGTCTGGGCAATTGTCCGACAGTTGATTTCGGACTGTGGTCTATGTCCTGTATAATTATTGCGTAATTATTAATGATCATTGATTTTGTATCTCTTAGTATTTATTTGAAATATCTTCTTCAACCACGAAGTTGTAAAGCTTCAAAGCTGGTTATGCTGATTAGAAAGAGAAGTCCGATGTGGTCTTTGACGTCAAAGTTCATCACGCACATACGACCGCCGTAGAAAATAGACATATTTTTATTTTAAATAATTTTTATGTCTCGTTTGTTTTTCTACCAATTTTTATATTGGTTTCAATGTTAATGTTCTATTTTTGTATATTTATTGATAAACAAGTTAGCTAACAAATATTTTGTCTTGCATAATTCCCTATTAACTTAAATTTATTTATAGATAAAATCACAATGTTTAATTAGGCAGATTCATTCATGTAACGTGTTTACGAACACCGATACATTCGACCTCTGTTTGATCTTCACGACCATGCGACGTTTCATGATTAATGACACTATATTCTGTTTTCATTTCAAATCATTGCATTTGTTCGTTGAGATGCACTATGATACTTCTTTTGTATTCCTTTCTTCCTGTCCTTGTTTCATGTTATTTGGGGGCGCAACATGGTTTTTAGGTTTCCGTAGCCAAATGGCAAAAAATAGAACCATCATGGATTCGTCATGTCTCTCTGTCTGTCCGTCCATATGTCACAGCCACTTTTTTCCGAAACTTTAAGAACTATACTGTTGATACTTGGTAAGTAGATGTATTCTGTGAACCGCATTAAGATTTTCACACAAAAATAGAAAAAAAAAAACAATAAATTTTGGAGGTTCCCCATACTTAGTACTGACACTCAAAAAAATTTGTGTGTGGGGTGTCTATGGCTAGGTCTTCAAAAATGATATTGAGGAGATTTCTGATATAATTTCTTTCTAAACTGAATAGTTTGCGCGAGAGACACATCCAAAGTGGTAAAATGTGTCCCCCCCTGTAACTTCTAAAATAAGCGAATGATAAAACTAAACAAAATATATGATGTACATTACCATGCAAACTTCCACCGAAAATTGGTTTGAACGAGATCTAGTAAGTAGTTTATTTAATATGTCATAAATCGTAAACCGCAATTTACCTTTCAAGTTTGTACGGAACCCTCAGTGCGCGAGTCCGACTCGCATTATTGGGATGAAACGGTGGTCCAAAGTTTGTATGGAGAAACCGATTATCACGCGGGCGAAGCTGCTGGCAGAAGCTAGTTTATTATTAATTAGCAATTTATTATTATAAAATAATTTTTGATAGTCACGCGGGCGACGCCGCTGGTTTAACCTAGTTTACCTAATAAACTAAACCTGTGCTGGTAACAAAAACAAAAATAAAGGTTGAATTAATGTAAAGATTTAAGATTATCATGAAACAGTCATTTCTATTCACCAATTTCTGTCTTATCATTTCTTTTTGGATGTTATCGTGAGTAATGTTTGTCCAGACATGTTTATCTCAAATGAACGAATTCATAAAGCGACTGTCATTAATATTTTGTCTTTAGTACTGAAGCAATTATCTCTTACCTATTATCAAATAAGAGCTGCCGGATTGTTCTATTGAGTCCCCGCGGTCCTGGAACGCAGAGGGCAGCTGAGCTGGGTGGGTTTTAGTCAGTAAAAGTCTGACACTCCTTCTCGCTCCACCCTTAATCCCTGGAAGGCCGATTGTACATACATACGTCTGTACAACTTGAATGACCTTGAAAAACGCTTAATTGTCGTTTTGTATACACATTTGTACGATTTTTCTTTAGCCAAAAATTTTGGTTTTTATATCTTTGTTTTTCCTAGAAAAATCCAGAAAAATATTTTATTTTTTGGTGATTTACGTAAAAACGCGCAATTACGTATTAATAATACCCCGGGACGCCCAAGGGGCGGTAGAAGTCATATAACAATAACAAATAACCAAGAAAAAAAAGGTTGTTGTAAAACCTATCAAAAATACAAAAAAGTTATTATGGAATACTAGTCCATATTTAAAATTCACACAGATCGAGCCATATAGTAATTAGGTTATATTTTTGATCTAAATGCAAATTCTTACAAATAAAACGCAATATTTCTGTCGATCTATCATTTATGCCCTCGAGTGCGTTCATGGCGATTCTGAGCTTTATTTGTTTAGGCTCTAGGTTCAAATTTTCATGTGTTTCAAATAATTGCGTCTAATAAAGGTGCCCTTTTAGCCCGTATAACTCGCGTACCACTTATCCTATTGATATGATTTATTTCATTCATACATACATTCTCTGGTTAGATTTAAGTACTAATTCGGTCATGTTGGTTGAAATCCTATCAATATTATATTACTTATTTATGTAGTATAGATCCTGGATCTTTGGAAAGTGTATTAGGGAAAAAATCACCTTAGACAATTTTCATGAAACGTGGTACAACCCACGATTATCGCTGTACGCACTGTGAAAGTACACCCAAGGACAAACCCCGGTTGGTGGGAAACTTAAAGATATAGAGCTATGGTTTTGGGAAGCTTAAGTGGACGGGTTATCATCATCATCATCGTTTCAGCCGAAAGACGTCTACTGTTGGACATAGACCAAGTGTTGCCACAATTAACGGTCCTGAGCGTCTCGCAATCATCGGATTCCTGCAACCTTTACCAGGTCATCGGTCCACCTTGTAGAAGGCCTTCCAACGCTGCGTCTTCCGGTACGCTGTCGCCACGCCAGAACCTGGCGGCCCCAACGTCCGTTTGTTTTGCGAGCAATGTGCTCTGCCTATAGCCACTTTAGTTTGGAGATTCTTCGTGCTATGTCGGCAACCTTGTTGTACTATGTATAGTATATATCCCCTTATGAACAATATTATAAACTTAACTCAATAAATGGGCCCCCAATAACGGTCGCTAGCATTAACGTAACAACACGGGAAAAACGTATCGTTTTGTGCTTGAGGAGTGGAAAGGTATACCATGGTTATCAGCCTCCCTAGCTAAGTTACAATCGTATCGTTCGTACCGAACGCCTCGAGTAGGCCACGCCTCCGATTTCTTTGTTCTGACGTCATCTCAACGCTCAGTCACGTGGTCAGCACAAAGGAATCGGAGGCTTGACCTACTCGAGGCGTTCGGCGCGAACGAAACGATTGTAACTTGGCTAGGGGGGCAGGATAGTCCTGGATGTACGGTCAAGATTCCGTCCACACCTTAGTAGTAGCGAGTAGAACATATACAACAGCCTTAAATCAACCATCGCGTAGTTGCCCGGGCCACACAAAACACCTGTCTGGTCGGAGGGTCCTTCCTTTTCAACCAGACAAAACACCTATCTGGTAGGAGGACCCTTTCTTTTCAGTGGAGGTTTTCGGGACTTTACACTCTATTCCGCATACCTCTAAAGGGATTTTGATGATTCGAAATAATTGTAAAAATCTACGAATTAGTTTCTACCCTTACGTTGTTGAAACCTCTACGGTCCGGACTAAGCGTTTCGCCTCATCGTTTGTACCGTGTACATCGATGGACTGGAACAATTTGACTGCTGTCTTCCCGTCCGATAATAATGTAGGTCTTCAAGTCTAGGGTGAACAGGCTCCTAATAAACTAGTGCGTCTCATCATCAACGATTGCTTCACTGCTTACCATCAGGTGGTATCGCAGTCTAGCACTAGTTATATTATATTTTTCGCGCTAGTTTTCTGAAATCTTCTATACTAGTTGTGTCTTCCATCAGGTATGGGAACCAGCATGGACAGGTCTTCAGCCAGTACCGACTACTACTCCCGTGGCGACTACATCCCCGGCATCTGGGTCGACGGCATGGACGTGCTGGCCGCTAGAGAGGCTACCCGCTTCTGCATCGAATACTGCACCAGTGGAAAAGGTGTGCTAAACTAATATTATAAAGAGGAAAAATTTGATTTTTTGTTTGTTTGTATGTTACGATTTAACTCAAAAACTACTGGACCGATTTTCAAAATTCATTCACCAGTAGAAAGCTACTTTATCACTGAGTAACAGGCCTATATTTTCTATTTTCATGCGGGCGAAGCCGCTGGTAAAAGCTAGTATTGAATAAAAAAAACCTGTTCTTACATCAGGGATGTTGTGGCTATGAAATTGCGGATCTGGATATGAATATAGGAATAATATTTTATTAATATAGTACATTTTGATACAAGTAGTGAAAGTTTGTTATTGCGACGTAGGCGAAGGTGTTATGAAGCGACAAATGTCTACGTGTATCAAACAACATTTTTCAATACACTTACGAAGAATTAAATAAACGGGGGTTGACGCGCAGATCAGTTTGACCATTACATATTAACTGTATGGACTTTAAAAGAGACTTTGACCCCTGAGTTTGTTTCGGTGTTTCTTCTCAGAGTTGTCAGCTAGGAAACACCGGCCTCATCTAGATTAATTGACGAAAAAAAAATTGACGTGTAAAAGTGTTTTTTAAACCTACTTACAAAATAAATATCATTTATCAGATCGTGGGGGTCGCTTAGCGCCCAGCATGCGATAAATGTAATAAAATTGTGTCGTGGACGAGCACGCGCACTATTCCGCACTATTGCGAAAAACTGTAAATTGCGTGCCTAAAAGCGGTGGGGATAAGGGTGTTTGTATCATCGTGCGGATTTTATCACGCATGCGGGATTGCCCCGCTTATAGAAAATTTCACGCAGCGTCAGACACGCTCGCCTAAGAATGCCTACGATCTAGTTTTCTGCGGGTTGCTGTGCATTGTGGTTGTGTACAATGGACGAAAAAGGCGCGGTGGCCTAAATACTTGTATGAAAAGGACTGTACTACTGTTGTATTTGTATATTTATTATTGTTCTTATTTCCTCTCTATCAGTCTTCTTTTAAGCTGCACCTGCCATGTTATATCTCTGCACCACCTTAAGGTCGACTGGTAGAAAATGCCTAAGGCATTAAGTCCGCCTTTGTACAATGTTTCATTAGTGCATAAAGTTTTAAATAAATAAATAAAAGGACATATGCAAAGGTACGCGTGCGAGGCAATCCCGCATGCATGATCAAAACCGCACGATACTAAAAACACCCTAAGAGCGGGTTTTCGAGTAAGTGTATTCAATAATAAATTTTGTTGCATCTCCTCTTCTATCAGGTCCATTGGTAATGGAAATGGAGACGTACCGTTACTCCGGCCACTCGATGTCGGACCCCGGCACGTCATACCGCACGCGCGACGAGATCCAGGAGGTGCGCCAGACCAGGGACCCCATCACCTCCTTCAAGGAGAAGGTCCTCAGCAACGAGCTGGCAACGCCTGATCAACTTAAGGTATAGAATATTTGTCAATATTTTGATTTGTTATTGTATGGCGTTTTTTTTTAAGCATAGCTGTTGGTATCGCCTGGATGTGACTTAATTCTTGACACATCGATAGTTCTTAAAACAGTGAGTAAATGAGCTATTTAGTTTCGATAGTTCTTAAAATAGTGAGTGAACGAACTAATTATTTTCGATAGTTCTTAAAACAGTGAGTGAACGAACTATTTAGTTTCGATAGTTCTTAAAATATTTAGTTTAAATATACGTAGAACGTGTCGCCACGAGCAAATGGATCAGTGGAATGGATCTTCAGATGTAGGGCCACCAATGGTGGCCGATCAATTTCGTACATCCGTGTGTATGAACGACAACGTGTACAACTATACGTTCACCGCCACAGTCTTCGAAAGAAGACAACATTAGTCGTGCTAAACACATTACGTCTTAATTATTTTAACTCGCCTTACCGTCTGTCTACTGGGCAAAGGGAGGCCTTTGGCCTCTGTCCATTCCTTCCATTGCTCCTGGCTTTGGGCCACTTCTTTACCCTTTGTCCATTCCTTCCATTGTTCCTAGCTTTGGGCCACTTCTTTGCCCTTTGTCCATTCCTTCCATTGTTCCTAGCTTTGGGCCACTTCTTTGCCCTTTGTCCATTCCTTCCATTGTTCCTGACTTTGGGCCACTTCTTTAACCTTTTTCCATTCCTTCCATTGTTCCTGACTTTGGGCCACTTCTTTGCCCTTTGTCCATTCCTTCCATTGTTCCTAGCTTTGGGCCACTTCTTTGCCCTTTGTCCATTCCTTCCATATTTCCTGACTTTGGTCCATTCGGGACACAGGTGGGTTTTAGTCAGTAAAAGCCTGACACTCTAGGCACGAAAGAATCTCGATATGTTGAGATGGTCACCCGTCCACAAAGCGACCTTAACAAGCATTGCTTAACCTTGGGGTTGTTATTGCAAAACATTTTCTTAATTGCAGGAAATCGACTCGAAGGTACGTGAAGTAGTCGACGAGGCCACTAAACTGGCAAAAACTGATGTTGAGATTGGCACTGAGGAGCTATCAGCAGACATCTACGCTGACTGCCAGGAACCAATCATCCGAGGCATCCTCCCCAACACGCCCCTCACACATATCGCTGTCGCTCAACGCAATTAGCGCACCTATAGCTAAGGAAATTAGGTCTGTTTCCCCATACAATGTGCTCCACTATACCCACTGAGATTAGCCTATTTGAGTATATCATACCTCAGTACAAATTTTTCTATACATATATTTTTAATTTCGTTTTTATTAGAATTAAGTATTCATGGAAATCAGTTTTTAATGAAATCTTTACTGAATTGGTTTTGTATACCTATTTATTTTTAAGTTGTGAGTGTCTTAGTGGAACATGTTGTGATGGATTGGGGCTGTTTCATAGTTTGACTGAAGGTTAAAGTTGAAACTAACGAATCATAAAGTTTATGCTGCATTATAATGTCGATTTGAAATCGCAGTGGTTTTTCTACCTGTGTTTATAGTTGGCTTGTGGTGCTATATTTTTTTATATTTCAAACAAATTATTAAACCACTGAATCAAATGTTGATCATCTCGTGTTTCTAGAGTACTATACATTTTTCTTTCAGTCAATTTTTTATCTGTAGGCCTCACGTAGTGAATATATAATATTATAAATAAATAAATTTTGTGAATTATTATTATAATGATATTATTTGATGAGGGTAAAAAAAAATCTATCAAATCATGTATAATTGTCAATGTTGCAAATTATTCCCGTTATGCACAAGTATGAGACTTTTATATTATATAATTTTTTAGTGTTTCACGTAAGGGAAAGTGATACTGCCGATATATACCACCATGTATTATTTTAAATTCAATTTATTTATTTATTTATAAGGGAAGATGATTATTAAAGATATAAATTATATTTGTTTTTGTTTTTTATTTTTGTTCTTATCCATTACCACAATGAAAATAGAAGGTAATTAAATACGTGGTTCAAATAAGGTTGAAAATTCATCATCATCATGTCAGCCGAAAGACTTCCACTGTTGGACATAGGCCTCTCCCAAGTAGGCGTGGGAAAAGGGTGTCATCTTTGCGATTGGAACATTTGCATCTGAATTACTGAAATGTTCCGAAACTGCGATATGTATCGTTTGGAACACTTGGAACATCGGCTCACAAAATACAAACGGAACATTTGAAACATCGCTTCACAAGATACAAACGGATCATTTGAAACATCGGCTCACAAGATACAAACGGAACATTTGGAACAACGGCTCAAAAGATACAAACGGAACATTTGGAACAACGGCTCGAAAGTTACATACAGACACACTGTGAATCGTGATCTGTTACGTTGCGTCATAAACACTAAAAGTTTTATTTAATTGAATTTAGATTTGAGAATAATTTAAAGCAGATATTTTTAAATCTGGTAATTAATTATATTTACACTATTTACGAATTTGAATTTTAAAAAGACTGCTGTTCACTTAAAGTAAAGAGTGTTTCAGCGTTCCAATTGATCCAAATGATGCATTTAAAAAAAATACCGATGTTCCAATCTTTCGGAACACTAAAATGTTTCGGAACAGTGAGTCGATTCAGTAAAGAGTTACACACGCCTACTCCCAAGCGTCTCCACAACGACCGACCCTATGCGTCCCGCGTCTTATCAGATTCTCGTGACCTTCACTACACCAAGTCATCGGTCCACCTTGTGACAGGCTTTCCAACGCTGCGTCTTCCGGTACGTGGTCGCCGAGTAATGTGCCCTGCCCACTGCCACTTGAGTTTGGTAGTTTTTAGGGTTATTTTGGCAACCTTGTTTCTCCTGCGGATATCTTCATTTCTGATGCGATCACGCAAGAAAACTTCAACTCTAGGAATTTTCGTTCCTAGATCCGACAAAATTCTTATTGTGTACGTGATGAATTAGTCGTATGTGCAACAGACACGGTGAAATATCTTATGAGTGAAAACCTCGGGTATTAAATTCTAGGTAATTTTGGTTTTATTATATTACTGAAAAGAAAAGCTCTTAACACAATCTTGTATAACGTAAAATTTTGATTTGATACTCGTACCGCCATCTACGATGTTGAATGCATACTTTGCTCGAGTCAGTTTGGTGTGATAACTTCGCAATGGCGCGTCAAAACCAGGGACCATTATGGTTACCCATTGACAGGGTTTTTGATAGGGTTTTGACAAAGTGTTGTTTTAAAACCCATTTCATATTTGTTACACTTATTTACGAAAACCCTCATCAATGGATAACCTCTTCCAAACCCTTTCGATTTGTTTACCTGTCTATTCAAAAACCCATTCTTGGTGGTTTATACTTTTTAGCGGTAAGACGTTTTGAACGGGTTACCCCTTCAACGACTGTAACAGAGTTACCCATTTGGACTACAAACATTGTAATTTTATCTCTCGTGCCTTACTTTAAAGTACTAAACTGCATGCATGCGGCAGGTACGCGTCAAGTCGCAACACGTAATCTAGGACCTAGCGACTCCACAGTCCATACACATACGATTATTTTATGGTTATTATTGCAGTGATTTTAAAGTTAAATGTATTTTTTTCTGGAATAGTCGGGATTGTTTCATGTATAATCTTCTTTTTTTACGGAATCATAAATGTCATTGGATCGTCTCACTCATCATTTAGTGCCCGAAGGGAAGGTCAAAATCTATTCTTCCACTCCAACGTAATTTAAAATGATTTTATTTAAAACCCTTTGATTACCCCGACAAACCCTTTCAAAGGGTTATCTGCTTCAATTGGAACCGGTAACATCTTGAACTAGTTAACTTATTGATAGGGTTACCCTAACGTTAGTGTTA
Organism: Mythimna vitellina; assembly: GCA_949316375.1. NCBI lineage: Eukaryota > Metazoa > Arthropoda > Insecta > Lepidoptera > Noctuidae > Mythimna > Mythimna vitellina. Next base: position 18,661,106 of record OX438702.1, on the reverse strand, counting down.
TGAAAGGGCTAACACTACGAAGAGGTAACATTTTCCGTTACTGTAGGCATACAATCTGTAACCCTTTTGAAAGAATTAACTTATATTCGGGGTTGTACGGTCCCTGGTCAAAACTGATGGAAAAAAAAGAAAAACAAGAGAAACGAGTGTTTGAAATAAATCAAAATTTTTAAATATTTTAATAAAACATGTAGAAGCCCACTAATTACTTGATATTAAAGGTCTAGTTTGGTTTTTGTGCCTCCTGAAAAGTTACGTATTTCACAGTTACCTACGAGGTATTCACTATAAGCCATCGATAAGCAGCCTTAGCGGTAGGTAACAAACACTACACCGATGGGTACCTACTAATGAGACATTGGATAAAGAAATGTAATCACAAAGCAAAGTCCACAAGTTTATTTCAATATTTACCTGTACAACTACATCATACTTTAATTAGCAATACACCAATTATTATAAATGGTCATATGGTATAAAAATATTATTTTGATCACAACAAGTTACACCATTACACTTGAGCACAATTTTATTTAATGATCTGTTACAAACCTACTCTAGAAATGCTAATTAAAGACGCTTTACAATACTGAAGCAATAATGAGTAATTTTTGTATTATTATAGTAATTAGTAAGTAAAGATTGATAAAAATAAAAATTCTTTGGTTAATTTACAGCTGAGAAGCTGCTATATTTTTTGTTTTAAAGGCACCGTTGAAGGCAAAGCTTGTATAGTTCGTATGTACAATAAAATCATAAAAAATAAAAGATATAAAATATTAGTTTTATGTTGAAGCGCATAATCAATACAGAGTAAAGTGGGGTAACTTTGGCCCTGGGATATAATATAACTTTGGCAAAGAAGCTTATTAACCGATAGGAAAATGAGAAACTGTGTTTACTGTGTTTCTAATGGTTAATGAGTTTGGGTCAATGTTCTACCTCAAGGCCATAGTAACCGCACTTTACGGTAAGTGTAATTAATTTATTCATTTTTAAAGCTGCGATGTTCAGTGTGTAGCTTAGAAAATATTCGAAAAAGTAATAATAATAATTTAATTAGCGAACATATTAGAAAAAACTGAATTTGTAAAAGTAATCTTTAAAGATGTTTTAATGTTAGTTAAAGCTATTTTAAGCAGGTTCGATATCTACATTATTTGAAATTTAAAAGAAAAACATGAGATTGTCTTTTATCAAGGGAACGTAGAGGAGTACGTAGAGGGTAGGGAATGTTAAGGAACATGGGAGGAATGTTTCTGAGCTAAATATAGAAGTGGATGTTGCTACCAAGATTGAACTTGGAAACTACACGATGTGCATCCTAATAATGGGAAAACATTTCAAAATCAAAAATTTTGTTATACATAGGTTTGCGGAACACTGAATTTTGGTTATCTTAGCCCTGTCATTGTGTCCCAACTTATTTGGAAGAGTGATTGGTTCTAATCTCGCCACAAGTACCTATCTACTACTGATGCTTTAGTATAAGCGCACAAAAATCCTCGATCTAGAATCAAATAGGTTCCTACAACGAAACTGAATGTCAAATAAACATTTATGGTTTTAGGGAAAAATCCGGTTGTAAAAATCCAATTTGCTTGGCTGAGAGGTCCTGTGCGCCGAACATTGGTAGATTTGGTCACTAGAGGCTCTAAAATGTTCTAAAACACCTAAGTAGAGTCTTCTGGTTCTTCAGCAATACCGCATTGCAATTCGTACAGATTTGCGTATATCCCTTTTTTAGCTAAAAGTTCTCTGTGTGTGCCTGTTTCTGTGACGACTCCTTTATTGATGACTACGATCATATCTGCATTTTGTATCGTGGAGAGTCGATGTGCTATGATGAGACTTGTTCGGCCTTCGCTCGCTCTGTCAAGAGCTTCTTGTACTACCTGTAAAAGAACATAATGATTATGATTCGCTAGTCTCTTAAATATAAAAATAAGTTGGTTGTTAAAAAGATTACCAAGAAAAATGTTATGACACATCTCACGACACTGAAGAGCCAATAATTCTTTAATTTCGATGTAAAGAATTTATAAAACTGAAAAATAGTAGAAGAAAACAATGTCATTAATTCGCGGGCGGCATATTGAATGCCGAACGGAACGAAGGTTGCTAGGCTTTAATCCCGAGAGCAGTGAGGGACTGGTATAGATATAGTTAATATAGAAACCTGAGTGAAGTGAGGGAATCAGACCGCCCAAGACAAAAAGCTTTATCCCTGAGTTGGATACTCTAGTTTTTACATCTTATAGTTAATATGGAAACCTAAGTGAAGTGAGGGAATCAGGTCGCCCAAGACAAAAAGCTTTATCCCTGAGTTGGATACTCTAGTTTTTACATCTTCTGTAAGACAGTAAACAGACAATGACACAGGAATTATGTGTTATTATATTTTAATGATAATGTAATACGTATTCTGTTAGTTAGGAGGTAACGTCATAAAATAGCCATTCATTAAGGCAATGACACGTCATATTAGCGGCTGATTTCCGTACCTTCTCGCTATGCGTGTCGAGCGCGGACGTGGCCTCGTCCAGCAGCAGCACGCGCGGGTTGCGCACGAGCGCGCGCGCGATGGCGATGCGCTGCTTCTGTCCGCCCGACAGCTGCGACGCGCGCGCGCCTACACGCGTCTCGTATGACTGACGAAAACAACACACACCGTTAAGTACAACTCGCTCATGTTCCCTGGAAGTTATATAGAGGAACTCAGTGTAGGATGGCAAACCTTTTTTTTATGTGGGGTTTCATGAAATGACTTCTTTCGCTCTGAGTGGAGCGCGAGAGAGTATCAGACTTTTACTGACTAAAACCCACCGGTGTTCCGACATTCTGGCCGAGGGTCATGGTAACTTTTCAGACTATCTAAGGATGCACGTGCCAGTCATCATCACGTGCCAGTGTGGTACGCAATAAAATAATTCTTGTACGCCAACGTAAGATATTTAGCATCTAGATTATTTACAGTAGCAGAAATCAAAAGGTTCAGTGAGAATTTTTGAATATTGCCACCTCGCGTTAGCGCGTAGGTACCTTATGTCAAATTGCATAGGAAAAATAGTGTCACTAGACGTCGTTTATAGTTTTAGTACGCATAGGTACACATTAAAAACTTGACTTTAACATAAACGAGTAAGTTAAAAACTTGCTCAAAGGCCACATTTCGACTGTTTTCACGAATTTCGAGTTGAAAATAAAGAGTAAAGTTAATACTATCTATCTGCATGGGTTTATTTTTTGTCCATTGCAATTAATGCATTTTCATGTCGAGATTATTTCTTTGGCTGCACGGCATGATCACATTTTGTACCATTATTTTCTTACAAGATGTAACCTAGACCTTCTCGATAGTCATCATCTTCTTAACCTTTTCCCAACCAGTTTGGGGTCGGCTTCCAGTTTAACCGAAAGCGGCTGAATAGGTACCTACCTGGTTTTTTACATGGAGCGACTGCCTATCAGACCTCCACAACCCACCGAATAGGCGTCTGACTACCTGTACCGACTGTCAAAGATCTACCAATGACAACCGGGACATACGGCTTTACGTGCTTTCTGAGGTCAGTAATTTTCTTGAAAAACTTATAAAAGCATGTACGATTAATAAAAAGTATTATTATAGGGACCTCATGCATGAGAGGCGAGTGCCTTAATTAGCACCTTTATATAATATCGATATATCTATATAGGGTGACTGGCAATCAGTAACCGATACTTAAACACGTAATTGTCCTCATGATTTCAAACAACTTTCTCAAAGAAACTTTTTTAATATACTAATTAGTTTATATGACAATAACAAAACAGCTGTTTATAATCCGCGCGCGCTCGGGAAAGGGCAATGCACTCGTAAAGCGCCTCATGAGTCACGTTCCCCCCCTCCCCCGTTCGCACCGCTCCCTTTGTCGCTGTCGTGCAGTAGTGAGCAGCGGTAGCATAGTGAGCACGTAAATTTCAACCAGCTGTTTTGTAATTGTCGTAAAACTAATGAGACTAAAAAAAAAGTTTATTTGGGAACGTTGTTTGTCTCATGATTACAAACAACTTTCTCAAAGAAACTTTTTTTCTAAACTCATTAGTTTAATCACAATGACAAAACAACTGTTTGAAATCATGTGTTTAAGTATCGGTTACTGATTGCCAGTCACCCTATATATTTTCACGTTCAACATTTTGCAATCACTTACGCTTGGTAACGCAGCGATAAAGCTGTGGACGTTGGCTTGTTTGGCCGCGTTGACAATCTCTTCAGAGGACACCTTCCGTGAGTTATCGCCATATGCAATGTTCTCGGCAATAGTGCGATCGAAGAGCACCGGTTCTTGAGAGACAAGGCCAATGTTCCTTCGAAGAGTAGACAGGCTCATGTCCGTTACTATGTTGTAGTCATCCAAATGCTGCCAAGGGATAAAAATTTGAAAACAAAGACGTTAAATATAAAAAGTGAAAAACTATGTGTACAGTCAGGGGTCAAAAGTGTACAAGCCACAAGTCAGTGTAAAATTTAATTATTCAACTTTATCGTTTGTATTCTAAGTCGATTGGTAAGTCGATGTCGATCGAGTAAATGGGTAATTATTTGTTATGTATATAACCTTAAAAGTATTGGCTGCAATATTAGCACATTCTCTACTAAAATATAGTTTTTTGTTGAATATTATCTAGAAATCTGAATCAAAAAGACGCGCTTCTTGTAATTTGTAGTATAATTTCTTTCAATAATTGGCGCCCAGGATGGGACCTTGTTATTTTGTATAACTTTATTACCTCTAGTAATTCACGACAACGGTTTAATACGTCATTTCCTACAAGATACTTCATAGTTCTAAAGCAAATGCAGACACATTCGGAAACTTTTCCTTGCAACACGTTGGGCGCCATTTATTATGAGATTTATTTCAAATAATTTGGCGCCCAACATGTTACTCAAAAAAAGTCTCTTTACTTTTTGTCTTATCAGTTAATTCCACTGAGGATTCTTAGATTATTGAATTTGTTGATTCCTGTTACTTGTTGTGCGTTGACTTACCACAGTGCCATAGTCAGGGTCATAGAGTCGCTGCAGGAGTTGTATGAGCGTCGACTTGCCGCAACCACTAGGACCCACGAGAGCAACACGCTTGCCGAAAGGTATCAGTAGCGACAAGCCCTGCAATACCTCCACCTCACGCCGAGTTGGGTAGCGGAATTTCACGTGCTTGTACTCAATCTTGCCTTTTGCGACCTGCGAATTAGATCACACATTAATCATGTGTTCAATGAACACACTCGCTTCTTTTGTCACTTTTTTTATATGTTTACTTTAGTTTTGTTGTCATTTTAGCAGTCTCGTCGCAGTGTTACATGTGTTAAGTATAGTTCTCAAATTTCGACGCTTAGCCGTTGAAATTCAACATCTTCGTTATTAAAGGCAGCGAAGGATTAAGTCTCCATAGTTTTAAGAGTGCCTATGTATGATAAAAGTGTACTAAATCGGTTTCACACAAATGCATCTGTACTGGCGGGCAAGAAGCATCAATGTCTGGGGGCACACATCGCCGTTGAGTTCGACCACGGTAAAAATGTTGTGACAATCTGATCAAGTTTGCGGGGTAAACTTGGTCAGAGATCGCCGTCCAAGATAGACAGGTTTGGAATGAAGAAGGTGAGGCTTTTGCCCAGCTGTGGCACACAATGAGAATTAACAACAAAAAAAATAGATCTGAATAGAAGCACATACGTAATCTAGCGGCAAGCGAGGTGTGACTGGATCAACCACGAGAGGTTTACGCTCCAGCAGTGTCATAACGCGGCCGGCTGCGCTCACTGCGGCACCGAAGTTAGGAGCGAACGCTAAGGCCTGCCCCATCATCCAAGCGCCGAAAACTAGCGCTTCGGATACCCTGCACAAAGAACACATATGGTTAGTTTTTTGGAGGTAGGCGGAACAGAGAGTAAAGTACCGCAAACCTCCGTTGAAAAGGGAGGATCCTCCGACCAGACGGGAGTTATGTCTGGTGGGCAGCTGCCCAACAGATGATTTCGGGTTGTTCTATATGTTCTAATCGCGCGGAGAACTTTGATTGCGCGATTCAGGACTTTCTTATGTGGCGCGATAGATGTCGCTACATCACTCCCCTCCGGAGATCGGAGATCGATGGTTCTTGATGCTTCTTGATGTGGGCCAGGCCAGTGGTAGGTTGGTTCCGCGATAGATGTCGCTACAGTTTAAATGTAAAAAATCACATAGATATTATTAATCATATTGACTGCTAGCTTTTGTATGAAACAGAGAGACAGATTTCAGTTTGTTTTCAAGATTTACGATAACGACCGTTTTATATATAAGAGGGTAGTTCAAAATAAAGTACCTATTATTCTGTCCGCATTGCTGTCAATGGGAAAAGTACCCTAAATGCTGGCAGATTCTTTGTTGGCATTAAAGGATATGCACATTATATTTTAGCCTATTCATAAAATAATGGGTAAATAATAATAAAAAACACTACACCTACTTATATTGTATAACGTTTTTTTTTTTTACTATTATGAATAGGCTCGCGTTTGACCACTATCTCAACTGATTGTAAGCGGTGATGTGGCTGACGATGGAGCACGCTTCGCTAGAAGTGTATTCATTCTTGACTTAAAGACCCGGAACAGAGAGGTTATAGCTATCAGGAAACACAGACCCCGGCAGGGAATTACACTCCTTAGCTGTACTACGCATAACGAATGTGTTCCCAAAACTCTTTGTACGTAATCCGTAAAATTAGATTTTGTGATCAAGTTGTTGCCGATTGCTTTTATATTGAGACCAAAGCTTTATAGGGAACCTAATTCATAGATTGGGACTCACTTGATGACGCTCTTGTAGGGTATCTCCTCATTGGCGACTAGCACACCACCGTACCAAAGCGAAAGTGCGTATCCAGCGACGGGGGCGGTTTGTCCGAAAGCGAACACGCACCCGCGCCAGCGGAGACTCTTGCGCGCCTGCAGACGACCGTTCACGAACGCGTCGTGATAGCGCGTCATCACGCCTTCCTCACCACCTGAGCGGAGAACCATTATATTTTGAACACTTCGAATCATAATTCATTTTACAGCTTATACACCAAAAAAAACCTGTTGAATATTTTTTGATATTTTATTAGATTTACCTTGACAACTAATCAAGGGTAAATCTAATAAAATTTCAAAAAATATTCAACAGGTTTTATTTTATTACGTACAGATAGGCAAAATATATGCAACGTCTTATATACGGAGTTTCAACTTGTATATAAGTTTTTATTTACTGGCGGTCACATGAGTCAGCCATGTCCTGAACAGAAAAATAATTTCAATAGCGTCACGTGGGTCACTCTGTCCGACATGCTCGTGTATTTGCGCCTTGTTTTTTTAATCATTGTGATGGACATGAGACCAATCTTCTGCAAACGTAATTTAATAAGTAAGGGATGTCGCGCCGGTCACCATTGTCCGACATGGTAACTAACTTAATAAGCTTAGTTAGGTAATTTAGTTCACATTTAAACACTTAATGTAAAAGATGTAATTGAGGATGCGTTCGGTTATATTTTTTTGCTGGTTTTTGTTAAGGCTAGGTTGACCACGTGACTGAGCGTTGAGATGACGTTAGAACAAAGGAATCGGAGGCGTGGCCGACTCAAGGCGATCTACAAAAAGAGAATCGAAACGAAACGGTTGTAACTTGGCTAGAGGGGCTGGACTATAACGAATATTTCAAGACCAAAACTAACAAAATCAGTCCAGCCATTCTAGAGTTTTAGTGAGACAAACGAACAGCTATTTATTTATACGTAGATTATAAAACCAAAATGTCGCAATACTTACAGAACGCGCTAACAGTTTTGATGTTAGTAATAGCTTCTGTAGCAATTGTAGTGGCTTTGTAGGAGGCTTCTCTGACGAGAGCTAGACCGACGGACAGGACCCTGCCTTCGAGTACCACGGCTCCGATGACCATGGGTACTGAGATGAGGGAGACCAGGGTCATTTTCCATGTGAAGTACATCGATAGGCAGATGCCGATCACTATGGTGGCTGAGGCTTGCATGAGAGCGCCGATGCGGGTGCCTGTAGCCTGGTTCGAGAAATAAGAAGATTAGAAAACTAGGGATAAAAAATAACACAATACCCAAAGGGTCAGGTAGAGTTGTATGAGCGCTGGATTGATGCTGCGAGAGCAAGCGTGAGTGACCTGCCGCCGTTTAATTGAAGTCAACCACGCTATCTCTCACAAGGTCTTGGAAAGTAGCAGATGCAGATATATTACACATTGGTGTAACTGGTGCAAGGCGTTTCGATGTGAATAAAACAAATTGAGACATTTGAGACTAGGGCTGTGAAGTTCTACACAAGGCCTTATGATGTAGGCGAGTGATGCCGCTGACAAAAGCTAGTAAATAATATGATGACTCACCCCTTGCACTGCAGCTGCATCAGAAGCCAGTCGGGCTGATAAAGAACCAACTCCATTATTTGGATGATCAAACCAACCGATCTCTTGATTCAACATGGCTTTAAATGCTGCCACCCTGCAATAGATTATTTAGGTAGATATCTTAATAAATAGATATGAATCCCAATTTCTCAAGATCACGCCATTACTTGATAATGATTTAAATTTTATAGGAGAAGGTGCTAACACGAAGAAAATAAAAATTTCAGAAAACTAATAATAATTATATAAGTGGTTACAATAAGTAAGCAATATAAGCAAATAAGTTTTTCTTTTGTACTATTTTCAACGAAGTACTTTTTTGAGATTTTTTTATTATGCGTAGGCTCGTGTTTGACCACTGCCTCACCTGCCCCCCTAGCCTAGTTACAACCATTTCGTTTCGATTCTCTTTTTGTTGATCGCCTCGAGTCGGCCACGCCTCCCATTCCTTTGTTCTGACCATTTGACTCAACGTTGAGATGACGTCAGAATAAAGGAATCGGAGGCGTGGCCGACTCGAGACGATCGACGAAAAGAGGATCGAAACGAATCGGTTGTAACTTGGCTAGGTGGGCTAATATAAGCGTTGATTTGGCCGACGATGGAGCACGCTTACCTATAGTGTTACTGTCTAGATTTTTTTGACGTTTGACAGAACAGCTAGCATTTCTTAAAAAAATCCAAACCTATACCGACTTTATAAATATGTAAAAGGAATTTAAATCGTGCTTAAGCCATGTTCTAAAAATTTAGAGTAGCATACAGTAGGCACCTTCTACACGATTGGAGAAAGAAAAAGTATAGGGCCTGTCCGCAGAGCGATATTTCACCGCGCGGTTTTTTTTCGTCATTCTGTAAACAATTGAATCTTATAGAAGTATCTTATATAAGTTATGTCTATGTCCGGACTTCGAAATAACATTCGCTTGTTTTGCTCAGTAGGGGTTCCGGAATGGCCTTTAAGAGGTAACGGCGCCCCATATGTGCTGATGGTGAACACCGGGGTGGTTTTAGTGAGGTAAAAATCCCACACTCCCCGGACTTATCCCCAAAGTCCGGGCGCCTTTCGAAGGTTTCCACTCGAGAACAAAAAAAAAGGCATGGCAACGGCAATTTTTGTTTTGATATTGATTGTTTATTCTAGGTGTGCGTCTCAGCCGGGAAAAGTATAAAACTGATAAAAATCGTTCGAAATTTTATTAGCGGTGCGTACTGGTGTACTTCTGATCGTGGAATATAATACGCAAGATTAAAAACCTCGCGGTGAAATATCGTTGTGCGGACAGGCCCTAAAATTTTTGTTCAATTGTCCATTCTAAACGTGATTCTAAAAGTGCGTGTCAGCCGGGAACAGCATTGAACTGACAAAAATTGTACGAAATTTGCGGATGCGAATAGGCCCTAAGACCTTAGTTTCTGCCAGTACATAGGCACTGCAATGCTGCAACGAGTTCTTAACGCGATTTTACGACCTAAACTGAACTATTAAAGGGATAGAGCTATACACCACTAATTTTAAATTAGTACAAATACTTAAGGGGTTATTAGAAAAGGTCTTGTTATTATTTAAGTAACGTCTTAATAAATAATATTAATAAACAGCAAAGTTATTAGCGTTTATTTATATCTCAAAATGTCACTCAATTTATGGAAATATTATCAATCAATAAATGACGATAAAAATGGAAATAACACTGCACGTAGTATTTTCTAGTAGCAATTGTTATGAATGATTGATTTATGACTTTACCAATTATGACAAATTTTTGTGGACTTTGTTTATTTTTTACTTTTGATTACAAAAATATGATCAGTAGCGGATACGAACACAGCCCCTTTTTTGTACTAATTAAAAAATAGGGGTATATATAGGATGTACAGCAATCCATCTTCATCTCGATGGTTGTGTCCATCTTACTCGCTCACACGAATGACACGTTAGCAAGTCATGGTAAGTCCCCTGGTATCATTCACCAATGAGTTTCTGTCAAAAACTTGGAGTCAGTTTTGTAAAAAGATCAAAGAAATTACCTTAGTCTCGCAGTTAATCGCACTCCAGTTAAGTTGAAGATGAACAATTGGAAAAAGATGCCAATACCAGTGTAGACTCCGACACCCAGGAACAGCACTGCAATGACATTAGTCTGGCTCCGCACCCAGTCGTCGTCGGGATTTTCCAAGTACTAAAGCGTAAGTTATAATAAATTAATATTCCCAGCCTGAATTGTGTAGATGACTTTTTATTATTTCTATCATAAACAAAACTTATCCAAAACACAAATTAAAATAATTTTTCAAGTTAGGAACTTTTCAAAACTGGTTGAAGCGCCAACTGTCAAGTAACAGCCCCCCAAGCCAAGTTACAATAGTATCGTTCGCGCCGAACGCCTCGAGTAGGCTACGCCTCCGATCCCTTTGTTCTGACGTCATCTCAACACTCAGTCACGTGGTCAGAACAAAGGAATCGGAGGCGTGGCCCACTCGAGGCGTTCGGCGCGAACGATACGATTGTAACTTGGCTAGGGGGGCAGAATAAGGATGTAGACGTTGAAATGTAACGTAATCGTCATTTGGTTACGTGTGTAGAAAAGTTAACTAAAGTTTTTAAAGATTAGTTATTTTTTATCTTATTGTTGTTTGTCCAGTGCAAGACACAAATAAATGTTTTTCTTTCTTTATTTTTTTTTCTCCCGCTTAGTGTGGAGCGAGAGGTCGTTTTAGACAATAACCGGTACTATTTTTTATTTCATAATTGAAACTTTAGAGTAGATAAAATATTTATGGTGAATTATGGACTGAGGGAGACCACTTGATGGGGTTTATTGAGGTAAGTCCCTCCCAGCCAAAGGTCACAGATTAGTAAAATTACATACACCATAAGTCTCTCCGAAGAGGATAGCGAACGTCGGGAAAGAGGAACCGACAGCTATCGCAGCGAACACGCCGGCCACCATCCACCACTTCTCCGGCGCACACAGCTGCATGATCTGCCATGTCGTAGGGCTGAACTCAACCTCCTTCTCTTCTTCTACTGCCGCAGCAGCTTCTCTCTCTGTCCCAGAACTAACCGATGACGCTGAGACTGTCGATACATTGTCTGCTGAGTCTATTGACTTTATCTTCTTCAGCTTGTCTGTAATCAGGAAAATGCTAGATAATAAGTAGTAGTAATTAGACGCGTAAAGCAATCGACATCAAGTTAAGGTCTTTTTTACATAGCATGGGTAGGGATGACAGCAGGACGAAAACATGCATCTTTAAGATGAGAGAAAAGGATAAGTAGCTACATTGTATGAATCTGACAGCTGTCACCCGAACCATGCTATAACAATTGTGGTTGTAAAGATCCCCAAGCGAACACCGGCTTTCGCGCGCACCGCGATTTCGTGGTAAATGTGAAACTGAAAAACAAAACAGCAAAGCATAGATCATAAAATATTATGCGTTCAATATGCAGAAACATTTATTCATGAACGTAAGGGTAGTAACTTGTAAAAATAGAAAATAAGGTCGACAATGAAGTGGAAGAGAACGGAAGCTGCGTAACGCTTGGGGATCAAAGGATAGAAAAGTAATTAAGGAAGTCTTACGTTTTTGTTTTTTTTCTGATGCTGGTTTAGATTCAGCTTCGCCAGCCACATCACCAGACTCTACTTGATTTTCCTTATTGAGATGGTAAAACCTTCCTTTCTTAGCTATCAGTTCTGAGTAAGTTCCCTCTTCAACCACTTGGCCTTTATCCATAAATACTATGCGGTCCGCATTCAGCACTGTTGCTAACCTATAAATTATTGATTTATAGAACTCGTAAAAATAATTCATAGGTGGTGGTGATGTATTTAAATATAAGGAGGGCAAAAATGTTCTGTTAAATCTATTCCAAGTAACTGAAAATTTTGGATAAGAATGAGAAATGCTTCTCTGATGAAACCTATTGACACAACTATAAGTCCACTGCTGAATATAATCATCTTATTAATATTGCCACAACACCCAGTCTTCGCCTTGAACATCGAGTCATATCAGTAGATCATCTCATTAGCAGCTGTCTTATTTTTTGTTTCTAAAGTACCGCAGATACTGAATTGATGGGGCACTGGATTGGAAATTTCGATAGAACTGGACGAAATTTTCGTTTTAGCCAAAATTTCAAAATTAGTATCAAACGACGTTTTTCAACGCCCGAAGAAACAACAAATGATTTTGAGGTTGTTTGTGAGAGTCTGGTCAATTCACTTATTTGACTGACCGACATTTTGACAATTCAAAAGTGCCTGTAAACGGTTCATTTGAAATTATATTTTTGATTTTGATTTGATATCATAATCATAATAAATTCAGTAGGTGGCCGCTGCTACTATAGAAAATGGATATTTATATTATTTCGAAGTTTAGGCCCATTACTTTTATTTGTACCTGTGGCTCACCATAACGGTGGTCCTTCCATGCGCCGCCGCGTCCAAAGCTCTCTGTACTTTGGCCTCGCTAGAAGAGTCGAGGGCCGAAGTGGCCTCATCAAGGAGCAGGATCTTAGGCTTCCTTACCAAGGCCCTCGCTATCGCAATGCGTTGCTTTTGCCCTCCGGATAGTTGCGCGCCTCTCTCGCCGATCATGGTGTCGTACCCCTGTTTAAGTAAACGTAAATATCTCAAGTTTCTTTGTGATTTGTTTATGACTCAAGTAGACACATATACACATGTGTTTAGAAATCATGAGGAAATTGAGGTTAAGGGTCATTGCAGATGGAGCAACAATTGCGTGAGCCAAATCGTATCGGAAACTCGGCGGAAGTATTCTTGCAGAACATAAAAAAATACTCAATTTTAAAACACTTTGAAAAACCTCCGTAGAAGCCATTAAGAAAAACTGGGCAAGTGTGGGTCGGACTTGCGCACTGAGGGTTCCGTACAAACTACAATTCCCGAATGGAGTCTCGAAGATTTTTCCGAATTGCAAAAGTTTTTTTTGTGACGTAGTTAACAACAAATTTACTGTTTTCAGATTTATTCCTATACCTGTGCTACAAGACCTTGCTTTATGCCAAATTTCAGGATTCTGGGTCAACAGGAAGTATGAATTTTGATTCTTTGAGAGTAGTGAAATATACATTTTATGCGACATAAATGGCTGTATCTTTTTTATTCGTTTACTAAGAAGTTTGATTTTTTCACAACTTCAAGAGACCGCAGACCTTATTATATGGTTTTAGTTTCAACTCGATATCTCTACGCGTTTCTGAGATAAAGGGTTTTGACAGACAGACAGATAGATAGACCGATAGACGGACAACAAAGTGATCGTGTAAGGGGTCCGGGTACGGAACTCTAAAAATACTCAATTTCAAAACACCGAAAAACTTCCGTACAAGCAATTAAGAAAAATCAGTCGCCTTCGGTGCGGCTTTTGAACTTGTTCGGAGGAACATAACCGCGCGCATGCCACATAGAATCGGGCACCTGACTTCATTTTTTTGTGGTGGAAAATCGAATAGGGAGTTATTGTGAATAAGCTCGGGGTTGGGCTTGAAGGAGTGTCAGAGTTTTACTGCGTAAGCCCACCCGTGTTCCTTTAGTTGCCCTTTGCACTCCAGGGCTGCGGTTACTTCTTCGAACAACCCCGTATTCCTGGCAGACTTCACGGTAACTCATCGTTTAAATAAATGAAGCTGTAACTTACTTCCGGAAGTGTTTTTATGAAGTCATGGCAATGACCTGCTTTCGCCGCCTCGATGATGTCTTGTTCCGTAGCAGCTGGGTTACTCATTCTACAATAAGAAAATGCAATGTACTATTAGATCTAAATTTTATCAAAGATAGCTCGTACGTGGTGGAATTTTTGTGGAAGATTTGTGTTACGTCTGTATTTATTAGAAATCTATCCTTATATTAAATCTGTAGAAGTGAAAATTCTGTACATTGAAAATATAAAAAAAAAAATGGCACGGGGTGTTACTAGAGCGATACAGAACCCAAAAATGTGATAAAAAAATTTTTGTCTGTCTGTCTGTTTGTTCAGGCATCATGCAAAAACTACCGGTTCGATTACGATAAAACTTTGTATAATTATTATTTAATATCCTGGACATCACACTGGGTACTTTTTATCCCGGAAAAGTATATACAATAAAAAACAAACTTAATTTTTCGGTTCGATCCCTAGACCCGATTACTGTATCAACTGCGAATAAGTTTGTCGTAGGTTACGTCACCCGCAGTGGAGTTCTTTAAGGGGCGCTGCACACGGCTAAGATACTATAATATTTTATCATAACAAACAATATCGCTCGCCATACAAATACAATTCAATGGACTATCACACACGACGAAGACAATAAATAATAGTTCATATTTTCGTATCTTAAAAAACCTAATAAAACCATTTTCGACTTCTTCGACGAAGTCGCGAGCAAAAGCTAGTTCTTAATAAAATAATATCATCCTTCACACCGTCCATCCAACTATTTTTGGTTTTATTTTTATTAATACACTCGCTACCGTCATGTAATCGTTTTTCATCTGTCTTTTTTACAGCCCAACATTCTGATTCATACAGCGACATAGGTTGGTTCAGTGTTTTACTTATAAGATTAAAAAATAACTACGATACAAAGTGACTTTCAATCAGGAGTGCTGTTACCCCTTTTTTAGGAGGGGAATCATCCGTTTTCTCGCCTAGGGCAGAGCAAGAGGGCGTGTCAGACTTTAAATGACTAAAACCACACCTGTCCCTTCTTTGGCTTGCGTTCCAGGACTCAGGGGTTCTCTTTCGGACTACCCATTAGGGTGGGTCACATAAGTATGAAGAAAAAGAAAATACAGTTTTCTTACAGGCACAGTCACAAAACGGTGCGAAACGGTGAGTGTAAATAAATTATGAAGTTTGGTAGCAATTGGAATTGATCTACTGCCTCCGGTTTCTTGTTGAAATTGTAAAAAGGTGATTAATAAAAAGGACTTGACATCATGGCATACCTATAAATTATATTGGTCCATATTATTTGTAAAAAAAATAATAATAAAGTAGTAAAAGTGTTTATTGAAGAAAAAATAACATTACTTACAATTTATACAACAAAAATACCTAATTAAAAACAATCATTACATCGGATCGATCAGTTTGTGGCAAAATGCGTTTTACTATCAAATTTCGGCATTGCTTTTCGCACGTTTACCTGGGCTTTGATGAATCCTTCTCGTATTGTTTTGTAGCGTAAATTTGCTGTTACTTCTAGCTTTGGCTGCTCTTTTTATTAGTTGTGTGTAGCAAGGCGTAATAAATCAAATTATTAGACTTATATTTGTTCAACACACAATCAGAGACTTTGTTCAATATTGTAATATTGATGACTCAGTGATATTTTGTTGTAAATTTAATATTTTGAGATCTGTTAATGTAACAAGCAACAAGTTTTCTGATAAAATAGCAGTTTCTTTTAATCACTAGGTCGATAACAGTTTTCAAAGTTTTTGTTAAATATTTAGTTAACTCGATGAGCTTAAATAAGTGTCATGATTAATTTTTGCAGTTGTGGTGAGTTTTTATAGAACACCATACCCTGTGACCATACCGTAGCGTAAACCTTGGTAATATATGCCAGAAGAATTTGTCGTTTTTCAGAGGTATTCTCTACTGAAACATACAGACGGAAAATCCTGTTGGTACGAGTTAGCATCGAGCGCGGGACGTTATATCAGAGCCTTAAGTCTGCTATTACAATAGTGCCAGAATAGTCTATCATTAACTTCATAATTGTTGATTTTGACAAGTTTTGTAATCTACTAATATAATGGCGTCATTATGACTTCCCAATGGTCAACCAGTGGCATAGAATGGTAATCTCGTACATATTGAAAAATGAATGTCTGACGTATTCGGTAATCTGCTAAAATTTTGACTGTTCCTTTGATCAGTGACCTACCATTAGAACGTCAATGTGCAGTCATTGCTTTTAATAAGCTCGATATTGTCATTCTAAAAGAACTCTAGTACGAGTTATGACCGATCAATGATCGATCATTTTGAATTAGCAGATTACGAACTTTTAGCAAAATGACAATGGGATCATGTTGGAATGACGTATTTATAAAAATAGCAGACTTGGGCCCCTGGTGATTTGTTTAATAAATCATTAGGAAATACGCCTGTTGAAACTGTTCCAACTATTTTGTACAAATATTTCTGGTCTGTACTAATATCCTTACTAGATAGGTCCGGTAAGTTCGTCGGAGTAGGTCGAAAGGGACGTTTTTCACAGTTTTCAAGTTCTTTGCCAATTCTCTCTGAAAATGTGTGGTCCAGGCGTACTAACATGAATGAGTGGAAACCGATGTCTAACTGGCAGTTCATTCATGTGTAATACACAAGTTATATACTGTAAAAGTATTTTGTTCACTATAAATAATGTTTTACCGATGAATAACGCATTACTTGTCTCATCGAAAACTCCTCCCATCAACCCCCTCTAGATTTTTGTCCATGAATTGATCGTTTTTAAGAACTATTACGAATGAAAACTGTAACAATTCAGTTCAAAAGTAGTAGAAATGTGATATCAAAAATCTACTTTTTACGCAGGTAACCACCACTAACTTCCAAACTCCGGGCAGCTACAGAGTAATTCTTTATTGAAAAACCCAGTAGCTCTTTTTGCCCGACCAGGGAATCAAATCCCAGCAGTCTCGCCCTCGGCTACAAGACTAACGAGGCAGTTAATAAAAAGTATACCTAGTGTTTATTCAACTACTCGTATAACTTCTCCATCAACCTTACCTAATATTTTCCCTGATGGTTCCAGCAAAGAGGACAGGTTCCTGTCCAACAACCGCGATGTGTTTTCTGTAGTGTTTGACGTTCAAGTTCCTCAAGTCGTATTGTGTCGCCATCACCTTCCCTTTGTTAGGGTCATACATCCTCTGGATGAGCTGCAGCACAGTCGACTTGCCGCAGCCACTCGAACCCACCAGCGCCACAGTCTCGTTGTGGTTTATCCTCAGATTTAACCCGTTTAACACCTGAGAGAGCGGTACATATATTTGGTTAATAAAAAACTGAACACTGGAGAATCGCCGGGCCGATGCAGCGGTGTCTCGATTATGCGTCATGGCGTTGATCATCGCGCCGCGCTTCGGCTGATGTTTTTTATTGGAGTATTGTGGCGACTCGGCTAGGCAGCGTTCGGTAAGCTGCGTGGTATCTTCTCGTCCAATATACCACAGTGTCTCAAGACGAAAGTCTATGACCAGAGCGTGTTGCCAGTGATGACATATGGTTCCGAAACGTAGTTGCTCACAATGGGCCTCATCAGAAGGCTCAAAGACCGCCCAAGGGCAATGGAAAGGGTTATGCTCGGAGTTTCATTGCGTGATCGAATCAGAAATGAAGGTATCCGCAGGAGAACCAAGATTGCCGACATAGCACGTAGAATCGCCTAACTTAAGAGGCAATGGGCAGGGCATATTGCTCGCAGAGCAGATGGCCGTTGGGGCCGAAAGGTGGCGACCGCGTACCGGAAGATGCAGTGTTGGAAGGACCCTTACAATGTGGACCGATGCCTTGGGGAAGATTGCGGGAATCCAATGGATGCGAGACGCACAGGACCGTTCATTGTGGCGACATGTAGGGGAGGCCTTTGTTCAGCAGTGGACGTCTATCGGCTGAAATGATGATGATCATCGTTCCAACTATGAAACTGTCTACGAAACGACAACGTCGTGCCGTGATATCGTTTGCAGCTCCAAGAGTTGCATAGTTTTGTTTGTATCCCTATAGGGTGTAGACATCCACTAAGAATGGATTTTACAATATTCCACCCCTAAGGGGAAACGGGGGTTGGAAGTTTGTATGGAGAAACCTTCACGTGGCGAATCCCCTGGCCGAAGCTAGTACTCTATAAACATACAACTCTATAAACATACAACTCTATAAACATACAACTCTATAAACATACAACATACCTCTACGTCTTTTCGTGCAGGGTAGTGAAAATGTACATCTTGAAACTCAATGACACCATCGAGTGTAGGTGTTTCGCCTTCGGTGGAAAATACGTCAATTTCTGGTTTTCGGTCAATAACAGCGTAGACAGCCGCGGCTGATGCTCGGGCCGTCGATATGGCTTCCATGTGAGGAGCTGTCAGACCCACATTTTGAGCCCCTTGTAGCACACTGAAGAATACCTAAAACCAAGTAATTTTCTTTCTTATATTATAATACTCCTACTCGAAAACTCGCACCTGTCCCTACAGCTTTTAGGCACGCAATTTACTGTTTCTCGCACTAGTGCGGAAAAGTGTGCGAGCTCGCCCCCACCACAGTTTATTACATTTACCGTATCAGGCTGGGCGCGGGGCGACCACCACGAGTCGCGCGTCAACCTCCGTTTATTTATATCTTCGTAACTGTATTGAAAAGCGTCGTTTGATACACGTAGAAATTTCTCACAGCAGCACTTGGCTCCATAACACCTCGCCTACGACTCGGGCGAATTCCGCTTTGGTTGCAATGACAATTTTTTTCTCCATTTGTATCAAAATGTGTTATTTTCGGTCTTCAGATAGTACGTAGTAAGCCTACGGCGATGGAGCAAGAGATAAACTTTGTATGCGAAATTAATCCATTATTGTTGAATATTGTGCGTATAATGAGCAAAATAGTTTAAAATATAACATAATAATTATATTTATATGTTATATTTTATTTACCTCCATCCGTGCGGGGTGCCAGCTGAAAATCAGCGCTGGATGTCTGAGGTCTGACGCCCAGCAATTGCTGAGTTGGCGACCCTTTCGGTTCGGGCACGCTCAGCGCAACTATATTGTAAATCTGTACTTTTTATTTTTTGTGTTGTTGCCTATTGTATTGCCTGCATCGAATAAATCCTATTATATTCTATTCTATTCTACTTTACTCTATTCTATTCTATTCTATTCTATTCTATTCTATTCCATTCCATTACTTTTACAGGCCTGTCTTTTTCTTGAGGTGGGAAATCATCAAATAACTTCTCCAGCTCAGAGTGGATTGAGAGGGCGTGTGACTTACACTGACCAAAACCCACCTGCGTTCCAGGGTCACGGTAACTTTTACGAACATTACCACATCCCTTTCCAGTTCTGTCTAGCACGGTGTTCATGGCAAATTACCAATAATTTGTTTGAGATAGTAAAAATCAAAAGTCTTACAATCATAAGTACGGCTGGCGTATAAACAGGTTTTTCTTCATGTCTGCTCATTATGATGAGACCGACTCCATACCAGAAGGCCAGCGCATATGTTGCGTAAATGATGAACCACATAACTCCGCTGCCTATTCCTGCGAAGATACCTTTTTTCAAGCCCATCTTCTTAGCTGGTGCCAAACGACGTGCATATCTGGAAGACAAAATGAGGTGCCTTAAACATAATATGTACTTTTAAGCCGGGTACAGACTGCTGAACGTAATATCCAAGGTTACATGAAAGGAGAATTTCATAAGTGTGAACGCAGCGCGCGCACGAACCGAACATGTACCTAGTAGGTGCGTAGTTGAAATGCTCAGGGGCCCAAGTCTGCTATTTTTATAAATTCTTCATTCCAACAAGATCCCATTGTTATTTTGCTAAAAGTTCATAATCTGACAATTCATAATGGTCAATCATTGATTGGTCAATGATCTTGTGGTAGAATGGCAATATCGAGCTGTCTCGAAACAAATTAAAAGCAATGACTGCACAATGACGTTCTAATCGTAAGTCACTGATCAAAGGAACTGTCAAAATTTTGTCAGTTATCCGCAGCGTCAAATATTAATTTGTCATTATGTACGAGATTACCATTCTATGCCATTTCTTTCAATGGAGTGCCAGTGGTTGATCATTAGAAAGTCACAATGACGCCATTATATTAGTAGATTACCAAACTTGGTCAAAACCAACAATTATGAAGTCAATGATAGACCATTCTGACACTATTGTAATAGCAAACTTGTAGTGTGCACGGTTCGCACGCGCAAGGCATCCACACAATGAGATTCTTTTTTACATTGCATTTTACGTATTAGCAGTCTGTACCCGGCTTTAAAATCAACAATTGGCAATTAAACGCAAAGAGCCACCAAAATGTAATGAGGTGTCGATGTCGTCCCCAAAAGTGAACTGCCGATGCTTTTTTTCAAGTGGAAAATGAACAAATGAATTCTGAATTCTTCCACATCGGGTGAAACCTTGAGAGAGTGTCATACTTTGATAGTGCTCAAACAAAAAACTGCAATACGACGTCGCATCATAAAAATCTGTGAGCTCGCACGACGCATCGTAAGAACTTGCAAATTGATTCGCATCACACATTGTATGGGCACCTGAACATCGCTTTACCGTACGTTTCTGTAATGGTCCTAGAACCCACCTTGTCCGTTCAGTTGCATTTCAGACTTTCCGGGTAACCCTTTTGAACAATCGCGCAAACCAGTATCGTGCCTTAATATGGTCCTAAACTGCAGTGTGGTTCATCCTATTTATCGTTTCACAAACTGCTTCTTACTACTAAAAATTTCTACAATACCTGTCTATTTCTTTTTCTTGTCCGCCAAAGGCGACGACTGTTCTTATTGCGGAGAGTACTTCCTCTGCGACAACACCAGCTATACTGTATGCCTTTAATTCTTGAGATGTCAACGAAGATTGCACCTAAAGCAAACGATTTATTAACTCACAAGTGCAAGCTAAGTTCCCATTTTTCCAGTGTCAGACTCTTACTGACTAAAAGCCGACTGTGTTTCTTTGGTTGCTTTTTGCTTTTCAAGCTTTGTAACGCATAGCTTGAAAAGCAAAGGGTAACTCTTTCGAAACTCTTTCGAAAATTCCCGCAGCCCTTTGTTACATAAACGTTTACAACGCCACTTCTGTTTCTTCGTTTCACTGGCACGACGGTAGGTAAATGTAATTCCGCTGGTCTAAATAAAAGTGCGCCATTTTCAAGACATCGTGCATCGTCCAAAGACATTTTCAAAAACGTCCACTAAATTAATCGTGCCACTTTTTGACATACAATCCTTAGTCTAGTTACTCTTTTAATCATGTGAATTCAATAAAAAATTGACCAACCTTAGCAACAGCCGCTGTGGTGGCTATGACCACTGGTGTGCATGACAGGAGCACGAGAGTGAGCTCCCACCCGTAGATGAAGGCGATAATCACAGAGGTGACAAACGACATCACCAGGTAAATGAAAATGGGGACTTTCTCCGCGATCCCTTCGCGGAATTTCTCGACATCACTAACAGAAAAAAGGTACTAAGTTAATAAAACGCATAACATT
The DNA here is from genome assembly GCA_949316375.1 of Mythimna vitellina. Classification (NCBI taxonomy): domain Eukaryota; kingdom Metazoa; phylum Arthropoda; class Insecta; order Lepidoptera; family Noctuidae; genus Mythimna; species Mythimna vitellina. The sequence goes on along the minus strand of OX438702.1, from coordinate 18,639,354 downwards.
ACATCTGTATTGTTTGCTACGGTCGCAAATCATACTTTATGAAACACCTTAAACTTAAAACACTTACTCGGAGACTTTAGTCGCGAAGTTCATGGTGGTGTTCAAGTCATACCACGTCATGTCTTGACGTAGTACAGATCGCAGAAACAACCTCTTTAGCCTGTCGACCTGGAAGTGTTCGGAGCATTATTTATTATACACGTTGCAACATCATCATCATCTTCATCTTTCTGACCTTGTCCCGTTATTTGGGGTCGGCTCTTCTTTTTTCCTGTTACCCATCATGCTATCATTAACTCCTTTTTCTTTCATATCACTTTTCACACAACCCATTTTCCACTTTCTCTCCATCCATCCAGGGGCCCGAGTCTGCTATTTTTATAAATTCGTCATTCCAACACGATTCCATTGTCATTTTGCTAAAAGTTCGTAAACTGTTAATTCATAATGGCCGATCATTGATCGATCAGTGGTCTCGTAATAGAATTTTGGTACAAGCTGTCTTGTAACGAATTAATAATTGCACAGTGACGTTCTAGTAGTAGGTAACTGATAAAAAAAAACTGACAAAATTTTAGAAAATTACCGTATATGTTAGATACTCATTTGTCATTACGTACGAGATTACCATTCTTTGCCATTTCTTTCAATGGAGTGCCAGTGGTTGACCATTGGAAAGTCATAATGACGCCAATAAACTAGTAGATTACCAAACTTGGTCAAAATCAACAATTATGAAGTCAAAAATAGACCATTTTGACACTATTGTAATAGCAGACTTGAGGCCCTGATGTATACTCATGTATACACGTAGCGACATATCAGATACAAATTATGTTAACATTTTACAGATGTATCTAGATTTTCAGAAGCCCATGAGGTTATGACTGCGCTTATTATGGTAACACTGCGGCATTGTGTGTCATTCATTAGGAAAACTTACATTAGGACCGGAAAAGTTCCTACGAAAGTCAGACATCAGCCACAGCATTAACTAAAAAAATATCTTGTTGGCAGGCTCTTACGGCAATATTCTGCTGTTTAGCTCTTATATAATATAACTAGCTTCTGCCGGCGGCTTCGCCCGCGTAGAAGTAGGTTTTTCCATACAAACTTTGAAACATCGTTTCTTCTATTTTGGGGGTGAATTTTGGAAAATTTTACATTAGCTGCACAAATAATATTTCATACATTACCTGCACGTTTTAGGTATTCTATACATTACCTAGGTATTGTATAAAATACCGAATTATACAGATTGCCGGTAACACAGAGATAAATTTCATCATCATTTCAGCAAGTAATGTCCACTACTGGATCCTGGCCTCCCCCAAATGTCGCCACAATGACCGGTCCTGTGCGTCTCGAATCCATCGGAATCTCGAGATCCAGCCAGGTCATCGGTCCACCTTATGAGAGTCCTTTCAACCTTTCGGTCCATCTGTTCTGTAAGTAATATACCCTACCCACTGCCACTAAAATTCGGCGATTCTTTGGGCTATGTCGGTTTAAGTTAGTTCGGCTAAGTGTTTTAAGTGTTGATATCGTCCAATGATTTCTCCCGCTGTGGGCGGTGCGCGAGGGCGTGTCAGACTTTTACTGACTAAAATCACACCGTGTCCTTCAGTTGCCCTTTGCGTTCTAGGAGTACAGGTTTCTTTTTCAGATATTTCCCGCGGTCCTAGCCAGCGGGCATTGGCCCTGCTGGGCCCCTACGTTTTACTGACATCTCTTTGAGGAGCGCGTGGATCACTACGCGCTGTTGACGACTGGGCTCGGTCCGGTCAATTACCGGACGGCCAGACGGCAAGCTACCCATTGCTCGACGTCCGTAAGCCCACGTCTACCGTGGCTGGTAGTCGGGATCAGAATCTCGGCGGCTGAGGCGTGAGGACATTCGTTCCCTCACGCGTGCGTCCTCCTCCTTCGCTAGCATTACTGCTTCGCAGAAGGAGGTCACCGCCTGCCATTCCTTCTCGCTTCGGACTATAGTCCGAATCAGGGCCCGACGCGAGAGGTCACTGCCTCTGATTGCCTCGACGAGGACATGGCGGTGCTCCGCCCAAGCGGGGCAAACCTCCACCGTATGCGCCACCGTGTCCTCCGGGCGGTCCACACATTGGTGACACCCGGGCCTTTCTTCTGCCTGAATCCGATGTAGGAGCCTCTCGAACTTGCCATGTCTGGTGAGGACCAACGTCAAGCGAACGCCGTGTTGTCACTCCAGCCTCTCCTCAAAGAGGGGACTTACCGCCATAATTTCGCACTTGCCTAGTTTTTTAAATTATTAAAATTCGTGAAGAAATAGTGGATTTATTAAAGTTTTTTGAACGGCTATTTGGAAACGCGCGCTTTGGCTGGACTGTTTACGATGACGTCATCTGGTATGATCGGTGCAACGAACGGCTTGATCACTTCATTCGCCGGTGGAGATCGATCATGACAGATAACGTCACAGCGAGTCACTTCAATCTCGGGCGCGTTTCTGTAACTAATACACTAGTTCCATAAACGCGCGAATTACTGTATCTCTGTAATTTTTGGTCCGATTTAAATAATTTCTTCACACACATTAATACCCCACAAATACCCCCCAAAAATCATGAGTTAAACCGCGCCGCAGACAGTTCCCAACTAACCGAGAACTATGCGGCTTCCGGTTCCGACTCACTGGAACCAACCTACCACTGGTTCGGCACGCATCAAGAGCCATCGATCTCCGATCTCCGGAGGGGAGTGATGTATCGACAACTATCACGTCAAATAAGAACTAAACTACGAAATCCTGGATCGCACAACTCGAGTTCTCCGCGCGAATTGAACATATACAACCGCCCGAAATCATCTAGCGGTCAGATGTATGGATCAAACATAACACCACTCTGGTCATAGGTCCTCCCTTTTCAACGGAGGTATGTGAAGCTGGAGTGGTAACCGCTTACCGTAAGAAGCAGTATTGGAAGGCCTCCTACAAGATGGACCGATAACCTGGTAAGGGTTGCGGTAATCCGATGGAAGCGAGACGCACAGGACCGTTCATTGTGGTGACACTATGTCCAACAGTGGACGTCTTTCGGCTGAAATAATGAAGGATGATTTGGGCCTTTACACCCTGTTCCGCACACCTCTAAGTAAGAAACGGCTAAATTTGATAGAATGCCTTTTTTTGAATACCTGTTTAAGTGCCATATAATTGAAGATGTCAACACTGATGGCGGCGACGATGAACTGGCCGATCGAGAATACTATGCAGCCGATGCCGAACGCCTGGGAGTCTCGAATCAGTGCTTCCCTGTTCTCTTCTTTCGATGCGTTTGTACTGTTACAAGATAAAATGTAGTTAGTATATGCTGTATACAGGGTGTCTTTGACATCGACGTTCAGACGAATACCATGGATCCAGTACATGATTCTGGACCTCCCAGTGGTGGAATTTCTCGTTGGCTTATTCCTAATAAAAAACATCTGTACTTTTTTTAATTTAACACCACTCAATGAAATCGTTATTCAAAAAAAAAACAAAAATAAATTGTTTTTAATTAAAAAATAATATAATTAACTAAAAAGTCATCAAGGTAGATAAAACCGTTAATCTAATCAACCCCGATGACATTTTTAATTTTAAAAGTAATTCATTCATGTTTTTAATTGAAAATATTAGAATAACGATTTTATACAATTTAAATTAAAAAACGTAGTTTTTTTTTTATTCCACCACTAGGTGGTCCAGATATATGTACTGGATCCATGTGCTTCGATGTCAAAGACACCCTGTATATTATGTAGAAATCAAAGACTGGGATCCTTGAATGATAGGGATTGGCCAAAATACGATCACAGATTTTGCGATGACAATATTTTACTTTTAATCAGCATTCTTCTGAGTTTAGTTGTTAGCTAGTCTGAAGGCTAACTAACGGCCCTACCGCGTGCAGTGCATGTAGTGTTGCCAGATGTCTCCGAAGAAGAGACGAGATTGAAGAAGAGAAGAGACGTAATTGAGAAGTATTATAATATTAAAGTTCATCGTCGATTATACTAACATAGGATGGAGAATACCTACTAACAGTATAGGTATATATTATAACCTAACCTACTTGAAATAAAGATAAATAAATAATTATTTCGAAAGAGAATGTCTGAAAAGACCTCCTGTCTTTGCCCATCAGTGGGTAGGGAAAAAGGTTTTAACTAGGCATTTGTTTAGAAAGAAGGTTCTTTGGAAATCCTAAAATAGATTATAGTAACAGAAGCTTCAGCTCAGTCTGTGCAGTTATGTTAATTAGAGAACAGGATAGCAGTCTTGCCCCCCTAGCCACCTCGCCTCGAGGCCAACCGCCTCGAGTCGGCCACGCCTCCGATTCCTATGTTCTGACATCATCTCAACGCTCAGTCACGTGGTCAGAACAAAGGAATAGGAGGCGTGGCCGACTCGAGGCGGTCGACGAAAAGAGAATGGAAACGAAACAGTAGTAACTATAAAAAAAAAAAATTGATTCTGATACTTACAGAATTTGGCCTCCGCCAAATAACGATATTGTGAGTGTTTCGGTTGAGGTTCCGGTCATAATGGTGCGGTCGATGAGTAGTGATGTGAACTCGCCATAGATGATCGTGCCCAGGGGGACGAACAAGCCATTGATGCAGGCAAAGAAAATTGCTATTAAGAGGCATAGTATCTCTTGTACCTTGGCGTACCTGTACTGTGAAGTGGAAACATATATTTATTTAATTTATCGAATTTTGGAAATAAAACTCCATGCCATACAAGACAAAGTTCAAATTACACAATTACATATATGGTCACTTAAAAATCAACTTACAATATATAAATAAAGGCAATAACTGAGTTAGTGGAATGGATTGAAATTAGCTTGAATCCAATTACTACAAGTTTTAAAATTAAAACTACATACTTTTTAAACATCTTGATGTTCTCATACAGGTATGTTTTTTAATTTACAAGAAATTAAATATTTTGGAGAAAATTTCTTTAGTGCTTAAAATTTAAATATTTTGTAGAAATACTTACTAATTGTACCCAAGATACTGGTGCAGCTCGTAATCTTTCTTCTCTTTCTCTAAAAACATAAATTATATCAAGTAAATTGCTCTCGCACACATAAAAAACATAGTTTGACCAAAGAACATACGATTTTATGAAAATTTTTATGGCTTCAAAAGTCTCAAGGACACTTTGTCCTGTCGATGTGCTTAACCTAGAGGAGCCAAGCACAAGCGAAGCATGAGCTGAGTTCAAATTCGTGTAGTGTGGACCGACACTAACAGAGAGAGCCAAGCACGAGAGACACTATATGAATTTGAGCTGGGCGTAGACCCATCTCTATTTGTTATTTGTTAGCTTGCTTTTAGTTTTAAGTAGGCTTGGAAGACGTAGTCGTCTTGTGGTCGAAATTCAACCATAATTCATTAAAAGAAGATTTCCAGTAGGGAACTATTATAACCGACCGTGGAAATGTTTTCGCCAAAGCTGAAAACGCGACTTTGTTCAGCTTTGCACAGACACACATTTGTTTGCCATCTGTTTTTATATGTAAAATATACTTAGTTCTGCTAGACCTAGACCTAGACCTTATCCACCAGAGTTGTGTCAAGCCTGACTAGAAAAATGAAGTGATCAGCGGATCTTTCCTAACGCAACGCCTCGCTACCTCACATATTATTATAGAAAAAGTACCATGAAGAGAGAACAGCAGAACGGTGCGCTGAACAGAATACACTGGGATTGTGATATGAGGATGAAGATTTTCTAAGATGCCAGAAAAATACTTACTCTTCCGCGTTTGCGAGTTTCTCAGCTAGAAAAGCAGAGTTCTGTGCTACTGAGTTTATAGTCAAGGAGTTTTGCCGCCACCCTGCTAGGGCAAATGACGCTCCTTGTCCACTCACGCGTCGTTGCGTGTATTTTGTGAAGCTTTTGGTTGAATCATCGCGTTTCATTATCGGGCTAGCCGCTCTGAAAAAGATAGGATAATTTACAAAAAAGGTTTGAGTCTCTTGAACTAAGAGCAATGATCCTAGTCTCGACGCGACGTAGCGCGTTCTAAAAGACAGTAATACAATATCGCTTCTTTGGGTTGGAAAGGTCGTAAATGCCATCTTTGCCTGAAATGACTTAATAATACAGTTCTGTTCAGTTTTTTACCCTCTATTGATCTGTATTTTTAAAGTTTAAATATTCCCTAAAAAGGATTTTTACTACCCAGTTTTTTTTTTTTTTTTTGTAGAATTCGTACGCTCCACAACAGTGTTGATCGTTAGTTGAAAAATCACAATCATATCTAACAGGTAATTTAAACAAATGATGGAGAGGATCTGTGAAAAAACTAAACCAGAAATCTTTCTGAATATAAATTCCTGTCCTGGCCCTGTGCGTCTCGCATCCATCGGGTTCTCGCGATCCTCACCAGGTCATCGGTCTACCTTGTGGGACATGGCCATTGACATTAGCATTAACAATATTAGTCCAGATTTTAGAACAAAACCAAAAAGGGTATTCATGACAAACTTCCGGCCGTCGCTACGTCTGCGTTGAATTTATACTTCCTCCTACTTTATAAATTATGGCCAATGTGTTTTTCTCATGTATTAGCTTTATTACTGTAAAGGTAGAACTACATTAGACCGACGCACACGTGGGCCACGCATGATATGTACGTAGCGGCGCGTCAGGTGGCGTGGATCTAATGTAGCTCTACAAGTCTCGTTGTCATAAATGTCTGGAGACCGACGCTCCCAGATCGGCGTACGTTGCCCACGTGTGCCCAATGTAATTCTACCTAAAAGTTTCATAAAAATTCGTTCAGTAGTTTTTGCGTGAAAGAGTAGTAAATATCTTAGGACCTTAGACAATTTTCGCATTTATATTTGTACCTCTCCGTATCCGCTTAGACTCGACGCCGACTACAAGTAAGTTGGGAAAAAGGCTAGGTTGATGATGATGATTACTCCGATTATAGCTCCGAAGACTAAATTGGAAAGCCCTATTAGGTATTTATTCATATACTCGTTCTGGATGACACCATAAAGCAATGAGAAACAAATTTATTTATCTTTTTTTGCTTCTCATTTAGTTGCACTCATTTAGTGGAGTGAGAGGTCGTGTCAGATTGTTACTGACTGAAACCCACCTGTGTCCTTCAGTTGCTTTTTGCTTTCTAGGGTCATAGTCATTTGCTGCTTACATTTACCTATTCTATGCGTAGTGTACATCTCTATTAGGTCTGAAATAATTCTTTGTTTACAAAGTGCTCGGCCAGACTGGCAGTGCGGGGAGCGGCGCGGGTGCGGTAACGCACGCGTGTTGCTTGGCCAGACTGGCAGCGTGGTGGGGAGCAGCGCGGTGGGGAGCGGCGCGGGTGGAGGGACAGAGTTTACAGCTCGCCGCCCGCGCACTCGCTGTGGCCACTTGTATGAACCAGCTATGGCGTGAGTTGCCCGCGCGCGTCCCGCGTTTTACAACCCGCGCCCACGTGCTCAATAAAGACACTCAAATGAAGTTCTTATGTTTGAGATTGCCGCGCCGCGTCCGCTCTGCACCCGCTATTCCAGTGTGGCCGAACACAAAGGGATTAGATAATTTCATTAATTCATGATCTATAGCTACCTACTTGGTCATTAATTACAATATTAAAGCATGGACTATACGGATGTAATCCAGCGTCTCAACAGAGGTGGCCTTAGTAGTTTCAATCCATGTAGACAGCAGATGTAATCCAACGATCCGAGAAACCGACAATCAACACAGTGGTTGACTCGGTTTACAATTCATAAATTCCTAGGTGACCTGTGATTGGACGTTGGATTACATGCGTGTGGTCCGATTCCGCAACCGTTCTTCTAAGACCGTTTCGTCATTTCACTGTTCGTCGACAGGACGATTCATTTATTTCAGTTTCCCCAGCAGAATCTTTCACTTTTGGACATTTCGCCGACAGGAACTTTCATCTACAACACTTTCGGCGACAGGCCTTTTCAGCTACGGAATGTACACGACGAGCCTGGTGATTTCACCTTCGGAGAATTCACTGTCAATCTTAAGACAAGCGATATTACAAAAATACACATTTCTACAGATCACTATAGTGTCTTAAGTGAAATGCCTGTAGCTGAAGAGGCCTGTCGTCGAAAGTGTCGCAAATGAAAGTTCCTGTCGGCGAAATGTGCATAGGTGAAAGACTCTGCTGGGGAAATGGAAATAAATGAATCATCCTGTCGACGAATAGTCCAATGACAAAACGGTTTTAGGAGAACGTTTGCAGAATCGTGTGGCCCATGCTTTTATTAACAACTATTCAGTACAGCGTTTTTGATGTTTCATTCAATTATTCTTTTTCGGTTTGAAGGTGTCTAAGTGCGGTCTATACCGGAACAGTTCTAAACGTGTTTTTGTGAGATACCTATAGGACGTCTTACTTACCCTTAGAGGAGCCACAAAAATGGCAGAGATCTAGTAACAAGATATCCACACAAAACAGAGTGGACAGTTGTTGATGATTTCATTTTCCCCAGCTGATGAAGATCACGGTAAAAATACGTAAACCTAACAACGTACCTATGCTTTTGTACTATATTTTATCTCACATCCCATAATTTTGATAACATTGCAAGCCTTTGTATGTATTTATCTATTTTGAATAATAACGATTGATGGCACTGACAATTTGACATTAATAGATTTTCTAGAGGTGTGAAGATTTGAGATCCTTCTTGGTAAACGCGGTCTGTCTTTGGGTAGTGTTTTTTTTACGAAGTGAATACCTTCGCTTTTTTTTTCGGGTCACGCCATTTTAGGCGTGGCTTTACTCTGCCAAGGCTGTGAGATCTTTCGTAATAGTTACCTAGGTCCTCACGAAGGGATATTGTGCTTAGTAAAAGTCTGACAGAAGAAGTCATTTGATGATTTTCAAATAAAAAAAGGCGTGGTTTACAGGTCATCATTTCGTCTGTATTAACTCCAAGTACTGGGAGAATAAATGTTGGAAATGCTTCTTGCTTCACTCAAAACAATGTTTGATAGAGAACGCGAAAAAAGAGCAAATGAACGCTCGGTTGGCATTTGGTAACTTTTGTCATCATCATCATTTCAGCCGATAGACGTCCATTGCTGGACTTAGGCCTCTCGCAAATGTCGCCACAATAAAAGGTCCTGTGCGTCTCGCATCTATCGGATTCCCGCAACCTTCACCAGGTCATCGGTTCACCTTGTAGGTATCGGTCAACTTTTGACGCTCCCTCGAATATTTCAAGAAACTTGTTCCCGGAAATGAGGTTTGAGATATCTTTATTTCCCATAAGAATTTTAGTTCATTTACATGAGAAAACTTAAAAACTAATTTAGAAACATTTTTGGCAGCGTACAGTAACAGTTTTGACTTGAATTACAATTACGTGATTTTTTAAAAACCTTATTATCGCGATTTTAATGTGTGAGATTCCATAAATATTTTTCTTAACAGTTTTAATTTATGAGTACATTATTTATTTATTTAATTTAAACAGAACGGCCGCAGCCAATTACACCATTTAAACACATACAGAAAAATATATAAAACAATAATTAAAATTAAAATCAGAAGTCAGAAGTCACGCAGGACTTTTATTGGGACCTATTTAATAAATATTACACACAGTCATTCATCTCACAAAATTTCATACATTCTGACAGTATCATCTTCCATTCTTCACCAAACATATCAAAATCGGTGTTTTTGTCTAGGAGAGCATTAAGCGCAGAGAGTGTCCGCGGTATGGGTGATTTGGAGTGAGCAACTGTACGACTCGTCGGAACTGCACGATTATGAAGGGCACGTAAAATCTTTGCAAAATAGCAGATTTTCAAAGGTCTTTACTTGATTAGTTTTACTCAAATTTATAGGAACCTACATCTTAACCATAAGATATCTGTATTTCCAAAATATCTGCAGAAATATGTGTAATAACGTTATAATCACTTAAGAGTGGTTGTATGGAAAGTATGACTGGTTGGTCGCTCTTAACAATTGGTGTATTATTATAAACAAGTCTGACGAAACAAAGACGTTCCTATTGATTGGAAATTTCAATGTACCGCATTGCGGAGCTCTCGTTAAAAGCTAACTTCCTATGCGTCGCAACAGTAAGAAAAACTTTGCTTACGTCATCGGAATAACATTGATATCATGACTATAACGTTGTCAAATGACTGGGAAAGCGGGTTGGCTTCTGAAAGAGAAACCTGGGGTCCTGGAACGATAGGCAAAGAAGGTGGTTATAGTCGGCAAAAGTCTGACACGCCCTCTCGCTCAGCCACAGAGCGCGAGACGTCATTGGATGAATTTCCAACTTAAAAAAAACTGTCAAATTACGTAGAATACTAGACTAAGGAACTTCCTAACGTAAAACCAGCGAAACCAACCAAAATAAAAATGCAGCGTTAATGTAGAATCATCATCATCACTGTAAGTGGTGGCCGAGTGGGAACGGCCCCGACTTACGAGTTGTAGGTCGGGGCTGTTACCACTGGACCCCTAATGACACGTTTGACATTACCTCTCGTTGCATCCAGATTAGGAGGAGTTGCCTTGAGATAGTTTTTTTGGGTCTGGGTGTATTTTGTATGTGAATGCACTCACGATACAGGAGTAATGCTTAGATCGGGAGGGCGTGTCAAACCTTTACTGACTAAAAACCGACGCCTGTTCCTTCTTTGTTATTGTTCCAGGGCCTCGGGGCTCTCTTTCGCATCACCCATGGCCCCAGTAGGCTTCGACCCTGCTGGGCCGCGTCGAACAGTACGCGCCGTCGACTGCTCGGTTCGGATGCTTACCGGACGGTCGGACGGCGAGCTACCTATTGCTCACCGTCCGCAAGTCCGCGCTTACGGTGGGGGGTAAAAGAAATTGCTTAAAATGTAAAAATAAAAATGGCCTGTTTTACATGGTAATTCATTAAGCGTGTTATGTAACCTTGTTCTTGTAATTTTCTACAAAAACGCTGATGACCAACTAGGAAGCCTTTGCCACCTCAGGATGATATTACAGAAATAGCAACAAAGTATCAAAGTCAATAGATAAAGATTTTGAAGTATCGTTCAATAAATAGTGATTCCTTGTAAATACGAGTATTGACCTTTCAGTACTACGACGTATTTATGTCCGTTATCTGTCAAGTTGCATCGAAGTACCTACACAAAATCATATCTAGGTACTACCTACTACACAACACGTGATGCCGTGCCGTGGGATGTGGTCTTAGTCCATAGTTAATAATATAAATAAATTAATAATAATCTATATATATTAAAGCGAAATACCACTCACCGATTAATCATGAAATCTCAGAAACTATAAAACTTAAAATTTGGCAGGTAGTTTCCTTATAGGGTGTAGACATCCGCTAAGAACGGATTTTACGGCTGTCGCCATTGTGTGGACCGCCCGAAGGTCACGGTGTAGCATACAGTGGAGGTGTGTCCCGCCTGGGCAAAGCACGCCCGTGACCTCGTGGGGGCGATCGGCGGCAGCGATCTCTCTCGCCAGGTCTTGGTACAGGCCATGGTCCGGAGCGAGGAGGCGTGGCAGGCGGTCGCCTTCTTCTCCGAAACGGTAATGCTAGCAAAGGAGGAGGCCGCACGTGCACGCGCAAGAAGCGGCCCTTACGCCCCAGCCGCAGGGATCCCGATCCCGATTTCCAGCCACCGCAGGCGCGGGCTTGCGGACGGCGAGCAATGGGTAGTTCGCCGTTGGACTATCCGGTAACCGTCCGGACTGAGCCCAAGTCGTCGACCGCGCGAACTGTTCCGCGCGCCTCAAGGAGATGTCAGCAAACCGTAAGGGCCCAGCAGGGTCGAAGCCTACTGGGGCCAAGGGTTTGTTTCTGAAAGGAAAGCTCGACTCTGGTATAAAAGGCAACAAAGGAACAGGAGTAGGTTTTTAGTCATTAAAAGTCTGACACACCCTCACGGACCGCCCAAGAGCGAAAGATGTCATTGGATGATTTTCCCACCTAAAAAAAAAAGCTAGTTGGGAAATGGCTAAGGATATTATGATTGCTATGTCTTATCACCACCCAGTCTGGGTCACCAGTCAGTCTCAGAAACTGTATTTTATTAACCTGTATAAATGTTTAGATCATGTACGAACTAAACATGTGACTATCTCAAACCCAGCTGAGTCATTGCGGTGCTAGGATGATTTATCGGTGATGCTGTAAAAACCAAGGTCTAAGTGTTTCAATAGTTTAAGTCTTACATAAAGGTTAGTATGTAGCAAGTCATTCAATTGATACTACATTTAATTCCCTAGTACCACAAGATAATAAGGGAATAGTGGAAGGAGAGAGGAGCGTATGACCTGTACCATGACGTTTAAAGTAAGATTGTTTTCTTATTTCCAGTGTGGGTAAGAGATGGCGCTAGACAACCTGTATAGCTCTGTCTCTTACCCACACTGAAATAAGAATGAAACAATCTTACTTTGAACGTCATGGTAACCCCATATGTCACTGATAATGAGATATAAAGGCTTAAAAAATAAATAATTGAATCTAATGGATTATGGTATTGTAAACGTATTGCGCCGACCCCAAATAAGATGGGACAAGGGCAGAAAGATGATGATGATGATGGATTATGGTAAATTAAATTAAATGGTAATTATAAGGTTTGAAATATGTTTTGGTGAAATGCTAATTGTATTACAACAACCTTCTGGACATATTTCCAGATGACAACAATGTGGAGGAGTACTTCGACGCTTGAGTGTATTTGTATGATATGTACATGGTTAGGTTTAGTATAATAGTATTTATAGTTAATATTTAAGTCCCCATTATGACTATACAAAAATATTGAATGAACAAAAATTTTTATTTAGACGAAAAAAAATCACATATACACAATCTAATTGAAATATTATGTAAATAAGACAAATTAACTAAGTATATAATCAATTATAAAGAACAATTATAAATTACTAGCTGACTCGGCGAACTTCGTACCTCCTAATAATGTGATAAATGAAGAACCGCTCGACCGATTTTGTGCAAACTTCACATAAACCATCTACTAAACAGTCCGAACAAAGCTTAAACATTTGGTTTCGATAGGTGATTCCTTTCTTGAGTTATAAAATTACAACGAAAAGTGGTATTGATTATTCTATTCTATATATATATATATATAGCTTTACTAGTTGTCCCCCGCGGTTTCACCCGCGTCTTTGTTTATTGCGCCGCTCATATTAGTTGCACTGGAAATTTAATAATAAATTCACGATGAGAGTAAAATTAACGTAATAGATGCACAGAAAAATTAAAATAATACGTATAAGTCACTGCTACGATCGATACACAAATGAAATCAAAAAAGGTTACTAATGCTGTATCATATATTTTTTTTTTTTTATCTAAAATTGAAAAAAAAAATTTAGGGGTGGATTACCCTTAACATTTAGGGGGATAAAAAATAGATGTTGTCCGATTCTCAGACCTACCCAATATGCACACAAAATTTCATGAGAATCGGGAAAGCCGTTTCGGAGGAGTTTAACCACAAACACCGCGACACGAGAATTTTATATATTAGATTACAACAAGTACTATAGTATTTAGCTCTTTTAACCTATTTTGTGTCTATGCTACCTCTGCCCATTCCAGATTGCCTGGAAGAGATGGAATGTAATAAGGCCGCCAGTTGTATGTTTTTTTTCGTTAAATTTTCCAATAGTATTTTATATTACCTTGGTGTACAATAAAGGAGCAGTGGTGGCCGATTGGTAACGGCCCCGACTTACGCGTTCTAGGCAGCGGGTTCAAACCCAGCCAGACGCATTACTTTGTGTGATTTATTTCATCACCACTGCTCTCAAAACGGTGAAGGAAAACATCGTGAGGAAACCGGCATGTCCTAGAACCAAAAAATTCGAAGACAACATAACATGTCCTCGAATTTTTTTTTTTATTCGGTGGGAAAATCATCTTATAACAAATCCCGCTCTTGGGCGGAGCGGGAGATAGTGTCAGACTTTTACTGACTAAAAACCCACTCCTGTTTCTTCTTAGCCTCCATCCCAGGGCCCCGGGTTTCGCTTTCACACTACCCGAGGAAAGACATGTGACATCCACCAACCTGCACTATGTCCGCGTGGTGGATTAAGGCCCATTCCTTCTCTTAGAGAGGAGGCCTGAGTCCCAACAGTGAAAACATTATAAGACCGACTATGCTATGCTATGCTATATGTACAATATAGTATAAATAAAGCCACGACAGAAGGCTCTATATTCTGTAAACTCTTACCGGCCTCATCTAGTTCAAAATGACGAAAAAAAAAATTGACGTTTAAAAGTGTTTTTTTAAATCTACTTACAAAATAAATATCATTTATCATTTACCACAGTCTTGTACTATTATTTATTCTGTGCCAGTCTTCTATTTCTGCTTATTTATATATTTAAACTTCATGCAACACAAAGGTACAAAGTCGGACTTAATGCCTTATTTTTTTTTTTTTTTTTTATTGGGTGGGAAAATCATCTTATCACAAATCCCGCTCTTGGGCGTAACGGGAGATACTGTCAGACTTTTACTGACTAAAAACCCACTCCTCTTCCTTCGTTGCCATCGTCCCAGGACCCCGGGTTTCGCTTTCACACTACCCGTGGCCCCAGTAGGCTTCGAACCTGCTGGGCCCCTACGATTTGCTGACATCTCCTTGAGGCGCGCGTGGAACAGTACGCGCCGTCTCTGTCCGGACGGTTACCAGACGGTCGGACGGCGAGCCACCCATTGCTCGCGGACTTAATGCCTTAGGCATTCTCTACCAGTCAACCAAGGGTGTGAGTACAGAGAAAACAGAAGAAGAGACGAGCACTGGAGAGGGATATAATATTTTTGTTTCTAGATTTAAGGATTTCTTGGATTTCCTCTAGCGTTTAAGTGTTTTTACCTCCAACAAATAAAATAAAAATAAGATATTAATTTATTCAATAATACGATTTATCTGCTAGACAGTTTTCGACCTAAAAACAGACTAGACACGCGATTTGCTAACTCAAATTAGATCAAGGGCTGCCAGACTATAGTTAAATTAGAATACTGTTACAAGCCAAGTACACCTGGCAGGAACACTATGCTATTATTATGATCAATATTTTGTTACAGAAATATGAACCTTGTTCGGTTACAATACGTATGACACGATTTTCATATCATTTCATTCAGTCACAGTCTAGAGATTTTTTTAATAGGAACGTGATATAGTTTTGTAGGTTTGTTTGTTTGACGTTGGTACTAGTTACGTAAGTTTTTGTCGGGATCGTGACGTCAGAAGGGAAATACATGTCGTATTTTCTCTTTGGTGGAAAGTTTCAAGTACGGATTTAAAACAGTTGACGTTTGCTAGGCAGTGAGGTGTGAAGGAAGCTTTTATGGAAATTGTGAAAGGGTTATAAATAGACGCAGACGTACAAGGACCTGTACCATGACGTTTAAAGTAAGATTGTTTCATTCTTATTCCCAGTGTGGGTAAGAGATGGCGCTAGACAACCTGTATATCTCTGTCTCTTACCCACACTGAAATAAGAATGAAACAATCTTACTTTGAACGTCATGGTAACCCTGTTGCTCCAGGGGTCACGAGGTCTTAACGCGATTCATTTTACGACCTAAACTGAACTATTAAAGGGATGGAGTTATAGAGGGTATACAGCTCCATATTTACTTTACTTGAGCTGAACTTTCACCAAGGTTAAAACTACTTGTAAGTAACTTTAGAAGCCCAATGAAGTGTACCTAGGTAGGAATACTGTATAGACATTAAAAGAGACTTTAAACACCGACTTTCGAAATTTTGATCCTTTTAGGGATTTTTTTTTTAGTAAACTCGGTTATTTTATTTTTGTGACCATTTCTGGTCTTCTTTATCAGTTCCACTTCATCAAATGTTACTTTTTGACTGTAAATGCTAAGTTCTCGATGAAAACACCAAAATCACTATATGGTTGCCTATAATATTTGAGGAGTTCCCTCGATTCCTCGTGGAACCTATCAGAGTTCTGAGCTAACAAACATAATTTTTTTTTTAAATACAACGGAATTGATAACCTCCTCCTTTTTTTTGAAGTCGGTTAATAAATGAATGAACATTTGCCTTTCTAAAAGAATCGTTACATACGTTACTTACATACGGTTAACTTGATGGATGCTCTCGATTTTAATACCTAATGCTTATTCGACATCGGCTTCGGTGAAATAATTTGGTAATTTATTTAGAAAATCATTTCAAAGAACGTGCAAACGTTTCATAATATAACCCCCATATTTCTATCAAGGTTAGTTAGCACCTTACTGCTATTAACTGGTGAAAAGAAATTAATTAATTTGAAACAACCTTTTGTTCCCCGCCCCGGCGTTGGAGTCCAATCATACCTTCTTGAATACTGAGAAAGTTTCAATTACCTAACAAGGTAGGTTCGTGTCACGTTATTTTCTTTGTACTAGAGAGTACGTCACGTCTTAAAGGGCGTTGAATCTGTTGGTCATCACGTGCAGCACTCGGGAACTGGCCAATAATACTTACACGTGCTTCAAGCATAGTTTATTAAAATCACGAGTTCTACTTTTAATAAGTACATTTTGATATAAGTGGAAAAAGTTTGTCATTGCGACCAGGCGGAATTCGCACGAGCCGTAAGCGAGGGCGTTATGGAGCCGAGGCCTGCACAAATTTCCAGGTGCATCAAAACGACGTTTTAAAATACACTTAAGAAGACATAAATAAACAGGGGTTGACGTGCGACTCGTAGGGGATGACGCGCGACTCGTGGGGATTGACGCGCGCCGACCCTGATACGATAAATGTAATAAAATTGTGACGAGGCGAGCACGCGCCCTTTTCCGCACAAGTGCGAAAAACAGTGAATTACGTGCATAAAAGCGGTAGGGATAAGAGCGGGATTTCGAGTAAGTGTATTAAAATATTATTAAACGATACTTGATAAAGTTGCGGATCAACAATTCCGTGTTAAGACCTATCATACTGTAAAGATCAGAATTTTGGGCTGAGAAAAAGATGGATGAAAAAAGATTGCTGCACGTAGCGGAAAATGAGAATGTTTAGATGGATGTGCGGTGTGACGAGACTGGAAAAAGCGAAAATTAATAAATTAGATGAAATTTGAAAGTAGCACCAGTGACTGAAAAATTGAAGGGGAATGGGCAATCGACCAATCCATACAACGGATCCAAAATGCGCACAACACTAGAATTAGTGTTCATATAAAAAACATAGCTTAGTTGAATCAGTTTCTACCAGTGCTAAGCTAAATGGACCAATGAATATGATTGGTGAATATCAAACACATCCAGAGGTACGTAGCCTATAATAAATCTCTAGTAGAAAGGTACCTTTAGGCTGCGAAACACTTAACTTAGCGCGACTAGTCTAGCGAAACTGGAATCGATTATAATCTCCGTTTTATTCTTCAAAATATCTATAATTAGAACATGTTTCATTAACAGGTATTTGGCAAGGTATCTATTGTGAGTAGTTGTCTGGCACAAGATGAATCGGAAGGGGCTAACCTCTGTCTACCAAACAAACAGAATTCGCCACTTCTTCACTATAGCTATGTATCGCCATCGTCTGTTGTAGGTATACAACTAGCTTCTGCCAGCGGCTTCGCCCGCGTTAAACTAGAAAATTGTCCCAAGAGAACATATTCCCGGGATAAAAAATATCATATGTGCTATTCCAGGACATGGTCTACCCGTGCACCAAGTTTCATTAAAATCTGGTTAGCCGTTCGAGCGTGAAGAAGCAACAAAATACACACACTCACAAACTTTTGTCTCTATAATATATTTAGTGTAGTGTCACTCAAAGCAAGCATATGCTATTGGTGAATCAATTTTTTAAATCGGTCCAGTTGTTTTTAATTTTTAACCGACTTTAAAAAAGATGAGGTTCTATGTTCGACTAAATGTTTTTTTTATGTATGTTCACTGATTTCTCGGTTAATTGTGGACCGATTTTGAAAATGATTTTTTGATTGAAAGTTTAAGCTTCCGGATTGGTCCCATAGAAATATTGTTACGATCTGATCATAAACTTCGAAGTTATGGAACAGAACTCCTCATAGGATCACAGCAGTACGGTCGTAACAAGTAAAATTGCTTTGCTTATACATGTAGTCGATGACTGACTGAAAGAAGAGGGGGAATATATCGAACTAATCTGATGATGGTGCCTGAAGTTAGGTACCGTAACTCTGTAATAAATTAATGTAATCTAACCGTGTTTGTTATTATTAGAATTGTTATGAGATGCACTCTAGCTATAAGGTATTTAAGTTTGGTTGAGGGATACTTAATTCTCCATGACCAAACAGAGTAATAAAAAATATTTTTACAAAAAATAAATACAATCGACTTCAATGTAAAAAAAAAAACACTGAAAAGTGCAAAAGTCGGTGTTTAATAACTAAGAGAAAAAATCTATTATAGAAACACTGATATCCGAAATTAAAGTTATTTTGCACTTTTCAGTTTTTTTTTACAATGAAGTCGGTTGTATATTTTTTGTATTTTTTTTATACTCAATACAAACAAAAATATAAAACATTTCTTTTTGTTATATTAGTATAGAGTATAGATTGAATAAGCAATTTAGAAAGAAAGAACTAATAGAAACCATAAAAGGGTTTTTCTAATAAAAGTTATAATCAGCTTCCTTCCTTGCCTTTGTCATATACTAATTGGTGTCGGCGCAACACGTTTTTTTTTCTATTTTATCCTGTCAGCAACCCTGCTATCATTGATTCCCTTTTCTTTCATACCACTCCTTACACAATCAATCCACCTTTTCTTTGGCCACCCTCTCCCTGTCCATACAACCATAACTCTTTTAGTAACATGCGTTCTAGTAAAAGTAAGTTAATAATTAAATTAGTTAATTATTTAGTCATGTCGGTAGGATATCTTTGCTTCTGCTCTTGTTTGCCAAGAGATATTTTTTCTTCAAAAAGTTTATTATTTGAAGTCGGAGCAGCATATTCTTCTTTATTCATCCGTTTATATTAGTCGCTATCGCAATAGTCTTCCTTTTCAAGCCAAATCATAGTTTTCAAGATGCAACCATAGTTACGTTACCCTTTTTCATATCATTTAAAATTGTCCTCTCTTCGTTCATATTTCTCACTCATTGACTCATGCCTACTTAGCTGGGCATCAAGCATTTATGAAGTACAGAAATATTAATCACAATCAAATATAGCCAATATCAATCAGGAATAATGTAACTTTCTACTGATGAAAGAATTTTCAAAATAGTCTCAATAGTTTCAGAGAAACTCATAAGCTTCACCTCTTTATAATATTAGTGTAGATGAAGATTCATCCACATTTCCTTAATGACACATTCGCTACCGTGGTCCATAACAAAACTTTCGAATATGAGTCGAAAAATGATATTTTTACTCTAAGTACTAGCTAGAGTTTTCCATCGATAAAATAATTTGTGTAACTGATATATACTTCTAGAGATTATGTTTTACTAACATAAAATTAATTTTTTTTTGTGTGTACAATAAAGAATAAAGAAGAAATACAATTAACAATAATATCTTTAATCATCAAAAACATTGTAGTACATGATGACAATTAAAAATAATCGTTTCCAGTGAACAAAGACTACAACAAATTGGTAGGTGAGGGGCTGTTTTCCTAGCTGACTTAATATGTAACATGTGTTAAGGAGTGCAGTGCCAGTCCCAAAGAATAAAAACAATAAAATCGTACACAGTATGCATTATAGTACATTATGATGTGCTACTAATAAATCTTCTTAACAAGGTAACAAAAAGTACAATAATAGGTAAATAAAATAAAACAATAGGGTAATGCATTAACACAAAATAAATAAATCATGTAACTTGCGGCTAGGTGAGTATTTGTTATGTCGAACTGTGCGCTGTGCGAATGTATGGATTAATTTTTCCGCTAGTCATAATTTGTAGCGGGTTGAATTGAGTGACTGGAATAATCTTAACTTATTGTGTCAAATAGCATAATATATTATTGGTTCAAATATATTTGTAGTAAATTATAAGGAAAAAAATTAATAATTCAAATCAATTTGCTATGAATGTTTCTGTTTCGTCGTAATTTTTACCTTGTAGGAATTAGTAAACTGCTCTTTTGCACTTATAATATGACAGACCATATATTGGACAGTGCTTATTCAATTTATTATAGAAAGCCGGGCTTAGGAAATAAAAAAAAACTTTTAGAAAAGCAAGACCGTGTTCGTGACTTTTCATTATGTTTTTATATGGGTTTTTTTTTTGTGTTGTAATAATATTACTTGTAAAATAAAATGTTGTCGTATGTTAAGAACTCCCCAGTGATTGTTCAATTCATTGGTAGGGAACATAAAATGTCTTTAGGTAACCTTTAAAATGGCTCTGTGAGCGACTTTCAAGGGCATCAAAATAGTCTTGGCAGCACCGCCCCAACATGAGATACAGTATGTGATCATAGAGGAACACAGGGCAAAATAAACAATACGAATAATTTTTAGTTTTGCAACGTGTCGGAGGTTTCTAAATATGTAAATAGCAGATGAGAATCTCTTCAGTACTGTAGTTATCAAACCTGTTAGTTTGTTTGCGATCTCTTAAATAATTACGAAAATTGTCTACAGTTGCCGCCCTGATTCCTACACTTTCAAGCTTGAGTAGAATAGTGGAGATGGGAACCGTATCAAATGCCTTGACGAGATCTAAAAAGACTGTAAGAGCTTTTTTATTCTGGTTAGCGTGTAGAACAACATTAGAAATCACATCTTGAACCGCATCACATTTTTTTTTTTTTTTTTTGGACCCTGCTGGGCCCCTACGATTTGCTGACATCTCCCTGAGGCGCGCGTGGAACAATACGCGCCGTCGACGACTTGGGCTCGGTCCGGACGGTTACCGGACGGTCGGACGGCGGGCTACCCATTGCTCGCCCTCCGTAAGCCCGCGCCTACGGTGGCCGGAAATCGGGATCGATTTATTTTTGTGAAACAATATATTCAAGGTATGTAATTAGTCTTCTGTTTATAGGACGTTTAATTACTTTAAATATGGTACTCAAACCTGCAATAGGACGATAATTGCTAGGTAAGTTCCCAACTCCACCCTTGAATATCGGATGAATTATTGCCTTTTTCATAAATCAAATCAAATCAAAAATATTTTTATTTCACATACGCCTACATGGGCACTTATAAAACGTCAGAAGCAGGTGCACAGAACTGCATAAAAGTGGAAAATACATAAATTTCATAAGTAAAAAATCTCGAGGCAAACTTGTGCAGGGATTCAACAAGACAAAACTTTGGAAGGAGCTAGGGGGGCTTTTACCCAACAGTTTAACAAAATTAAGGGGAATGCTGAAAGTTAGACAGCGAAATTTAAATTTTCTTACGATTATTTGCATTTTTCAGGTCAGTGTCAAGTTACCGTTATTGAATGGCTATTTTCTAAAAAAGTCATTCAATAGGGTAAAATGAACTGTGAGGGTTGTATTGGTGATTTTCATGATTATAATTCCGTAAATAAATGCAAAAAAAATAAGACAATTTGAATTTCGCGGGCTATTCTACCCTTTTTTATGTGGGAGAGTCATCTAATGACAAATCCCGCTCTTGGGCGGAGCGGGAGATAGTGTCAGACTTTTACTGACTAAAAACTCACTCCTGTTCCTTCTTTGCCTTCATCTCGGGGCTCCGAGCTTCGCTTTCACACTACCCGTGGCCCCAGTAGGCTTCGACCCTGCTGGGCCCCTACAGTTGTTGACATCTCCTTGACGCGCGGTGAACAATACGCGCCGTCGACAACTTAGTTTCGGTCCGGACGGTTACCGGACGGTCGGACGGCGAGCTACAGCATTACTCGCCGTCGCACTCGTCTACCTTAACGCTTAAGTTTTAATCAAAGCGACCGACACAAGATAGTTCTTCTACTAAATAAACCAGAAAACTAGTATACCGTTTATTGAAGTGAAGTATCTAACAAATGTATATCATATCAATGAAATATCGATAAGATCATGTTTGAACAGAGTTACAATCAGTGCCAATGTTTTATAGTTGTTGTTATATTTTGGCACAAATATGATGGGAACATCGATCTTAAGACTGACATCTTGTCGGCCCAAAGTCTGTCCACTGTCCAGTCCACACTTTGGAAACGAATTATAATTTAAACTGTAGATTAAAAATACATACTACCTGCCCCAACCCTGGTTTCGCAAGGATTTTTTTTTTGTTTTCTTAAAATTGTCTTTTCTACAAACTTTGTCCTGACAAAATCGAACACAAAAAAAGATTTATCCAATTTGGTACAGTCGTTTGGTAGTTATGCGCGTACATACATTTCAGCGAATTATTTAATTCATTTCGTGATGTTCTTAAAAATATTTTTTCTCAATTATATTCTGTGTTAAATGCTGTGGATTACATATTGAATCACCTTCTATTACTGTTTCAGACTATGTAACTCATAATGTGTAACTGTTTATTTTCCCAAATATATAAAATAAAATTAAATATCTACACTAGTTGCTACCAGCAGATTCGCCCGCATACAGATAGAAAATTTCCCCAGGGAAACTTCCTCCTAGGATAAAAATATCCCGTGTTATTCCAGGACATGGTCTATCCGTGTGCCAAATTTCATCCAAATCTGTTCAGCCGTTTGAGCGTGACTCACTCTTTTTGAGGAGTGGCTAAAAAGACGTCACGACGTTCTTACCTGCATGACGCATGTCCTCAATGGACATGGTAAGTTTGGGAGGTTCCTGCACTGGATTCGTGCTGAAGAAACGCTCAGGTATCACCATTGTGTGGACCACCGGGAGGACACGGAGGAGCATACGGTGGAGGTGTGCCTCGCCGGAACGTAAGGCAAAGAAGGAACATAGGAAAGGGTTTTAGACAGTAAAAGTCTGACACGCCTTTTCGCTCCGCCCTAGAGCGAAAAAAGTCATTAGATGACTTCCTACCTAAAAAAAAGGTATTCGTAAGTTCAAGAAATCATGAACTTGTTTTTCGTTTTCCGCGAATGACATGTTTTTTCGTAGCGTGTAGCCGTAGCAAAGTCTACGCGTGCTACGAATTCCGTAGAATGGTCGTAACCAAAATTCTTGTTTACGCTACTTAAAAATCTTGCCGTAGTCGTAATATGTAAAATGTATGTTATTAATTTTTGTTGTTGATTGTAATTATTATCGTTTGGATCCTTCGGATAGTTTGCTTTATTAAATACTAACTTTAGCTGGCGGCTTCGCCCGGGTGAAAATAGAAAATATAAGCCAGTGATATAGTAGCTTTCTACTCGTGAAAGAATTTCAAAAATCGGTCCAGTAGTTTTTGAGTCAAATCGTCAACTACAAACAAACAAAAAATCTAATATTTCCTCTTTATAATATTAGTTTAGATACTGGCATAGATTAGGAATTCAATGCTCGTACAAGAAACAATAAAAAACTTTTTACAAAAAAAGAATAACCGACTTCACTAAAAAAATACTAAAAGGATCAAAATAACTTTAATTTCGGAAGTCGGTGTTTCTCGGTATTGGTGTATCTTATTTAACACCGACTTTCGAAATTAAAGTTATTTTGATCCTTTTAGTATTTTTTTAGTGAAGTCGGTTATTCTTTTTTTGTAAAAAGTTTTTTATTTCACACTTTTTAGTTGCGATACACTTGTAAACAGAGTGTCTATTTCTCATGATAATTTCAATTAACCCAAACATACAATGTAATGCAATTAACACAATGTAACCTAGCAAAGGTTACATTGTGTTATTATGAAGTTCCTGTGTCTACCTTCCACCTTCCGGCCCCAACATCAGATCAGTTTGATAGTACCTTATAGCCAAAGTGCATCTTATGACAATTCGAATAAGCCCAAACACGGCTAGGTTACATTGATTAATTACGGAGTTCCAGTGCCTACCATCCGGCTCCATCATCATCATCAGATCACTTCGATGATACCATTTTCAACGTAACTATTCAGAACCATTCATTTATTTGTAATGTCATAGTCGCTTAACTATCTTCATTGTGATATCTATGCGAGTAAGAAGTTCCGTTGACTATTTCTGGTCTTCTTCATCAGTTCCACTTCATCAAATGTTACTTTATGACTGTAAATACTTAAGTTCTCGATGAAAATACCAAAATCACTATATAGTTGCCCATAATATTTGAGGAGTTCCCTCGATTTCGCCAAGATTCCATCATCAGATCCCAACTTGGTGACTATGGGACCATTTGGGAAGTATACCCTTTCCAACAAACAAAGATTTTTTCAAATCGGTTGGCAAGCAACGAAGTTATGCACGAACAAACATAAAAAAAATAATACAAACATTCGAATTGAGAACCTCCTCCTTTTTTAGAAGTCGGTTAAAAAATGAAGATATGCGTAAACGAGTTCCACTTCTGTATCGTGGGTTTATTTTTCACTTGCTGTCTCCGCATCTTTATTTACTGCTCTACTCTTATTGGTCATAGCATGATGTTAAACATATAGCCTACAGCCTTCTTCGATAAAAAGGCTATCCAACTCTAAAATATTTTTTCAATTTGAACCAGTATTTCCTGAGATTAGTGCGCTCAAACCGCATTCAACATTTGAGGTGGCCAAGTGGTAACGGCCCCAACTTACAAGTTGTAGGTTGCGGGTTAAAACCCAGCCAGGCGCATTACTTTGTATAATTTATTTCATCACCACTGCTCTCAAAACGGTGAAGGAAAACATCGTGAGGAAACCGGCATGTCCTAGAACCAAAAATTCGAAGACATGTGACGTTCACCAACCCGCAAAGGGCGCGCGTGTGTCCCAACAGTGGGAACATTATAAGGCCGACTTATCATCATCATCATCTTCCTGCCCTTATCCCGTATTATTTGGGGTCGGCGCAACACGTTTTTTTCTTCCACTCTGCCCTGTAAGGGCCGACTATGCTATAGATAAGGATATTAAGAGTATTGCAAAACTTGTAACAATTGCTGAGGAAGTGATTACATCACTATTCAATTTGTTTTTTTGCGGTAAGGTAACATCGAAAAGTCGGGTTGTCCGATGGTAGAAAGGAGATGGCGGAATCAAGTCTAAACTACCTAACTAGTCAAACTATCTCCCGCTCCGCCCAAGAACGTGATTTGCCATAAGATGATTTTCCCACCCAAAAAAAAATATCATTTACGGTTACAGATATTTTTTTTAATTTCGGATATCCAATAATTTCGATTACGGTTAAGGAGTTCCGTAACATTCTTGGTCGCAACCCTAGTCCACAATAAATTAAGTATTCTACGAAAGCAGTACGCAATCTATGAACTGCATTTTAATATACGGTTCAATGTATTACGGGTCATAAGTTCACAGGGTTAAAGTCCTACTCCTAGCCAGGGGTTATAAACGCCAAAGGGTTATAAACGCCAGGACAGGCGTCGAAGAGGCGAGACACATTATGTCGTTTACGACATCATTATTATTCTTAAGATAAAACCCATTTGCTATTCATTTTTGGTTAAACAATTTGATTCGTTCACTCAGAAGTTATGATGTTGCGAAGTGCTGTGAATTGAAAGTTAGGAGTGAAGATTTTTTTTTAGTTGAGATTTCATTCAATGATTTCTCGCGCTCTTGGGCGCAGCGGGCCCTCCCGCTGTGTCAAACTTTTACTAACTAAAACCCTCTCTTGTTCCTTCTTTGCCTTCGTTCCAGGGCCCTAGGGTTCTCTTTCGCAAAACCCATGGCCCCAGATGAGTGAAGATCTTGGAAATCACATCAAACTAATATTATAAGGACGAAAATTGGTGTGAGTGTATGTTTGTTACTTCTTTATGCTCGAACGGCTGAACGGATTTGGATGAAATTTGGCACATGGGTAGAACATGTCCTGGAATAGCACATAGAGTACTTTTTACCCCTGGAGTAAATTCTCTTGGGACAATTTTCTACTTTTCCGGGTGAAGCCGCTGGCAGTAGTTAGTAGGCAAATAGATAAGAATGATGATCATATCGTTTAGTCCATCCAAAAGATATTGATGTATGAGATTGCCCCTGTGCGATAGCACCTATATTATACACTCGTTCCTATAAATGTTTGAGGTGTACATATTGGGGTGTTTTTAACATCTTGCGGATTTCATCACGTATGCGGAATTACTCCAAATGCAGAAAATTTTATTATGCAAAAAAACGCGTCCCGCGTGCGTATCCACGTATTATAATAATTACTTGTATGAAATTGACACTTGCGAGGTTTACGCGTGCGGACCAACCTCGCATGCGTGATCAAAATCGCACGATATTAAAAACACCCTTATAATCTGATAAACTAGATTTTGCCAGCGACTTTTTTCGCGTGAATGTCGGTTGTTGCGGACGCGAAGTCGAAGTCAAAGCCAGATAAAAAGTAACCCATGTCCTTCCTTGGGGTTCAAGTTTACTCTGTATCAAATTTCATCAAAATCGGTTCAGTAATTCAACCGTGAAAGCGTAACAGATAGACAGACCTACTTTCACAGTTATCCAATAATCTAATGTAATAAAAAATTTCGAGTCACAATATTTGTTATCGAACTCCTCCGAAACGGCTTAACCGATTTTTATAGAATTTTTAGTGTATGTTTGTTTTGGTTTCGTAGACTATTTTTACCCTCCTACCCCAAACTCCCATTTTTTTCAGTGATAAATTATACGGCTGAACTAACTTTGCCAGGTGAGCTAGTAATATTATGGATAAATGGTTTTTTGAAATCTGTTCCTTATGTTGCGGAAATTCTTTAGAAATGATCCATATAGCATAATAATAGCATAATCAGCCTTTTGATGTTCCCACTGCTGGGACTCATACCTCCTCTCTGGGAGCGGGTAAATGATCCATATGAACAAATTAAATCCATATCAGATTGAGGTCATTAATTGCTATTCTCGGATCATATAATATATCTGATAGATACAGATTTTGATCACATTACGTCATAATTCATTCACGGACTAAAATAAGTCACAGTTCATAAATAATAATCATCAAACGGCTCGTGCTCATCTGTCTCGATCACTAAAAGTTATTACACCCTGAAACGCAGCCGACATTGGGTGGGCGAAACTGGCACCGCGCCAATTGCCAAGTCAACCCCTAGTCAAAATACATGAGGGCAAAAAACACTGCAAACCTATGACCTAACTATCACAGAAGGTAGCTTTCTTATGCTATATTTTGGACAATGATAAATATGTAATAGAAAAGTTAACTAAAATAACGTTACTAAAATGGTAGGTAAGCACTAAGAATTATTACATAATTACTCACTTATATTCTGTAGAAATTATTATCCTTTAAACACGTTAAAGTTGATACGAAGTCCCAAGGAAAACTCGCGAAATTTTCTTCCTTCATAAGGACTCAGTGAGCTAAAAGGCGTGTTTCGCCAAAAAGGCGCGAGAAAGTTATGAAATGGAGCGATGAAGTTGTTATGACGCACTCCGTCAACCCTCCGCGGCGGTTGGCATGGCACTGGGTAGTTTTTGGCACTAAACCGACTTATCAAGCCAGTGGTTTTGCAGTTATAACACAGCTGCATTGTGATCATATTTGTCAATTGAATTTCTATATCGAGACGAGAGTACAGTACGTACAGTAAATGGGAAAAGTGCCGCAGTTGGCCTTAAATGTGCTGACGTCATTGATGGTTACCGATAAACAACCCTGGCTAGATTTTATTTTAGGAGTTATTTATGTTCCATAGTACCTAACTGGCATGTACTCGTAGGTACCTAGTCCAAGATCTGTTTGAAAATAATGCAGGTAGGTATTAAACTAGCGGCCACTACTACTCTTCTCACTGTAGGCATAGGGGCCAACTAAAGTGCCTCATCGCATTTAACACGCTTTTATAAGGTTGGCATATGCAGTATGCACGTATAGGTCTCATGAGAATTGTCATACGCTCATTGGCAAGTGACACATTTTTCAGGGTGTTTTTTTTTTGTTTTCTGTTTGCAAAGATTCTTCTATTTCCTTTCAAATTTAACTATTTGTGTGTGTTTCGTTGTAATGATCATCAGTGACCAATGCGACGATTTACGCATCGGTTTCTTAGCCTTGTTAAGATTTAAAACACTCCCATAAAAAAACTAAAACACGACAACAAAAACGACGCTAAAAAAGTATGAAACAAGATTTTCAAGGTGCTGAAATAAACAAGGTACTGGAAAAACAAGAACAGAACATAAAGAAAAACCGCAGTCACACGTTATAGGTACCAACTGAAACACATAACGTGTGACTGCGTTGTTGTTTCATACTTTTTCAGCGTCGTTTTTGTCGTAGTCTGGTTTTAGTATTTTTACTTTTTTAAAACCATTCTGGTGTTAAATCACTGTGCTTCTATACCATTTATTTTGGTATTGTACATGTGAAGCCCTTTCAAATGATACCAAACGCGACGTATTTATCTTATTCTTTTTTTTAACAAAAAACTTTTTGTCTACTAGAGGGCGCCACATTGTATTTTGATGATATTTTTTGATAGGTACCGGTGAAGCTCTTTCAAATGATACCAAACACGGTGTATTTATCTTAACATTTTTTTAACACATGATTTTTACATGTTTTTTTAAATAATACATTACTTTTTGTCCGCTAGAGGGCGCCATATAAGTAGATTAGGAGCTATGAGAGAACAGATGAACATACTCACATACATAGTCTGTCTAAATCATAACCCTCCTTTGGCTTTGCCGTAGTCGGGTAAAAATGCACCCCTGACGAATTTGCGATGAGTAGTTCCGAGATTTAAAAAAAAACATTTATTTTGGATCAAATATATGTTGACCAAAGAACAACAAAATTATGATCACAAGAAAAATACCTGCCACGGTTTCGAGATATTTTTATTTAAGTAGTTATTATTTGAAAACTTCAAGACGATGCGGAAATGTTTGAAAGATTTACTGTGACCCTGAAAAACAAAAGGCTACTGAACAAAAACCGACCCACCATTTTTTTTTTGTCATTAAAATCTGACACTCCCATCAAAACCATTTGATGAATTTCAGCTTAAAAATAGGTTACAGTAACAATTGCTATTCAATCTGTCCGCGATTATTAAACAACTTCTTAGCCTAATATAGAGATCTAACCCCCGATTTCTGATGTAACCATTTGAAGTTGAGACATTTCTTAAAGTCTACTTTATACTGACAACCTGTAAAATTTGTAACGTTTTTAACCGATTTCAAAAAGGAGGAGGTTCTATGTTCGGCTGAATGTATGTTTATTAACTTAAAATACTCAATTCAAAAACCCGCCCTATCTACTAATAATAATATTATAAAGACGTAAAGTTTGTTTTCTTTTTGTTTGTAGGAGGAAATCTACGAAATTACTGGTTTGATTGCGAAAATTTTTTTTACCGATTGAAAGCTGCTTTATTCCTGAGTACGCGTGCGAAACCACGGGCAAAAGCTGGTGTATAATAAAACAAATACCTATTCAATATATCTAAACTATAAGAGCTACAGGCCAGGCCGTCCAATCTGCTGAGGCTGCTTTAGTGCTGACGAACCAGCCGTCATTGAGGGCCGTGGCTTTCGAACGCGCTTGTAGCATCGGAGTAGTCAGGTTGCTCCGCCTGTTGACCTTCGAAGGACCCTAGAAAGCTTCTGTTTTTAGAATAGAATAGAATATTTTATTCTGTACATCATCATCATCTTCCAGCCCTTGTCCCGTGTTATTTGGGGTCGGCGCAACACATGTTTTTCTGCCACTCTGCCCTGTCACTCGTCATGCTATCACTAACTTCCTTTTCTTTCATATCACTCTTCACTCAATATTTTATTCTGTACATAGTTACAAATAAAAGAAGCAGAGTAGATTCATATGTTTATAATACAATTGCGCGGAGCGTGTTCGAACCGAGAGGGGTGCCATCGCAGCTGGGCTATTTCTGTACGGAATAAGGTTGGCTATGTAAACCAAAACATCCATGCACAACGGATCGAATGGGAGTCTAAACTACATAGGCCGTGCCTCACTGGGATGCCATGACGGCGTTGCAAAGGTCATGACGTAAAAGACACAAAGGTTTGCTGGAAGAAAACTCATTGTTGTGTTAAGCTCGCCTTTGTACATAAACTGTATTATCTCTGTGTACTATGTATGTTTTTTTGTGTACAATAAAGAATTAAGAAAATGTATGGTTGACTGTGTGTGTGTGACCAACAGTGGCCAGGTGAAGTACACACCATAGAGCTGCATTCACTTTCTTAGCAGCGCGAACTGGCAGCATCGCCATGGCGTCCTAGTGAGGCACGGGTCATACTAATACGACTGAAAAATAACCCACCTAATCCCCTCTCAAGCTTCGCAGACTTATCGTTAACATCCATGGTACCTCTCAGCCTGGGTAGGTCGGTAGTGTTCTGCTAAGGAAGAACTCTCTTTAGAGACTCGATCCCACCTGATGGTAAGTAGTGATGCAATCATTGATAGTGAAGCGCACTAGTTTATTAACAGCCTATTATACTATTTATACTCTAGCCTTAAAGACACTTAAATTGCACACAATTACACGCAGCAGGCAAAAAATTCCAGTCCTTCGATGTGCGCGGTACAAGACGAGGCGGTACGCTTAGTCCGGACCGTGTTGACCATAGATTATACAATTATACTTTCTGGACCGTAGAAGTGTTAACAATGTAAGGGCCACACGCCGTACGTCAGGTTGTCCGATGGTAGAAAGGTAATGGCGGAATCAAGTCATGTAATTCCCGCGCACTTTCCAAAAAGGCTGACTACCCTACGCCTGTGCTTCAGGTTTTGTAGACTGGACTTAACCAAATCTGGATCACCAATTAGCCTTTTTGCACGCCTTTTTACTGAGTCCAAAGCTGCTGGATGATATTTTGCTTTAAAGTTACCAGCTTAGTTTAAGAGGCAGTGGGTTTGTGTAACAGTGTCTCTGTAAGCCTTAGATACATTAGGGGACACAATTTTCCCAACATGACGGCAACGCTCCATCCACGTGACTTTGCAACGTTGCCCAGTGTCCCACAATTTGCCTCCCAACATTTTGAAATGCTACACGTTGCTGGACAATTTGATAGCGTTGCGCGTCATGTTGGGGGACATTCTGTCCTCTAATGTATATGAGGCTGTTTGCAGATACAGTATTTAATTAAAGATATATTCATATTAGTAGGAAACATAGTTTTTTAGTTATTTTATGTTGTCTCACTGCTGTACAAAGAACCCCCATATCTTTTCAACTTTCTTTAGTGTCTGGTCTTCTAAGACCAATATCTCAGGACCGTCTCAGGATCAGGCCGAGGAAGGCTTAAAAATGCTTTTTATGACTGCCTTCGTCTGGAGGCGTGCTCCGCTAGGTGGCGATCGGCGACAGCGACCTCTCACACTGACCATGACTTGTACCCTGTGGCAGGCGGTCGCCTCCTTCTGCGAAGCAGTAATGCTAGCAAAGGAGGAGGACGCAAGTGCACGCGCTAGGAAATGGCCCTCGCGCCCCAGGATTCCGAACCCGATTTCCGGCCACCGTAGGCGCGGGCTTGCGGACGGCGAGCAATGGGTAGCTCGCCGTCTGACCGTCCGTTGTCGATTGCGCGTAGTGTTCCACGCGCGCTTCAAGGAGATATCAGCAACTGTAGGGTCCAGTAGGGTCGAAGCTTACTGGGGCCAAGGGTCTTATTCAGAAAGGAAGACTCGGCCCTGGTATGAAAGGCAACGAAGGAACAGGAGTGGGTTTTTAGTCAGTACAAGTCTCACACTTTCTCCCACTCCACCCAAGAGCTGGGGATGTCATTGGATGATTTTCCCACCGAATAAAAAAAATATATTATTAGCATGAGGAGTATTATAAATAAAACAAAAAATATTATAACGTATTTATTTCCACTAGAAACTCTGAACTAGACATTATTGCACTAAAACATTATATTAAAAATAAAGTTATCTAATCACGAAACTTCCATTGACATTTAATTTTTGGTGCGAAATAGAAAAAGTCGCGGCCTTAAGTTCATAAGTGGTGATAATGTTACTAAAAACAAGTACTTATTACAATAAACGCTAACATTCTGAGGAAGTCCACTCAAACAGTCATGTTTCATAAAGCATTTGCTATGAGATATTATAATTTTTTTTTAATTACAAAAAAATAACTTTTTTTTAAATTCTGCTGTCCACGGACGCATAGCTTCATAGACGCTTCAAAATACACTAAACAGCTTGAGTAGCCAGAGTACTTAAACCCTGTCCACAAGGCGTACACACGTACAGATAGCGGCATGAATCTTGAGCGCTCGGCGAAAGAGCGGGCATCGCTTTGCGCATCGTACACATCGGCAAGCCAATTAATGTTCAACGATTGTACTCCCTGCTCTCGCGTCTCTCTTCATACCACTAAAGAGATCCGATATTTCACTTCTGCGTGCTTCTGCGCAAGTAGAAATGTAGCGCTCAAGATCCGTGCCGATATCTGTAAGTTTTCAATCACTTGTGTCCATGCCGTCGGACGATGACGAAGAACCACCATTTACGAAAATAAAAATGAGATTTCCTTCGATGTACGCCCCTACGTATAACATGAGGTACGGGAGGCGTAAAAGCCTACATGCAAAGTTTCATACTTTTATAGATAAGCTGTGTGCAAGTGTACACCAAGAGTACAATGACGAATACACGTCTTTAAAGCTACGCGTCCGTGGACAGTACGCCTAAATGTACTAATTACCGATCCTCTATATTTCTTAAATTTTTCTCAATATAATAAAAGCTTACAAATTAAACGCGAGTCAAGTGATGCTATTGACAACGTCACACTACGGAGTCCGGAGGGAGTCTTATAAATGCGACCAGCTGCGACAAGGCTGAGGGCAGGGGGTGTGTCAAGTACTACCGTGTATTTGAAATTATGGTGACCACAATATTTTTTGTTACAGAAACTAAGCTGTAGTATTCGATTGATTTAAAAAATCAACGTAAACCTGTTTTGAGGCGTATACTACGCAGACTATACTTTGTTTATCTACAGCGCCATCTCTGGGCTTCTTTCAACACTATCTTGTGTTAGTGCGTGTGCACACAAAGGGCCATTTAAAAGGGAGAATGGGATCGGCCAATAGTACATAGGATTTCTTCACCAAGATGGTTGACATACAGACTAGCAGCTTTAATCTTTCGGCCTTATAAGTCACCATTAAGATATTTATTCTATCAAATTAACTCGCCGTCGCTGATCATATTAGGATGGAAGCAGAGGTTTATTTGTCATTGAAAAATGAACCTTATTTCGAATGTCTTTAAGTGTATGCGACGTAAGAAAAGCACTCGTTACATCTGTATTAACATGTCAGTACAACTATGTACTTTATACACTTTTGTACTTTATATAATAAAGTGTATTATTCAATGTATTCGTTATATTGTATGACAAATATGTAGTTGAAAAAGAACGACTAAATTCTGTATATTTATGTTCCATGCCAATGGCTTAATTCAATTTTATCTTTTAATTAGTTTTTTTTTTATTACTTATCTACATTGTGCTCACATAATAGAAACAACAAGAAAATATGTAACCAAGATTATATGTAACTGAAAATATTATTTAAAAGAGTGTACATGGAGTTTCTTGCACGCTCTTCTCCATAGAGATCTACGCTTTGGAATGTGCAATTAGCATCATTTTTTCTGACTGACTGACTTCTTGGCATTTCAAAAGTTCCTGTAAATGGTCTTGCGGACTTTGACTTGACATGATAATAGATTTTTCTTACATTTTGATAATAGTATGTTTAACTTAAATACAGGGGTAAATGCAGGGGGCTTTAATACAACAACTTAGGGAAGTTGCTACCCCTCGAGCGCCGATTATAAATATGGTTGTACAACTTGAATGACCTTGAAAAACGCTTAATTGTCGTATTGTACACACGGGTGTACGATTTTTTTTTCTGCTGAAACTTTGGTCTCTACCTATATCTTCGTTTTTTTTGGTGTTTTTACGAAAAACCGCGCAATTACGTAATAATAATACCTCCCGTCACGCGAGGGGTTAATAGGAGGACAGTATGAACAAAAAAAAAGCTCACTGTATTCTCTATATCTTTGCTGATTTATCAATTAACCATAACTGATCTAAGTTTAACAAGAGTTTTTAACCGACTCCTAAAAGAGGGAGGTTATTGAAGAATGTAGACATACTCCTTTCACATCTTTGATCAACGACGGCGCGACTATTAGCTTACAGATATAACAATACAGGGTCGAGCTAAATTTGATAGTGAAACCCTGCAGACGTGATGAAGACAGATATTGAATGAGGATGTAACTTTTTTTTTTTCAAAAACCGACACTTGGCAAAGAGGTCAACGTCTGCTGGTAGACTAGCAACATGTAGTTAATAATATTAAGTAGTTAAACTAGCTTCTGCCAGCGGCTGCGCCCGCATGATGTACCCAGTCTATCCATATGCCGAATATCATACATATTCATTCATCTGTTTGAGCGTGAAGGAATAACTAACATACACACACACACATACAAACACTCACCTTTAAAATATTGATGTGATATAACGAAAAAAAAGTTACGTGATATTCGACACGACCCCCTTCTCCCCCTAAACGCCTCTCTTAATTTATTATTCACGATTTTCTTTTTTAGGCTTAAGGTGGACGCACACTTACCCAAACCTAAAGTGTCGAACGAATCGAAAGAAAAGAATTTTAAAATTCTTTATAAGAAATTCTATGAAACCCCGCAGAACCTGAAGGACACTAGAATAAACGATTTCTAAAATTCTTTTCTTTCGATTCGTCTCGGATAAGTGCGTGTCCACCTTTATTCTCACGTAGAACATCACATCTACAGAATTTCACTTTGACCCTATACAATAAAATCTACTCTTATCTAAAGCCACTTTTCACACCCACGGAATGATTCCACACAATCGAAAAAATCATAATTCGAGTTTATTTATTTAACATTAAACTTAACACCAGAACTCGTCTAATTAAATGTCTTATTTTACCCATTTATAGTGCTATGTTACAAAATAAGTACCCCACAATATAATTAAAGTTCACATCTGTGAGACATACTTATTAGTTTGCGATCAAACTGATCAAACTTGCCTTTATAAAAATATCTGCTCAAATATAACACGTAAAGCTGAGCTACTTACAAATAATAAATTAAGAATATACCTAATAATAAGATATTGGCTTTCATGTCTTTAACAACACAACTCAACACAGAGTGGGGCTTTATTACGTAAGACGATTGAGGGCGGAGGGAGCGACCATGTCTTATTTTTTTTTTACAAGGGGGGGGGGGGAAGCGGGAAGCGAAAGAACTACCAGACTTTCGTCTTGGTAGTTCTTTCGTAAGATCACAAAGGTAGGTACGCAAAATTAAGA
This sequence comes from Mythimna vitellina, assembly GCA_949316375.1. NCBI lineage: Eukaryota > Metazoa > Arthropoda > Insecta > Lepidoptera > Noctuidae > Mythimna > Mythimna vitellina. The sequence continues at coordinate 18,603,847 of OX438702.1, read as the reverse complement.
TTTGAAAGAACGCAGCAACCGTGCGAGTGCTGATGTGGATTCGGATTCGTATAGGTAAACTATTTCCATGGCAACGTCACTGCGCCTCCCTGCTTGTGAACTAGACATTACTTGTTTGCGTACACGACACAATTTTAAACGTTCTTAAAAATTTACCAAAACTTTATTCAAAATAAATAAACTTTTGGTTGGTTTTGATGTTTATTTTTAAAAGTTATAATTTTTTTATCTTTAGATTCTTACGTAATAAATATTAAACAGGGGGAGGGGGGAGAGGGTCAAAAACTAGTAAAAATCGTCTTACGTAATAAACGAATGGCCCCAATGTTGTTGGACTCTCTATTAAATAAATCATTGCTTATTTGTGTGATAACACAGATTTAGAACTACAGTGTATTCGCTTCAAGAAAATAGTGACTCATCGTTGTCACTCAGCTTAGCCACGCCCGTTGACTAAAGGGATCATAGTAAATTAGAAAGCCATGTTCATATTGACCAGTTGAAGTAAGCTCTTCAGAAAGTACGAACACGTCTTTTGACAAATTTAAAAAAATGAATACCTCGCCTTTTCGTATTATGTGAAAATTCTCACGATTCTGATTAAATTTTAAAGTCATTATTATTTGAAAATGCTGAGTAATAAAAAGCTTTATAATAAAGCAATATTAACGGTTTCATTTTTATCCCAGTATGAATGCGCCTTGACTGTGCAGTAGCACTGATGAGTCACTAGTTTTGTTAACGTGAATAGGCTATAAATCTAGCGCCCCGCCTTAATTTCACACGAGTGTTACAAATCTTTGCAAATCTCGGCTTTTCTCTACTATAATATGTATGTATTATACATAAAAACCTTCCTCATCAATCACTCTGTCTATTAGCAATAACCGCATGAAAATCCGTTCAGGAGTTTTTGTGTTTGGCGCGAACAGACAGACAGACGGTGGGGGACTTTGTTTCATAATATGTAAGGATTATCTCGACATCCGCTCGCACTATCGCCTTTCTATTTTACGCAGTACTATAATATCCACAAAGGATCAAGAAAGTTTACCTTAGTTTTAGTTTAGAACCGAAATCCTCAGTAAACGGACTTAACACATTGTTAAAGCGCCCTGAAAACGATCAAATGCAGCTTGTTTGACATGTTTGTCAAACAGCCTAAGTAAACATGTAGTGACAAGATAAAAATCTTGATTGATGTCGTGTTCGACGAATCATTTTGAACGTGAACGGTAGTGTTTGACAAACAATATCTCAATTCTTAGTCGCCTTGGCGTCATGGAGGATGTTACACCCAGTAAACAACCCAGCAGGGTAGAATATAATATGCTGAGGAACATTATGGACCAAGGGTTAATACTTTGCAATTTGTTTAATGCTTGTTTTGACCGTTTAAGCTATTTTTTTGAGAAAAAAACGTCAAGTTTGACAAACAAATTTGATCGTTTACAAGACGCTTAAGACGACCGCTGTATAATTTATACTTCTAATTAAATTTGATATCAGGTGTGTTGTCTTTAAGCTTGACTAACGACATTACCATCTAATCGAGCAACATATTATTATGTCCATCCTTGTCGCACCATGCATAAGAGGAGCAGGTGTGAGTGAAACAAAAAGCTGTGCAGTTAGTAGAAGAAAAGCAGTCGCTCCTGGGCCGTCCCGGAGAGAAGACGCCAACCGCGTTTGATGTTCAGGTACTGGATGATGGCGCGAACGCAGATTAAGATACCTGGAAAAGTAACAATAAAAAATAAGTAAGAGTATAATTTAAAAAAAAAACTGGGCAAGTGCGAGTCGGACTCGCGCACTGAGGGTTCCGTACAAACTTACCTATGTAAAGAATATAATAATAATAATAGTTCAATTCGAGGATTGAGTTTCGAAGATTTTTCCGAATCGCTTTTTTTTGTGACGTAACAACAAATTTATTGTTTTTAGATTTATTCCTATACTTGTGCTGTAAGACCTTGCTTAGTGACAAATTTCAGGATTCTGGGTCAACGGGAAGTACCCGATGAATTTTGATTCCTTTGAGTGTCGAAATATACGATTTTCAGAACAAAAAAGCCTTATCTTTTTTTTTCGTGAACTTAGAAGTTTGATTTTTTCACAAATTCAAGGGATCACAGACTTGAGTATAATAATATAGTTTTAATTTCAACTCAATATCTCCACGCGTTCCCGAGATAAAGGTTCTTGACAGACAGACAGACCGACAAACAGACGTACAACAATGTGATCCTTTATGGGTTGCGTTTTTACTTTTTGAGATACGGAACCCTAAAAATGAACATACAACTTTTAACAACACAATTTCAAAATAATACAAATACATTGGACAATTTATCGGTACAGCGAAACTCATTAAAGTTATATAAAAACAAAAATCGATATAAATTCATTGAAACATCAATAAGAAATCATGAAAAAAATACAATTTAGATTAAAGTTCATGGTTATCGATATACACATCTAATGCCCTAAACTACTTTTTGCAATTGAACTAAAATCGCATTTGAATTAAAATTAAAAAAAAAAGCTTGTTACGTGACTTTTTTATAACGTTTTAATTTTATTATGTACTTGACTTTTTGCGACTGAACTTATTGACGAGTTTTAACAAAAAATAGTTCAACATTAACAGGCCTGTGTTACCTGACTAACTCGGAGTAAATAAGTTAACCCTAGTTGGCGCAAATCGGCCTGTGCCATCTCAGTCCCTACGAACGAAATCTCCCAAGCGTACACTACTGTGACGCGAGTGCACACGTGCATTTAGTTAGTAAGAGTCTGTCAGGCCCCTCCTCTCCTCGAAGATTTCCAGAACCAAAACAATTAAGCCGGTGATCAATGATTACGAATCGCACTATATCCAAGTTACATCAGGAGTTCCACAAGGATCAATATTAGGGCCACTCCTATTTATTATTTTTGTCAACGATATTAACAATTTTTAACGTTGAATTTTTTTATTTTATGGGGATGACTGCAATCAGGAGATTACGGAAAATCCGTCGCCCTACCAATCTTGATCCGAGATGGTGGCTCGTAATGTTCCACGCGCGATACTCTTTGACGTATAGGGGGGTCAACACCTCACTGTCCACAGCGGCCACTAGACCAGGGCGGTGGAAGTGAAGCCGTGGTGGTGCTTTAAGTCAGTACGAATTTGACAGACTCCTCCGCCCACCCCATGGTGGAGGACACTCAGAGGATTTATAGCACGAAAAAAAGGTCTGTCTGCGAGGATGTTGTATGTCATGGATGTTGTTGTAGAGATTAAGTATTTCCTTTAAACAAACAAATTGTTTTACTCAACCTTTATGTAATATTCATATAGAACAATAAACAGCGGTCGGCGACGACACCTGTGGCAATACTCTCTCATTAACGTTCCATGCACTTGTTTATGAGGACACATGTTCAGCAGAGGACATTTACATGCTCGTATAGTTTTATATATTATCTAACACGCTGGACCGATGACGTAGTGAGGGTCGCGGGAATCAGATGGAAGCGAGACACATAGAACCGGTCGTTATGGCGACAGAAGAGGCCTATGTTCAACAGTGGACGTCTTTCAGCTGAAATGATGTTGATGATTCAACACTACAAGACGCTGCAGGAATGTTTGATAGATTTACCATGACGCTGAAAAACCAAAGGCAACTGATGGAGCACAAGTGGGTTTTAGTCAGTAAAAATTTGACGTGCCCTCTCAGTCCCGCTTGAGGTGGAAGCGCCAGGGTAGCCCGCAAAATTCAAAGGTTTTTGCATTTTGCAAGTTTTTTTTTTAGGTGGGAAAATCATCTAATGACAAATCCCGCTCTTGGGCGGGGCGGGAGATAGTGTCAGACTTTTACTGACTAAAAATCCACTCCTGTTCCTTTGTCTTCGTCCCAGGGCCCCAGGTTTCGCTTTCACACTACCCAGTAGGTCTCGACCCTGCTGGGCCCCTACGATTTGCTGACATCTCCCTGAGGCGCGCGTGGAACAGTTCGCGCCATCGACGACTTGGGCTCGGTCCGGACGGTTACCAGACGGTTGGACGGCGAGCTACCCATGGCTCGCCGTCCGCAAGCCCGCGCTTACGGTGACCAGAAATCGGGATCGGAATCCCGGCGGCGGTTTGGGCGTGAGGACCGTTACTTCACACGATCGGCCGCCTCCTTTGCTAGCATTACTGCTTTGCAGAAGGCTACCACAAGTCCGAAATTAAAATATGATTGGATCAAAAAGTAATTTAATAGGGAGAGGAACTAAGAGGGTTGTATAGATGATTTTAATGAATATAATTTTATAAACACGCAATCACATTTTAAACACCGAGGACTTGCAAAATGTAAAAAATAGAAAAAATGAATTTCATGGGCTACCCTGAAGCATGCCGCTAAAATGCAATGCTTTCGATTTAGTGTTTTGAACTGGAGTTGAGATGGAGGCCATGACTTGGAATATAGGGTTTGTTAGTTTTCAATATGACTGGCCTGTTGGTCTAGCTGTTAGTGGCCCTGACTGCTATGCCGGATGTCTGTGGATTCAATTCCCACCCAAGAAAAATGTTTGTGTGATGAGCACGATCATTCGTTCTGTGTGTATTTAGGAATATATATGTATGTTTGCCAGTTATCTAGTACTCATATCACAAGCTCTGCTTAGTTTTGGACTAGATGGCGTTGTGGAATATTAAATATTACAATATTCCACATAATAATTATGACAGATTGCAAAACCAGATAATAAGTTTATTGACCACATCGCTACACTATAAAAAGCATTATTACGTCGTCGAAATACACAGCTGTACACAAAAATAGAGTGTGTTAAATAAACTTAATATGAATAACACACAAGGTGCTAAAAAACAGACAGCAACTTTTAGGTACATATATTATATTGTAAGAAGGCCAAAACAACCAATAAATCATCCTACAAATAGTATAGACGCGAAAGTTTGTATGTATGAATGTTTGTTACTCTTTCACGCAAAAACTACATGGATTTTGAATGGATTTTGATGAAACTTGGTAAACAGGTAGGCCATGTCCTGGAATAGCACATATGATACTTTTTATCCCGAGAGTATGTTCTCTTGGGATAATTTTCTTGGGAGTACTAGAAAGGCGAAAATTAATAATACACTTATTAATTTTTTGTTCACAACCCATCTTATTCCTCCTAACTGCGCGACCGATTCTCTTACGCTCGCCCTAGCGACGCTCCGAGCAGATTACGCCTAAGATCCCTTCTTAAACCCCCTCCTCATAAATCCAGCTACTACTCCTAATCTTTCTCTGTCTATGCAGTAAGGTTGTGGAACTCTCTTCCGCCTAGCATTCGAGATTTGAAATCTATTTCACTCTTTAAATATCAAGTAAAAGAGCACCATATTACGTCTCTAGTGTGATAATTACGAGTATATAATTATGTTTATATTTTATGTTTTTTTTTTGTGTGAGATATGTGTTACATATTCGCGTAACACGTGAACCGCTGATCGCGCGTTACCCTAATTACCGCGGATTGCAACAGCGGAGACACGAGTCGCCGACGCAGCTCAACGTGATGCAGCCCGGCACCGTACATCGCGGCCTTCGCGAAATCGTCACTTTTGGCACAGCATCGGTCAACTGTCGACATCTTAGTTAATATTTTACATTGTAATTTCTGTAATTAAATTTAAGTTCAAATAAATTTTGTATTTTTTTCCATCCTCCGGCTACAGCCTTCGTAATTGGCGCAGTCGGTAGGATACTCGCGGGTCGGTTCACGAGAGTAAATTGCTAGGATCGCGAGTCACCCGGGTGGGTTCGGGCACCGTACGAGTATCCGGAATCTACAAGAGCTGCAGTCCAGAGGAGTATCCAGACATCGATACAGAAGAGGTACAAAATCATTGCAAGTAAGTACTTTAGAATCGCTCTAGAGTCGCTTCCTTTTTTTATCCTATAAGATTCCAAGATTTTCCATCCAAGGCAATCTCGGTCCCCTAGGTTAGGTAATAGAATTAATATTTTAGACGCTAATAGAAATTTAGAGGCAGAACAGGAGGATAGTAATAGTTCATATATATCAAGTATGGCTGACTCAGTGGATCAAGTTTACAAGGCCCTACGATTGTTGCCGGAGTTCGACGGAAACTCGAACGTATTAACTCGATTTATAAAACTATGTGATCAACTAGTACAGCAGTTTATGAGAAACGGACCGGAGTTTCAATTAGCTAATTTAGCATTATTAAACGGGATTTTGAACAAAATAGTAGGACCCGCATCGCGTACGATTAATTCGAATGGTATCCCGGAGACTTGGGAGGGAATTAGAAGTGCTTTAATAAATAATTTCGCCGATCAACGCGATGAAACATCTTTATATAATGACTTGGCACTTTTAACGCAGGGTTCGTCCACCCCGCAAGAATTTTATGAGCGTTGTCAAAACCTTTTCAGTACTATTATGACTTATATCAGCCTACATGAAACGATAGCGAGTACCATTGAATCGAAACGCACTTTGTACAAGAAACTCACGTTACAGTCGTACTTACGTGGTCTACGTGACCCGTTGGGCTCTCGCATTCGTTGCATGCGGCCTGATACAATAGAGAAAGCCTTAGAGTTTGTGCACGAGGAAATGAACACGTTGTACCTGCAGCAGCGCAACGACCATGTTCCCGATAGGAAGACGCAGCCTCAGGTTAGTCCAAAAATTCCTTATGGCTTTATGCCACCAATTCACGTGGCACCACCCACACCGCGTCCGTCTAATTTGCAACCCCCAGGATCTTTTAATATGCCAGGGCCATCGCGACCACCTATGCTTCAAGGACAACACCCTGTCCCAATTTGGAGAAACCAACCCCCACAAAATCGCGGGCCCACACGTACTCAACAAATGTTCAGTTCTCCACCGCCTAATTATATACCCCAGGGTCAAGTTTTTAGAATGCCTGGTCCCAGGCCAACTACAAGTAACACCCCACACCCGATGAGTGGCGTAAGTCACTACGTGGCTAAACCATTCGCGCCGCGCGCGTCCCATGATTGGTCCAAATCTGGGAATCCGCCACCCTCGAATTATTTCAGAACGCGGGAATTTAACTTTAACGATTTTAATGACCAGTTGCAGTATGACAATTATAGCGATTATTTTGTTAGCGATTATTACCCCCAGGAATATTTTGAGTATCCCATTTACGCGTACCCGAGTGAATATGTGTATGAGCAACCACAGCGTACAGATTCTTATGTTATAGTCGAGGAAGTTAAGGATCCAACCCCGTCTGCTGGAAAAGAGGATTTTCAGAAGGACCCCAAATCAGACAAGTCAAAATAGAAATTAATTTGCAAACGCAAAGGCAATTACCATATATTCAGATTTCAAATCCCCCGCTTAAACTATTAATTGACACTGGCGCAAATATGTCTTTTGTGAGTCCCGAAGTTGTTCAAAAATTCTTTTCCCACATACCGTGCAATTATGATCCCTTTGAAGTAACGAATATTCACGCTACCACAAGGAGTGATTACTCCATTACTTTACCGTGCTTTCAGGAATTTAACGAGGCAGGTGATATAACTCTTTTCGTTTATGCATTTCATAAATTTTTCGATGGTTTGATCGGCTATGATTTATTAGAAAAATTAGAATCTAACATTGACTTAAAGAACAGATTGTTGATAACTCGTAATTCTAGTAACCCTTTATTAATGTACGACTCTCGCAATAGTAACTTATACGAGGATATAATACCTGCTAATTCATCTAAATTAGTTAAAGTTCCTATAAACTCTGCGGACGGTGACGTTTTTATTCCTGAACAATGCATTTCAAATTGTTTAATAAGTGATTGCGTTACAACAGTTAGAAATAATAGAGGTGTAATAGAGGTAGCGAATACGTCACGTCATGACGTAGTCTTTTCTATGGATCGCCCTATTAGTGCTGAGTTGTTCAATGTCCAGTGCACGCGCACTAAACAACAGTCCGACCGCGTAAAGGAAGTTTTGTCTCGTCTGCGTACGGATCATTTGAACCCCGAAGAAAAAGCTAATTTAGAAGTACTTTGCGCTCGGTACGCTGATGTATTTTATATTGATGGCGAACCATTATCTTTTACGAACCAAGTAAAACACTCTATTCGAACTACAGATGATGTGCCTATCTATACGAAAAGTTACAGATATCCTTTCATACATAAGCAGGAAGTCCAGGATCAAATTTCTAAAATGCTAGAACAGAATATCATACGTCCGTCTCAATCTGCGTGGAGCTCCCCCATCTGGGTAGTTCCCAAGAAAGCCGACGCCAGCGGAAAAACCAAATGGCGCTTGGTAATAGACTTTAGGAAATTAAATGAGAAAACTATAGATGATCGTTATCCTATACCCAACATTTCGGACGTCCTTGACAAGTTAGGTAACTGTCACTATTTTACCACCCTTGACCTCGCGAGTGGATTTTATCAAGTGGAGATGAACCCAGATGATATTCACAAAACTGCTTTTACAGTAGAGCATGGACACTTCGAATTCCTCCGCATGCCAATGGGTTTAAAAAATTCTCCATCGACCTTTCAACGGGTAATGGACAATGTCTTACGGGACCTTCAAAATGTCGTGTGTTTAGTATATTTGGATGATATAATTGTGTTTTCAGTGTCCCTTCAGGAACACATGATTAATTTAGAAAAAGTATTTCAGAGACTTAGGGAATCTAATTTCAAAATACAAATGGACAAATCCGAATTTTTAAAGTTGGAAACTGCATATTTAGGACACATTATTAGCAAAGACGGTATTAAACCTAACCCGGATAAAATTATGGCCATCCAGAAATTCCCAATTCCCAAAACGGCAACAGAAATTAAACGCTTCCTAGGTCTGTTGGGTTACTATAGGAAATTCATTCCAGACTTTGCTCGTATAACAAAACCTATGACGCAATGTCTGAAAAAAGGTTCAAAGATTGATATAACTAATCCTAATTACATCAGTTGTTTTGAGAAGTGTAAAACCCTTTTAATCAACGACCCAATCCTGCAATATCCAGACTTTAGTAAAGATTTTATACTGACAACAGACGCATCTAATCTTGCCATTGGTGCTGTTCTCTCTCAAGGTCAGATAGGTACCGATAAGCCCATAGCATATGCATCGCGCACATTAAACACTAGTGAAATTAACTACAGCACAATCGAAAAAGAATTATTAGCAATTGTGTGGGCAACCAAGTACTTCCGCCCATACCTATTTGGTAGGAAGTTCAAAATTGTTACAGATCACAGGCCCTTACAATGGGTAATGAATTTAAAGGAACCCAACTCACGTTTAACCCGTTGGAAATTAAAGTTAAGCGAGTATAATTTCACTACTGTCTATAAGCAGGGTAAGCTGAATACCAACGCAGATGCTCTGTCCCGCATAGAAATTAATAATGAAGACGCTAACTCTATAGCAGTTAACACGTCTGAAAAACCCCCTTCAGTAATTGATTCCACAACCGCAACAGCTCACACAAGCGCTGAGAACCCCATATTAGAGATACCAATATCGGATGAGCCTCTAAATAAATTCCACCGTCAAATATCCTTTATAATCGTGGGAGACATTAAAAAATGCCCAACCGTGTCTAAACCATTCGAAACTCATACCAAAACTACTATACAACTATCAGAGTCAAATCTGGAAGAAGAAGTAATTAATGCCGTAAAGGAATATGTTAATCCCAAAGTAAAAACTGGAATTCTTATACATCCCCCTCTAGCCATGTACAGCATAATTCCGATTATACAAGACAAATTTAAAAGCTCCGCCTTAAATATGGTCTTAACAAAGAAAGAGGTAGAAAACGTTAAAAATTACTTGGACCAGCAAGAAATTATTCGTAAATACCATGAAGGAAAAACAAATCACCGTGGTATAACCGAATGTTTCCTTGCTTTATCACATCGTTATTATTGGCCTAAAATGAAAGAAAATATCTCGAAATATATTAATGAATGTAGTATCTGTGGACAGGCAAAATACGATCGGAACCCTATTAAGCAAAAATTCTCTATAGTTCCTCCCCCAACCAAACCCTTTGAAATTGTTCATCTTGATCTTTTTACAGCACAAAACGAGAAATTTCTTACTTTAATTGATGCTTTCTCGAAATATGCACAAGCATATCATCTCAGAGATGGTACCGCGTTAAGTGTCGTCCAAGCACTTTTAACGTTTTGCACCCATCATGGCGTCCCCTACACCATAGTTACAGATCAAGGACCTGAGTTCACTAACGCATTATTTTCGGAGTTCGTCCGTCTTCATAAAATACAGCATCATAAGATACTTGCACATACCCCTAACGATAATGGCATAGTAGAGCGCTTCCATTCTACTATTCTCGAACATCTCAGAATCCTGAAATTAGAAAAGCATAATGAACCTGCCGTAAATCTCATGCCCTATGCAATTTTAGGTTACAACAGCTCAATACACAGCTTCACTAAATGTAGGCCTATAGACTTAATCACAGGACACTTTGATCCCCGTGATTCCCTAGATTTAAATTTATCGGAACATTTACTGCAAAATTACTTACAAGACCACAAAAAACGACTAACACAAGTCTACGATATAATAAATGAAACCTCTCTTCACCATCGGACTGAATTAACTGAAAACAGGAATAAGGACCGCGAACCTGAAAAAGAGTATGTCCCTGACCAACAAGTATTTGTCCGCAATCCGTTAGCTAGCAGACAAAAATTAGCTCCACGTTTTACCAAAGACATAGTCCTAGCCGACCTTCCCATACATATTTACACCAGAAAGAAACGAGGTCCCGTTGCAAAATCTCGTCTTAAAAGAAGCCCTAAGGAATCTGTATTGTTACAGGATGTTACTGCTACTACTACTCCAAATGACGCAAGGACAAGAAGTAACGATTGATCCTTTAGGGAACGGCCCTGGAATACTTCCGTTTAATCTAGGAGCGACGCGCATCATTTCCCATTATCACTCTTTTCTCAATTATGTCAACCTCGATAGTATACAATCTCAAATAGATACAGTTAATACCAGAATGACTGATGTTAGACACACATTAAATAATAAGACATCTCTATTATTCGAACCGCACATGGATTACCTTACATCCAAACTAGTTAAGATATCTGCCCAGTTAGAGTCATTTGAACATAATCGCTATAAAAGAGGACTCATTGATGGCCTCGGTTCTGTAATCAAAAGTATATCCGGTAATCTTGATCAAACTGATGCAATTAAATACGACAACGCCATAAAAATCCTTAAAGAAAATGAGTATAGGATTCAAGCTCAACTTAATCAACATGTTAGTTTATCTAAAACTTGGGTTTCACAAAATGCCAACTTATTAACTAATATAACTAAAAATCAAGAGTTAATAGGCAATGTTTTAAATCGGATAATAAATAGTACAACAGCAAATCTTGATTTAATCCACTACGCCCACATGGCTCAACACTTAATTATCTTAAGTGATAACATAGATAATTTGTCCGAAGAACTCCATAAACTAGAGTATACTTTAGCTTTTATACGCGCACTAAGCACACCGCACATGGTAGTTAATATAGCTGAAATTAAGAATATGATACAGAAACTAAGGATTCTATATTCAGGCGATGAGATCCTTGAATTAGAATTAAGAGACTATTATGACGTAATTAAGCTAGGCTACTTTTATAAAGATAATCAGATAGTTATAGTATTTAAGGTGCCGATTGCCTTCCCTCCAATCTATAACCTTTATAAACTGTCCACTGTCCCTAACAAGAATAACAAAATCCTTTTACCAACCTCACCTTACATTGCGATTTCTGGTCAAGATTCTATGTACATGGAGGCTGAATGCCCGAAGGTAAATTCTCTGTACCTCTGTGAAGCTAAATCAAAATACAAGGCCCGAGATGATCCCGATTGCATCCAGCATCTGATCTCCAAGCAAGAACTTCTCCCATTCTGTAAACTGTCTTCAGTCGCATTGAAGAAAGAAGCTGTAGAACAACTCGACGAGAAGCATTACACCATCAGTTTCCCACATCTAACCAAGGTGAAGATATCATGCGGACAAGAAACATATAAAACCCTGGAAGGAAGCTATTTGGCGATCATCCCCTACAATTGCCACATCAAAATGCCCGAATTTACTATAGCAAACTCTAACAATCACATCAAAGGTTTTGCTCTGGAGATTATGCAATTGCCCACAATTAATGAAGATTTAGAGACGTCGAGCGAATCACCAATCATACTAAACTCTGCAAATCTAGAAAATCTGCACTCCATTAACACAAAGATCATGCAACAGGCACCAGCAAAACTCAATGAAGTAGTTGATCCAGCTCTCTACCATACTACAATTCCAATCTATCTGATACTAACCGGTGCAAGTGTACTCATTATCACACTGACGTACCGACGATATCGAGCGAAACGCCTTCAAAGAAACCAAGTAATGCAAAATGATGACGCAACATCTCCAGGAAATTATGCTGAAATTCAAGAATCGCATGGAATCAGTCCCAGCAAGATAAAAATTGACCACAGCAACATTTCATCATCTCTCTCACACAAGATTTCGAAATAGTTGCTTATCTTCGGGGGGAGGTGTTACATATTCGCGTAACACGTGAACCGCTGATCGCGCGTTACCCTAATTACCGCGGATTGCAACAGCGGAGACACGAGTCGCCGACGCAGCTCAACGTGATGCAGCCCGGCACCGTACATCGCGGCCTTCGCGAAATCGTCACTTTTGGCACAGCATCGGTCAACTGTCGACATCTTAGTTAATATTTTACATTGTAATTTCTGTAATTAAATTTAAGTTCAAATAAATTTTGTATTTTTTTCCATCCTCCGGCTACAGCCTTCGTAATTTATGTTATATAGTTATTTATTTATTTATTAATATTTAAATTATATGTGTTATTTTTTGTAAATGTTTTTAATTTAATTTAAGATTTCAAAAACTTTTCTTATTTATACACGCTATTGTCTACATTTCTTCTGATCCTTCCTTTTGCAGGTCTGCTGAAAGAAATTTCTTTCTGAAATAAGCAGTGCTTTTGTACACATTTTTATAATGTAGTATCTTTTTCAAAACATATGTTTGTGCACATCTATATATATAAAAATCAATACCACTTTTCGTTGTAATTTTATAACTCAAGAACGGGCTCACCTATCTAAACCAAATGTTTAGGCTTTGTTCGGACTATTTAGTAGATGGTTTATGTGAAGTTTGCACAAAATCGGTCGAGCGGTTCTTCATTTATCACATTATGAGGCGGTACGAAGATCGCCGAGTCAGCTAGTAAATTATAAAATAAATAAATGTTTGTTACTCCTACACGCTCAAACGGCAGAACGGATTCGGATGAAATTTGGCACACAATACCATGACTTAGAATAGTACAGAAGATATTTTTTATTCCTGAGGTAAGTTCCTTTGGGATATTTTTTACGTTCACGTGGGCGAAGCTGGTTTGCCATAAATAAAGTACTGACCGAAAAAACTTAGTAGGTGGATTAAATCCAACGAGACTAAAAAGGTGAAAAGTGAAAGTGAGTAGGCCCGTCAGTGCCATAGCTGGACTTAAAAAGGGCACTGTATAATAATAAAAAGGGGGCCCTTTTTTACCCGACTGCGGCAATTTCAAAAGGGATATTGTTTTTATAACGAAATAGACTCACTTAGAACCGAATTTCACGGCAGAACAATTTGAGAGGATCTCATTAAGGGGCTGGTATTAGCCGATGACCTTGAACACTTTTCTACCACTTTCCCTCTATATTATTACACTTGGACGATAAATATATTACGGGAGCGTTTTGGCGGGAGAAAATGACGTACGTCCACCCATCCAAGGGCTAAGCAACCTAAGATTTGACATTTTGACGTCGTGATTTACTAAATTTGTTGCCGACAATTGAAAAAATGCTAATATCTCAAAAAAAAAAATGTACTGTTACTAAAAAAATATTTGTACACTACAATAATTATATTCTCTATAGACAGGTATCAATTTCGTGTTGGTAATTGCTTATGTTAAAAAGTTGAAACACAAACAATCAACGCAAATAGACATTGTTTTTATTTTCTGTAAAACAATAAATGAAAAAAAAAATTGTACAAAATTGAAGACCATGAATCAAAATATTGCATATATATATTTTTTTAAATTTTATGATGCTCTTTTATGGTACTTTATACAAGTTAAAAAACGTATATTTTCAAGAATTTGACATTGTGGACAACATTTTTCGATTTTATACTTCCACTAGCTTCTGCTAGCGGCATCGCCCGCTTGAAAGTATGTTTCTCCATACAAGCTTTAGACCCCCGTTTTATCCCTTTAAGTGCTCAATTTCGAAAAATTCTTTCCTAGTGCTCGTCTGCGTCATAAAAGGAAGTCTTTTGACTATTTCACGCTCATAGTCCCAGTAGTTTCGACTGTGCGTTGATATATCAGTCTGATAAATCGGGGCCCCACAACAAATTCTATAAATGTGTTGATGTTGACATTCATTCTAAAATAACATTGTGAACAAGTCGATAAGTCAATAGCTAGGGGCGTTGTCGCGTTAACGAGCGAAAGGTCACAAACACACTAAAAATAAGTTTTTACAACTGGAAGTATATAAATCGAATTCGGCTGATTACGTAGAAAAGGTAGTTTATTTTATCAAGTCTCTGTTTGATAACAAACATGACTTTCTACGTTTTAAAAGTTGAGTCTGTCAAGAAGGAAATACTCGTAAAACACTGTCTGCTAAAATATGGCTAAAACATTCAAAAATACACAATCACTTACCAAACCTCCTGGCTAAGGAGCTGATAAGCATAAAGCCAAACTCGACCTTCAAAATGCTGAAAGGACGTGCTCCACAAGACTTGATTACGTAAGGAGCATGTACCAATTTGGACATATCATTGGATACTGTGCCATACACGCCCAGCTTCATGTCAAAGAGCCAGATCGACAATTAAAAAAAGTCAACCCTAGTCCCTAGACGGTTGGCAATATCTACGTCGTATCTATATCATCATCATCATTTCAGCCGAATGACGTCCACTGTTGGACCTAAAGTCGTTATAGCGATACTTAAACCTCCCCTAAGTATCGCCATAACGACCAATTCTGTTCGTCTCGCATTTTCCCGCGACAAGGTCATCGGTTCACCTTCTCGGAGGCTTTCCAACGCTGCGTCTTCCGGTACTTGGTCGCCACTACAGAGCCTTTCGTCCCTATCGACCATCTGTTCTGCGAGCTATGTGCCCTGCCCACTGCCACTCAAGTTTGGCGATTCTTCGGGCTATGTCGGTAACCTTGGTTCTCTTGCGCTATATGGGTGAACGTTATTTGTTTCCAAACTGTCGTTTAAGATTCTAATGTCGTGCTAATAGCAAATAATCATGCATTGTTTTATCAGTGGTTCATTGATAAGTTTCTTTACCTAGCCATAATTGGTCGTGTAAGATTAACTAGGCAACAGTGTTTTTATACCTCTATACTAATTGTATACATGGGACTTTTTTATTTCTATCGACAATAATATCAGTACAAAAAAGTGTGACGAGGGCGTGTTTTGTTCACTCTCTGACGTAAATATAAAAAAAATATCTATTATTTATTTATTGTGCACACGTACCAGTTTTTTTTAACCCTGGTAGAGAATGCCTTGTTACATTAAGGACCCTCGCCCACGGCGACTTTTTGTAGCGATGCCATCGCGCGACAGTTCCGCTACTAACGCGCGTTAGTCGCATTTGCAAGCGCTAAAGATAAGATGCCAACGCGCTACTAACGCGCTACAGCATCGCGACCACAGGAGTGGCAAGGAGGCGTGTGCATGTCCGCGCGACTTGCGCAAAATGCACACGATCGGGCAAACGGCCGTCAGTTGCAAACTTGTGAGATACGCGATACGTGATCGTAAACAAATTTAAAATGCCGTGTTGTTCAGTGGTTTCATGCAAGAACCGAAGTGATAAGAGAAGCCTGGGTCATCATGGAATCTCTTACCATATGGAAGTACAAGTTTAATACTATATTTATCTTTAAAATCAGTAAAAACAACAAATCTTATAATATAAAATCAGTAAAAACAACAAATCTTATAATATCCCTTGCTGCTACTACGTTATTTTTGTTTTCAAATATCAAGGCGACTGTATTACTCTTACAGTACATACATTGCTCTTTAACCACTACTTAATTTTAACGCTCAGTAACGGAACAAGCAATGGAAAAATAACATAACGATACTTTATCAGTGCGGTGTATTTCATAATAAAGCCGCTGTTAGTTGCGGCGAGTTAATGATGTGCCTGTATGATCTACTAATATAGACTATCGACCATGATATCGATTGGTTGGATATCCGAAGTAAAATAATGTAAATATTTTTATTTATTTTGATATTTTACAGAGTTGTAAAGAAATAGCATAATTCAGAATTTAATAACGACTTTTGCTTAAAATAAGGCAACATGTTCTAGCTCTTTATTTGTTCTCTTTATTTAACAAGATAGAAATTTTTTTTCAAAACTTTATTTTGTTAGAAAAAAAATAGTACAGTATTTTTTTCTAACAAAAGCCTTACATGGTGAGGTTTAGCAGTAAGTTAGGTAAAATGATAACTACAATGTTACTTTATGTTTTCAGTTTCCCGAAAGACGCAATTTTAATAAAGCAATGGATTGATGGAAGGCCACCTAATGGGTTCCCTAAAAAAATATAGTACTATATGCTCATTCCACTTTCAACCAGAAATGCTTTTAGCCTCTAAAAAATACGCAGTCTTTTTGAATGAGCAATCCTTAAATTAAGACTAGACCTGAGTTAAAGTTTTTTTAGTAACTGAAAGCTTTTTCATGCAATAAGTCATAATACAAGTTATTAAACTTTTCAGGATTTTAGAGGACCAGGACATGTAATTGGCCGATTTTTAGTATTTGATATTGACGTTCTGAAATGACGTATATAATGGCCTTATACGGGTAAATGGTTAGTTTTGTTTTTGGGTTTTATGAAAACAAATTAATAAATAATTAATTATTATTATTATTAAATTATTATTATTAACATTTTATGATTTTGTTATTGGGACAGAAATAGCACGACAAAAAAAAATGGAAAAATCGATAACTTTTCTATTTAGTCAATCACTAGCGTAAATGTAAAATAAATTGCTTTTGCATAGCACATCGACATTTCATGTGTGCGTAAGTTGTACGGTGCATGGAAAATACACGCTGTTTTTAGGGAGGTAAGGTTTATAATTGACTGTGTAGTATGGACTGATTTATGATTTGCGGATGTGTGCGCGACTGCGTAAATATTACTGCAAATGTAGTAGTTTCGGCGGTGGTAGGGAAACTGGAGACATCGTGTTCCGGTACAATTTTTACTACTTAACATATCTCCTCCCTTCTTAAATCTGTGATCGCGACTGTATCGATGCGAACGCGCAACACCATCGCTATAAAAAGTCGCTGTGGGCGAGGGCCCAAGTCCGCCTATGTACCACTATTCTGTACATAAAAAAAATAACATATTATTATCAAATTTGAAGTCTCTGTGAGTTGTACTAATTAATGACCCTAACGGAATGAAAGTCAAATTTATTATGCAATTTGCTATTTCACGAAAAAGTCATTCAATATGGTAGTCGTAAAACGAACTGAGAGGGTTGTATTGATGATTTTAATGATTATGATCCCGCAAGTAAATACGTATTACGCACGCGAACATAAAGGTATCCGTGCCCGCGAACCATATTTTAATCAACATACAACTTGACTCTGACTTGCAAAATGTAAAAAAATAAAGAAAATATGTTTTTTTTTTTTAAGTGATACAATTTAGTGGGACCGCAGTACCTAAGCCTCAATGCAATCGTTGACGGTGAAGCGCACTAGCTTATTAAAAGCCTTGTCACTCTAACCTTGAAGACACCTAAATTATAATCGGACGGGAAAAGCGCAGCAGGCAAATTATTCCAGCACTTCGATGTACGCGGTATAAACGAGGCGAAACGCTTAGTCCGGACCGTAGGGGGACCGACCCTATCGTTTTCACCTTAAAATAAAAGAGAATTAAATAAAACATAAAAATTTCAAGCGTAAATAGGATATTAACATAATTTTTCGAGGGGACAAGGGATTATATTATGATTTTATGAATCTAATAGTTATTCCGAATTATTGAAAGTTTTGTATGTATTACTTGTTTATAATTCAATTAATTTAAAACCAGAACCCCAACCACGAGCTCTTAACGCGATCGATTTTACGACCTAAACTGAACTGTTCAAGGGAAGGAGCTATAGAGTATATAGACTGGAGTGGCCTATTGGTTTAGTGGCCTTGACTGCTTTGCCGGAGGTCGTGGGTTCGATTGCCACCCAAGACAAATGTTTGCATGATGAGCATGATCATTTGCTCTGTCTGGGTGTAATTTAACTATAATATGTAATGTATTTAAAAATATATAAGTATGTTTATCAGTTGTTGAGCAGTGGTGGCCGAGTGGTAACGGCCCCGACTTACGAGTTGTAGATCGCGGGTTCAAACCCAGCCAGGCGCATTAGTTTGTGTAAATATTTTATCACCACTGCCTTTAAACGATGAAGGAAAACATCGTGAGGAAACCGACATGTTCTAAAACCAATAATTCGTAGACATGTGTCATTCATCAACTCGCACTGGGCCCGCGTGGTGGATTATGGCCTATTCCCTCTCCTAGAGAGGCCTGAATCCCAATAGTGGGAACATTATAAGGCCGACTGTGCTTTTCTATAACTATGCTATCAGCTGTCTAGTACTGATAGCACAAGCTCTGCTTAGTTTGGGACTAGACGAGACGAGACTGGCGCATGGCGCGGTATGAAAGTCATGGAATATAGCTCCATCTCTCTTTCTCGCTCGCACAAGTGACATTTTAACATATCACAGTAAAGGCCCCCGTTCAGCCAAGTCTCCTTCAAACAGAACGTGACATTTCCTTTACAAAACCCGCATAAAATTCCAAGGTACACTAGTCATCTTATCCGCGTGCGTAAACGCCCGTCGAGTCCTACGCGTTTTCCTTTTTCGATAGACGATATGAAACAATACGGGGCAATGAACCTCCTCGCGTTATCTCAATGAGTTGTAGCCATGAATGCAAACAGGCGTTGTCCGACTCAACGCAGCATATATTGACCGACGACTGCAGGAAAAGTAATATTAAAAAGAACTGGGCAAGTGCGAGTCGGACTCGCGCACTGAGGGTTCCGTACAAACTTACTGTGAAAAGAGTTCAATTCACGAATCGAGTCTCAAAGATTTTTCCTAATTGCAAAAAAAGATTTATTTTTTGTGACGTAACTACAAAATTTGTTATCAGACTTTTTCCTATATTTGTGCTCTGAGACCTTGCTTCATGCTAAATTTCAGAATTCTAGGTCAACGGGAAGTACCCATGAATTTTGATTCCCTTGAAAGTGTCGCAATGTACGTTTTTTGCGAAATAAACGACCATATCTTTATTTCCCGTTAACTTAGAAGTTTGATTTTTTCACAGCTTTAAGGGATCGCAGGCTTGACCATATGGTTTTAATTTCAACTCGATACCTCTACGCGTTCCCGAGATAAAGGGTCTTGACAGACAGACAGATGGACGTACAACAAAGTGATCCTATAAGGGTTCCGTTTGTTCCTTTTGATGTACGGAACCCTTAAAAAACTGGCCAAGTACTAGTCAGACACGCACATGATGGGTTCTGTACAAAGACTGTAAAGAGTGGCGGTATTGCCAGGATGTATCATAAAACGTAGGTAATACCGCCAGTCCTTTTGGGAATTGTAAGGCAATGCTTTTTTTTTTTTTTTTTTGCTTTTTTTTTTCTTTTCTTTTCTTTTTTTTTTTTTTTTAGAGATTAATCTCTAACCGAGGGAAAAGCCAGCCTTTGGGTTACGCGAAGTGTGAACTAGGCGTATGATTAAAAATCTTTAAATAGTGTACGGGTATTCGGATCACACATGGCCTAAGAATTTGAATCCCAAACGGCTCAAAAATATAACTGCCGTACATCCATAATTTCATATTAATATTATAAATGTGAAAGTAACGAAAGTATCGAAACGTAAAGGGCCTATTACACTACGCGATATTCAGCACACGATATTAATAATAATATAATAATAATAATATTCCACAACCAACACACAACGCCGTCTAGTCCCAAGCTAAGCAGAGCTTGTGATATGAGTACTAAACAACTGATTAACTTACTTAAATATTTCTAAATACATACATAATATAGATAAATTACACCCAGACTCAGAACAAATGATTGTGCACATCACAAAAACATTTGTCCTGGGTGGATATTCAGACTGTCTTATTTTTTGTTCCGAGTAAGACCGGCCTAACCCTTATTACACTACACGACATCGACTAAGCCTGTCTGAATATCGTAGTGCGTAAATAAAAATGTTCAAAAACATTTAATTATCTATGTAAGTACAACTTACTATGGACAAGGACCTACTTTACTTTAGGATTATACATAAGTGTCGTAAAAATCACGCAAAGTATTGACGTAATAGTTTTGCATAACGACTACCTACCATTAGCAGCACGTCAATAGTGACTGCAAATAAATCACACCATATCGTCATGTGATTGGCTAAGCTTTAGTGGCAGACGTGGTCAAGGCAACGTCGGGGCAAGCAAAGCGGTTTCACGTACCATGAAATATTAATTAAAATGCCTATTTTCTTTAGCCTATACATAAGTAATGTAAAATATCGATCACAAAAACTATATGCAACTTGAAACTCAAAGCGTTATCTATGTATTTCAAACTAGCGGCTTTCAGCGGCTTCGCCCGCGTAAAAGTTGAAATTTGTTCCAAAGAAACACCTACCCCCGGGATAAAAAGCACCCTATGTGCTATTTCAGGACATGGTCTACCCATGTGCCAAATTTCATCCAAATCCGTTCAACCGTTCGAACGTGAAGTAGTAATAAGATACAATGCGTTCCAAATAAGAATAGAATCGATTGCCATGTTATGACGTCACGTCATACTGTCAAACCGAAGAATTAATAGGGTGAACAAAACAATTTTTTTAAATTTTATTTATTTACGAACTGTGAACGAAAAAAGTTTATTTTGTTTTTTTTCATGTCTGAGTTCTTCTATTTTGCCCAATTTCTTGCGATTTGACAGTATGACGTGACGTCACAACATGGCAATCGGTCCTATTCTTATTTGGAACGCATTGTACACACACTCACAAACCTTCGCCTTTATGATATCAAAATGTGATAAAACCATTTACAGGCACTTTTAAATTGCCAGTCAGTCACAAAAAAAGAGTTCTATAGTTTTAGCCTTTGGAAAAAGATTATATATTTATATATATATATTATATATAAAAGATTATATATTATATATATAAAAGATTATATATTATATATAAAAGATTATATATTATAAGTTTGTTATCGATTCTACTCCATGGGAAACGACTAATTGGAACCGTGCACTGGCTTCTGACGTTTTATAATTAGGTACCATTGTGTGAAATAAAATATTTTTGTTTTTTTTTATACTTAATATAAGCTAGTGCTTGACTGCGATCCAACCTGATGGTAAGCAGACCTTGGCCTGGTGGTTGGTATGTAGTGGTGGATTAGATTGAAAAAGGAGTTATTTTAACTGCATTATTCAGGTCGGTCAAAGTATTGTGAAGAGTGCTTTCCAGGTGTATGTATGGTTCAGTTTATCTCCATCCCAATGGTTCCAATCTAGCGTGTATGAAGATAAATTCCGGACACAATATGTGTACTAACTTATATATTTTCGGACACTCCTATTACATGGTCGTGTGAGTCGGCCTCACGCACCAAGGGTTCCGTACAAACTTACTTAAGTAAATAGTTCGATCCCTGAATCGAGTCACAAAGATTTTTCCAAATTGCTAAAAAGTTAGTTATGATGTTGTGATGAAACTACAATTTTACAGTTTTCAAACTAGTTCTTTTACTTATGGAGGCCGTGCTTCCGATCATTCAGAATTCTAGGTCAACAAGTACCCTATAGATTTTAATTTTTTTTAATATGTCCTTCAAAACATGCGCCTAAACGGAGCACAAACGGCCTTATCTTTAGATTGTGTTGACTTTAAACATTTGATATTTTTACTGCTCCAAGGGGTAGTAGACTTGAGTATTTAATATTATTTTCAGCTTATTACCTCCACGTGCTCTCGAGAAAAAGGGTCTTTACAGACGAAAAGACGGACAACCAAGTGATCAGATTGAGGTAATAAGTCATCAAGGTCATTGTAATTTTATAACTCAAGAACGAGCTCACCTATCCAAACCAAATGTTTAGGCTTTGTTCGGACTATTTAGTAGATGGTTTATGTGAAGTTTGCACAAAATCGGTCGAGCGGTTCTTCATTTATCACTTTAT
Source organism: Mythimna vitellina (assembly GCA_949316375.1). Lineage (NCBI taxonomy): Eukaryota > Metazoa > Arthropoda > Insecta > Lepidoptera > Noctuidae > Mythimna > Mythimna vitellina. The sequence continues at coordinate 18,581,333 of OX438702.1, read as the reverse complement.
TAGGCGGTACGAAGTTCGCCGAGTCAGCTAGTCTATACTAATATTATAAAGAGGTAAACTTTGTTTGTTTGTTTGTAATGAATAGGCTCAAAAACTACTGGACCGATTTTAAAAATTTTTTCACCATTCGAAAGCTACATTATCCACAAGTAACATAGGCTATATTTTATTTTGGGTTCCGTAAGATATTTGAGTTTTTCGGACACAAAGTGTAAAAAGTCAACCAGAAAAGTTACTTATTTTGCGTACGCTGCCTAAACTATAAAAGATAGAACCATAAAATGTTCTAATTAATTGTAGATCTTATAAATATCTACCAAAATGTGTAAGGAGAAACCTGCTTACACGCGGGCGAAGCCGCTGGCAGAAGCTAGTATAATATAAATTTAAATCTTATTCTAAATTTGCACCACCTTTCAATAGGCTCGTTACTATATGGGAATTGAACATAAGTGACAGCGAAACAGGGGATTTAATTGAAATACATTATAGTCTAGCTGTGCGGTTCGTGACACATGTTAAGCACGCTTCTGCTATAGCAACGCAATGCATAACATAAATTAATATTCTGTAATTATCTACGCAAATGTCACGTGATACTTGCTATGCTACAATCGCAGTAGGTATTAGTGATATATAACGTTCTGTTTCATTAAAAAATAACGTTGCCTCGCACCAGGCGCGTCTCTTTGAGAGTGAAGATCATCAAATTACTTCTTGCGTTCTAGGGTGGAGCGAGAGGGCGTGTCAAACTTTTTTGACAAAACCCACCTATGATCCTTCAATTGTCCATTTACGATCCAGGACCCTGGGTTTTCCTTTCAGAAGCTAACCCATGGCAAGAGATGTCAGCAAATCGTAGGGGCCTAGCAAGGTCGAAGCCTACTGGGACCACGGGTAGTGTGAAAGCGAAACCCGGGGCTCTGGGATGAAGGCAAAGAAGGAACAGGAGTAGGTTTTTAGTTAGTAAAAGTCTGACACAATCTCCCGCTCCGCCCAAGAGCGGGATTTGTCCATAAGATGATTTTTCCACGCAATAAAAAAAAAAATTGCCCCAGTAGGCTTAGACCCAACTGGGCCCGTACGGTATTGTTGACATCTCTTTGAGGCGCGCCTAGAACACTAGGCCACGGTGACTATATCGAAAGATCTCGCAGCCTACGCCAGACACGTCTACCGTAAGAGTCTCAATGATTCATGGTTGCTTCAATTGCAGTTAATCTTTAAGGACAGCCTAGCTTTTTCCCAACTATCCAACTATGCTGGGGTTGGCTTTCAGTGTAACCAGACCAGAGTCGAAGCTACCGCCGTATCAGACGTAACAATGATACGGTGCTGCCCCCGGTGGTGGCCCCGTGTAAAAATTCGTAACATTTATCCACAACCTTCAATTCTCTTATTGAGGAGAGGTGCGTAGTTAACGAATTACTACCTAAATGATATTAAATTTTTATAACTCGCTCCGTTCGTTCTAGTATTCTTTACATAATAAAAACTTAATCTCTCTTCCATTCCAGAATACTCCAATAAACGAGGTCATCATTCTCGGTCTTAAATGACATAGACGAAATCTATTCAGCTAGTCTGGTCATATCTTTCGAGGCCTATCGTGACTATGTCTAATGTCTCTGTGCTGGTAGGGCCTAGGTAGTAATAAAAAACTGGGTAACTGCGAATCGGACTCGCGCTCTGAAGGTTTCGTACAAACTTATCTAGGTAAACAGTTCAATTTCCGAATGGAGTCTCGAAGATTTTTCCGAATCGTAATTTTTTTGTTGTTGTGATGAACAACAAATTTAGTTTTCAGATTTATTCCTATACCTGTGCTATAAGACTTGGCTTTGTGCAAAATTTCAGGATTCTGGGTCAACGGGAAGTACCCTAAGAATTTTGTTTTCCTCGAGAGTGTCGAAACATAAACGGCCGTATTTCTTTTTCGTTTACTTAGAAATTTAATTTTTTCACAGCTTCAAGAGACCGCAAAAATGAGTATATGGTTTGAATTTCAACTTAATACCTCCACGCGTTCCGGAGATAAAGGGTCTTGACCGACATACAGACAGACGGACGGACAACAAAGTGATCCTATAAGGGTTCCGTTTTTTTCCTTTTGATGTACGGAACCCCCTAAATAATTTTGATATGGGGTGCTTTTGGGACTAGCTACGCGACTGAACCAGCTATTTCGAGAAAGAGGTCAACCGTCGAATCCAACTCGGCTGGGCAGCGTTCGGGAAGCTGCGCGGTATCTTCTCATCCAATATACCACAGTGTCTCAAGACGAAAGTCTATGACCAGTGCGTGTTGCCAGTGATGACGTATGGTTCCGAAACGTGGTCGCTCACAGTGGGCCTCATCAGAAGGCTCAAAGTCACCCAAAGGGCAATGGAAAGGGCTATGCTCGGAGTTTCCTTGCGTGATCGAATCAGAAATGAAGATATCCGCAGGAGAACCAAGGTTGCCGACATAGCACGAAGAATCGCCAAACTTAAGTGGCAATGGGCAGGGCACATTGCTCGCAGAAGGGATGGCCGTTGGGGCCGAAAGGTTCTGGAGTGGCGACCGCGTACCGGAAGACGCAGTGTTGGAAGGCCCCCTACAAGGTGGACCGATGACCTGGTGAAGGTTGCGGGAATCCGATGGATGCGAGACGCGCAGGACTGTTCTTTATGGCGACATTTGGGGGAGGCCTATGTCCAGCAGTGGACGTCTATCGGCTGAAATGATGACGCGACTGAACCGGACGCAGTACTATGTATTTTACATGAATTGTTTGCCTATCTAACCTCCGCAACCCAAGTAATTAGGTAACGATCTCCCTTGGTAAGATTGCTGTGTGATTTCCTGGCTTTTCTGATCCGTAAGGACTGTTAAACATCTACAAACAAGGTTTCTTTTAATTACGTAGGCAAGCAAGGGGGTCCAAAGTTTGTATGGAGAAACGTACGTTGACGCGAGCAAAGCCGTTGGCAGAATCTGTTTACTTATATATATTGACACACTAACTACTCACTCACTGGTTTAACATTATAAAAAGCCCCCTAAGCACCCTAAGGTCGACTGGTAGAAAATGCCTAAGGCATTAAGTCCGTCTTTGTACAGTGTTTACTACTTGTGCATAAAGTTTTAATAAATAGATAAAAAGAAAATTTGCAAATGAAGAAAAAATATAATGGTGAATTTGTCACTTACAGGCGTACACAACACTGGATGGTTTGAACAATAAATTATATGAAAAGAGTTGTGACCACATAAAAATAATGAAATTAAATTACATTGAAACTAATTAAAAAATTGCATTGGAATAAATTAAATTGAGATCTACATTGAACTTGACTTTTGACGGCTAAGTAATTAACCTTGAAGATCGATTCGTGTAGCTGTAAATACGCCTTTATTTTTCTTTGAATATTAAAGTAACCCCCCCCCCCCCCCCCCAACCATTGCAGCTTTTAAGCTGATTGCTTTGTCGAAGTTTGTTTAATTCGTTCATCTAATATTATCATAGCATTTCTGCGAGTTGATAAATCTTCTATGTATCATAAAATAAAAGGAGAAACTGACTGACATATCAACGCAAAGCCGAAACTGCTGGGACTAAGAGTGTGGAATTTTGCACGAGGTTTCCTTTTAAGACGTAGGTGAGCACTAAGAGAGGATTTTCCAAAATTCACCCCTTAAGGGGATGAAGCGGGGGTCCAAAGTTTGTAAAAAAAAAAACAGACTGACAGGTCATGGGAAAAAAATCGTTAAATACCTACCTATCGTTAAAAAATCGTGCAAAGTGGTTTGCTATCATTAAATGACAACCAATCCGAAAGCGCCGAAGCAATAAAGGTGGACGAGGTTTATCTTTATTTTTTTGGGGGGTAAAATCATCAAATAACTTCTCCCATTCTGAGTGAAGCGAGACTTAACTACTTAAGTTCCTTCAGTTGCTCTTTGCGTTCAAAGGCCGCAAGTAACTCTTTCGAAAAAAACCACTTATTATAGAGCTTTACAAGTTTTGGAGATCCGATTCTACTATCTTGTATCTGTCCAGTATTTTTAGGGTCCCGCACCTAAAGGGTAACAACGGAACCCTAAAAAAATAATAAAATAAATATTTAAGTGTGGCTCCCATACAACAAACGTGATTTCATTGCCGTTTATTTTTTTGCTACGGTCGATACGGAACCCTTCGTGCGCGAGTCCGACACGCACTTAGCCGGTTTTTGAACTATCGTATAAGAGTTACAGCGGTCATTGACCCTTTTACATTTATTGACGTTATTAATTAAAAAACCTGGGCAAGAGCGAGTCGGATTCGCACAATGAAAAAAAAAACAGTTCAATTCCCGAAGCGAGTTACGAAGATTTTTCCGAATCGCAAAAAGTTTTTTTTTTTGTGACGTAACTACAAATTAACAGTTTTTAGATTTTTTCCTATACTTGCGCTATGAATCCTAGCTTCATGCCAAATATCAGGATTCTAGGTCAATGGGATACACGTTTTTTGCGACATAAACGGACGTATCTTTTTTCTCATTAATTTTGAAGTTTAATTTTTTTACAGCTTCTACGGACCGCAGACTTGAGTATATGGTTTTAATTTCAACTCGATACCTTCACGCGTTCCCGAGATAAAGTTTCTAGACAGACAGACAGATAGACGGACGGATTATAAAGCAGAAAAAAAACTAGTAAAAAACTTAATTCTCACATCCCCGCTTCAAGCAAGAGACAGAATAAGATTTAGTTGTCCTATTTCATAAAGAGGCGTAGGTCGCATCTCGCTTGGTACATATCGGCTAAGTGGGACTATTGAGCGGGCAGCGGACGTTCAGATTGTTACTATTAGGACTGATTGAACGAGACATTTCACTATTTTAGCTATGAAGGTTCTTGACCTTTTTATTTGTAGGCGTCTAGTAGTTGACCTTTTCATATACCTACATGGAAATGGGATATCGACTAATTTATTTGTTTTTAGTCTTATTGATTAATAGGTAGTATACTCACAACCGGCGCGGCGGAAGTGTATGAGTAAACTAGTTTCTGCCGGCGGCTGCGTCCGCGTAAAAGTACCATACAAACTTTCAACCCTCGTTTCATCGTTTTAGGGAGTAAATTTTGGAAAATCCTCTCTTAGTGCTCGCCTACGTCATAAAATAAAACCTTAGGCGAAATTTCACGCTCCTAGTCCCAGTAGCTTCGGCTGTGCATTGATATGTCAGTCAGTTTCTCCTTTTATAATTATGCAAAAAAAAATTATTTATGAACGTAAACGAAGCAGAAGATGAAGGTTAAGGATTTTAGCATTCCCGGTAACCGTAGTTACGGCTTTTCAGACGGGGAGTAATGAGTAGCTCACCGTCCGATAAGGATCAAAACCGTCGAAGCTAAATCGAATAGTGCTTAAAAACTCTAATAATAGTGGAGAACCTGGGGTTTTTTACTTAGATTACAGTTACTGTGAATGAAATTTCAAAAACAAATATTAATTTTTAGTTAATCATATTTACCTACCAACTGTTAAGTTTTCCACAGTCTACATATTATTATATATAATTTAACCCACTAAACCATCTTTAAAAAATCGTCGCCTACTTTACACCAATCCTACTAACATTACAAATGAAAAATATTGTATGTTTAGGTTTTTTTAGGGTACCTCAAAAAGAAAAAACAGAACCCTTATATGATTACTTTGTTGTCCGTCTGTCTGTCTGTCTAGATCCTTTATCTCGGGAACGCGTGGAGGTATCGTGTTGACAAAAAAAAAACTTTTTTTTAAGATTCGGTAAAATTGTAACTCAGTTCGTACGGAACCCTCAGTGCGCGAGTCCGATTCGCTCTTGCCCTGTTTTTTTGGTCGATCAGGCCTTAACGGCTCTATAGATTTGGATGAAAGTCTATCTCTCCTTGAGATATTAACCCTTTAAACGCTTGCGTGCGTCGGATTGATTCGACGAGTGTTTTCGTGTCCTATTCGCCAGGGTCGTCTGTTTGCGACTGGGCACTCCATCTCGTTTAGTTCTTCAATCCTCATGGGTGACAGAATAGTTGACGAGTAGGAGTATCAGGTCATGATGTGCGAAATTGGCAAAATAACCGTGAGTCTCTGTCGGATATATCCGACGCAGATGGTTAAAACACTTTTGATAAATATTAGTTAATATAAACTTACCAAAAGCCATGATGAGCCACCAGAGCCAGGAGTTCTCGTGTGAGGCGAGCTCAGTGGAATGCTTAACGATGAGCGTCCATTTAGCGAGGGACAGCCCGAAGCCAGCCAGCGCACCATAGCGACTGGCCACCGTGTGACAGAAGCACATCAGCAGCAGGAAACCGATCCAGTTGAACAGAAATGCCACTGGAAATGTTTATGTGCTGTTAGGAAGTGTAAACTGATGCAGAAAATAAAAGAGAAAATTCCGTTTCAACTTCAGGGTTTAAAGATAGTTTAATTTAGCGTTTTCTTCTTTTTATTTTTATTAATATTAATGGTTTTTAATGTGGGGAGCAACCACCCCCACCAAAGGTTTTTGTAATATAAAATATTTGTTATTATTCAGGTTTGGCCCTAAAAACGTGATACGTTATTTTTCTCAAAAAAACAATTGGCGACCGTATTCGCGGGCTACCGTGGAGCATTCACACCTTAACCAAATATTTCTTACCAAAAAATGATGTTAAGAACATGATATCAGTGCCAAGTAAACTGTTCTCTGGATCCAGTTGTTCGGCCGTTCCTTCTGTGGGCTCCACCGTCACGAAGGCGGCAAACGTGGGGTGGTTCGGAGGAGGACCCTGCATCTGCGTAGACACACATACTGTTCAGGCAATTGACAAATTGATGGATTCGTGCAGTAGTTGCTGCGATTGGCTGCTACGCTGTGTGTTGTGGGTTCGATTCCCGCAAACAACAAATATTTGTATGACTTATAGATAGTCTGAGTATCTTGTGCATGTTTATTATTTTTTTAAGGTGGGAAACCATCTTAACTCTTAATTTGATTTAATTTAATTGTACACAAAACTTGCTGAGATGACAATTCATGTACAAAGTTGAGCTTAACTCAACAATGAGTTTTCTGCCAGCAAACATTGAGTGACAGAGAGATTACCAATCATAATCTAATGATTTCTCCAGCTCTAGGGCGGCGCGGGAGGGCGTGTCAGAGTTTTATAGACTATAATAACCACACCAATGTGCCTTCAGTTGCCCTCTGCGTCCTAATACCACGTGTTTCCCTTTAAGAATTTGACCCATTGCCCCAGTAGGCATTGATCCTGCTGGGCCTCTACGGTTTTGATGACACCTCTTTGAACCGCGCGTGGAACACTACGCGCCGTCGACGACTCGGGCTCGGTCCAGATGGTTACCGGACGGCCGGACGGCGAGCTAGTCTTGTGCATGTAAGATTACATATTTGTGAACGATTGTTCACAAATATGTCACAATCTGTACACACCTTACAAATAATAACTTCCGACACAGCGCGACCAATCGCTTAACCACTGCGCAAATCATGCCGCCTAATACATTGTAGGCACAGAATTAAGAATATTGTAAATGAGATAAGTATAATCGATATTGTTCTTATCTATGTATGTTGTAATGGTGTATCCTCTAACCATCTATCTTTATATACACCGTGTCTTTGACATCGACGCACAAACGAATACCATGGATCCAGTACATGATTCTGGACACCCATTAGTGGAATTATTCGTCGGCTTTTTTCTAATTAAAAAAAAACTGTACTTTCTTACACGAATATGGTATTATTAGAGACACAATAGAAAGACAATGAGAGAGCGAACGCCGGCGTTCGCTCGGGGTTTAATGAATTAAACTTAAAAAATCGCTATTCTAACCAACAACGACGATATTTTATGTAAAAAAAATAAATAATTAATTAAAGTTATAAAAAAAATTAAAAAAATTAAAATTAATAGGGCTTGATAAAATCGTTATTCATTCATTTTTTTTTTCACAAAAAATGATAGAATAACGATTTTATACAGTTTAAATTGAAAAAGTATTTATGTTTAATTTACAAAAAAGCCGACGAAAAATCCTACCGCGGGTGGAATCAGTATCATGTACTAGATCCATGGTATTCGTTTGTGCGTCGATGTCAAAGACACTCTATATAACTCCTAAACGCCTTGACCGCTTTGAAAGTAATTTTGTGTGTGTATTTGAGTGGGTTCCTGGATGGTTTGGAAATACAATTGGACCCAGTAGGTGGCGCCTCAATCGGGTTCTTAATTATTTTTTCTGACAAAATGCCAGCTTTTGGGTAGCCGCTAGTATATTATAATCAGAGACAAGGCTCCATAACAATTTTACAGAAATTGCTATGGAGCCTATTGCCTTTAAGAGTAACAGATTTGTTTATATTCACCCCACATTAAGTCACCTGGTATATTCCAAATATTCATACAAGATTAGCCCCAGCTACGCAAGTTTTTTTTATTCATTTTTTTTACACGACGACGAGCACGCATGCCTAGAAGTAACCTATTCACTCTTGACTTAAAGACACCCTGGTTATAGCTATCAGGAAACAGACTCTGGCAAGGAATTTAACTCCTCAGCTGTACGCACAATGAATATGTTTAAAAACATTTTCTGCATATGGGTGGGATATCTGCCATGAACCGGTGGCGCATCGCCGTACATAGTCATCGTCTGATGATGGAACGGGCTTGTACTAGTGAACAGATGTTGTAAATCATTTAAATTCACAGTTTTTCTCTACTATATTATACACCTAAACCCGCCTCATGAATCACTCTGTTTATTGCTAAAAAAATCCTATCATCCGCTAGAGCCTCCTAAACTCCGTCCGTCTGTCTGTCGGTCTGTCCATCTATCCGTCTGTCACCAAGCTGTATCTTATGAACTTTGATAGGACGACAGTTGAAATTTTCACAGATAATACTAAAAAACAATAAAATAAATATTTAACGGGGCCCCCATAAAACAAACGTGACTTTTTTGCCGCTTTTTGGTACGCAGGAAGACGGTACGGAACCTTTCGTGCGCAAATGGCCGGTTTTTTAAGTTTATCGCGAACAGACAGACACGGTGGGAGACTTTGTTTCATAATACGTAAGGACAGACAATTACTAGTAGATAAATAATCATTATGAAAGACAATACTCCTTATCTATGATATCTAAGTAGGTATTGTTTATGATAAAAATAAAGTGATTCACAAACTAACAAAAGCATGGTGAGTCATTTGTGATGACATCTGTGTGCTGTTTACGTTTTTAATTTTTTGTAAACAATATTCAATAACTCGTAAATGAATGAATGAATGTTTGTTTTATTTAGAAATGAGAAGCTGTAAATCAATTCTTTATAGTTTATAAGATTAGATAAAGGCAAGGTTGGACTTGGAATTTTGATGGTAAAGTACTATTTTTGTGTGTCAGAGAGAAAACCACGCAGGCCCAGTCAGATGTCAAATGTCTTCGAATTTTTTTTTTTAGGGTCTAAGACATGCCGGTTTCCTTACGATGTTTTCCTTCATCGTTTTGAGGGCAGTGGTCATGAAATAAATATACTCTACCCTACTCAACCCTACTCTACCCTACTCAACCCTACTCTACCCTACTCTACTCTACTCTACCCTAATCTACCCTACTCGATAAAAAGTATCTTATGTCCGTCTCCTGGTTATAAGCTACGTCTCCACCAGTTTTCAACCAAATCGGTTCAGCCGTTCTTGAGTTATAAATAGTGTAACTAACACGACTTTCTTTTATATATATAGATATAATAAATGCAAAAGTGACTTTGTCTATTTGGTAGTACACTTATTTAGGCTGAACTGTTTTTTTTTAACCCTATACATAACCTGGTTAAGTGCGAGCCGCAATCGCGCACCGAAGGTTCCGTACAAACTTACCTACGTAAATAGTTCGATTCCCGAATCGTGTCTCGAAAATTTTTCCGAATGGCAAAAACAGGAACATGCCAAATTTCAGGATATTAGGTCTTCAGGAAGTACCCTATAGGTTTTGATTTCTTGGCGAGTGTCAAAATATGCGCCTAAACGGATTAAACCGGCCTTATTAGCTTGTATAGAAGATTCTTAGAAGTTAGATTTTTTTACTGCTGCTTGGTGTAGCCCACCTAAGTATTTATTTGATATTAATTTCAGCTTTATACATCCATCTGTTCCTGAGAAAGTTGGTTTTGACAGACAAACAGACGGACAACAAAATAATCCTGGGTTCCATTTTGCAGACATATGTATGGAACCCTAAATATCATCAAAATTGATTCAGCTATTCCTGGACAGATTCCCTTGGGACCATTTTTAAACCTACTGCTTATGAAATTACAGTTCAGCTGACATTTCAAGTTTTCTCTTATGAACCTACCAGTTGCTGCCGGCGGCTCACCCATGTGTTAGTAGGAAATTATCTCAAGGGAATGTACTTCTGGGATAAAAAGTATTGTATGTGCTATTCCAGGACATAGTCTACCCATGGGTCAAATTCCATCCAAATCCAATAAGCCGTTTGGGATCAAAAAAATAACAAACTTACACACATTCACAAACTTTCACCTATATATTACTAGCTTAAATTAGGTGTCTCCATACAAACTTCCAACCCCCATGTTACCTCCTTAGGGGGGAGTTTCGTAAAATCCGTTCTTAGCGGATCTCTACACCCTATAAGGAACCTACCTGCCAAATTTAAAGTATGTAGGTGTTATAGTTTCTGAGATTTTGTGATTAATCAGTGAGTGGTATTTAGCTTTTATATATATATATTTGTGTGTTAAGGTATTGTGCAATATTTGAGAAATTAATGATGATGATTCTGATTTATTATGGTGCCATAGGTTAGTAATTTTTAAATTTCTACCTGATTGAATACCTGTGGCAGATCCTCCCCCTCCATCTGTTTTTCCCGTTGTACCTCCTCATATGTGGGTAGTTTAGAATTAGCTGCAACATCATAGGGAGGTGGTGCCGAAAAGTCTGCTTGTGGCGGTGGTATGTCATGCATATTATCTACAAAGGAAAGAATACTTTCTTCAGCATTCCAATTATGATGATGTCATTGTTGAAGTCAATCACATAATTGTGATAGAATCACTTTTCTTCAGAGCATTTTCCTGCCATTGTTCTGAATTAAATGAAATGTGACATTTCTATTGATTAGGTTTATTAGTGACGTAAATTCTAATTGCATGCAGCTGTATAGTCAAGCTTGAAATTCATAATAAATTAGCAAAAATATTCCCTATATGTTTGTTTTTTTTTTTTATTTCCTGAACTTGTGTCTTTGTAGGATGAAATTGATAGATTTACAGATAGTATTTATGGGCAAAACTTTCGATGGCATATGAATCTTTGCTACTCAATTGATGTCAATATTTATAAAACATATGAGGCATGAGTCAACACAATGTAGGTAAATCTTATGAGACCCATATTGTTATCGCGTACAGTATGTAAATTAACAGTGCGTGTGTCGTTGCAATTAATTACTCACTTATATCGATAAATGGTGGAGGCATACTGTGTTCCACCGATGTCGGCAACATCACTCTCAACTGCGCCGCTGTGCATATGTTAACTTCACTTCGAGGATGGTTCTGCTGCAACAATGTAACGCCTTTCACATTATCACATATTCTACGCAAGTAGTTACATAAATAAACAATTGAAAAAATACATTGATGTCACCAGCCCTACCATCTTCACTGTTTGATAACGCACGTTTGAACTAGCCCACTGTTTTCACAAAAACTCGTGTTAGATACAATATTAGAATTCAAGCACAAATTAATAATGATCTTCGCATCGTTCAAGGTTTTTCCGACAATTTATCAATGCAAGCAAGAGCAGGCGCACCTCTCTTCGTTCACATGAATGACGTTTATTATGAAAGTTCAAATATCAAATAAAATAAAATAATTGGCACTTAATCAGGTATTTTTACTAAGCTACGATAAGTTGGTCAAATCATAAATTTAGACCAAAATACTGTGGTTTTGTTCAAAAAAATGTGTTTAATGTAACGAAATTATAGTTACAAACAATACAGTTATGTTCTCGACTAAACGATTCCAGGACGACTTATGGAAATATGGACTTATGGAACGCACACTGCAAAAGTCAATAACAAAAGTGTTGCTATTGTCTACAAGAACATCAACATTCTATGAAAAATGACAAACCTAAAAAAGTTTTATAATAATGATATTATATTTAACCCTGTTTAATGTCATAATTTCATATTTTGTTTAAAAAAAATAATAATACAAAAATCACAGAAAGAGAAATTTTAGAACTTGTAACTCCAGTCAGCACTGTAGCTTGTATTGCCAGTTTAAGCAATTTTCGCCATTTTGGCTACTCGGAAAGGGTATCGGGCTGGTCGGAACAACCAATTTTAACGATTTTAACAGTTACTAATCGCATAAATACTTTAGAAAAAAAAGGTAGGTGTCTAAAATCACTAATGATTGTCATTTAATCCTGAGTTAGACTACCTAAAATAACACGATCTGAAGAATGTTGAAAATTGCAATCTATACATACATACATATAAATAAAATTGAAGTGTCTTTTTGTAATATCAAAATAATATATTTTTAACTAAATGCTTATGAAAGTACATTTGATAGTATACTTTTTAAATTTTGGTCTGTCTGTTTGTTCCGACTTATCTCCATAACAGCTGGACTGGTTTTGACGGAACTTTCACTGACTGATAGCAATAAATGTTACAAGGAATAACTTAGGCTACTTTTAATATTCCCGCGGGTGTGGGGTTTAATTTTTTACTTTATTACCCCCAAAAAGAAAAGTTACGTTCTTAAATTCCACGCAGACGAAGTCGTAAGTAACAGCTAGTCACTACATAGTGTAAAACAAAGTCGCTTCCCGCTGTCTGTCCATATGTATGCTTAGATCTTTAAAACTACGCAACGGAATTTGATGCCGTTTTTTAATAGATAGAGTGATTCAAGAGGAAGGTTTATATGTCTAATATATGCACAATATAATAGAGAAATACTAATAATTTTAAAGGTTTCTAATGTGATGTCGTAAATAAACACACTTTTTGCGTTTACATTGCAAACGCTAGCTGAACCCTAAGATATAGATCAAAATAATTTACTACACTATTGTACACCTTAAAAAGGCCTATAAAAAATACGTGATGTTAAGTGTCTCTTAGGAATACCCCAGATCCCAGACCCAGATCACACCTAAGATCCCTACTTAAACCCCCTTCTCATAAATCCAGCTACTACTCCTACTCTTTCACTGTCCGTGCAGTAAGATTGTGGAACTCTCTTCCGCCTAGCATTCGAGATTTACAAACGATTTCACTCTTCAAATCTAAATTAAAAGAGCACTATCTTTCCTCTCTAGTGTGACAATTATATATGTATATACATTATGTATTTGTTTTTAGTATAAGGTATATATAGTATAGTATGCATAGTATATAAGTATTTATTATTTTAATTTAAGATTTCACATTCTCTTCTTTTATTACTTCTACACACTATTGTCTACATTTCTTCCTATATCTCCTTTCGCAGGTCTGCTGGAAGAAATTTATTGTAGAAATAAGCAGTACCTTTGTACAATTTTATAAGAATGTATCTTCTTTCGTATTTATATGTGAACGTAAATTATAAAATAAATAAATAAAAACTCACAATAACCATTTTTATACTTTACTTTTTACGAGAAATAATGGCTTATTTACGTAACGATTTTAAACAATATACAATATATATATATAATACAGCATTAATCTTTATCCAATCAAGTACCTTTAATATATTGTGCATTAAATATAAATCAATATGGCTCTTTACAGGTTGTAATTTAAATGAATATTTTCGATCTTATCTTAAAGATATTACAGATCTAAAAGAAATAGCGGTTGCGGTAAATAATTTGATTTTTTCAAAAATTGATGCTCCGACGCAAATATACTACTCGGTCGATATTGTTCTCGATTTGGAAGCTGCTCATTTTTAACCGACTCAAAAAAAGGAGGAGGTTCTCAATTCGGTTGTATTTTTTTTGTGAAATGTTTTTTACTACAGAACTTTTTAATTCTTTGAACCCATCGGGACTCCCTCCTCGTAAAATTGTTTCGAAAGTAGGTTGTCCTGTTATTTTATTAAGAAACCTGAATCCACCTAAACATTGCAATGGCACGCGTTTGTTGGTAAAATCACTAAAAACTTTCCTAATAGAGTGCACTGTACTCACTGGATGTGGTAGGTACCGGAGAAGATATATTGCTTCCCCATATTTTTCTGATACTATCGCATTTACCGTTACAATTTAAACGCCTACAATTTCCTGTAAAGATATCTTTTGCAATGACCATTAATAAATTGCAGGGTCAAACTTTCAACATTGCAGGCTTAGATTTGAGCGTGGAGTATTTTTCACGTGGCCAATTATATGTCGCTCTTTCAAGAGTAACCTCAAAAGAAAATATGTTTGTATTGAATAATGTCAAAAAAGCTGTGAACGTTGTATATAAAGACATTCTGCAGCATATTTAGTACTAGCGACCCGCCCCGGCTTTGCACGGGTAATGCTGATCAAACCGCATCAAAATCGGCTGCGTAGTTTTAAAGATTTCAGCGTACAAAGGGACAGACAGCAGGAAGCAATTTGGTTTTATACTATGAATTGATCAGCATTTCATACGTGCGAAGCCGGGGCGGGTCGCTAATCTACATCTACACTAATATTACAAAGAGGAAAACTTTGTTTGTTTGTAATGAATAGGCTCAAAAACTACTGGACCGATTTTAAAAATTCTTTCACCATTCGAAAGCTACATTATCCGCGAGTAACATAGGCTATATTTTATTTTGGAAAAAAATAGGGTTCCGTAAGATATTTGAGTTTTTCGGACACAAGGTGTAAAAAGTCAACCAGAAAAGTTACTTATTTTGCGTACGCTGCCTAAACTATAAAAGATAGAACCATAAAATTTTCTAAATAATTGTAGATCTTATAAATATCTACCAAAGTTTGTTAGGAGAAACCTACTTTCACGCGGGCGAAGCCGCTGGCAGAAGCTAGTTAAAAATAAATTCGTAACTTCAGGAGTGACGGCGACGTTGGTTTCGATATATCTGGCAACTTTGCTCGATACTACTGTCAATCTGTCATAGTGTCAAACTTTATTGACATTAAATTCGGAATTTCAGGATTATTGTCGAAACAAAATCGTGGATGAGATTATTTTCATGATAGGCAAATCCTTTGATTCAATCAAAATAAGATGAAGACGGCTTTGATGGTGGCTGAAAAGCCATCTTTGGCACAGAATGTTGCTAATTTACTTAGTAATGGCAAATGCACCACCGCTAAAGGTTCGTGTCATAACCATATTTAGAATGTTGTACAAAATTATTGTATTTTCATCATTTGTTATAAAGAAACTAATCATACATCCTTGTGTTACAGCATCTAATAACGCTTGTAATATACATGAATGGAATGGAACATTTAAAAACGAACCTGTTCATTTCAAAATGACTTCTGTGTGTGGCCATGTTATGAGCTTGGATTTTACCGGCAAATACAATAACTGGGACAAAGTGGACCCTGTTGAGTTGTTCAGTTGTCCAACGGAGAAGAAGGAAGCTATGCCGCGTCTTAGGATACCTGCTCTACTGGCACAGGAGTCAAAGTCTTGTGACTATCTTATATTGTGGCTGGATTGTGATAAAGAAGGAGAGAATATTTGTTTTGAAGTAAGTTGTGAACACAATAATAATATTTAAAACATTTTATCATATAACTGAAGTATATAGTTTACATCTATTTTTTTTCTACTTATTAGGGTTCCATACCCAAAGGGTAACAACGGGAACCTATTACTAAGACTCTATTGTCCGTCTGTATCTCATGAACTGTGATTGATAGACAGTTATTTTTACAGATGATGTATTTCTCTTGCCATTATAACAACCAATACTAAAACAGAATAAAATAAATATTTAAATGGGGCTCTCATACAACAAGCATGTTTTTTTATAGTTATAATATAGTGTCTAATACTGTACAGATAATGGCATGACACACTTTGCGTGTAAGTCCAACTCGCACTTGACCAGTCGTTTAGCTTGTTTTTAGAAGTTTTAGGTCTTAGCTAAAGTTTTAAAAATACAAAATACATGGGTTTGATTAACAGTGAGAAAAGATTCCTAAAAAAAAATAATTCTGAATATACTAAAACTTCTTTCAGGTAATGAGTTGTGTGCAACAATACATGAAAGGCGACATTTGTTCACCTCTAGTGACATACCGTGCAAAATTCTCAGCCATCACAGAGAAGGACATCAAGGCAGCTATGTTGAATCTAGGCCGGCCAAACGAGAATGAGTCACGGAGTGTTGATGCTAGACAAGAACTTGATTTACGTATTGGTTGCGCATTTACAAGATTCCAGACTAAATATTTCCAAGGTAAGTAGATATTAGTAATATAGTTTAACTGTCAAAATCTCAATATAAAGACAAAATATAATATGATCATATGAGTATGAATATACAGACTAACTGTCTGGGTTGGATCTCATTACTAATTATTATCTAACCCATCGTAATCAATGGGTCCTAAGAATAAAATCATAATGGAAAAATTAAACGAAATATATTTTGTTACATATTCATATTGTAAATACTAAAAACTTTGTGGCATTATAAATTTTTTTGTTTAATATCCTTTTACTTATTGAAATAATCAATCAAACACTGTCTTGTTATTTACATAGAACTTCAAACCTCATACCGTAAATCAATAATTTTCCATATACGTATTTACTATGTAATCTAGACATACATAATTTAACCTCATTAAAAATCAAGTTATGTTTAGCTATTTTACTCGCATAATAACAAACATTTTCAAAACGAAGATCCTTAATTTTTTGGTGGGAAATCATCAACTAATTGCCCTGCTCTGGGTGGAGCGAGAAGGATTGTCAGACTTTTATTGACTAAACTCCATTATTCCACAAAATACAAAGCTACCTAACCTCAGTTTTAGAATATACAATATTGCTATTGTGTGCAAGCATGTGTGAAAATAATTAGCTCTGATTACAGCATTTGCTACTAAATATCCAGTTTTACACTGCTTAGTTACTGGTTTTGTTCTAGTGGATTACTTCTGCTAAACTTTTACATAATTTTACAGGTAGATACGGTGATTTGGATGCATCACTTATATCCTATGGGCCATGTCAAACTCCAACATTAGGCTTCTGTGTCCAGCGTCATGATGAAATACAGACTTTCAAGCCCGAGACGTACTGGGTGCTTAGGGTTACTGCCAGCACTTCTGAGGGCAGGGAATTACCGCTTGAGTGGAAGAGGATGCGGAGTTTTGAGAAAGATATTGCTAATATGTTCCTTGCTGGGATCAAAGAGATTAAAGAGGCTGTGTAAGTATACTCTTAATTAAAATCACAACCCTACTTTTGTCTTAGACATAGTTGGATAGTAATTAATAAGATAGTAATAGTAATAAAGTACACGGGTTTTTGTTATGGCGATTAAGCTGGTTGCGACTATTCTGTCAGTGTCACATTGCTCGGTGAGAATCACCCTTTTAATTTCGTGGTAGGTGTTAAGACTAACATCTCATCATCATCATCATTTCAGCCGAAGGATGTTCAGTGTTGGACATAGGCTTCGGTCCTGTGCATCTTGCATTCACTGCATTCCCATGACTCACCCACCGCATTCCCGCGACTCTCACCAACCGCATTTCCGCGATTCTCAACCACACCGCATTCCCGCTATTCTCAACCACCGCATTCCCGCTATTCTCACCCACCGCATTCCCGCGACTCACACCCACCGCATTCCCGCGACTCTCACCCACCGCATTGCCGCGATTCTCATCCACCGCATTCCTGCGACTCACCAAGCCATCGGTCCACCTCGTGGGAGGCCTTCCAACGCTGCGTTTAGACTAACATCTACCATGAACAAAATAACAAATTTCATTTCAAAGTTTTTCATTTTTAAATCTGCATTTTAATAAGTGAAGCAGTCACCATGATATTACGTGATAGGGTCATGCAAACTAAAAAAGTGTCAACTTTCAACTTATGAACCGACTCTATAAGTTACTTTAATTTTTAATGTCAGCGCATTGGTTTACATGACCAACTGACGTCAGATGTTTACAAAAATTACGCGCGTGAATATAAAATGTATTTTTAGCTTTTTTATGGCACTTATCGATAAAATAAAAAATTCGTGTTTTTTTTTTAGTAGCTTCTAGCCCTTTAAGATCGAAATGAGACGTTACAAAAATAGATATAATATCATATTGCTACTACTCCCCTCTCTTGGCACCTATGCTGCCGTCGTAATTAAAAAGGCCACAACTAACATTTTTTCGTGTTTTTTTTTAAATAGTCATAACATATTGATTCCGAATATATAGTTAACTCAATTTCGAAAAAAAAATGTTATTTGTGCCCTTTTGAATTACGACGGCAGTATGGTTGTTGTAGACAGTTGTAAAGGTAACTATGTCCAACAGAGTGGTGAACATCCAAGCTAAAGAGAAAGTGAAGCCTCGTCCCACAGCGTTGAACACAGTGGAACTGATGCGAGTGGCTAGTGCGGGCCTCGGCATGGGGCCGCATCATGCTATGCAGGTAAATATAATAACATACAGAAATATACAACAGACAGCTGATAATTTTTTAGTCGAAAGATTTATCATTATTTTTAATTTCATTGATTTATTATATTATAATAATATTTTTTTTTATAATAACAGATCACACAACGCTGTCTAGTCCTAAGCTATGCAGAGCTTGTGTTTTGAGTACTAGGCAACTGATAAACATACTTATATATTTCTAAATACATACATATTATAGATAAATTACACCCAGACAAAGAAATGATTGTGGTCATCACACAAACATTTGTCCTGGGTGGTAATCGAACCCACGACCTCCGGCATACCAGTCAGGGCCACTAACCACTAGACCAACAGGCCAGTCAACTGAGCCGGTGTCGACTATTCTACCAGTGTCATTTAGTGACGGCGCCATTAGGTGTATCGTCGATTTTGCACTTTGTGGTGGATCTAAAGCCCATGGCGACTTTTTGTGAGACAGCATCGCTACTTACGCGTATTAGTCGACGCCAACGCGGTACGACCCCAGATCGAGTCGGATCACGACTGTATCGATGCGAACGCGCTACAGCATCGCGACTGTATCGATGCAAACGCGCTACAGCATCGCTACAGAAAGTCGCCGTGGGCGAAAGGCCTAAGGTGTTAGGACAACACAATTTTTGTTTAGTTGACATGTATTTAAAATATTTATTATGACAACACAAATACACATTGATATTTATAGATTGAAAATCATTACACAGATAATTTTAGTGTCGTTTAGAAATGTGGATTAAAGTTGGACAACTTTAGGAGAGAAATTAGACAATTGGGAATGGAAGTTAGTAGAAAGAGGTATTCTAATTTAGGAAAGCATTTGGTTCATGTCGAAGGAGTGGGAGTTTGAAGAACATGATGAAAAGAAGATATGGTCCAATGTGCCATCATCAAGGCCGCATTTAAGGAAGCATTGTGCAAAATTTCACGTTCCTAGTTCTAGCAGTTTCGCTGTACATTGATAAAAGATGAAACTGGCTGACTGACATCAGTTTCATCTTTTATATATAGACTAGCTTTTGCCCGCGGCTTCGCTCCCGTCTACATTCTACTACTCTACCCTACTCTACCCTACTCTACCCTACTCTACCCTACTCTACCCAACTCTACCCTACTCTACCCAACTCTACCCTACTCTACCCTACTCTATCCTACTCTACCCTACTCTACCCTACTCTACTCTACTCTACCCTAATCTACCCTACTCGATAAAATGTATCCTATGTCCGTCCGTCGGTTCTGAACTACCTCCCCACCAATTTTCAGCAAAATCGGTTGAGCAGTTCTTGAGTTATAAATAGTGTAACTAACACGACTTTCTTTTATATATATAGATGATCAAGCGTGGCTTAGCTGAGTGACAACGATAAATCACTATTTTCTTAACGCGGAAACACTATAGTCGCTTTCTTTTCGGATCGCTGGGCTCAAATTATTTTTGGCAACAAGGCTTTTAATATGACCTAGGCGAGCACTAAGAAGGCGTTTTTTGGGAAATCAACCTTTAAGGGTGTGAAAAAAAAGGGGGAAATTCATTTGTATACAGTAAAGTGATTGCTTACAGATAGCTGAGAGATTGTACACACAGGGTTATATCTCATACCCGCGTACTGAAACCACCAGCTACCCAGAAAATTACGACTTGATGTAAGTAGAATAATCTGTTTATTTTTCTTGTAATATTTAAATGGCAGCAGTAACAACTGTGTAGTGGAAGTACTGACTGACTGGTATCTTGCTTGCAAGTGACATATTAGATTATGAATGGAAATAAGTTGTTGAGATAAAGTAAGTTAGGTAAAGCAGTTTACCAATCAACTACCAAAATTGTTTATTTTATGTAAAATATTACAGGGCAAAATAAAGTTAAGTCTTAAAATGCTAGAGAGAGGGCGCCCATGTCATAAGTTTTAACGGTCGCGTTTAGAACGCTTTTTCGTTGATATTCATTACTTTTTGTAATTGATTTCATCACGATTGCTCTCGAAACGGTGAAGGAAAACATCGTGAGAAAACCGGTACGTCCTAGAACCAAAAATTCAAAGACATGTGAGATCCATCAATCCGCACTGGGCCCGCGTAGTGGATTACGGCCCTTGCATTCCTTCTCCTAGAGAGGAGGCTTGAGCCCTAGTAGTGAAAACATTGTAAGGCCGATTATGCTTATTATGCTTATAAATTAATTGTGCACTCAAATCACTGACCTCTACTATTTGCCACTGGAGAGGCCGTTCCATATGTTTGACAGCTAATTTTTTGTGCCTATTTAAAGCGCCACTCGCGAGCGTCCAGAGAATTTATTTTGACGTATAATGCAAATGGCTGCAGAGAAGTGTACAGTACTCTAAAGTATTTTTGTATTTTGAAGTAATTTCGTTCGAATTCTGTGTTATTCCTGCCTCAGGAATTATATAAAACCTATGAAAAATGAGGTCAGGTGTATATTGTAAGCGGCGCGACATTACTAATTTTAGTACCGCAGACACCCGCTACGGCAGACAGCGCCAAAATGGCGAATATCAAACGGATACAAAAGCACTTTGATGGCCGCCAGAGTCCTGTGTGGTAAATAGTAGAGGTCAGTGACTCAAATAGTATCCTAACGCAATATTTCTATCATTTCAAGGGGCACTCTCTGCCAACAACAGAACTCTAATAAGTGGGGCGCAGAAGTCCGCGCGATCATTGCTAACGGTATCAACCGGCCCAAGAAAGGACACGACGCTGGCGACCATCCACCTATCACACCTATGAGGCCTGCTGGTAATAAACTGTTTTTTTTTTTTGAGGTGGGAAATGATCAAATAACATTTCCTACTCTGGGTGGAGCGAGAGAGAGTATCAGACTTTTACTGACTAATACCCACCTGTGTTCTGTCATTAGCCCTTTGTTTCCTAGGGCCACGGTAACTCTTTCTGAGCATTTTATAGGATTGTGTATTTTAGGCGAGAACTACACTAGACCGACGCACACGTATACCACGCCTGTTTTGTACGTAGCGGCGCATTGCGAGGCGTCGCGTGGCGTGGATCTAATGTAGCTCTGCAAGTCTAGTTGCCATACAAAATGTATGAAGACCGACGTGTCAATGTGTCACCTGTGCGCAATGTAGTTTTCCAACAGCAGTTTATTATACATAACAATAAGAAGGAAACAGTAAATATAGTTTTAGTGCTGGTATGTTTTGTTATTGGGAATTCTTCAAATAGCTTCTCCCGTAATAGGCGGAGCGACAAGGGTGTATCAGGATAGGGTATTTTACTCTATATGAGAAAAAATTTAAAAATATGTTATTAAGATAGCTTAGGTAAAATTCAGTCGATAAGTGTTACTTTTAGTTCATAAAATAACAAAATAAATTTTAAAATTTAATTCAAAGCTTTTTGTTTTTATTATCTGTTCTTTTTTAACTAAAGTGACAACTGTCAACTGATCGGCCATATTGAGCGCATTTATTTACACAGCCAACTCGTCAATTACGCGCGAAATTTGAAAATGTAAATTTTAAACGCATTTTTTGGGTACTTAGCGACTGAATAAAATTTTTGTGTATTTCTTAGTGGTTTATTAGTACTATAGAATCTAATGGAGACACTTTTCAAAAATGAGTGTAATACCCTATTCTACTTAAAAGCTTTTCCAGCGCCTTCTAAGGACAATTAAAAAATTCTACAAAGCTGCTATGGTTCATTATACTTTTTTTCCTTTCCTCCTAGTGGAGTCTGAGCTAGAAGGCGACGCGTGGCGTATCTACGACTACGTGACGCGACACTTCATCGCCACTCTGTCGCGCGACTGCAAGTACCTCTCCACCATCATCACGTTCCAGATCGGCTCCGAGACCTTCAAGTACACAGGCAATACGCTCGTCGACGCCGGTTATACCGAGATCATGCATTGGCAGGTATGCGTCAATGTTTTCAGGCTTAAATTTGGTAAAGAAAAGAAAGAAAGATGAAGGAAGAAAGAGTTTAATTCGCAAAGTATAAAAAATAAAAATAATAATAACAACAACTATAGTATTTTGGAGGTAGGCGGAACAGAGTGTAAAGTCCCGCAAACCTCCGTTGACACGGGGGGAACCCTCCGACCAGACGGGTGTCATGTCTGGTGGGCAACTGCCCGATGATGATTTCGGGCTGTTCTATATGTCCTAATCGCGCGGAGAACTTTGATTGCGCAATGCAGGATTAGTTCATATGTGACGCCATAGGTGTGGCTACAATATATTGGGAAGATATGCGTCACATCCGCACACAACGGCCAGTTAAACTTTTGATCGGAATGCATAAAGCTGCGTTATGCGTTTTAGACGTATAATCTTCATCAGCGCTGACGCATACTGCAACGGACAAAGGACGATTCCAGTCGATTTTCATACGGTTTTGTATCCGGTATTCGGCAGAATTTTGAGGTATTCGAATTTGGCTGATCATTCGGTTGAAATTACGAATGTACTCTGTTTAATGGATCATTGTAAATCAGACTTTAGGGCAAAATAAATTAAAGGAATCCCATATTTTAACAATCATATTTATTTGAAATCGTTTATTGTAAGGTACTCAAACAAAGATATAATTAAGCACAACTAATCATAAACAACCTAGCTTTAATAATTACATAAAATCGAGTATTTTCAAAAAACAATAAGTATTCTTACTGTTCTTTTCAAAGCATCCAAAATGTCAAAATTTTAATCAAATATGTTTGTGCAGCTAAACAACAACAACAAAAATGGGGAACCGAATTATCCGGTAGTATATTCGATACGACAAGAACTTAACCGAATATTAGTCTGTATTCGGTAATGGTATTTGCTGAAATCGGATATTCCACTTTATTGAACTTAGTTAAATGATTGCCTCTAAATAAACGTGATCCCGACTGTTCATGCCCCTTGAACCTTTTTGCGAGTAGCTGTAAGTTTAAAAAGAGTCTATGATTAGAAGATACTGAAAAACCTTTTTTAAAATTTGAATAGGCATTCGGCAAAGACGAGTTCGTGCCGCTCTTGAACGTGGACGATGTGCTGCGCGCTCACGACCATCGACTGGTGGAGTGTCAGACATCACCCCCGGACTACCTTACTGAGTCTGAGGTAAGGAATATGTTAAACTTTTTTCATAAACCTGACGTTTCACGCGTTCTTAGCTTAGAAACTCATTAAAGGACTGAAAATGTGATGGCTTAGTTCACAAAAAAAAAATATTAAGTAGATATTGAAACTAAAATTAAAATTAAAATAAAATTCTACTGAAAGGTGAAAGCTACGGGTCCTATTTATTTATTATTTATTTATTTAAACTTCATGCAACACAAAGATACAAAGGCGGACTTAATGCCTTAGGCATTCTCTACCAGTCAACCAAGGGTAGTGAAGAGAAAACATGGTAGGTGCATAAAAAAAAAATTATCCTATCGTGGCCATGTTCTCACCAGATGGCGCTGAACTCAATATTTTTAGTTTGTTTTGTTTTTAGTGTATGGGCGTATTTCGTCGTTGCGACTCTAAGACCTCTTATGTGTCACTTTTGGCAAAATCATTTGTTTCCGCCAGCCTTTTTAATATTTTGAAGCTCTATCGAATACCAAAACTCTCTGTGTGTACGACGATTTAATCGTCATTTGTTTACCAATTTCAAGATCAATAATGTGCTTCCTAATAAAATGGGTACTACTTTTAAATTTAAACTACTTTTAAAGAAAGAAAGAAAGAAAGAAAAATATTTTATTTGGCACGCGGATACACACACTGTAAAAACAAAAATTAAGACAGCTAAGAGAAAAACACTGCTATAATGCGTGTCTCACGGCTGCGCCAAATAGGTCCAGTTCAGCTAAAAATGCCAGACAACTACATGGCAATCAGTGCCTGACGCTGGTTTTCAACTGAATCTGATTGAGAGTGAACGGCAGTTATTTACTTATTAGCATATTATATGTCTGATGTAATAACTGCTTTTTTTTACTGTCATACTACTTTTTAATTCAACTAACAATAGCAAAATTAAAAACAGCAAATCTTATGGCTCATACCTATATTTTTTTTGGTAGTTGGTTTCATTATATTTTTTCAGTAGAAGCTTTTTACCGATTCAAAGTTGAATTTTACACATATGAGGTCTTAAAGTCGCAACGACGATTTATGAGGTCAAGGAAACGAAAAAAAAAACTTATTGTAATGTTACCCAGGTAATCACATTGATGGAGAAGCACGGCATCGGTACGGACGCCTCAATCCCCGTGCACATTAACAATATCTGCCAACGTAACTACGTCACCGTCGGCAGCGGACGACGCCTCGTGCCCACTAATCTGGGCATCGTGTTAGTGCACGGATATCAGAAGGTGAGTTTTTTTTTAAATTGAGAAATTATCTGATGACTTCTCCCGCCCTAGGGTGGAGCGAGAGGGCGTGTTAAACTTATATCCTTTTCAGGACTGATTCCATGGCCCTAGCAGGCATCGGCCGTACTGGGCCCTTACGGTTTGCTAACATCTCTTTGTTGTGCGCGTGGAATACTACGCGCCGTCGACGACTCGAGCTTGGTCCTTTTAGGACGAGCGGACGGCGAGCTACCCTTTGCTCGTCGTCCGCAAGCCCGCGCCTGCGGTGGCTGGAAATCACTCGGCGATTCTCGACAGCGCAGTCGGCCCGGGGCTTCTCCTGACCAAAACAACACCTATATTCCTTCTTTAACTAGCGTTCCAGGACCCCGAGGTTCCCTTTCGGAAGTCAACCCATGGAGAAGGTAAGCTTGATATAGTTCTGAAGCGGCACAGCCGCCACACGTCCCAATTTCCGAGTGACGTAACCAGCGACCTCGTGCATTTTCGGATTCGTAGCGCGCCCGCGCACCAGGCCACTGTAGGCGGGTATCGCTCCGCGACGCGCGGGGCGTCTCCTGTCGCGGCGGCTGCTGCGTGAGGATGTACGTTCTCTCATGGCTGCGACCGTCTTCTTCGCTAGCATTACTGCTTCGCCAATTTGTTGTTTCTTATGGAGAAGAACCGGCAAAATGTCCACGGTTACCCATAAAAAAAAAATCTGTTTCTTTTTTTATCGACGGGAATCAGCAACAGTTACGAATAGCCCGACAGTTTATACAACACAAAAATTCTTTTGCAGATTGACCCCGAACTAGTCCTACCAACGATGCGCTCAGCGTTAGAAGAACAACTGAATCTCATAGCGATAGGACGAGCAGACTTCCATGCGGTCCTCACGCACACAACAGAGATATTTAGAAGGAAGTTCCAGTACTTTGTAAGGTCCATAGAAGCAATGGATCAACTGTTTGAGGTCAACTTCTCATCGCTAAAGACTAGTGGGAAGGCGCTGTCGAGATGTGGCAAGTGTAGGCGGTATATGAGGTATATTCAGGTGAGTTTTGTGTTATTTTACAGAAAAATATTTCCGTTCAAAAGTTGTCGTTTCCTTAAGGCCTGGTCACGACTTTGGTTTTAGCAGTGAGCGGCGCGGCGAGCGGGGCGGCATCGGTAGGCGGGCGCGCGCCTCGCTTTGTGAGCGGAAGGCTCACATCGGCAAGGTCCTGAACGGGCCGTTAGATTTTTAGCGAGAATGTTTTCATAAAGTAATGAACGGGGTGTTATGAACCATGTTTTGAGGGTAGTTTCAAAAAAATTAATAATTACAGTTTTTATTATTCATTTTGGTTAGAATTTGTGCCTGGATTAAAGTTTACTAAGAAATAAAAATCTCGCATACAATCTTTAAAACTCCTAAATTGTTCTATTTACATCGCCTGGGCATTTAATGTATTGAGTTGGCAGGGTAGTAATAAACGATAGTTATTATTATATTATTTTTTAATACACTTACTTAGAAAACCCGTTCTTATCTCACTTCTTTTATGCACGTAATTGACTGGTTTCCGCACTAGTGCAGAAAAGTACGCGTGCTCGCCCCCGCCAAAATATTATATTTATCGTATCAGGCTGCCTGCGCGTCGACACCCACGAAGAGCGCGTCAACCCCTATGAGTCGTAAGTGTATTGAAAAACGTTTGATACACGGAAAAATTTATCACTGCAGCCCTAGGTTCCATAACACACTCGCATAAGGCTCGTGCGAATTCCGCCTTGGTTGCAATGACCAAATTTCTGCACTTGTATCAAAATGTACCATTACTATTCTAGGCTAAACCCGCGCGCCTGCACTGCTCCCACTGCGACGACACGTACGGCCTGCCACAGAACGGCACGGTCCGCATATACCGTGAGCTCAAGTGTCCGCTCGACGACTTCGAGCTACTATCGTGGTCCTCCGGCAATAAGGGCAAGAGCTTCCCCCTGTGTCCCTACTGCTACAACCACCCGCCTTTCAGGTAAGATATACTTCTGGCTCCGTTGCTCCCTGTACGGTTTAACAACAAACGGCATGGTCTTATAAAGAATGGCAAGGTCTAACAAAGAACGGAACGGTTTTTAAAAAACAGCGCTGTCTTAAGAACACCGAGGCCTTATAAAAAATGGCACGGTCTAAAAACGAGTGGCAAGGTCTAACAAGCAAGGGTGTGATCTAAAAACCGGCCACGAGGTGTCGGGCCACGCTCAGTGTAGGGTTCCGTAGTTTCCCGTCCGACACAACAAGTGTCCCAACTTAAGAATCAATGAACGGCAGAAAATGAGCAAGAACAAATACCACCAACGCCAACGAGAGACAACCGAATAATTTGACAATATAATAGTTCATACCCGTCCCGACCCCATTAACTTAGGAAAAATCTTAATAGCGCGAAGTAGCCCAAAGTACAGCGCCATCTCTCCGGAAATCGGGTTACTAATTTATAAAAACTAGATGGGTTATGTATGTTGGGTTTTCGTTGGTAATTTTGGATTGGGTGAACCGAATTTAATCATTCTTTTTTTTATTTGAACGAAGATACGTTCAGGATAATAAAATATGTAAACTAAGTTTAAAAAATGCTTGCATATACGGTTAAATTACAAACTTAGTTCAGAAATTATTTTGTACAACTTTTCAAAAACTGTTCCACCCATCAAGTTCAAAATAATTTTCCTAGAGAGTCTTTATAAAGTTCTACTTCTCAGATTTTTTTCATATTTTCTAAACTTATGGTTCAAAAGTTAGAGGGGAATATTTTTTTTTTACTTTTGGACGAATAAAAGGCGTGGCAGACTCAAAGCGATCGACGAAAAGAGAATCGAAACGAAACGGTTGTAACTTGACTAGGGGGGTAGAGCTGCGTTTTGCGTTACACCATTATAAACTGAACCTAGTTTACGTTAAACTCACTTAATCGTGTTTATCCTGACACTTGTCAGTATAATAATAACAAACATTATTATGTTTATTTCTGTTACGATTTGTTATTTCGTTAAAATATAAAGATTAGTCACATCAGCAATGCTAATCGGATTTATAAACCTCAAAATGTTATTTTGTAATAAGGTGTCCGTCGTCGACTTATATCGCACTAGTACTCGCACTCGGTGTTGCGTCCGACTGTCGTATGCCAGTCACGTGACACACGTCACTCTAAACAGCTAGCGTCGTCTCTGATATCTTTTGTAAACTAATTTAAATACGAAAGTGCCGTCAGATGAAAGGTTTTGCGTAAAAAATATCAGACTTGCATATATTATCATTTATGCTAATTACCTACAACTTTATTTCAGGGACATGAAAAAGGGTTTCGGCTGCAACTCATGCACCCACCCGACGTGTCCATACGGCGTGAACTCGACGGGAGTGTCCGGCTGTGTGGAGTGCGAGTCGGGCGTGCTGGTGCTCGACCCCTCGGCGCCTAAGTGGAAGCTGGCTTGTAACCGGTATGTATGACGTCACAGGATATTGATGACGCCTAGCGCCTAGTCATCAAGCGTGCATTGCGAACATTTTAGAACACTTTTTGACATTAGTTTAGTATATGCGAAACCCGAAACACGTCTAGTATTTTATGTAAAGAATTTATGTACAAAATTTTATAAATGTATCATGAAAAATCACAAAGTTACAAGCTTTTTATGTTACTTGGTTTTTCGCACAAAAACATGGTCATCGGGCCATCCACTGAGGTGTTGTTTTGCTTCTGTACCCAGCTGTGATAGCGCAGACACCAGTGTCTAATGCCCGCTATGACTTGCCGTGACCAGTGTTGTACTTAGTGTTGGTGGTGTCTAACTTGTGACCTTTTTAAATATTTTTGGAAAAAAATACACCATATTAGTGTAAAAATTGTTGGAATCGATTCGGTTACTGATTCTGAACAAACTATATTCTGGATTCGCATATACTGATATAATGTTGTGCACATGATAAAGCAAAACGTGTCCCTCACGCCATGGTCACGACTACATGACAGATTTAAACGCTAATAAATCTTAGGAGATAGTATTGTTTTTGTTATTTGTGTTCTCTAAAGATGAAATCGCCGAATTATCCGTTGGCGTTGAAAGCACACTTGGTTTTTTTGACGTGGCAGTCAAAAGGCTTAACCGTTTCTACCCACATTCAAGGAAAATCTGTTAACGTCTCCTTGTATTAAGTACACTTCCTCTACGTTATTTTTATTTCAGTTGCGACGTAATAATAAACGTGTTCGAGGACGCGACGCGCGTCACAGTGTGCGACACGGCGTGCAGCGCGTGCGGCGCGCAGCAGGTCACTGTAGAGTACCGCGCCGAGCGCACGCGCCTGCCTGCTGCCATCACCGAGATGACGGCGTGCCTGTACTGCGAGCCCACCTTCAGTGCACTGGTTAGTATACACGTGTTCGAGGACGCGACGCGCGTCACAGTGTGCGACACGGCGTGCAGCGCGTGCGGCGCGCAGCAGGTCACTGTAGAGTACCGCGCCGAGCGCACGCGCCTGCCTGCTGCCATCACCGAGATGACGGCGTGCCTGTACTGCGAGCCCACCTTCAGTGCACTGGTTAGTATACACGTGTTCGAGGACGCGACGCGCGTCACAGTGTGCGACACGGCGTGCAGCGCGTGCGGCGCGCAGCAGGTCACTGTAGAGTACCGCGCCGAGCGCACGCGCCTGCCTGCTGCCATCACCGAGATGACGGCGTGCCTGTACTGCGAGCCCACCTTCAGTGCACTGGTTAGTATACACGTGTTCGAGGACGCGACGCGCGTCACAGTGTGCGACACGGCGTGCAGCGCGTGCGGCGCGCAGCAGGTCACTGTAGAGTACCGCGCCGAGCGCACGCGCCTGCCTGCTGCCATCACCGAGATGACGGCGTGCCTGTACTGCGAGCCCACCTTCAGTGCACTGGTTAGTATACACGTGTTCGAGGACGCGACGCGCGTCACAGTGTGCGACACGGCGTGCAGCGCGTGCGGCGCGCAGCAGGTCACTGTAGAGTACCGCGCCGAGCGCACGCGCCTGCCTGCTGCCATCACCGAGATGACGGCGTGCCTGTACTGCGAGCCCACCTTCAGTGCACTGGTTAGTATACACGTGTTCGAGGACGCGACGCGCGTCACAGTGTGCGACACGGCGTGCAGCGCGTGCGGCGCGCAGCAGGTCACTGTAGAGTACCGCGCCGAGCGCACGCGCCTGCCTGCTGCCATCACCGAGATGACGGCGTGCCTGTACTGCGAGCCCACCTTCAGTGCACTGGTTAGTATACACGTGTTCGAGGACGCGACGCGCGTCACAGTGTGCGACACGGCGTGCAGCGCGTGCGGCGCGCAGCAGGTCACTGTAGAGTACCGCGCCGAGCGCACGCGCCTGCCTGCTGCCATCACCGAGATGACGGCGTGCCTGTACTGCGAGCCCACCTTCAGTGCACTGGTTAGTATACACGTGTTCGAGGACGCGACGCGCGTCACAGTGTGCGACACGGCGTGCAGCGCGTGCGGCGCGCAGCAGGTCACTGTAGAGTACCGCGCCGAGCGCACGCGCCTGCCTGCTGCCATCACCGAGATGACGGCGTGCCTGTACTGCGAGCCCACCTTCAGTGCACTGGTTAGTGTACACGTGTTCGAGGACGCGACGCGCGTCACAGTGTGCGACACGGCGTGCAGCGCGTGCGGCGCGCAGCAGGTCACTGTAGAGTACCGCGCCGAGCGCACGCGCCTGCCTGCTGCCATCACCGAGATGACGGCGTGCCTGTACTGCGAGCCCACCTTCAGTGCACTGGTTAGTGTACACGTGTTCGAGGACGCGACGCGCGTCACAGTGTGCGACACGGCGTGCAGCGCGTGCGGCGCGCAGCAGGTCACTGTAGAGTACCGCGCCGAGCGCACGCGCCTGCCTGCTGCCATCACCGAGATGACGGCGTGCCTGTACTGCGAGCCCACCTTCAGTGCACTGGTTAGTATACACGTGTTCGAGGACGCGACGCGCGTCACAGTGTGCGACACGGCGTGCAGCGCGTGCGGCGCGCAGCAGGTCACTGTAGAGTACCGCGCCGAGCGCACGCGCCTGCCTGCTGCCATCACCGAGATGACGGCGTGCCTGTACTGCGAGCCCACCTTCAGTGCACTGGTTAGTATACACGTGTTCGAGGACGCGACGCGCGTCACAGTGTGCGACACGGCGTGCAGCGCGTGCGGCGCGCAGCAGGTCACTGTAGAGTACCGCGCCGAGCGCACGCGCCTGCCTGCTGCCATCACCGAGATGACGGCGTGCCTGTACTGCGAGCCCACCTTCAGTGCACTGGTTAGTATACACGTGTTCGAGGACGCGACGCGCGTCACAGTGTGCGACACGGCGTGCAGCGCGTGCGGCGCGCAGCAGGTCACTGTAGAGTACCGCGCCGAGCGCACGCGCCTGCCTGCTGCCATCACCGAGATGACGGCGTGCCTGTACTGCGAGCCCACCTTCAGTGCACTGGTTAGTATACACGTGTTCGAGGACGCGACGCGCGTCACAGTGTGCGACACGGCGTGCAGCGCGTGCGGCGCGCAGCAGGTCACTGTAGAGTACCGCGCCGAGCGCACGCGCCTGCCTGCTGCCATCACCGAGATGACGGCGTGCCTGTACTGCGAGCCCACCTTCAGTGCACTGGTTAGTATACACGTGTTCGAGGACGCGACGCGCGTCACAGTGTGCGACACGGCGTGCAGCGCGTGCGGCGCGCAGCAGGTCACTGTAGAGTACCGCGCCGAGCGCACGCGCCTGCCTGCTGCCATCACCGAGATGACGGCGTGCCTGTACTGCGAGCCCACCTTCAGTGCACTGGTTAGTATACACGTGTTCGAGGACGCGACGCGCGTCACAGTGTGCGACACGGCGTGCAGCGCGTGCGGCGCGCAGCAGGTCACTGTAGAGTACCGCGCCGAGCGCACGCGCCTGCCTGCTGCCATCACCGAGATGACGGCGTGCCTGTACTGCGAGCCCACCTTCAGTGCACTGGTTAGTATACACGTGTTCGAGGACGCGACGCGCGTCACAGTGTGCGACACGGCGTGCAGCGCGTGCGGCGCGCAGCAGGTCACTGTAGAGTACCGCGCCGAGCGCACGCGCCTGCCTGCTGCCATCACCGAGATGACGGCGTGCCTGTACTGCGAGCCCACCTTCAGTGCACTGGTTAGTATACACGTGTTCGAGGACGCGACGCGCGTCACAGTGTGCGACACGGCGTGCAGCGCGTGCGGCGCGCAGCAGGTCACTGTAGAGTACCGCGCCGAGCGCACGCGCCTGCCTGCTGCCATCACCGAGATGACGGCGTGCCTGTACTGCGAGCCCACCTTCAGTGCACTGGTTAGTATACACGTGTTCGAGGACGCGACGCGCGTCACAGTGTGCGACACGGCGTGCAGCGCGTGCGGCGCGCAGCAGGTCACTGTAGAGTACCGCGCCGAGCGCACGCGCCTGCCTGCTGCCATCACCGAGATGACGGCGTGCCTGTACTGCGAGCCCACCTTCAGTGCACTGGTTAGTATACACGTGTTCGAGGACGCGACGCGCGTCACAGTGTGCGACACGGCGTGCAGCGCGTGCGGCGCGCAGCAGGTCACTGTAGAGTACCGCGCCGAGCGCACGCGCCTGCCTGCTGCCATCACCGAGATGACGGCGTGCCTGTACTGCGAGCCCACCTTCAGTGCACTGGTTAGTATACACGTGTTCGAGGACGCGACGCGCGTCACAGTGTGCGACACGGCGTGCAGCGCGTGCGGCGCGCAGCAGGTCACTGTAGAGTACCGCGCCGAGCGCACGCGCCTGCCTGCTGCCATCACCGAGATGACGGCGTGCCTGTACTGCGAGCCCACCTTCAGTGCACTGGTTAGTATACACGTGTTCGAGGACGCGACGCGCGTCACAGTGTGCGACACGGCGTGCAGCGCGTGCGGCGCGCAGCAGGTCACTGTAGAGTACCGCGCCGAGCGCACGCGCCTGCCTGCTGCCATCACCGAGATGACGGCGTGCCTGTACTGCGAGCCCACCTTCAGTGCACTGGTTAGTATACACGTGTTCGAGGACGCGACGCGCGTCACAGTGTGCGACACGGCGTGCAGCGCGTGCGGCGCGCAGCAGGTCACTGTAGAGTACCGCGCCGAGCGCACGCGCCTGCCTGCTGCCATCACCGAGATGACGGCGTGCCTGTACTGCGAGCCCACCTTCAGTGCACTGGTTAGTATACACGTGTTCGAGGACGCGACGCGCGTCACAGTGTGCGACACGGCGTGCAGCGCGTGCGGCGCGCAGCAGGTCACTGTAGAGTACCGCGCCGAGCGCACGCGCCTGCCTGCTGCCATCACCGAGATGACGGCGTGCCTGTACTGCGAGCCCACCTTCAGTGCACTGGTTAGTATACACGTGTTCGAGGACGCGACGCGCGTCACAGTGTGCGACACGGCGTGCAGCGCGTGCGGCGCGCAGCAGGTCACTGTAGAGTACCGCGCCGAGCGCACGCGCCTGCCTGCTGCCATCACCGAGATGACGGCGTGCCTGTACTGCGAGCCCACCTTCAGTGCACTGGTTAGTATACACGTGTTCGAGGACGCGACGCGCGTCACAGTGTGCGACACGGCGTGCAGCGCGTGCGGCGCGCAGCAGGTCACTGTAGAGTACCGCGAACCGAAACTAAAATTATAATTAACAATGGGAAACTTAAAATATCAGACATACAGTACGTTTATTTAAGAAAAATAACACATGATAATAAACCATAGCAATATACTAAATAGTCTTTAACTTCGTTTGGTTAAGATTAGTAGACATAATTCTTTTTGCTATTGATTTATCATACGGTCTTTTAAGATATGGCCAAGGTTTCACTTTTGGCGAAAAGAAAAAAAAAATACATGCCAGCAATGTATGGGAAAAGTTTCATTCCCCTTTAGATGACATCAGTTTAAAATGCGTATATAATTGTATCTTAGGTGGAGAAGCACCGCGCGGTGGCGTCCCGCGCGCCCGTGGGGCGGGGACGCGGCGGGCGCGCGCGCGGCAACAAGCACCGCAACAAGCAGCCCAAGGACAAGATGGCGCAGCTGGCCGCATACTTCGTGTAACTCCGGAGGACACTTCCCCTTAGTACCCACACTTTCCTTTCTTTGTTTTTTTTATGTGTACGAAGTTGAGAGTACTAACGTTCACGCGTATCAATCGACTTTTTAGATACAATTTCAAAATAATATTTGTAAGAAATGACAACCTCTCGGATTAGTTTTTCGTGCGTCAATTTTCGTAAAAGGGCCTGGCTGTGCCAGCAAAAAGATGGGAACCAATATTTTTACGCACCGCATTTTGAGTTTGCCTTTTGAATTGAACGCTCAAAGTCTGCGCTGGATTATATGTTTTGACATGAACGCGACCTTTGATCGTCTCGGGCGTGTATGTATGTCAGTATCAAATGTCTCTGTAGGTAACATAGTGCGTATATTTAACAAATGTGTCGTACATATTGACTCGTGTTTATGGTAGATAACATTACAAAGGAGACGTTCAATAAATGTATGGTTTAAAAAAATAAAAAAATGTGAACAACAATCTGATTTAATCATCGTAAGGTACATTTTTACGCTTTTCGTAAATGTCCCTTACGTTATTTCATATTTCCAGTATCGTTATATAGGCTGAAAGAGTGTAAGAAGTGTGTGTGTGAAGTGGATAAAATATAAGCTTGTATTACTATAAAAAATATTTTAACGGATTGGCAACCCTGTGGCAACTGTGTAACTATGTATTAGATAACATCTATGTTAACGCGCCAACTGTCTTTCCTTCCAAGTGACTGATTGCCAAAGCGCTAACACAGACGTTATCGTGACTCGGAACGCGGGGACAGTTTATTTCAACGTCAAAAGTCAAGTCGGCAAATCGTCAATATGACAATTACAGATTTGACTTTTCCGACACATTTTGATATTGCATTATCATGATTGCATAAAGCTGCTACTAAAATTATAATGAAAACAGGTATTTAATCGAAAAGGCAATTTTAATAATATTTTAAATAATTCGATTCCATACCAATCAACAAATAAAAAGAAATTACGTTTTGTTTTTACTGAAACATTTTTTCAGATTTTTACAAAAACGGGGTCCTGAAAAATTCATACTTAATTATGATCAATTTGCGTAATAAGTAAGCTTTCTTATAAGGTATATCACATTGGTGTTCAATTCTTTTCGCAATAAAGGCCCATTTTTGACCTCTCCTTTGTACACATTAAACATTCGCGAAGTGTATTCAAATATAAAACCATATCGATTATTTTTGACAATGATTAGATATGTTATATAAGTAAGTATATTAGATATACTTAACTCACATTTTTATATTAAGTTTTAGCGCAGACCATAAACACTTTTATAAATTGGTTGTTAAACCAAGCCACGTTTCGTAAAATTTGGATCAAATTCTTATCAGCAGCTACGAATCACCGAAATAAGCAAGAATCCTGTAGCAAAGGTATTATTACGATCTGAGTTGCATTTTCAACTTTTAGGCTTTGTAGATAGAATATTAAGATCATCATTTCAGCCGAATGACGTCCATTGTTGGACATATACCTCCCCGCCCTACCAGGTCATCTGTCCACCTAGTGTGAGAACTTCCAACACTGCGTCTTTCGATACGCGGTTGTCACTCCAAAACCTTTCGTGCCCATCGACCATCTGTTCTGCGAGCAATGTGCTCTGTCCTCTGCCACTTAAGTTTGGCAATTCTTCGGCCTATGTCGTTAATCTTGGTTTTCATGCCAATATCTTCTGTCCTGATTTAATCACGCAAGGAAACCCCGAGCATAGCCCTCTCCATTGTTCTTTGGGTGATTATAAGTCTACGTTTCAGAGCTATACGTCATCACTGGCAATACGCACTGGTCATAGACTTTCGTCTTGAGACACTGTGGTATGTCAGACATGAAAATAAAGCAGCTTAGAATAAGATATTTCTACATAAATATAATGTACATTTGAAATATAAGAATTGTTTGTCTTGGTATGGTCATGTAAAGAGGAGGGATGAAACGCATGTTACTAAATTAATTAGCAGAGGTCGGAATTATGTAGAGTTAAAAATGTACTTACACCGATTTCATACAGCGAAAGAATAAAGTGGATATGCCTCAAATCACAAGATTAATTTTAAAGAGCAGATTTTTTTTTATGACACTCAGAAATATAGCAGAAAAAAAAATCTTCCTGCATTAATGACGAGCAGAAGTGTATAAATTTGTGAACCTTACCTTACCTTGTTGACGTAGAGAGATCTTTTTCAATGAAAAATACTAATAGAAATTGTATCTTTGTTTTATTATTATTTATTTGTAATATTGTTGGCCACACGGAATTTTTAATTAGAAATCCCGGGAAGATCCATATTAATATCAAGTACATGAATAGCTCTACTTAATTCCGACCCCTGATTTTGAGTATATTTACATGTGGATGGACGGTGAGGAAGAGGAATTGTGAGGAGTGATATGAAAGAAAAGGGAGTTAGTTATAGCGTGACGATTGACAGGATAGAATGGAAGATAAAATCGTGTTGCGTCGCCCTAAATAACACAAGACAAGGGCAGGAAGATGATGAAGTGTGTAGGTCATTGTATAAGATTTAGTCAAAACTCTTCAATACTTTTGTATGAAAGTAAACTAATAATATTTGATGTA
The DNA here is from genome assembly GCA_949316375.1 of Mythimna vitellina. Taxonomy (NCBI): domain Eukaryota; kingdom Metazoa; phylum Arthropoda; class Insecta; order Lepidoptera; family Noctuidae; genus Mythimna; species Mythimna vitellina. The sequence goes on along the minus strand of OX438702.1, from coordinate 18,544,543 downwards.
TTCTCTTTAATTTAGCGATGTTTTACATCTGTAATTCTGTCGTTAGGGTCTTTACACATGTCCAGGCAGCGACGAAACATGTGAGCCTTATATAGTTTTCGCATATTTCTCATAAACTCCGCTACCTAACAGAGCAGAAATCAGAAAAGTTTCATTTCAAAAACTTTTGAATTGTCAAAATGTCGGTCAGCCAAAAAAAAGGTGAAGCTATATTGCGAGAAATTTGCTAAATTAAAAGCTTATGAGAAATATGAAGAAAAGTCTTGCATTTTGTTCTTTTAAGAGTATCTTGCACTTTATGTTAAAAACATAGCCTAAGTGTGTATTATTTGGTTTGTATTTATTTGTAAAATAAGTCAATAAATCAATTATATTTAACCGAATTTGAAGTTTTTATTTACCTTTCCTCAAAAAAGCAAAAGCGTGCTCTCAGCGCCAAGCTACAATTAAGTCCTTTAATCTGTCATGTAGTCGTGACCGTAGCGTACTGGACACATTAAGTTTTGTATTTTTTTTCTTTTTTCCCGTTTTTCAGAAATAAGTGCTATAATAACCAATTCCATCATTTTCACTTCAAACGCACCAGCTTCCTTGCATAATGTTACTTTTCGGCAAGCGTGTTCCATCATCGACTACATCGCCGCTTTCCATCAGATGAGACAGTGGTCAAGCAAGTCTACCAAAAAGGAAAAAAAATGGAACTAAGGTCAAGAAGAGACTATGGTTCCTGGAGGCTGTGCGTAGCTGCCAGCGGCGGACTTTACCAGCCTCGTCGCGTCGCTACTGACTGCTGCAATTCCGGTGTGAATCGGCCCTTAGGGTGTTTTTAATATCGTACGGATTTCATCACGCATGCGGGATTGCCCCGCATGCAGAAAATTTCACGCAGCGTGAGACATGCATGCCTAACTATCCAGTTTTCAGCGGGCTGTTAGGCGTTGTGGTTGTGTACAATGGACGACAAACGCGCAAGGACCTCGCGTGGGGCTGCTGTCCGGGACCACGCCCCGCGTCCCGCGTGCGTATTCCACGCATTACAATAAATACTTGTACGAAAAGGACATTCGCGGGGGTTACGCGTGCGCGGCAAACCCGCATGCGTGACCCCGCACGATATTAAAAACACCCTTATTGGGTTGTGGAGGTCAGGTAGACAGGTGTTCCTGGTACCCAGTAGCACTGTTAGAGAGGAAGCCAATCAGGTAATAAGGAATAAAACCAACGGAATATTGAAGTCTTCATTTTATTGTGAAGGTTGTCACCTAGTATAATGTATAGATACAGTACGACATAAGCTTACAATGTATTACTGTATTTTTCATTACATATAATATAACACTGCTCGTATTCGTAAGAGGGCGAACAGTATTAATGATTCGTATTAAAAACTGGGACTTAACTGGCTACGTACTTGTGTAGTTGGAGCTACGAATTACTATGAATAAAATAAATTAATGTTAAAAAACAAGATTTAAAAAAAAAGAACTTAATATTTGATTTATTTTGACGTACTTTTCTGATCGATGATTCCCTGTTAATTGATGCCCATATTATTGGGTGTGCTTAAAAAATACTATTCCGCCATCTTCCGAAGTCCGCCATATTGACGTAAAATTTCAACTCAATCGGTTAACTGTTTTAAAATTTATTTACAAGATTTGACCTAAGGCATAGCAACATTGTAAGTTAATTAAGAGCTCTCATTTCCTTTTTCTTATGAAGTCAGTAAGGAAAAGTATAAAGGTTTCATATATGGCAACACTTGCAGAGTGTTGCCGTCCGCAAAAATATTCCACTGTTTGGGATTAAATTAATATCGGCGGTTTGTTTGCAAAAATACAAACCAGTGTACATTAAGATTATTTATCGCTGAGAATAGATTTTATTACATTAAGTACTAAATAATTAATGTAACTATGTCAGGGTATAAATAAAAATGACCACAAACACTGGCCAAAAACTGTTAAGTTCTTAGTTCTTAAATAAAATCAATAAAAATTCGCTAATTTCATAGCTCCACCTACACATTACATGATTGATATGAAGATAACAGCATGAGCATTATACTATATTGTTAATATTTTACGAGTGCAGCGTAGTGTAGCGAGGTTAGGTATGATATTATAAAAAAATCTATGAAGTTAACGATATCAACCGACGAGGGTATGAGGCGCGCTGTTCCGCGTAACAGATGGAAGGAGCTACACTAGTCGTTGTTGTTATTCAAATAACATAAAATACACTTTATTTGTATTAAGATAAAGTGTATTTTGTATTGGAGAAATAACCGATTGGAATACAACGAACGTGTCCAAACAGCGCGACCCATACCCTCGTGAATTAATGTCGTTATGTAAACCATACTGTTCTATGTGCTATCCATATATTTTAAGTAAATATTAACAATATGCACTGTTTATTTTGTAATACAAATACTTTATAATTGTTGCCAATGATAAAAAATCAAAATAATTTTCTACCAAATATCATGCGGTCATAAAATTAATATCACATATTGTAACGTAAAATTAAAACAGCAAAATCCTTAGTATTACGTGTACTTTTCCTCGTTTTGTAAATAATTTTCAAATAATGTGGGTTTGTGCCAATTTCTATTATATATCACAGATTAAGCCAATACGAAATACATTTTATATGAATATGTATGTACACAAGATAGAATTCGGAATATAAGGAATGAAAAGGAATACGTACATACATTTACTATATATTACGCGATAATGCAGATTTATTGTTATTTATTACTCCATAAAGATATAACTGAAGGTCGTAAAGTAACAATTACGGATACATTTGTTTGGTGTCAGTTTGGTCACATGGAGAATAAAGTACCTACTAATAATTCTATATTTGTCTACGTGCAACTGTGTTAAATAATTGATAGACATCCCAACTTTGTGACAGCGACACCCTGCATAATTTATCAAATAATTGTATCAAGCAATTTAATTTACAAAAATAGGAAAAAATTATACATCCCTTACATACTTAAATAGCACTGATATGCTTCAAAAACTTCACAACTTCGAATAAAATCAATTTAATGTCCTTCGGACAGACTTAATGCTCGAAATTATTTTACACAAGTAATATAAAATTGTATTTATATAATCGATTACTTTAAATGGAATGTGCTTATTGGTTTTGTGAAGTGACACTTGCAATTTAATAATTCAGTTTTGGTCAGACTCACTGGTTCAGAATTTATTTACAAGTTTATTTATACTGAACGTCTGAATGTATTTTTTGTGAAAGTTATTTTGTTGTGTGAGAAATAAAATGCTGGTTCTTCTAGTCAGTGGGCTGAGGGCGAGTTGTTTTCACATTAATGCGATCGAAACGTTTAGCTCTCTGATTGGTTAAGAGCTTACAGCGGGCCAATCGGAGCGCCGAACGTCATAACGTGTCGATCGCGTCAACGTAAAACAACTCGCACTAGGCACTTTGATATTTTGTCGCGATCATGGAAGGTTTTTTTTCTTATTATTTAGTTTCCACTGTTTTATTAAAGTGCAAGCATCGCTTCCGTGGTCGACAGTCACCGACTTACAATGAAGACTTACATAAAGATATTAAATTAATAGGTACAGTAACGGTTGTGCATTTTATATATAGGTATATCTCCTAACCGCTACAGTCCAGTATTTATCTAATGCGTACATTTCTAGTGACAATAGTACATCTGTACATTTAATATTTTCAATAAAAGCCTGTTTGAGATTCATTTTTATTATAGAAAATATTAAATACTCAGCCGTGTGTCCATTGTTTTTTATATTTACTATAACTATAATATTAATTTTAATCTCACTTTGATTTCTTGATAACATAATTAATTTCTAATAGCTTTATATACTTATAGCGATTATTTACAATACAATACCGAATACATTCCAACGTTAATATTACCGTGTAAGCAATGCTGCCATATTGTTTGTTCTGTTTGTACAAATTATAGGGATTTCAGTTGGTATCGCGGGTACTGCTCGATTCTTTCACATACCAGGCGTCATAAAAACGTGTTCATTTTTATGATTTAAGCCAATTTATGATGACTTTATGGGCAATTTTTTATTTTTGGCTTTATTTCAAAAAAAGGTAACACGTTTTTATGGTTTGTCTATCTTGATGATAGGTTTTTTTTTTTGACAGAAAATGTTGATGTTTATACAATTTTCAAGTTAGTTGATGAAATTGTAGATGCTCGGTACATACATATTTTGTTAACTGATGTTAAAAAGTTTCATTAAATAATGCGTTGATAAAATGAACTCCGAAATTCGTAATGACGTTTTTTTTAAAAGAAAGATCTGTATTGTGAAACGGAAGTTTTGAACTTGTTTGAAAAAAAATAAGGGTTTTTTGAAATCTTTTATTTAAGACAATGCTTATTTAAGTTTAATTTCAGATGGCACCAAATTCGATAACTATTCGATTATTTCTTTCCTCATAATATTAATGAATAAGAAATGTGAACAGACACAGTATATGAAACCTGTATTATTGATCAGATCAATAATTTCAAATAAAAAAAAAATACGATACCTAAATTTTTTTTTCTGATTGTTTAAATGATTTTATTTGCGGCAATAAATAGATAATTTCAGAATACCCATAGTGATGCGTAGACTTTGAAAAGTACACTAACAGTAGGTTCTGAGTATTGAATAAATTATTTATGCATGTATTTGTACTCTCAAATTTGATACAAGTAGGCAAGGGGACTTCCAATATGCTACTACCACCACTAAAACGTCTAACTTTACTAAATGGTCCAAATTTAGTATGAAATGTATAATTGCTGTGATATCGGTGGCCAGATGGAACGAAGGACCCATACACGTTACAAATTGTATGAGAAGCCAGCTCGATATGATAAATCACTTAACAAAACAAAGTAAATTTTCAAAACACCAGATTATTTAGACGATAACATTCAAATAAAAAGAACTTGTACCATAATCCAAAACCGAAATATTAGTGGGAATAAAAATGTATGCATGATGTGTCGGGAACTGAAAACAAATTTGTATGACGTCATTGCTACGGCTCTGTTATTGTCATAGAACTATTATAATTAATCTGAATATTTTCATTGTACCTAATTATTTTGGTCTTGGAGTATGGTCTAATTCATTACACCTATAAGTATGTGAGAATAAAGTTACAATTTTCTGTAGGTATACATAAACGTCAGAGTAAATAAGCTATGAATAGCTTATATAATATTGAGCCACTGAAGTATATAATATATTATATTTAATTTTTTTCACTATTTAAAGCTCTTAGTTTTCATTCATGCGAATTCTATTATCGCATCGAATACTAATGCCCGTTGTGCAAACGCGGTTTTAACCGAGAGTCATTAAAATGGACAATGTTCACTTAGAAATGGTTAAGCTACCGACTTGCCCATATATATAGACACACGGGTAACGTAACCCCCAGTAACTGTAGATCAATAACTCCCGTTAAGCCACATTCTGCGATGGGCAACAAAACTGTTAAGATTATATTAGAAATAACAACTAGTAAACTTTTATAGAGTGACTAGAATATATTATTAAAAAAACAAAAGCTTTGCTTTTGGCATTTTCGCGTAGGGTTAACACATTTTATAAGAACCGCATTTCACTTGTTGTAAATGTCCTTAACACTCACGTACGAGTTTGTATGAAGGTCACTTGAAACTGCACTTATTAGTGTCCGAAGTCCCTATTTATAATGTTCATAATCTTTACTATTCATAAGATTATAGAATATGAACCAGAATAATAATTATCATCAGCCCCTAAATATACCAGCAACGAAACCTTGTATCAGCCATTAGACGAAGAGTGAGTACACTATAAGTCCATTAAATGGTCCACACTTGAACTTTTTCTGCTATAACACACCAGCTGGCCTGGTCGTAGTACGAGGACACGACATGTAGACTCTCTACGTATTTCTCGATCAGTTGATCGAGCTCGCCTCGCTTGAAGACGTGGTAGTAGCGGTGGTACGTGACCGCTCCTCCTTCCGAAGGTAGACTGTCCGATCCGTCACTCAGTGAAGGTAGCAACGGAGCGTGCGGGAAAGCGCGAGGTGGTGGGATAACTGGGACAGGGGCCGTGTCCTCCGATGACGAGCGCGTCTCCAATAGTTTCCTTTCTTTCGAGCATTCGCTATAAGACGGTAGAGACGCTAGGCTGGCGCAGCCTAGTGAAGCCGTGCTTCCAGTCTTGTCGCGCCGGCTCCAGTCACTACCTGCCGATGTGTCACTCGACTCGATCGAAAAACCAGACTTTAATGGAGCTGTACTGGCACTAGAACGCGACGTTACGGATTCAGGACTTATTTCCATTTTGTCCAAATCACTCGAATCCGTTGATTGACCCACTTTTAGAGAAGACCGCTTGTCAGTACTGGTGCATAATGAATCTACGCTAATTTCGGACTCTAAAGAGTATCCTGTTTCGAGCGATTGGCTCGTATCGTACGATGCTCCAGAATCGATGGTGATTTCGGGATTACCATTAGTAGACGAAATTGCACTATCGTCATCTGGGTTCTTGGCGTCAATGTCCGGTAATTTTTCAGTTGTAGTAACTGGTTTTGGTGTGTAATGGATATTGGCACAATTATTGAGGTATATATCCTCTTCGCTTGAAACTTTCATAGACTTCTTCAGTTCTCTGTATTTGTTTATAATTGGATCGACGTCTTTTGATCTCTTCTTACTTTTTGTTTTCGACATACATTTAGGAAATAATTTGCTTATATCAGTTTCTTGCACTTCATTCAAAGATGCAATATATTTGTGTCTTTCTTGGAGTTCTGCACTTAGCTTATTAAGGCCTTGCATTTCAGTGCTTATTTTATGAATGTACGGATCCTCCAAGTGTTGTAAACTATCTGATAACTCATCTAAAATTTTCTGTGTATTTCTATCTTCTTCTTCACGCTTGAGCCTTAATGATATACTTTTTTCGCTACTACTGCTACTCGGTAAGTCAAAGTCTTCTTCATTGATTCGCTTTGAGTATTGGTCAATTTCTTGCAGTAATTTTTCACTTAATTTTTCTGCAAATTCAGTCAAGTGTTGGCTTCGGTCTTGTTGTTCCGGCCATTCTTCTTCTGTAGGTACCATGTCCGACTTGCACGTTACAAGTGGTTCGTTTGCTTGTATTCTGTTAAAGCTTTCTGATTTTGATATAGATTTATCCGAGTCTGTGCTGGATACTGAAATTGAATCGTATGGTAACCTAGTTGGACTTCTGTGGGTTTTACTGAGGTTTTCGTCTAGCGACCGGCCTTCAGGTCTGTTAGGAGATAGCCTGTTTAAGCTCCAAGTAGAATTACTAGTGCTACCTAGTTTAGGCGAGCGGTCTTTGGATCTTCTCCCCGGTGAAAGTCGTTCAAGACTTGAAGAGCTTCCACTGGAGCTTGTGTGGGATTGTGATCTAGACTCTAATATCCGTAAGTCTCCCGGCGATAGTTTATTTAGGCTCCAGTTACTACTACTGCTGCTGCTAGAAGTTCCTTGCACGATGGCCATGGCTTCAGCACTTTCCAGTTTATCCAGGTGCTTTCTTTTTGATCTAGGGCTACTTTGAATGACAGTTTCGCAAGTTTCGTCCAAAGAATGCGCGACTTCAGCTGCCGCCTCGATCAGAGTATGAGGCGCTATAGTTGGCAGAAGAGGAATTTTCTCTGACGTCAATTCTTCTTTTATCTCTATTTCTTTTTTGTCAGTATCCTTTTTGCCTTTCTTCACTTCCGATGTGGTCGCACTGATTAAATCTGAAACAATTACACAGATATGTATTAAGTTTTATTTCTGCTCCACTTTTTATTATTGTTAGGATCACGTTTGAACACTATCTCTACCTATTGGTAAGTGATGATACGGTCGACGATGGGGCACACTTACCCAGAAGTATATGTCTCAATATCTATAACTATGTTTATGGTAATTTAATCTGTAGCTCGAATTCGATTATTTACCTACTTCACCAAATCGTACTATCACCTTAATTCAACACGGGATACATAAATATGAGGACATTTTTCTAGCCACCTCGTGCTATTATTATGACAAGATTCTAACGTAAATCATATGTGTATTCGTATTCAACTTTAGTCAAAGAGCAAATGCAAAACTAAACTTGTAAATTGTATAGAAGTAAAAAATGGCTATCAATGACGTTGAGAGTATTAGTATCGTTGAATTCGTACCTTTTTCTGCAGCTGTTTTACGTAGTTCCTCTGGAACGACGCTTATGACACTGTCGACGGAATCTGGCGATGAAACACCGCTCGAGTCACTATCCATGTCATCTGTGGCCGGATTGAACAATTCCAGAGACATGAGAGTTGGTCGACTCTTCACTATAGGCTCTGCATTTCTCGATCCCCGAACTATTGGGAACGGAGGTCTTCTGGTTATACTGCCAGATGGGATACCCTTGTTCAACATTTCTTTAATCTGTCGTATCCTTTCTTTTCGCTTCCTATCAGCCGATCTAGAATCTAAAGTGTCAGTTGTTGGCTTATTTGATGATTCTTTTGGCTTGAACTGTGGTATTTCTGGCAGTTCTGCCACAGTTTGTAATGTAATTTTCGGATAAGGCTTAACATCTTGCAATACAACACGTGGTTGGAACATATTAGTTTCAGCGGTTAATTTGTGTATTTCTTCAATGTCTTTATTGATTTCTGCGAGTAATTCTTTGGTTACGTCGCTCGTTGGTGTCTCTTCTTCCTCTTTTATGGGTGGTATAGGATCTACCTCTTCGAATACATCTATGGATATATTACTGTTTAAGATTGGGAGAGGTTCAGGTTTAATAATAACTGTAGTTGTGTCATCAGACTCGGATTTAGGCGGAGAGTTAGGCTGGCTCTTAGACTGAGGCTTCAATGGAACTGTAGCTACAGAAGTAGTTGTCGAATAGTTTTTCAAGCTATATTGAGCTACTAAAATTTTATTCACAGTTGTTGGTGCTGTAACAGAGTTTGGTGAGGCCGGTGGCCTTATTAATGGGAAAGCTTGCTTGATCCTAGGAGATGGCAATCCCGGTGAACTCTTCATTCTGGGTGACGTAGGAACAGAAGACACTTTTAGTCTGGGCGAAGTAGGCCCAGGAGACAAAGGTGTAGGCGATAGAGGATCGCTTGAACCATCAGCTTTCGGCACATATATCACAGATGCGAAACTATCTTCGGAGTCAACACTGGTATCACTTTGAAGGCTACTGTCTTTCGAAGAATCTGACCCATCTTCCTTGGAATGTCTCCTTTCAGGATAACTTTTTTCACTACCGGTATTATTGTCGCCCGGTGTAGTAGGAACTTCTGATGCGGGCCCGTGACTCTTCCAGCCCTGGAGCATTCTCACGAACACGGTTACTTTATCTATATTCGTTGTAGACGTTTTGAACTTACTAGTGAGGCCGTTTTTCAGTGATTGGAACTTCTTGCCAGTGGTTGCGGAAGTGGAAAATATTGAGTCGCGAATGGAATCTAAAACTCCTGGTCTGCGATAAAGGTACTCTTCGTTTAGTGACGCTTGCTTTTGTATATTTTTTCTTAATCTTTCCTTTTCTCTTAACCGCTCAACAGACATCAATTCCTCGTTAAGAGAAGTTTGTTTGAATACGCCAGGTTTTTTACTTGACTGTAACCTAGGGGTGTGTATTTTGAAATTAGGCATTTCTTCTACCATGCTCTTCATATCCGTGGGTTGATCTAGATCCTCATCTGCGTCATCTTCGTTTATCGATTTCTTTTGTTTGACAAGTCGAGGTTTCTTCCGAGGTTCATTAATTTCTGGTATTGGAGCTGCTGGTGGCGGTGGTTCAGTCTCTTCGCCGCCCAGACTGGGTAGACTTGATCGTGATCGAACTAATGCACGCCTTTCGATATCGGCGATGTCTGTTAAACTTCGCGATTTTATAGTTGAAGCGTCCGAAGTTTGTGTTAGTAATCTCGGAGGAAGTGCTTCATCTAAACGTCGTAGTTCTATGGGTAGATCAGCGGCGGGTGGTTCAGGGCGTAAGCAGGGTCGCTGTGGTACCCGTGCCCCTATATTCCACGATGGGAGGAATGATCTTCGACCCGCTAGCCGCTGAAGTGCTCTTCTCACAAATGAGTAGCAGGTTTCGTTGGGTGAGGAAAGTGATGACGATCCTGGGGAGCCGTCTCGGCTTTTCCAATGTTCAGTATTGCTGTAAAAGACAGAATATGTATTTCAGAAATTTAAAACATTGTAAGAATAGTTTTATAGTTAAAAATCATAGTGATACTTACTGGTCATGGTCGACTGAAAGGAATCTTGGAGCGGGCGTTGGTGGGCACAGTGTGACTGGTCGATGCCAAGGGATCAATACATCCTACAAATAAATATTAAACATTTAGTTAGCGTGTCCTTTTTCATTTTGTCTTCAACCCTTGTTTGGTTGTTGCCTGAGATCTGTGAGGCTCATAAAGTTTTTATCTACGGAGTTCAAACTGACATGAGCATCTTTAATTTTTCAGCATCTATTAATTTCGGTTAGACTGTAATCATAAGCATATACACCACTAATTGAGGTCAATTTTTCCTCAGCCTTTCTTCTTCAGTCTATTTTTAGCACATCAGGTCTTGAAGTCTTCCAATTTGAAGCTCCAGAGGTGCGATTTTGTTTTCTTTGTGTTTTTTTTTTATGAAAGCTTAGTTTATTAGGTACTAGGTGTCCCCGAGGTTTCACCTGCGTCACTGATTACTGCTGCACTCTAATGGTCGCAGCGCGACATAGTGGTGTATAAACCACTATTTTTTTATTTAATTAGTAGGTACTAATATTTAAAGGGCTTATTAGAAAAGGTCTTGTTATTATTTAAGTAAAGTCTCAATAAGTAATATTCATAAACAGCTAAGTCATTAGCGTTTGTTTTTATCTCAAAATGTCACTCAATTTGTAGAAATATTGTACAGGCTTATTGAACATGAATGAATGGCGATCAAAATGGAAAAACACTGCGCGTAGTATTTTCTAGTAGCAATTGTTATGAATGATTGATTCAATTATGAATTTACTAATTATGACGTGAACAATTTTAGGATTTCCTTTTGATTAACTTTACTTTTGATTAACTTTTTAACTTTTGATTACTTACAAAAATATGATCAGTAACGGGTATGGATAGAATTTTTATTTGTATTAATTAAAAAAACAGTGGTGTACCTATCTAGTCTTTACCTGTGAATGAAAGTTTCGTCCCTCATGCTCCATGGCCCACACCGTGAGGAGTAGCCTGCCACCTATCCGGGTGACTCGGGCCAATTCTCGCAACGCCATCGCCCGCCGCTCCACCGTGGCGAAGTGGTGGACCACGGCGATCGACAGCACAGCATCAAAGGACTCATCGCGGAATGGCAGGCATAGGTTGTCGCATGCCACCACCTGGAGAGTTGAGAAGATGTGTTACAAACATAATTTTTAAATGATCTAAGACTCATTTTCAGCTACTGACTGGTGACCAATGGTCAAGGGTGAAACTTGAATAAGGCTGGCAATTGTAGGTTTGGTTATAAATGATAAATAAGTAATGAAACAGGTTTTAGTATCTACAAGGAATACTGTATTGGTTTGTAGATACCTGTCTGGTTTCGGAAAGTAGTACCTAGATAATAATATCTTAGGGGTCATTTTGGGTTTCAGGCTGTTATTGATTAGGCTTCGGAGAAACTGGTTAGTAATTCCTAATATCGAAATTCAAGATACAAGTCAAGAAGAAGCCTGGCAGAACCTCTGTTATAGAAGTGGCTTAACTTTGTCAATGAGAGTGATTTTGGTAGTCTACCTGCATTTCAATTTTTGTTTATATAACTAGCTTCTGCTAACGGCTTCGCCTGCGTGAAAGTAGGTCCTCCATACAAACTTTGAACCCTAGTTTCATCCGCTTAAAGGCGAATTTAGAAAAACCCTTTCTTATTTTTTTTTTTGTACGCAATATAAAAGGCATTCCTGTTCAAAATTTCAGCGTTCTAGGTCCTATAGATTGGGCTGGGTGTTAATGAGACAGTGCACTCACTGTTCTGCACTCACTGCTGACTCACTAGTCAGGACTTGGCCCTCTATACAGATTAAAATTTCGTAAATAACATCTAGATATATCTACTTCATCCGATGGATGCGAGACGCACATGATCAGTTGTTATGGTGTCATTTGGGGGAGGCCTATGTTTAAGAGAGGATGATGATAATGATAGTGGAACCCCACTATCATTATCTGCATCATTGCAGCATAATTTGAGTTATGCAAACTTAAAGGGCTACGATCCTTGGCAACAAAGAACTGACCTCGTTATTGTGATGGCGCGCCTGCGCCGTGAGCCGGGTACAGCGGTCTCCTCCCACTGTGTATACGGACGGATTTACACTCAGGTATTTGCCGTTGCCGCAGCCTGGACACAAAAAGAAAAGAAATGGTTATTTTATTTTAGATGATATAAACTAGAACTTGATTGCGATCCCACCTGATGGTAAGCAGTGATGCAGTCGTTGATGGTGAATCGAAATAGTTTATTAAGAATTGAAGACACCTAAATTATAATCGGATGAGAAGACCACAGGAAACCTAACACTTTCAATAAAAAATAAAAATTGTTAACTTTACGTGATCTTTTTTTTATGGGAAATCATCAACTTCTTCCAGTGGTAACTCAGTTTCGAACCTAGCCAGGTGTAATACTTTGTGTAATTTATTTCATCACCACTGCTCTCAAAACGGTGAAGGAAAACATCGTGAGAAAACCGGCATGTCTTAGAATAAAAAAAATCGAAGACACGTGACACCCACCAATCCGCACTGGGCCCGCGTCGTGGATTACGGTCCTTTCCCTCGCCTAAAGAGGAGGCGTAAGTCCCAGCGATGGGAAAATTATAAAGCTGATTATGCTATATGACTTCTTCTGCTCTGGGTGGGTCGAGGGGGGCTTTTAGTGACAAAGCCCAGGTGGGCTTAAACAAAGGTTTGTTTGCATTCCAGAGCCATGGTAACTCTTTCGAACAATCTCGCAGTCCACTAAAATTGATGTGATATCACACAAATTCTCGGTGCGCAAGTAAAGTTATCTGCGCGGCTTGCATACAAGCAACAGTCCAAAAACAATCATTGAACAGTTGACCACCAGACAGAACGCCCGTCTGGTAGGAGGATCTTCCTTTTGCATTTGTACCGGTCATATATGTAGCTATATAGGAACTAAAAATAATTAAAAATCCTGCACCACAATATCAAAGTTATCCGTGCGATTAGAACATATATACACCCCTATTTTTTAATGATTACAAAAAAAAATTGTCTTTATCCGAACCCGTTACTGACCCACGGGTAGTGTGAAAGCAAAACCCAGGGCCCTGGGACGAAGTCAACGAAGGAACAGGAGTGGGTTTTTAGTCAGTAAAAGTCTGACACTATTTCCCGTTCCGCCCAAGAGCGGGACTTGTCATAAGACGATTTTCTCACCAAATAAAAAAAAAACCCGTTACTGATCATATTTTTGTAGTCAAAAGAAAAAACTGGGCAATTGCGAGTCAGACTCGCGCCCTGAGGGTTCCGTACAAACTTACATGTGAAATAGTTCATTTCTGGAGTCTCGGAAGATTTTTACGAATCGTAAAAAAAAGTTGTGATGTAACAACAAATTTACAGTTTTCAGATTTATTCCTATACTTGTGCTATAAGACCTTGCTTTATGCCAAATTTCAGGATTCTGTGTCAACGGGAAGTACCCTATGAATTTTGATTTCCTCGAGAGTGTCGAAATGTACGTTTTTTGCCACAAGAACTGATATATCTTTTTTTCTCGTTAACTAACAAGTTTGATTTTTTACAGCTTCAAGAGACCGCAGACTTGAGTATGTGGTTTTAATTTCAACTTGATACTTCCACGCGTTCCCGAGATGAAGGCATGAAGGGTTTTGAGAGACAGACAGACAAACAGATGGACAGACAGCAAAGTGATCCTATAAGGATTCCGTATTTTCCTTTTAAGGTACGGAACCCTAAAAAAACAAAAACCCAAAATTGTTCACGAAAATTTGTCATAATTGGTAAATTCATAATAGAATCAATAATCATTCATAACAATTCACAATTGCTACTAAAAATACGACGCGCATTGTTTTTTCCATTTCGATTGCCATTATTTTATTCATTCATCATTAGTCTGTACAATATTTCCATAAATTAAGTGACATTTTGGGATATAAACAAACGCTAATAACTTATCTGTTTATGAATATTATGTATTGAGACTTTACATAAACAATAAAAATACAATTTTTAATAAGCCTTTTAAGTATTTTTACAAATCAAAAATTAGCGGTGTATAACAGTCCGAAATCAACTTTGGCCAGTTGCCCAGACTAGATACAACACCCGTCTGGTCGGAGGACCCTCCCTTTTCAACGAAGGTTTGCTGGACTTTACACTGTTCCGCATATCACTAAAGAATAAGCACTACTCTATTACTCTCTATAAGGTAACCTTGAATGTCACCTTCGTAAATCCTTCATCGTCACCATGATTACTTCAGAATCTAAGTGAACCTATTCAAATTAACGTGGGCTTATATTAATACCTAGGAATAATAATTTTATGAATATTTCAATTCATAAAAACAGTCTCCACGAGTTTGTTTCAGTTCTAAAGGTTAAAATAACGCTTGCATAGATTTTATTCCTACGCGATTACACCTTCGTGGAAATATTAGATGGACTAAAAATGTTTTAATGCTTGTATTCGCGTACAGCTGTTATAGGTACTGTCGCGCGCTGTGACGAGGTACCTTCAGGAATATGGGTGTTTGATCACAATGAAATACTTGGAAGACTTTATACTTGTATTATACTTTTCTTCAATGATTCAAGATATGTACATCGCGCGTAACGGTTATGTCAGAACTGAAAAAAGACAGACGTTTCTTTGTTCTACTCAATTCTTAAACCTATTCTAGAACAACAAAATCCTTACGAGTATATTTTACAAGCCAGTTCTTTAATCTAACTCATGCGATCTCCTTACGATATCACAGTATATACTATAATATACTATAATATACTACTATAGTATATACTATAATAGTCCTCTCAATCTTAGTTCGGTCTTCGTCTTAATTGGTATATTTTAAGTTCTCTTAATTACAATAATTTCATATTTATCATAGTATTTATTAGTTTATTGTATTAGCATATTTACGTATTTTATTATTATAAGCTACTTAATTTAACGTTAATAAATTCTATTTCAAATATCTGTTATTTATTTATTGTGCACACCTACCACAGTGTTGTCTTTTAAACCCCAATGGTTGACTGGTAGAGAATGCCTTGTTACATTAAGTCCACCGCGCGTTTTTTTTATTTTAAACTGAATTTTTGCATTATTTCATATTTATGTCTGGTTCTGTGCCCATATATTACTTTTTGAATAATTCAATTTGGACATTTCATTCAAGAGATATCATAATTTTAATAATGTATTAGAAAATTAATAACATCGTTGAATGATTTTCAACCGGTCATATTATTGTCATTTTTTTAATCCTTATATAAATAAGCAAGTTTATTGGCACAGTTACTAAATACAGGTTTTTTTTTTGCTATTTACTGCATATTAATTATATGAAGAGATAATAATACGAAAATTGGTCCCACCCATACGCACTAAGCGTTTTGAGAACACATTTATTATGCGTACAGCCAAGGAGTGAAATTTCTTGCCGGAGTCTGTGTTTCCTGATAGCTACAACTTGGAGGTCTTTAAGTCATGAGTGAATAGGTTACTTCTAGGCAAGCGTGCTCCATCGTTGACCACATCATCGCTTACCATCAGGTGAGATGGTGGTCAAAGGCGAGCCTAAAAAATCAGAAGCGCACGCACGGGAATTTAGCGCCGAACGCTTCGTCTAGCACTCTAGCCGAATTAAATGCGCGATTATAGCAGCTGTATTATACGAACAGTCAGTCAAACAATAGTCATTAAAAAAAATTGTCATCAATCTGTAGTGTGTAAACGTTTAAAGGATTAGTTCAGTTCAGTGTGAAAATTAATTTTACTAAAGAACTGATCCCTTAAACGGTTAAGGTGTAAACTTTAATACTTCATGAATTTCGTGTTCTCTATTTATGTCATGGTTCCAAAATTTGTTCTTAACTGGGGAGTATAGAATAAGATTACTAAAAGTAAAGCTACCTTTAATTAAACCGGTTACAGTGATCGACACGTTCTTTTTTTTTTTAGTTGGGCCTTAGTTCATTTAATGACAAATCTCGCTCTTGGGCGGAGCGGGAGATATTCTCAGACTTTTACTGACTAAAAATCCACTCTGTTCCTTCTTTGCCTTCATCCCGGGGCTCCGGGCTTCGCTTTCACACTAGCCGTGGCCCCAGTAGTCTTCGACCCTGCTGGGCCCCTACAGTTGCTGACATCTTCCTGAGGCGCGCGTGGAACAGCACGCGCCGTAGTGACCGACACGTGGGTGTTCAGTTCACTGAAGACTATACTTATAATGTTCTGTCAATATTATAAGGCCTGGCGTCCGTCGTATAAGACTGGATGAAGTTTGGAATATTGGTAGACCATGACTTAGATTAGACGCACATTACGATACTATTTTATTTTCAAAAATTCAAAATGATGTCGTTTTCCTACTTTCACGCGGGCGAAGCCGCTTGCAAAAGCTTAATATTATAGAGCTCAAGAATTTTTGTTGTGTTTTTGTGATCTCAGGAAATATTCTTTCGAATTGAAAAAATATTTTAGTGTTGGATAGTCCATTTATCGAAAAAGGTTATACGCTCCATATCATTACGCAACAACCCACGGGAGCGGAGCAGTAACTAAAGACGCGAGTGAAACCATGGGGGACAGCTAGTTTTTCTATAAAACTGTTGCTATGATTTTGCATAGGTCCTTGTGATGTGATGGTCCATTGTAGATGAAAGATTCAAAACTGAACCAATTTTACATCACAATATCTACTAGAAATTAATTTGCAAATAATTTTGTTTTAATTATTCGAAGACATGTGACACTCGCCATTCCGCACTGGGCCCGCGTGGTGGATTACGGCCCATTCTCTCTACTAGAAAGAGGAGGCCTGAGTCCCAGCAGTGGGAACATTAAAAGGCTGATTATGCTTATGTTTATGCAAATTTTGTTGACACCTCTACGATCCGGACTAAGAGTTTCGCGTCGTCGTTTACACCGTGTACATCGTAGGAGTGGAACAATTTGCCTGCTTCGCTCTTCCCATCCGATTACAATTTAGGTGTCTTCAAGGCTAGAGTGAATAGGCTCTTAATAAATTAGTGCGCTTCACCATCATCGATCGCATCACTGCTTACTATCATGTGGGACCGCAGTCAAGCACTCATCATCATCATTTCAGCCGAAAGACGTCCACTGTTGGACATGGGCCTCCCTCAAATTCCGCCACAATGACCGGTCCTGTACGTCTTGCATCCATCGGATTCCCGCGACCCTCACCAGGTCATCGGCCCACCTTGTGGGAGGCCTTCCAACGCTGCGTCTTCCGGTACGTGGTCGCCATGCCAGAACCTTTCGTCCCCATCGGCCATCTGTTCTGCGAGCAATGCAAGTCAAGCACTAGTTTAAGTCATTAACCGACTTTAAAAAGAAGGAGGTTCTATGTTCGGCTGTATATATTTTTTTTACGTATGTTCACCGATTTTTCGGTTAATTGTGGACAGATTTTTATTATTTTGATTGAAAGATTATACTTCCGAGTTGGTCCCGTAGAATTTTGTTATGATCATGAACTTCGAAGATATGGAACGGAAGTCTTCATAGGATAACAGCAGAACTGTCGTAACATGTAAAATTGCTTTGTTTATACGTATAACGCAACTAAGTTTGGCTGATGGGTACTTTTTAGTTGTACCGCAACTACTTCCAAAATTAAAGTTATTTTGCACTTTTTAGTGTCTTTACATTTTAGTTGGTAGTTTTTTTTTAAGTTTGAAAAAATTAAAAAAAACCTCTGAACTTCAGTCGCAAAAGTCCCGCCAAGCCCCAGCAATTCGCCTTGTTGAGACATAATAACTATACAACATATTAGTATCAAAATAATTCATTATTTATCGGCACGTGTCAGAAAACGTTGCAGGTTGTCACGTGTAGTTTAGACTGGAGCGGCACAATTGTACGACCGAGTCGATGTTAACCCCGTGATATTTCCTTTACTATTCGTCACTGTTTATAGGTGGTTTATGGAATGATCTAGAGCGAATATATCAGTGGTTTCCAACCTTTTTCGACCGAAGATCACTCTGATTTTATTGACCAAGAGTCGAGTAGAAAACTGCACTATGTTAATTTCTATTTACAGTTATATTTATATGCTTAATTTTTTTTTTATTACGGATAGGCTCGCGTTTGACCACTATCTCACATGATGGTAAGCGATGATGTGGCAGCCGATGGAGCACGCTTGTCTAGAAGTAACCTATTCACTCTTGACTTAAAGACCCTAGGTTGTAGCTATCAGGAAACACAGAATGTATTCCCAAAACACTTTATACCTATGGGTGGGATGACCACCTTGTGCTGTTGGCACAATGACGTAGGTACGTATAGTGGTCCGACAATGGAACAGACTTGGTGAGGCCTTGTTGCACACCTATTCTTCTTTAAAATCAAAAGTAACGAGCATTCTCATAGTAAATTAAAGTCTGTTTGTATTACTGTAAATTTTGAGTTGGAAAGGTTATAAAAGTTTTAGTCTTCGCGGATTATATTTTAGGTCTTGCGGATAGACATAGGTTGGGCATCTCTGGAATAAATAAACTGATTAGTTATCTGAAATATTTTTCGCTAACTATTCACATAGCTACATATTCAAGACCATGAACTTGTTTGTTCAAATAGCATTTATCAGCCTTATAATGCTCCCACTGCTAGGGCATATCTCATGTTTTCGATATTTTTGATCTAAGTATTTTCGCCGGTTTCATTAAGTTTTTTTTACGGGTTTTGAGAAAAGCGGTGATGAAATTTATGTGAACCCACGATGTACTACTCGTAAGTCGGGACCATAGAAATATAAAAATCAGAAACAAACTCTTTTCTTATATCTATGGTCGGGGCCGTTACAACTGAGCCACTACTGCTCTAACCTACAGGATACAATTAAATAAGCCCCCATTAGTAAGTACATACGTATTCTCAATTAGCTGCAGCAGCCTTCCCGAAAACCTTATTCGAAATTTCAGGCTATCACAATTTTTTTTTATTTAGCCAGATCGAACGAGCCATTCTCAAGTGTTGCGCTCTTGGTCGGAGCGAAAAGATTTGTCAGACTTTTACTGACTACAAACCCACTCCTTTTCAGAAGTGAACCCATGGCCCTAGTAGGCTTCTTTTCTTACTCTACTGAGCCACTACGCTTTGCTAACATCTCCTTGAGGCGCGCGTGGAACACTACGCGCCGTCGACGATTTGGGATTGATCCGGACTGTTACCGGACGATCGGACGGCGAGCTACCCATTGCAGTGCCATTGCCGTCCGCAAGCCCGCGCCTACGGTGGGTCTTAACCTATGAACGGAATATTTTTAGTCGCGCCTACGACATGACATATTACAGAGTACCTACTGCTTGCATATTAGCGTCTTACATAAGTACCTGAGGCAATACGTCTAATTATGATACGCTGATATTAAAGTTACGGTGTGGGCAGGCTAAAGCTGCTTATTAAATCATAATATTTGGAATATTGTATAAAGTGAAGCTCTGACTTTGATGTACATCGCTGTCGGCAACTGGTGGGCGATTTTGATTTCCAGTAATTATTGGATTTTCCTGTTCGCGGTTTTAGGAATGCCGCTGTTATGTTCAAGTCAGATCGGTAGCATTTTAAAATATGGGTCCAATTTGATACAAGTGGAGAAAGTTCGTCATTGCGACCGAGGCAGTATTCGCCTGAGCCGTAGGCGAGGGTGTGTATCAAAAGACGTTTTTCAATACAAGTTCGAAGACATAAATAAACGGGGGTTGACGTGCGATTTGTGGTGGACGCTTAGCGCCCAGTCTGATACAGTAAATGTAATCAAATTGTGGTGGGGGTGAGTACGCGCACTTTTCCGCACTAGTGTGAAAAACAGTTAATTGTGTGCCTAAAAGCGGTAGGGCTAGCGGGTTTTCGAGTACCTAAGTGTATTGAAAAATATTTGAAACTGTTTATATCTACTTCACTGATAATCATGTTAATAGTTTTTTTTTTTGGGGGTGGGATATTGTCAAATTACGTCTCTTGCTCTGGGTGGAGCGAGAGGAAGTGTCTGATTTTTACTAACTATTTTTATTTTAACTGAGTTGCCATAATTAAATTGGCGTTGCACCCTCGTTTTTGAAGGTGGGAAATTTATTAATCAGATTTTATGGGCCCTCGAGCTTGGGGGTCCGGGGCACTGCCCCACCCAGCCTTTGGTTGCTATGCCTGTAACCGCACGTTTTGGTACTGAAGTCCTCTTAGCATAAATACTGACCGACATCACACACGAGGGCGCCGGGCTCGAGCTCCGAGAGGAAGGCCTGCACGCCAGGCGCGGGCGCCCGCGAGCTCTCGTCGCCATCGTCCCCCGCCTGCTCGTATACGTCGTGCACGTACGCACGCTCGAGCGCCGCGCCCCTCGCCGCTGACTCGCCCGCCCCCTCAGCACCCGCGCCCGCGCCGCCATCCGCCATCACCGCACCGCCATTGCACCACGCTGGAATTGTAGGGTTTTCTGGTTAATATACATTAATACTATATAGGTACTAGCGACCCGGTACGTGCTTCGCTACGTATAAAGTGAAATAATAAAAAAAAATTAAAAAAAAATTGGAACATCAAATTCATTTATTCAAACAAAAAAATATTGAAGAACCGCTCGACAGATTTTGTGCAAACTTCACATAAACTATCTAATAAATAGTCCGAACAAAGCCTAAACATTTGGTTTAGATAGGTGAGCCCGTTCTTGAGTTATAAAATTACAACGAAAAGTGGCATTGATTTATATATATATATAGATTACTAGCTGACCCGATAATCGTTGTTCTGCCACATAAATTAACAAAGAAAAAAATGTGGGTGAGGTTAGAAAAGTAAACCTATTCTCAGACCTACCAAATATAGAAAAAAAAAACATAAAAATCCGGTCAAGCCATTTCGGAATAGTTTGATAACAAGCACTGTGACACGAGATTTTTATATAATTTAGGTAATTGTGCTTTCACTTTCAATTGTGTATGTTAGGCGTAGGGACCCAGCAGTCCCGAAGCCTACTGGTGCCATGGGTCGACTTCTGAAAGGGTTACTCGTGACCTTGAGACGCCAAGACAGCTGAAGGAATATAGGTGTGGTTTTAGTCAGTAAAAGTCTGAAACGCCATTTCCGTTCCGCCCAAGAGCGCGAGAAGTCATTCCCACCTTAATAAAAGGCAAATGATTGGGAGGGTCATATGAGAAGAATGTACAATGACAGATGGACCGGGGTCGTCCTTCAGTGGGAGTCAGAAGATGGGCATCGTTGTTGACGCTGGTGAATTAGGAAGCACGGTATGACGACTGAGAGGCATTTGATTGCTGATTGCTTGGCCCAGTATTCAGCCACGGCAATGCCGTCCACTGATACGTTCATTAGGTCCCTACGGGAACAGGTAACAGGGCACATGATGAAGGATGGAAGGTGGGTCATGGTCTACGGAGAGACGCCGAATAAAAACTGAAGATCAGAACCGTCCGAGAGAAGGTTAAACAGCGGGTAGAGAGCTATAGGGAAGACTCTCTTCCCTCGAGAAAGTATTATACTTTCTCGAGGAAAGAGAGTGTAGGTTCAATAAAAAAATACATATACGTATGTACAAAGATTAGCAGAGAGATGGTGAGGCGAGTGTCAACAACACTACCGAATGGGCTAATGATTGGTTGTAATGACCACGATCGCCCTGCCAAGAGCGAAGCGAAAATGAACTCTACAAAGACTGGAAGTCGACCCCAATGTAGTCGGGCAAAGGCTTAGCAGATTGATTAAAGTACAACGTATTCTTCGAAGTTCCTGAACTGTGACGAAGCTAAAGAATGTTGGAGAAAAATAAACGGCCTCCTGGTTGGATATGGCGGGGACTAGGAAATCGTTGACGCCGACGAGTAAAATACTAAAAAATAATAATAATAAGAGATCCTCCTCCTCTTTTGTAAATCACTTAATAAGTGCACAAACGCAGGTCCGCTCTCTCTCTCTTGCCTCACTTTCATATATGAATTACATAAAACTATCACATTCGAATATAACACAAGTGAAGTAAGAGAGAAATATATTCTACTAGCTTTAGCTAGCGGCTTCACTTGCGTGAAGGTTTCTCTATTCAAACTTTGGACCTCGTTTAACCCCTTAGGGGGTAAATTTTAGAAAATCCGTTCTTAGTACCTGCTTACGTCATTTCAAACGCTTAGACCCAGTCAAAGACATTAAATATATTTATGTATGTATACCTATTAATAGATTTATGAATTTACAAAACTTCAATTAACAAATCAGTTTGAACTATCAACTGAAACCGATTACCAATTCGACAACCCTAATACCGAATCGTCATCACACTTTTCAAAAGCGTCAAAACAAAGAACCTATTTATATTAGGTGACGTTAACAAAGACTATGACGATAATACTGCATTATTTATTGGTGACGTTAACTTTTTCTATTGATCCTTTTTCTAAATTTAAACGACACAGTTCGCGTGGGCCGCCGCGGCTGGTGTCATTTGCTCATGATTTTTTAATGGAATCAATATTAGCGCTGCATCGGCCCATCGTCCCGTATCGAACACAATCGATAGAGGCACGAGGAGGCTTTGCATGTACCTTTTAATAGAAATAATGACGTAATTGTCCTAGCAATAGACCGCAGACGTCATTCTGACGCAGTGCCTTTTGCAGCTGTCTCTTGCATAGCAGTTTTTCCGTCTAGTGTCTTTACTAATATTATAAACGCGCTTTTTCAAGAACTACTGGTTCGAATTTTTAAAAATCTTTTAGTGTTGTGTAGCTGCTGTGTAGCATCACGCGACGACCAATAGGAGTTGAGTAGTTACCAAAAAACTGGGCAAGTGTGAGTCCGACTCGCGCTGAGGGTTCCGTACAGATACCGGGCAATTTTTTTTTGTGATATAACATAAAATTTACTATTTTCAGATTTATTCCTATACTATAAGTCCTTGCTTTACTTATGTCAAATTTTAGGATTATGGGTCAACGGGAATGAATTTTGATTTTCTTGAGAGTATGAAATATACGTTTTTTGCGACATAAACGGCCGTATCTTTTTTCGATGACAGTATTTTTTTTTATTCCTCCAAGCGTTCTCGAGATAAAGGGTGACAAACAGACAGACAGACAGACGGACGGACAATAAAGTGATCCTATAAGGGTTCCGTTTTTCTTTTTAAGGTACGGGACCCTAAAAACTCATGTGAAACCGCGGGAGACAGCCAGTTGTAATTTATTTGAATTAGGTTTATGGGGAACGTATAATTTCACGTTAGTTATGGTTGCCTTGCTACGTTTGGATAGTGTAGTGCCTGGTATGAGATGCCTACTTAGATAGCCGAGAACTAGAACGAATTTAGGTAGGTAAGTGGGAAAGATAGATAGATAGATATAATTCTCGAAATATTGTTCGAGAGTGTTCCATAAATGATGTTATCAGATAACTTTTGAACAAAATGGAGCAAATGATTGCCGATATTTGGATACTTCAAAATAGTACATTTTGAAACAAGTGCAGAAAGTTTGTCATTGCGACCGAGGCGGAATTTGCACGAGCTGTAGGCGAGTGTGTTATGAAGTCGAGGGCTGCAGTGACAAATTTGCACGTGTATCAAACGATTTTTTTCAATACACATACGAAGAAATGAATAAACGGGGGTTGATCGGCTAAGCGTGGGGGTCGATTCGCGCCCAGCTTGGTACAATAAATGTAATAAAATTGTAGCCGGGGAGTCACTTTTCTGCACTAGTGCGGAAAACAGTCTATTGCGTGCCTGCAGTGGGACAAGAGTGGGTTTTCGAGTAAGTGTATTGAAAATTATATTAAATTTTATTACCATTCTGCCAGCGGGTTCACCCGTGAAATAGTAGAAAATTATCCCAAGGGAACATACTCTTGGGACCATAAGTATTTTATGTACTGTTCTAGGATATGGTCTATCCGTGTGCCAAGTTTCATCGAAATCAGTAGCCGTTCGAGCGTGAAGAAATAACAAACTACACGCACACATACATATTTTTTTTTTGTGTGTGGCTTCTCGCAGGTCAACCTAGGAGGTTGTCGGCTGCTTAACCGGTCTTGCCTGTGGTGGCCTCGATTATAGAATCAAAGCCTCCCGCCAGGGCTTAACACATACATATTCACAAACTTTCGCATTTATAATATTAGTGCGACTACAATTCAGTCATCAAACACTGCTATCGATTTTCCTAAACGTCACAAATCACCAAAACGTTCGATATAATTTCAAACAGGTAGTTTTTCCCCGCACCTCCCTATCGTTCCTATGACCTAGCGAAGTTAATTACCCCTCCATTATAAACAAAAGCTATGTGTAATTGTGTTTATCACGTGTAGCGCGACCCGTTGACCCGGCTCTCCCCTCCCGGGACATGGCTGCCACTTCCATCTCCGAGATGCTTCTCGGTTAACGATTTTCCGGGAATACAACTACGTAGGTACAAGAAATTTGATTTGTTTTTGTTGGTTAGTATCTATACATAGAAATAAAATTGAAATGTCTCTTTGTAATATCATTTTTGTTTTACTGAATCTACAAATATTATTTCTAAATAAAATCAATATATGTATAATAATAATAATATAATATATTCCACAACTATCACACAACGCCGTCTAGTCTCAAGCAGAGCTTGTGTTATGAGTACTAGACAACTGATAAACATAATTATTTATGTATTTCTGAATACATAAATTATTTTAGATAAATTATACTCAGACACAGAACTAATGATCGTGCTTATCACGCAAACATTTGTCCTGGGTGGGAATCGGACCCACGACCTCCGTCCGGCATAGCAATCAGGGCCACTAACCACTAGACCAACAGGCCAGTCAATAAATAAAGTATTTTTTTACATTTTTGTCTCTCTGTCTGTCTATATGTTTGTTTCGGCTGATTTCCGAAACAGTCGTGTTGATTTCGTCAGGACTTTAACTGGAAAATAGCATATGTTATAAGGAGTAATACTTTTATTTTAGAAAAAGAATTAGGGCTGCGCGCAAAAAAAAATCTTGTAATTATTACCAATTGTTGGCATTGTGTCGTTTATGTAGTCTGACGCGGACGAAGTCACGGGGACCAGCTAGTTAATAATATTTATGATGCCCTACTTTATATTTGGATAGATAACACCACACACGTGTTTGGTGTTGTTTTGATATAGATGTGTAGCAGCTTTTGTTATTATAATAGTCACAACACGCGCGGGACTTTTAGGGGCATTCATCTCACAAAATTTCATACATTCGTTATAATTTAAGTCGTTTCAAATAACAAATTTGTTGTTTTTATTTTTAAGGTATGCGCCATGTTTGACGTGAATAAACACTTTTTCTTTCTTTCTTTCTTTAATTCTGACAGTATCGTTTTCCATTCTTTTCCAAACATACCTATCAAAATCTGTGTTCTTGTCAAGGAGAGCATTGAGCGTATACAGTGTAAAAGTATGAGTGATTTCGAGTGCGCAACGAGATATAACCTGCTGACAGACAGGCAGACGGACGGACGGACAGCTAAGGCTTAGTGATAAGTGCAAATGGAACCTGTTGGAACCCTTTTATTTCTTTACTAGCTTTTGCCCGACTTGGGCAAAAGCCGACTTCGTCCGCGTAGAAGTCGAAAATGGTTCTAACAGGACTTTCTGCCTCTTTTTAATCCCGTTAGTGGATGAATTTCAATAAAATATAGAGTGTTAGTATCCTATTGAGTGAATAGGTTACTCCTAGGCAAGCTTACTTCATCGTCGGTCACATCATAGCTTACCATCAGATGAGATAGTGGTCAAACGCGAGCCTATCAATAATAATAATAATAAAAAACGTAAATCGTCTTCCAACAATTCTGTTAAAGAATATTCATACAAAATTTGAAGTAGAATGGAGGAATCACGTTAGCCCATACATGCTTTGCCTTGCTTTTTCACCCCTTTAGGGGCAGAATTTAGAAAAATTCTTTCATATCATACCCTCCAAGTTTCAGGTCTTTACGATTAGCTGTTTAGGCTCTGCGTTGATCCGGCAGTTAGTCATTCGGGATAAAACATTCTATAAGTATAGATAAATAAAAAACCCCTGAAAGGCAGATAACACAGTTGATTCACCAAACGGCCCTATGCGTTATTTGTCGGGAACGCCCCTGCACCTACCAGCTTCTAACCTAACTCTATAAATCAGCACAGTTCTCAAACGTGACTACGCTACTTCCGTGTTCCCTTTAAATTGAACCCCGCGCCACTTTTTGCCCCCGTCTCCGCATTCTAGTGAATCCTCCCCGAGAATTGTCCAATGGCAATTTCGCGTATTCGATATTGCCATTGTATAAATTGTTATCACCGAATGCAGACGTTTCACGTTCGTTTTTCTATTGCTTTTTTTTTAAAACTGTTATTTTAAAGCGTTGTAGATTTTCTCGGGAATTTTAATGTTACTCGCTGAATTTGTTTAGGCACTATTCTTATAAGAATGTTCACCAGTATCCGTGGTATCGTTCTAAAGAAGTAAAAACAATCCATATAGTTCAAATTGTGAGGCCGGGCGATCGTAGCCGTGCTACGATTTAGCTGAAGTTTCGCTACGAGCTACGGCGTAGCACGCATCGAAGGAACTGTCTTACTAAATGGTAATATAGCAAACGTTGCTCAAAGATATATGACTCCATATGGAAATGGCGCCATATGTAATATTTTCGAAAAAGGTCATCAAGTCATCTCTGGTATTGTATCAAATGCCAGGGTTGCAGGATGGTTTCAAAGTGTAATCGCGACTCTAGAACGAAAAGGCAACTGAAAGAAGTTCAGTGGGTTTTAGTCAGTAAAAGTCTGACTCTCCTTCTCGCTCCATCCGGAGTAGGAGAAGTTATTTGATTATTTACCTCACCTGACTTACTGATTCCCATTAAACGCAAGGCGACATTGCGGCAGACCAAAGTGAAGGTGGAGAAAAGAGCTTGACAACTACCGGAGGGCCTCTGACCGAGGATAGACGTGTGTAGAAAACCGACAGAGAGACTTTTGCCCAGCAATGGGACATAATAGGCTAACTACTACTGATCACCCATAAAAAAAAGTTTTATATCTGTCGTGGCCAGATTATAGAAATTGATCACTTCATGAAATGGCCAAATAAAACTGGCCAGATCGTTTAAACGTTAACATTTGATGATATGTCCAATATATATGGCCAATTTTACTTGGCCATTTCATGAAGTGATGAATTTCCATGATGTGGCCATGACCTATCCATTTGACCAACAAAAATTTGCGATCATATCACTATACCAATAGAACCAAACTTTGAATCTCCAGAACCAAAACACGATCAACAAAATCCATATTACATACAAGTGTTATATGTATTTTATTGGTTGTAACATCAGATCTGGTCGTTAGTAAACAAAGAATCAAATAAAATATCTGACGCATATGTGCCGCGGGTGCTTGCCCAAACATTTTATTAACAAACTTTGGGAATCAGCTAAATGTGCCGGACTCCCTTAGGGGAAGGCCCTTATTGTGGGTTCCTTTAAGAGGGATGCTTCAGAGTAGCCCACGAAATTCGCTTTTATTTACGCTCGCTACAAAGATCAAATACGCCATCTCGCAGAATTTTTCAACCGCATTTTAATTAAACCAACACATAAAGGACGGGTACGAGGCTAACAGAGTCACCGGTGTGGTATTTCTGGATCTGTCTACGACACTATATACATCAAAATGTGGTTGGCTAAAGTCTGCACCCTGACCAACGATCTGGGGTTTGTCAAAATGTTTGAGCGAATTATTGCACAATCGTCGATTTGAGGTGTGCTTTTGATCTGATAAGAGCAGATGGTGTAAGCAAAAAATGGTGTCCCTCAAGGCAGTGTGCTAGCACCACCGCTTTTCAACATATACATAAACGACCAGCCTATAACAGTGACTATATATATGACTGACGCTGCTATAAAAGTGGCAACCTACTGGAGCCAAATGCTTTGAGAGAAAAGAAAACCATGGATTCAAGAAGAAGAATATACTAAAGATGTATTAATTGTTTATGTTTCTTTTATTTTAACCCTTATTATAAACAAAACACTTAATTATTACTATAGATATACCGCTGCTTAAGCCTTCTGGGTTTACAGTCGTTAGTTTATGTTGTTGTGTGTGCTTTAATAAAAACCTGTGACATAAGCATGTATGTATCTTATTTTCAAATCTGCTTATAAATAATATCATTTTATATTTTTATAATAATTCCTTAAAATAATATAAGTGACATTTTGGTATAATCAAAATGTTATTGACTTCTTTCTCCGTGTGTCGATTAATTTGCGGGTATAGTTAGTGTTATTATATTAAATAAAAAAATAAATAAAAAAGGTCTCATTATCCGACGTCACTTGGACCAAAGTCCATACTAATATGTCTCAATCTACTTTTCTTAGTGGTTTTTTTTTTTTGCAAATATATCATTTGAGGGCACTTTTGAATTATCAAGTAGTCAGTAAGTCAGAAAAATTATACTGATTGCACATTCCAAAGCATAGATATCTATGGAGAAGATTGTGCAAAAAACTCCATAGACATTCTTTTGAATCATGTTGTGTATTACAACAAATATTTCGGTTACATATTTCTTGTCTTATGTGAGAATAATGTACATAAAGTAAAAAATAATAATAATTCAAAATATAGAAATTACAATAAGCCAATGACAGCCAAGAGATGACCAGTCTCAACTGACAGCGTCCACTCACGAACATAACGCGACATATCAGTACCACTCAGGTCAACCAATTTAAAGGGAAGCAAAAGGATCCAACACACTCGCCACCATCAGTGAGAAAAAGTGATCACACATATAAAGCTCTGAACTGCCATGCTCATTTATGTCAATTGAGAGTTTACCATTTAGATAGTATTGATTATATCAGACTAACCCACTTTTTTCATAACAACAGCACAGGCAGCCAATCTCTAAATCCCATTAAACAAATACCGTTCTCACTGGATTAATTTAACTTAGTTTTGTATCATAATACATTTATAAAGTAATCGAATAGCCCGTAGCCAAGGAGGGCGCGTGCCGGTTGCCTGGTAACGCATCTGGGACATAAACCGGGTCGCCGGGAAACCTTCAACCCTCCCGGGCCGGCTGAATGCACCGTACGATGTACGGTCATATCGATGTACTCGCGAACTGGGGTAGGATTTGAAATTTCAATCGGTTGGAGAGCGATTTAAAAGGAAGTGAGATTTTTGGTGCAATCTTTCATAGTGTTTGAGATTATAATTAAACTATCCATTATTAGATTGTGTGTGAACAAGACGGTCAAAGACTAGCTGGTTTTATTCATGCTATTTTTATTAATATAGACTCCCTTGCCGATTCCGGCTACGGTGACCAGCTACTGTCATCAGTGCAACTACGGTTTTCGATCATGTGCTTTAATAGATAGATAGATATTTTCTTTATTGTACACCAATAATAAAATTATAATAGGAACTTAAAATTAATAAGGTGTCCAATGGGCGGTCTTATCGCTAAAAGTTAGAAGACTACCTATAGTTTTTTACAGATTACCTTTATATATAATATGGCTGATATAGCCTTTTTTTTTGCTGTACAGTGCGTGCAAAGCGCAAACACGTCGAAGCACCATTAATATATAAGTATTGGATGTTGGAGGATGCCTTATTTTGATTGTCTCTCGCCTGACATCGAGGTCTGTTTTCCGCTGGCCTTCAATAGACATTTTGCATAATTAAGCGTCCACAACTAGGTCCATCCTTTGTCCTCTCCTCCCAGTGGGGTCTTGCATTTCTTCATATGTCTTTTTTAAACGTCATTATACCTAAGGAACTGGCCACCTTGTTACCGTTTTTAATGCGCCTATATGAAAAATTTAGGCAGAAATGGACTCCACCAGGTGTTGTTCCACAAACTAATAATATTGTCAATGGGAAACTAAATTCTATCGTTATTAAGGTTACTCTTGAATACAATGTTTAATTACATGTATTACATTTTTAACAAAATGTTAGCAACTGTAGGGGCCCAGCATCGTCGAAGCCTACTGGAGTACAGGTAGTGTGAAAGTGAAACCCGAGGCCCTCGGACGAAGACAAAGAAGGAACAAGAGTGGGTTTTCAGTTAGTTAAAATCTGACACTATCTCACGCTCCGCCAAAGAGCAGGATTGTCATAAGATGAGAGATAAGATTTTCCCTTAAAAAAATAAAATAGTCAAAAGAATATTTTTTAATACTAATGCTACAATTTTGACGTAACTATTCACTACTAAAAGTAGCTTTTTTTTAGCAGCATCAATGTCGTAATTATCATCCTCCAAACCTACAGCCAATGCCAATAGTTTTAATGTAGGCTTCACGCTTTATCGTATTATTATAATTAGTACCTATAATGATGCGAATAGGCTAGTAAATGTGCACTAAATCATTGGGTGACATATTCAGTGTTGAAAAAACCCCGTAAATAAATTGAGATTTACAAAAAAAAAAAATATTACAGTTTCAAAAAAACACGATCGCAAAAAACCGTCTACAAAATTCCAAACAAGTCACTTTAAGCAGTTTGATGCAGTTCATCATCACTTCAGCCAAAAGACGTCCACAGCTGAACATAGGCCTCCCCCAAGTGTCGCCACAATGAACGGTCTTGTGTGTCTCGCATCCATCAGACTCCCGCAACCGTTACCAGGTCATCGGTCCACCTTTTAGGAGGCCTTCCAACGCTTGAGGCAGTTGGTGTACTTTAATTTAGTTTAATCATAGATTTGACGTCTTCAAAAAAAAATGTTTTTCTAACGTAATTTGGAGTAAAAATCCGTCATTAATTTTTATATAAACATAAGCTAAAGCCGGTTAGGCTTTAGGCCGTCCTAGAAATATACATACATATAGATACCCGAAAATTTTATTTCTAGCGTAGGCAAGTAAAAGATACATCATTTAAACCTTTCCCCTATCTCCAATGGCTAGCTATGAAATAAAATTCAAATCATTACCACGCTTGTAACTACGTTCAAAACGTTTATCAATATTTCTCTACAAAAACCCATATAAAACTATATAGTTTTTTGTTCGACGCCGGGTATTAGTGGGGTCGCACTGCGCTGCGGGCGGTTGCCTATCGGATAACTGTTTGTGGCCTTCTCGCCTTTCCATCAACATCATTCCAAACGGATTAGTCTTCAAAAGGCATTTATTGATTTCTGTTGCAGTCTGCAGCGATCGGTACTAATCGTTTTGACAGCTCGTTTGACCAGTGGGATTTCAAAAGTAGAACAGTGGTGTATAGTTTTTTTTTTTAATAGTTTTATGAATATTGCCAGCCTAAAAAACTCATATACGTCACCGGGAAATTGCAAACGCCGTAAGGCCGTTTTCCCACTATGTCGTAACGGTTAATTTATCGTCGGGCGACTATCGTCTTTAGCTGTTCTCATTATAGCAAGTGTTTGTCGTGGCCACGACTGATTGACGCAACAACGACACATGATTTACAGTCACGGTTTAGTCTTAACAATTTTTTATTGTAATGTTCCACGCGCGCCTCAAGGAAATGTTAGCAAAACCGTAGGGGCCCAGCAGAGTCTAAGCTTACTGGGCCATAAGTTGAGCGAAAGAGGACCCTGGTGCCCTGGAAAGAAGGCAAAGAAGGACCAGGAGTGGGAATTAGACAATAGAAGTCCGAGACGCCTTCCCACTCCACCCAAGGGCGAGAAATGTAATTAAATGATTTCCCACCTAAAAATAAAATGACACTTGAAACTACACGATTATCTGTCGTCACGACAAAGTGGGAATGCGGCCTTAGATTGTAAAATATCGCGAGATAACTATTTTTTCTAAATAAAACACGGTTACGTTGGAAACTAATGAATTTGGATGTGATTTATCGTATACAAAATGTTTTTTGTTAGTATAATTAAAGATATATATATATGCATGCATATATGCATGCATGTAAACAAACACACATCCCAAAAGTAGAAATTTTAGAATCAGCTATTTTTAAAATAGGTAAGTGTTTTTCCTAAAATAATTTAATTATTGTTTTTTTTTTTGTTATATCATTATAATTGAGTTAAAATATATGAGAGGACAGTACCTATAGACTAGGTAAATATATAACAAAAATGTGGATCAAAATAGATAAGAACATACATATAACGTTGCAGACATATTTTTTTTTAAAGGTAAAATATTTACAGTTGTGTCCGCTAGGAAACAAAACTCACATGCCTTTAAAAATACAAAAGCTGTCTCTACACAAATTACCTACGCTTAGCCGAATGCTTTGTCATTTTATAATAATGAATGGTTTATATCCATAGAGGGTAATCGATTGTTGGAACTGAGTCTGACGTATTCATGGTATATTTTCAAACGATTTAAAGTTTTTGTCGCATGCTTTCACCATAATATACAAAAATATGCTTGGTTGTTATGTATTCTTTATTCTGATAGCGCAGTAAGTGATAAAGAAGGATTTTTAATTTTTATTTATTTTATTAAAACTTTATGCACTAGTGAGTAACACTGTAGGTACAAAGGCGGACTTAATATTTGTACTTTATTATTTTATATTGTATTAATTGATAATAATGATATTCCACAACTATCACACAACGCCATCTAGTCCCAAACTAAGCAGAGCTTGTGTTATGAGTATTAGACAACTTGTAAACATGCTTATATATTTCTAAATACATATACTATAGATAAATTACACCCAGACACAGAACAAATGATCGTGCTCTTCACACAATCATTTGTCC
This sequence comes from Mythimna vitellina, assembly GCA_949316375.1. Classification (NCBI taxonomy): domain Eukaryota; kingdom Metazoa; phylum Arthropoda; class Insecta; order Lepidoptera; family Noctuidae; genus Mythimna; species Mythimna vitellina. The sequence continues at coordinate 18,511,408 of OX438702.1, read as the reverse complement.
TGGGTGGGAATCGAACCCACGAAGTCTGACATAGCAGTCAGGGCCACATACACATTTTTATATACAACTTTATGTAATTTATCCATATTAGCAAATAAATGAATATGATTACATTTTGATGAATTTTGTTAGTTTTGTATCACAGAGTAAACGAACTGCAAATGTTACATATATGTCGTGGCCAGATCATAGAAATTGATCACTTCATGAAATGGCCAACTAAAACCGGCCAGATCATATGAACGTTAACATTTGATGATATGTCGATCTTCGTTTGGCCTTATCATTGATGTAGGATTTCTATGATAGTAAAAATTCTAAAGAAAGTAGGCCAATCGAGGATTAAAATATAGTCAAACTTTAACGTTTAAAATGATTTGGCCAGTTTTAGTTGACCATATCATGAAGTGGTCAAGTTCTATGATCTGGCCACGACATACACACACACATGATTTCTAATGTTAAACGTATGTATTGTGGCAGTACTCAATAAATAAATAGGCGAACAGAAGAGACAACTTTCATAAAAGAAATAACCAAAAATCAAAGTGTAATTTTAAAGATACAAATTTTAAAAACACTTTCAATTGATGATGATAATCGATTCATCGTACTGACTATCTTCATTGTTATTTATTTGTTCAGGTTATTTTTCTGTGGAAACAACAATTAGATGGATTTGACAAGAAGGAAAAAAGATTAGCAGGTAGTAGAGGGATGATGAATTAACCACAACAGTTTGAGCCGTTTCTTCGAAGTTTTTAAAGTTCAAGTCCGACGTATAATAGACGCGTGAGTAAGGTTCTGTGCAGTCTTACGACCAACTTTTTGGCATCAATTGTTTTGTAATTACCTGCCCAGCTTGTTACAGCATTTTGGTCAGGTGTAAATTCTAAAACTATCCTAAGGAAACTTACTTCTGGGATAAAATGTATCTTAAAATCATTTTAAAAGGTGTAAGTTATATCCTCTATACCAAAATACATCAAAATTGGTTCAGTAGTGTATGAGTGTTTAGATTAGTTGATCAATCAGGGCTGCAGAATTGTTACAAGGAGTTACATTGGCCTGGACGTAAAGGGCAACTGAAGCAACACAGGTGCATTTTACTCAGTAAAAGTCTGACACTCAATTTTGACATTATAATTTCAATTTTGACATTCTAATTTCAATTTTGATATTTTAATTTTCATTTCAATTTTGACATTTTGATTTAAATTTGTAATTTTTCTTTTTTTTTCTTGGTGTTCTGGTGCTAATTTTGTTCGCCATAAATGGCAAAACATGTAGCCACCTCGTATTATTTATGAATTCCCTCTCACTCTACCCAGAGAGTGAGGAGTCATTTGATCGTTCAGGTAGCTACATCTGTGAAACCACTGGCTGGCTTATGTTGTACTGAGGCCCTAGCACGAGCTCTTAACGTGATCCATTTTAGGACCTAAACTGAACTGTTTAAAGGTGGAACTACACTGCTCACACGTGTGCCATACACAGCGATCTGGGCGCGTCGGTCTATACATTTTATATGGAAACTAGACTTGTAGAGCTACATTAGATCCACGCCACGCGACGTCGTCCTGCGTACAAATCAGGCGTGTTACACGTGTACTTCGGTCTAATGTAGTTCTAGCTTCTGAGATGGAGCTATAGGGTATAGCTGCATCCCTCTCTCGACATTTTACCACGTCATGGTAAGGCCCCTGTATCTTTATAATACCCACATGATATATGTATTGATATTGATTCGTGCCATGATTCTTATTCGTCATATTTGATTTGCATCGCGGGCGGGTACTCCGTGAATCCGATTGACTTTAGCTTTTATCTTCGTCTCATGTATTTTTGCTGCACGCATAGCACCTTATACGATTTACTTTGTGCTTCACTGATTTTCATGTTCTACAATCGTATTAAATACATGTTTTTCAATACACTTACTCGAAAACCCGCTCTTAGGCACGCAAATCGTATCAGGCTGGGCGCTAAGCGAGTCGAGTCAAGTCTCCACGATTCGCACGTGACCCCCGTTTATTTATTTCTTCCTGAGTATAAATGTCGGATCCACGTGAAAAATTGTCACTGCAGCATTCGGCTCCACAAAACCTCGCTTATTGCCCGGCGAATTCCGCCTCAGTCGCAATGACAAACTTTCTCCATCTGCATTCAATCATAATCATATTTTAATATTTATAAAACCTTGTTAATTTACTTTTGATTAAAAAGCTGTTAAAGTTATTCGGGCTGAAACCGATACTAACAATGTTTTTGCTGCATGTTGACGCATACAATTATATTATCTTATGTAACAAAACGAAAAGCTTGAGCGAATTTACTTTGAAACAGACCAAAAACCGAATGGTAGTTTCTTTAGTGTAGATCTACAAGATACCAGGCGCACAGAAAACAGTAGGAGATATAAATATTAAAATGTTAAATTAAAAGCTCGTTTGTGTGCATCGTTCGGGGCGGGTCGACGGCCGCGCGACCTACTTGCAGCTGAAGCCGCGTGCTGCAGACATCCACCATGAAATATGGACGGAAGCTGATACTGTTACGAAGTTTCCATTTGAATAATATGGAAATAGTTCTCCCATTTTCTTAACGGCCCAGTTAGGGTCGTTGTGGGAGTTTATTTTTCGATAGTGTTCACGCAGCTACTTTGCATAATGTTTGATGTTGTTTTCTTTACAGGTTAATCTGGCGAAAATTTGTTTTTTTTTTTTATCTACACTAATATTACAAAGAGGTAAAGTTTTTATTTTTTGTTTTTATTTTTTTTTTGTTTGTAGGGGATAATCTCTGAAAGTTCTAGTCCGATTGCGAAAATTTCTTTACCGATAGTAAGCTGCTTTATTCCTGAGTGACGTAGGCTATATTTTAAGTATGCGGGTGAAGCCGTGGGCAAAAGCTAGTATGATATAAACTAGTGTTTGACTGAAATTCCACCTGATTTAAGCAGTGATGCAATCGTTGATGGTGAATCACACTGGTTTATTAAGAGCCTATTCACTTTAGACACCTTAATTATAATCGGACGGGATGACCGCTGCAGGCCAACCAAATCACAATATCTTTTCGTATCACATTGCTAAAAATTGCAAAAGTTTTGACGAGAGTGAACAGTAACTTTGGTTATTCTCCTTAATGATTTTAAATATCGTGGCTTGGTTTCGACGGTCAGTCCGTCAGAAAAAGAAAGATACAGCCCTTAATTGATTCTGATCTTTCAAAGAACTAGCCAGAAAGACAATAAACGTCGTAATCATCATTTCAGCCAAAAGACGTTCACTGTTGGACATAGGAATGCCCCAAAGGAGGGGTTTGTTATAATCGCCAAGCTTAGCAAACGGGTTGGCGATCGCAGTGTGGTTGAGGCAATGCACAGAAAATGCTGCTGTTCATTCTCTGGTGTGTCCCTTAGTCGCCTCTTACGACTCCCACGGGAAGAGATGGGACGGTGCTATTCTTTACGTCCGAACACCATACCATCACCATAACGTCCTTTTATCTTATTATTTTATTTTATTTTTTGGGAAAATAAACAGTTATACATTTTGAATTACATAGTCTGAAACAGTAATAGGAGGTGGTGAACCCACAGTATTTTCCACAGAATATAATTGAGATTTTTTTTTTTAAAGCATCATGCAATGAATTGATTAATAATAATAACAATGAACATGTGGGATGTGGACTCAGCGATCATTGTACCGATAGTCGTGTCAGCCAATGGCTTAGTAGCCAAGAGCCTCGACCAACATTTTAGGAGGCTTGCGTTAGGCGACTGAATCAAGGGCTTGATTCAGAAAGTGGTACTCCTGGACACGGCTCGTATAGTTAGGAGGTTCCTCTTTCTGGAGCCCTGACCGCCGGTAGCTTGGACCTTGTTCCCGATACCGGTGGGGTACTAGTTTTTTATATTTTTTTTGATTAAAAAAATATTTAAAAATGTAATTTATATTTGTTTCCAATGAATAAAGAAAATAACAAAATAATATTTAAAAAAAAATCTAAAAATAATAACAATAGGAACAACATTAATAATAAACGAAATAATAGTAATAATTGAATGAAAACAGATTTAAGTCAGAAAAAAACAATAATAAAAACAATAATATCAAGCAAGCCTACCACAGTGTTGTCTTTTTAACCCAAAAGTTGACTGGCAGAAAATGCCTTGTTGCATTAAGTCCGCCTATGTACCACTACTGTACATTAAGTTTAAATAAAGAAATAAATATCTTCTTCAATAAAGGAACAAAACACTAAACTTGCGTAAAATAGAAGATAAGAATTTGTGTATCTACAGCATGTATCTTCACCATCAGTGCAATAAGGACGGACTTACTACACACATAGGTACACACTTTACATATGTGCATCGTGGCTTTAAAGTCGTTTAAACTTCACCCAAGTCGGTATTGCTGCCAGCTTTTCATACTATACCTAAGTTATTTGAATACTGTGTGAGAGAGAACTACAAAACTGCTGTTAATATCTCTGCGTCATTAGTAATCATAGATTTGACTGGCCTGTTGGTCTAGTGGTTAGTGGCCCTGACTGCTATGCCGGAGGTCGTGGGTTCAATTCCCACCCAGGACAAATGTTTGTGTGATGAGATGTGAAATGTTATTTTATTATTATGCCTGTATGCATCCTGCATTTCCTGAAGGACTAAAATAAAAATAATTTAATGTTGTTTTTAAACATATATTGTCAAACAATAACCATACTATTACAAGTGGTTGTTTAATAGCAGGTGAGCAGATTGGTATAGAATTACAGACTAAGGTGTAATTTATTTATAATATGTATGTATTTAGAAATATATAAGTACGTTTATCAGTTGTCTAGTACTCATAATACAAGCTCTGCTTAGCTTGAGACTAGACGGCGTTGTGTGATAGTTGCGGAATGTTATTATATATTATATTATATATAGATCGGTTTTCAAGTGTGTGCTTAAGCAACCTTATATTGTTCTTACGGCTGGGACTCAAACCTCCTTTTTAGAAGAAGTTAGGGGCCGTAATTCACTACGCAGGATCGGTATGGTTTGGCAAAGTCAGTGTTTGAATTTGACAAAATGCACTTAAGCAAGACGGTTTATTATATTGCTTTGTCTGATATTATCAGAAATGATGATATCTGCAGGAGAACCAAGGTTGCCGACATAGCACGAAGGATCGCCTAACTTAAGTGCAAAACAGATGGCCGTTGGGGTTGAAAGGTTCTGTATTGGCGACCGCGTACCGGAAGACGTAGCGTTGGAAGGTCTCCTACAAGGTGGACCGATGACCTGGTAAAGGTTGTGGGAATCCGATGGATGCGAGACGCACAAGACCGTTCATTGTGGCGACATTTGGGGGAGGCCTATGTTCAACAGTGGACGTCTATCGGCTGAAATGATGATGATGATGATGTCTGATATAAGCAAGAACGTAAAGACTCCTTCAATAAAACCTTTTTAGATGGTTTAAGAAGTAACGACACATTTCCAAAATGATTATGTCTTCTTCACAAGTGAAACTAAAATAATAAAACTATGTGTCGCGGTATTAGAGGACTCCGTACGATTAGAATATCTACGCAACAGTCCAAAATTAGACAGTGGCTCGGACCAGACACAACATCCGTCAGGCCGCAGGAGCCTTCTCTTTCAACAGAGGTTTGCGGGTAATACTAAACGGTTTTTAAATAACTCATATTGGGTCCAACATGAGACCTCTTTCTCTCCTGATACATTTTGAACGACATACCAACTAACACCCACTATCCTATGCATTACCTTCAGGATATACAAGTAATAAACACACCGACATATGCAGAGACAGAAATAGCATTTCCATTTCAAAGAATACAATCTATAAGTACTGTGATATCATCTTGACACGACACCAAGTTTTTGGTAAGGGCAAGTCTTGGCGAGTATTCTTCGAATGTATCCAGTATACCTTTGTACGACAATTGTTTGTATTTTATTTCTTAAAATATGCTGCAGGTTCATAACTTTTACCGCGAACACAGCCAAGATACTTTACTACGAATTAAAAATACAACAATGTAATCAAAATACTTTAGAGCCATAAAACTAAAAATTTTCTTCCACGCCATAATTTTACAAGGACCTGTAAATTGTTCTGGGGTGGTAAATGTTGCTATTACGGCTGAAACTTTATAAGTTTACCATCAATCCATCACCGCGTAAGTGAACAGCAATTTTAATAATGTTCTTTTATAGTGTACGGTATACTAAACGGTGTTTAAGTCAAAATGAAATGTTAACCTTATTGGCGCCCAACCGGTCCCATTTGGGCGCCAATAGCGACAAAATTTAATTAATTTTATCTGAAAATATAATTAAAATCGAAATAAGACTTATTTAAACCAACGAAGCTACAAAAAAAATCTTAAACTTCGTGTTTCGATACATGCTAAAGCTTTCATTCGATTCAAATACTTATGAGCAACACGGTACCGTTGCAAAAACTAAACAATAAAATGATTTTTCTTGGCAACTCCTGCAGCGTTTTGCAGATTCAAAGTTGAACGAACTGAGCTTGTCCCGGCCGACCAATGGGGCGTCCGCACGCGCAATGCGACGACCTCATTGGACGGCGGTGCATTCAAAAGAGCTGCACATGTGACGTTTTTGGAACAACACCACATTATTTATTGTCTCACGTGTTTTGAATATCGTACCGTAGTCTGAAAACTGTTAAAATGTTGCATTTTTTAATAGTTTCCAGACTATTTATGAGTATCTAAAACAACGTTCGGTTATCGTAATAGTGCATGTTTAACGAATACGAAGACTTTACATAGATACTGCAGGGATAAAAAATAATAAAAAGGTTATTCCCGTATTAATATAGGATTCATTTAATTGATATTACTCTTTTACATTATTATCAAAACATCATTCGCGCCTATCGGGCTGACAGCCATCATAAAACTCTCTGACAATCTTTCAAATAGTAAAACTCGAATTAGTTGTAATGTCTTATATATATAATGTGCCATTAGATGTAATAATCCCTTTGAAGAGGTACTTATGAAAGAGCCTATACATTGTCTAACCATATCTTTAAAACTACCGTCATGAGTTATGTTAACTGCACTAGTACTAGCTTCTTAAGTTTTATAAGTGCCCATGTATGTCTATGTGCAATAAAAACATTTTGAATTTTGAATCGAATTTTGAACTGGATGTATCATTCGTATGAATGTATTGTATACATTTCACATTTTATGATATGTAGTGTTCCTAATACCTACAAGAGATAAAAAGAAAATGACCTTAAATTGGAGGTGATGAAACCACAAAGTATCAAGAAGTGTTGTTAGTTTTTAGTTCGAACAAAAAGTTGTTTTTATGTTTGTATCGTGTCGGTGCAGTAGACACAGTAGATTGTCATTAAATAGTTGTTTTGCAGTACATGTAAATCACTCGGCGTCGCCTATTTGGAAGCGGCCCAGAAATCTGAATAGCTTAAGTTTATGCAAGCCATACCTTGCTATATTTAGGTCAATTTTACTTTGTTTTATATTATTGTTTATGCGCATAGCGGTATATTTGTTTTTTGAAAAGATTTCGAATCTGTAGCGAAATATTTAAAAGAAGGTCAAAAATTTCCAATATTAGAACATGTCTTAGGTCATATTTTGGGTAACACAATCAATAAGGCGACAGCAAGGTATGTACATCAAAATATAAGTATCGAGTAATACTCGCATACTCCATTTTATTAAGTAAAACAGCTAATAGAAGACACGTTCCGTTAATAAATTGGATTCACAGTGATAAAAGGGAAATCCTTGGGTTTGAATACCATTGTAGCTCCCCCATACGTCCTGATTTTACTCTGCGTTAGCAGTTCATTTTCTCAGTTACTGTCACGATGCAATAAGAAAGTATGTATGGGATCTCATTCTCTTATATTGATACGATAATATTATATAAAAAATGTACAAAATAGAGTGGTTTATGTTCGTAGCCATAATTTTAAACAAATATTTAGAATAAAAGCGTAATATTTATTTTTAATCGACTTCAAAAAGGAGGGGGTCTATGTTCGGCTGAATGTATTTTTTTTTAATATTTATGTTCACTGATTTCTCGGTCAATTGTGAACCAATTTTTTTTTTTTAATTTAATGGTTATATATAGGTCCCATAAAATATTGTTATGATCTGATTATGAACTTTGAAGATATGGAATAGAACTCCTCATAGGATCACAGCAGAACCGTCGTAATAAGTAAAATTGCTTTGTTTATACGTGTAGTCGATGACTGACTGAAAGAAGAAGGGGAATATATCGAACTGATCTGATGATGGAGCCTGAAGTTAGGCACCGGAACTCTGTAATAAATTAATGTAATCTAACCGTGTTTGGGATTATTAGAATTGTCATGACATGCACTCTGGCTATAAGGTATTTAAATTCGGCCGAGGGGTATTTTTTAGTGGAAGTACCATAACAAAAAAGTGTAAAATAATAGTATATGTAAAACCCGAAACACGTGTCTAGTATTTTTATATAAAGAATCTATTTACAAAATTTCATAAATGTATCATGAAAAATCACAAAGTTATAAGCTTGTTATGTCAGTAAAAATACATAGTCACCGGTCCATCCAGGCGACTGAGGGGTTGTTTTGCACTTGAACCCAGCAGTTTGCTGGTGCCTAATACCCGCGATGACCTGCCATGTATACTTTGTGTCGGTGGTGTCCAAATTGTGACCTTTTTTAAATATTTTTGGGAAATATTAATAATTAACATGGTGTAAAATTTTCTAGAATCGATTCAGTTACTGTTTCTGAATAAACTATATTCAAGTTTCGTATATACTAAAAATAATTTTGTATATAGGATGTATAGCTTCATCTTTCTTTCTCGCTCGCAAGCCTGACTTTTTAACACGTCATAGTTTTTTTTTTTAAGACGAGTTTCAACTGTGTATGTTTGTGACCGCACCCACGATGAGCAGTGGTGGCCGAGTGGTAACGGCCCCGACTTACGAGTTGTAGGTCGCGGGTTCATACCCAGCCAAGCGCATTACTTTGTGTAATTGAAACGGTGAAGGAAAACATTGTGAGGAAACCGACATGTCCTAGAACCAAAAATTCGAAGACATGTGACATTCACCAACCCGCACTGGGCCCGCGTGGTAGATTATGGCCTATTCCCTGTCTTAGAGAGGAGGCCTGAGTCCCAGCAGAGGGATTATAAGGCCGACTATGCTTTGCTATGTAGTCATCTGTAATTCATTTATAATTTTTCGAAGCATACATATGTGAATACGTATTTCTAGAGGAACTGACTCCCAAGTCACAGGCAATAAGCCTAGTTTGGGAGCCAGAGAATCTCTTACTGTGTACCTACAATGTATGAAATAAATAAAGTTATTATTATTACTAGTTTTTGCCCGCGACTTCGTCCGCGTAGAAGTCGAAAATGGTTTAATTAGGTTTTTTGAGATACCAAATATGAAATATTACTTATTATCTTCGTCGTGTGTGATAGTCCATTGAATTGTATGACGAGAGATATTGTATCTTAAGATAAAATATTATAGTATCTTAGCCGTGTGCAGCGTGTAGTGAACTCCACTGCGGGTGACGTAACCTACGACAGACTTATTTTTACAGTTGCTACAGTAATCGGGTTCGAACCGCAAAATGAAGTTTGTTTTTATTGTATATACTTTTCCGGGATAAAAAGTATCCAGTGTGGTGCCCAAGATATTAAAGAATAATTATACCAAGTTTCATTGTAATTGAACCGGTAGTTTTTGCGTGATATCTGCACAAACAGACAGACAGACCAAAAAATATTTTTTAATCACATATTTGGGTTCGGTGTCGGTTTAGTGCCATAATTTTTTTTTGATATTTACAATGTACAGAATTTTCACTTCTACAGATTTATTATAAGTATAGATTATTTAAGTCATAAACTGTAACAGTTAGCCTACTGAAACAAACAACAAATTCTCCAAGGACATAGCAACATAAATGCAGCCGCGTTTGAAGACGTTCAATCCGTTTAGCCGCTGACAAGATTAGCCTCTCTCACACCCCCTCGACTTAGCCTTATTCATACAGACAACTTGGTTATAAGTTTATTCGTTCACGCTCTATTCCTATATCGAACGACGCATTCTTTTCACGCGTCTATGCTTTTTCTATAAACATCATATCCATACTAACTGTGAATATGATATCGGCACGGATCTTGAGCGCTGACTTCTACAGTTTTACTTGCGCAGAAGCATGCAGAAGTGAAATATCGGGTCTCTTTAGTGGTACGAAACGAGATGCGGGGGCGGGGAGTGCAATCCTTGTACAGTGATTGGCTCGCCGATGTGTACGATGCGCAATGCGATCCCCGCTCTTTCGCCGAGCGCTCAATATTCGTGCCGCTATCTGTGCCAAAGTGTAAAAATATCTATAATAATAATAATATTCCGGCACCATCACACAACGCCATCTAGTCCCGAACTAAGCAGGGCTTGTGCCATGAGTACTAGACAACTGTTAAACATACTTATATATTTCTAAATACATATTATAGATAAATTACACCCAGACACAAAACAAATGATCGTGATCATCACACAAACATTTGTCTTGGGTGGGAATCAAACTCACGATCTCTCTATACCTCTGGTATAGTAATCAGGGCTACTAACCACTAGATCAACAGGCCAGTCCACTATTAGCGAAATATATTTCAGTATAAAAACATGTAGGTACATTAATTACACGAGCAATTAACGAAATACATAATTGGAGAATCTTGTAACCATTTTTTTTAGGTGGGATATCATCTAATGACATCTCCCATCCTTGGGCGGAAAGGGTGGGCGTGTCAGACTTTTATTGACTAAAACCCACTCGTTTGTTTCTTCTTTGCCTTGCGTTCCAGGGCCCCGGGGTTCACTTAAACTATGGCTCCAGTAGGCTTCGACCCTGCTGGGCCCCTAAAATTTGCTGACATGTCTTAAGTAACCTTAAAATATTAGTCTTCATATTCTTTTTTTCAATAATAGTTAATAGTAGCATCGATTGCATTCATTAAGTCCTCCGAACTGCATGGTGTACTGTCACTTGGAGGACTCCAAATATTATTCAATTTGTAAATAGTTTTAATGTATGTTGGTCTATACTGACTCGCCTAGCCTGTTGATCTAGTGGTTAGTGGCCCTGACTGTTATGCTGGAGGTCGTTGGTTCGATTCCTACCCAAGACAAATACTTATGTGATGAGCACGATCATTAATTGGTGTCTGAGTGTAATTTACCTATCACTTGTAATTTACCTAGTACTTATAGCACAAGCTCTGTTTAGTTTGGGACTAGATGGCGTTTTGTGATAGTTGTGGATTTTTATTTATTTAAACTTCATGTACAGTAGTGATATATAGGCGGACTTAATGCAACAAGGCATTCTCTACCAGTCAACCTTTGGGTTAAAAATGACAACACTGTGGTAGGTTAATATAAGTTCAATATGAAAATAGTAGTATTCGTTATTATATAATTCTACCAGTATTCTAGGAAATCTTGAGAATCGCATTACAAATAAAGAACTACTGTTGACAAGCCCCATGGATCATTTCAGTTGTTGAGTCATCGAATTTGTCATCACTTATGAGAATTCTGTTGACTCATCAGTGCAATATTGCCCTTTTTTCAGAGAATAGATAAGTCTTTTTGGAGGTTGAAATTCTTATTTTTGTGAATAAGTGTTCTGGCAAGTTCAATAGCTTCCACATAGTGGCGATAAATTAAAGTAAATATTTGAATCGAAGCGTACCATATATTTCTTTTTAATTGTAGTACGGTAAATTCCGGAGATATTTCTTTACGGCGATATCACGCATTTAACTTTCATTGCAGGGCAATGGAAAGGGCTATGCTCGGAGTTTCCTTGCGTGATCGAATCAGGAATGAGGATATCCGCATGAGAACCAAGGTTACCGACATAGCACGAAGAATCGCCAAACTTAAGAGGCAATGGGCAGGGCTCATTGCTTGCAGAACAGATGGCCGTTGGGGCCGAAAGGTTCTAGAATGCCGATCACGTACCGGAAGACGGTACCGGATGGTAGCGTGGGAAGGCCTCCTACAAGGTGGACCAATGACCTGGAACGGTTGCGGGAGTACGATGGATGCGAGACGCACAGGACCGTTCATTGTGGCGGCACTTGGGGGAGGCCTTTGTCCAGCAGTGGACGTCTTTCGGCTGAAATGATGATGATAATAAACTTTCATTGGGTTAATTTAAAATTTCCTTGACACTATATTGTATTAGTACCTACGTACAGAAAAAATAACATTAAATCAACTTTGTTGCTTTACAGATCTCTGCATAAAAACTTTAATATAGGTAATTGAACCAACAAAACTAAAAAGTCCATTCCTTTTGCACCAAGTCTTACAAAGTTTTCAGCAAATGAGACCGTAAATAGTGTTCAGTTTGTGTTAACATGAAAATGCGGAAGCTTGCATCATAAAATGCAGGGAAGCAAGTCTGGATGCAAGTCAAGATGAAAGGACGTAAAGACTCTCTGAAGCACCGCATTTGACATTGAGCTTTTAAAATTTTGCACGCTTCAAAGGGAAGTTCTATTGGCTTTTATGTTGGTGCATAGCGTCATTGTTTACTAGTGAAGACGGTGTAAAGTTACTTTTTTGTTTTTTAAACGATATTTATTTTCAAACTACGGGCGCACACTTTGCATTCAGAAAAGCGATTGTTATTAATGCGACTATTTGTTCAAAGAGAATTTATTAATTATTCGTTTTTCATTATTCTACTAACAAGTTTGCTTAGAATATATCTCAATCGTCACAGATACAATGAATTAGCTTCAAAAAGTATTTAGAAAACCTTGTAAAATTGAAATTAATCGGTCCCATGTTGGGCGCCAATTCACAAACTGACGTTTATTTTGAGATATATGGCTTTAAAATAATGAATTGAAATAATCCATAAACACACATTAAGTAAGAACCAACATGCGAATGGGTTTAATGGTGTGCAGGTTATTGGCGATACTTAGGTCCCTTCCTGACATTACACGATTAAAACCTACTATTAGGTAAAGGTACAGAATACCGTGGAGCCAAAAAAATGTCATGAGTAATAACGAATTTACCGACTTGTAAACTATCGAAATTACACATGATGCTGTGGCCTTGCAAGGAAATGAAAAACTCAAACTCAAACTCAGGGTCGAAGCCTACTGGGGCCACGGGTAATGTGAAAGTGAAACCCGGGGCCCTGAGACGAAGGCAAAGAAGGAACAGGAGTGGGTTTTTAGTCAGTAAAAGTCTAACACCATCTCGCGCTCTGCGCAAGAGATTTGTCATAAGATGATTTTCCGAACCAATAAAAAAAAGGGAGAACCAAGGTTGCCGAAATAGCACGAAGAATCGCCAAAATTTACTGGCAATGGGCAGCTTAGGGCATATTGCTCGTACAACAGATGGCCGTTGGGGCCGAAAAGTTCTGGACTGGCGACTGCGTACCGGAAGATGCAGTGTTAGAAGGCCTCCTACAAGTTGGACCGATTACCTGGTAAGGGTTGCGGTAATCCGATGGATGCGAGACGCATAGGACCGTTCATTTTGGCGACACTTGGGGGAGGCCTATTTCCAATGGTGGAAATAGAAGCGTGCTCCAACGTCGACCACATCATCGCTTATCATCAGGTGAGATGGTGATCAAACGCAAGCCTATCATTAATAAAAAAAAGTGGACGTCTTTCGACTGAAATGATTATGATGATAATTTTTTTTTTTTATTTGTCGTCACCCGGTTTAGGTGATGAAATATAACCGATTACTAACCATAATCAATATCTTGAGCTTGAGGACAAATTGATAGAAAAAACTTCTGTCTGGCTGTAATTTATCTATATATATTTAAAAATATATAAGTATGTTTATCAGTTGTCTAGTAACAATAACACAAGCTCTGCTTAGCTTGGGACTAGACGGCGTTGTGTGATAGTTGTGGAATATATATAAAAAAAAACGAATGTATCACAGAGCAATTCAATTTCATCGGTCATTTGGTAGTGGCGGGTATGAGTGGCGATTGTCAAAGTTCCAACTGTGTGCGGAAGTGGAACGCATTTGGCAAGTAGACCGCGAAACTCGGACGCGGATCGAAATTATATCTCGCGTTCGTGGATTATACTTAATTGTAGTCGAGTTTCATTGAAAGTTTGGTGGTTCCGAGATTTCTTATGAGTTTTAGTGTTAAAATTGAAATGAGTTGCTAGTTGGTGCCCTAAATTAAAATTATTATTGCATAGTTTTGCATAAAATGGTTTTTTATTTAAGGCATTACATGAATCATTACATCAACAATCTTTTTTGTTTTGTGGAAAAACTAAATGTACCTATGAATCACGATATCTGAAATAAATACATTATTATTATTAAATCATCCAATAATTTATTCTGCTCTTAGGTACAGCGGGAGGGTGTGTCAGACTTTTGCAGACTAAAATCATACCTTTGCGGGTGTGGTGTAGTACGAAAACTAGTGAGTTTCCATACTGCAAAAATTGGGTGTGTGCTTCTAAAAGGAGTATTCGCTATCAAATAGATGTTATATTCATAACATAGTCTTAAGTCAAAATATTTTTAGTGAAACCCGGGGCCCTGGGACGAAGGCAAAGAAGGAACAGGAGTGGGTTTTTAGTCAGTAAAAGTCTGACACTATGTCCCGCTCCGCCCAAGGTGAGATTTGTCATTAGATGATTTTCCCACGTAAAATAAAAAATAAATAAATTGTGTCCGATCGAAACCGAACTTTGGCAACAGCGCGAGATCTTGCGAATGCAGTTTCGGTTTTCCGTAGTTTCGGCAGGTTTGCCACCGAAACTGAAACTCGTTTTCTTTTTTGCCGAAACTCGACCTAAACCGAAACCAAACGTTTGGCCGGACACTACATATTTTAAAAGCAGTGTTTAAACCATTAACGGCACGGTTGGAGCTGAGGTTTGAGAACGCACCCACGGTTCTTACAGTGGGTCAACGTTTATTTAAAAATCTCACTATTTTTTATTGGTATTGGTTTCTTTGATTCAAAAAGGAAATATATAACAATGGAAATATACAATATAGACTTTCTTGCGATCAACATAAACTGACAGTAGGAACGCTTACGCAAATTCAATCCGCATCGGGCCCGCGTAGTGAACTACGGTCCATTCCCTATACTAGAGAGAAAGCTTGTGTTCCAGCAGTGGGAACATTATTAGGCTGTTTATGCTTTTATATGCTTAGGAATACTACCTACCTTCGACATCCCCATATGGAAGAAAAATATTTTACATAAAACTTCAACCTTTTTCAATTACACCCACTAGCACTATATGTACATACTGTGCACTTGTATATAGGATATTTACAACGGGTGAGTTTGTACCGCATCTGGCCTGGCAGCTTGGTTGGCCACCTGCCCAACGATCGCCGTCCCAATTACTATGTGGAGTTACGAGCCCCTACTTAGTCCGCTGTGGTGTACCTGATTATTTATAGCCTTCGGTACTCGTGGCAGCGTACTAAAGTGTTTTGTTTTGGGGTCATGGGATGACTTCAGAAAACTCGTGCTCTTGGAAAGCAAATGGCAAAGAAGGAACATATTCATATGATGAAACATAGTACAGACAGTATAGTAAATGGAGTGGACTGGAGCCTAAACTAGGGTAGCCCTGTATTTCAGGACTCTAGGTCTTCCTTCCGCGGCGAGTGAGTTCGTTACAATTCATTGGTGGATGCAATGAAAACAATGTATATATTATGTGTCTATGCGTGAGTCCGTGTGTGTGTTGGGCATGTGTTATGGTGTGTTTGTGTATGTGTTATGGTGTGTTTGTGTATGTGTTATGGTGTGTTTGTGTATGTGTTATGGTGTGTCTGTGCGTGTGTGTGTTGTGTATGTGATGTGTGAGAGTTTAGTTGCTCGCGTCTGTTTATGGGAGTATGCATTATGTATGCTTGGCTATGCATGAGTATGCTTTGACTGCTCTTGAGTTACAACTGATAGAAAGAAATCTTTATTTAGAAATTATAAGTAAGGATTCCGTGTCATTATAATATTATATGCGAGGTTCTAGTCAGTAGAAATCTGACTCACTCTCTCGCTCCATCCTAGAGTGGGAGAAGTCATCGGAGGATTTTCCACCTAAAAAAAGCATTTTTTAGTTTACGCACGTTCTATTCTAAATTCATTTTTCTATCAACTCCCTCTATGAGCTATGCCTAGATCCAACCCAGAAAAACGCACAAATGTCCCATCAGGTGTAACTCATAAAATTACATTTGCCAAACGCCAATATCACGTTCTAGGTAATAAGAAACTACACAAAATACTAAACATTCTTTATGTTAACAGACACGCGCTGAAAGTCAGAATCACTCAATGGTTACTACTACAGGATTTCCTGACAACGGAGAATCTCCTAAAATACAACTTAAAAAAAACAATTCCGAAAGCCACACACATACACTTATACACTCATGCACACATCCGCACATACACACACATAAATTCTTACTTATATACTCAACACACTAACTACACTTCTTCCACAGTATTAATTTTGCTTATGTGACACCGACACTGTTTGACTTGTTACAGAATGCCATATATAAATATTGTACCCAGATGGTTGAAGCCTATCTCTTAAGATACTGGCTAGACCTTATTTAAGGGATATAGTCAATAATATTGTGCGAATAATGTGAGCAGTGGTGGCCGAGTGGTAACGGCTCCGACTTACAAGTTGTAGGTCGCGGGTTCAAACCCAGCCAGGCGCATTACTTTGTGTAATTTATTTCATCACCATTGCTCTCAAAACGGTGAAGGAAAATATCGTGAGGAGACCGGCATGTTCTAGAACCATAAAATTCGAAGACATGTGTAATCCACCAACCCGCACTGGGCCCGCGTGGTGGATTACGGCCCATTCCCTCTCCTAGAGAGGAGGCCTGAGTCCCAACAGTGTGAACATTATAAGGCCGACTAAGCTAAGCTAATAATGTGATAATGTTAACATATGCATATAGTGCAATGAGTATATGCAATGAGATAAATAGTAGAAAAAATAAGCGTCTAAAGTTTTACACCCATTGCAGTTTGAAATTATTTTTGGTAAAATTGACAATGAAAGGCTGTTTCAACTGGTTTAGATTTTTTTTTACTAATTTTGAGTTAATAATATCAACTGGCTAACAAATATAATTGTGATCATTGATTTAAAAAAAAGGAATTGAATTTTGTTCTTGCAATTAATGGTATCTTTTCTATCTTCTTAGAGATAACAAAATATTCTGACGGCAACGAAATAAACTTAATAACCACAAACATTACTACGATTAAAACGAATTGACACAATTTATATTCGACATACAAATTGTCACAGACATAAAACATCAATTTATTCATATCACGGCCAACACGGAAACCCCAATCGAGACATAATAGAGTATTGGAATAACATTTGTTTTGGCAGTCGGTCCACAGACAGAATAATTAGCAGCCGATGCTTTCATTGAAGGCTGTCATCATTCTGTGACGTCATCCACACCCCGCTTCCCATACATAAAGGTCAAATATCGTAGGTACTGAACTTACGACGCATTGGAGCAAAACAAGTGGGTTTTTAATAATATAGAGTCATTTTCTTCTGAAAAATTAAAAGATTTTGTATTTTATACCAATAATACAATATTATCACTCGTTTGAATTAGTCCCATGTTGGGCGCCATTAATTTTTTTAGCTAATGTGGGTAGGACAACAATTCGATTTCACAGTCAATATATAGAACAAGTAAATTGTTGGGGCAGAGTCAATGTGGCGAGTCGGCGACATCGCGTATCACACGATGAATAACTGCAGGAATCAGCCAAGGTCAGCTAAAATAAGGTTTTATTGCTAAATCTACACGACTATTTTCGGCTTGTATTCAACGAAGAAATGGATTTTAGTATGTTTTGACTTATAGAAGAGTTTTATGGTATTTAGAAAGACATCCTTGGTTTTTGTTAGTACCTACTGTACCCGGCATCTCCATCAATTTGTAATGACTAGGGACGTGGGCTTGAGGTGTGCGCTTCTGGAATCTGGTGTGCACTCCTAGAATCTGGTGTGTATAGAAATATATTGCAATAAAATATTGCCCATAAATTATTTTCCTATGCAATTAAAATCCTATTATTTTACTCAACCCTTTAAAATTGCATACATCTTCAAAATTGTTTCCTAAATGAGGAAGAGCAGGGAATAGGTGGGAACATTTTGCTATCTCTTTTGTGCTCACGTTACCTAATGGCACGTGACGTCACATTTCAGTTTTTGCGTCCTTTTTCAGTTACTTAACAGTTTTATCTTCCATTAGATTTGAAAGGTTCCTAATTTACTTAATTTTGAATTGTTTTGTTTTTTGTCTTTCTATTTGAAATTTTTAATAAATTTAATTTTTGAAACATAATACAAAACTGACTTATGACCTGGTGATGGCTGCGGGAATTCGATGGATGCGAGACACACAGAATCGGTCGTCGTGGCGACACTTAGGGGAGGCCATGTAAAACATTGAACGTCTTTCGGCTGAAATGATGATGATGATGAATACAAAAAAAGTGATTTTCATCGAAAAGTAAAGAAAACCGTCTAACAAGAACACATTTTCATTACAATACATTATCACACTAGTAAGTGACGATAATATATTATGTCGGCTTGCCTAAATATAATTATCTGTTGGTCGTGCAGTCATTAATCAAAGTGAGCCAGTCAAGGGCTTACATGAGCTCTGGTTTAGTCTTGTTGGCACTACTCCCAGACTCAGTGTCTACCCTCCAACTTTCCTCGTTTGAAATACAGATATAGCATGGAATATATCAAGGATGCTGGGATTTCGGCATGAACTACATTGAGTGTAGTTTGCTGTTTTGAATTTGAAGTAGTTGCATATTGAAAGATGGTGAAGATTTCGCCAATATTTTGGAGTGAATCATTCATCACGATTTTTCATAACATGCTCTCATATTGAAATGCGCTCTCTGTGGAATGCGCTTCCTCTCGATATCAGGACGGCCGAAAGTCGATATGCATTTAAGCGGAAGGTGCGGAATCATTTGCTCCTTCAATAGCAGAATCGTCTCAAAACTTCTTTCTTTACTTTATATTAATATATATGTATATATATTATATTAAATATATATGTATGTGCATTTTAATTATATGTATACTTTTTTTTTTTATCTTGTTGTTCGTGTAAAATTACACTTTTATGCACCTACCATATTGTCTCTTCACCACCCTAGGTTGACTGGTAGAGAATGCCTAAGGCATTAAGTCCGCCTTTGTACTTTGTGTTGCATGAAGTTTAAATAAATAAATAAATGAAACTTAGTTTAAGGATTGGAAAGAAAATAAATGGATGAGCTAAATAATAACATCAATAATCAGCCTTTTAATGTTCCCACTGCTGGGACTCAGGCCACCTCTCTAGGAGAGAGGGAATGGGCCGTAATCCACCACGCGGGCCCAGTGTGGGTTGGTGAATGTCACATGTCTCCTTAAGGAGATGTCAGCAAATCGTAGGGGCCCAGCAGGGTCAAAGCCTACTGGGGCCTTGGGTAGTGTAAAACGAATCCCGGGGCCCTGAGACGAAGGCAAAGAAGGAACAGGAGTGGGTTTTTAGTCAGTAAAAGTCTAACACTACCTCCCGCTCCGCCCAAGAGCGGGACAAATCATTAGATGATTTTACGACCTAAAATAAACCCCTGACATAGAAGTTATTTTTTTGGGATGTGGTAAATCATACAATGACTTCTCGCGCTTTAGGCTGGAGCGAGAGGGTGTGTCAGAATTTCACTGACTAAAACCTACTTATGTTCCTTTAGTTGCCCTTTGCGTTCAAGCTGCACGGGTTTCCTTTTCAGAAATTCCCCGTGGCCTTAGCGAGCATCGGCCCTGCTGGGTCCCTACGGTTTTCCTGACATATCGACGACGACTGGGATTCAGTTCTTACCGGACGGCCGGACGGCGAGCTACACAATGCTCGTCGTCCGCAAGCCCCCGCCTACCCTAATATAAAAGGTATGGTTAGGATTTATTACGCAATAGTTTAGAGCACAAGGCTATATTAAAAATCACTCACATATGGGCTTTTTATAGGATAAATGATCCAAACATATAATCTGTTTTTGTATATAATTTACACATATCATGATGGATATTAAGCACATGTCAAACATTATAATCGAATCGCTGCAATAAAATCTAACGCACAGATAACAAGTTGTATAACCTGTATCTAAGTGGGTCGATGGCAATAGATAATGGTTAGGTCAGTTTAAATTATGGTAATAATAATAATGTAATTATAAGTAAGGACGCGTCGCTTCATAGACGCGTAGCTTCAAAGACGCGTATTCGTCATAATATAATATAATAATATTCCACAACTATCACACAACGTCGGCTAGTCCCAAGCTAAGCAGAGCTTGTGTTATGAGTACTAGACAACTGATAAACAAACTTATATATTTCTAAATACATACATAAATAGATAAATTACACCCAGATACAGAACAAATGATCATGCTCATCACACAAACATTTGTCCTGGGTGAGAATCGAACCCACGACCTCCGGCATAGCAGTCAGGGCTACTAACCACTAGACCAACAGGCCTGTCTAAAATATGCTTGATGTACTTAAATATGCTTGGTGTACGCCCGATCTTTGATGGTTAGGTCAGTTTAAATCATGTTAATAATAATAATGTAATTATAAGTAAGGACGCGTAGCTTCATAGATGCGTAGCTTCATAGACGCGTATTCGTCATAATATGCTTGGTGTACGTCTGATCTTCTCGTCCAATATACCACAGTGTCTCAAAACGAAAGTCTATGGCCAGTGAGGGTTGCCAGTGATGACATATGGTTCCGAAACGTGGTCGCTCACAATGAGCTCATCAGAAAGCTTAAAGTCACCCAAAAGGCAATGGAAAGGGCTTTGCTCGGAGTTTCCTTGCGTGATTGAATCAGAAGCGAACCAAGGTTGTCAACATAGCACCAAGAATTGCCAAACTTAAGTGGCAATGGGTAGGGCACATTGCTCGCTGAACAGATGGCCGTTGGGGCCGAAAGGTTCTGGAGTGGCGACCGCGTACCGGAATACAGAGTTTCCTTTTATGACATCAGTAAGCTCTAAAAAAGAGTAAGTAGGTTTCTCCCTTAGGGGAGGATTTCCCAAACTTTACCCACTAAGGGGATGAAACGGGGGTCCAACGTTTGTATGGAAAAACTTATTTTCATGCGGGTGAAGCCGCTAGCAGAAGCTAGTGTGAATGTATTTTGTTATTTCCAATAAAGAAATCTGTATACACCTCTATTTTTAATTAGTACAAAAAAAAAAATGCGGCCTTACCTTACCCGTTACTAATCATATTTGTGTAGTCAAAAGTAAAAAAAAAGAAATACCAAAATTGTCCACGAAAATTAGTCGTAATTGGTAAATTCATAATCGAATCAATTATTCGTAACAATTGCTACTAGAAAATACTACGCGCTGTATTTTTCCATTGTTTTGCATTCATAATCAATAGCCTGTAAAATATTTCCATAAATTGAGTGACTTTTGGGATATAAACAAACTCTAAAAACTTTTCTGTTTATGAATATTATTTATTGAGACTTTAGTTAAATAATAACGAGACCTTTTGTAATAAGCCCTTTATGTATTTGTACTAATTCAAAATTAGTGGTGTATATAAAAAGAGAAACTGACTCACTGACATATCATCGCATAGCCGAAACTACAAGGCCTAGGAGTGTGAAATTTTGCATAAGGTTATCTTTTATGACGTAGGCGAGCACTAAAAAAGGTTTTCCAAAACTGTGAGTTTTCCCTTTAGGATGAAAAGGGGGTCCAAAGTTTGTATGGGGAAACCTGCTTTACCCGCGATAACGTAGGTTTCGCTAATTTTAATAATAATTTATAGAAGCTAATTTTATAATAAGCGTGTGCTTATGACTTAATAAAGTCACAAATGTCAGATTGATTTCAACACATAACGTATCGCAACTAACATCTTGTTTAGGTTACTTTGTAACCTGTGTTTACGATACCGTGTAGTAATTTTCCGTTTTAATTGATTAAGTTGTGGAATTATTTTCTACACTAATAGCAAAGCGACGTTACGTACCGCGCCTTCGATTGGTTGCTACGCTACGTATCGCGCCTTCGATTGGTTGCTACGCTACGTATCATGCCTTCGATTGGTTGCTACGCTACGTATCGCGCCTTCGATTGGTTGCTACGCTATGTATCGCGCCTTCGATTGGTTGCTACGCTATGTATCGCGCCTTCGATTGGTTGCTACGCTATGTATCGCGCCTTCGATTGGTTGCTACGCTAAGTATCGCGCCTTCGATTGGTTGCTACGGTACGTATCGCACCTTCGATTGGTTGCTACGCTACGTATCATGCCTTCGATTGGTTGCTGCGGTACGTATCACTCCTTCTATTGGTTGCTGCGGTACGTATCACTCCTTCGATTGGTTGCTGCGGTACGTATCACTCCTTCGATTGGTTGCTACGTTATGTATCGTGCCTTCGATTCCCGCACGGAACAAATATTTGTACGTGAGTTTACATGTTTGTGTCAACTACGGTAATTGCTAGAGTGGGTAAACGTTTAATTTAAAAAAAAATCGTCTCCAAACCCCTTTTCTTTATAATTATTTTATTCGTGTGTATGTCAACTAACTCCTCTAAAACGGCTTGACCGATTTTAATGAAGCTTTGTGTGAATATTTGAGTGGGTTCCTAGAAAGTTTGAAAATAGAATTGCAATTACATTCGGATTTTCAATTGTTTTTTTTTAAAACCACTTAAAAAAGAAAAAAAAAGGTCCATCTATGATATTACTGTCACCCCATGCTTAGGAAAGCAAGTAAAACCATTGGTCCTGATTGAAATTCGTAGATCTTTGACAGTCGTCACAAGTAGTCAGATGCAGGAAAGTCTGACCATCAGTCTAACCAAGAAATATTATTAGGTTACAACTTGTTTGACATTACGAGCTTGGCAGTTGAGAGTTGCTCACTGAAATGTCTCGCTGATGGTGGCGCGTGTTATTGGGTCATTCAGTTCCCTTCAAAATGGTTGAGCTGGGTGGGGCTGATGCACGTGTCATGCTCGTGAACGGGTGCCGTCAGTTGGGACTGGTCATCTCTTAGCTGCTATTGGCTTAATTTAATTCTGAATATCGTGTTACCCAGTAATCGGAAATCGGAATCGGGATCCCGGCGAATCTTAGATGGATGTAATAATAGCGTCGGCGGCGATCTCTCGCGCCGGGCCTTGGTTCAGGCCATGGTCCGGAGCCAGGAGGAGTGGCAGGCGATCGCCTCCTTCTGCGAAGCAGTAATGCTAGCAAAGGAGGCGGCCGATCGCGTTAGGCAACGATCCTTACGCTCCAACCGCCGCCGGGATTCCGATCCCGATTTCCGGCCACCGTAGGCGCGGGCTTGCGGACGGCGAGCAAAAGGTAGCCCGCCGTCCGACCGTCCGGTAACCGTCCGGACCGAGCCCAAGTCGTCGACGGCGCGTATTGTTCCACGCGCGCCTCAGGGAGATGTCAGCAAATCGTAGGGGCTCAGCAGGGTCAAAGCCTACTGGGGCCATGGGTAGTGTGAAAACGAAACCCGGGGCCCTGGGATGAAGGCAACAAAGGAACAGGAGTGGGTTTTTAGTCAGTAAAAGTCTGGCACTATCTCTCGCTCCGCCCAAGGGCGGGATTTGTAATAAGATGATTTTCCCATAAAATAAAGAAAATAAAAACAATAGCGTTGTCTTTGACCTCCTTACAGGTGCACAATATCATGTACTAAATTAAATAGATTAAACCTTTATGAGGATAAAAATAATCGTGTAAAAAATAGCCTCTTTGTAATCTTCGGCCAAGAATAGATTCTGAAGACTATAGAGGCATATTAAACGTCTATTATTAGAAAGAGGCCACTTGTTTTAGTTGTGTGGAAAACGATCTATTCATATCACACTAATATTATAATAGGCGAAGGCTTTTGAGTGTGTGTTAGTTTGTTACTTCATCACTATCGAACGTCTGAACGGATTTCATTGAAACTTGGTATACAGGTAGATCATGTCCTGGAATAGCATAGGACCATCATCATTATTTCAACCGATAGATGTCCACTGCTGGACATAGGGCTCCCCATATGTCGCCACAATGAACGGTCCTGTGCGCCTCGCATCCATTGGATTCCCGCAACTTTTACCAGGTCATCGGTCCACCTTGTAAGGGGCCTTCCAACACTGCGTCTTCCTTTACGCGGTCGCCACTCCAGAACCTTTCGGGCCCAACGACCAGTTGTTCTGCGAGTAATGCGCCCTGCCCATTGCCACTTAAGTTTGACGATTCCTTGTGCTATGTCGGCAACTTTGGTTCTCCTGCGGATATCTTCATTTCTGATTCGATCACGCAAGGAAACTCCGAGCATAGCCCTTTCCATTGCCCTTTGGGTGACTTTGAGACTTCTGATGAGGCCCATTGTGAGTGACCAGGTTTCGGAACCATGTGTCATCACTAGCAACACGCTGTCCTGAAATAGCAAAGGATAGGATTTTCTATCCCGAGACTATGTTCTTTTGCGATAATTTTTATTATTAAAAATTATACAGGCGAAACCACTGACAGTAGCTAGTAACATTATATATGATATGTTATATTTGATACCACGATAGTATATATTTTGACTGGCTTGTTGGTCTAGTGGTTAGTGGCCCTGACTGCTATCCCGGAGATCGTGGGTTCGATTCCCACCCAAGACAAATGATTGCGTGATGAGCACAATTATTTGTTCTGTGTCTGGGTGTAATTTATCTATAATATATATGTATGTTTATCAGTTGTCTGGTACTCATAACACAAGCTCTGCTTAGCTTGGGACTAGACGGCGTTGAGTGATAGTTGTGAAATATTATTATTATATCCTAGATGGACACACAGCCATAATTTATTATAGTGGAAAGTATTAATTTCATGCGAGCAGAGTCGTGGGTGACAGTTAGTTGGCTTACAAAGGATTTGATATGTATAAGGTCCCACATTATTTTGATTTGTGACTGGTATGAAAAAAAAAAGTAATTTTAGGAAATAATTTGCTCAATTGATATTTGTAGACGGAGACCGTATTTCGGTTAGTGAACAAATGAAGCTATGGCTCTTGTTAGGACTTTTCTTAAAAACAACAGATTTATATTTGAAAATCTGATTAAATACAAAAGAATTATCAGTTCACGATTAAATTAAATATCACTCGTCAATAAACAACCCGCCCCTGATCGTTCCCGGTGCAAAAGTGCCCATAATACTGGCCGTATTACCTCGCTGAATAGCGATGGCCATCCTTTGCACCAAGAAGGACCCGGACCGGGAGTCACCAGTTGCCTTCCCGAGCCTACGGCCCAAATCCCCCACAAAACACTTTGCCTCCGTACTCCAACTGCCCAGAGTCTCCACAGCAACAGGCACAAAATGGTAAAGCTGAACCAAGGAAGCGTACTTCAGCCTTTTTTAAAATAATAGAACGGGTAAGATCTTTTTTAATATCAACTGATCTTTGATATAGGTGAAAGTTTATAAATACAGGTTTTAGGTTAAGAACATCATTTGACTTTTTGTCATCTCGAAGGTATATACAGCACTAGTTTTTAATTAGTAAAAATACTGAAAAAGCTTATTAGAAAAGGCCTTGTTATTATATAAGTAAAGACTCAATAAATAATATTAATAAACAGAAAACTTATTAGCGTTTGTTTATATCCCAAAATGTTACTCAATTTAAGGAAATATTGTACAGTATTGATTATTTATCAATGAAAAAACACTGCGCATAGTATTTTTTAGAAGCAATTGTTATGCATAATCGATTCAATTATGAATTTACCAATTATGAAACTTTTTCGTAGACAATTTTAGGATTTCGATTTTTTTACTTTTGACTACATAAATAAGATTAGTAACGGGTGGAGATAGAGCCCATTTTTTTTTGTACTAATTAATAAATAGGGGTGTTTATTTGTTAATTATAACAATAATAATTAAATAATGTTGTTCAGGCAGGGGCCACAGTATTTATACAGTTATTGGTAATCAGTCCACATAAGGCTATCAAAACAGTAACTCTGTCTTTGCTTTCCATATGTCGCAATAGTTTCCCAGCAACCGTGGGTTGGGTGCACTAGCATAGCGCGTATAAGAATAGTCGGCCTTATAATGGTCCCACTGTTGGGACTCAGGCCTCCTCTCTAGGAGAGTGAACGGGCCATAACCCACCACGCGGGCCCAGTGCGGGTTGGTGGATGTCACATGTGTTCGAATTTTTGGTTCTAGGATATGCCGGTTTCCTCACGATGTTTTCCTTCACCGTTTTAAGAGCAGTGGTGATGAAATAAATTACACAAAGTAATGCGCATGGCTAGGTTTGAACCCGCGACCTGTATACTCGGCTACCACTGCTTTCAGTACAAGAATAACCGTTGGTTAATACGACATTCCTTGAAACGTGTCTAAGGGGCTTCTGCAAGTTAACTTCTGCCCCTCGTACGCCTTCTAATAATTTAGTAAAAAAAACACTTACCTTTATCATATTCTGTAGACAGGTTGCAAGTAGTTTGTGGCTTCAATCATAGTTGGCGGCGCGTGCGTCGCAATTCTCCGGTCATTTTGAATAACGGCTCGCGATTGGCTGATTCAAAGCTTTCGCACTTTATTTCGACGAATCACGGGTCTTTATTTGTATTACATTGTTTTTTTTTTTATTTGAAAAAGGAATGATTTTAAGTGTCACTTGGAATATCTACTAAAGAAATTGGGTCACGATTTATGGGAGTTTGTAGGATTTCTTCCACATGTCTGTTTACTATGATGGATACCTGAAACAAATTATGAAATAAACGTTAGGTGATTATTTTGGAGCTGCAGAATGGTTCAAAAGAGTTACCGTGGCTCTGGAACGCAAAGGACAACTGAGAGGAACACAGGTGGGTTTTAGGTAGTAAAAGACTAATACTCCCTCTTGCTCCATTTAAAATACCTAGTTATTTTCAATACACTTACTCGAAAACCTACTCTTATACTTACCGCTCTTAAGCACCTAATTTACGATTTTTTGCACTAGTGCGGAAAAATGTGTGAGCTCATCCTGATTGTATCAGGCTGGGCGCTAAGCGACCCCTACGAAGCCCCGCGTCAACCCCCGTATATTTATTTCTTCGCAAGTGTATTGATAATTTTTCAATACACTTACGAAGAAGTTTCGTTTGATACACGTGGAAATTTTTCAATGCAGCATTCGGTTCCAATTCAATTGAAAACTTCCGCCTCGGTCGCAATGATAAATTTCTCCACTTGTACCAAATATACTATCTACTAATGAGTTCCCTCTCCCAAAAACGGGTTAGGTAAAGATGTAGGTACCTATTATACAGTCAGGCGCCAGGGGTCAAAGTAAACTCTACCAATACTGAAGTGTCTAAAATTTCTTTGTAGCAGAAATTCAGTGATCTACAATTTTCAATACTTTAGATTCTATGCTACAAGTTAAATCAGTCATGAACAATTGAACCTCTTCTACAAGAGGGCAGAGAAGAAGAAGTATTGGTAGAGTTTTTTTTTTTTATTGGGTGGGAAAATCATCTTATGACAAAACTCGCTCTTGGGCGGAGCGGGACATAGTGTCAGACTTTTACTGACTAAAAACCCACTCCTGTTCCTTCGTTGCCTTCGTCCCAGGGCCCCGGGTTTCGCTTTCACACTACCCGGGCCCCAGTAGGCTTCGACCCTGCTAGGCCCCTACGATTTGCTGACATCTCTTTGAGGCGCGCGTGGAACAGTACGCGCCGTCGACGACTTGGGCTTGGTCCGATTACCGGACGATCGGACGGCGAGCCACCCATTGCTCGCCGTCCTCAAGCCCGCGCCTACGGTGGCCGGAAATCGGGATCGGAATCCCGGCGGCGGCGGTTGGAGCGTAAGGACCGTTGCCTCACGCGATCGGCTGCCTCCTTCGCTAGCATTACGGCTTCGCAGAATGAGGCGACCGCCTGCCACTCCTTTTCGCTCCGGAGCATGGCCTGAACCAAGGCCCGGCGCGAGAGATCGCCGCCGCCGATTGCCCCTACGAGGACACGGCGTTGCTCTGCCCAAGCGGGGCACACCTCCACCGTGTGCTCTACCGTGTCCTCCAGGCGGTTCACACGAATCCGGTGCAGGAACCTCCCGAACTTACCGTGTCCGGTGAGAACCTCCGTCATGCGGAAGGTGAGGACGCCGTGAGGTCTTTCCAACCACGCCTCAAAGAGGGGACTTACCGCCATAATTGTGGCGTGCCCAGCACTGGGTCGCGACAGTCGCTGTCGCCATTTCTCCATGAGAGGAGAAATGGCGAGAGCGACTGACTGACGGACTCCATTCTCGCCGGAGCTCTGTCCGCCATGCTGCGACTTGTCGCGGCAGCGGAGTTTCGCCCCGGCGTTGCATCTCCATGCGCAGTTCGTGCATGAGTGCAAGGACTGTTGCCTCCAGCTCCCATGGTGACTGGCCAGCAAGGAGGCTCGCCGCTTCGCGGGAAATCGTCCGGTATCCTCGCACCATCCGTATGGCCATGACCCTCTGGCACGCGTTCAGCCGGGCCGCCGGCTGCTTGCGCAGCTCCGGCGCCCACGCCGATGCGCCATAAAGGGCCATGGACCGAACGATCCCCGCGTAGAGCCTCCGGCAGGAGGCGTCTGGACCCCCAAGGTTGGGCAGGAGCCGCCCGAGGGCAGCCCCAGTCCGATTTAGTTTGGGTGCCAGACGTCGGAAGTGCTCCTCGAAATCCCATCGGCTGTCGAGAACGAGTCCCAGGTACTTCATCGTTGACCCGACGCCGATGTGGACTCCTCCCACCGTTAGCTGGGAACCAGGTGGTGGCGCGTTCCGAGGGCCGTGAAAGCACATGGCCTCGGACTTGTGCAATGCCACCTCGAGTCCCAGCTCCTGGATCCTGCCAACGACTGTCGCAACCCCGCGTGTCGCTAGTTCGACCGCCGCCTGGTACGACTCTCCCTGCGCCAGGACCAGCGTGTCGTCTGCGTAGCAGACCACGCTGACCCCGTCAGGGTGGTCGCCGCGCAGCACGTAGTCGTATCCGATGTTCCACAAGGGCGGCCCTAGTACCGATCCCTGCAGAACACCGCACGACATCTCTCGACGTTGCCACTCCCCCTGGTGACCAGGGTAGGTTATGTACCTGTCTGAGTATTGGTAGAGTGCAACTGCAAATTTGACCCCAACTGCAAGTTTGGAAAAAAGTGTTCCATACATGTACCTACAAAAGTAAGTTTGGAAAAAGTGTTCCATAAGTGTACCTATAAAAGTAAGTTTGAAAAAAAGTGTTCCATAAGTGTACCTATGAAAGTAAGTTTGGTAAAAAGTGTTCTATAAGTGTACCTATAACAGTAAGTTTGGAAAAAAGTGTAGCTATAACAGTAAGTTTGGAAAAAAGTGTTCCATAAGTGTACCTATAAAAGTAAGTTTGGAAACCCATAATATCGACTGAAATTATTCTTCGCTTTATTGTTGCAGTTTGTTTGTGCGAAGTTGTTTAGTACCTACTGGTGAACTAGTTCTTAGACTGAAAGAATTAGGAGGACGGTAGGAGATCATAATATCCCCATATTGCCCTGCAGTAGAACATAAAGTAAAGAAGATAAAATGTTAGCGTCTGCTTGATTGCGACCTAAGCCTTTAGTTGCTATCATAATTTTGAGAGGAGTCTTTAAGTCAAGAGTAAATAGGTTACTTCTAGACCATCATGCTCCATTATAGACCACATCATCGCTTACTATCAGGTGAGTTAGATGTTAAAAATAAAAGGGATAATACCGTGAGAAAGATTTTGAGGATGGCCATGAGAGAAGATGCGGACAAAGACAATAGTAAAAAGATTGTAAGAATTATAGAGATATGGTCAAAATATTATTATTTGGCAAAAAAAATAGGTATACTATACTATGTGGTCAGCATATAAACAGATATAGTGAAACAAGACATACGGAGTAAAGTGGGGTAGCTTCTTCTTAGCGTATCGATGGCAAAACTAGTTAAATTCCCTGCCTGGCTCAGTATTCGGCCACGGCAATGCCGTCCTTTGATGCTATCATTAGGTCAATACGTAAACAGATAACAGGGCACGTGATGCAGGATGGAAGGTGGGACATGGTCTGCGGAGAGACGCAGCACAAACACTGAAGATTGGAACCGTCCGAGAACCTCTATCTGTGGAGATTGTCTTTGCTGCGCCCTAGTTAAGTGCGGAGGCAGTTTAGAATTTTCCAGGTTGTCCATGGCAACTTGTGTCCAGGAGAGAGGCTCTCCGACAGCTCGATAAAATCATCAGGAGGTTTAAACTTCTCCCGCCAGAGGTCGCATCTCTCCGAGGTGGTGTTACTTTGAGATGGGTTCACGCTTGCAATAAAACCTGGCCCTGGGTTATAACTTTGGCACAAGCTTATAATCAAAAGAAACATGAGAAACTGTGTTTCCATTGATTAATGAGTTCGGGTCAAAGTTGTACCTCAGGATCAAAGTAACCCCGCTTTGCGGTACTGCACTGACACTAAAAACAGTGGTAAAAGTACATGGTAGATCCATACTTGCAATTCCTTATAAAGTACATGGTAGATCCATACTTGCAGTTGCTTATAAATAGCATAATCAACCTTAAAACGTTTTCACTGCTGGGACTCAGGCTCCTCAGGCTTCTAGGAGAAGGAATCCACCATATGGGTCAAGTGCGGGTTGGTGGACGTCCAATGTTTTCGAATTTTTGGTTCTAGAACATGCCGGTTTCCTTACGATGTACACGCACTGGGCCCGCGACTCTCGTAGAAAGGAGGCCTGAGACTCAATAGTGGGAATATTATAAGGCCGAGTATGTATGAGTATGGTGTCACATCTAATATTTCAAAGGATACATATTAAAAAAATCATGTAGCCTATAAAAAATATCATCAAATCTATTTGGCGAACATGCTTTAAAAGTGAAAAACAAAAGTAATTTAAATAACTAAAGGTAGGAAAATTATAGAAATTACAACATCACTATAACCTAAATGCATAATTCGACATTGCAATAATGTTCCATGTTATTTTGTACAAGGTTGCAATATCGATTGAAGAACGGCCTGTTGGTTACCTCCAAGCCTTAAGAGGGTCCTTTTTCACTCGCCTGTCGTCAACATCGAGCATGGTAAAGGTTAAGTTTTTAAGTAAATGTTAAGATGAAGGCACGACAGAATGCCATTGTTAAAATTTTATAAATAAATAACACTGTAAAAAATGTATTGCGGTGGAATAGATACATAAAAAAAATATCGGGCATGGTTTAAAAGCTTGTTACTTTATCTAACGCAATCCAATTTGATATTTGACGAAAAGGCAACGCGAAAAAAGAAAGATAACGCCTGAAATATCTGTTATCATTCGGTAATTCCATGATTTACTTAAATATTTAAATTTGTTCTAGTAAATACGTGTCTTTTTTAAACTCTTAAAAGTTTTTGAAAAAGACGATATTCAAAATTTTGATTAAAATTTGCAAGATCTATTGTTATACTTTTTTGACCTTTTTAATTTTTGACTAAATTATGAAGTGTGTGTGTTGATGCAAAATAGCAGATTTTCAAAGGTCATTACTGGATTAGTTTTAAACAAATTTATAAATTGATTTCAATAGGAGCCTTGATAATATCCAGAAGATACTGTGTTTCCAAAATATCTAATGAAAAATGTGTAATAACGTCATAATCGGGTAAGAGCGGTTGTATGAAAAACAGTGAAAATGTTTGTCGAGTTGGATGCCCTTAATAAATAACCTCTAACGCTAAACATTCAACTATTTTGCAAACAAAATAACAAAATTGCACCTCACAATCGATTTCTGTAATCCACTCCAAAAATAACTCTCATTCAACAATCGATGCCTAAAAATACACTCAAAATAGCGTCACTGTTGTTCTCAAGACAAATGCTTAACACGGAGACGCTACAATTAGCTCTCGCTTCTTATCCACGAAGATATCGACGTAAACGTTGAATTCTCTACACTCGTTCGGTCAGATCTAAAAATAATAGTTGACAAGGAGCGGGCCTGAGCTGTTATTGGATAGATAGTGGTGTGGAACGTTATCAAACAGACATTAGCCGCGGTCCTCCCACGTCATCGTCATTCATCCGCTTCGATCGCACGCACACACGCGCGCCCACGCGCCACCACACCCGCCAGCACGAGCATCAAGCACGAGCCCCGAGCACGGGCCCAGCACGAGCCCCGCCAACACTCACCATACATCACCAGACACGAGCACGACGTCGCCCGACACTCTCACTCAGCCGTCCACCATCTTAAATTCATTCACAAAAATCGCTATGCCACAGCGCCTATTTGTTTACCGATTTACGCCTCTCTGAGCACAATAAAACACTAAAATTGAACACAACTACCTTCTCCGGGCGAGGATGTTCCGTTTGACACTCGTTTTCTTGTTGTGAATGCGTTTTTAGCTCGTTTTTTGTTGGCAATACGGTCGTTTGGTTGTGCACGGGGACATAACGTCGGTACGTCGCGGCGGACAGTGTGCAACTAAAGAATGGTGGCAGGACTGCGGACGGCCGCGGGACGCGCCTGCGCGGTACTACCCGCCAAAATACACCTACGCGCATGTATGGGTTATGTAGGCTGTGGTTCTCGTTCAAAAGTTGCACAGATAACATTAGGTCGTTAACTGTCACTAAATATCAGTATAATGTTGCTTTTAATAAAACTGAATAAACGAACAACCCCAAATTACTGTAGCAAGACAATCTTTGCTACGCGACAACACATATGGGTCGCGTAGTCTCGTAGCATCTTCGTGCTACGAACGGCTACGGCATAGAGCTACGAGTTTTGGCGAATTTATTAAGTACCTAATAACTTTTGTTTTACAATTGTTTATTATACATACTGTGTATCGAAAAACAGACTAAGTGTTGCGTATTTTATTGAATGGAGTTTATTTAACTATTTTCCGTTTTACTTAATGAATGATACAAAACTTAATCTGTTTAAATGTATAAAAAAAGTAAAAATAATTAAATCAGCCGTCCATACAAAAAATATGGACAAAAAAATCTCTAACAAGCATTTTGCCAATATTTAGGTATATGTAAACATTTAGGTATATGTAAATACTAGCTTCTGCCAGCGGTTTCGCTCGCGTGAAAGTAAGTTTCTCCATACAAACTTTCCAACCCCGTTTCATACCCTTAGGGGGTGAATTTTGGAATATTCTCTTAGTGCTAGCCTACCTCATAAAAGGAAACTTTATACAAAATGTCACGCTCCTAGTCCCAGTAGTTTCGCCTATACGTTGATATGTCAGTCAGTCAGTTTTTGTCTACTATCATTTAAATCTGACACAGACTTAACGTCTAAAATTCTTCCCATTAAAATACATAATAAGCTCCAGTAAGTACGACGCGTCTGCTCATTGTATTGTACTCAAAACAAAGCAATGTTTTCCTTTCTATTTTTAGATCTGTCATGGTTCGCAGGTACTCGCTCGACCGGGATCCTGCTGTGTATATTGGAATTTAATTATGTCTGTTTTTGTTTGTGATTTTTAGCTTAGCTGATGCTTGGCTTCGCTTGCGTGAAAGTGGAATAGAATAGTATAGGATTTAGTCAATGCAGGCAATACAATAATAGGCAACAACACAAAAAAAGTACAGTTTTAGAATATAGTTGCGCTGAGCGTGCCCGAACCGAAAGAGTTGCCAACTCAGCAGTTGCTGGGCGTCAGACACCCAGCGCTGATTTTCAGCTGGCACTCCGCAGTGACGCACAGATCATGGTAAATAAATATAACATATAAATATGACCTGTATAAATACTTAAACTAAAAATTGATAAAACTGTATTTGTGTGACAATTTTTTTAACTTTTTATAAATATTATAATATACTCGTATGCCACGGCAGTTACAAACTATTTTGCTCACTAGTAGAAAATTGGCCCAAGGGATATGGCTTATGTGCTATTCCAGGGTGTGGTCTACCCTTGTGCCAAAGTTCATCCAAACACATTCAGCTAAGTACTGCTAAGGCCTACTGTCCATGGACTCGGAGTTTCATAGACGCGTATTCGTCATTATACGCTTGGTGTACGCCTGTGTGAAGATTACATACAAACTAACTTTCTGTTATTATTGCATCACTATTGTTCTCAAAAGAAGGAAGGAAAAAATATCGTCAAAAAACTGGGCAAGTGAGAGTCGGACTCGCGCACTGAGGGTTTCATACAAACTTACCTACGAAAACAGTTCAATACTCGTATTGAGTTACGAAGATTTCGTTTTTTTTTTTAAACAAAACACTTAAAACTGGCATGTTCTAGAACCAAAAATTCAAAAACATGTGACATCCACCATTCCACACTGGGCCCTTGTAGCGTATTACGGCCCGTTTCATCTCCTAGAGGCCTGAGTCACAGCGGTGGGAACATCATAAAGCCTATGATTTTTTTTTCCTGTGGGAAAATCATCTTATGACATCCCCCGCTCTTGGGCGGGGTGAGAGAGAGTGTCAGACTTTTACTGACCAAAAACCCACTCCTGTTCCTTCTTTGCCTTCATCCCAAGGCCCCGAGCTTCGCTTACACACTACCCGTGGCCCCAGTAGGCTACGACCCTGCTGGGTCCCTACAGTTGCTGACATCTCCTTGAGGCGCGCCTCGAACAATACGCGCCGTCGACAACTTGGGCTCGGTCGGGACGGTTATCGGACCATCGGACGGCGAGCCACCCATTGCTCGCCGTCCGCAAGCCCGCGCCTACGGTGGCCGGAAATCGGGATCGGAGTCCCGGCGGCGCTTGGGGCGTGAGGACTGTTGCCTTATGCGATCGGCCGCCTCCTTTGCTAGCATTACTGCTTCGTAGAAGGAGGCGACTGCCTGCCACTCCTCCTCGCTCCGGACCATAGCCTGAACCAAGGCCCGGCGCGAGTGACGCGAGTGACTATGCTTATAGTCGAGACCTATTCATTTAGTTGAAGTAGGACAACAAGGCCTTTGCTCTGCATTGGGACAGGCCGAAAATAAAAAAAAACAATTTCGATTACCAACAGGTCAGCCCGAATATTATTTCCGTTGCTAATTTAATTGTCTAGTATTTTATTTTAGCTTCTGTTAACAAACCTTAATGCTTGTTCGGTGTTCCGACCTTTATAGATTTTGTAAAAAGGTCACCCTTCAGAATGTCCATCCAGGTATATTAGGAGACAAATTTAATGTCATTAAAGATTTAATTTGGTCCAGGTTTAAGCATATTCTAAAAAGGAGAATAAAGGATCTGTTTAAATGAAGATTTGGGTAGGTGTCTAGCTAATAGTCAGGGGCAGAAACTATTACGAAAATCAAACACTGAACATTATTAGTGAGATAATTAAATATTAATGACGAACCGGAAGACGCAGCGTTGGAAGGCCTCCCACAGGTGGACCGATGACCTGGTGAGGGTCGGGAAATTCCGATGGATGCGAGACGCACAGGATCGGTCATTGTGGCGACATTTGGGGGAGGCCTATGTCCAGCAGTGGACGTCTTTCGGCTGAAATGATGATGATGATGACGGTGAATGACGTTTTTACAACATACAAACGGGGTGCGTTTGTATATTGTAGGATCCAGTATCTACTCCCTATACGAAAGAAAGAAAATACATTCATTTAATACACAGACACACACAATGAAGAAACAACCTATTTAGGAACTTAAGTATAAAAATAAAATAAAATAAAACATCAAGATTGTGTGTCTCACGGCTGTCCAAAAAGGTGCTGTGCAAAAAGGTCCAGTTCAGCATAATGCCAGGCCACTATGTAGCAGTTTTCTGATGCTGGTTTTCGTCTGAACCTTAGTTTTGAGTGTACGGATGTAAATCAGCTTTGTTAGGTGTGAGGTTAATAAATACATGTTTGTATATGTATCTTTCGAGGCCAGATCTTAGAATTTCTTCATGATATGGACAAGTTAAACTGGCCCAAACTGGCCAGATCGTTTTAAACGTTAAAGTTTGATGATATTTCAATCCTCGTTTGGTCTAGTTTCTTTAGACCTTTTATTATCCTAGAAATCCTACATCAATGATTTGATGTAGGATACGGCTCATTCCCTCTCCTAGAGAGGAGGCATGAGTTCCAACAGATATACTGTACTATACTGTACTATACTGTACTATACTGTACTATACTGTACTATACTGTACTATACTGTACTATACTGTACTATACTGTACTATACTGTACTAAACTATACTTAAATTTAAAAACTACTGAATTAATTTTCAAAATTCTAAAGCTAGTAAATTTAAAACCACGGCAACTTTGCGACTTATGAGTATGTATTTTACGGTCGACGATTGAAAATGTTAAGCACGTTTAAAATCAAATCCTTTTTTACATATTGTTATTTTCCTTCAACACTTCAACACTTATTTACGAAAAGGAACATCAGTAAAACCTTTTAAATTCTTCATGTTCGTCAAAATCTCTGTGACTACGAAACCGTCAGAATGCAAGACAAGTCGGCATGCTCAATGAAATGACACTGCTCCTTGCATAGTATCATGTCTGGCCGTATTGATGAAATATTCACTTCCTAAGGAACGACGAGCGTGGGTGGGTGTGTGTTAAAAGGCATTTAAATAGGGTGCATATAGAGGAGGGACTTTAAATCCTTTGTTCGTCAGTAGAACGGTTTTTTTTTTTTTTTTTTACACGACGTCGTCTAGTCCCAAGCTTGCATAGCTTGAGACTAGACGGGCTTGTGTTATGAGTAATAGATTGATAAACATACTTAAATATTTCTAAATACATAGGTACATGTTATAGATAAATTACACTCAGACACAGAACAAATAATATAGAACAGTAGTGGCCGAGTGGTAACGGCCCCGACTTGACTTGACCCAGCCAGGCACATTAATTTGTGTAATTTATTTCATCACCACTGCTCTTAAAACGATGAAGGAAAACATCGTGAGGAAACCGGCATGTCCTAGAACCAAAAAATTCGAAAACATGTGACATTCATCAACACACACTGAGCCCACGTGGTGGATTTTGGGCCATTCCCTCTCCTAGAGAGAGGAAGCCCGAGTCCCAGCAGTGGAAACATTAAAAGGCTGATTATAATTATTATGCTTATACAGAACAAATGATTGTGCTCATCATACAAACATTTGTTCTGGGTGGGAATCGAACCCACGACCTCCGGCATAGTAGTCAGGGCCACTAATCACTAGACGTTTCGTTTTAATTTCACTGCAGTTTAATTTTATTCATTGGCGCCACTTAGCCGTTAGATCTTTTCCTTTGAAAACGTATACATGACGTTGACCTATAAAATTTGACGTTGACGTTGATGTCTAACTAATGTCATTCACATAAGGATTTTGACAGGTGCCTGGACCTGACGCCTCAGTTCTACCATCTGGTAAACGACATTTTAGAACACCGTCATTGCAACAGTTCTGACATAACTACAATACGTAACTGCATTTACTAGCTAGTGACGTCAGAGTGTGATGAAGTCGGGTAAGATTACTATAGTTCTGTTCGTAAAATGCTGCACTTAATAACCACTTTCTTTTTGACGTCAACACAGCCGCGCTGAGCACCGTGTACCAGCGTAAATATTGAAAATTATCCTAAATAATATATCCCATACTCGTCATTATCACTATTATCATAGGCCTACCCCAAATGCCGCCACAATGAATGGTCCAGTGCGTCTCGCATCCATCCGATTCCCGCGACCCTCACCAGGTCATCGGTCCACCTGGTGGGAGGCCGTCCAACGCTGCGTCTTCCGGTATGTACATAGTCGCCACTCCAGAACCTGTGATATCTTTGGACTGTGATTTTTTTTTCTATTTACAGTTTTTATTTTAATTTTAATAGTAGTTATAATTATTCAGTTCAAAGTAACTGGTTTTAAAAAACGGTAATTTCATTGAGAAATAACCGATTTAATGTTTTAAGACTTCAATTGCTAACAACCCAACACTGACCATCTTTGAATCTCTAATGTGTCATTAAACTTAACACTTAACTAACTAAATAGTCTGGGCATTAAAATCATCAAAACTAAGGAATTTTCTTTTTTATTGTGGATGAAATAAAAAAAAATGCATGTAGCTAATAATAGATAAATGGGCTATCCAACACTTACTTTTTTTGATTCGAACTAGTATCTAGGTCCTGAGATACTACAGTTGAACTATTAGCTCAAGTTTATAAAAAAACATACTTTTTTAATTCAAAATTATTAAAAAAAAAATATTTTTCTTTTTCAAAATCAAGATCACAATTTTTTAATAGGTAAACTTTTTTTATAACTGGTATTATTAATTTCATCCACAGTAAAAAAAACCGAGTTAATACAGCCACTGGACTGAAATACAAACGCTTAATTTCCCAAAGATAGGTCAAATCAAACAAAGATCTTCAAGCTTCAAGTCCTGCAGATCAATACAGCCACCCATTCAGTTTTATCCGCAGGATATTTTACGTTCACAATGACGCACGAAGATTGGGAGACGGTATGCGCAGACCGAGACACTCAGGCGCCGGTGTGGCTAGACCGAGGTCAGACGGGCCTGCTCCATGCTCCAGCCAAAAAATACATAGATCTCACATCAATTTGTCTTCTCTTTCAATATAAGTATTGCGCAATTTGTAGTCGATGCCAAGAGCATTGGTTAGGTTTTATGGGAATGTTGGGGAGGTTATATAAAGGTCTCAAAATCTGGGGAATGGTGCATTGTGTTAGCTAGTGTGCGGACCGGCTGGATCTGGACCATATTTTTTTTAATAGGGCTTTTTTATTTTCAAAATATATCGTATACAGCTTTTTTAAGGTTGGACATCATCTAATGTCTTGGCATGTCAGACTTTTATTGACAAAAACCACATCTACATTCCTTTAGTTGCCCTTTGTGTTCTAGGACCATGGGAGGTAATCTTTCCAGAAGCTGACCCATGACCCAAGTTAATAAGTTTCGACCCTGCTGGGCCCCTACGGTTTTGCTGTCATCTCTTTGAGCGCGTGGAACACTACGCGCTGTCGATGAGTCGGGCTCGGTCCGGACGGTTACCGGACATATCGTACATAGCTTATGATAAACAGTAATAGTGTTTCTCTCCATCAGTCCAAGATATTTTGAAATCAGATCTGTTTTTCCTAAGGATATCCATCCTTATATTATAGAATGCGAAAGTAACTCTATCTGTTACGCTTTGACTGTTAAACTACTGATCAGATTTTAATGAAATTCGGTAGGTACAACTACAAGAAAGGACATATGCTACTTTTCTTCGGCTTCGACTTCGGGTCACCTATAACCAATAATTACGCAAACGAAGTCGTGGTTAAATGCTTGTTTTCTGTAAAAACTAATTGTCCTCATCTTAACGATATCGTGAAACCTGAAAAATTAGGAGCTCAAGGGATCTAGGATTTTTTTCACTTACAGAGTTTTTTTATGTATCGACACTGATGTCCGTTGTCTCATTTACAGAGAGCAACGCGAAGAAATTCGAATGCAAATAAACGTGTTGCAACATGTCCGGAGCAATACACAGAATAGTAAATTTGTACCTATATAACATAAAAGGGCAAAGTCCTGACTCACTGACTGACCCATCAACGCCTAACCCAAACCCTTAGAATCTCAACACTGATGCACAGAGTTTACTGTTATGATGTACATCTATATATATATAAGCGAAATACCACTCACTGATTAATCACGAAATCTCAGAAACTATAACACCTGCAAACTTAAAATTTGTTAGGTAGGTCCCTTATAGGATATAGACATCCGCTAAGAACGAATTTTACGGAACTCCACCCCTAAGGGGGTAAAACGGGGGTAGGAAGTTTGTATGAAGAAACCTAATTTTACGCGGGCAAAGCCGATGGCAGAAGCTAGTGAAGAATAAGAAAGGATGTTCCAAAATTGTGTGCCGTGAGCAGTGGTGGCCGAGTGGTAACGACCCCGACTTATGAGTTGTATGTAGGTCGCGGGTTCAAACCCAGCCAGGTGCATTACTTTGTGTAATTTATTTTCATCACCACTGTTCTCAAAACGGTGAAGGAAAACATCGTGAGGAAACCGGCATGTCCTAGAACCAAAAATTCGAAGACATGTGACATTCACCAATCCGCACTGGGCTCGTGTCGTGGATTACTGCCCATTCCTTCTCCTAGAGAGAGAAGGCCTGAGTCTCAACAGTGGGAACATTAAAAAGACTGAGCTATGCTATGTTATGTTCCAAAATTTACCCCTGAGGGGATGAATCGGGGCTCCAAAGTTACTGGCAGGAGTTAGTAATTAAACAATCGTGTCACTCATCATCATCATCATCATCTTCCTGCCCTTATCCCGTGTTATTTGGGGTGGGCGCAACACGTTTTTTTCTTCCACTCTGCCCTGTTACTCGTCATGCTATCACTAACTTCCTTTTCTTTCATATCACTCTTCACACAATCCATCCATCTTTTCTTTGGTCTCCCTCTTCCTCTCCATCCATCCACATGTAAACTCATAACTCTTTTAGTAACATGCGTTTCATCCCTCCTCTTCACATGACCATACCAAGACAAACGATTCCCTTTCAACTTTTCAGTCACTGGCGCCACTTTCAAATTCCCCTAATATATTCATTTCTCACTTTATCCATTCTCGTCACACCACACATCCATCTTAACAATTGTGTCACTCACTGAGACTATTGAGCTAAAAAGTTTCAAGTATAGGTAGAGGTAAACATAGACAAAATTAAAAACCGTTTTTTTTTTTATTTGGGAAAATCATCTAATGACAAATTCGACTCTTGGGAGCGGAGCGGGAGATAGTATCAGATTTTTACTGACTAAAAACCCACTCCTGTACCTTCGTTACCTTTCGTACCGGGGATATATCTCAGCTATTGAGGTTATACTCAGTAACAGAGGTATTTCAATGCAAATTGGTATAGAATTCATTGTAATTATTGGTAGGCGAAATTTCTCAGTACTTTTTCCTAATTATCCAGCTACCCTTAGACAGTTATGAAGCAGATGAACTGGTGTCTCGCCCTCCTTCAGTGGGCTGTCTGTCCATTACAATACAATAAAAGCAAGGACGAAATAATAAAAGCAAGTACCTATATGTATTTTTTATTATATATTTTTGAATATTAGATCCTAATATTAAAAATATATTTTTAGGACTCGCAGTATTAATGAGATTTTTCGTGTAGTAATAAAAATAAATTTGACTAAACATCCATGAATTCTGGGAATAGGTTCTTAGAGTCTATTTATGCCACCAAAGCCTTGTGACAAAAATGTTAAGGCTTATTATAACGCTTCTCTTGATACGAAATTTTAAAAAAACCTACTTTTTATTCCATAAATAAACACCAAGAATTTCTTACACAGAAAATATTATTTTAAAAAACATCAAATTGATAATTCACAAAATGAATCCATCGATGCTATAGGTACAAAAATGTGTCATGATACAATGACGTCACTGAAAGGTTTCGCAATTGCTAGACTCAGCAAAAGTCTCCATTAAGTCTATAAATAACCCTGTTTATGAAGTTAAGTCATGGATCCTCTAAAAGAGATATGACTAGACTGTTTTGCCCATTTTATGTATGTCTTATGTGACATTTTCGTCCGGGCAAAGTTATTTACTAACAAAACAAAACTCTAAAATATACCAAAATCGTAAATATCTGTCGCACTACCTCTCTACAGTGCCCGGCTACGCACGATCCGCCTACGGTTTTGAGTTTCAAAGCATTCATACATGCGAGAACGAGACAGCAATCACGTAAGCAATACTGTAACGCTAAAGTGGGACCGGAATGGAGATAGTTATCGATCGGCTTGCGTCACAGAGAAAGCGTGGGCGCGATGACGTCACGCCGCACCCGCCAATCAGCACTAAAGGAAAAGGCGCCACGAATAAGCGGAGTGTTGGAATATATTCATGAAGAGTTTTTCCTTAGTCTTATATTATTTTTGGGAAGCATCAATGAAGTTCGAATCCTTTCGAATGTTCTCACAATGAAATCAGCTTTTGTAAAATTGTTTTTAAATATGACGTGTTGTTAGAAGGATGAATACGAAATATTTCGATTTTTTGATCTTTAGAAATGTAATGATAACATGTCAGATAATATTTAGGGCTTTTCTATTATGGGTATATTATTAGTGTGAGGAGCTAAAAAGTATTCAGTCTTGATAAAATATAAATTGCTATCCATTTCATTCTATAGACGATTCAATATTTTTAAGAAATATCTTAGTACCTATTAAAAGTAATTACATATTATGCGACTCAGAGCGTCTTTATGCATATATTTGCGAAATTATAATTCGCAAATCGGTACAGAAAGCAATAACCTACGAACTTTTGTAGCCGCTACGGCTGTGCTATGACTACGAAGCTCAGCCGTAGTATTTTTGTAGTGTGCGTTGCGTTGTCATTCTGTGCTACGCGTGGTACGAAGGTAGAAGCAAACGCCATCTAGTTGTTACTTGTGTATAAAAATTGAGACTTGACTGTCTAGTGTAATATTTCTATAAAAGATGGCGCCACCATCACAACGAAGATGCGACATCTAGTGCTATTTTCTGGAACTAAAACCTACCTTGTGAGATTATGTACTATATAAAATGTGCAATAGATGGCAGTAAAAACAAACTTGATTTAGTTTTGTTGTTTTTTTTTTTGTGAATGCTGTACTGTAAGAATATTTCTTTTTAAGGTTCCGTACCTAAAGGGTAAATCTGTCGGCCTGTCCGTCTGTCACCAGGCTGTATCTCATGAAACATGATAACTAAACATTTCAAATTTTCACAGATGATGTATTTCTGTTGCCGCTATAGCAAAAAAATACTAAAAAACAGAATATCATGTATATTTAAGGGAGCTCCCATACAACAAACGTGTTTTTTTTGGCGTTTTTTGCTACGGGCGACGGTACGGAACCCTTAATGCGCGAGTCCGACTCGCATTTGGCCAGTTTTTAATTAATAATAATTGAAAAAATCTTAATAATGGCTGTTCTTATTATAAGTAAGTGTGATAAAATGCTGGAAATACATATAGCTGCAGCATTACGCCTGTATTTCCTTTAGGTATAGGTGTGGAATATTACTTTACACATTTAATAGTAAATAGGCGTAATAAAATAAAGGTACCTGAAAAATAAAAAAGCGTGATGTTATTATGTCTTTATTAAGAAGAAAAAAATGGCATTCAGACCCTTGTAACTT
Source organism: Mythimna vitellina (assembly GCA_949316375.1). Lineage (NCBI taxonomy): Eukaryota > Metazoa > Arthropoda > Insecta > Lepidoptera > Noctuidae > Mythimna > Mythimna vitellina. The sequence goes on along the minus strand of OX438702.1, from coordinate 18,467,908 downwards.
GTATGTTATAAGTGTATTGTGTAGTGGGGCACTAGTTGCCTGGCATTTATGCTGAACTGGACATATTCTGGTCCAGCCGTGAGGCACACAACTATATTTTTTGCTTCTGTTTTTTTATATATTTTTCTTTTATTGTTTCGTGTTACCATTAGGTAACACGAAACATAATAATAAATTAAATTTATACATAATAATAAAATTAAATTTATTTGGTACGGCAAAAGGCACAAACATAATATTAATTATGTTTGTGCCTTTTGCCGTACCAAATAAATTCTTTTTTCTTTCTTTTAATCTGTTCCAGTAAGTGGTAAAGAACGCAGCCCTGGTTTTTTTTTTTATTGTGTGGGAAAATCATCTCATGACAAATCTCGCTTTTGGGCGGAGCGAGAGATAGTGTCAGACTTTTACTGACTAAAAACCCACTCCTGTTCCTTCGTTGCCTTCGTCCCAGGGCCCCGGGTTTCGTTTTCACACTACCCATGGCCCCAGTAGGCTTCGACCCTGCTAGGTCCCTACGATTTGCTGACATCTCTCTGAGGCGCGCGTGGAACAATACGCGCCGTCGACGACTTGGGCTCGGTCCGGACGGTTACCGGACGGTAGGACGGCGGGCTACCCATTGCTCGCCGTCCGCAAGCTCGCGACGCAGCCCTGGTGGGAATCAAACCTGCGTTGACAACGACGGGAACATTACCTATACCTGCTCAACACGGAACTATTATTACAAATATCATGATGAGCAATTTAGAGTTCAATGTTCTTGACGTTCGATGATATTAGTCAATCACACTTCAGGTGTTGGTGTATAAATGTCAATATTTCTGGTTACTGATTTATTTGCACTGGTTTGCCCACATGCTAATTTCAATTCCTATGCCTTTTTTGCTATTTAATTATCTAAAATGTTAGAGCATCTAAATTATTTAAGTGAGGTTCAGAGATCGTTGTGATTGCATCCGGTTGTTTTGTTACTATTCTTGTCTCACGGCTTCAATCGCGTTTTACACTATATTAAAATAAAACTGTCCATGCAGTGGCGAAACTATAGGGTGGCAACACTAGCAAAATGCCACGGGCCTCCGATCCGACGGGGCCCCCGGTCTTAGAGGCCGCGAGCTCAGAAGAAGTAATCCAACATATTTAAAAAATAATAATAAAATTAAATTACAACGTGACCTGATTTCGAGGGCCTCATTCAATGAATTTGCCGCGGGCCTCCGATAATATAGTTACGCCACTGTATCCATGTCCTATTTGAGGTTCTGAGGCAGTGGTGGTCCAGTGTTAACAGCTCCACTTACGAGTTGTACGTCGACGTCGTGAGTTCAAACCCAGGCAGGCGCTTCACTTTGAGTAAGTATTTTATTTTATCATCACTGTTCTCAAAACGTCAAAGTAAAACATTATGAGGAAACAGGCATATCCTAGACCTAAAAATCCGAATACATGTGACGTCCACCAACCCGTACGTGGCCAGCGTCGCTGTGACGCATTCCCATTCTCCTAGAGATGAGCCCCAGCCGTGGGAACATTATACGGGCGATTATGTTATCATCATTTTGTTTTTAAAGATTGATACACGGGTATCAAATGGTGCTTCACTCACTACCTGTATGTTAATGACCTCATTTTCGTTAAAAGCAATTCTATATTGACACGTGTTTGCTCTTCACTTGGGTTTTCTTATGAATGAAGTACTGACATTGAATTCAAAAACTTTAAAGTCATGTACGTTTTTAAGTAGACAAGCAAAAAAGAGCTATTGTTTTACTTTATTTGTTTTTTATTTGGTTAAATACACTACTGCTTCCTATCTTCTAAAAAAACTGATTTGATACGGGCTTTGCACAACTATGATATTTGCTTTTTTTAATTTGGGAAATCATCCAATGACTTATTTCGCTCTAGGGTGGAACGAGATGGTGTGTCAGACTTTTACTGACTAACATCTACGCGTGTTCCTTCATAGTAGCGTAGTTAGGCGTGGGCAAAGGGGCCTCGCACAAGCGATGAGGGCTCTTTAAGATCAAAGGCTTTTTATAGTTTATAGGTTCACGTTTGACTACTATTTCAGCTGATGGTAAGCGACAATGTGGTCGAAAAATGGGTTGCCACAGTCGCTATCTCGTTTTCGAATTTATGACAAAAAGGCTTCGCTGATGCGCCTTCGCCCACATCTAAATTAGTCCACGCTACGCCTCTGTTAACGGACGTCTACAAGATAATTTAATGAAGTTAATGAGCTAAACTGCATGTGTTGAAACAGTGTTGCTAAAGAAGCATTTGATATTGAAAATCTTCGAAGCATTGTGCTAATATTTTTGAGCTCACTTGCTGTATTATTCTTATTGTTTAAATTGATTTTGTAATTGGTAGATTTGTTGTCGATGTGTAGAGTTGGCCGGCCACCCCTGGTCTATAATCTATGGTAACATTTCCGTATACTTTAATGCCCGCACGCGGTACAACTAACCTATAATTTGCAAAATTATTTTCCATGGAACGTTATGATTCAAATATCTTCAATTAGGTACAGTTTTTTGGTAGATATTTAGATATTTGCAGTGAATGAATGACCTCTAAATAACTTTTTGAAATAACGGTGAATATTGTTACCAATAAATAGGCCTGCCATCGCCTATTTTGCCGACGCCGGAAAAACACGGCAAAAATCCCGGATATTTGGGCGAAATATGGTATTTTCCCCGGATACGTCGGAAAAAAAATTTTTTTGCAACAAAAATAAAAACATCGTTTTAATTTTTTATACAGGTTATATTAAACCAAATTAGGTACGTATGTAATCACAATAATCAATAGATATTCTTAGTAATAAAATTAAACACTAAGTAAGTATATACAGGGTTAACTGTAAAACACTAACTGGCCGGTAGTCCGGGTTTCACCCGGATAATTTTAAAAACCCCGCCCGGACGCCCCCGGACGCCCTTCAAACTAGGACAAATCCGAGGTAACCCGGACGGATGGCAGCCCTACCAAACCATGGTTATTTTGATATGACCACTATACTTATCTAGACATTTGTATTTTACACTAATATTTTGAAGGCGAAAGTTTGTACGTGTGTGAAAGAAAGAAAGAAGATTGGGTTTATTGTCATTATAAAAAACGAAAACACCTTGAAATTACACAAAATCATCATCATCATTTCAGCCGATAGACGTCCACTGTTGGACATAGGCCTCCCCCAAATGTCTGTCTGTCAGTCTGCATTTCTCTTCTCACACTTCGCCACTTTTTCGAGTCTTCAAATGAGCATGAGCACCCATGACGTTTTCTAAAAGCCAGCGCCCCTGAAATGAATAAAGTGAAATCAATCGAATGTAACATACCTACGTAGGTACACCGGCATTCCGCTTTGTGTACATAATTCGGTAATGATACGAACAGCTCAATGAATAATGTTACAAAATGATTCACAGAATAGAAAATGATTGCAACGTACTGTTAATTCAATTATCATTTTAAAGTGTTTTGCGATTTCTGCTAGCTAACCACATCTAGTCATGCTATGTAGGTGTAGCATTCGATCATCTATAACTGCCTGGAAAAGTGACTAAGTAATTAGGATGCTGAAGTATAAAAACAAAATAATAGAATAAAATTACATTTATTCGGGACAGACAGACACAACGGTAACAAACACCAAGTTCCTAAAAAAAAAACCGGCCAACTGCGAGTCGGACTCGTGCACGAAGGGTTCGTACCGTCCGAAGCAAAAAATTACAAAAATGTCACGTTTGTTGTATGGGAGTCCTCTTGAATATTTATTTTATTCTGTTTTTTAGTATTTGTTGTTATAGCGGCAATAGAAATACGTCATCTGTGAAAATTTCAACTGTCTAACTATCACGGTTCATGAAATATAGCCAGGTGACAGACGAATAGACAGACAGACAGGCGGACGGACAGCGGAGTCATAGTAATAGGGTCTTGTTTTACCCGTTGGGTACAGAACCCTAAAAAAGAAGAAAGTATAGAATGCGCCGAGCGTGCCCGCACCGAAAGATCACTCTTTCGCTTCAGCATCCCAAAACCCTTCTGAGAAAACGATCTTGGTTTGTTACGATCGAATTGGACGCTTGGCCTCAGTAAGCTTCGACCCTGCTGGGCCCCGACGGTTGCTGACATCTCATTGAGGCGCGCGTGGAACACTGCGCGCCGTCGACGACTTGGGCTCGGTACGGGCGGTTACCGGATGGCCGGACGCAAGCGCGCAAGAGCTCGTGGTAGGGTGTCTGGCATAGTCTTAGAGCCCGCTGTGATGCCACGGACACACTGACGGACTTTAGGCAAATAAACTATCAAAATAAAATAATGAAGAAATAGATAAAAAGCGTGAATAATACCTGCCTCCCTAGTCAATTTACAGCCGTTTCGTTTCGATTCTCCTTTCGTGGGTCGCCTCGAGTTGGCCACGCCTCCTATTCCTTTGTTCTGATCACGTGACTGAACGTTGAGATGACGTCAGAACAAAGGAATTGGAAGTGTGGCCGACTCGAGGCGATCGACGAAAAGATAATCGAAACAAAACGGTTGTAACTTGGCTACCGGCTGACGTCACAAGAGTAATGAGATCATTTCCCATTTAATAATAATATTGCAATAAGTAGTAGCTTAAAGCCTATTTAGAACTTAAGTGGGTAATTATTACTGACTCATATCTACGTTATAACTTATAATGTTTTTTTAATAACTGAAATGGCCTTTACTTTATCTACTAATTAATGATTAATTATCTTGATTACTGAAATAAGAATAGAAACGATAATTTTCAGCTTCCTGCAAGTTTAGTTGTCGGTTTGTTTTATAGTCTTTTTTGTGAGCTAGCAATTCATCAACTTCTTCTTCAGGTTGGAGCGAAAGGAAGTGTCAGACATTTACTGGCTAAAGACCAGCATTTGACTGGCCTGTTGGTCTAGTGGTTAGTGGCCCTGACAGCTATGCCGGGATCGGGTCCGTGTGGGGTCGCTAATGCCCATTACTTAGCCACAAAACTGCCTTGCGGATGCATCTCTCTTAGTCTGGTCCCTCACCTTAGGCATGTTATGGCAAAGCAACACTCCACCGTTAAAGACCTAGTATTTATTGCAGCACGCAAGCGTCACCACGACGTCAACGTAGAGATACAGCGATGGGGTTATATGGTTATTATTATTATTATAGTTGTTGCTTGTTTGGGTGCCCTATGTGCCTATGAGAGCAGTGGTGGCCGAGTGGTAACGGCCCCGACTTACGAGTTGTAGGTCGCGGGTTCAAACCCAGCCAGGCGCATTACTTTGTGTAATTTATTTCATCACCACTGCTCTCAAAACGGTGAAGGAAAACATCGTGAGGAAACCGGCATGTCCTAGAACCAAAAATTCGAAGACATGTGACATCCACCAACCCGCACTGGGCCCGCGTGGTGGATTACGGCCCGTTCCCTCTCCTAGAGAGGAGGCCTGAGTCCCAACAGTGGGAACATTATAAGGCCGACTATGCTATGCTATGCTATGTGCCTATGTGAGTTTTCATATTTTTAAACGTACCCATGGTACCGGAGTAATTCCTAGTATGGGAGCAACGTTTTTATACATATTATACGAAATCGAAGCACCTATATGTAATGGCGCTTGTACGAGTATGTGTAGTAAATCACCTTAAACCTAGCTAGTTACCCTTCACTCACTTTTCATCTTAATTCCTTGAGGCGATTGGCCACTAAACAACACACAAGTAAACAAAATACATTGTGAAGGCGTTATGGCCTCAGTGAAAAGTTGATTAAGTTCCTTATTTATAGACTTCGAAGGCAATGCATGGACCAAGACCTGTACCATGACGTTTAATGTAAGATTGTTTCATTCTTATTTCCAGTGTGGGTAAGAGATGGCGCTAGACAACCTGTATAGCTCTGTCTCTTACCCACACTGGAATAAGAATGAAACAATCTTACTTTGAACGTCATGGTAACCCCGCAAGGCTCACTGCGCGCGCAATGTGCGAGGGAACACCAGTCATGCGTTCAAAAATGAGGTTAGAGTTAACTCTAATGACGTCCTCAGGGTAGATACTCTACGCTCGCATTTTTGAACGCGAACGTAGAGTTTAACTGTCAATGTCAAGCAAGTGTCATTTATGGCCGCTTACACCAACCTACCCTGCTCGGAGTTAGAGTTAGTTGGGTTATAGGGTAGCTATTCAAGTTATAAAAAAACGATCCTGGGTTGCAACTAGAAGAATTTTTGAACGGTTGGAGTATCGACTCTACTCTACTCTGGTTATTTTTTAACGCAGGGCAGGGTAGTTTTTGACAGTACAAGTCTGACTGACCCCTATGCTCGCCCCCGGGGTTGAGGACCTATGAGGATTCAAATGAAAACAATGTCTCTGTTTCCTGATAGGCACAACCTAAGAGACTTAAGGTCAAGAGTTAATTGGTTACTTCACCTCTTTACAATATTAGTGTAGTCTATTCGTACTAAAAAAAACATAGGGACCTAAGTGGAATACTTTTATACCAAATTTATACAACACTAGCTGACTCGGCGAACTTCGTACCGTGATAAATGAAAAACAGCTCGACTGATTTTTTTGCAAACTTCACATAAACCATCTACTAAATAGTCCGAACATAGACTAAACATTTGATTTGGATAGGTGAGCCCGTTCTTGAGTTATAAAATTACAACGAAAAGTGGCAATGATTTTTATATATGTATATAGATTATTCTTAGTATATGCGAAACCTGAATATAGTTTGTTTAGAATCAGTAACTGAATCGATTCAAATCATTTTTTACACCATATTATACATTTTCCTAAAAATATTTAAAAAAGGTCACAAGTTTAGCACCACCACCACCATCAAGCACAATACAGGCCACGGTAGGTCATAGTGGGCATTAGGCGCCAGCGCACAGCTAGGTGCAGGACAAAACAACCCCTCAGTCGCCCGTATGGCCCGGTGACCATGTATTTGTGCGGACAACCAGGTAACAACAAGTTTATAACTTTTTGATTTTTCATGACACAGTTATGAAATTTACATAGATTCTTTACATAAAAATACTAGACGCGTGTTTCAGGTTTCGCATATACTAAACCTAATGTTGTATAGATTAGATGAACACATTACGAAAGTTATATTTCTGCAACCTTGCTAATATCAAATGCGTGAGGTTTCTTTTCAATATGTACTACGATTTTGCCATAACAATAGATTGCTACACTATTTCATTCAGTATCTATGAGAAAATGTTATTATCCCCTGGCTATTGTCTTGTCCAATCATGTAATGACTTGTAACATTAGGTTACAATAGTTGTGGACCGCCCCGCGATTTGTTATTGGTTCTATACCAATTATTTTTCTTTTTTTTCTGTCTGCATCATTGGCACAAAAGGTTTTTGCTCTGTTTTTACGTGGTAAATCATAAAAATGACTTCTCCCGCTCTGGGTGGAGCGTGAAGGAGTATCAGACTTTTATTGGTTAAAACCCACAGTGTTCCTTCAGTTCTTTCAAACAATCCGCAGCCCTGCGTTGGCCCCGTCAATCTTACATGACATCTCCTTGATGCGCGTGTGGAAAAATTACGGCTTGGTCCTTATCATATGGTCGGACGACGAGCTACCCGTTGCTCACCATCCGCGAGCCAGTGCCTAAGGTGGCCGGAAATCATTCTGCGACTTCATTGTGCGGATTCGGCCGCCTCGTCCGCTCGCATTTCTAATTCGCAGAAGGAGGTCACCACCTCGGAATCCCCCTCATTTCGTACCATGGCCTGAATTAGGGCCAGACGCGACAGGTTACCGCCACCGGTCGTCTCCACAAAGACACGGCGGTGCTCCGCCCAAGCTGCGCAGACCTCCACAATGTTCTCCGGGTGATCAGCACAATTACAGTTTTGCTTTATTAGGTGTGGGTTTTCTTTTGTTTTGATAGGCCCTGTGAGGAAACACAAAGGATTGTCTTATATGTAAATTTATTTTTAAACCGTATCGTGCTACTCTTCAGAAACAGCTCTACTGAGAATTTGTTGCTGAATTTGGTACCAAACTATATTATTTTAATTTTTCATTTTAAATTGTCCAAGTATACCCAAGAGACATGCCGGGAGTTAGGAGTGGCAGGGTGATTTCCGGTCACCGTAGGCATAGACTTAGGTACGTATGGCGAATAATGGGTAGCTTGCCGTCGGGTAAAGACTAAGCCTGAGTCTACGCAGGCCTCAAAGGGATGTCGGCTGGATAGGACTCACTCGGGCTGATGCTTGCTTGGACTGCAAAATTGTTCGTAAGAATTACCACGGCCCTGAAAAGTAAAGGACAACTGACGCAACACGGGTGGGTTCTAGTCAGTAAAGTCTGATACTGCCTCTCGCTTCACTCAGATGAGAGGACTTATTTGATTTCCCACCTCAAAAAAAAAATATCTCCAGGTCCAGGAAATGGCCAACCTAACAAATTGCAAAATTTGAAGTCCAATCAAGATAGACCGGACTCGCAGTAGGAAGTGAACGGAATAACTAAAAGCCATATAACGATAGAATATAATTGGTTCAACTGTCCCAGTTTCTCGTGCCCTACGGAAAGGTGAAGGCGATGCAAAGGTTACGAGATACATATAAGTGACCTTTGTACCGCATAATTGTACCTACTACAAAGAGGTGTGTCTCTTTAGAGTTCCATGGTAGGCTTGTCGTGACCGTTTCCTTGTGAAGTCTGAATCGATATCTTTTATCCTGAACGATTTGATCTCTACATGACTGGTTTTTATTAGGTGGGAAAATCATCTTATGACAAATCCCGCTTTTGATTTTTACTGACTAAAAACCCACTCCTGATCCTTCTTTGCTTTCGTCCAAGGGCCCCGGGTTTCACTTTCACACTAGCCGTGGCCCCAGTAGGCTTCGACCCTGCTGGGCCCCTACGATTTGCTGACATCTCCTTGAGGCGCGCTTGGAACAGTTCTAGCCGTCGACGACTTGGGCTCGGTCCGGACGGTTGCCGGACGGTCGGATAGTTACCGGACGGTCGAACGGCGAGCCACCCATCGCTCGCCGTCTGCAAGGTCGCGCCTACGGTGGCCGGAAATCGGGATCGGAATCCCGGCGGCGGTTGAGGGCGTGCCTTGAGGTCTTTCCAACCAAGCCTCAAAGAGAGGACTTACCGCCATACTACATGACTGGTGAGTTTCGTAAGATTGCGATGGATGCGACGCACAGGACTATTCGTTGTGGTGACCCTTGCGGGAGGCCTTTGCCGAACTGTGGACGTCTTTCGACTGAAATGATGATGATGAAGCAAGTGGACAACAGTCTACATCGCTTTTTTTGTGGCAGGATATCATCCTATGACTTCTTTCGCTCTATGGTGAAATGAGAGGGCGTGTCAGACTTTTATAGACTAAACACACCTTTGTCGTTCAGCTTCTACGCCGTCGACTCGGCCCTGGTCCTTACTGGGCGGGTGGACAACGAGCAACACATTACTCGTCGTCCGTAGCACTTTACAGCCGCCATATAGGTTTTCGCTTACTGTAATTAAGTACTACATTACCTACTTCTTGTGAACCAGTTTGCAAAATTGACTTTTAACTTCAACGGAACCTTAATATTTGTAAAAAAGGCACTTGACCATCGTTATGTAACTGACCTTTTGACAATGCGAAAATGTATGTGTCAGAAATTATTAATTGGATGACGAGGTTTTGTGATTCAATTTTTAGGCTAACAATGTAGCAGTATACGAGTATATATGTCATGTTTTTTTTATTGATTTCTATAGTTTTTATTAAATTTTATCAACACACTACTAACCCGCCCCAATTTCGCACATATGTTAGAAATCTTTGAAATTCTCGGTTTTCGATCGCGTTAGCGTAAATTTTCACTTATGTCAAATTGTATGGAAAAGAGGAGGCTTGCCACCCACCATTATTGTCACCAGATGGCGCTTATTTCGTTTTAGTACAAGTTGTCGTTTAGCATAATAGCATAATTAGCCTTTTAATGTTCCCACTGTTGAGACTCAGGCCTCCTCTCTCTAGAAGAGGGAATGGGCCGTAATCCATCACGCGAGCCCAGTGCGGGTTGGTGAATGTCACATGTCTTTGAATTTTTGGTTCTAGGACATGCCGGTTTCCTCACGATGTATTCCTCCTTCGCCGTTTTGAGAGCAGTGGTGATGAAATAAATTTTGGATATTTACTAAGATTTATTTATTTATAAAACACTTTATGCATAATAGTACAGCGGCAGACTTAATGCCTTAGGCAGTTTCTACTAGTCTATCAGTCAGAGAAAAGGCGGATCGGTACAAGAATAGGTACACTAATAAACTATAAATATCATACAATTATATAAAACATGCACAAATAAATAAACTATCTACTTATATATCTACACTAATAAAGTCAAACAGTTGGTTCAAATCGACAATTGGAAAACATTAAAGCCTTGATGACACTACTGCCAACTTCTTACGAATTAGCTCGCGAATTTTGATGGAATCGATTAGGATTTTTTAAAGCTGGGAAATTATCCAATGACATAAACCTGCTCTAGGATAGAACGGAAGGCGTGTCAGACTTTTACTGACCGGAAACATCACCTATATTTATTCTTTGCCTAGTATTACAGGATCACAGGTTTTCCTCTTGGAAGTCAACCCATGGCCTCAGTAGGCTTCGGCCCTGCAGGGGAATACGGTTTCGCTGACATCTCTTTGAGGCGCGCGTAGAATAACCAAGGAGATTCAATAGAAGGCGAGGAGAGTGTTATTAACATTACATGTAATTAACATTTATTTGTGACCTAGTGTACCTACAGAAGATAAGATTTCAAATATCTGAAATATCCATCTAGGCATTAATTCTACATTATCTATGTTTTTAATTGTCATTATCAACATGTCTTAATCTTTTACGCTACATTGATTATCTCAAAATTCTCATACCATTATTTTTATTTATATAAAAAGGAATCCCTATTTCCCTTAGTTACGTAATATTTTTCATTGTCAGGAGAAGGTTTCTATGATTAAAAAAAAAAAATAAGAAAGTTGCGCAGTATATAAAAAAAAAAAACAAAAATCATCATAGCTAAGACAGGACAACGTCGGTATCTGTCGGATCAAATACACTACAATTGCTATAAGATGGTCCGGATGACACTAGCTGTCGGATTCATATAATGTAGCTACCTATCCTTTTCTCTCATCTTAAATATGGGCGTGGGAAAAGTGCGTCATCTTTACGATTGGAACATTTGCATCTGAATCGCTGAAATGTTCCGAAACAGTGATATGTATCATTTGGAACATTTGGAACATCGGCTCAAAAGATATAAACGGATCATTTGAAACATCGGTTCACAAGATATAAACGGAACATTTGGAACAACGGCTCAAAAGATACAGACACTGACCGTCATATACACTAAAAGTTTTATTTAATTGAATTTTGATTTGAGAATAATTTAAAGCAGATGTTTTTAGTTCACGTCATTAATTATATTTACACTATCTACATTATAATTTAAATTTTAAAAAGACTGCTGGTCACTTAAAGTAAAGAATGTTTCAGTGTTCCAATTGTTCCAAATGAAGCATTTGAAACATTACTGATGTTCCAATCTTTCGGAACACTAAAATGTTTTGGAACAGTTAGTCGGTTCAGTAAAGAGTTACACACGCCTACTTAAAAACCTATGCATATTTTTGTCCTGCTGTCATGCTATGTAAAAAAGACTTTATAAAATAAATCAATGTGAACTTTTTTCACTAAGTAAGATTCTATCTCTAAGTACTAATATGATAAAAGAGGAATCCTAGTCCGGGTTTTTAAATTCTTTCACTGGTTTTTTTAAATTTTATTTTTTATTGGGTGGGAAAATCATCTTATGACAAATCGCGCTCTTGGGCCGAGCGGGAGATAGTGTCAGACTTCTACTGACTAAAAATCCAGTCCTGTTTCTTCTTTGCTTTCGTCCCAGGGTCCCGGGTTTCGCTTTCACACAACCCGTGAAATTCTTTCACCGGTAATATTTTATTTGGTAGTTAATTATTTTATTATATCTTGGTACGAATTCGCACTGTAATATCTTTAAAATAGATAAAGTAAAAATATGTCCACAATTTTGGGCAGTCTTTCGTAATCTTCGGTAGTATAGTGGTAAGTATCCCCGCCTGTCACGCGGGAGACCGGGGTTCGATTCCCCGCCGGAGAGTCCCTTTTTGCATCGCCTATATTGATAGCTAGTTAATTTTTTTTATATTGTATTAAAAAAATATTAGAAATAATTAAAAATAAAAATAAAATCAACAAAAATTCAAGTTAGAAGGAATTAGATCTAAATTGCAGAATAACATTCAATTTTTTTTATTAATTTTTAATTTTAAAAGTCTTTGGATCGCGGCGAGTTTTTTGTTTCCAATCATTAATCATAGTTTTTATAGATTTCTCGTTTAACATCATAACCACATTCTTATGAGGCACTCAGCATTTCTAAAATTCAGGTTTTAGAACCAATTTACGAAGTGTTTTTTGTTCTTAATATACTTAAATAAAATGAGTAAAAATTAGGTACCGCCTATTTTTATAGCAAACAAAGGGGCTTCGAGCAGGCGAGGGCTGTTTAAGAACGAGGGTTTTTTTTATAATAAGTAGAGTCGCGTTTGACCACTATTTTACCTGATGGTAAGCGGCGATGAGGTCGAACACCGGGTTGCGACAGTCGCTGTCTCGTTTTCGAATTTATGAAAGAAATAGGCCTTGCTAATGCCCACATTTAAATTAGTCCACGCTACACCTCTGCTTTTATTGACTACTAGCTTCTGCCAACGGCTTCGCTTGCGTAAAAGTATGTTTCTCCGTAATAACTTTGGACCACCTATTCATCCCCTTAGGGGGTGAATGTTTTTTTATTATGGTCATAGGGGCTCCATTATCCTAATGTGCCCAGGGCCACTAATTATGTATAATTTAAGTGAAAGACGGCCCTGGTCATGAGTTATGTGAAACTGAACTTTGGGCCCTGGAACGAAGGCAAAGAAAGAACATATAAGTGGGTTTTAGTCAGTAAAAGTCTGGCATGCCATCACGCTCCGCCCAGGAGCGAGAAAAGTCATTGGATGATTTCCAACCTAAAAAAAAACAACTATGGATATTCTAAGTCTGAAAATAAATATTTTTTTATTATCTACCTATTTGCAATTTACCTTATTTGCTGTCTATATACATTAATATTGGTAAGGTACATACCTAGGTAGCCATTGTGTTTCTTTCATGTCCATTTTAGCCCCGGCGTCGTAGGTCGTGATATGTCAATGTGGCTTAATTTAAACCGTAACGACTACGTATTTGTCGTGTAACTGTGTAAGTAATTGCCCTTTCATTTGGTAAATTATATATAATTTTGTAAGTTTTGATTGTTAGTAATTATATGAATTTTGCTTTGTTGTCAAACAATGTAGAATTTTATTTGTGGGTGGCCTCTAAATTGATTCTAATGTGGATTGCTATTAGGTAGCTAATGTTAGTATTGATATAGACTAATTATGGATTAAATATACTAAATAATAATGATGATAAAGATGATGTAATTTTGTACTTAATTATTGATTAAATTATGAATTTAATAATAATTTAATTTAATTTATAATTTCACAATTTCTATGCTTAAATTGTTATGCTTACGTTACTCGTTACTCGTTACAATTTGCAGGTCGCGGGTTTAAACCCAGCCAGGCGCATTACTTTGTACCTATACCTAATTAATTTCATCACCACTGCTCTCAAAACGGTGAAGAAATACATCCTGAAGAAACCGGCATGTCCTAGAACCAAAAATTCGAAGACATGTGACATTCACCGCGTCCGTGCCCGCGGGCCCGTGGTGGATTACGGCCCCTCTCCTAGAGAGAGGAGGCTTGAGTCCCAGCAGTGGGAACATTAAATGGCTGATTATGCTATTAAAGTTAATTAAAAGGTCTCAACATTATAAAAATAGTCACTAAGCTGAATAGTGAAATATCCCAAACACAAGTGTACCTATTTAAAGGGCCTATTACACTATTCGATATTCAGACAGTCTTAGTCGATGTCGCGTAGTGTAATAAGGGTTAGACCGGTCTTACTCGGAACAAAAAATAAGACTGTCTGAATATTGTGTGCTGAATATCGTGTAGTGTAATAGGCCCTTAATAACTTAGATACTGCGTAATTTACCTAATGTATGAGAAACATTTTTTATTTGGTTTTCATTTGATTATTGATAGTTGAGGTCTTTTAAAGAGAATTTTCAAATTTCTATTTTATGTCATATGTGGGGTACTTTTTTTATTGGGTGTGAAAATCATCTTATGAAAAATCCCGCTCTCGGGCGGAGCGGGAGATAGTGTCAGACTTTTACTGACTAAAAACCCATTCCTATTCCTTACCCGGGGCCCTGGGACGAAGGCAACGAAGGAACAGGAGTGGGTTTTTAGTCAGTAAAAATCTGACACTGTCTCCCGCTTCGCCCAAGAGCGGGATTTATCATAAGATGATTCTCCTACCCAATTAAAAAAAAAAACTCCTGTTCCTTCTTTGCCATTTTTCCAGGGCCCCTGGGATCTCTTTCGCATCACCCATGGCCCCAGTAGGCATAATATATGTGGGGTACTATTTTGTATAAACAACGTGGCAATAACTCAATGAAGAGATTTATAAAGCGAAAAATGTTTCTAACAACTGTTGAGAGTTGATTTTGGTTACACGATCAATGAGTCATGTATGGGGTTCCTCAAGGCGCCTCTTGGCAGTCATACATATGTAGTTATGCGTCTATATTTTATCTACTTCTCAGAATTAGAAATTTCGAACGGAGAAGCACCCGCCTCCGTGGCGCAATTGGCTAGCGCGTTCGGCTGTTAACCGAAAGGTTGGTGGTTCGAGCCCACCCGGGGGCGTCTCTTTTTGTAATTATTAAGTTTTTTTTTCTGTTTGTTTTTTTTTCAGTTAGTAAGATTTTTTTATTCTTTTTTTTTGATTTCATTACACAAAAATTTGTCATTTTAACCACCACACTCATATTTTTCATATTTGTTCAAACTAAATTTGGAATACATTATAAACACATCAAAGATACATTTATTAATCAAAGTTATAATAATCATATTTAAAATATATTATGGTGGCCTATGTTGCATATTTTAATTTATTAAATACAGTTTTATATAATTATGTAGATATTTCGATCAAAAAAATGTTACAATTTTTTCTCAACAAAATGATAGAAAAAATCTGTTTGTTAGTATGTTACCAATAATAATAAATAATAATTTCGATAACATGTTAAATTATTAACATTCTATCGAGTTTACCTACAGAAATATGATAGTACTAATGAATATTATGTATGTACAAGAACTGATCGAAAATTTCGCCCGTTCTTACAAGCCTTCGATAGCTCAGTTGGTAGAGCGGTGGACTGTAGTTGTAATTCTAAGCTGATATCCATAGGTCGCTGGTTCAAATCCGGCTCGAAGGAATTCTTTTTGCATTTTTTTTTTATTGACAATCCCTTTTTTCTTTTATAAATATAGTGAATCGGTATAAATTATGCATTTGAAGTTTGAATACTATGTTTAAAAGAATTTTTTTTTTATTAGGCTCGCGTTTGTCCACTATTTTATTTGGCCGACGATGGAACACGCTTGCCTAGAAGTAACCTATTCACTCTTGACTATATATATTTACAAATATTATAATTCTTGCGTAATTTTATAGAGTAAGTTAATGATACCATATTAAAAATAGACTTACTTATTTGACTTTAAGATAAATAAAAAATACATCTTAAACTTTTATTTTTAATGGATTTTTTTTTTAGATGGGAAAATTATCTAATGAATAATCGCGGCGGAGTGGGAGATAGTGTCAGACTTTTTCTGACTAAAAATCCACTCCTATTCCTTCTTTGCCTTCGTCCCGAGCCCCGAGTTTCACTTTCACACTACCCGTGGCCATTTTTAATGCATCATAATTTTGTATCAAGGCCGATGTTATTAAAGCTGGTCTACACCGACAATATCCTACAGATATTATATATAGATAATATTTTGGTACTAGTTACCCTCGACACAGTCCGATATCCGCTTATATTTTGCGTGAGATTATATATATTTTTGACCTTTAATTTTTTTGATTGAGTGACGTCACTATCGATTCTGATTCAGATTCAAATATATTTATTTGCTATCAATGTAGGTATATATAGTATAATAGTATATAGTAGATATAAGATGATACATAGGTGAGGGTTTCTGCTACATTGGCATGCAAATTCTTAAAAATGATTATAAATTAAAAATTATTACAAATTAAAAATTAAAAAAATTATAAATTAAAAATTATATAAATTATTAAAAATTATATAAATTAAAAATTATTACAAGTTAACAACTAACATGTCATCTTAATAAACACTCAAACAGTCAAATCAGATTTTTTGAAAATGTACCTAATAATAGGTCGATACAGCTGTGGTTTTGGACAGGGGCATTATCAAGGAGAAAGAGGGATGGATATATAGGTATATATCCATCCCTCTATGGTGTAGGTCCATAGTAGTTCCATTCCTTTAACAGTTCACTTTAGGACGAGAAATGGATCGCCTTAGGAGCGTCCTTTTCAACCGCTCTTACGTGATTATGATGTTATTACACATCTTTCTCTAGATATTTTGGATACACAGTTATTTTGTGAATATATCTAGGCTTCTATAGATATAAAAACATAAATTTGTGTAAAACTAATCTAATAAAAACTTCTGAAAATCTGCTATTTTACGTGAAATTTGGCCCTTCATAATGTAATCATATATTTAAAATATAATAAAGTACATCAATTGATGCCTTGCATCCAAAGGCTGTCTGTAAAAAATCGCTTTTAGCGATAAGACCGCCCATTGTGACACCCTAGTCACATCAATCAATCGGTTAATGTTAATTTCCTAATGTAAATTGTATTTTTGGTGTACAATAAAGAATATCTATTTATCTATCTACCTTGCACATTTCATTGAGATTCTGAATTAGAACAATTTTTCTGAAAAACTTTTAAGGGTTTAAAAAAAAACCTCTTATTTTCTAGAACCAGTTTTGTGAAATATTCGAGTAAATCACAGAATTACCGAATACTCTGCTAGAGTTTTCAGACGTTACCTTTCTTTTTTCACGTTGCTTTTTCGTTAAAAATCAACAAGGACCCTCTTTAGAGGGTCCTTTTTCACTTGCCTATCGTAACGGTAATTCCGTGATTTACCCATTTCCGCTGGTTATAATACTATACTACTATTTTATCTATACTATCTATCTTCTATAAATATATAATTCTTCTGTACGTATGTTTGTCACCTAACTTCTTTTGAACAGCTTGACCGTTTTGGATGAAATTTCGTGTGAACTTCCCTCTATGGTTTGAAAATACAATTGAACCCGCTAGGTGGTACTGCAATTGTATTAAGCATACGCATATAAGAATAATCAGCCTTTTAATGTTCCCACTGTTGGGACTCAGGCCACCTCTCTAGGAGATGGAATGGACCGTAATTCATCACGCCCATTGCGGGTTGGTGAATGTCACATGTCTTCGAATTTTTGGTTCTAGGATATACCGGTTTCCTCACGATGTTTTCCTTCACAGTTTTGAGAGCAGTAATGATGAAATAAATTACACAAAGGAATGCGCCTGGTTGGGTTTGAACCTGCGACCTACAACTCGTAAGTCGGGGCCGTTACCACTCGGCCACCATTGCTCTCAATTTTATTTTAATAAAAAGCCAGCTTTGGGCAGGACAACGTCTGCCGGGACCGCTAATATATTTGAACTAGTTATCCCCGACACAGACCGATATCCGCTTATATTTGGCGTGAGTTTATATAACTGACCTTTAATTTTGTTGATTGAGTGACGTCATTTAGTCATTATCGGTACAGCTGTGGTTTTGGACAGATTAGTCAGCAGTGTTGTTTGTTTGTTTTTTTTTTATAACTGTCTGAATGTATGTTAATTTATATGTTTATAAAAGCCCTACGTCACAGGAGAAATTCATAATGCGTGGAAAGTTATATGAACAAAAATAATTTATTTTATTATTAGTTCCTTTGTATCTCTAGTTAATGTATACTATAATTGTATAATCTAGTAAATAAAAATCACGTGTCAGAGTGTTTGTTATCGAATTCCTTCAAATTGGCTTCACCGATTTTTTTTTGTGTATAATGACGTAGGTCTTTTTTTTCGGTTTGAAAATCATCTAATGACATCTCTCGCTCTTAGGCGGAGCGGGAAGGCTTGTCAGACTGTTACTGACAAAAGCCACTCCTAGTTTCTTCGTTGCCTTGCATTCTAGGACTGGTTTTTCCTTTCAGAAGCGAACTCATGGCCCCAGTAGGCTTCGACGGTTTGCTGACATCTTGAGGCACGTGTGGAACACTACGCGCCGTCGACGACTTGGACTTGGTCCGGATGCTCGCCGTCCACAAGTCCGCGCTTACGTTGGCTGGAAATCGAGATCGGAATCCCGGCGGCTGGGGCGTGAGGGCCGTAACATCGCGGTGCGACCGCCTGCCACTTCTCCTCGCTTCTGACCATAGCCTGTATCAAGGCTCGGCGCAAAGTGGTGACACCCGGGCGATACTTCCGCACGAATCCGGTGCAGGAAATGGTTAAGCCCCTTAGTACATTCAGTTGCCATTTGCGATTCAGGGCCATGGCAACTCCTTCGAAGTATCCTGCAACCTTATGTAGATACAGTAGCCACACAGGACATTCATATCAAGATTTCGTAACGGTCTGGCTTAGAACCTAACACTCAACTGTTTCGGTTAACTGGCCCACCTTGAAATCAATCCATTTCCTTTCTAAATATATTTTGCATACGTCGCGTGAGAAATTCGTGCGGTGTAACTTAACTAAAGTGGGTTTTTATTTTCATTAGTGATTGACGAAACTTGATTTGAAGCCGAAGCCGAAACTGTAAAGCTCCTCTTGCAGTTTCCGCCGAAACTGTAACCCAAAACTGATGTTGTAACAGGATAAATGCCAAATCAAATGTAATTTGTATAATGCTGGTTTTGTCACACCAATGACAGCTCTATTTCTTGTCCAGGCAATTACTATCCATTCCAGGTTGCCTGGAAGAGATCGTGGAATGCGATAAGGCCGCCCATTGTATACGTATGTGTTTTAGTTTTAGATTCCTTTTATTATGTTTGTATTGGTGTACAATAAAGGAAACAATAAAATGACAAGAAATAAAAATAATATGTGTGGGATGTCCACCCAGACATACAAAACGTTTTGGAAACATTGTACATACAGCTTTTTTTAAAGCGGGAAATCATTCAATGACTTCTTCCGCTCTTGCGCGGAGCGTATTTTACGTACAGCTAAGGAATGGAATTCCCTGCCGGACTCTGTAGGTATATCCTAATAGCTACAACTTAGGCGTGTTTAAGTCAAGGGTGAATAGGTTAGGTTAGGTTAGCGTGCTCTATCGTCGACCACATCATCGCTTATTATTAGAAGAGGTAGAGGTCAAACGCAGTTTTTAGATGTCTATCACAACACAACCGTCAGCTCAAAGACGCTGATTTCGGTCGAGTTGGAAATTCGGCCCCTTATTGGGCCGAAACCAAATCTTTGATCGGTCTCAAATTTTTATGTATTTTTTGTAAACAAATATGGTGGACTGACGTTTTAATTTTGGAAGAATCCTTTTATCCTGAATACAGGCATAGGATAGCCAGCCTGTCGGTATTTTACAAGATGCATTTTGGAGAGTGTGCGCGAGAATCGCATGACTTAAATACGGCGAGTATCCACCCTTACGTTGTTGAAACTTCTACTGTCCGAACTAAGCATTTCGCTTCGTCGTTTATACCGCGTTCATAGAAGAAAAATCTGCCTGCTACGGTGTTCCCGTCCGATTATAATTTAGGTGTCTTCAAGGCTAGAGTGAATAGGCTCTTAATAAACTAGTGCGCCTCACCATCAAATATTGCATTAATGCTTACCATCAGTTGGGATCGCAGTCAAGCACTAGTTTATATCAAATTAATAATAAAAAAATTACGTCCAATTAACGCGCATATGGGATCAGTTCTAACGATTGCGACTAGCATACCAATGAGACAGCCATTAAATAAATGATTTCGTTCAATAAATAACAGAATAATGTCGTATATCACAACAGCAAGGCGCATGCTTACTGACATTCCTGACTTAAGGGCAGTGTGTCCCTGATCTTAGAGCAGGGTGCTTATGAAAGCAGTAGACGTGACTTTAGTCCGACATTTTAAATACAAAACTGACTACGGAGTTGGCAATAGTCAGTGGGTATCAAAGACAAAGTCAAAGTCAAAAGATTTTCACATAGGCCTACATGGGCACTTATAAATCGTCAGAAGCTAGTGCACGGTTCCAAATTGGTCGTTTCGTATGGAGAAGAACCGGCAAGAAAATCCATGGTTACTCTTTAAAAAAAAAAAATTGTTCTTACAATATTTCCATATTTCAATATAAGTAGATATTATGTAAGGACCGTGTAGACTGGTTAATATTGTACCAAAAAGTAAATTAAAAATAATCATAGTAAAAAGTGAGTCGTAATAGGAAGTAACCTAAGAATATCCACCAGTACATTGTTAACACCTCTACGGTCCGGACTAAGCTTTTTGCCTCGTTGTTTATACCGCGTACATCGAAGGACTGGAACAATTTGCCTGCTGCGGTCTTACATATGAAAACAGTTTAATTCCCGAATTGAGTTACGAAGATTTTTCAAAATCGCAATTGTTTTTTGTGACGTAACTACAAATTTACAGTTTTCAGATTTTTTCCTATACTTGTGCTGTGGGACCTAGCTTCATGACAAATTTCAGGATTCTAGGTCAACGGGACATTGTGAATACCTTATGAATTTTAATTCCCTTGAGAGTGTCGAAATATTTTTTTTTGCGACATATTATACGGCCATTTTTTTTTTTGTTAACTTAGAAGTTTCATTTTATCACAGCTTTAACGGACTGTAGACCT
Source organism: Mythimna vitellina (assembly GCA_949316375.1). NCBI lineage: Eukaryota > Metazoa > Arthropoda > Insecta > Lepidoptera > Noctuidae > Mythimna > Mythimna vitellina. The sequence goes on along the minus strand of OX438702.1, from coordinate 18,446,817 downwards.
GCGTATACGGTTTTAATTTCAACTCGATACCTCCACGCGTTCCCGAGATGACGGGTCTTGACAGACAGACAGACAGACGGACGGACAACAAAGTGATTCTATAAGGGTTCCGTTTTTTCCTTTTGAGGTACGGAACCCTAAAAAGGTGTGGTAATACACATACAAGATCAACCCATCTTATTATGCCGTCCGGTAACCGTCCGGACCGAGCCCAAGTCGTCGACGGCGCGTACTGTTCCACGCGCGCCTCAAGGATATGTCAGCAAATCGTATAGGCTCAGCAGGGTCGAAGCCTACTGGGGCCACGGGTATTGTGAAAGCGAAACCAGGGGCCCAGTAAAAGTCTGACACTACCTCCCGCTCCGCCCAAGGGCGGGATTTGTCATATGATGATTTTCCCACCCAGTAAAAAAAAAGCATCTTATTATGATAGAACAGTAGCCACGTAATACCTATTCCAAGTGATTGTCTTCATAATTTGAATGCTATGTATTTAACATAATTAAAAAATGGATTTTGTAAATTACGTATGTTAATTTATTAAAAGAAGAATGGGAACATCCGGATGCCATAATTTAGAACTTGTTTTAAAAAAAAAACTACAGATTAATATCATAAATATGTATAAAATTCCTGAAGATTTGACATTTAACCTAGATTTAAGTATTTATTGCTATCATAACAAATATTGCAGAGATCAGTGGTGGCCCAGTGGTAACGTCCCCGACTTACTAGTTGTAGGTTGCGGGTTCAAACCCAGCCAGGCGCATTACTTTGTGTAATTTATTTCATCACCATTGCTCTCAAAACGGTGAAGGAAACATCGTGAGGAAACCGGCATGTCCTAGAAACAAAAATTTGAAGACATGTGACATCCACCAGTCCGCACTGGGCCCACGTGGTGGATTACAGCCCATTCCCTCACCTAGAGAGGAACATTATATGGCTGACTATGCTATATGCTATGACAAATATTAAGTTCTGTGAATTCGAAACCGGGCAAGAACCAATGTGATTTTTCAATCCATATGTAGTTAATTTTTTATGTTTATTTAGGACATTACTGTACTGACACTTTGTGCCTCAGAAGGCAAGTAAAACCGTTGACGTTTGTTGATCTTTGACAGTTGTTTCAGGTAGTCACATGCCAAAAAATCTGACCACCAGTCTATCCTAGGAGTATCGTGTAGCTTGGTAACTGGGTTGTGCAGGTTTTATAGGCAGTCGCTCAATGTATAAAAACTTTTTATAAAAAAAACACTAAAAGGATCAAAATAACTTAAATTTCGGAAGGCGGTGTTTCTCGATATTGTTTGTTTCTTATTTAACATACCTAGCTATCATATTGTAGCCTACCTTCCGGCTCCATCATCATCATCCGATCACTTCGATGATACCATTTACAACATAACTTTTCAGAACCATTAATTTATTTGTATTGTCATAGTCGCTTAACTATCTTTATTGTGATATCTATGTGAGTATGAAGTTTTGTTGACCATTTCTGGTCTTCTTCATCAGTTCCACTTCATCAAATGTTACTTTGTGGCTGTAAATGCTTAAGTTCTCGATGAAAATACCAAAATCACTATATGGTTGCCTATAATATTTAAGGAGTTCCCTCAATTCCTCATGGATCCCATCATCAAAACTAGATTTTGAAGAGAAATGAGACCAATATGGAAGCATATCCTATAAAGAGAAAAAAAAATTGCAAACCGGTCCATACACGACGGAGTTCTGAGGTAACAAACATAAAAAATATATGATAAAAAAATACAACCGAATTGATAGCATCCTCCTTTTTTTGAAGTCGGTCAAAAACATGGGTATTTAGCATGCGGTTAGACTGGAAGCCGACTACGAGCCAGTAAAAGGGAGTTGATTTATGTACCAACTAGAATAGTAATATTTTTGAATGAATTATTATCATGTTGATTAAAAAGCGATTTTAAATGCTGCCGAATCTATAACTCTGAAATATTTGAAATGTCAAGTTTTTGTATATTAATGGGCCAAGTAACATCTTCTCAAACAGGTTGCCGTGTTACGTTAATCGTTTAATTACATTTTGACACGAATACATCAGTTTAGTAGTAGATTTTGATATATTAGGTGTTACAATAAAATTAATAGGTATCCAGTGTAATTGATTGACTATTCATATTTTTGGACCATCGTACAGTTTTGTAATTGTAATGTTTCCAAACCGCTTATGAAGTTGATCAAGCGATCGATATTTGAAAATATACTCAACAGCATTTCAACCATTTCTATGAGACGAAAAGCCTATAATAAAAAATAATAAATAAAATAAAATAAAATCTTTTTATTTCAGACGTATTAGGTCCATATAGTTACACTTTACATTCATTCCTATATTATTGATTATATTATATTATTATTAGTCTATATTGTTATTATATTAATAATTCAATTTAATTTATTATATTATATTATGTATTACTTTATATTGATATTGTATTATTAATTTAATTCAGTTTAATTATTATTATTTAATTTAAGTATTATGTCATCATTATAATTGTATAAAAATTAAAATTTAAAAATTAATTTATGTATTGGCCGCCTTATGGGGCCCCGGGCACGCACACTTGAGTTTGAATCCAGTTTCCCAGAAGGGGGCTGTCCAGCTTGCGGCTGAGCACGTTCAGGATGGTGTTGGCACTCCCACCTATAAAAAGAAAACGTTATTTTGTTTGAAAAAATGATCAAATGACATTGTGCTCACGGATGAAGTTGCAGACGCTAGCTAATTCTTTAAAAATTATTGTATTATAATCGTTTAATTTATAAAATATGTTTATAATAAATATATTTTAAATATTATAGCACTTTCCAGACAATTTGCTTCATTCGATCTTGTGATTTTTTGGGATAATTTTCTTCGCTCACGCGGGCAACGCCTAACAGTGTTGATGAGGCTCATATCGAAATATTATTTTTTAAGATTTTCTGATATGGTGGTACACGTCAGTTTTGGTTTTGGTTCTGGCCGAAACTAGAAGTTTCTTCCTTTGAGATAATTTTCAACTTTCACGCAGGCAAAGCCGCCAGCAGAAGCTAGTTGTATCTAAATAGCTTCGGCAAGCGATAGGAATTCGTTGATGAAGCAAATCTAAACAATCTATATCAAGGACAAATTCTGTAGAATGGCGTCCGGAATCACTCTCATGTATATTTTATTGCCGATCTACTAAATCAATGGCGTTTAAAAATTCATTAAGAGGACTGCAGGAGCTAACCGTGAGTTTTATAATACGCAAAAGTATATGATCTATTTCAGTAAACAGAATCAGAAAAATATAGGTCATTTTTCAGGATGGATACTAGATAGATAGTGTTCAAAATACCTATAATACACTAATTTAGTACCACAGAAAAAAAAACACGAAGTTGTCTCTAAAATTACCTTTATCTTTATTTTTTTCGGGTGAGAATATCACTAGTAGACTAATATACAGATTACTGACCAAATTATGTCCTACAACTACACTTCTGGACACATCTATTGGCCCACCTTGTATTTTCAGTTTCGTTTGGTCCTAGCTAAAATTTTATATTAGGTCGAGCAAAAAGTTTTTATGCAGTTTGGAACCTGGCACATTCACAATTTCATTCAATAGTCTTTTTTTGAATTTCGAAAACAGAATTTAAAGAAACAAAAGACAATTTGGAGCCTGTTTGTTGATATCAAACAATCGAATACTAAGAAAACTTGGTTTTATTGGTTTACTTGGATTTAATTCTTGAAAAAGTGATTGATATCTTTGGTTTTGCAACAAACATTACTTATTCTTAACATTAAGGTGAGGTTCTATCAATAATCTATGGCTACTTCACCTGAAGTCGCCGCCCAAGCTGTGGCACTTATTCAGGCCGGACACAGCCAAAGAAACGTGAGTGCTCAACTTAATTTAAGTCGATCTGCGGTCCGAAATGTTTATCGGAGGTACCTAGAGACTGGCGGCTTTGTTCGTCGCCAAGGAAGGCCACGATCTCGGGTCACAACTGAAAGGCAGGATCGATTCATCGTGACGACCAGCTTGAGAAATCGTCACCTTACCTCCATTGAGATACAAAACCAACTTCGCGACTTCCACGGAGTATCTGTGAGCGCTCGAACTGTTCGGAGAAGGTTAAAAGAACGCGATATGGTACCACACAAGCCAGCTAATGGGTCCAAACTAAAGCGAGCCCACCGAACAGCGCGCCTTCATTTCGCACGCAGTCATTTAAATTGGACACAGCAAGATTGGAGCCGTGTACTCTTTTCTGATGAGTCTAAAATTGTGTTACATGGCAATGATGGAAGGAAGAAAGTCTACCGACGTAAGGGAGAGCGTTTCGCACAATGCTGCTTTGAAGAGAGGGTTGCTTATGGCGGTTGCTCATGGACTGTCTGGGGCGGTATATCCGCGAGCGGCAAAACTCAACTTGAGGTTGTTACAGGACCACGGCTGCCAACATTAAATGCTGAAAGGTACATTCGTGAGTGCTTAGAACCTCACGTGATACCATACGCGGACTATGTGGGCCATAATTTCCTCTTTATGCATGATAATGCAAGAGCCCATGAGGCCGGCATCGTCAGGGAATATCTTCGGGATGTGAACATCACAGTTATGGACTGGCCAGCCAGAAGCCCAGACATGAACCCCATTGAGCACATGTGGGACGAGCTAAAAAGACGTGTTAGGGCTTGTCAGCCAGTTGCCCAGACGATGCAGGAGTTGAAAACTGCCATAGAAGAGGAATGGGAGATGATCCCTCAAAATTTCATAGAGCGGTTGATAAACTCTATGCCTAATCGTATGAGAGCTGTGGTAGATGCCCATGGAGGCAACACGCGTTATTAAATTAAACCTTTATTTGATAAAACATGTTTTTTATTCAAAAATCAATTGCCTTTAACAAGGCGCATATCCGACTTGTTAGGCGTAGCTCCATGTCGTATGGTATTCTGAATTCAAATTTAAAACAATACGATCGAAAAAGATGGTAAAATGTATCAGGTTTAAAACTGCATCAACAGTTTTTGTTCAATCTAGCAATCATATTTCGGTAGGGGCCATCGAAACCTAAGCTCTAAGGTGGGCCAATAGATGTGTCCAGAAGTGTACTTGTAGTCATAGGATATTGTAGGTAACGTTACTTGTAACGTTTTACGCTTTTGGCCGTGTAGTCCTCTTAAATTCCGTTTTGTTTTGTTAACGTGAATAATTAAAAGGTTTTTTAGTATTCGTTGGTATTTATATCCCATTATAGTAAATATTAAAATTTATTAATACACTGTGTTATTTTATATTACCTGATACATCTGAGATTGACCAATCGAGTTTTATAAATGCATTATTCATAGTATTTATATGACATTTATTTGATCGTTTTAATGTTTGTTTTATTAATAGGTAAGTGATTGACTTTACAACCTTTTAATTACGAAAAAGAAGGTATTTATAGAACCAACTTCTTTTTAAGCAGTTTCAGTCACACATAATATTTTACTGAAACTTATTATGGACACCTTGGATATGGATATTACTGGCGGAATACGCTTAAAAAAATAATGACCGAATAGTTCGTACTAGAGAAGTCTTATTGAAGTTTATTTGAAAACATAAACAAGTGATTCTACATGAGCACCTTCGCGTGAGGAGGATAGTTTGCCACTGGGTGCCGCACAACCTCACAGAAGCTCAGAAATAGGCCAGAGTGGAGTGTTGCCATGATTAAAAAAAATAATTTGTGAGACCTCCCAGCACAAGTACAGGAAAAAGTCTAAAAACTGTAAATTTGTAGGTATGTCATAAAAAAAAAAAAACATTTTTTGCGATTTGGAAAAATTTTCGTAACTCAATTCGGGAATGTTTTCATAGGTTGGTAAGTTTGTACGGAAACCTCAATACGCGAGTCAGACTCGCACTTATCCAGTTTTTTCTTTGCCTTATTACTAAACAATAAATAAAAGTAGTTTTTATTTTATTTGTTAACTGCTTTGTCGTTTAGTATAAATATATAATAATAATATTCCACAACTATCACACAACGCCGTCTGGTCCCAAGCTAAGCAGAGCTTGTGTTATGAGTACTAGAGAACTGATGTACATACTTAAATATTTCTAAATACATACATATTATAGATAAATTACACCCAGACACAGAACAAATAATTGTGCTCATCACACAAACATTTGTCCTGGGTGGGAATCGAACCCACAACCTAGCAGCCAGGGCCACTAACCACTAGACCAACAGGCCAGTCAATATAATCCCAGTGTTCCCAAGTGAACGCGAACTTTTATTGGTGTGTCTATTTCTGTCTGTAGATGTACTCGAGTGGGTGTTCCATTTTAATTGCATAACATACGTACACATGTACAGTGTATCTGTAATACGTGACCTTGCCCGTCAGACTGTTTACGTTACACAACATCTCACGTTTTCTGATGTACGTATCTTTTTATATCGATGTTTATTTATTCTAAACTAGATTTATCTCCTGTATGTGCATCATCTAGATTGAGTAACTAGAGCTGCAACAGATTTAAAAATAGAAGATTCTTCGTTAAAAAGTAGATCTTGTACGATAGTTTTGCAATGATATCTTAAGAATTGTTATTTTTTTTTTTATTCGTTAGTATACTTCGCTCCGAACAAATCGCAGACGTAGGCAGCTCAGTCGTCAACTCAAAATGGAACTGGGCAGGCTAACAGCCCCCTAGCCAAATTACAACTGTTTCGTTTCGATTCTCTGACTCGAAGCGATCAACGAAAAGAGAATCGAAAAGAAACAGTTGTAACTTGGCAAAGGGGGCTAGATTCCGAAAACAAGAACCTGCAACGCAGTAGGCCCAAAAGAAGATGGCTAAGCACGCTGCTGAATTGTTGGAAAGAGTTACCATGGCCCTGAAACACAAAGGCACCTGACGGAACACAGGTGGGTCAGTAAAACTCTGATACTCCCTCTCGCTCCACCCAGAGCGAAAAAGGAATTCTATGACCTGCAGAGACCCAAAGGACTCGTAATAATGTTTTTAGTACCTACTCTTTTACAAGGGAGTTAAATACAAATGCGAATTTCCCTAACCCAGCGGAGAATGTGATCGTGATGTGAATTCCGTATTAATTTGTTTTTTCGGTGTGATATTTATTAATGTTCACACAAAAACTTCCATAAGGTGGCCGATGGTCATGGAGAAGGGTTAAAAAAGGTCCCGAAACTCTGCCTCCCTAGCCTGAAGTCATCTCAACGCTCAGTCACGTGGTGAGAACAAAGGAATCGGAGGCGTGGCCTACTCGAGGCGTTCGACGCAAACGAAACGATCGTAACTTGGCTGGGGGGACTGGGGAGTGTCGCGGGAATACGATGTATGTGAGATGCACAGGACCAGCCTATAATAGTCCCTATGGCAACATTTAAGCGAGGCCTTTGTCCAACAGTGGTCGTCTTTCATCTGAAATGATGATGATGGCACAAATACTTCAAAAGCGAAAGAAACAAGAGCATAAGCTTATTTCAAAACAAATTTCTTCTGCGAACTGCGACAGGAGAGTTTGATGAGAGATACGGTGTGTACACATTGAGAAGAAAACTTAAAATTTACTTTATTTAACTAAACTAAATCTATATATAATAAAAAGGAGAAAATGACTGACATATCAACGCACAGCCGAAACTACTGGGACTAGGAGCGTGAAATTATGCACATGGCTTCCTTTTACGACGTAGACGAGCACTAAGAAGGGATTTTTCAAAATTCAGCCTCTAATGTGTTAAAATGGGGGTCTAAAGTTTGTATGAAAAACCTACTTTTACGCGGGCGAAGCCGCTGGCAGAAGCTAGCCATACATAATATATTTAGTGAAACTAAATAAATATACATAAATCAAATTAGGAGGGCAGTTGAAAAAGCTGTCTTTTTATTAGATTTGAATTGCAATTTCATAGGAACCTCTACGGTCCGGATTAAGCGTTTTACCGATTTTTTTATTTTTGGCGCCATATATGTCGCTATCATAAGTAGACTAAAACTGATTGGGATCGGATGTAACCTATTAGAGCGCCTATAACAAGTTTCATATATTTTGCGTAACTTGTGTAGAAATGTGGGCTCAAATTACTTCTCGTTGGCAACTTGGTACTGCAGCATATTGGTAGAGGATATGCCGTAATCTCTAATTCAGAAATAATTGTCTTCGGCAGACATAATTTGTATCATTATTTAAAATTATAATGGAGAAAATTTGATATCGAAATAAACTATATTATAGCGTATTTATTTTTATGCTTAGTATTGTCCTATTCTCTGCAAATTGGGTTCCACAAAGTCCTTGATATTTTTACGACTTTGGCAATAACTCGCAGAGGAGCAGTGGTAGTCTAGAAGAACGCTCGCGACTTCACTACAATTTGTCTGATTAATGACATATAACTTTATAAAGTTTTTTTTTTTATAGGCCGGGGCCCCGGACTTCGCTTTCATACTACCCGTGATGTTACCATGATAACATATTTAAAAATCAGACATATAATAAAAAACTTTTTACAAAAAAAGATAACCGACTTCACTAAAAAAAAAACACTAAAAGGATCAAAATAACTTTAATTTCGGAAGTCGGTGTTTCTCGGTGTTATTTGTATCTTATTTAACACCGACTTCCGAAATTAAAGTTATTTTGATCCTTTTAGTGTTTTTTTTAGTGAAGTCGGTTATTTTTTTTTGTAAAAAGTTTTTTATTTTACACTTTTTAGTTGGGATACACTTAGGTATAAACAGAGTGCCTATTTCTCATGACAATTCCAATTAATTAAAACACTACTAGGTTACATTGTTTTATTATGAAGTTCCTGTGTCTAACCTTCCGGTTCCAACATCAGATCAGTTCGATAGTACCTTATAGCCAAAGTGCATCTCATGACAATTCTAATAAGCCTAAACACGGCTAGGTTACATTGATTAATGACGGAGTTCCAGTGCCTACCTTCTGGCTCCTTCATCATCATCAGATCAATTTGATGATACCATTTTCAACGGAACTATTAAGAACCATTAATTTATTTGTGTTATCATAGTCGCTTAACTATCTTCATTGTGATATCTATGCGAATATGAAGTTCCGTTGACCATATCTGGTCTTCTTCATCAGTTCCACTTCATCAAATGTTACTTTTTGACTGTAAATGCTTAAGTTCTCGATGAAAATATCAAAATCACTATGCAGTTGCCTATAATATTTGAGGAGTTCCCTCGATTTCGCTAAGATTCCATCAACAGATCCTAACTTGGTGACTATGGGACCATTTGGGAAGTATACCCTTTCCAACAAAGAAATAATTTTTCAAATCGGTTGGCAAGCGACGAAGTTATGCGCGAACAAACATAAAAAAAAAATACAAACATCCGAATTGAGAACCTCCTCCTTTTTTAGAAGTCGGTTAAAAATAAGTAAACTTTTTGTGGAGCTTTAAAGCGTCTGACAGAGGTTTTGGTCCATGGAAAGTGTCTGACGCTTATGATACTATTTTAGTTTTTTTTTTTACAAAACATATATAAAAATCAGCCATAAAAAACTTATGATACTATTTTAGTTTTTTTTTTACAAAACATATAAAAAAATCAGCCATAAAAAATTAGTTAAGTAACTGGTTATTTTTAGTTCCTTTTCTCACCTGGTACCTACTCAAGGGCCCCAAGGGGGAGCTCCACAAGTACACAGGTATTCAAAGCACATGAGACGCTACTGACCATGTGAAAATAAGTTATGTCAGACAGCTCTGGGATCTTAGTATAGAAGGAAAATATCGTGAGGAAACCGGCCTAGATAATTGAAGACATATGACATCTACTAACCTGCCCTGGGCGCATGTGCTAACAGCCCATTCCTTTTCGGAGAGATAAGGTCTATGGGCGGGTTTCTGGATGAGTATTTTGAGTTACGCACGTTTCAAAGCCCACTTTTATGACAAATTTTGACAGATCTTCAGGCTGAAGTAGAGTTTGAGAAACACTCAACATCGGGGATATGTCTTTATGTCATCATCATCATCTTCCTGCCCTTGTCCCGTTTTATTTGGGGTCGGCGCAACACGTTTTTTTCTTCCACTCTGCCCTGTCACTCGTCATGCTATCACTAACTTCCTTTTCTTTCATATCACTCTTCACACAATCCATCCATCTTTTCTTTGAGGATATGTCTTTATGTAACTTCAAGAAATCAAGACACATTACCTAAATTTGTCCAAATCAGCGAATTATTAGGCGTAATCTCAAAGCTGTCATGTGTAATTGTAAAGTTGATAATGCTCGGTGTGACGCAATCATTCGCAAGTGGCGCCTGCGCAGCTTACTAAAGAATCGTGGGCAAACTCACGACAATCTATTACATGCTACTACTGAGTGTAATACTGTAATGCTAAAGAATTTCGTTCTAAGTTCCTTTGTAATGGGTGTATTATGTTAGGAGGTAATCTTTGTTTTTGTTTGTAATAGCTAGTTTACCTATATTTGTACCTCTTACCTATGTAAGTAACTTTTAATCTCTTGCCTGTGTAGGTCCCTCTCAGCTGTGTACGTACCTGTTACCTATGAACGTACCTCTTACCTGTGTACGTATCTCTTACCTGTGTAGTAGTTCTTACCTGTGTAGGTACCTCAAATTTTGCAGGGAGAAACCTATTTCTACGCGGATGAAGCTACTGGCAGAAACTAGTATAATATAATATATAATATAATATAAAACTTATAAAACGTCAGAAGCTAGTGCACGGTACCAAATTGGTCGTTTCCTATGGAGAAGAACCGGCAAGAAACTCCATGGTTACTCTTTTAAAATCTCTTTTATTCGAAAATTACAAATATTTCTTACTAAGCTTATTAGGCAGAGAGCAGTGGTGGACGAGTGCTAACGGCCCCGACTTACGGGTTGCGGGTTCAAACCCAGCCAGGCGCATTACTTTGTCTAATTTATGTCATCACCACTGCTCTCAAAAAGAGGAAGGAAAACATCGTGAGGAAACCGGCATGTCCTAGAACCAAAGATTCGAAGACATGTGACATTCACCAACCCGCACTGGGCCCGCGTGGTGGATTACGGCCCATTCCCTCTGCTAGAGAGGAGGCCTGAGTCCCAGCAGTGGGAACATTGAAAGTCTGATTATTCTATGCTTATGCTAGGCTTATTATATTTTTCGACTTTATTTTACTGCGGCAACATTTCTCATTGCCACTTATAGTATTGCCAACATCCAACCGTATTTCCAACATTGCCTCCTAAAGGTACGTGTAATAGTAAGCTGCCAAGCTAAAGGTCACGATAATCGATGGACTTCCAGCGGCTGTCTTCAAATAAATGTCAGAATAACACGTTTGCCTCACTTCACTTGTTCGTCTTGCGGGGTTACCATGACGTTCAAAGTAAGATTGTTTCATTCTTATTTCAGTGTGGGTAAGAGACAGAGCTATACAGGTTGTCTAGCGCCATCTCTTACCCACACTGGAAATAAGAATGAAACAATCTTACTTTAAACGTCATGGTACAGGTCCTGGTCGACTTTCGCGGGATCTAAAGTAGCGGACATGTCGTTTGATGGAGCTTTGAGACTTTAAGCAGCAGTCTTTTTGAGAAAAGTATCTCTTTATAATAAGCTGTAATGTCTAAGGAGGTATCACATCCCCATCATCATGTTCACCGTAGGCGCGGGCTTGCGAACGGCGGGCAATGGGTGGCTCGCGTCCGGACCGAGCCCAAGTTGTCGACGGCGCGTATTGTTCCACGCACGCCTCAAGGAGATGTCAGCCTCTGTATTCGGCCCAGCAGGGTCGAAGCCTACTGGCCAAGGGTCTGATTCTGAAAGGTAGACTCGGCCCTGGTACGAAAGGCAACGAAGGAACAGGAGTAGGTTTTTAGTCAGTAAAAGTGTGACACTATCTCCCGCCCCGCCCAAGAGCGGGGGATGTCATAAGATGATTTTCCCACCGAAAAAGAAAAGAAATTCCCATCATCATCATCTTGCTCTAATACAGTTCTGGCGATGATTGCTGGCAGATTCGATAGCCCTTATATCGGACATTGCTGTGGTAGACATGTTGCTTGCTATGTCTGATAGTGTAATATGTATTTCCTTATGTGTGTGTGTTCTGTTTTGTGATTGTTGTATGGGTGCTATAAGTTGCTTGAAATAAATGCTTTTTTTTACATCACACTAATAATTATTATATAATCAAAAGTTTGTGTGTGTATGTTTTTGAACAGATTTGGATAAAATCTGCTATATAGGTAGAACGTCCTACTAAGACTGTAAGAACGTTTGATAGAGTTACCACACCCTAGAACGTAAAAGGCACATGAAGGAACATGGGTGAGGTTTCATTTGGAAAAGACTGATACGCCTTCTTGGTCTATCCAGAACGACATAAATTGTTTGATGATTTTTCACCCCAAAAAAAACCGGGCAAGTGCGAGTTGGACTCGCGCACTGAGGGTTCCGTACAAACTTACCTATGAAAACAGTTCAATTCCCCAATTGAGTTACAAAGATTTTTCCGAATCGCAAAAAAAAAATGGTGATATAACTACAAATTTACAGTTTTCAGATTATTTCCTATACTTGTGTTATGAATTATATATAATTTCAGAATTCTAGGTCAATGAGAAGTACCCTATAAATTTTGATTCCCTGAAAGTGTCAAAAAACACATTTTTTACAACATAAACGGTTGTTTTTTTTCGTTAACTCAGAAGTTTGATTTTATCACAGCATCAAGGGACCGCAGACTTTCATATAAGGTTTTAGTTTCAACTCGATACCTCCACGGCTCCATCCGTTCCCGAGATAAAGGGTCTTGGCAGACCGACTGACGACAAAGTGATGCTATCCCTTTTTTCCTTTTGAGGTACGAAACCATAAAAAATAACGGTTAGACCTGGAATGGTACAAGAGTTACTTTTTATCCTAGCATTATGTTCCTTTCGACTCATTTTCTACTTTCATGGTGGCGGAACCTCTGGCCTCCTGAAACCCCCAGTTATCTAATAAACCTATCTCAGCCATTTTCACGTCTAGACAATGAAATATCGTGATCTAATGATTAAACCAATGTATGCAAATAACCGTGTGAATCCATTTCTTCAGTGACAATAAACAATAATTAAAAATTTACATAAGAAGTGTTCATCTAAACTCTTCAGAATAACAAGCATCGTTGAGCACACAAAATTAATAAAACCCTCATATTTTAGTTTCCTAAAAACCGCTTATATTAATCGTTTGTTCACTTGAACAGCTGCACAGTTACATTCATTCTTTGTTTCACGGTTATGAGAAGTCAACTGAAACTTTAACAGTTAGATTGCCTGTTCGTAATGCAAGCTGTAAAAACCTCTCTTGTTTGACAAGCAATGTATGTTGCGTGCAAGTTTTAGTCGTCGGGAGATTGCGATACGACTGTCGACCGGCGTTGACCGTTGCGCGGGGGAACGAACGCGCCCGACTCCATTCGCAGTATTTCGCAGTCATCGTCTCGGACGGCTCGAAGCTACTCGTCCGTTCCCGCACAGTTTTCAAATTTCGAACTTCGTTTCGAAAAGAACGCGTGCGGACTTTTTAAACCGAGAAAGTGACTCGTGAAATAAAAATAATAAAAACCGGTGTTGCATCAATAAAAAATTCGAAAGTTGAAAGGATAATTTTTTGGCTTAAGTTTTGTGTTAAGAATTACGTCGTCTCCCTTACGGTGAGTGTTCTTTTTATTGAAATAAAAATAAGATATTTAATTTTAATTAACAAAATAAGCAGCTAATTATCACGTGGTAGCGTGTGTATATACTAAAAGAGATTCGTTTTCTTTTGCCTGCTAAGTTACAATGACATTTGAAATTACGAATCTTGAGTGAGTAACTGCGTTGACGTGAGACTTACGTCCACTTATAATTAACCATAATCACGTAAAGTACGAAAATTCTTCACATAATGTTGTATCAGTCACAGCAAAAATACATTCTTGTTCGCAATTAATAATAATGCGAGAAGTAAAATAACCGCGAAATAAAGTACGAAGGCGCTAGTCCGCGAAAACAGCGCTAAAGCGAGCTTTGAAAATGAAAAGCGACTTTTATGTTTATCTATGTTCACTGCTTGCAACAATACAATTATTTTTTTTTCATAATACTTAACATTTATCGAATTAAAATGGCCATAGACCTTAGATTCTTATGGAGTTTAGTCATTGCGTCATTTTTTTATTAGCCTTTTTTAATTTTAGTCTTTTATTTCTGTAGATTAATTAACTATGTGTTCAAAATCGTAATCCTCACTAAAAAGGAACAATGTAGGTTTTTTTTTGTTGAGGTAGGAAAGAAATTTCTTGGGTGTTACGATAGCACGTGCAAGCCTTTTACTCACTTCTTTAGTTAATTTGCCTTTTACATTCTTGTGAAAGAGGACCCGGGGGTCCTGGAATGAAGGCAAAGAAGGAACATAAGACTGGGTCTTATTTCAGTAAAGCGGGAGAAGCCATTGGATAATGCCTACCTTAAAAAAATACACTTTTTAGGTCCACGGCAATTTTTTCAAAAATGTTTCCGCAACGAACAATTCGGAACTACTACTTGAAGTCCTCTCAACTTTAGTTTGGTCTTCGTCAGAATTATTATTAAGTTCTCTTAATGATTTGATATTTTTCATAGTATTTATTAGTTTATAATTTTAGCATATATATGTATTTTATTATTATAAATAACTTATTTTTTGTTTTATTTTTTCTGTTTGAATTATCTGATAATTGTTCATTGTGCAAGCCTACCACAGTGTTGTCTTTTTAATCCAAAGGTTGACTGGTAGAGAATGCCTTGTTGCATTAAGTCCACCTATGTACCACTACTGTACATGAAGTTTAAATAAATAAATAAATAAATCATCATCATCATTTCAGCCGAAAGACGTCCACTGTTGGACATAGGCCTCCCCCAAATGACGCCACAATGACCGGTCCTGTGCGTCTCGCATCCATCGAATTCCCGCGACCCTCACCAGGTCATCGGTCCATCTTGTGGGAGGCCTTCCAACGCTGCGTCTTCCGTCAAATAAATAAATAAACAATGCAAAATACTTAACTTAAAAAATATTTTTATCTAGCAATAAATCTAGCGCATTTCACATACGATCTTAGCAAAAGACATCAACGAACGCAACATTTTTTCTGTGCTGACATAACCAAAGATAAAATTACGTAAAAAAACACTACATATTTAGAATAATGTCCGCATATTTTCAATAATAAAGTAACGCCTGTATTATGTTAGTAAAACTGGTCAGTTATTACTTGATAAATATTTATGTTATGTAAATACGTGATTGTGTATCATATGTTTTATATATTGCAAAATTTTGTCGAAATGGTATCTAAAAATGAAGGATTAAATGTTCAGCTTAACTCACTTAACTTAGTACCCAATAGGTCTACGAAATTAGCCGTTTTCACCAGTGCCGTAACTACACACAACAGCTGTCCCTGATGGGGTGCACAAACAAGTTTTTTACCATTTATTTCATCTGAAGTAGGTTACTATTACTATTTCCCATTCTCTCTCGCTCCATATCATGCCCTGAAACAGGGCCGGAAGCTTAGGTTGCCACCATTGATTACCTCTACGAGTACACGGTAGGGTCCACCCAAGCGGGACAAACTTCCACCATGTGGTACACTATGTGCTCAGTGCGTGGTGTGCATGGTAACACCCAAGCGTTTCTTCCCGCTAGATCCGACAGACAGATAACAGATACCTCCCGAAACGCTAGTGTCCGGTGAGGACCTGCGTGAACTCCATAAGATGTTAAATAAATTACTTAACCTTTTGAGTAGCGTAATTAGAGACACAATAGAAAGACAATGACCGAGCGAACGCCGGCGTTCGCTCGGGGTATAATGATATACAGAAATATTAGAAAAATAACAACGGATCAAATTTTAAAATTATCGTAAAATCAGCTATCCTGATTCTTCGATGGGAATGCAACACAGGGCGTGTTGAAAGGTATAAGTTACTTCGTTTTGTAAGACTGGGAATAAAATGAATGACTGTATTATGACGAAAGTTCTGTGTTACTAGTAGCGTTTTAAAGAGCATAGGTTATAAATGCGATTAACGCAGACAGGATTGGCCAATGAGTAGATGGAGATCAAAAGAAAATTTTTGGTTGCGTTGTAGGAAACTAGATTCTACCTGTGGTTTCACTCGCGTGATATTTTGATAAAAACTATCTTACACCCCTTTATCTAGAGCCTACATCTGTTTTATCTCCCAAAGCAAAAAGTGGAGGGTTATAACTATAAGTTTTATCAGTATATGTGTGTGTCTGTTTGTGGCACCGTAGCTCTTAAACGGGTGAACCAATTTTTATGTTTTTTTTTTTGAAAAATTTAAAGTAAATTTTCTAGAAATGTTTCTTTGGTATTTTTGATCTATATCGGTTTACCATGTACATAATATAGGCGAGGGTGAAGGTGGGAATAAACAACTGAATGTTTGTAAATATAGACAAGTGGGGTATCAAATGAATTAGTATAAGATGGACATGAACTAGCGCGTACTGGTGACTTTTGTCAGGGTAACAATATATTTTGTTGTCATTTTTACTCAACTGTCACGTGTACAAGTGCGCGCACCACACGTTGAGTTCATAAGTACGGTGACTTTTTGTCAAAAGTCACGAGTGCGCCCTAGCTTTTACATTATGAAACTGTAGGAGAGAAGTATTTTTAATTTTTGGTTTAAGCTTTTTTTATATAGGATCAGTCTACCTGCTCTAAAATCTCTAGAAACAAACAGACAAGGCAATTTTGTTTTCTCACCACAATATATGGTGCATTTACATAGTATATAGAAAGCAATACATAACTGCAGTTTTACAATTACAATATTATATTGTGGAAGACTGGTGCCTAAGCTAGACGTAAGGCCTGTATTTCAGGACACCAGGACTCCCTCTCATTCGGAGATAGTAACATTTTTATACATTATGTACTCTCACATTATTAAATGCGGTAGGTTACTTATAACAGAGCATGTTTACAATAAAATTATTAAATTCCTTGTTAGTATTTAAGTGAATATAAGTTGTGTTTGGGTGTATGTGTGTGATGGTATGTGAGGGTGTGTGTGTGTGAGAGGGTAAGGGTGTGTGTGTGTTTATGAGGAAATATGATTGAGATTAGGAAAATTATTGTTCGAATAGTGGGTTGATTTATGAACAGGATGCAATTGAGTTAATTTAAAAGATAATAACAATGGTAATTTAATTACTTTTGCATTTTAAATATGAATACGCATTATAATAATATCAACGATATATTATTTCGTGACTTTTACGACTAACATTATAGAAAATACGTATTACTGGTTTCTAAATCTTTATCTAGACTATCTATATATATATATATATATAAAAGCGAAATGCCACTCACTGATTAATCTCAGAAACATAACACCTATAAACTTAAAATTTGGCATCCATAAAGTCATAGTCATAGTAGTTTATTGGTAAGGGATTCTTGAAGTCAAGTCATATACAGAATGTTAAACTATACTTAGTCAACAAATATATAGGGTGTAGACATCCGCTAAGAACGGATTTTCCGAAATTCATCCCCTAAGGGGAGGAAATGGGGGTACAAAGTTTGTATGGAGAAACCAACTTTCTAGAAAAGCTATTTTATAATATGCATATCTGCATTTTGTCCTAATATGCAAAATATTTACGTATTTATAAATAAATTATTCCTTTCACGTACAAATTAAATAATCAAACAAATGAACTCATCTATAAATTTTATTTTTTTATTGGTATACACCGGTGCTTGACTGCGATCCAACCTAATGGTAAGCACAGATGCAAAAATCAAGGAAATAAACTTTAAAATTAGATTAAACTAATTGAATTAATTAATTTACCTCATAAATACACTAGAACGATAAAAACGGTGCTATCGCTTTTGGATCCGGTTCAACCGAAAATTAATAGATACTTGAAAATGGTTATAAAAACCTATTAATAACCTGAATAACGCGGTACGTGCTCGTTTTTGCTCAGCATGCGTAATTTTATTATCAAAAATTGCATCATAGTCCCACAGTTAACTAGTTCAAAGAAAAACGACTAGTGCATGAAAAACTATTGTTACGTACTTGTATGATGAATTATCGTTTTCTTTGAACATAATTATTTTTCTGCTGTTAATGGCATCCGTAATGATAAATGTAGATATGACGTTTTCGTGCCAGGACTATGGAATGGTTCGTAGGAGTTGCCATGGCCCTAAATTCAAAGGGTAACCAAAGGGACACGGGTGGTTTAGTCAGTACAAGCCTGAGTCTTCCTCTCGCTCTATCTAGAACGGGAGAAGTTATTTATTCATTTCCAAACCAAAGAAAACGTACGATGTTCTAACAAAATAATTTACGTCATTATGAAATGACATTTAGAACTGCATGTTTTTATAGTGATTACAAAACTTACTTTTTAATACAGTTTAAAGTTTAAATTCGTATTTCATACTTGCCAACTTTTAGTTTTGTTTAAGTTTTCTATAAGAATGAATATTATATAGAGAGATTTGTATTTTTGTTTATAGTGAATAAATTCAAAAACTACTGGACCGAGTTTTAAAAAATCGTTCACCAGTAAGATGCTGGTTTATTACTGAGAGTGACATGAGCTATATATTTCCTGCTTTGAAACAGGTAAAACCGCTGGCAGAATCTAGTAACAGTAGATGCAGACAGTGTAGTAGTAGCAGTAGTAGTGTAGTAGTAGTGTAGTAGTAGTGTAGTAGTAGTGTAGTAGTAGTAGTAATTTACTAGTTTATAAGAATAATATGTAGGAGTTGACGACGATGTAATTACTCTATCTGCATTATTACACTAAATTATGAACATTATAATTTTATTTTATGAAATTATCTCTGGGAAAATAACATATTTAAAAAAAAAAAAATAACGATCTCTTCCAGTATTGCGTTGCCACATTAAAAAAATAAATTATGCATAAAATGCAGTAGCACCGTTTTGTAAGTAGCATAGTAACATAGTGTGAGGTTCAGAGATCACTATGAAAAATATCTTAGGGTTTTTTTTTCTGGTTGTGGCCATAAATGTTAGAGTGTCTTTATAATTTATTTTCTAATTAACTTTGATATATTAAGGTGCATATTGACCTTGTATTGTACAATCTAAAATAATCTTTGTTCGTGTTTTTAGGTCGTAAATTTGATTAGTATCTTCATATTTTACTAAATGCATTCCTTACTTTTGTATCATTTTGACTGGCCTGTTGGTCTAGGAGAACCAAGGTTACGGACATAGCCCGAAGAATCGCCAAACTTAAGTGGCAGTGGGCAGGGCACATTGCTCGCAGAACAGATGGTCGATGGGGACGAAGGTTCTGGAATGGCGACCGCGTACCGGAAGACGCAGCGTTGGAAGGCCTCCCACAAGGTGGACCGATGACCTGGTGAGGGTCGCGAGAATCCGATGGATGCGAGACGCACAGGACCGGTCATTGTGGCGGCATTTGGGGGAGGCCTATGTCCAACAGTGGACGTCTTTCGGCTGAAATGATGATGATGATGATGATGTTGGTCTAGTGGTTGGTGGCCCTGACTGCTATGCCGGAGGTCGTTGGTTCGATTCCCACCCAGGACAAATGTTTGTGTGATGAGCACGATCATTTGTTCTATGTCTGGGTGTAAGTTATCTATATATGTATGTATTTAGAAATACATAAGTATGTTTATCAGTTGTCTAGTACATAACACAAGCTCTGCTTAGCTTGGAACTAGATGGCGTTGTGAGATAGTTGTGGAATATTATATTGTGAATATTTTATTTGTAAATAATTTTCGAATTTAGTATATTATCATTTTTGCTGTTCATATTTGTACTTAGTTACAGGAAAACAGCAAAATAATGAGGAAGCTCATTATTAGCGATTTTCCCTCCCTATGTAAAAAATATATTTATTATTAGTCAGTAAGCGGCATTTAAAAATCATCATCATCATCCTGCCCTTGTCCCGTGTTATTCCCATCCGTGTACCTTTGGTTGCCCAAAGGTACACGGATGGTTTAGTCAGTACAAGCCTGAGTCTTCCTCTCGCTCTATCTAGAATGGTAGAAGTTATATATTCATTTCCAAACCAAAGAAAACGTACGATGTTCTAACAAAATAATTTACGTCATTATGAAATGACATTTAGAACTGCATATTTTTATAGTGATTACAAAACTTACTTTTTAATACAGTTTAAAGTTTAAATTCGTATTTCATACATGCCAATTTTTAGTTTAGTAAGAAGATTTGTATTTTTTTTATAGTGCATTAATTCAAAAACTACTGGACTGAGTTTTAAAAATTCGTTCACCAATAAGATGCTGGTTTATTACTGAGAGTGACATGAGCTATATATTTCCTGCTTTGAAACAGGCGAAACCGCTGGCAGAATCTAGTAATTTACTAGTTTATAAGAATAATATGTAGGAGTAGGGTACGGTACAATGAGTAAGAAAAAACGTTTTTTTTTCATAGTCAAATGTATCAAACTCTACTAATAATATGGATTAAAGAATGAAATTGCCATTTTATAAAACGGGTTGCTTTGAAGTGTCGTATCTTTGGATTGACTTGGAATTATAAGTTCATATAAACTTTATATTAAAGGTACGTTATTCTTTTTTTGAAATTAGATATTTATTGGTTTCTTTGTGTTTTGTATTTTTTGTAATATCGCTGTATTTAGAACAATTTTTGTATGAAATCTAAGAAAACACACTTCAAAGCAATTCGTTTTAAAAAACGGCAATTACATTCTTTAACCCCTAATATTTTTAACCTACTGCTTCTTCTTGAATTTATGCAAGCAGATTGTAATAGATACATGATTTAAATATCATATACATTTATCCTCTTTAGAAAATGTAATCTTGTTACACTGTAAGGGCGCTCGCCCACGGCGTTTTTTGTAGCGATACTGTAGCGCGTTCGCATCGAAACAGTCGCGATGCTGTAGCGCGTTGGCATTTTTTCTATAGCACCGCGCTTTAGTAGCGATGCTATCGCGTGTTTACGAAACGCGCGTATGCATCGCTACAAAAAGTCGCCGTGGGTGACGGGCCTAAGAGAGTGACGATGATGTAATTACTCTATCTGCATTGTTACACTAAATTATGAACATTATAATTTTATTTTATGAAATCATCTCTGGGAAAATAACATATTAAAAAAAAATAATAACGGTCTCTTCTAGTATTGCGTTGCCACATTAGCAAAATAAATTATGCATAAAATGCAGTAGCGTTTTGTAAGTAGCATAGTAACATACTATGTTGTGAGGTTCAGAGATCACTATGAAAAATATCTTAGGGTTTTTTTTTTCTGGTTGTGGCCATAAATGTTTGAGTGTCTTTATAATTTATTTTCTAATTAACTTTGATATATTAAGGTGCATATTGACCTTGTATTGTACAATCTAAAATAATCTTTGTTCGTGTTTTTAGGTCGTAAATTTGATTAGTATCTTCATATTTTACTAAATGCATTCCTTACTTTTGTATCATTTTGACTGGCCTGTTGGTCTAGGAGAACCAAGGTTACGGACATAGCCCGAAGAATCGCCAAACTTAAGTGGCAGTGGGCAGGGCACATTGCTCGCAGAACAGATGGTCGATGGGGACGAAAGGTTCTGGAATGGCGACCGCGTACCGGAAGACGCAGCGTTGGAAGGCCTCCCACAAGGTGGACCGATGACCTGGTGAGGGTCGCGAGAATCCGATGGATGCGAGACGCACAGGACCGGTCATTGTGGCGGCATTGTGAGGAGGCCTATGTCCAACAGTGGACGTCTTTCGGCTGAAATGATGATGATGATGATGATGTTGGTCTAGTGGTTGGTGGCCCTGACTGCTATGCCGGAGGTCGTGGGTTCGATTCCTACCCACGACAAATGTTTGTGTGATGAGCACGATCATATGTTCTGTGTCTGGGTGTAATTTATCTATATATGTATGTAATTAAAAAATATATAAGTATGTTTATCAGTTGTCTAGTACCCATAACACAAGCTCTGCTTAGCTTGGGACTAGATGGCGTTGTGAGATAGTTGTGGAATATTATATTGTGAATATATTATTTGTAAATAATGATAAAATTTAGTATATTATCAATTTTAATGTTCATAATTGTACTTAGTTACAGGAAAACAGCAACATAATGAGGAAGCTCATTATTACCGATTTTCCCTACCTATGTAAAAAAAATACATTTATTATTAGTCAGTAAGCGTCATTTAAAAATCATTATCATCTTCCTGCCCTCGTCCCGTGTTATTTGGGGTCGGCGCAACACGTATTTTTCTTCCACTCTGCCCTGTCACTCGCCATGCTATCACTAACTTCCTTTTCTTTCATACTACTCTTCACACAATCCATCCATCTTTTCTTTGGTCTCCCTCTCTCTCTCCATCCATCCACATGTAAACTCATAACTCTTTTAGTAACATGCGTTTCATCCCTCCTCTTCACATGACCATACCAAGACAAACGATTCCCTTTCAACTTTTCAGTCACTGGCGCCACTTTCAAACTTCCCCTAATATATTCATTTCTCACTTTATCCATTCTCGTCACACCACACATCCATCTTAACATTCTCATCTCCGCTACATGCAATCTTTTTTCATCCGTCTTTTTCACAGCCCAACATTTAAGGTTTTAAACATTATTATACTCCTTTATGTTTAGTTACTCTCTCAAATCAGTCACAGGCGCCACAAAAAAAAAAAAAAAAGAAAATTTAAAAGAAAAAAATTAATAATATATTGCTTCTCAGTTCATCATATATTTTGTTTTAGCAATATTGAAAGTATGGATTTCTTAACGAAACAATTTTATACTACAGATCTACATTTCAAAATCAGTGGTATTTATATGCGGAAGTATTCTTCTAAAGCAAGTGTTATGACAAAACTATGGAAATATAAGAATTTGTAAAGAATGTCGTTAAGTTAGTGAGCGGGTGGTCTCACTGAAGTGACACCAAATATGATTAACGTACCTCTCAAGCTTGATTAATAGCTCGATTCTTCATTCTAAACCTAAATAATGTATTCACGTTTTAAGGGCGTTAATTTAATGGAAAATATATCAGCTTTTAGACCAGAGTCCCTACCACGAAGTCTTAGCGCTATCCATTTGACGAATTTGACCGACATAGAAAGAAAAGAGTTTATTAACGAAAAACATGGCACATAACTTAAAAAATATAACATTATAACAAATCTATACAATAGAGTGAGTTATGTGACACATTCGCATAACTCATTCATACGACATAGTAAGACACCAGCGCCCCTAGCCAAGTTACAACCGTTTCGTTTCGATTCTCTTTTCGTTGATCGCCTGGAGTCGGCCACGTACATCTCCTTGAGGCACGCGTGGAACACTACGCGCTGTCGACCACTTGGGCTCGGTCCGAACGGTTACCGGACGGTCGGACGACGAGCTGCCCCTTGCTCGCCGTTCGACCGTCCGCTCCTACGGTGGCTGGAAATCGGGATCGGGATCCCGGCGACTGGGGCGTGAGGGCCGTTCTCTCGCTCGTGCGGGCGCCTCCTTTGCTAGCCATTACTGCTTCGCAGAAGGAAGCGACCGCCTGCCACTCCTCCCTGCTCCGGACCATGGCTAGTATTCAATATGTGTAACATTTATACTTTTTCATGTACGTCCTAAATATGACTTAACACTACTTCAACAGTTCAACTTGACGGTACGGGCGCAGTGGTTGAGAAGTAAGCTGCTGTGCTGTGTGTCAGCGGTTCGATTCCCGGAACTAATATTTTTATGGCCTACTAGATTGTTGTTCCGGATCTAGGTCTAGCATATGTGAGATTGAAAAACGCTCATTGTTGATTTGTACATACGTTTGTACGATTGTTTTTTATAGCCGATAATGGTTTCTTTTTTTTATTTTCCTAGAAAAATACATTTTTATTTTATATGTTGATATACATAAAAACGCGCTATTACGTAATAATAATACCCCGGGGCGCCCGAGGGGTTAAACAAAAATACCGATCGCGCCTAAAACCCGCCTGTGTTCCTTCAGTTGCTCTTTGCGTTCCAGAGCCGTGGTATCTCTTTCGAAAAATCCTAAAGAACAAGTCGTGCTTACTCGGCACATTTTAATTACTTCTATCCGCATAAGGCAATAAATTTTCATAAACAAACCATCGACGTGGTTGATTTACAACATATTGATGCTAAGTAGGCATTGAAGTGCTAATGTGGACCAAAGAATTCTTCACGCGACTGTACCATGCCACTTTACTTGGTTACACTGACCACGTAAAAATTGCATTGTTTGCAAACCAACGGTGAGTCAGCACGCGAAGTTTGGAGGGTGGTCTATTAATATGCGTAGATGTATAGTGAACAATAATTTTCGAGTGCAGTGGTAAATATTTTATGTGTAAACTTTCTAAAGGAGTGTTACGGAAGCGGACGCTAGGAATGGACGCGTATCGTAATGTATGAATCGAAGTGAGTAGCTAATGGTGATGCTAACCGGTTTACTGCATTTAAGTGATGAGAAATACGCTTTTTTTAATTATATAAACTTGTGCTTGGCTGCGATCCCACCTGATGGTAAGCAGTGATGCAATCGTTAATAATAAATCGCTCTAGTTTATTAAGAGCCTATTCACTCTAGCCTTGAAGACAACTAAATAATCTGACTGGCCTGTTGGTCTAGTGGTTAGTGGCCCTGACTGCTATGCCGGAGATCGTGGGTTCGATTCCCACCCAGGACAAATGTTTGTGTGATGAGCACGATCATTTGTTCTGTGTCTGGGTGTATTTTATTTATAATATGTATGTATTTAGAAATATATAAGTATGTTTATCAGTTGTCTAGTACTCATAACACAAGCTCTGCTTAGCTTGGGACTAAATGGCGTTGTGTGATAGTTGTGGAATATTATTATTATTTATTATAATAATTGAACAGGAAGACCGCAGCAGGTAAATGGTTCCAATCCTTCGATTTACGCGGTTCTAACTTAAAAAGTTACTGTATTTAAAAATATATTGATGAACTAGCTTCAGTTAGCGGCTTTACCCGCCTACAAAATTATTTTAAGGGAACACTTTTCCGGGATAAAAAGTATCCTATGTGCTATTCTACAACATGATCAAGCTGTGTGCGAAATGTCATTCAAATCCGTTCAGTCGTTTGAACTTCAAGGAGTAATAAACGTACACACACAAACATAAACTTTCGCCATCATAATATGTAGTAGTGTGAAAGAAAAAAAACCGGTCAGTGCGAGTAAGACTCGCGCACGAAGGGTTCCGTACCTTCCGTAGCAAAAAACAAGCAATAAAAATAAATAAATACGTTTGTTGTATGGAGCCCCCATAAATATTTATTTTATTCTGTATATATCTTTTTTATTATTATTATTTGTTATAGCGACAACAGAAATACATCATCTGTGAAAAGTTCAACTGTCTAACTATCACAGTTTACGAGTTATAGCCTAGTGACAGACGGACGGACGGAGAGCGGAGTCTTAGTAATAGGTTCCGGATTTAACCTTTGGACACGGAACCCTAAAAAAGAAGTCAGTGATAATGTGACAGTTGATAAGACAGAATGGAAAAAGAAAAACGTTTTGTGCTGACCCCGAATAATGTGCGATAAGGGCAAGAAGAAGTTAATGATGATGGATTTGGTAGAAAAATATAGGTATTCTTGTATCATCATCATCATCATCATCATTTCAGCCGATAGACTTCCACTGCTGGACATAGGCCTCCCCCATATATCGCCACAAAGAACGGTCCTGTGCGTCTTGTATCCATCGGATTCCCGCAACCTTCACCAGGTCATCGGTCCACCTTGTAGGGGGCCTTCCAACACTGCGTCCTCCGGTACGCGGTCGCCACAAAAGAACCTTTCGGCCCCAACGGCCAACTGTTCTGCGAGCAATGTGCCCTGCCCAGCTGCGAGCAGTGTGTCTGGTATTCTTGTATGGTAACTAGTTATAATGTAAGTGTATCCAACTATACTCGAATGCATTATGCATTCCAAGTCTATTCGAGCACATTCGAAAATACTCACGTGAGTGACATCTATAAACATGAAAACTGCTTACGAAACGTGTTGTATAATAGCTTTCATGGTCATTTGCAGTTACACTCACGTGCGTTTTATGTATCTATTTGATAAGTAACACTCACCGATCAATAATATTGGCTAAAAAAGTCTAACTACCTAACTTTGCATTTCAATTACAAGTGAATTTTATAAGCGATGATACAGTCTATAATGGAGCACATAGCATAGCATAGTCGGCCTTATAATGTTCCCACTGCTGGGACTCAGACCTCCTCTCTAGGAGAGGGAACGGGACGTAATCCACCACGCGGGCCTAGTGTGGGTTGGTGGATGTCACTGTCTTCGAATTTTTGGTTCTAAGACATGCCGGTTTCCTCATGATGTTTTCCTTCACCATTTTGAGAGCAGTGGTAATGAAATAAGTTACACAAAGTAATGCGCCTGGCTGGGTTTGAACCCGCGAACTACAACTCGTAAGTCGGGGCCGTTACAACTCGGCCACCACTGCTCTATATCTCTCTCTCTCTATATGGAGCACATTTGCCTAGAATTAACCACTTCTATATGGAAACACAGACGCCATGGAATTCCACTCCTTAGCTGTAAGGCCAAAATATCTTGACCGCTCCGAAGTTTGAACTGAGCTTGAGGGAGTGACAGATTTTTACTGACTTAAACCCACTCGTGTCCTTCAGTTAACATTTGCGTTTCAGGGCCTCTTTCGAATAATCCCGCAGCCCAGACCAAAAGCGATTTTATATGTTAAGGGCATCCAACTCGACATACAGTTTCACTGTTTTTCATACAACCGCTCTTACGCGATTATGATGTTATTACACATTTTTCATTAGATATTTTGGAAACACATTAACTTGTGGATATTATCTAGGATTGTATTGAAATCGATTTATAAATTTGTGTAAAACTAATCCAGTTAAGACCTCTGAACATCTGCTATTTTGCATGAACTTTGACACTTCATAATTTACTCAAAAAGTCAAAAAAGTATAACAATAGAAGCCTTGCAAATTTAATCAAGATTCTAAATGACGACAATTTTTTTTTAACTTTTAATGCTTTAAAAAAAACATGTATTTCCTGGAACAAGTTTTGTAAGATATTCGTGTAAATCACGGAATTACCGAATGCTAACAGAGTTTTCAGGCATTATCTCTCTTTTTTCGCGTTAACTTTTCGTCAAACATCGCGTTGGATTGCGTTAGATGAAATAACAAGCTTTTAAATCACGCTCGATTTTGTCGATAGGCGAGTGGAAAAGGACCCTCTTAAGATGAGAATTAATCAAATTATTTCTTTCGCTCTAAGGTGGAGTGAAAAGACGTGTCAAACTTTTCAAAGTCAAAGTCAAAGTCAAAGATTTTTATTTCACATAGGCCTACATGGGCACTTATAAAACGTCAGAAGCTAGTGCACGGTTCCAAATTGGTCGTTTCCTATGGAGAAGAACCGGCAAGAAACTCCATGGTTACTCTTTTAAAAAAGAATTTGTTGATACAATACCTTCTGTTTACAATATATTGAATTTATTATGTAAGGACAGTGTAGACTGGTCAATAAAGTACAATAAAAATAATCATAATAAAAAGCAACCTAAGAATTCGCGGAGTCTACAGTGTTCTCACATTCACATTTCAAAAAAGAGGCTATACAAACAAAAGCAAGCAAAATAAATAATTACAATTATTAATAAACAATATGTCAACAATATAAACAATAATAAATAAATAAAAAATAAAAAATATTGCAAAAGCAATGTATATATTACAACAAATGTGGAGCAGTCAATAGATAAATTTACAAAATATTATGAGCTACCAGGGGGCCACATGTGCAGAAGCAGTCATTGCCAAACAAGCGTGTCTTCGACATAGTCTTTAACCTTATAATACGCTTTTTTAGTTAGGACACGCTTAATATGGGTTTTGAACTTTCCTTCGCTAAGTTCAGTCACCACTTTTGGCAGCTTATTATAAAAGCGTATGCTGTCTACTAAAAATGACTTGCTGGTCTTAACTAATCTCCATTTGGGTAACATAATTTCGTGTTTACTACGCGTATTTTTGTTATGATAATCGCTTCTAATTTTGAAGAGTCCTAGGTTTTTACGAACATACATAATACTTTCTAAGATATAAAGAGAAGGCAAAGTCAGTATATCGATTTCTTCGAATTTATTTCTAAGGGACTCGCGAGGACCCATTTTATAAATAGCCCGGATTGCTCTCTTTTGCAATATGAAAATTGACTGTGCATCAGCTGCAGATCCCCACAGTAAAATGCCATAAGACATAATACTGTGGAAATAAGCATAATAAACTAACTTAGCTGTGGCTACATCGGTCAGTTGCCTTATTTTTCTTACTGCATATGCGGCCGAGCTCAGTCTACCTGAAAGAGCTCTAATATGAGCGCCCCACTGCAGTTTAAAATCGATGGTTAAACCTAAGAATGTTGTTTCCGTAATACCATCAAGTTTGTTGCCGTCAAGAATTAGATTGACGCCAACTTGAGGGACATTCGGTAATGAGAACTTTATACATTTAGTTTTATTCGCATTTAATAAGAGATTATTAGCAGCGAACCATTTCGAAAGAACAGCCAGACTATCATTGACATGCAAGACATCCGCATCTTTCCTATCTACTTTAAAAATAAGGGAAGTGTCATCAGCAAATATAATTATATTTGATAAATTAGCCATCATGTAAGGAAGGTCATTAATATAAACCAGGAAAAGGAAAGGACCAAGAATTGAACCCTGAGGCACGCCCATCTTTACTAAAGACCCCGATTACGTCGCCCCATTAATGAATACTTTTTGTTGCCTGTTAGATAAATAAGAAAAAACAAGATCAGCAGCTCGACCACGAATTCCGTAATGATGTAATTTACAGATTAGAGTATTATGGTCAACGCAGTCAAATGCTTTAGAGAGGTCACAGAATATGCCAATAGCATCCTGGGACTTCTCCCAGGATTCCAAAATGTGACTGATGAGTTTCACTCCTGCATCTGTCGTTGACCTTCCTTTCGTGAAGCCAAACTGATGACTATGCAAAATCCCATTCGAATTAAAATGAGACAACATCTGGTCGAGCATGATTTTTTCATATATTTTACTCATTGCTGGAAGCACAGATATAGGTCTGTAATTAGAAGGGTCATTCTTACTACCTGATTTGAAAATTGGTACTACTTTACTATGTTTCATCAAATCAGGGAATGTGCCGCTGTCTAGGCATTGATTAAATATGCCTGTTAGGACAGGAGCAATTGAATCGATAATATCTCCAAGAACCTTAACGGATATACCCCATAAGTCCTCAGTATTTTTCATGTTAAGACTATTGAATGTTTTTTTAATTAAATCAACAGAGATGCGCTTAAATTTAAAAGTTGGTACATCCTTAGTGAAATTTTCTTTCAAAAAAGATTCAGCTGACAAAGATGAAGAAGGGAGAGATTTCGTAACTTCTATTGGGATGTTGGCGAAGAAGTTTTCTAACGTCTCAGCCACTTCAGTCCTATCTGAGATGATTTTATTATCAATTCTAAGGGACAATTCATTCCGATCTTGTTGGTTTGTCTTTCCAGTTTCCTTGTTTATCACCTTCCAGACAGCTTTAATTTTATTATTAGAATTTCTAATTTGTTTACTTACTGACTTAGATTTAGCTAGGGCGCAGACTCTTTTGAATATTTTTGAATAGAGTCTGACATGGTTATGCAAGTTAAGATCAGACGATAATGATTTTTCATGATATAGCTGATATAAAGTATCTCTGCTTTTTCTAATTCCAGCAGTAGCCCATTCATTAAATTTGGATTTATTATTGATCTGAACTTTTTTAATTGGACACGCCTTATTAAATTCTTGACATACAGTAGAAAATAATATACTATAATTTACATTAGGGTCTTGTGAATCAAAATTGGCTTTTGAGAGACTACTATGAACATTGTTATTAAAATAGTTTAATTTATTTTTAGAAAGCGGTCTAAACTCTGCAGTCGAATCTAATTGAAACTTTTTTATTGACTCGAAAGATACGAGTTGACCAGTATGGTCAGATCTCACGCCACTAATTAGGGATGAGTCTTTTATGTCACAATTAGTAAATATATTATCTATGCATGAAGCTGAAGTAGGTGTAATTCTTGTGGCTTCATTAAAAATACATTTTAGATTAAAAGAACTAAACAATGAAAGAAGTTTACATTTTTCTGGTGAATTTACTAGTAAATCAATATTTAAGTCCCCACAAACGAAAACTAATTTATTATCTCTAATAAGTTTATTGAGTATTTCTTCTATTATGATCAAAAAAGATGTCAAGTTTGATGCAGGTGGTCTGTAGACACATAAGAAAGTTCGGCCTTCAACCTCTGCACATGCTACCTCACATAAGCGATCAACAGAGCAAGCAGTGATATCTTTCCTTTCCTTATATCTTAAAGAATTACTACATAATATCAAGGTACCACCCCCTATTGATGATCTGTTGTACGCACTGGCAACTGAAAAATTGTTTACATTAAAGAGCATTCTATCTGGTTTTAACCAGGTTTCACAAAAACATAGGATGTCCATATGATATTTATCTATTAACATTTCCACATCTAGAATTTTGCCAGAGAAGCGATTAATATTCTGATGGTATAATAAAATATTATTATTAGGCTTCCCTTTTGTCGCTTTTAAAAGTTTAAAGAATCTATATCAGTATTATTAGGTATACTAGATAATACTGATTCATCACTTAACCTAATCTCAGTTAAATTATCAATAACTGCGTGTATATTATAAGCTAACAAAGTAGCCAAAATATGTCGACTTTTTTTGGGAAGAAACATATGTATTTACTGACTATAAACCTCCTGTGTTCTGCAGTGGCTTTTGCATTCTAGGGTCACGGAAGGTACCCATCTTATTTTAGCGGACATTGGCCCTACGGTTTGCTGACATCTCTAGAAACACTAAGCACCGTAGACTAAGCTAGAACTACATTAGACCGACACACACGTGTAACACGCCTGACTTGTACGTAGAACGACGTTGCGTGGCGTGGATCTAGTGTAGCTCTACAAGTCTAGTTTCCATATAAAATGTATGGAGACCGGCGCGCCCAGATCGGCGTGTGTAGCACACGTGTGCGTAGTGTAACTCTAGCATTATTTGATAGACGCTTGAGTAGCAAGTTACAGTGATTTAGAACTTTTAAGTGCCTTGTTATAATTTAATGAGTTTTCTACGCACAAGGTCATGGGAACTTGTTACTTTATCTCCAAATAGTAGGTTTAGTAGGTTAAGTTATGGTAATATTTGTGTTGTAGGTTACCGGGTTCTCAATTTTGACACAGCTGAAGTTACGGTCTGTGACCCGACACGTTTTTGATTGGTACATAGTTTGGATGAACGTGATTGTCGATATGAGTTATTTAAATGATTTAAATTGTTATGGATGTGGGTCGTCTTTACGTTTTTGGGGTTCTGTTCCTCAAAAGGAAAAAAACAGGACCCTTATAGGATCACTTTGTTGCCCGTCTGTCTGTTTGTTAAGACCCTTTATCTCGGGAATGCGGGGTGGTATCGAGTTGAAATTAATACTGTTTACTTAACGGTATGCTTTCTTGATGCTGTGAAAAAATCAAACTTCTAAGTAAACGGGAAAAAAAGATACGGCCGTTTATGTTGCTAAAAACGCACATTTTGACACTCAAAGGAGTCAAAATTTATAGGGTAGGTACTTCGCGTAAAACCAGAATCCTCAAATTTGGCATAAAAAGGGGTCTTATAGTATAGATATAGAAATAAATTTTAAAATAGAAAATTTCTTGTTACGTCACAAAAAATATATTTTTGCGATTCAGAAAAATCTTCGAATCTCCATTCGGGAATTGAACTTTTTACATACTTAGGTAAGTTTGTACGAAACCCTCAGTGCGCGTGTCCGACTCACACTTGCCTAGTTTTTTTTATTCTTGAGTAACTTCTTTCAGTAGTTTCACCCACGAGAACGCACAATTCCGTGCGTTTTCTTAAAATAACAACTATTGGAGTAAATAGTATCCTATGTGATTTTTCAAAACATTGTCTACCCGTGTGGCAAGTTTTATCGAAATTCAATCAGCCGTTTGAGCGTGAAGGAGTAAGAAACATACCAACTGTATAAATATTATTGCTAGCTCCTGCTGGCGACTTCATCTGCGTGAAAGTCGGATATTATCTCAAGGGAACATACTGCTGGGGTAAAAATATCCTACGTCCTATTCCAAGATATGCTTTATACGGGGGCCTAATTTCATCAAAATCTCTTCAGCAGGTTAAGCGTGAAGGGCTAACAAACATACATACTTACATACAAACTTTTTGTTATTTGCGAAATTTCACAATTTGCGACATTCAATACTGTGATTATTTTTGTGATAATAATGCGCTCAGATATGTGCCAAGTAATAATATACAAATTGTTGTTTTTTTTTAACTGACAACATCTAAAGCTTCGTGATCACTACTTATTTCCCTCACGAAAACATTTTGGCAATAATTAGATTCGACCACTGAATACAAAATTAGGCAGCACAGCCTTGACTTCTGCTTATAACATTAAAATATAATAAGGATGTAGATAAAATAAAGCCTTGAAATAACTCAAGATGCAGGATTTTTGGTTAATCATGGAATTAGACATTTAAGTACCGTCTTTTTCGAAAACGCATTTTATAAGTACTAGTATTATTACTAGGTTTAAACCATGACTAGATAAAACATCATAAAATGAAGTTTATCACGGGGTCTATAATCATAATATAATATATAATATTCACACAACTATCACATGTTACTAAAAGAGTTATGAGTATACATGTGGATGGGTGGAGAGGGAGAAGGAGACCAAAGAAAAGATGGATGAATTGTGTGAACAGTGTTAAGAAAGAAAAGGAATTTAGTGATAGTATGACGGTTGACAGGATAGAATGGAAGAAAAAAACGTGTTGCGCCGACCCCAAATAAGATGGGACAAGGGCAGGAAGATGATGATGATATCACACAGCGGCGTCTAGTCCCAAGCTAAGCAGAGTTTGTGTTATGAGTACTAGACAACTGATAAACATATTTAAATATTTCTAAATACATACATATTATAGATAAATTACACCCATACACAGGACAAATGATTGTGCTCATCACACGAACATTTGTCCTGGGTGGGAATCGAACCCACGACCTCCGGCATAGCAGTCAGGGCCATTAACCACTAGACCAACAGGCTACACTATCAAAACTATCAAATAGTAACAGAGTTAGTCCGCCAAAACCCCTAGTTTAACTATGGTCTAATATTGCAAGCGATCTATATCGTCCGAATACATTTGAATTAAGTAAAGAAGATTTCACAAAATGAAAATAATATAAAACTTAGAATCAAATAAATATTTTCTATTACATAAACAAATATCTTTTATCAAATATAATGTTGTCGGCACGCTTCAATGCATTCTATTATTGTATTTTAGTTTTGAACAAATTTATAATAACAAAGTATGATTATATTTTTTTATTATTGCTCATGTTTTAAACATTACAACCATAGAACTTCTAACAAGTAACACTTTTCCTATTTTACACCTTTGGCTGGTTATTTCTCACAATTATATACTACTTTTTAACCGACTTCAAAAAAAAGGAGGAAGTTATCAATTCGGTTGTATTTTTTTTAATCATTTTTTCTTT
This sequence comes from Mythimna vitellina, assembly GCA_949316375.1. Classification (NCBI taxonomy): domain Eukaryota; kingdom Metazoa; phylum Arthropoda; class Insecta; order Lepidoptera; family Noctuidae; genus Mythimna; species Mythimna vitellina. The sequence continues at coordinate 18,412,871 of OX438702.1, read as the reverse complement.
TTGGTTTGTTACCTCAGAACTCCGTCGTTTATGGACCGATTTGCAAATTTTTTTTCCGTTATACAATATGCTTCCAGATTGGTCCCATTTTTTTCAAAATCTAGTTCTGATGATGGGATCCTTGAGGAATCAAGGGAACTCCTTAAATATTATAGGCAGCCATATAGACATTTTTGTATTGTCATCGAGAAATAAAGCATTTACAGTCGAAAAGTAACATTTGATGAAGTGGAACTGATGAAGGAGACCAGAAATGGTCAACGCAACTTCATACTCACATAGGTAGGTTAGTAGTACAGTCGGTAAGTAGGCACAGGAACTGCGTAATTAATCAATGTATCCTAGCCGTGTTTGGGCTTATTAGAATTGTCATGAGATGCACTTTGGCTATAAGGTACTATCCAACTGATCTGATAATGGGGCCGGAAGGTGGAAGGTACACACAGGAACTTCTAATAAAACGATGTAACCTAGCAGTGTTTGGGTTAATTGGAATTGTCATGAGAAATAGGCACTCTGTTTATAAGTGTATCGCGACTAAAAAGTGTGAAATAAAAACATTTTACTAAAAATAAATAACCGACTTCACTAAAAAAAAAACACTAATAGGATCAAAATAACTTTAATTTCGGAATTCGGTGTTAAATAAGAAACAAACAATACCGAGAAACACCAACTTCCAGAATAAAAGTTATTTTGATCCTTTTTGTGTTTTTTCTTTTTTAGTGAAGTCTATTATTTTTTATTTTTGTAAAAAGTTTTTTCTTTAAAAGAACGTTAAACTACACTAGGAATTACTCCTATATAGTGGGTGCGTTCACAAACATAATGTAAACCCAATACATTTTCAGACCCGGAACAACTATATAAAGGCCATACATGTATTCCGTGGGGGAATCGAACGCATGACACGTAGTGCAGCAGCGAATCGCTCAACCATTGCGCCAACAGTGCTGCCAACTTTTGGAATAATAATAATAATATTCCACAAATATCACATAACACCATCTAGCCCCAAACTAAGCAGAGCTTGTGCTATGACTACTAGACAACTGATAAACATACTTATATATTTCTAAATACATACATATTATAGGTGTTATTTATTTATAATATTATAAATAAATTACACCCAGACACAGAACAAATTATCGTGCTCATCCACAAATAATTGTCTTGGACGAGAACCGAATCCACGACCTGCGGCATAACGACCACTAGACCAACAGGCACATCAATTATTATTGTTAACTTTCGGATTACCTTAAATATCAGGCACGACGAATTGTCGTAGTCATATATCCTTATCTACTAATCCTGTAGTAACATCTAAGATGGCACATGGGAACTAAAATTCAAAATCCTGCAACATGGTACTGGGGTTCCCCGCGCTATTGAAATATATACAACAGCCAGAAATCAAATATCGGGCAGTTGCCCGGACCAGACACAGCTCTTCTCTCCACAGATTTTACACCTTTTTCCCAATACCTCTAAACAAGTCTCTTGTATCGTTGAATTTATTCAGTTAAACGGCGTCAACCGTATGCGACGAATCCATATAAAATATGTATGAGAACTATAGGAAATATAATAATAATAAAACGTTCATTTCGGGACTTGCCATATCGTGTTAGTAACAATTTAACCTTAGAACTAGTGTTGGTAACATAAAAAACAAATAGGTACTTATTCTAGGCTGGGTGAGACGCACCGAACCTGGGGAATGTCTATTTGACCGCGTGCAGTCGTATCCACCGCCCCAAGATCGGAGAGTCTCACCTTTCAGCCAGCGTTCTGAGAATGGAATTGGGGCTGGCGCGTACTTGGCATAACAAAGAGACACATCTTTTGCGCATAATGCACGAGAAACTGACGACGTTTGCGTCGGAAAACATGCCGGACGCACTACAATAACGCGGCAGCCCCAGCAACACCCGGAACGTATTGTAATATTGGACACGCAGGTCGCTGTATGCCTTCTGCGTAAAGTCCGCCCACAAGATGCACGTGTAAAAGGATTGGCAGTAAGCTTTGAAAAGCCGAAGAAGCCGTAGAATATGTGTGGCGGCGTTTTGTGGTTGTGGCCGGTGGCCCGTGTGCGGTGACCTTTGACTATAATAGAATTGTGATTGGTTTGATAAAATCCCGTAAGCGTGCCCTTGTAACTTTCAAGATATTTCCATTTGTCATAATAATTGCTCGGTTATACAACATACATAATAATAGTTTTTTTTAGCAACAGTTACGTAGTTTTTCTTGAACTTTACGTTACTTTTGAGTATTTTTTCTCGGCACGAATGCACCACGCAATAAGGAAGCATTTAAGACATAATTGAGTAATGAAATTACAGTTTTTTTTATATGTATAGATACGCAATGTCGTAGTGTATGTTAAGATTTGTATCTTCTACTAGATTTCAACAATTTCCTTACGTTCAAATCAAATCAGAAATGATGATATCAATCAGCAGAAGAACCAAGATTACCGGCGTAGCCCGATTCTTAAAGAACTTCCGTGGCAGTAGATAGGCACATTTCTCGCAGAATAGATAGATAGATAGATAGATATTCTTTATTGTACACCAAAAATACAATTTACATAGATGGTTGATAGGACCAAAAGGTTCTACCCCCCTAGCCAAGTTACGACCGTTTCGTTTCGATTCTCTTGCGTCGAACGCCTCGACTAGGCCACCTCTCAGATTTCTTTGTTCTGACATATATGACATAGGCCTCACCCAAATGTCGCCACAATGAACGGTCCTGTGCGTCTCGCATCCATCGGATTCCCGCAACTTTCACCAGGTCCACCGCAGGGGACCTTCCAACACTGCGACTTCCGGTACGCGGTCACTACTCCAGAACCTTTCGGAACCAATGGCCATCGAGCAATGTGCCCTGCCACTTAAGTTTGGCGTTTGGTCCAGTGTAGCCCGCGAAAATCAAGTTCATTTTAAAGTTTTTACATTTTACAGGTCATTGTTAAGTTATATTATAACAAGCCCTCTCGATCCACCCTAGAGCGAGAGCAGTCATTGGATAATTAACTACATCAAAAAAAGTCATTAGCGCATAGGTGCCAGACTAAACAAAATTAGTAATTAAGCAAAAAGGAAGTGCAATCTACATTCATTATCAATTTTAACACTTGACGAGCACATTTTCCTGATCGTCAACACATTATTAGTGACTAATTTATAGTTTCCTTGTTGCATGAATATGTAACGTGAATTGTAGTCATTTTAAAAGAGTCTAAACTCTTTATATGTGTCCTAATTTTTTTAATGCTAGGAGATCATCTGATGGGCTCTCCTCTGAGTAGAGTGAAGTGAAGGGACACTGTAGGTTTTACTCAGTAAAAATCTGACACCCCCTCTTACTCTACCCAGAGCGTAAGAAGTAATTAAAATTTGATGATCTAGCACGTAAAAAAAACGAATAGCTATATAATTTTTTTTTACCCGCCTTAGGTGGGCGGAAATCGGGATCGGGATCTTGGCGGCTGGGGCGTGAGGGCCGCTCCCTCGCGCGTACACGTATGGCCTCCTCCTTTGCTAACATTACTGCTTCGCAGAAGGAGGCGACGGCCTGCCACTCCTCCTCGCTTCGGACCATGGCCTGTACCAAGACATGGCGCGAGAGATTGCTGCCGCCGATCGCCCTTAATGAATCACACTAATATTATAAATATGAAAAAATTTATATATGTGTGCTATTGTGTTGTGATTTGGGTAAAATTTGGCACTCAGAAAGACAATGTCTTGGAATAAACATGGAACGTTTTTCTATATATATAAGGAGAAACTGACTGACTGACAAATCAACGCACAGCTATAACTACTGGAACCAGGAGCGTGAAATTTTGCACAAGGCTTCCTTTTATGTCGTAGGCGAGCACTAAGAAAGGATTTTTCGAAATTCAGCCCCTAATGGGATGAAACGGGGGTTTAAAGTTTGTATGAAGAAACCTTTCACGCGGATGAAGCCGCTGACAGAAGCTAGTTCCGTGAATGCTAAATACATGCGGATGAAGACTGACGTTGACCGTAGCTAGTTAAAAAAATAAGATACACGATCTCTCTTGCATCTATTTATTATTATAATTTCGTGTTGATTAGCTTCAACAACATATCCTGTTATGTCAATCAATGGATATCAGCACTTAGCCGATATGATATGCTGATTGGGTTATTTAGACAGGCTCTCTCGGGGCAGTGATCTCGTCAAACACTTCTCAACAACCGGGTTGATATCAGGGTTATCACAATATTGGTATTGGTATCTTTTTCTTAATTACTTATATCCTTATGCTAGCGCTATATTATCGCGCGAATATTCGTGTCGCGTTGTCGCGATAAAATTATCGTATACGTTTAAACGCTTAGTTATTTTCTTTATTAGCAGTCAAGCGCATTTCTGCCCTCCTAGCCAAGTTACAACCGTTTCTATTCGATTCTCTTTTCGTCGATCGCCTCGAGTTGGCCACGCCTCTGATTCCATTGTTCTGACGTCATCTCAAAGCTCAGATACGTGGTCAGAACAAAGGAATAGAAGGCGCGGCCGACTCGAAGCGGTCAACGAAAAGAGAATCGAATTGAAACGGTTGTAACTTGGCTAGGGCGGCAGAAATGCGCTTGACCGGTAAGAAATAGGAATGTGCCCCGATGGGACTAAACCTTTAAAGAGAAGCCAGAAAAAAAAAACTAAAAAACGACAGGCACGAAATAATTCATCCATATCACTGTCACGTTGAATGACAATGCTGACACCCTGTTAAAAGAAGACCTACTTGTACAGTTAGCAAAACCAAGAACATTTTGGCTTAAGAGCAACTTTTTACACACAAACCTTTCACTACACCATTACCTGCGAAAATATTTATCCTGTTTAAATATAGAAAATCATTCGTTGCACTATCGTAATTGGACAATAGCTAGAGTGAGCATAGACCACACGGAGTACTCGTCCACTTTATAAAATCACAAGTCACCGACATCCGGTTCCAGTCACCATTCACTTCATACAACATCCATACAAATATTAGGACTATTAGGTTGTTTGTTCATAGACCATAGAAAAGTAGAATTTGGAAAACGTCTAAACTTGTTCTAAAGATTCACTTCAGACAAAGAAAGAAAACAGGTATATCAATCACATTCAAGTATTTTGTAAATGTGTTACAATTACCAGCCCCCCTAGCCAAGTTACAATCGTATCATTCGCACCGAATGCCTCGAGTAGGCCACGCCTCCGATTCCTTTGTTCTGACGTCATCTCAACGCTCAGTCACGTGGTCAGAACAAAGGAATCGAAGGCGTGGCCTACTCGAGGCGTTCGGCGCGAACGAAACGATTGTGACTTGGCTAGGGGAGCAGGACACGGTATCGTTAACGTGAAACGATGTGGTATCGTCACCGTAAAAAGGTGCCGTATCGTAACCGTGAAATGGTGTGTTTTCGTTACTTTGCGGTGTCGTTAACGTGTACCGGCTCGGCGATTGATTATAATATTGTATTAAGGAAATATTGTAACATCAACCACTTTTTTTAAAAGAGTAACAACCGTGCACTAGCTTCTGAAGTTTTATAAGTGCCCATGTAGGCCTATGTAAAACAAAAATATTTGAATTTTGTATTTTTTGAAAATGTGGCCGGGCTGTTGTACCTAAATAAAAGAAGCGGTGAACTCTTCAGCAACACAAGTTAAGGTTAAAATAAACATTATAGAATTAACCGCAAGAACATCTATTGTAACCGCAATCCTGTGGTTTGCGTCTCACTGTTTCCGCATTCTTCTTAATAATTGTTTTGCATTGTTCTTTTATAGTTACTGAATGCGCAATATTGTCTCATTTTGGGTGAAGGTATCGGTCAAAGACAAAGTTTGAAATAAAAAAGAAGTTCTTTTAGGAATTGTTAAAGATAATGAATCTTCATTATCTGTTGTATAAAGTGTCTGTGTCTCCGGTATCTCTAAAACCGCACAACGGATTTTCATAAGGTTTTAAAAATGATAAAGGTTCGAGTCCATTGTTTCCGAACAACGCCATGTTCTTTTTTTTAAGTGGATTATCATCCAATGACTTATCCCGCTCTTGAGCAGAGCGAGGCGTGTCAGACTTTTACTGACTAAAACTCACTCCTATGTTCCTTCTTTGTCTTGCGTTCCAGGGCTCTGAGTGTCACGACAAAGTGACAAGATTAAGAGGTCGTTTTCAACTGTAACCAACTGGTATGCAACTTTAGTTACATTTACGAGGCACAATTGAGCGATTGATCATATTATACTTCGGCAGTCAGCAATTTTATGCAACTTGCATGGTGGTTATAGGTGGAAAAAGTCCTAAAAGAAGACTTCTTTACCTTACTCTTAGTTTTTTCTCATCATATAGGTTTTTTTGTATTGGGTGGGAAAATCATCTTATGACAAATCCCGCTCTTGGGCTGAGCAAGAGATAGTGTCAGACTTTACTGACTAAAATCCCACTCCTGTTCCTTCGTTGCCTTCGTCCCAGGGCACCGGGTTTCGTTTTCACACTACCCATGGCCCCAGTCGGCTTCGACCTTGCTGGGCCCCTACGATTTGCTGACATCTCCCTGATGCGCGCGTGGAACAATACGCGCCGTCGACGACTTGGGCTCGGTCCGGACGGTTATCGGACGGTCGGACGGCGGGCTACCCATTGCTCGCCCTACAAGCCCGCGCCTACGGTGGTCTCATCATGTAGGTATGATGAGTAAAATAAATAGATACTAAATAGATAAGAGGTTGATGAGCAACCCTAGTTTCGAGTCCACTGATTATGTATACTGCAATTTTCATTTATCAGTCAACCATTATTTCATTCAAGATCTTTTTTATAGTTTATTTTGGTGGCTTTGACATCATAATTTTATAGCTTGTTATTATACCGAAGACTTGTCCTGTAAATTGGGGCCTGCTAGATCCGATGCCTGCCAGGGCTATGAGATTGTTCAAAATACTTACCATAGGTTTTAGTAAGTAAAAGTCTAACACTTCGTCTTCGCTCCACCCTGAGCAGGATTTACTACTTCAATAAAAAAAGGATTGTCTTGTGAGGTGTATAAACTGTGTGTAAAATACAGTTTTTACACTTAATTATAGGCTGGTGGTAGCCCTGAGTACAATATTGCGAATGTCCGCCGCACGCATCATTGCAGCGAGTAATGAAAGTCGTCACGCCGGATTTCGAGCTCGCCACTCTTTTGGACGCAATATCAACTTGTTTGTGCTTTAAACTTTGTTTATAGACCTTTCTTTTAAAAAATAAACGTTAAGTTTTTAATGTCAAACATCTATTGGCGCGCGTTGGCATTAAAATCGACTCGAATGCCGGGAAACGGAATGACGCTGTCATGCCGTGATTCTCTTACTATGCCACCGCTCTCGACTTCTTTTTGTGCAATTAATGAACGAACTACTTTTAATTTAAAAAACAACTGGCTGGGACCAAACTTTAGATCCATCTATATACATATACATAAAAAGCAAAGCCCTGACTCACTCGCCCAAACTCTTGGACCTAGAACGCTGAAATTTTGCCTTTAAGTGACTTTTATGATTTGTACAAAGAATATGATTTTTTTTCATAATTCACCTCCTAAGGGGATGAAACGGGGTTCTAAAACTTGTATGGAGAAATCCATTTTCACGTGAGCGAAGCCGCTGGGAGAAGGTAGTGGATTATATTGATAGATTTTTTTTTTCGGTGGGAAAATCATCTTATGCCATCCCTCGCTCTTGGGCGTAGCGGGAGATAGTGTCAGACTTTTACTGACTAAAAACCCACTCTTGTTCCTTTGTTACCTTAAAACTTTTACACAAACTTAAATCTATGGGTAAAAAGGCGGTCTTATCGCTGACAGCGATATCTACCAGACAACCTTAGGGTGGAATGTAATAATTTGAAATAGAAAAAGGGGGGTAGTCTGCGGTGTACTGCAAATTAATAATGTAAATATTAGATATAGTAGATTAGGTAATAAATGTATTAGATAGAGTAGTTGATATGTTATTAATATTGCTAATATACTTTAAAATTCATGATAACAGTAACATACAAACAAAGACGTAAGCCCAAAATTGATCTTGATTCGGCAATTAAGCTTAATTAAATCGAATTTGCGTTCATAACTCCTCACCAAGGTCCCTACTTCCCCACGTCCCGCCTTAACCTCGCCCTTGGCCCTTGAGTTTACTTTTTAATATTTTTTATGACCGCTTTCACGGGCATGGTCAGAGACCGACTTTCCGGAAATAAATACTTAATCAAGATCAGGTTTACTCTTGATTTACAATGACTGGTTCTGAGACCATAATTGGGCACATACGAAACTTATGGCATGGCTGTATGTATAAAGATTTTTGGAATTTGGATTTTTTTTTTTAATTTTAACTTTTGAAACAGAAAAGGTGGTTGATGCAGGTATATTATGTATGTATATACGAAATATTTATTTACACTGTATGTTATTCATTTATTTATTATATACTTTATTGTATACGTTATAATGTGGACAGGTTAAACATATATAAAAACAAAGTGTACAAAGGGAGACAGTGGTGGCCGAGTGGTAACGCCCCTGACTTACGAATTGTAGGTCGCGGGTTCAAACCCAGCCAGGCGCATTACTTTGTGTAATTTATTTCATCACCACTGCTCTCAAAACGGTGAAGGAAAACATCGTGAGGAAACCGGCATGTCCTAGAACCAAAAATTCGAAGACACGTGACATCCACCAACCCGCACTGGGCCCGCGTGGTGGATTACAGCCCATTCCCTCTCCTAGAGAGGAGGCTTGAATCCCAGCAGTGGGAACAATATAAGGCCGACTATGCTATGCTATGTTCCAAAGAGCAGGTTTTATTTTTTATTTCATAATTATCTTGCCCTTATCTACTTACAAGGCAGATTGATGTTTTTGGGTTCAAAAATATTTTCCAGAACCTTTGCTAACCTTTGGTTTGGCTGTAATTCTTCAAAACTAACAAATTAATAAGGTCGATAATATATACACATCTTCATATTACTTAAAGTCGTTTTCTATGTAGAGTTGCAATTTTTGAGGAAATATTCCACAATAATATTCCACAACTATCACACAACGCCATCTAGTCCCAAGCTAAGCAGAGCTTGTGTTATGGGTACTAGACAACTGATAAACATACTTATTTATTTCTAAATACATACATATATAGATAAATTACACCCAGACACAGAACAAATGATCGTGCTCATCACACAAACATTTGTCCTGGGTGGGAATCGAACCCACGACCTCCGGCATAGAAGTCAGGGCCACTGACCACTAGACCAACAGGCCTGTCAAAATCGTCAGTGCTTGAGACAGTGACACGATTTTTTAGAGTTCCGTACTTCAAACGAACCCTTATTGGATCACTTTGTTATCCGTCCGTCTGTCTGCCTGTCTGTCAAGACCATTTATCTCAGGAACTCGTGGAGGTTTAGCTAAATCAAGGGTTTGCAAAGGAACCCTTGATTTAGCTGTAATTCTTCATAACTAACAAATTAATAAGGTCGATAATATACACACACATCTTCATATTACCTAACCTCGTCATTCAATTACAGCACATCTTATGAAACACTGTATCAACCTACATATCTATTGCATAACTGCTCGAGTTCTCCTACTAAACGCTGCTGCTCTGTCACAGAATATAAATACAATCGACCTTGGAATGTAACCGAGTTGCAATTTGAGAATGAATATATACTGGCTGACAGGTGTATGCAATATCTTGAGTGATATCGTGTTGCAGCCTTTTTGGTTCAGTAGGTTTTAAGTGCAGAGACTGAACGTGGATTGCTAGTTTCGATTTTCTGTGGAGAGTTGCAGTTTTTGAGGAAATCGAGAGTGCTTGAGATAGTGACATGATTTTTTAAGATTCCGTACTTCCAAAGGAACCCATATAGGATCACTTTGTGGTCCATTCGTCTGTGCCTGTCAAGACCATTTATCTCAGGAACGCGTGGAGGTATTGAAATTAAAAACATATACTCAGATCAGCGGTCCCTTATTTATAGCTGTGTAAAAATCAGACTTTGAAGTTTGCCATTCTGAAATTTGGTATAAAGCAAGGTCTTATAGCACAAATATAAGTTTAACTAACTAACTACAAATTTACAGTTTTCGGATTTAAAAACTGTAAATTCGTTGTTTGTTTTTTTATGTAACTGTAAATTTAAATTAGAAAAATTGCGCTTTGGAAAAATATTAGAGAATTGAACTATTTATATAAGTAAGTTCGTACGGAACCCTCAGTGCGCGAGTCCGACTCGCACTTGCATAGTTTTCAGATATAGGCAATAGTAGGTACATTTTGATACACATTAAAGACAATATGGCTCTGAAATGTGATCAATCACAATTGGCCTCATCAGAAGGCTTAAAACGTAACCAAAAGAGTCGCCAAATTTAAGTGGCAGTGGGCTCTGCATATTGCTCGCAGAACAGATGGTCGATGGAGCCGAAAGGTTCTAGAGTGGCGACCATGTACTGGAAGACGCAGTGTTGGAAGGCCGTTGACCGATGACCTGGTGAGAGTAGCGGGAATGCGATGGATGCGAGACACACAGGACCATTCGTTGTAGCGACACTTTTGAGAGGCCTATATCCAGCAGTGGATGTCTTTCAGCTGAAATAATGATGGTGATGATGATGATTTACGTTTATCATAATCACACGATGAAAGATCAGAAAGAATTGTAACCAAAAAACTCGATATCAACAAAAAACACAAGTGCATTTCCTTTTGTGCATTATACATCAACCTTGCTGTTTGTCAACGCTACTCGATACTCTGCATACAAAACGTTTGCACCTACTTATGAGATCAGGGATCAGTTCCTGTGCAGGGTCAATTGAAAGCATTAATTGCCCTGTATTGCTTACGTCCTAGACTTTGTGATAGGTCGAATAAATGATGTGAAGGAAAAATCGTTTGCATGTAGGGTTGCCAACTGTTTTTTAGGAAAAATAGGTAACAGATCAAATTTTTTTAGAAAAGAAAAATAATAAAAAAGTTATTTTTTATTCTTCTCGTATAGACGTATATTTTAATGTTCTTCTAACAAACACTATCATTATCCTTATATTTTTGGAAGCTGTCTTTACACTCCCAATTGTAATTTAAATAAACAAGCAACTCATTTACAATTCAATTTTTATTTTTAATTCGATTTGAAACAACATGTTTCTGTTTCAAATTGTAATAATTTTTTATTAGTGTTTAATTTGGCAATTATTCGCCAACTACAGTGGCAGTGGGTAGGGCGAATTGCTCGTAGAACGGATGGTCGATGGGGCCGAAAGGTTCTAGAGTGACGACAGCGCACCGGAAAACGCAGCTTTGGAAGGCCCCACAAGGTAGACCAACGACCTGGTGAGAGTCTCGGGGATGTGGTGAATGCGAGATCCTCAGGATCGGTCGTTATGGAGATGCTTGGGAGAGGTTTATATCCAACAGTGGACGTCTTTCGGCTGAAATGATGATGATAATGATGACTGTTTAATTTTACGCATGTCAGTAAAGAAAGAAAATAGAGTATTTCGTATATTTGCTTTATTTTTATTCAAATGTATAAAGTATATTTAAAAAAATACCAAAAATAAAGTAACGTACGTTATTATAAAGTATGGGTGTCAACCCTATTCACATGTTATGTTGACTTCTTATTGCGTAGTTTCTTTGCATTAGTTTTAATTGATTCAATGTCTCTGTCATGTTTACGGGATTAAGTGCAGTTATGTGTCATGTTGTAGTTTTTTTTTTAACGTTTATCTGAATCTCCATTTTTATTTTTAGTCAGTATTTTTCGTCTGTCAGTTTGACGATAGATTTTTTGCCACAGTTATAAAAAATATGTAAAAAATATGTCTGTTACAGTAGTTACAGTATTTTCTCTTGATGGCAAATTAAGAACAATCGCTATAATTTTGACTCAACTGCACTATATTGTTACAATGGACTTTGTCAATTTAGTATAGCTTTCATTTATGGGTACTTACATAGGACTTTCTTACGGGTTAATATTTTAACGATATTGATTGTAGCGATGTCTATGGCGCCACGAACTAAAATTCAGAATCCTGCGTCGTGGTACCAGTCCCCCTAGCCAAGTTACAACCGTTTCGTTTTTTTTTCCGATTCCTTTATTCTAACGTCATCTCAATGCTCAGTTACGTGGTCAGAACAAAGGAATAGGAGATGTGGCCGACTCGAGGCGATCGACGAATAGAGAAACGAGCAGGGAGATTAGAACATTTACAAAAGTCCGGAATCAACTATCGGGCAGTTGTCCGGAACAGACATAAGGCCTCCTCTCTTTTCAACGGAGTTACGTTGGATTTTACAATGAAATTCGTACGATCTTTAAACTCAGTTATAATTATTACCATCAGACTTTATACCCGCATATCTCTAAATTGATAATGTAATTCGTACGGTTTAAGAATGTTATATGAAATAATAGGGTATTTTACTCTATATGAGAAAAAATCTAAAAATATATTATTAAGATAGGTAAAATGCAGTCGGTAAGTGTTGGTTTTAGTTCATAAAATAACAAAATAAAATTTAAAATTCAATTTAAAGTTTCCTGTTTTTATTATCTGTTCTTTATCACCTTGAAATAGTAGACATCATGTTATTACGTCATTCGGCTATGTAAAATAAAGTGACAGCTGTCAACTGATCAGCCATACTGAGCGCATTTGTTTACACAGCCAACTGACGTCACAACCGCAGAGTAAAATAATATGGCGTCCACTACTTTCTACATTTTCGTCAAATACGCGCGAAATTTGAAAATGTAAATGCATTTTTAGGGTACTTAGCGCCTGAATAAAAATGTTGTGTTTTTTTGTGGTTTATTAGCACTATATGTAGAGCCTCACTGAGACACTTTTCAAAATTGAGCGTAATACTCTATTATTACTTCCTATTTATCAAGATTTTAAACGCCTTGCAATGACTAGATAGATCCGAGAATATTTACTGTAGTAGATCATCGGCCAATCTTCCGCTCTTGAGTAAAAAAAATATATGACATAAAAATAATTACGTTGATGTATATAAATAATTACGTTGCAACATTAATTATAGTGAATCCGTATTGCTATTAAGAATTTATGATGCCTGATAATTGCGGGCCTGAGATAAATAGCACCGATGTTACTGATGCAATGTAATTGTTTTATATTGTGTCACATTAGATTATGACTGTAAGGCCTACTGTTTACGGACGCGTAGCTTCACTTACGCATATTCGCCACTATACACTTCGTGTACGCCTGCGAAGTAGCAACGGCACGACGTTGACGCTCCGTCGACAGAGTTGTACAGCGACGCCTGTATAATGACGAATACACGTCTATGAAGCTATGCGTCCGTGGACAGTAGGTCTAACATAACATAAAACAGTACATATAACTATAATTATATGTAGTTTATGTGTCCCTATTTTTACTTATACATAATAAAATTAACGTGAAATTAAAAATTCTTCTGAAAAAAAGTAATATAATGTAATTTGCTTACAAATACTTAGGTCCTATTCGTCTGCGGGGTTTGAAGAAAGGCTTCTATTTTCGAGTGGTTATAAAATAAATATTCAAAAAGGCTAAGGCGGGAGCTCCGGTCTGCACCCGCTTTAGCCTTTTAACCTAACCTGCCCGCGTCGGGGTGCCCTAAAGTTACGTCACTTCCTTCCCTGCTCTCATCGTTTACACACATTCCCGGCTGCCCATTCGGTATTGTATAAAATACCTAGGCAAAGTATAAAAAAATAATAATATTACATTCATTACCTATACGTTTTAGGTATTCTATACATTGCCTAGGTACTGTACATAGAATACCGAATTATACAAATTGCCGGTAACATATACAAAATTTTATAGGCAGTACATTAAGTCTTTGTTCTAGTTAGGTTACCTTCTGGTCACATGACTTAGAGCGATCTGAAAAAGCTCGCACTGAAGAAGTGTTTTTTTTTTATAAGTAGGCCTACTTTTCTATATACACAGATGATTGATGATGATTCTTTACAAGCTTTTATTAATTTGCAATTTTTGTTACAGGTAAGGAACAAGTTGTTGATCTTTTGGATACTGGTATGTTGTGTACTGTCCTGACATATAAATGACTAGCTTTTGCCCGCGGCTACATAAAATATAGCTTATGTCACTCAGGAATAAAGCAACTTTCTATCGGTGAAAAATTTTCGCAATCGGACCAGTACTTTCAGAGAGACACAAACAAAAAAACATAAAAACAAACTTTACCTCTTTATAATATTAGTGTAGATAGATCGACGCGAAACACAGTGATACTTGGGAAAGACTGAGTACACACTTCGTATCTAGGCTGTATTATTACGAGAGATCGATAAAAGGCAGAGTATATTTACCTAGAGCTTGTGGAAGTACCTAAATAACATTTATTTTTTTCTTTTTTCGACTCACTTTTTTAAGTGGGAAATCATCCAATGGTTTCTTTCGTTCGAGGGCGGAGCGGAACACTCTATCTTCCTTCTTTACCTTGCGATCCAGGACCCCGTTCGGAAGCCAACCCATGGTCCCAGTAGGCTTCGGCCCTACTGGACCCCTGCGGTTTTTTTGACATCTCTTTGAAGCGCCCGTGGTACACTACACGCCGTCGACGACTCGGGCTCGTCCACAAGCCCACGAAGTTTTAATTAATAAGTCTCAAAAAATGTATGTAACTTTTTAGAATAGGTACCTACATATTATGTAAAAAGACTATAAACGTTCGAATAATTTAATATTTTAATGGGGGATTTAGGCCGTAGGCTCGGGGAGGCAACGGGTGACTCCCGGTCCGGGTCGTTCTTGGTGCAAAGGATGGCCATCGCTATCCAGCGAGGTAATGCGGCCAGTATTATGGGCACTTTTGCACCGGGAACGATCAGGGGCGGGTTGTATATTGACGTGTGACTTTTTAGTTTTAGACTATTAATAAGATATTTTAATTATAAAAGTCAGTATTATTTTCTAGCAGTCTACTTTTTCTTATCCATAAATTCGCCAACATACTTGCGCTGTATCTTTTTCTTGAACTATCCGTAATACCTGCTATTATCTAACCAACTAGATCACAAGTAGACTGTGAATTTCTCGGAACACGTGTCTGAAGTAATTAGACTTTAATTAGTAATTAATTTATAAACGTTCACGGTGTTTTAGCTTTTCTAAATTGTTGAGTGAGTTATAGTAGCAAGAACGTATAATATAATAATAATATTCAGCTTTACCATTTTGTGCCTGTTACTATGGAGACTCTGGGCAGCTGGAGTACGGAGGCAAAGTATTTTGTGGGGGATTTGGGCCGTAGGCTCGGGGAGGCAACGGGTGACTCCGAGTCCGGGTCGTTCTTGGTGCAAAGGATGGCCATCGCTATTCAGCGAGGTAATGCAACCAGTATTATGGGCACTTTTGCACCGGGAACGATCAGGGGCGGGTTGTATATTGACGTGTGATTTTTAGTTTTAGACAAATGTTGTGCTATACAATAATCTATTCACTTTAATAATAATAGGGGTTAAAGTATGAAATTGCCGTTTTTTAAAACGGGTCGCTTTGAAGTATGTGTGTGTCTTTGGATTGACTTGGAATTATAAGTTGAAATAAACTTTATATTAAAGGAACGTTATTCTTTTTCTGAAATCAGATATTTATTGGATTCTTTGTGTTTTGTATTTTCTGTAATATCGCAGTTCTTATAACCATGAAAGCTAAATGGGAAGGAATACTCGGCCCTGGTACGAAAGGCAATGAAGGAACAGGAGTGGATTTTTAGTCAGTAAAAGTCTGACACTATCTCGCGCTACGTCCAAGAGCGAGGGACGTCACAAGTTGATTTTCCCACCGAAATAAAAAAAAATATTTTGTCGTGTATCATAAAGATAGGTAAATAATAATAATAATAATATTCCACAACTACCACACAACGCCGTCTAGCCTCAAGCTAAGCAGAGCTTGTGTTATGAGTACTAGACAACTGATAAACATACGTATATATATTTCTAAATATATACATATAGATAATGTACTCCCAGACACAGAACAAGTGATCGTGCTCATCACACAAACATTTATCCTGGGTGGGAATCGAACCCACGACCTCCGGCATAGCAGTCAGGGCCACTAACCACTAGACCAACAGGTCAGTTAAATGTAATTTAACTCTTTGTATGTGTTTTATTTTTTGTACCTAATACATTAATAATTTTGATACATACATAGACGGAACGCTAAACGAAGGGGCATATATTTACATTAATTTTGGTTATAAAACTAAAAGCATGCTACATATATTTACAACATTTCCTGTAGTTTAGTATTAAGTTGCGTTATATTCCGCTTTATGTACCGAGAAGGGAAACCTTGAGACGAAAAATCTATAAAGCGTTCGAATTCACATGGCGACTTTCATAGATACAGAAAGTCAAATTAATGCAAGCAATAATAACCACTACCACTAGAGCTTTAAAGAATGTAGTAGCGTGAAATATTGTGGTTGAAGTTCAGGATATTTTGTGTACGAAGTGAACAGCATACTGCAATGTAATGAGGCACTTTAGTACTTAAATTTAAATAATGACTCTTTATTATACTTTAAGTATTTTACTATTTATCGTTTAAAACTGAATTGAGGATGTAGCATGTTTTATACGAAAAAGATTTTAATTTAATCATTCTAAAAGACTAGGTACTGTCGCACTCTGCGACGGTTTGTTTGGGGGATTGTACTTCTATTACAATGAAATGCTGGATATCATACAAGATCTTTGTATTTTTCTTCAATAGCATAGCATAGCATAGTCGGCCTTATAATGTTCCCACTTTTGGGACTCAGGCCTCCTCTCTAGGAGAGGGAATGGGCCGTAATCCACCACGCGGGCCCAGTGCGGGTTGGTGGATGTCACATGTCTTCGAATTTTTGGTTCTAAGACATGCCGGTTTCCTCACGATGTTTTCCTTCACCGTTTTGAGAGCAGTGGTGATGAAATAGATTACACAAAGTAATGCGCCTGGCTGGGTTTGAACCCGCAACCTACAACTCGTAAGTCGGGGCCGTTACCACTCGGCCATCACTGCTCCACTCTCTCTCACTTCTTCAATAAATCAATAAAAGCACATTTAGTTACAATAGTTATCTCAGATCTCTCAAAACTAGACATTTCCTTTATCAACTTAAACTTTGAAATCTATTCTAGAACAACAAAATTCTTACGAGTATATTTTTCATGCCAGTTCCATTAACCTAACTCATGCGATCTCCTTTCGTTATCACAGTACCTATCAAACTTGATTTCTAAAAAAGGAACAAGAAATAAAACGTGTTTTTGGCGGGATTTCTTCTAGTGAAGTTCAGTGGCTGTTCTAATTATTCGAAAAATTGATTCTTAGTAGATATTTTGATGTAAAATTGGTGTACTTAGTTCTGTATCTCAAGTGTCTGCGCAACTGGATGATATGTAGAAAATTGAAACAGGTGGGATCTCGGTAAAATGGAGCTGAGAATTTTATTGTAGTGTTGACTTCCTCAACGAAGTTTGCCGAGAAGGTTGACTTGATACATTTATTACCAAATACCACAAAAACATTAGAATGTGTACATCTATATTCTAATGGTAAACCAATTAACTATTAAGTATTACGAAGATTTGGCTTAAAGGACTTAGTATCCAAGCCGCAAAAAATAAGAAAATAAATAGGAATAGAACAAAAGACCATCGACTAAAGTTCTTTTTTTTAATCCGTTTGTGATCAAAGCCAATTAAGGCTTGTTTTTCTCATTGTTATCAGACGTAGCTCCGAAGATGGTTATAAATCTTATCAGCGAAGTATTACATGGAATGTTATGATAAGAATCTTAAACCTGACAGAATTACAGACATCGGCAGAATCGTAATTTATAACTACATGTATGGTGAGTGAACATTGAACAGCCAATGTGTATGCATGCTGCAGTTTTTGTAGAATTAATTTAAATTGATTATGAGAATCTATGAGAAAGTAAGGAAGTCATTGTCTTGAGTAGAACTTATAATTCATCATCATCATGGACGGTGAGCAATGGTTAGCTCGCCGTCCGGCTGTCCGTTACCGTCCGGACCGAGCTCGAAACGTCGATGGCGCGTAGTGTTCCACGCGCGCCTCAAGGAGATGTCAGCAAAACAGCCTGCTGGTGCCATGGATAAAGATATCCCCGGGGCCCTGCAACGAAGTTATAGAACGAACATAGGAGTGGGCTCCGCCCAAGCGCGGGAGAAGTCATTGGAAGATTACCTCAATAAAAAAAAACATCATCATCATCATTACAGCCGAAAGAAGGCCACTGCACGTAGGCCTCCCCCAAGTGTCGCCGCTACGAACGATCCTGTGACACACACACGGGAAAAACTTTTCAAATAGAATAAGTATTTTTGACTATTTCCAAATATTTTCTCTTCATAATTTAGGTAGACATTTTAGGGCGAAAGCCTGCCATGGATGCGGATTATTCGATAGAGATACCTTGGCTCTCGAAAAAGACAACTGAAGGAATACTAATATAATAATAGGTTTTAGAGTCTGTAAAAGTCTAACACTCTTCCTCGCTTCACCGAGATTTCCCACAAAAAAAGGTAACCTAACGTTGGTGGGTAAAACCTCCTAAAACACATCCGTTTCACAAGATATTATTAAAACAATGGGCAAGGTCATTGTTTATTGTAACAAATTATTATATTACCTATTTAAGTACACAAAATTAATGACGCGTAACGCAGCGCATTACAAAACTGACGCCTACTTTATTATTTAAGTCATCGTAAATGTGACGAAACTTACGTCAATCGTGTGAAATTTGTCACACGGTGACATTACTCGCACATTTCGTACGTTTTGGTAACTTGAGCTTCAGACGAGATTTTCGTAAGGCTTTTGTTAGATCATTTGATGTAATGAAGTAATGGATAATAAGAAATGATATGTTGCTCATTATTGGTATTTCTTCTTTCAGGCCTGTTTATAACAATACCAGCTTCTGTTAGCGGCATCGGCTGCGAAAAAGTATAAAGATAGCTTAGACCTAGACCTCATCTAGTTAAAATTGGCAAAAAAAAACCTGTAAAAGTGTTTTTTTTTTTTAAATTATTTGCAATATAAGTACTTATCATTTATTATAGCACAGCATAGCATAGCCGGCCTTATAATGTTCCCACTGTTGGGACTCAGGCTTCCTCTCTAGGAGAGGGAATGGGCCGTAATCCACCACGCGGGCCCAGTGCAGGTTGGTGGACGTCACATGTCTCCGAATTTTTGGTTCTAGGACATGCCGCTTTTCTCACGATGTTTTTCTTCACCGATTTGAGAGCAGTGGCAGTTCATTTATTATAGAGAGAGGTATATCTATAGAGAGATTTATATATATAGATAGTATTCTTTAGTGTACATGAATAATAAATTATTGAGCTTATAATTAATAGGGTGTAACTAAGGAAACCAATCACGCATCAAAATCGCGATCCTGCAAGCCAGCGGGATTGAAGTTAGCAATCCCGCAAACTTTCTTTAGTTTTTTATATTTTGCAGTTCACAATGCCACTCTAACCTGCAAAATGCAAAAAAAAACTTAAAACAATTTGAATTTTGCAGAGGTATAAATAATCAGAAACGATAACATAAAATATTTAACGTTTCATCTTTCAGATTCTAGAAGACAGAGTACTTTAATTGACATTGATTACGTTACTGTCCACTTCCGATTTAGAACTCGCACAATACAAAATAGGAATTCAAAATTTATTTAGCTGTAGGCAAGATAAAAAATTGAAAACGTAATCAATGTTAGTTGATTCATGATATAAGTTTTCCCTATGTATAAATTCTACAAAAAAGTGTCAAGTTCCATCGAAAGTTGGTAAATTAATTGTTAATGACGCTATGCTGGGTCTAATAAATAGGTAATGAGAACAAACGTCATTTAAACCCATTTTTCTTAGCAAAAAATTCAATCCTGCAAGCTTGCGGGATCCCGCATTTATGATCCCGCAAAAAAGGCGCGGGATCCCGAATTTGCGGATTTCCGCGCTTCCGTGCAATCCCGCAAGCGGCTATCTTGCGATATGTTTGTTACCTTAGGTCTATAAAACAATTATATGTGTTAATAAAATAAATAAAGTATTATTATTCTCTGGGTTTCGTTTTTTAGGCACTCGATTACTCTGCTTGGCCAAACTTTCATTGACGAAATTATGGTTACACAATTTCGCTTTAAGTAGACTTCAAACTTGTCGTTAGGTAGGCATTCTTAAAACATAATTGATAACAATAATAACTACAATGATTGATATTGATTGCCTCTTGGACATTCGTGTGAAAGTGAGCTACATTCAATTTCAGTTCTTTTTTAGGGTTCCGTACCCCAAAAGGAAAAAACAGAACCCTTATAGGATCACTTTGTTATCTGTCTGTATGTCTGTCAAGACCCTATATCTCGGGAACGCGTGGAGGTATCGAGTTGAAATTAAAATCATATACTCAGGTCTGCGGTCCCTTGAAGCTGTAAAAAAAAAACTTCTAAGTTAATGAATAAAAAAGATACGGCCGTTTATTTATGTCGCATAAACGTATATTTCGATACTTTCAAAGGAATCAAAATTCATAGGGTAGGTACTTCCAGTTGACCCAGAACCCTAAAATTTGGCATAAAGCAAGGTCTTTATAGCACAAGTATATGAAGAAATCTGAAAACAGTAAATTTGTTAATACTTATGTCACAAAAAAAGAAACTTTTTTCAATCCGGAAAAATCTTCGAGCCTCCATTCGGGAATTGTAGTTTGTACGGGTCCCTCAGTGCGCGAGTCTGACTCGCATTTAGGACAAGTGCGAGTCGGACGCAAGGCAAAGAAGGAACATAGGAGTGGGTTTTAGTCAGTAAAAGTCTGACACGCCCTCTCGCTCCGCCCTAGAGCGAGATAAGACACTGGATGATTTCCGACCTAAAAAAAACACTTACATAATTATATTTTTATTATTAATTATTACTCGTTGACTGACGGACACTTCCTGTTCCACTGACAGTCAAAACACACCTCACACCTTTCAAATCACACAGAAATTGCAATTATGTATTTCACAATCGTCAGACAAAAAATAATTGATAGTTGTACGCACACCTCGTTAGCGATTTTAGTTCAACGTCAGTCGTTAATATGTTCTGATTTATGTACTATTTATTAGCTGAACTAGAAAATTATAGAGTAAGCGGACATAGATCGTAAACTTGTCTACACATAAATAAATAATTTAAAATACATAATAAGTCACCCACCCCATATGGATGAGGTTGCGGGTTCGAAATTGGGTAAATACCAGTGTGAATTTTCTGGTTTAAATGTACTTTTTTCTTAGGGCTCTCGTTGAGCTGCGGGATAGGAGTTACCGTGGCCGTGGAATAATAAGAACATCTAAAGGAACACAAGTGGGTTTTAGTCAGTGAAAATTGATATTCGCTCTCACTTCACCCAGAGCGGGAGGAATTATTAGAGACTACATGAGCCAGTCGCGAGTTTAAAATGCACAAAAATATTATAACCTGCAGTAAATTGAATCAGATAAATATATGTTATTCTTCAGGATAAATGCTAGATAGATAATGTGTTCAAAATATAATACTCTAATATTAATAATACGGTAATTAAAACACTGTATTGTTAAAACGGTTCTTGTAAAATAATCTGATACATGTAATATTAGTCCGATATTAGTTTAATCGAATCGATTTGATCGATTTTTTTTCTATTGTAAAAAATAAGATGTATTATATTTTGCACATACAATCTATCTAGCACATATCCTGAAGAATAACATACATTTTTATGATTCTGTTCACTGCTATTTTTGCTCTTTACAAAACAATAAAGCTATGCCCACTGCTCAAAGATTTAGAAATGTATTTCTGTTGCCGCTATAACAACAAACACTAAAAAAACAGCATAAAATAAATATTTAATGGGGCTCCCATACAACAAACGTGATATTTTTGCCCTTTTTTGCACAGAACCCTTCGTGCGCGAGTCCCACTCGCACATGAACGTTTTTTTTAGTTGGTAGGCTTCCTTTGATATATACAATAAGTATAGCAAGCAATTGATTAATAAGTATATTTATATATATATATATATATGTATATATATATTTATAGCCCATTTATGTCCCACTGCTGAGCAAAGGCCTCCCTTTCCCTTTTCCACTTTTCCGGAAAGCTGCCACTCTGAAGTGGGATTGGGCCGGACATGTCTGCCGCATGTCGGATGAGCGGTGGGCTAAAGGAGCGACTTATTGGGTCCCACTAAACGCAAGATGACACCGCGGCAGACCAAGGCGAAGGTGGAGAGATGAACTGGATAAATACCAGAGGGACTGGCCCGCAATGGCCGAAGACAGATTCATAAGTAAATAAATAAAATTCGTAATTAGCTCCCGTAGTCCTCGTAACGATAATGTGACTAGGCTGTAGACTGTAGATCATCAAAATCAAATTACCATATTTCAATCAACTTACATATCATACATTACTATCGTGTGGTACTCTAATAAATACGTTATTTCTGATTCAAACATGATGAACCAGCGTGTTAGAGATGGCATGAATGATAAATATGAGTATCATTGCAAGATTTTCATTTCTAGTTATAAATTATGCGTGTGACAGTACTTGCATATTTCCCACAGACACATACATCTCTTTGTTTTGTTATCACGTGAAGTAGATAATTGTAGAAGGGTTATTCTGTTAATTTATAAAGTATTAGGCTAATAATAAAAAGGTGAAAATATGTTTGTATGTGTGTGTCGTTAGTAAATGAAATGTCCTGATTTTCGATATATTTTTAAAGGATCGTTTAAATACAATTCTCATCCAAATTCGATAATTTACTATATATATTCGAGCTACGGAATTAATCATAAACTAGCGGTATTTCTTATTACTTATTCACACACAACACATACATACAAACATTCACACAAACACGTATATACACATATATTTTTACATAAAGACTAAGTTATCACCACTCTATTCACATTATTCATGACATAAAGGCGAAAATTCGAATGTATGTGTGTGTATTTTTATTACTTTTTCACGCTCGAATGGCTGAACGGATTTAGAGGAAATTTGACACAAGGGTAGATGATCCACGCCATGTCCTGGAATATCATATCTGATAGTTTTATAGGAAGGTGTAGCTAGTTATTTTTTTTCCTTTATAAGTTAACATAATTGTTTTGTATATTATTTATTATATTTTGCAATAGTTTACTTCTAAGCAAGCGTGCTCCATCATCAATAAAAATAATAAAAAGTAAAAATATAAAACTATTTTTAAACGCACTTGTATCTTTATTTCAAACTTGAGCCATTTTGTATTCGCTACGGGAAAATTCAGCGTAGCGACACGACGGCGTTGCTAAAGGGGTTATTAACCTAGACACTTTAATTACCATTCTATTTAAGTTTAAATTGATTTAATATTATTGGGTTATGACTCAAAATATGACCCCAACGGTCCGGACTAATCGTTTCGCTTCGTCGTTTATACCGCGTACATTGAAGGACTGGAACAATTTGCCTGCTGCGGTCTTCCCGTCCAACTATAATTTAGGTGTTTTCAAGGCTAGAATGAATAGACTCTTAATAAACTAGTGCGCTTCCCCATCAATGATTGTATCACTGCTTATCATCAGGTGGGATTGCAGTCAACCGGTTTATATCAAAAACTGGTTTATATCAATTAAAAAAAAACTCCGTAGTCTATTTCATGCAGTTTTAATAGTCATAGTAAAAGTATTTTAATAAGTGATTCATACAAGTCATATATGCATTACATCAAAGTAAGACAATGTCAAATCATTAAAAATAATCATATATTTTTGAACACAGGCTACTATGTAGCTGCGAGATTGTTCGAAAGAGTTATCGAGAAAAGCAACTGAAGGAAAACATGTATAGTCAGTAAAAGTCTGACAATCCCTCTCGACCCACCCAAAGAGAGATACAAGAGTTATGTGATGATTATAAAAGTAAAAAAAAAACGAAGTAGAAAAAATTACAACGGTATTTTTTCCTCTCACTCCATTCAGGAAAAAACGCGACTATGTAAACTATCAATGTTATTGTACTGTTCCTCATCACTAACAATACACAGTTCCTTCCACTACTTTATCGCACACTTCATTAAAAGGAGACGTAACTCAAAAAAGAGGTTATTGAAAATAGAACCTTATTTTTGAAACGTGTGTTTTCAAATTCAAACACCCTGTTTTTGAGTTAGGTCTTTTTATGAATAAGCACGCGTTATATAACCCCAACATACCCACGTCAATTATCGGCCTTACAATCAACAATCGACTTTCTTCCCTCACTTATCGCGATAACACTGACCTACGACGTACAATTTAGATATTTGTTACAGAATAAACAAGTAAAGTG
The DNA here is from genome assembly GCA_949316375.1 of Mythimna vitellina. Classification (NCBI taxonomy): domain Eukaryota; kingdom Metazoa; phylum Arthropoda; class Insecta; order Lepidoptera; family Noctuidae; genus Mythimna; species Mythimna vitellina. The sequence continues at coordinate 18,388,315 of OX438702.1, read as the reverse complement.
GAGCGGTTACGTCAGTCAGTGTGCGAGGTTTTGTTTTCTCTCACTTTCGATTTTATTCGCGACACGAGCTCACGGCATCTGGGCACAGAGTAAAGGAATGTAGAAGATCTGTGCGTTTTGAACGCAAAGTTAGAACACTTCTTTCAATTACGACAAATATTTATACAAAAAAAAACTGCCTCATATTAGGAACTAGCTTCCGCTAGCGGCTTCACCCGCGTGAAAATAGGTTTCTCCATACAAACCTTCAACCCTCGTTTTACCCCCTTAGGGGTGGAGTTTCGTAAAATCCGTTCTTAGCGGATGTTTACACCCTATAAGGAACCTACCTGCCAAATTTAAAGTTTGTAAGTGTTTTAGTTTCTGAGATTTCGTGATCAACCACTAGTAGTATAGTAGTAGCAGTGAGTAGTATTTCGCTTTTATATATATAGATTACTTCTGTATAGAGGGAATCGAACCTGCCCCCCTAGCCAAATTACAACCGTTTCGTTTTGATTCTCTTTTCGTTGGTCGCCTCGAGTCGGCCACGCCTCCTATTCCTTTGTTCTGACCACGTGACTGAGCGTTGAGATGACGTCAGAACAAAGGAATCGGAAGCGTGGCCGACTCGAGGCGATCAACAAAACGAGAATCTAATCGAATCGGTTGTAACTTGGCTAGGGGGGCAAAACTGTTAAAGGGATGGAGCTATATAGGATGTATAGCTCCATCTCTCTTTTTTGCTCGCTTTTCTGACATTTTAACACACCATGGTGCATGTTGCCATGTAATTAAACTGTCTTGGCATACCGTCTAAGCGACAGTCTGTGACTTGCCGTCCGTGCGTGCGTAAACTTTTTAGCGTGTGAAGTAAGCCTTTTGTTAATCTTTCTCTCGATTGGATGGCGTCTGGTGGAAATAAACGCTCTTACTATAGATAACACAGCATTAATCATGTCATTGAACTGATGGTCACAATGCAGACGAAGGTATTTTAATTAGAAAGTTTTGATACAGAACGAGACACGGTCAATAAAACGTGAACGACGAAATAAAAGGTCTGTTTTCACTGATTCTTTTTTTTTTAAAGATTTGAAATTTATTAAATTTGTTTATCTTAAAAGAATACAAATTGAACTGAAGGAACGCAGGTTGGTTTTAGTCAGTCCAACAAAAAAAAGAGATAAAGTCTTATACTGTCTCTCGCTCCTCCAGGAGCGGGAGGAGTTATTTGATGACTTCCCAAGTCAAAAACAGAAAATAAAACTTTGTTTTTTTATTTCTAGCTGCTACCGCTGGTAGGTTTAGGCTAGGTTTTGCCACTGGAAAATAGATAAAATTATCCCAAAAGAACATACTTCCTGGATTACAAATATCCTATATGCTATTCCAGAACATGGGTAGACCATGTTCTGGAATAGCATATAGGATATTTTTTTCTGTGTGTTAAATTTCATCTAAATCCCTTCAGCGGTTTCAGCCTGAAGGAGTAACGAACATACACACACGCACAAACACTCACAAGCTTTCGCCTGTGTAATATTTTAAATATAATAAATTTTTGTAAGTAATAAAACACAAATAACATTAAATACTTTGACATACAATACGTGAGCTTTTAATGATTTTTTTTCGATATAGGAATCAATCAAGCAACTCCTCTCGCTCTGCGACTCCCGAGTTCCGCGACGCCTTCTGTGGTGACTGGGGTGTGACGATATCCTCTCCCTCACGCCGCCACCTTCTTCGTTTGCATTATTGTGTTGCCGAGTCATCTCCTATCAGCATAGAAGATGACCAGTCACCACTGGGGTATGAAAATATCACCTCCATAACCCTTCGGGCGCTCCGGGGTGTTATTATTAAGCAATTGCGCTTAAAAATTAAGTAAATAAAAAAAAAATGAAAAATAAACAAAAAAAAAACTTTTTCGGGATTATTCTAGGAAAATCAAAGATATAAAAACCAAAAATTGTCGACGAAAAAAAATTCGTACAAACTTGTGTACAAAACGACAATTAAGCGTTTTTCAAGGTTATTCAAGTTGTACAGACGTATGTACAATCGGCCTTCGAGGAGAGGAGTTGACCACTCGTTGACTTTGAATATCCCTATTCCTAAATGTTAACGAACTAACATATTACTTATTCACATCTATCATTCTTAACCTTAAAGCATATTACATTAAAACTATGTAAGCACGACATCACATTGCGAAAATAAACTGTTTTAAATGTAAATCACCCACTTCTATGTATATAACAGCTATTTGCTATTTAAACCGTTAGGTTAATATGCAATTCACTTAGTTTATAAAGGCCAATGGTTATTGTTTTACTACTAAATATGTGCAATGTTTTGAAAAATATGAATGTACGTTTTTGTGTCAAGAACAGAAAGTGTATCATAAAATTAGTACCATGTGAAAATCGAACTTTAATTTATTTTATCATAGTATTATATTTTTCGTTTCCTGAAAAAACATCTTGTGGAAGGTGGTTCGGTTTCGTCTACTGAGCAAGCCCTTAAAATTTCCGGAAACCTGTCCCTTACACCCTGTATATTTCAAAACAAAATACACTCAGACATCGAAGTACTCACATGACGACAGCGATGCTGCGACAGCGATGATATATGACATCGGTAAGGACTTACCGCTGTCATCCGGAAACGTGCCCAGAAGACTAACAGCATTGCTACGTTGAATAAAAATGCAAATTCTTTGAGTAAAAAACAAGCTAGCCCTCTGATCACGCAAATAAAATTCAGCATATTTTCATATTCAAGAACTAAGTGTGCTCTCAGACATGCCACATCACAGGAAATGGCCCATTATTCCTAACATTTAATTCTAAGAAAATTTCATTCATTGTAACATTACAAAATGAAAAAAAAACACGCTACATATAATAACCCTTCATCATGAAGATTACAATCATACGCAAGTGTAACAAGAAATCAGTAAAAATACCAACATTAGCAACAAATGAACAACCTTACCTGTCAATAACAATTACAAGATTACTGCTTATCTACTGCATCTTAATTACTAAGTATGGACTAAGTAGACCTAATGCTTGGTTGACACGAAGCTTGTTTGTGAAGCAACGATAGAAGCTAGCAACTTTAGTTCTGTGTAAATAGAGCTCGCTTCTTTTAACCAGTGAGATAGCCAAAAAGCTATCAAGATTGAGAAAAACAGCAAGCTAGCGAGACTGAGAAAATCAGCAGATAACCGAGACAGAAAACCAGATAGCTAGTGAGACTGATGAAACCAGAAAGCTAGCGAGACTGAGAAAGCCAGCCAACTAGCGTGACTGAAAAAACCAGCAAGCTTGTGAGACTACGAAAACCAGCAAGCTAGCAATACTGAGAAAACCAACAAGCTAGCAAGACTACGAAAACCAGCAAGCCAGCGAGACTGTGAAAACCAGCAAGCTAAACGTTTACTAATTGGTTTTTATTACTCTGCCCCATAGGTGATAAACATTGCAAATAATGCCCGAATTTTTTATTTTTTTTAAAGTTGTCATCATATTGCCCTCTTATATTGGGCATTTTTCATCCTAATAATCACTTGGTCCACAACATATGCATGCATATGTTCATATGTATTTAAATTTTATTTATTTTTTGAGGGAAGTTTAATTCCTACTTAATTAATAATACTCGTAATTATTGAGTAAATGGTATGAATCTGAACGTATTCAAGCTGGTATATATTTATTATTTCATACTATATTTCTTTCTTTGTCTTTATTAATAGGTATTTTTTCTGGATAATTAATTATTCCTATACTTTAAAAGCCTATCCTCGTGTCACTCAGGCCTTACTGATCGCGTGTTGACAATGCATAACAATAAAAGATGAATATCTGATACTTACGTACTGCAGATAGCTTCGTTTCATGTTCTCTAGATTTAGGATAATTTACTGATTATGTGTTTAAAGATTTATCACTCACATTCCAGTTTCGAAATCATCCGTTCATCTTGTTTGGTTGTCAGAACTATAGCCATAGTTAGGTAATTGGCGTTATTTAGTGATTTAGAAATGTGATGATGATGATGACAGGTAATGGAGATGGATGTAAAAGACTGCTACACCGACCCCATAGCAGGAGAAATTAAATTAATTTGCAAATTATCTATAATTTATTTTTGGGCAGATAGACCGCGTTCGAAACACTATTAAACCTCTACAAAACATAGATCGTTGATGTGTCTCAGAAAACAGATTAAAGCTTCAAGGTAACCTTTGGTAACTGGACGGTCGGACGGCGAGCTACCCATTGCTCGCCGTCCGCGAGCCCGTACCTACGGTGGCCGGTAATCAGGATCGGAATCCTTGATCCCAAGATTAGCTTGGGCGTGAGGGCCATTGCGCGTGCACGTGCGGCCTCCTCCTTTGCTAGCATTACTGATTCGCAGAAGGAGGCGACCGCCTGCCACTCCTCCTCACTCCGGATCATGGCCTGTACCAAGGCACGGCGCGAGAGAACGCCGCCGCCGATCGCCCCCACAAGGACACTGCGACATTTTATAGGGTTAGACGAACTAAGGGGATTGTATAGATTGATAATTTTAATTTCGTAAATATTATAAATATATAAATCGTAAATGTAAATATAGTTTTGCGGCCATCAATCATATTTTAACAACTTTACACTGACCTGTAAAATAGCAGAAATATTACCCGAAAAAATTCACAATGAATATAAGAAATACACAAGAATTAAGCTAGTTCAACTTAAAATTCTTAAACTAATTTAATAAACCTGTTGCACAAAGTCTCACCTCTCTGTGACCTCACTTGTATGAATACATATGATTTCAAAATCAAAATAGCAGTTCTAGTATCCACTCAATTGAACATTACGATACAGTGCACAAACCGGTCCTTAGTGACCCATATAACAATGCCTAGAAACCAGCTCAAATATACTACACTTTTATTAGTTATAGAACTATGATATTATTTTACACTTTGTACAGTCGGTAAGAGAATTGCTATCTCGATTAAATGTAGCAAAAATGTTTTTTGTTTTTATTTTACTTATTTAAGGGACAATAAACAGCTTCAATATACATATACACTAAAAAAAACGGTACAAGCGAGCGATTACAATATTGCAACCTACTGTATTATTCATATATTAATGATAAATAAATATGTTAACATGAAGAGGGGAATCGCACTAATATTATAAAGGTCAGAGTTTGTGAGTGTGTTTGCATGTTTGTCTTATTTCTTCACGCTGAATGGCTAAATGGATTTGGATAGAATCAGACACAACTTTGTACTTTTGATCTCGGGTAACATACTGAAACAACATAATATAACATTGTCTAGAAGCCAGTTCAAATATGATATCTATCTTTTTTTTTGAAACCATGCATTTTTGGACCACATATTCTAGGACCTTTAAGTATTATTTTTCCTTATAGCATATAAACCTTGAGTTATGGGATATCAAAAAAAAAACACGCTGTAGAACTATTAATATTGTACACTTTATACAGTCGGTAAGAGAAACACCATATTAATTAAATGTAATAAAAGTGTTAATATAAAGAGTAACGAAACTTTTATATTTGTTTCGGTTACGGAGCCATCATTATCGGATCAGTGCATTCGCCTTTATTCCGATTTGACTTTAGTAAGCCTTCTACAAATAATAATGATTTTATTGAAAATGTAGATACATACATGTAAGTCTGTCCAAGTTTAGTATTGGCAAATAAATTGTGAGCGGATTAGTGAACGTGGCGCGGAAATCAAGATCCGTCTGGCCACGTCCGCCTCTATGTTGCAAACTACACATACACACTGAATGTAATGCATATCAATACATAGAAAGCTGTAATGCAGGAAGTAAAGACGATTTTCAAAAGAAAAAAATATGCTAAACATACCACAATGCAACGTTGGAAAGTAATTTCTGATGATGCTAACGATTCGGACACAATATATTCGGACACAGTGTCCGAATGACACATTTTATTTTAGATACTTTTTCACTAACGATTCGGCCACCACCAAATTTATTGAAGCTGTTTAGTAGTCAGAAATTAAAAATAATAATAATATAAAATATATATATATACATATATATATACCCGAAGTTGTCACCTTAAATCCAGACTAAAATAGTTTTGGTAACCCTGTTTTCCCCCATACATTATATTTTAAAACTTTTGTCTGACTGTATCGTCAGTGAAAAGTGTCAATTCGGACACTATGTCCGAATATAGAATCTTCAGTAACTCGTAATTTCACGGGAGCGAAGCCGCAAGCGGCAGTTATTGAAAAGTGATTCTTTATTCTTGGTAAATCTCAGGATTTACCGGACAAAGCAGATTTTATTTTCAGAATTTGGTCACGCTCGCGAGAGGATGAGAAAAACAAACTTTTTATTCGATCGAGAAGTATTTTGTAACTTTATGCAAATAAAAGTGAAATAATTGCTTTTAATTTTGCATAATCAATTTGATATTTCATTTTACCAATAACTTTCGCAAGAAATAGTTATTTTGACCAAAATATATTGCATGATCTAAAGTTCTAGGAATCTAAATTATTTTCGTCAAACAAATCTAATATAACGATATTTTATTTAAATGCTTAAATTATAATGTAACTATTTAGAACATAATGAACTCACAAATTAAATGCTTTTAACTTTTGCAATTTATGCTGAAATATATAACTTGTATAACCTAATTGATTGTTTGTGTTTTGTACTATTTAATTAATTAAAATAAAACAAAGCACCTAATAATCTACTTAACAAAAAATATTTCTTCATTTGTAAATTACATTTTAGCACGTCAATTATATTTATATAAATTTTTGTTGGTTTTAGTTACGAGGTTACTAACTAGTTTTCAGCTAATTACACTACTTGTGTTATTAAAAAACGTATTCATTTACACTTGTTTCATAATTATGTGTCAGTAGACATTTGAGTGACAGAAACTGCGGAATTTTTTTAAAGTGTTTTGATGCAAAGTCTGACCAATAAAAAGAGGCTATATAAATTGTTGTTTTAATAAGCTTAACCTTGATTTATCGCATTAAACTGTGAAGTCTACATTTTGTTCGTAAAAGCTAAAAAGATTAATGAATCCTATGACACTATATTTACTAAACTTTGCTGCAATCTACAAAAATTGTGGTTACCCTATTTAGAGATATTTTTTATTTAATTTGGTATAATCTAGTGCTTGACTGCGATCCCACCTGATGGTAAGCAGTGATGTAACCGTGGATGGTGAGGCGCATTAGTTCA